>JAVQMG010000105.1:10629166-13393333 GCA_032878915.1 Castanopsis chinensis
AGTTTTTTTAGGCACTGAAGTATAAATTTTGTGTATTGTGGTTTTTGATTGTTGTCTTGCTTGAAGCAGGTGAAGAAAATGACTATTTATGCTATGAGACACGTTGTAGGATGTTTGGAGCAGAAACTAAGGTTAGTCATCCGCCATAAATTCATATATAGTATATAACGCTTTTTTAGGATAGCCTGAAGGAGAAATGGTCCTGAAATGTCTTTTAGTGGACATCTCTTAAGTTACTGTGTTTGTGAGCCTAATTTTCTTTATGCTTCAACCTGTAGCCATCTTTTAACTAACTCTTCTGGTTTCTATCAGCATTACTGACCAGCCATGATTTCATTAATGTGGCTGTACATAGCAATCTGTTATACTGCTTTCCATTAATTATTTTTAGCCATTTCTATCATATTTCTTGGTTTAATTATGCTCCATTTCAATTCTTATTTTATATACCTTCCTTTCAATCCTTTTATGAACTATAGCATAATTTGTACTTTTTTTTTAATGCATCTCTCCTTATTTAGGAGCCTATCAATCTTTTTGGGATTTTTTTTTTGAATTCATATGTAGTTGGCATTTGGCATCTGACAATTTGTCTGCAAATAAATTTGCATTCCAAATTCTTTGAAGGATACTTATGCCCATGTAGTACCTTTGTTATCTATTATGACCTTTTTGTATTTCATTCTTGTTCTCTCTATCCTTGACATACAAATAAATATATTTGCATGACATGATATTGTGTCTTACAATTGCTGGGATCATCTTCTTGGTTGATCAACAAATTTTGCTGATGAAAACAAGCTTGTCAACTTTCTTCATCTATTTGTATTTGACAAAGAAAGACAAGCTTTTAAATTGTTTTTTCTATAATTAGAATATTATTGCAAAAATGAAGTGAAATGCCACATTTTAATTGTGTTGCTTGAAAGTATTTCATCATGCTCGTTTGTGGATATCTACTGAAATAACCAATTGCGTTAATATTTGATTTTCAGGCCTGAGACGACGTTAGTTTCTGTTTCTAAAGATTCAAAGTAGGTTCAACTTCGTTGGTGTAGATTTTTGGCTGGTGAAACGGAAGTGTATTGGTGGTTTGTAAATACGGCTGGGTCATCTATAACACTTTCCTGTATATATTATTTACGTGCTTTTTGTCAAGGCCTCTTGTCCTCTGCACTCCATACCCTAGTTCTTGGAAGGTTATGGAGAATTTTGTTCTAGTCCTACCATCTTTTGGGAATGTGAAGCACGGGAGATTAGTATGTACATGCAAGAACCAGGTGGATACTGACTGCAGGTATTACTCATTATGAATTGTTGTATGAATTATATATTATATGGTAAGGATATTAGTCGGCGGCATATGTGTTTGAATTTCATTCTCTTTCTCGTAATTTTGCTTGTTTTTATTTCTAGACTTCTCGAACTGACAGTGCCTTAGTTAAAAAAAAAAAATAGAAACAAAACAAGAAGCCTAATTAATGATATATTGGCCTGACATGAACATTACATGACAGTTCCTTTTTAAGTGCTTAAAGCAAATTATTCCAACAATTTTTCGTTAGTTAATACCCAATATCGTAAAAAACTTGTATCCTGCTTGTAGTTGGTTATAAATTAGTGCTCTGCAAATGTGGTATAAGATAGCATCAAACTTCAATGTTGAATTTTTGCTTTGTTTGTTTCCCCATCGTTTTTAGCAAATCAAAACTGTACTCCCAACTCTTATAGTAAGATTGTCAAACGCCATTTGAAGAGAGATTTCATTTTATGTGCGTGCTCCTACGGGCTTTTGAATTCATGGATTCGTTATCAAATCATGGATGTTATTTCTTGACTCCATCTCCACTTGTAGTTTTCCTTTTTTTTTTTTTCCCTTAAGATACCACGTACTTGTTTGAATATTGGAGGCTCAGTAATTGAAGTTACGGTCTGCACAAACAAGGAGTGAGATAGATCCTTTTATCTTGATGTAAGTAGAATTTGATTTCAAGTTTCTTATATGCGTCTGGAGAACCGTATTTGTAAGAGACACTAACACAGCTATGGGCTATGATTAAATAACTATCATGGTGATGAAGTATACATAATGGCATATATCAGGTGGAATGTCATGAAATTGTAGAACTGTCGTTGACTGTAGATATGGGAGGTTGTAACTGAAATAACTATAGCCAAGTTGGAGAATCAGATTCTATGATAGCATTGGACTATCTCTAACCTTAACTTAACATTAATTACACCATTGGGCATCTTCCAATAATAATTAATTGATTGTCTTTTCATACTTTGATCAGCCAATTTGGTGGAGTTGCAGAAAAACGGAGCCCCATAACCAACACCCAACTGAGTTATAGAAACTCTCATCCTCTTTTTTAAAAAAGGGTTTTAACATGGGCATCTTCTTATTTTTCTTCGTCAATTGAGGGCTTTTGTCGCATTTTGTGGTGTTGGTTCCATACTTCCATGTATTGATTCTCTCTCTCTCTCTCTCTCTCTCTCCGACTAAATGATATGTAGGATCAGCTTAATGATTATGGTTTTCTAATAATGTTAAACAAGGGAAGTTGATGCATGTGACTGTGTACGAGCTGATTAAAATTTGACAAGACATGGAGGACATATGTAAGAATTTAAGTATTATTGTCCATTATAATACATTAACTAACAAACTCGAATTAGTTGATGGATACATTGTATCTTGAGGAGGGAGAAAAAGAAGGATGTCTGCCTTGTATTCAATCCTTTTCTTATATATTGTAGAACATGCATGCACCTTCTATTGTCTCTAAAAACTTATGTATGTTAGCTTTCAGGTCTAATATATGGAAAGGTAATATTCATTGTCTCCATCCTGAGAAAGATAGAACCATTGTAGATTTATTTATTTTTCTAATAAAATGGCAATAGAGGTTATATGCCACTGATCGCATTTTTATAATCAAATTTGAACTTGGAACAAATTACAGTACAAGAATGAAAACATTTGTCAAATCTCAAATCTCATTTGTTTGCACGAGGATTGCATTTTTAGAAAGAATGGCGGCTTTTTGCAAGAGATTGATCGATCATAAGTATGTTATACATGTGATAGTGATAAACTTAATATATAAAATGAAAGGAATGGATGTATATATGTATCCTTTTGGCAAAAATTATTTTTGCTAATTTATTTTACTATTCAATTTTTTTTTGATATTATTAATGGGTCTTAGTGCACTTTTCAGTATTATTTACGAGTTTCATTGCACTATTTTAGTTAACTTTTATCTTTATTTATAGTACTTTTAGTAAAGAAATTTCAGTTTTAGCAAAATAAATAGATTTCAAATAGATTCGTAAAGCTTACAGATGCAGTACATGTCAAACTCAATTGGATGTTTTATCACGTACAATGTCTTGACTAAATCCCTATTTTAGAACATGGAGATTAAATGAACCGGAGTTGGTGGCACATGGCATAATTGGCGATTAAGTATGTGTTTAGATATTGCTTATTTTGTTAAAAATTGAAAATATTGTAGTAAAATAATTTTTAAACATGTGAATAGTGCCGTGAAATTCTTTTTTAATGAAAATTTTGTTAAAAAAAGAGGTTTGTGAGTTATGTGAATAGTGTACAGGATCTACTGGAAAAGCATAAACACTTTTCTCCAAAAAAAAAAAAAAAAAAAAAAGAAAAGAAAAGAAAAAGAAAAATGTGAAACTCAGAAACGTGGCCGCCATCCAAATGGAGCTTGAATAAAGACTCAATTTTTGAATGACCATTAGACTGGTCTATTCCCCGTTGGTCTT
Organism: Castanopsis chinensis; assembly: GCA_032878915.1. Classification (NCBI taxonomy): domain Eukaryota; kingdom Viridiplantae; phylum Streptophyta; class Magnoliopsida; order Fagales; family Fagaceae; genus Castanopsis; species Castanopsis chinensis. The sequence continues at coordinate 10,632,962 of JAVQMG010000105.1, forward strand.
GCTTCAAGGCAAAGAACAAATATCTATATATTAAAATAGTATTTAATGTTTAGGATACATGTAGCATCACACTCATAACATGTGAGTTTCATAAGTTCTGACAATTTTATTGGTGAAAACTCTTAGGGGTTAAATGTTCGCTCTTATAAGAGCAAAGTGGAGAAATTGTGTCTCTTTCATAATATTTAAAGGAGCAAAAAAAGAGCCTTTATTTGTTATTGGATGTTTTCTAGAGTTAGTATCAAGTAATGATCTAAAGTAGGATATTCCACAATTGGCAGCCATAATCATGAGTGGCTCGTGTAACGCACATGATTAGACGTTGGTAAGTTGCATCACATAAAATGCACTCAGAGATACACATATAGTGCTTAAAATATGCTTATTTAGATATTCAGAACTGTTATGGAGAGGCTTTTCATTTTCAAATCTCACAGGGTGCTTGGCATAATGATTAATGTTCAGTTCCTTTGAACTGTAATTCGAAAGAGAATTTGATTTACAATGAGTTGTGGTCTTAATTTTGACAAAACAAACACGGTTTAGGGTGGAATTTCATTTTTTTTTTCCCTTCAAATTTCTAACATTGAAAGAATAGTAGAATTGAATTGTAAGTGGTATCTAGTACCAAACACTTAAGAGTTTCTAAAAAAAAAAAACACTTGAGTTTTGATTTTGATTTTACATTAAACATATAAGACTCTAAATTTTCAATTTTAATAATGCCCCAAGTAATGATAAGCTACTTAAGTACCACTCAGTGACCAATTTGGCATTGAAAGGCCTTTCATATAACCGTATTTTAGTGAAGATAACATCTTAATTAGAGTGCATTTGTTTATTAGATTTTTAGATTAAAAAAATGCATGATTATTGAGTAAGCCATTTTCTATACTTTGGCAGTCAAGATATTAGTACTTACTGTTTACGTATAAGGATTTATATATAGATAGATAGGAATCAAACATAAGTCCCATCCATTTTAAGTTGATTGTTTTTTTTTTTTTTCATCAGATTAGGACACCAATGTGTTCTTAAAAATAATTCTAATAATTTGCATAAATTTAAGTCATTTTTAATTATCAAAGACTCATAAAAGATTCATATTGTAAACATTTGAGACTACAAAGCAAATGAATGTAATTAGAACTTCATAATTAAATTTAAAATTAATGTCAATCCCAAAGTTTGTTAGAAATTAAAGATTTTTACAAATATTATCCTTTGTACTTTGACATGAGTGTCAATTTGGTACTTGGGTTGTTTTATTTGAAAAATGAATCCCTAAATACTAGGTTTGTGACAAATTCGGCATTCTATATATATATAGCGCAGATGGCGGAAGCACAACTGACATTAGTAAAGGCAGTAGCAACAGTCAAGCAGTTATATCAAAGTAATATAGTTGAAAGTAAGGCGGTAGAACCAGCCAAGCAGTTATATCAAAGTAATTTAAAATATTGAAAACAGAAGTGTTTATTGAAAGTAATTCAAAACATTTACAGCAGTAGTAATTACAGGATTACAGAGATCAACAAGGATAGTAGTACAAGGCTTGAAGGCTAGTCAACAATCTAGTTACAAGCTTTGTGGAAAATAGTGAGAAGTAGTGGGCAGTTTCTGAGAGTGTTTAGATTCTACTAGGAATCCTAAAGAGGGCTCAAAGAAAACTTATCCAAATTAACTTCTGAGTTTAACAATAAGGGACAACCCCCCTTAAATAGGCAAATAAAGCGGTGAATAGTAAAAAGTGAATAGTGACTTTTTTCACTATTCATATCAGGACCCGTGAGGGGTATCAAAAGCATCAGGAGCGCCTTTCCAGGAGTCGAAAGTAGGTTGTCGTGGAGTGCTAAAAGTGGTCAATATGGAAATCATCACCCGGTAAAGCAATAGGCAGGCATCATTGATTTGGCCTTTTGTGCTGGCTAGGCAAATAGGAAATCAATTTGCTCCTAGATCAGGAGTATCATCTTCATCGAAATCTTCATCACGACTGAACCATTTTTTGGGAAATGGCTGGGGATGAGGGAAATGAGGGCTTGCTGAAATAGAGCCTTCTTCTTTAGAACTTCTATTAGCAGCTTCTTTTTCCTCTTTTATCTTTCTTTCGAGGAGAACATAAAGAGCTTCTTTGCTCAGATTATCAAATGGAGAACTCTTTTTAATAGCTTTGGTGGAAGAAGTAGAAGGGGAATTAGTTCCTTGGACCTGAGGGACAGGAGAAAGCTTCCTGTGCAGAGGTCTAGAAATATTATCAATAATATTTTGAACATATCCAAATTTATCCCACCATTTAACATACCAGCATCTAGTAAGAACATCATCATTCTTCTCATATTGCCATTTCAAAATCCAAGGGACTCTAAATTGTTTAACAAAATGGAGAAGAGTAGGGAATTTGGCATTATGTGCATTAGGCTTAAAAGATTTTTCAAAGGATTTATAAGCAGTCAATAATGGCTCAGGGAAAATATCAGTAACTGGACCAAACTGTGTCCACCATTGGTTGAACCAGAGAGGCAAAGTAGTGCTAGCATCAAATTCCTTGTCAAAGTTAACAAACCATGAATGAGTCATTGTTTTATTCTGGTGGAGCACGAATCTAGACCAAGCAGTAATGTAATCATAGTAGGAGTATGGAATAGAGTATCCTGGGAGCCTTCTTAAAAAGGCAGGGGTCGGTCCCCAATCTTCTTCAGAAACAAAATCCTTTAGATAAACACTGTGGTAAATAATTTTGGATTTATCAGTGCGATCATAAATAGTTTTGATTAATACAGCATCTTCCTGACGCAAAATGTCAGAATAGTATTCTAGCTTTTTATCATTATGCTCTAGAATCCAGTGGAACAAAGGAGGGAAGTAAGATCTGGCAATATGGAGAGGGTTCCTAATTGTAGATTTGTTTGGTTCAATAAAAAACAGGTTTTGGAAATATTTGTTTTTTGACATACTGGGCAGTATTGGATTTTCTGGGGTAAACAATTCTGATTGGTTGGTGAACAGTGGTCAAAGCATAAGGATCATAGGCCGAAGCTAAAACAGATGAGTAGTTTGGCTTAGGAATTGTTCCTAAGGGAGTAAAACGGTTAACAATTTCGGTAGGAGAGACTGGCTCCTTTTTGACTAAATGTCTTTACGGGCAATAGGGTTTTTGTCTTTGGATCTTCTGCTTGCCATTGGAACATTGCAAGAATTCACGAGTAAGGAAATCAGGAATGCTATTTTGAGATCCTTTAATGTATTCGATGGTAAAATCAAAAACACTTAAAATAGCTTGCCATCTGGCAAAAATGTGTTTTGAAGCAATATTTTCAACATCTTTATCAATAACATATTTAGCACTTTTACAATCAATTCTTAGTAGAAACTTTTGGTTTAATAAATCACTTTGAAATTTTGAAATACAAAGTACAATAGCTAAAATCTCCTTTTTGATAGTGCTATAATTTAATTGTGTAGTATTTCAGACTCCTGAGTAGAAACGAACAATTTGTTCTGGAGAATCTGGAGAAATTTTTTGTTTCGGAATGCCACCATAACCAATGTCAGAGGCATCAGTTTCAACAATATTGAAAGCATTGACAGTAGGAATACCAAGACAGGGCAAAGTTTTGACATGAGACTTGATTTGTTTAACAAGAGTAGTATGGATATTAGTCCAAGGGGGAGGATTATTTTGCAACTTATCAAAGAGTGGTTTGCATTGTTTCCTCAGATCTTTGTAAAAATTAGCAACATATTTTAGAGAACCAAGGAACCTTTGAAGTTGGGTTTTATCAATGATTTCACCAGAAAATTTGTCAGCAAATTGGATGGCTCATATCCAAGGAATCTAACTTTGGTTTGGAACAATTTGATTTTCTTGGCTGAAACAACAAGACCATTTCTTTTAATAGTATCAAGGAACGAGTACAAATATTTCCAGTGTTCATCAATAGAATTGGAGAAAACCAAGACATCATCAATGTAAACAATAGTGAAATGGGTGAAGGAGTTGAATATATTATTCATAATGTTTTGGAACTCACTAGGCTCGTTTTTCAGGCCAAAAGGCATAACATTTCACTCGTAGTATCCGAAAGGAGTAGTAAAAGCAGTCTTGTACCTATCTTGGTCACTAATTTGGATTTGCCAAAATCCAGACTTCATATCAAATTTTGAGAAGACCATAGCCTCACTTAGCCTATGAACCAAGTCATTCTTATTAGGGATAGGATACCTAATCCATTCTAAGACTTTATTCAAAGGTTTGTAGTTAATTACTAGGCGAGGGGTTCCTCTTTCAAGTTCAGCATTCTTTTGGACATAGAAAGCAGCACAAGACCAAGGAGACTTGCTCTTTCTTATTAGTTTTTTCTTAATCAGATCAGTTATTTCATTTTTACAGAATTCAATAGTTTCAGCATTCATTTGAATAAGGCAGGCTTTAGTAGGAATATTTTTCTTACTAAAGTCTCGAACATAAGGAAGATCAACAATATGTTTCTTCCTATGTCAAAAAGCATTAGGAACATCAGAACAAACATCATTTACTAGGATTTTCTGAAAATTATCAATTCTGGATTGTAATAATTTATTAGAAAGATGTTCAACAATTTTTTTGTACTTAATTTCTTGTTTAAGAAAATTAAGATGTTTAACTTTAGCATGGATTAAATTAAAAACATCAGTATCAACAGTTTTTGAACAAAATTTGAATTTTACTTTTTGTCCAAAAGGATTAGTAGTAATTCCATCATGTTCAACAAGGAAAGGATACAGAGAAGTAATAAAAGGCAATCCAAATATCACTTTATCAGTCATGTTTTTAATAAGTACAGAAGGTATCTTAAAGCAAACATCATTATGGCAAATATGATCATTGCTTAATTCATATTTGATTTTCATTTGCGTGCTATTAGCAGATACCAATCTTTCAGTGGATTTTTCAAAATACTTAGAAGGGATCAAACCTTCTTGTATACAATTAACATCAGCACCAGAATCAATCATGGCAGTAGTATCAAAAGTATAATCATGAGAAACAACAATTCTGTCTTTAGTAAACCATTTTGGAGGCATCATATGTTTAACAAGAGTAAGTTGATTATCATTCCAAGTAATCAAATTATCAGAAACATTACCAGAAGGAGGAGCATGTTGAGTAGATCCTTTTCCATCTTGGTGCTCATCAAGATTATTATTAGACAGATTTTTATCTAAATTTTTGTCAATTTTGAGAATTAATAATTCTTGTTTTAGATTATCGTTATTATTTTTAACATTTTTTATATAAATTTTTAATTGGATTATTTCTTGTTTAATAATGTTAATTTCTTTTTGAAGATCGTGAACAGTTATTTCTTTGGATCTATTCTTATTGAATCTTTCCAAAGTTTCTTCAAAGCTTATAGGTGCTCTGGGTTTTTTAATAGTTTTATCTCTTGTTAAGTTTTGTTTAAACTTATCAAGAAGTTCTTTTTGTAAAGCAGGGTTTTCAATTTTACTTATTGTAGTTAATAATAAATTATCTTGTTCTTCTTCTTTAGTTAAAACATTAACAGATTTCATAGCATTACAACAAGATCCTTTGCATCCAATTTTAATATTAGGAGTATCAGAAGTATCACAAGATTGATAAGCAGAATCAGATGAGGAGGAGAAATCCTCTTCAAAGGAATTAGATGAAGCAGCAGATTCAAGAATCTGAAATAGTTCATTTTGATCCTTATCATTAATGTTTAACATTTTTAATTTGTTTTTTAGTTTACCAGGCTTTTGGGTACAATCTTTACTGAAATGACCAAATTTGCCACAGTTAAAGTACTTACCTTTTCCTGATCTTTGTTTAACATGTTTTCTAAAAGCAAATTTTTTTTCAAAATAATGATCATTGGGTTTAACAAAACGATATCTTTTATGCTTTTTATGGGAATAACTTTTGTAAACCTTATCTTATTTGCTTTTTCTTTTTTGCCTGGAAGGGGCAATAGGAGGTAAACCATATTATTCACAGAAATTACCCATTTCATATTTAGCTTTCTTTTTATTTTTTAATTGTTGTCGTAAATATTTTTCATCATTACACATGTTAATACCAAGTTTTTTAATAGTATTGAAAATATCTCCATAAGTTAAATTATCATAGTCAATAGAATCACTTTTATCCATTAATTCTTGTTTTACCTTATGAGCAAAAATAGGAGGAAGACCATCAATAAACTTCTCTTTCTAATAAGCTTTTGTGGAATTATTTCTGAGCATGACCCTGGAAAGAAACACATCTTGGTACCATCTGTAATCAGACATAGTAGGGCATTTCAAATTGTTCAAATAATCAGAAATGCGAAAGGCCATCAATATTCCATTCATACATTTTATCAGCAGAAATAGAGAATTGAGTTTAAAAAGATCTTTCTTCAAACTGCATATCAGGAGGAGTAGGTTTTGGATACCAGTTTTTTGTAAAAGACATGGAATTGGATTTTCCAATAAATCTTTTAATTTCTGGTTGTAAATCATCAAAAACATTTTCATAAGAAACATGCGAGGATGAGTCAGAGTCTGTGCTTTCCTCAACAACAGGTTCTTTCCCACTTCTTGAAATAGTACAAGCAGCACTTTTAGAAGCAGAAGTCTGCTCGGTTTTGATTTTTAAATCAGAAAGCATTTTTTCAACTTTGTTAAGAGTTGAATTTTGAGAAGCAATCTTTTCAAGAGTTTTATTTTGAGATGTTTTGAAATTAGTTTTTTTGCTTTGACTGGGTAAATCAATCAAAGGAATCTCAGGTTTTGAAACAGCAGGTCTTTGTACAATTTTTTCTTCAATACGGTTAAGTTGTTGACCAATAATACGCAAAAATTCATTAGTAAAATTGTTTTGTTTAATAATGAAAGTAAAAGGAGTTTTTTCATCAGCAATTTTGAAAGGGAAAGCTTTCACTTCAACTTTCTCATCAACATTTTGGCAAGTGATTAAAACAGTTCTTTAATGTATTCAATGGTAAAATCAAAAACACTTAAAATAGATTGCCATCTGGTAAAAATGTGTTTTGAAGCAATATTTTCAACATCTTTTTCAATAACATATTTAGCACTTTTACAATCAATTCTTAGTAGAAACTTTTGGTTTAATAAATCACTTTGAAATTTTGAAATACAAAGTACAATAGCTAAAATTAAATTTTGAAATCCCTTTATCATAATATGCGCATCACGTGACAAAATATCCTAGGCTTTATCGAAAAATGTTAGTAGTAGGTAGGTTGATAATTTGATTTGTAATAAAATTAATGTCCAAGGGTTAATTATTCAAGTCGGTAGTCTAAGGACCAAGTTGGCACTCATGTCAACATCTAAAAACAATATTTGTCAAAAAAACCTTAACAGTTCATTTGGGAGGAAAAAATGAATGGAATATTGGATCTTAAAGGATATTTCATCTATTCCCTACTTATATGACTTTTCCGCGATATAATTCATACCGACAAGATGCAAATATATATTGGTCATGGTGGTGCTTGCTAGCAAGGCACACAAAATCCTTGACCTATGAACCTTACTAAAGTGACTCATAGAGTATAAGGGTGCTGGAGAGAGAGATTTCTTCGTTTTACATTTTTTTTTTTTTTTATAGAAAGTTTCTTCGTTTTACATTACTTACACAAATAGGGTTTAATTACATCCATTTTGTAGCCGACTCCCAATAAGTGATTTGGTTGGCCAAGCTTCACCCACATTCTAACAAAAGGTAATGTGATTGTGAAATTTAATAATCAATTAGACAACATAGTATTATTTGCAAGATTTTTTTTTAATTGATAATTTAATAGTTGTGAGAAGAGGGATTTAGACCTTGACATTTTCGTTGGAAATACTAAGATTTGCCAATTGAGCAATAATATTCTTAGCATTTACAAATTTATTATACTAGGAGCATTGCACCAACTTGTGCAAATATTTTTTGTTTATTTTAGCATAAGAACCTATTTTTTCCATTTTATATACTCACATTTCAAAACACCCTACATTATACTATTTTATACTATATTTCATTAAAATATCAAAATTTTTAATTATTTATCTTCACATACAACAGTCATTTACTTTCTTTCTTCATACTTGAAATACATAAAAAAAAAGAATAAATAATTAAATGCAAAATAAATAGTGTTAGTATAAATTTATGCAGTTATTGTAACAACAATGCATATATATTTACTTACCTAATGTGAGTAATTTTTGGGAAAAATAAGAAAGAAAGTAAGCTTATCACATTTTATATTATACATCTTAAGAGCGTCCTCATCAACACTCTCAAATGCTAAAAATCCTATTTTTTTTAATCATTTTTGAGATAAAAACACCCCTATATTAAAACTGCTAAATCTTAAAATTTTTAAGATTTAGTTATAGTACAATCTCATATTTAAGATCACACTGTAGTTGAAATTGTAAAAGAAAATTTTTTTTATTTGCTCAATGGCTCTCTCTTTGCTCTATCTTTCTCTTTCCTCTCTCACTTCTTTCTTCTCTCTTCTCTCTGTGTTGCATTGATGTGGTTCGTCTATGAGTGTGCTTCGCCCATTATTGTACTCCGGCAATTGTGGGATGCCGATGGTTGTGGTCCGGTAATTGTGGTCATGGATTGTGGGCCCGATGACTGTGGTCCAGTGGTAGCAATGGAGGTTACTTTTTTTTTTCTACGCGGTTCCTCTTGGTTCCAGTTGGGCTCTGATTGTGCGGGTCTGATTTGGTTTTGGAATTTTGGGTCTTGATTTGGTTAGGGTGGGTCTTGATTTGATTTACTGGTGCAAAGGATGATGTCAAGCCGCGTTGTGGAAGAAGATGACGACCGCCGGGGGGGGGGGGGGAAGTGGTGTTCATGTCCGTGTCCCATGGGTTTTGGATTGGCATGCTGGGTCTATTGGTGGCGGAGATGGTGGAGTTTTTTTTTTTTTTTTTTTTTTTTTGTGTGTGGTTGGGGGTGGTGAGTGGATGTGGTGGTTGTGGGTGGATGTGGATGTGGATGTGGAGGTTTCTTTTTGTTGTGATTTCTTTTTTCTTATTTTGTTAGTGGTGGTTGTGGTATGGTTGGTGGATTTTGTGGTGATTGTTGGTAGTGTGGTGCAGGCGGTGCTCTGAGAAAGAGAGAGATAGAGGAAAAAGAGGAAAAATAAAAAATTAACGAAAAATAATAAAGAAACAATATTTAAAAAAAATAGTAAAATAATAAATTTTTTGATATAAATTATATTATAAAGTGGTGTGTTATATGATATAAAATTAAATTTTGAAATGATAAATACTAAATTTTTTAAAAGTATCTAAGGAATGCTCTAAAACATTTCATAGTTTCGAGTAAAAAGTAAAAAAATCGCATAATTTAGGAAGATATTCTTATGTGACCGTATTGATATTATGCTGTTGACTCAAAGTCCAAAAGTGGAAGCAGGACCCACCTAATGGCCATAGCTCTATCTCTCCCTGATTACTAGGGAAAGGACAGGTTCATGATTTTTCTTTGTGCCTCCATTATTGATGATTGATGAATACTTCAGCAGCTTGGAAGGTGAAAGCATTAATGATTTGCTGAATTATATTACAAAGAACAAAAAAAAGGACGAAGATGTACAGTGCTTAATTCAGTATTATAGTAATTTTTATTTTCAGATTTCTGTTAAGACTCATAAATGAATTTGAATTATTCACTTGGAGTAAGCGACAATCTTGGGTCTGTGTTGACCACGTGGCAGACAGCATCCGCATCCCTCCAAACGTGGGTCCCAGCCCAAAGTATGAAGAGTTCATTTTGGCCCATCTATCCACATGGGTCCCCCATCTCCCATTTTATTACCCAATGAAGAAATCCAATGCTTTGACAAAACATATTTATGTTTATAACTTTTTATTATATATATAAACCTTGATTTTGATTCAGAAGGTTCTAGCTTTATTTAATTTCACTTACAACAAATATAATATACAAAATGTGCAAGTCGGCTGCATGTGCTGTAACTTTCGGTTTAGCTTCTTTCATATTTATTTTTTGTCACAACTTATATATATAATCAAGATTATGGTTGATTAATAAGTGTTTACCTATTTCTTGATCTAGTTATCTTTTCACTCAAAGGGTTACCCAAACACTGTTTCTAGTTCATTAAATGTATATACGATTATTGATTGAACCATACTTCATATATAGCCTTTAGTTAGGGATTGTAATGTGTTTATTTGTTAATTTTGAAGCATGTTTATGGAGTGTATATAGTTAAATTTAAATCAAAAGCACATGAAAGAGGTACTTGTTTCTTACTTTTAGAAACAAGAAATCTTAAAACCATCCAAAGGAAGAGAAATACAATATGGGTGTTGGAGCACTATCCTGCCAATATTAATATAATAAAGTTGGATGTATTATACCGACAAAATAGTAGGGAAAAAGAAAAAGAAATTAAACCGGGTACAATCAATCTGAGTATAATCTATTTGATTATTCTCATGCATAAGGACTAAGGAGGTTGGTTCAAATATAAAGCCATCTGATGTGATTCATTGACTTCGATAAAATATAAAAAAGATATGAAAGAAGGGATTAAAATTAAAGAGGCTTTCATCCAGTGAGTTGGAATATTAGATAAGATATGAGACTAATACGTGATTAATTTTAGACACAAGTCCTGTTCGTGTCATGTCTAATACTCAAATGCATTGACCAAAAGTTATAGTATCAAACCCGTGAAAAAGAAGAGATTAGGTTAAATTTTGGTATTTTCCCTTTATTTTGTTTTACTTTATTTTCTATAGATATTTTATCCTATGTACGTTTTTCATGGTTCACTCTATCCAAGTTCTTAGAATTTATTGGTGAAGGATTAATTGGGATCATCTTCACTGCAGTACTCTTAGCTGTACTCTTCAAGCGGAACCTATGTGCTCAGAATATTATTCCCATTACGAAGAAGCTCATCTTTCCCAATTCCTATGTATTCCCTAAGAGTATCCTATGTCCTTCAAATACTATTGCTCTTATCACAAACTAGGTTTTTTTTTTTAACTGAATCATTACAAAGTAGTAGTTAATATATATTGTAGATATAATGACCAACATGTCTATTTAAATGTTCTGTCTCTTTACTATCTAACAATCTCACAATATAGTAATATTCCAAGCACCTAATTCTCATTCCATCTCAACCAATAAGCCAATGCTCATCTAAAACATCGAACACTGCATTTTGGTGAAAATAATGTAACTTCTGTAGATTTACTCGCACTAAAAAACAGAAGTAATTTAATGAGGTAGAGGAATTAGGTGAATGATTAGAAACGTAGAATGAAAGTCATCACCAAGTCACTGCTTGCGTACATTGTAGCTATAGCCGACTAGCCGTTGCTTCTTTTAGCTGTTGTCTTCTCTATATATATATATATATATATATATATATATATATATATATAATCTATATATTTTATTGCCCACACACACAGTGCCCAATACAAACGCGGCTAAATATTAAAGCCATGTGTCTGCGGCCTTCAAATCTTTGGAACCACCCTACCCATCTTCTATTCTCTGTATTCTCTTTGGCTCTTTGCTTTTTGTATTCTTCGATTTTTTTAATTTTTGTGTTTATTTGTTTAAATTTTCTTAAACATGTAATGCCCACTGTGGTCAACCTGACACCTTCCATGCATCTCTCTTTTCTCTCTCCCACCACTGTTGGGTCAACCTAACACCATTCTTTAATGGAAGAAAATTTCCTGCAACCTGTGTATAGCAGAATATCTTACTACACAGTTGCGTGGCAATTGATTGTTTGCCCACTTCTGTGGTTGCCTGTCCTCTCTTTAGGAAAGCAATAATACTAAAAAATATATGCTCTGGGGTATTTCTGTTAATAACATTTCTAACAGTTGTTCTCAGCCCCCCAAAAAAAAAAACCAACATTTCTAACAGTTGTACTGTGATTAAATTATTATTGAGAATTAGAAGAATTTACCACACCAAGTAATTAAAAAAGAAAAAAAAGGAAAATGCAAAGAAAGAATTCTGTAATGTTGTAATTTTGACGTGTGAGAGGTGTGGCTAATTAAGTAATGAAGTCTCATTTTAGATACTAATGATTTAATTTAGTGGTTAACATAGGTTAAGTGGGCATCCTAAATATTATATTAATGCATTAATTAGGATTTCCTCAAGGTCTCTCCCTTAAGAAATAGAATAATCTCTCTTTATTATTCTCATGAATGGAAACTTACCACTAATTCTAAAAATTAAAGTAAAAAGGAATTGATAAATTTAATCACTATTGTTGTTATATTTATATGTTAAACTTGAAGTTATAAATGAGTAGGCTCTAATGTAGGTAGATTTTTGGCGAAAATGCATTTTTCATCCCTACATTTTGGGTCAATTCCCATTTTAATCCCAAAATTGATTTCGTTAAAAATTTCATCCCTAAAAAATGAAAATTGTTTTTAAAATGGTCCATGTCATCAACCCACTGACGGAAACCTCCTACGTGACAGATGGAGTGCCCTGCTTGCTGACGTGACGCTGATGTGGCCATTAAAATATTATTAAAAATAATTACTTGGCATTTTTAAATTCCACGTCAGCATTTTAATTAATAAAAAATTAAAACAAAAAAAATTTTAATTCCTTAATTTTTAATTTTAATTTAAAAAAAATAAAAAACAAACAAAAATTTTACTTTTTTAGTTTTAAACGATTTTTTTTTTTCATTAATCTTACCCAGGTTCTAAGCTCATCTCCACTAATCTCATCTTACCCAGGTTCTTCAACAATCTCACCGAAGTGGCTGGAGCTCTTCGCCAGGTGCTTGGCACCATAGGAGTCTCAACGAAATCACTCCTCTCTTGAGCCTCCCTCTTCTCATCCTTTTCAGCTTCTCTCAACTGGGTCTCAATTTTTTAGTGAGACGAAGCTACAGGCACTCTTTTGCGGCTGCTTGGCATTGTCGGCCATCTTGGCCACAATGAAGCTCAACCTCGGTGACTTTGGGTCAGATCAGCTTTGCGTGGTGGGTCAGATTGGCCATTCTCTTCTCCGCTGACCCAAGCGAGTCCATCTCCACCACCGAAGCGATGGAGGGTTGTGGGTGTTGGTTCAGCGGTGGGTTTGTGGTTTAGCGGTGGCTGGTGTATCAATGGTGGTAGTGGGTGGTTCAGTGGTGGCTGGTTGCATTTTGCTGGGTTTTAGTTGTTGACTTGTTGCGTTTTGAATCGTGTGGGTTTCAGTTGTTGTGTTTTGCATAGAGAGAGAGAGGGGTAGAGATCCACATGGTGGAAAGTAGCAGAGCTTATAAGCTCCGGCCATGGTGATTCGGCCATGAAAGGAAGAGGGAGCTACGGTGGTTGAGGTGGTGGTTGATGTTGGGTTTGATTTGGGAAGAATGGGAAGAAGAAGTTGTAAAATGAAGAAAAAGTTAAAGAACATGAAGAAAATTTTTGATCTCTGTTTCTTTTTCTTTTTCTTTTCATTTTGTTGTAATTTGGATTTGTGTTTGATCTTTTTTTGTGATCAGGGTCTGTGTTTGTGTTTGATCTTTTTTTTTTTTTTTTTTTTCTTTTTTCGTTTGTTGTTGTGATCTGGGTTTGAGTTATTGGTTGTGGGTTTTTGTTCTTGTAATCTGGGTTTGAATTCTTCATTGCTTGGTTTGATTGGGAAGAACAAGAAGAACAAGTTGTAATGTTCTTGTGAAAATTAATAATGATTAGTAATTTTTAAAAAAAAATTAAATTAGATTTAAGCTTTTTTTTTTTAATTTAATTTCTTTTTTATATAAATTTTCTGACGCGGCTCTATTTAAAAGAAATTAAAATGCTAATGTGGCATTTAAAAATGCCAAATAATTATTTTTAATAATATTTTAATGGCCATGTCAGCGCCATGTCAGCAAGCAGGGCACTCTGTTTGCCACGTAGGAGGTTTTCGTCAGTGGGTTAACGGCAGAGACCATTTTAAAAATGATTTTCTTTTTTTAGGGATGAAATTTGCAACGAAATCAATTTTGGGACGAAAATGAGAATTGACCTAAAATGTAGGGACGAAAAGTGCATTTTTGCCTAGATTTTTTTTAGCCCTAGATAAAATATATCTGTGTTAGAATTGTTAATGAGATTGATAAAGGGATGGAGAAAGGAGCGAACAACGAAAGTTTCTCCTAAGTAGTTAAGACCTTACTATAATGAATACTATGTTACAATAAATGCATTATGAGATTTTCATATAGATTAATCTTAGGTTAGCCACAAAAGAAGTTTTGTGTGTGTGTGTGTGTGTGTGTGTGTGTTGAGAAAGAAGCTTGAGTAGAGCCAAATTTATTTAATAGATGAAAAACTAGAAACAAACATCTTATAAATGTTAGGAGGAACAGAACCCATTCAGACTAAAATAGGAAAACAAAATCTTGTTGCTCTCTTGGTCAATACATGTGCCAAAGCGTTGCCTTGCTAAAATATATGAATGAAAGAATATTTTTGAAGAGAACTAGCTGAAGACAAAATGTCTTTTATCAGATGATCGCAAGCAAGATGGGAGAAACATCGGTCCCTAATGGTTGAAATGGAGATCTCTGAATCACTTTGAACACTAAACTATGCAAATCAAATTCCTGAACAAACTGAACAAACGTTCTTGCTACAATGGTTTCAAGAGCGACCACAAAAAGAGGAGATTGGGATAATCTCAGATAAAGCTGCCACTACTTCTCCTAAATAATTATGAACCACGACGCCAATGCCTACTACATATAAATCTTCGAAAATTGTACCAAGTCTAGGTGTGTACAGGTTAGAATGCGCAGGATTAATCTTAGGTTAGCTATAGAAGAAGTCTATGTGTGTACAGATTAGAATGTGCAATTAAAGCGCAATAATACAAGTTGTACATATTACATTAAATTTGGACTCATTTCTAACCAAGTAAATACAAGTGAAAATGGCCAAATACCACCATTTTCAGAAATTTGTAGCAATTAAGCACTGTTTCAAAACTAAATGGGAATCTACCACTTTTTAGGTACTTAAGCTCACTAAACTCGAGTTCTAAACGGTATTTGAGTTTAGTAAACTCGAGTTCCTAGTTTCATTCCATCGTGGTACTGCTGACTAGGAATTTGTGCAATTAAAAAAAAATAATGTGGTACTCGAGCTTGGTGAACTCGAGTTCTATGCAACACAATACTCGAGCATATCAGGCTCGAGTATGTTTATTTTTATGTTTATGTTAACTTTTTTTACGGTACTCGAGCTTGGTAAGCTCGAGTTTCTTGGAAGAGTTTGCTAAGCTCGAGTTCCATATAACTTTTTTTTTTTTGGGATAATTGAAAAATAAACATAAACATAAACATAAAAATAAGTAGTTTTTTATTTTATTTTATGTTTTTATTTATTTAAATAGAAGCATTCTAAAATATAGAGATTTTAATTCCAAAATATGAATTTTTAGGCCACTCATACCCCTTGTTCATTCATTTTTAACACACTCATCAATTTCTAACTTCTCGAAAGCATTATGGTCAAATTAGTTAAAATATTGGAGGTTACAATGAGAAATTTGAATAACATGTAAAAGAAAAATCTCACTCGATTTTTAGCCATGGGCACACCAAAAGAAGTTTAAGCTACATTTGGATATGTAAGTTCTTGACTTTTAGTGTTTCTAAAAGGAATGTGAAACATTTTTTTTTTATGTATACCTAAATGTTTGGCTGATGATGTGAAAGTCGCTTTGGCAACTTTTTTTCTTGGTGAGTTGTAGCACCCCCTGTTTAGATAAATTGTTCATTGTAGCACCCCCTGTTTAGATAAATTGTTCACTGTTTTCTCATAAAACAACTAGTGAAATCGTGTTTACTGTATATTCAAATCTGCTTACTGTATTCATAAAATTTGTTTTCTGCATTAATTAAAATTTTTCATTGTTTTCTCATAAAAATTGTTCACAGTTTTCTGCATAAACTATTTCTAGCATTTTGCATAAAATTATTTTCTGTTCAGCATTATTTAAAAAATTGTTCACTCTCTTTTCTGCATAAATTATTCTCTTTTCATTGCATAAATTGTTCACTGTTTTCTCATAAAACATCTAGTGAAATCATGTTTTCTAAATTTAAAAGCCAAATCTGAATGCTTTTTCATGTTTGAATTTCACAATAATAGAATATATTTTTCTGTATTGAATTGTTCGTTGTTTTCTGTATAAACTATTTCTATCATTCTGCATAAAATTATTTTCTATTCAGCATTATTTAAAAAATTGTTCATTCTCTTTTTTGCGTAAATTATTCTCCATTCACTGCATAAATTGTTCACTGTTTTCTCATAAAACACGTACACCTAGTGAAATTGTGTTTTCTAAATTTAAAAGTCAAATCTAAATGCTTTTTAATATTTGAATTTCATAATAATCGAATTTATTTTTCTTTATTAATTAAAACTTGAGAGAAAATTCAATTACAATTAAAATTAAAATTTAAGCAAGTGAGTTAATTTAGTGTACAAAACGAAGAGTTTAATCTAAATGTTACACATACAAGAGGAGTAATTCCATGCTATAATTACCAGTGAGATTAGTATTGTCAAACATGTAGCTACTGCTTGGCCTATATTATATAGAATACCCCCACTTGCCAATAACAATCTTGTTTATCTCACTGTTGAGGCCTTGCCTAACAAAACCCCAGACGCATCAATTAATTGTTCACTGCTAGAAATAGTTTATGTAGAAAATGGTGAACAATTTTTATGAGAAGACAATGAATAATTTTAATTAATGCAGAAAACAGATTTTATGAATGCAGTAAGCAGATTTGAATATACAGTAAACATGATGTGTAGAGAGCAAATTTTATTAATGCAGAAACATATTTTATCAATGCTGGAAAATTGATTCGATTATTGTAAAATACAAACATGAAAAAACATTCAGATTTTGCTTTTAAATTTAGAGAACACGATTTCAGTTGGTGTTTTATGAGAAAACAATGAACAATTTATCTAAAATTGGGTGCTACAACTAACCAAGAAAAAAAAGTTGCCAAAGCGACTTTCACATCATCAGCCAAACATTTAGGTATATATAAAAAATATTTCACATTCCTCTTAGAAACACTACAAGTCAAGAACTTACATATCCAGATGTAGCTTAAACTTCTTTCGGTATGCCCATGGCTAAAAATTGGGTGAGATTTTTCTTTTACATGTTGTTCTAATTTCACATTGTAACCCCTAATATTTTAATCAATTTGACCATAACGCTTGCGAGAAGTTAGAAATTGATGAGTGTGTTAAAAATGAATGAACAAGGGGTATGAGTGGCCTAAAAATCTATATTTTGAAATTAAAATATCTATATTTTACAATTCTTCTATTTAAATAAATAAAAACATAAAATAACTTCTTATTTTTATGTTTATGTTTATTTGTTGATTA
Source organism: Castanopsis chinensis (assembly GCA_032878915.1). Classification (NCBI taxonomy): domain Eukaryota; kingdom Viridiplantae; phylum Streptophyta; class Magnoliopsida; order Fagales; family Fagaceae; genus Castanopsis; species Castanopsis chinensis. The sequence continues at coordinate 10,650,410 of JAVQMG010000105.1, forward strand.
TCCAAAAAATAGAAGAAGAAGTTATAAGGAACTCAAGGTTACTAAACTCGAGTTCCATATTACAAGGAACTCGAGCTCACCAAGCTCGAGTATCGTAAAAAAAAAATTAACATAAACATAAAAATAAACATACTCGAGCTTGGTATGCTTGAGTATTGTGTTGCATGGAACTCGAGTTTACCAAGCTCGAGTACCACTTTATTTTTTTTGTAATTGTACAAATTCTAGGTCAGTAGCACCACGGTGGAAGGAAACTAGGAACTCGAGTTTAGTGAGCTCAAGTACCTAAAAAGTGGTAGATTCCTATTTAGTTCCGAAACAATGCTTAATTGCTAAAAATTTCTGAAAATGGTGGTATTTGGCCATTTTCACCAGTAAATACATCCTCTAACAGTAGATTAATACTATGATAGAGCTACTAGCTAGAATAGTCTAAAAAACTCAAATTAATAGAAACATTATTGTGCCGTAAAAAGTCTTCTAATTTTTGTAATGTGCCATAAACTATAAGTAAAGCAGAACCATTGAAATAAATTAGGGAGAAGAAAGAGTAAATAGGTGTAATTGGCCGGTTTCGGTTGGGTTGAAGATTTTTTTTTTTTTTTTTTTTTTTTTTTGCCAAAATAAAATTTTCGGTTTTGCCAAATTTGGCACCCACAACGAATCGTATGAGAGGAACACCAGACCGAACTAATTGGATTTCAATTGGTTTAGTTTGGTCAGCTTTCAATTTTTTCTAATCCCTTAGAAACCAAAGAGAACAAAGAAAAGAAAATCTATTTCTCTTTTATTTTCCAAATTTTCTTAGCACCCAAACACCAAGCACCAAGCAAACACAAGAAAAATATATCATGTATTTCAGCAAACAAATAACACAAAAATCAAACAAACATATGCCCTTTATTTTAGAAAAATATTATGGAGTGAATAAGAAATTGACTCCTAATGTGTCCACTTGAACATAATTTGAAATGGTGAGAATCCTTGAGTCCCATATAGGAAATGTTAGAGAATATGAGTTTTGGGTTGGATATTGGGTTGGACTTTAGGCATGTGTGGACTGGGGCCACTTATCCAATTAATAATAATATTTTATTATTTTATTTTTTGAGTCAGTAAGTCTATATACAGCAGTTTTTTCTGAAATAATGTGTCTGTTCAGTAACATATATTTTCATAGTCTGTCATTCATGAAAAAGAACTTCTGAAAAACTCTTTGAAAGAGAAATTTTTTTGCATATTCATTTTAGTCAAAGAGAGGGAAAGAGACATAGAGTAGTTTGTAGAGTACTAGGGATGGCAATTTAGATCTGACCATCGGATACCCGGCCCAGCCCGATCCTAATGGGCCAGATTTTACCCAGTTCGATAAAGACTAGGGTTGGGTATAGGTTTAAAAAAAAAACCGGAAGCGGGTCTGGGTTTTATCAAAAAAATTTGAAACCCGACCTGGATATTACCTGGTTATGTGAGATTACTAAAACACCCCTTATATATATATCATTGTAAACCCTAAGTTGCTAACCTAATGCCCAGCTGCCTCTCATTCCCATTTCAGTTCACTTCTCTTTGTCACTCATGCCCTCTACCCTCACCCTAACCCTCAACCTCTCAGTCACGCCTCACCCTAACGCATAAGAGCACGCAGCCACGCACTCAGCCACGCACAAGAGCACGCAGCCACGCCTCACTCACTCACTCTCAAGCCATGCCTCGGCCTCACTCTTAAGCACCCAGCCATTTTTTGGGTTTTCTTCTTCCAATTGCTTGTGGGTATTGTTTGTATTTATCAAATAGATTGTTGTTTGTTTGTCAAATTAAAATGTTGAGATGTTCATCAGTGGATGTTAGGCTATGGAGATTTTTTATTTATTGAATATAAAATATAAATTATTATATTTTAGGTTCATATGGGTCAATATCTGTGTGTGTGTTTACTAGTTGTTATCAATTAGCTTTGGATACCACAAAATGGAAATGCCTATTTGTAGCACCTCATGTTTGTGTATTTCCTAGTTTTTAACCTATTAAGCCTAAATCATTCATATGAGTTTTGATGTAGAAAAGTTGGAACTTTAAATAAAATCGAGAGTAAAATTGTTATGCATAGAAAATATAAAATAGAAGAGGAATGAATTATGCTATACTCTTTGTCTTGTTATTGATAGTCCCAACTCCCTTGAAAATGCTCTACCTATATAGTACTATAGACTAGATATGTCCTACATGATGTGATACAAATGTGTACTCATTGATGTGGGATTTGGATTGATTACTATATTTTCTGCTTGAGTTTCGATTTGCAAAATATCTGATTGTATCTAGCTTGTTTTTGGACTGTTTTTTAATCATGCATTTAAGAGAAGAAGGTAAAAGAAGATGTTAGTTTCTGTATCCATCTTTTAAAACTATATAATGAAGTTGCTTAAGTTTTTCTCATGCTATCTTTGTTTTGTCTATCGGTATAAACTTATTGTCCATTAGCAATAATAATGTTAAGACTTGAGACATGTATTTTTAGTTTATGTTGAGACATGTGTGTGCTTAGATCCTTATTATTGCTGCATTGATATATCAAGGATATTTCGTATTTTCGTTAAATAGAAAAACTAAAAATTCAACCATTTTATGCTAATGGAAGAAATTGTTTATTGTTTTTTGTGTTTGTTGGGAATGCAGAGCCTAAAATGGAGATGGAAGACACAAACAAATCTGGTTCTTCCTCGCTAAGCGGATCTCCTTTGAGAACTGGACGTTGTTCTGAATCATTCATCCTTCACACATTTGGTCTGTGAGTTGCTTATTATTTGTAGATATTTTCTTATATATATACAATATTTATTTATTCTTTTTTCCTATCACATTTATTTGTGTTATTGCTTATATTTAGATTTGTTTGTTGTTTCTTTTTGTTTAATCATAAAAGTAAATTGTTGAAATATATCCAACACTTTATTCAACAGAAACTATGGTAACATATTACAAGTAGTGACTTAAATAGAAAGATATTTGTTACCATTTTTTTTTTCAAGATAGAAATTCTACTTTAGCCTAATCTAAGTGTATATATGTGTGCAGCTCCTTCCTAGAGACTTGAACTACGGCCCTTGCCCCCCACACCTCACAAACACTTATACTTGTGGAGTGACCATTACACTAGGCGTGTGTAATGGTGTTACCATTTTTATGTTAACCAACCTTAAGGGCACGTTTGGTAGATTGTAACGGTAATTACATAGGAATAAGAATAGATATTACAAGGAATACAAAATGTTGTAATGTGATGCTTATTACTATTCATTTGTTTGGTAACAACGTAATAATAGAATCTTGAAGACAATGGAATGAAAGCATTTAAATCAAACTTCATATATATTTTAGGGAATATCTTACTCATATAATTATATTTCCTAAAAAATAATATTTTTTAAATTTGAAAGAGAGATTAGTTATTTTTTATGATTTTTTATTTTCATAATTGTTATTGCATATAGAAAGTTGGTTTATTTAGAAATATATTAATTGTAGAAATTAATACACATACTAAGTAATAACTATTACATCCATTTTAGAGATGAATAGTTATTTCTCAATTTAAAGAATAGCTGTTCATAAAGAATGACTATTCCTTGTAATAAAAACATAACAAAACCACTGAACAACTAAACCATAGGAATAACTATTACATTACAGTGCTTATTATAGTCTACCAAACACACCCTTACTTTCTTTGTTAGAGGCCCATGCTGGGACTACTATCCCTGAAGTCTCGATAGTTCCTAAACCCCATATGCCAATTCCTCCTCCTCCTCCATAAACCGAACCGACTGAGAAAAAATGAAAAAGGGACAAAAAAGGAGGAAAAGACTTTACTGAGGAAGGTGAAGTCCATGAGGATACTCCTCCTGAGCCAACCAAAGTGGCTAAGACAAACTGGCCCTGACAAAGGAGGGGAGGAGAGAGCTCGGAGGCGGTTTTCGAGCACCGATCTCATGTTCCAATTTGGAACCCCTCCTTTGTGCTGGACAGCTCCCCTCTCCCTAAGGATTCTTCCTCTCCAACTTAGTGGAGCAAGCGCTTCTTCTTCCCAGAGATATGGCCTAACTTCGAAAATTGAAGAAGCACGAACTGTTCCTATCCGTAAAGAGGGAATTAGCTCTAGTAAGACCTCCTTATCCTTATTCTTTTATTTTAGCAACTTCATTATCATAGTCTTGTTAGTTTCGCGCACTTACTTACTAATTCTTATCTTGATTATCTATGCATAGGCTACCTAAGCAGTGCACATAGTGGAGGAATGGGTTGATTAAGCCCTCTGTGACCAGAAGGAAGAAGAGTCCAAGCATTATGTTGCGCAGAAGTCTCTTGCCCAAACTAAAAAGAAGTTAAAGGAGACTCTCTTTAAATTGTCAGAATGCGATAAAGCTAGGAAGAGCGCTGAGGCCTTAATAGAAAGTTCGGAGAGGCAAGCCCGAGAGTAGCTTCTACATCTGAGGGAGGTAGAGAGCCAACTTACAATCGCTCGGATGACCATTTTCGAGTTGAAGAAAGAACTAAATTAGAAAAATAAGGAAATGAGTAAGGTCGAGCAAGCTGCTTACGAATAAGGGTAAAAGGAGATTAAGTCCCATTTTAAGTCTCAGATCCTAGTAATGTGCCTTAGCTTTTGCTTTCAGACCTAGGTTGAGGCCCTTAACGTTGCAAAAGTAGATCCTTCTTCTGAGCTGAGGAATCCAGAAAAGGCATTCTATCCCCCAGGAATTAGGGTGTGCCCAGCCACTCAGCCCCTTGCTAACACTTCTGCTCTAACACAGACGAGCCCTGCCGAGGATCCTTTGCCTAAGTCTAGCACCACTGCTTTGGCCAAATTGAAATCAGTTAAGCAGCCTGCCTTAAAGCCCAGCGCAATTGCTCCCCAAAGCTCTAAGGTGGTGATCAAGGTGTCTCCATTGGAAGAAAGTTCCTCCATAACCAAGTCTTGTGCCAACTCCAACTGACAAGACATAACCTTCCAAGGAAGCAGGGAAACAGAAGACTCCTGAGGCCTAGGCAGTGTAATAGCTAAATTGCTTTGCTACTTTTGTTGTTGTTTTTTTTTTTTTTTGGGGGGGAGGGGGGGCATTTTATCTTCATTTTTTTATGTACCCATCTAAACTTTATTTAATGAAGAACTTTTGCTAAGACTTCGTTTTACTCAAATATATTCATATTTTATGATTTCCTATTTGTTTACCATCCCCATGTGCAGATAATGAACTTGGTATTGATTCATACATAGTTAAATATTCAGGGAAAAAACCTAGCTTATGTTCCGTTTAATACCAAAGAAGAAAAGGAAAAAGACTAAGTGTTAATTTACCCAAGGTAGATGATTTGAGAAATCAAACCTAATTGAGGTTATGTTGAACATTAAAATAATCTAAGTGTTAATTTACCCAAGGCAAGTGATCTAAAGAACTGAACCTAGCCGAGGTTCTATTTAACATTAAATATAATCTAAGTGTTAATTTACCCAAGGCAGATGATCCGAGGAATCAAACCTGGCCGAGGTTCTGTTTAACATAAAAATAATCTAAGTGTCAATTTACCTAAGGCAGGTGATCCGAGGAATCGACCTTGGCTGAGGTACTGTTTAACATTAAACTAATCTAAGTGTTAATTTACCCAAGGCAGGTGATTCGAAGAATCAAACCTGGCTGAGGTTTTATTTAACATAAAAATAATCTAAGGAAGACAACAGAAGTCATGAAAATACATCTAATTGCATATAATATATGAATCCTTACAATATTGTAGAACTAGAAATAATACTTTCGTAAATTGTTCACATTCCATGGACGAGGCACAACAAGTCCATCCAAATATTTGAGCTGGTAAGCCCCCACTCCTACTACTGAAGTTACTCAATAATGCCTGTCCCAATTAGGGCCCAATTCCTTCAAGAGTGTTTCCTTGCACTCTTAACGACCCTTCGCAAGACCAAATCCCTTGGAATGAAAGTCCTATCTTTTACTCCTTTTTCAAACCCTTGCCTAAGCTTTTGTTGGTACTGCGCCAATCTAATTGCCGTAACTTCCCTTAGTTCCTCAGCCAAATCAAGGTTATGGAAGAGGAGTCACGCATTGCCATCACCAAGGGGTTGGTCAGACCTCAGAGTTGGGAATCTGTTTCCGTAGGGATAACTTCTTCGGATCCATAGGTCATGGAAAAATGGGTCTCACCCGTAGATCTTCCGGGCGTCGTACAGTAGGTCCATTAAATATGAGGTAGCTCATCCACCCACTTTCCCTTTGCATCGTCCAATCTCTTCTTCAAACCATCCACAATAACTTTTTTTGTGGCCTCTACTTGTCCATTACTTTGGGGATATGATAGAGTAGAGTATCTGTTCTTTATCCTTATATCACAACAGTAATTCCGAAAGGCCTTGCTATAGAACTGATGTCCATTATATGAAATAAGAGAGCTCGGGACCCCAAATCTTGTGACAATATTCTTCCATATAAACCTTTTCACATCTTGATCTCTGATGTTTGCCAGTGGTTTAGCTTCTACCCACTAAGTGAAATAGTCAGTAGCAAAAAGGAGGTACCTGCGATTCCCTGTGGCTTTAGGGAAAGGTCCAACGATGCCCAAACCACATTGTGCAAAAGGGAAAGGGCTACTTAATGGATTCAGTAGTCATCCTGGCTGATGAATGTTAGGAGCATACCTTTGGAATTGGTCACATTTCTTAAAATAATCCTGCGAGCACTTCTGCGTGCTCGGCCAACAATACCCTTGTGTTAAAGCTCTGTGAGCGAGTGACCTGCCCCCCCGTATGGCTACCACAAATTCCCTTATGCAATTCTTCTAGCAACATCTCTACCACCTCGGGATGTTCACACAACAAGTATGGTCCTAAGTATGAGTGTTTGTACAGTTTTTTATCCTCGGACAGCCGAAATCTTGGCGCTTTTCTACGAACCTTCTCTGCCTTGACTTTGTCCTCGAGTAAAATCCTATCTTTTAGGAACGTGACCAATGGGTCCTGCCAACTAGGGCCTATCCTCATAAAATTAATTCCTATTGGCAGCAGCTCATCATAAGTAGGCGACACATAACTCTCAACTAGTACGATTTGAGGTAGATCCTCCCTACTAATCGAAACCAGAGTTGCAAGCAAATCAACATAGGAATTCTTGCTTCGAGGGACTTGCTTAAGTACAAATGAATGAAGTCCCTCGAAAATTACTTAACTTGATTTAAGTATCAAATCATCCTTGGATCTTTCGCCTCATACTCACCTTGGACTTATCCAACTATGAGCCTTGAATCACAATATGCTTTTAAAGTCTTACCTCCAAGTTTTTGCACAGCACTCAACCTTGCTAATAAAGCTTCGTACTCTGCTTCATTATTTGTTGCCAAGAAATCGAGCCTGAGTGCGTAGACACTATTTTGCACTCATGATTTAATCAAGGAAGATGACTGGAATGACCATCCATGTACCTAAAAAATCATGATTGCATTACATGCATCAATTTGTTCTTGTGTTACATGCATCAATTTGTTCTTACATTACATGCATCAAGTTATTCATTGCATATTATAAAAATGATCTTAAGATTCTTATGGTCATAATGGTGTGTTTGGCTTCCAAATCGAACCATCGGATCAAAAGATATCGCATGATCAAGTTTGCACTGTCAACATGCATTGTGTCTCGGAAGAGTCAACCATGCACAATTAATTTAAATTAATTTTGATTGGTTAAACAATTAAAATTAATTAAATAATTCTGTGATTGGTTGATAATTAGTGTCTAAAATAAGATTGCATGCATAGGAATAAAAGGAATGATTGGATAACAATAAAATTGTATATAATCTGAATTTTATCATGATTTATTTTAAGAGATTTATTTACAAGATAATTGATGGTGAGATAGAAATTTGGACCAACTCCAGTTTGTCCATAAATGTTGTCCATAATAGAAAGATTATCCCAACACAAGAAGGTTGTTCTTGGTGGGATGGTCGTCCATGGGCATGAGGGTCGTCCATCAGGAAAAGCACTTGGATGATCCCCCAACACTTGGGAAAATTCCAAAAATGAACCACTTTACAAAAGCTTGTAATTCGCACCACATGCTACTAATTTGAAGCACCCATGAGCAGAGTCCTTATTCATTGCTATAACTTCCTTTTAAGTACTTATCTTCTGATGGTGGTTGTAACTTCCGATGGGGGTTGTAGAAGATACGTTTGAACCTTTTAACTTCCACAAATATTGGGAAAATTACAAAACAAGTAATCACTCCTAAGCTTACTATACAAGGACACATTCACATCAAATGAGGGTGAGTTTTTACACATTCCTAAAGAGTTGGAATCCTAAAGTTCTAGAAAAAAAATAACTTAAGCATTGGAGGGTTCTTGGCCGGTTTATCCCGGTCACCTTTGATCTTGTTTCTATTTTTAGGCCTTCCAAACAAACGTTCATCATCAGCTGGCGCCGTCTGTGGGAAAGGTAAGTCTGTGTTTTGTAATTTATTTTTCTCTGACAAAAGGTTGCATGGTTCAAACAAGATTAATAGCCACTAGTCCAAGTCATAAGGAGAGTGGGAATGCTTCTAGTAATCCCCATCGTGATTGCCAGTCAGCACTTGTCACGCAATCACCTTCCATCCAACATATATAGTCCATGGCAGCCGCCATGGCTGAATTAACCCGTCAAAACCACGAGTTGATTAGGGAGATTGGTTTAAGGAGGCAACGCCCTGAAAGATACATGGAAGGACAAGCCCAGAGTTAAGAAGTTAGAGAATGAGAAAATGCTTAGCTTGGAAACCAATCAAGAGGTACCGCTTCATGAAGGGTGCCACACTTGGAGAGGGAGATGCATCAGATGAGGAAGGCCATGGACGAGATGAAGGAGAATATGAGAAAGGAGAATCCCGTAGATGACTTAGTTCATTGAACTGACTCCTCCTTCATAGCTTCCATTAATAGTCATCCTTGCCTCCAAAGTTCAAGATACCTTCCTTGGACTAATATGATGGAACGCGCAACCCGTGTGATCATATCACCACCTTTAAGAATACCATGCACCTTCAAGGGATTTTGGACGAGATTATGTGTAGGGCTTTCCTTACCACCCTTAACACTGTGGGCTCGTTCGAAAAATTAAGTTAGTTGTTCGACAACAACTTTATCGGAGGACAAAGGCATAAGCGTTCCTTGTCCAGTTTGTTAACTATGGAGCAAGGGGAAAATGAAAGCTTACGGTCCTTCATTACCCGGTTCAACAGGGAAACCTTGACTGTGGACAAGATGGATGACAAGTTATTATTGGCAGCCTTCTATAATGGAGTTAAATCCAATTTATTCATCCATAAGCTTTATGAGCAAGAGCCACAAACTATGGCTGAACTCGTCCATTCAACTCAAAACTTCATGAATGTGGAGGTTGCAATCATAGCCAAGAAGAGGAAGAGAGTTGAGCGTATGGAAGCAGCTCTCCTGCACCATCCTGAACAGGGTCCTCATCCAAAGAAGGCCCGGGCAAGAGAGAAGAAAGACTGAGATAACAAGAAGGCAAGTTCTTCAGTAAGGAGTGAGCAATATACGCCATTGAACAAGTGCTTATGCAAATCAAGGACGACCCATCCTTAAAGTGGTCAAAAAAAATGAAAGAAGATCCCAACAAGCGCAATAAGAACAAGTATTACCGCTTTCATAAAGATCATGAGCTTGACACGGACGAGTGTTTTGATTTGAAGTAGCAGATAGAGAACCTCATTAGGTAAGGTAAATTGAGAAATTTTCTTGGACGAGACCACAAGGACGAGAAGTTGAAGGGAAAGGTAGAAGAGTCGTCATGACCCCCACTTGGAGAAATAAGAGTTATTATTGGAGGAACCTCGATAGGGTAGTCTTCCAAGTCAAGGAAGACGTACCTGAAGGTGGTGCAAAACGTCCAACCTTCTGGACGATCCCCAAGGACGAGAGGAGCAAACAAGCAAACCATTACATTCACGGACGAGAATGCTAAAAGGGTTCACCACCCACATGACGGCACGATCGTCATCACCTTGCTCATTGCTGGTTATACGACTAGAAGGGTGTTGGTAGACAATGGAAGTTCGGCGAACATCTTATATTACCATGCCTTCCAACAAATGAGGCTTGGACGAGATCAATTTCGTCTAGTAAACTCACCCTTGGTAGGATTTGGAGAGATGAAAGTGCAACCCGTAGGTACCATTACGTTACCTATGGTAGTAGAAGCATATCCGCAACAGATAACCAAAGAAGTAAACTTCCTTGTTGTTGACTATTCATCGTCGTACAACGCTATTATTGGAAGACTGACTTTAAACAGTTGGAAGGTGGTAACGTCTACCTATCATTTATTTGTTAAGTTCCCAACAGAATATGGAGTAGGTCAAGTGCAAGGAGACTAATTAGCCGCCAGAGAATGCTATCTAGCTGTATTGGCTATGGACGAGCACATGCAGACAATGAGCATAGACGAGAGAAGAGTTACCGCAGAGCCCATAGAAGTGCTGAAAGATGTTCCTTTGGACGAAGGTAACCTTGAAAAGTTTACAAGAATTGGAGCAAGCATGGAAAAGAAGACAAAGCAAGACCTTGTCCAATTTTTAAAGAAGAGTATTGATTTGTTCGTATGGAGTCATGAGGATATGCTAGGTATTGACCCAAGCATCATTACCCATCGTCTGAACGTATATCTTTCTTCCAAGCCTGTAGGTCAGAAGAAAGGAATTTTTTCCCCTGAACGAGACAATGCTATTAAAGAGGAAATCCAAAAGTTAACCACGACAAAATTTATTAGGGAAGTTTATTATCCGGACAAGTTGGCTAATGTGGTAATGGTCAAGAAGGCTAATGGCAAATGGAGAATGTGCGTGGATTTCACTGATCTAAATAAGGCTTGCCTAAAGGATAGCTATCCATTGCTATGCATTGACCAGCTGGTAGACTCAACTGTGGGTCATAAATTGCTAAGTTTCATGGACGCTTTTTCAGGCTACAAGCAAATAAGGATGAACGAGGTAGATCAAGAGAAGATATTCTTCATCACCAGCCAAGGCTTGTTTTGCTACAAGGTGATGCCCTTTCGGTTTGAAGAATGCGGGGGCAACTTATCAAAGGTTGGTTAACCATATGTTTCATCCAAAGATTTGACAAAATGTGGAAGTTTATGTAGATGATATGCTAGTAAAGAGTTTGGATGAGGAAAAACATCTAGACATCCTTCAGGAGACCTTTGATACGCTTAGACGGTATAACATGAAGTTGAATCCTAGCAAGTGTGCTTTTGGAGTTTTGTCAGGTAAGTTTCTTGGATTCATGGTTTCACATAGGGGAATTGAAGAAAATCCTGATAAAATCCAAGCAATACTGAATATGAAGCTACCAAGGAATATAAACGAAGTTTAATCTCTCACTAGACGAGTTACCGGCCTTAACTGGTTTGTCTCAAAAGTTACTGACAAGTGTTTGCCATTCTTTAAAGTTCTTAAGAAGGCATTTGAATGGACAGATGAGTGTCAGATGGCATTCCAAGACCTCAAGACCTACCTCACCACAACTCCTCTGTTAAGCCCGTCCATACCAGGTGAAGAATTATGTTCGTATTTAGTGGTGTCCCCACATGTAGTGAGCTCGGCATTGATTAGAGAATAAGGGAGGATACAAAAGCTAGTTTACTATAGAAGCCAAGCGTTAAGAGGGGTGGAAGGACAATATCCAATGATGGAAAAGTTAGCATTTGCTTTGGTCACGGCTTCTAAGAAGTTAAGACATTACTTTTAGGCTCATGTAATCAATGTCTTGACAGATCATTCGCTAAAGAAGGCAATGAACAAGTTGGAAGCCACAGGACAACTAATCCAATAGGCTGTAAAACTTAGTGACTTTGATGTTAGGTACCAACCAAGAAGCGAGATAAAAGCACAAGCATTGGTGGATTTCATTGCAGAGTTCACTCCTAGCCAGGACAAGCTAGACGAGGTGGACAGAGTTTAGAATTGGGTCATCAATGTAGATGGCTTGTCCATGTTGCAGGAGGGATTGGAGTTATACTTAAGTCCCCAAAAGGAGATAAGTTGAAATATGCAGCCCGTCCACAATACCAAACTACCAACAATGAAGCCGAATACAAAGCTCTCCTCAAAGGATTAGAATTGACTAAGTCCTTAGGGCATAGTCAGTAGTCGTCCAAGGAAATTCTCAGTTGATAATCAATCAAGTGAATGAAATGTGTGAAACCAAGGAAGATTGGATGAAGAAGTACCTCAGCAAGGTAAAACGACTCGTCAAAAGATTCAAAGAAGCCATTTTTGTTCAACTCCCAAGGGAGTAGAACATGGAAGCGGATGCTTTGGCAAAAACAGCTTCAGTAGGGGGAGCAATGGACGACTATGACCAAGTCCAATATATGACAAGCATAGATCTTCCAGAGGAACACCAAATTGAAGGAGAAGGAAATTGGATAACTTTAATAATAGTTTATCTCAAAGATGGTAGGTTTCTATAAGACAAGGATGAGGTTAGGAAATTAAGGATTAGAGCTTCCAAGTGTGTCCTCATAGACGAGGTGCTGTATAAGCGAGGCTTCTCTCAACCTTACTTAAGGTGCTCAGCTCTAGACGAGTCAAACTATGTGTTGAGGGAAGTTTATGAAGGAGCATGTAGAAATCACTCGGGAGCAAAAGCACTAGTTCATAAGGTCGTTCGTACAGGCAACTACTGGCCAACTATTCAAGCAGATGCTAAGGCTTATGTTAAAGTGTGTGATTAGTGCCAGCACTTTAGCAACGTCCCTAGACAACTGTTTGAGTATCTAACCCTGATGATGACATTATAGCCCTTTGCCCAATGGGGATTGGACATCTTAGGTTCCTTCACACTTGGAACCAAGCAGATAAAATTTTTGGTAGTAGGGATCGATTACTTTACTAAGTGGGTGGAAGCCGAACCTTTGGCAAAAATCACTTAGCAAAATGTCAAAAACTTCTTCGGGAAGAACATTGTATGTAGGTTTGGGGTACCTAGGGTCCTAGTGTCAGACAAAGGACAACAGTTTGACAACACACCTTTTGGAGACTTTTGCGAGCAATTTGGAATCAAGAATCATTATTCCTCACCCTCCTACCCACAGGCGAACGGGCAAGCAAAAGTTGCAAATCGATCCTTGTTGAAGATCATCAAGACTTAACTTGAGGGGGCAAAGGGAGTATGGCCAAACGAGCTACCAGGTGTTTTATAGGCTTATAGGATGACTGTGAGGACCCCTACAGGAGAAACTCCTTTCAAGTAAGCCTATGGAAGTGAAGCAGTGATACTTGTAGAAGTGCACATGGCAAACCACAGGGTGATGAAGTATCAGGATGAGGATAACAAAGAGCCACTTCGTCTCAGCCTTGATCTGATAGATGAGGTAAGGATGGACACATAGCAAAGGAAAGCAAGGTATAAAAGTCTCATGGTTAGACAATATGATGTGATGGTGAAACCCAAACGCTACAACATTGGGGACCTCGTCCTAAAAAGGGTCTTTTTGGCAACAAAAAACCCAGCACATGGGAAACTGGGACCTAATTAGGAAGGACCCTACAGGGTTATTAATTGCAAGAGACAAGGATCATATTAATTAGAAGCCCTAGACGTGAGAAAGCTAGAGCATCCTTGAAATGTTGAGCATTTAAGAAGATATTGCTAGTAAAATATCTCCCTGGACGACCATCATCCTGGACGAGATCCTCCTAGACTTTGTCACCCTAGACAAGCCAAAGTTGTGTATTGATTTCTGTTACTTGTATTTACTCGTGTTTATTATTAGCATAATATGTTGTATTTTAATTCCCTAAAAGTGCATCAGTTTCTAAACTATGCATTATCTCTAAACTATGGACAAAGTCATAGACTTAGTTTATCTATTTGTGTGTAAGCATTTTCAATTCCCTAAAAGGAACTAGCTTCTAAGCATGTGCCCTGATTGTGGACAATGTTTATGTTATGCATACAGTTTGGATTTCTAATGTATGTAGTATATGAATTCCTAATCTTCATGACTTCGTTCACAAGAAGGCTAAAGGCCCAAGACAAGAAAAATCTCTGGACGTAAGGATCTAACGTCTACAAGCTTTCCTTGAAATAATGATAAAGCAAAGAAAAACAAGCTTAAGGCATACTCGTCTAATCAATGGATGGGAAAATGCATATTTGTCCAATGGACGAGATAAAATCTTAAGCATATGCGTCCAAAAAATGGACTAGAAAATGCATGCGTGTAAGAATATTTAAAATCCATGGATAAATATAACCAGCCAAAACAATCCAATCTTTGGACAAGTAAATGCTGGAAGCATTTTACCTAAAGACAAAAGTAAATTGTCCAGCCTATGGACAAGAAAAAGAACTGGCTAAGTCAAATTTCTGGATGAATAAAGCTGGTAAAAGTAACGCCATTCATAAGACGAGTTATACTTGTAAAACTTAAAGAATGGTAAAAGTGTTGAACGTGAGAAAATGGTCTTAACATGGACGAGCTAAATGCCTTCATGATTGGACAAGCTAAAGAAAATACGTCCATACCATAACATGTTCAATAATAAATAAATGTAATGGAAATAAACATTCATTCATAAAGTTTAGAAAAGGGTAGACGACCATCATCCAAAAACCCTTATAAAGTAAAGCCTACAAAGATAATTGTTTGGAAGCTCGTCCCAAAGATGATGGATGAGTAAAATGTACTTAAATAAATAGGTCCAAAACAATGGGCCTCACAAAAAAAAAAAAAAAAAAAAAAAAAAAAAAAAAAAAAAAAAAAGAGGGAAGAAAACTGAAACGGTTAAACTCCATGTTTTATTGAGGGAGGTTATCTCCAACTTTGGACTCGTCTTAGTTAGGTTGGGTGGTAGCATCGTCTTCAATATTCACGTCTTTAAAACTTGTCTGGAGAAGAGAGCTTGCAGCACCAATTTTGAGCTTGATGGAGCTAAAGTCAACTTCAGGGAAGTGTTCTATAGCATCCATACAAAAATCCTCAAAACTAGCAGCATAGTTTCTGTCCAAGAGGTCAGTAAACTGGCTGGAGGTTCTGAACTCCTCAATGGCGTCCTTCTTTACATTCTCAAGAAAGGTGCTCAGCTCATCGTTCTTCTTCTGAAGATGGTCAAGACGAGTATCCTTCTCGACGATGTCAGCTTTAAGCTATTCGATGAGATTCTTCAGTTCCTTAACCTCCTCAGTAGCCTTAGCTGCCACCTCAACCCAATCCCTGCAGTCGTCCTTCAGCTGCTGGATCCTCGTCTTAAGCTTAATCCTCTCCTTATCCATCCTTGTGGTCTGCCTGGACGCTACAATGAACTTTGACATGGCCTACACAAGTTAAAAAATTCCATTAAATGAGGAAAATGTGAAATAATAGGATGAGGTGAAAGTGAAATTACATACCTTGAAAAGATCATGAACACAGGAATGCTCAAACTCTTTCAAGGACATGTCATAGCATGCAGCCACGTCCTTATCATTTACTGCACCTTTGAACCTTCCCAAGCCAGATCTTTATTTTCAACAAGATTCATAGGAATTTTTGGAAGAGGTTGGGATGAGGCAGGTACAACAGTGACGGACAGAGTTACCTCAATTGGTTCGAACGAATAAACATCGTGAATTTCAATGGACGGCTGTTGGGGTGTAGGGGGAGCAGTAACATTTGGCTTGACGACCCCAGGATTGAACGATCCATGCTTAGCCCTTTTTTCCTTTTGACGACTAGGGAGGTCTCCCAGGTCCACCGTCTTGGACAATCTTTTTCTTTAATCCCCAACAGAAGGATGGAGCTGGGGAATTGTCTCTGGTAAGGTCTCTTCACCTACCACCCCCTTTCCTTTGTTTTCCTTAATGGTTGCCATCCCTGAGAAGAAAGACTATTAGCATCAACTAAAAGGCAATATATAAACAATCTTTAAGTAAAAACTCACATCAACGAACTGTAATCTTGTGGGCTATAGTTTCAAAAGAGGGTTTAGAACCAAGTCCCCAGGTAGCAAGACGCTGAAGGGTGACTAATGAATGAAACTCTTGTCAGCGTGTAGACGAGCTCTTTGGACGTGTTCAAGGTAGAAGTTGTTCAAGGACGGTCGTCTAATAGCTATAAAAGAAAAAAGAGAGAGGTTAAATGATTATAAAAAGAAGATAGAAAATATTGGATGAGAAAGAAACATACCTTTTGGACGAAGGTTCCTTATTTCTCTAGTCTAGGGGGCGAATGGATCCTTGCCAACCTCAACAGGGTGTCTAGCCCAAAAACTAGAGACAAAGAAAAACTCCGTCTTCCAATTTCTATCAGATGTTAAAAGTGACTTTATTAGTCTATAGTCTCTGCCCCTAGTTGTGAACTAATAAAAGCCAAGGGACTAAATAATTTCTGAGGGTTTTTAGTAGTAGAGAAACTCGTTCACGGTGAAAGGACAGTCCCCTTCAAACACTTCCCTTCACAAAACTTGCATAGAGACAACTAATCTCCATGTGTTAGGATTGAATTAGCACACTCTAAAACCTAACCTAGTAAGCAACTCTTTAGCGAAGGCATTAAGAGGTAACCTAAGTCGCCCTAGAAAGTAGGCCTCATAAACACCAATTCCAATATGAGGGTCACAACACCATTCCCCACGAACAACTAACCTAGGGTTAAGGTCATCTGGAATTTGATACCAAGTCCTAAGGGAGGTAAATCTCTTCTCGTCTATCTTGGAGTGGACACCTACAGCGCAACTGTATACTGCCTCTACCTTGTCTAGATTAATGAACGGGGGAGCACTCGTTGATGTTCCAGCCTGTGACCCAAACATTGCCCTTGTCCTAAGCTATTCCTAGAGAACCTCTAAAGGAACTCTGGGGATGCCAGACGTATATTGCTCGTCTGTGGTATTCCCCCCACTACTACTATTGCTACTACTACTAATAGAACCACTATAGTTAGTTGTATCACGATACTCATCTATAGCCTTATCGACACTATTACTAGACAATGAAACAACAATCTCAAACATCTTGCAGAAACTAAGGAAAACCTAAAGACGAAGATGAAGGGAATGCCTGACTTTAGATGAAGAAGAACTAAGGATGCAGAAAGACTCCTAGACGAGGCGCTAGACGACGAATGTCAAGGAAGAAAATTTATGAAATGTGAAGGGAAGGAGAGGAATTCTACTACTTATAGGCAATAAAATTTGGCATCTGAAACGACATAACCAACCAAAGGATGCCATATGGCATTTTTTTGAAAAATTAAATTGATGTGACAAGTCTTTAATGAGATCATGACATGTGGCACAATCTGGAACAAGTAACTTCAACCAAAGAGATGACGACACAAAACATGACATCTAATTATTAACATGAAGGCACGTGTCTAAACGCAACACTAAAATTCTACAGTACTCTGGACGACCTTTGGACAAGGGGGTAACTGATGGTGAACTAGAAATTTGGACCAACTCCAATTCGTTTATAAGTGTTGTCCATAGCAGAAAGATTATCCCAGCACAAGAAGGTTGTTCTTGGTGGGACTGTCGTCCATGGGCATGAGGGTCATCCATCAGGAAAAGCGCTTGGACGACCCCCCAATGCATGGGAAAATTCTAGAAATGAACCAATTTACAAAATCTTGTAATTCGCACCACGTGCTACTATTTTGAAGCACCCATGAGCAGAGTCCTTATTCATCGCTATAACTTCCTTTTAAGTACTTATCTTTCGATGGTGGTTGTAACTTCTGATGGTGGTTGTAGAAGATAAGTCTGAACCTTCTAACTTCCATAAATATTGGGGAAGTTACAAAACAAGTAACCACTTCTAAGCTTACTATATAAGGACACATCCACATCAAATGAGGGTGAGTTTTTACACATTCCTAAAGAGTTGGAATCCTGAAGTTCTAGAAAAAAACTAATTTAAGCATCGGAGGGTTTTTGGCCGGTTCATCCTGGTCACCTTTGATCTTTTTTATATTTTCATGCCTTCTAGACAAATGCTAGTCCATTGAAGATCAAAGCATCCAGCATATTGATTTTCTTTGCATCATCAATAATTGTTCCTGAAAAAGTCTGAATTATCCAGAAAGAGATAAAAAAATCATAGACTAAGGATGAAAACACGTCTAAGTACAAGGACTGGATCAAAAAACCCTAGAAAGAGAGTCCAGAACGCACCCGAACACAAAAGTACGTTCGGCTTCCAAAGTACCATTTGACACTTTTGGAGTGAGGACTGGCAATTTAAAAGTGCCGAATTGGCCTCTTTTGAGCTTTGGTCCAACACTCTTTGTGTGATGATAAGGCACACTTTTTCGATCTTTTCACAAAAGGATGAGTCCCGATTTACGTTCTACACATTGGAGCTATTTTTTTGAGTTTTCTGGCCTCTATAAATAGGAATTGGATCTCATAATTCAGGGACTTTTTTTTGTTGCTATGAGAGGCATACGCTTTTAGGTTCTCAAAGTGCTTATATTTGATGATTCTCTTTGATACTTGCTGTCAAAATTAGGGTTTTTAGGTTTCAAAGATAATTGAACAAATTATGCTCATGTAAGAAGTTGTTTTCAATCACTCTATTCTCTTTTATGCTTCTTGTTTGTAATGATGCTTGTCTTCTTTTATTCTTAATATGAATGCTAACCATTGCTTAAATGATCATGATTTGTTATAATCTCTTTCTTAATTTCAATAATTTGCATATAACCAATTCTTTTTCTTAATTAACAACAGATTTGCATCTTTCTTAGATGCAGATCTAAATTTTTCTTAAAATAAGAATAGATCTGCATCTTTCTCAAATCAAAAATTGATTGTATCTTTCTTAGATACAAATCTGATTTTTTAATATATGCAAATTTTGAAACAAAGAAAAAGATTATGCCTGATTGTATTTATGTTTGTTTTATTTGGTTCATATAGCAAAAATTTACGTTATGAATGAAATTTTCTTCAAAAAATCTTTTTCATATTTTTTGAACATATAAAAACAAATATGATTTTTTCTGTTATCAAAAACCATTTTTTTTATCATCATAAAACAGATCTGGTATTTTACAAAGTTAAAACCATTTTTTTTAATTCTCAAAAACAGATCTAATTTTTCTAAACTAAATCCAAAATTTTTTTATCATTAAAATAAATCTGAATTTTTCTCTCCAAAAACCATTTTTTATGACAAACAGATCTTGCCTTTTTTTATAAACTAAAAACCATTTTTTTTTTATTATAAAAAATGGATCTGAATTTTTAACAAAGAAGAGGATTCATTCATAGATAAACTTATGTGATTTAGTTTTGTGTATATACAACATGTCATTCATAGCATGCATAAATGATACATTGGTCACAAGAGTCTAGAAGACCGAACTCTGTTTGGGCAGAATGAGTGCCTAACACCTTCCCATTCCGTAACCTAGCCCCTGAATCTAGTTCTTTTGGATAGGTAGATCCATGCCTTGTCTTTATTTTTTATTTTGGGTAGAATGTAACTAGGACAAAAAGCCATGTAATTATTTGGTAATTTGTAACTAGGACCCAAAGCCATGTAATTTTCAAATTTTCAATTATGTATTTTATTATTCAATCAATGAGAAGAACAATTTAGTCATGTGTTTTATATTTGACTTTTTTTTTTTTTTTTTTGTATAAAAAAATAAGTGGCAACTCCACACCTAAAAAGCACTCCAAAAATCTCTCTTTTTTGAGAGGCAATTTTCTGCAAGGTTTCTCACAGAGTGACTTCTCCAAAGTAATTCCATCTGGCGAATTCATCACGATTCCTATTCTTGATCCCTTTTGGTTGGCTGCACCATCCACTAATAGTTTCCATGTGCGTCGAACCACTACAGTTTCCATACATACTACCTCTTCAGGTCTTACCCCTTCCTCCTAGTTTCCCAGATCCTTGGTAAATTTTGCAACTAAATTCGCCAAAATTTGGCCTTTCATGGCCGTTCGGGGCATATACTTGACATCGAATGCTCCGAGCATGGCTCCCCATTTTGCCACTCTTCTCGTATAATTTGACTTTCGGAGTAATGTCTGTAAGGGAAATTAAGTCAATACAACCACAATGTGCACTTGAAAATAATGAGTCAGCTTCTTGGTGGCAAAAAAGTTTTCCTAACCCAACCCCAAAAGAGCATTTTGAAGCATTCAAACGTAGCTTGTGTTTTCTTAAGATTGCAAAAAAGTCACAGAGGTCTGATAGATGATTGGTCTTTACTTTACTTTTCTTTTCACTACCATGTCATCAATATAGGCTTCCACATTCTTTCCCAACCAACTCCCAAACATTCTTGTCACCATTCTTTGGTACGTGGACCTAGTGTTCTTTAGTCTGAATGACATTACTCTATAATGGTAATTTCCCGTTGGAGTGAGGAAGGCAGTTTTCTCTTGATCTGACAATGCCAATGGGATTTGGTGTAGCCCTGAAAAGTGTCCAAGAAACTCATCCTAGGATGTCTAAACGTCGCACCCACCAACTGATCTATTCTGGGAATCAGAAATGGGCCCTTTGAACAGGCCTTGTTGAGATCCGTGAAATCTACACATACTCTTCGCTTTCCTGACTTCTTCTTTACCACCACTGTATTGGCCAACCATTCAAGGTAGAAAACCTCTTTGATTGCTCCAGCCTGTTTAAGCTTACAAACTTTGTCTTTTACGTCTTTGGCGTGTTCTTTAGATGACTGTTGAGGTAATTGTTTCTTCGGTGTTGCACTAGGGTTAACATTTAAATGATGACAGATAAATTCAGGATCAATCCCAGGTGCTTCGTATGCACTCCATGCAAAAATATAAAAATTATCCTCCAAAAAATACACCAGTTGCGCTTTGTCCTTTGTTAGGACTAGAGTCTTGACTTGAAAATATCTATCTATGTCTTCCCCAATAACGGCCCTCTCCAACTCCTCACATGATACTGAACTGTCCAAGGATGCTGGCGACCCAAGCTGTGATTGCTACAACGTTGGGACCGCCTTAGAGGAACTCAATTCAATAATGCGATGATCAATCGCTACCATCATGCATTTTCTAGCCGTTGATTGACATCCCACTAATTCAGCCACCCTTTCACTAATGAGACATTTCATCTTAACATGCAACGTGCATGCAAGTGCCTCCCATGGCATGCAGCCACGGTCTGGCCAAAATGGCGATATATGGCAAAAAGGCATCCACTACTATGAAATCCACATTCACCATTCTGTCCCCAGTCAAAATTGGCAATTAGATTCTCCCCTTTAGGATAGTGGTGTTCCCATTGAACCTAATCAACGGGCGTCATATTGGTCTAAATCATCAAGTTTGAGCCCTAGACCTTTAAACGAGCTTAGGTACATTATCTCAGCCCTACTACCTTGATCAATCATCACCCTTTTGACATCATACCCCGCATCTGCAAGGTCACCACCGGAGCATCATCATGTGGCTCAATGGTTCCCACTTTATCTTCTTTAGAAAATCCTATGATCGGTTGATCCGAAACTCTGGACCTTTTACTCGAGACTTCTCCCTCAGGGCATTCTACTTGTGATGACGCCATCATTACCCTGCTAGCTGGGTGAGGCTTCTCTCTCGTGGTCGCAAAAATGACATTTACTGTCTCTAAAGATGCCCGAGGTGCACCATTACTATGTAATCCTATCCCGAGCTGATCTGCTTGATTATATTTGATTGTTGTAGAAATTGCTTCAACTTACCAACTTTAACCAACTGATCCAAAAAGGCTTGCAAAGTTCTGCAAACCTTGGTCTTATGGCCTCAGTCTTGGTGATACTGACAATACAAGCTTTGATTTCTTTTAGCAGGATTGCCCCCCATCTTGTTTGGCTATCTAAAATAGGGCTCATGCTTAATCTTATCCAGAATTTGATATATTGGCTCCTTAAACATCAAATTCACTACCTGAGGAGTTGCAACATTATGGGATGCTTGATTATAATACTCCCTCCTTGGTCAGGAGGATGAGAGCAGGCTTGTTGAGCTATCTCTTCGACTTCGATCGGTGGTGAAAACCTTAGCTTTACCCCTGACAGAGCTTTGATTGTCCTCGACCCTTTTTTACTCTTCGATTTGGTCCATCAATTGGTGCATATTCCAAGGTGGTTTCATGGTAAGTGACTTCCATAAATCGAAGTTTGTAGGAAGACCCACTTTGAGAGTCCGTACAATGACGTCCTCAAAGTCTGTGTTGATTTCGTTAAATCTCCCACTATCGGTTAGAATAAGTCTTCAATTTTTCTTCCTCTCTCATGGACATTGAGAGCAAAGAGTCCAAAGGTTTGGGGACTCGGCTACAGGTCAAGAATCTTGCCCTAAAGGCCCTAGTTAACTCCTTAAAAGAATGTATCGACCCTTCAGCAAAACTGTCAAACCACCTCATTGCCACTAGACCAAGACTTGAGGGGAAGACCTTAGACATCAAAGATTTATTCTTGGAGTGAATAGCCATCCTTTGGTTAACATGGCTCACATGCTTAACTGGTTTAGTCCTACCATTATAAATGGTGAAAGTATGCTGATTGAAGTGGCGAGGGAGCTCAGCTTGCTCAATACGATAATGCCTCCATCCTGAGGTATGCCAAGACGATGATGTGAATGACTCACTGGGTGGAGTCCTACTCCTAGGTCGATAACTTTCATCATTGCTAGTACTTGAATATTGGCCTGAAGGAGGAGTCTTGTCATCCCTCACTCGAGTCCTATGTCAAAGATGTCTACGTAACCATTCTAATATCCTCTCCAAGTTATGCACTTCTTCGTCAAGCGATTGATGGCAAGCCTTCTGCTGCCTTGTTTGCCTTGAAGAAAAAGAAGATGCTCCCTGACTATGCGTGTGAGCCTTGTGGCGATCTCTTCTTCGCTCCAAATTAACCGGGAAGCCAATAGATTCCAGAGATTTGCTTTGCCTTTGACTAGACATAGTTAAGAAGTCATGCATGGGTATTAAAAGAGACTTTTCCCACAGACGGCGCCAATTGTGGCTGGTAAAAAAGTGAAAAAAATAACTTTAAGTCTTAAATGATGAGTTTGCTATTTGCTATTACAATTAATTTCTTTAGAGATGGGATATCAAGTCTATTTCTGAATACCCAATACAAAGATCAAGAAGGCTTTTGTCATAGTATAATGAGATAAGTGGTATTTATTTCATTGATGTTCAGTTTGGAAATTGATTGAAAAACAAGTAAAGTGTTGGTCCTCGGGTCTAGTTTGAGGAAGCTATTATAAAATGGATGAACTTTCTCTCTCTCTCTCTCTCTCTCTTCCCTCTTCCAGATGTTTTATCTTGCTTTATATATCCATCTTAAATGCATCTAGATCCCACACTTGGAGGGTTGTGATCATACACCTAGAATTCTTGTCCCATCCGGAACATACCAGTAATTTTTACACTAAAATCTCAGCTGTGTCACCACTGTTCATGGTCACGTCCTTATTAATACGGCCAGAGAAGTGGTTGTCTTGTATTTAATGTGGAGGGGATGACTTTTATACCCTTCCTTCTTCATCCTTCTTACATTCCGTGTCAAGTCAGTTTTCCCTTTTAGCGGTTTAACTCCATGCCCATTATACTACTAGTGCTCATCCCTCCGAGGTTTGGAGTATGTCCTTGAAATCTTCATCAAGTGAGTTAGCCCAATTCATTTTCAAGTTGTAAGATCTCCGCCCTAGATCATTTTATGGATTTCACCTCCTCGAAAATGACATTGACTGCCTATTTTCTTGTTTTGGATCCTCGTCCCCCCATAGATATAATAATAATAATAATAATAATAATAATAATAATAATAATAATAATAATAATAATAATAAATATTCGTATAGTCAATTTTATAAAATTATATTTAAAAAATTTAATCATGATATATATGTATACATATGTATATATATTGTTTTTTTTTTTTTTTTTGTGGTTTTTGATGAAAATATGATGAGTCTTTGATCTTGCGTACAAAATATTATTACAAGATCATTTTAAGATACATGTAATTTTTTTTTGGTAATAAAGAATATATAAATATAGAAACAGAAAACTACACAATCTTAGGGCGAGGTTCAGTGCATAGTCTATTACATTTGAGACTAGTAAGGTCAACATACGTATCAGTTTCATATCTACAAAATTATGAGAGAGAGGACAACTTTGAATATATTATGAATGCGACAAAGTTTAGCTACAAAATTAATTGTAGCCAACTTTACTCAATATCTTTTTATTAGAGGTGAATTTTGACAAATCCATCATTTTATGGCATATTCTTCTTATGTTCTCCATTCTTGCAAAATTTCTAAAAAATTAAAATACAATATACTTGTTTTTTTTTTTTTTTTGATAGGAAATACTAGAAACTTTTATTGAACCATAGAAATACAGTTTACATCTTGCAGAAGAGCTTGTACAATAGAATAAGGATCCTCTTCTAGCCAAACAGAAAAATCTTCTATGCCTTGAGCATATTTTGCTAATAAATGGGCCGGCTTATTCCCTTGCCTACCAACATGGGAAAACTCAATTTAAATTGTAAATTTTTGTAATTTAAAATTATGCATAAAATATAAGCTTATAGATCATATAGTAAATAATATTTAATTGACATAAAATTTGACATGTATTAAACGCATAAAAAATATGTAATTCATCCAAAACATGCAATATAACTATAACTAATTTTATAACTAAACTTTTTCTTTACCAATAATGACAAGAATATTATAAAATTTAAATATTAAAACATAACGAATATGCACCCCCACAATTGGATAATTGATTTAGGAGTAAAACACTGCACACAACCAGGCTCCAGCAAGCTCTTCCTACTCCATCTCGCACCAAACTTTCTTTCCTTTCTTTAATCACACTTTTGACCCCACCCACCTTCCTCTCTCTCTCTCTCATCAAAGTCTTCTTTATAAACACAACATCCAAACCCTCTCCAACCCCTCCTAATAATCTAAAGCTCCCAATAGTAATACCCCCCCATCAATAATGAACGAAGACTATTCTCTATTCCCTTCAGATACAGATCTCGACTTCAGCTTCAACAGCTCCACCACCACCTCCTCCTCCGCCCGCACCAGCTTAGCTCGCTCGAGCCTCACTCTCAGCTTCAATGAGTCCCACTTCTCAACCACAACCCTTCTCCCCCACCCTCACCACACCTCAGACCCACATTGGTCCGCCATTAAAACCATCACCAACCTCTCCTCCGACCACAAGCTCCACCTCAAACACCTCAAACTCCTCAGCCACCTCGGCACTGGAAACCTCGGACGCGTCTTCCTCTGCAACCTTAAACACTTCGAACACCTCAAGTTCGCTCTCAAAGTCATCGACAAGGACTCCTTAACCCCAAAAAAGCTCTCGCAAGTCCAAATCGAATCCCACATTCTCTCCCTCCTCGACCACCCTTTCCTCCCAACTCTCTATTCCCACTTCAATGTCTCTCACTACACTTGTTTCCTCATCGATTACTGTCCCAACGGTGACCTCCATTCTTTCCTACGTAAACAACCCCATTACCGGCTACCGCTCCAGTCGGTCAAGTTCTTCGCCGCCGAAATCCTGATCGCTTTGGAATATCTACACGCGCTCGGAATCGTTTACCGCGATCTGAAACCAGAAAACGTTTTGCTACGTGAAGATGGCCACGTCATGCTCTCTGACTTTGACCTGTGCTTCAGAGCCCACGTGGCACCCACTTTCGACGAGTCCGAGGAGTTTGTCGCCGAGCCAACGACGGCGTTTTCGAAGTCGTGTGTTGGAACGCACGAGTACTTGGCGCCCGAGTTAGTCTCCGGTTACGGTCACGGTAACGGGGTGGACTGGTGGGCTTTCGGTATTTTCATCTACGAGTTGTTGTACGGAACGACGCCGTTTAAGGGAAGGAACAAAGAGAGCACTTTGCGAAACATAGCTTCGTCGAATAAGGAAGTGAGGTTCTTCCACGTGGCGGAGAGAGAAAGCGAGGAAGGGATTGAGGAGGCGAGGGATTTGATAGAGAGGCTGTTGGTGAAGGATCCTAGAAGAAGGCTTGGGTGTACCAAAGGTGCTACTGAGATTAAACGACACCCGTTTTTCGATGGGATTAAGTGGTCGTTGATCAGAAACTATAGGGCACCACTGCCACATCAGCAGGTGGTGAGGAAAGGAAAGTCACCGCACGTGACGCACGTGAAGAGGCAAGGTGGGTTGTGGCGGTGGTGTAAGAGATTTGGGTGCTTGTTGAAAAGTCATAGTAAAAGTAATAGTAAAAGGAATTATTACTACAATTACGTAGATAGTAAAAATTATAGTAAGGTTAGGAAATGTTCGTAGATTTCAAGTTTTTTTTTTTTTTTCTTTTTTTTGTGTATGTTTGATAGGGGTGAGGTTTGAGATTGGGCACGGATTTTGTAAAAATAGATAGTGAGATAACAAAGTTTACCAATTTTGTTAGAAATGTTAATTTCTTATTTTTGTTTTTTGAAAAAAGTTGATTTCAGATTTTGAGATTCACTAATTATGAAATTAATTAACCACTATTATTGAATATATGCAAAAAAATAAATGATGCATCGCGTCTTTCATATGAATAATGCTAAGACTACAACTTTTATCACAATTTTGTCACAATTTATTCATGTGCTGAGCTATGAATGGTGGAGTCGTGGATCCATATGAATCCTCCACTTTTACTCTACCATTCATAACTTGCTATTTAGATAAATTGTAGTAAAAATTGTAGTCTTAACATTTAACCGTTGCATTATGGCTAAAGTTTAGATCCAATGGAGTAAAGTTTGAAGGAAGTTTACAGTTCTCATTGGTAGGACTACAATTACTCATTTACGCCACTTGTACTTAAGCTCATAGGACTTATAGTCTTAGCTAATTGCTTTAAAAAAAAAAAAAAAATCAGTCTAAGCTAATTATCAAGAAAAAAAGAGAGTCCTAGCTTGTAAGAGCCCACTTAGTTCAGCTCAGCCCATTATTAGACACATGGGGATAATTGGAGATATAAATGGGTGATGGATTAGTGGCCATTTTTTGGGCCATTGGCATCTCAACTAGTGTTGTTACCAAGTTGTGGATCCTTTGTGAATTGCGATGGAGAGAATTGGAATTCTCACCTCGTGTTCGGATTTTGCTCAACTAAGGAGGCTGGCTGGAACGGAAAAAAGAGCATCTGAATGGACATGATTGAACCATTTTAAACAACTCTCTCTCATCTTTTCTTCAATAAGGATCTACTCCTATCTTTAAGTAAATTTCTGTGTCCTCACAATTGCTGCTTACACCAATTAGAATGGCACATATTATTGTTCAATTGCTTGGAGCGTATTTTTTGTTAAGTGATGATTCTTCCTAGGGATTAAAAAAGCCCTTATCAATATTTTGTTATTCATTTTCATCATGTCAAGGGTGTGCAGTTCAATCTCAAAAAAAAAAATATATATATATATACATTTCTCAATATTGGGGAAAGTGTGTCCAAAATACCTCGAGTTTTTGCTTTTGTGACTGAAATCCAGTATGTGGGTTTTGAGCATTAGCATTCTTTGAGGGTGAGTGGCAATAATGAATTAATGATGATAGTGGCAAAATTGACTATTGCTTAAAAGAAATCCTTTACATTTTGCTTGGATTAGATCCATACATCCATTGGTTGTATAATTTAATTTCTGAAAACTTTATTTCCATTTTGTTATCCTGATGGAGACTTTCATTTTAAGACAATCTCCATCATGCTACCAATATAGATTTTTCATCCCTAAATGCGTAAGTATGTAAAAAATTTCTCTATGCCAATCAATTGGACTACTCTTTATATGACATAATGAACTTAACGGCTAGCAGATTTTTATCCTATCTGGTATGCCAGTTTTCCAAAGGAACATTGCTAGACAATACATGTGTTCACCCCAAAGGGGGTTGAAGTTAAGAGTATTTGAATCTGCAAAACTGAGTCATCATAGTAGCAGTGCACATATCATGGTACAAGACTACATGGGCACGTATCGCAGCTGAGCAAGTCTCCCCCATTATCACAGATCACATATTCAAAGTAATACTAAAAAGTAGAGACAAAATTATGCAGAGCAAAGGGCCAAAATAGAGTTTTAGAATTCAAGACAAGGAATTTTAAGAAGTGACATAAATAACATAGCCCTAAATTACAAAACAAGAAAGTCAATAACTTCAAGAAACTATTTCAAGAATTGTTGGCATTTGTCCCTGTGAGAGTCCAAAAATTTCATTGCCAAAAGACAACTCAAATAGACCTGGTCATTGGAAACCTTCAACAACCATAAGTGGAGGTACCAGTAGCAATTCATCTGGCCCCATAAAAGAAAAGTGGAAAAAGGGAATGTAAGGATGATGATACACTTCTGCAATAAAATGCAAACTTGTTATAAAAATTGACACAATAAGCTACAATAAAAAAGGCTCCTCTTTTCTAGATTACAGGTGCTTTGCATATGGGTGGAGAATCAACCAAAACTGTACGGAGCCTAAAGTCTCAGTAAGTTTATCATTTGAAGGGACACATATTAATAGTCAAAGAAAGGGAGTAATTGCAGCTCTACTCTAAAAGTCATATTATATTTTACCAAGAGAGAGAGGGAAACAAAGGCAAGCAACTTTCATAAGAAATTGACCTTTATGGACCACTATTATTGAATAATGAATATATGCATAAATATAAACGACGCATCACATCTTTCATATGATCATATGAGTAATGCTAAGATCACAACTTTGTCACAATTTATTCATGTGACGAGTTGTGAGTAGTGGAGTTATGGACTTATATGGACCCTCCACCTTTACTCCACCATTCATAATTTGCTACATGGATAAGTTGTAGCAAAAATTGTGGTCATGGTATTTTCCCTTCCATATACTAATTTAACGGTTACATTTAATAATTTTTTAATAAAGAGGTTTTGAATATGCTTGGCTAAAGTTTAGACCCAATGGGGTAAAGTTTGAAGGAAGTTTACAGTTCTCATCAGTAGGACTACAATTATGCATTTACGCCACTCGTACTTAAGCACATACGACTTGTAGTCTTAGCTAATTGCTTTTAAAAAAAAAAAAATCAGTCTAAGCTAATTATCAAGGAAAAAAGTGTCCCAGCTAGTAAGAGCCCAACTTAATTCAGCTCAGCCCATTTTTAGACACATGGGGAAAATTGGAGATAGTAATCAGTGATGGGTTAGTGGCCCTTTTTTGGGTCATTGGCATCTCAACTAGTGTTGTTGCCAAGTTGTAGATCCTTTGTGATGGAGAAAATTGGAATTCTTACCTTGTGTTTGGATTTTGCTGGCTGGTCAGAATGGAAAAAAGGGCGTCCGAATGAAAATACTACAAAACTGAATGCTCATAGGGGCAGTGCACATATCATGGTACGAAGGCATGTATCGCAACAGAGAAAGTCTCCCCCATTGTCACAGATCACATATTCAAAGTAATACTAAAAATTAGAGACAAAATTAGCAGAGCAGAGGGCCAAAATAGAAGATACAATTCAAGACATAGGATACTAAGAAGTGACAATAATAACATAGCCCTAAATGACAAAACAAGAAAGTCAATAACTTCAAGAAACTATTTTAAGAATTTTTGGCATTTGTCCCGGTGAGAGTCCAAGATTTTCATTGCCAGAAGACAACTCAAATAGACCTGGTCATTGGAAACCTTCAACAACCATAAGTGGAGTTACCAATAGCAATTCATCTGGCCCCATAAAAGAAAAGTGGGAAAGGAGAATGTAAGGATGATGATAATATGATGCACTTCTGCAATAAAATGCAAACTTGTTATAACAATTGACACAATAAGCTAAAAGCCACTCTTTTCTAGATTACAGGTGCTATGCATATGGGTGGAGAATCAACAGAAACTGTAAGGAGCCCAAAGTATTGGTATGTTTATCATTTGGGGGGACACAACTTAGTAGTCAAAGAAAGGGAGTAATTGCTGCTCTACTCTTAAGAGTCATATTATATTTTACCAAGAGAGAGAGAAGGAAACAAAGGCAAGCAACTTCCATAGGGAAGTTCAGAAAAATCTACTATAGAATTATAAGAGGTGAATAGGAACAAACCCATATCAAATCCTATCCAAAGCTCAGAAAAAGAAAATCAAATGATAAACACCATATAGCTCTTGACATATAAATTATACTTCAACAACAGCAACAACAACAACATTGAAGCCTTAATTTGGCAGCAGAGTAATCGTTTACAAACTACCACACAATTCTACTTTGCAATTAAAAGGGAAAATGACAACTATCATGTCATTAATTTCAAGAGTGCAGTTACTAGCCTACAGAGTACGATTTATTTTGGACTAAAATCAGCAGCTATAAATTCATTTATGCTGATCATACTAACACTATAACCAAGCCACAATGTATATGCCATAGTCGAAACAAAGATTCAACTTGTGGTATTAATTAGATACCTAAAATGAAGATTCAACTTAATGTTGTATTCTTTTTCCACTTTGGGATATAAGGCTTTGCTTAAAAACTAACCAGAGCACAACAATTTATATAAGCAAATACATCAAATACTGATATAGGCCATTAACCCCATAAAATCAATACTAAAAGAAAAACAAAACCTAAAACAATCATATAGGAAACAATGAAATTAGCATAACCAAACAAATGAATAATAATAAAAAAAACAGATTATGTAAATACATGAATCAACTAGTGCAGGCAAGTAGGAGCAGAGAAATTAAAGAGACAAATGGGTGAGAAAGACTGTGAGAGTGCATATAAGGATTGTGTGCGTGTATAAGTATGGGCACCAATTTAGTGTAAAGCCCATCTACACGTGATCCTAGACCTTGTAGGATCTATATATATATTATACCCTACTGGCATTTTTCAAATAGCAATCTTTGTCTTTGTAACCTTCTTTCAATTCTTGCTTTTCTGTTCTTTCCGGTTACTCTAGTTCGGCCTTCGCATCTCTGTACATTTTCTCTACGATATTCTTCTTCTTTAGATTTGAACACCTCTTGAATGCCATGCAGTGCCTCCAAGAGCTTGCTGCAATCATAAGCAGCAGCAGAAGCCACAGCAGTCCCTTCTTGGTTGGAAGCGATATTTCTGGCATCAGATGAAGATGAAGAGGAAGATGCAACATTCAGGGCCTTTGAAAGTTCTCTAAAGTCAAAACAGGAAGCAGTTTGTTTGAGCTTAAAACTGCTGGAATTAATACCATGGGAGTGAGTTTTGGGAAGTCTATTTGAATCTGACTTCATTGATTATGAATTATGATCTCCCACCTAAATGACCCAACAAATTTTTAGTTTCATATATTGACTTTCTAAATCATTATCATCTTATAAACAAAGCAAAGTGTATATTGTTTATAGAATGACTATTATTATAATTTTATTAAATGCATATATATCAAAATAGAATGATGACATCTAATCTAACCAATGTACCCAAGAAACAAAAAACTCCAAAATTTTCAAATGATATTAATTTTCAATGCTTTCCAAATATAATGTATTTTGAATTTAGTTACAAATATCTATTCAAAAATATTGAGAGATAGAAACAGTCCTATGTATAGATTACCCAAGAACGCTTATTTGTTCAAATTTAGTGACAAAAAAATAAGGTGTTCAAATTGGGGCCGTGGTAATCTGGTGCTCAAAACCGTGCAACGAAAATTGGAGAAATTTAAGGATTTAATAGATGTGAGATATGAGTGGTGATTAGAATTTAACTTTCTAAAAAAGCATAGTGACTTGTCTATAAGAGAGAGAGACAGAGAAGAGAGAAATACCTGAGAGGAGAACAGCAGCAGCAGCAGCAGCGAGGTACCGGTGGCTGGGCGAGCAGTCCGAGCACGACGAACGCACTAGTGGCTGTGGAAAATGTATGTCAGTGTGTCACTCTCACTCACTATGTCTGTGTTTTTGACTTTTTGTACGAGAAGTGAAAACCCTTCCTAAATTTTGGGTCGGGTTAAAATCGTCCATTTCTAAAAATATTGTACGGGGAATTGAAAATTTTGGTTTTTTTTTTTTTTTTTTTTTTTTTTTTTTTTTCATAAAAAGTTTAATAAAATGGGTTATTAATGTATGTCACGAGGGCTTAGTAAAACCCATTTAAAATTGTAGGCTTTTCCTTCTCTTCTCAATCTCACTTTTACAATTTTACCACTTTTTATTTTATTAAATTCTTTATTTTCTTTTTCAAAAACCTATGTTTTATCCTTTTTTTTTTTTTTTTTTTTTTTTCAAAGTGTTTTAACCTATGACGTTTGGTCGGTTTTTAGTGTAAGTAGAGATTAAATTTTGTGTAGACTTTTTTTGCAAATGTTGGGTTAGGCCACCTGTCGCTACACTAGACTCAAAGATTTTTGGATCAGGGAGTTGGGACCGGTCCAAGAGCAACCCTCCTTGGTCCTCCTTGGTCCAGCTGGTGTGCAAACAATGCCCCTTGTGTGTCAGGCTTTGATCACATGTCCATGGCAGACAGAACAGTTACATTAATTACGGCAGGCAGATACAATAAAAATAATAATGAAAATTCCTTTAAGATTCAGATAAAATAAACAATGGGCTTTGGTAAGAAGTGCCCTTTTTACGAAGCAACAACAAAATAGTGAGTATTGAATGAATAATAGTAAGCTTATTGAAAGAAATAAATGTCAGTCTGCTATATTAAGTTATGTTGCTAGGTATAAGTCAAGAAGGGGGATCACCTCTTCAATGCTACTAATCTCTCTGAAGGGGAAATTAGCTGCTTTAAAGGGGTGGGCATGAATGACTTAAGTTCAGTGAGGTTCTTCTCCGTTACCAAAAAGCATGGGTTGGAGAGGGAGAGGGAGATTGAATCATTAGGTGCATGCTTGTTCTCTTTGTTTTCTACTCCTCTCTCTATTTCCTTGGTTCTTTCCTTCCTATTCTCTTTTAATTCTTTCTTTCTTTTCTCTTTTGGTTTTATTGTCTTTTTAGTTCTAGCGATTATCCTCCCAGAGATATTCCGTCCCCCCTTGCCGTGCACAACAAAGGCTCCTTTTATAGGGCCAGCCGTGCTTGACTTTTACCATTTTATCCCTTAACCATTTTTTCCTGGTGTGGGTGTCCTTGCCTACCATCACTGATTGGTCAGTCATTCAGCCAGCGCCACTTACTTGCACTGGCCGCGCCTCTCCACCTCACTAGATAAAGAAGGCTCCTTTGTTTGTTTACTTGCCGTGACACTCTTACTTGCCACGGTATAAGTACTCTCTTTCTCTCCGTCCCTCATGGCATATACCTAGTGGTTCCAACTCAGCTTTGCCTCTTTTGGGTGGTATGTCATCCCAGTAAGACATTGCCTCCAAAAGAGCTTAAGCAAGGAAACACTAAAATGAGTTTTTTCCCCCTCCCCACCGCTAAACCATACCCCCTTACCTCTGACCCATGACCTCACCATTTCTTATATTGGTTGGGTACAGGTTGGTGGTGCCTGGACCTTGCGCGTGCCTTTCTTCCATGCTCATCCAAATTCTACTCACTGCACATGTGTCTGCCGCAGTCTGAAGGTCAATCTTTTCAATCTACCACTCATCTTTGGCCTCTTATGGCGTGGGCTGCTTCCCCTGACTTCGCATTTATGACTTGCTTCTTTTATGGGTTGGACCTTGCCCGATTATAGGCTGTTCCATGCTTTTATTCCCAGCCCTTGTTATTTGTTTCTTGTCACACTATTCTGTTATGCCTGCCGTGAGGTTTACTTAACCCAAGGCTGCTGGATCTCTTTAGGCTTTACTGTCCATTTCTTCTCTGATGGCCCAATAAATTCATTGGGCCCTTTACTACTTGCGGGCTCCATCGTCCCGCCTACTTTTTTTTGGGCATCCTCGGCTCGTTTATTTTCTTGAACTATCTTTGGCCCTTTCTACTTCTATACTTTCTATAGGCTTTTACTAACTCCTTGGGCTTTCCTAGCCCAAGTGCTTCCCTAGCCCAAGTGCTTCTTACTTCATCTTTGGGATTCATGGATTCTCCATTGCCTCTTACTTTCTTTACTTACATTATTTTGAGTCTGCTGTGACAGTCGTGGCTCATTCTCACTTTTCTACATCCATACAACCCATGAGTTTGTTATTTCTTTCTTCTGGGCCTTCTTAGGCCCATTTACTTCTTCTGGGTCCATTTGTTTGCTTTATGGACTCATAATCCATTATTCCTGTCACTTGGGGCTTAATAGCATTTCCATCCCACTCTCCTCTTCCCATGCCTTTGGGCTTTTCCCCTTGCTGGGCTTTTAAAAAAGATGAGCATCTACAAATTTCAAATCTTTAATTCTATCCAAAGACTTTATAGTCTTTATTAGTTGAACTAACTGAAACCTACTTATTTTATCTTAATGTAATACTCACCTTATATATAGAGAGAGCGATGAATTCAAGTTACACCTGGTGTAACTTTACAAAAGTTACACATTTTTTAAACTGTAAATTTCTAAAAAATCTAATGGTTAGAAAATCACTATAATTATTGTCATCTTTAAAATCAATTGTTTTTCATATTAGTTAACCTAATTAATTTGAGAGAATATTATGTTATTTTCTTTTTAACTTTCTTTCT
The DNA here is from genome assembly GCA_032878915.1 of Castanopsis chinensis. Lineage (NCBI taxonomy): Eukaryota > Viridiplantae > Streptophyta > Magnoliopsida > Fagales > Fagaceae > Castanopsis > Castanopsis chinensis. The sequence continues at coordinate 10,685,080 of JAVQMG010000105.1, forward strand.
CTCTCCCAATCAATTCATCCCTAACCTTACACAAAAGCATATTCTCAATGTTCTTGGAGATGGAGGCAGTTGTGCTAGACTGTCAATTGTTAAAGAAGCATGTGTCAAATGTGTAGGTTGGACAAACTCATTTTAGCTGAATTGTTAGCAATAGAAAATAGTGCTTCCAAGTCTTATATGAATAGCTGGAAAAACAAAAAGAGCTCTTTGGTCCTTTTTCTTTTCCCCACATTTTGTTTTGTACATTTGGAACTATGGTTTCAAAAAACAAAAAAATATTGTGTCGTGGTAAGACAAGCCTAGTGAAACTGTAAAATCATATTATTATGCCACCCTCTATCTATAGGGGAGTAAACTTAAAATCCATTGCTGTCAATCTAAGCAATGGAAACATAAAAAGCCATTCAGCTAAATATCACACCTGCTTCTTTAACAATTGAAAGTCCAACATAACTGCCTCTATGCCCAAGAAAGTAGAGAATATGCTTTTGTGTAAGGTTAGGGATGAATTGATTAGGAGAGAGAAAGAAAGTTAAAAAGAAAATAATATAATATTCTTTCAAATTAATTAGGTTAGCTTACATGGAAAGCAATTAATATGAAGGAAGACATTGATTATAGTGATTTTCTAATAATTAGATTTCTTAGAAATATATAGTTTAAAAAATGTGTAATTTTTGTAGAGTTACACCAAGTATAACTTGAATCCATTATATATATATATATATTTCCTTAATATTTTTCTTGGCAATAATGATTAGTTTTTAGTTAGAAGAATAATGGAAATATAACGATAGTATAAATATATTCTATCTTTGATCTGTAAATGATGGAAAAATCAACTACCATGTTTGACATTTTCAGAGTTACGAATATTGTTAAAACTAATTTTTACTACAATATAAAATATGATTTTTTTTTAACATTCTCTATATTTTTTTTCTTAAAAAAAAAAAAAAAAAAACTAAAAAGGAATTGTAGCCAAATTTATTATAGAATCAATCATAGATAATTTTTTAAATTCAAAATTAATAACATTAAGTTATATTTTAATAAGTGATTGAGTTAAAACTTAAAATGTATTTAGAAAGTACAAACAATTATTTTGTGCCTTTTTCTTTTATTCACATTTTATTAATAATTAGTGTTGGCTGCACGTGCAAGGCACGTGTTGCCCCAGTAGTGAGAAAATTAATACAGATTTTGTGTGTGAAACCGTGAATTTTGGCTTATCCAATTTGACTATATTAAAAAAGAAGTCTAAGAATATAAAATATCACAATATTTTCACAATATCTTCATTTTTAGGATCCGAATAAATATTTTTTTTATTTTATTTGAGAGAAATACTACACTCATAATATTTTTAGAACAAATTCTAAATGACAAGTTATTATTGGTTTTAAACTGATAACATTGCTATTGTTATTCTCAAAACATTTATTTTTAGTTGTGGTTGGTCACAGTCTCATATTTTATTATTTTATTTGGACTTGTAAGAAATTGATACTTCAATATTTGTAAAAATATTGTGAAATTTGTTGTGTCGTTATAATAATATATATGCCAGCTTACATAAATATTTAAAAGGGAAAAAAAAAAACACAAACCAATTACTGGGAAAAAAAAACATTAGGCACGGTAGAAATTAATGTTAAAATGTTGTGGACTTAGCATTTTTTTATTTGATCTATAAGAAACTTAGATCTCAACAATTGTGAAAATATTGTGATAATAATAAGTATTGTAACATTTTCTCAAAACATTTATTTTCAGTTGTGGTTAGTCACAGTCTTATATTTTATTATTTTTATTTTGACTTGTAAGAAATTGACACGTCAATAATTGTGAAAATATTGTGAAATTTGTTATGTCAGTATAATAATATATATGCCAGCTTACATACATATTTCAAAGAAAAAAAACACAAACCGATTACTAGAAAAAAAAAAAAAAAAACTTTAATTGAATAAACCAAAAGCACTGTAGCTCCAGTGCTATCCTTCAATAATAGCTTGCCTATGATTTGTTGTGAAATTAATGTTAAAATGTTGTGGATTTAGCATTTTTTTTTTTTGGTTTAATATATAAGAAACTAAGATCTCAACAATTGTGAAAATATTGTGATAACAACAAGTGTTGTAACATTTTCTCAAAATATTTATTTTCAATTGTGGTCACAGTCTCATTTTTTATTTTTTATTTCGACTTATAAGAAATTGATATCTCAATAATTGTGAAAATATTGTGAAATTTATTGTGTCAGTATAACAATATATATGTCGGTTTATATAAATATTTAGAAGAAAAAAAAACACAAACCAATTACTGGGGAAAAAAAAACTTTAGGCACTGTAGAAATTAATGTTAAAATGTTGTGGACTTAGCATTTTTTTTATTTGATCTATAAGAAATTGAGATCTCAACAATTATGAAAATATTGTGATAACAATAAGTGTTGTAACATTTTTTTAAAACATTTATTTTCAGTTGTGGTTAGCTACAGTCTCATATTTTATTATTTTATTTCGACTAGTAAGAAATTGACACGTTAATAATTGTGAAAATATTGTGAAATTTGTTGTGTCAGTATAATAATATAAATGTCAGCTTACATCAATATTTACAAGAAAAAAAAAAACAAATCGATTACTGAAAAAAAAAATGACTAACTAAACCAAATCACTATTGTAACTACAGTGTATTGTGATAACAATAAATGTTGTAAATTTTTTTTAAAACATTTATTTTCAATTTTGGTTGGCTACAGTCTTATATTTTATTATTTTATTTCGACTTGTAAGAAATTGACACTTCAATAATTGTGAAAATATGGTGAAATTTTTTTGTGTTAGTATAACAATATAAATGTTAGCTTACATCAATATTTAAAAAAAAAAAAAAAACAAACCGATTATTGGAAAAAAAAAATCAATCTTATAAGAAATTGACATGTCAATAATTGTGAAAACTAAACCAAAGCATTGTTGTAGTTACAGTGTATTGTGATGACAATAAGTGTTGTAACATTTTTTTAAAACATTTATTTTCAGTTGTGGTTGGCTACAGTCTCATATTTTTTTATTTTATTTTGACTGATAAGAAATTGACACGTCAATAATTGTGAAATTTGTTTTGTCAGTATAACAATATAAATGTCAACTTATATCAATATTTAAAAGAAAAAATAAAACTCAACCCGATTACTGGAAAAAAATAAACCAATCTCATATTTTATTTTATTATTTTATTTCGACTTGTAAGAAATTGACACTTCAATAATTGTGAAAATATTGTGAAATTTGTTATGTCAGTATAACACTATAAATGTTAGCTTACATCAATATTTAAAAGAAGAAAAAACACAAACTGATTACTTAAAAAAAAAAAAACATTAGGCATTATAGTTACAGTGCCAATTAAATAAACAAAATGGTTGAATTAAAAAAGAAAAAAAAGAGACTCACTAAACCAAAGCACTGTTGTAACTACAATGATGCATAGTGTTTTGCGCGCATTCGCGCTTTTATTGTATAGAAATGCTAATGTAGATTTTTATATATTGATTCAGTTTTGTTTTTTTGTTTTTTTGTTTTTTTGTTTTTATCTTAATTTATTTCTTGTTCATGAAAGTTTCTTTTTTCATGATGTGGCCCCAAAAGCGAAAAGCTGGCTTTGTCCCTTGGTCAAACTTAAAATTGGGTATGTAAACAAGTATGTGCCAAGATTGGTTACAAACTTAGTTATAGCTTAAGGTTACAAATTCACTCAATATTTTTTTTATTAGATTTAAATTTTGATAAATTCATAATTGGATTATATATTCTTTTTATATCCTCAGTGTTTATAAAATTTTCTAGAAGATCAAAGATTAATAGTTAATTATGTCATCAATTAATTATTGAATTGCAAGTTTTTATAGTATAAAATTATGTGTAGAAAATATGTTTATGGATCATATAATGAATAACATCTAATTGGCATAAAATTTGGCATGTGTGTTAAAAGTGTAAATAACATGCAATCCAACAATTGGATTTTCAAAATATGTAACAAAATTAATTTTTTAAAAGAATTAATAGCCTACAACTAAGTTTGTAACCAATTTTTGTTCAACAAAAATGACATGGTTTGTCAATAATCTTTTCTTATAGTATTTTAAATTTATTTACTTTTGCACGACTTTTAAAGATTAAAGTCTCATTTACAACTATATTTTACCTGTTTAACCAAAAAAACACTATATTTTACCAAATTTTCAGCACATAAACAAATAAGCTTTTAACAAAAAGTTGTATCCGAATGGATTAGACTTTCGGGATTAAGCCAAGTTGGACACTGACTTAGTGAGGCTTAATGAATTTGATCTTGAAGGAAGATGTGTAATTGTGTATGCTATATAGAGAATTATATACTGATGCTCAAAATTCAATTCAGAAGGCCTATTTTTTAACAGGACATTGTCAATATCTATCTCTTATATCCCAAATTGATCCAGCTTTGTCAAGTGGGTACTTAGGTAGCCTACATTAAAATGTGTAGGGAGGGGAGTCTTCCTCTCCTTTAGGTGGATCTCCTTACATTTTTCAGGAAGCAACATCATAACCCAAGTTAAGATTGTTAGGTTCTAAAACTTTAGAGACTAATGTATTAGAACTTTAATATGTATTATGTTGGCAAACCATGATCAAAACATAGAGTTTAGGTTTAGGCTTGCTTAAAGTGTTTTATTGTAAAATTGGAATCGAATGATTGCAGAAATTATTGGACAAAATCTGCAAGGCTTGATCGATCAAAAATTAGGCTCGATCGATTGAACCTTGTGCAGATTTATTTTTCTGCAGAATTTTCAATTCAGTCCAACCCCGTTTAACATGTAGGGTTTTATGTTTTACTCCAAGTATAAAAGGAAAAACCCTAACTACGTTTTATATGTCAGCCTAGCCTTTGGTACTGTTCACGTCAGAGTTGCTAGTGGTAGAGAGGTTGATGAGACAAGTGGCCAGCTCCTAATTTGGTTTGGGAGCTTGGTTGCTTCCTAATGTGCTTTCCAGTGGAAGGCAAAACTGAAGGGAGTTCTTCAATTGGGTCAGTTTGCACATATGAGCTGTTTTGGTTGAGATTTCATGTTGGACTTAGCTATGAGGGCTAAGTATTTTGGTGGGCCTTTGACTTGGTGATTCTCTCCACTTGGGCTTATCTTTTTGCTTTCTCATTGTGAGCCCTATAAAATGGACAAAACTATCATTTACTGTCATGGGTTTTTATTCCACATGGGCTTTAGTTGTTAATAAGAATGAAATGTATTCATAAGCTTTAATAGATATTTATGATAGGTTTTGGGTATTAATTTCCATGGGACTTTAAATAACAACTTGTATAATTTCTCATAATTTTTGCTATGGATTATTTTGTAAATAATATCTTCTTTGGAGATTTTAAATAATAACCTCCAATGTTTCTTGAATAATTTTTACCATGGGTTTTAATAGAGGCAGTTTCCATGGGTTTCAAATAAACTATGGTAACAACCACTATAATGGGCTTGAAGGACAAACAATTACCATGAGTTTTGGAAATGAATGTTGTGATATGAGATAAATAGTGTCGATAGGTTCTTATTATATAAATTTCATGGGTTTATAATATGGTATGAAATAAATAAATGTCATAGGCTTAAGATAAATAATAATAATAACTTTCCATGAGCTTTTATATTAGTAACTCATAATTCTCTATGGGATTGATATACGTTAGCCATGGGTTTTGGAAAAATGAATAGTGTTACGTAACCATAAGTTTATAATATGGTATGAAATAAATAAATGTTGTGGGTTTAAGATAAATAATCATAACTTTTCATGGACTTTTATATTAGTAGCACAAATTCATAATGCTCCATGAGCTTGATATATATTTGCCATAGGTTTTGGAAAAATGAATAGTGTTATATAACATAAAGTATAAAATAGATTCTATGGGCTTGTAATATTTTTGTAATAGGTTTAAAAACTTAAAGCATTGTTCATCATTGGACTTATGATATAGTATTTTGCCAAGTATTGATAACCTTGGGCTTTTTACTAAATAGTGCAAAGTAGCTAGCTTAAGTTTTTAATAGTGCCAATGTAAATTAAAGCTTTTGATATTGTTAATAAGAATTGAGCTTTTGAAATATTGCTAAGCATAAGTAATCTTGGATTTTAAAAAGAATGGGATGCGTGCATTAGACTCGTAGGACCGGTTTTGTGCTTAGTTCAATAATGATAATGAAATTAGATAAGATATGAGTTTTTGGGTTTTTTGTTATAATTTACATTGTGGCCCAATTTAGATAATGAGATATGAAATATCTGTGGATCATTGAGATGAGAAATATTCATGGAGGTCCAAAATAATTTATTGGTGAAATTTTGGTATTTTTGGTGAATAAATAATTGTGATTAATTATGATTGTGGCACGTGGCATGAATGAAAAAATTGTACCTCAACAGTGTTCTATTGACATTTTTGGTATTTCCAAAGGTGATGATTGATGTTTTAAATTTTAATCCTTATTTCCCCATTTATCAAATTATTACCAAAAAAAAGAAAAAGAAGAAGAAGTGGTGATTATTATTTTTACTAATTAATTAATTAAGAAAAAATGGATGAAAGGTATTATGGGCTCGAGTCTTAAACCAATTTCAAAATGAATAGTTTCAAATTGTAACGATTGTGGATATGGCAAAGTTATCTTTTCGGAGTTGGCCTTGAGTTTTTGTACAGATGCTTGGGCTTCTTTTTCCTTAATGTTCAAATAAAAAAATGTCGGCAATTTTTAAAGAAGCAAGTTTTCTACGGCCAAATCTAAACTTAACTCCACTTTTAAGGGGTGGGATTGGAATACATTTAGGCCCACTTGTACTTGAGCACATATGAATCTTAGCTAACAAAACCCAACCTAAATTCATCTCAGCCCAATAATGGACGCCCAGGGCCAGCAAGAGAGGAAGTGGGTATTTGGAGCTATCGGTATCAGATCCAGACTTGGGGCAATAGGTAGGATTATTTCACTATGCAATATTGAATCAATAGGGGAGATTAAAAGTTAAAAGTTCACTTTTACGCTTCATTTTTTTTAATATTAAATATTTTTAGATGTTTACAATGACATGTAAATTTTTTAAGTAAATTGCCAAAATAGGTGGCTTAGCCACTAAAGCCGTTAGTGTCAAAGGTTTGGTGATTGGACCGATGAAATTGGCAACTAGAGAGGTGGCTCTGGCGATTGGATTGTCAACGACCATCGTTGGAACGATGTCTTCATCCATCGAATCGCCAATACTGGTGGCTAGAATGAGGTGTTTGGTAATTGGACCTCTAGCACTAGTCATTGAAATGGCAGCTCTGGCCATCGGACCGTTAGCATTGATCATAGGAGTGGCGACTCCAATCATTGGATTGTCGGCACTTGTTACCCAACTCATCGGATTGTTGACCTAGCCACTAAATAGGGTGAGTGGAAGGTACTGTGTGTTTTGTTAAATATTTTACCAAAATTTTAAAGGTAAAATGTTTTCCAACTTTTTATAAAGGATTTTACCATCAACAAAAATTATTTTACAAAATTTGACTACATTTTACGTGCAAGAAAACAGTTGAAAATGGGACAAAATTTTACTTCAAAACAAATGTAGTGTTAATATCAGCTTTATATCTGAAAAATTTTAACCTTTCAAAATCTACTTCTAGACTTTTTTTTTCCTATCACTCTTTTATATCTCACAACTCTATTATAATTGCATGAGATCCAAATCTGTTGATGCCAAGTTCAAGTAATGAAGTGATGCTAAGTAATCCTTGGCTATAGATTTTGGGATTGTCAACCTATTAGTTGAAATGGTCGCTAATTAGCTTGTTTCTCTCACTAATTGCCAAACAACTTCTAAGGTTAAATTGTCCGGACTGTGGAAGCACCTCAAAAGATAACATATTAATTGCTCATTGTTTGATACCCCTATTGAAAACGATTCAATATATGCAATCGTGATATCCAAAGATCACCCACCGACCGCCGCAAGCTTTTTCTGTCGAACATTTACCTTGTATTTGTTGATGGGAAAACTGTAATTATAAGTTGAAGGAATTTAAGGGACTAGATTTTTAATTTAATTATTAAAAAATTCAAATCATTTTAAATATAATTATAAAATATGAGGAAAGACAATTTGTCGTTTTGAAAGTTGAGATATAAAATTGGAAGAAAAAAAAATCTTGTATTTCAATTAAATCAAGTAGTTTATATATAAAAATAATTTTATTTAAATTATAACAAATATTATCTTATAATTTTAGCTAATTTCTATTTCATATGAGAAATATTTAACCAAATGAATAATATAATTACATGCAATTTTAGTGTTGGCGTGCAAGTGTAAAGAATGATATAATTTTATAATAAAAAAATATTATTCTATTTCTACGTTAAAAATGAGGTCAATTGTTAAAGTAAAATTTTATTATTCTGCGGTAAAAATGAGGTAAGTTTTAAACTACATCCCGCAACTTTTTTTTAAAAATATTTTGAAAATAAACTGATCTTGGTGCTTTAACCTGAGGCTCCTAGCATGGTTTCTGTTTTTAAAATTATGATCCAAGCCGTCTTCTATGCGCTATAAATCTCGCTCTGTTGCACGTCCCTTTGGTTCATATCTCACTTTCGCCCCATTTGCTTCAATCATTTGAGTTTCGTGACAATGACAGACGGGGTGGTTCTACTAGATTTCTGGCCTATCATGTATGGGATGAGGGTCAAGATTGCGCTAGCCGAGAAGGGGATTAACTATGAGTAGAAGGAGCAGAAACTGGGGAAGCACAAGAGCCTCCAGCTGCTTCTGCAATCTGCAAATGAACCCCGTTCATAAGTAGATCCCGGTTCTCATCCACAATGGGAAGCCGGTGTGTGAGTATCTCGTTATCGTTCAGTACATAGACGAGGACTGGAAGGACAAGTCTCCATTGCTGCCCTCTGATCCATGCCAGAGAGCTCATGCTAGGTTCTGGGCTGATTTTGTTGATAAAAAGCTACGTTTTTGCATTTTTTTTGAAGTTGTATTTTTTCTTGTGTGATAAAAATGATTTAAACCCATGTTTTAAGAGATTACTAATATGTCATTGGATAAAAGAAGGATTTTTTTTTTTTTTTTTTTGAGCAAGATAAAAGAAGGAAAAATTAAACTTTTCCATCCTACATTACTGCCCCAATTATACTTAACTCTCTGAATTATCGAAACATATGATTTATCCCCAAAAGTTTTGTCTCTATTTCAATGTCTCCTTCGTTATTTGTTTTAATATTAAGTATGATGAACTTTACTATTGAAAAACAATTTGCCCCTCTCCAAAACAGATGGAGAGAGATAAATTGGTCTTTTAATTAAGTTTAACAGCTAAGTAAGTGTAGCCTATATTTAAATTTGAAAGAGGGGGGGGGGGGGGGGGGGAGGTTGATCATGCATTGTGTAAAATGTGGAAACGAGATGTCTACATTTTTTAAGAATGTAAACATTTTATACATGATGTGAAAGGAGTGGGTATACCTAAAGTATGAAACAATCAAGGTCCTTTTCTTTTTAGGAGAGTCATGACCTAAGTCTCTCTCTCTCTCTCTCTCTCTCTCTCTCTCTCTTCTCTCTCTCTCTCTCTATATATATATATATATATATCACTCACAAGCAAGCACAGCTAACATGCTCCCTCTCTCACTCTAACTTTCTAATGTTTAAAGAAATTCTGCTAGTAGATGTTTTTTTGGTTGAATAGTAGTAGCATAGTTCTTAGTATTGTATGATACGATATATATCACATCAAGTGATTTTTTTTTATCGTAAATATTTACCAACCATGCTCATGAATCATACAATACAAAGATGTGTACTATATGAATCATTTTGTATCATGTGAATTGTACGTATTGGACAATACATAGATATTTGGGTAAATTTTTTTTTTTAGTGAAAATTTGTGGTTTGATTTGAGCCCAAAAGTTTCTAGACTCGTTTTTAATTTTAAATTATTGGGCTACTTGATTGCGCCCAATAAAATAACACGTCCATGAGTTTTTTTAATTTTCTTTTTTCTCTTTTACAAAATTTGTACTACATATGTATGTAGGACCTATAGGGTATGGACCTATAGTCACGATACAATAGTAATGTTTGTAATCACCACTATAGAAAATGCCATTATAGCCCAAATGGGGCTATAGTGGTGTTTCACAAACGCCACTATATGTCCAGTTTTTTGTAGTATTTTGTTAGTTTTGCTAAATATTATTATATAAATGATGAATTAAATTAGTTATTATTTGAATATATTATGATTTTTTTTAATGAATATGCCTTATATATTATTATTATTATTATTATTATTATTATTATTATTAAGTGTCTATGTATTTTATGTTACATAATAAAGATAAAAATAAAAAACAATTTATAATATGCTTTGCATTTTGACAACTATGATTACTAGTAAACTTGATTTGAAAATAAATATTTCATCATTGTTCATTCTTTTTGGAAAAGTGAATTAATACAACGTTGGTGTAAATGTAGGTTTATGATGTTCAAAATAGGATATGTACCACAAAGGGAGAAGAGCAAGACATAGTAAAGAAGGAATTTATTGAAACTTTTAAGGTATTGGAGGGAGAGTTGGGTGAAAAGCCTTACTTTGGGGGCGAAACATTTGGGTTTGTAGATCTTATTCTGATCACTACCTACAATTGGTTCTATGCCTCTGGGATGTTTGGCAAATTCAGTATAGGAGAATAGTGCCCCAAAATTATTGCATGGGCAAAGAGGTGCATGCATGCAAAAGCACAATGTTGCCAAGAGTCTTCCTCATCAAAAATAAGATTTATGAGTTTTTTTGTGTAGTTGAGGAAGAAGCTTGGCATGGACTAGAGTAATTACGCCTGAGTGTGAAAGTGTTAGCATCCACTCGTCAATAAGGTCAGGGATACATCTAGCTAATTAATGTGTCAAGTTGTGTTTAAAGCATAAGAAAAGTAGTATCAACGGTGAACCTGTATAAAAGTAGTGATGTTACTTTTATCATAAGTTGCCAACTTAATAAGGTGTGAAACTGGGTGTGTCCATATATAAAATTATTGTATTGGCATGGCTTTCGACTGTCATGCAATATATTATTCATTGCATTCTATTTATAATTTTTAGCTTGGGCTTGTAGTCGGAGTCTGTTGCCTTGTTAAACAATTCGGCGTGCTTTCTAAATTTTGGATCTTTGCATTTCGCACTGCTAAATAAACAATTATGTAATGTGATAAATATGTTTATTTGATATTTTAAAAAAAAATTCACATAACAATATTATTTTTAGGGTAATAGTTAATGCAAAACCTATAAACAATTTGGGGGGTGTTTGAGAGGGTAGTTTGAGTTATGTTATTTGAGTATTTTTAATATATGTGTGGGTGAAAAAGTATGTGAAAAAATGTGTAATATTGTTTAAAATATATTAAAATTATGCTGCCAAACAGACCCTTAATTTTTAAACTAAAATTTGTGCACCATATGTGTAATATAAACACTGCCACTTGCATTTAACCTTATCAATAATAGAGAAACGAAAATAAAGAGCTCTTTCATTGGAATTTTATATGAAGGTAGATTTATATATCATGCGACTAAGTTCTTGATAGACTGACTTCCTTTAAAAAAAATAATCATTAATTCATTATGTATTCTTTTTTACAAAATAAAATTTTTACTCTAATTTAATCTAATCCTATACGTGCGAAAAACATCTTTTTATGAAGTTGAATTTCAAATCTTACTCTTGTACCCTGCACACATTTATAGTGGTGAAGTGACATGGTGGTATTTCGTGGTTGATTATACCTGAGTTCCACAAAAGTCTGTCCGAAGACTTGTTGAGTGAAAGACGCAGCTTCCACGAAACTGCAGACACATTTTCCCCACAATTCCAACCGAACGCGTTTCTGAACCATGAATATAGTCTCCAACTCTCGACTCTCAACAATATAGCATATTTGTCTTTCTCTTTTATGTGGAATATCTTTTTCTTCTGTTCCGTATGGATCACTCTATCCAAGCTCTAGTCTGCGTCGCACTCCTCCTCTTCTTATTTCTAACCGGGATCTTTACTTTCTGGGTGTTCCGGTGTCGAAAACCTAAGATAACAACAACAACAACCGAGCTATCCTCCATCAAAGTCGTCGATCAGATCGCTTCCTTCGACCCCAACCTCGAATTCTCCATGACTGAGCTGAGGGTGGCTACCAAGGACTTCTCCCCAGAGTTTATCATCGGCGGTGGCAGCTTCGGAACCGTCTACAAGGCCCAGCTCTCCAACGGCGTCACCGTGGCCATCAAGAGACTCAGCCCAGACGCTTTCAAAGGCTTTAGGGAGTTTTGGGCGGAGATGGTGACACTGGGTATGCTCCACCACCCAAATATCGTTAAGATTTTGGGCTATTGCATGACCAGCTCCGATAGGCTCCTTATATACGAGTTTTTTCAGAATGGCAGTTTGGACCAGTGGTTGCACTTGGAGCAGAATCAGGATGCGCCCACGTTATCTTGGGCGACCCGGATTCAGATTGTCAAGTGTGTGGCTAGTGGCCTCTCTTTTTTGCATAGTTTGGACAAGCCCATTGCTCTTCAGAATATTAAGTCCCGCAATGTGTTCTTGGACTCCGATTTTCAGGCCCATATTACTGATTTCGGTCTAGCAAGGGGGATTGACAACTCCACTTCTTATGCGTCCACACAATCTGCGGATACAATGGGTTACTGTTACATGCCACCTGAGTACATAGAAGGCCTCACTTCAGCCACACTCGAGGCCGATGTTTACAGTTTTGGGATCTTAATGTTAGAGATTGCTACTGGAAAGCACCCCCATGGGTCAGGAGAATTCTGGCAAGGGGTTGGGTTAACCAAATGGGTCAGGAGAAATCTGGCCGAAGATAAGCATATGCAAGTCGTGGATGGTAGTATTTTGAGGGAGGATGGCCTAATCGAGGCCCATGTGAAAGAGTATTTATATATTGCAGGAATGTGTACTAGTGAGATTCGAAGAGAAAGGCCAACTATGGCTGAGGTTTTTCGATTGCTAAATACAATTCCTATGTGAATTTGTATTGCATATTCTAGATTGTTTGTTGAAGAATAAATTAAATGGGTTGTATGTTTTCTAGACTGTAGTGTTTGATGAAGAATAAATTGAATAGATTGTATGTGCATATACTTTGGTAGAACGAATCATACATTTGCCAAATTTTACTTTTTGCTTGCTTTACAAATTCTTCCTTAACAATCTTTTCATCTTTTGGAACACCTTCAAGTCACTGAAGGGGCTACTAGGGTCCAGGGCCAGCCTTTCCACTAGGCTAATTAGGCCATTGCCTAACACCCCCAAGTGGAAGGGGGCCTCAAAATTTTGAAAAGGAACGGATAGTAGAAAACAAAAAGTTTTAGATAAAATTCTAAATAATCTGATACATGCTTGTGACCGAAGAACAAAAAAATCTAGAACATCCTTGTAACATTGGTACCCAAAATTTTTTTTGATTTAAAAAAAATCAATTATCCCAAAAATATCATCCATAACCTTTAGACCAGTCAAAATCCAACTGGATAAAGTACAATTTTGGTCTAAAAAATTACCCATAAAACAATCTCAAATCAAAACAAATAATAAAAAAAAAAAAAAATCTCAAATCCCTAAAATTTACTCATACCATTCTCTCTCTCACTCTTGCTTTCCGCCTCTTTCTTTCAGCTCTTGCTCTCCGCTTCTGTCATTCTTTCTCTACACTAGTTCAACAAAATACAACACAAAACTAGTCAATTTGCATCTCGTAAGGAAAGAAAAATCGATTTTAAATAAAATATATTATAATATAAAAATATTAAATAAATATTAATTTAATTAATATATAAATATAAAAAAGGTCCCATTTTAATTCTCGCATAAGACCCCAAAATGAATAAACTTGTTATTAGTAATAAACAAAATATAACACAAAATTTAGATGAAAATAGATTTTAAACAAAATACAATACAAAATTAGTCAATTTGCATATCAAAAGACAAGAAAAATAGATTTTAAATAAAACATATTATAATATAAAAATATTAGATAAATATTAATTTAATTAATACATTAATATTAAAAATGCCCCATTTTAGTTCTTGCCTAAGGCCCCAAAATGTCTAGGGCCGGCCCTGCTAGGATCTTTCTATATATTCCATTCTCCAAATCCTAGGGCATTGTAGTCGGTATCCCTAAAGAGAGACAATCTATTTGAGAGTACTTACAAAAATTATGTGTATGTTATTTCTCCTAGTCTACAGTAATAAGACTGTTATAGGAGTATTTAAATATAAAAATGGATAAAACTACTATCAGATGAGTGGTCCTTAAAAATGCTCAATTACTCACCTTAAATCACTTCACTACTGATCACTAATCTTGACAACTTATCTTAGGATCAATTTAAATTTGAACTCATCCAATTAAGTCCATGTATTCAATAACCCATGTGGACAAGACATGGGCCATAGCTTATAGGTTTGGTCAAATCCGGCCCAATTACTAACATCTCTCACTTGTCCACAATGGGTACTAGAGTCTTGGCTTCTTATAATCTTTTGTCCAATCCTCACTTTATATAGAAAATAGAATGTGCAACCCAACGGGAAGGTTTAGGGTAGGAGTACTAAATTAAGTCATCATCTAAACTAACATAATACATCGCTCATAATATCTCATTTATGCCCCATATTATTTGATCACACCCAATCAAGTTTCTTTAATCCCTCATGAGCTCAAAACTCAAAGCAACACTTGATCCCATACCATATAATTTACTCATGATTATGTCGGATAACAGATTCTTCATCATTGCATGAGCTATGAGGCATAAAATGAATGGTGTGTTTTAAATAATAAACTCATGTCAATTCATTCACACTCAACCACTTTCCTAGACATGCTCTACCCTAAGGTGACATTAGCGATGCCCCAAAAAAGGTTTTAGGTTTGTCTCACATTGGGTCCTTGGTGATGTGGCTCTTTGTGTTCATGTGTTTCTTAGGTGAGGTGTGTTTGTAAGTCTTTTTTTCTTATTTTATTTCTAGGAGTTGCTACTAACCATTTGTTTTGTATTAGGTGTGACTAATCACCTATTTGTCTAATTCTTTTTTAGTTACCTAATTAACTAAAAACTAATTCAATAGTAATTAATTAATTAACGTAAACCAAAGTCTCGAACCAAAAATCTTGGACTTGGAAGTTCGGTTACGAGTGGGGAAGTGTTAGGCACCTTGCACCACCTATGCAAAGGATAGTATCTCATTTTAATTTTAATTCCAACATTAAATTTTTAGAGAAAAAAAATTAGATACTTGGCCTTTGATTTTTTGGAAAAGATTTTGTACAATCAAATATATATATATATATATATATATTAATATATATGAGTATTTACTTACATATAACATATCATGTGAATATTTATGACAAAGAATTATTAACAAGCAAACATGTGAAATAAAAAATAAAAGAGACTCGCACACAGGATATGTGAGAATTTACTATGTTATAAAGTAATATATAGCTAACATGTGAGAATTTATTTATTACATATTTAACATGTGAATATGTACATAAAAAAATGAAAGAGACTAATAATAGCTTAAAAGTGTAATATTATATTAGTTTTGGTAGGCATTATCACATCTATTTTGTGTTTATTCCTATACTTATACATACATATATATATATATATATATGAGAGTTAGCATGTTTCTCTAAAATGTAGTCATTATGTGCATTTCTCTCTTATAGGGGGTTAAAACTAATGAACTAAGCATGTAGACATGAAGCCAAGGGAATCCAAGGGTGAAGATCAATTGAGAAGTGTCTTTTGAAGGATTTAATGAGTGAAAAATGTGTGGAAACATAAAAAGAAAGAGAAAAATTCATTTAAGCCAAAGATGGAAAAAATCCTAGCATGGAAATATTATGACCAATTTTCGTATTTTGGCCATATGTTTTTACTCTGATGTCGGATTGATTTGATTCTTATGGCCACGAAAAGAGGATTTGAAGATCTAAAACTTTGTAGTTTACCAAATTTTCAGAATATAGCATTTTAAAGGCCAAAACAGATCTAGAAGTTGACCCACTGTTGAAAAACATGAATTGACATTTTTTTTTCCTTTTTGGGGAGCATTTGTTTTAGGGTTTTAAATGTTATAAAAATTAAAGGGATGGAAGGGCAACCTTGTTTCTTGGCTGTTGGAAAACCTTATTTTTCATCAATTTTTGAGATTTTTTATTTTCTATAAAAACTTAAGAACCTAAGCTAGGGTTTGGGGTGAATCTTCAAGGTTGTAAGTTGTCCACTATTCAATCCAAGCATATTTTTCACGTTTTGGTTATTGAAATCAATTGTTCTCTTTTCATAATTGTTTTGTTAGATTGATATTTAATTTCTAATTTTTTTATAAGTCTATTCTTGAATCTTCTAATTTTTAGAATAGGATTTTATAATCTCTCTAGTCAAATGTAATAATGTTGTTAGATATTACTTTTGTCATGGTATAGCCTTGAGGGTATGCGATGTTCTTGAGTTTTTTCTAGCAAAAATATTATTTTTTAGACTAAATTATTGGAAAAATAGATAAATATAATCAACTAAAGAGAGTTTTATTAATAAAACTTATTTTAAAATCTTCCAATCAAATGGTTTATGTGCTTACTTACCCAATTGTGTACTAAATTGGATTGGTAGTGGATGCTTAATAATATTGGTGGACAAACCCTAACTCCCTAGTGATTTTAATTATTGAATTTTATTAAACTTTCTTTGTCCTATTTTAAAATCATAATTTTCTATATATTATTTTGGGGTGTTCTTTTTTTTCTTGGTGGAATGACACTCTTAACAACGTGACAATTTCCATTATAAAATTGGACGACATTAAAGACTCACACACTGGACATGGTTGCACTTGGAATAGGACGTGGCCACATTATCTTGGGGGACCTGAATTCAGATTGTTAGGTGTGTGGCTAATGGTCTCTCTTCTTCGCAGAGTTTGGATAAGCCCATTATTGCTCATCAGGATATGAAGTCCCGCAATATGTTCTTGGACTCTTTTTTTCAGGCCCATATTACTGATTTCGGTCTAGTAAGGCGGATTGACACCTCCACTTCTTAAGTGTCCAAACAATTTGTGGAGACAATGGGTTACTGTTACATGCCCTCCTGAGTACAAGGCATGCCTCAATGAAGCTACATGTGAGGCTAATGTTTACAGTTTTGAGATCTTTATGTTCGAGATTGCTACTAGAAAGTGCCGAAATTTGCCTACCCTATTGTTGAAGTTTATCAAATTTTCTACTTATTTTTTAAAACACGTGACTAGTTGAGTCCTAACCCAACCGTAATTCTCTTCTCTATATATAATATAAAACCAAAGCCTTTAAAGGTGAAAAAGATGGAAAAGAAAAAGAAGAAAAAGGGGGTAATTATTTGTGTACTTCTCTCCCCAGACACGGCAAAAGAAGCTCTAAACACCGTGCTCTCTTTGTACTTAAATCAAAAGGTGACCAGTACTTTTTTTCCCATGGTGTTGTTATAAACTTATAATGGTTTTCTGAGGTCTCCTCTTTTTTTATTTCAACCTTTTTATTTATTTATTTTTTTTATACTTTTTCTTCTTATCCTCTTCATCACACCCAATTATTGGCTTCAAGATTTGCAGCACACCACATACGCGTGGTAGTTACTCTACAAATCCATCTGACCTAAAAAAAATACTTACAGAACTACTTTTTTATGCTTCAGACCATCCCAATGTTTTTTTAGTTGAAATTTTTTTCTTAGCTCTATTTGATTACTATTCTTAGTTGAAAAAAAGGGTTTATGGGCTGATATGTTGGATGTTCTGTTCTTTTGTTTTTTATTTTTATTTTTTTGATGTTATGGTAAGGGTCCTTTAATTTACATCTTTCTCCAACAGAACTAAAGGTCTTAATCTATACATATCAAATTTGCGTCATTATTAGAGTAGGTTGCAGAGCTTCTTAAAAGTTCCCAGGCTCAATTTTTGATCGTTAGAGTAGGCTTGATTTCATTTTACTCATGGGTTATGCAATGCCCTAAGCATTTCACTTTTTGACAATGTAGTTGTTGTTTTGTTATTTTTATACTTGCTCTTGGTTCTGTTGTCTTGTAAAATAATTTTGTTACTATATGGAATTTTATTTTTTTTTCTTTGGTTGTAGTTCATAATTTTATGTGATATATTGGACTACATGTTTCTCATTCTGTCTTTCAATTTATTACAAATTGTTCTTTTAACATTGCAACATTAGTGTTTTTTGCTAAATATATGGTTTTTGAAAATTAGTTTTTTTTGCAACTTATTTTGTTATGTAACCTCTTTTTGAAACTCAACTTTCTTAAAATTGAGTTCAAAGTTAAACTCAATTTTTCTAAAGTTGAGTTCTATGCAATTAAGTGATATATATGTGGCAAATGTGGAGCTTGATTTTCTTGAACTCGAATTTTAGAAAATCAAGTTCCAAAAAGATGTTATATAACTATATAAGTTGTGATAGAGCCTTTGTAACAAAATAATTTTCAAAAACCAAATATTTAGCAAAAAAGGTCTTACAACATCTATTGGATAGTATATTATTTTGTGTTTCAATTTATTAATATTTTTTTATGTAATTATCGTTATTGAATAGTATATTGGATAATTATGAGGTACATTGTTTAGAGAAGGGAGTAAGACTGCATGGAAGATAATTGGAATTCTAATGTTTATTTAAATATTTGTTTAATTGCATAATTCAGATTGAGGTTAGAGACTTTTTAGATTGAAATTTTAATGTGGAATCAAAGAAGAATAAGCGAAGAATTGTTTAAATATTTTTACAAAAAATTATCAAAGTTATGTTTGCAAAATAATTATATATATATTGTAGAAAAATAAAAAATAAAAACTTGCAAAACATTGTGTTGTTCAATCCCAAAAGAGTTACAATATTTGTTCATTCCCAAAAGAGTTACAATATTTGTTGGATGATACTTGATTTTATCAATTGAGTTAGCTGGAATCTGCGATTAATTTATTATGTATGTTCAATTTTATTTTAGATTTCATCTTTCAGAATCACTACAATTGAAATATTATTAATGTTATGTCATGTTTCTAAGTAGGCCATGCATTTATACAAACTTAGTTTTCATGTTAAATTACAATGATATGATGATTGTAGTAAATTAAACCAAGATTAAATCATATCTCATACTCAATAATTTTTCTATGCATCGCACGAGTTAGTGACTAGTATTTAATTATTTTTTACTCTTAAAAGGTAAAACCCCGCATTCCCATTTACATCTCATGCGAGGAAAGATAAAAATGAAGCCCCAACGTAAGATACTCCTTCCCCTTTTTTTTGTTAGTCACTTCTCTCTCTTTCTTAGAACATTTCAATGCATGAGGATAAAAGAAAAAAGAGAAAAAGGCCGTGAGAAGTGATACATGTAGGACAAAATCCATGGCATTGCCGGCCTTACTAAGCTAGAAAGATAATGATCATAGTTTGATACCCCATGATAAACGACACATATGCAATATTAATATTGATATCCAAAGAGCACCACCAACTGCGAGCTTTTGTTTAATATTTATGTTTTAGGACAATGATATGTTTACGTTTATTGTTAAAACAATATTGATGTGTTTACATTTAATGTTCATATAAAGTATATACACTCATTCGCATGAATAGTTTACAATTGTTTGCACTAAGTGAATATAAAAACTTAATTTTGCTGTAAATCATTAACTTCAACTTACCAGCAGTCCTTTCTATTTAAAAAAAAAAAAACCTTACCAACAGTTTATCCCGTCAACAAATAAAATATAGAAAAATTATGGTTTTACTTTTACTTTTACATTTATTTTTCTACATAAAATTGAGCTATAAATCTGGCTCTTTTTTTTACGTCCGTTGCTTTATATCTCACTTTCCCCATCTGCTTCAATATTGTGAGTTACGCGTGACAATGGTAGACGAGGTGGTTCTATTGAATTTCTGGCCCAGCCTGTTTGGGATGAGGGTCAAGATTGCACTGGCTGAGAAGGGGATTAACTATGAGAACAAGGAGCAGGACTTGTGGCACAAGAGCCCTTTGCTTCTGCAGATGAATCCGATTCACAAGATGATCCCCATTGAAAACGATGAAATATTAATTACTCATTCTTTGATACCCCCTGTTGGATTCTAAGACCTTTAGGTTTAAATGTATTATAACTCTAATTTGTAATGTTGGCAAACCATGATCAAAATGTTTTTAGTCTTGTTTAGACTGCTTAAAGTATGTGTCTTATATGTAAAGTTGGAATCGAGTTGCTGCAGAATTTACTGTGCAATTTTGCCTGGTTCGATCGATCGAGAATTAGACTCGACCGATTGAAAGTTGTGCAGATTGTTTTTCTGCAGAATTTTTCAACTCAGTCCAAGCCCATTAAGGATTAAGATTTCAGATCTACTTCTCCCACTATATAAAGGAAACCCTAAGCACATTTTTAAAGGCTTCTAAGAGAGAGAAGAATGTCCATCTTTTTTGTATCTAGGGTTTGTACCCAAAAGTTCTCTAGAGTCTTTATTTTTGTTTCTGCTGTATGTGTAAATCTCTTGTGAGATTTAGAGGTATTTGCCTTTATACATACTTAGGGTTATCAAGGATTAAGATTATGTCAAGAACTTGATGATCATTTAGTTGCCGCAATCAAGAGCTTAAAGATGTACAAGCAGGAGTGCTTGTGCTTGCTAGGAATCCAAGAAAGGAGTAGTCCGTAGACTTGGAGTTGTCACGTGGTTGTGGTAGTAAATTTCCTACTTAAGGTAGCAATAGGAAGTTAGTGGTCTAAGTCGCTATTGTGTAAACTTCAATTATTTCATAGTGGATTCAGTTTTACATTGAGGATAGCTGGGTTAAATCATCATCAGGTTTTCTACTAGTTTGGTTTTCCTAGATCATTATATCATTGTGTTCTTTATATTTCCGATACTTTGCTTGATATGATTGTTTTATGTTAACCTAGATCTGTGTAATTTACCTAAATTAATAACTTAGCTAAATAATTAGGTTAACTTAGTTGTGTTTAAGGGGTCTAAAAATGTTCACCCCCATTGAAAACGATATGCAATCATGATATTGAAAGATCACCCACCAACTGCCGCAAGCTTTTTTTTGTCAAACATTTACCTTTTATTTGTTGACGGGGAAAACTGTGGTTATAAGTTGAAGGATTTTAAGGGACTAGATTTTAGTTTAATTATTAAAAAAATTCAAATAATTTTAAATATGCTTATAAAATATGAGGAAAGACAATTTGTCATTTTGAAAGTTGAGATATAAAATAGGAAGAAAAAAAATTCTTGTATTTCACTTAAATCAAGTAGTTTATATATAAAAATAATTTTATTTAAATTATAACAAATATTATTCTTATAATTTTAGCTAATTTCTATTTCATATGAGAAATATTTAACCAAATGAATGATATAATTTTATAACAAAAAACCATTGTTCTATGTTAAAAATGAGGTCAATTTCTAAATTAAAATTTATTATTCTATGATAAAAACGAGGTAAGTTCTAAAGTACATTAACCCGCCACATTTTTAAAATAAACTTATCTAGGTGCTTTGACCTAAAGCTCCTAGGTTTCTAGCTGACAATGGCAGACGAGGTGGTTCTACTAGATTTTTGGCCTAGCATGTATGGGATGAGGGTTAAGATTACGCTGGCTGGCCGAGAAAGGGATTAACTATGAGTACAAGGAGCAAAGCCTGGGGAAGCACAAGAGCCTTCTGCTTTTGCAAATGAACTCTATTCATAAGAAGATCTCGATTCTCATCCACAATGGAAAGCCGGTGTGTGAGTCTTTCGTCATCGTTCAGTACATAGATGAGGTCTGGAAGGAGTAATCCATGCTAGAGAGCTCACGCTAGTAATTGGGCTGATTTTGTTGATAAAAAAGTACGTTTTTGCTTTTTTTTTTTTTTTTTTTTTTTTTGAGGAATAAAAAAGGGGGCTTGTGTGTGGCAGTCATTGTCCCACGCCTTATGATACATTTGGATAAGCCCATGTGTACCATCAGCTCGAACCAGAGCTTGGAGACCCCAAACTCACACATACCACAGGCTCTATTGGTTTCTAGGACTTACTAGAAATTACAATTACAGTCCTCGTGAAAACTTGAACCTGGGATGTGATGAAGCCACAGTAGTCACCTACCAGTTGAACCACACCTGCTGGTGGTTTATTTTTATTTTTTTAAAGTTATATTTTTTCTTGTATTATATAGATATTAGTGCAAAACTTACTTTACACTATGATTCCTATTTATTTATTTTTTAAATAAGTAGTTGAGAAAGAGATAAGATTCTCACCACAAATATAGAGCATTATAAAAGATAACATAATTATTGAGCTATTACTTCTGATCCATTAGGTTTCTTAAATAAATTTGAACACATGAAAGCATTAACCAATTTAGCAGAAACTTTGTTATATTTTCCAAGAACAATTAAGTTTAATGCAATCAATTATATATTTGAATTTAATTGAGGTACTAATGTACGATACACAAGGAACCATAACTAAATTTTGTATTAGAAATTATTATTTTATAGATTGAAATCAAAATGAGTTGAACCCATGTTTTAAGAGATTACTAATATGTCATTGGACGAAAAAGAAGGAAAAATTAAACTTTTCCACCCTAAATTATTACCCCAGTTACACATAACTCTATGAAGCATCGAAAGATTCGAAACACATGATTAATACCCAAAGCTCTAACTCTATTTCAATGTCCCATTTGCTATTTGTTTGGATGTTAAGCAAGGTTATTAAAATCGGACCGGACTTTACGGTCGGACTAGATTAACTGGAAACCGGTCACCACTATGGTTTTTTAAGCATAAAAACCCGGAACTCTCTCCTTTGTAGTGAATCGTTTGAACCCCGATCCAACCGTACGGTTTGTTGAACCGTACACGGTTTTTCCGGTTTTCTTCCCACAAAATTTTGCTAAAAAATCTCAGTCTTAATCTCGTTTGTCCATCGTCAGAAGCTCCACCATCACTGGATCTGACCATTTGAACTTTGAAGGATTGATCTGCTTGTTTGGAGATGAAAGACCAAGAGGGAGAGAGGGGCAGGAGTGATAGAGAGAACGCAGTTACAGAGAAATAGAAGAAAGAAATTGACAAAGAATCGGCGGAGTAAACAAAGTAAAAGAGAGAAATGAGAACAAGATGGCAGGATTTGATATTGGGAATAGGGAAATGGTTTTTATTTTAAATTTTTTTACCTAAAAAGTCACATCTCTCCCTCTTTTTTGATAACTATCCACCAATGTCTTCAGTTCTTTATTATCACCTTTCCCATCACTTGACTAGACGACTTTTTTTTTTTTTTTTTTTTTTTTTTTTTTTTTTCTTTATAAGAGATATTTTATAATATTTGTAATAAATTACAAAAATATCTTCTATATATTATCATCTTTAAATATTATTTTGGTTAATACTGTTGAATTTTGTTCATGTAATTTATTTATTTTTGTATTAATAAATTGATAAAACAATTATTACGTCATCACGGTCCAACCTCGGTTGAACCTTAAAAACCTTGAACCTCTTCATTTTACGGTTCATTGAACGGTCCGAGTCTGAAAATCATGATGTTAAGTATGATGAAATTTACTATTGAAAAAAAATTTTCCCTTCTCCAAAACATAATGGAAAGAGATAAATTAGTCTTTTAATTTTGAATTTCATTAGTCTTAACAACTAAATAAACGACATGGGGTTAGGTGTAGCGTACATTTAAATTTGGGGGGATGAAGGTTGATAGTTTAGGGGGTTTAAGTGTAATTGGGTGATAGTTTAAGTTGAAAAAGTGTAATTTGTCCCAAAAAAAAGATGAACTAAATAAGAGGCAAAAATATAAATTGATTGTTCCTATTTTCCTTTCATAATGACCATGTTGAATTTTTGGCACTGAATTTAAACCTAGTTTCTATCTACTCTTGACATTAGTCACCTTATCTTTTCAAGAAGGCCTGGTAGCCTCTTATTTATTTTTGGAAAATTATTATTCATGCTTCAGCTGTACACACATTGTACACACTTGTGTAAAATGTGGAAACCAAATGTCTAAATTTTATACAGGATGTGAAAGGAATGTGTATACACAAAGTATGAAACAAACACAGTCCTGTTAGGATTTATGCCCTAAAATCCAATTTATTGGCATGTCATAAATAATTAAATTGTTTAATTATATGAGACTATCTATAAATGAACTAATGAGACATTATCTTAATCCATGAGATGCATTATATGTGATTGATGTGATTTAGTCACAGAAGATGTAAATCACAAGTTCCTTGTAGATTCAAAATGTAGTTCGTAGTTGGTGATGAAATTGGGCATTTCATCTGGGAGGACTATAATATATCAACTAAGATGATTTTTCTTGATCATGGAAGTGGAGACTCTTAGTTAGTATGTTGATATGTTTTAAGAGTTAAGATATATTGAATTGGACCGCTGTGAGATTTATTATTTTTCTAACGACTGTCAAATGAATAATAAATCTCACGACTTTTATTTATATCAACTCTAAATCCTGAGAGAATAATAGACTTGATCATGAGATGTAGGTTACTTTGATAGATTAGGAGTGAGATCTATTAGTCACGGTCAAAACCTCAGTATGTTGGGCAGCTGCATTTAGTATTGATGGAACATATATTCTCAAGATGGAATTCATAATCTCTTAACGGAGATATAAAATATTCCCCTAAGATAAGTTTAATGGGTTTGGTTATTTAGAGAGTTGAACCCAACTACTTTAGTAAGGAGTTACTAAAGTATATATTTATGAAATTGGATTTCATAAATATATGATGAATAACATAAAGGATTAAATCGAGTACTCAAGGATTAAGATGTAGTAATCTTCAAAGTGGCAGTCTATATTCATGACTTTATATTATTACGAATATTTTAATGAAGGGGTTGCATGTATAATAAAGTCTTGGGATATAATGTATAGATAAGGTCTAGAGTGCAACTATATTTTTATAGTGGTATTAAATATAGTGAATGGTAACTTTGAACTTATCAAGAGTTAACAGAAAAGCCTAAAGCCCATTAGAGCTAGTGTCTTATTGGTCCTTTTTGGTCCCACTTCAAGCCACATACAAGAGCCCAATTGGAATGGTCCAAAAGGCTAGCCCAATTAGATAATTAGTTATATATAAGGAGAGAAACATACATAATTTCTAAAAGGTTTTTTATAAGTCTTTTTCATGAATGGTTTCATGAAGAACATACAAGGATGAAATGGTTTGGATGTGAGTGCTGGACACTCTTCTATTCTTTTCTTGGAAATTGATTGAGAGACCATACATCTTGGGCATTAAGTGGAATTGGAGTGAAGATTGAGAGTCTTCCCAAGTACTTCTATTCAGATTGTTTTGAATTTCACCACTTCAAGGTACGCTTTCTTGTTCTTAAATTCTAAAACTTATATAATGCATGTTATCGATTGTGTATGAAGTAGATTTGTTACATTTCTGCTGCGTATGTTTTGTATGCGATACAAACACATGATTTTCCAACAGGTCCTTCACTTTTTAGGAGAGTCGGGCAGTAAGTCTCTCTCTTTATCTCTCACTCACAAGCAAGAATAACTTATATGCTCCATCTCTTACTCTCTAACTTGCTAATGTTTATAGACATTTTACTAGTAGTTTTTTTTAGGTTGAATACTATTAGCATATATAGTTGTTGGTATTGTATATTATACGATACATACATCAAGTGAAAAAAAAAAAATTTCATCATAAATATGTACTAACCATGCTTATGAATCATACAATACATAGATGTGTATCGTATGAATCATTTCGTATCATGTGAAATTGTATGCATTGGACAATACATAGACATTTGGGTTTATTGTTTTTTTTTTTTGGGTGAAAATTTGTGGTGTGATTTGAGTCCAAAAAGTTTCTAGACTTGTTTTAATAAAAAATATTGGGCTACTTGATTGAGCACTAATAAAATAATATGTCCATGAGTTTTTATTTTTTTATTTATTTTTATTTTTATTTTTTCTCTTTTTACGAAATTTGTACTACATATATGATACTTTGCTTTCACATATGTAAATGACAATAAGAAAGATAAAGAAAAAGTAATTGAAACATAGAAGAACAAGAAGAGATAAAATTTTTGATAATGATGAAGAAAATGTTAATGAAAAAAAAAATTATATAAGATGATGAAAATGAAGATAACATTGACTTAGATGAAATTAATTCACAAGATGATGAGAAATAAATTGGCTTATATATTATGTATAATGTATTATTACTTTTGATTTTTTTGATCAATTTGAATGTGAATGTTAAAATATATTTTGATTCGATATATTTGGTTAGTTTTGTTAAATATTATTATATATGTGATGAATTAAATTAGTCATTAGTTGAATATATTCCGATTTTTTAATAAATGTCTTATATAAATTATTAAGTATCTATGTATTTTACAATAGATATTGTGAAGGCAGGTAAACCGAGCACGTTTTTGGTTATGGGCCACACCTGAGGACGAGTAGGTACTCGAGGATGGTTAAAGGGTCTATGCAAACCTAAGCTAGAAGGCCGAAGAGAAAAGAGGAAACTGACGAAGCAACTGAGGTTCCCAATGATCAAAGCCAGCTTGAGAGTGCTTTAAGAAGTTAACC
This sequence comes from Castanopsis chinensis, assembly GCA_032878915.1. Lineage (NCBI taxonomy): Eukaryota > Viridiplantae > Streptophyta > Magnoliopsida > Fagales > Fagaceae > Castanopsis > Castanopsis chinensis. The sequence continues at coordinate 10,711,980 of JAVQMG010000105.1, forward strand.
ATTTTGGAAAGATGAGTTTCGGGGGAAGTAGTAAAGCCGTACCAACAACGGAAGGAGGAAATATCTGGCAAGGAGACTGCCACCACCAAATTAAATGCACTACACCAACTGATTTGGCTGCATTTATGGAGAAATGACACCTGAACAGTGTCATCCTAGCTCACAATCCCTCTTATTACCTCTAGAAGGGCCTTGATGGGATAAGCATCCAAGGGATTTCCTAAAAATTAAACAGGTAGAAGGCTGAGATGTATTGAGAAGGGACTATATAAGGAAATGGCTTTCGTAAAAACGGGGGTGGCAATCTAAAAGAGAAAATGAACAAAGAGAAGAACACCTTGTAACAAGAGAAACTTGATCAAATATAAGAACATTACATCCTCGGACTAAACCGATGAGTGATATTTTGGACCATTTGTGTGTTAAATCCTATTGTCTTGAACCGAATCTACTTAGAGCCTGCACTTACTTAGTTTAGTAGCTTGCTTGTAAGATCCACTCTCTAAAAAATTAATTTTTTTGGGCTTGTTGGGCTAGCTTCCACTGTTCTTGGTGGCTTAGGTTCCAAATCCTGTCCTTATAGGTATAAAAATAAAAAATTAATTTACAATATGATTTACGTTTTCACTATGACTACTAGTAGACTGGATTTGAAAATAAATATTTCAGCATTAATTGTTCATTCATTTTGGAAAAGTGATAATACAATGTTGGTGTAAATGTAGGTGTACGATGTTCAAAATAGGATATGTACCGCAAAAGGAGAAGAGTAAGACATAGTAAAGAAGGAATTTATTGAAAATTTTAAGATATTGGAGGGAGAGCTAGGTGACAAGCCCTACTTTGGGGGTGAAACATTTGGGTTTGTAGATCTTGTTCTGATCACTACTAGTGTTGAAGGAAGATCAAGTCCTAGTGTCAGCATGACTCAATACTAGTGTTGATGCCACACACAGTAATGAACATACACATAATACATTTTGTCAAAAAGTTTGGGAATACTTCACGTAGTACAATGCATTTGGTACCACACGTATTGCTATTTCCCTAATAAGTCATTGGGCAACAATTAACAAGGAGACAAATAAGTTTTGTGGGCGCTTGGCTAAAGTTAATGCACGCCATCAAAGTGGTATAACTGAACAAGATAAGTTATAAATTATATTGCAATAGTGTTAACATACCCATTCACCAATTGTTTGAAGATGCTAATCATGTTATATTTCTTTTAATTTTTTTAGATTACTAATGTGAAGGCTTTGTATAAAGAGACCTTCAAGAAACCCTTTCATCTTGAATATTGTTGGCTCATGTTGAAGGACCTACCAAAGTGGGCTGATCCTTATGAAAGATTGAGAACATCCATGCCTCCAACTTCGGATTCAACATCTATTGTCGAGGGGGATTGTGAGTCTGGACTTGGTGACACTTTCAATTTTGAGAGACCAATTGGTAGGAATGCATAAAAGGCCAACTGAAAGAACAAAGCTATTGGAAAAGATGTAGGGGAATATTTGACCAAGAAAATGAAATTTATTGAGGAATCATAAGAACAAGAAAAAGAGAGTTTTCGTATCAAAGTGGAGAAGTTGCGCTTGGGAGAGTTGAAGGATAAGGAGAGAACTTGATTGGAAGAGGAAAAACATTTTATTGAGAGGGAAAAAATTAGGATTAAGAAGGAAAGAGGTAAAGAAAAACCTAGAATTGAGAAGGAAAGAGTCATGATTGAGAGGGAAAAACTTGAGATGCACCATATGTTAGAGGAGGAGAGAATCATGATGAAAGATACAAGTGCCTTGATCGGAGCACAAAAACTTTTTAAGAACCAACCCCAAGAGAGAATCATGGCAAGATGAAGTTCGTGTAATTAATGGGTTTGATTGCATTTTGGATTTAGCTTAGGCTTTCACGTAATTTGTAATGTTAGGAAAAAGGTTGGCACATTAAACGATGCTTTGGTATAACATTTTTTTAATGTAGCTTATAGTAGACCTTCATGTATTTTGACAATATCTTATGATAGGTCTTCATGTATTTTGGTAGTATTTTATGAGAGACGTTTATGTATTTTAGTAATAGCTTATGTCACTTAACTTTAATATTAAACTAGATGTATGTATAAACCCTTAAATTTATTGTTCATCTTGCTTGTGTTGTGACTTGTGCATGTGTGCTTGTGGGCATAATGATTACTTATTGCACTAAAAGCATGGATAACTTGTATTTCTTGCATCTACACTAATAATTGCTTTCCAATTGTCTTGAAGGTTGCATCTGTGGGTTGCATCTATGGGTTGCTCTTTGTTTCGCAAATTGCTTATTGATGATTCAGATGAGGATGAGATAATCAAAGAAGTTGTCATGAAAACATCACAACATAAACGTCGTTGCTATATCTGACATAATCATTTGGTAGACAATGAGGGGCTTTTTCTTGACTACTTTGCTCCCACACCAGTATATCTGTCTGATTTATTTCGTAGGAGATTTCAGTTGAGACGTTCTCTTTTTCTTCATATTGTGGAAGGTCAATATTATGGTTATATTCATGAGCCTACTATTGTTTTAGGGGCAGTAGCATCATATGATCTTTGGACATGACATGAATTTTTTGGATTATTGGAGTAAAATAATGACATTAATGTGTTAGAGCGATCGCATATATTTTTCGATCTTGCTGAAGGACGTGCTCCTGTAGTACATTACTTAATCAATGGTCATGACTACACAATGTGATATTACCCTGCAAATGGCATATATCCAAAGGGGGTAACATTTGTGAAAATAATCCCAACTCCACAATGACAAAAACAAAAATTATTTGCAGTAGCCCAAGAGGTGTATAGGAAGGATGTGAAGCGTGCATTTGGAGTGCTTCAAGCACATTTCGTAATTGTTTATGGATCTGCACGATTTTTCCATCTTGAACACTCCAAAAGATCATGAAAGCGTTCATAATTCTCTATAACATGATCGTTGAAGATGAGCGAGATGATAATGAAGTATTAGACTTGGGTTATGAACAAATTGATGGAGTGGATAATCCTTCTATACAAGTGTCATGTGAACAAAGTGATGGATTTATGGCATACATTCAGAGTTATGGACGCATTAGAGACCGAGAAATTCATTCTTAACTTTAGTTGGACCTTGTTGAACATTTGTGGCAAGGCAATTGCAAGGTGAGTCGTATGAACTTTTTATTTTATTTTATTTTATTTTATATGTTGAGAAGCATAAGTTATAGGAACTTGTGCGAATGTGTGAGTTTTTTTTTTTGTAATTTGGTTTGAATTATGTATGTGAGTAATCTATGGACTACATTACTCCAGCTATAGTATGTATAGCATTTTATATGTTTTCTTATAAGGTTCCTCCATTTCATAGTTCCCATAGTTTCAAGATTGCTTCCAGACAATTGTTTTAGTCAAAAAAAAAAAAAAAATTTTGTATATATATAATTTGGGGTTAAAAAAAATAATGTTGTTACACTAAATGATTTTTTTCTATTATGACGATTGAGAAATTTTTTTAGTAAAAAAAAAGGTTGTAAGTATATAATTTGGGGTTAAAACAAAATAGTATTGTTACACTTGATTATTTGCTATCATGACGATTAAGAAATTGTTTTAGTAAAAAAAAAAAAATTGTATAAGTATAATTTGGGGTTAAAAAAATTACTTGATACAGTAGACAATTATTTGCAATCATGTGGTGGTGGTGGTGGTGGTGGCGGCGGTGGTGGTGGCGGCAGCAGTGGTGGTAGTTGTGGTTACCGTGGTTATGATTGTTGTTTATTGTAGTGGATATATTATATATTATTTTATTTATTGTGATATTTATATTATTTTATTGTGTTAAAATTGATGCTACAGATTTTGTAAAATTAGTAAATAAAATAAAATAAAGTAGTTTTTTGTGGTGTTAAATAACTTAAAAAATAACTCCACTGTTTATGCTCTTAAACAATTTGGCGTGCAGGAAAAGGTAGAAAGGGTGTGTGGGACCCGCCAGTGTGTGTGTGACCCGGCATATATGCCGGGTACAACATATAATTTTCGCAGCCGGTGACCCATTGCAGAAAGAACTGGCGACAGAGAAGAAAGAGGAGAGGAAAACTCAACCTGAATTGGAGAAGCAGCAGGCAAGATACAGCACAATGCTGCAGCCAAACAAATGGAGAGCACTCCAGCTGGAGGGCATCCTGGGCATACTACTACCACTGGTGCTGGTGGGACTACAACTGGGCACACATCTGGGACCCACCATATGTCAGCAATGCCGGGACATGGGACTGGACAGGGATAGCTGGGTCAAGTGACTCATGGGGGTGTGGTGGAGGAGTCTCACCCTATTGGGACCACAACCCATAATACCAGTGTGGAAGGGATTTAAAAATGTCAATGTTTGTTTTAATAAGGTTGTGGACCTGTGGTTTCTTGGTTTTCTAGGCTTGTTTCTGTTTGGACGTGTGTATTTGCAAGCGGCTTTTCAATTTGAATAAGAATAAGAATACCATAAAAAAAAGGAAAAAGAAAAAACAATTCGGTGTGCTTTCCGAATTTTGGATCTTTGCATTTCCTACTGCTAAATAAACAATTATGTAATGTGACAAAAAAAGAAAAAAATGAACATCTCTTTAATTTTTTTCCTGTACAGCCACCATACATGATAATTCCCACCAAGCCTTGGGCTGCCCACCATGTCCCCAGATTCACAATATATTCCCCATCTGCCAACTCCGACTCAATAGGTATATCATCGTCTTCTATGAGTGTGCTACATACAGTACAAAACCTCCTAAAATCACAATCAAGTTACAGCTCCAGTTAAATCCTTATCGGGTTCTACTCATCAAAAAAGTCATCCTCATGTATAAGAGCACGTCAAACTACTTCACCTGTGAGAACTGCGGCCCATGTGAGTTGCAACATAAACAAAATAATCCAAGTTATCATAATAAAATTCAAACATGTAATACAACAATTATTGATTATGGGTCCGTTTGGATAGAGCTTATTTTTGCTGAACTGAAATCTGAAACTGAAAACACTGTAGCAAAATAATTTTTTAATGTGTGAATAGTACTGTGAGACCCATTTTTAATAAAAAATTGTTGAAAAAGTACGCGCACAGTACGCGCACAGTGCGCGCTGTCTCCCAGGTCCAGAAACGAAAAGAATAAAAAAAAAAAGAAGGAAACGTGGAGCAGGGAAAAACGTGAACGCGCAGTGCTATCCAAACGGGTACTATATAAAACAACTAGGTTTTTTTTTTTTTTTTTTTGTTTTTGTTTTTGTTTTCAAATATATGTATCACTTACAAAATTTCTCACAATATTTTTTCTTGTTTTATTCTATATAATATATATATATATATATATATATATATATAAACTTTCAAAATTAAAATGGATAAAATCATATTTTTAATTGATTTTGTCAAAATGGAATAACTATATATTATCAATTATAAATGAGATATTGAAAGGTCTGTTTTCACAATTTTTTTTTTTTTTTTTTATATAACATCTACTAATTAAGTACTTGATAGAATTCTTTGAAGAGTCATGTTAACGAGTGTCCTTAGAACATTAGTTAACAATTTATTTTAAAAAAATTTTAACATTATTTTTATAAGAAATGAAAAAATTAGCCACGAAACAATTTTCTTTTTTTATAAAAGTTTTTTTAAATAAATTATTAAATAATGGCTTAAGGATACTTTCTTTCTTTTAAACAACCATGATTTGATTATCCACGAAAGTCTATGTCCGAAGACTTGTTGAGTGAAAGACCCAGAAATTCCATGAAACCGCAAACGCCCTTATCTCGCCAATTCCAACCGAACGCGTTTCTGAACAATGAAAAAGAAGTCTCAAAGTCTCAAATAATAATATATTTTGTCTTTCTCTTTTATGTTTAATATCTTTTTCTTCCGTTCCGTATGGATCACATTTTCCTAGCAACAGCCTACGGATTACTCTTCTTCTTCTCTCTAACCGGGATCATTACTTTCTGGGTGTTCCGGTGTCGAAAACCCAAGATAACCCAATCCGTATCCACAACAACACAGCTACCGTCCATCACCACCGTTGATCAGAGCGCTTCCTTCGACCCCAACCTCAAATTCTCCATGACTAAGCTGAGGGCGGCTACCAAAAACTTCTCCCCAGAGTTTATCATCGGCGGTGGCAGCTTCGGAACCGTCTACAAGGCCCAGCTCTCCAACGGCGTCACCGTGGCCATCAAGAGACTCAACCCAGACGCTTTCAAAGGCTTTAGGGAGTTTTGGGCGGAGATGGTGACACTGGGTATGCTCCACCACCCAAATATCGCTAAGATTTTCGGCTATTGCATGAGCGGCTCCGATAGGCTCCTCATATACGAGTTTTTCCAGAATGGCAGTTTGGACCGTTGGTTGCACTTGGAGCAGGAGCAGGACGTGGCTGCATTTACGTTATCTTGGGGGACCCGGATTGAAATTGTCAAGGGTGTGGCTAATGGCCTCTTTTTTTTGCATAGTTTGGACAAGCCCATTGCTCATCAGGATATTAAGTCCCGCAATGTGTTCTTGGACTCTGATTTTCAAGCACATATTTGTGATTTCGGCCATGCAAGGAGGATCGACACCTCCACTTCATATGCGTCCACACAATCTGCGGGGACAATGGGCTATTGTTACATGCCCCCTGAGTACAAGGCAGGCCTCACTACAGCTACACTCGAGACTGACGTTTACAGTTTTGGGATCTTAATGTTCGAGATTGCTACTGGAAAGCGTCCCAATTTGCCTACACTTTTGGACGGGGAAGAGGTTGGGATAGTTGAATGGGCTAGGAAAATGCTGGCCCAAGATAAGCATATGCAAATGGTGGATGCTGGTATTTCGTGGGAGGGTGGCCTAATAGAGGCCCATGTGAAAGAGTATTTTGAAATTGCAGAAATGTGTACTAGTGAGATAAAAAGAGAGAGGCCAACTATGGCTAAGGTTTTTCGATTGCTAAATCCAATTCCTATGTGAATTTGTCTTGCATTTTCTAGATTTTTTGTTGAAGAATAAATTAAATGTGTTATATGTTTTTAAGACGGTTTGTTGAAGAATAAATTAAATAGATGGTATGTGCGCGTACCTTGGTAGAACGAATCATATATCTGTCGAATCTTGCTCTTTGCTTGCTCTACAAATTCTTCCTTATGATCTCTTCACCTTTTGGTACACCTTCAAGTTACCAAAGGGGCTACTAGGGTCTAGAGTTAACCCTTCCACTAGGTCAATTAGGCCATTGCCTAAGGCCCCTAAGTGGAAGGAGGCCCCAAAATTTTGAAAAAGAACAGGTAGTCGGGGAAAAAAAAATAGTTTCAAATAAAATTCCAACTGATCTGATACATGCTTGTGACTAAAGAACAAAAAATCTAGAACCTCCTTGTAAACATTGGTACCCAAAAATTAAATTTCTTTGGTCTAAACAAAATCAATTATCCCAAAAATATTATTCTTAACCTCTAAACAAATCAAAATTCAACTAAATAAAGTACAATTCCGGTCTAAAAAATTACCCACAAAACAATCTCAAATCAAAGCAAATAAAAAATTTCAAATCCCTAAAATTTACTCATAACTTTTTCTCTCTCTCTCTCTCTTGTTCTCCGCCTCTCTCTCTCAGCTCTTGTTCTCTGCCTCTCTCATTCTTTCTTTCCATTGGTTCAACAAAATACAACACAAAATATATATGAAAATATATTTTAAGCAAAATACAACACAAAATTAGTCAATTTGCATCTCAAAAGGCAAGAAAATTAGATTTTAAATAAAATATATTATAATATAAAAATATTAAATAAATATTAATTTAATTAATATATAAATATAAAAAGACCCCATTGTAGTTCTCGCCTAACGCCCTAAAATGAACAAATTTTTTATTAGTAATAAACAAAATACAGCACAAAATTTAGATGAAAATAGATTTTAAACAAAATAAATCACAAAATTAGTCAATTTGTATCTCAAAAGGCAAGAAAAATAAATTTTAAATAAAATATATTATAATATAAAAATATTAAATAAATGTTAATTTAATTAATACATAAATATAAAAAAGACCACATTTTAGTTCTCGCCTAAGGCCCCAAAATGTTTAGGGCTGACCCTGCTAAGGTCTTTCCGTATATTCCATTCTCCAAATCCTAGGGCATTGTAGTTGGTATCCCTAGAGAGAGACAATCTATTTGAGAGAGTACTTACAAAAACTATATATATGTTTTTTCTCCTAGTCTACAGTAATATGACTGTTATAGGAGTATTTAAATACAAATAGGGATAAAACTACTATTAGATGAGTGGTCCTTAAAAATGCTCATCCACTCATCTTAAATCACTTCACTATTAATCACTAATCTTGACAACTTATCGTAGGATTAGTTTAAACTTGAACTCATCAAATTAAGTCAATGTATTCGATAACCTATGTGGACAATACATGGGCCATAGGTTATAGGTTTGGTCAAATCCGGCCCAATTACTAACATCTCTCACTTGTCCACAATGGGTACTAGAGTCAAAACTAGCTTCTCTTAATCTTTTGTCCAATCCTCTCTTTATATAGAAAGTAGAGTGTGCAACCCAATGAGAAGGTTTAGGGTAGGAGTACTAAATTAAGTCATCATCTAAACTAACATAATACATCGCTCATAATATCTCATTTATGCCCCATATTATTTGATCACACCCAATCAAGTTTCTTTAATCCCTCATGAGCTCAAAACTCAAGTAGCACTTGATCCCATACAATATAATTTACTCATGATTATGTTGAAAAACAGATTCTTCATCATTGCATAAGCTGTGAGGCATAAAATGAATGGTGTGTTTTAAATAATAAACTCATGTCAATTCATTCACACTCGACCGCTTTCCTAGACATGCTCCATGAGATTATATTATATTATGACCCTAAGGTGACATTGTGGACACCCCAAAAAAGGCTTTAGGTTTGTCGCACATTGAGTCCTTAGTGACATGGCTCTTTGTGTGCTTGTGTTTCTTAGGTGAGGTGTGTTTGTAAGTCACTTTTTCTTATTTTATTTTTAGGAGTCGTTACTATTCATTAGTTTTGTATTAGGTGTGATTGGTTACTTATTTGTCTAATTCTTTTTTAGCTACTTAATTAACTAAAAACTAATTCAAAAGTAATTAATTAATTTAGGTAAACTAAAGTCTCGAACCAAAAATCTTGGACTTGGAAGTTCGGTTACGAGTGGGGAAGGCGTTACGCACCCCACATTACCTATCCAAAGAATAGTACCCCATATTAATTTTAATTCCAACATTAAAGTTTTAGAGAAAGAATTAGATACTTGGCATTTGATTTTTTGGAAAAGATTTTGTACAATCAAATATATATATATATATATGAGTATTTATTTACATATAACATATCATGTGAATATTTATGGCAAAGAAATATTTACAAGCAAACATGTGAAATAAAAAATAAAAGAGACTCACACATAGGACATCTGAGAATTTACTGTGTTACAAAGTAATATATAGCTAGCGTGTGAGTATTTATTTAGTACGTATTTAACATGTGAATATGTACATAAAAATATCAAAGAGACTAATAATAGCCTAAAAGTGTAATATTATCTTAGTTTTGGTAGGCATTTTTACATCTATTTTGTGTTTATTCTCATACTTACACGTACATATGAGAGTTTGCAAGTTTCTCTAAAATATAGTCATTATATGTATTTTTCTCTTGTAGGAGGTAAAAACTAATGAACTAAGCATGTAAACATGAAGCCAAAAGAATCCAAGGGTGAGGATCAATTGAGAAGTGTCTTTTGAAGAATTTAATGAGTGAAAAAGGTGTGGAAACATAAAAAGAAAGAGAGAAATTTGTTTAAGCCAAAGATGAAAAAAATCCTAGGATGGAAATATTATGACTAGTTTTGGTATTTTGTCCATATATTTTTACTCTGATGTTGGATTGACTTTATTCTTATAGCCACGAAAAGAGATTTTGAAGATTTAAAACTTTGTAGTTTACCAAAACTTCATAATATACCTTCTTAAAGGCCAAAATAGACCTAGAAGTTGACCCACTGTTGAAAAACATGAATTGGCATTTTTTATTTTCCTTTTTGGGGAGCATTTTTTTTAGGGTTTTAAATGTTATAAAAATTTAAGGGATACAAGGGAAACCGTGTTTTTTGGCTGTTGTAAAACCTTTTTTTTAATCATTTTTTTTTTTTTTCCTTCTATTGAAGCTTAAGAACCTAAGTCAGGGTTAGAGGTGAATATTCAAGGTTGTAAGCTGTCCATTATTCAATCCAAGCATATGTTTCACCTTTTGATTATTGAAATCAATTGTTCTCTTTTTATAATTGTTTTGTTAGATTGATATTTAATTGCTAATTCTTTTATAAGTCTATTCTTGAATCTTCTAATTGTTAGAATACGGTTTTATAATCTTTCTAGTAAAACATAATAATCTTGTTAGATATTACTTTTGTCATAGTATAGCCTCTAGGGTATGCGACGTTCTTGAGTTTTTCTAGAAAATTTATTATTTTCTAGACTAAATTATTGGAATAATTGATAAATATAATCAACCAAAGAGATTTTTTTAATAAAATTTATTTCAAAATCTTCCAATCAAATAGTTTATGTGCTTACTTACCTAATTGTGTGCTAAATTGGATTGGTAGTTGATGCTTAATAATATTGGTGGACAAACCCTAACTGCTTAGTGATTTTAATTATTGAATTTCACTAAACTTTTTTTTGCCCTAATTTCAATCATATTTTTTTATATATTATTTTGACGTGTTCTTGTTTTCCTATTTTAGGTAGAACGACAACTTTAGCTACACTACAATATCCGTAATAAAATTGGACTACGTGAGAGACTCACACACTGGACGTGGTTGCAATTGGAACAGGACATGCCCACATTATCTTGGGGGACTTGAATTCATTGTTAGGGGTGTGGCTAATGGTCTCTCTTATCTGCATAGTTTGGACAAGCCCATTATTGCTCATCAGGATATGAAGTCCCGCAACGTGTTCTTGGACTCTGATTTTCAGGCCCATATTATTGATTTCGGTCTAGTAAGGCGGATTGACACTCCACTTCTTATGTGTCCACACAATTTGTGGAGACAATGGGCTACTGTTACATGCCCCCTCTAAGTACAAGGCAGACCTCATTGCAGCTACACTTGAGGCTAATGTTTACGGTTTTTGGATCTTAGTGTTTGAGATTGCTACTGGAAAGTGCCCCAATTTGCCTACCCTTTTGGATGGGGAGGAGGTTGGGATAGTCAAATGGGCAAGGAAAATGCTGGCCCAAAATAAGAATATGCAAATGGTGGATGCTAGTATTTCAAGGGAGGGTGGCCTAATAGAGGCCCATGTGAAAGAGTATTTTGAAATTGCAGGAATGTGTACTAGTGAGATACGAAGAGAAAGGCTTACTATGGCAAAGGTTTTTCAGTTCCTAAATCGAATTCCTACGTGAATTTGCATTGCATTTTCTAGGTTGTTTGTTGAAGAATAAATTAGATAGGTTGTTATAGGAGTACAGTTTTCTCCTACTCTACCTTAATTTGAATGTTATATGAGTCTTTAAATACACGCTGCAATAAACCTGTTATCAGATGAGTGGTCCCTAAAAAACTTAACCACTTATCTTAAATCACTCCACTACTAATCATTGATCTTGACAACTCACTTTAGGACCAGTTTAAATTTGAACTCATCAAATTAAAGTTCATTTATCTGATAACCCTTGTGGACGATACTTGGGCCATAGGTTATACGTTGGGTCAAATACAGCCTAATTACTAACATCTTCCACTCATCCCACATTGGGTACTACAATTAGAGCTGACACCTCTTAATCTTTTCTCAATCCTCTATTCATTCATAAAATAGAGTGTGTGACCTGTCGAGAAGGTGTATGGTAGGAGTACTAAATTAAGTTACCATCTTAACTAACATAGTACATCACTCATATATCTTGTTGATGCCCTAGATTATTTGATCACACCCAAACAAGTTTCTTAAATCCCTTATGAGTTAAAAACTCAAAGCAACACTTGATCTCATGCCATATGCTCATGATTATGTTGAAAAATAGATTCTTCTTAATTGCACAGGCTATGATCCATAAAATGAATGGTGTGTTCTAAATAATCATTTCCAAACACTTATGCCAATTCATTCACACTTGGTTGCATTCTTAGACATGATCCACGAGATCGTATTATATATATATGGCATGCTAAAGTAGTGACATTAGACATTCACTTTGTGACATAATTCTAGGTTGAAAAGGGCACAAAATGGACTATATAATTGTCAACTAAGGCTCACATAGTGATAGAGTAGGGATCTATCCAACCATTCCCATAGTTAGTTGGCTATAGCATATTTGGAGAACTTGTGGATCATCTAAATTCAAACAGAGTTTGAGCTTTGAAAGTTGCTTGGATACATGTATAAATTGGTTTCATTAGAGAATTTTTTCGTTTTCTATCATTTGTTAATAGTGTGTTTTTACTACGTTATTGAGTTGTTCTAGCCTTCTAGCTCTTGCTAGTACTAAAAAAGAGAATGAATAGGTCATTGTTTGGTTAAACGAATACCCCTCTTTTCTCTTTCCCATTATACAACATGCTCTTGATTAAATAAAGTCTACTAGGTTTCATCTTAAAAAAAAAAAAGTAGAATGAAGGAATGAAAACAATGAGAACTCAATCATCTCAATACTATATACTAAAAGTAGGACTTAGAAGCCTTGATTGTGCCAAGTATGTTGCTCCTAGTTGTATAATAATTTTTGAATAAAACATTTTATTTCTTTTTATAAACTTTTCTTCTAATATACTTTATCAATTTTTAGGATAAAGAATAGATACAAAAAAGCTTGATTGTTTTCAATAACTTAATTTTATTTTTTGAAAAGTAAGAATAATTTGTAATTGAAGTTTACTATTATTATTTTTCTTTCTTTCACTCTTTTTTTTTTTTTTTTTAAATAAAATAAAAATTCAGTTACTATATTACGTTGAAATGTGACAATTTTCACTTTTCATATATATATATATATATATATATATATATATCTTTTAAGGTTAATCTATTATTGAAGTTTATCAAATTTTCTTCTTATTTTTTAAAACACACGACCAATTGAGTTCTAACCCAACTATAATTCTCTTTTCTATATATAATATAAAACCAAAGCCTTTGAAAGTGAAAAAGATGGAAAAGAAAAAGAAGAAAAAGAGGGTAATTATTTGTGTAATTCTCTCTCCAGGCACAACGAAAGAAGCTCTAAACACTGTGCTCTCTTTGTCCTTAAATCAAAAGGTGACCAACACTTTTGTTTTCCCATGGTGTTGTTATAAACGCTCTTAGTAGTCAACAGTTGAAATCCTTACTTTCCAAGATGAGTACTGTGAACAAACATAGCTCTGGATCTCATCTTGAGCCGTATCAGGTTTATAAAGATTAGAAAGGTCAAATAGGAGGAAAGAAGGTTCAATGACAAGAAGCAAGCTAATGACAGGAAGCTTAATCTGCTAGCTTAACTACAAGTAGTTTATGAATTAATTATTTCATTTTGTATCACACGTGCAATAACTGTTTTCGTATAAGTTGGTAAGTTAGTTTTTGCTTTGTTTTTGTATTAGCTTAGCTCTGGTTTGTATAAAGCCTTAATAGTGTATAGATTCATTCACTTTTTGATAATCAATACAAAAATACTTCAATTTTCTCTCAAACACTCTCTCTGTGAACTTGTGCTTCTTCTTCTTCCTCAGTCAGTGTTTTCTTTCATGGTATCAGAGCTCAAGCCTTTATCAATGGCATTGAATACTCAGATTGATTCGTCTTCCTCTTCTCAGCGAGAACTTTCTCAAATGGAAGATCCACGAAGTCCATTTTTCTTGCATCATGGTGAAACTCCTGGTGCGATTTTGGTTTCTCAACCTTTAACTGAGGATAATTACCCTAGTTGGGCTAGAGCTATGAGGATGGCTTTGGATGCTAAAAGTAAGCTTGGTTTTGTTGATGGTTTTGTCAATGCTTCAATGGTAGTCACACCACCCGAGAAACAAGCTTGGTCCAAATGCAATTCAATGATCTTTTCTTGGATCTTGAATTCAGTTTCACCTTACATTACTACTAGTGTCGTTTACAGAGACACAACCTTTGAGGTGTGAAATACACTCAAGAAATGTTTTTCTCAAGCCAATGGACCAAGAATCTCTCAGCTTCAAAAGAAAATCTCAACTATGATGCAAGGCGATTCCATAGTAACAAGCTTCTTCACTGAGCTTCTTCACTAATCTTCAAGCTACTTGGGATCAGTTATTGAATTTCAGGCCTTTACCATGTTGTTTATGTGGTAAATGTACTTGTGGTGTGAATGATAAGATCACAACCTTTCAGCTTCAAGATTCATTCATACAATTCCTTAATGGATTGAATGATTCTTATTCCTATGTCAGAACTTTGATCCTCATGATGGAGTATTCTCTTTCAATTGATAAGGCTTTTTCCTTAGTAATTCAAGAGGAAAGGCAAAGGTGTTTGGGACTCAATGTTGCTCCTTCAGTTGAATCAACTGCACTTACTGTCAAGAATCAAGGATTCAACCAAAGCATCTCACTCGTAGGCAACAATGTCAAGAATGTCAAAGGTAATACTGGAAAGGGAAGACTTGTGTGCAGTCATTGTAGAAAGATTGGTCATGTTATGGAGAAGTGATACAAACTTGTTGGTTTTCCTCTTGGTTATAAGTAGAAAGGAAGAGTAGCTATGGCCAATCAAGTCCTTGTTGAAGGTGATCAAGGTAAATTTGAAGTTGCACATCAGATCAGTTCATACCCTTTCACTCCAGAGCAGTACCAACAATTGCTTTCTATGCTGGGCTCTCATGCTTCCACATTTGTTGGTTCTAATGATGTCATGCACTTAGCCAAATCCGCTCTTTCAGGTAATTCTTGTGATCTTTGGTCAGATTCTGTTTGTTTAAGCATGCAACATTCAGTTTTTGTTGTTAATCCTGCCAATAAAATAGCCTAGGTAATGATACTTGGGTTCTTGACACTAGGGCAACTGATCATGTAGTCCATTCTTTAATCTTGTTCACCAAAATTACTAGTTCTATTTCAACTTTTGTTCAATTGCCTAATGGTGAAATGGTTGTTGTTACACATATAGGTACAATTCAAGTAACATCCACTTTGATTCTTAAAAATGTACTCTGTGTTCCTCCTTTCACTTTTAATATGATTTCAGTTAGTCAATTAACAAGATCATTATCATGTTGTCTTGTGTTTCTCTCCAATTTATGTTTCATATAGGACCTTTCTTGTTGGAGAACGATTTGAGTGGGTGAATTGCACAACAATCTTTACTTGCTGCAAACTACATCTTCTTGCAAGTTTGTTTTAGAAGCTTCATCAATTCTAGAGTTAGAATTTAGGTCATTTGTTATTTCTGTGTCAAATACTCCTATTGTTACTAAGCCATATCTGTGGCATCTTAGATTAGGATATGTATCAGACAATAAGCTTCATGTTTCACAACATTACCTTTCTAATGTAAATACTTTTCACAACAATAAAGAGTGTGGTCTTTGTCCCATTGCAAAACAGAAAAGGCTCCCTTTTCCTTCTTTTAATCATTTGTCAAATCATGCTTTTGATCTTATCCATTGTGATGTTTGGGGACCATTTGCTAAGCTTACTCATGATGGTTTTAGATATTTTCTTACTATTGTGGATGATGCCACAAGATCAACATGGGTATATCTCATGAAATAAAAATCTGAAACTAGGCCTATATTGATTTCCTTTTATAACATGATATGCACACAATTTCACACTAATATCAATGTGAATTTAAGGTCACCACTCTCAAAAATCTATTATTATCAAGACAAGCGGTTACAAGTAAAAGGAATCATAGTACTTAATACCAACTTACAATTGAACCCTTATCCTAATACCCAATTGGACTTGTATTGTAGCGGCAGTCTTTCCTTTCGATGTACGATTCCTAATATGTGACTAACCAATGATGCACGGATTCTAGTACATGACTAACACACCAACTTGAGAAAGATGTTGGTTGCAAAATTCTTTAGTTCATCTACAATGAAGATCAGGAAGCTCCTTGGTCATAAAACCCTTGGCGTAAAGACACAGTAGCTTCTAGAGAGAATATGATGAATTAGGGCAAATTTTGTCTCCAGTCACATTATGCATGTATTATCACTTTGCATCACTTTTGACAGCCCTTAAAATAATCCTAATATATGTCTAGGGTTGTGAGAAGAGAAACCCTACACAAATACACATAGATATGCGTGAAATTAAATTTGAAAATTCTAATTTCGTAATTCTTGACAAAGGCAGCTTCTGTCGAGCTTCAACATTAAACCTCGATAGAAAGGATTCTATTGAGACATCTATCGAGCTTTAATAAGCAACACTTCTTCACTTATTTCTTGGTCAGACTTGCATGACTTTAATACTAGACTTGAGCACTTGTTTCTTGAAGTACTAAACCCATCCTCGATCTACCCAATTACAAGTCAAATAAGTTTTGTCAAAGGATTAGCCAATTTACATCACATATGTCTTTAACAATTCTCACATATGTCCTAAAAATCTCCCCCTTTGGCAATATGAGACAAAACCACAACAAACAAATGAATTATGAGAGAAGTCTTAAATCACTAAACTCATAACCACTTGTTGAAATACAAAAAAAAAAAATCTAATTCTAACATAAACTCTTGAAAAACTTTGCAAGAAGAGAGTTCATGACATGATAGATTTTCACAACCTGTCTTTCTGAAATACTTTAAACAAAACTCATTATGGCATCTTTGTGTGAAATAGAAATAAAGATTGCATACATAAAGAAGCATGTGTATAAAGAGAGAAAAGAAACAACATGTGGAGAGATAGGTGAAGAACAACATACATCATCATATATATATGAAAATAAAGTACAATGTATGTCATAAATGGTCACAAGACCGGTGTAGAAGACGATAATGTAACTAAACAGAAAGAAAAGAAAAGTACATAAAATCCTCACTACATCCCTCAAAAATCTATAAACACTCCCCCTAACAAAAAAATGTCCAATACTACTCTACCCTTAAGTACAAGACTACTCTCATCGCAAAACTACTCAATTTTTTTGTCACGAATGGCAAAGTGTAAGTCACTGAGAGGTTGTCATCTCATCATCACCAGAAGAGCTAGCATCCTTATCATCATCACCATCCTCATCATCCTCATCTACTAAAGCCTCTGGAGAAGGAGATGGCGAAGTGGCGAAGCCACCAAGGCGAGTCTGTCGTTGTGCTATACGACTGACATGGGTGTTCACTTGACATAACTCATCAGAGAGAGTGTCAAGGCCCGAGGGTCACACCACCAGTTGAGGAAGAAGGAGCAGATGTGGAAGGAATAGCAAAAGCTGCACAATCGGTAGACTCCACATGTGGCCGTTTTGGTCAAAGCTAGACCTTGCTCTGCCAAACAGAATCGGCATCGATGGCACCCATGGTAGTGTAGTAGGGAGAATAAGGAATGGGGATGGAAAAGTGGCGAAGGATTTATGTGATAGCTGAAGGGAAGATTAGCTTATCATAGGTCATTGTATCCTGATAGACATTAAGGATAGAAGTAATGAAGTGAGAAGGGAAGTAAATGAAAAGATCCTAAGGGACAAAAGAAAATGAGCATGAGGCTTTGTGATAGAGTTATAGTGAGACAATGGAGTAAGAGTAAATGTGATCACCATATTAAGGAATCTTGAACCTTTTGCAAAGCCCGAGCATAGGGTGTTTTGCTTCCCACCCCATATGGAAGGCATCTCAAAAAAATGAGATAGAAGCTCGTCTATGGACACAGTTCGAAGACCCTCACAACTGGGGTAATCAGGATGCGATACTGTCGGGACATGTAGTACCTCGGATATAAGATCTGGGTAACAATGATACATGTACCTCTGAATGTCGTGGCAAACCAAGGTACAGAGGTTTTGATATCGTGTATATTGGAGTAAAACTTCTGTATAAACACGATGCGACACCTCAATGGACTCTCAAGTAGAGATTCCCAGACCCTAGTCTGAATGACACTAGGGAGAGGAGTGTCAGAAAAGTCTGACAAAACAACATGACGCTTTGGATGAATGCCACATTTCTAAAAGTTCTTCGAGAAGTCCTTTCAAGCCTTCTCATTATGGAACCAATGTGAAGAGGGGGAAGAGGATCAAAAGAAGAAGAAGAAGAATTGAAACCTTAAAAAGGATTCCGGCCTGGAGTGGATTTGCGTGCATTGGGTGCCATGCGTAGTCTATCCGAGAGAGAGAGAGAGAGAAACACATCACAAACCAGAAATAGAGAAAAAAAAAAGGATGCATATGCATGAAAAATGTATGAACATGTGACGTGCAAAATGTAAATTGCATCATGGGTAAAACCCAATCCAAACCTACCAGCACACATTCCAATAATTAAAAACACATCTAAATACATGAAACATTGTTAAAATGCAATGAGAATGCAATGCATGAACATATAACATCAAATTCACAAAGCCCAACCCAAAAATTTTAGGAAAAACTCAAAAACCCCAAAATTTTGAAAAAGCCCAAAACCTAGGTCTAAAATGAATGAATGCATGAAAAGAGAAAAGATAAGAACACTTACCAAGTGTTTGAAGCAAGATCTGGGCCGAAGAACACATGAAACACACACACACACAACAAGTCTAACCAATTTTATATTTCAAAAACAAGTTAAGACAGTTTAGTGAGTATATATTAACACATGTATTCCTTATGATGACCAAAACACATTGTACCTGCACATGTATCAAAAGTAGTAAAAAAATTGTGTGTTGTGCGTGAAAACATAGCAAAAGTGCATAAGTGTCTCATATTATGATGATTTTAGATATGAGAAAATCAAATACAGTTACACACAATCATAACTGCTTGATGGAGATTATTACCTTCGAGGTACATCCTATAACTTCTACATCTCCTAGAAACATGCTTGCAACCATATATAAAAGCATTTTGATTCTTTTTGCTTTTATTCTTCTTTGCATATTTTTCCTTTTTGAGCATAGTATGCACGGACATATAAGAGAGAGAAAATAAATACCCAATTATGTAAGCTTAAACATCCCAATTTTGCTATGCCGAAGCACACAGATGTTATACATGATTGGTGAGTTTTAGTAGTGAGATGGTTATTTATGCCTTTCTTTTAGAATTTTTTAGTCCTTCTCGTAAAAACGAGTGATATGAGTGTTAAGTATAAGAGATTACTTAATCGTATTTATCACAAACACGAGTCACAAAGCTCACTTGCTTAGTTACAAATTGAGATACTCATTTAAGGTACAAGAGATACAAAGTTTAGAAAACTTTGATTCAATGGCCATCCAAGGTACATAAGTACCAATACACACAAACACACTGTTTTTGTATTTTTTTTTTCTTCTGATTTTTCAAATATTTTTTTTTTATGAAAAAAAAATAAAGCAAAACTGAAAGCAACCAAACAAAAACATGTTAAACAAAACAAAACATAAAACTAGACTGACTCAAAATAAGAAAGCAAAACAAACAAGTAATGCATAACCATAAGGGGAGAGAGAGAAAAAGTGACTAAATCACTTTAAGACTTTTTTTCCACAACTTGGAAGAACCTTTCCTTTGAGTGAACCTTTGATCCGGTGGTAAGGGGAAGAATTGAAACCTTTCAAGTTTGAAAGGAACATGGAGGCATTGAAAAGATCTCCAAGAGGAGCAAAAGAGGATGAAAACTAATTCTAGTTTCCGGAGAAGAGCATACTATTGCTTTGTTGAGTGGATAACCACTTGTAGCAATTTGGACGAGTATGCCCTGAAGCTCCACAGTGATGATATAAATGCAGCTTCTTTTGTTGAGACTTTTTGTTGTTTTCCCTTTTAGTCCTAGGGTTTCTAGTCTCTTTCTTTTCAACCTTAGGGGGTGCTCCTAAAATAGATTTACCTTTGTCTAAGTTCTCACTATCTATTTTAGTTTTAGCTTCATCATTCTTAGAATTAACATTATTGGCTGATGAGACAAACACATTTGTACTAGATGAGGCAATATTAGGAGAAAAGAAATCATACACCAAATCGGTTTTATCAGAAGCAGCTTTCTGAAAGCTTAGCATTTCATTGAGCTTTGCATTGGAAGTCCTCTCCAATTGAGCTCTAACCTAGAACAGCTCCGCTTCAAGCTTCTTGGTCCTTTCAGTAAGGAAGTTATTCTTAAACCGCAAAGCTCCAATGGTTTGATTTTCTTTATCAACCTTGGCAGAGAGCTCCTCTCGATCTAGCTCAACATTACCCAGCTTTTTGGCGGCTAGCCTGTATATTTTCTTATGTTCCTTAGAAACCTTGTACAATTTTGCATAGGTTGTATGGATGTTATCTTGATCATCCTTTTTTTCAAAATTAGATTCCACCAAGTCCTCTTCATCATCTATGGTTTCTGTAACTCCTTCAGTAGGATCAACTATAGCAGTTAGTGAAGGCATTCAAAATTCCCTCGTCATCACTGTCATCTGACTCAATCTTAAGCTCGGTATCACTCAAGGTAGCAATAAGAGTCTTACTTTTCCTAATTGTCTTGAGATATGTTGGACATTCTTGTTTCATGTGTCCAAAACCTTGACATCTGAAGCACTTTGGTACGGAGGGAATAGTGTACTAACCGCCATCCTTAGCATCCTTCTTTCCTCTGTCTTGGCTTTTAAACTGAGATAAACTGGATTGCTTACAGTCTTTATTAAATCCTTTTGCATTGGCATTCTTTATGAACTTTTTAAACTACCTAGTGATGTAGGATTTCATCTTGGAATTTTTATAATTAGAAGACTCATCAGTCTCATTGCTTTTGGCCTTCAGTGTCATGTTCTTACTTTTACTTCATTTCTCAATTCTAGCCAAACCTAATTCATAGGTTTGCAAGTTCCCAACCAGCTTTGTCAAAGGAATAAAGTTAATATCCTTTGATTCTTCATTGGTAGTGATCTTGACATGAAATCTCTCGGGTAGAGACCTTAGCACCTTTCTTACAACCTTAGGTTCAAGAATGGTTTCCCCAAGATTAAAAGCTGAGTTGGCTATTTCTTTGAGCTTGGTATAGAACTCATCAAACAACTCATCCTATTCCATCTTTATCTCTTCAAAGCTAGTAGCGAGCTTTTGGAGTTTTGAATCCTTGACAGCCTTAGTCTTTTCATAGGTTGTTTGGAGGATGGTCCACACTTCCTTAGTAGTTTTAGTTGATGATATCTTCTTGAACTTCTCATTGGTCACCGCATTGAATAGGGCATTCAATATTTTGCTGTTGAAATTTGCCACTTTGATCTTAGCATCATCCTAATCAGCTGGAGCTTCTTTTGGCTTAGTCTAGCAAATCTCCACAGCTTGTCACACCTCCTCATCTAAAGACTGGAAGAAAGCTCCCATGCGTACTTTCCAGTATGCATAGTTAGTGCCATCAAATAAAGGAGCTAATAAAAAAAGACTGTCCTCTATCCATGACAAACAGGGGTCAATGGATCACACAGCATCGATTAAAACCTAATTAGAGTGTGCTTGCTCTGATACCACTTGATAGACCAAGAATGTATTGACCCATTTGGTAAATAAATCAATTAATTATCCAAGTAAATTAATTAGATTCAATTACATACAATAAGCATGGTAGCACAAACAAATCACCAACTAAGTTAAATGCAACGGAAAATAAATTGGACATAGGTGACTTGTTTATGAATTGGGAAAACCACCGAGACAAAACCCCACCGGATAAATTTAAGATTACCACTCTTAAGAATCCACTATTATCAAAATAAGTGGTTACAAGTAAAAGGAATTTCAGTAACTAATACCAACCTACAGTTGAACCATTACCCCAATACCTAATTGGATTTGTATTGTAGCGACAATCTCTCCTTTCAATTCATAAATCCCAGTACATGACTAACTAATGATGCACGTATCTCAGTACATGACTAACACACCAACTTGAGAAAGATTTTGGCTGCAAAGTTCTTGAGTTTATCTACAATGAAGATCAAGAAACTCCTTGGTCACAAAACTCTTGCCGTAAAGATGTAGTAGCTTCTAGAGAGAATATGATGAACTAGAGAAAATTTTGTCTCCTGTCACAATATGCATGTATTATTACTTTGCATCGCTTTTGAGAGCCCTTAAATTAATCCTTATATATGTCTAGGGTTGTGAGAAAAGAAACCCTATACAAATACATATAGATATGCGTGAAATCAGATTTGGAAATTCTAATTTTGTAATTTTCGACAGATTTAGCTTTTGTCAAGCTTCAACATTAAACCTCGATAGAAATGATTCTGTCAAGACATCTGTCGAGATTTAATGGACAACACTTCTTCACTTGTTTCTTGGTTAGACTTGTATGGTTTTAATACTAGACTTGGACACTTGTTTCTTAAAGTATTAAACCCATCCTAGATCTACCAAATTACAAGTCAAGTGTCTTTTGTCAAAGGATTAGCCAGTTTACATTACATATGTCTCTAAAAATTCTCACATATGTCCTGACAGCATTATTCATCAACATTCTTGTGTTGCCACTCCACAACAAAACTCAGTTGTGGAGAGGAAACACCAACACATTTTAAGTATTGCAAGAGCATTAAAATTTCAGTCTAATGTACCTATCTCTTTTTAGGGTGAATGTATATTAATTGCTGTTCATATTATTAATAGATTGCCTTCCAAGATTTTAGAAAATAAAACACCATTTGAGTAGCTTTGTGACAAATCCCCTACTTATGATCGTTTGAAAGTCTTTGGTTGCCTTTGTTTTGATTCAACCTTGACTCATAACAGATCCAAATTTGATCCTAGATCTAGTTCCTGTGTTTTCCTTGGTTATCCGTTTGGTGTTAAAAGTTTCAAATTTCTTGATCTAGCAACCAAGAAATTTTTTGTTTTTAGAGATGTTCTTTTTCATGAAACTTGTTTCCTTTCATTTCATCTTCTCATTCTTTCTCTCCTCATTCTAACATTTTTTTACCTCATCTCTTCCCTCCTGTAGCTCAGCGACCTGATTCCTTGCTTCCTTTTTCTTCTTCTTCTTCTTCTTCTTCTTCTTCAGAACCACATTCTATTTTTGATTCCCCACCTCAGGTTCTGAATCTTGTTCCTTTTTTTTTATTCCAATTTGTCTGTTCCTTTATCTGATTCTTCCCCAATTGAATCAGATATGCCTATTGCGGATTTTGCAGATATCCCTCCTTCAACTTTTGTTTCCTCTGATCCTTCTTTGAGAAAATCTACTAGGGTCACTAAACCACCTTCTTATTTGCAAGATTATAAATGCAACTCCATTGTTTGTGATATGCCTGCTTCTTCCATTCATGCCAACAAGTTTGTTTCTTCAAGTACCAAATATCCCTTATCCACTTATCTTGATTCCTCTAAATTGTCTTCTACTTATTCCTTTTGCTCCCTTATTTGTAACATTCCTAAACCTAAGTCTTATAATGAGGCAGTCAAGGATCCTAAATGGTAGGATGCTATGGCAACTAAAATTGTTGCTTTGGAAGCTAATAATACCTGGATTTTTACCCTTTTGCCTTCTCATAAGAGAGCTATTGGTTGCAAATGGGTCTATAGAGTAAAATACAATGCTGATGGTTCAGTGGACAAATACAAAGCCAGGCTTGTTGCCATGGGTTTTACTTAACAAGCAGGCTTGGATTTCACTGACACTTTCTCTCCTGTGTCCAAAATAACCATTGTCAAAACTTTGCTTGCTATTTCTGCTGTGAGAGGTTGGCATTTGGTTCACCTTGATGTGAACAATACTTTTCTTAATAGTGATCTTCATGAAGAGGTGTATATGCAGTTGCCTCAGGGTTTTCACATCAAGGGGGAGCACTTGGTTTGCAAGCTTAACAAGGATTTGTATGGCCTTAAGCAAGCCTCAAGATAGTGGTACTCTAAGTTTTCAACAAAAATCTTGAAGTATGGGTTCAAGCAGTCCAAATCTGATTACTCTTTGATCACTAAGAAGTTCAATCAATCTTTTATAGCACTGCTAGTTTATGTTGATGACATTCTTATTACGAGTAATGATGTTCAAGCTGTTGAAGGACTTAAGAGTTTCTTGAATCATGAATTTAAGATAAAAGATCTTGGCAATCTAAAGTACTTCCTTGGTCCTGAAGTGGCTAGATCAGAAAAGGGGATTTCATTGTGTCAAAGAAAGTATGCATTAGAGGTGCTTAAAGATGCTGGTATGATAGGTTGTGAACCTAGTAAACTTCCAATGGAACAGAACTTGAAATTAAGTAAGTATCATGGGGAATTGTCGCCTGATCCTGGTGTTTATAGATGGCTGGTTGGAAGATTACTATACCTGACTATTGCCAAACTAGACATCACATATCCAGTCCATAAACTAAGCCAATTCATGTCAAAACCAAGAAAACCTCATCTGGATGCAGCCTATAAGGTATTGCAATACATCAACGGGTGTCTTGATTAAGGCATTCTCCTATCCTCTAAATCAGATTTTCATTGGAAAGCTTTTACAGATCCAAATTGGGCATCTTGTGTTGACACTAGAAGATCCACTACAGGATATTGTTTATTTTTGGGTGATTCACTAATCTCATGGAAGTCCAAGAAACAATCTATAGTTTCTAGATCCTCAGCTGAAGCTCAGTATAGAGCCATGGCATTAACAGTTTGTGAGATGACTTGGTTGCTAGCTTTATTGAAAGATTTAGAAGTTCATCATCCACAACCTGGTTTGCTTTTTTGTGACAATTAGACAACAATTTATATTGGTGAGAATTTTGTATTTCATGAAAGGACTAAACATATAGAAGTGGACTATCATTTGGTTAGAGATAAGGTGAAAGAGAAGGTCATAAGATTGTTCTATACGCCTACACATTCACAACTAGGAGATTTGTTTACAAAAGCTCTCAGTAGTCAACAGTTGAAGTCCTTACATTCCAAGATGAGTATTGTGAACATACATAACTCTGGATCTCATCTTAAGGGGGAGTATTAGATTTATAAAGATCAGAGAGGTAAAACATGAGGAAAGAAGGTTCAACGACAAGATGCAAGCTAAAACGATAGGAAGCTTAATCTGCTAGCTTAACTACAAGTAGTTTAGGAATTAATTATTTCATCTTGTATCACAAGTGTTATAACTACTTGCTACACGTGCAATAACTGTTTCTGTATAAGTTGGTAAGTTAGTTTTTTCTTTGTTTTTGTATTAGCTTAGCTCTGGTTTGTATAAAGCCTTAATAGTGTATAGATTCATTCACTTTTAATCAATACAAAAATACTTCAATTTTCTCTCAAACACTCTCTCCGTGAACTTGTGCTTCTTCTTCTTCCTCAGTTAGTGTTTTCTTACAGAGCCCTTTGTTTTTGCAGATGAATCCAGTTCACAAGATGATCCCAGTTCTCATCCACAATGGGAAACCGGTGTGTGAGTCCCTCCTCATTGTTCACTACATAGATGAGTTTTGGAAGGATAAGTCTCCATTGCTACCCATTGATCCTTTCCAGAGAGCTCATGCCAAGTTTTGGGCTGATTTTATTGACAAAAAGGTACATTTCTAGGATTTCTTTTTCGTTATGTTTAATTTTTATTTTTGAAGTATTCTTTTACTGTTTGATTTATTTCACGAATTTGTATGAGGTTTAGCTATCTTTGCAGTTAAAAGTTGTATTTATTTATTTATTTTATTTTAAGCTAGAAACTAATCCTAAAATATAGTAGGAAATAGGAATAAAGAAGTAGAGCATCTCATCAAATTAATAATTTCTTTATATTTATTTTTCTCTATTTTCATGGGTATGTATTTTATTTTAGGTTAGATGTATTAGAGCATCTCGAGCAATCTCTATTTTTGCACTTGAATATGGAGAAAAAAAGTCTTTTTTATGGTTCAGTTACATTTGCACTTTCAAGGTCTATTGAAATTAGACTTGTTATATACTTGATTTTTAAGAAATGATATTCTGCTCCCAAATTATTAAAATACTTAACTTTTTTCCCAAATTTCCACTCCAAAATGATCAAATTAATTGATGATCCACCCTCAAAATAATTTTAAAAAGGGGGGCAAATTGTCTTAAATTTGATAATTTGGGAGTAAAGTGTTATTTTTTGAAAATCAAGTATTGTGAGTCTAATTTCATTATACTTCTAGGGTGTCAACGTAATTTACCCTATTAAGGGAATTTGAATTTCATTATATCAAAAATTTAATTTTACAAATTGCAACGGGGAAAGGAAGGTGAGTAAGATGCTGTGTCTGTGAAAGGAAAAGTTATTAATGCTAATGGTGGGTCTGCAAGGGAGAAAGTGTTGTTGTTGTGAAAGGGAAGGCGGGATAGAGATAAAATATTTACTTTATTTATTTTTGGAGAGAGAAAAAAATAATACGTAAATTTTATAGAGAGTCCGTTGTTGTGCTTGTGTGATGTCGTAGAAGCTTGAAAAAAGCACACGATACTTTCTTTGATGGAATAAAAATTAAATTGTTAGTTTTTAGTAATAAACCTTGAATCCACGAGGGATTCTTTGAATCCACAAGGTGATAAACTTGGAATTTTATAAGAGAAAACGATTGAGAAAAACTCTGAATTTAATTAATAATAATCTAATTTTCATTTGGAGGCAACAAAGAATGTAAATACTAAAGAAGCAAAACCCTAGAACGACTAGGAAACTGTTTGAAACCCTAATTTGCATTAATCACGAGATTAGGTGGCAAAATACTGAATTTTACCAAAAATGATAAAATTAAGTTAAATGCAAAATCATAAACTACGGATCTTAACGGTTTTCCCAAAACAAGTGAGATCTTATCATGACTTTTGAATAAAATTTTATTAAGGAAACAAAAATTACAAAAAAAAGAGAGTACAATAACTATTTTTGGGGCCTAGATGAAGATATTTGCGAAAATTAGGGCGCACCACATAGCAAAGCTACAACTATTGATCGATCAGAATCGGCTTGCCAAATTTCATGCAATTCCAACTCTGTCGCCCAAATGATTTCTACTAGTGCCTTTTTGTCTTGTGCCATCATTTCAGGCGCCCTTGATGTTTTAGGAAGGCCATGATGGTTTGTTACAACATCAGTGTAAAGCAACAACTATTGATAGATCAGAATTAACTTGCCAAATTTCATGCAATTCCAATTTCGTCGCCCAAATGATTTCTACTAGTGCCTTTTTACCTTGTGCTATGATTTTAGGCGCCCTTGATGTTTTAGGAAGGCCATAACAGTCTGTTACAATATCAATGTAAATAATAAGTTAATTAGAATAGAAAAATTAGAGGTTTTTTTTTTGGGTATAGTAAAGGCCCAAAACAGATAACAAGAGAGTTTGGATGGTGAAAAAAGGAATCAATCAAGCGCTATTTATCAATCAGCTGATGCTATTAGCCTATTACTAGGCTGGTATGAATTCTTTTAGAGAGCTACAGTCACTCTCCAAATGTGGAGAGTCACCGTAGATCTCTAAACACGCAAGGCACCCAAATAGAGAGGCTATTGGAGAGAAATTTCATGATTTCACTCTCCAAATTTAGAGGGAAAAAAAAAAAAAAAAGAAGGCTTTAAAGATCGAGGATCTTGGCAATGCTAGCTCTTAGGTTAAGATTCACTAGTTTTCTTTAAAAACTCTCTTTTTTGTTTTTGGTTTGTTTCAATTTAAAAACTCTCATGTTAGTAATAGTTATGCATACTATTGTATAACATTAGAAATGCGTAGAACCCATGTTTTAAAAGATTACTATATGTTATATGTTGTTGGAGCATTTTAATATTAATTAATTAAAATAGATTATATGATAATATAATGTTATGGGAGTTCATATAGAAGATAAGGAGTTAGTGAAATGCTTAATCCCACATTGAAAAGAAGAGAGATTATTTTATTCCTTTTAATTATGGTGATTAATTGGATGATATGTATTGTAGCAATTTGTGGGCTAGATACATTTAGAATAATTTTCTTATTTATTAGTGAGTAAATGACCTTTGGGGGCGAAACATTTGGGTTTGTGGACCTTGCTCTGATCCCCTTTTACAGTTGATTCTACACCTCTGAGATGTTTGGCAAACTCCGCATAGAGTAGGAGTGCCCCAAAATTATTGCATGGGCTAAGAGGTGCATGCAAAAGGACACAGTCACTAAGAGTCTTCCTGATCAAAAGAAGGTTTATGAGTTCCATGTGCTGATGAGAAAGCAGTGGCTTGGACTAGACTAATGTTTGGGCCTAGTGTGGCAGTGTTAGCATATTGCCATGGCTTTGGAATTTGGATCGTGCTTGTTGCATTTTGTAGTATTTTAGTTTGGCTTGTGTCATTTGAGTCTTGTTGACCTTGTTTGACACTTGTAACTGCTCAATGTTATAACTAAGGTAGTGACAGACCTAAAAATTTATGTTTGAGGTAAAATTAAAGCTATGGTGATTAAATGTTTTTATATCTGTTAAGTAACTATTTTGATATATATAGCAGTACAGCATAGCTACATAAACACAATTCAAGGTGCACATAAAAATATTTTGTGACTCAATAGAAATATAACAACAAGGTTCCCATCAAATTAAGTAAACAACTATATATTGTGACCAACAACTACCTATCTCTAATATTAATAGTTAATTATAAAAAAAGTTAGGAATTTTTCTAGGGGCCTAGGCTAAATATAATAAAATTCTTAAGTAAAAAAAAAAAAAAAAAAAAAATTATAAATGGGTTTCGTGGCTAGTGGGTTGTGGTGGCTGGTCCTAGCAGGTTTTTTTTTTTTTTTGGTTTAGTTTTCGATAGTGGTGGCTGGCGGTAGGTGTGGGTTTGTTGGTGGCTCTAGCTTCAGAGAAGAGAGAGAGAGATGAAGAGGAAGAGAGAAAGAGACATAGAGGAAGAATAAAGAAAGAATATATAAATGAAGTGGTAAAACAATAGAACCTTTATTGTTTGGTGTATTATAAAGTGAGACATTAAAATAGCTTAAAATAGATAAAATAACTTTTTAAGTTGTTGAAAGTTAAATTTTTTAGCACCATCAATTTGAATGCTCTTAGAATTACTCCTTGGTGCGATGGTCACTCCACAAGTATAAATGCTTGTGGAGTGTGGGGGGCAAGGGCCGGGGTTCAAGTCTCCAGGAGGGAGCTTCACACACACATACATTTAGATTAGGCTAGAGTAGAATTCTATCTTGTATTCAAAAAAAAAAAAAAGACAGAGAATCTCAAAACGAAAAAATTATTAATCCACAATAAACAACACTATTATATATATATATATATATATAGGATTTTGCTAATGTGTGCCCTAATGACACATAATAATTAATTATTTTTAGAAATTTTTTTTCGGAAATTGAAAAGTATTGATAGCTTTTTCAATTCTTAAGAAAATATTTCTAAAAATGGATGTTTTAATGTGTGCTCTTAGAGCACACATTAATCGGACCCATATATATAGAATATTTTTTTTGGTGAACTCAAACATTCACTTCTTCCAAGTTTCACAAAACAACACAGTAAATTATATAATTCAAAAAGTAACCAAATTTACAGCCACATGTTTTTTTTTAAAAATATTTTTAATGAAACTTGCAGGCAACCACAAATTGAAACTCTTAAGCCATGTTTTAAACTACTTTATAGCAATACAAATGTACAGGACTATCTTAAAACAAAAACAAACTAAAACAGAAACTATACACATCTCTATCAGTAAAGTAGTTCTCTCCGTTTCATCTCCAATAAGCTAGTTAAATTTATTTTTGGGAGAGCAAACCCAAAAAATCAGCTCCAACAACCTTTTTATATAAAATGTAAATTTTTTCAAATTTTTTTTAGAGTTGCTACAATTGCTCTCTTGGTGAGGAGAGCACTTCAGCTTCTCTATACAATTTTAATAGAATAAAATATTTATTTTCAAAAATTTATATTCAGTTTTTCACTCACTCTCTCTCTCTTCCTCTCTCTTACACGGACAGCCCCATCTCTTTCTTCTTCTTCTTCTCTCTCATATATGGACAGCTCTCCCCATCTCTTTCTTCTTCTTCTTCTTCTTCTTCACTTTGACATACAAACATCTCTCCCCCCTCTTTTTCTTCTTCTTCCTCTTCATTGTCTCTCCCAGCCTTATCACTTCTAACGTCGCTCTCCTCTTCTTGTCCAGCCACTGTTTGATTGAAGTCACCACCGGTTTATCAAAACCACCACAAAACCTAGCCACCAATGCGTCTAATGGTAGGTAATATTGGTGAGTTATCTGGGTCTAATAATGGGCAGTACAAGTTGTCGGGGATGTTTAGCGACGAGGGCAAAAAATGTGAGATTAGCCCAAATCTTCCATTAGGTTCTTTAGAAGTGTTTGTTTGTGAATAAGCAAGCCCAAAATTCCAAATGTATAATGGACAAAGGCTAATGGCGTTTTAACAAAAGACAAGTCAAAATAAGATAACTGTAATACAAGAAAATGCAGAAAATGTATACAAGGTCTGAAACTTTAATCCATAGTTAGTTAGAAGAGGAAATTGAGAGAGGTTGTAAGGAAGAGAGAGAAGGTTCCCTTATACCTATATTTTCACACCCCAAACTTTAGAATTGTGAGAATGTCACTTGGCTGAATGGGTTTTTGCTTTAAAGTTTCAGCTTTGTGGGTAAAATGTGGTTATTTTCTTTTGAATCTGAGTGGGGCCTTTTGTATTGATTTTGGAATGCTCTAAGTGATTGGTTTTTGGTCAATAAAAGAGGCTTTGAACCCCAAGGTCTCAACCAAAGAGGTTATGGTCAGATTTGCTTTAATTGGGTAAGAGGGTTGGCTTGTTTTTTGCATAATTTGGGAAATGAAGTGGTCTAAATTCACGGGCTGATTTTTCCTAGACATGGTAGGTCCTTGGAGGCTATATTTGGTTGCTGTAGTAGACAAAGCTAGTCACTTAGGGTCAGCTATGTGTTTTAGGCTAATAAGTGTAGAGTAGAAAAGTTGGGCCACGGTCAATTAGAGCAACCACAGTCAACTATACCCTTGAAACTACACTTCCTCAAATTCCCCCAGTATACACATGGGCTTGGGTCATGCTTAAAAGAATATAATATAATATAATACATGAATCGAACCACCAGGAAGTTGGGCTTGGTTGATCGGGCTTGTAGAAAATGTGTTGTGAAAATGGGTATCAACACAAGCAAAGTTGAGAGTGTTTGATTTGGGTGTTGTTGGATGATAAAATATGGGTTTTGAGATTTGGGTGTTGCCGGACAAAAATTTGGGTTAAGATTTGGATGATGTTGATTTGGGTGTTGTTGGATGATAAAATATGGGTTTGAGATTTGGATATTGTTGGATGATAAAATTTGGATTAAGATTTGGATAATATTGATTTCAACGTTATTGGAAATTTGAGTTCCAAGATTTGGGTGTTGTGAATACAAGAGTTTTTGGTGTTGATAATTTAGGTGTAGTGTGGGTTGTAAAAGATTTTTGGGAAATAATAATAATAATAAGCAAAGAAATAATATATAAATGAGTATAGAGAAATAATAGGTAGTCTATTGGAAAGCATATGTGAAAAAGTAGGTACACAATACTGTTCCATCTCTAAACATTGCAAAAAATTGAAGAGCACAGTAACTTGGAAAAAAGTTTTTGTTTTTATTTTGAGAATATGGTAATTTGGAATATCAACGAAGAATTTGTTATTTTATTTTATATCATTTTGAGGACCCCCGTTTGAAAAATGGGCCATTTGATGGTAAATTGTTTTGGTCTTTTTTATTTTATTTTATGAATTCAGTTGTAATTGTTTTTGGGGTTTTTTTTTTTTTTTTTTGGGTACCAATTATAATTTTGGGTTTTCTGGACTCTTCAAAAGTTTGAGAGGCCATTTTTAAGGTTCAAATTTTAGATTTTGAGGGATCCCTTTGCACCCTAAACTTGATCATTTGTGGTGTTCTTAAAAAACATTGCTAAATGTATTTTTAAAAATAAAAAACAAAAATGGTATACTAAATAGTGGCGTTTTCTAAACTGCTGCTAAAAGTTTTTAAACCTCATTAAAAAGATTATATTTGGTGACATTTTATACAAATGTCGCAATAGGCTATTGTGATGGTCATATAGTGAAGTTTTTCTCTTCTCTATATCATTTCAGACCCTCTTTTACTTTATTACTCTCATCTTAGCTTTAGATCTCACTTTATTTTTTTATTTGTCATTTTTTTTCTTTTTCTCTGTATTAGTAAAAGGAAATTATACTATACTTCATGTATTTATAGATTTTTTTTGTAAGGTCGATATATTCAAGTTATTTATTTATTAGATTTTGTGTCATTTAAATTTCTTAGTGACTTTCTTAAAAACAATTTTTGAAACCACCACTTTCTTAGTGACTTTCTTAAAAACAATTTTTGAAACCACCACTATATGGATGTAGGTCGTTTGACCAAACCATATTAATTCATATGTTCCATTTTTTTTTTCTTGTTTTTGCTCTTTCTCAAACTACCTTTAATTATTAAATAATAAAATATATTTGTTATTATTATAATATTATTATTATTGCTGAATAAATCAATTTTGTTGAGAACCAAAAGGGAGGGAACCCACCCGGGCCACCCCTTTTCCACCTTCGCGCAAACAGGCAGAAGAAATGGTGGAGATGGGCAGGGTTCATGAAAGTCGAAAGATTACACTGTAGAATTCACTTGGCAAATTTTGAGCTATTTACCTTCTCTAAAATCATAGGAGGCAAACCAACAAGAAAAAAAAAAAAAAAAAAAAAAAAAAAAATATATATATATATATATATATACAGAAAAAATAGAATTTACATCTGTAATAATATCCTCAATAGACCAATGGAGAGCATGCACGATGGGTGGAACCTTGGATAGCTTGAATGAAACTAAGAGTATTATATTGGGTTAAGATAGCTTGACCTTGGTTAATTAAAGCAATTACCCAAGTTGTTTAAATAAGTTAAATTATATGCAAATTGTGGAGGCACCAACAAATCACCAAACAAACTAAATGTAGCGAAAAATAAATTGAACACGTGATTTGTTGATAAATGGAAAAAATCTCGTAAGACAAAAACTCCACCGAATGATTTTAAGGTCACTACTCCGAAAAATCCACTAATTAATAATCAAGCGGTTGCGAGTATAAGGAATCTTACCAACTACCCTTGGTCTATCCCGAAATACCAACTTACAATTAAATCTTTGCTCCAATATCCAATTGGACTTGATTTTGTAGTAGCCTTCTTTCCCTTGAACCACAAATCTCCAATTTGTGACTAATTCTTTGCACGGATCCCAAGTACGGGACTAACAAAAGCAACTTAAATAGATGTTGTTGGCTGCAAAGTTCTTAACTTCATCAACTATGAAGACCTGGAAGTACTTGGTTACAAAACCCTATAACGTATAAACGCAGTAGCTTCTTAAAAAGAAAATAAGTCTTATGGTCTCTGTATCTGTGAGTGACAGCCTTTAAAATAAACTTTATATATATTTAGGGTTGTGAGAAAAGAAACTCCAAACAAATATGCAAGGCTGAGCCAAATTTCAGATCTGAAAATTCTGAAATCGTAATTCTCGATAGATCAAGTTGCTATCGAGCTATCTATCGAGTTTCACATTAAGTCTCGATAGCAGGCTTCTATCGAGCTATCTGTCAAGACTTAATGAACATCTTTTCTTTATTTGTTTCTTGGACCAATATTCATGTCTTTAATACTTGTCTTGAACAATATGTTTCTTGAAGTACTAAACTTATCTTAGATCTACTCAATTACAAGTAAAGTGTATTTTATCAAAGGATTAGCCAATTACACAATATGACCATAACACATTATTCTCTTCAAAAATACACATTTAAAGCAGCTTTTGCTTCAGCTTTCAGGGATTCACAGCAATCTACCTCTTCAGTTTAAACTTATAATACTTGTGCCTTCTGGTTTCTAAAAGCCACTGCTAGTCCAACAAAGGTTTTGCAAATATGAAACCATGAATTAATCGATCCTATTTCATCAACCATCAACCAATGGGTTTAATTTTTGTCAATTTGGTTACATGTCAGAATGCCGTAATTGAAATAAGTGAACCAAAACGAAATACGAGGCTATCAAAAAACCCCACGTAGCTAACTGATACCCTGTGTAAATATGACATTTTGCGAAAGAGATATCCACATATATGATACCTTCCTTGGAAGGAACAAAAAAGATATTGATACTGTCTTGGAAAACGACGCAAGATGCAATTGTGATAACGAAAGATGATCAGCCCGAGCTTTTTATCCTTTTTTTTTTTTTTTTTGGTTTTATTTTTTTACTACTAAACTATAAAGATTCCATTCCAAATGAACAAAACAAGAAAAAAAAAAAAAAGAATAATGCAAAGATTTTTTTTCCTAACCTATTATAAATTTGTTGATACGAGAAATTGTGAATCGGTGTGGCATCGCTTTAACATATGTTTTTTCAAAAAAAAAAAAAAAAAAAAACTTTCACATATATTTATAATTGATACAATTTTTATTGTGTATCACTTTTTAACATTACTTTATTATTTAAAAAAATTGAAGATTTAAGTGATAATCTAATTGTAATGAAATTCTTTATAGTACTTCATGTTTGTGATTTGAATCTTAACTTTCACTTTCTCATTATTTACTGATCATAAATAAATAATTTTTATTTATTTATTTTAAAATGTATTACTAAATTCTTGACACAATCGTTACCCTTAGCTTTTGTGATTTTTGTTTTTTGAGGAAAAGCTTTTGTGAAATTAGGTCCAAAGAATAGCAAGAATTCTGTTTATTTAATTTAAAAAATGCTTCAATGCCCACTTATCAAATTAATGAGAGGCCTTCTCAAAAAAAAAAAAAAAAAAAAAAAAAAATCAATGAGAGGCTCCATTTACATCCCTAGCTATCCAATTCAAAATTCAGACTATTAGTTGCAGAATCTATTTCTCCTATAATTAGGGAAATTTCAAATTATGCTCTAAAATTTTAGAAAGTTTCAGTCAAAATCTTCAACATTTAGAATCATTTCAACTTGCCCACTCAATGCGTTATTATCAACAAAAAGCAATGGAAACTCATATAGCTTGCATTTAGATTTGAGTATTTAAAGTTGATGGTTTTTTTTTTTAATTTATTTTTTTATTTTTAAAACACGATTATTTGAATTTTAAAATGTTGCTAAAATGAAAACACATGTAATCTTATGGATTTGAAATGATTGTTTAAATTAAATTATTTGAAATTCACATGTCAATAAAATTTAAATCCATTCCTAATTTTCATTCATAAAAATTTGGGTAAATTATGTATTTGGTTCTAATATTTTAGATCATATTTCAATTTGGTCCATATTCTTTCAAATGTGTCAATTTGGTCACTAGCCTTTCAGTGTTTTGTCAATTTAGTCACTGTTGTTATCATTTTGATAAAAACAGCTAACGTGGCAAATAGCCAAAATAAAAAATTAGTTTATTACCATATCAACAGAAACTAATTTTTTATTTTGGTCGTTTGTCACGTCAGCTATTTTCATCCAAGAGATAATGGAAGTGACTAAATTGACACAACACTGAAAGTTAAGTGACCAAATTGACACTGTAGGAGTGTAGAATATCCGCTTGTCTTGCCAACCCACTTGATTTGCAGCCAACCTGCCTGGCCTGTATGGGTCATTGTTAGGAAATTTGGGTTGGGCGGGTTAGGCGCCCAAAATAGTGGATTGAGTTGGATAATAGATTGAAACATTGCAACCTGCTACCCACTTACTTATTTATACATAAAATATATATATATATATATATATATATATATTAGTTCAAATTGATCAATCGTATATTCTGTGTGTAAAGTTTATCAATTCACCTAATCAATTTTTATAGCTAATCAATATTCAATTCCTTATACAAAATATAAAAAGTCAACATTAAAACCATAAAATCACTTCAATCGTATACTACATGCACTCGGTATTTAGCCTTCACCTTCTCCTTCAGCCACTTCCTCTCCCTCCTTCTTTCATGTTGTTTTGTCTTTTTCTTCCTTAACCTTTTTGAAGCCTTTAATTTTTTTTTTTTCCATTCAATTCTTCACCTTCCATCAACTGTGTACTCTCCTAGACAACCACAAAGGTAGTTGGTCTTATGTCTTGTATTGCTTAATGTTTGTATCTATATTTTTATTGAGTATGTTGTTTGACTTTTTGATTTGGGTCTCATATATTCTTGTAAATCTTGACACCATGCATAACATTTTCAATTTTATTTGTTATATTGGTATGTTACTATTTTGAATCCTTGATGTGACTTTGGGAATGTTAAGACTTTGGGTTTATTGATTTAATTTTCCTTATCACACACGCTTTGCATGTACGATGATGTTTTTTTTTTTTTTTGGTCTAGTATATGTGAGATTAGGAATTAAGGAAGCCGAAAATTCAAAAAAGAAAAAAAGAAACTGGTAAGTCTTGATAAAGTGTGTATATGTATATATATATATATATATATATAGAGAGAGAGAGAGAGAGAGAGAGAGAGAGAGAGAGAGATAAGTTCAAATTATATCTGGTTTAACTCTACAGGAGTTACATCTTTTTTAAGCCATAAATTTCCTAAAGATCTAACGGTAAAAAAAATAGCATTAAATGCTAATTGATTTACACATTATTCACTTAATTAATAACAGTTTTGTTTCTCTCTCCATACTTATTGTTTAAAACTTCTCTAGTTTCTCATAATTCTCTCTTGCATACACAAACATGGTTGCCCTTTATGAAAACACCTAAATCATATCTCACACATGACTCTTCTAAAGTGGTTGCAGTGGACAACACACCTTAGATCTGGGCTCTTACAGTGAAAAAAAAAAAAGTCAATTGATTTTGATGGTTTACCTTTCCGTCAAGGCGTCAACCAGGGGTAGAGCTAGGGAGTAAGGGGTTTCATTTGCCCCCAACCCCACAAAAATCCCCGTATACATTAATGTTCTCTCTCTCTCTCTTGTTATCTATTTTTGATGTGTTATTGTGTATATATTTCTTTTATATATCAATCAAGTTTCAATGAACAAAAAATAGAAAGAAAATCTTATGAAGAACGTCTTCATTCTCCTTTAATGGTTTCTCATAAAGGGCAGCCATGTTTGTGTATGTGTGTTTTGCGAGAGAGATTTATGAGAAATTAGAGGAGTTTTAATTAATAAGTATGGAGAGAGAAGCAAAACTACTATTAATTAAGTGAATAATGTGTAAATCAATTAGCATTTAATGCTATTTTTTTTACCGTTAGATCTTTAGGAAATCTATGGCCATCTCATAGATATATTTGGAACGTGGTGTTCTTGAGGGAAATATCAAAGTGGACTGAGATTTTTTTTTTTAATTTTAATTTTTGGATAATATTATTTTGAAGACATGAATTAGTAAGAGAATGTCCTATTTTGTAGGAATTTTACGTAAAGTTGGAGATATATTTTTATCAAATTGTCTTCAAATTTTGTCCCTATTAGACATAAGCTTTAAAGGTATTTTTGAACCACATAAAAGTTCAGTCCAAAAAGGGAAATTCTTCTATAAATAGTATATATATATGAGATGGTACCAATTGAACTAAAGTTGTTGACAAAACAATTTAAATAATTGATGATTTTTCCCCCTTCCGCCCCCCCCCAAAAATTGATGATTTTAATGAAAGATTTTTAAATATAGGATTTAATTTATTAGGCAATCCAATATTTAAAAATCTTTTTAGCTTTCTGAAAAGATAATTTGAAATAGTTTATTTATTTTGTATTCTCGATTATATAATTTACCTGCAGGCTTAGCCTTGAACCAGTCTTCACCAACGCATCCATATATAACTGGAAATCACTTTCAAGCTCAGACTGCAAATACTACTGATTAGCTACCTCAACAACCCTATCGGATGACTCAAAATTAGTCCTATTCTGATATAGTTCATAAAGTAATGTAAAAGCAATGCTAAAAAGCATTCAAAACCAAACAAGAAAAAGGAAAACATCAAACTAAGAAAACCCAAAAAAAGTCAAAGAATCAATACACACCCAGCAATGCTAAATTGATAATTTACAAGCTAAAGCAATGACATCGTCCGGATATCCGAAGGATGCAGAAATCCTAACGAATATTGATTATTTGGTACTCTTTGGAATTGAGTTACTCAAAAGTCCTTACCAATAATTGTGAGCTACTTTTGGAATAGAGTAGATCTGTAGTTTTGGACCATTCGGTTATCAAAATTAATTAAAGCAAATAAAAAAGAAAAAAATACAAACCATTCTTAGAAGGGGTGAGAGGGGGCAATTGTCCCTACTCCTAAAAAAAAATCCTATGAATGCTATATGATGAAAGGTTACTCAAGTGACTTCCAAAACTTAAAAAAAGAAAAGAAAAAAAGAAGTATGCTTTGTCCATGACTTAAATTAATTGAGTTTATGGATTCCAAATCAAGCCAACAAATTCTCCCCTCCTCGAATCTAATCTAACCATTGTGGTTCTTGTTGTCTTTAGCATGAGAATCATATCTGACGGGACTGACGAAGCAAGTAATGATGACAAAAACATCACTAACGGATATATCACGAACGACGAAGACGAGGATAAAGCAGCAGGAATATTCAATACCGCCAATAAATGCCCAGGCTGGGTAAGAACAGCTGTACAGCCCGTTGGACGAATTAAAGCCCCGCCATAAACCAAAAGGCGTAACTGAAGGCAGCATTAAAACCACAATAACTGTCACAACGGTTAAGAAGCAAAAGGAACATATATAAACCAACCAAAAACATCGGCCAGAGGTACGATTACATAAAAAAAACCAGCACTTTCTTTACTTTCAATTCCTTTTTGGCAGCAATTCTAAAAAGCTAACTTAAGCATCGGAGGTGCTTTGGCAGGCACCACACCGGTGTCCACTCTGACAGATTGCGCTGTCACCCCTCGATTGTCGGAAGACGAAGCACAGGTTTGATTCCGTCTGAGCTTGATTCTTATTGTTACTGACGAACATTTTTGCTTCATCAGTTTGGCGCCGTCTGTGGGAAAGGCCACCTTTCGGTATTAGTACCTGAAGAGGCAGTACCCACTAATTTTTACAGTCAGATGGAATCCAATCTAGATCCTACCCCCCTGACCCAGCAAATCCAGGCCCTAGCGGCTACTGTGGAAGAACTCACTAGGCAGAATCAAGAGATGAAGATGCAGCTCCAGCAGATTCAACAGGAAGAGAGTCAGTCCAGGGACGGCCCAGAGGGTGAAGGAAATAGTCACAGAAGAGCCAGCACTCTCAGACCGACCACCTTTGAAGAGCAGAATTCAGATGTTATCAAGGAAATGAGGAGAGAGATGGACGAGTTACGGAGAGCCGTCAAGGGGAAAACAGACCGGAGTGTGGATAGAATGATTAGAGCCACAGACTCGCCCTTCACAACAGCAGTGCTTGAATGTCCAGTGCCGCCCAAATTCCGTTTACCCCAATTGGAGCCGTTCGACGGATTGAGGGATCCTCAAGATCACCTCAACACATTCAAAACCACACTAGGCCTCCAACAACCCCCTGACGAAATATTATGTCGCTCCTTCCCCACAACTCTTAAAGGAGCGGCCAGGGAATGGTTCACTAAGCTGCCGTCATCTTCAGTAGATAATTTTGAACAACTGAGCGGTGCCTTCTTGAGGCATTTTATTGGGGGACA
Organism: Castanopsis chinensis; assembly: GCA_032878915.1. Taxonomy (NCBI): domain Eukaryota; kingdom Viridiplantae; phylum Streptophyta; class Magnoliopsida; order Fagales; family Fagaceae; genus Castanopsis; species Castanopsis chinensis. The sequence continues at coordinate 10,751,881 of JAVQMG010000105.1, forward strand.
ACGTCCGAAGAGGCCAGCGGATTACTTGCTCACTATTAGACAAGGAGAGAAGGAGACGTTAAGGTCGTATGTAAAACGTTTCACACGGGAAACCCTGGAAGTGGACGAAGCTGACGACAAAGTGCAGCTGACGGCTTTCAAGGCAGGGTTAAGGTCTCGGGACCTCGTGGCATCACTTGCGAAGAGTCCTCCAAGGACAATGGCAGAGATGCTCTTAAAAGCACAAAAGTACATGAATGCCGAAGACGCGCTCGCAGCCATAAGGGATGCAGCTAAGCTGGGGGGCGTTGGAATGAGAGGTCACGAGCGAGGAGGACAGAAAAGAGAACGAAGCGATCGTCAATTCAAAGACAGTAACAGGAATGACAAAGGCTCCCAAACGGTAAGATTTACCCCTTTAATTATGCCCGTTGACAAGATTTTGTCGCAGATTAAGGACGAGCACCACTTGAAATGGCCACGGCCATTGCACTCGTCGCCCAACGTTCGTGACAAAAATAAGTACTGCCAGTTTCATAAGGATCACGGTCACTACACGGAGGATTGCCGCGATCTCAAAGAGCAAATTGAAGAACTAATAAAGAAGGGCAAGTTGCAGAAGTACGTGAAGAAAGAACAGTACCGTGGACCAAGGAACGGAAACACAAACCAGAAAGAATCATCGTCAATAAATGAAGACCGTCGATCTCACCCAGCACAGAATGTGATAGGGGAGATAGCAACCATTGCGGGAGGACCCTTTTCGGGGGGATCTTTTAGGTCTCTCAGGAAAGCATGCCAGAGGCAAATTAACAGCGTCCACATGATCCCCCCAGTCAAGCAAAGAAGGACAGACGAAGATATGTGCTTCAACGAGGCAGATGCAAGGGAGGTGAAGCAACCACACAATGATCCCTTGGTCATAATGTTAACCCTAGAAGGGTTCAACACCAAGAGGATCCTCGTGGATAACGGCAGCTCTGCTGACATCATCTACCTCCCCGCGTTCCAGCAATTGAAACTAGATCCAAAAAGACTGCGCCCATTTGACTCTCCCCTCGTCAGCTTCAGTGGGGATCGAGTATATCCTAAGGGCATGGTGACGTTGACAGTAACGATCGGGACCTATCCAAAGCAGTTGACCCATCAGTTAGATTTCTTGGTGGTAGATTGTCCTTCATCCTACAACGCAATCATTGGAAGACCCACACTCAATAAATGGAGGGCGGCAACGTCTACATATTGTTTGAAAGTAAAATTCCTGACAGACAACGGGGTCGGCGAAGTAAAAGGAGACCAAGTTTTAGCTCGGGAATGTTACCAGGCCGTACTAGCTGCACGGGAAAACCACACTTGGGTGATAGAAGAGAAAGAAGGGGAAAAGGAGGAGAATGGCGAATGTAAGGATGAAACACTGGAAACGGTTGAATTAGCTGTCGGAGAAGTAACTAAGACGACGAAGATAGGAAGAATGCTGAATCCGGAGATGAAGGCCAAGCTCGTTCGATTACTCCGAGAGAACCTGGATATCTTCGCTTGGACTCACGAAGACATGCCAGGCATATCCCCTGAAGTCATCCAGCATGAATTGAGGGTGAACCCAGAGAAAAAGCCCATCCATCAGAGACGAAGAACCTTCGCTTCGGAACGAGACCAGGCAGTGACGGACGAAGTCAACAAGCTCTTGGCGGTAGGTTTTATTCGAGAAGTACACTATCCGGAATGGCTTGCCAATGTCGTCTTAGTAAAGAAAGCCAACGGAGCATGGAGAATGTGTGTGGACTTCACGGATCTGAACAAGGCATGCCCAAAGGATAGCTTTCCTCTACCAAGGATAGATCAGCTAGTAGATTCAACGGCTGGAAATAAGTTACTGACGTTTATGGACGCCTTCTCCGGGTACAACCAGATAAAGATGGCAGAGGAAGATCAAGAAAAAACTGCCTTCGTTACGAGTCAAGGACTCTACTGCTACAAGGTGATGCCCTTCGGGCTGAAGAATGCCGGAGCCACTTATCAGAGGTTGGTGAACAAGATGTTCAAGAATCAAATTGGCAGGAATATGGAAGTATATGTGGACGACATGCTCGTCAAGAGCAAAGAACTTTCTCATCTCGAAGATTTGGAGGAAACGTTCACCACTCTCAGGCAGTACAAAATGAAATTAAACCCAGGTAAATGCGCATTTGGGGTAGCCTCGGGGAAGTTCTTAGGGTTCATGGTTTCCCAGAGGGGGATAGAAGCTAATCCGGAGAAGGTTCGTGCCATTATCAACATGGAATCACCAAAGACGGTTAAAGAAGTCCAGAAGCTAACAGGAAGGATCGCGGCGCTGAATAGGTTCGTCTCCCGAGCAACGGACAGATGTCACCCTTTCTTCAAAACCTTGAAAAAAGCTTTCGTCTGGACTGACGAGTGTGAGAAGGCGTTTCAAGAGCTTAAACGTTATCTGAGTAATCCACCTCTCTTAAGCCCGGCAAGAGAAGGAGAGCCTTTACAGCTGTACCTGGCGGTATCAGTCACGGCCGTGAGTGCGGCCCTAATTCGTGAAGAGGGTAAGAAGCAGCTGCCAGTTTACTACGTTAGTCAGGCCTTCCAAGGAGCTGAGTATAGATACCCGATGATCGAGAAGATCGTGTTCGCGCTAATAGTGGCCTCACGCAAACTCAGGCAATACTTCCAGGCGAGCCCAATCCTAGTCATGACTGATCAACCTATCAAAAAGTCCATGAACCGACCCGAGGCGGCGGGAGGATGATCCAGTGGGCCATCGAGCTTAGCCAATTTGACATCGAGTACCATCCCAGGACGGCCATCAAAGCGCAGGTACTGGCAGACTTCGTGGCCGAGTTCACCTTTGCAAATGAAGACAGCCAAGTTACGGACGAAGGTAAATGGACGATTCAAACTGACGGATCCTCAACTCAAAGGAGGGGTGGTGTAGGGGTCGTCATAACCACCCCTGACGGAGAAGTGCTTAAGTACGGTGTTCAGCTACGATTCTCAGCCACCAACAACGAAGCCGAATACGAAGGAATACTGACGGGACTAAGGCTCAGAAAAGCCCTCGGGGCCAAGAACCTACTAGTTCAAAGTGATTCAAAACTGGTAACTGAACAGATAAAAGGAGAATACGAGGCAAAAGAGGACAGGATGCAAAAATACCTCAGGCTGGCGAAACGCCTTATCCAAGAATTCGATGCAGTCAGGATTGAACAGATCCCTCGAGACCAGAACATTGTAGCAGACGAGATTTCAAAAATATCATCGTCAGACGAGTGGCCGTCAAGGGGCAAGTTTATGATTGAAGTCCAGAAGCATCCCAGTATTGAAGAAGTGTCCGCGTTCCAGATCCAAGGTACGAACAGCTAGATCACGCCTATTATGTCTTTTTTGCAGGACGGATACCTCCCCCAAGACGTAGACGAGGCGAAGAAGGTTAGAAAAAGAGCGGCCAGATTCACGATCTTAAACGACACCTTATACAAAAGGGGCTTTTCCATGCCCTACTTGAAGTGTGTTGACGAAGACGAAGCCAAATACATCCTGAGGGAAGTTCATGAAGGGGTTTGCGGAAATCATGCTGGCCCGAGATCCTTGGTAAGCAAAATTATTAGAACAGGTTATTTCTGGCCAACTATGCAGGTGGACGCAGTAGACTTCGTCAAGAAATGCGACAAATGTCAAAGGTTCGGGAACGTCCAGCGGCTTCCAGCTGAGAAGATGACGACCGTATCCTCCCCCTGGCCGTTCGCTCAATGGGGAATTGACATCGTCGGCCCACTACCAGTAGGAAAAGGGCAGGTAAAATTCTTATTGGTCGCGATTGATTACTTCACAAAATGGGTGGAAGCAGAGGCAGTGGCAACCATCACCGAAGCACGAATCCAGAGCTTCGTTTGGAGAAATATAGTCTGCAGGTTCGGGATACCAATGACGATCATATCAGATAATGGACGGCAGTTTGACAGCCAAGCCTTCAAGGACTTCTGCTCAGGATTGGGTATCAAAAACAAGTTCTCGTCTCCAGGACACCCGCAGGCCAATGGGCAAACGGAGGTGACGAACCGGACGTTGCTAAAGATCATAAAAACCAAGCTGGATGACGCGAAGGGTGCCTGGCCGGACGAACTCCCAAACGTGTTGTGGGCTTATAGGACCACGGCAAGAACCCCGATGGGGGAAACACCTTTCAGACTCACATATGGCACTGAAGCCGTGATACCGGTCGAAGTGGGAATCAATAGCCTCAGGCGCGAGGCATTCCAGGAAGAAGATAACGACGATCAACTCAGGATCAACCTTGACTGCTTGGATGAAGTAAGAGACCAAGCCTCCAGCAAGATGACCAAGTACCAGCAGAAGATGGAAGAATACTATAACAAAAGAGTGAAACTTAGACGATTTGAAATAGGTGACCTCGTCCTACGCAAAGTCAGCACGGCCACAAAAGAACCAACACAGGGAAAGCTAGGACCCACATGGGAAGGGCCCTACCGAGTTACTCAATATTTCAGGCAAGGGAGTTATCATCTAGAAGCCATGAATGGGCAGAAACTTCCACGACCTTGGAACGTCGAAAATTTGAAGAAGTACCACCAATGAATGTAACCAATGGATATGTTCAGATTTAATAAAGAAATTTCATTATTTACTAACACTTCTGCGTCCACAGGTCTTAATTATTGAGGATTTTTTCCTCCCAATCTCAAAAATTTTCCTAAGTAACAAGATTCCGCCTTGACGGATGTAAGTTACTGACGATTTAAAGAGACATTGAATCTCAAAAATGTTCCTAAGTAACAAGATTCCGCCTTGACGGATGTAAGTTACTGACGATTTAAAGAGACATTGAATCTCAAAAATTTTCCTAAGTAACAAGATTCCGCCTTGACGGATGTAAGTTACTGACGATTTAAAGAGACATTGAATCTCAAAAATTTTCCTAAGTAACAAGATTCCGCCTTGACGGATGTAAGTTACTGACGATTTAAAGAGATTGAATCTCAAAAATTTTCCTAAGTAACAAGATTCCGCCTTGACGGATGTAAGTTACTGACGAATTAAAGAGACATTGAATCTCAAAAATTTTCCTAAGTGACAAGATTCTGCCTTGACGGATGTAAGTTACTGCCGATTTAAAGAGACATTGAATCTCAAAGATTTTCCTAAGTAACAAAATTCCGCCTTGACGGATGTAAGTTACTAACGGTTCAAAGAGACTGAGTCTCAAATTTTCCTAAGTAACAAGATCACTTTGCTCAAAAGGAAAGTGCAAGAAGAAAACATCACTGATAAGGGAAACGTTGAAGATGGCTATATTACAAAGGTGCAAAAGGAAAACTAGTGCATGCAATTAAAGCCCAAAAACCAATGGCAAATTCCATTGTTTTCAGACCCACAAACACTGGGCCAAGACATTCCACAAAAATTGTTCAAAAAAGACAAATTGCTTCAGCAATGGAGCTAAAAAAAAAAAAAAAAAAAAAAAAAAAAACGAAAACAAAAGATTTTTTTTAAGCAACAGGACAATCTTGATCAGCAGAAGGAGCAGCACCATCAGGAGCAGGTTCGTTGGCTAAGGCGTCCTCTGAAGCACCAGGTTGACCAGAAGAAGACTGAGCAGCCTCGTCCATAGCCATCTCTTGGTCAATCTCCTCAAAATCAAGATTCTCCAAATCCACCCCCGAAGGGTGCTTGACGAGGAACCTCCTCAGCAGCTCGAATCCTTTGAAGTACCAACTAAGCAGGACAGTGTTGTACTCGTCCGTGGTCTGGAACGCCTCAACGGACCGAGCCGCTATGGTCTTCGATTTCTCTTTAGACGCCAGGAGTTGCTCGTCCTTCTCCATAGTTAATTGACGCTCAACCCTCAGGTCGTCATTCAGAACCTTCATCTGCTCCTTTAACTCGTTGGCTTCCCCCATTGATTGAATCAGGTCCTTCTTCAAACCGGAGTTCTCGGCTTCCAGGATCTCCACTCTCGATGCAAGGGAGGCAGCCTTCGCTTCTTGAGCTAAGTACTCCGAGGTAATGTGCAAACTCTCCCCCAACACCTGAAACAAAAATTAAGGCCGTCAGCACGTGAAGCTTCAAAAAGAGTCTCAAAACCACCTTGCCTTAAGATTTTTACCTGAACAATCTTCTGCACATGACGGCTCGCAATATTGTTGAAAGGCACTCCGGTAAGAACCTTCAAATCACCTGCAGCCACGGCTCCATGCGCCCTCTTCACCGCCAGACTCTCATCGTCCCAGATGGTAGACGAGGAAGAAGCAACCTTATCCTTCGACGTCTCCAAGCGTGGCCTCTTGGAAACGGGAGTAGAAAGCTCCTCGATCGACGTGGAAGGGGAGACCGTCCTCGTCACCTCCACCCCAGAAGTGACGGGAGTAACCTGGGTCGCGGGCGAAGCGGAAGAATCTTTTACTCGAACTCCCTTTTTCCCCAAGTGTGACAGAGGCTCGTTCTTCTTCGATTTGATCTTGGCGTACAAATCCTTGTTAAATCTCGTAGTCATCTCTGAAAAAAAAAAAAATAATAACGATATAAACGAAGACAAAGAAGAACAGTCTCTACTCACGAATCAAATACTTACTTTTCTTTCCTTCGATCTCGATGTTGCGAAGAACAAAGGAGGAAGGCTCTGGCCCCAAACAGTAGAAAGCCAGAGTTCTGGGACACACAAGATCGTCCCAATCCTCGATCGTCTGCGCGTACTCAATGGCTTTTCTCATTCTCTCCTTGTATCGACTCTTCAACTTTGGCTGTTTCGTCACTAAAAAAAAAACAATGATCAACGAAAACGTCGTCAGTAGCAACAGGGAGCAAATGAAAAAAAAAAAAAAAAAAAAAAAAAAAACTCAACGGACGAAGATAGACATTGACGCATCTAATGACGGGTTTCCCCACTGACGGCGTAACCTCGGGAGATCACCCCAAATCTCACTCGAGGAGGTCTCAAAATCGTCACCCGACACAAAGAAAAATCGGGACTTCCAGTACCTGAAAGATGAAGGCAAGCCCTTGATAATCCTATTTTTTCTCTCCCAAGGCACTAACTCATAGTACCCATATTCTCTAGACGATTTTAGCCGTTAAAATGGACGAGCTCGTCCATTTTGAGCATATCGCCGTCCACGGCCGCCATCCAGATACCCATACAACTCACCACGATCCTCCAGGAATTAGGCATAAGCTGTCTAGGAGCTATGCCGAAGAAATCCAACATCTCCATAAAAAAGGGATGGACGGGAAATCTCAAACCACACAAAAAGGCCGCCTCATAGAAACAAACCTCTCCCGGGAAGAAGCTACATGCCCGGTCATTTACTCCCGGTAAACGAACCCTCACCCGTTTGGGAAACTGAAACCTATCTCTAAACCTCCCTAGGGTTTCAGCGTCGAGACCACACTCCTCCCCAAGGGCGTGAAAAGCCCTAACTTCTCTAAGACTCGAAATGGCCGTATCTCCTCCCACTGGGTCGTCGCTGGACGAAAGCCCAGTATCTAATTCGCTCGACCTAACGTCAGACATAGTTCCTAGCACCCTTTCTTTACCCCTATACCAATCCACGGACTGACGAAGCAAAGACAGCAAGTCAGCCAACACCAATTCTAGACCGTTACCCTCACAAATAAAGCCACCTAGGTGCGGAGAGCTACCTACAAAACCCCCCAAACGAGCAAACAAGAAGGAAATCGAGGGGCAAGCTGTCCTAACCTCAGAGCCACTAACCATCAAAATCTAAAAACAACATGGGCAGAATAAAACCCCCCATAAAAAGGAAAAAGGGGGAAAGGGGAAAGAGGAACAAAAATCAGAAAAGTCACGGAAAGGGGAAACAAAGCCAAAGATTGAGAAAATACAAATACCTCGAAAGCACAGACTTCGCCGTACCGGTCTGAAAATGAAAGATCGCCGGAGAAGAATTTGCAGGGAAAAGTAGAAGAAACACAGAGCAACAGAAATATTTTTGAAAAGAAAAACAAAGAACAAAGAACGGGAAGTTAAATAGCACAGAAATTAAAACAGCGGGAAAAACGAAGAGGCGAATGATGGAAACATTAATCACCACCAACCAAAGCACGACACGTGGCCACGATCAGAACAACGCCACCACTGCGCATTTATTGCGGCACGAAACTCCAAGAATCACCCGCCAACTTTTCACCTTCCCTGATCGCCACGACATGTCATGACGACCAAGGAATCCGGAGGCAACTGACGGGACTGACGAAGCAAGTAATGACGACAAAAACATCACTGACGGATATATCACGAACGACGAAGATGAGGATAAAGCAGCAGGAATATTCAATACCGCCAATAAATGCCCAGGCTGGGTAAGAACAGCTGTACAGCCTGTTGGACGAATTAAAGCCCCGCCATAAACCAAAAGGCGTAACTGAAGGCAGCATTAAAACAACAATAACTGTCACAACGGTTAAGAAGCAAAAGGAACATATATAAACCAACCAAAAACATCGGCCAGAGGTACGATTACATAAAAAAAACCAGCACTTTCTTTACTTTCAATTCCTTTTTGGCAGCAATTCTAAAAAGCTAACTTAAGCATCGGAGGTGCTTTGGCAGGCACCACACCGGTGTCCACTCTGACAGATTGCGCCGTCACCCCTCGATCGTCGGAAGACGAAGCACAGGTTTGATTCCGTCTGAGCTTGATTCTTATTGTTACTGACGAACATTTTTGCTTCATCAATATCTTAAAGTTTAAATTGGAACTTTTGCTTGCTAATCTATATATATATAGAGGTAAAACTCAGAGAAAGTTTAATTAGAATTTGAAATTAGAATATAATTTTGTGCTATGTGTCTAAATTTAAGTGGGGACTACACCATAATTATCCCCTTAAGTTTTTTTGATTTTTGTGCCAAATGAGTTAATGAGTACAAAATACTAAGGGCCTGATTAAGGATGATTTTTGTTTTTGTTTTCAAAAAAATATAAAAAGAATTTTCAAAAAATTGAACTTGAAACTAGTTTTCAGATTATAATTTTTATATTATATGTGTTAAGCTCTCATTTTTAAGATCAATTTTCAAAATACTAAAAACAAAACATAATTGTTTAGAAGACCATTTCTATATTTGAGATTAAAATATATATATATATATATATATTTACAAAAAGTAACGTGTAGAATCTATAGATTACTTTTTTTTTTTGGATAATAATTAGGGAATAGAGCTCATCATTTTTTTTTTTAATGATAAATTTCAAATTTGAAGTGTGTAAATTCTTTTTGTGATAAAGATAAGCTCCTTAATTTAAGAGATAAAAGAGTTTAGACATTGTGAGAGACCGCGCCCCCGGCCTGTTTTATTGGGAGTGTGTTAGTCCAAACCCACGTGAACGGGTGGAGTCGTATTATTGCCTCTCAAAATGGAGGTTCGACTAGTTATATTTTTCCTTTTAGATTAAGGGTTTTACAATGGAGTCGCCACTTATTTAATTATTGGAAAAATAAGAAAACCAAAATTGAAAAATTCATTATTTTATTAATTTTCAATTGAATTTACATTGGTCATAGGAAAATTACATGGCTTTGGTCCTAGATACAATCTAAGAAAAAGTACATGGCTTTGTTTCCTAGTTACAATCTAAAAATTGAAAATTACATGGACAAGCATTTGATCTACTTACCCTTGATCTAAGTTCGGAGGCTATGTTACAAAGTGGGAAGGTGTTAGGCACCCACCTTGCTCGGTGAAACCGGTCTTTTTAGACTATGGTGGCCAATACTCATATCATATCATCCAATATGTCAATCAATTTGCACGTTGAATTCAAGGTGTGTGCATGTGATGAACCCTAATTCAATTTATTAAGCATGACATTTGGATTGAAAAATGAATTCTAGTGAATGTGATGGTGATACCCTAGATTCAAAGATTTGAAAGAATTATGATATAAACATGTTTTTCATATTTTTGATGTGAATTTAGGATTAAAACTAGTGTTATGCATGAACATGTGATGAACAACCAAGAACATGTGATGAACAACCAAGAACATGTGAAGAACATATAATAACATTTAAGAACATTCGAACATATTCAAGGAAATTAAAATATTTACTATCATGCTTTAATCCTAAATTCTTATCATGGCAACACAAAAAACAAGTTAGGAAAAGAAATTATACCTCCATGCAAGATCAATATGGTGGATGCGGAGACTCTTGAGGGAGGTCTTATAGGTGGAAGAAAAGAAGAGTTAGGAGAGGAAGAGTGAGTCTCACTTAATACCTTGAGTCTCGAGAAGACCAAGATATGATAAGACTACTCAACTTCCTAGAACTCAAGAGAGGAGAAGAGAGGGGGTTTTGTTCGTCTCCTTTGAATGAAGGAGAGGAGGGGTTTATATAGTAGTGGTGGAGGAAATATGAATGGAAGGCTATTAATGAGGGTTGACAAAGAATCATGAACCTAGACCTCATTTTAGCCATTGGGGAGATTTGGTGTATTAAATGGAAAGATTGGTGGGAGTAAGGAGCAAGGCAAAATTCGGTTTTCCCGTAGCTGCTGTAACAGCTTGTAGAGCCAACTTTGAAAAATCATATCTGACTCAATTCTGATCGGAATTGTCTCGTTCTTGTGCTCAAATTGAAGCCCCGGATGTCTAGTTGCTGAGAAAATTAACCTCATTCACAGATTCAAAATATTCTGAGAGATATCAATGAAACAGTGAGCAGATGTCATTTCTTAGAAAAATGGTTTCAGCACAATTAACATTAATAGGTCCCAAATTAGTTTCCAATTAACATTAATAGGCTCCAATCACTCCCATTTCAGACTTAATTAGCTCCAAACTTACCCTAATTAAAAGATAATTGCACAAATTACTCATTGAATAATTAATGTTTAACTATCTAATTAATTAGGTATATGCAACCTTACCATAAAATGTAGTCCTAACCAATTAAATTATGACACATCATTAATTTCAAATTGATTATAATTATAACCAATTAGAATCAATTGTTCATAATCACATAAGGTTGGACTCAATTTGTGATAGTGCATTCCGGCCATTAAAACTTGATTTGATCATAACTTTCAATCCGATGGTCCGATTAGGGCTTATAACCAATCGATTTGATCGTTACAACATCAAGATCATTTTGGTGAAATTAGATTGAGGATCTAATGACCAGAATCACGATGCATATTTCCAAGGTGAAATTACCTTTTTACCCTCCAAGTGAGGTTAAATGCGGGTTGCAAAATGAGGTGTCAACAGACATATATGTGGGGTCCACTGTTTTCAATTTATTTATAACTATGTCATTAAAAATATTTTTTGTATCCTGAAAACACCTCTTAGCCGTTTTCAAAATCTTGTTCTAAATAAGGAAAATAGGATACAGTTTTTGAAAACAGTATTTAGAAAACATTTGCCAAATAATAAATTCAAGAGTGGGACCCACCATTTTGTGGTTTGCAAAACAAAAAATTATATTTAAATACTCTTACAAAACATGCCCTAAGAATCTAAGATTAATGAACCATAAAATAAAATAAAAAAACTAATCACATATACTCAACAAAAATTACGACACAACAAAGATCACCACACATTCTATCTTATTGAAAATTAGAAAAAAAAAATGATCATAAATAGTATTAAATTTGGGTAAGAATTTTAATATGTGACTTGTGAGGGTAGAAATGTCAAAACACCAATATGGGCCTTGGGCCTTGTCCGAGGACATCGACTTCACTAAAAGGGCTGCAAGGCGGGACAAGGTCGCCTAAACTAAGGGCCCAGGAGCCCACCGATCAGGGCATTGACCAATTAGGGAGAGTTCGAGGAGAAGGTCTCCTCGGACAACAGAAATGAGGACTAAAGAGCACAGCATGACGCCCAGGGGAGAACTTTTGAGGCACAGTAAGCCACATTAGACTTTAACGGGACGTCGATGAAGAGGACAAGTGGGACGTGCGCTACATAAAGCTGCTGCCACCGCATTAAAGGCTTCACACCTACTCGCCTGGCCGCATTAATGGGGAGGTGACCTCTGAGGGGACGACGATCAGCTTTATAGCCATAGGGGAAGGTTTCCAAGAAAAGAATGGAAGGGAAAGGGATCTGCATTGATGGCTCTATGAAGGGGAAACAGTAATGGGGAGTATAAATAGAGAAAGGGAGGCCACAGGCAGGGGATCTGGATTTTTCCACGAAGAAAACTTGCCTCACAAATAGCACAAGAGGAGCAAGGACAGAGACTCCTTGGCCCACGTCCGAGGAAAGCCAAAGTTACATCACTAGCTCGTTGCACGCCAATTGTGGACATAGCCTAAACGCAATTGCCTTCTACCGTCCCAAGAAGTCTAGGCTCCAAGCCCACTCTCTACAAATTTTATTGTTTAGGCCATTTGGGCCGGCCCTATCACGAACTTGGGTCTAAGGCTCGATTTGTGTCCTTACAATTGGTGCCGTCTGTGGGAAGCCTTGAGAAAAGGGACGTCAAGCATCACGGAAGGCTTGGGTTCGCATCGTGCAGAGCCTATGGGATCCCAGCACGAGGATTACTTCTCGCAGCTAGAGCGGGAGAGAGATCGCGAAGCCAGCGTGCGCACAGAAAATACTCGCGAGAGGAGTCACGCACTGGATGGAAGCAGAACCTCTCGCGAAAAAAGTGTTGAGACCCTGCAAAGAGAGATTGATCATTTGAGAAAGAAGCTACGCTGGGAGAAACAAAGGCGCACGCCCTCTCCTTCAGACCAGTCCTTAGCAGATACTCATGGTAGCGTCGGCAGTTCCAGGTCAAGGACCCCCCCTAGCGAGTCCTCTTCTCACGAGGACGAGTACCGTCACGACCCTAAGGTTAAGAGGGCTTCCTCTAGGGGTTTGGCCAACCATGCTTTGAGCCGGGCGCTCCACCAAATTTTCATGTCACCTTTCACTCGGAGGATTGAGAAGGGAAAACTCCCGAGGCGTTTCACCCAACCAACCTTTACCATTTACAACGGACGAACGGACCCAGTGGAACACATGAGCCATTTCAGCCAGAGGATGGCGGTGCACTTAAAGAATGAGACCCTGATGTGCAAAGTCTTCCCCTCTAGCTTGGGACCTGTCGCGATGAGGTGGTTCAATGGCCTGAAGGCAGGCTCTGTCGATTCCTTCGTGGAGCTCACCAGGGCATTTGGCTTGCGATTCATCACGTGTAGTAGGGTACCTCGGCCTCTAAATTCACTGTTGTCCATGGCCATGAGAGAAGGAGAGACCCTTCGGGCGTATACCGACAGGTATTAGGAAATGTACAACGAGATCGATGGGGACTTCGACGAAGTCGCCGTAAACACCCTCAAGGTTGGCCTTCCAAACGAGCACGACCTGAGGAAGTCACTGACCAAAAGGCCAGTCAAGAGCGTGTGTTAGCTAATGGATCGCATTGACGAATACACCCGGGTTGAGGAGGATCAGATGCAAGGAAAGGGGAAGGCGAAGGTTATCCCTCAAGAGAGGAGGGATTTCAGGTCGGACCAATACAACAACAGTAGGCCGAGGAGAGAGTTTGTTGGGCAGCCTGGCCTGACACCCACGCAGGTGGTCAGCACCGTGTTTCGCGAACCCATACAACGGGTGTTTGAGAAAATACACCACGAGCCCTATTTCAGGTGGCCCAGCAAAATGATAGGTGACCCCACGAAGCATAACCAGAACCTCCATTGCCAGTATCACCAAGAGAATGGCCACACAATAGAGAACTGCAGAAATCTACGGAATTACCTGGAGCAATTGGCAAAAGAGGGGAAGTTGAAACAATTCATGTATCAGCCTGGTGGACGGGAAGAACATCCTGGGTCGACAAATCAGGGCCATCTTGCCTCGAGACCTCCTCTGGAAACCATCAACGTCATTCTCGCTGCTTCTGGGAGGACCAGCTCCTGCCCCTCCAGGGTGATGTCTGTGGCACGAGCCCTTGCCGAGGACCCTAGCTCTGAGCCGAAGAAGTTTAAGGGTAACAGATCTCCAATGTTGGGATTCTCAGACGAGGACAAGGTGGGAACCATCCAATCGCACGATGACGCCTTAGTTATAATGTTAAGAATCGGAGGTTACGACGTGAAGAGGGTAATGATAGACCTAGGAAGTGATGCAGAAATTATGTACCCCGACCTGTTCAAGGGACTGAACATGAGGGAAGAAGATCTTTCGGCCTACGACTCACCACTGATAAGTTTCGAGGGAAAGGCAGTCGTCCCAAAGGGGCATATTAGGTTGCCTGTGCAGTCAGGACCAGCGGTAGTTAAAGTGGATTTCATCATGGTTGACGCCTACTCCCCTTACACGGCCATTATGGGGAGACCCTGGCTGCACGCCCTGGGGCCTGTCTCCTCTACTCTCCACGCTAAGGTGAAGTTCCCTTTCGGCGGCTAGGTCGAAGAAATTATTGGGAGTCAGTCTGTGGCGAGGCAGTGCCTAACAGCCGCAGTCATGCGCAGGGCGAAACCTGAATCCTTGGCCCCGGCTGCGCCGACCCCATAGCAATTAGCCTCTTCTGCCACGATGGGGGGAGGGGGGGGACAGTGGTGGAAGAACCCACATGTGAGAGGTTAGACAAAGTTATCGTCGATAATGACCCAAAGATGTTCTTCCAAGTAGGGGTCGAGTTGTCGGCCGAGGAAAAAGAGGGATTGGTCGCGTTATTGAAGGAGAACATTGACGTGTTTGCATGGGATGCATACAAGGTGCCTGTAATCGACCCGAACTTCATTTACCATCACCTGAATGTCAGCCCGGCTGCCATGCCGAAGAGGCAACCCCCTCGACGTTCTTTCAAAGAACATTCTGAGGTCGTTAAAGAAGAAGTCATCAGACTTAAGAGAGCTGGGGCCATCAAGGAGGTGTTCTATCCCGAGTGGCTGGCGTACACAGTCGTGGTAAAGAAGAAAAGTGGGAAATGGAGGGTCTGCGTGAACTTCACGGATTTGAACAAGGCTTGCCCCAAAGACTCCTTCCCAATGCCTCTCATAGACCAGTTGGTGGATGCAACGGTCGGCCACCCTCGAATGAGTTTTCTAAATGCCTTTCAAGAGTACCACTAGATACCCTTGGCTTTGGAGGACCAAGAGAAAACAGCCTTTGTTACCCCTACCGGTAACTACCATTACAAGGTGATGCCTTTCGGCTTGAAGAACGCAGGGGCTACCTACCAGAGAATGATGACCAGGATGTTCGAGGCACAGTTAGGAAAAACTGTTGAGGTGTACGTGGATGACATGGTTGTAAAGAGCAGGACTATATCGGAGCACGTGGCCGACCTGAACACCACCTTCCAAACTTTGAGGGAGCACAAGTTACGTTTGAACACCTCCAAATGCTCGTTTGGTGTAAGGACTGGAAAATTTTTGGGTTATATGCTCACTCATAGAGGGATTGAGGCCAACCCCACCCAGATCGCCGCAATCTGCAACATGCAACCTCTTCAGAACCCGAAGGAGGTCCAAAAGCTGGCGAAGATGACAACTGCTATCAACAGGTTCATTTCCCGGTCCACGGATAGATGCTGCCCCTTCTTCTAGCTGTTGAACAAGTGGAAGGGATTCGAATGGACCGAAGAACGTTCCTTGGCCTTCCAGCAGCTAAAGGAATACCTCTCTCGGCCACCCGTTATGTCTTGCCTTGATTTAGATGAAGTATTGTTTGCATACGTAGCTGTGGCTGCCCACGTCGTCAGCCTGGTTCTGATACGGGATGACGACGGTATACAGAGACCGGTCTATTATGTGAGCAAGTCTCTGCAGGAGGCCAAGATCCAGTATCTACCGTTAGAGAAGGCGATCCTAGCCGTGGTGCACGCGACACGCCGCCTCCCGCACTACTTCCAATCCCACATTGTTGTCGTGCTGACCCAGCTCCCACTTAGGTCCGTGTTGCGGAGTGCTGACTATTCCAATAGAATTGCTAAATGGGGAACCATCTTGGGAGCTTTTGACATAAAGTACATGCCGCGTACCTCCGTGAAGGGGCAAGTCTTGGCCGACTTGGTGGCGGAGTTCGCTGAGCCTTCTGTAGAGGAAAACCTGGAGGGATGGGGCATGGATGGAAAACCAGTGGGCGTAATCTCTTGCGAGAAACCTCCGGTGTGGAAGGTTTATGTGGACGGAGCGGCCAACCATAAGGGTTCAAGGGTAGGGGTAGTTTTAATATCCTCAGAGGGAATCGTTATAGAGAAATCGTTGAGATTGGCCTTCTCGGCTACCAATAATGAAGTGGAGTACGAAGCTCTACTAGTTGGAATGGACATGGTTCAAAAAGTGGGAGGGAAAATGGTGCAGGTGTTCTTGAATTTGCAGCTAGTGGTCGGCCAAGTAGAAGGGAAATTGGAGGCCAGGGAACCAGGAATACGGGAGTATCTAACTCACGCCAAGCACTTGCAGTCCAAATTCGAGTCTTTTGCCCTATCGCATGTCTCCAGGAATGGGAATGCCCACGCTGACTTGCTGGCCATACTCGCAACTTCCTCGGCTCAGGGCCTTCCTCGGGTCATCCTCGTTGAGGACCTATTTAAGCCAGCTGGGCCAGGTGGTGATGCCCTCTAGATCCACCAGGTCAGAATGGGACCTAGTTGGATGGACCAAATAATGTTTTTCCTTAAACATGATGCTCTGCCGAAAGAGAAGTTTGAGGCCAACAAGATCCGTAGAAAGGCTCCGCGATTTTGGCTATCCAAGGACGAAAAGCTCTATAAACGCTCCTTTTCGGGACCCTTCCTACTGTGTGTGCACCTGGAAGCAATAGAGCAGCTCTTGGAGGAGTTGCATGAAGGAATATGTGGTAGCCACACGGGAGGAAGGTCACTAGCCCATAGAGCCCTTACACAGGGATACTGGTGGCTGAACATGCAAAGAGAGGCGCAGGATTACGCGAGAAAATGCAATCAGTGTCAGAGGTTCGCCCCCAACATCCACCAGCCTGGGGGTGTCCTTAACCCTTTGGTCAGCCCTTGGCCGTTTGCACAGTAAGGCTTAGATATAGTGGGACCGTTTTTGAGGGCAGCAGGCAACAAGAGGTGGTTGCTCGTCGGGACAGACTATTTCACCAAATGGGTAGAAGCCGAGCCCTTCTCAAATATCTGAGATGTGGATGCGAAGAAATTCGTTTGGAGAAACATCATCACTAGGTTTGGGGTCCCATGTACTCTCATCTCAGACAACAGATTACAGTTTGACAGCAAAGCCTTCAGAAAGTATTGCGGGGACTTCGGCATTGCAAACAGATACTCCACCCTAGCCTACCCGCAGGGGAACGGTCAGGCCGAGGCGGTTAACAAGTCAATAGTCAATGGGCTCAAGAAAAGGCTAGACGATGCCAAAGGCAGATGGGTGGAAGAGGTGCCACACGTGCTGTGGACTTATCGGACTACGCCATGAAGATCCATAGGGGAGACACCTTTCTCGATGGCGTATAGCGCCAAGGCTGTGATCCCTTCGGAAAGGGGGTTCCCGACGATGAGGGCGCATTCTTTCACCCCAAACGCTAATGATGACATGTTGCTGAAAGGGCTGGACTTGATAGAAGAGAGGCGGGAAAATGCTATAGTTCGGCTAGCTTGCTACCAGCAGAAGCTCAAGTGGGGGTACCACTCTCGCGTAAGATCCAGGCCCCTTGCTCTTGGAGACTTAGTCCTGAGGAAAGTCGTTGGGACTGCTAAAGACCCAACATGGGGAAAATTAGGGCCAAACTGGGAGGGGCCCTACCGTATAACCTCAGTGGCCGGCATAGGATCGTATTACCTCGCCGATTTAGAAGATAAACTTGTAATGAGGCCCTGGAATGTAAATAACCTTCGAAGGTACTACTATTAATGAAAGGCGTACGCGCCATGCATTTGGATATTATTGTATCATGCTAATTGTTAATATGTCAATCTCCATCGCCAAATAGATGCGTTAATGCCAACCTAGGCTACGCCAGGTCCTCGGACCTTTTTCCTTAGGAAAATTTAACATACAATTCTTTTAAATTATGTGTTAACGTCAACCTAGGCTACGCCAGGTCCTCGGACCTTCTGCCTTGGGAAAATTTAACATACAATTCTTTTAAATTATGTGTTAACGTCAACCTAGGCTACGTCAGGTCCTCGGACCTTCTGCCTTGGAAAAATTTAACATACAATTCTTTTAAATTATGTGTTAATGTCAACCTAGGCTACGCCAGGTCCTCAGACCTTCTGCCTTGGGAAAATTTAACATACAATTCTTTTAAATTATGTGTTAATGTCAACTTAGGCTACGCCAGGTCCTCAGACTTTCTGCCTTAGGAAAATTTAACATACAATTCTTTTAAATTATGTGTTAATGTCAACCTAGGCTACGCCAGGTCCTCGGACCTTCTGCCTTGGGAGAATTTAATATACAATTCTTTTAAATTATGTGTTAATGTCAACCTAGGCTACGCTAGGTCCTCGGACCTTCTGCTTTGGGAGAATTTAACATACAATTCTTTTAAATTATGTGTCAATGTCAACCTAGGCTACGCCAGGTCCTCAGACCTTCTGCCTTGGGAAAATTTAACATACAATTCTTTTAAATTATGTGTTGATGTCAACCTAGGCTACGCTAGGTCCTCGGACCTTCCGCCTTGGGAAAATTTAACATACAATTCTTTTAAATTATGTGTTAATGTCAACCTAGGCTGGGCCAAGTCCTCGGACCTTCTGCCTTGGGAGAATTTAACATACAATTCTTTTAAATTATGTGTTAATGTCAACCTAGGCTACGCCAGATCCTCGGACCTTCTGCCTTGGAAAAATTTAACATACAATTCTTTTAAATTATGTGTTAATGTCAACTTAGGCTACGCCAGGTCTTCAGACCTTCTGCCTTAGGAAAATTTAACATACAATTCTTTTAAATTATGTGTTAATGTCAACCTAGGCTACGCCAGGTCCTCGGACCTTCCGCCTTGGGAAAATTTAACATACAATTCTTTTAAATTATGTGTTAATGTCAACCTAGGCTGGGCCAGGTCCTCGGACCTTTTGCCTTGGGAGAATATAACATACAATTCTTTTAAATTATGTGTTAATGTCAACCTAGGCTACGCCAGATCCTTGGACCTTCTGCCTTGGGAAAATTTAACATACAATTCTTTTAAATTATGTGTTAATGTTAACCTAGGCTACGCCAGGTCCTCGGACCTTCTGCCTTGGGAGAATTTAACATACAATTCTTTTAAATTATGTGTTAATGTCAACCTAGGCTACGCCAGGTCCTCAGACCTTCTGCCTTGGGAAAATTTAACATACAATTCTTTTAAATTATGTGTTAATGTCAACCTAGGCTACGCCAGGTCCTCGGACCTTCCGCCTTGGGAAAATTTAACATACAATTCTTTTAAATTATGTGTTAATGTCAACCTAGGCTGGGCCAGGTCCTCGGACCTTCTGCCTTGGGAGAATTTAACATACAATTCTTTTAAATTATGTGTTAATGTCAACCTAGGCTACGCTAGATCCTCGGATCTTCTGCCTTGGGAAAATTTAACATATAATTCTTTTAAATTATGTGTTAATGTCAACCTAGGCTGGGCCAGGTCGTCGGACCTTCTACCTTGGGAGAATTTAACATACAATTCTTTTAAATTATGTGTTAATGTCAACCTAGGCTACGCCAGGTTCTCAGACCTTCTGCCTTGGGAAAATTTAACCTACAATTATTTTAAATTATGTGTTAATGTCAACCTAGGTTATGCCAGGCCTTCGGACCTTTTACCTTGGGAAAATTTAACGTACAGTTCGTTTAAATTATGTGTTAATGTCAACCTAGGCGATGCCAGGTCCTCGGACCTTCTGCCTTTGAAAAATTTAACACGCTACCCATTTTCACTAAGTGTTAGTGAGCAATTTAGTTAAATGTTGACCGCGCGTGGTCAAAATGCTCTTGTGGTTAAACCGCGTGTATCTTAGTTTCAAGCGTGCTCCTGTACACTAAGCAATTGGTTTATTATCCCAATCACGTTGGAAGGGATGTTGAGTTACTTAGGATTCACATGCAACTTGTGGCGCAATAATACAAGTTATAAAGCAATAAACACAATGCGTCAAGAAAATGACGGATCAGAAGCAAAACGCTGAAGATTGTTAAAATTGTTTACATTAAGGAATGGAAATTACAAGGTAAATAGTTAATTATTAACTACACAAGGAGGGTGCCCGAGGTGGCCTATCCCTTTATCTTCAGTGGAGGGTCCTTTTTCAACTTTGCTAAGGACTCCTTGGTTTGGCCCTCCACTTCAGCTTCTTTCGCCCTTGCCTCGGACAGAACCTGGGCCTGCTTCCCCTTGTCTTTAACTTTGGGAGGAAGCACGACCTGGTCAGCTGGCTCGTCGAACCCCTTCTCGGCCTCTGTACTGGTAGCAGCAGCTTCTTTGGCAGGGGGGACTTGCTCTTGGGAGGAGGGAGGTAGCATCGGGGCCGCAGTTTCAGGAACAACCGAAATGGCGGGAGCGTCTTCGATAAATTTGATATCCTCGAGATACCAGACCTTCTCTGCTCCTCTCCACTCAGAGTTAGCAGGAACTCCTGCAGTGTTTAGGACTTCCGCCCAAACTTGCTGGCAGTATTCCTTGCACAACTCGGCCAGCTCCTCGGTTAGACGGTTCTCCGTCGTCTCGACCCCTTTGTTATAAGCGGCTTTGGTGGCGGCCTCCATGTTCTCTCTTATGGTGTGAGCCGCTTCTTTGGCCTAGGCAAGCTCTCTTTTTAAATCCGAGATCTTCTGCCCTGCTTTGGACAGTGCCTCGTCCTTTTGGTGCAAGAGCTTGCATTGGCTTTCCACCTGGGCCTTCGCATTCTTAAGACCGGTGTCGACACTCCTCCTCTAGTTCTGCTCCTGGACGAACTTCGCGGCCAGGTCACCCTTCTTGGCTTTGGCGTGACCTAATTCCTTCTAAACCTCTACCTTGGCCACCTGCTCAGCCCCTACCTGGTTCTGGTAGTGCCCCACCAGCTCCTCAGCAGCAAAAACCTCCTAGAAGGCCTACGGAGAGAAGTTCCAATGGATACACAGTAAACGAGAAAGGAACATACACGAAGGCTAAAATAACAAGAACAAAATAGAGGGATAGTGCGTACCAGGCCCAGGTTCCTCTTGAGGGAAAGAAAGACGCACGTCCGACCCATCCTCCCTAAGTCCTCCATGTCCTTTGGCAGGAAGAGGGGCTGCTCTAGAGCATTGGCCAGGTGAGGGGTGTGACCGCTCTGAAAGTCCCTGATGCTCGCCTGGAGAGGCATTGGAGCCCATCCACCTCCAGAGCGGGGGACCAGCTGGACTCCCTTTGGCGGACCTCGGCTTGCCCACGAATCTCCCCGCTTTCAACGGACGAGGCTCGCCCCCCACCCTTAATAGTTTGCTGTTGTTGTTGCTTTAGCTGCTTTTGATGCTTTTGCTGCTTCTCCCTCTCCCTGTCTGCCTCCTCATTCTAGTTCCTCCTCTTCTTCGGGATGATAGAGGCAGGAGGGAGTGGGTCGATTGGAGGGGGAGGCGAAGGCAACTTCGGCTGGGACCCAGAGGCGTCCACTTTGGAGACTTGAGCGCCCTTCTTCCTTGCAAAGAGTGTTTTCAAACTCGCCATGTCGTCGTCGTCCTCTGAGTTGTCTTCTGGTCAGGCGATCACAAGGCCTTTAACTCCGAAGCCTCTATCCAAGGTGTCCTCCTCGTCCGAGATCTTAACTATTGTATCCTTCAAAGGCCTTTCAGCTTCCTCTAGACGAAACCTATCGATCTCTTCGTCGAGAGATGGGGGGGAAGCCGCGGATTCTTCTCGGACGAATCGGTCTTCCCGCTTCACTGCCAAAGGGATGGCCTCAACGGTCCGACCGTAGAGGATGGTGGATGGTGCTTTGGGTATTGCTCGAGGGGCAAGGAATTCGGGGTAGGAGACGTCTATCCTTGTGCGTCTCCGGTCACCCTCGAGGATAGTGTCCTCAACCTCTTGGAAGACCTTCGATATGGGATTGTATCCCAATATGAGGTGGGTTGTCCTCACTTGTAGGTCCCCGTTCACGTAGACCTCGGACCTCAAGACTCTGTTAAGATCCGGGACGTTGACTTCGCTCAAGCGGGGTGACGTATGTCGTTTGTCTGCAAAAGAAACAATAGGGAAGTTAGACATGATCAGACACAAACAACAAATCAAACAAAGAAAGCTCCGAAGGGGGCAACGAGTCTACTCAGAGAGGCTACTAAGAGGGGCAAATCTTAAAAAAAAAAAAAAAAAAAAAAACAAAGCTTTTGAATCCTAGGGAATCACACCTAGCTGTCCCTCTTTCACTGGGTAATGGGGACTGTCATACCACCTTCCAGTGGTAATAAGATAGTCGTCCTTCATGCCCTTATTGGACTTGGGTAGGCAAGAAATGAGCCTGACGGCATTGGACCTCGACTTGAGGTAATATCTAGCGTCCCTCAAATGATTGCACTCATACAAATGGACGACATCGCGCCATGTAAGGCGTAGACCCATTTGCTCATTTAGAGTATCAACGCAACCTAATATCCTAAACATATTGGGTGTACATTGATTAGGACATAGCCTGTGATTGTGAAGGTACTAGCTAGTGACGTCCCTTATAGGGAGTGTCATCCCACCCTCCAGGAAGGTGATTATGGGGATGACAACCTGCCCCTTTTTCCTAGAGTCCGTCACGGCCTCTAGGGGGCAGTATTCTAGACCCACATCCGGAGGGATGTGATATTTAGCCCTGAATCCTTCCATGCCAGAGGTCGTATCTAGTAAAGACTTAAACCTACCCATAGGGTTGAAAATCAAGGCAAAGATGTACGAAAAGAAGAGAGAGAGGTTGACAGCCGAGGAGGAAAAGGCTCGAGGAGACGAGAAACTTACAGGAGAAGGGTGTATGAACTTGGGAGAACTTCTTGAAAGAAAGTGAGATTGAAAGCTCCAAGATATGTTTGCTCTTTGGTAGAAATGACGGGTGTCGTGGTTACCAAAGTGTTTTGAATGATTGAAGGCCGGCGGTTCGTGAAGGATATCCCGCTCGAATTTTCGGGAATGAATCTGAGCTGTTGGATCCACATCTCCCCGTTGAATGTGGGCGACAGGGAGTTACTCAGCGCAATTAATACAGGCATTGCGTATCACGAAGCGTCAAGAGCCCATCTAGAAAGCGCGGGGGAACTTCGCACGTGCAAAATTTGAGGAGTCACATTAAGGTAATATTCGCAGGTCAAAAACTCATTTCCCTCCTTGGACCGGCGTCGAATGAATTTTTGAGGGGCTATTGTGGGGGTAGAAATG
The DNA here is from genome assembly GCA_032878915.1 of Castanopsis chinensis. Taxonomy (NCBI): domain Eukaryota; kingdom Viridiplantae; phylum Streptophyta; class Magnoliopsida; order Fagales; family Fagaceae; genus Castanopsis; species Castanopsis chinensis. The sequence goes on from JAVQMG010000105.1 coordinate 10,775,160, forward strand.
TCAAAACACCAATATAGTCCTTGGGCCTTGTCCGAGGATGTTGACTTCACTAAAAGGGCTATAAGGCAGGACAGGGTCGCCTAATCTAAGGGCCTAGGAGCCCACCGATCAGGGCATTGAACAATTAGGGAGAGTTCGAGGAGAAGGTCTCCTCGGACAACAGAAACGAGGACTAAAGAGCGCAGCATGACACCCAGGGGAGAACTCTTGAGGCACAGTAAGCCACGTTAGACTTCAATGGGACGCTGAGGAAGAGGACAAGTGGGATGTGCCCTGCATAAAGTTGCTGCCACCGCATTAAAGGCTTCCCACCTACCTGCCTGGCCGCATTAATGGGGAGATGACCTTTGAGGGGACGGCGATCAGCTTTATAGCCGTAGGGGAAGGTTTCCAAGAAAAGAATGGATGGGAAAGGAATCTACATTGATGGCTCTATGAAGGGGAAACAGTAATGGGGAGTATAAATAGAGAAAGAGAGGCCACAGGAAGGGGATCCAGATTTTTCCACGAAGAAGACTTTCCTCCCAAATAGCACAAGAGGAGCAAAGACAGAGACTCCTCGGCCCACGTCCGAGGAAAGCCAAAGTTACATCGCTAGCTCGTTGCACGCCAACTGTGGACTTAGCCCAAACGCAATTGCCTTCTACCGTCCTAAGAAGTCTAGGCTCCAAGCCCACTTTCTACAAATTCTATTATTTAGGCCATTTGAGCCGGCCCTGTCATGAACTTGGGTCCAAGGCTCGATTTGTGTCCTTACATGACTAATTATGTTTACTTTTTTTAAAAAATAATTTGACAAATTATTTATATTTTTATGTGGAGACTATATCATAATTATCAACTTAAGTTTTTAATTTTTGTACTAAGTAAGTTAATGAGTATAAAATACTAAGAATCTAATATTAATGAACTAATTAAAAAAAAAAAAAAAACTAATCACCTATACTCAATAAAAATCAGCACACAACAACAACAACAAAAATCACGATACATTCTATCTTATTAAAAAATTAGAAAAAGAAAGATCATAAGTAGTATTAAATTTGGGTAAGAATTTTAATATGTGACTAATTATATTTACTTAAAAAAAAATAATTTGACTAATTATTCATATTTTTATGATAGAAATTGTGTTCAATTTTAAATGTATCCATAAGCATGCATGTGTGAAATGCTATTTATTTTAAGGGTCCTGCTAACGAATGCCCTTAGGGCATTGGTTAACAATCCATTTTAGGAAAGCTTTTACATCACTTTTATGGGAAATGAAAAAAACTGTCAAAACATTTATTGCTTTATTTCATTTTCCCATAAAAACTTTCCTCAAATGGATTGTTAACCAATGCCCTAAGGGCATTCGTTAGCATTTCCCTTATTTTAATAATACAACTAATTATTTATATTTTTATAATAAAAATTGCGTTTAATTTTAAATACATTCATACGTTTGCATGGATTACATGCAAGTACTTATAGAGAAGGGAGGTTAGTTGTATTTATTTCAAATTCCATTTACTTTTATGAGTAGTAAAAGAATGTATAGTTATTTTCAAAATGTGATTTATAATTTTTTGTTTTCATTTTTTTTTTCTAAAAAACTGCTAAGTATCCAAAATTTTTTTCCAAAATAGTGTATGATTAGGATTGAATCAAAATAAGGTAATATCCTACAATGGATGTTATGAGATGCTTAACACCTTCTCCACACATCACAAAGCTTTTGTCCATATTTTTGGTTCGAAACATTTTTCTTTGTTTCACAAATTGGTACAAAAGTTATTAGAGTAATTTAAAGTGTTCGCTGTGTACATCCAATGGTAAAAAATAAAATAAAAATTTAATGTAAAAAGGTTTTAAATGTAATGTATATTTAATGTAGGAGTGTTTTGAGGAGACTTTTTTGCATTTAATTGGAATTGCGTGTGTATGCGTGTGTACTTGGACTTCAAAAAATGACATTAGATAATAATTTCCTTTATCATGTGATCCATAATTTGATTTAGGGTTAATTGAATAGATCTACCATCATCTATGAAAGCTTTTGAAATTTGTATCCTAATCTACTAGAACTTTCATTGACCACAAAATTTTAATAAGGATTGCAAATTGCACCTTCAAGTAGGATTGACTATTAAATTTAGAGAAATGCTATGTTCATAACATTATTACAACAAATCCTAAGTGGTAGTTGTTATGGGCTGTTATTGGTGTACAAAAAAGTAATTTTTGTAGTAAATTTAAATTAGAACCATTAACAATTTATCAGTTATAATTTGTTGTGAAAGTGTTTTTGATAATGTTGCTTTTCTTAAACTTAAGGCTAAAATGCACCCCGTCAAAAAAAAAAAAAAAAAGGCTAAAATGCAAATTGCGATCTCTAAGTTTCAAATTCATTTTATTCATTTAATTTTACTTTTGTTCAATTGAATGGTCTAAGTTTCAAATTAATTAAATTTAGGCCTTCCATCCAATTTCATTAAAAAATATTTTTCTCAAATGTAAAAAAAAAAAAAAAAATTATTCAATTGATAAAAAAAATTTTATAAATATTTTATTTGAGTTTTTTTTTTTTTTTCAAATTTTGTCAAACAAATAATCTGGCTGCAACTAGGTGAAGTTGGACTATCTTCTTCACTTAAGTTTAAGTATTTGGAGGGGGAAATTATGTTCTTGATCAGCTCACTATAGCCTTTTTTAAAAATAAAAAAATTGGTCTATAGTGGCATTTCTCCATAAACGCCACTATAGCCCAAATGGGCCTATAGTGGCTATTTTTGGACCTATAATGGCGTTTGCGGTCCAGTTTTTTCTACTGCGAATGATTGAGAAAGGAAATCTTGTAAGAGATGCTCCACTGCTTCAGCTTTTATATATATATATATAGAAGGAATACACGTAAAATTTATTACTCAAAGGACAAAAAATCCGACAAAACAAAAGAGTTTATGTTTGGAGGGACATACTCTATCCAGATTACAATAGGAAAAGATAGCCTTGTTCTTTGGACTAAGGCATGGGCAGCAGAATTATCTTGTCTATTTACATGAGAGAAAAAAAAAATCTGAAGAGAGCTTGCATAAGACAATGTGTCTTTTAAAAGATGACCAACAGAGGAATGGAGCAGCTCTCCATGTCTTAGAGAATTTATCACAAACTCAGAATCTCCCTCGAAAGAGGATTATTGGATGCCACATTCACGGCTAAAGAGGGTTGCCCTTCTGGCAGCTAACATCTCTAAGGCCACAACAGATTGTGGTTTTTGAATTTTTTCTGAAAGTGACGCCATGACTGTTCCCTTACAGTTTCTGATAACAACGCCAATTCCCGCTTCGCTCGACTCATTGAACATAGCCCCATCAAAGTTGGTTTTGTAAGAATTCAGCGGTGGAGGACTCCATTTTTTTTCTTCTAATTCCCCTCTATGTCCCTGGATGAGTACATTCTAGACTCTTCAGATTTCGGACATAGTCTTTAGCATAAGTAGCAATTTTGTCTAGCGGCATCGAGTATTCCTGCAATCAAGACTTGTTTCTTGTTTCTATTCCTACAATCGAGACTCGTTTCGAGGATTCCTAAAATCAATTCTGTCCAGTGCTTCAGCTTGTTGGTTGCACAACGCATACAGAATGTTAGGTTGAGGCCATCTACTATTCAATAATTTCAAATTATCGTTAACAGCAATGAGTTAGTGGAATATAATATTTTATAATAAATTTTGTAACGACAAAATTGTGAACATGTTTATTTATTTTGTAATAAAATGCACCTGCAAAATGTATTTTTTTAAAAATAATTTATTGTGCCTTTTATTTTGTATTTTAACCATTGTTGAAGCAAATAGAAGTATAAATCATCCTCGTGGGGAGACTTTGCAAGTCTCTGGTATTCTTTCAGTAAGGATTCTGCCTGCTTAAAAATCTCGCACAGGTGGGTTTAAACATGCTTAAACTGGAAGCGGTTTCGGGCATTCCATAATGACCATGAAATTATGGCCCACAACTCAAGGTCTTTTCCACCAAGTCTGTGTAACATAGGTTGTTCGAGCATGAAGAAGTCCTCTGTCCTGAAGCTACTCTTCTGCAGTTTACCCCGAACCAAAGCCCATGCATTAATTCCGGGCAAACGGCCACTCCCATAAAATATGCTCTGTGATCATTTTTATTATATAAAAAAAAGACCAATGATCATTTTTTTTTTAATTTTTTTTGAGAAGAGACCAATGATCATTTGGAAGAGACCAATGATCATTTGGAAAAGAGTAATTAGCCATTATCGTCATGGAGGGACACGTCTTGGTATCAAATCCAGGTCTATCTGTTTAAAAAATATAATTTATTAAACATTTGACTGAAGGCATTCGTTTACCTGGCTCATAAATATAACCCAACAACGTTACGTACGAGGCGTACCGATCACACTTACTTATTTATTAATTAATTATTAAGAAAAGCCTGACCGATTCCATGGCAAATTGACTATAAATTGTTATTTCCTTGGAAGTGTCTTTGCATTGAATCTCACTTTCCTTTTTCTCTTTGCTTCAATATATCTTGAGTTCTGTAACAATGGCAGACGAGGTGGTTCTGCTTGATTTCTGGGCCAGCATGTTTGGAATGAGGGTCAGGATTGCGCTGGCCGAGAAGGGTATCAAGTATGAGTACAAGGAGCAGGACGTGTTTAACAAGGGCCCTCAGCTTTTGCAGACAAACCCCATTCATAAGAAGGTCCCAGTTCTCATCCACAACGGGAAACCTGTGTGTGAGTCCCTCATCATTGTTCAGTACATAGATGAGGTCTGGAAGGACAAGTCTCCATTGCTACCCTCTGATCCTTACCAGAGAGCTCATGCCAAGTTCTGGGCTGATTTTGTTGATAAGAAGGTACATACTTTTTGTTTAATTTTTCTTGACTCTCCTTCCTTTTGTATTGTTCAGTTTTGTTTTGTTTAATTTTATGATTTTTTTTGTTTGTTTGTTTATTTTTTTTTCCTGGCATGTGTTTTGGGTAAGTATCAGGTGAAAAATATAAATATATAGGTTAGGATTACTAGGTCAGATGCTCAGATTCGCTAGATTTATCTAAAAGAGAGAGTAATTCGATACAAAAAGTTTGAAAAATTTTTTTGAGTGTGTTTCTTCGTAACACTGCTAATCTAAAAAACTATTACGTTTGTAATGTTTAGATCCTATATATTAATTTAAAATTTTATAAGTCTTGTCAAGGCAATGATATTTGATAAATTCAATTAGACATGATTCTTGGTACATATTTGACCAAACTTTGTTAGTGTAATAATTGTACCTCTGTCCTGTCTGAACTCGATATATTGAATACTATAGATGTGCTGCGCGCTTGTGTGTTGAGTTTTGTATTGTTATTCAATAGATAGATCTAGGCTATATAAGTCATTACCGCAACAAATGGTATCAAAGTCAACCTTTGATTTATCAAGGATTATATATATTTGAATTAATTTGCTTCAATTAATCGTCTCGACCCATGTTTCTCATTTGAGTCTTTCTTCCTAGATTCTCAGGAAGAATTAAGAAATTTAACAGATAACTAATATTCAGTCTTTTACATCTACTCTTGGCTTGGAAATAGAACCTTCTTTGAGATCCATTACTGTCATTTTTCATCATGACATCATGTAATATAATTTGAGAAAAGTTGTAATACGATGTGTGTGGAAAATGCAGGTTTATGAAGTTTCAAAGAGGGTGTGGACCTCAACAAAAGGAGAAGAGAGGAAGGCAGCAAAGAAGGTTTACTTTGAAACTTTTAAGATATTGGAAGGGGAACTTGGTGATAGGCCTTACTTTGGGGGAGAAACATTTGGGTTTGTGGACCTTTCTCTTATCCCCTTCTACAGCTGGTTCTATGCAATTGAGACCTTTGGAGAATTCAACTTAGAGGCAGAGTGCCCCAAGATTATTGCTTGGGCTAAGAGGTGCCTGCATAAGGAGATAGTTGCCAAGACTCTTCAAGATGAGAAGAAGGTTTATGAGTTTGTTGGGCAACTGAGGAAATTGCAAGGCTTGGAGTAGAGATTAGGCTCGAATCTGGAAGTGTCTAAGTTAGGTTTGTTTCATTAGTGTCCTTTGAACTTGTAAGACGCTTTGGTGTGTTTTCTAAGCTTTAATTGGGCATTTATTGTATGCATCGTGAATAAGAAAGACACTTTGTTGTGTACGTGTGCTAAATTTTATATCACTCTATACCCGAATGCCGTTTGAGTATACAAATATTTCGTTGTGTATGTCGACTGTTGGATATTTTGACTATAATTATTATGCTCTTTCTTTTCTTTTTTATTTTTATTTTTTATTTTTTTTAATAACAAACTTATAATTTATTTAAGAAGAAATATGTGCTAAATCAAAGTACAAAGGTTCTAAAACGGGAGGAGGAGAGTCGTTAATCTAGATAACATCATCAAAGATATGCCTAGCAAACCTAGTTGAGGAGTGAGCTACATAATTACCCTCTCTATGAATAAAAGAGACAGAAGACGAAGAAAGACCAACCAGGGAGGAATGACTGTCCAAGAAAATATGGGCCAAACGAGAAGCGGAAGTCCCAAAATCAGTGATGTTACATATAAAAGTGGTGTTATCTCCCTCAATAACTAACTCTCTGAAACCCATGCCAAGGGCAAACTCAATGCATGACAAATGACTTATTACATTCAATTTTTTTTTTTTTCAAATTTATTTATTAATAAAAAAAAATGGAAATAAAAATGAGAACAATCTTAAATTTTAAGTTGTAAAAATGTACTTTAGTCTAAATTTTATTAAATAAAAAAATTTGCTATTTCATTGTCTATTCAAGTCATTTAAACCAAAAATTCATATGTCTATCCAAGAGAGCCAATTCATTTTACGAAAATTCCCCCCTCAAAATCAAATACCACAATATGTTTATGTTTTTTTTTTTTTTTTTTTTTAAAGTCACGGATGAAGATAAAAATATAAATTTAGTGGCCAATTGGATGATAAATAGCAACAAGAGACAGCAACACCAATTGAGCTTGCAGTATGTTAATTTTAACTTTATTTAAAGAAGAATAGTTTCTTCTTTTAGGATTGGTTCAGACGGGGATTAGCTTATCCTTTACTATTTATGTACTGAGACGAATGAATGAAAGGTTAAGCGGAATTTATCCCAAAAACTCTCTCTCATTCTCTTCTAGTCATCTCCGATTTAACTACACAACACTTTCATTATTACTTAAAAAAAAAAAAAAAATCAAAACATAACATTTAAAAATTCATAGCATAGGTATTAAAGTTGATGATCAATGGGGTTACCAATATTCAAAGATTGGGATCCTTGCTGTTCCTTAATTGGAAGGAGAGGTGCGCGCAGTGGGGAAGCCAAGAAATTTTCCTTAGGGGGCCAAGTTAATTATGCTTAAATTGTACCAACCGGTTAAGCCTACGTTAGTTTAGCCTACATTGGCTCAAAATGCAAAGACTCAAGTTAATATGGCCCAAATTGTAACAAAAAATAAAATACTTTATTTCATAAACTAACTTTAAGCAAGTAAATTTGTGATTACATTTTTTTCACTATTTAAATTATTTGTACTTAAGGTTCGAACTAACTTTTTTACATTTTAGAGCTTTTCTAAGGAGTTACATCCAAAGTTTTAGCATTTAGGATAAGAGATTGATTAGTAGGTTTTGAATTTTGAAGATTTATATAATAATTTTTGTTAAAAAAATAAAGTGAAAGCTCGAATTTGTGTTAAAAACACAAGAGCTATTTCGACCCCAAATTAATAAATTACGGCTCGGTTGATTGTACTCTAACTTAAACTAAGTGCAGAATAGAGTAAATGCGAGCGAACAAACAATACAACTACTTTAGGCCATATTCATCAAATCATAACAGTAAAATGAAAGCTAAAAGAGTAGTGAAGAGAAATGCAAATACAAGATAACATACTGATGTGTTATCGAAGAGGAAATCAAAGAAATCGGTGAAAAGCCTCTCCGCTGCCCTCTAAACGGTAAATCGATCCACTAGACAATAAGTTGAGATACACGAATAGCAAGAGACCCTCCAAACCTAATCTACCTAGTGCACCTAAGCCCTCTAAGCTCCTACTCCAACAAGGCTTCTCAGAACCATGTCTTGTCTAGCTTTCCGGATCCCGCAATGTGCTCGATTGCATCCGCTAAAGCTTGGTTTCTTCCAATGCTTCCCAGTAGCACCAAAATCTCACTTTACACTTAGTATGAGTGTGGTAAGTGTTTTGGCTATCAACCTCTCAAGGATTTGGATATGGAGAGGTAGGAGTTGAGGAAAACTACAATGGATGGTGTAGAGGATTGGTATGACAATCTTTAACTCTCAAGGGTTTGTGGCTAGCGTTTTCTCTCTGAAAAATACTCCTTTCAATATGTGGGTAATGATGGTATATATAATGTGTAGAGGATATAGTAGAGTAGATATGATAAAATAGTAAAATGGACTGTTTCGTGGGTATCTCGTGAGAAGGCCTTACTCGCAAGGCATTTGCAAAAACTAACTGTCACCATCTGTCCTGACTCTTTGCATTCTAGTAATGTGCTGAGCACATGCTTCACTTCGCGGGAAGGCTACTCACAAGCTACCCGCAAAAACTTCTTTAGTCTTCAATGTTGCCTTGAGTCTTCACACACTCTCTCTCACATACAACCCTTACAAATAAATCCCAAATAGAATGCAGGATACAAAAGATTGAACAAAATTACAATCAAATTTGGCATGAAATTAAAACTAACACAAAATAGTTGTAAATTACAACTTTACAATCTTCCCTTTTGGCTATTCCGTAACAAAACACCCTATAACAGACTCTAGACTTAAACGTGTGTTTTGGAACAATGGAAAAACTCACTCACACTTAATCTAGAAGCTGTGAAGCACTTGCACGAATACACATGTATCATGAAACACTCGCACCAAAACAAAACTTTCATTAAGCTCATGACAAGTTGAATACAAGGTATGTATAAGAGCAAGTATAATGCGATCAAGGAAAACAACAAGATATAAACTATGAAACATAACTTAATCATATAGGAACAGTCATTAAAGAATGACTACAATGATCATTTAACAAGTAAACGATCATCCGAACACTCAATGCAATTAAGTGCATAGCAAAAATCAATTACATGTCCAAACACACAGCCAATGCAAAACAACAAAGTATTTGCGTTAAGAATACATGATCCAACAAGGGCACAAGTGTGTAGTACTTAAGATAATGCAACAAAATCTAAAAGTACTAACAAAATACTACAAAGCAAGGATACAAACACAAAGTACTGAATATTAAACTGAAATTAAACTAAAGTACTTAAAGCTTTAAAAAAAAGCAATGTAAATAAAAATGTTCTAGATACTATAGCATAAGAAAGTAGACAACTAAACAACCAAAAATTAACCAATATATCTATAAAGTGCATGTGCTACGCTATGCTCCCCCTCAAAGTGTGCAACTCCCCCTTAAAACTTTCTCCCCCTTTTTGACCGGAATGGCCAAAAGAGTTAGTCTTCATCTTCCTATAGCTTCCTTTGAATTTGATCTAATTGAGTTTGGAGGGATGTGAACTTTGTTTCGAAAAAAATTTGTTAAGAGTGCATGATAGATGCAAGTCTGGATAACTTAGTGCTGATGTCTTGAATGGACAACATAATGATGTCTGTAGAAAGGGAAAATTCCCGGCCTATCACAAGCTAACATGTCATGCCACCAAGTCCACCAGGTATGGCTAATTACAAAATATCATATACTGCTACTGAAAATTTGCTAAATTTCGTTAAGATAGGAGCAGGAAAAAACATGCAAAATGCTAATCACATGGAGGCGCGTGTAAGCGATGATGCAAGCGAATCCGGCTGTGTAAGCAATGACTCAAGCAATCTGACTGTTTAAGCGATGACACAAGTGGACCAATCAAGCTGTGACATGTGTCACCAATCAGGCTCCGCCACATGTCACTCACTTACCTCCAAACTCCTATAAATAGAAGCCTTCCTAAGGCATTTGGACACACCAAGCTATCTAGAGCACAAGCTGCATCAAAGAAGAAGCATTCAGAAGTATTGAAACTCTGCTGGAATCAAGCCTTAAAGCCTCCAAGAATTTCAAGAACTTCAATCTTCGAATACGACGAACATTCGAAGCCAAATCATCCAAATTACTCTCCTAGATCTTAGAGGTCACTGAAATCAAGCTCGAAAGCCTTCAGAAACCTCGACAAATCACAAATCAACAAAGTTTTACGGATTCAAGCCTTTAAAGCCCCGAAGAGCTTCCACCATAAACCTTAGAACACGAAGAATACACGAAGAACACGCAAAGAACACGAAGAACGTGAAGAACAAAGGATTCCTAACAAGCTCACAGCCAGAAAAATTCATTGTAATTCTGTTTCAAAGATCTTCGATCCACCCTTCAGCCAAATTGAAGGATACCTTGTGTTCAAATCAAAATCACATCACATCATAAATCTTTCAAGGAGATCGAATCAGAGGATCACTCTTTTGTAATTACAGAGAATTGTACCACACATTCATAAATACAAATTCGTATTTGCGGAACTATTTTACTCGTTTGACTTATTTCCAATCGAGAAATTTAGTTGTCCACAAATTCTGGCACGCCTGGTGGGACCTCTCTGCCTCTCATCTCTTTCTCCTCCAAAAGAAAAGAAATTCGACTTGCTACCAACTTCAATGGCCTCTAACAAGAACATTCAAGCTTCAACAATAGCTACTTCAATTAAACTTGGTATGGCTACCACCGACAACTACATTGGTGCAATCAATTGTAGCCAACCTAAAACTCATGATCAATTTCAATCTAAATCAACCAAGGAATCCAAGGTTTAAACGATCATCTCCTTAGACCCTTTTACAAGAAACAAGGTCATCAACAAGGACATCTCCACCTTGGAACACCTCAAGTATGGGGGCAAATCCCTTTCTTCCTTCACAAGAAGTTGGTCATACGATTTCTCTCCCATAAAAGGGAACCCAAAAAATGATATTTCACGTGCTCACTTCAATTCACTTCCTTTTCTGTCATCTTGGGAAGTTGTGTCAGTCATGATGACTAACGCCTCTACCATGGAAGAAAAAATGGCTGAAATGGAACAAAGGGTCGTCCTTCTCACAAAAGCACTTGAAGATAAGGACCTCCAAATTGCAACTCTAATGAATAAACTTGAAATACAAGATCTTGGTGAATCAAGCCATGATCCTAAGTTCCCATTTGGCTTCACTTCTATAAAAGGTGACGCAGGGAAAGAAAATCAAGACACTCCTCAACAAGAACAATCTACTTCGGTTGCTTCGTTATCAGTTCAACAATTACAAGGCATAATAACAAATACCATCCGAGCACAATATGGAGGATCTTCTACAAGTTCTCTCACCTATTCGAAACCCTACACAAAGCGCATCGACAACATGAGGATACCAAATGGGTATCAACCCCCCAAGTTCTTGCAGTTTAATGGCAATGGAAATCCTAAGCAACACGTTGCTCACTTTGTAGAAACTTGTGAGAATGCGGGGACTCAAGGAGACCTCCTTGTAAAGCAGTTTGTCCGTTCACTTAAAGGGAATGCCTTTGATTGGTATACAGACTTAGAACCCGAGTCAATCAACAATTGGGAACAACTTGAAAGAGTGTTTCTTGACCGATTCTATAGCACGCGTCGCACGGTAAGCATGATGGAACTTACCAATACTAAGCAGTGGAAAGACGAGCCCGTTGTTGAATATATCAATCAGTGGCGTTCTTTGAGTCTAGATTGTAAAGATAGACTTTCTGGAGTATCTACTATAGAGATGTGCATCCATGGCATGCATTGGGGACTTCTTTATATCCTTCAAGGGATTAAGCCTCAAACATTTGAAGAGTTAGCAACTCGTGCGCATGACATGGAGCTGAGCATTGCTAGCCACGGAAATTCAAACCCTCCCACACCTGACATAAGGAGGAATGACAGGAATGCAAAAGGCAATCTCAAAGACTTAGTGGTTGTTAACACAGCCGCAGTTAAGGTTCCAAGAAGAGGAGCAAAGGCAAATGAAAAACAGCTTGAAGGATGACAAAAGAACGAAGTGCGTCATCTGACCTTTAAGGAACGTGAGCAAAAAGCATATCCGTTCCCCGATGAAGATGTGCCAAACATCTTAGAACAACTATTGCAATTGAAGCTGATTGAGTTACCAGAATGCAAACGACCAGAAGACATGGGGAAAGTTGATAACCTTAACTACTGCAAATATCATCGCATCATTGGTCACCCAATCCAAAAATGTTTCATCTTCAAAGAACAAATCCTGAAGCTTGCCAAAGAAAACAAGATTGATCTAGACTTTGATGAAGTTTTCGGGTCAAACCATGTGACTGTTGCTTGTGATGTACTTTCAACTCTCAAGCAGGGGGCAAACACCAACAAGGCTTACAAATTGGTTGATGATAATGATGTAAGGATCGGCCCCATCGATGGGAAGTTCCTCAAACGCTTCTATGCTTGAAAATCGAGGACTGCTCCTCGGTAAGAGTTTAAACTGCCCACTGCAAGCGCTACGAGGGTACATGACGTCTTCTCATTACCTTTGAAAGCGTACAAATAAAGAGAAATAAATCCCACTCTATGTCACCATTTGCGAGTGTGGCGTAGTGGTTAGATGCCCATGTCGCCCTTGAGGCCGAGGTCTCGGGTTCGATTAGTGGTGATACCCACTATTGCGCAATTGGTACTCATGGAATGCCGTGGGGCGTGGGGCGAGGATTACACACGTGAGCCCTCCTTTTTTTTGTAAAAAAAAAAAAAGAGAAAATCATCAAAAAAAAAAAAAAAAATCAGTTGAACTACGTAATGACTTGATCCCTCTCCGGGGTACGTAAGCAGCTTAGTACTTTTCACTAAGTTCAGTCACATGAAAAGAATAAAGTTTGCCAGTCTAGCTTGAAGAGTTGTCCAACGATCGTCAATATGCTTTTAAGGTCCCTTTGGTTGGCAAGGCATTGTTTAAAGACAATCAACTGCTCAATAGAATGATAAAAAAAAAATCATTGTACTCAAAGATGAAGATCAAATGAAGTCTGCATGGCATTCCCCATCTTCTATGGACATTCTCCAACATTTATGAAGCATGTTTTGCATCATCTCTCCTCTATGGGCATATTTTGATATCTTTGAAGTTTTGGTGACATTCTTCTCACATCTTCAAGGTTTTGTTGACACCTCTTTGAATCCTCAAAATCTTGATAGAAGTTTCTTGAGACTTCAAGGTTTTGTTGGCATTTTCTTGCATCTTCAAAGTCTTGATACGGACTCCTTGCATCTTCAATGTCTTGTTAGTATCTCTGAAGTCTTGATGTCTGGCAACAGTGCTAAGCACCCTCAATGTCTGAGCTATATTACCTTTGGAAATTAGTGTTGTTATAGCTTTATTATAAATATCAATATTGGTGCAATTTCAATGCGAGTGCGGTGCGAATGAAGTGTTACGCGGCTTCATGGCAAAGATGGATGTTGACGCAGCTTCAATGAGAATGAAGTGTTGACATGGTCATGGCTTTGATAGATGTTGACACAGCTTTATGGCAAAGATGGATATTGATGTGGCTTCGGTGCGAATGAAGTGTCGACATGGCTTCATGGCGAAGATGAATGTTGGCACGGCTTCGGTGCGGATGAAGTGTTGACATGGCTTCATGGCGAAGATGAATGTTGGCACGGCTTCGATGAAAATGAAGTGTTGTCGTGGCTTCATGATAAAGATGAATGTTGGCACGGCTTCAATGTGAATGAAGTGTTGACATGACTTCACGGCAAAGATAGATGTTGACATGGCTTCACGGCAAAAGATGAAGTGTTGACATGGCTTCAAGGCAAAGATGAAGTGTTGATGTGGCTTCACGGCGAAGATAGATGTTGACATGGCTTCATGGCAAAAGATGAAGTGTTGACATGGCTTCACAGCAAAGATGAAGTGTTGACATGGCTTCACGGCTAAGATAGATGTTGACATGGCTTCACGGCAAAGATAGAGGTTGACGTGGCTTCATGATAAAGATGAATGTTGGCACGGCTTCGGTGCGAATGAAGTGTTGTCGTGGCTTCATGGCAGCGATAAATATCGACATGACTTCAACGCAAATAAAATGTCGAGGCAGCTTTATGGCAAAAGAGGAGTTCTAGTGCATCTTCATTAGAGAGACAAGAACTTGTGCGACTTCATAGCAGATGCAAGTGTCGGCGCCGCTCCATGAAAAAGATAAGTGGTGACACGATCTCGATGCAAAGAAAAAAAATGGATGCCACTTCATTGTAAAAGCAAGTGTTAATATGGCTTCAATGCAAGGACAAATGTTGGCGTGATTTCATGGTAAAGACTCTCGATGTAGCTACGTTGCAAAAATTCTTGATATGGTTGCGTTGCAAATACAAGTGTTGGCGCGACTTAATTGCCAATACTAGAGCCAGTGCGACTTCAAAGACAAGTACTGACGATAGTATTATTGCGTAGCTGAACATCCTCATGGAAACGTTGTTGCAAGAAAGCCTGCACTGAATTTTGAAATGCAAGAGGACATTCAGCTTAGAGACAGAAAATAATACATCTTGTCAGAGCAGCCAGCACCAAAATAGACCAAGAATAGTCCAACCACGCCAGCAGACTTCTCTTTCAGACTTGTGCAAATCCTGACGTCGTTTTACAAAACTAAATCCACAGTAGCCTTCTACGACTTTCGATCTACAAAACCCAGAAAAATCATCAACAATGGAGCTGCCACGCGCCGCCACGCGCCGTCACAAACTCGCGATGACCAGCAGTTTAGTCCTCAAAACTGTGCAAATCTATGCACAATTTCACAAAACTAACCATACAGCGATCTTCTGCGGCCTTCAATCTACAAAACCTGAAAATTTCAAGCCCAGCCGATGTGACACGCGCCGCCACGCGCCACCAGAATATCCGGCATTCGCTGCCTCAATTTCACGCGCCTCCACGCGCCGACCAATTACATCACGCGCTCTCACGCGCCGAAAAATTCTCTCATGCGCTACACGTGTCAGACATATCTCCTCACGCTCCTCCACGCGCTTCTCATGTGCCTCCTCACGTGTCACACGCGCGCTCACGCTTTCACGCGCCTCACGCGTGCGCTAGCTCCATGACGTCATCAATGACGTCACCCGAACCGGTTTGACCCGGTCCGACCTGGTTTGACCCGCTTGAAAAAAAAAAAAAAAAGAAGAAGAAGAAGAAGAAGAAGAAGAAGAAGGAAGCAGCCTTGACCATGGTTGACTTTGACCAAAAATCAAAAATTTCAAATTGGACCCATCCCACTCAGTTTTTCAAGTACATTCCGATTTTGGAATCTGTTTCTTCATCCGAAACTCAAAAAGTGTGCAAACGGTCCAATTTCCAAAAAAGTTGATTATTGCACAAATTTTGACAAAAAGTTAAAAATTTCAAGACAGACCTGTCCCACTCAATTTTTTGAGTACATTCCGATTTTGGGATCCGTTTCTTCATTTGGAGCTCGGAAATTGCATAACGGTCCAATATCTAAAAAAGTTGACTTTTGCATAAATCTTGACCAAAGGTCAAAATTTTCAAGAATGACCTGTCTTGCCCAATTTTTCGCATACGTTCCAATTTTGGGGTCTATTTATTCATTTGAGAATCCAAAATTGCTCAAATTGTGCGATTCTACGGCTGTTGGCTTTGATGTGAACTTTGACCAAAAATCAAGATGCTTGAACAAAGTTTGCCTTACTCAGATTTTCTTAAAGACTTTGTTTCTGAAGTTAGCTTATTTGTTTGGACTTTAAAACAACCAATCTAATCCACTTCTCTGGGGGTTATCCTCCCGACTTCATCAAAGCTCCTCTTTTAAAGAACAGATGAGCTATCACAAGTATGTCTCAAACTTGAAATTGCATTGGGTCACTACTCCAGTCTACTATTCCCGTTCGGTACCTACCATTTCCGTTCAGTGCCTACCAGTCTCCAACCGACCGTTCCCATTCGGTGCCTACCAGTCTCCAACCTACCATTCCCATTCGGTGCCTACCGGTCTAATCCACCATTCTTACCAAAAATTTTCGTCCGTCAGTCTCAACTACCCAACTACCACTCTTCATCTCTCCGCTATAAATAGAAGGGTCAGATTCATCAAAGGTTCATCAAGAAAAACACACCGAGTTATGAAATAAAGATTTGCTTCTTTCAAGTTTTCAATCCCTCCTTCTCACAGCCGTTTCTCACTATGGCCTCATCATTCTCAATGCCTAGCAACCAAAATTGCTTCGTAAGCAGTTTGAAATCAACCCTCTCATGGTTCAGTAGAAACCCTTTTCACAACATCATCATTGTTTTAGGGTCCAAACAAATTTTGTTTCCTCACTTAACGACCACATTTGTTCATAAAGTTATTCATAACAAGGTCTGCATTTTGGTTTCATGTTTCCTGGGACTCGGCTGGCCAAGAAATCCAAGTCCAGCAGAGACACTTGTTCCTAAGATCAGGGCTCTTATAGCTTCTCTTCAACTGCTTGCTCTCCCACCCGAAGCAACGGTTCGAAGCAAACACCAACTTGGCCGGTTTCTAAAACCAAGATCGCAAGTTAGTTCCACCTTTCATTTTGTTGTGCTTTCCCAACAAGCGGCACCAGGTGAAGGTGATAAAGGGTGTTGGGGTATCCTACAAATTGTCTCCCATCCAACACTTGTGATGACCTCCAAGGTACCAGCTTATCAGAGATCAGCCTTTGTTGCTGGTAAATGGTTACCGATGCCTTATTCCATGTTTCCACCAACATGTGGCCCAAAGGTTTTCGTTGCTGGTACCTCAAAATACACTTTCTGGAATTACTCCAACTTAAAACAAGCTTGAAGAATTTCAGGAGATCTACTTCTGAAATTACTTCAACTTAATATCCGTCAGCATGGTCCAGTTACACAGGCGCATTCAACGACTTGCTGTCGGACCTCATGCAGCATACAGTCAATCCCAGATCCCAAGGTGTACTTCCCAGAAACATCTACACCAAAGGGATCCCAACGTATAGGGTCAGCGTCATGGTGTCTATGTTTCACTCATCCACTTTGCTTCGTCTCCATCTTCTGTGTCATCACCACCACCAGACGCAAAATCCATTCTGAAATTACCTCAACTTAACCTGAGTGATGTGATAACACAAGCATATTCAATCACTTTCCCACATGATCTCTTCGTGATCCAAAGTATATCCTTCGGATATAACTTCACCAGAAGATCTTAAAAATGGGAGGCCAACCCCACAGTTCTGTATGCTGTACCCAGCCAACCTCCTCACTTCTTCTCCATCTTCAACACCTTGTGATCACCGCCAACAATCCAAAATACTCCTCTGAAATTACTTCAGCTTAATCTTCGCCAATATGGTTCAATCTTGCAAGTACGTCCAACTTCTTGCAAGTAACTTACAGCTTCACCAACCCCCTTTAAGTATCATGAAACACTCTTTTGAAATTACTTCGACTTAATCTCTGCTGAGAAGGCTAAGTTAGGCAAGCACATTCAAATACTTGCATACCCCTTCTCGGTCTTATCAAAGCCTTTCATGTGAGTGGGTCTACTCATCTGAAATAAAGCTCCACCACCTTCAACCACTACATTTGCATCTTGCTAAAAGCTCCACCACCTCCAACCGTTACATTTGAAGAGTCAAGTACCAAATTCATTCTTTTCGAGACTCATTCACTCCCTACACTCAGAAGCTGTGTGAGCGAACAAGTCTCGAGGGGGCATTTGTAGAGAGGGAAAATTCCTGGCCTATCACAAGCTGACACGTCATGTCACCAAGTCCACCAAGTATGGCTAATTACAAAATATCATATACTGCTACTAAAAATATGCTAAATTTCGTTAAGATAGGAACAGGAAAAAACATGCAAAATGCTAATCACATGGAGGCGGGTGTAAGCGATGATGCAAGCGAATCCGGCTGTGTAAGCAATGACTCAAGCAATCCGACTGTGTAAGCGATGACACAAGCGGACCAATCAAGCTGTGACATGTGTCACCAATCAGGCTCCGCCACATGTCGCTCACCTACCTCTAAACTCCTATAAATAGAAGCATTCCTAAGGCATTTGGACACACCAAGCTATCTAGAGCACAAGCTGCATCAAAGAAGCATTCAGAAGTATTGAAACTCTACTGGAATCAAGCCTTAAAGCCTCCAAGAATTTCAAGAACTTCAATCTTCGAATACGATGAACATTCGAAGCCAAATTATCCAAATCACTCTCCTAGATCTTAGAGGTCACTGAAACCAAGCTCGAATGCTTTCAGAAACCTCGACAAATCACAAATCAACAAAGTTTTACGGATTCAAGCCTTTAAAGCCCCGAAGAGCTTCCACCATAAACCTTAGAACACGAAGAACACACGAAGAACACGCGAAGAACACGCGAAGAACACGAAGAACGTGAAGAACAAAGGATTCCTAACAAGCTCACAGCCAGAAATTCATTGTAATTCTGTTTCAAAGATCTTCGATCCACCTTTCAGCCAAATTGAAGGATACCTTGTGTTCAAATCAAAATCACATCACATCATAAATCTTTCAAGGAGATCGAATCAGAGGATCACTCTTTTGTAATTACAGAGAATTGTACTACACATTCATAAATACAAATTCGTATTTGCGGAACTATTTTACTCGTTTGACTTATTTCCAATCGAGAAATTTAGTCGTCCACAATGTCTAACTTCTCATCATGGGCATGAGAGCTAGAGCTTGAACTAGCATGAGGAGCATGACTCTCTTGCTTGGATCCCTTCCAAGTGTGACTAATGCTGGCATTGAGAGTACAGGCATTGATTGGATTAGGTTGTGGGTATGGTCTGTCATCTTCCAACAGGTGAACACCTTTGAGCTTCAGAATTTTTGAGATAAGGCAACTGAAGGGAAGGCAATTCCTTGAGGTAGTCCTCTCGACTATTTTGCTCAAGATGTGGAAGATATGAGAACAAATATCAATCTTTTCATCATTGACTAGGTCATGGAGAAAAAAGGCCCGATCGAGATTCATGTAATCGGTGCTTGAGAGAGGATAGAAGTTGTGAAACATGATTGTTGTGAGCAGTCTCAATTTGGGTGATAATGATGCAACATTTATTGTTTTTCCATTTGAAGAGAACTCCAAGTTCTTTCCTAGAGTTTCCCGAAGTAAATCTTGCTCAGGAACTAGGTCATCATACATCGGAGGCTTTGGAAACATAGGCCGGTTGATACACAGTATGTCAGCAAGATAAGTGGGCATTATTGTGAAGTTATTTCCTCTAACCCAACATTTCAGGTCATCTCCCTCAGCAATGGCATTCGCATAGAATTCCTCCACCATATTCTTGTACGGTTCATCAAAACTTGATAGAAGGAAATTCCAATCCTTGGTGGCAAACCATTTTGGAATGCTTGTATCGAGGAGAGAGGCTTGTTCAACTGCCCTTTCAACCAACAAGGGGGCATCTTTGAAATATTTCTCATAATCTTGAGATGCGGCATATGACCTAAACTTGTCAACATCATAAAGCCATGTTGATGACCTAGTCCTTTTTGATTTCGGGGTAAAACTGTCAAGATCTATCGTGAGTTATTTTCCTTTGCTACTTCCCCCTTTTACAATTGATTTCTTGAAGGGAGACATCTACAAGATAGACATAAAACACAAAAAGAAAACAAGTGCAAAAACACAAAGACAAGAACACAAACTTGATTAGTGTCAAGTTAGTCCGTAAAAATAAGCACAAAGTCCTAAAAAGAACAAAAACAATGTTTCACAATCATGCTGAACAGCGCTAAACATGTAACAACATATATCTAGGAAGAATGATATGCAAAACATGACAGGTGAACAAGTGTGCGCGTCAAGTGTGCATGTGCTGTGCATATGTGATGCATATGTAAGGCATGACTAATCACATTTGGGTCAAAGTGTATAAAACACATTCCCAATGATCAAGACATGATAAATAAGTCCAATCATAATAATCCCCAAAGTTTGTTACTCAATGGAGTCCAAAACAACACTAAAATGCCATTTAGGCATATTATCAAACACTTGATATGTACTTATAAAACCAACATGTAGGCAATGCATAAACATGAGTGAATCTTACCTAAATACATGTTAAAATTACCACGAGGGGCCAACACAAACACCAACAAATCAAGTGGGACAAAGCCCAATCAAGAAATTGAAAGAATTTTCATAAAATTCAAAATTCCCAACCCTTTTCAAAAAATGAACCCAACTAAGGAAAACCTAGAATTTTCTCCATAATCTAAGTAAATAGAGAGAAAAGACTGTATAGACATACTTTAGATATGATTTGAAAAAGTTTTCTCTTAAGTTTTGGTTGGATTTTTGAGTGAAAATCAGTTTTGGGTTAAGAGAGGCACGAGGGAGGCAAAGTGAGTGAAATAGAGTATGTTTGAAAAACCATCTACATCAGCCCTTTAAAACTGAAAACACTTTTTTCGCAGGTTACCTTCTTGCGAAATTACTCCAAAAAATGCATCTAGGTAAACATTACTCGCAAAATAATCGTGAGACAGTCGCGAAAGTCTTTGTCTGAATTTTGTGTTTTCATGTTTTTGCTTTAACCCATTTTTGTAGGAAGAGCTTAGTCGCGAGCTTCTCGCTAAAATGCCTCTAAACAAGTTTTTGTTGAAAAACAAGGAAAATGTACTTTGAACAAAAACTCAAAACACAAAAGCATAAAAACACTTTAAAAAACATATAAAATGCTCAAAAATCTTTTTGAGTTTGATTGACAAGAAATTGAGTATATACATCACATTTGAACACATATAATCACACAAATGAAATAAGCATTCATTGAACAAAGTCTTGTGTGTTATGTATGAGTATCAAAAGTGGAATAGTCCTTAGTCTAGAGTGAAGCTTTAATGATCAATTCGATCAAGTCATACACAACTAGTACTAAATCAAGTGGACTATCTCAATTATAGTAGTGAACATATATGATCTCCCATAAGATAATGATTACATATCTTTGAAACTTTTTATTTGGCTTCTTTACAAATTATAACATTGATCACTTTTTGAACAATACATCTCATATTTTTTTTTTTTTTGGTTTATCTTTGACATCTTTGTTGTTAGTTTAGGTTGTTTAGTTTTATATTAGAAACATGTTAGGTTTTGTATGATTGTTATTTTGTTGTTTGCTTTAAAACCGTGTTTCTTGGCGTATATATGTGCGCATATTGATGTATGCATACGCATACATAAGGCTTGCGTACACATACTTATGTATGCGTATTTATACTCATGCCCAGAAATGCAAATTTAGGGTTCTTGGAATTTTGATTGTTTTGCTTAGTTCTAAATTCTCTATTCAAGTCACGTTGAGTTTATTTTTCACATGTTTAGGCCTAGGCTTAGTAGAATAACATGTTTCATATGCTTTGTTTGTTAAATTGATAATTACGGTTTATATCTTGATTGAATCACATGAACATGCATATGAACATGAACATGTATTGATGCATAGGTGTTGTGATGCTATGTGGTAAATGAGGTACGTCATGCATAATTACATGAACATGCATTTGATTGGGATGATAAGCATGATATGGTTTATGAACATGATTAATATGCTTGGTTAATATCATGATGCTATGCTTGGATGTTTGGGATATGCTTGATGTTAATACCTTGTTGATGCTACCGTATTGTGATATGCTTGCTGCCTTGGATGAAATGAGATAGATGTATGCTTAGGTAGTGATATGCCATGATAGATGAATGATTAGGTTTTGGGATGATTGATGCCATATTGATTGTTAGATGTATGCTAGCATGTGTGTGAGTATAGATGCAATGTTGAATGTGCCTTTAATAGGGTTAAGACATAAGACACAATGAGAGGAAGCTAACCTTAGATTTTGGGTGTAAGGTTTTAGGTGCCTAACACCTTCCCAAGACCGTACTTTAACTCCAAACTTGTATCTCTGGTAGTAAGATCAATGGCCCTTCCTCAAGAGGACGCTATATATATGGTTCTTAGACCATTGCAAAAAGTAAGTGGCGACTCCCACCTTGTGTCCATAATAGTGACTCCACTGGAGATAGTGAGTTTAATTCTTATATGTCCTATGTCTTAATCTTAATAAAGGCTTATTCAATACTTTTTTTGCACACACTTCACATGGTTCATTTGTCCCTTAACCTTGGTTGGCGATGAGTGGGAAGATGGAAGGCTCCATTCAGGCCTAAGTCTTTGGAAGTTCAAAAACAATTTTATCTCATCCTAAATAAAAATAGTGAGATACCTTTTCAACATGATTTCCAAATTCCATCTATTTTTCACCCTTTTTGTCATGTATTGACAAAGCCAACCCAATTAGAAAGTAGACATTAAACATACACAACTAAGGTAAAGAGAAAATAGAGAACCAAGGGACCACAAAAGAAATAAGCTCTATAGAAAATAGTAGAAACTCCCCCTATGAAGAGTAACAACCCTTTTGAACAGCATAGGTTAAAAAAAAAAAAAAATTCTTTCTCCCTCCTATAAAAATATAGAAAAAACAAAACAAGTTTGTGGGAAAATAGTGTTGGGTAAAACTTTAGGAGGCGTGGAAAGATTTAGGAGGTCTCATTCAAAGGTTTAGATCAATAACAGTAGTTGATCATGTATGCAGCAACTTATCTCTACCAATTCATGCAATGTCAATCTAATCTTCAATAGATGCTTGTTGAGTTAGAAGGTTACAGAACCTCTCAGATCTCACAAAAGTAACTCACAAGACTTCGTAAGACATTTAAAACGTGAATTAGGATTTTCCTTTTACACCTAGCAGTGTTGGACTCAAACCCTAAATGTTTTGCGCGCTTTCAGGCCTATTTTAAATTTTGTAGAAATCACAGTTCGATCAATCGAAGGTCTTTCTCGATTTGTCGAGCCTTGCAGTTTCTAAATTCTTCTTTCTATAGTTTGACAGTTCTTGAATCTTGACTTGAATTAACTTGAGCAATGTCTAACAGTATTCTAAGACAAAAATATCTTATACTAGACCTTTTTTTTGCACTTGGTTTGCTAACATACATAAAATTAGAACCTAACAATTTCCCCCTTTGGCAATCCATGACAAAATATACACGCACATAAATTGATCAGATTCATGAACTAAGCTGATACAAGTTGTTGCCTTACTAAAATTTAGCCATAATCTACTTTCTACAAGTTGTAACAATAAACAACAGCATAATGAAAGAATTAACTACTAAATTCCTAAAACATTGAAAACAAACCTGGAAGGGATGCTATCCCTCGAAGGCCGAATACCCACGAAGCCCATCACCATGATACTGTGTGAAGCATTACCCTCCTCCAAGCCCATTTGTTCACAAAAGCCTATCACAACCGAGCCGCACGCATGAATTTTCATTGATCTAGCCCACGGGCTCATTACAAACACGCTATGATTCCCATTTGAAGCCTGATACCAAGGGATGAAAGTATTAGACTCGTCACCTTCAATGAATACGTCTCCTGGGCAAGTGAAACGTGATGTTCCCGACATCACTCAGGGAATGCCTCCACTGGGAAATCTCTCTAGCTGTGGGACAAGTTCCAAGGCCACTCTCACCCTCTCCCACTCCTAACTAAACATCCACTTTAAAGTGATATTATTGGACCTTCATCACGTCATCTGGGAAACATCGTTGCTGAACGAATCTCCCTAGCGGTAAAACAAGTTTCAATGCCATCTTCACCACCTCCCATTCCCAACTAAACATCCACTTAAAAGTGATATTACTGGACCTCTCTTTCCACTCACCAGGAAGATAATCATGGCCATCCCAATAACCTCAACTATAAATAAGAGGAGGGGATTCGATACTGGGGTTGGCAATTAGAGAGAGAATACGGAGAGAAGAGAGTGATCACCTCAGAAAAAGAGGGAGAATAATCTTGTGGAGATAAACACCAGGGCTGCCGAGTTTAGGACTACCCATTGTAGAAAATCCAGAAGCCCACAGTACAAATAGATTATGAGCCCAAATACCATTTAGGCCCAACTGTCATATTTGGGTGCGCACAAAACCATAAACGCATGTGTGAAAAATACAAGTATAAAACCTAACTTGGTTTCACAAAGTCAACAAATACAAGATATACAAAGGAAATCAATGTATCCATAACCAGAAAACAAGAACATACTAACAAAATAAACATAAACATGAACTATAAAACTCAAACTCAAAAATTATCAAAACACATAAACGAGAATAAAACAAACTCCCCCTATATACATACATCAAAAATTTCTATTTTCCCCCCCTTTCAAAAAAGTTTTTGCCTCTCCCTAAATAAAACAGTTAAAACCATTTCAATATGATTTCCAAATTTCATATATTTCTCCCCCTTCTTGTCACGTATTGACAAAGACGACCTAATTAGAAGGTAGATAGTAAACATACACAATAGAGGTCAAGAGAAAATAGAGAACCAAGGAATCATAAAAGAAATAAACTCTATAGAAAATAGAGGCAACTCCCCCTATGAAGAGCAACAACTCCCCTTATGAATAACACAGTTTTTTGTTTTTTTATTTTATTTTATTTTTTTTAAAACATCTTTCTTCCCTTATAAAAATATAGGAAAATTGAAGAGGTGTGGGAAAACAGTGTTGGGGAAAATTTTAGGAGGTGTGGAAAATTTAGGAGGTATGTAGCAACTTATCTCCACCTGTTCATGCAATGTCAATATAATCTCTGGTAGATGCTTGTTGAGTTAGAAGGTTACAGAACCTCTTAAATCTCATAAGAGTAACTCACAAGACTTCTAAAACGTGAATTAGGGTTTTCCTTTTATACCTAGTAGTGTTGGACTCAAACCCTAAACGTTGCATGAGCTTTCAGGCCCAAGCCTTGTAGTTTCTCAATTTTTCTTCCTACAGCTTAACTGTTCTTGAATCTTGACTTGAATCAACTTGAGCAATGTCTAACACTATTCTAAGATAAAAATATCTTATACTAGATATGTTTTTGCACTCGGTTTGCCAACATACAAAAAATTAGAACCTAAACATTTAATCTTAAATATTTAGAACCTAACAATCTCCCCCTTTGGAATTTCATGGCAAAACATACACACATGAATTGATCAAATTCAAGAACTAACCCTATACAAGTTGTTGCCCTACTACAATTCAGTCATAATCTACTATCTACAAGTTGTAACAATAAATAGCAGAATCATGAAAAAATAATCCATATAACTTCCTAAAACACAAAAAAAAAAAACCATAAACGCATGTGTAGAAAATACATTATAAAACATAACTTGGTTTCACAAATTCAAACTAAAACAAGATATACAAAGGAAATCAATGTATCCATAACCACAAACAAGAACATACTAACAAAATAAACATAAACACGAACTATCAAACTCAAACTCAAAAACTATCAAAACACATAAATAAAAATAAAACAAACTACCGCTAAATACATACATCAAAACTTTTTATTTTCTCCCGTTTTCAAATTTTTTTTTTATCTCCCTCTAAGAAAAAATAGTTAAAAACCTTTTCAACATGATTCCCAAATTTCTTATACTTCTCCCCCTTTTTTTCACATATTGACAATGACAACTCAATTAGAAGGTAAACAGTAAACATACACAACAGAGGTTAAGAGAAAATAGAGAACCAAGGAATCACAAAATAAATAAGTTCTATAGAAAATAGAGGCAACTCCCCCTATGAAGAGCAACAACTTCCCCAATGAACAACAAAGGTTTTTTTTTTTTTTTTTTTAAAACATCATTCTGCCCTATAAAAATATAGGAAAAACAAAACAAGTTTGTGGGAAAACAGTGTTGGGGAAAAATTTAGGAGGTCCCAATCAAAGGTTTAGATCATCAATAGTAGTTTATCTTCTATGCAGCAACTTATCTCCACCGTTTCATGCAATGTCAATCTAATCTCTAGTAAATGCTTGTTGAGTTAGAAGGTTACAAAACCTCTCAGATCTCAAAGGAGTAACTCACAAAACTTCTAAAACATAAATTAAGGTTTTCCTTTTATATCTAACAATGTTGGACTCAAACCCTAAACGTTTGGCGGGATTTCTGCAGCTTGACTATTCTTGAATCTTGACATGAATCAAATTGAGAAATATCTAACACTATCCTAAGACATAAATATCTTATACTAGACATGTTTTTGTACTCGGTTTGCCAACATACATAAAATCAGAACCTAAACATTTAATCTTAAATATTTAGAACCTAACAGCTACAAATAATTACCATCCTATTGGGTTATAAATTGTTTGCAAACTTCTCAACCTAGTCTAAAAGAAAGACATTAAAAATGGATATCATAGAACATGCAAGTGTTGCAACCTAACAGCTATGCGCTCATAAGTATGTTTCTTGACCAGATTTTGACTCAAGCATTTAGTTAAACACATTAGTAGCCACTTTTGCGTGGACCAATCTAATTCAAATTCCTAAATGAAAACCAATTCGGTCAGTGACCACAATACCAAAATCTAAATCACATTTCCAAATTTAAAAAATTGGAAAATTGTGAGACCTCCAAGCTAACATGGCAGCCTCAAAGAAGGTCAATAAAATGATGTGAAAATTTTTTTTTTTCTAATTTTAAATGTATGGATGGAGGACCTTCCATCATAGTTTTACTATGTACTTATGTGGATTATGAAGCTTTTAATCTTTACTGATTCGAATTTTAGTCAAGTATTTTGTCGAACACTTAGGTGATGAGGTTGGCCTATCTCTATAAAATAAATAATAGTTTTTTTCTCATCTCCTTTACCCACTTGACGAGTGTTGGTCTCGATGCGGTACCTAAGGACATTGGTAGTGAGAAGAGCGGGTTGGGAGGAAGGAGATCGATAGTAAGAAGAAAGAGGATCTGAGTTTTGGGTTTTGTTTTTGGGGGAAGGAGATTGGTAGCTTTTGCAAGATATGAGATGAGAGAGTTTTTTTATTTTACTGGTAGTGAGAAGAGAGTTGGGGGAAGTATCATTTTTTTTTTTTTGGGAGGGAGAGAGTTTATTAATTTATTTTCTAAATGTTGCTTACGTGGAAAATTGTAAGTGCCCAAATCCTACGTGGCAAGTACTCAAAAAGTCAAAAAATGGTTAAAAAACATGTCAGAGGTTTTGGTTTTATAGTATATATAGATTTTTTTTTTTTTTTAAGTGAGGTTTATTGTCATTGCTTGGTTAAAACTATAATACCCCAATTTTATTTATGATCATGACCATACATTGTCATTATTATTATAGAGTTGAGGTACTAGTTTTACCGACAATTTTGTGGTGCTACTAAATAGGTGAGAAAATTAAAGTTTTAGTGCATACAATTTTGTGTGGCAGTTTAAAATAATAATAAAAAAAATATATGTAACTTGGAGAGTTACTTTGTGGATTATTCATATAAAACTTTTGGTATCCTTATTAGTTAAGGAAAAAGATAAGAGAATAAAAACCTATTTGGATAAGAAATCTAAGAGTTATTGGAATCCCTTGGAGTTCCATCTTATCTAAATAGGTCAGAAGTTAATAACACCCTAAATTGAGGTTAATTGAAAATTAAATTCTTGGAAAGAATATTTAAGTTGTTGGGTCTCTTCTTTATATGAGTGAACCAAAAATAAAACTAAAAAAGTTAGACAAAGAGAGAAACGTTGGATGCTAGCTAGAGGTTACGACAAACGAATTAGAGGCAAATTTTGTTTATAGCAGGGCAATTTGTCTCTCACTTAGAATTCTCCGTGAGTTTTTGTTCTAATATTAAGCCTTGATCACCACTTGTGGGGTTTATATATATACAAGGCCTGTTCATAGTATATATGTTGTGGTAACATGGATTACTGGTAGCGTATAGTTTTAAGAACATTGATGTTGGGTTTCACAATATTATAGAATCTGGCTGTTACTTATGGATGCCTTTTAATTGGTGAACTTGGATCAATTTATAGATTCTAAACCGCAAGATGTATGAGAAACCCAATTATTGTATGATTGGTTGAACACCTAAATATCAAGTGGTGGCCTAGAATATCAATTGTGGTTATAGAAGTTCGTTTGAACTCTAGTGGTACAGATTAGTTTTTGGGGAAAAATTGTTGCGGTGAGACTTTGATAAAGAATATTAAATTGCTTAATATACGAAAGTAGTTTCCATACCTGAGTTTTGTAGGACAGTAGGAAAGAAAAGGTTTCTAATAGTAGATTTCATACTTACTGATTAAAGTATTGTTTTTGTTTAGAGCTTACGGAAGATTAAAGTGTTCAGCTGTGTTCAGATATATTAGCAAGAAAGCTAAGTAATTATGCATAATATGCAAAAGTTTTTTTCCATTAGGTTTTTAGAGTCAAAAGTTTTCAAAAGTTATGTATTTAAGCTTACACTTTCTAAAGTTTATCAAAAGCATTTTTACATCATTGAAAGAGAAATTTCAACTTTTAAATAATGTTCTAAAGAGAAACTTCAAAATTTAAACAATGTTTTAAACATTTGAATCTCATTTAAAAGATGATTTCTAAACTAAACTATTTTTAGAAAATAATTGAGTTTCAATGTAAGTTTTCTAAAAATATTCTTGTTGTTTAAACTGTTTAAAAACCAAGTGATTTCAAAGTGATATTCCTGTTTTTTCAAATGGTATTTAAAACGTTTCTTTTAGCAAATTGATTTTTCAAACTTATTCAAGAATTGTAAAAATATATATAAACTCCTCAGTTCCTATTTATTCTCTAAGAGAGTTAAGCATAATTTGATTTATGTTTCAATTTGATATTGTCATCTTTGATATGCCTCTGTATTTGGAATAATTGTTAATATTAAGTAAATTATTCTATTTTGTATAAATTTTGCTTCGAAGATATGTGACTTAAAATAAGTGTTTTTAAAATTGATCAGATATATGTGTAAGCCTGCTCACAGGGTTTTTTGTGAGAATATGTGTTGACCCCTTACTAGCAGAGGTTAGATGTTGGTATCCACTCACTAGCAGAGGTTAGATGTTGGGTCGTGACAAAAACTATGAGTCTGGTGTGAATGCCTTCACTTAAGGCTGTCCAAACCTAACTAGAGCCCAAAAACCTAACCAAACTGCCCAATGTTAACCTGATTCTAGCGTAAATCGAATCTCTAGTCAGTCGGCGACAAGTATCCGTTTTCAAGAACCTATACCGGCGGGTCGAGTGGTGGGTTTTCTTCTCCAAAACCTGAGCCACTCGACTAACAGGGGCTATATAGGAAATTTGGCAATATTAAGTGAGATCTGGCTAGATCTAGTGGGATTTAACTAAATCAAGCCAAATCACAACAAATTTCAACAAAATTTTGTGATTCTAGCGAAAAATTTGCAAATTCTAGCAACTTTTTGTAGCTTCTGGCATCTATTTGCAGATATTGACGAGCTTCACCACCAACCAAATTGACCTAAGCACTACCCGAACTTGAAATGAACTCGACTGATTGAAGTCGGTGGTTGGTTTTGGGGTCCTTTTGCCCTCCACCCAATGCCGGTGGGTCAGATCTGGGTTGGGTCCAAAACCGAACTGACCCAACCCATAAACAAGCCTACTTGCATTGTGAATGCTCCAAGTCTAAACTAGTTGTGGGTCGCAACGTAAAATGGTAAGTGACATCATAGTTTCCTGGGACCTACTTTCTGCGTTGATAAGATGGCCATGCGTGATTCATATGCTTCGATGAAATGCTCACATCTTTATTAAAGACTTCATTAAATTATTCAGCAAAAAAAGAAAAAAGAAAAAACAAAGACTTCATTAAATGAACGCCAAGGACACGAGTAAGATAAAACTTTCCTCAAAATTACATGAAAGTATCCAATCAAACAGATATTGAGAGCCGTGTTTGCCAATAAACTTATAAATTTTTAACATTTTAAGTCTTAAAGTGATGAAAATAGTTAAATACCACGTTTTGGTAAAGTTTGTGGCAACTTATTAGGAACTCGAGTAATAGGAACTCCACTAGAACCCACTAGGAACTCGAGTAACAAAATCAATTTTGGTGACTCACTAGGAACTCAACTCACTAAGAACTCGAGTACTATTTAGAACTCGATTTTGTGAAATTTGAGTATTAAAAAAGTGATAGCTAAATATTTTCGAAACAGTGCTAGTTTGTCACAAATTTTGTCAAAACATGGTATTTGGCTATTTTTATGGTCTTAATGGTGTTGCTTTTTTCTCAGGATAAAAAAAAAGAAAAAAAAAAAAAAAGGTGTTGCTTTTTTTTGACTTACTTTCACTTTGTCCTATTATGTCTTTAATTAACTATCAACGGACGAAATTATATGTTTCTTCTTTATATCTACATGGTCTAATTGGATTTTTACTTGATCTAAAAATAATTATTATTTTTTGTCACTCAGTTAGCCGTATGGACCAATTGGATTTAACCCTTTGCCGGGTCAAATATGGTTTAATAAGAAGTCAATTTCTAATAATTCTAAGAAAAGAGTAATACAAAAACGTTTAGGGTATTATCATTGTTAGAATTTTCCTATTCAATTACAAGAGTTCACGCTTTTCGGAATTCATATTGGTAAAACTTCGCAAATTCTGAATTGTTCTGATAGCTTATTTGTATAATGTGGCTATCAAATAAAAAAAAAGCTTATTTGTATAATGTTTATTAAAAGATAGTTTTTAGTAACTCTTATTTTAGGGATAATTACAGTAAACCCACCTGTGGTATGACCCGTTTTCACTTTGCCTACCCGGGGTTCAATCATTTAGACTTTGTCCACTTGAGGTTCAATCCATTACCAATCCGTTACTCACCTCTGTTAAAATTAGGGGTAAAAATGTATTTTATCTTCACTGTTATGTCTCTCTCCTCTAAAAACAAAAAATAACAAAAAAAACTCAAACAAACAAGATCAAAGAGAGGGTTTTGTAGCTTGGATTCAAGAACACGCTTGCTTTTGGTATGAATAGTCTTGAGCCAATCAATCCAAATAAAATTTTTATATTCGCACAAATCCTAAAAAATATTTACAAAAATCCTACACTTGAAAGTGCTCTACTCTAATTTCACAAAAATCCTTTCATACAATTTCAGTTATTTACAAAAATCATACACGTTTTTTTGTTGAGAGTGGATTGTGGGTGATGCCGTGACTGGGTTGGCTTTGAAGAGAGGGAGAAGTCAGAGAGATAGAGATGAAGAGGGAGAAAACAATCCCACAGCAACCCGAAACCCACCACACCGATACACCAACACAACCTTCCCTTTCCTCCGATCCACATTGCCACCACCAACACAAACCCACAGCCACCACAAACCCACCACATCGATACGCCCAAACGCCAAAACACACTTTGACCCACGAGCAAGAAAGACCCACTCCGATCCACGCCAATACGCCCTAACGCCGAAACCCATTCTGATCCATGCCGAAACGCACTCCTACCCACGAGCAAGATAGCAGAGAGGCCATCATCTCAGTCCAAGTCTAAGGCAATCGAACACATCGTCCTGTTCAAGGTGAAAGACGAGGCCGAACCATTAAAGGTGAAGGCGTGGCTTGACGCTCTCAGCAGCTTGTCCTCCTTGGACCAAGTGGCCCAGCTCACTGCCGCCCCATTAATCGAAACTACTATCACGACCTGCTCATAGTCGAAGACGTCATGGCCTTTGATTGGGTCACCTTTGATCTTCATTTGGCGGTCACACCCAAACCCAAACCCGGATCCTCAATTTGAGTTAGCTTCTTCAAACTAAAGGAAGGAGATGAAAGCAAAGATGTAAAAAAATCAGAGATGGTTTGTTGTCGGGGCAGCAATAAGAAGTTCTTCAGCAGTCAAAAACCCTAACTTTTTTATTCTTGTTATATTTGTTTTTGCCTAAAAATGTGTTTTTCTAACGACAAACAGAGAGGTGGGCAACAAATGGGTAACGGATTGAACCTCAGGTAGACAAAGTGTAAATGATTGAACCACGAGTAGACAAAGTGAAAACGGGTCATACCACAGGTGGCATTACAAAAAAAATGGCCTATTGCGGCGAGCCAAAACCGCCGCAAAAGCTCAAAAAATCGCCGCTAAAGGTCCATTTCACCTATTGCGGCGGGGCCTATTGCAGCGGTTCTACCCGCCAACCTTGCGACGCCGCAATAGCTCTATTGCGGAGGTAACAAAAACCACCGCGATAAATCTGCCATTTAGCGGTGCCTTTGGTCTATTGCGGCGAGCTAAAAACTGCCACTATATGAGGTTATCATTCGGGTTAAGTGGCCTTTTAGCGGCAGGATAGGCCCACCGCTATAGGTTGTCACCTACAGCGGCGGTCAATAAGCGCCGCTATAGGGTTTCATGTACAACATACCCTATGTAGCTTTTAGCGGCGGTTTCGCCTGCCGCTATATGCTTGAAGCTTTAGCGGCAAGCAATAAACGCCACTATAGGGCTTCACTTATTTCTTAATTTTAGTCCTTCAGCGGCGGTTTTTGCCCGCCGCTATAGGTTATTTTTTTTATTTTTTCCTCTTGGGTTCTAAAACCACATTTCTATTTGTCATGCCACCTGGAATGAACCCAACAATCATAATCATAGTTGGTTTTATGATGGTATAACAAAAACTTAACCAACAGAAAGTCCAACATGAGGGCAATATCAAATTTAAAAAATAAGGTGAAAACCAATGATTTAAAACACTAAAACATGAACTCAATTAAAGGTTGCTCTTTTTACCCCTCTTAGTTAACAATTCCACCAAACCCTTTCTTCATGCATCCTAAAACTATTACAATCCACATATCAATAATCCACAACAAAACCTTTGGTCAAGAAAACAAAAAATAAACATTATATATGGACCCAAGTACAAAAACACAGCACTACAGCTAGTTTGGTTATTTAAATAGAATTTTTCATTTTTTAAAAATCAAATCAACAAATTAAACCACAACCCAACTCAAGTCAATAAAACCAACATCAAGCTACTTGGAACAGCTATACAGTTACCACTAATAGTACACAGTAATAGTTCCAAAAGGCTATTTACAGGGCCTACACAAACAGCAGAAAACTATCACACAAGTCACATATCAAACAATTTCTCTAGACTCTAGCAACAGACTTTGCATGGACTACTCACTAACAACTCTCCAAAATCAATAATCTATAAGAAAAATTCGGCAAAAAAATGATGACATGATTAGGTTAATTGACTTCTATAATGCTAGAAAACATGCATGTTTTTTCTTATAGTTCTCACAAATGAGAAAGATTTTTAAATTCTGCAGGCTAAACTCCCATTAGATTGAGGTCCTTTAGCTGGCTGTCATACTAAAGAAAAGAATGAAAGCAATACAAAAATTTAAGGAGGGTATGAAAGAAGAATGCAATCACTAATCTATAAGTATCAGTACATACAAGAACTACCAATTTCATTAACATTTTAAATTTTTTTTTAAATGGTTCAAGGTGTAGTCTAAAAATTCCCCATGCAAATAAGCTTTAGCCATCCAATTGTATGGTGGTGTTTTAGGGGTAAAATGAATAAAATTGATTAAGATAAGGGAATTATAGATTTAGGTAACTAATCTAATATGCTCCCATCACTTAATATGCTCCATATTATATATAAAAAAATAATTTATTCACATATCCAATGTTAGAGCACATATGACAGCATTCTCTAAAATTAAAATAAATTAAAATGTAGGTGATTGCATTTTGATAAATCTATAAATTTTCACTAAACAAAACAAAGCTATATACAAATTAACAGCCCTACGAGATAGTAGAACCAAACATATCACAGATCCCCAACTAAAAGTACAAGAGAAGACACTAAGGCAACTGTAAAATGGCGAAATCAGCAAAAAAAAAAAAAAAAAAAAAAAAAAAAATGATAAAGCACAGTGTAGTTCCTGAAACAATTAGAGGCTTTCTAGTTAAAAAGACAAAATACAAAGTATTTGTTTCATGTAAAAGACTCACCAGTGATTTGCGAAATGAATAAACCAAAGAAAAATTTAGAGAGATATAGAATACTAAAATTCATAAATTTGTTAATGACATTAAAATAATCAAAAAAATTTTGGAGCCTACGTCGCATTTACTTGTAGCCAAGTTGGTCATGAAACTGACATTAAAATAAAAATAAAAAGTTGTTGATGACAATGTATAGAATCACAGAAGGATCATATTAAAAATGTTGTAAATATCAAAATCATAACGTATAAATTTTAGAGTTACAATGATTTCAATTAGTCTCTCTCTCACACACATAGATGCCCAAGTTGAGTTCTTTCAGTGAGGAGACTTGATTAAGGAGGAACCTGTGTTAAGCAATTTTGAAATTTTCGATGCCCTAGTAATTTGAGTGGAAATTTAAGTATAAAGGTTTGCAATCAAGTAATTGGTAGAACCTGAATCAAGGTATTTATTTGGATCATAATTGGTCTTTGTAGAAGCAGTAAAAGTTGATGAGGCCCTGGCTTGGAGGGGGGTCAAATATTGTTTAAAGTTTATGCAACTCACCTCACTTGGAGGGGGGTCAATTATTGTTTAAAGAGGCCCTGGCTTTTGATGAACCACAGTTGGCCCTTGTTTATCTAAAGAAATCCTTCTTTGAGCATTAGCTCCAACATAGCCATTCACATCCCTAATGGTAAATTATTAGTTATTACAACAGAAAATTTAAATTTATTAGAAATGAAATGATAATACTAACAATAACACAACAATATTTGAATTAAGGTTCCATCCTAGTAATAAAGAATGACACATATCTAAAAGGAAAATAAATTGGACCAGCACAGGCGTATTTGTTCCATGAAAAGGAAAATAATGTCTACAAGATTAAATTGTGTCACACAAAAGCCAAATTCAGAGCCCTTCTCATGTGCCATCATCAAATTCATATACCTTTTTCCTATTATTATCCTGACTATTTTATAAAAATAAGAGGGCTCCACTGCCATGTGGACCAATGATGTAGACCTTTTCAGCATATATATATATATTTATTATAATCTTAAACAGTGACTATATTTCAAAATTGCTTCAGCCTAGCTAAGCCAAAGAATGTGAACTAAGTTTGTACACCACGTGACAAAGTTACATCAACCAGACAAAAAAAGGAAATGGCAACAGTCTGTATTTTCCCAGCATAATCAAAGAATTATTTAGAAAAATATTTCTAAATAATGGGCCTCTGCGATTCAACTTGGTAGAACCCTTTACAATTAATTGCCTATCCAGTGATCAATTGAATAAAGAGATCTGAGCAAGCCATAACATGTAAGAAGACTAGAGAGGAGGAATTAAATGTTGAGGATCCATTCAGTAGCATGTCCTATTTTCCAGTTTCAAAAAAATCTTATCTTTTCCTTAAAGGATTTGTTTTTTTGTGATGTGATTTGTAGTTAAACATCTTATCTTTTCCTTCAAAGAATTTCTCTAAATTCCAAGTCCTTGATCCATTTTCTTTTATTAAAAAACTTGCACATAGGAATTAAAGCAATTGAACATAGAAGAAAAGGCAGCTTCTCATTGTTATTTGAAAACAAAACCAACTAACTATGCCTAACAATAATCAAACCAACTAACTACTTTCCAGCCCTTATCTAATCCCTCCAACAATTTCCATTGTTGGTTGAGCTCCAACAACACTATACTAAACAAACCAAACGACATGACTCTCTAGTTTGAGTCCCAATGGGCTGACTTTTGTGAATTGGGTTGGCCCAATTTAGACCTAATGTTAAATATCTCATACTTGGGCCCAATTTTTTTTCCATTTATTGCCTTAGTGTCCACTGTATGGTAAGGCAACATTCTCAAACTACAAACCCTCTTAATCAATAACAAATTCTATTTTTGATGACGTGAAACCTCATCAAGGTAATAACAAAATTGCAGAACAAACATGACTTCAACTAATCGTCTTTAGAACAACTTAAACCATTCTTAACATTGGCTCGAACTAAGCCGTAGACAGTAGACTCAATATACTAATTCATTATCCAGTAAATCCCGACCCGAGCATTCATTGTATACCCAATCCTAGTTGCAAACCAGCATGCCCCAAACATTCAATGTTGCGTACCAGGGACATTGGCTAAGCTAAAAAAAAAAAACACTACGTATTGGAATAAAGTAATTAAAGTTTACATAAAAAAAAAAAAAAATTCACCTAGCACAATTTTTGTGGCGAGGCTACTTTGGCTAGGCAGTTTTTGTTGCCCAAGTGCGCATATAGAGTTCTCTAAGTTCTTGCAAATGACGACATCTATCTAAATGGCTAAAACCCTTTGTGACACCAATTGCATATAGAAACAAAAGCTTTGCAAGTTGAGATTCCAAAAGCCCAAAAAGGAGCTATAAATTTGCATGTAATGACTGACAGATTATATATATATATATATATATATAAGAAAATATAATAACTTCATGGAGAGATTTCAAAAGACAATAAAAGGCAATAACTTTACTTGTCGTAAAGTCAAAAGACTTAAAAAAACATATGGAGAGATTTCAAACGGAAAAAGAAAAGAGATGTTCATAAAAAAGAAAAAAGAAAAAAGAAAAAGAAAAGAGACTTGGCCCAAATCAAGAACTCAGTGTGCTAATACCATATTCGCAACCTCTTTTTTAATCTAAGCATTTTGCTTTATTTACAAAATCATTAACCAAAACCAAAACCAAAAAAAAATCATCAATCAATAGACATTCCTACTACATATTAATAAAATGTTTTCCACGAAGGTTATTTGTTAGAACTCCAAACAGGCAATTCATTTTCAGCTACTAATTTGCAGAACAAACTATTAAAACCAACATGTTGCCTATGTATTCATGCCGTTCTACCTCTTTTTAACTAATATTTACTAAATCAAAAAATTAAAAATAAAAAATAAAAGGACAAAGAATAATAAAAAGACAGAGAGAGAGAGAGAGAGAAAACCTGAAAAACGAGTCCAAGAAGTAGAAGCTTCCAATTTTCTAAAAGGAGTGAAACCTCTGTTGACGCCTCTGTGCATATTTTCCTCCATAGCTTCAAATGCAAACCAATAATAAATATACAAAAAAAAAAAAAAAAAAAAAAACACACACACACACACACACACACAAAACAAAAAAATGGTAGAGAGAGAGAAACATTTGGAGTCTCACGAGCAATGTAAAGAGGCATTTTGGAAAGAAAATGGTGAGAAAAAAAGAAGAAGAAGGTGACAAGGGCGGCTGGAAAGAAAATGGAAGGGGGGCGGCTAGAGTGCAGTTAGAAGTTATAAATATGCTAGGGTTTTAATGGTTTTAAAAATTAAAAAACTCAAAATTGCTAACGTGAAGGCTCGAACAAGAGAGCACTTACCGTTTCACTCTCACCAACCACTAAGCTACAGACACTAACACAACTTATATATATATATATATATATATATATATATATGCTAGAGTTTTAATGGTTTTAAAAATTAAAAAAAAAAACTCAAAATTGCTATATATATATATATGCTAGGGTTTTAATGGTTTTAAAAATTAAAAAAACTCAAAATTGCTAACGCGAAGGCTCGAACAAGAGAACACTTAGTCATTACACTCACACCAACCACTAAGCTACGAACTCTAACACGGCTTTGAGTTACATATATATATATATATATACACATATATCCGTTGATTACATTAATTACATTAGTCTTATCCAAAAAATTAAAACTGTTGATTAAACAAACAAAAGCCATTGTAATCAAACAACCTCCACCAATCATTTTTAATACTGAACAAAAAAAAATATCAAACTATGGTTAAGTTACATCTGATGTAACTCTAAAACAAGTTACACCAACTAATCACTTATTATTGAATTCATATTTTGAAAATCCAACTGTTGGATTACATGTTCTATATGTTCTTAATGTGCATGCCAATTTTCATGTCAATCGGGTGTAATTTACAATTTGATCTTTAAACTCATCTTTTATGTGTTATTTTTATTTTTAATGAAAGAAAATAATTCTTTGAAATCACAACCAAGAACACTCATATTACCTTCTCTGCAAATCGTACCCAGCCAAAACCTAGAAATTCAACTCATACATTGAATCTCCCTTCACCAGAAATTTCATTTGTAAACCCACATCAAAGAAATAAGAAAACCCATCGAAATAGTCATTCAAACAAAAAACCCAAACCATCCATATGCTCAAAGAATACCAAGTGGTGCTAAGAGCTCAACGTCTCCAACAACATAGAAGATCGGACAAAGAAGGAGAGGAAGAAGCAAACTCAAATACTAACCAGCCTAAAATGTAAGGACGAAAATGATGTTTTCATTTATATTTTATTAGATTTTGTATATAATTAGGTTTCTTACTGACCAGCCTAGAAAAAATTATTAGTAAGAGGTATTTGCTTGTATTATTATACGGTAATGGAAAGGAATCATGATGAAAAGAGTAGGAAAAAATCTTTCGAAAAGCTAATCCAATCTAGTTCTATATTATTCTATACAGATATATGTCAAGAAATTTATTAAAAAAAAGTTTAAGAATATATTCTTAAACTTTTTTTATAGCCATATAAGTACACAACACATGCCAATCACGTGCCATTATTAGATTTGAAATTTAATCGTTGGATTTGAAGAGTGTAATGAAAGGTTCATTTTGATAAATTATAGTCACAATCAAATGGTTGGATTTAGAAAAAGGCACGGTCAATAAGTTATTATAGAATGTTACACCAATCAATTACTCATTATTAAATTCATATTTTGAAAATCTAACTGTTGGATCACATTTTCATGCCAATCGGATGTAATTTACCATTTGATCATTAAACTCATCTTTTATGCATTATTTTAAACTACAAAAACTTGAAAAAAAAATTAAACAATTGATTGATGACATGGTTATTAATCTTTGATCAACTTGAAATTTTGTAAACATGAAAAATATATGACAATAATATAATCTAACGGTAGATTTGTCAAAATTCACATTGAATTAAGAAATATAGGGTTGGGTTCAAGTTACATTTAATGTAACTCTAGAAAATGTTATACCAACCAACAAGTTATTCTTGAATTCATATTTTGAAAATCCAACCGTTGGATCACATTTTCTATATGTTATTAACATGCATACCAATTTTCATGCCAATCAGATGTAATTTACCATTTGATCTTTAAACTCATCTTTTATGCATTACTTTACACTACAAAAACTTGAATTTAAACAATTGATTGATGACATATCTATTAATATTTGACCACCTTGAAATTTTGTAAGCATGAAAAATATATGAAGATAATGTAATCTAACGGTAGATTTGTGTGACTTCACATTGAATTAAGAAATATAGGGTCGGGTTTAAGTTACACTTGATGTAACTCTAAAAAATGTTACAAGAAATCAATAAGTTATTATTGAATTCATATTTTGAAAATCCAACCATTGGATCACATTTATTATATGTTCTTACCATTTTCATGCATGCCAATTTTCATGCCAATTAGATGTAATTTACCATTTGATCTTTAAACTCATCTTTTATGCGTTACTTTAAATTACAAAAACTTGAATTTAAACAATTGATCGATGACATGGCTATTAATCTTTGATCACCTTGAAATTTTGTAAGCATGAAAAATATATGAAGATAATGTAATCTAACGGTAGATTTGTCAAAATTCACATCGAGTTAAGAAATATAGGATTTGGTTCAAGTTACGCTTGATGTAATTCTAAAAAATGTTACACCAAGAAATAACTTATTGTTGAATTTATATTTTGAAAATTCAACCGTTGGATCACATTTTCTATATGTTCTTAACGTACATGCCAATTTTCATGCCAATCAGATGTAATTTACCATTTGATTTTTAAACTCATCTTTTATATGTTATTTTAAACTACAAAAACTTGAATTTAAACAATTGATTGATGACATGGTTATTAATCTTCGATCACCTTCAAATTTTGTAAGTATGAAAAATATATGAAGATAATGCAATCTAACGGTAGATTTGTCAAAATTCACATTGAATTAAGAAATATAGGGTTGGGTTCAAGTTACATCTGATGTAACTCAAACAAATGTTACACCAACTAATAACTTATCATTAAATTCATATTTTGAAAATCCAACTGTTGGATTACATGTTCTATATGTTCTTAACATGCATGCTAATTTTCATGCCAATCGAGTGTAATTTATAATTTAATCTTTAAACTCATCTTTCATGCGTTATTGTAAACTACAAAAACTTGATTTTATACAAAAACCTTACCTATAGCGGCGGTCACAAAAAACGCCATAATAGATCTCATGTATAGCGGCGGGCCAAAAACGCGCCGCAATAGGTGACATATAGCGGCAGTTTTCGCACCCGTCGCAATAGGCCTGCTGCAATTTCAGGGTCTATTGTGGCAGGTCAATAGGTCATTGACTCGCCGCTATATCTAAGCTGAAGGCCGCTAAAGCAGGTCTATTACGGCGGGTCATTAGTCTACTGCAATAGTACGCCGCAGTATACTAGATCTATTGCGAATGGCCCGCCGCAATAGATCTCATGTACAGCAGCAGGCTTAAAAAGCGCTGCAATAGGCTACCTATAAGTGTTTGACTGTAGTGGTACACTCATGATTGCTCCAGAAGCTTATAAACCATGAGCGGGGCGCTTCTTTAGGCGATGTGGGACTCATATGCCGCTCCTAGTGAGCGCTTGAGCTCCCACCCCTTTAGAACAAAATCTTGCGGGCCTGGCTCCCCAAAGAGAACAAACATGATTGCAGAGGTGACCCAAATATCTCCCCTACAGATGTCTTAAATTGCAACATTCAAACTTGGTTTTAAGTCTGAATTTTGAGTTTTAACATGGGTTTATATCAAGAGTCTTCTAACTGAATTGATTTGCACTCTTTATTGGTATTTTAAACGGGGACATCTAGACTTTAATTGCCTCCTTCTCCATTATAGTTATTAAATTATCAAACAAACATCAGTTTATTCTTTTCCAATCTTTCTGTTAATAATTTGTTAAATACTTTTTTGTTTTCAAATTGAGATTTTGAGAAATAAATTTGAACTAAGCAAAAGTAATGAGATAAATGATTATATGGTTCTATTAAGGTGACAATGTAAACTAAGAATATTTTCTTTCTTAAATAAAGAAAAACGTACATAAAAGATAGATAAAGTGATGGAAATTAACGTCTACCTAACTTGACCGCCACTCGTGTGAAAAGGAGAAACATTGCTCCGAAAGTACCTAACAACTTCCCTTGTGTGTGGATGTGTTAAACGAGTTTGGGAGTCTTTGGACTTGGAATCTTATAAGAAAGTTGAAAATATAGCTTTCTTTCTTCGGAAGCTTTTAAGAAAGTTATCACTGTGGTTTGTTGTCGACCGAATATTATGACGCGGTGTCTATTCAAGCTTATTACGCGGTGTCGATCTCGGAGGTTTGTGAGAGATGCAGTGGTCTATAAAAAGGTTGGGTATGTAGCTTGCTTTGTTGATCTCGTGAGTCGTGAGCACCCACAAATGGCTGTGCAATTGGTAATCACGATTAGTTTCTTACTTCTGCTGACATATGGATTTGCAGAAGCAGCACCTATTCCTCAACCGGGTTGTAAAACTCACTGTGGAAAAGTTAGGATTCCATACCCGTTTGGAATCGGACCCGGTTGTTACATGGAGGACTGGTTCCAAATTGTTTGCAATGGAACTGGAGCCTTCCTAAAAAAAATTAACATGGAAGTGCTTGAAATCAATATTATTGATATCAACACTTGGGCAATCAATACGGTTCGCGTCAAAAGTTCAATAGTATCTGATCCCAATTGTCGGAGTTGGAGCAGTGGTGGAGGTGTGAACATTATAGAAACTCCTTTTGTCTTCTCCGACAAAAACACGTTCGTATCGGTTGGTTGCAACAACTTGGCAACAATAGTCGGAGCAGAGCCGGTCGTGTTTGGGTGCAGATCACATTGTAACAGTAGCTCGATGAACGGAGAGCGTAATTCATGCGCAGGCTTGAAGTGCTGCAAGTCCACAATCCCTTCAGGTCTTCAAGTATCTCATGTAGATTTTTAAAATATAGATGATAACCTCACAGGGAAAAGTACGGATGATAAAAAGTTCCGAAAGGGATGCGAGTATGCTTTCTTAGTAGAAGCTGACTGGTTCCCCTCAGATATAAACCATTCCTTTTCCGTGGAGGAAATAGATTTCATTCCCGTGGTGCTGGACTGGAGGATATATAAACGGATGAAAAATTTCCATGAGATGCTTGAGTCCTTCAACAAAAGACAGGATTTCTATTATGACTTTTACAATAACAACATATACATTCACACGATGGATAGAGCCACGCCTAACTTAATATCGAACTTTTCAAGCTTTT
Source organism: Castanopsis chinensis (assembly GCA_032878915.1). NCBI lineage: Eukaryota > Viridiplantae > Streptophyta > Magnoliopsida > Fagales > Fagaceae > Castanopsis > Castanopsis chinensis. The sequence goes on from JAVQMG010000105.1 coordinate 10,817,662, forward strand.
CTTGTGCCTGCATAGCCGGATACGAAGGAAATCCCTACCTGTTGACCGGATGTGAAGGTAAATTTGTGTTACTAAAATTACTTGTATAGCTTTAGTTTCGCATAGTCATGATTCATCCATTAAAGTCTGACTTTTCATGCTTTTCTTTTTTGGCTGAAAATCTTTAGTGTTTATTTTGTTTGATTCAATTGTAGCCCTAATTCTAGAATGCAGCCTCTAGCATAGTATTGAGTGGAAGTCCACCCCTTCCGGTCTCCACCAGTACTCCATATTCCTTATGAATTTGAAAAGATAAAATTTAAGGAAATAAAATTACAAAATAGACCCCTAAAGTTTGAAATTTTACGCCCCTAAAGTTGACCTTTTCATTTAGTGTATTAGCAATGGTTACACAAACATAGCTACAGGTTTAAATGAAGAAAAATTTGCAAAGTATACCCCTATATTAATACAGTATTTTTTTATTGATTGTTTTTTTATATAAGGTTAACTAGTCTTATATTATAAAATATGTTATTGGGCTGAAATTAGGATAAGACATATTGGCTTAGATATGAATTTGCAATTTGCATTTGTGCTGATACTTTAAAAAAAAAAAATTGGCCTTTTACCAAATAGTTAAATTTATGAACATATAAATAATGTATATATTATATAAATATATTTAAAGAAATACTATATTTATGTTTGCTTGGGATGTGAAAAATACATTTAAAAGATAAATCTCCATATTTAATTGGACTATTTTAGTTAACTTTTCTATTTATACTAATTTGATATATTTATTTATATTTTAAATAATTATTAAATTAATTATGACGTCATCACGATTTAATTTCAGTTTGATCTTAAACATTTTGAACATTTTTGTTTTACGGCTCATTAAATGGCCCGAATCTTAAAACCATGCTCTAAATTTCAGGAGATAAAATTCAAATTCTAAAACTTAAAGTGTAAAATATAAACACCCCCAAACTTTTGAAGTGTAGTTTGCAATTTAGCCTAGAAATAAAGTAATTATTTGATAGTGATTATTTCTTCAATAAGTTAAATCCTAGAAAGAGTGAGAATGTGTATGTACGTAGAAGTGTTTAAATTATTTTGAAAGTTACGAGTAGGGTTATATACGGTGTGGTGCAGCCGGTTTTTGTGGTCGTTTTTGCACCACACCAGAATCTTTGGTTTCCTTAAAACCCAAGCCGCCGCCGTGCCTGAGGAACGGTTCTCCGGCAACCTCGGTAGCGGTTCCGGTCGGCGCGGTGGTCGGTGTCCACTCGTCTATCACACACACAAAGAGGAAGAGATATCTAAATTCTAAAACCAAAATTAAACCCAGAAAACTCAAGGATTCAAACTACAAACAAAACTTAGATCAAATCTAAATAGCAAAAGATTCAAAACCCATCACAAACCCAAATATTAAAACCCATTACAAACCATTTGTTTGAATCTAATTGAGCTGAGTGATGGAGCTAGTGGGTACGATGTGCGGCTGAAAGAAAACAAGAAAAAAAAATCTAATACAATGACTTAAAAGTGTAGAAGTCTAAAGAGTGAAAAGGATAAATGAGAGTAAAGAGGAGAAAGGACTAAATACTGATAGAGAGTGAAGAGAAAAAACTTGTGTGGCTGAGATCAAAAGGGGAAAAAAAAAATTTCTACAGGGACTAACTCAAACAGTGACAGCTTTCGTTTTTTATTTTATTTTTTTTAAAAATGCAAGTGGGAATGACAATAACCATGTTTCTTTTTTTAATATATTTTTTTTCAAAAAACTTGATTGTAACCCATAACCCATACAGCCATACAACTTTTTTTTTTAATAATTTTTTTTTTTTTTTTAAAATGCAAGTGGGAGACAGACTTAGACAAGACCACTCTCTGAGTCTCTGACACATGTTTTGGACTGAGAAAGACTTAGAGTCTTAAACAGACTTACACATTTTTTTGTTGACTATTTTTCTCACAGCCTCACACACATCAACTTCCTCTTTAATTTAAAACTTCTTTTTGATAAGGCCCTGTTCATGGATGAACTCATGAACGTTAGGTGGCCTAACGTTTTTCTTCAGTTCTTCCTCAATTCTTTCCTTTTTTTGCTAACCTTCTTCAGTTCTTTCTTATACATATTAACATATATATATATATATATATATACACACACACACATATATATAACATTCTTGGGTTGGTTCGGTCTTCATCGGTGTGCACATCTTGGCGCCAATGGTTGCACCGGTCCGACGTCAGCACTAAAAATCTACCATCGACCACCATGCCGGAAACCTTCGGCAGAGCTTTGAGCGGGGCGGGGTGGGGCGGTGCGGTCAGATTGATTTTGTCGGTGCTGGTATATCCTTGAACAGGCCTAATTAAGAGTACCCATTTTAAGATTGGCTTGTGCTTAAGGATTTAGCCCCAGGAAATTATTGCATGGTGCAATTATCAATTTATCATGGTATTGTACGTGATCAGATGTTAAAGTTTAAAAGGTTAAAAAGTTAAAAAGCTGAAAGTTAAAAGGTTAAAAACTCATCCAATGTAAGAGCTAGGGTCATTGCACCATATTATCAAAGCTTAGAAACCTTCTTTTTTTTTTTTTTTGGAGTATCAAAAGCAGAAACCTCATGTACCCATTTCCTTCATTAAGCTATTTAGCAAAAGACGGAAAAAAGATTGTGATTTATTTTTTGTTCAAATAATTGCTATTTTTAATTACTAGGATCCAGGGACGGAGTTAGTAGTATATATATTTTTCTAAGATTTTTGAATTTGTGTCCAAGAAAAATCTCTTTGCTACCCCCACCCCCCTAAATAAAAGATCCATTGCCCCTTTAAACAAACAAATTAACCCAAACATCAATAGGAAAAAAAAAAAAAAAAATCCCATTAACCAAAACAATTTGGAAAAAGCCCAAAAAAAGAAAAAAGAAAAAAAGAAAGAACTCTTAAAAAATTTCTCAGGTTTGATATACAGATGTATGATCTTAGCCCTATCGATTTTCAAAAAATAAATTATAAATTAATATGATCACAGCAGTCAACCTGCTTCACTCGTTCTTACTGGTGTTTGTCACTTTGTCTTCTCTGTCCAAGCACGGACCAAGCTTTCAGTTTTCACTGGAGAAATGCGTTTACTCTCTCTAATTGTGACAGATTTTCTCCAAACTAGGTTGAAGAACAACCCTTCAAACTCCTCCAACGTCTTTTTATTGAATGTTAATTTTGAAAATTTAACTATTAAATTTCATGTTTTCCATGTTTTTAACATGCATGTTAAATTGTGTTCAAATCAGATGAACTAAGTTTAATTACAAAATTGTTTGTAACCTAAAAATGCAATCTTATTCAATAAAATAAACATTACTAGATATTTTGAAAATCTAACCGTTGAATTGCATATTCTTTACACTCTTAATACACGTCATATTTTTTTGTCTTATTTATAATATGCTCTAAAAGCTTATATTCTATGTATACTTTTAAACTACAAAAATTTGCAATTTAAACAATTCATTGATGACATAGCTATTACTCTTTAATTTTCTGAATATTTTCCAAGCTATGTTATAATTTCAAATGATCAAAGATCAATAACTATGTTATCAATTAAATGTTTAAATTTTGAAATTATATAGTTTAAAATTATGCATAGTTTCTCCAAGGAAAAAAAATTATGCATAAAAAATAAGTTATGGATTAAATAGTAAATAATATTTTATTGGCATAAAATATGACATATGTATAAAGAATGTAAAAAACATGCAATCTAATAGTTAGATTTTCAAAATATGTATTCATGTTAATTTTTTTGTAGAGAGTTGTTGCCTTAAGTTATAACCAAGTTTGTAATCAAACTTTGTCATAGAGAATATAAAAAAAAAAATGTAATCCAATACTAGATTTGTCAAAATTCACATAAAAATATATTGAATTGAGTTATAATCTTATACTATAACTAAATTTGTTGTCAAACTTTGTCCTCATATTTTTATGGTAAAAGATAATATTATTATTATACCTTTTTATTTTTTTTATGAACAATATTATTATACCTCTTAAATAAAGTCTACCCTCTCGGTGAAATTAATAATCTAAGGCATATTGTAATAAAGGCAAAAAAAAAATAAATAAATAAAAAGAAGACAAGTGTAACATTGGGAGAATACAGCTCAGTTTTCAAAAAATCTAATACCCATTAGCTACAAGATTTTTGGTCTCTCGTTCATGGAGTTTTAGATCAAGTTCTCTTCTAAGACATAAGAAAACTAGAAAATCAAACTATCACAAGTTATTGGATATCTGTCGCCTTAGCTCCGACCCTAAGTGTGACTATCTAATTTCTAAACAATATCTCGGTCAGTTGACTAAAACATTACAATTTTTTTTTACTTCAAGGAAGTATGGCCGGAATTTGCCGTATCAGTGCTTAGGCTGGAACAGAAACACGGTTGTTTCGTTCTGCTCCAAATACCGGGTCATACTGGGACGTACTCGCTCTTTCGGGAAAAATACTAGATATCGGCCGGAAAATGAAAATCGGCCGGTAAAGTGTAAACCGACGGAAAAAAGAAAAATAGAAAGATACCCAGATCCTTGCTGTCGCTTCCACTTTTCTGGTAGTGACGCCACTTTGCCGATCATCGTCCATCTCCTTTTTGTCTTTGGTTCTTCTTCTTCTTCATCTCTCGTACAGAGTTGCTCCACTTCTGTTTCCCTTCTTGTTGTCTAATGTTTCTTTAAACTTGCATTGCCTTTTGCTTTTACTTTTCATCAAAGAAGATACTTTGTAGAAGTGTGCCCTGACACTACCCATGTGAACTTGGACCGTTTAAATTTCAAATAGATTTATATATATATATATATATATATATATATATATATATTAATATTACGACTACAAACTTGACTACTATTATTAATATAATTATCACCATGTAATCTATTAAATATTATCTACGCATTTTATTTTGATTTATTATTAATGAGTTGACGCTTTAATAAGAAGGTTCACAATTAAAGCATATATGTAAATTATCATTTTAAATATTTGCAACAAATTATATATATTTTGAATAATGAATATATATATATATATATATATATATATAAATTACCGATAAACTTGAATGGTATATCGGTAGTGAAATATTTTATTTTTTAACCAAGCCGAAACAGCCTCCAGTATGATATTAACTTCTATACTTTTGAACTTAACTTTGGTTCAGTGTAGCTAGACATTGGACCAATCCTAATCCTTTCTACAATAGGTATTACAATTTCTCTCCTCCCAAAAAAAATACGTGTATTGTACTAAAATGGTCCAAATTAATTAATTTTTGCTACACCTATATACCAAGAATCTAATTAAGCGCCAAATTCTCCTCTTGTATATCGCCAAATTCTCCTCATGTGAAAAATGTTTAATTATATCTCAAATATTTATAGTTAACTATACTTTTTTTTTTTTCAATTAATGTAAAAATTAGATCATAGTTTGAAATATTACGAGAATACAAAACATATTATAATAGTTAGTACAAATTAAACAATTTCCAATTATTATATATTTTTTTATTAGTGCTATTATAGGTTTTACGTCACATACACGCATCACTTTGCATTGCTATGCTTGAAAGTATATCTAAAGATTTTAGATACATAAGTTGGAAAATACAACCAACTTAGGTGCTTTTTTTTTTTTTTTTTTTTTTTTTTTTTTTTTTTTCACGATGTAATGAGTTGCTCTTCTTCTTAATAAAAGTTGCTATATTCTTATAAAATAAAATAAAATAAAATAAAAATAATTTAGCTACTTAAGTTATTGTTCACTCTTCTAAAAAAAAAGTTATCGTTCACTATGATACTCATAAAATTATAATATAATCATATGGAATGGTGAGCTGATTAGTTGTTACCTAAAATGCTTGGTCAAAACAATCATAAGACGAAGCAATACTAACTTCTGTGTTTGAACTAAGCTCTTGTCGTCGTATAGAAAATTTGGATTTGAATTCTTACTTCATCAAAATTAATTAATTTTTTTCCTTTTTTTTTTTTTTGCTATACCTTTACTGTATCAGATATAAATGAATGCGCGGATCCAAATCTCAATTCTTGTCCAATCAAGTGGGATTGTCAGAACACAGAAGGAAGTTACCATTGCGGTAGAACGAAGAACATCATTATAGGTACATCATTATACTCATTAAATTTGGAAAGAAAATTGCTATGCTAAAATTATAAAATTAATTAAAATTTATTTATTTAATTTTTTTTTATATAAGATAAAATTTCTACTCTTGTGTAATCTAAATGTATATGTGTGTAAAGCTCCATTCTTAAGACTTGAACTCCGGTCCATATCTACCACACTTTACAAGCACTTATACTTATAAAGTGACCACCACATAAAAAATTTGCGGTGATAATTCATATTTATAATTTACACAAAATCCCCATGATATGTCCTCCCTGTAACTTGTATTAATTAGTTACATCAACAAATTTTGATTTTTATGATGTGTTGGCTAATAGTATACAGTAAAATGAAAAAAGTTTTCGTAATACGCTTAAAGGTCATGTTAACAGGTACTCTTAAGACAATTGTTAATTAGTTATATTTGAATAGTTTTAATATCATTTTCACAGGAATATAAAAAGCTATCAACATAATTAATTACTTTATAATTTTTTAATAAAATATTTCTAAAAATAGATTTTAAACTAATGTCCTTAGGACATTTGTTAACATTTTCCTATGTTGAATCCTTAGCACCATGAAATTATGAATTTAATAAAGTTACCCAGATGCACAAGTTTTTAAAGTCCAACATAGAATGATTTATGTAGTAACGTAACTTTTTAGCCTTAAATTAACTTTAATGTACAAGATTGGCCTAGGGCCTTATGGAATGAGGGGGGATTGGTTTAGAATAACATTCTCTATTGGTTATAAAGCAAGTCTAAGTGAAACATTGTCTTATAGTTAAATATAAATTAAATAATATTTACTACATATTGCTAACATTTTTTTTTTTCACTTGATAATATGGTTAATCTAATTAATTTTCTTTATAAGAAACTTTTTTCTATAAAAGCCATTGACATATATTGTTAAAAAAATAAAAATTATTGAATATTTTGAGAATATTATAAATGCGTACTTTCCTATTTCACATGAATTTAATTAGTGGATCTCATCATTACCCATAAAATATTATTAACTGAACATGTATTCCGAAAGAGTTTAGTTCTTCTATATAATTTAGTAAATTAACTAATTTTTTTTTCTCTTAATAGTCAATCTTCTAGAATATTTAGGTTGAAAGATTAATATAAACCATCAACTTTAGAATAAAAATTATATTTCAGACAATATTCAAAATGGATAAAATATTTTGTAAACTATCATCATCTAGTGAGACTGTATATGTGTGTGTTTATTTCTTAAAAAAAAACAAAGAAAAAAAGAATGGGTTATTGTCTCACATTGTTTAAGAGAGTGTGTTGTGTGTAGTATAATTTGCTTCACCTCCACATAAAAGTTATCCTGGTTTTTTATTAAAATTTATGGTGTGCCTTTGTGTTAGAAGTTAGAACTCATTTCCCTCTCCCTTGTGTGTGTTTGTTTCTTAAAAAAGAAAAATAAATAAATAAAAGAGTTTTTATTAAAATTATTACACTTTCTTACCGTTAGGAAAACTCAGGAAATTACCTACATGGCTTATTAAAAGAGTTTTTTTTTTTAGAAAAAAAAGAAAAAAAAAAAGCTGACCTTGGTATTAGATGTTGTTTTAGTGATGACTATTGATACACAAATAGAAAAATTATGCATAAAATTTATGTACGGTAATGTGGTAGTATACTTCATTCTTCATAGAAATTAAAAAAAAAAAAAAAACAAAAACGAAAACAAAAAAACAAAATTTTAGTGACTATGCCATATGCATTGTAAGATCAAGTGTGACTGTGTCCTATGAGATATTATGCCTGTGCTGTTTTTAACTTGAAACTTCAAAATATGTTTGTGAAAATTTGGATTTTTTTTTTTATTCAAATAACTTGTGTTTTTAGATTTTTTTGCTTTACTTGTTTAGGACCCAAAGCTAAAATTTTGGGGTTTTTCTATTATTTATTTTTATATTTATTGATTAGTCAAGAGAATTTATTTAAAATGATTCCACGCACGTCGACTATAAAATTTTACTAGGTAAGCCTTATCAATTTTTTTATAAAAAATTTCTCAAATTTTTTTAAAAAGAAGAAATAATTAAAAGATTTATTTATTATATTGTTGATGTGACATTAATCACAGTCATTGACATTTTAAAGTAAATTTGATAATAATTTGGTTATTTATTTATTAATATTAAAGTGGCATTAATCATGTTACTTGTCGAATTAGTTTGTAAGTTTCCAGTTAAATGAGAAGCATATAGCAGTTTTAGTATTTTTTTTTTCAGGGAATAGTATTTTCTTTGTTGATACTAAACAAATGCAAGTTTGTATCCCCCCACCATTGTTAAAATCCTACTTCCCCCATCCTGGTTTCTTCCCTAGGAATGTGACTGCAATCTTTCATGGTTTGGTTTCTTTCATTTTATTTTTCCCATACCAAAAAAAAAATAATAATAATAAAAAAAAAGCAGGCCCTTATTCGGTGTTTAAGCACATGTAAGTTTGGGGTACTCATGTTAAATATATTCGCATAATAACTAGGGAAATTTTTACTAAGTTAAGAGTAAACCCAAACTTGAAGCCTTGTCTGCTTGATTTGTTGTTCAGTCTTATCTCTGTGTTCTTAATCATAATCTTAAAGTCCTTACATGAGGAGGTGAAACACAGGAGACCATCGCATGTGTTTGCAACTAGTTTCATGCTCTGAAGTGTACAACGTATATAATTTCTTTTGTAAAGAAACTAGGTGTTTTTGGATGTTGTAAAAAAATTATTAATTTGGAAATATTGTAGTAGCAAATTTTAAAAGATATAGGATTTTTTTTTTTTTGGTACAAAATCTATTCAACATTTATTAAAATTTTTGAATTGCATAACTTTAAATCACTGAAATATTTTGTTTTTATTTTCATAACTTGAGCAGGAATTAGTACAAGCATTGGAGGGCTAGTTCTACTCATTATCATGTGGCGGCTATACAAAATGAAAAAGAAAAGAAATGAAATCAAGTTAAAAAAACAATTCTTCAAAAGGAATGGTGGTTTATTGCTACAACAACAATTATCTTCAAGTGAACATAACATTCAACATACAAAATTATTCACTTCCCAAGAGTTGGAAAAGGCAACTGATCAATTTAATGAAAGTAGAATACTTGGAAAAGGTGGGCAAGGTATGGTCTATAAAGGAATGTTAACTGATGGAAGTATCACTGCAATTAAAAAGTGCAACATTGTGGATGAAGGTAATCTTGAACAATTCATTAATGAAATTCCTTTGCTAGTCTATGAGTTCATCCCAAACGGAACACTTTCTCAATATCTCCATGAAGAAAGTGAAGAGTTTCCACTGACTTGGGATATGCTCTTGAGGATTGCCCAAGAAGTTGCAGGAGCTCTTTCTTATCTACAGTCAGCAGCTTCACTACCTATTTACCATCGAGATATAAAATCTACGAACATACTCCTTGATGATAAGTACAAAGCAAAAGTAGCGGATTTTGGGATTTCAAGGTCAGTAACCATTGACCAAACTCATCTAACAACGGTAGTATATGGCACTTTTGGGTATTTAGACCCAGAATATTTTCAAACAAGCCAATTTACAGAAAAGAGTGATGTTTATAGTTTTGGTGTAGTCCTTGCTGAAATCTTAACTAAAGAAAAACCAATCTCTTTAGTGAGAATACAAGAAAGTAGGAGTCTTGCAACATATTTCACCCTTTCAATGGAAGAGGGCTTTCTATTTGATATTCTCGATGCTAGAGTGAAGAAGGAAGGTGATATACAAGAGATCATGCTCGTTGCTGAGCTTGCAAAAAGGTGCCTAGAATTGAATGGGAAGAGACGTCCTACAATGAGGGAGGTCACAAAAGAGTTAGAGGGAGTTCGAAAAACTTTTAATGGTCAAGAAAATTATGAGATATTGTTAGAATGGAAGAAACAAATCCTAGTGATGATGTTTCTTCACCAACACAATCAATTTTAGAAACTAGTGCAACTGCAACATTCGACGCCCTACCACTTTTATCTTTGACATCAGCGTGATTGATATAATTGTTTTAGGTAATAATTTGCTTTCAATTTCATATTGTGAACTTGTTTAAGACCATTTTAATGTACTTTTATCTTGTCTATTTTTTGGTAATTTATTTTAGTATTTCATTGTGTATTTTAGACTCAACACGCGGGCGTAACATGATAGCTTTCTAGCTATTCATATGAAGCACATTGAGTTTCTCACACAACATTTCATAATTAAGGTAGTTCATTCAATGACGTGGTGACCTTAATCCCATGGTGTTGGTTTAATGGTTCCTAAGGCTTCATAATCTATATATATATATATAAAACCGAAGTTCTGCTTGCTCCACAATTTTCCACGTCAGCATTGTTTTCTTTTTCTTTTTATTTTAGATTCTTTTTCCACATCAGCATCATTTAAAAAAAAAAAAAAACTGATAGATATTAGAAGATCATATATAGATATGTATAGTGAGATTAACGTCATTTATCCAATTGCCATGTATTAAGAGTCCCATTAAGAATTGGATGTACACAATACAAAAACAAATACTATTATATAGTGTTCACCTCATCGTCCCAAAATATATATATATATATATATATATATATATATATAAAAATAGCTGAGAAGAAAGGGACGCGTTTGCCGTGCTGTAAGAGCATTCTTATCAAACATTGTAAAAAATTTAACATTTACTCTCTCAAAACCTATATTTATAACATATAGCATACTACTTTACAATACAACCTATATCAAAACTTTTATTTTTTTTTAAATTTCATTTAAATATTGTTTCTTTATTATTTTTTACTAATTTTTTATTTTCCCACTCTCTCCTCTGTCTCTCTCTTTCCCAGCTTTTATTAAACAAGTATATTTTTTTTTACAATCTTGCTACAGTGGGCTGCTATGTCTAGCAGTCCACTGTAGCTGGATTGTAAAAAAAGTAAAATTTGAAAGGATTGATGGAGGGTGGTTTTTTGTAATGATAGCATATTGTATCTCAAATTTTAGCATCAATAGCATTTGCTGACCTTGATGAGAATGCTCTAACTTCCTTCGCCTTGGTTTTTCTTTTCTCTCTCTCTCTCTCTCTCTCTCTCTCTCTCTCTCTCTCTCTCTCTCTCTCTTCAATTCCATTCGTTACTTTTTGCTTCCTTCTCCTTTGGAAATTCAAATCAAACTATAAGCTGCCTTTTGTTTGGTTTCCTTCATTCATTGAATTTGATTTCGATTACGAATTTGAAAAGCGGAAAATTTTTAAAAAATTTGAGTATTGGGAATGTCATACGCTTATCTCTTCAAGTACATCATCATCGGCGATACTAGTACTCTCTCTCTCTCTCTCTCAAATTTTGAATTCAGATCTCAATAATTATTAGTTTGTTTCAATCGCATCGAATTACTTCGTTGTTCATCTTTCTCTGTTTAATTTTATCCAATCACCTACTCTGATGATGGGATTTTTGATTTTGTACGTGAGAATTAATTAATTCATTCATTCTCTATGTCGGATGTGATTCTCGGCTTTATTCTATATATTCCAGCATGGAATTGGAAGTCTTTCACTATGACTTCTTTTCTCTTTTTTAATTTAATTTACGAGAAAACGAAATCCCTGAATTTTGAATTGAAATTGTAGCTAACTAATGAGACTTTTGTTTGAGTTTAATAAAATAATGTGAGTCGACTCTTGGAGTTATGTACTTTAACAATTGTTGTTGTTGGATGGAATCAAAATGGAGTTTTGTGATTGATTGGCTTCTAGGAAGGGTTTTGTTTTAGAAATATTATTTTTATTATCATTATGAGTTTGATGTGAAGTGAATTTATGGTTTATGGTTTATGGTTTATGGTTGTGCAGGAGTGACTTACTCTTCTATATATGTATAAACCTATGTGTGCTACCGAAAATTATTTTTTGTTACAAACACTTCTTTCTCAACCTCAAGGTACGAAAATTTCTCTTCACAGCTTTCTCTCTTTAGTTTTTGTATTCTTAACAGCTTTCTCTCTTTAGTTTTTGTATTCTTTCTTATAGTAGTTTGTGTATGTTTTTCCTTTAATGGTTTGTGTTTGTGTAACCCAATCCATTAAATATCATTATCTTTGTTTTCATACTAAAAGTTTATGTTCTGGTCAATTAATATCTTTGTAGTGGGAAGTTTAATGAAAAGTTTTTAAAATCTTATATTTAATAGCTTTTCCGTGCATCGCATGGGTTAGCGACTAGTATTCTTGAAATTCTGAGTTAGAAACCTCTTGTCAGTATCTTAAGCCACGACTCCATGGAATGTTTTCTTATAATAACTTAGTATGTATGTGATGGGGTAACTGTATATGCTCGAAAAAATAATCAAATATTCGAAAAAGTCTGGATATCAATATTTGTCAAAAAAATGATATGAAACCTCAACCCAATTTTTCAATCCATTTTATGAGAGAGGATCCAAGTAGTCAAATTAAGTTTGTCGAGAATTTCCATTCACGCCTGACGCCTTGTATCTTGGCAATGTGGCACGTGCGTATGCCTAAGGAAAAAGCTACGAACACATGTGACCTAAAATATGTACTTTGTGCATTTACCCACTAGTGTGATTGTACCTATCGATATTAGCCACATATCGTGGTGTCATTGTGCATATGACATGCACCATGTGGGAAGCAGAAGCAATAGCACTTCCGTGCATTGTATGTAGAACACTAATGTGGCACAATAACCCTAATGTGAAGCTCTTTTTGATTTTCTCCATGAAGATAAGTTGAAAAATTGCTAGATATTTGCCATTGTGAACACCAAGACCCAGTGAACCAACAATGGCAACTAGTGAGTGTGTGTGTGAGAGATCAAGATAATTAGGTGTCAATACCAAATTTGTTTCTGCCTTCCATTTTTGTGCAAGAATTCCAGTTCAAGCCCTGAAAGGTTATTTAGTTTAATGAAATAGAATATGGGGATTGGGTGAATTTTGGGCTAATTTGACTATTGAGCAACTTGGTCAAAGTGAGCTACTTTTGAGACTTTGGATTCCTAAAACATCAAATGAATTCATCCAATAACGGATTGGAAGAAATTAATTTATTTAATGTAATCCTTTAAAATGCAATTTTTGAAAATTTTAATACTCAAAATGAAATATTTGCATGTAAATCGACATTGGACAAAATTAAAATTGCAAATTAAATTTCATATTTTTTTTTAATATAAATCTCTTAGCCCAAGGTAACACAAAATTCTTTTCTTGAAAAATATGATAAATTTTCATATCTTTTTGTGAAATTTTAAGCTTGAATCAAGATCTTTGGAACTGGTTTTCTATATGAATTAATAATAGTTTGGACCCTTCTCAAAAAAAAAAAAAGAAAAAAAAAGCTTGGACCATTTAGTTAGAATTCATTCACTGAGTCATGTGTTAAATATGTTTTCTTTATGTAAGTTAAGACTGGTGTGCTATCATGTGTGCTGCTATGAAAGGTTATAGAAATATAATATTGGAAGGTGATGCTTTAAATGTTATTGGTCCTTTGAAGAATGTAGATTCTGTCCCTCACTGGAATTTCAAATCCATATCTGATGATATTTTGTATTTATCTAAATCTTTTGTAAATGTTTCTTTCTCTTTTATAAATAGAGAGAGCAATGTCTGTGCTTATCTTTTTGCCCAATGAGCTACTTTTGTATCATAGGTTGGGCTAGTTCCCATCTCCAATCTGCCTTTATCTGTGATGAAAACTTTAGATAGAGATGGTTCTAGGCCCAAACCTTTTTGTATTTCTCCTATTTTGTGTTGAGTAATAAAGTATTGATTTAGAAAAAAAAAAAAAAAAGGTAAGGCTATTGCATTAGGCGATTTTTTTTAGTAAACATTAATACTTATTAGAACACACATAAAAATAGTAATATTAGTGTTTTAAATTGGGTTTATAATACATTACATAATCATAATACAATTACAAAAGGGTGTAACCTTTGTAGTTGTAGACTGGGGTTATAAACAGCGGACATTAGACACACACAACCAATGTAGGATAAACATCCATTTTTTTAGCAAACAGTAATACTTATTAGAACACACACAAAAATAGTAATATTAGTATTTTAAATCGGGTTTGTAATACATTACATAATCAGAGTACAACTAATGTGGGATAGCGAATACTAGACACACACAACCAATGTGAGATGAATATTCATTTTTTTTAGTAAACAGTAATACTTATTAGAACACACTCGAAAATAGTAATACATTACATAACTAGAGTACAACTGTAAAAAAGAATAACCTTTGTAATTATAGACTAGAGATTATAAATAACGGGGGATTCTAGCATTTTACCCATATTTTTAAAAATATTTGGCAATATGCCCCTGTTTCCAAACTATTTAGGTTCGTGCCCTTGTTTTGAAACTCGATTTTCTCAAAATCGAGTTTCAATAAAAAACTCGATGTGTTTAAAATCGAGTTATGCATGATCAAACCTAAAAAAAAAAAAAAAAAATTGCATGGAACTCGAGTTTAGGAAGCTCGAGTTCCATAAAAACGCCGCTATAGGTCTTATAAAACGCAGCTATAGGTTTGGGGTGTTCAAACTTAAAAAAAAAATTTGCATGGAACTTGAGTTTAAGAAGCTCGAGTTCCATAAAAAAGCCGCTATAGGTCTTATAAATCGTAGCTGTAGGTTTGGGGTGATCAAACTTAAAAAAAAAAAATTTGCGTGGAACTTGAGTTTACGAAACTCGAGTTTCATAAAAACGCCGCTATAGGTCTCATAAAACGTAGCTATAGGTTTGGGTTGATCAAACTTTAAAAAAAATTTGCATGGAACTCGATTTCCTAGAACTCGAGTTTCATATAAAACGCCGCTATAGGTCTTATAAAACACAGCTATAGCTATGGAACTCGAGCTTTGTGAACTTGAGTCCCATGCAAATTTTTTTTTTTTTTTTTTTTTTTTTAGTTTGATCACCCCATACTCGAATTTCTACCAATCAAGTTTTTTAATAGAAACTCGATTTTCATAAAATCGAGTTTCGAAACAGGGGCACGAACCTATATAGTTTCAAAATAGGGGCATATTGCCAAATATTTTTAAAAATAAGGATAAAAGGCTAGAATTCCCATAAATAACGGATACTAGATATACACAACTAATGTGAGATAAATATCTTTTTTTTTTAAATAAATAATAATATTTATTAGAACACACGCAAAAATAATATGTTTTATTGTTTAGCAGCGATGCAATAGTCCATTTGATAAACTATTTTTTATTGTTTATGTTTTAAAATTTATTTTATTCTTGTCATGTCACTGTTTCTTGCATTTACTCTTTGTTGAGTTTGTTTGTCTACTGAATTTACAGACTCTTCAGTTCACTTTTTGATTTGACTTTAAAACTATTTAATTTTAGTTTTTTTTTTAATATTTTTTTAATGTGTATTGTTTACTTTGTTTGTTGTCTTCTAGTTAGTATAGCGCCTACAAGTCCTGTGGAATAGAGTGAATCCACGGTGGTCAGCACCTAATAACTACAAAATAAATGTTTGTGGGCGCAATCTTTTCCAATTACAGAAATTAGGAGTGCGGGTGGTCATAAGTAGGGGTGTCCAATCAGACTCGGTACTCAACCAACTTGCCAAACTTGGCCGATGCGGCTGAAAACCGGTTGACCTGATGTCGGTGACAATCGACGGCAAGTCTTCTTCCCCAAATTTCAATATCGGTGGGTTAGATGATGGGTTTGAGCATAAAAAACTGATTTTCAACTGATTCAACCGTATTTAGAATGGAAAAGTAGTTGTTCTTCACTGAGGGGTGTGTTCTGCAAGTCGTTTTAGTCTGATTAGTCAAAATCTAGCCTTATCTCTTCGAGATCCATCGAGATCTCGTCGAGATTCGGCCTGATCTCCTCGAGATCCACTGAGATCTAGTTGAGATCCAGCAAGATCTGGTCGAGATTCGGCCTAATATCTTCGAGATCCGCCAATTGGGTCCACTTTGACTCAAGATATAATGCTTTTATCATCTTCTTAATGAAAGTTGCTATCTTCTTCCCCTGAGTTCTAGAGTGATAGGTTTAGATTATCTAAGAGAAACTGAACATCTTTAGGTCTATTTGGGTTGAGCGTATGGTCATTTTAGATTATCTTGATCGGGAGATACGTAGAAATTTTGAGCATAGGGGTTACTTACCGCTTTTAGAGGTCGAGCATCCTCCTCCGACTGCTTTGATTAGAGAGTTCTACTTGAACCTCTCTGTCCACTCCGATGATTCCAACATTCAATTTGTGCAGAGTTGGATAAGGGGTAAAGAGTATGTCATTACTCCTTAGGTAGTGGCCTCAAATCTTGATGTACCTTTGGTATAGCAGCCGTGTACTCTTACACAGAGCCTCTTCCCCTTGATGACATTATGTCACTCATCACTGGTACTTCCATTAGATGGGATACTGATCCTTGTATCACTTCCCATGAGCTTACAAAGCTCAACTATTTGTTTTTTGGGATTACTTGTCATAGTACTTGGCCTATCTCTCACCTTCATACTATTCCCATTGAGAGATGTGCGTTCTTATATGCTTTCATCACTGATACTCCTATGAGTTTTCCTTCTCTTTTCATTAGCTCACTTGTTAAGGTTCATAGGAGTAGTGCCAAATCCTATGGTTTATTCTTTCCGGTTTTCATTCATTGGATTTTTTTGGATTTAGGACTAGAGGACTTTCCCGCATCTGAGCTTGTTCATATCATAGCTTCTATAGGTGCCACCTTACTTAGGCAAAGAGCTACTCCCTTGAAAGCTAGCTCAAAATGCCCTAGAGTTGAGTCTTCTATAGGTGATTAGACATGGCAAAACGAGCGGGTCGAGTCGGGTTCAAGTTGGGTCAAACGGGTTGTGGGTCAAATAGGTCACGAGTCAAAAACGGGTTATCTTAAGCGGGTTAAAAACAGGTTCAGGTCAATTGAGTTGCTGGTCGGGTCGGGTTGGGTTGGGTTGGGTTGACCCGTATTTTCACATGAATTTTTATTTTTATTTTTTTTATAAATAAAATAACATGTATTTGTCATTTGGAAAGTTATGCAATAAATTATTTGATGTAAAATGCATTATTTTGACTTCACCACTTATATCAAGAATGAATTCAGTTAAATTTATTAATACTTATTCAATAATTTTAAAATTATACAAATCCTAACATTGCTATCTAAAACAAAATAACACAAATATGAGTAAAACAAATACACATGTTTTATTTCTACACAATATCAACATTCCAAAATATAAAACAAAATTACAAATGACTTATTGGATAACTCATTTGATAAAGAATAAAAACATATAAAAAATTTACAATCTTGAAAATTAATTTTATAATCTATTATCAATTGTGGTTGACACTCTATTTCAATTTGAGATATACATTAAAATTTGATTGCTTACTTATTTATACATGGTCTCTTTTATGAATATCATATCATTGTTAAGCAACACATACTCTAGGAAATATCATAATTTATTTTGAAAAACCGTTTATTTTGGACATAAATTGTTAAAAAAAATAAGTCTAAGTATTCATAATTTATGCTAATTTGATACTTTGGCTTCACTCTTTTTACACTTGTAAATTTTTTTCACACATGTCTACAATTTTAAATCTATATTTTTACTCATTACAAAATGTTCAACCTTTTATCTTTCAATAAATTTGAATATGTAAATGTATCAATTATTTCCTTAAAGCTCACAATAAACAATTAAACTACTATTGTCTTAATTTTACTTTTTTTTTTTTTTTTTACAAAAAAAAAAAAATGTTTTAAAAAAGTGATTTGAGTTTGGGTTGGGTCAGGTTGCGGGTCGGCCCGCAAAAAACTCGAAAAACTCTGGTCGGGTCACGGGTCAACCTGTTTTTGTTTCAGGTCAAAAAAATCTGGTTCGAGTCGAGTATTTTTCGAGTGGGGTTGGAAAATTTTGATCTGCTTTGCCATGTATATAGGTGATGCATCTAAGCCTCTTCCTTTCGATGATCCTTCTGGTGAGACATATGTAGATCCCATAGCTGTCATGGATCCTGCACCGTCTACATTGAGTGACTCCTCTATATGTGCCATTTTGGATACGGTTGTGACTGTTCAAGCTGTGCATGGATAGCTTTTGTTGGATTTGCTCAATGAGGTTGATGCCTTACGAGTAGATTTGACACATACTAGAGGTTCTACTCCATATGCTCCCCCTTTTAATGATGATTCTTGATTGCCCTTTGGAAATTTGTCATAAAAAGGGGGAGTACATATATATGGAAATATGGGGAGATATGGAGATTTTTAGATTGTATTTAGGAGCTTCGTGATGTATTTTGGTTTGGCTTATAATGTATTTCCTTTTAAGAGGAATGAACCAACTAAGGTTAATAATGCTGATAAATCAAAAGAGAAAGTTGGTCAAACCTCTAGTAACTTTCTAGGTGAACAATGTTTTGGTTGTCAAGGGTATGGTCATGTGAAATAAGAATGTCCTACATTCTTGAGATCAAATGGTAAAGTTACGACTATAACCTTTCGTGATGATGAAGTTTCTGATCACAAGTCTAGTAGTGATGAAGATGGAAACTTCATTACTTTTATAGCTATTGTTGTAGTTGATGTAAGTGCTATTGTGGTTGAAGAGACCCTTTCTGATGGAGAACTTTCTAAATGTGTTGATTTGCAAGAAGCTTTCAATAAGCTATGCAAGGTTGCAGCAAAGGATGCAATGAATGTTGACTTAGGTTTATAGAAAATTGCCTTTCTTGAACTTGATAAGAAAAATTTGCTGTTGAAATTACTTGATGCTCATACTTTGATTGATAAGGTGAAGACTGAAAACATGTTATTGCTTGATAAGATTAAGAACTTGGAACTAGAATTATCTGTTGCTAGAGAATAAACAAATAGGTCTACTAGTTCTAAACTTGATCATATGTTGAGTGTTCAAAAGTCTCCCTTAGAAAAAACTGGTCCAGGTTTTATAGATAGCATCTCAGTGTCTGAAACTCATTCCACAAACTTTGTTACTTCAAATGAGCCTGCCAAGAGTGAGATTGTCAAACCAGTAGAAGTTACCTCACTTTCTAGGAAGATTAAGGTTGATCTTAATGAGTCTAAGCCTAAGAATCCTAACCTCCCTAAGGATAAGAAGCATGATAGACCTTTGTGCACTTGTCATTTTTGTGGAAAGGCTAGGCATACATGCCTAAACTGTTTCAAGTTGCAAACTACAAAACGAGTAAATAAGCCAAAAGTACCTATGCCTCAAGCACAAGATCCTATGGTACTTATTGGTAAATTGGTAAAGGTTTTAAACCTTTATACAAATCTTGGAGTTGCTCATCATTCTAATGTGAATAATAACTCTAGAACCAGAGTTGCATCTAAGAAGTTTTGAATGCAAAAGACTCAATCTAATTGAGTCTTTCTGACATGGTTTTTGTGCTTAATCTCAATACTCTTTGTGACCATTTTTCTTTTACTGTTTTGTTTTCTTTTTACTTTTAGGATTTGTATTGCATTACATTTATGCATTTTATGATAGGCTGTTTTTAGCTATTCCTTTTTTTTTTTTTTTTTTTTTTTTTAAAGGGAAAGAGAAATGTGTTTTGTATCATATATTTTGGATTTGTAGTCAATGTTGGCCTATTATATTTACATAACATGCTTGTGTACTTTGTTTAGCTTGGATGAGCTTATTTTACTATACTTTGCTAATTTTAGCTATGTAGTGCATGTTGTGTAGGAGTTGTTTATAGTTTTTGATCACATAATCTTTATTTTGAAGTCATATGCTTTTGATTGTTAGGACTTGAACTTATGAGAAATGCATAAATAACCATCTCACAACTGTTTAATAGCCAATCATAAACACCTTAGTGTATATCATAAGATTTTGTGCTCGAGAAAGTGTAGCATATGCACAAAAAGAACATAAGATGTAGTCGTCTTAGATTAATAATAAAATTAGTGTGTACATTATTAGGCCATAATAAAGATGACACAAATAAATAAAATTGGTGTCTACATTATCTGGCTTAAATATCAATTTAACAATGAAATAAAATTGGTTTGTACATTATAAGGCAAAATAAAAAGAAACTTATATGATTGCAAGCTTATTTTCTAGGAGATGTGAGAGTTATATGATGTAACTCTTTAAGTGATAGTCTCTTTTAAATTTATGTGATGAAGTATGTAGAAATTGTGATTGATTACTATCTACACATCACCTCACATGTATCTTATACTATGACTAGTTGCACATACTACACAAGTTATTCTTTGTGAAACTTAGTACTTGATATTGTGTGTGAATTTGTTTTGGCCATCCAAGATTATATGTTCCTTGTTTTTTGATGCAAAATATGTTTAATCGTTGAGTTTTGGGGACAAAAGTGTGAAAATCTTGTTTTTGGAAGATTTGGGCTGATTTCAAATGTTTTTGAAAAACTTTTAAGCTCATACTCATGCATTTCATTCATGAAATAAAGTGGTTTGAGTGGTTTTTGTATAAAATTTCCTTTGTTTTTCAAAAATGTCACTTTTCTAGATTTTCGATCGATCAAAGCTATTACTCGACCGATCGAAATTGCGATTAAAAAATTTGGTTTGAATTTGCATAGCCCGATCGGTGCTCAATTGATGCTCGATCAATCGAAACTCAATTTCAACTGATTGAAATTCGAAAGTTTAGTGTTTCAAAAAGGTTCTCCTCACGTGTTCTTCATTTTTTCAAAACTTTTCAAATACTTTTTCTCACTTTCTCTCTTCGACTGATCCAATTTAAGAATTTTTGTCGTTTTCTTCCACAAATCTCTCAAAGGTTTCCGTCCTCAAGCATTAGTAAGTCTTTTATACCCTTCCTTTTTCAATTTAATCACACGTTTCATGCATTTTCATGCATTTTTATTCAAAATTTCAAACAAAGGATTTTAGGGATTTTTTATTATCTCAATTGTTTTTAATCATTTTTAATCAATGGGTTTTTGTTCTTAGTTCATATACATGTCATCCTCATGCATTAATTTGATCAATTTTGTAATTTGAGGAAAATTGAAATTTCTAGGGCTTAGAACTTTGTGAATTTGGGGATTTTGTTCAATTGAGATTAATTTGATGAAACTGACTTGTGATATTGATAAATTAAGTCATTATATAATGTTTCCTAACTAGTATCATGGCTAATTGATCAATTTGGTTAAATTTTTGAAACTGGGTTTTTCAAATTTGGGGTTTTTTGGACTATAGCTCTATGTTCAAGTAAAATTGACAAATTTCAATGCATTAGAGCATGCATTATATAGATTGTTATTTATTGAGATTTTTGTGCTCTAACCCTCTCTAATGCAGTCTGCCTTTGATATTTTCTTTGTTTTCTGTTTTCCTTTCTTTTTAACCCTTAGCATCATGGTTAGGAAGATTAGAGCCAACAAGAAAACCACCACTCCTTCTACCCTTGAGTTCTAGAGTGATAGGTTTAGAACCATTAAGTGCCAAGAAACTTATGGGAAACTGAACATCCTTAGGTTTGTTTGGGTTGAGCGTAGGGTCATTTTAGATGAACTTGATAGGGAGATACTTAGGAATTTTGAGCATAGGGGTTGGTTACCACTTTTAGGGGAGTATCCTCCTCTAGCTACTTTGATTAGAGAGTTATACTCGAATCTCTCTGTCCATTCCAATGATTCCAACATTCAGCTTGTGAAGAGTAGGATAAGGGGTGAAGAGCATGTCATTACTCCTTAGGTAGTGGCCTCTACTATTGGTGTACCTTTGGTATAGCAGTCCGTGTACCCTTACACAGAGTCTCTTCCCTTTGATGACATTATATCACTCATCATTGGTACTTCCATTAGATGGGGTACTGATCCTCATATCACTTTCCATGAGCTTACAGAGCTCAACTATTTGTTTTTTTGGATTTCTTGTCATAGTATTTGGCCTATCTCTTACCTTCATACTATTCTCATTGAGATATGTGCATTCTTGTATGCTCTCGTCACTGGTGCTCCTATGAGTTTTCCTTCTCTTTTCATTAGCTCACTTGTTGAGGTTCATAGGAGTAATGCCAAATTCCATGGTTTATTCTTTCTAGTTTTCATTCATTGGATTCTTTTGGATTTAGGATTAGAGGACTTTCCCTCATCTGAGCCTGTCCATATCATAGCTCTTATAGGTGCCACCTTCCTTAGGCAAAGAGCTGCTCAGTTGAAAGCTAGCTCTAAACGTTCTAGAGTTGAGTCTTCTACAGGTGATGCATCTAGGCCTCCTCCTTCTGATGATCCTTTTGGTGAGACATATGTAGACCCACAGCTGCCGTGGATCCTCCACTGTCTACATCGAGTGACTCCTCTATACGTGCCACTTTGGATACGGCTGTGACTTTTCAGGCAATGAATGGACAACTTTTGTCGGATTTGCTCAATGGGGTTGCGGCCTTACGAGTAGATTTGACACATGCTAGAGGTTCTATTCCACATGCTCCACCTTTTGATGATGATTCTTGATTGCCCTTTGGTAATTTGTCACAAAAATGGGGAGTACATATAAATGGAGATAGGGGGAGATATGGAAATTTTTAGATTGTATTTAGGAGCTTCATGATGTATTTTGGTTTTGGCTTATTATGTATTTCCTTTTAGCTTTGATATATTTATTTTTATGGGTTGTATATGTTGGGGGGAGACATTTTGTTTGTGTTTAGTTGTTTTATTGTTTCTTGTTTCACATATGGTACACTTGATTATTGATTTATATTTATGAGGTTATTCATGATATATGTCTTTTATTTTATGTTTTGTGAAATCAAGAAGTATAATTTTGGTTTAATTGTATTTTCCACACATGCGTGTATGTGTTTGTTGAGTGTTTCAGGAATTTATAGGGTAATTCAGTTGTGGTTGTTGTCTACTTTAGCAACTAATAGATAGTCTTTTTAAATTTGAATAGGCTATTTTTAACTTTGAGCATTTTATTTTTGTGGTGTGTTTTGTCATGGATTGTCAAAGGGGGAAATTGTTAGGTTCTAAGCTCTTAAGGACTAATGTATTAGAACTTCAATATGTATTATGTTGGCAAACTATGATCAAAACATAGATTCTAGGTTTAGGCTTGCTCAAAGTGTGTTTAATTGTAAAATTGGAATCAAGTGATTGCAAAATTTATTAGACAAAATCTGCAAAGCTTGATTGATTAAAAATTCGACTCGATTGATCGAACCACGTGTAGATTTATTTTTCTGCAAAATTTCCAATTCAACCCAAGCCCGTTTGACTTGTAGAGTTTTATGTTTTACTCCAAGTATAAAAGGAAAAACTCTAGCTACATTTTAGAGGTCTTTAAGTGTTGTGTTGAATCTTTTGTGAGATCTAGAGGTGTTTACCTTCATACACACATATAGGGTTATTAAGATCAAGATTCGCGTCAAGAGCTTGATGATCACTTCAGTTGCTGCTTAAAGAACTTAAAGAAGATATGAAATCTTTAAGTGGAGTCTCAAATTAACAAGTAGGTGAACTTGTGGTTGAAGCAGATTAAGAAAGAAGTAGTCCATGAACTTAGAGCTGTCACGTGGTTTTGGTAGTAAGTTTTCTACACGAGATAGCAATAGGATGTTAGTGGTCTAAGTCTTATTGTACAAATTTCAATTCTTTTATAGTGGATCTATTTTTACCTTAAGGATATCTAGGTTAAATCATCCCTAGGTTTTTTACTGGTTAGGTTTTCCTGAATTATCATATTATTGTGTTCTTTATATTTCCGCATTATTTACATAAAATGATTTGAATGTGTTAACTTAGAACTAAATAATTTATCTAAATAATCACTTGGCTAAGTAACTAAGTTAAACAACTTGTGTTTATGGGATCTAAAAACTTTACAATATATATAGATATATATATATATATATATATATATATGGGTTGGATTCAAGTTACACTTAATGTAACTCT
This sequence comes from Castanopsis chinensis, assembly GCA_032878915.1. Classification (NCBI taxonomy): domain Eukaryota; kingdom Viridiplantae; phylum Streptophyta; class Magnoliopsida; order Fagales; family Fagaceae; genus Castanopsis; species Castanopsis chinensis. The sequence goes on from JAVQMG010000105.1 coordinate 10,841,852, forward strand.
AAGCAATATTACACCAATTAATATTTTTTAATTTTATGCGATTTTGACAAATCCACCTTTAGATAACATTATCTTTGTATATTCTCCATACTTACAAAATTTCAAAGTAATCAAAGATTAGTAGCTATGTCATCAATTAATTGTTTAAATTCAAGTTTTTGTAATTTAAAATAATGCATAAAAGATAAGTTTATGGATCAAATGGTAGATAAACATCCAATTGACATGAATGTTAAGAACATATAGAATATGTAATTCAATAGTGGGATTTTCGAAATATAAATTCAATAACAAGTTATTGGTTAGTGTAACATTACTTATATATATATATATATATATATATATATATATAACTTGAATCTAACCCCCATATATATATATATATATATATATATATATATATAGAGAGAGAGAGAGAGAGAGAGAGAGAGAGAGAGAATTAGATGCGATCATTAATGGATAAAAGTAGAGGCATTGCCAGCCAAGGCACCTAGAAAAATAATTAATGAACATAATTTTTTATTATTATTGATAAAAAATGATCATAGTTTAATATCCCCATGGAAAACGACATAGATGGAATCATTATATCCAAAGAGCACCACTAGCAGTGAGTTTTTGTCAAAACGTGGTAAGTTGAAGTTAATGGATTATATTTTTCTATTAAATCAAGTAAATTATATGTTTATTTATTAATTTATTCTCATGAATTGTATAGCTTCACTTATATAATAATTATATTCTTAATAAAAATAAATATTAGATTTATCTCAATTATATTTCATATGTGAAATATTTAATCAAATGGCTCACATAATTTTATGATAATAATAATAATAATAATAATAATAATAATAATAATAATAATAATAATAATAATAATAATAATAATAATAATAATTTCTCAGCAAAAATAATAAGAATGATTCCCGTTCCTGTGTCTTCTGTCTATATTATTTAAAAAAAAAAAAAGCTAATAAGGGTATTTTTGGGCAAGGAAATTGAGACCCATAAAGAAAAGGAAAAGACTGACGATGCCTATGGACCTGTTGGTCCCATAAAAACCAACGGGTTCCTTAGAAAGTCGATGGCCATATGAACGGACCAACGATAAAGCTAACAAGGGATCCCTAATTGAAGGAAGACCCCTAACTGACACACAGAAAGGCCAATGGGTCCTACGTGGCCTTACTTGATCCACACACATACTCATATATGGAAACATCTTGCATATCACACACAAAGACCTTTCTACACAACCGCGTCTTTTTCATATGGAAAGATACCCTAAAATCTCGAAAACCCTAATACCAGATCTTCCCTATAAGGAAAAATCCCTACTTATAAGGGATCTTGGTTCGTTACTCACCACTATATAAGCACCAGACCTCCTCTTTTCTTAGGTACACAGGAAATCATTAGCTCTCCCACTATAGAGTTTTTAGAGATTTCTCATTCACTTAACCTTTTGAACATCTTTGGCCGGTACCACACCGGTGCCTTCTGTTTGGTTCTTTTTTTCTCAAACTCCAAGCATTCATCAGTGCAATTAGGAGCCATCAACTCACTAAAAATTTTCACACATCATCAAAAACTAAATAAGAAGGAAAAGGAAAATTGATGGTTCATGTTTGCCTTTCATATTGACCATGTTGAAATAGGATGTTATATTGAATCCGAACCTAGTTATTACCTACTCTTGACATTGGTAACCTTATATTTACTAGAAAGTCTAGTAGTCTGTCATTTTACATTTTTAGTAGTTTTGTATAAGTCTCTCTCTATCTCTCACCCACAAGCAAGCAAAGCTGATATGTTCCCTCCTTCAAACTTGATGATGTTTAAAGAAATTCTACTAGTAGCTCTTCTTTTTTGGGAAGTGATAATACAATATTGTTGGCGTAAATGTAGGTGTTCGCTGTTGAAAAGAGGACATGTGATAGAAAAATACATGTTTGTATCGCATACAAAATATATGCAGCAAAAAATTAATAGATATACTTCATTTCTAATTGATAACATGTTCTATGTAAATTTCAAAATTCAAGAACAAGAGAGCGTACCTTAGTGTAGTGAAATTTATAATCAGAATCAGAAGTACTCGGGGATACTTTCAATCTTCACTCCAATTTCACTTTACGCCCAAGAAATGTGGTCTCTCAATCAGTTTCAAAGGGAAAATGATAGAGTGTCTCACTTTCACATACGCACCATTTCACAATGATGTCTCTCTTTTTCCTACAATATAATTCTGTATGTTTCTCTCCTTATAACTAATTATCTAATTAGGTTAGCCTTTTAGGCCTTTCCAATTAGGCTTTAGTATGTGGCTTGGAGTGGGACCAAAAGGAATTAATAAGACACTAGCTCTAATGGGCCTTGGGCTTTTCTGTTAACTCTTGACAAGTCCAAAGTTACCATTAACTATATTTAATACCACTATATAAATATAGCTGCACTCTAGGCCTTACTTATAAATTATATCCTAAGACTTTATTATACATGCAATCCCATTCATAAAATATTCGTAGTAATGCAAAGTCATGAATGTAGATTGTCACTTTGTAAATTACTACATGTAAATTACTACATCTTATCTTTGAGTACCCTGTTTACTCCTTTAAAGTTATTCATTATATATTTATGAAATCCATTTTCATAAATATATATTTTAGTAACTTCTTACCAAAGTGGTTAGGCCTAACTCTCTAAATAACTAAACCCATTAAACTTATCTCAAGGGAATATTTTATATCTTGATAAAGAGACTATGAATTTCATCTTAAGAATATATATTCCATCAACACTAAATGTAGCTGCCGAACAAACTGAGGTTTTGACCGTTACTTTAGATCTTACTCCTATTATATCAAAGCAACTTACATTTCATGATTGGGTCCATTATTCTCTTAGGATTAAGAGTTCATGTAAATAGAATTCGTGAGATTTATTATTCATTTGACAGTCGTTAGGAGAATAATAAATCTCACAGCGGTTAGGAGAATAATAAATCTCACAGCGGTCCAGTTCAATATGTCTTAACTCTTAAAACATATCAACATATCAATTAGAAGTCTACATTTCCACGATCAAGACAAATCATCTTAGTTGAGATGTTATAGTCTTCCTAGATGAAATGCCCAATTTCATCACTGACTACAAACTATAATTCTGAGTTTACAAAGAACTTGTGATTTATATCTTCTATGACTTTTCACATAAATTACATACTATGCATCTCATGGACTATATGATAATGCCACATATTCAAGTTACCATTATTTTAGATAATAATAAAACAACTTTATTAATCACAATATTAAGTCATACATAATGTCATACATAATAACGTACATAGTATCATAGATAACATCATACAATAGGATTTAAGGGCACTAATCCTAACAACATGGACCACAAAAACAGAAGAGAACGATGTAGCAAAGAAGAAATTTATTGAAACTTTTAAGATATTGGAAGGAAAGCTTGGTGATAAACCTTTTTTTTTAAGGCGAAACATTTGGGTTTGTGGACCTTGCTTTGATCCCTTTCTACAGTCCGTTTGATGTCTCTAAAATGTTCAAAAAATTCAATATAGTGGTAAAGTGCCCCAAAATTATTACACGGGGTAAAAGGTACGTGTAAAAGGAATGTGTAGTTGAGAGTCTTCCTGATCAAAAGAAGATTTATGAGTTTATTGTGCAATTGAGAAAGAAGCTTGGCTTGGACTAGAGTGGTTTAGCCTTGATATGCCAAGAATGTATTGATCCCTTGTGATAAATTAATTTATTAATTAGCCAAGTTTATTAATTAATCCAATTAACTAGCAAAACGCGTGGTAGTACAAATAAATCACCAACTAAGTTAATATGCAGTGGAAAATAAAGTTCACACGGTGATTTATTTACGAATTGGGAAAACCTCTAAGGCAAAAACTCCACTGGGTGATTTTAAGGTCACCACTCTCGAGAATTCACTATTATCACAACAAGCGGATACAAGTAAAGGAATCCTAGTACCTTATATCAAGCTATAGTTGAACCATTACCCTAATACATAATTGGACTTGTTCTATAGTGACAATCTCTCATTTTCATTGCACGACTCCTAGTACGTGACTAACAAATAGATGCGCGGATCCCAATACACGACATAATCACCAACTTGAGAAAAATGTTGGCTATAAAGTTCTTCAGTTCATCAACACGATGAAGATCACAAAATTGCTTGGTCATAAAACTCAACGGCTTACAAACGTAGTAGCTTCTTCAAGAGAAAGATGAACTAGGCCAAATTCTGTTTCCAGTCATAATTTGCATGAACAAAACTTTGCTCTACACTTGTACAACTGTGCAACCTTTGACAACCCTTAAAATAATCCTTATATATGTTTAGGGTTGTATGAAAAGAAAGCCTAAACATGTACACACGGATTGGAGTGAAAATCATATCTGAAAAACTGATTTTCATAAATCTCGATAGATAGGGTATCTATCAAGCAGCTGTAGAGCATTGGGCTAAAGCTGCCTTTCTAAACCTCAATAGATGCTATCTGTCGAGCTAGCTGTCGAGTTTTAAAATCTAACACTTCTTCACTTGTTTCTTGGATAGATTTGTGTGGTTTTAACACTTGGACTTGAAACCTTGTTCCTTAAAATATTAAACACATCCTAGATCTACCCAATTACAAGTAAAATGTGTTTTGTTAAAGGATTAGCCATTTCTAAGTGATGTATGTTCTTAACATGAATCACATATGTCTTAACAGGCCTTAAGGCTGGCTTTAGGCTAGGGCAACTTAGGCTCTAAATGCCCATTTACACCAAAAATTTATTAAGTGTCTCGAGGCCCGTTATTGCATAAACAAAATGCGTCTACAATTTTACAACCACACCCTAAACTTGTAGAATGGTAATTAATTTTTATCCATAAAAAAATGAAGGTTTTGCATTCTCTCCAACCCTTCTCTTGGAAAGCCCAAAAAATATTGAGCAAATAAAAATCTAAGAATAATGCTAGAGATACAAACTATTTTACAAAAACTTTTATAAATCGCTAATGTGGTGAGTGATTATTGGTAAATAAAAAAGTGATATTAATAGTGGGTATTGATGAAAACCAATAAGAGGTTAACCACATTAATATTTGTAAAAATATTGTAAAATAGTTTATATCTGTAGTATTACTCAAATCTAATAATGCTAGAGATACAAACTTTTTTACAAAACATTTTACAAACCGTTGATGTGGTGAGTGATTATTGGTAAATGAAAAAGTGATATTAACAGTGGCCTTAGATGAAATCCAATAAGAGGTTTACCACATCAACATTTTGTAAAAATGTTGAAAAATAGTTTGTATTGGTAGCACTAGTCAAAATCTAATTAAATTGAAACCCTAAACTGTTTCACCCAAAAAAAAAAAAATCATTATAAGTTTACTGAATAATCATTGACAATCAATTTTGAAAGCTCAGATTTGTGCTAAAACACAAGAGCTTGTTCAGATCCCCAATTAAAAATTATGGCTAAATTGCTTTTACTCTAACTTAAACTAAGTGCGGAATAAGAGTAAATAAGCGCAATGAACCGATAGTACTAACCTAAGCCATATTTATCCATCATCAACAATAAAATAAAAGCTTAAAGAGTAGAGAAGAGAGATGCAAACACAAGGTAACACTAAGACGTGTTTCGAGGAGGAAACAGAAAAACTCGGTGAAAAACCTCTTCGCGACCCTCCAAGTTGAAATCTATCTACTAGAGAATAAAGTTGGAGTACATAGATAAAAAAAGACCCTCCAAGCTTAGTCTACCCCATATACTTGAGTTGTCCAAGCTCCTGCTACCAATGGACTTTTTGGAGTCTTGTCTTCTCTAACTTTCCAGATCTCGCAGTTCAGCCCTATGTACTTAGGCTTACAACCTCTCGAGGATCTAGAGATGGAGAGGTAGGAATTTGAGAAAAACCACAAGAAAATATGTAGATGATTGTGGGTATAACAACCTCTAACTCTCAAGTGGATTTGCTAAGGTTTTCTCTCTAAAAATTACTCCTTACAATTAGTAGGTAATGAGGGCATATATAGTGTGTGTAAAGACTTAGTAAAGCAAATACAACTTTTTTCCAAACAGAAACTTGTGTGGGTCCTTCGTGGGTTAGCCCTCCTTATGAAACAGTCGAGAAATTGATAGCTTGGCATGACTCTTCATCTTCTAGTAATGTGCTCTACACGTGGCCTTTTTGCTGGTTGCTTCTTGCGACCTACTTGTGAGCCAGTTGCGAAATCCACTGATTCAACTTTTGAAGCTTGATTCTTCATGAATCTTTCACACTTATCCTTTACAAATAAACCCACATACATACAAGGAAAATGATTGAAGAAATTACAATAAAATTTGGCACGGAATTAAAGCCAACACAATATAGTTGGAAATCACAACTTTACAATCTCCCCCTTTGGCTATTCCGTGACAAAACTCCTAAATAAACTCTAAATTTAAATGTGAGTTTGGGAACATAGGTTAAACTCACTCACACCTAACTCTAGAAGTTGTGAAGCACTTGCACCATATACACTTGTATCCTGAAACACTTGCATATAGCAACAAAATTTCATTAAGCTCAAGACAAGTAGAATACAAGGCACATATAAAAAACAAGTAAAATGCGATCAAGATACCAAAAGAGATATATGACATTAAGCAACTTGATCAAACATAAATAGTTATTAGGAAAAAATGACCACAATGAACATTTATTAAGTTGTTAGGACATGTGTAGTTCAAGTGGTTGTTGACATATGTCACTATTTTATGTAATTGGCTTATCCTTTGACAAAGCGCACTTTACTTGTAATTGGGTAGATTTAAGATGTGTTTAACACTTCAAGAAACTGTGTTTCAAGATCAAGTATTGAAGTCATCAAGTCTGTCCAAGAAACAAGCTGGAAAGTGCAAGTTACTAAAGCTCGACACCTAGTCTCGACACATGCATCTATCGAACTTTAGAAGCTATTTCAGCCCCGAGACTTGACAGCTTCTCAACAGATCCTTGACACCTTTATCTGTCGAGATTTATGGAAAACAGATTCCAAGTTCTGTTTTGATTCCAATTCGTGAATGTGTCTTTGGGACTTTTTTTCTCTTAACCCTAGACATATAAAAGGATTGTTTTAAGGGCTGTCATAGAGATGCAAGTTGCATAAGTATTGAGTAATCCTTGTTCATGCAATATGTAACCTAAGACAAAGTTCATGCCCTAGTTCATCTCTTGTAAAGAAGTTGTTGTGTAATGTGCACCGTAGGGTTTTGTAACCAAGCATCTTTTTGAGCTTCATTGTGTGGATAATTTGAAGAACTTTACAGCCAACAACTCTCTCTCGAGTTGGTGAATTGAAATCGCGTACTAGGATCCGCGCAATTGGTTAGTCACGTACTTGGGAGTCGTGCATCAAAAGGAGAAACTGTCACTACAAAACAAGTCCAATTGGGTATTGGGGTAAGGGTTTAACTGTAGGTTGTTAAGGTACTTGGGATTCCTTGCTTGTAATCGTTTGTTGTGATAATAGTTGAGTTTTGGGAGTGGTGACCTTAAATCACCCAGTGGGGTTTTTGCCATCAAGTTTTCCCCATTAGTAAACAAATCACCATGTCATTTATTTTCCGCTGCATACTTTAGTTATTGGTGATTTGTTTGTGCTGCCACGTGAATTTTCATGTTAACTTGATTAATTAAGAACTCGGCTAATTAATCAATTTAATCAATCACTAGGGGTCAACGCATTTGTGGCATTTCACAAGTAAATGAACATCCAAACACGTAATGCATTTAATAGCAATGCAAAAATCAATTGCATGTCCAACATACCACATGATGCATTAAAGAAACTAAGGCAATAAGCAATAGAAAACAATAAGCATTAAGAAACGGCTATAAAAACCAAGATACAAAGAGTACTAAAGAAAACCATGTTTTAAACCAAATTACTTGAAACCTTTAAATAAAAGTACTATAAATATCCAAAGGCTATAAAAGCATAAAATAAACTAGAAACCACCTGTTGATGCCTACCTTGGCAAGAAGACCCAATAACAAGAAAAAGCCCAACAATATAGAAGGGAGTAAGAAAGAAGAGTTAGCAAATTGAGAAGAAAACCATTAAGCCCGAATGGCAGGAATAATGGTCCACAGGCTTGTAAAATAGTAAAAAGGCCTAAAGGAAGAAAACAGGCCCAAATGAGCCCAAAGAAAGAAGTAGTAAGCCCATGGGAATTATAAGAAGTGAAAAGTAAACAAAAATGGGCTGGCCCAAAGAAAGGAATTAGTAAATGAGGTTGGTACAAAGGCCAACAAGCCTCGAAAGTGAGGAATATGGTAATTGGGTCAGGGAAGCCTAAAAGACGTAGCAAAAGCCCATGGGAATGTAAAAATGTAATGGGCCAGGATGCCTAAAGGAATAAAATGGACCAAGAAACCCCAAGGTGGTATAAGGATTAACCCAATAGAAAACACTAGGCAACGTGAATTGAATAAAAAAAAAAAAGTGCATGGCAGGCCCAAAAGAGGCCCAGTAAGCATAAGCCAAGCGATAACATGGCAAGAGCAACGGAATGGTATGGCAGGAACTCTAGTTGACCCATAAACTAGAAGTAAAGAAAGATGGGGGTCGAATTGAAGGAAGAAGGGTCCATACCCAAATAAGACCCAGCCCAAAGAATGAAATGAGGTGCATAAAATAAAGACCAAGTGATTCATTCACACCACAAGAGGTTACGAATGAGTAGCAGAATGTGTAGCAAAGACCAGACATGCCCCTGAGCCATGGCAATCACTTGAACCGTAGGCAGGCCATGGACTCACATGAAAGTGGAGCAAGCGCAAGGCTCAGGCACCACCCACTTATACCCAGCCAATACAGTGGTAGTGGGCCATGGGTCAAAGGTAAGAGAGGGTTTGGTCTGGCGGTGGGGAGAAGGGGGAAATCTATTTAGGGGTTCTCACTCAAGCTTTTTTGGGGGAAATATCTTGCTAGGGAGATATACCACCAAAAGGAGGAAAGATGAGCTGAAATTACTAGGTGCATGCCAGAGGAATTAGTGAGAAGGAATACCCAACCCTTATCTGCATGGGAATGCCATGGAGAGTAAGAAAACAAAACAAAACTCTTTTGTCTAGGAATGGAACGTGGCACGGCCAGTATAGGGTAATGGTGATGGCTGGATAGCCGACAAACTAGTGGGTGGTCTAGGAAGGACACCCAAACTAGGCCAAAAGTAGTTGTGGGGTAAAATACTAAAACTCATCAAGTCAAGTAGTATATAAAGGTCTTAGCTTTGCATAATGAATGATAGTAACAAGAGGGGAAAAAGAGCAACGAGAGGCAAGTAGGGAATAAGGAAAAACAAGTGTGAAAGAATAGCAAGAAAGAAGAGAAATGGAAAAATAAAGAAGAAAATAGAGTATGGAAAAACAGAGAGGATAAAAAAGTGAAGTGAGAAAGCAAGAGTGTGTTAGGGGCATGCACCAATAGGCTACTCCTTTCTCTCCCTCTCAATAGCCTACTCTCTAGCAAGATTAAATGGATTCTAGGATAAGCCATTTAAGCCCATTCTTTCAAAGTGGGTAATTTCCATGGCAGGATTTCTTTGTGAGATCGCCCACATTGAAGAGTGGTTCCCTTCCTAAACTTGTTTTCCTTTTATTATTGTCATTAATCTATTTCTACCGTACTCATATTACTGTGCTTTCTTTACTAGGAAAGTGGTTTAATCATTGTTAGCAAATATATTATCCTTGTTTTATTATATTATGACCTTCTACTATAACATTTTTGCGACAACATCTTCTGTCAATACACACGTGACCAAGATTGAAGCAAGGGGGTCCTAACTTGCACACAAGCTGGCTTGAGATGAGTTTCAATCAAGCCAGTCCTGACTCTCCTATCCCAGAACTATTGGGCCAAAATGCGACAAGAAGCAGTCCAGCCAAGAAGTATAGAAAGGCCCTCCACATTTAAATTGGCGACTACACTAGGGAGTTGGGGAAAATGCAGGGACAGTAGATAAAGCCCTCGCGAGTTATTCCCCCAAGATCAAAGACGACATGGAACATGAGTGCAGTATCCTCGCAGGCCGAATTAAGGCTAGCAATGCCTCACCAACACCAGCCCAACCAGGTGGAAGGTGTCAATGGAGCGGGAGCTGAACCTCAGCAATAGCAAAGGGTTCTTACTAATAATGCTAGTTATTTTATCGAGTGTTGCAGTCTGTGCAGCATTCCTAGCAACAGATAATGGAAGAAAGTCGCCAAATAAAGGTGGACAAGACAAAAGAAAAAGGAAGCCAGCATGACCTAGAGCATCTGGCAGATAAGGAAGAGACCCTAGTAGGGGGAGGTCCGCAGAATGCGGAGTAGTGTTTCATCACCATGGCTGAAGTTGAAGCACTCCTAGAACAAGAAAGGGCCAAGGCATCAAAAGGAAGGTTTTATGCTCGAATGCCTCCTTATCCACTGAGAATGCTTAACAAACCATATCCTAAGAGGTATGAGCTACAAACATTCGCACAATACAATAGCAGAAGGGGAAGTGCAATTGAACATGTGAGCAAGTTTATTGACACCCTCGGTCCTTACGCGGCAGATGAGGACTTGTGTCTTTGGGGATTTTCCAAATCCCTATGTGACCGGGCGTACACTTGGTACACTGGTTTGAAACTAAGGTCAATCCCAACATGGAATTACATGGTAGACGTGTTTTGTACTAAACACTTTCATGGAGAGGAGATAATAATGCTTGCAACTTTGCAAGCAACCAAGCAAAGAAGCGGCGAAGATCTGATGGAATACATCAGGAGATTCGGGGACATAACTCTTGACTACTATGATCATTGTGAGGAAAAGACATTGGTGGAAATGTGTATGGGTAACATGATTATGGAATATATAGCTGTTTTGGAGAATTTGGAAATCTCCCAGTTTGCACAATTATTGCAGGGAGCCAGAAAGACACGCTTCCAATTATATTTTAAAGAATTTTGATTCAATTTTCTTTAATTTTTCTTTGCATATTTTTCTTTAAGCATATCATGCATGAGCATATAAGAAAGAGAAAAGAAATACCCAATTATGTTAAGTTTTTGACATTGCATTTTTGCGAAGCATACCCAATTATGTCGAAGCATACCGATATCATTTTATGATTGGCGGGCAATAGTGGTGAGATGGTTATTTATGTCTTTCTCTTAGGATTTTCTAGTCCTTCCCGTAAAAAAAGAGTGATACGACTGTTAAGTACAAGAGATAACTTAATCTTACTCATCACAAACATGACCCACAAAGCTCACTTGTTTAGTTGTGCATAAAGATACTCATCTAAGCTACAAGAGACACAAAGTTTAAAAAATTTTGTTTCATTGGCCATTCAAGGTACATAAGTACCAATGTACACAAACACACTGTTTTTTTTATTTTTTATTTTTATGAAAAGAAAAAAACAAACAACACTAAAAACAGACAAACAAAAACCTGTTAAGCAAAGCAATGTATAAAAACTAGACTGACTCAAAAACAATGAAGCCAAAATACCCAAGTATGCAAACACACAAAAAGAAGGAGAGAGAGAAAAGTGACTAAATTACTTAGAGCCTTTTTCCTTCCACACCTTGGAAGAACTTTTCTTTTTAGTGAATCTTTGAACCGGGGGAGAGGGGGAAGAATTGCAACCGTTCAAGTTTGAAGGGAACATGAGGGCTTTTAGGAGATCTTTAAGAGGAACAAGAGATATTGGAAACTGACTCAAGTTTCCCGACGAGACCATGCTGTTGCTTTGTTGAGTGGCAACCCACTTGTAGCAATTAGGTTGAGTATGTCTAACTACTCCACAATGATGACAGTGATGCTATTTATTCTCTTTAGACTTTTGAGCATTACTCTTCTTAGCCCTAGGGTTTTTATTCTCTTTCTTAGTGAGCCTAAGGGTGCTCTTAAGATAGATTTACTCTTGTCATGTTCTCACTAGCTATCACAGTTTTAACATTATTAGCAGGAAAAACAAAAACAGTAGTACTAGAAGAGGCAATATTAGGAGAAGAGAAATTGTACCCTAAACCGGTTCGATCGGAGATAGATTTCTACATATTGAGTATTTCATCAAGCTTTGCACTTGAAATCCTCTCCAGCTAAGCTTTGACTTGAAACAACTCTGCTTCAAGCTCATTGGTCTTCTTAGCTAAGAAATTGTTCTACAACCTCAGCGCTCCAATAGTTTGATTGGCTTTATCAAACTTTGTGGAGATTTCTTCTCGTTTGAGCACCACATCACTAAGCTTCTTGGTGGCCAACCTATACAACTTTTCATGCTTTTTTGAGACCTTGTATAACTTTGCATAGACAATGTGGATGTCATCTTGTTCATCCATCTTTTCAAAATTTGATTCCACCAAGTCCCCTTCAGTAGGATTAACAGTGGCGGTGAAGGCATTTAAGATTCCGTCATCCTCATTTTCAAAATCATCCTCAGGTTTGGTGTCACTCAATGTAGTAGCAAGTGCCTTGCTATTCCCAATGGTCTTGAGATATGTAAGGCACTCTTATTTCATGTGTCCAAAGCCTTAACACCTGAAACACTTAGGTCCTGAGGGAACAGTGTACTGACCACCATCCCTAGCATCCTTCTTCCCTGTGTCTTGGCTCTTAGACTGAGAAGAACTAGATCGCCTATAGTCCTTGTCAAAGCCCTTCGCATTGGCATTCTTCATGAACTTCTTGAATTACCTTCTGATGTAGGACTTCATTTTAGAATCTTCATCGTCTAAAGACTCATCCATGTCACTGCTCTTGGCATTCAATGCTATGCTCTTGCCCTTGCCCAACTTACCAATCCTCGTCAAACCTAACTTATAGGTCTTCAGATTTCAAACTAGCTCTGTCAGAGGAATCTTGTCAATATCCTTTAATTCCTCTATCGCGGTGATCTTGGCATGAAATCTCTCGGGTAGAGATTTGAGTACCTTTCTCACAATCTTGGGTTTAGAAATGATTTCTACAAGATTAAAGGCTGAGTTTATTATGTCCTTGAGCTTGGCATAGAACTCATCAAATGACTCATCCTCCTCCATCTTAATCTCTTCGAAGCTAGTAGTGAGCCTCTGAAGCTTCAAGTCTTTGGCAACCTTTGTTCCCTCATAGGTTGTCTAGAGAATGGTTCATGCTTCCTTAGTAGTTTTCGTAGAGGATATCTTCTTGAACTCCTCATTTGTGACCGCATTGAATAAAGCATTCAATGCCCTGCTATTAAAGTTTGCCGCCTTGATCTTCACATCATCCCAATTAGCTAGCACTTCCTTCGACTTAGTCCACCTATCTCCACAGCTTGCCACACTTTCTCATCTAAGGACTGCAAGAAAGCTCTCATGCGTACTTTCCAGTATTCATAGTTAGTACCATCAAATCATAGAGGTATAATGAGTGACTGTCCTCTATCCATGACAAATAGGGGTCAATGGATCACACAACAAAGATTAAAAACCTAATCAGAGTATAACTGCTCTAATACCACTTGATAGGCCAAAAATGTATTGACCCCTTATGATGAATTAATTGATTAATTAGCCAAGTTTATTAATTAATCAAATTAACATGTAATGTACGTGGCAGCACAAACAAATCACCAACTAAAATAAAATGCAGTTGAAAATAAATTTGACAAGGTGATTTGTTTTTTAATGGGAAAAACCTCCAAGGCAAAAACCCCACCGGATGATTTTAAGGTCATCACTCTCGAGAATTTACTATTATTATAACAAGCGGTTACAAGTAAAGGAATCCCAGTACCTTATACTAACCTACAGTTGAATCCTTACCTCAATACCCAGTTGGACTTATTTTGTAGGGATAATCTATCCTTTTAATGCACGGCTCTCTGTACGTGACTAACTAATATATGCACAGATCCTAGTACGCGACTTAATCACCAACTTAAGAAAGATGTTGGCTGCAAAGTTCTTTAGTTCATCACACAATGAAGATCACGAAGCTGCTTGGTCATAAAACCCTACGATGTACAAACACAGCAGTTTCTTCAAGATGAACTATGGCAAACTAGGTTTGCAGTCACAATTTACATGAACAACACTTTACTTCACATTTGTGCAATTATGCTCTCTGTGATGGCCCTTAAAATAATTCTTATATATGTTTAGGGTTGTGAGAAAAGAAATCCTAAACACATGCTCATGGATTGGAATGAAATCAGAACTGGAAATTGATTTTTCATAATTCTCAATAGATACCTTATCTGTCAAGCAACTATCGAGCTTCAAGCTTAGATAGCTTTTTAAACCTCGATAAACACTAGCTGTTGAGCTAGCTGTCGTGATTTAAAATCCAGCACTTCATCACTTGAATCTTGGACAGACTTGCATGGCTTTAACACTTGAACTTGAAACCTTGTTCTTTGAAGTATTAAACACATCTTAGATCTTCCCAAATACAAGTAAAGTGTGTTTTGTCAAAGGATTAGTCAATGCAAGATGACATATGTTCCTAACATGAATCACGTATGTCCTAACAATCTCCCCTTTTGGCAATTTATGACAAAACCACAACAAACAAATGAACATATGAGAGAAGTCATAAATCACTCAACTCATACTTACTTGTTGAATACTAAAATCTATCTTAACACAAACTCTAGAAAAACTTTGCAAGAAGAGAGTTTATGGCTAGGAAGACTCTGACAACTTGTATTTCTGAAACACTTTAAACAAAACTCATTTGGTAGAACCCATGTTCTATAATGAATGGACACTGTTCGGTAAGAGCTCAATGTCCAAACCATGGGGCACCTATGTCCCTAGATGGGATGATATTCAAGATGACCTAAAGCCTAATTTAAGGGGCTGCTAGCGCAAAGAAAGAAGAGGAAAGAAGCGCCTACTTTGAAGGAAATTAATGCACCGTAATGTGTTAGGGTTTGGACCCCTAATGGCAAAATAATCAACAAATTATGAAGGTATGTGGGGCCCACTTGCAATCTGCAAGTGGGTCATAGGCAAGAGCCACAACATAAGATTTTGGTGTGTTGTGTAGCTCAAGAAAATTCAAAATAAGAAAGGAATGTGAAAGAAGAGGAGGGAATCGCAATAGAAATGGTACACAGATTGCAGTAGAAGAGAAGTTGGAAGAAGTCGATTTAGGCACTGACCCATAGAGGCCAAGACCCATTTCGATAAGTTCGAAACTGACAATGGAAGAAAAGTCAGAACTGATACTATTTTTGAAAGAGTTTAGAGATGTCTTCGCCTGGGACTACAATGAGATGCTTGGGCTAGACCCAGGATTAATAATGCACATGCTCAATGTAGATCCTGAGGCTATGTCGGTGGCTCAACCTGCTAGAGTGTTTCATACCAAGATAGAAGAGTAGATAGTAAAATAAGTGCAAAAGCTATTGGCAGCTAGTTTCATTAAGCCCATCCAGCACCCGTGATGGTTGTCCAATATCATGCCAGTAAAGAAGAAGAATGGGCAGATAAGGTGCTATGTAGATTTTAGAAATCTGAACTGAGTCTCCCCAAAGGATGAATTTCGGCTGCCAAACATGGATGTGATGCCCTAATTTTATTGATTATGTGATGTGTGTGGGTATGTGATGAGTCCCACATTAGGTATTTACTAGGTAGATTTAAACTTTATTAACAACTACAAAGAGCCTTAATTATGACTAGTCCTCTTAAGATATAGCATAGTTGTGGCTAGCGCATTTCCTTGGGTCATTACATATGGTATCAAAATCGGCCCGGTAACTCCATGTGAGCTCAAAAACTCTACTCCACAAAGTGGGCCCTAAAGAGGATGTTAGAGATTTATGTGGGGGAGATTGTGAGGCCCCAATTTGATTGATTGTGTGATGTTTGTGGGTGTGTGATGAGTTCCACATTGGGTATAACTGGGTAGATCTGGGCTTTATTAACAACTACAAGGAATCTCAATTATAACTAGTCCTTTTGAGGTATAACGTAGATGTGGCTAGCACTTTCCCTTAGGTTGTTACATATGGTATTAGAGATGGCCCAGTAACCCCATGTGGGCTCAGAGACATTACTCTACAAAGTGGGCCCTAGTGAGGATGTTAGGGATTTAAGTGGGGACATTGTGGTTCCCTAATTTGATTGATTGTGTGATGTGTGTGGGTCTATGATAAGTCCTACACACATCACAAGGAGCCTCAATTGTGACTAGTCATTTTGAGGTATAGCATAGATGTGGCTAGCACTTTTCCTTGGGTCATTACATATGGTATCAGAGCCGGCCTCGTAATCCTGTGTGAGCTCAAAAACACTACCCTACAAAGTAGGCCCTAAAGAGGACGTTAGCGATTTAAGTGGTGGAGATTGTGATGCCCCCAATTCAAGGAAAAGCACTAGCCACATCTCTGCTATACTTCAAAAGGACTAGTCACAATCGAGACTCCTTGTAGTTGTTAATAAAACTTAAATCTATTTAGTAAATACCCAATGTGGGACTCATCACACTCCCACACACATCACACAATCAATCAAATTGGGGCATCACAATGGACATGCTAATAGACTCTGCAGCAGGAAACACCATGTTCTCCTTTATGACGAATTCAGCAGATATAATCAAATTCGAATGGCGCCAAGGGATGTAGAGAAAATTGCCTTCAGAACACCTATAGGAAATTTTTACTACACTATGATGCTTTTCATGTTGAAAAATTCAGGCGCAACCTACCAAAGCACAATGACAGCCATAGTCCATGACATGATGCATCGCGAATCAGAAGACTAAGTGGATGACATAGTTGTAAAGTCAAAGAAACGGGAAAACCACGTCAAAGTGTTGAGAACGGTGTTTGAAAGATGCAGAGTTTTCAAGTTAATAATGAATTCCCTTAAATGTGCTTTTGGAGTGTCTTCTGGAAAATTCTTGGGATTCTTGGTCCATAATAGGGGAATAGATGTGGACCCAACTAAAGCTACAACCATAGCAACTATGAAGCTGCCTACCACGGTGAAGGAATTAAAGTGTTTTTTGGGGAAAGTCTCTTACACTCGAAGGTTCATCCCTGGTTTGGCATCAATCACTTTAGCTTTCGCCAAATCACTTAAGAAGGGACAAAGCTTCGAGTGGGGAGAGGCATAGTAGATAGCCTTTCGAAGGCTGTAGCAGATTATGACGAACTTCCCTACGGTACTAGCCCCAATCTGCAAGAGGTCACTGATGCTCTACCTAGCTTCTAGCCCCTATGCCATAGGTGCTTTGATCGCCCAAGAAAACAGAAATGGTATCGAGTAACTAATCTATTACATGAGTTGCGCTTTAAAGGATGTGGAGACTTGCTACCCTAGACCGAGAAAGCATGCCTAGCAATAGTATAGGCATCACAAAGATTGTGCCACTACCTTCTAGCTTATGAGATATGGCTAATGAAAAAGTCCACGCAATCAAATCTTTGCTCTAACAACCAATCCTTTTTGGAAAGATATCCTAGTGGTTGTTACAACTATCACAATATGATCTGAAGGTGGGAACGCCCAAGGTAGTAAAGAGTTAGGCTATAACAGATTTATTAGCACAATCCTAGGGGAAGAGGAATTTCCGCTGGATGATGAAGTCCGAGGGGAAGTAGCCGCAACAGAAGTAATTGAAAAACAGTGGGTGATGAAGTTTGACTGTTCTTCCACAACCATTTAGGAGGCACAAGAATAGTCCTCTACCAAGGAGGAGAGGAACTGTGGCTCTCTTGTTCAAATTAGAGATCCCTTGTACGAATAATATCACAGAATACGAGACCTATCTCACCGGGTTGGTTATAGCCCTCGAAATAGGGGTCAAGCATTTGAACATGATAGATGCCTCCAATTTAGTGGCCTACCAGGCCGAATGAAGTTTTACTTTAAAGGAACCTAGTTTGGCTCCTTACAGGATGATGGCCCAGAAGATGGAGGAATGATTTTCAACATTCGAAATAGAGCACACTTAAAGGAGTGAGAATCGGTACGCGGATGCGTTAGCCGCATTGGAATCACAAATAGCATTTGAAGGAAGCAACACTAGGGCTGAAGTCAGCAAGTGAAGAGAGTCTATTGTCAAAATATTGAAGGAAAGGTTCCAAGAAGAAAGGTGTGAAGAGGATTGGAGGGCTCCTATAAAGGAAGCCTTAATGAAAGAAGAAGATACGGCAGATTTGAAGGTGCTGAAAGACTATACCCTGGTGAAGGGGGAATTGTACCGTAGGATGCCAAGAGAAATTCTGTCAAGATATGTGGGGCAAGAGGAAGCCCACAGAAAATTGAAGGAAGTGCATTGTAGAACTTATAGGTTCTACGAAGAAGTTAGCCTTTACCGCAAACTCTAGAGAGCAAGATTTTATTGGCGAAGCACGGGTAAAGATGTAAACCTAGTCTAAACCCAAGGAAGACCTTGTCACGGACGGTCGTCTATGGACGACCTTTTGTGTGAAATGCCTCCTTTGCTCTGGACGCCTTCTATGGACGATCTAGAGTTGGTTAGATTTTTAATTCTCCATCAGTTGCCCCCTTGTCTGAGGGTCGTCCAAAGTGATGGAGGATCTACTGACGCCCTATGGATGCGTGTCTACATATTGGTAATTAGGTGTTGTTCCACGTGTCATGATTTTAATGGTTGAGCTTTAATGTTTCAGAATGCGTCACGTGTCATGGTTTTATTGGTGAACGGTCGTGTCGGTTTAAGTTTCCAAGCGAAATGCCACGTGGCACTTTCGGATTGGTCACATCTTTCTAGGTACCAATTTTCAACGCCTATAAATAGTGGAATTCTTCTCGTACCCTTTACATTTCTCAGATTTTCTTCTTTGGCATTTCTTGTCTATCGCCTCATCTAGAAGTATTCCAGCATCCCTAGTTTTCCTCATTCTAGAGCCAGGTATCTTCTTTATACTTGTCTTTAGGTTTTCCTTAAGTTTTTGAAATGTCTGAAATTGTCATTTCTTCGTCTAGTAATAGTGTTGAAAAAGAGATAGACGAGTATCATAACTCCATTAGCTACAATGGCTCTAGTAGTGATAGTAGTAGTGGGGGGAATACCACAGATGAGGAGTATACTTCTGGGGTTCCTCTAGAAGTCCTTTAAGAACAGCTTAGGATGAGAGTAGCGTCTGGCTCTAGGGCCAGTCCTTCGAGTGCTCCCCCGTCTGTCCCTCAAGACGAGGTAGAAACCATATATAGTTGTGTTGTGGGAGTCTCTTCTAAGACGGATGACAAGAAGTTAGCGTCTCTTAGGAGTTGGTATTAAATCCTAGATGAGTTGAACCCTAGGTTGGCCGATCGAGAGGAATGATGTTGCCAACCTCATTTTGGTGTGGGAGTTTATGAGGCCTATCTTTTAGGAGGTCTTAGGTTGCCTTTTAACACTTTTGCTAGGGAGTTACTCACTAGATTAGGTTTAGGGTTGTGTCAATTTAACCCCAATGCATGGAGACCAATTGTCTCTATGCAAATTTTATGGAGAGAGGTGTTTGAAGGAGATCGTCCTCTCACTGTGGATGAGTTCCTTTATTGTTATAAACTCTCTGAAATTAGCCAATCCCTTTGTTATGTTAAATAGGAATTGGAAGATGGAGTTTTTCTTCTTCTCAGGTTTTTAGGTAGGACACCCTGTTGAGGTTGGTAGGGATCCATTTTCCCCATATACTAGAGAGTTAGGGAAACTTCATCCTGAAGGTATGCTTATTACTATCGCATTGTTATCTTCACCGTGAATATCATTCTATAATTACTTAACTCCAATTTTCTTTTTTGCAGGTATTAGATGACCGTCCTTGAACAAGTTCTACCTTGGACACATTCAAAAAGCTCATCTTCACCCTAACAGGGATTTCCACTCCTTGGATACTTTTCAACGCCTCGCCACTTGGGGACTTGGTCTTGAGCCTTCTCTTGAAGCCACAGCCCACGAACTTATAGTCTGTAGACGAAAGTTTTTACTTTAAGTGATTTCTTTGTCATTTTTAGGAATGATTCTAACAAGTTTCTTTGTAGGAATGGCTACTATGAAGGAGAACTAAGGGAAGGGGATAGTGGACGAGCTTGTTAGGTCAGAGGCTCAGTCTCAACCATGTCTTGCCATTGGGGATAAAAGGAAGAATCTGTCTAAGACTTTAAATTTGGAAATCTTCCCAGTCGTCAAGGGCACAAGAAGGCGAGACATGGATTGTCTAAGCTCGAAATTGTTAAGCTAGGCACTACCCCTTCTGTCTCCCAAGTGCCTCCTGTCCAAGTCCTTAATGTGGAAGTGCCTGAGCCTGTTGGTGTTACCCCTTCCAAGGTCGTCACTCCTGCCAGGCAATGTCAAAGTACATAGTAGTGCAGCGTCCAAGCTGGCCACAAAGATAGACAAGGAAAGGGCCAAGCTTAAGACGAAACTACGGCAAGTTAAGGACGACTGCAAAAGTTGGGCTGAGGCAGCAGGCAAAGCTAAGGACTAGGTTAAGGAGCTTAAGAATCTCGTCGAGGAGCTAAAGGCTGACATTGTTAAGAAGGATATGAGTTTCGATCATTCTCAAAAGAGGAATGACGAGATTGGTACACTCTTCAGGGACGCTAAATAGGTAGCTGTGGAGGAATTCAAAGCTTCCAGTCAGTTCACTGACCTCTTGGACACAAACTATGCTGCTGGCTTCGAAGATTTCCCCAAGGTAGATTTTAGCCCCCATCAAACTTCACCTTGGTGGCTCTACTAGCTCCCTCATCCAGACGAGCTTAGAAGACGTTAATGTTGAGGACGATGCCACCACGCAACCTTCCCGGGACGAGCCTAAGGCTAGAGGCGACCCTCAGTAAATTTGTATCAGAAAAAGTTTATCTCAGTTCCTTTCTTCTTCTTTTTTATAAGGTCCATAGTTTGAGATCGTTTGGAATTTATTCCAGTACATTTTACTCATCCAGGAAATTAGGATGAGTTCATAAACAATTGCCTTTTTAGGCTTTTACTTTTATAAAGGTTTTTGGACGGTGGTCGTCTACCCTTTAAAGCTTTGACTTATGAAGGTTTATTTACATTATTTGTCTATTATTGAACATATTATTGTATGGATAAGATATATATATTTATATATATATACACCCTTTATGTTATTGGCTTTTATGGGGTTTGCATACTCCCAAGTATTAGAGGGTCATCCATATGCTTTTCCTATGGACGATGTTAGAGGTTCATCCATGTGATTTTCCTATGGACGACCTGTTTGCGTATGGACGACTCATTTGTCATTCAAATTTTACAAGTATAACTCGTCCTAAGAGTGGCAGTGATGATTTTGCCAGTTCTTTTCCTCGTCCTTGAGCTGGACGATTGGCATTCACCATTTGTCTAAATGTTTCTAGTGCTTCACTCGTCCAGGAACATGGGAGTGTCTTGGCTAGATGCTCGTCTATGGACTTGGTGTTTACACTTATAGTTTTTTATTTATTTTTTTATTTAAAATTTTTGCCTTTTTTTTTGGACCAGCATAAGCTTTCCCATCTGTTTATTAGATGAGTATGCCTTAGCTTATTTTTCTTTACTTTATCCTTATTTTAAGGAAAGCTTATGAATGTTACATTCCTGTATCCAGAGATTTTCATTTGTCTTAGGCTTTAGCCTTCTTGTGGATATTTTATGGGAATTAGATTCATCCATTGAATACATTGGAAATCCAAATCATATTTATTATATAAATATCGTTCATAAATATGACACATGCTTAGAAGCTAGTGCCTTAAGAAATTAAAATACTTATACAAGTAAACAACCTCGTCTTTCACAAATTTGTTTGTAGACCGTGCAAAAGTTTAGGAACTAGTGCACTTTTTTTTTTTTTTTTTAAACACACAATAGTAGTAGTAAAAACACATAACAGTAAACATGAGTAAACACATAGACCACGGCTGCAACCTCATCCATAGCTTTCGTCCATGGCAATTCTTGTCCAAGCTTACCCTTTATTGATAGTACCTCCTCAAGTACTCCACGTTTCAAGGATGCTTTAACTTCTGTCTGTCTAGAGCTTCCAAGTAGTACAACCCCTACCTCTTGCAGTTGATTACCCTATAGGGTCCTTCCCAATTGGGTCCTTATTTTCCATTAGCTAGGTTCCTGGTTGCCAAGGAGACCTTTTTGAGAATGAGGTCCTCAACGTTGAAACACCTAAGTTTTACCATAGCGTCATACTGCCTAGCCATAAGATATTTGTATCTTCCTATCCTTTGCTTTGCATCCATCCTTACCTCATCGACGAGGTCGAGGTCAAGACGAAGTTGTTCCTCGTTTTCTTTCTCCTGATAGTTCATCACTCGATGGTTAGCCATATGAATTTCTGCAGGTATGATTGCTTCACTTCCATAGGCTAGCTTGAAGGGGGTTTCACATGTCGGTGTCCTCACAATCGTCCTGTAGGCCCAAAGAACACCTATCAACTTATCTGGCCATACCCCCTTTGCCCCCTCGAGTCGAGTCTTGATAATTTTCAATAGGGATCAATTTGCTACTTCTGCTTGTCCGTTTGCCTGTGAGTGAGAGGGTGAGAAATAGTGATTATTGATTTTGAACTGTTCACGAAAGTCCTTCAAAGGTGTGTTGTCAAACTATCATCCATTATCAGATATTACTACTCTAGATACTCTGAACCTACATAGAATGTTCTTCCAAACAAAGTTCTTAACATTTTGCTGAGTAATTTTTTCAAGAGGTTCGGCCTCCATCCACTTGGTGAAGTAGTCAATCCCTACTACCAAGAATTTCATCTGTCTGGTTCCTAAAGGCAAGGGACCTAGGATATCTAGTCCCCATTGTGCAAAGGGTCATAGGGCCATCATTGGGGTCTGGTACTCTGAAAGCTATCTAGGAACATTGCTGAAGCGCTAACACTAGTCACACACCTTGACATAAGCCTTAGCATCTACTTGAATAGTAGGCTAGTAGTAGCCTGCACGGACAACCTTATGGACTAGCAATCTTGCCCCTCCTGAGTGATTCCCAAGTGGTCCTTCATAAACCTCCCTCAACACATAGTTTGACTCGTTCGGAGCCAAGCTCCTTAGGTAGGGCTAAAAAAAGTCTCGCTTGTATAGCACTTCATTTATAAGGACGTACTTGGCAGCCCTAACTGACAGGCCACAAACGCGTTGACCCCTTTTGATAAATTAGATTGATTAATTACCCTAATGATTAATTAATCTAATTAACATGCAATATCATGTGGCAGCACAAACAAATCACCAAAACTAAGTTATGCAACGGAAAATAAAAGATACGGTGATTTGTTTACAAATGGAAAAAACCTGACAGCAAAAACCCCACCGAGTGATTTAAGGTCACCACTCTCGAAACTCTACTATTATCACAGCAAGTGATTACAAGCAAGGAATCCCAAGTACCTTACCAACCTACAGTTGAACCCTTACCCCAATACCCAATTGGACTTGCTCTGTAGTGATAGTTTCTCCTTTCAATGCACGACTCCCAAGTACGTGACTAACCAGATGCGCGGATCCCAGTATGCGACTTCAAACACCAACTAGAGAGAGAGAATTGTTGGCTGCAAAGTTCTTCAAATCATCAAAGATGAACTAGGGCACAAACTTTGTCTTTCAGATCACAAATTGTATGAACAAGAAGTTCTCAATGATTGTGCAACTTGCATCATCTTTGACGGCCCTTAAAACAATCCTTTTATATGTCTAGGGTTATGAGAAAAGAAGTCCTAAAGACATGTTCACGGATTGGACTTGAAACAGAACTGAAAATTTGTTTTCTTTAATTCTCGACAGATAGAGGTGTCGAGGATCTGTCGAGAAGCTGTCGAGGCTTGGGGCAAAACAGTTTCTTAAAGCTCGATAGATGCATGTGTCGAGGTAGGTGTCGAGCTTTAGTAACTTGCACTTCCTTGCTTGTTTCTTGGACAAACTTTGATGACTTCAACACTGAATCTTGAAACACTGTTTCTTGAAGTGTTAAACACATCCTAAATCTACCCAATTACAAGTAAAGTGCGTTTTGTCTAAGGATAAGTCAATTACATAAAATAGCAACATATGTTCACAAACTTGAACTACATATGTCCTAACACTAACTCTTAGCTTCCTAGCCTCGGCCTTGTCTTCTAGAACCCTTTCATCCTTAAGATAGGTTACTATTGGAGTCATCCAATTTTCTCCCTCCACTATCTTTTGTATCTCTAGAAGGTTAATACTCGACATATATTGAAAATTTTCATACTCGTCCATGATTCCTCCTACCGAAGCTGATCGTGCCAAGGCATTTTCTTCCATATTTTCCTCCCTTGGGAGTTGAACAAATCTGGCGTCTTTAAACTTTTGGACAAGCCACTTCATTTTGTTGAGGTATTTCTTCATTCTATCCTCCTTAGCTTCACACATCACATTCACTTGATTAATAACTAGTTAAGAGTCTCCCTTGACTATTATTGACTCCACCCCTAAAGACTTTGCCAATTCTCCTTTGAGGAAAGTTTCATATTTAGCTTCGTTATTGGTGGTTTGGTATTGTAGACGGGCTGTGTACTCTAACTTGTCACCCTTTGGCTGTGTCCTTAAATCCTATTGTATGATGTTATATATTTTTATTATGTATGACATTATGTATGACTTAATGTTATAGTTAATAAAGTTGTTTTATTATTATTTGAAAATAATGGTAACATGAATATTGAGACATTATCATATAGTCCATGAGATGCATAGTATGTGATTTATGTGATTTAGTCACAGAAGATATAAATCACAAGTTCTTTGTAAACTCAGAATTATAGTTCGTAGTCGGTGATGAAATTGGGCATTTCATCTGCAAAGACTATAACATATTAACTAAGATGATTTATCTTGATCATGGAAATGGAGATTTCTAGTTGATATGTTTTAAGAGTTAAGACATATTGAACTGGACCGGTGTGAGATTTATTATTCTCCTAACGACTGTCAATTGAATAATAAACTCACGACTTATATTTGCATGAACTCTTAATCCTGAGAGGATAATGGACCTGATCATAAAGTGTAGGTTGTTTTGATATATCAGAAGTGAGATCTATAGTTACGGTCAAAATCTCAGTATGTTGGGCAGCCACATTTAGTGTTGATGGAACATATATATTCTCAAGATAGAATTCATAGTCTCTTAACGGAGATACAAAATATTCCCTTGAGATAAGTTTAATGGGTTTGTTATTTAAAGAGTTTGGCCTAACTACTTTAGTAAGGAGTTACTAAAGTATATATTTATGGAATTGGATTTCATAAATATATGATGAATAACTCAAAGAATTAAACCGGGTACTCAAGGAATTAAGATGTAGTAATAGACAAAGTAGCAGTCTATTTTAATGACTTTGTATTACTACGAATATTTTATGAAGGGGTTGCTTGTATAATAAAGTCTTGGGATATAATTTATTAATAAGGCCTAGAGTGCAACTATATTTATATAGTGGTATTAAATATAGTTAATGGTAACTTTGGACTTGTTAAGAGTTGATAGAAAAGCCCAAGACCCATTGGAGCTAGTGTCTTATTGGTCCCTTTTGGTCCCACTCCAAGCCACACACTTAAGCCCATTTGGAAAGGCCCAAAAGGCCAGCCCAATTAGATAATCAGTTAGATACAAAGGGAGAAACATACAGAATTTTCATGTATGAGAAAGAGAATTCATAGAGAGAGTTTGAAAGAACACTCTTATGTAGTGGTGTAAAAAGTGTTAGACACTTTTTGACATTCTCCTTTTGGAACTGATTGAGAGACCACGCATCTTGGGCATTAGTGGAATTGGAATTGGAGTGAAGATTAAAAGTATTCCCAAGTGCTTCTGATCTTCAAGTTTTGAAATTCACCGCTCCAAGGTACACTTTCTTGTTCTTATATTCTGAAACTTAAATAGCGCATGTTAACTTTTATGTATGAAGTAGATCCGTTATTTCTTCCACTGCGTATGTTTTGTATGCGATACAAGCATGTATAATTCCATCATTGGGGACTTTAGTATGACTCCGATCCCCTTTATGTGCAACGTGGACGAACCATCTACATTGATAACCCATTTTTGAGTCTCCACGTCTAGCTCATCTTAACCAGGAGTAAACTCCGCAATGAAGTCTGCCAATACTTGTGCTTTTATCACACTCCTTAGTTGGTATCTGACATCGAATTCACTAAGCTCCACAACCCATTGAATTAATCGTCCTGCAACCTCCAACTTGTTCATTGCTTTTTTTAGGGGATGATCTGTTAGGATGTTGATAACATGAGCTTGAAAATAATGCCTTAACTTCCTAGAGGCTATTATTAAGGCAAAGGCTAGCTTCTTTAACATTGGATATCATCCTTCCACTCCTATTAGCGCTCGGGTCGTATAATAAATTGGCCTCTGAATACACCCTTCTTCTCTTATCAAAGCTAAGCTTACCGAATGTGGGGACACTGCCAAGTACAAGTGTAGCTCTTCACCAGGTACGGACGGACTCAGCAGAGGTGCCGTAGTAAGGTAAGCCTTGAGGTCTTGGAACGCCTTCTGACACTTGTCCGTCCACTCGAATGGTTTTCTGAGAGTCTTAAAAAATGTTAAACACTTGTCAGTAGCTTTCGAGACAAACCTGTTGAGGGCGGCGACTCGTCCAGTGAGAGATTGGACTTCTTTGATATTCTTCTGTGGCTCCTTATTCAATATCACCTGTATTTTGTCAAGATTCACCTCAATTTCTCTATGTGAAACCATGAACCCCAGAAACTTTCCTGACGAAACTCCGAAGGCACATTTGCTTGGATTCAACTTCATGTTATACCGCCTAAGTGTATCAAAGGTTTCTTGAAGGTTATCTAGATGTTTCTCCTCGTCCAAACTCTTCACTAGCATGTCATCCACATAAACCTCTACATTCCGCCCAATCTACAGATGAAACATATGGTAAACAAGTCTTTGGTAAGTCGCCCCCACGTTCTTCAAACCGAAAGGCATCACCCTGTAACAAAATAATCCCTGGCTAGTAATGAAGAAGGTATTCTCTTGATCTACCTTGTCCATCCTTATTTGGTTGTAGCCTGAAAAGGCATCCACGAAAATTAGCAATTTATGACCCGCTGTCGAATCCACTCTAGTTGATGCGTGGTAGTGAATAACTATCCTTAAGGTAAGCTTTGTTTAAATCAATAAAGTCCACATACATCGTCCACTTGCCATTCGCCTTTTTGACCATAACCACATTCGCCAACTAATTCGGATAATAAACTTCTTGGATTAAACTCCATGGTAATCAACTTCTGGACTTCTTCTTTGATGGCATTGTTTCGCTCAGAAGCAAAAACCCTTTTCTTCTAACGCACAGGTTTGGAGTAAGGACACACGTTCAGACGATAGGTAATGACACTTGGATCAATACCCGGCATGTCCTTGTGACTCCATGCAAAGACATTAAGGCTTTTCTTCAAAAACTGGACCAGAGTATGCTTGGTCTCCTTTTCCATACTTGCCCTAATTCTAGTAAACTTTGCACTCGTCTAACGGTACATCCTCTAACACCTCAATGGTGCTACAGTAATCCTTCTCTCGTCTATGCTCATTTTCTACACGTGCTCGTCCATTGCCACCATGGCTAAGTAGCACTCTTTGGCGGCTAACTGATCTCCTTGTACTTGACCCACTTCATGCTCGGTCAAGAATTTGATGGATAAATGGTAGGTAGAGGTTACCGCCTTCCAACTATTTAAAGTTGGCCTTCCAATAATAGCATTATAATTGATGATGAACAATCAACAACAAGGAAGTTTACCTCTTTGGTTATCTGTTGCGGGTACGCTCCAACTACCACGAGTAATGTAATGGCGCCCACGGACTGCACCTTCATTCCTCCAAATCCTACCAATGGCAAATTTATTGGTCGGAGTTATTCTCGTCCTAGCCTCATTTGTTAGGAGGCGGGGTAATATAGGATGGCCGCTAGGCTGCCATTGTCTACCAATACCCTCATAGTCGTATAATCGGCAATAAGAAAGGTAATGAAGATCGTGTCGTCATGTGGGTGGTGAATTCTTTCAGCATCCTTGTTCATGAACGTGATAGCTTGTTCGTCAGCTACCCTCGTCCTGGGAGACAGTCCAGATAACTAGACGTTCTGCACCACTTTCAGGTATGTCTTTCTTGACTTTGATGACTGACCTGTTAAGGTTACTCCTATAATAACTCTTATTTCTCCAAGTAAGGGTCGTGATGACTCTTCCACCTTGGCCTTCAGCTTCTCGTCCTTATGGTCTCGTTCAAGAAAATTCCTCAACTTCCCATGCCTGATAAGATTCTCTATCTGCTGCTTTAAATCAAAACACTTGTTCGTGTTGTGCACATAGTCTCTGTGAAAGTGACAATATTTGTTCCTATTACACTTGTTAGGATCTGCTTTCATTTTCTCTGGCCACTTCAAGGATGGATTGTCCTTGATTTGTGTAAACACTTGCTCTAGTGGTGTATTTAAAGGAGTGTATTGCTGATTTCTCGCTAAAGAACTCGCCTTCCTACCGTCTCTATCTTTTTTCTCTTCTGCCTGAGCCTTCTTTGGATGAGGACCCTGATCAGGATGACGCAGGAGACCCACTCCTGAACGCTCTGCTCTTTCCCTCTTCTTGGTTATGATTGCATCCTTAGTATTCATGAAATTTTGGGCCGAATGGACGAGTTCGACCATAGTTTGTGGCCCTTGCTCATACAGCTTATGAATGAACAAGTCAGAATTGACCCCATTATGGAAGGCGGCCAATAACAACTTGTCGTTCATCCACCACCAAGGCTTCTTTGTTGAACCAGGTAATGAAAAACCGCAAACTCTCATTTTTCCCTTGCTCTATAGTTAGCAAACTGAAAGTGTAACGCTTGTTGTGTTGTCCTCCAATAAAATTATAGACGAACACCTTACTCAATTCCTCGAATGAGCCCACCGTGTTTGGGGGTATCTTGCTGAACCACACTCGCACTGGTCCTTTGAGTGTAATAGGGAATGCCCTACATATGATCTCGTCTAGAACCCCTTGAAGGTACATGGTAGTTTTGAAGGTAGCAATGTGATCACATGGGTTACTATTTCCATCATATGAATCCAAGGAAGGCATTTTGAACTTCGGGGGTAGGGATGACTATTGATGGTAGTCCTAAAAGAGGGGTTCGTTCGGTGAACCAAGCCATTCACGGGGTTCTCTCGTCTCATATTCTCCTTCATTTGATCCATCGCTTTTCTCATCTGGTCTATTTCTCTCTCCAAGTGTGGCATTCTTCTTGAAGCAGTACCCCTTGACTAGTTCTCAGACTCAACATTTTCTCCTCTACCTTCTTGACTCTAGGCTTGCCCTTCCGTATGTCTTCCATGGTGTTGCCTCCTTAAATTGGTCTCCCTATTTAACTTTTGATTATGATGGGTTAGTTCCGCCATAGCGGCAGCCATGGATTCTATATGTTGAATGGAAGGCGATTGCATGACATGCACTAATTGATGATCACAATAGGGATTACTAGAAGCATCCGTACTCTCCTAGTGACCTGGGTTGGTAGCCCTTGATTTTGTTCGAACCATTCAACTTTTTGTCTGGGAAAAGTGAATCGCTGAAAACAAATAATCGAACAAAAAGAATACTTTTCCCACAAACGGTGCCAACTGATGATGTGAAGAAAATCAGTAGGCTGGATAAATGGACTATTGGCTATCTTGATGGCCTGAAAAAGAAAGAACAATGATCAAAGGTGACCGGGGTTACTGGCCAAGAACCTCCAATGCAAAAGTTAGTTTTTCTCTCTTAAATTCTTGAGTTCCCACTTTTCAGGAATTGTAAAAACGTACTTTTATCCGGTCCGAACGGGCGCTTATATAGTGTACCCTGGAAACGGTTATTAAATTTGTAACTTCCCCTATATTTGAGGAGGTTAGAGGGTTTGGGGATAACTTCCTTTTTGCCATGGAGGTTATATATTTTCATATAACCGTCATTGGAAGTTAAGTATATTAATTAGTTCTAGCGATGAACCTGGATCTTACCCATGCCTTGGAATAATGGTATGTGGTTTTATCGCTAGTTCTGGCAGGCCAATCAACACTTAAGTATTTCCCAAGTGTTAGGGGGTTGTCCAGGAGCATTCTTGACGAGCGCTCCCCGTTGATCATCCTTCCAAGGACATCCTTGTCACGGACGATCGTTTGTGGAAGACCTTATGGTCGTCCATACATGGACGACCTTCTGTGTGAAATGCCTCCTCTGCTTTAGAAGTCTCCTATGGATGGGTTGGAGTTGGTTAGATTTTCAGTTTTCCATCATATATATATATATATATATATATAAATGTATATATTATTATATATTTATATTTAAATGAAAGATGCTACGTCCACAATATTTTTACAATATTTTCACAATAAATCATAAGTAGTTAATTGTTATTGATTCAAATTTGAACTTAACACTAAGATTACTTTCTTGCTCCAATAATAACAACCAGTAACAACCTACCACTTAAGATTTGTTGTAAAAATGTTGTGACAATATTGTAAACTTATTATTTCTCTATTTTAGTGTGTGTGTATATATATATATATATATATATATATATATATATATGAGAGGTGCTACGTTCACAATATTTTTACAACATTTTCATAATAATCATAAGTGGTGAAAGATGCTACGTCCACAACATTTTTACAGCATTTTTATAACATTTTTTCCCTAATTGTAAAAATATTATGAAAATGTTGTGAACATATCATTTATATATATATATATATATATATATATATATATCAAAACTAAAAAAAAAAATTCAAAATTCAAAATTCAAAACCCTCTAACCCCACCTACCCCCACTCACCTTATCAATCCCTTGTCTCCATGTAGCTTCTTCAAACTTCCTTTCACTTTTATTTATTTTTCTTTCTTTTTCTCCCTTATCTCCACTCCTCCATCTTTCTTCTTTTCTGTTTTTTTTTTTTTTTTTTCCTTCTTTCACTCTTCTTTCACTACACGCATGTATTTATTCTTTTCTCTTTCTCTCCCATTTGATTTTATTTCCCCCATTTTATTTGTGGTGGTGTTAATATTAGTGGGTTTTGGATTTGAAGATGCTGTTGTAACTAGTTAATTTTGTTCAAATTTGTAAATGGTGCTACTGTTATGGGATTTGTGATTGAAGAAAGAGTGCTAATGTGCTTGATGCCATTAGTTGTATAGTTGCAAGTAAGTATTTAAGAAAAAATAATAATTAATGATTGTTTTGCTCTATTCCTTTTTTGATAATAGTTTGGGTCTATTCCTTGTCTGCTGTCAACTTTGCTTCTTGGGTCTATGAGATTTTTTTATTAATTTTTATGAATTCTTTGGCTTTTTATTATTGATAGGTTTAGAAATCTCAAGTGTGATGATATCTATGTTAATAGAACCAAGAAAGTAGTGAAAAATTCAAAATCTATTTGATAATTTCTTTTTGTAGGTTGGTCTATGGTGGGCGAATGTGTTGGGGTGGAGTTGCTATTTTTTTTTTTTTAGATGTGAGCATGTTGTACATGTTTGATTTTGAATTTTTTTTTTTTAGGTGGGTTTGTGTTTCATTGAATTTGTTGAGCTAGCTATAGTGTTCTTTGTATTTTCTTTTATTTATGTTTTTTATTTTGTTTTTTTTATCTTGTTTTTTCTTTTGATTTAATTACAATTTTATTTCAATAAAAAAAAACTTTTGAATACCAAAAATTAATTTTCAATAATCAATTTTTATTTTTTTTTGTTGGTTTTTGGGCTATAGTGGTGTTTGTAGAACGCCACTATAGGGTGAGTCTATAGTGGCATCTAACAAATGCCACTATAAAAAAAATTGTCTATAGTGGCGTTTCGAAATGCCACTATTGGGCAGACCTATAGTGGTGTTTCTCCATAAACGCCACTATAGGTCTATAGTTGTGGTACAATAGTGGTGTTTGTAAATGCCACTATAGTAAACGCCGCTATAGCCAAAATGGGCCTATAGTGGCGTTTTTGGACTTATAATGGCGTTTTTGTAGTGGTAACCAAACAAACAAAGGTGGGTTAATTTTAGTTTTTTATCCTTCAAATTTCCATCTTTGACCAAACACGTAGGGTAGAAATTTTTTTTTTTTTATTCTCCCACTTTTCGATCCTCTCACTGTTTTCTATCCCCCACTTTTTCGTTCTTTCAAAGAAACTAAACCTTAATGAGATATATGTTGTGTCAATACTACATGAACTCTCTTCAACAAGTTTCACATAAGTAAAAAATTGTTATAGGTAAGCTAATTCACACAGTTTTGTACACACCCCAAAATAACAAAACTCATGACTTGGAGTCATGATTTCAAAATTTTGCGCACAAACCCATATGAAATCATGTGAATTTGGAGTGTATGTGAAAAAAGATGTGGATTAGAGTCTATGTAATGAACATAACTCTTCACAATAATATTCTCATACATCATCTCTATTTTTTTTTTTTTAAGAAAAAAATATACTAAAAAGTAGAAATCAATCATATCCAAAAGAAATCCAAAAAATTTCAAATGCTACATTCAAACCCACGTTCAACTTCTATTAAAAAAAAAAAAACCCCACGTTCAAATTTATCCAAAAAAAAAAAACCCTACTTTCAAATATTTAACAAAACTTTTGGATAACTACAGCTAAAAAAAAAAAAAAAAAAAAAAAAAAAAAAAAAAAAACCCTACATTAAAATTTATCCAAAAAAAAAAAAAAAAAACCCTACTTTCAAATATTTAACAAAACTTTTGGATAACTATAGCTAAAAAAACTGAAGTTAAAAAAAAAATTCATAAAATTCAGATAACTACTACTAAAAACATTTACGGAAGTTAAAAATATGCAACACATATATATATGTTTGAAATTCAAATTCTTAAAAAAAAAAAAAAAAAAATCACGTTTAGATCTTTAACAAGAATTTCGGATTATTGCTTACTAAAAAAACTGAAAGAAGTAAAAAATCTATCCCAACTTAAACCGTTATCAAAATATATAGCTCTCCACCCTTTCAAGTTTCAAACATTTAATTCATTCTAAAAAAAAAAAAAAATCAAACATTTAATTGAATAGAGAGGTTGACAGCGGTTTGTGGGATATGGAGGATTCTTGGTTAGTGTTCATAGTGGCTAATTTGATATGGTCATAAGCCCGTAATGGAGGCTGCTTTGGGATTTCATCATTACACAAATATGGGAGCAAAATTTAAGTTCCAGCCAAAGGGGTTAATTGGTGGGGTGAGCGTTTAGAGGTATGGGTTTTTATAGATTTTGTGAGTGTGTGTGTCTTTTTTAAACCTTCTTTTTTTTGCTATTGGCTTTGAATTCAAGTATATACATTTTATTTTTTGTTATGTCATATGTGTATCATGTATTACATTTACAAAATCAAAAAATTTGTGTTCAAGAGAAAATGAATTTGAGATAGAGAGTTTTGGTGATTCTTCTTTATACAAGTTTCAGTTTGTAGATCAAAAAATCTGATTGGTGTTAATTTGGCTCACTGTGAACACTTACCATTACTTTGGTTTTATATGCATTTATAAACTTTATGATATATATTCTTATTTGTAGGACTTGCCTAAGAAGAAGAAGAAGAAGAAGAAGAAGAAGAAGAAGAATTACATAAGAACCTCCTATCTTTCCTACCATCTTCAAATGCATTCTTTTTTATGAGAAAAGCTGAAGATTCCACCGGATGTACATTTTACAGCTCTAAGATAGGTCAATATGAAGAATTGTCATTTTGTTAATTTTTTTTTTTATTAGTATATTTTTTTAATTGATGTTGTATGTGATATTGAGTTTGCAATTTTCAAGCATTTAGAATTTGAGACAACCCTAACAAAGAGGAAGAGTGCCTTAGAGAGTTTAAGGATCCTTGACTTGGAGCTAAAGTGATATATTAGCATATACTCAGTTTTTGGTATTTTTTACTATGGTCCTATGGATCTTGGCTGTGGTATTTGTAAAATAATCTTAATTTTGTAGAAAATACTAAGTTGTAGTGATTGAAGGCTACTACAACCTATTTATGCGTGTAGTACTTTTTTTTTTCTTTTTAATGTTGAAAATTTCATTAATTTTAATTTGCGGTTTATGCTACTTCAAATGAAGTTTATGCGTGTATCTTTAAATTTATTGTGATAAAACTAACTGAACTGAAGATAAACATTTGGGCTTGGGTTCAAAAAAACAATATGCTTTTCAACAAATCCATAACTTTTGGGCTTGGGTTAAAAAAAAAAAAAAAGATACACCAAAGTAAAGATTCTATCGCTTGATATTAAACTCAGAGAATATGTGGACTTCTCAAACGGTATTCTTGGTGTTGTAAAAAATTAATACTATTTAAATTTTCTTTTATATCAACCGAGCCTTAATCATATTTCCAGCTTTGTGAGACATTGATATTAGACTCAAAATTAGCTACTAATCAATTTTAATCAAACCTAACAATTAAATAAACTGCCAGGGTTGCTGCTACAAGTGCTGGAGATTCAATAGTTGCCGCTGCAAGTGCTAGAGATTCAAGTTCAAAGTATGCAGGCCAAGAAAAATAACAAACCTTGAACGATTTGAGAACATATAACCAGACATTAACAATAATCTATTTTATGTAATCCACATACATTTGGTGGTAATAATTTTGGAGTTTTAGGTGATATAGATTATATACCTGCAAATAATTCTGTAATTTGTTTTTTTTCCTTAATATAATTTTGCAGCTTTAGGTGATAATTCTCACCTATTTATCCTGAATAAAGCTACATTTTTACAAATTTCATATTTAGGTAATATAAATGACCATGTTGCTACGTCAATAACATGGGAAACTCTTATGAAACCTATTTTGTCAAACTTGAAAATATGTCATTGCAAAATGAAATACTTATTCTGTCAAAGCTTGAATAAGAAGGAATAAGCAGAAATGGAAGTGCCTAATTTTAAAATCTTGAGTAAGAAGGAATAAGGAGAGATGGAAGTGCCTAATTTTAAGGGATATAGATAAGTATCTAAAATTCAAGAGTGTTTAAATTAGTACCTTTGCATATCTAACCTTACTATTTTATCTTTTTAAACATATGAATTTGATAGTATTTTGGTACACAAATGATGAAACTCAAATAAAGAATCATGTTATTAGTAATATAGACTAGCCTCTGAGCATGCACTTACGCGCGTGCTCAGGGGCTTTTCTACTTTTTGGGTAAGGGTTAATTTAGATTATTTATTATAATTTAGGATTATTATATTTTTCAATCACAAAAAAAAACTAGAGGTGTGATGAAAAATTATTTCACCGCACATAATTTGCAAACAATCTTATGATAAAATGAGTATTATGTGTAGTGAAATAATTTTTCATCACACCTTAGGTTTATTTTTTTATTTTTTTTAAAAAATGTAGTAATCCTAAATTATGATAAATTCTCTAAATTAACCCTTACCCAAAAAATAGGAGAGTCTTACGCGCGTACTCAAAGGCTAGTCTCTTATTTATTAAATTTTGTTATAAATGGTACGGTATCATTGGATATGAAATGCTTTCTCGAAATTACCTTTTTCTTCCGGAAGGCTCACGTAGAATCCATTGCCTATCAACATTAGGAGGCGTACCTATCACGCTTATTTTGAATATATTATTGATTACTAATTAAGTCGGACCCATCGCCTACGCACTAGAAGTCCCGGTACTCTTCCAAGAGTTCCCAGTGTCTTTGCATTTGATTCTCAAAATAAAAAGTGTCTTCGCATTCTCCAGATTCTCACTTGTCTTTACCATTTGCTTCAAGACCTAAAGTTCTGTGATAATGGCGGACGAGGTGGTTCTGTTGGATTTCTGGCCAAGCATGTTTGGGATGAGGGTCAGGATTGCTCTGGCTGAGAAAGGCATCAAGTATGAGTACAAGGAAGAGGACTTGAGGAACAAGAGTCCTCTGCTTTTAGAGATGAACCCCGTTCACAAGAAGATCCCAGTTCTCATCCACAACGGGAAACCGGTATGTGAGTCCCTCATCATTGTTCAGTACATAGATGAGGTCTGGAAGGACAGGTCTCCATTGCTGCCCACTGATCCTTACCAGAGGGCTCATGCCAGGTTCTGGGCAGATTTTGTTGATAAGAAGGTACGTTTTCTGCAATTTCTATTCATTCTCTTTCCTTTTGTATGTTCTGTTTTTGTTTTTGTATTTTCTTCAAGATTATTAAGTGAGATTCGTCAGAATTCTCTGGAAAAAAAAAAAAAAAAACAATTATGTGTTTAATGTTTAGATTCTATTAGAGTTTAGTATTTTGCAGGTCTTGTCATGGCGATGATGTTTGTTAGATTCAATTAGACATTATGACTCTAGTACTTAATTTGACCAAACATGATTAAAGTTTGTGAGTTCTAGCAAACCATAGATAGTGTTGTGATTAAAAAAAAAAAAAAAAAAAAAGGTAATTTCCACGGATTTAATATATTTGAGTAAGATTAATGTCCTGCAATCAAGAGCATCTTCTATGGGCCTTCCACCTTTGCTTAGGTTTCAAGTACAGTGGACTTGATTTGAAATTCACTACTGTCAATGTCATTGTTCATGCATGTTATATAATATGTGGGAACTGGACCAAGTGGTAGTAAAATGTGTGGAATATGTAGGTTTATGAAGTTTCAAGGAAGATATGGACCACAAAAGGAGAAGAAAAAGAGGCAGGCAAGAAGGAATTCTTTGAAATCTTCAAGACACTAGAGGGAGAGCTTGGTGACAAGCCTTACTTTGGGGGAGAAACATTTGGGTTTGTGGACCTTTCTCTGATCCCCTTCTACAGTTGGTTCTATGCAATTGAGACCTATGGAGAATTCAACATGGAGGCAGAGTGCCCCAAGATTGTTGCATGGGCCAAGAGGTGCTTGCAAATAGAGATTGTGGCCAAGACTCTTCCTGACCAAAAGAAGGTTTATGAGTTTGTTGGACAAATGAGGAAAAGGTTTGGCTTGGAGTAGAGCAATGGTTAAGCCCAATCTTGGAAGTACTAGCATTTCTCTTAATGGTTTTGGATGGTTGTCTAATCTTGTTGGTTACATTTTGTGATGCTTTAAGTTTGAGTTTGTTTTGCCTAAAAAAAAAAAAAAGATGGTTGTGTTTCATCTGGGTCCGTTGAACTTGTAAGACACATCGGTGTGTCCGCTAAGCTTTGAATCTAAAGGGCCTGTATGGTATTGTAATAAGAAAGACACTTGCTGTGTCTGCCATGTGTTAGATGAAATTGTATACTCATGCCTTTTGTGCGTGTAGACTATTGGAGATTTTACTCGAATAAAATATATTTGTGCTATGAATGACCTTTTTCAACTAATTATTTCAAATTCATATGTTAATAAAATTTAAATCTATTAATTATTTTTTTAAATAGAAAACTACTATTTGATAATCTA
Organism: Castanopsis chinensis; assembly: GCA_032878915.1. NCBI lineage: Eukaryota > Viridiplantae > Streptophyta > Magnoliopsida > Fagales > Fagaceae > Castanopsis > Castanopsis chinensis. The sequence goes on from JAVQMG010000105.1 coordinate 10,879,342, forward strand.
TTTAATTTATTTAATCTAAAAATTAAATTCCAAACAATTTTTTCATAAATATATCTATCCAAAAGAAATAATAAAATATAATTATAAATTATGTAGCATCATTAGAGCATTCTCATCAAGCATTCTAAAAATTTTAGCATTTAGCATCTAAAAACCTAAATTTATAGCATTTAACACATCACTTTACAGTACACTAAATATCAAAACTTATATTTTTTTAACACTTCATTTAAATATTATTTCTTTGTTATTTTTTATTCATTTTTTAATTATTTCTCTCTCCCACTATCTCTCCATCTTTCTCAACCCAGTCTAGAATTTTCTCCCTCTCTCTAATATTTGCTCTCAAAACCTCCATGGCCTAAGCTTTTCAAGCCCATTACCTCTAACCACGGCCACAGCTACAACCACCACCACCAACCGCAACCTCAACCACCACCACCAACCACAACCTCAATCCCCAACCTCCAACCACCAAAATAACAAATAAAAAATAAAAAACCACGGCACAAACCGCAGCCAAAACCCACCACAGAACTGCCACAGAACCCACCACCCTAGCAACCTTAACCCAAACCTCAACTCCGATCTGAACCCACCACAACACACAGCAACCAAACCCACCCCAACCTCTCTGATGACCACCACCTAGCAACCCAACCACAATAACTAACTTCAACCCAAATAGACCAAACACCCAACAAACATTACAAGAACCACCAATAACCCCGATTTGAACCTAAGAAACCACCACCACAACAACCACAAAAAATCGCCACAAGAAAACATACAACACGCCGATCTCCACACTGCTCTCCACGTCGATCTCCTCCACGTCGATCTCATGCCATCACGATGTTCTCCTCGCCACTAAGCCGATCTCAAACGTACGATCTTATTGTAAGGCAGTGAGGAAATGAGAGAGAGAGAGAGAGAGAGAGGGAGTGAGGAAATGAGAGAGATGTGGGAGACAGAGAGAGGACCAAAGAAATTAGAAAGGAGAGAGATGTGAGAGAAAGAGAGACAAAGAGTTGGAGAGAGAATGAAGAAATTAATAAAATATTATACAATCTTGCTACAGTGCACTCTCAAAAATGAGAGTGCACTGTAGCAAGATTGTAAATTTAATAGCATATACACGGTATGATGGAGTAGGTTTTTAGGTTATAAATGTTAAAAAAAGGCATCTTTTAGGATATGCAATCCTTAATGGGAATGCTCTTAGTAACACATTTGCGTATATTACGAATTAATTTGAACAAAATTCCGAAAATAAAAGAACAACTATAAATGTTAAGTTATTCATTTTATTGCATTTCAATTTAGTAGTATGCTTATTTTATTTTAATATAATTTTATAGGATATTATAAAAAAATAATTAATTTCTAATACATATATATATATATATATATATATATATATATATATATAATTTCAGTAAGTATTTTCAAGCAAAGTAAATAAAAAATGAAAGAAAAGATAATTTTAACTTAACAAAAAAAAAACTTGTTTATTATCTCATGATGTTTATATGAGGGATATTTTGATGTGGAGAAAAGTTTTTTTGTGCAATTTATTTGATTTTTCTTTATTTTTAATTATTAATGACCTTTTAAGAAATTACTTTGAAACGATTTTAAAAATTGATAATTGTAATGAAAGATATTTAAAGTATAGGATTTTATTTAAAATGTCATTCAGAGCAGTGGACAAATAAACTAATTTACTCCATCTTTTCCCTAAGTTTTTGTATTCTTAATTAAATTTTCTACCTTCTAGGTTGTCTTTGAGCCGGTCTTTGAATCACTTTCATAACATATATAGGGTTATATTTAATGTATAAATTGTAATCCCCAATAACCCAATTGGATAATAACTCCTTTTTGATATTGGTCATATTACTACTACATTTTTTTTTTATATATATATATAGAAAAAAGTAAGAGAATTTTATTGAACGGAATCTGATTGAAATACACTATCCAAATCACTAGGTAGGGATTCTATCTATAAATCCGTGTTTACAGATAAAACTGCTCTCCTAGCTAAAGCATGAGCTAACTTATTCCTTTTCCGTCGAACATGGTTAAACTTGCAAGACCGAAGAGATGCCCCTAAACTCTTACAATCATCAATCACATGACCAAATAGAGTCCCACGCCTCCTCGGCATATTCAGGGCACTAATAACCCTTGAACAATCCCCCTCTATCTCCACATCAAACAAGCTAAGCTCCTTAGCAAATACCATTGCACGACGAGCTGCCATAGACTCTACCAGCTCCACTGATTGAACAAGAGGAATTTTGTGACTCAACACAGTGATTATTTGTCCCTGAAAATCACGGAACACCACTCCAATACCCGCATATCCAGAGGCATCAAAGAAGGCCGCATCAAAGTTACCTTTTTATATCGACTTTGACGACGGAGACCATTTCACCTGAACACGCCAAGCAACAACCTGAGCTGATTGATGATTTGCATTGAGAAATTCCATGACATAGTTCTTAGCTCGACTACCCAACTCATCTTTGGTGCTGAACAAAGCAACCTGAAAATGAGAACCCCTCCACATCACTGCCTCAAGCAAGTCAACAAGTGAACGATACGGTTTTTGAAACAAAGAAGCAAAACCCAGATCAGATTTCCACACAGATTGAGCTTGATCACATAGGCAAAGACCATGCAGCAACGTCTCCTGATGTTCCTCGTAAAGATCACAGGTTTCATCAATGGGTATGTGTTAAACTCACCGATTTTGTTTTGTCAGAAGAGAATCTTTTGCCGCACGCCAAATGAATTGTTTTTTCTTATTTGGGGCCCAGATCTTCCAAAATTTTTCCACAAACTCTGTTGCTCTAAACCTGAGGAAGAGCTTGGTTGTGAGCTAGTTTCTGCCGAGGCTAGGAATCGGTAAGCACTCCGAACACTATAGAAAACCATCAACAGTCAGAGGCCAAACCAGGAGGTCCTCGGCACTACCTACATCCACCTGAATCCAACTCACCAACTTAGCTTCCCATGGGTAGAACGTCTCCTCAAGCTTGCCAAGATCCCATGTCCTTGTGTTCGGTTAAAACAATTCACTAACCCGAGATACGGAGGACTCGCCCTTGGGGACTCAATTTTGTTATAGGCCAGGTCCGGGAGCCATTTGTGCTTCCACACGTCAATCCCTTGCCCCCTACCCACTCGCCAAATAGCACACTTCTCAACGACCTCCTAAGCCGGTAAAATAGCCCGTCAAGCATAAGAACACTCGCCAAGCATAAGAACACTTGCCAAGCATAAGAACACTTTTGAGGAACAGGAGCTTCCATAATACTCCCATGAGGGAAGTATTTTGCACTAAAAACCTTGTACAGCGAAGTGTCTTTTTGGTGAATCAATCTCCACACCTATTTGGCCAATAAAGCATTAATCAATTTTTGGATTTCTCTAAAACTCATCTCACCAACCAATTTTGATGAACACAAGGAGCTCCACTTCACCCAATGGATCTTTTTTGAATCATCTTGGCTCCACCAAAAGTTACAAATCATTGTTTCAATTTCCTTACATAGACTGACTGACATTTTAAAAACACTCATCGAGTAAGGAGGAATGGATTGAATGACGGCCTTGATCATAACCTCCTTTCTAGCTTGAGACAAAAGCTTTTCCTTCCAACTTTGCATCCTTGCCCACATCCGTTCTTTCACCATACTAAACAAACCTTCTTTTCTCTTCCAATAAAGGAAGGATGCCCTAGATATTTTTCATAGTGTTGTATAGTTGGGACATTGAGGGTCTCTTTCATAGCATCCTACTTTTGCACATCAGTATTTCTGCTAAAAAATAGCGTAATATTCTCTTTATTTATCATCTGACCCGTGCCACTTTATAGAAATACAACAATGACTGAATCTTATGGCATTCCTCCAATGTATATCTGCAAAAGGTAAGACAATCATTTGCAAAAAATTGGTGACTGAGTTTAGGTCCATTCCTACAAAGGGAAAAACCCTTAATCTCTCCCGCCATGGCTGCCTTCCTAAAAATGGCATTCAACCCTTTTGCATAAAACAAAAATAAATATAGGGAAATGTGATTGCCTTGCCTTAAGCCCCTAGAAAGGGAAATCAAACCCTTCAGCTCTCCATTTACAAGGATTGAATAAGACATAGTGTGAATACACTCCATAATTAAAGCCACCCAAGAATCCTAAAAACCCTTCTTTAAAAGAATTTTCTTGAGGAAAATCAACTCCACCCGATTATAGGCCTTACTTATATCCAGCTTTAGAGCCATAAAACCTTTTTATTCCTATGCAATTAGTCTTCATATGGTGCAATGATTCAAAAGCTATCAAGATATTGTCAGTAATTAATTTGTCAGCAGTAAAAGCACTTTGAGTTTCTGAAATTATAGAATTAAGCAAAGGCTTAAGGTGATTGGCAATCACCTTATTGACAATCTTATATATCACATTACATAAACTGATAGCCCAAAAATCAGAGACCTTTTCCAAATTATTAACTTTTGGAATCAAAGTAATGAAAGTAAGATTGACAGATTTTAAGATAGCACTTGAGTTTATGCTAGACAAAACTGCTTGGTGATAATCCATTCCCACATTTGACCAATATGTTTGATAAAACAATGGAGGCATACCATCTGGCCCTAGAGCCTTCAAAGGCGCCATTTCCTTGACAGCAACATCCACCTCGCCTAAAGTGTAAGGACGAGCCAAATCTGTCCTCGTCTCCTCAGTTACCACTGTATCAACCCCATCTAGGATATGCTCAAAATCATGAGGATATGAAGATGAGAATTACTTCGAGTAGTATTCATTCAGCAAACTCGAAATATTGTCCTCATCTTCATGCCAAACTCTATTATCATCCTTTAATCCCTTGATGAAGTTTTTCCTCTTCCTTTGAATGGCTGTCCCATGAAAAAATTTTGTATTTTTATCCCCACTTTGCAGCCACTAAATACAATAGCACTGATGCCACATCTTCTCTTCCTTATCATACAAGACTAATAACTCAAATTTGATTCGAGCCACCTTCATATAGCTCCCAGATCTGACCGAATCTATCTCTGCCTTCCACCATTGTTCTTTTAGCTTCTTTATATTGTCCTTCACACTTCCAAAATGGTCTTGGTCCCAAGCTTTCAATATCCTTTTGCACTTCTTCAATTTTTTTGGGGCCAAAAACATAGGAGTACCCTCAACAAATCTCAAGCTTTTGTGACAATGTCCCTACACCCTGGATTTGTTAACCACATCGCCTCAAACCTAAAAGGTTTCCTTCTCCACTTCTGAAACTTGCCATTGGAATCAAGAGCTAAAGTAATCAGGTGATGATCAGAGGTAAAACAATGCAAATGTGAATTCTAGTTGTGAAACATTTTTCCAACCAATCATAATTAGCCACCTTCTAATCTAACCTCTCCCAAATAAATTCATTTCAATGCCGACCATGCCAAGTAAAATCCAGCCCTGAGTACCCTAAATCCACAAACCCACACTGATCTAACACATGTCTGAACAATTGCATCTAACTATAAGCTTTCATAGCACCGCCCGCCCCCCCCTTCCCCTTTTCATCCTTTACCTCTAGCAATTCATTAAAGTCCCAAAAAAATACCCAAGGAAGTTTAGGCCTTGTTTGGTTTGAAGGTAGTTCATAACTCATAACTTATCTCCCAAATGTCCTCACTCAAACTCCGAACTTAATTCTCATGACTCTAACTCTAATAAACTCGGAACTCTATTTGGTGGGTTGTTTGGGTGGAATATCTCAGTGGGTTTTTCAATTCAAACACTGACTTTTACGTCACGCACTGGGTCCCACAAAAATCAATTGCAAAGCAGGTGTATAGAACGGTCACCAAGCCCACCCCGCCTTGTCTCTTTCTCTCTCTTCTTCACGCCCTTTCCACAACAAAACACTTCGTCCCCAACTTTAACACTCTCTGACCATAGCAACATCTCCACTCTCTCACCACCGATCTTCAGGTCTTCAAACCCTCACGCTGCCTCTCATTTTCTGCTCCTCACTTCTCTGCCTCCACTGCGTTAGATCCCTCTGTTAACAAGAGGGCTGAAGGTGCTTTCAGAGTTTCCCTCTCCTCCCTCATCTCAAACTCCAGAAATCCACACGAAGGAATCCCAGACTCCCAACTCTGAACACAACCCAGGTATCCCACATTGCTCATCTTTCTCACCTTCAACTTGTAGGCCCATCGCGACACTATGGGTCTGTTGAAGAGAAATTTGTAAGCCCTATTTGGTACGATCTTATTTCTTTCCATTTTCATGATTTTGTCTATATATTTCATAAATTTTTTACTTCAGATCTCGTAAATTTATCTTGACCAATCAAATGCTGTGAATATGAGGTTGGATTTGAAATTTTTTATGTTAGTTTTTTTTAAATATGAAGATTGTAAGGTGTTGTTCAATTGACTCAATCACAGTGATGAGAATGGAAGGGGAAAGGGGGGTTTCAACTTCTGTATCTTGTTTATAGAGTGTTAATGGACATCCTTTTTGTTTTGCTTTCAATTCTATGGGTTTGTTGTGGGCCTTGTGGCCAGAGAGTTGTGAGACCTCTGTCTTTTGCTTATTACTTAACATTTTCATGATGTTGGGTCTATATTTCATAATTTTGTTATTTTGGATATCGTTCATCTATCTTGAACAATGAAGTGTTGTGAATTTGTGCTTGGATTTGAATTTTGTTTATGTCAGGTGATGAGAATTGAAGGGGAAAGGGGTGGGGGGGGGGGGGGGGGGGGATGTTGTTCAATTGGCTTCGAGAACTTTTCTTAATTAAAAACACACACACCACTTGCACACAGAGACACAAACACAAAGCATCCACACTTAAAATAGTCACAAAAAATTTCGGATAAGCTTTTTCCCTATTTGGTGCTTATTTGCACCTACAAAAGCATCCACACTTAGCACAATAGTACCACATCTTGTATGGAATTTTAGGAAATCACTTTTCCTCACCTCATTTTCTCTCTCTCTCTCTCTCTCCCTATATAGGTAGACAAAGACCAAAAGAGCTATTGAGGGAGAAGAGAAGTAGCAGTAGATTTGGTACTGCTTCCCTTCTCCTTTAATAGCTGTATGAGCAAAGTTTGTTTGGAATTGTTTCTTAAGCTTATTTTCTACCCTTTCCACAGCTTTTTATGGAAATATTTTTTTTTCCTCAAAATGATTAATGAAAAATTTGCTTGATGTTACTGATCTTGTTCTTTTTTTTAATTATATATTTTTGTTGGCTTCTATAACCCACGGTTTTATGTAATAAGTTCATGGTGGTGCTTATTTCAGTGCTATTGCTTAAACTTATTTTCTACCATTTCCTTGGCTTTGTATGGATATGTGTTTGAGGCCATTGGTTCAATTCTCATGCCAACTTTGAGTCCTAATATATATTTTGTGACGGAAACGACAAAAAATTAGAAATTTTCTTTCTGTTTGTGTTTGTGTGCAAGCGTTGTGCGTGGAGGTTGTTCTATTAGGTTGCTTAGTTATTAGGCTCTCCTACATTTATTTTATTCAAGAGCAATCCAGTCTTTGTTCTTTTTGAATTGGGTTTTCTATACATGTAAGGGTGGAGGTTTCAAACAATGTTAGAGGCAAGTAGTTATAACACCAATTCTGGTCAGCATTCGTGTGACATGGACCAGTGCGTGGTGCGGACATCTTTGAAGCTCCATAATTTTGATAGGAGGTTCTATGGCTGTAGACATTGGAAGCCTATGAGTATCGAATGCGCTTACGATTGTTTTCCCTTCATGGTCAAAACCATCATGCTCCTCAACTCATGTACTTGCCAGCTTCGTTAAATTTGCAGGATAGTGACCAACATTGTAAGTCCTTCAAGTGGTTGGATGGCAACACATGTAGGCGTGGTGCTGAAACAGCACCAATTGTAATAGCTAAATTTACTAGGCTAGATGCTGAGACAACTATAGCAAAATAAAATGAGATCGAAGCCCGTGCAATGTTAACCGAAGCACTTCAGAGGGAATGAGCAGCAAAACATATTGCTGAAAAAGAAGGGGTTGCACAACGTATGGCCAATGACTGGGCACATAAGTACAAGACTGCTTTGGTTATCTCATGACTGACCTTTGTCATATTGTTTGTATTTTTACGTATGTCTAGTGAGTTTGGATTACGGCAAATGTGTCTGCCATGAATTTGAAAGCATACATGGGCTGCATAATGTGATATTATTAATGTTTTAGACATGGAAATATATTGTACGTGTTGGACCAAAAATTGTAGTGTAGGTGTTGGTCCTAGCAATGTGTTGTAGGCACTTTCATTTTGACAAAACTGTTGTATGTGTTGAACTCTCAGTGGGAATGTTTTGTCAACAACTTATATATACTATTACTGTTTCGTAAAATATCATATTATTTGTCCATTTGGTATGATAGTTTTAAATATATTGTATTCGTTAATAGTATATACGCACTCCAAAGAATATTCACAAGAATTGTTAATGCATCTTGACATTGTCACCAATGGTTACATATCCATGCATGATTCATATAATTTATATAATAGTCATCACCAAGGTAAAAGCAAGTCTGAATGGAAATTTGCAATCAAGAATACATAAGTTTAACTACATCTTGTTTGAATAGTAAGGGACATGGCCCTACATAGGATAATACAAATGTTTCAAGTGATAATACAGAATGCATAAGATACTACATTCCAGTGTACATAAAGACGGTTTTTACCACAAACTTCAAAACAACACATTCCAGTGTATGCAAAATTGGTTTATACCACATAGTGTCAGTCATTTGTTCCCTAAACTGGCTCATTGCTCTTTTCGCTTCCTCAGACATCAATGTTGATGAGCAACATAATCAGCCCATATAGCATTGGTGATGTCATCCCTAAAGTGGGTCATACCTCTTTTTGATGCTTTTGACATCTCCACAACATGCCTCTGGTTCGCAGTGCTGGTAGAAGCTCCATTGTTGCCATTACTAGGTGGAACAACAAGATTTCCTTCATACTCAACATTGTCCTATGTGTTAAACAATTCATCACTTTGGTTATTAATGCATATATAATTTTGTAGACAACAATATGCAGTAATCACATAGTGCTGCCTACTGCGCTTGAAATTTGGCATTAAATTGAGGATGGGAAAACAAACCTTTAGCACCCCCAAGCGATCATTCAATGACCATCTGCGAGGAAGAGTGTCAATAGTTGAACAACTCTTTCTTGGTTGTTGGATTCCTGTTACTAGAATGGAATTCCTAGGCATGGTACCTGGTTGACTTGTGAGGTGGAAGGAAACTTGTCCCAATAGGCAGGCCTGAGTCCACCAAGTAGTATGATCCTACATGTTTATGAAGCTAATGAAATTGGTTACAATAACCATAACAAAAACATGTAAAAATTAATGGCCTTTGAGATTAATTGTAGTACTTGTAGGTGGCCATGGGAACCCATACTTCAGGTCACTAATCGCTTCCTCCAACACCCATGAGTTAGTATCACTACCTTCCCACCCCGCATGAACATAAATAAATTGCATGTCCATGTTGCACATGCACAAAAAATTTGTGGTTACAGTAGCCTTCCAGCTCCTGTACACTTGAGTCGCATGTTTAGGAGGCCAAACACTCACATGTAGGGGTGTTTACCAAACTGCATAAACAACACAAACCGCAAAAACCGCACCAAAACCGCTTGCAAAATGATATAACCGCACTGTACCGCACTGTACCGCAAGTAATTTTGTACCGCACCGCACCGCACCACATGGTGTAGTGCGGTTTGCGATTTATAATAAAAAAACCACACAAACCGCACCGCACCTCACCCTCTCTATATATTAATATTTTTAATTATTTTTAATATTAAATATATTATTAATAATTTAATAACCCTAGTTAAAAAAAAAGTTTGATAATCCTAGTAAGTGTTGATTAGGAAAACCAGTCCAAAATAAAGAAAAACTAGTTCAATAGTTTAAAACTTGGACTAAAATAAAGAAAAAAATTAGTTTTGGGCTGGGTAAAAAAAACCCAAATTTTGAAAAATATATCAACTTCAAATCATTCAAACCGCATCTTATACAACGCATCGCATATGTGATCGCAAAAATAAGGTGCGGTGCGGTTATGGTTTTGGCTAAACTTTAAACTGCACCGCACCGCACTGCACATGTGACCGCAAAAATAAGGTGTGGTGCAGTTATGGTTTTAGCTAAACCGCACCGCAAAGTGCAGTGCTAAAAATAGCTCAAAACCGCACTGCACCGCGAACACCCCTACTCACATGGGTGCCATCCATTGCCCTAACACAAATCTGCACATGACTAAGTATTGATGATATATGTACCTTGTTAAACAGAATATGTTTACAATATAATTAAGTGAGTGAAGTTTACCTCAAACTATGGCCAGTACTTGTTCACCTGAAGATGTTCAGGGAGGCAAACTGCATCTAGATATTGCTTAGTCAAATGTCTCGCATACGAGTGAAGAGCTCGCAACACCCTGCGAAAGTGGTGGGACACCATCTTAGTTGAGTACTGGAACTTGTCTGTAATACATCTCATTCGGATATTGTGGCCAAGTATGTATAACAACATGGCAATCGCTTGCGTGGCATCCACATCTCCCTACCTTTCCATCAAGCATTCGTGACTGCCAACTCATCCACTAAATGTAATAGATACAGGCGTGTCATGTGAAACATCTCAAAGCACTTATTAGGATTACTATCAAGCTCATTCATGTATCCTTGCCTTATGAGGATACTATCACGCATGAGTTGTTTATCATAATGCCGCTGCATATAGGCGAACGTCTCACCTACCAAAGGATTTACAAAGTCAAACTCTGCTTCATCTTCGCTATCGCACTCTAAACCCCGCCAGTCATCAACGGTATCATAACCAATGTCATCATCATCAACGTTGTTGAAGTATGATTCATCAAAATCATAAGCCAGGAATGCATCTAACCATTCACTCCTTGATGCCATTGTCACCTACACACCACAACAATATGCTATTAACCTATGTGATGTATACAGTAAACCAATGCTAATAACAAGCACTCAACAATAAACCAAGGCGAATACAGGAAATTATCATAAATATTCTAAATAATAACTTAAAATAGTTCAACATACAAGAATGCATCAAGTCTAGAAATAAAAAAGGCAACCTAACAAACATCCATAGTAGAGAAAATAATAACCAACAAAACAACGGTTTTTGTGACAGAATCCAAGTACTACAATGACCATAACATAATACTGCAATACTACAATAACCATAACATAATAAGATACGCACCATGTCTCAATCCTCTAGGTTAACAATATTGTCCATCCATGCCCGCCTCCTATGCTCTAGCATGCCTATTAACACCACCCTATTCTCCTTCACATGGAGAGCTTTTGAGATCTTCAAATATGCCTTGTTTCCTATATCCTCATATTGATTAAGCATGTTGACAGGCCACAAACGCGTTGACCCCTTGTGATAATTTAGATTAATTAATTAGCCTAGTTTTTAATTAATCAAATTAACATGCAATACAACGTGGCAGCACAAACAAATCACCGAAACTAAGTTATGCAGCGGAAAATAAATAACACGGTGATTTGTTCACGAATGGGGAAAACCCTAAGGCAAAAACCCCACCGGGTGATTTAAGGTCACCACTCCTGAAACTCCACTATTATCACAACAAGCAGTTACAAGTAAGGAATCTCAGTACCTCACCAACCTACAGTTGAACTCTTACCCCAATACCCAATTGGACTTGTTCTGTAGTGACAATTTCTCCTTTTCAATGCACGGCTCCCAGTACGTGACTAACCAATGTGATGCGCGGATCCCAGTACGCGGCTTACTCCTTTTGCACGAATCCAAGTACGTGACTCACTCACCAACTTGAGGAAGAAAGAATGTTGGCTGCAAAGTTCTTCAAATCATCAGAGATGAACTAGGGCACGAACTTTGTCTCACAAATCACAATTTGCATGAATAGAGAAGAAGCAACTTGTGTCTTGTGATTTCTGCTTGTTGCTCTATTTGACGGCCCTTAAAATAATCCTTTTATATGTCTAGGGTTAGGAGAAAAGAAGTCCCAAAGACACACACACGGATTGGACTTGAAACAGACTTGGAATTCTGTTTTCTTTAAATCTCGACAGATAGAGGTGTCGAGAGGTGTCGAGAAAGCTGTCGAGGCTCGGGCAAAACAGCTTCTTTAAATCTCGATAGATGTATCTGTCGAGGTAGGTGTCGAGATTTAAAAACCAGCACTTCCTTGCTTGTATCTTGGACAGACTTTGACGGCTTCAACACTTAATCTTGAACCACTGTTTCTTGAAGTGTTTAACCCATCCTAGTTCTACCCAATTACAAGTAAAGTGCGTTTTGTCTAAGGATAAGCCAATTACATAAAATAGCGACATATGTTCACAAGCTTGAACAACTACATATGTCCTAACAATCTCCCCCTTTGGCAATCCGTGACAAAACCACAACATACAAATGACGATATGAGAGAAGTCATAAATCACTCAACTCATACTCACTTGTTACATACAGTAAAATCTATCCTAACACAAACTCTTGAAAAACTTTGCAAGAAGAGAGTTTATGGCAAGAAGACTTTGACAACCTGTATTTCTGAAACACTTATAAACAAAACACATCAAGGCATCTTTGTGTGAAACAGAAATAATAGATTGCATACAAGTAAAGAAACATGTGTATAAAGACAGAGAAGAAACAACACATGAAAGGTAGGTGAAAGAAACAACATACATCATCATATAGAGAAAGAGAATAAGTACAATGTATGTAAGTACATGATCAATGTATCTCTAAAAGATAAGAAAAGAAAAAAAAATACATAGATCACCTCACTACATCCCTCAATCCACACTCCCCCTAACAAAAATGTCCTATGTCCTATGCTAACACTCCCCCTAAGTATGACTACTCTCATACTAAACTACTCCCCCTTTTTGTCACGAGTGACAAAGGGTAGAGTGTCAAGTAGACATCTCATCCGATGAGCTAGCATTTCCATCATCATCATCGTCTGAAGCATCATCATCATCGCCATCATCATCGGCCTCGGTCTCAGTCGACACATGAGGTGGCGGAGGAGAAGCCTCTGCAGCAAAGCCGCCCATGGTCGCCTGTCGCCTGGCGATGCGACCAACACGAACATTCACCTGATACAACTCGGTGGAGAGTGTATCTAGGCGAGCATCCATGCGCTGTAGCTGCGCCATGATGTCTCCCAAACTAACATCGCTCGAAGAAGTAGAAGCAGAAGCTCGAGCGGATCTGGAGGTGGTAGGACGGGTGGAAGGAGTGGCATCGTCGGACAGTCGCGATCGGAACTGTGCCTCGCTACGTTTTACGGTAGCGGCGTCTATGGCAGACATGACGCGGTAATGATCGGACGAAGGGAAGGGAATGGAAAAACGACTCAGAATCCTCGTGATAGCAGAAGGGAAAATGAGCTTATCACGGGTGGTCGTATCTCTATAGACATCTATGATGGAACAAATAAAGTGAGAAGGAAAGTCTATAGAGAGATCCTCAAGGAGGGACAACAAGAACCGAGCACGAGGCTCTGTGATCGAGTTGTAGTGAGACAGTGGGTGCAAAACAAAAGTCATCACCATGTTAAGAAATCTAGGACCTTTAGCAAAAGGTCTACATGGTGTGTACATGTGATCTCCCCAAGAGGTAGGACGTTCACAGAACGCTGAGATCATCTCGTCTTTGGACACAGTCCAGAGACGCTCACAGCTAGGGTAATCGGGATGATCCACCCTAGGGACATGGAGAACCTCAGAGACAAGCTCTGGGGTGACACAAAAACGCGTACCTCTAACGCAAGAATAGAAAGAAGGTACTGAAGAATCTATCCCGTGGATGTTGGAGTAAAACTCCTGAATCAACACGAGATGAGATGTGACCGGGACGTCACACAGTGACTCCCAACCCCGAGTGTGAATGACATCGGGTAGGTCAGTGTCGGCAAAGTCTGCCAGGACGACGTGGCGTTCCGAATGAACACCGCGTTTAGAAAAGTTCTCCGAGAAGTCCTTGTGGGCTTTCTCATCACGGAACCGAACAGACACAGGGGTAGAATCAGAAGAAGACTGCCCCTTAGAACGCACGGGGTTCCTAGGAGGAATAGACTTACGTTTAGGAGCCATAGACGCTACTAACGTAAACATAGAAGAGGGGGAAAGAAGAGACAAACAGAAAAGTCCCAAACAATTCAATATTGGCAGAAAGAAATATTGAAATGAAAAGAACGTATGCATGAAAATGCATGAGCATGTGACATGCAACAATAAACACATCATGGGCTCAGCCTAATCCAAACCTAACAGCACACAATAGGTAGGCACACATCTAAATGCATGAAAATACAATTAGAATACTAATGTGATGCAATGCATGTGGTTTTGAAGATCAAAACTCAATAACCAACCCAAAAATTTCATGAAAACCCAACAATTTTGAAAACTCCCAAAAATTTTTCAAAAACACAAACCTAGGGTTTTGAAAGCAATGCAATGCATGAAATGAGGGATAAAGGCTTACCAAATGATGAAGAATATGAAGAACCACTTGAGAAAGCCTTGAGAGAGGTTTGGAGGGAGAGGGAAGTGTTTTTGAGAGAGATCCGAGAGATTTCGAGCGAGAGAGATCGAGAGAATGAGCAGAAAAATCGCGAAGGTCCAATATATAGCGCGTCAGTAATTCTCGACTGCTGTAGGTATCGAGAGCTGTCGAGGTAGCTGTCGAGGGAAGCTATCGAGAAATGCACGTGGACAGATGCAGCTATCGAGGTCAGCTATCGAGGTAGAAGAAACAAGCAAGATGGAGCCTCGATCGATCCAGAAGCTATCGAGGAGCTATCGAGCAAACAGAAAGTTTCTCGATCGATCCAGTTGCTATCGAGGTATCTGTCGAGACTGCGATAAGAAAGAGTCTGGGGATCTCGACAGATAGCTATGTATCGAGAGGTATCGAGGAGGTGTCGAGATGCCTTTCAAAACAGTTTTTCAAAAGAAGAAAAACACAGACATGAATGCAATCATGCAAGCAGCTCAATCAAAGATACAACCAACACATTAAGCTCTCAAAACATCTCTCAACAAGAAATATGATGCTCATATATCTCAAAAACACACACACACACACTAAACAAGTCTAACCAATTTTATTTTTCAAAAACAAGTCAAGACAGTTTAGTGAACATACATTAAAGCATGTAATCCTTGTGATGGCCAAATCACATTGTACCCGCACATGTATCAAGAATAGCAAAGAGTATTGCGTGTTGTGTGTGAAAACATCGCAAGATTGCATAAGTGTCTCAATGTTATGACGATT
Organism: Castanopsis chinensis; assembly: GCA_032878915.1. Classification (NCBI taxonomy): domain Eukaryota; kingdom Viridiplantae; phylum Streptophyta; class Magnoliopsida; order Fagales; family Fagaceae; genus Castanopsis; species Castanopsis chinensis. The sequence continues at coordinate 10,894,785 of JAVQMG010000105.1, forward strand.
TGAGATATGAGAAAATTACTTTAACTTACACACAATCATAACTATTTGATGGGGACTATCACCTTCGAGGTACATCCTATAACTCCCACATCTCCTAGAAAACACGCTTGCAACCATATTTTAAAGCATTTTTAATCTTTTTGCTTTTTATTTCTTTGCATATTTTCTTTTTAACAAGCATATCATGCATGGGCATACAAGAGAAAGAAAAGAAATACCCAATGATGTTAAGCTTTTGACACTGCACTTTTGCTATGCCGAAGCATACAGGTGTCTTATGACATTGCACTTTTGCTATGCCGAAGCATACAGATGTCATATTATGATTGGCGAGTAACAGTGGTGAGATGGTTATTTATGCCTTTCTCTTAGGATTTTCTAGTTCAACCCGTCAAAAAGAGTGATACGAGTGTTAAGAAGAAGAGATCACTTAACCTTACTCATCACAAACAAAGAGCTACAAAGCTCACTCGCTTAGTTGTGCAGAAGAGTGCTCATCTAAGCTATAGATGATACAAAGTTTAGAAAACTCTGTTTCAATGGCCATTACAAAAGTTTACATGAACTAATGCACACAAACACACACTGTTTTTGTATTTTTCAATTTTTCAATTTTTTTTTATTTTTATTAGAGAAGCAAAAATAAAACACAAAACTGAAAACACACAAACAAAAACTTGTAAAGCAAAACAATGCATAAAACTAGACTGACTCAAAACAGTAAAGAAACACACAAGTAATGCAACACACAAAATAAGAGAGAGAAGAAGAAGTGACTAAAATCACTTGGAACCCTTTGGCTTCCACACCTTGGAAGATCCTTTCCTTTTGGTTGACTCTTGAACCGGTGTAGGGGGAGAAGAATATGAACCGTTCAAGTTCGAAAGGAACATGAGGGCTTTTAGAATATCTCCAAGAGGAGCGAGAGATGACTGAAGCTGATTCTGACTCCCAGATGCTATTTCGCCATTGCTCTTTTGAGTGGCGAGCCACTTGTAGCAATTTGGTCGAGTGTGACCAGCGAGACCACAATGATAACAGAGATGCGGCTTCTTCTGTTTGGTCTTTTGAGAGTTAGCCCTCTTATTCCTAGGGTTTCTAGATTCCCTTTTCTCAATTTTAGGGGGTGCTCCTAGGATGGATTTGCCCTTGCCTATGTTCTCACTAGCTAAATCAGTTTTAACATTATTTTCCTCAGTTCTAATGTTATTAGCCGGTGGAACAAAAACAGTAGTACTAGAAGTAGGAGTATTAGAGAGAGAGAATTCATACCCCAATCCAGTACGATCCGAAGAAGATCTCTGAGCATCTAGCATTTTGTCCAGTTTGGCGCTTGACGTCCTCTCCAGTTGTGCTCTGACTTGAAACAGCTCTGCTTCAAGCTTCTTGGTCCTCTCAGCCAAGAAATTGTTCTCGAACCTCAGTGCTCCAATGGTTTGATTTGCTCGATCAACCTTTGTGGACAGCTCCTCACGGTCAAGTTCCACATCACTGAGCTTCTTGGTGGCTAGCCTATATAGCTTCTCGTGTTTCTCAGAAAGCTTGTATAGCTTCTCATAGGCAGTGTGGATATCATCTTGATCATCCATGATCTCACACTTAGATTCCACCAACTCTTCTTCTTCATCCGCTTTCTCGGTAACCCCATCAGTAGGATTAACAGTGGCAGTGAAGGCATTTAAGATTCCGTCGTCTTCATCTTCGGAATCGTCCTCTGGCTCTGTGTCGCTTAAGGTAACAGCAAGTGCCTTGCTCTTCCCTATGCTCTTTAAGTACGTAGGACACTCTTGTTTCATGTGTCCAAAGCATTGACACCCAAAGCACTTTGGTCCTGTGGGAACAGTGTACTGACCGCCATCCTTGACATCCTTCTTCATTTTCTCCGGATTCTTGAATTGAGAAGAACTCGATTGTCTACGGTCTTTGTTGAAACCCTTTCCGTTGGCATTCTTCATAAACTTCTTGAACTGCCTTGTGATGTAGGATTTCATCTTGGAATCTTCATCATCTGACGAGTCATCCGTATCACTGTTTTTGGCCTTTAGTGCCAAACTCTTGCCCTTGCTCGACTTGCCTAACCTAGTCAGCCCTAACTCATAGGTTTGCAAGTTTCCAACCAGCTCAGTCAAAGGAATTCTGTCAATATCCTTCGACTCTTCGATCGCCGTGATCTTAGCATGGAATCTTTCTGGCAGCGATCTGAGCACCTTCCTTACGATCTTGGGTTCTGGGATGGTTTCCCCAAGATTGAAGGCTGAGTTCACTATGTCCTTGAGCTTGGCATAGAACTCATCAAACGACTCATCCTCCTCCATCTTTATTTCTTCAAAGCGTGTGGTGAGCCTTTGCAGCTTTGAATCTTTGACAGCCTTAGTGCCCTCATAGGTTGTCTGGAGGATGGTCCATGCTTCCTTAGAAGTTTCTGTTGAGGATATTTTCTTAAACTCCTCATTGGTGACTGCACTGAATAAGGCATTCAATGCTCTGCTGTTGAAGTTTGCCGCCTTGATCTTAGCATCATCCCAATTGGCCGGCGCTTCTGTAGGCTTGGTCCAGCCTATCTCCACAGCTTGCCACACTTTCTCATCTAAAGACTGCAAGAAAGCTCTCATGCGTACTTTCCAGTATGCATAGTTAGTGCCATCAAATAAAGGAGGTATAATTAGAGATTGTCCTCTATCCATGACAGCAGGGGTCAGTGGATCACACACAATAGATTAAACCCTAATCAGAGTGTGCTTGCTCTGATACCACTTGACAGGCCACAAACGCGTTGACCCCTTGTGATAATTTAGATTAATTAATTAGCCTAGTTTTTAATTAATCAAATTAACATGCAATACAACGTGGCAGCACAAACAAATCACCGAAACTAAGTTATGCAGCGGAAAATAAATAACACGGTGATTTGTTCACGAATGGGGAAAACCCTAAGGCAAAAATCCCACCGGGTGATTTAAGGTCACCACTCCCGAAACTCCACTATTATCACAACAAGCAGTTACAAGTAAGGAATCCCAGTACCTCACCAACCTACAGTTGAACTCTTACCCCAATACCCAATTGGACTTGTTCTGTAGTGACAATTTCTCCTTTTCAATGCACGGCTCCCAGTACGTGACTAACCAATGTGATGCGCGGATCCCAGTACGCGGTTTACTCCTTTTGCACGAATCCAAGTACGTGACTCACTCACCAACTTGAGGAAGAAAGAATGTTGGCTGCAAAGTTCTTCAAATCATCAGAGATGAACTAGGGCACGAACTTTGTCTCACAAATCACAATTTGCATGAATAGAGAAGAAGCAACTTGTGTCTTGTGATTTCTGCTTGTTGCTCTATTTGACGGCCCTTAAAATAATCCTTTTATATGTCTAGGGTTAGGAGAAAAGAAGTCCCAAAGACACACACACGGATTGGACTTGAAACAGACTTGGAATTCTGTTTTCTTTAAATCTCGACAGATAGAGGTGTCGAGAGGTGTCGAGAAAGCTGTCGAGGCTCGGGCAAAACAGCTTCTTTAAATCTCGATAGATGTATCTGTCGAGGTAGGTGTCGAGATTTAAAAACCAGCACTTCCTTGCTTGTATCTTGGACAGACTTTGACGGCTTCAACACTTAATCTTGAACCACTGTTTCTTGAAGTGTTTAACCCATCCTAGTTCTACCCAATTACAAGTAAAGTGCGTTTTGTCTAAGGATAAGCCAATTACATAAAATAGCGACATATGTTCACAAGCTTGAACAACTACATATGTCCTAACACATGTCAATAGCTTTCCCTAGAGAACATGGATCACATCTAGTTGCTGATTGGGCAAATTGCTCATAAGTTTCACTTGACTTGCCCCTATTACTGGTAAACCTCTCACTTGTCATTGCGGTGTACTCCTTTAGGGTTACAGTCATCTCACTTACTTTATCGACTTTCTTCGTCACTTGCTTACCCTTGGCAGTTGCTTCTTGCACGGGATGCTTGCTTGCAGCTTGGGTTTGGTAAACACCATCAGTCACCTCTGTAGTCCAAGGAATACTATCCAAGTTAGGGGTGTAACAGACATCATCAAGATGGATAGGAGCAGCATCAGCGGCAAGCTCCTCCTTTAGTGCATGCTCTTCATTGTTGTTTAGTGGAGGTGTGTTTGATGAAATCTGAAGGTGCTCATTTACAGTAATGGGGACAAACAACTGCTTCAGCTTTTCATAGTCGGAGCGTCCCTTCTTTAGCAGGTTATTTGCGTTCCGATCAGCCTACAATAACACAAGCATAAGAACAATTGTTAGGCAGCAAAGTAATCACATCCTACAATGGCTTGCAGGGAAGCCCTGCCACAAAATTACCCAGCAGGAATTGGTTGAAGACAATGTCACAAAGTTCATCGACACAGTCATCGTTCCACCTCCTTAAATCCCTAGTCATCTAACAACAACCTCTGATCATGTAACAATCACATGTAAACAATAAACATTTCCATGTATTCAATCAAAGTCAAACAATAGTGTTTAGGGGTCTTATCTTAAGGTGCAATAGTTTTCACTTTATCCTCCCATAAAAACCCACCATATTGTTTATGGATATGGATACAGGTAGCTATGTTACATACTCTATTGATGTATTGATATATATTATGTCAGTAGCTACATCTTATCAGTTAAACTAACTAGTAACTAAAGTAATAATCACAATAAAAAACAAGATAGAGCAACTAAGGCACATCCATTTTTTATTCTAATTTTTTTTTTTTTTTTGTTGAAAAAGGTACATCCATCTTCCATTATAAGAATATCACATGAACCATGTAGAAAAATAGTATAATCAGTAAGCAAATAAGCAGGGGAACCCACAGCAAGGATTAAGCAAAGAAAAAAAATGATGATTAGTTTTCTTAAAAAATGAGCAAAGCAGACATTGTTTACATTGTTCAAAAATGGACAAAGCAGGGGAGCCCACAACATGAGAGGGTGATTAGTTTCCTTAAAAAAATGATGATTAAAAAAACTAAATCTAAACCTCAAGGAATCTGTGACAGTGTTTTGGTAGAGTTTCAGTACACATAATTTTTTTCCCAAGCCAACAACAGAGCAAAGCAAACATTGTTCATAATACCATGGCTATAACAAAGGAACAAGACAGAAAAACTTCTAAAATATTAAAAAAAAAAATAAAAATTAAAACAAAAAAAGAGAGGCATAAAAGCTATATTTGAGTAGAGAGTAAAAAAAGAGGCATAAATAAACAAGCATTCATAGCCAAGTGAGCCAAGGTCTTAGTAAACAAAACACAAAAAATGGAGGAACATGGAAATGGAGGAACATGGAAAAAACAAAAAATATCAAAATAAAACCCAACAACTTCAGGCATGTAAACAGATGGAGGGGCTGAATTTGGGTCTCACTAGAAAATGGAACCAGTGAACGAAGCTGACCTGGAGCTCGGGCTGAAGGTGCTAATCAGCAAAATTAGAGCTCTACTTCAGTTGTTGAAGTGTGTTTTGGGTTTGGGAGAAGGAAAAGGGAAAGTGAGATGAAGTGAGCTAGCATGGGTAGTTGGGAAAGTTATTCGAAAATATTTGTTGGAGCTTCTCAGCCAGCAATGATGTAACTACACACTGCTGTGGGACCCAATTGTGTTGAAAAATTACAGAAATTGCCACTGAGTTAACATAACCCATAACTTGAAAACACACTTGGGCTATTTTTGAATTTGTTAACACATGGACCAAAACACTTAGTTTTGTTAACTGAGTGAACGCCCGTGAAAATCATCCAAACAATGTTCATGCCCGTGGGCCCCACAAATTTTGGGTTATGAGTTAACAAAACACAGTTTTGTTAACTCAGTTCACCAAAATCCAAACAAGGCCTGATTCTTTTGACTCTCTTTTTTCCCCTAATAATCATCTTTTTTCTTATATCTTGGTCTAAAGAGGAACTATAAATTTACAATACATTCCTACAAAATGATGTGTTATCAATTACGAAAAACAATACAAACTAATATATTATCAATCTCGAAAAAATAATTAAAATATTTATTTATGATGTAATTAAAGTCCACTAATCACTTTGATTGTGATATCAATTTGTAAATATTATATAGAAAAATTGATGTATTTAGAATTTTTTATATATTTTAATTGTCTGCTTTAAAAGCACTCACATAAGTACTTACATAACAAAAATAGTAACACATTTTAGCCAACCAAGCCCAAAATTCACTCATTTCATGTCATGTAAAATTATGTAAAAATATATGGTTGTTATAGTAACCGTGTAAATTTACACTGATACTATTCATTTTGCTTTTAATTTTTTTATTATTTCTTTACATATCTCATGAAAGAATAAAATGGATGGTGGTTGTTGTGCATGAAGTTTAAAAAAAAAAAAATCAAAAAATTGATATTTTAATAAAATGTAGTGTAAAATAAATATTTTTATGTGGGGTGTTTTGAAATATGAGTATGTATGCTAAAATAGATAGAAATATTTGCATGAGTTGATGTGAATGCTCTTAGTATTGTTCTCTCTTTTCTAGAAAATTAGTATTTTTCTCTCTTCTCTCTTAGTGTAATACATTTGCTCCAATAAGCATAAAGCTCCTAAAGTCATCCTGGATGCTTGCAAGGCTGATTGCATTTCGTAGGCACGTCTGTTTGTTTCAATGAATTTTGTTGATTATAATTTTTTTTTTAAAAGTACATTAGTCTATGATGTAGTATGGCTATAACCAGGGCCAACTCAACAACTTTGGGGGCCTTAGTCGAAAATTTTAAGTAGGGCATTCTTTAGATTTAAATATTAATTAAATAATATGTATTGAATTTTTTTATTGAAAATCTATTTTTCTTGCTTTTTGAGATGCAAAATTACTAATTAAGTTTTTGTATTTAAGTTCCTCTAACATTTCTTTTTCAATTAATAATATGGCTAATAAACTTAATCTTTCTTGTGACATAGTAGACCTTAAATAAGATTTTATTAATTTTAATTTTGAAAAACTTCTTTCTACAGATGCAACCGTAATAGTTATTGTTAGTAATATTCTATAAGCAATATACGCATTTGGAAAAGAATCTAGCCTTTTTAAATAATTAAGTACATTAATTGGAGTATTTTCATCTATTTGCATAACTTCTTTTAAAACTATTAGTTTTTTGAAAGTAACTCTTAGCCATCAATATCATAATAAACATTATGTTTAAGAAAAATTTCAAGATTACGACAATATTTTTTCAAACTATTATCATCCAGTTCTTTTAGTTTTTCAAAATTAAATAAAAACCAAAATTAGCTTCATATATCTAAAATTGTTCAAACCTACTTTCAATTGATGAAATAGCTTGATCTACTATATATAAAAAATAATTAATTCTAAAAAGATTCTTCAGCAGATTGTATTATCTCATCATTGGCATTCTCATCAAATCGTTATTCCTACGAATTATACACTTTTCACGAAAAATAGGCTCTATTTCCATTTTGGTTTGAATCTCTTTAGATGAAATCGTAGCAGATGTAAATCCATCTCTTCTCTATATATTTTTTTAAAAAAAGATATGAGACTCTTTAGTTGATCTATTGCAACTTCAATATGCATGTCTTTTAATTGTAAATTTTTACTAACAAAGTTAACAGCAAATAATATATCATACCAAATAGTCATGCCTAACAAGAATTTAAAACTTTCGATCTCATATGTTGCCAAACAATCAACTTCACTTTTTGTTTTAGGATCTTCACTCGTTTTTGCTAATTGTAACAAAGCATCTCTTATTTCTAAATCTTGAAATTTATTGCTTTTACACTTTCAATTTGACTTTCCCAAAGTGTTTGTGACAATGGTTTAAGAGTTAAACTTGACACATTATCTTGTCAAATTTTCAATCGCTTTGTGGAAGAAGAAAACAATGTATATGTACGTTGTACTACTTCAAAAAAATATATAGCTTTAGGACAAGACTTGGCCTCATTGAATAGCACAAGGTTAAGATTATGAGAGCCACATGGTGTGTAAAATACTTTAGGGTTTATGTCAATAATTCTTTTTTGTACCCCTTTTTTTTCCATTTATATTAGACCTATTGTCATATCCTTGTCCACGTACATCATTAATATCAAGTTCAAGATTTTTTATTATAGTTATAATTTCATTAAAAAGACATTTTCCAGAAGTATCATCTACTTTTAAAAATTCTACAAAATGTTCATCTATTTTTATTGGACTAGTTGAAATATCCACACATTGAAAAATATTTTGCTTCCTTAATCTTTTTAGTAATTTTACTTTTAATTTCATTTGCTAACACATGTATCAATTCATTTTGTATATTATGTCCAAGATAATGATTATGAATTGCACCATGTTGAGTATGTCGAACATGTTTTTGCATTACTGGATCAAATTCTGCGATAATTTCATTTAGACTTAAAAAATTTCCATTATTTTCTTGATATATCTTTTCATTTTTTACTCAAAATGCCAAATTAATTTTCCAAGATTTTTTACTACAGCAATAATTCTTAACAACACTTTTTTCCAATGATCTTCTCTTTGTTAACTTGTTCTGGGAAATTTTTATTAATTGTTTTATTTTTCAATAATCTCATTTCTAATCAATCCAAGCATTCATGTTAGTAACATGCTCTTTGCTTGTTTCATGATTTTTAATCTTATTGCTAATATTTCTCTGATCATTAGTTCCTTCATTAGTAAGTTGATTTGTACCACTACCATGTGTTGTTGAATTTAAACTTGCAACAAAAACAAAATGCTTTATCCAAATCTTTTGAATACACTAGTCATAGATATTATTAGTAAGTAGGTTAGTCATTTTTTCATTTTCTTCTAAATTATTGTGTTTTTCATTATCAATTATTGTTACATTAGATGTTTGAACATTATTAGGACTATTTTCATTATTCTGTTTTTGTTGTATAATTTTATTATCTTCCAACTCTTTTCAATAAGCTTCTTGTTCATTTAAAGTCTAAACCTATATAGATACAAATTAATTTATAACATGGTTCAATAAATTAGTATCACTATAATATAAATGAGTTGATATGATACACATCAAATTATTAATTGGTGTGATAATTTATAATAATTGATAAAGTAAGAGTATGCATTGAAAAAAAGTGATAAATTATTACTTAGTGTGTGGTGAGACCAGCTGTGATGTGTTGTGGGCTGTGGGCAAACTACACAGTGTTGTGTGCACTGTGCAGTATTGTCAACACAGCCCACAACCTTTGTGCTGTGTGCACTGTCACTGCTGTGGGTTGTGGAGCTTGTTCAACTATGCAAAAGAAGTGCTATCCTATGTGCAAAAAGAAAAAATGTGATGTCCTAAACCTCCTATCAATAAATCAAGTAGTGAAATAGATTAAAAAAACTATTTAATATAAAATATTTGAATTGAATAAATAGCAAACTCCTCATCTTAATTTTTGGAAAGATAGAGATTAAGAGAGGGGGAGAACGGTACCTCTGGTATCAGGTATGCTTGTGGCCAACGCTACCCCTTTTCAATTTTGAATTTACTATGAATTGAAGGGAATGAACAATGAAAGATTTCAAGCTACACTGAGCTTACAGAAAAATATCAAGAGTCAAGATGAAGAAAAGAGGGGTAAGAATATAGATGGAGAGGCAGAGAGAGAGATTTTTTCTTTTGTTTTTGAAATTTATAATCTCTATTTTAGCATATTTCAAGACAATTATGTTGTATTATTAATGAATTTGTCTGGTATTAATTTTGATTTTAGCATATTTCAAGAATGAGTTAATAAATTTGTCTCCTAAAATTTAATTTTGTTAGCTGAAGTTTGACTATTTTTGTTTTTTCCCTTTTTAATCTTCTGCATTTTAGGATACAATTGGGCATTTTTAATGCATTTTATTAACCAATAAAAGTACTTAATTTTTTTTAAAATTAAAATAAATATTATATATATATATATATATATATATATTTTTACAAGTGGGGGTCTCCTATTATTTGGAGGCCTTAGGTGATTGCATCAACTGTTGAGCCGGCTGTGGCTATAGCCGATATCAAAAAGGAGTTTCTATCGTCCAATTGGGCTGTGGATGTAGCTAAATAGGAGAAATTGCCTTCTTTAATTTGGTAATAGGGATATTATATAAACAAGCAACTGCCCTGCCATAGAGGTTGTTTCAGTGCAAATTGTTTTACATTCCAGACTTATAAGGTCATTGTGGTAGTTCAACCCAAGAGACGGACGCTTATAGGCTTTATCCTCCAATTTATAGGTACTGTGGATCAATAATATCCAATAATGAGAGGCCCAAGAGTTGGCAATGCAGCTACTATGGTGGATAGATTAGAGTTACACTCTTTTATCCTTGCTATGTGAGTGCTCCCTTCTTTACCAAGGAAATCCAAGCTAGATCTCTTTCTTCCTTGAAAGGCTTTTTCCTCATCACACTCGTATCTCTCTCCCCTAATTCTTCAACCCCTTTCTTCCTCAATCTCCTTCCCCTTATATTCCCAGCCTTGAGTGGGTTAACCATCATTAGGGGTCCATTGCACCAGGTAGGTGGGCCCCCCTTTACTACATATACCTGGACGAGTTGGGTCCATTCAATATTCTTGAAATGACACCATTGGAACTTGTGCCAGCCTCCAAATTCGTGTTCAACAAGCAGATTCCCCCAATGCATTATATCATGCCTTCGACAATATCTTGTGGTGATTGGTTCGGACTATGCTCTATTCGGGCGTTTCATCATTGTTCGGTATAGTTGATTGTCGACTCGGGCCTTTCATCAGCATTCGGTACAGCTCGGGTGGGTCTAACTTAAATGGGCCATGATCTTGGGCCAAGCTTTGATTCATGGACTGTATAGTCATATATTAACAGTGGACATCCATCTTTGCAAGGAAGTCAGCACACGAGTGGGCTTTTCTAAAATAGTGGTTAATTGTCCATTGGGAGGTTTGGTTCAACATTTGAGGAATCATTATTGGTGAGCAACCTAACAACATATTTGGAATAAATTTCCATTTCAACATATTGGATTTGGAGTAGGATGCAGAGTCGAAGACCATCCCTTTATGCCCATAATTCAACTTCTAATTTATACATTCAATATAACCCAATATATGTTATGAAAGTGATTCAAAGACTAGCTCAAAGTCAAACCCAAGCAAGAAGGTAGAAAATTTAATCAAGATTCAAGAATACAAAAAATCATCAATTAATATATATATAAAAGCAGAGACCTCATGTGAGAGAGCATGAGGTTCTACTATGTGGCACACTCTATTAAGTTACATTAGAGATAAGAACAAATTTAAAAGTAGAGACTCTTTATTTCCTTTGGTCTAATGTTTCAAGACTACTTTTTATTACATTTTTTATTCAATGTTTTAAGACTACTATTTGTTTCTGATGTGCATTGGTAATAACTTAATTTTGCATATTTATATCATTGTTAAAAAGAATTATCATACTTATTTTGAGTTAATTCATGCATTTTATATTTGGTTTTGGAGTAATAGTCAATAATTAATTTTGTGCTTAATTGAATCTTATTGTGTGAATTTATCTTTTGTAGGAGAATGAAATTAAATAAGTGGATTTGTGGAAAAAAGATTGCTAATGGGCTTTAAATTTACAAGGGCCATGATGAAGATAGAAAAGGCCAACCCAATTAAATTTAAGCCCAATTGGAATAGGGAATCAAAGGAAATTTGCATCAAATCCAAGTCCAATTCGGTTGGGATTCCAACCTTCACATCAGTTAGTATTTTTGGCATAACTTTCGGCTAAGATGTCCAATCAAGATGATTCAAGTTGGGTTGGAAAGTTAACTTAAAGGGCTACAACTTTGTAGTTACCAAAAGTCCAAATTCTGATGTCAAATGGGCCAAAATCGTCGGTTAAGTGAAGCCTAAAAATCTGGGATTTTCTCCAAACGGGAATTCAACTTGTAATAGGATTTCTTGACCTATTTAAAGGCTCTTTAGGGTAAAATTCAGGAAGGCTAGTGCTAGGGCTGGGGGCTGAACATAGAGAGTGCGGCTACTTCTTTGGTTTTCTTCCATGACAGTTAGTTTTATTTTATTTGTCTAGTTTAATGTTTAGTATTTTATTCTTGTGTTTTATTTCAATTACTATGAGTAGCTAAATTTATAATTAGGATTGAGGATGAAATCTTGTTAAGGATTATCAGTAACATTTATGTGATTTGATTTTTCCCACAATAGTTGTTCTTTAATGATTTAAATTTTTCTTGCTTCATAGCAATTGACTAAGATGAGATTCTAGATATGAGTTCAATCATATTTTTCTCATGATTTGGGATTTATCTTAATTAGTTGAATGCTTAGTTTATTAATTCTTGATTATAAAATTGGATATCGCTTGTGATTTGTCTGTCAATGGATACAATTTATGATTTGATTCTATGAATTGGATATATCTTGTGATTTGTTTGGTTATGGATACAATTGATGATTTGATTTTATACTTAAGAAGCGAAGTAGAACTTGCTTTTGATTTTTAAAATAAGGATTTTAATGAGAATATTTTCCATGATAGTAAGATTGATTTCTAGATTATCATGCAGTGGTTGGAAAAAATCAATGATCATAAATATATGCTGATATGAATTAATAAGGTGGATTCCAAACCTTAATTTCTTTCCCTTGATTGTTTACATCTTTTTATTACTTTATATCTTTTGCTTAGTTTAACTATTTGCTTAGTTTTATCATTTGCTTAGTTTATTTAATTTCAAAACAACCAATTTTTATTAAATTAGATTAGGATTAATTTGGTTAAGATTTAATTAATTATCCTACGTTCATTCAAGTCTCTGTGGTTTCGACCTCGTTTTTGTCAAATTATACTTTGGTACGGTTCATACACTTGCGAGTATTTTAAAATTTCACAACAGTTTCATTTGGTTCAATGTTTCAAGATTTTTCATCTCTCTCACACACAAAAAACTCTTTGCATTTTCACTCACCCTTTTCACTTCTAATTCGTGATATACCCATGCCCATAGCCCTTCATTCCATTGCGTCTCAAATACACTTAGACCAAAAATGATATCATTTACCTTCAACCTTCAACAACACCTACATAACATCAACATTGTAGTATCATTGATCCTAACCCGTATGAATAGGCTATGACCAAGGAAGGGGGCTTATGTTTTTTATTCAGTGACAGTAGCTTACAATTTGGATGTTGAAGTTAGACATTGTGGATTTTGTGAAGGTTATGATTCACTTTAAGTCTTTGGGTATTTGAGATTTTGGTTTGGGAAAGTCATAAATGTTCTATGTTTTAGAACTAAAGAAAAAGAAAAAAAGAAAAAGAAAAAGAAACATTCTAATTGATTATTTATGAAGTTAGCTTTTTTTTTTGTGTTAGAACTCATAATTTGTAGGTTTCTTTGTAGGCTTTTTTATTGCTATTTTGTGCAATAGTGATAAAAATATAAATCGATGATGATTTCAAAGTATTTTCTGCTTTTTTTTTTTAAAGGATACGGAAGCCAACTAAAAATAATTAAATTTTGATAAATGGATGTGTTTTTAGCCAATTTATCTTTGTTTAATCACATTCTTTTTATGTTGATACTTACAAATAATTTCTTTAATTTCATTGAGATAATGAATTGGGTGTTTGTGATTGAGGTCTCCATATTTGATTGTGAGAATAAAGTCGTTGAGGAAGTGTTTAAGAGTTTGATTAAATTTATCTAATTTTAGGATATAAAAGTATTTTATGCTTTAAATTTTTATTTATGGATTTCAAAATCATTTAATCAGTTTGAAAAAAAAAAAATCTACTTTTAAATGTAAATATTATAATATGTTATAGTCTTATAGTGTTATAATTTTTTATATATATAAAATATGAATTAAGAAAATCAAATTTCAAAGTATTCAATGAATAATATTGTGGACAAACATAAATATTATACAACAAAATAAATATTATATGTAGATCTTATATATATATATATATATATATATATCTATATATATATATATATATATATATATATTGTTTCAAATGATATTGTAAAGTATTTCGTGTATTGTGTAAGATATCATTTGATTCACTATAAAATGAGTTTATTATATTTATAAATACGGTGGTTAATACGTCTCCACATACACACATGTTTACCAAAATTTTGTTTACTCCAAATATATTTTAGGTACAACATGATCTTAAATTTAGAAGACGCAACAATGTGTCTTTCTTTTTCATAATACAATATATGCCCATTTGATTTAAAGCTCTGGAAACACATATCAAAGTGTCTTAACAAACCTAAACTATTTTTTTGAAAGTAAACAAACTTGAAACTTGAACATTACAATATGAATGAACTTTATTACACAGCCGCTGAAAACCATAATCCGGGCTAAACCATTTCCCTACTCGTAGCCACGTATTTTCCTCAACTGCCCAATAACCTCATAAACTTTCTTCTGGTCAGCAAGAGACTTGGCCACAGTCTCCTTTTTGAGGCACCTCTTAGCCCACGCAATAATCTTGGGGCACTCTGCCTCTATGTTGACATTGCCAAATACCTCAAAGGCATGGAACCAGCTGTAGAAAGTGACAAGAGAAAGGTCCACAAACCCAAATGTTTCACCCCCAAAGTAAGGCTTGCCACCAAGCTCCCCCTCCAATATCTTGAAGGTTTCAAAGAATTCCTTCTTGCCTGCCTCCAGCTCTTCTCCTTTTGTAGTCCATAACTTCTTTGTAACATCATTAACCTGTATTTTCCACACATTGTATTACAAGGATGAACAATGACAGTAATGAATTTTAAATCAAATCTATAGAGATAGAAGAATATATCTTTAAAGCTCAAGAAAAAAAAGTACGAAATTTATAGAAAATATACTCATTTCAAATTAAATATTTCAAATGTTATTGCCTTGAAATTTAAACCCGTTAACCCAGAATGAAAAGAAATTAAAATAACGTAAAGGACAAAAGAAATGGCATTAAAGGTACCTTCTTATCAACAAAATCACCCCAGAACCTGGCATGAGCTCTCTGGTATGGATCAGAGGGAAGCAATGGAGACTTATCGTTCCAGACCTCATCTATGTACTGAACAATGATGAGAGACTCACAAATAGGTTTCCCATTGTGGATGAGAACTGGGATCTTCTTGTGTATGGGGTTCACCTCTAAAAGCAGAGGGCTCTTGTTATTCAACAAGTCCTCATGCTTGTACTCATACTTTATACCCTTCTCAGCCAGTGCAATCTTGACCCTCATCCCATACACACTGAGCCAGGAGTCTAGCAGAATCACCTCGTCCGCCATTGTCAAAGAAGTGAATATATTGAAGAAAATAGAGTAGTAAGGTTAAGAAAGAAGAGAGAAGAAGTGAGTTAGTATGCAAGGTCACTTGGAAAAGAGAGAGGATTTATAGTCATAGGCGGTGGTTCGGGCTTTCATTAATAATTAATTAAATATTGCTAAGGTATGTGGGTAAAAAAATAACAATAAGAAAAACAATGGTAAAGTATGACTTCGACTACAAAGTGTATTGGTAATCAAACTTATCTTAGGAAAAATGATAAGTTTGGTTACCAAATTCATTTGAGTTTCTGGATCTTTCCATAAACCGGACGATGTCATTGCTTTGGTCATGTTTGATTACCAAATTCGTTGAATTTCTGTGCTGTATCTTTGACTCTTTTGTCCCTTTTGACTTTCTTTTTACCCTAATAATCGGCCATTTTCTTTAATCTCATTCTCTTTAATATAAAATTATATTTATTTTTATTCTATATAGTCACTTTTAAAATTACACATGTCATATTATTTATTTTAAACTCTATTTCATTACAAAACTAGTTAAAGGCCCGTGCATTGCATGGTTTACTTAAAAAGATATATGTAAATAAATTAAAATATTCAAAACTATATTAATAATTAGTTAGTCACACTATAAAACATATTAATATTATGACATATATTAATACATACATTTGAGTCACTTTATAGGAGCACAGTGTGTAATATATAAATTTTACATATTAGAACATAAAATAATGATATACAATCAAAATAAATATTAAATTTATTTTAAATTATATACTTGAAACTTTTGGTAATAGAATTTTAGATGAAGTAGAAATTTTAATTTCTTATAGTTTAGAAAATAGATTGTAATTCTTTGAAAATTATTGGTAGAAGAGTTTGATCTACATTAACAATCTATTGTCACTATATTAATAATTAATGACAATTAACTCTCTTTATGCATTTCGTAGTATAACCTATTACCAAAACACTTTAATTTTGAAAGGAAAAAATTGAAAAGGAATGGGCATTTGGAGGAGATAAAACATTGCATTTGAGGCTTATGAGCATATTTTGACTTCCCCAATGCATAATGTAAACAAAGAAAGAATAAGTGTTAACCTTATGTGTGGAGTAAAGTTGCTTGAGATGATTATATATGAGATCTTCACCCGCTTTGTAACCAAATTGACGAACAAACTCTTCATAAGAGTGTCATTAAAAAGTAAAATAAATACTATACTAAAACTCTTAACTCACAGTAAAAAAATTGAAATTTGTAAAACTTAAATGTTTTCAAGTGTGTGGATTGAAAATTTTAAGAGTAGATAAATTAACACTTAAATTAAAATTGATGATAGAAAAACATGTATTGGCAAAATAAAAATTGTAGATAATTCATATAGTGATGAAGAGGAAAAAACAAGTTGATATCAACAATTAAGCATTTTTATCTATCCAAAAATTAATATAGCAATAGTTTAAAAGTTGTAAAATTACTAGATTTAGTTAAAATCGAATATTAGTGGAAATAGAATTTTATACAGTTAAAATTTTAGCTAATAGAGTTTAATCTCAAGCAAACTATCTTTATAAGAGTGTCATCAAAAAGTAAAATCAATACTAAACTTAAACTCAAACTCTTTTAATTCAAGGGAAATAAAAAGTGAATTCGTAAAACTTGATTGTAATTATAGTACTTAAATAAACTTAATTACTTTATCAACTTTTTATAATCAATTTGATGATGTTAAATTGATATTTTTTTAAAAATAATCAAATAGATATTTGATATTTTTGCTCACTTTGATATCAAATAATCAAAAATATCAAAAGTGAGTTGATATTTTTACTTTATCAATTCGTAAAAAAATAATTAGATGAAGAGTTTGGATTGTAATTAAATTGATATTTCTATCAACTTAGAAATTATAGGAGAAGAAGATAAGAAGCAAAAAAAAAAAAAAAAAAAAAAAAAAAAAACAATTTATATATTTTTTTTAAAATCTAAAAAATACTATACATCATATATGCAAAAAGTGACTAAATATGTGTATGTATTACATGTTTCAAAATTAATTAGTTTTATTGTGGCTCACAAATTATTAATATAATATAGTTTCGACATATATAACTTTTAATTAAGCCATACATCGCATGGCTTAATCAAAATTCAAAAGTAAATAGTTTTTTTATTTATTAATTTACTTAATATTAGATAATAGAATAGATAATAAAAATAAATGAATATTTTACTTTTAAGTTATATAATGAATGCTTATTGTGTAAAACTAAGGTATTATAAAATGTATGTGTGTGTGTGTGTGTGTGTGTGTGTGTGTTGAGTTTTAAGGCTCAATTTATCAATGGGTTCCAGTTAGCTTAACTAGTAAAGTTTCTACTATGAATTTGAATTTGAATGACTTCCCCAGAATTTCTTTCTCAAAAAAAAAAAAAAACTATCATAATCTTTATTTAAAAAAAAAAAAAACATGCAATAAAAATCAATGCCTTACAAAGAATAAGAAAACAAACTACAAAAAGAAGTTAATTCAAGAACATGGTATCAAATTATTGGGAAGACATCCTCTAGCAATACGTGTACATCGTTTGTTCCTTGTAATTCAGTTTAATTATAAATTTTTGAATTCCTATTTTATCTAATTAGTTTTGGGATGATATTTGATTCGGATTGGGTTTATCTAATTAGTTTTTGTTGGTCTTTGTAATTAGAAGTTGACATGAACCAAAAAAAATCTAATGCTAATCTAATATTAGTTGGTTTTAAATGTTTTCCTTTTAAAATCTAAAAATCTAAAAAAAAAAATTTCAATTTGGTGAAGCCACTTGGCGTAACCACGACGTCTAAGCCTAACTTTTATTATATAGTATATGATATCACATTTTCTTGATATTTTTTAATTGTTTTTTTTCTTTACACACATCAACTACTAATCACTCTTTTTTTCATCCTTAGGATACAAAAACAAAGAATAAAAAATTAAATGTGAAATAAATAGTGCCTGTGTAAATTTAAATAGTTACTATATTTACATATCTTTAACTTGACTGATATGAGTGATTTTGCAAATTACATAAGTAAAATTGGGCCATTTTTCTATTGTCTGATGCAAATGCTCTAAAAAGAATGTTTTATTTAGAAATACTACATTTACAACATTTTCATAATACTTTTACTAAATATCCAAAGTGGTAAGTTGTTATTAGTTCAAATTTGAATCCACTACTTAAATTATTTTTTGCCCACCAATAACAATCAATAACAACTTGCTACTTAAAATTTGTTGTAAAAGTGTTATACACATAACATTTCTCTCTTTTTATTCAGTACAACTACAAATATTACAAGTTTTTCTACATTGCGTTTACAAACTGATATATCATCAATTATAAAAGAGACAATTCAAATATTCATTTGTGAGGAAGTTGAAGCCCGCCAATCACATTGAGGGTCTATTTGAATAATGCTATGAGACTCAATTTTAAAGTTGCTTTTGCTAAAAAAAGTACTTGCAGGTCCCATGAACAGTGCACAGAACCCACACAAAATGCACGGGACAATTCAAATGCAAAGTTGAGGTAAAAATGCTGTATCCAAACGTGCACTAATAACATTATCAATTTGTAAGCATTATGTTTAGCATTTTTCCTTCTTAATTTATTTTGTAGCTTTTAGTATTATTCTCTCTTTTCTAGTACATCCATCTAATAGTAGTATAGAACGTTGGTAGCAATTAGGTCCTAAGTTTTCCTGTCCTAGGGTTTTTCTAAAATCCCTAGCAATTAGTAAAAGTCGGTGCCCACCCTAGAGATTGGGATTTTGGTTTCCTTATTCTCTAATCAAGGAACGTAGTTGGGAGTACATCAATTGTTGTCATGGAGTCCCTGTCCGATAAGTGGGAAAATTTTCACTTTCAAAACATGAGGGAAACCAGTATTTGGCCCAGGAGGATGAGACTGAGGAAGGATACTATTTGGCAGCCCGCTTCTTCACCAGTCGAGTTCTAAGTATGGAAGCTATTGCGCGAACATTCAAACTTTTGTGGCACACTTAGAAGGGATTTGAAGTAAGGGACATGGGAAATCATAGGCTGTTGTTTGAGTTCTCTAACTCGTTGGATGTGGACCAAGTTTTGAAGAGAGAACCTCGATCCTTTGATAAATACTTGGTGGCCCTTAAAAGAGTGTTGAAGCACATTGATGTGAGGAGTTTTCTGTTCAACAAGACCAGCTTTTGTGTGCAAGTTCACAATCTGCCTATTGGAAGTTTTTCTATGGTTGTAGCGAAGGACATTGCGTCGATTGTAGGTGTGGCTGATGAGAGAGAGATTGATGTAGGGGATGGAGACGGATGCAATTTTTTGAGTCTGAATCGCTGTCAACCCGTCAATTCCATTATGCAGAGGTTGAAAGATTGGTCAGAGCGACGGTTTGTAGAGTTGGATTAATTTTAAGTACGAACGACTCTGAAACATATGCAATTGGTGCAAACGTCTCACAAACCATGATAAGGATTGCTTTTCAAAGATGAAAAGGAGAGGAAACATGCAGGTAGATGAGAAGCAATTCAGTTCATGGTTAAGGGTGTGGACACTTGATTTTGCATCCATAATTTTATCTTGGAAGATGACTAGAGTGACCATTGATATATCCAAAATTTAGAGTTGCATTACATACATTAATTCATTCATTTCATTTCATAAAAATGATCTTGAGGTTCTAGTGGTTGTGATGGTATGTCCAATTTCCAAATTGAACCGACGGATTGAAAGATATCACATGATCAAGTTTTCACGCATGCATATTATTTGCGTGAAATCGATCACGCATGATTAGTTTAAATTAATTCTAATTGGTTAAATAATTAAAATTAATTAAATAATTCTATGATTGGTTGTTGGTTAGCATCCAAAATATGTCTGCTTGCATGGGAATAAAGTAGATAATCAAATAACAAAGAAGTTGTGGATAATCAAGTCTTTTTTGAATATTTATCACTTTAAAGACCTGAATATCAATAAAATGTGATTAATGTTTAGAATACGGATTAAAAATGCACCTAGGTACGATTCCCGAATAAAAAATCCTCAAAAAGGGAGTCCAAATTGGACCAAAACTCATACACGGACCTAGCACCCAAGAGGACCATTCGGCACATGACAAGTGCCGATTGGCCCAAATTTTCAACCTGGCCCGGTGACTTCTTGATTAAGATAAAACCTACCTTTTTCGACTTTTTAGAGATAAGGACGCATTTCAATTCGTATTTGATCTCATTCAGCATCCCAACCTCTATAAATAGAGGGAAAAAATCAGAATTAGGGGCTCTTCTCTTCTAACTTTTCAATTCCCCTTACGTTAAAAACGTTCTGGAGGCTTTTGCTTTAGAAACTTCTTTTTTGTAAACAAAGTATTTTAGACCTTAAAGAAGTGAATAAACTTCTTTGATTTCTAAAATATTCAGGGCCTGTTTGTTACACAATCTCAAACTCACATTTTTACATTTTAAACAACTTTACACACATTTCTACACACTTTTTCACCCACTCAAATTTCAAAAAATTACAAAAATCTCATCTCAAACTACTCTACCAAGCACCCCCTCATTCGTTAGAAGAGCATGCTCATGCAAGAAGTATTCTGTTTTCTTTCTCTTCTTTTCCCATTAACTAGCTTGTTTTTGTGTTGATACATGAATATGATTAGCATGTTTTATTATTACTTGTTCTTAATATATAATTGCCATGATTAGATGCTTTAGATGATTGTTTATTTCAATTCTTTCTCTTTGACTTCAAAATCTATAATGTCTATCAAAAATTTTTTATGAAAACACAAAACTGATCTGTAATTTTAGATCTGATTTTCTTTAAAACAAAGCTGGTTTGTATTTTCAGATATATTTTTTTTCAAAACAAAACTGATCTGTATTTTCAAATCTGATTTTTTCGAAACTTAACTTATCTATATTTTCAGATTTGATTTTTTATTTTTCAAAACTCAAAACTGATCTGTATTTTCATTAAATACAGATTTGATTTTTTCTAAATACAAAATTGATCTGTATATTCAGATCTGATTTTTTTCTAAACTCAAAACTGATATGTATTTTCATTAAATATAGATATGATTTTCTTGAAAAAGTTTTCTTTGTTATAAAATTGTAGATTTTGAAATTCCAAAGAAGGGATTGAAAGTTAGGTTAAAGCTTTTTTTTAATATGTGATGCATGCATAATAAATTTGTCTCATGAATGGAATCCTACTTCAAAAGTCCATTTTAGTTGTTTCCAACAACAGATCTAGTTTTTCATAAACCATTTTTTTTTCTTTTTTTACTTTGCACAAAACAGATTTGATTTTTCTTTCACAAACCAAAAATCTTATTTATTTATTTATTTTTTTACTTTTAAAAACAGATTTGATTTTTCTTGATAAAATCATTTTTTTTTACCCTTTTTTTTAAACTTATTTGATTTTTCTTGATAAAATCTTTCTTTTTACCCTTTTTTAAAGAACCAATTCTTATTTTTTTTAATTTTCAAAACAAATCTGAATTTTCTTCAAAAGAGAACATCATTCATAAAACAAATTTATTTAAGTTAATTTTTGTCAAGTGTTTGTCACATGTGTTGAACATATCATTCAACATCATGCAAAAAGGGTATATTGGTTATTAGAGTCTAGAAGACCAAACGCTGTCTAGTCGGAATGGGTGCCTAACACCTTCCCATTCCGTATCCTAGTCCCCGAGCTTAGGATTTTTGGATAGGTAGATTAGTATTTTGTCTTTTAATTTTGGTAGATTGTAACTAGGACCAAAGCTTTGTATTCTTTTACATAGATTGTAACTAGGACCTAAAGCCTTGTAAGGTTAATTTACCAAAGTTTTACTTTTCTTTATTCAATCAATGTCAATGAAGTATTTTGTTCATGTAACTTGTATTTATTTTTTCTTATTTTTTGGTATAAAAAATAAGTGGCGACTCCACACCACTTACCCAAAAAGAGAGGTGCCCTTAAAAGCACCAAAATCTCTTTTTTAAGATCACCAAAGTTCACGGTCTCTCACAAAGGGCAAGCACTCAGAATCCATCATAGCGTACAGTTATCCGAGTTGCTGGGTTTGAGGAGGAAAAGGTAGAGTATGATAGTTTCATGGCGTCAAATGATGATGAATTAGATGTGGACAAGGCTAGTACTTCTCTGCTAGTCTCAGCACAGAATTCAAGCACTTTCATAAAGCAGGTTGTGGCTGGGATAGAACGAAGGGGGTCTAGGGAAGATGCTTCTTTGAGTGACAAGGGGCAAATTTGTAAGGAGAGTATTGCACCTGTGGGTTTTGAGCCGAAGCCTTCATATGTGCTTGAGGATGCTCCTACTAAAGTGGAAGTAGGTATACCAGAGAGTAGTATTTCAGCATTATCTACACAGGAACAATTGGAGATCATTGACAAGGACCTATCAAAGTTTGATCAAATTGAGATTGGCGTTCCAGTGGATGAGCCATCTTTGAAAACTGACTTGGAAAGGGTTCATATGTTTCCAATGGTGGCTAGTCCGACACAATTCCTGGAGAATTTTTTTACCCCCAACAGTTCAAATTCTCTATTTTCAATGGGGAGCAAGGCTGAGTCTATTCAAGCTACTAGTTCAAGAGGTGCTCATAGACATAGGGTATCAAGGAAAATCAAGGATGTGCATGGAACTTTGTTTGTGAAGAAGGTGACCCGAGAATTTGATGAGGAGATGGAGGATGCGGAAGGCAATAGAAAGAAGAAGGAAGTGTATCCAACTAATTCATCGGTGGAGGCTAGTGAACAGCCCTGCTGACAACAATGAAACTCTTAGCATGGAATTACAAGGGGCTTAGGAACCAGCTTGCAATTCAAGAGCTTGTCGATATTGTACGAGCACAAGATGCTCTGGTTCTTTTTTTTTTTTTTTGATTGAAACATGGTTAGATAGGGAATAGATGGTTAGGATAAAGGAAAGGTTAGCTTTTGATGATTTGTTTATTGTCCTGAATGATGGTCGGGGTGGTGGATTAGCTTGGCTTTGGAGAGGGGGTGTTCAAGTATGGGTGGATAGTTTCTCGAAATATCACATTGACTCCATTATAGATAGGAATTCAGAGAATGCTTGGTGGTTAATTGGGTTTTATGGGGAGCTGGATACTAATCACGGAACTGAAGGTCAGATTACGCTCTATGTGCTTAATTCAAAACCTAAGGCCTTGTTTGGATAAAAAATTTTACTCACTCAATTTTCATCACTCATCACTCTTCACTCATCACTTATCACTCATCACTCATCACTTAAAAATACTATACCCGTTTGGCACCATCACTCAGTTACCATCACTCATATTTTTCACACTATTTGTGGGTCCCATGTTTGTCAATCTGTGTAGGTTTTTTTTTTTTTTTTTTTTTTTTTTTTTTTTTTTTTTTTTCAATCAGTACCCAGATCACCCAAATCCAAAAAAATAAAAAATAAAAAATAAAAAATAAAAAGAAACTTACGTGAAGACCGAACCCAGAAGGAAAAAAAAAAAAAAAAAAACTTACGTGAATACCGAACGCAGAAAAAAAAAAAAAAAAAAAAAAAAAAAAAAAAAAAAAAAAGTCAGCTGGTCAAAAGTTGCAGCTGTGGGTCCCCCAATGTGTGTTTAATTACAAAAATGCCATTGAGTTATGAATTATGGAAACTGAAAATAACCAAAATGTGTTTTCAGTTTCCATAACTCATAACTCAAAAATCAGATAATTGAGTAATGAAAACAGAGTTATGGAAATTAAGTTATCTTGCTCCCAAACAAAGTTCCTGCTATAGGTCCCACCATTTTTGAGTTATGAGTTATGGAAATAGGCCATCCAAACACCCCCTTAAGTTTCTGCTTAGATGAGGACTCTTGATCTCTTTCGACCTTTTTTTTTTTTTTTTTTTTTTTTATGGTTTCTCCTAATAATTGGTTATTTTCTTACATGGTGTTCTAAATAGAAGTGGTTTTTTTTTTTTTTTTGGGTTAAAATATCAATTTAGTCCAGTCACATTTAATTCTGGTCCCTACATTTTGATAGCAGTTAATTTGGTCATTGTTATTTTCAATTTGCAGACAATTTGGTCTCTATTGTTAACTTAGAAATGGAAAATACTTACATCGCAAAGTTGGCATAATTGATGCTGACTTGGCTAATAAAATAATGTTAAAAAGTTTTAATCAACATTAAAAAATTACACCTTAGCATTTATTAAAAAGAAACCACCAGACCATGTAATTAAATAACAAAAAAATAGTTTACAAAATTAAAATAATTCCTTAAAAAATTCATGTAAACACAAAATTTCTCAATTGTGGAAATCAAACAATTGAAAAGAAATATGGTTTGCAAATATAAATTTGTATTGATGAATAATGAGTACAATCTCTATTTCAATTCTTTTGCAAAAGAATACCTGGTCCATTGAACTTGACTCGAATAAGAAATCTTCTTGGCTTTAGTTGGAAGATGGATTGAATGGTCTTTACAACAAATCTCTAGCTTTGAGCTTATTAGAGATTTATTGTTCTTCAAGTCTTCGAATGTGGAGGCTTTTAGGTTGAAGTTCTTTGGGGCTTTAGAGGCTTGATCTGTTGAGCTTCAAGGATTCGAGATTTGTTGAAGTTTATGGAGGCTTTTTAGCTTAATTCCAATAGAACTTCAAAGAACTTCTTTGAATTTTCTTCTATGTTCTTGGGGCAGAATTGCTCCAGAGCTTTGATGTCTTAGAAAATTATCTTCTAAAAATGAGAGGAGATGTTCTCTATTTATAGTGGTTTCAGGGGATAAGCTTTCCTTTGAATTGATATGTTTGAAAATATGTAATTGACTCTTGATTGGCCCAAATTTTGCTTAGAGATAATTATTTCTATTTATCTATTTTCATAAATATTACATGTTGATAAAGATAATAATCGACAAAGATAAAAAAATTATCTCTAATTGTTTTTATTATTTTAATTGAGATAATTATCCATCAATTTTTAATAGAAAATTTATCTTTATTTTATTTTATTTATTTTAATAAAAATAATTATCCATAAACTTTGAATAGTGGATTATCTTTATCTTGTGGGCCAAGTGACACGTGGCAAATTTCAATATGCCAATGTAATATTAATTTGGATGTCACATGTCATCATTTGATTTAACTAATTTAATGACATATTAATCTAAAATTTTTCACTAAATTTTTGATGTGGCATTTTGTAATTGGTTTGATAAATTTTTGCCTCCTACAAATGCCCCCTTGAGACTTGACCATGTCCACAATTTTGAGTGTGGAAAATTGGCGGAGTCTCGACTTGCGTGGTGTTAAATTTTGTATACACCATTCTCTTAGTTTCAGGATCCAAACTTTCCCACTATGAATCCAGATCATTAGATTTTTTTTGTTAATGTCCAATTAACTTGCCACAGTGGTCACAAGCTGCTCCCTAAAATATTGATGCAAGTGTGACGCTTCTACTCGCTACCCACCACACAAACATTGCGAGTACAAGACCATACCCATCTCTGGGACAAGAAATAATTACGGGTCGAACCAACTGGGAGTATTCCTTCAACGTGAATGGAGGAATTCCCTATATTCCATTATATTGGGAATGGTTGGAAGACGTACTTAGTCTATGCAAGAGACTTCTTAAGGATGCCAACCTTAGTGAAGCTGTTTTTGCTTCCTTATTCACGTATGATTACAATGAACATCTTGTGAAAGCATTTTACGAATGTTGGAGTCCCATGACAAATACTTTGTATACTTTGATTGGAGAAATTTCTATTACAACAGGGGATTTGCATAAGCTTGGTGGGCTTCCCATTAGAAGACTTTTTTATGATGAAGTGGTCCCCATTACAAAGGAGCTTGAAGGAGTTGATGATTAAGGGAAAAATTACTTGCCTCAGAGCTGTCGCTATTTGCTTATAGTCTACCATCATCTCTAACATCGAATGAAGAGGCAAAGTATAGTTAGTGTCAATAAGTGGATTGCTTTTTGGTTTAAAGGAGATGAAAGACATCCTACTCCAAAGAAACAAGTAAAGAAAGGACTCCATCCAAAATGCAACCAAAACCCATCAGGTCAAGCCTTATCCTTGACCGTGGGCCTTGGAAAGAACACATGGCTCTTTTTGATCTTCAGGTTCCTAATGATCTTAGGAAAGAAACTTATTTAGTAGCTTTTCTTGCTTGCTGGCTTTGTCTGTTTTTTTTTTTTTTTTTTTTTTTTTTCTTTCTTATTAAGGACTTGGGTAGTGACGAGTAATGTAAAATGGTCGTCTATAAAGTGACCGACATTACTAAGGACAACTGTCATTACTAAAGATGATCGTCATTACTAAAGACGATCATAAGCACACATTAATGTTCAGATATACATTCCTCACTTAAATGGTGCATGTGTAACAAACATACAGCCTTTCCAGCCACTAGCTTACAGCTGTTACAACTACCTTAAGCTAATCATTACAAAGTTGTTACAGAACATTGAATGGGGAAGTTAAATGGCTATTAAATGAGCATTTAAGCCTCCAAATCAACCATAACTAATGGATAGCGATAAAACGCTCATCCATATTGCAAACATTCCATGTTAATGACGAGTAAAAGTATGGATGAGTGTAAACACATTAGTTCCAAACAGCATTTAACGTCCAAATGATAAATGAGCACAGAGCCGTTACTGCCATCCAATTATGTGCATTTAATGGCCGTTACAAACGTTAAAGGGCTGAGGATAAATGGTCATTATTTGGCAATAAATCCTCCAGCTGTGGTACAACGTTAGAGAGGCCAGTAAATGAGCATTTACTTATACAAAGGATATATAAAGCTAGGAGAGACAAGTAAGTGGGGCATGTTGAACACACACACACAAATTAGTCTACAGATTATAGATTTCTAAAGATTTTAAGCTAATTTAAGCATTGGAGGGTCCTTGGCAGGCCCTAAACCAGTGTCATTATCTTCTTAGTGCTTACTTTGGTACAAGATCTTCAGGTCGTCCATCGTACTGACGAGGAATGTACTAACAAGGTGAAATTTTGCTTCATTAGTTTGTGCCATTTGTGGGGAACAACAGGCTATCAATCAATAAGCCATTGAATTCTCTACTAACTAAGTTCTTTAGAACCAATGGACTCAACCACAACTACGCAGCTGGACCCGGTGGTGATGGCTCAACAAATCAAAGCACTAATAGCCAATGTGCAAGAATTGAAGAAACAAAATGAAGACTTGAAGCAGAGAGTGCATCAAGGGGGAAAAAATACATCACAGTCATAGTGTAATCACAATGACAATGACAATGAAGCCCACAGTCCAAGAAATTGCAGAAGAAACTTCTAACCACATCGCATAGTCAACTCATGGCAATAATCAAATGATGAAAAACATGAGGAAGGAGTTAGAAAAAGTCAAGAATGCCATGAAAGGAAAGACAACGATAAATCTTGTTGGTATGATCAAGAGGATAGACTCACTCTTCATTGCCAACATTTTGTAGTGCCCATTGCCTCCCAAATTTCGTCTCCCACAGTTGGAGGTTTACAATGACACTAAGGATTCCATAGATCATGTAAGGGCATTCAAGATGATATTAAACCTTTATCAGACCCCAGACAAGGTAATTTTCAAATCATTCCCAGCAACCTTCAGAGGAGTAGCAAGGGTGTGGTTTAGCAAGCTGCCTGCGGCATCTATTGCGAACTTTGAGTAGCTGAGCGACTCTTTTGTCCGCCATTTCATTAGGGGCCGATGCCATAAGAGGTTCACCTCATACCTATTAACTATGAAGCAACAAGAAGGGAAAACCCTAAGAGATTATGTAAAACGCTTCAACAAAGCAATGTTAGAAATTGATGAGGCAAACGATTAGGTGATAATGACAACCTTCCAAGCAGGGTTGAACAATCCTGACCTCGCATTCTCTCTAGGGATGACTTTGCCAACTACAATGATAGACCTCCTGTTCCAAGCCCAGAAGTACATGAACGGAGAGGATGCATTAATGGCAAATGGAGTAGATGGCAAGCAAAGGATGGAAGAAATCAACGAGCTCCAACATACAATGAAGGAAAAGAAGGATCATTCCCCCAATCAAAAGAATGACAATGAAAATATGCAGGCTCATACAAGATCGACAAGTATTCCAGAAGAGGAACTTGTTACCTTGAATCACTCAACGGCAAACAGTTACCTTGTACATGGAATGTAGAGCACTTCAAGAGGTATTATCGCTAGTTAGATGACATTTTCAATTTTCTTTCATCAAACTTTTTTCTAAGCAGAAATGAATAAGGGGGCATTTTTCTACACATGAATAAATGTCATTCTCTTAAAAGATTTGAAAGTATTATTTATCCTACAAAAAAAATCAAAAAGAAAGGCTGTCATTGAAAGTCCAACGAGTAAAACCAAGTAGACGATAAAAATCTCAATAAGAGTAAAATCATCCCATAAGGTTCAATTTGGATGAGTACAATCATAATGAGGATCAAATTCTCAACATAAGAGTAATGCATATGATTAACTTCGCATGGTTAAAAACCGACGAACACAATCATAATGACAATCAAATTCTCAAAGTGAGAGTAAGTCATATGATTAAATTTGCATGGTTAAAAACCAGCGAGCAGATTTTCTAAAAAGGAAAACAAAAATCAAGGTACGCAAAAAGCTCAGGAAAACTTTCACGCGCAACCAATGAAGAGAAGGTACATGTCAATCACCTGATGAGAAAGTCGCCTTGCATTAAATGTGATGGGATGAGAATCTCAGGACACGAAGGGGAGATTGAACTGCCAAAAACCTTTCATATTCCTATTTTCGCCTAAACAAAGGATGACAAAGGAATAAAGGGGGCAACTGACGAGTAGTGTAAAATGGTCGTCTATAAAGTGACTATTACTACTAAGGACGACCGTCATTACTAAAGACGATCGTCATTTCTAAGGAAGACTATCATTATTGAGGACGACCGTCATTACTAAGGACGATCGTAAGCACACATTAATGTTCAGATATAAATTCCTCACTTAAATGGTGCAAGTGTAACGGACGTACAGCCTTTCCAGCCACTAGCTCATAGTTGTTACAACTACCTCAAACTGAACATTACACAACTATTACAAAACATTGAATGGGGAAGTTAAATGGCTATTAAATGAGCATTTAGGCCTCCATCTCAACCATAACTAATGGATAGCAATAAAACACTTGTCCATATTGCAAACCGTCCATGTTAATGACGAGTAAAATTATGGACGAGTGTAAACGCATTAGTTCCAAACAGCATTTAATGTCCAAATGATAAATGAACACAAAGTAGTTACTGCCGTCCAATTATGCGCATTTAATGGCCGTTACAGACGTTAAAGTGCTGAGGATAAATGATCATTATTAGGCCATAAATCCTCAAGCTATGGTACAATGTTAAAGAGGCCAGTAAATTGAGTATTTACTCATACAAAGGCTATATAAAGCCAGAAGAGACAAGTAAGTGGGGCATATTGAACACACACACAAATTACTCTACAGATTATAGATTTCTAAAGAGTTTAAGCTAATTTAAGCATCGAAGGGTCCTTGGCAGGCCCTAAACCGGTGTCATTATCTGTTTAGTGCTTACTTTGGTACAGGATCTCCAAGTCGTCCATAGTACTGACAATGAGCATACTAACGAACTCCAAGTCATCCATTGTACTGACGAGCTCCAGGTCATCCATTGTAATGACGAGGAACATACTAACGAGGTGAAATTCTGCTTCATCAAGTAGCATTCGTCTTGGTACTTTTAAGATTGCTAGTCTCATGGCTAGTGGTGGGGTTTTTGGCCTTGCCGTTCCTGTTTTAGCAAGCATCTATCAAGGGCTTAATACAATCTTTAACAATCCTGTACCAAGCAAGTCTAGCAATGGCTTTGTTGTCCATTATGTTTATGCATGGATAGTGCACTTCTTCAAAAGCCATTGTGTTGTAAACAATGAACTTGGAAAGCCCATGATGACAAGATATTTTGGATTAAGCTATGAGGCGCCATTTGTTGAAGTAGCTACATGTGACTGCATTCGGTCTGGTAGGGATTTCTTTTGGCATGGTATTCATTTAGGTCAGATCTTGACTTAACTTTTGAGGAAAATAAGAGACTACCTGTTCCAAGACTGGGTTATTTTATGTCTATTCGCTCTGGATATTTATCTCTCCGATGTGAAGATAATTGTGTTGTAGAGCCATATAGCCCACACCGATTTAATAGATGCTTTGGGTTCTACCAAAACATTCCAGGTGACCTAAAAGAAAGAATTCAAACTGGTACTTTAAGGAGTTGTACCAATATTATCAGTCATTCACCAGTTCCAACACATCTTTAATGGTGCTTATACCATCTTCATCCATAGACTTTGAAAAGAGAGTTGCTCATAGCTACATAGATTGGTGGAAAAATATTTGTAAGGATGACTTTACTAAGGGTACTAATACATTAGCCAAGATTGCACTTCTTCTTGCTAAGCCATCAGCTAGTAAATCTTGCAAAGGAAGGAAGGAACAAGCAACTATAAGTTCTAGCCATCAACTTCAATCTATTAAGAATCCCTCTAGCACTACTATTGCTGTTCAAAAGAGAGGTACTAAATGTTCAAGTGATGTGCAATATGAGGATACACTTGAAGTTTCTGATGATGATGATGCAAGCAAGGTTTTTTATTCTAATTGGAAAAATATAAGAAAGCCATTAAAAGGTAGTGGTATGATGACCTTAGCCGACGATGTTCCTACTTCAACCAACAACAAACCTTTTGTTATGAACTTGGAGACCAAAAAGTATAGGGTTGATAACAATATAGCATCTCCTAAACCTGTGAATGACACAAACAAGATTTTTTCTCAACAAGAACAAGAGATATCTATGAGTAAACAAGGGGCCTTGATGCTTGGAGACCTCCTTTTGTCGAAGCTTGTAGACTTTAAACACGCCGTGTGAATGATACTGAACTCCTTATTACAAAAGCATTGAGTAGGAAAGAGTTTCTAGACGCTAAAATTCAAATTACCAATTCAAAGATTGATGACCTGAAGGTAAAGCTAGCTGAGTTAGAACAATTATTGCCACGACTAAAGTCCAAGCAGGTTGAAAAGGATGGCATCATAGAAGCTCTAAAAGATCGACTTGAAAGCATTAAGTCAACTAATGTACTTGAAGACCAAGATGTGGAGGCCTTGAAGAAGATACAAAGCATCTTAGAGAGCAAGCGTTCCAATTTGAAGAACTTGAAGTGGATGCCTTGAATGTATTTTTTTTTCTTTTGAGATAGGACATTTATTTTATTCCATTAGGTAGATAATGGAATTGGAGTTTTTATTTTTATTTTTAGATATTTTTGTTAGGTTTTTTTTTAGAAGAATTCTGCAATGCATAGGATTTAGCCATGATATAGTTTGGAATTTTCCTTCAATATGACTGAACTCCTTAGTCACTGCTCTTCCTTTTTTTTTTTTTGGACATGTGATTGAACTAATTTTGCTCAATTTGTAACATGTAATTGAATTCTTGGTTAAAAACTAATTGCTCAATTTGTAACATGTAATTGAACTTCTTAGTAAGAACTAATTGCTCAATTTTGCTCAATTTTTTTTTATTTTTTTTATTTTATGAACACTTTCAAAAGTAATGGGAGAACATCATGTACTTTTTAAGTGTTGAAGTAGGCAGTTTTAGGCTCTTACCAAGGATTATTTCAAACTTCAAGCATAGTAACGTTTCATGAATTTGCCGTTGATAGTGCCAATTCTCAAACCATCTTTAGCAACCAACTTGTATGCGCCATTTGTATAAGCTTCTTGAACAGCATATGGTCCATTCCATTTTGACACAAACTTATTCTTGGTACGATGGGTGATGATGATGGGTCTTCACATAGCAAGAACCAAATCTCCAACTTGGAAAGATCGAGGATGAACCTTCTTGTTGAAAGTCCTAAAAGTTCGAGCTTGATAACACTCAAGGCATTGTTATGCCTCAAGCCTTTTTTCATCCAAAGTTTCTAATTCTTCAAGTTGTAAACTTACATTGTCCTCATTAGAGAGGCCTTCTTAAATGGAAATTCTTAATGAAGGGATTTGGTGTTCAAGTGGTAAAACAACTTCTACTCCATAAACAAGAGAGTAGGGTGTGGCTTGTGTAGGTGTTCGGTATGTTGTGCGCTATGCCCACAAAGCTTCTTCAACTCTTTCATGCCAATCTCTTTTTGATTTCCCTACAACTTTCTTGAGAAGATTGCATAGAGTTTTGTTAAAGGCTTCTGCAAGACCATTAGCTAGACCATTATACATAGAGGAATTATGTTGCTTAATGCCAAAGTCATTGCAAAACTTTTCCATTGACGTGTTGTAGAATTCATTCCCATTATCAGTGATTATGTAACGAGGTACACCATATCTAAAGATAATATTTCTTTTGATGAAGTTCTCAACAGTTTTTTTCTTCACTTCTCGAAATACAACAGCTTTAGCCCATTTGGAGAAATGGTCTGTTGTAGCCAGGATATATGAATGTCCACCAGAGGACTTTAGGGTCAATGGTCCAACCACATGGAATTGGCATATTGAAAATCCTTTTGCATAATTCGTACAATCTTTAACCATAGTGGACCAATAATAACCCATCTGCTTAATTTGAAAATGAAGTTTGGGACCAAATTGGGGAGCCCCACAAATCCCTAAATGAGCTTCTTCAAGTGCCTTAGTAGCTTCCTCATCATCCAAGCAATGAAGGAGAAGGCCATCAAAAGAATGGCGATATAAAGTATTCTTATAATAAACAAAACGTGGAATTCGTCGCTAAATCTCTGCTCTATGTCGAGGATCATTAGGCAACCTCCCATGTTCTATGTAATTAATGATGGGATGTCGCCAATCCTCTCTTTCTATCTCAAAGACTGAAATTGCATTAACTTCTTCTTCTATCTCATCTTCATCAAAGTTTAGAGGTATTATCCATGTTTGGCATATTGGAATTTTTACCTCAGGCTCATGTAGAGTAAGAGCCGTTGCTAATTTTGCCAAGGCATCAGCTTGCCTACTCTCATTTCTTGGGACATGTGTAATACTAATATGATCAAACCAACCCAAAAGTCTCTTGGCGTATTTGCAATATGGCATCAATTCAGGTTTCTTCACATCATAGGGCATAAGCACTTGATTTATGACTAATTTCAAATCACCAAAGACTTCCAAGCGAGTTGCTTTTGCATCCATTGCCATTTCAAGACCTATGATTAGTGCTTGGTATTCAACAAAATTGTTTAAACAACATTCGGTGAGAGTGAATGCATATGAGAGTACATCTCCTTCTGGAGTTACAAACACTACCCCAGCATCAACACCACTAGATTGAGTAGCCCCATCGAATAACATCTTCCATGTTTGCGAAATTTCAATGAGCATTACTTCTTCATCAGGATGGTCATCAGATAGCTCCCAATCATCTAGAATAGGATGGTTAGCAAGGAAATCGGCTAAAGCTTGTCCTTTCACTACTTTTTGTTGGACATATATTATCTCGAACTCTTGGAGTAAGAAAACCCATTTTACTAGCCTTCCTAAAAGAACTGGCTTAGTCATAATGTACTTGATGGGATTTGCCCGTGAAACAAGCCATATTGAATGGGCTTGTAGGTAATGCCTTAGCTTTTGAATGGCCAACATCAAAGCTAAACATGTCTTTTCAATTGGTGAGTAATTAAGCTTAGCACCATGAAAGGTTCTACTCAAGTAATAAAGAACATTCTTCTTTCCTTCTTCATTTTCTTATGCCAAGAGCACTCCTAGAGATTGTTCTTATGCTGTTATGTCAAGAATGTGCGGCCACCCATGTATAGGTGCTCGTAGAACAAAAGGATTCAACAAATATGTTTTGATTCTCTCAAAAGCATTTCTACATGCTTCATCCCATTCAAATGGGACATCTCTCTTCATAAGGCAACTAAAACGTTGACAGTGTCCAACCAAGTTGGATATGAACCTCCTAATGTAGGCAAGCTTTCCATGAAGACTTTTGAGATCATGAATATTTTGAGGCTCTAGCATTTTCTGAATAGCATCAATCTTTGAACTATCTATCTCAATTCCTTAGTGTCAAACTATGAATCCTAGGAATTTTCCTAATGTAACTTCAAATGCATACTTCATAGGATTCATTTTGAGTTGGTACCTACGAAGTCGCTCAAAGACTTGGCGAAGGTCTTAAAGATGTTCCATTCTTTTCTTTGACTTCACTACTAGATCATCAACATAGCATTCTACATTCTTATGAAGTATATCATCAAATATTTTTGCATTGCTCTTTGATAAGTGGCACTAGAATTTTTTAACCCAAATGACATAACTTTATAACAATAAATCCCTTTTGGAGTACGAAAAACAGTGAGCTCTTCATCTTTTGGAGCCATACAAATTTGATTGTAATTAGAGAACCCATCTAAAAGAGCTTCATCGCCTACTATAGCATCAACCATAATTTATGTTAAAGGTAGAGGAAAATCATCTTTTGCATGAGGTCGTGAAAGTTGACACAAATGCAGATTTGCCCATTCTTCTTTCTTACGGAGACAATGTTTGATATCCATGAAGGATGCTTGACTTCATGAATAAAGCCAGCTTCAATAAGTTTATTGACTTCACCTTCAATTTGGGAGATTAACTCAGGCCAAAGCCTACATTGTGCTTGCTTTGTTGGTCGTACCCTATGTCTTATTGATAAATGATGAACAACAGTCTTTGGATCAAGATCGGGAATTTCTTTGTACATCCAAGCAAAAACATCCCTATACTCTTTGAGGAGTTCAATATAAGTGTCTTCTTCTTCTAGAGATAAGCTTGCATTTATAAAGACTAGCCTAGGGTCTTCAGTGGTGCCAATGTTGACTTCCTTCAATTCATCAACTATAGCCTGTACGCCTTCTTCAAATGCAGGTGGAGCATCCTGAGTATCATCTTTAATAGGGGGTTCTTCTTTTATGTCTTCAATGATTGTTATATGATTTACTGGGGTAACAACTTCATCTTCTAGTTCTTGGTTTGTGGTCATAATTGTACGCCTTTTTACAATTAAGGCTTCTCCAGTATTCACTTCCTAAATGGTACTACGTTTCATACGAGACGGAATGGAGCTTCGAATCTCATTTGAAGCTTGATCAACAATAAGTGTGTTGTTAGCACTTGTAGGGAGGAAATTTGTCCTCTCATTCTGCTCTTGCTTTGCCTTCAAATCTTTTAAGAGTCAAGAAGGGAATGAATGACTGAGCCTTATGAGTACTAAACCTCGAGTGCTAACTTGAGAAGGAGTTAAATGACTGAGTCTTGTGAAAATAGAGCCTTGAGTGCCAAGAACATAGTTATCTTCTTATGTCCCCAACCTATCAAAGACTAAGATATGGTAAGTAGGTCACCCAATGTGGTAAAAAACTGATGATCTCTTTGATAGGTTTGAAGCTTGTACTTCTTCCTCATAATTTGCTAAAATTACTAAAACACTAGCTCTTTGGATGGGAATATGAGCAGGAGATGGTGGAGTGTATCTAATTCCATCCTTAGAACTTGTTACACTGAAACTTTTAGCCTTCAACACCTTGTCTTCTCATTTTTCAAAGACTTTAGGGATGAGTTTACCCAAATCACTCGGCTTCTCATGGTCATAACCAGCTTTAGCCATGAGCCTATATGCATTAGGGTTAAAACCCTCTTTGGTTTGTTTGGTGGGCAAGGTCCCATGTTCAACAATCGTTCCTTGGGATGGTCTTGTAAACCCTTTCAATGGTTAGATTGAGATTCTTGGTTTTGTGATTTTAGCAACTAGGAGATTTAGTCCTTGCAGATCTTCCAATACTGACTCTCCATCTCCTGAAAATGGTGATTGGCCCTCTTTTCTTTTGGTGAGTAGGACATAGTGTAACACAAGAGCTGCCTTCGCTGCTTTAGAAGCATAATGCTTCTTCTCTTTTGTGGAAGTCTTTATTTACTTGTTCTCCTTCTCCTCAATTGGAGAGTTAATCCTTGAAGTTTTGGAAGGGAGATTTACTTCTTTGCTAGATGGTGAAACAATAACTTGTGCTTCTTCTAGTGTATCATCTTTCAAGTAAAATTTTGCATTAGCAAAATGTGATTCAGCTACAGTAAAGGGCTTGTGATTAGCTACTATCTTTTTGACTTGTCCATCTTGGAAATATTTAAGGCATTGGTGATATGTAGATGGCACAACACCATACTCATGCAACCATGGTCTTCCAATAAGCAGTTTGTAAGTGGTCTTGACACCAATGACATGGAAGAGTGCACTTGATTCCATTTCACCTATGAGCATCTAAAGCCTAATCTTCCCAATGGCTCTTTGTCCACCTTGATTAAAGCCTTGAATTATCAATAAACTGGGAAGTAGTTCATCCAAGGAGATTCCGAGCTCTTTCAATATTTTAAGTGGTTGAATATTGACTACAAATCCACCATCAATAAGGATATGATTGACTTTTTGTTCTCAAATATATCCAGTCACAAATAAGGGATGATTGTGAATCTTGGATCCTAACAAATGATCATCATCAGTGAAAATGATTGAAGACCAGTATGCTCTATGCACAATAGCTCGCTCTGTTTCTTCCTCACTTTCTAAAGATTCTTCTTCACTATCTAAAGATTCTTCTTCACCACTTACTTGATAACATGTACGAGATGAAAATATATAATCCTTGGGAATTAGCCCTGGGGAGAAAGGTACTCTCACCTCAATAGGCTCAAATGAACCAAATTGAATGGTGAGAAAAGTAGAAATAGTTGTTGAGGCTACCATGGCTAGATTGGTAGTTGCAACTTCATCATCAAATGTGATCTCTCCTTGATGGGCTAGCTTCATGATTTTATCTTTCAACACAAAGCATTGCTCTTTGGGGTGGCCTACGAAGCGATGATACTTGCAATACTTGGGATCATTTGTTTGGTCGACTTCTTCAAGATGTTTCATCTTTGGTAGCTCGATCAACTTCAACTCAAGTAAATGAACCAACATCTTGGAGATATCGAAATCAAGGAATGAATATTGCTTTTCTTGCTTCATTTGTAATGTTGGCCTTCTTCTTCTTTTATCTTGAGTGAGAGCAGATGTTTGTTCTTTCATCTTGGGCTTAACTAAAACTTTGAGAGCAGCAGTAGTTACAATCAAAGACTTCTTGTTTCCAGTTTAGGGGGGAATTTGCCACTTTTGCAAGTATCTTGTCTTTCCCTCCCTTTAGGGGTTCTTGAAAAGGTGAGCCTTGGTGACCATTGGAAGCAATACTATGCTCCATGTCATGGGCATGTGTTGCTAATTCTTCAAATATTTTAGGCTTTATTTTTTGAAGGATATAGCTTATAGACCAATTCATCCCTTGAATACACAACTCAATTGCAGAAACCTCATATAATTGATCCTGATAATTAAGACTAAAGTTTCTCCATCGTTGGATGTAATCAATGACAGGGTCTTATTTCCATTTCTTTGAATTGGTGAGCTCTATCATGCGAACAGTACATCGAGTACTATAAAAATGGTTTAGGAATTCTCTTTCCATTTGATTCCAACTATCAATAGAGCTAAGCGCTAGATCAATATACCAATCAAATGCATTTCCTTTCAATGATCGAAAAAATTACTTGACCATGAGATCCCTATAAGTACCAGCATTGTTACAAGTTTCCACGAAATGAGATACATGCTGCCTTGGATTGCCTTTACCCTCAAATTGTTGAAGTTTTGGTGGCTGATAGTTTTGAGGCATCCTCAAGAGATCTATCCTTTGAGTGTATGGCTTGGCATAGGCAATGGGTGATTGACTTCCACTCCCAACTTGGTCTTTAATGGCTTCCTTGATTAACTCCTTAAGCTGGTTAGAAGAGATAAACCCTTCTGTAGAGAGTTTGAAATCCTTTGTTGAACTCTCGGGTTTGCCATTATGGGTTTGTTTTGATTTAAAACTTTCATCTTCACAATTCGGCCCAAATGTATTCCCCATCTTATCCTTCAAGAAAGTTATTTGTGTGTCTCTCAATGCTTCCCTCTCTTTCATGGACCTCGTTAGCTCCTCTAAAGTTTAGGCTATAGTCGAGACTTGTTCCTCTAGAGATATTGTGTTAGTCATCATGGTAGGCATGGCAAATGAACTAACAAAGTGAGGGGATTCCCTCAGCTTGGAAGTAGGAATCTTTTTTGAAAAAGAGAACTCAGAGCTATCAAGTGATTCTTTCTCTTCTTCAACAATTGGAGCTTCTTGGGTTGGTTATGGTGACAAAACTGGTTAAGACAACATTTCTTTGACGAAGCTAGCTACATCTTTGCTTGCCTCCTAAGTAGATAAGGCTGTTTGTGACTTCTGGGTTTTAGAAGTGTTGAAAAAAGCGAGGATTGGGGTATGGGTGTTGTTTGAACATAGACTCCTGCAAGGGCTTTTATCCTTCCCATTGTCATGGGTCCAGTATAGGGAGTATCAGAACTTGATGAAAAGTTTGAATCAAGTGTAGGATCAACTTCACTTGTTCCAAAAAGAGGATTATTGATTTGAGTCTTCTTTGAAGCCATAGGGCTTCAACAGATGTGACAAGTTGATGAAGAAGAGATGAGAGGTAGAGATGGTCTCACTAAGCGTGCCAAAATTTGTATACACAAAATTTCTCAATTGCGGAAAATAAAACAATTGAAAAGAAATATGGTTTGCAAATATAAATTTGTATTGATGAATAATGAGTACAATCTTTATTTCAATTCTTTTACAAAAGAATACTTACCGATTCTATCTTCATTGAACTTGACTGGAACAAGAAATCTTCTTAGCTTTAGTTGGAAGATGGATTGAACAGTCTTTACAACAAATCTCTAGTTTTGAGCTTATTAGAGATTTATTGTTCTTCAAGTCTTTGAATGTGGTGGCTTTTAGGTTGGAGTTCTTCGAGCCTTTAAAGGCCTGATTTGTTGAGCTTCAAGTATTTGGGATTTCTTGAAGTTTATGGAGACTTTTCAACTTAATTCCAATAAAACTTCAAAGAACTTCTTTGAATTTTCTTTGTTTGTTCTTGAGGCAAAATTTCTTTAGAGCTTTGACGTCTTAGAAAAATTGTCTCCCAAAAATGAGGGGAGATGTCCTCTATTTATAGTGGTCTCAGAGGATAAGCTCTCCTTTGAATTGATATGCTTGAAAATATGTAGTTGATTCTTGATTGGCACAAACTTTGCTTAGAGATAATTATTTCTATTTATCTATTTGATAAGTATCACATGTTGATAAAGATAATAATCAACAAAGATAAATAACTATCTCTATTTAATTTTTTTATTTTAATAAAGTTAATTATCCATCAATTTTAAATAGAAAATTTATCTTTATTTTATTTTAATAAAAATAATTATCCATAAACTTTGAATAGTGGATTTATCTTTATCTTGTGGGCCAAGTGACAAGTGGCAAATTTCAATATGCCAATGTAATATCAATTTGGATGACACATGTCATCATTTGATTTAATTAATTTATCGACATATTGATCTAGAATTTGTCACTAAATTTTTGATATGGCATTTTGCAATTGGCTTGATAAATTTTTTCCTCCTACAATTCAACAAGACCTTCTCATTTTCTATCTATTTTTCTTAGGAAACAAACACACACAAGCCCGAAAAATCAAACCCACACACAAGATCAACACAACAAAATCACCGTGTTTATTTGTTTCTTAGCATAACTTGTACTTTTTCGACAATTAAACAAAGCAAAACTGGAATCCATTCATTTCCTCTCATCAAAATCACACCCAACGAATACCCTGCCCTCTATGTGTCAAAAAAAAACTTAGCAGACAACACAACTGGCATCAAGGGCCCTATGCTACCATTCGATCCTAGCTCCCATAAATATTTTTGCTGTTAGTATTTGCAAACCCAAAAGTGGATAAGCCAAATTAAAATCAGCTATTAAAGCAAAATATTAGACAAGAAAGTTCAAAAATGAAAAGCTTTTGCTATATAGGCTTCTCGGGGATTTCACAAATGGTGAAGAGAGATTTGGATCTAAGGAAACTATAAAGGTCGAATAGACTTCTTGAGCAAGAGAGTGGGCTTGTGTGAAACCAGTAGAGAGAGAAAAGATTTGAGTTCAGAGAGAGTGGATATGGTACAAGGATATTATTAAGTTGATTTGGCAGTTTTGGTTTTGCCTGTGGGTTTGAATTTTCAGGGTTTATGTATTTGATTCAGTGTTTGTTTAGTAAGAAAAACAAATAGAAAATGAAAAAAAAAAGATTGTTATATTCATCTTGAACACTTTTTTTTTTTTTTTTATATTTAATTACATGGTCCAGTGGTTTTTTTTTTTTTTTTTTTTTAATTAAATGCTGAGATCTTAGAGTCTGATTGCTTTTGGGTTTCTTAGTGTCATGACCTCAATTTGTTTCTTAGTAAAATTGGTGTTAGGGTGTGAGCGACTACTGTATAATAGCTAAGATTTCCTAGCGGTTGGTGTCTTTGTCTTATAATTATTGGAGTAATTTGTGATTTAGACTTTGTGGGGAAGGGGATAGGGATTTCAATCCCCCCCCCCCCCCCCGCCCCGCCCCGCCCCGCCCCGCCCGCCCGCTCATGTTAGTCTATGTGAAACCCAAGTTACATAAAAAATATTTTATTTCCACCATTAACCACGCCATTATTTTCTATCAATCTCTTAATGGTAGGGACTACTTTGACTCAATACCAAATGGTTATGGACTAAACTAACACAATTGAATCGTTAGAGACTATAAAATGCAAAAGTTAAGAACCATATATAATGGTAATAAAAACAGTTTTTTAAGTAATCATTTTGATATTTTTATTTTAAAAAACCACTCAAAAGTTTATGTTTATGTTTGCAATCACTAGTGGACTTGAAAGAGTAAGTAGGCTGCATGCTATCCTAGTCACTACGATACTAAGTTTGAACCTAGTGCCATTTGACAACAAAGTTAGAACTGCACCCACTAGGATACTAAGATCCACTATGATGAACTGTCATTTCCTCTGCCCTTTTGTGAAGCAGAATACCATGTTGTCCATTAGACTTGCTCAGAACCAGGTTCGTCATTATTTTATCCCGCTGCTACTGCTTGCGTGCCACCTTGGAGAAATGAGAGGAAAACGATGAGTTTTTTGTATTAAGAAGAAAAAAAAGAATTTTAAGTAATTTGACAAATGACAATAAATAATTTAAAACCAGAAGAGAGAGAAAAAAAAGAACCACCTGCATCAAAACCTAACATAAAGGCTGGGTTTGGATTCAGCTTAATTCTCAGTTGCGTTTTCTATTGCGTTTTTTTTTTTTTTAGTTCTGCTGCAGGGACAAGAGGCACAGTGCGCACTGTGCGCATATTGTGTGCACTGTTCACATAATACGCACTGTTCACATACTTTTTCAGCAATTTTTTTATTAGAAATGGGTCCCGCAGTACTATTCACACATTTTAAAAATTATTTTGCTAATAGTGTTTTCAGTTTTCAGCAATAAGCTCTATCCAAACGG
Source organism: Castanopsis chinensis (assembly GCA_032878915.1). Classification (NCBI taxonomy): domain Eukaryota; kingdom Viridiplantae; phylum Streptophyta; class Magnoliopsida; order Fagales; family Fagaceae; genus Castanopsis; species Castanopsis chinensis. The sequence goes on from JAVQMG010000105.1 coordinate 10,936,737, forward strand.
ACCCTAAGCCTGACAAAATGAACACGATTGCAATAAGGATTTTGAATATACCCATATTTTCTTTTCTTATTTTGTTTGTGCCAAGATGAATTAAAAACAAATAAAAAAGCCCACGTGCACGCGTGCACACACACACATATATTAATAGGAAAATGCTATGTCCACAACATTTTCACAACATTTTTACAACAAATCCTATGTGACAAGTTGTTATAGGTTATTAATGGTGGGGTAGAAAAGTAATTTCAGCGATAAGTTCAAATTTAAACCAATAACATCTAACCAACTCTGATTTGTTGTGAAAATGTTGTAAAAATGTTGTGGACGTAGCACCTCTCATATTAATATGTTGAGAAAATTAGTTAATATTGCATGGAAACGATGAACTTTGATTTATGAAACCAAAATCAACTTATCTTTATACATTATACTTATTCTCACCAAATTCAATAAGAAATGTGTTTTTCAAGAAAATAATAATAATAATAATAGACATAAACAAGTTTATGTATATCACAAAATAAAATTTAATTTTGTCTTGTTACTAAAATTAGAAGTAATTAATTTACTAATGGTCCTATTATGCCTCTATTTTAATTCTAAAATCATTTGAAAAAAAAAAACCAAAAAATACTTAAAAAATCAATATTGATTTAAAAGATAAACTAGAATTAATAATTTAAAAGCATTTTTTATTCAATCATAAAAAACTGGAAGTAATTGGATTAAGAAAGTACTCTGAGTCCTTTGTAAAGCATGAAAATAATATGACTGGTGCTAAACAAGTTGATATCTAAAAGTTGTTGTGTGCTTGGTTTTCAGTGGTTTTTATAATACTTTTGAATGATTTGTATGAGGTTTGAGAATGATTATTTCTCATTGGTACATTATGTTATATTTTGTTCCAATCATTTAGTGATTTGTATTGTATTTGAGTGCAATAATGTTTTCTTTAATCTCACTCACTTTGAAATTCATATTTTTGGATCTGGATTTAAAGCCAAGGAAGGTACTTACTCTCTATTTCTCTCTTGATTCCAAATTGTAAATATATAATACATTTTTATTAAAATGTGGTAATATTCCTTTCTCTTTTGAAATTTCGGTTTGTGTAAATTGGTTTTAGTTATTCGAAGGTTGATTTTGAATTGAATTTGAAGTATTTCATCTGATATATATATATATATATATATATATATATATATATATATATATATTAATATGCAAGTTGTATGATTGAGAATGATCATTTTCGCCAAAGGAAGCCAATTGGTGAAAAGAATTTGCCGACAAAAGACCAATTTGGTATATATTATTGTCCCCTATTTAAATAAATTTTGGTTCAATAAGGCGCAAATTCAATTATTAATTTGGATATTAATTTGAGATCTTCCACACACACGCGCACGCATATATATATATATATATATATATATATTAAATAATGTATATTTTGTGTGATTGAGTATGAAGATTCTGACCAAGGGAAAATCATTGGTGAAAAGAGCCAATCAACAAAAGAACAATTTGGTAGAAATTAATATCCTACTAAAAAAAAGAAAGGGGTGCTTCAAAAAAAATTCAATCAAAACCGTATAATTTCTTCTTAATTCTCTCTCTCGCTCCAAAATTCATAAGTTTGGCTTTGTATTTAAAGCCATGGAACGTATTCTCTCTTTATTTCACTCTTGATACCAGTTTGTAAATATCTAATATGGAGAAAATGGGCTTTTGCCCTTTTTAAGAAAACAATCCAGTATTTTGCTCCCTTTCCCAAACTAATTAGAGAGATGCCCATCTTTTGAAACTTAATTTTCTCAAAATTGAGTTAAACCCTATAGTGGTGTTTTTAAGGAGCTTATAGTAATGTTTTAAGGACCTATAGTGGTGTTTTTAAACTCGATCTTCATGAAATAGAGTTATAGGTAAAAAAAAAAAAAAAAAATTGCATGAAACTCGATTTCGTGAAGATCGAGTTTAAAAACCCCACTATAGGTCTTTAAAACGTCACTATAGAGTTCTAGAATTTTTTTTTTTTTTAAACCCAATTTTGAAAAAATCGAGTTTCAAAAGAGGGGCATTTCTCTTATTAGTTTAGGAAATGGAGCAAAATGCTGGATTATTTTTTGAAAAGGGCAAAAGCCAATTTTGTTCTATCTAATATTGTAATATGTTTGATTAAGATGTGATGATTTTCCTTTCTCATCTGAAATTTTAATTTGTGTAAATTAGTTTTGGTTAGGTGCAGATTCAAAGTATGGTTTTTAATTGAATTTCAAGTCTTTGATGTGAATATATATATATATATATATATACACACACACACACACAAACATTTTTTGAAGTCTTTCATTATTAAAAAATCTTTAGTTTTCCCAATTTTAATAAAGATGTAATATACTTGATATTTTGCCAAAAATCTAATGTTCGTAAAAAGTCACAGAAATAAAATTGAAGCACAAAAAACAGTGAGAATAGGAAATAACAAAGATAGAAAATAAAAGAAATAACTACATATCAATATACACCACCCAAAAACAAATAAATATCATATGTATAATATATATATATATATATATATATATATATATATTCACCACCTAAAACCCAATTGGTGTCTTGATCTGATGATAAAAGACACAATCGTCAGAAGCAAATGCCACAAATTGAAACTTTATGGAAAAAACTTTTAATTTAAAATGATCTTGTCTTTATAATCATCGGATCCGCAACTTTGACATTTTTTTTTTCTTTTTAACTAAACATATGAATGAATAGGTTGATGTAGCAGTAAATAAGAGGGATGCAACTACAAAACCCATTTAAGAAGAAGATCAACTGATTTCTATTCCCAATATGGCCTACTAAGTTGTTTTTAATTTCCATATATTATTGACACATGACAAATATATTAAATATATTGACACATGTCAAATGTTTTATGTTATGGGCAAATTACTACTTGACATTTTGCATTTTCTGTCCATATTATTTTAAATATATACAATATTGCACCACTTGTTATCATTATGCATCCACCAGTTGTGAGATTAACATTTTATAATTATATATCGATAGATAGATTGTGTTTTTTTGAAAAAGAAAAAAAGAAAAAAAAGAAAAAAAAAAAAGAAAAAAGAAAAAGAAGATAGATTATTGTTGTTATTATTTTGCCCCCCCTCTCTCTCTCTCTCTCTCTCTCTTAATTATTGTCACATTTCTAGACTTAAGTGCTAAATTATACTTTAAATTATAGCCATTTTTATTAATAAATATTCTAAGGACACCTTGGATCCTTTTACAAATTAATTTTATGTATTTTCCAGATATTTAATTATTTACTTTTTTCTTAATTTAATCCTCGGTATGGAGAGAGGTTTTAATATTTAAAACTATATATACACGGTAAAATTCACTTTAGCGTGACTTAATTACATTTATAAATACAGTGCTTAATTTGTCCCCACATACACACATATTTATAAGCATTTCGTATACCCCAAATAAATTTTTGTTCCAATACATGCCCATTCGATTTAAAGCTTAGTGGCAACATATCAAAGTGTCTGACAAGTTCAATGAACCCAGATGAAAAAAACCCAAACTAGTTTGTTTGTTTGTTTTTTTTTTTTTTTTTTAATACGAAATAGAAATTCTACTCTAGCCTAATCCAAGAGTATATGTGCGTGAAGCTCCTTCCTAGAGACATAAGCTCCAGTCCTTACTCTCCGCACCTCACAATTACTTATACTTGAGCATTACAAATATTTATTTCTAAGGTAATCAAAGTCCACCAATCTCTTTGATTGAGATATTAATTTGTAAGTATTATGTAGAAAAACTTGTAATATCTTTAGGATTTTCTTTTTTATTTTAGTTTACTGCTTTTAGTATTGTTCTCTCTTTTGTAGTACATTAATCTATAAAGTAGTATGACTATGACCCATAATTGTCAAAACATATATCGTATCATGGATCGATTTTTTATTTTTATGTATCGTGTATCGCAAGATACACAAACACGTAATAAAATTTATTAAAAAAATAGAGATATACATATAAAATGTTTATTCATTTTAAATTTGAAATATATCTTGATAGGTCAAAAATGTATTGACTCCTTATGATAAATTAACCAATTAATTAGCCAAGTAAATTAATTAGGTTCTATTACATGCAACAAGCGTGGCAGTACAAACAAATCACCAATTAACTAAATATGCAGCGGAATTAAATGACATGGTGATTTATTTACAAATAGGGAAAACCTACACGGTAAAAATCCCATCGGATGATTTTAAGGTCACCACTTCCTAGAATCCACTATTATCAAAACAAGTGATTAAAAGTAAAGGAATCCCAGTACTTTATATCAACCTACAGTTGAACCCTTACCTTAATACCCAATTGGACTTGTTCTGTAGTGACAATCTCTCCTTGTATTGCACGACTCTTAGTACGTGACTAACCAATAGATGCGTGGATCCCAATACGTGACTTGATCACTACCTTGAGAAGAATGTTGGCTGCAAAGTTCGTCTATTCATGAACTGATGAAGATCACGAAGTTGTTTGGTCATAAAACCCTGTGCTGTACAAACTCAGCAGCTTCTTCAAGAACTTGGGCAAACTAGGTTTCCAGTCACACTTGAGGAATTATGCTCTTGTGCAATTGTGCTTTTGGCTATGCAACCTAATATAACCTTTAAAATAATCCTTATATATGTTTAAGGTTGTAAGAAAAGAAAGCCACACACATAATCACGGATTGTATGAAAATCAAAACTGAAAATCTAAATTTCATAAATCTTGACAAATACCCTAGCTGTCGAGCCTCGGGCTTAAACAGCTCTTTTAAACCTCAATAGATGCTAGCTGTCGAGTTTTAATGAATAACACTTCTTCACCTATTTCTTGGACAGACTTGCATGGTTTTAACACTTAAATTTGAAACCTTGTTTCTTGAAGCATCAAACACATCCTAGATCTACCCAATTACAAGTAAAGTGCGTTTTGTTCAAGGAGTAGCCAATACATAAAATGTTGACATATGTTCCTAACATCCAATCACATATGACCTAGCAATCTCCTCCTTTGGCAATCCGTGACAAAACCACAACAAACAAATGAACATATGAGAAGAGTCATAAATCACTTAACTCATACTCACTTGTTAAGTACAATAAAATCTATCCTAACACAAACTCTTAGAAAACTTTTCAAGAAGAGAGTTTATGACAAGGAAGACTTTGACAACCTGTATTTCTAAAACATTTAAACAAAACTCATTAAGGCATCTTTGTGTGAAACAGAAATAAAAGATTGCATACAAATAATAAAAAACATGTATATAAAGAGAGAAAAGAAACAACACATGGAGAGATAGGTGAAATAACATACATCAACATATATATAAACCAAATGTAAGTACAATGTATGTCAAATGGTCACAAGACCTATGTACAAGAAGAATGTATCCAAAATAGAAAGAAAAGAAAAAAAGATAGATCAAAATCCTTATTACATCCCTTAAAAACATGAACACTCCCCTTAACAGAAACCTCCTATACTAACCCTCCCCTTATGAATATGACTACTCTCATCCCAAAATTACTTCCCCTTTTTGTCATAAGTGACAAAGGGTAAAATTATCAAGCAGACATCTAGTCATCACTAGAAGAGCTAGCATCATCATCATCGTCCTCATCCTCAGAAGCCTTTTTAGTAGGAGGAGGAGAAGCAACGAAGCCACCCATAACAGCTTATTGTCGTGTAATACGACCAACACGAGTGTTCACCTAACACAACTCATCACTGAGAGTGTCGAGGCGAGCATCCATACGCATAAGCTATGCCATGATGTCCTTGAGAGTCACACCACCCTGGAAGAAGAGGGAATGGATGTGGATGGAGCTGTAGAAGCTAGAGGAACCGTTAATCTAGACCGCCTCGATCGTAGGTGCACCTCGCTTCGTTTAACGGTAGCGACATCTATGGCACAAATAACATGGAAGTGGTTGGAAATAGGAAAGGGAGCAGAAAAATGGTGTAAAATCCTCGTGATAGCAGAATGGAAGATGAGCTTATCACAAGTTGTCATATCCTTATAGACATCTATGAGTGAAAGAAAGAAATGAAAGGGGAAGTCTATAGTAAAATGCTCAATGAGGGACAACAAAAACTGAGCACGAGGTTTTGTAATAGAGTTATAATGAGAGAGAGGATGCGAAATAAAGGTCATAACCATGTTAATGAACTGAGAACCTTTAGCAAGGCTCAAACAAGAAGTGAACTGATGATCACCCCAATCTGAAGGTCCCTCACAAAAAGAGGATATAAGCTTGTCTTTAGACACGATCTTAAGATGATCACAACTAGGGTAGTTAGGATGCGCTACCCTAGGGACATGGAGCACTGTAGATACAATATCCGGAGTAACCACGATACGCGTACCTTGAACGCAAGTGACAAAAAGAGGTATTAAATAATCAAATCCATGCATGTTGGAGTAGAACTCCTAGATAAGCACGAATAGACAAGTGACCGGGACGTCTCACAGTGACTCCCAACCTCTACTATGAATGACAGTGGGTAGGTCAGTGTTAGAAAAGTCTAACAAAATGACTTGGCGTTTCGAATGAATGCCTAGTCTACAAAAGTTCTTCGAAAAGTCCTTGTGGGCTTTATCATCACGAAACCAAATATGAGAAGGAGTAGGATCAGAAAAGGTAAATGTCTCGGAATGAAGAGGGTTCCAAGATGGAGTAGACTTACGTTTAGGTGCCATGACGCAACTAACGTAAACACGAGAGAGAGGGAGAAAGAGAAAATCACCAAATACAATCAATATATAAGAATATCAAGAATGTAAGGTACGTATACATGAAAATGCATGAGCATGTGAAATGCAATAGTAAAAACATCATGGGCTTAGCCCAATCCAAACCTATCAGCACACAATCATTGCAATAAGGTAAACACACATCTAAAATGCATGAAACATTGTTATAATGCAAATGTGATGCAATGCATGATGATTTAAAGTCAATTTCACAAAGACTATCCCAAAAATTTCACAAAACTTCATCAATTTTGAAAAACTCCAAAACTATTTCAAAAACCCAAAAAGCTAGGTCAAATGCATGAAATGCATGACGAATGAAGGATTAAGGACCTTTACCAATGAAGAACAACTTGATCTAGGCTGAAAAATCCTTGAGGATGATGTTTGTAGTGAAAAGAAAGTGTTTGGGAGGTGAAAAGACTGAAAACAGATAAGAGAGATCGAAGAGAAATGAAGAAAAGATCGCGCGGATCTTATATATAGACCTTTTTAAATCTCGACAAATCGAGAGGTGTCGAGAGGTGTCGAGCTTTAAAAGCTTAAAGAGATATAGCTATTAAGCAGCTGTCTAGAGGTGTCCAAAGCAAAAACAAGCTTGATGGATCGAGGAGCTATCGACATTGTGATAAGAAAAGGCTGAAGAGCTTGATAGATAGCCTAGCTGTCGAGAGGTGTCGAGGAGCTGTCGAGATTGCTTAAAAATAGTTTTTCGAGAAGAGAAAAATACAGACATGAATGCAATCAAACATGCAACTCAATCAAAGATTCAACCAAAATTTTAAACTCTCAAAAATATCTCTTAATCAAGAAAAATGTCATGCATTGAGGTAAAAAACACATGCACACGCTAAACAAGTCTAACCAATTTTATATTTTAAAAACGAGTTAAGACAGTTTAATGAGCATACATTAGCACATGTAAATCTTGTGATGGCCAAATCACATTATACCTATACATATATCAAAAGTAGCAAAGAATGTTGCGTGTTGTGTGTGAAAATATCGTAAGATTGCATAAATGTCTCTATGTTATGGCAATTTGAGATATGAGTAATTCAATTTAACTCACACATGATCATAACTGTTTGATAGGGACTATCACCTTCGAGGTACATCCTATAACTCCCACATCTCCTAGAATACACGCTTGTAATCATGTTTTGAATCATTTTGATCTTTTGGCTTTTATTTTTCTTTGCATATTTTTCTTTTATTAAGCATATCATGCATGAGTATATAAAAGAAAGAAAAGAAATACCCAATTATGTTAAGCCTTTTTGACATTGCACTTTTACTATGCCGAAGCATACCGATGTCATTTCATGATTAGTGGGCAACAATGGTGAAATGGTTATTTATGCCTTTCTCTTAGGATTTTTTAGTCTTCTAGTCAAAATGAGTGGTACGAGTGTTAAGTACAAGAGATCACTTAACCTTACTTATCACAAACACGAGCTACAAAACTCACTTGCTTAGTTGTGCATAGAGATACTCATCTAAGCTACAAAAGATATAAAGTTCAAAAAACATTGTTTCATTGGTCATTCAAAGTACACAAGTACCAATGTACACAAACACACACTGTTTTTGTTTTTTTTTACGACTTTTATTTTTTTTTTTTTTATGTATGAAAAAAAAATAAAAACAAAACTGAAAAAGAACCAAACAAAAACAAGACAAATAAAGCAATGTATAAAAGAAACCATATTGTTTCAAAAAAAAAAAACCACACAAGTAATGCAAGCATAACAAAAAGAGGGAGAGAGAGAAAAAGTAACTAAATCACTTGGAGCCATTTTCCTTCCACACCTTGGAAGAGCCTTTCCTTTTAGCAAACCCTTGAATCGGTGGTAAGAGAGAAGAATTGAAACCGTTCAAGTTTGAAAGAAACGTGAGGGCTTTGAGGAGATCTCCTAGAGGTGTAAGAGAGGATGAAAGCCGATTTTGTTTTCTCAACGAAATCATGCTATTGCTCTATTGAGTGATTAACCACTTATAGCAATTTGATCGAGTATATCCAGCTATGCCACAGTGATGACAAAGATGCTGCTTTTTCTCTTTAGACTTTTGAGAATTACTCTTCTTAGTCCTAGGGTTTTTGGTTTCTTTCTTAGCAAGCATAGGGAGTGCTCCTAAGATAGATTTACCCTTGTTTATGTTCTCACTAGCTATCACAGTTTTAGCATCATTATTTTCAGAATCAATATTTTTAGTAGGAGAAACAAAAACAGTAGTACTAGAAGAAGCAATATTAGGAGAAGAAAAATTATACCCTAAATCTGTTCGATCGGAGGCAGATTTTTGCATGCTGAGCATCTCGTCAAGCTTTTCACTTGAGGTCCTCTCCAACTGAACTCTCACTTGGAACAGTTCTGCCTCAAGCTTCCTGGTCTTCTTCTCCAAGAAATTGTTCTCAAATCTTAGTGTTCCAATAGTCTGATTTGCTTCATCAAACTTTGTGGAGAGTTGTTCTCGTTCAAGCTCCACATCACTGAGCTTCTTGATGGCCAACCTATACAACTTCTCATATTTTTTTGAGACCTTGTATAACTTTGCATATTCTACGTGGTTGTCATCTTGCTCATCCATCTTCTCAAATTTTGACTCCAACAAGTTTTCTTCTTCATCCGTATCTTCTACAATCCCTTCAATAGGATTGACAATGGCGGTGAAGGCATTCAGGATTGTGTCATCCTTATTTTCGGAATCATCCTTAAGTTCGATGTCACTCAAGGTAGTAGCAAGTGCCTTGCTTTTCCTAATAGACTTGAGATAAATGAGGCACTCTTGTTTCATATGACCGAATCCTTGACAACCGAAACACTTAGGCCCTAAAGAAACAGTGTACTGACTGCCATCTTTAGCATCCTTCTTCCCTTTGTCTTGGCTTTTAGATTGTGAAGAACTTGATTGCCTACAGTCCTCATCGAAGCCTTTTGCATTGGCATTCTTCATGAACTTTTTGAACTGCTGGGTGATGTAGATCTTCATTTTAGAATCTTCATCATCGGAAGACTCATCAGTGTCATTGCTCTTGGCCTTCAGTACCATTCTCTTGCTCTTGCTTAACTTCCCGAGCCTAGACAAATCCAACTCATAGGTCTACAGTGCCTTTCCAACAAGCTCTATCAAAGAAATTTTATCAATATCCTTTGATTCCTCAATAGCGGTGATCTTGGCATAAAATCTCTCTAGCAAATATCTGAGCGCCTTTCTCACAATCTTGGGTACGAGAATGGTTTCCCCAAGATTAAATCCTAAGTTCACTATGTCTTTGAGCATGGCATAGAACTCATCAAATGACTCATCCTTCTCCATCTTGATTTTTTCGAAGCTAGTAGTGAGCCTCTAAAGTTTCGAATCCTTAACAGTCTTAGTTCCTTCACAGGTTGTCTAGAGAATCCTTAAAGTTTCCAGTATGCATAGTTAGTTCCATCAAATAAAGGAGGTACAATAAGTGATTGTTATCTATCCATGACAAACAGGGGTCAATGGATTTCACAGCAAAGATTAAACCCTAATCATAGTGTGCTTGCTCCGATACTACTTGATAGGCCAAAAATGTATTGACCCCTTGTGATAAATTATCCAATTAATTAGCCAAGTGAATTAATTAGGTTCTATTACATGCAACAACCATGGCAGCATAAACAAATTACCAATTAACTAAATATGCATCAGAAATTAAATGACATAGTGATTTGTTTACGAATGGGGAAAACTTACGTGGCAAAAACCCCACCGGGTGATTTTAAGGTCACTACTCCTGAGAATCCACTATTATCAAAACAAGCGGTTACAAGTAAAGAAATTCCAATATCTTGTACCAACTTAAAGTTGAACTCTTACCCCAATACCCAATTGGACTTGTTTAATAGTGACAATCTCTTCTTGTATTGCACGGCTTCCAATACGTGACTAACCAATAGATGCATAAATCTTAGTATGCGACTTGATCACCAACTTGAGAAGGATATTGGTTGCAAAGTTCTTCTTTTCATCAACTGATGAAGATCACGAAATTTCTTAGTCACAAAACCCTATGGTGTACAAACACAGTAGCTTCTTCAAGAACTAGGGCAAACTAGGTTTCCGGTCACACTTGAGGAATTATGCTCTTGTGTAATTGTGCTCTTGGCTATGCAACCTGATACGGCTCTTAAAATAATCCTTATATCTATTTAGGGTTGTGAGAAAAGAAAGCCCAAACACATAATCACAAATTGGATGAAAATCAGAACTAAAAATCTGAATTTCATAAACCTCAACAAATACCCTAGCTATTGAGCAGCTGTCGAGCCTCGGGCTTAAACAACTCTTTTAAACCTCGATAGATGCTAGCTATTGCGCTTTAATGAACAACACTTTTTCATTTGTTTCTTGAACAGACTTGTATGGCTTTAACACTTGAACTTGAAACCTTGTTTCTTGAAGCATTAAACACATCCTAGATCTACCTAATTATAAGTAAAGTGCGTTTTGTCAAAGGATTATCCAATACATAAAATGTTGACATATGTTCCTATCATCCAATCACATATGTCCTAACATATTCAACTAATAAGTAATTTAATTATCACTTGTGTAATAATATTTAACAAATTAAGCTATCTAAAGAAATCAAATTAGCATATTTTTACAACATACACATTCAAATTAATCAATTTACAAAGTGATTAGGTTAGAGTAGAAATTTTATCCTGTATAAAAAAAAATTACAAAGTCATAATACATGACATTTGAATCAATATAATAATTTCTTTCATCATATCCATTATCTTACATTAATAACTCCATTTAAGTCAATGTTATCAACATGTTCATCATCTACAAATTTATTTTTTCATTGATATTTTCTTTATCATCATCAATATTTACTGTCTCTTCTTGTTACATTAGTTTAATATTTTTTTCTTTATATTTCTTCTTCACATTCTAGCTTCTTAGACTTATTACAATAACAAAAAAATAATTAATTAATTTTATTGTCATTTAAAAACAATTATAGTTACAATACAAATATGAAAGTGAAGTGTTAAGTATATAATCAAAATTTTGTAAGAACAATTAATTGTCAAGAAAAAAAAAACTCATTTTAAACCCACATATCTATGCATCGTACAATATATACAATTTTACGATACAATATAATTAATATGATATGCTCCTATATATCATAGCACATTGTATGAACCCTTACGATAATTAACATTTTGTACATGATATGTATCGTGTATCGTTGATACAACCAACAATGCAGTGACCTATATCAAGTAGTTATTATCCTCCAATTGGGTTGCTGCGGTAGCTGAACAGGAGAATTTGCCCTCTTAAGTTCGAGGATTATAATTTATGTTGTTACGAAAGTGATTTGAAAAGCTGCTCAAAGTCAGCTGGCCACAGGAAGAAATTTAATCAAGAAAAAAAGAAGAAGGTAAAGATGGAATAAATTAGTATATTTTTCCAATATTCTAAATGACATTCTAAATTAAATCCTATATTTTAAAGATCTTTTATTATAGCTCTCAATTATTAAAATCGTTTCAAATTTACTTCTCGGAAAGTTATTAATGAATAGAAAATAACGAAAAATCAAATATATAAATTGCACAAAAATTTTATCTCTGCATCAAAAGATCCCTCATATTAAGATCATGTGATATTTTAGTGAAAAAAAAAAAATCTTATAAGTGAATCACATCTTCACTAAACTTATTAGAAATAAAGTTTGATTGGAATGTGTAAAGTTTGGGCAACGAAAAGGTTATTTGGGATGTGTAAAGGCTGAAATGTGTAAAGCCTATAGGGGAGATATATATTCATAATTGTATTCATTAATGCAACCTTATCACATGAACTCCACAAGCATTCTATGGTTCTATATATATATGTGGGATTGCTTTACTGTTATTGTGCACATCTAAGAGATATCAAGAGTTTATCGATATATATTTATTGTTTTCTTCTTACTTTGTTTTATCTATTTCTATTATTTCACAACATGTTATCAGCACAAGTCTTTACCCAATTTCGAAAGGAAGTTGTAATCTCATTATTCTTCAAACATCAAAGATTATTTGTGTAGTTCTCTCGACTCACTGTAAGTTTTCTTTCTAAAGTATTAGTAATTATCCTATTTATTTGTCATTACATTTTATGCTTATATTTTTAGTGATTTTTAATTTATTAAAAATTTCATGAGATTTACGTTATCCTATTGTTGTATATTGTTATGAGATTCACGTTTAATTGATTAAAAATATATTGTTAAAAATGGTTAGTGATAAAACAACTCAATCATACCTATAGTTATATGTAATGTGTTTTGATAAACTTTAAATATGTAAGTATTGTTTCATTACAATCAAATTTTAAATATGTATGTGTAGTATTGTTTCACTAAAATAGTGTATGAAAAAATATTAGTTATTTAATTTCTTTTGTAATTTTATATTTGATATAGATGTCAAACCTTACAAAGCTTAAATTTGTTGCCCTTGACATCTTAGGCAATAATTCCTTATCATGGATCCTTGATACTAAGATTCATCTGGAAGCAATGATTCTTGATGAGATCTATGTTGATGTAATAAATCCTAAAGATATTATTATGGATGGCAACAGAGTATACCAGAAGGATTGTTCAAAAGAAATAACTTTTATTTGTTATTATTTACATAAAACTGAGTACTTTACAATAAAAGGCCCCTTAGGAAAATCACAAGTTCTAGAAGAAGTTGATCATCCTAAAAGCTCAATATGACTAAAGTTGCAATAACTAAAGGTGCAAGTGAATTAATCTGGCACTTTAAAATCAGCCCACAATTAAAATTATATAATAGAAGGCACATATATTATGTTTCGAATGTGCTCCTGCAATAGCAATATCGAATGTATATGTTCATAAAGTGTCATGAACTAATGTTTTATCTTCTAATAGCTTAACAAAATAATGAGCTGTTGCTGAAAACCATCAAAGGGCCATGAAATTAAGTGTTATAGGTGTGGAATGGAAGGTCATTGGTCACGTAACTGTCGTACTCCTAAATATTTGGTAGATCTGTACCAAGCCTCCATAAAAGAAAAGGGAAACGGAATTGAAAAAAATTTTGTTGATCATAATGATCTTGAAGATCCCATGAATTATCTTGACTTTTCAAATGGAGTGGATATTACTCATCTTGATGTCTCTGATTTCTTCGAGGATGTTAATGAAAAATTTGATAATTTGATTGGTGATGGAAATGTCCATACCAATTAATTATTTTCTTTTATTATGTTATCATATTCTAATAAGTATGATTGGTGATGGAAATGTCCATACCAATTAATTATTTTTCTTTCATTATATTATGGCATTGTAATAAGTATTTTTATTTTGATATGTTTTATTTACGTTTAAAGTAATAAAGTTTAATTTATATTTTGCATATATGAAGTGTCATGGGTCTTACGGGTAAAAATTAATTTCAAGATGACTAGTGAAGATTTTTGTCTAGCAAACAATGCAACAACTCATACAATCCTTAAAGATAAAAAATATTTTCAAAATTTAAAATTATGCAAAGCCAATGTTAATATCATATCAGGTTCATCAAACTTGATTGAAGGCTCTGGAAGAGCGATTATCATGTTACCAAAGGGACAAAACTTTGTATTGATGATGCTTTGTATTCTTCTAAATCAAGCAGAAATTTACTCAACTTTAAGGATATACATTATAACTGTTATCATATTGAAACCAATAACGAAGGCAATGAAGCTCATATTACAAAAACTGCCTATTTTTTCTTCTGGGTTATATTATGCTACAATGAGAATAGTTGAAACAAATATTGCAATACACTAGAAGTGTTCGGACCCAAAGGTTTTTTCGCTTTGACATGATCGTCTTGGACATCCAGGATCAATATGATGCATCGAATTATTGAAAACTCTCACGGACATCCCTTAAAGAACCAGAAGATTCTTTTACCTAGTGATTATCCATGTAGTGCATGTTCTTAAGGTAAATTAATTACTAAACCTTCACATTCAAAGATTGTTGTTGAATGTTCATCTTTCTTAGAAAGAATTCAAGGTGATATATGTCAACCAATACAACCACCTTGTGGTCCATTCAAGTATTTTATGGTTTTAATTGATGCATCAACCAGATGGTCACATGTATGTCTACTTTCTACTAGAAATGTTGCATTTGCTAGGCTTCTTGCTCAAATAATTAGGTTGCAAATACAATTTTCTAATTATCCAATTAAAAAAATTCGTTTAGATAATGCTGGTGAATTCACGTCTCAAGCTTTTGATGACTATTGCATGTCAATTGGAATTGATGTTGAACATTTTGTTGCCCATACACATACTCAAAATGGTTTAGCTAAATCACTTATTAAGAGACTTCAAATTATTCTCGACCTTTGCTTATGAAATCAAAATTACCAGTTTCTGCTTAGGCTCATGCTGTTTTACATGTTGTATCACTAGTTCGCATTGGGCCAACTGCTTATCATAAATTCTCACTATTGCAACTTGTACTTGGCCAACAACCAAATATTTTTCACTTGCGCACATTTGGTTGTGTTGTATATGTACATATTGCACCCCTACAACGCACCAAAATGGGTCCTCATCATAGACTTAAAATTTATACGGGTTTTGATTCCCCATCTATCATTAGATATCTTAAACCTCTAATTGGTGATGTTTTTAAGGCACATTTTGAGGATTTTCATTTTAATGAAATGATCTTCCCACCATTAGGGGGAGAAAAGTTGTTGCTTGAAGGACGACATGAGATTACTTGGAATGTTTTGACGTTATCTTATCTTAATCCTCGTACAAATCAATGTGAACTGGAAGTTCAAAGGATTATTAGTTACCGAATGTATTCACCAACAATAAGAAAATAGTGAAATCTCACGTTCCAGCTACTAATACTCCAGCACGGATTGAAGTCCTTGTAGGACAATTAGTTAATAGAGTAGCAAATGAATCAAAGTCACACCTGAAACGTGGAAGACCTGTCTGTATTAAAGATAAAATTCCTTGAAAGAGAAAAATACAAGAAAAACAAGTTGCAGCCTATAAAGAGGCTATACACAGGAAACAGGTCACAAAAATAATTGATCTATCCAAAGCTCATGAACAAAAATCTCCTGAAAATAAACCTCTTGAAGAGTTATCCCCTGAAGAGGTATCCCCTGAAGAGGATCAAGTACCTAAAAATAACGAGATCTCGATACATTATGTGCATACAGGAAAAATATGGGATAGAAATAAAATTATTGTCGACAACATATTTTCATATAAAGTTGCCCTTGATATTACCAGAAGTAATGATAATGAATATGAACCACAAACCATTGATGAATGTTAATGTAGAAATAATTGGCCAATGTGGAAAGAGGGATTCAAGCAAAATTAAATTCATTACATAAACATGAAGTTTTTGGACCTGTAGTCCGAACCTCTAAAGGTGTAATGCCTATTGGATACAATTGGGTATTTGTACATAAACGAAATGAGAAAAATGAAATTATAAGGTACAAAGCGCGACTTGTAGCACAAGGTTTTTCACAGAGACCTGATATTCATTATAAAGAAACATATGCTTCTGTAATGGATGCAAGTACATTCAGATTTTTTATTAGCTTGATAGCAAAAAAAAATTTGGATAAGCGATTAATGGATGTTGTTACAGCATATTTGTATGGATCATTAGATAATGATATCTACATGAAAATCCCTGAAGGATATAAAATGCCTGAAACATGTGATCCTACATCCCGAAGTATGTATTCTATCAAGCTACAAAGAACCTTATATGGGTTAATGCAATCCGGACGCATGTGGTATAATCGCCTCAGTGAATATCTTTTGAAAGAATGATTTGAGAATAATTTAATTTGTCCATGCATTTTTATCAAAAAATCCAAATCCAAATTTGCTATTGTTGCAGTATATGTTGATGATTTAAATCTTGTAGGGACTCTAGAAGAGTTAACAAAAACAAAAAATTGTTTAAAGAATGAATTTGAGATGAAAGATCTTGGTAAGACAACATTTTTTCTTGGCCTGTAAATTGAACATTTTCCAAATGGATTCTTGTTCATCAATCAACGTACACAGAAAAAGTCCTAAAACAATTTTACATGGATAAAACTCATCCTTTGAACACTCCAACGATGGGTCGGTCACTTGATGTCAAGAAAGATCTGTTTCGACCATAAGAAGATGATAAGGAAGCTCTTGGTCCTGAAGTACCATATCTTAGTGCAATTGGTGCTTTGATGTATCTTGCAAATTACACACGACCTAATATAGCATTTGCGTTTAACTTACTAGCAAGGTATAGTTTCATACCAACTCGAAGACATTGGAATGAAATTAAGCATATTTTACATTATCTTTGTGGGACTACTAATTTAAGATTATTTTATCCAAATGGATCAAAACCATAGTTAGTTGGATATACTAATGCAGGTTACCTTTCTAATCCACACAAAGGCCGATCACAAATAGGGTATTTATTTACTTATGAAAATACTGCTATTTCATGGAGATCTGTTAAGCAAAAAATTGTTACTACTTCCTTAAATCATGTAGAGAATATCACAATTCATGAAGCGAGTCGTGAGTGTGTTTGGTTGAGGTCAATAATTCAAAATATTCGTGAGAACTGTGGATTATCATCAATTATAAATAGTTCAACAATATTATACAAGGAAATCCTACAGAGTTTTCCTTCACAAGGTTTTAATGAGGCAATCCTACGGCATTAGAAGCTATACAAGAATATTGTACTCTTTTTCCTTAGTCAATTATTTTTTCCCACAAGGTTTTTCTTTGGTAAAGTTTTACGAGACATATTCTTAGAAAGTGGTCATCCAAGGGAGAGTGTTAGGAATAAAGTTTGATTAGAATGTGTAAAGGCTGAAATGTGTAAAGTCTATAGGGGAGATGTATATTCATAATTGTACTCATTATTGCAACCTTATCCTATAACTCCATAAGCATTCTAAGCTTTACTATTATTGTACATATCTAAGAGATATCAAAAGGATTGGATGACCACTTGAATACAAGAATCCTAGTATGGAAACGTCTTGCACTCTACACCCAACTACAATTAGAGGAATCCCTACAAGGAAAGGATCCCGTAAATTGCGAGCATTAACGAGGATCTTCTCTACAAGGAAATACCCCCTCCACCAAGAAATTAAAGTCAATTCTACACTATTATAAAAGCCCCATAGCCCTCACAAATCAAGGTACGCATAATCTTTCCCAGCTCTAGCATTCTAGAGTTGTAGAAATTCTCTTTAACTTAACCTTCAAAGGATATTTGGCCTGTACCACACTGGTACTCTCTGTAAGTTCTTCTTTGTTTCCGTCTTGCAGGTTCTGTCTAAGAGCAAGTGAGGATTGTGCAACTTACTGACAATTTTTGGCATCATTAGTTGGCACTGTCTGTGGGGAAGAACTAGTAGCCATATCACCACTTCCTAGAAAAAGAGTTGTATGGTACTCACTTGCTCAATGACAACCAACAACAATCAAGGAAACGAACCATGCACTACTGTCCTTAAAGGCAGGTACAGACTCTAGCCGCAGCTATGGAATTCCTTATTAAGCAAAACCACGACCTGGAAGAACAACTCCTCCAAAGGAATGCTGGGCTAACCACCACGGAGAGGAGCAAAAGGGTACCAATGCCAAAAGAAGGGACCGAGAAGAACCAAAAGGCAACAACGCTTTAAGCAGGCAAGAGAGACAAGACACCAACCGTCCATCTGTCATAGAAACGACACCACCCCACATGGTTGTGAAGATGCAGATGATGAAGGATAGGATGGATTTCATGATGAATGCTCTCAAGGGATGGGCATCAAATAAGCTCGACGAATTGGTCCACCAGACAAACTCACCCTTTACTGCACCCCTCACTTTGTTCCCCCTTCCACCAAAGTTCTGCATGCTGCAGATAGAAGCCTATGACGAGTCTAAGGATCCCTTGGATCACTTGAAGTAGTTCAAAACCCTTGTGCACTTACAAGGTGTTGTGGACGAGATCATGTGCCAAGCTTTCCCAACTACATTTGATAGGCCAAGAATGTATTGACCCCTTAGGTAAATTAACCAATTAATTAGATAAGTAAATTAATTAAGTCAACTTAACATGCAATACGCGTGGTAGCACAAACAAATTACCAAATAACTAAATGCAATGGAAATTAAATTTGACACAGGCAATTTGTTTACGAATGGGGAAAACCATCAAGGCAAAACCTTACCGGGTGAATTTAAGGTCACTACTCCCGAGAATCCGCTATTATCAAAATTAGTGGTTACAAGTAAATGAATCCCAGTACCTTATAGCAACCTATAGTTGAAACCTTACCCTAATACATAATTGGACTTGTAATGTAATGACAATCTCTCATTTCCTTGCATAACTCCTAATACGTGACTAACCAATCGATGAGCGGATCCTAGTATGGGGCTTACTTCATTGTACAAATCCTAATACATGACTAACACACCAACTTGAGAAAGATGTTGGTTGCAAAGTTCTTCAGTTCATCCAAATGATGAAGATCAAGAAGCTCCTTGGTTACAAAACCCTTAGTGCAAAGACGCAGTAGATTTTTCCATAAAAGGATGAACTGGGGAAAATAGTCTCCAGTCACAATATTAGTGAATAATCACTTTGCATCAAGTTGCATCAAATTGCATCATCTCAGACAGCCCTTAAAATAATCTTTATATATGTCTAGGGTTGTGAGAAAAGAAACCCTACACAAATAGCTTTGATATGCATGAAAAACGGATTTGAAAATCTGAATTCGTAATTCTCGATAGATATATCTATTGAGATATATGTCAAGTTTTAAATACTAAATCTCGATAGATACATCTATCGAGCGTTAATGAACCACACTTCTTCACTTGATTTTTGAATAGATTTGCATGGTTTCAATACTTAGACTTGAACTTTTGTTCCTTGAAGTATTAAACACATCCTAGATCTACTCAATTACAAGTAAAGTGCGTTTTGTCAAAGGATTGACCAATTCTACATGACATATGTTCATAATAAGTTCCACATATGTCTTAACAATATTGAAAGGTCCCACTAGGGTATGGTTCAGTAGATTGATGCCCAACTCTGTTGGTACCTTCGAGGAGCTAAGTGCGTAGTTTGCATCATACTTCATAAAAGGGCATAAGTACAAGAAATCCATTGCATGCCTAATGAGCATCAAGCAATGAGAAGACGGGATGCTAAGGTCCTATATAGCACGTTTCAACAAAGAAGTCCTTTCGATAGATGAGGCTGATGACAAGATACTTGTTGCTGCATTAACCAATGGCTTATGGAAGGGGAAGTTTTTGTTCTCCTTATACAAAAATGATCTAAAGACCATGTCAGATGTGCTTTATCGAGCCATTAAGTACATGAATGCAAAAGATGTGCTACTGGCCCGAAAGGAAAAATCCAAGAAAAGGGAAAGGCAAGAAGATGCACGGTAGGATAAGAGACGAAAGGCAACCAAAACCAAATATCGACGAGAGGATTGGTACTCCAAACCACCCACAGGAAGGTTTACAAGTTTCACCCTGTTGATTGCCCTGATAGATCAGATCCTGATGCAGATTAAGGATGATACGGCCTTGATGTGGCCTGGCAAGTTGCAGGGAGATCCTAACAAGAGGTCCAAAGACAAGTATTGCCATTTTCATCAGGATCACGGTCACGAGACATCTGAATGCTATGACTTAAAGCAATAGATTGAGGCCCTCATCAGACAGGGGAAACTACAATGGTTCGTCAGCAAAGAAAATACAGACCCACTGCAGGAACATGCTGGGAGGAGGGAATGTGAGTTCCCCAAGCCACCTTTAGGGGACATAAGAATGATTGTAGGGGGCACTGTAACATCTGGCTCACCACAGGGGAAACTACAATGGTTCGTCAACAAAGAAAATATGGACCCACTGCAGGAACATGTTGGGAGGAGGGAAGGCGAGTTCCCTAAGCCACCTTTAGGGTACAAAAGAATGATTGTAGAGGGCACCATAACATCTGGCTCGTCTAGGAAAGCCCGCAAAACCTACCTTAGGATGGTTTAGAATGTCTAGTGACAAGTTTCATTCCAAAGATAGCATGGGTCGACAACCCCATAGTTGGGTTCTTAGACGAAGATGCTTGATGTCTCCACCACCCCCACGAGGATGTAGTTGTTGTTAGCATATGGGTAGGGGACTACAACACTCACTAAGTCCTGGTTAATAATGGAAGCTCTATTGATATCCTCTATTACCCTGCGTTCCAGCAAATGAGAATTGAGTAAGAACGGCTCGTACCGACCAATGCACCACTCATTGGGTTTGGAGGAACGAAAGTATATCCCATCGGAGCAATCACATTGCCTATAACGGTTGGAGATTACCCTCAATGGATCACTAAGGATATAACTTTCCTTTCCATCAACTTCTCGTTCGCTTACAATGCCACTGGGCCGACCTACCCTTAATTCATGAAAGGTCATGACTTCAACCTATCATCTGATGATCAAGTTCCCCACTGAGTATGGTGTAGGAGAGGTGCGAGAAGACCAAGTGGCAGCATGTGAGTGGTATATAGCAATGTTAGAGATGGATGACAACTTACAAACTATGAGCATAGAGGAGAAACAGATGGTTACGGAGCCAGTTGAAGGATTGGAGGAGATACTTCTCGATAACTCCAAACCTGAGCAGATGACAAGGATCGGCACCCTCACCAGTCCTCCTATTCGCTAAGAAATCACGACATTCCTAAGAGAAAACCAAGATGTTTTTACCTGAAGCCACGAAGACATGCTCGAAATTGACCCTTCAATCATGGTTCATAGGTTGAATGTATCACGCTCCTTTCCCCCTATCCGTCAGAAGAAGTGGGTGTTTGCCTAAGAGTGAGACAGGGCTATAGCGGAAGAAGTCCAGAAATTGTAGGATGCAGAATTCATTAGGGAGGTATGTTATCCCGACTGGTTGGGCAATGTAGTGATGGTTAAGAAAGCTAACAAAAAGTGGAGGATATGTGTAGACTTCACGGACTTAAACAAGGCGTGCCCCAAGGATAGCTACCCACTCTCGTGGGTCGATGTCCTAGTAGACTCAACAGCGAGACACCAGTTGTTGAGCTTCATGGATGCTTTTTCTAGTTACAACCAAATCAAGCTGGATGAGGCTGATTAGGAAAAAACTTTGTTCATCACCAGCCAAGGCCTTTTCTATTACAAGGTGATGTCATTCGGTTTCAAGAACGTAAGAGCAATGTATTAAAAGCTTATAACCAAATGTTTGCACATCAGATTGGGAGGAATGTCTAATTCTACATGGATGACATGCTAGTGAAAAGTCAACATGAAGATGACCATTTGGACTACCTTAAGGAAAGCTTCGATACCCTCCACTTTTATAACATGAAGCTCAATCCAAGCAAATGTGCATTTGGGGTAACGGCTAGAAAGTTCCTGAGGTTCATGGTGTCTTATAAAGGCATTGAAGTCAACCCAAACAAGATCCAGTTGATAATGGAGATGGCACCCCCAAGGAATGTAAAAGAAGTGTAAAGCCTCAACGGCAAGGTAGCAGTGCTAAACAGGTTCGTGTCAGGGGCAACGAATAAGTGCTTACCTTTCTTCAGCATTTTGAAGAAATCCTTCAAATGGATGGGCGAATGTCAACAAGCATTCGAGGACTTAAAAGCATACATCTCTTCCCTGTTGTTATTAAGTCCTTCCAAACCTGGGGAGTTGCTATTTCTCTACCCCCCGATGGAAAAGTTAGCTTTTGCCCTAGTTATCACTGCTCGTAAGCTCAAACCCTATTTCTAGGACGATACAGTGGTCATCCTAATAGACAAGCCCCTACGAAGAGCAATGAATAATCCTGAAGATGCTGGATGGATGACATTGTGGGCAATCGAGTTAAGTGAATTTGACACACAACACCGCCTGTGCACTGCAATGAAGGGACATGTAGTTGCTGACTTCATCGCAGAATTCACCAATATGGAAGGCCAGAGGGCAAAAGAGCATCCTTAATAAAGTATCCATACAGACAGAACGTCCAATAGGCAAGAGTAGGAATAGTGATCCACTTTCTAGAAGGGGATGAGATTGAGTGCATGATTTGCCTTAACTTCCCTACGACCAACTATGAGGCAGAGTACAAATCCTTAGTGGTAGGACTAGATCTTGCTAAAGCAAAAAGGGCCACCAATATGGTTGTTTATTGCGATTCTTAGGTAATCACAAGTTAGGTGAACAGTGACTATGAATGTAAAGGTGAAAGGATGAAGAAATACCTAAAGCAAGTAAGGAAATGGGTAGATGACCTTTAGGCCAAGTTTGTTCAAATCCCAAGGGAAGAGAATGAGCAAGCAGACCATCTTGCCAAGGTAGCATTAGCAGAACACATGCTTGTCTCCTGTAAGATACTTACTTTTGTTCAGATTTCGCCTTTGATAGATAACCTGAGTGGGCAGGAAATAGGCTAAGGAGACAACTGGACCACACCGATAGTGTCATATTTGAGAGACGATACACTACCAAGAAAGTTGAAGGTCTAGGTGTCACAGTTTGTCTTAATAAAAGACATCCTATATAAAAGAGGTTTCTCTGGACCGTACTTAAGATGCCTTACAACTGAAGAGGCAGATTACGTCATAAGGGAAGTTCACGAGGGAATCTATGTGAACCATTAGAGATCGCAGTCGTTAGTGCACAAACTGATACATGCAGGATATTATTGGCCTACCATGCAGGAGGATGCCCAAGCTTATGCCAAAACGTGTGACAAGTGTCAAAGGCTCAACAACATCATGAGACAGCCAATGGAAGAGTTTGCTCCGATGAAGGCCCCGTGTCCTTTTGCTCAATGAGGGTTGGACATCATGAGCCCATTTCTAATTGCAATAAGATAGCTGAAGTTCCTAGTAGTTGATATCAATTACTTCACCAAATGGGTGGTAGTCGAAACCTTAGCCATCATCACAGAGAAAAATGTATGAAGTTTCGTCTAGAAAAACATCATTTGCAGGTAAGGGATCCCTAGAGTCTTGGTCTCGAACAACGGAAAGCAATTCGACAACAAGTCATTCAAGAGTTTTTGCTCACAATTGGGGATTAAGAATCACTACTTCTCACTCGCCCACCCTCAGGCCAACGGACAAGTTAAGGTCACAAACCAATCCTTGCTCAAATTAATCAATACTCGACTCGATGGGGGCAAAAGGCATATGGCCAGATGAGCTGCCAAATGTATTGTGGCCATATAGGACGACGGCCAGAATGCCTGTAGGAGAAACACCCTTTCAACTAGCGTACAGGGGCGAGGCTGTTATCCCTGCTAAGGTTAGACTCACAAGCTACAGGTTGGAGAATCATGATGAGAGTAGAAATGATGAAGTCATGCGCCTACAGCTGGACCTAGCGGGTGAGGTCAAAGCAACAACCGAACAAAGGTTAGCACAATACTAGGACCTCATGGCCAAGCACTACAATTCCAAAGTCAGACATAAGGACTTTCAAGTTGGAGACCTTGTCTAAAGGAAGGTGACGGACGCTACAAGAGATCCCTCCCAAGGGAAGCTAGGACCTAATTGGGAAGGACCCTATAGAATCACTTCGTGGTAGAGGAAAGGCACCTATCACTTGGAAATGCTCAATGGACAAAAGTTGCATCATCCATGGAACACCAAGCACCTAAAGAAATACTACTAGTAGACGACGGCATATAGACTACCACTCCTCATTTTCAGTTTATTTATTTCTAGTTATTTGTTATTATTTACAGTACTTTTTTGCCCAAAGGGTAGCCTTTTATTTTTTTAGAACAATTTTTGGCTTATGAATGTGTTTATCATAATAAGAAGAGTTATTTAGATATACCATGCGCATATATGCATTTCTACAAAACCGCGTCTACGACTAAGTCCTTAGGTGGACAGATGTATCCCAAGGGATGCCTTGAAATTTATTTAAAGTCCTTAAGTGGACGGATGCATCCCAAAGGATTCCTGGAAATTTATTTAAGTCCTTAAATGGATAGATGCATACCAAGGAATGCCTTGAAATTTATTAGTTCTTAAGTGGACAGATGCATCCCAAGGGACGCCTTGAAATTTATTAAAGTCCTTAAGTGGACGGATGCATCACAAGGGATGCCTTGAAGTTTATTAAAGTCCATGAATGGAAGGATACATCTTAAGGGATATATTGAAGTTTATTAACGTCCATGAGGGGACGGATACATCCCAAGGGATACCTTGAAATTTATATAAGTCCATGAGTGGACGAATGCGAGGAATCCCAAAGGATACCTTGAAATTTTATACAAGTCCTCGTATGGACGGGTACATCCCACTTATAAAAGAGACGGATCATTCCTAAAGTATAAATCTAAAGCGAGTGATCTAAAACCTACAAAGTTGACGGGCATAAGATTACAATCTTTTAGATAAGAATGGAAGCCAATAAACTCACAATTAAAAACCCAAAAATGTTAAGGGCAATGATAAAATTATACAACCATTGTTCTCAACATCATTTCCACAATGAAATAAAAAATAAATAAAATAAAAAAGTTTACAAAAACTAAGGCTCATCCACAGGAGATGCTTTGTCCACAATCTTCTCTAGCTTTTCCTCCTCGCTAATAGGATGGTTCTCATCCTCAACGGAATTGGCCTGCTCACCTTTAAGAGCCGCCTCTTCGTCATCCTGGAAATTGAGTGTAGGGTCCTCCTCGAAAATTTTGTCAGTGTCCTCTTCGTGGTCGAAGGTCCTGGCCAGAGTCTGGGCGACGTTATTCAGAGATACCTAAGACACATCGAGATCAAGGTGAAGAGCTTTGACCTGACAGAGGCATTCATCAAAGCCATCAGAGTACCAATCGCTAAGCTTCTTAAGGAAGCCGTTGCAGTCTCGAAACTCCACCTTCCAGTCAGCTTTAGCACGGCGAACTTGCTCCCTTAAGGTGGTAATCTCCCCCTCTTTTTCTAGGAGCACCTTCCTTAGCTCGTCCGTGTGGCTCTTCGTCCCCTCTAGAGCCTTCTTGGTTAAAGTCAACTTTTTGACTTAGACTTCCTTCTAAGCCTTAAGCTTGTTTAGCTCTGCCTCTGTAGCCTTAGCCTTCTCCCTCAGACAATCAATCCCTTTCTCACATGCAAGGCAACGGTCCATTAAACCCTTTATCATAAGCACCCACTGTAAAATTTTAAGGGACGATCAGAATTAAGGACAATAGATAAAGGACGGAAGTGAAGGGGAACAGTTGTATACCTAAGCCAAGCCAAAGAGACCCGTCTCCCCCATGGCCTCGGTAGCATGATTTCCCGAATCCTCATAGTCGTCGGCCTTGATGATGGACGACAAGAGCCCCACAGCACGACGCTAATCCTCGCGAAGAAGAGGAGGATGTTTCTCAGGGGTGGGACCTTGGGCTATCATCAAACCTTTTCTAGCACCATGATAGAGAGGTGGGGTCACTTGGACGTTTGTGGGCTTCTCTCCAATGTTGGCATGCCATTGGGGGCTTCACATAACTCTCCTTCAATTTGGAATCTTATCTTGGAAAAAATTGAGCAAAAGTTGGTTGGGTGGAAAAAGTTGCATTTGTCTACAGGGGGTAAATTGACGTTACTTAAGAGTACGTTATCTAGTCTTCCCACCTACTGTCTATCGCTATTCACTATCCCTACTTATGTGGCTAATAGAATTGAAAAAGTGCAAAGGGAATTTCTATGGAGTGATAACAAGACTCACCTAGTAGGATGGGATAAAGTTTGTGCGCCCATAGCCAATGGTGGATTAGGGATAAGGAAATTTACTACTTTCAATAAAGCATTATTGGGGAAATCATTGTGGTGGTTTGGGAAAGAGGAGAATAGGCTGTGAAGGAGGGTGGTAGCTTCAAAATTTGGGGAAGAATGAGGGGGGATGGACCTCTAAGTTAGGTAGGGGAGTGCATGGATGTGGTTTGTGGAGAGGTATTTGTATGGGTTGGGAGGACTTTAGCAAAAATACTCAGTTTGTTGTTGGGTTGGGGAATAGAGTGAGATTTTGGCAGGATGGGTGGTATGGAGATCAACCTTTCCAATTTGCTTTCCCGAATCTGTATGGCATTGCTATTGACAAGAAGGCTTCTATTGAAGCTTCTTTGTCAAGGGAAAGGGCAGAGGATAAAAGAATTTTAGATGTTCGTTTCATTCTAGAATTTAATGATTGGGAGATGGAGGAAGGGATGTTTTTTCTTCATATCTTGGGAGCCAATACCCCGCTAATAGATGTTGGAGATCGGTTGAGATGGAAATTGAAGCCTAATTGGGATTTTGACATTTGGTCGTATTATAATAAATTGCGGGACTCACCCTCAATTGTCTTTCCTTGGAAAGGGATATGAAGAGTTAAGGTCCCTAGACGTGTTTCTTTCTTTCTTTGGTGTGTAGCTTGGAATAAGATCCTAACAAGTGATAATCTGAGATTGAGGGGCTTGGATTTTGTGGACCGGTGTATTATGTGTCGACATTGTTGAGAGACGGTGGATCACTTACTTTTTCATTGTGAGATGGCTTATCGGTTATGGAGTTTTGTTTTTATAACCTTTGGAGTGGCATGGGTCATACCTAGATCGATTCTAGATTTGCTTTTTGGCTGGTGGAATTGGTTGGGAAAGCATTCATCTCTAATCTAGAATTTAGTTCCATTGTGCATACTATGGTGCCTTTGGAAGGAATGAAATCGACAGCCTTTTGAGGATTTGGATAAGTCCAATGATCAGATGCGTGCTTCATTTAGTGGAACTCTATTTGATTGGCCTCGGGCATGGGGACTCACGACAAATGATTCTCTCCCCTCTTTTCTTAGTTCTCTTTCTCTTTTGTGCTTATTCTCCTGTTTGGTTTTCTTTTTTTTGTATTTTTCTTGCTTTCTTTTTTCATTTTTGTATTTTTCTTGTTTGCTCTGTGCTTTTCTTGCATAGGGTAGCATTTTGTATATATATCATTCTTACTTATAAAAAAATAAAAAATAAAAAAAATAAAAAAAAAATAAAAAAAACTTGGATATATTGAGGCTTTTTGTGTGTCTAATCTCTTTTGTTATTTATTTCTGAATTTCATGATGAAGACCAATGAAATACTTATTTTCATGAAGATTATAGATCTATTGGATTTTTTTTAATAATTCATGAAGATTATAGATTTCTACTTGTACTTTCTTCTTTTTCTTTTCACATTCATATATGCGTGTTTACAACTACTAGATTCCAAATAAATTTGTCCTTTTCAAATTTCATCCCACCTTAATAATTAGTAGTCAATGATTGATAGTTTATTAGATTATTTGCTTATGTACAATTTTTGAAAACCTCACTTACGACTGTACTTTTGTCAACTTTCAACAAAAACTTTTTCTTAATTAAATTCATAAAAACCATTGTCTGTTTTGTTTTTATATGTTTGTATAATGTTCTCAATCAGTTTATAAAGTTTGTTCATAAAAATATGAGCACTAGAGATCTAATAGGATTATCAAATAGTCATAATATAATTGTAGGATAGCTTGTGTACCTGGAATTTTGTTCTCTACAATCCTTCTATTTAGTTTGGTATTGGTCTTTATGACATTCGAAGAATCTTGATACCAGAATTTGTGTTAAGTTTCAATTTTAAGTGGAAGGTGAGCCTAACTTGATGCAAAATATGTATTCTTGCATGATCAATTTCTTTTGTACTTATTGTTGTGTGCATATATTGTACTTTTTGATATGAAATTGTTGTTCATTTTTAGTTTGAGGTTTATATATGGCTCAATTTCAAGAATTATGTGTCATTCCTATTTGGTGATCCTCTATTGAGCAAATTCAGCATACTGAGAATTTTACATCACTTGAAAAGGGTTAACATGTCATTCAAGTGAATATTACGTTCTTTCAACATTTTGAGAGCATTTCCAAGCCTGAAGATAATTTACAAAATGTTATTTTTAATGAAATCAACAATGTAGTAATCTTTCTTTAATTGTATTTATTACATTATTTATGATGAGAAAAGTGTATTTTTAAGTGGCACTGTGAGATAAAGTTTGTACTTTTGACCAAACTCATTATTATTATTATTATTATTATATTGGAGAGCAAAGTGTGTTTTTAATTTCACATATTTAATAGCTTATTCGTGCATCACACAGGTTTGCAACTAGTGATATAGATATATAAAACCAAAGCTTTTAATTTTTTATTGATCTTTTCAGAGTTTGCTACATTATTATCATTTTTTTAAATAAAATTAATTTTGTTTAGTCCAAACTTAATAAAAAGTGAAACTCTATCTCTCTAACAAGCCCAACTTAAACTCAAACTCATCATTCTTATTTTTTTAAACAAAATTATTTTTGTTTAGTCCAAATTTAACAAGAAGTAAAACTTTATCTCTCTAACGAGTCTAACTTAAACTCAAACTCAAACGTTAATAATTTATGTCTAAATTTGTGAGGTTATTCATGAACACTATAAAAGCAGTGTAAACCCCAATATTTTTTTTAAAAGCCAAGTAAAGGTATGAGCTCTTTTTCTGTTATTTTCTTTTCCTCTACTTTGCTAAAATATTATTTTATTTTCTGGTTTTTAATGTATTTTTTAAAAAGTAATTTTTGTATATAAACCACCAAATTCTCTTTAAGGTTGCTACTATTCCATATGTTTTTGCTTCACCTCATGATATGAAAGTATGTAATTTCTTGGACAGAAAGTTTATATACGATATATTAAGAAGAGGAATGGTTTTTATTATTTCAACGTGAGCTGCTGCTCAACATATTTTGGCATGGGCCATGTGATGATAAAATTTGTTTAAAGTTTAGACCCGTTAAAATTTAAAACTTATTACTTTATAGGTTCTAGTACTTTTTTATTTTTCTTATATTTATCTTTTGAATAATCATATATTTTTTGAATTGTTTCAATAACTTATTCTTTAATTATATATATTTTTTGGCATTTTAGAAGTTTTAACATCTGAATTTGTGTAGTCACACACACTGTGTGTGTGTGTGTGTGTGTGTGTGTGTGTGTGTGTGTGTGTGTGTGTGTGTGTGTGGATAAAACTTAGGTCTCTTTAAATGTTATTCCTTAGGTTCCACTTTTAAGATTCAGTCATACGGCTACTTAACTAAAACATATACTTCCATCCCATGAGAAAATATCCACATAGCAAAATCTTAAGAAGAGAACCTAAAGAATAGCACTTAAGCCTTGCTCTTATATATATATATATATATATATATATATATATATTTCTTTTAATAGTTATAGCCATGGATTATTCTTTTAAAGGTAACCTATATTTCTCTTATATTTCTCTATTATTTAGTCATATATTTTTTTTTTTGTTTCAATAATTTTTAAGCAGTGAATCATCTGATTCTTAAATATTTTTTGGCCTTTCAAAAGTTTTAGTATTTGAATTTTTGAGTTATTTTTTTTGTAGTATTTGAAACTGTTTGACAAATTTTTTGCAAGGCATTGCACGTTCAAACAATATTTTTTTCATCAAATTATAACACAAATTGAAGTCATACAAGAGCAAATCATAAAATAGTGTAGTTTCTTAATCAATTTAAGATTTTATAAAATTATTTTAGTCTACTCACAAATAAGTAAATTCAGGTGCATAGTATAAGTTAGCGACTAATATACCGTATTACACAAGTTTTCTATCATTAAACGTATAAAACACATTAAAAGTTTTGCATATCACACAATTCTCTATAATTAAATGTATAAAACACATATGATCCTTTTACAAAAGTTTTTTTAACTTGCCCATGTTTCAGTACTTTTTTTTATAGTAAAGTTATTTATTTTACAAAGTGTGTCATTATATTCAATAACAAGAATATCATAACCAATAATTTTTTTTATTTATAATTTGATAATTACAACAACAAAAGAATGACAGATTTTTAGCATTGGAGAACAATGGCTTGAACAATGAAATAAACAAGAAAATTTAAAGAACAAATAGTAATTTTAATTACTTGAAGGCATTATGAAATTGCTTTCATTAGGCAATATTTGTTCCTACTACCAAGTTGTTAAAGATTTATTACAAACTTGTCCCAAAAATACAACCAAATTTATTGGATTCTACACATTGCAATCATGAAGAAGACTTAAAAGGATTTCTAGTATTTTTAACAGAAAAATAAGAAGTTAACATGGGAGTGAAAGGTAAAACATATATATAGAGCATGGGGGTAGTAATCACAAATAAAGTGTTATAACTATAAACAAAATAGTTGGAAATAATTTTCCAGCATTCCCTAAAATTTATACATCAAGTGGTGCAACTTTGGGTCATAAAACTAAATTGACCGTAATTTTGCATAATTTCACCTAGCCCTCACGTGACACACGATCAAGCCATCTTCAGACAGAGCACGAGAAGTTATACCAAAATAATGGTACACAATTAGTTCCAACGACGACGTTGATGACAAAGATTAAGTTTGTTCAATCTTTCTTGATACTGTTATCAGTGAGAGATGTTATTGGCACATCAACATCATGCCCAATTAGGTACAACAAAATAACCACCTGTTGTATATTTCAAATATATACAAATTTGCAAGGTAAAAGCTCCACAAAATATAATACCTCCTATATACCCAGAAAATAGGAAAGTTTTTATTTTAATTTTTACTATTTTATTCAAAGAGTGGAAGGCTGTAGAAAAGAAGGTGGCTCTGCAAGGAGTTTAGGAGGAAACTTTCTTGTGTAGTGTAAAGAGATCCCACAAGAGAGCTGTTAATATGCCTAAGAGAGAGAAAAAAAAAATCTTAAAAATGTAAACTAAATGAAACTAGGTTTAACTCACACCCATTAACAATATAATAATGGACAATAATCAACACTAAAGTTATAGAAATGAGGAAAAATTGGGATATTTACCTCTCTCTTGTAGGTGGTTTATCTGTTTATGAAAACGGGTAAAAAAAAAAAAACTTCTATTAAAATAGTACAACACAATGTTGATAAGGAATTATAAAGAATGCACTGCACCGTGGAGAAGCATGCAGTAAGTGAGAATGGCATTATATGGATGCAAGTAAATACCATCTCTATATATGACATTTAACAATATACAGTAGAACTATCTTTTTACTGTTAAATTATATTTCTTTCTAAAAACAGTATTTTCTATTTTTCTAATTTATTGTAAACTCGAATTATCCGAACAAAATTGGCTTTTGCGTTTTTCAAATAAACAATCCAGCATTTTGCCCCATTTCTCAAACTAATTAGGAAAATGTCCCTCTTTTGAAACTTGATTTTCTCAAAATCGAGTTTTAAAAAAAAAAAAAAATTATAGAGCCCTATAGTGGTGTTTTAAGGAACCTATAGTGACGTTTTAAAGATCTATAGTGATGTTTTTAAACTCGATCTTCATGAAATCGAGTTACATGCAATTTTTTTTTCCTTTTTTTACCTATAACTCAATTTCATGAAGATCGAGTTTAAAAATGTCACTATAAGTCCTTAAAATGTCACTATAAACTCATTAAAAATGCCACTATAGAGCTTAACTCAATGTTAAGAAAATCGAGTTTTAAAAGAGGGATATTTCCCTAATTAGTTTGAGAAATTGGGCAAAATGCTGAATTGTTTTTTTTGAAAATGGCAAATGCCCATTTTGGCCCGAATTATCCATACAAACTTAAAGCAGAGTAATCTTTATTTTGTTATGGAAGACTCAACAAGGTGTCTTTCTTATACATTGAGTAAAATACATGACCATTCGTTTTAAAGCTCAGCAGACATATCAAAGTGTCGTACGAGTTCAATGGACCTAGATGAAACAAACCCAAACTATCTTTTGAAAGTAAACAAACTTGAAACTTTAACATTACAAAATGAACGAATGCTATTACACAACCACTCAAAACCATTCTAATATGCTAAATACTCCAAGGTTTGGGCTAAACCATTTCTCTACTCCAAGCCATGTATTTTCCTCAATTGCCCAACAGCCTCATAAACTTTCTTTTGGTCAGCAAGAGACTTGGCCACAGTCTCCTTTTGGAGGCACCACTTAGTCCATGCAATAATCTTGGGGCACTTTGCCTCTATGTTGATATTGCCAAATACCTCAAGGGCATGGAACCAGCTGTAGAAAGTGACAAGAGAAAGGTCCACAAACCCAAATGTTTCACCCCCCAAAGTAAGGCTTGTCAGCAAGCTCCGCCTCCAATATCTTGAAGGTTTCAAAGAATTCCTTCTTTCCTGCCCCCAGCTCTTCACCTTTTGTGGTCCATCACTTCTTTGAAACATCATAAACCTGTATTTTCCACATACATTGTATTACCACTTTCCACAGATTAAATAAATTGATGAACAATGACAGTAATGAATTTCAAATCAAATTTTTTGAAATTAAAAATAATAATAATTTTTAGTAATGCTCAAGTATGCTGGTAAAAATGGTAATTTTTATAATATCTTTCTTATTAAATAATGCTAAAGTATGCTGGTAAAAATAATAATAATTTTTTGTTTTTATTTTTGAGAATCTTAAAAATAATGCTAAAGTATGAAGTGTATTGGGCACGCATTAGGGTTATTATTCAGTACGTACACCCTCACTATCTTATGCATGATAAGTTTAATTCCCCAATCTGGTTGATGTCATTGCTTTGGTCATGCTATTTTTCACTATAGTCTATAGCATTGCTGACCGAGTGGGTGTCGCGTCTTTGACTCTTTTGATTCTCTTTTTTTCCCCCTAATAATCAGCTGTTTTCTTATATCTTGGTCTAAAAAGGAACTATAAATTTACATGTTCCTACAAAATGAGAAAATAAAGTGTTATAAATCACTCCAAAAATAAAAAATAAATAAATAAAACTAACGTATTATCAAACTCGAAAAAATCATTCAATTTTTTTTTTTATGAGATAGTTAAAGCCCACTAATCACTTTAATTGTAATATCAATTTGTAAGTATTTTGTGGAAAAACTTATGTCTTGAGAATTTTTTATATACGTTAATTTACCGCTTTTAGAACACTCGCATAAGTACTTGTATAATAGAAAAAGTAACACATTTTAGCCAACCAAGCCCAAAATTTACTCACATTGTGCCATGCAAAATTATGTAAAAATATATGGTTATTATAGCAATTGTATAAATTTACACTATCACTATTCATTTTGCATTTAATTTTTTAATTATTTCTTTACATATCACATGAATGAATAATGAATTGTGGTTGTTGTGCATGAAGAAAGTGAAACAATTAAAAAATCAAGAAAAATTAATATTTTAATGAAAGGTAATGCAAAACTAATATTTTGATATGAGGTGTGTTGAAATGTATGTAAAAAAAAAAAAAAAAAAAAAGTAAGTTCTTATACTTAGATAGATAGAAATATTTGCACAAGTTGATGCGAATGCTCTTAGTAATTCTCTTTGTTCTAGAAAATTAGTATTGTTCTCTCTTCTCTCTTAGTATAATACATTTTCTCAATAAGCATAATAAAGCCCCTAAAGTTATTCTGGATGCTTGCAAGGCTAATTGCATTTTGTAGGAACCTCAGTTTGTTTTAATGAAGTTTGCTGATTATTAAAAATAAAAAAAGTACATTAGTCTATGAAGTAGTATGACTATAACCGATACCAAAAAGGACTTAGTATCATCCAATTGGGCTGTTGAGGTAGCTAAATAGGAGAATTTGCCATCTTTAATTTGGTAATAGGGATATTATATAAACAAAACAACTACCCTGTCATAGAGGTTGTTTCAGTGCAAATTCTTTTACATCCCAGACCTATAAGGTCACATATCAAAGTAAAGTTAACTCCACTAATGGAGTATCTAATATGAGGAAGTCTTGTTGTAGGTGGACATCCCTCTTTGCAAAGGAGTCAACACAAAAGTTGGCTTCTCTAAAACAGTGGTTAATTGTCCATTGGAAGGTTTGGTTCAACATTTGAGAAATCATTATTGGTGAGCAAGCTAACAACAGATTTGGTATCAATTTCTATTTCAACAGATTGGATTTGGAGTAGGATGCAGAGACGAAGACCATCCCTTACTGCCCATAATTCAACTTCTAATTTATACGTTCAATATATCCCTATATATGTTATGAAAGTGATTCAAAACTAGCTTACATGCAAGCAAGTAGAAAATTTAATCAAGAATACAAAAAATTATCAATCAATCATCAATATCAATATATATATATATATATATATATATATATATAAAATCAGAGGCCTCATGTGAGAAAGCACCCGGTTCTACCATGTGACGCACTCTATGAAGAGAATTAAAATACCCTTAAGCCACATTAGAGATGAGAACAAATTTGAAAGTAAAGACTCTTTATTTTCTTAAATTCAATATTTTAAGACTATTATTTGTTTCATTTGGTTTAATGTTTCAAAACTTTTCATCTCTCTCATACACAAAAAAACTCTATGCATTTTCATTCACCCTTTTCGCTTCTAATCTGTTATATACATATGTCGATAGCTCTTCATTCCATTCCATCTCAAATATATACACTTAGACCAAAATTAATGTCATTTACCTTTAACCTTCAACGACACCTACATAGCATCAACATTGCAGTATCATTGATCTCAATCCGTATAAGTAGGCTATGACCAAGGAATGGGGCTTGAGTATTTTATTCAGCGACAATCACTTACAATTTTAATGTTGAAG
Source organism: Castanopsis chinensis (assembly GCA_032878915.1). Classification (NCBI taxonomy): domain Eukaryota; kingdom Viridiplantae; phylum Streptophyta; class Magnoliopsida; order Fagales; family Fagaceae; genus Castanopsis; species Castanopsis chinensis. The sequence continues at coordinate 10,972,365 of JAVQMG010000105.1, forward strand.
TTAGGCGCTGTGGATTTTGTAAAGATTATGATTCACTTTAAGGCTTTGGGTATTTGAGATTTTGGTTTGGGAAAGTCATAAATGTTTTTTTTTTTTTTTTTAGAACTAAAGAAAAAGAAAAAGAAACATTCTAATTGAGTATTTATAAATTTAGCTTTTTTTTTTTTTTTTTTTTTTTTTTTTTTTTTTTTTTTGTAGTTAGAACTCATAATTTGTAGGTTTCTTTGTCAATTTTTTTATCGCTATTTTGTGTGATATGAGCCGTAGTGATAAACATAAAAATCAAAGATGATTTCAAAGTATTTTTTTGTTTTTTGTTTTTTAAAGGATACAGAGGCCAACTAAAGATAATTAAATTTTGATAAATGGATGTGTTTTTAACCAATTTTTCTTTGTTTGATCAGATTTTCTTTATGTTGATACTTAGAGATGATTTCCTTAATTTCATTGAGATAATGAATTGGTTGTTTGTGATTGAGGTCTCCATATATGATTTTGATAATAAAGTGGTTGAGAAAATGTTTGAGAGGTTGCTTAAATTTATCTAATTTTAGGATATACAAGTATTTTATACTTTAAATTCTTATTTATGGATTTCAAAATCATTTAATCAGTTTGAAAAGGAAAATCTACTTTTAAATGTAAATATTATAATATTTTATAGTCTCATAGTGTCATAATTTTTTTTATATAAAATATAAATTAAAAAAATCAAGTTTCAAAGTATTTAAGAATATTGTGGGCAAACGTGAATATTATATAACAAAGTAAGTAATATATATAGATCTTAATATACATAAAAATTGTTTCAAATGATATTGTAAAGTAATCTACGCATTGTGCAAAATATCATCTAATTCACTATAAATGAGTTTATTACATTTATAAATACAGTAGTTAATATGTCCCCACATATGCACATATTTACCAAAATTTTGTATATTCCAAATAAAATAAGGACTCGACATGATCCAACATTTAGAAGACACAACAAGGTGTCTTTCTTATTCATAATACAATACATGCCCACTTGATTTAAAGCTCAGAAAACGGATGTCAAAGTGGCTTACAAGTTCAACAGACCCAAATGAAACAAACCTAAACTATTTTTTGGAAGTAAACAAACTTGAAACTTGAGTCTTACAATATGAATAAAATTTATTACACAGCCACTGAAAACCATAATTCGGGCTAAACCATTTTTTCTACTCGTAGCCACGTTTTTTCCTCAATTGCGCAAGAGCCTCATAAACTTTCTTCTGGTCAGCAAGAGACTTGGCCACAGTCTCCTTTTGGAGGCACCTCTTAGCCCATGCAATAATCTTGGGGCACTCTGCCTCTATGTTGATATTGCCAAATACCTCATAGGCATGGAACCAGCTGTAGAAAGTGACAAGAGAAAGGTCCGCAAACCCAAATGTTTCACCCCCAAAGTAAGGCTTCTCACCAAGCTCCCCCTCCAATATCTTGAAGGTTTCAAAGAATTCCTTCTTGCCTGCCTCCAACTCTTCTCCTTTTGTAGTCCATAACTTCCTTGAAACAACACTAACCTGTATTTTCCACACATAGTATTACAAGGATGAACAGTGACAGTAATGAATTTTAAACCAAATCTATAAAGATAGAAGAATATTTCTTTAGAGCTCAAGAAAAAAAAAAGTATGAAATTTATAGAAAATATACACATTTCAAATCAAATCTTGCAAATGTCATTGCCTTGAAATTAAAACCCGTTAACCCAGAATGAAAAGAAATTAAAATAATGTAAAAGACAAAATAAGTGGCATTAAAGGTACCTTCTTATCAACAAAATCAGCCCAGAACCTGGCATGAGCTCTCTGGTACGGATCAGAGGGAAGCAATGGACACTTATCGTTCCAGACCTCATCTATGTACTGAACAATAATGAGAGACTCACAAACAGGTTTCCCATTATGGATGAGAACTGGGATCTTCTTGTGAATGGGGTTCGCCTCTAAAAGCAGAGGGCTCTTGTTACTCAAGTCCTCTTGCTTGTAATCATACTCGATACCCTTCTCAGCCAGTGCAATCTTGACCCTCATCCCATACACACTGAGCCAGGAGTCTAGCAGAATCACCTCGTCCGCCATTGTCAAAGAAGTGAAGATATTGAAGAAAATAGAGAAGTGAGGTTAAGAAAGAAGAGAGAAGAAGTGAGTTAGTATGCAAAGACTCTGGGAAGAGAGCGAGTATTATAGTCATAGGTGGTGGTTGGGTCTTTCATTAATAATTAATTAAATAATGTAAAAAAAATTTATTATTGTGTGGCTAAGAACACGAATTAGCAAAATCTATAATAAAAACCATGGTAAAGTATTGGGAACGCGTTTGAGTTTCTGGATCATTCCATGATCTGGATGACGTCATTGCTTTGGTCATGTTTGATTCCCAAATTCGTTTTGATTTCCTGCGTTGCCTCATTGACTCTTCTGGCTTTCTTTTTACCCTAATAATAATTGGCCATTTTCTTTAATCTCATTCCCTTTAATATATAATTTTACTTATTTTTATTTTATATAGTCACTTTAAAATTTTCACATGCCATATTATCTATTTTATTAAAATATCACATTTTTTATTTTTTTTAATTGTTTCTTTTTTCTTCACACACGTCAATTGATATTCATTTTCTTTTTTCATTCTTAAGATATGCAATCAAAGAATAAAAAATTAAATGTAAAATAAATAGTTCCTGTATAAATTTAAATAATTACTATATATACCCATCTTTAATTTAATTGATAATGAGAGTGATTTTGTGATTTTATATTTTTTTAATTTATTGTAAACTTGAATTATGCATATATAAACTCAAAAAGTAAAGTAATCTTTATTTTGTTATAGAGATACTCAATAATTAGATGAAAAAGGCCATTTCATATCACAAATAGTCTACACCGATAGTCTACACACAAAAGGCATAAGGATACAATTTCATCTAAAACATAGCAGACATAACAAAGTGTGTTTCTTATTACAATACCATACATGCCCTTTAGATTCAAAGCTTAGCAGACACACCGATGTGTCTTGCAAGTTCCACGGACCCATACGAAACACAACCATCTTTTTTTTTTTTTTAAGCCAAAACAAACTCAAACTTAAAACATCACAAAATGTAACCAACAAGATTACACAACCATCCAAAACCATTAAGAAATGCTAGTACTTCCAGATTTGGGCTTAACCAAACCTTTTCCAAATTGGTTCAATATATTCATAAACCTTCTTCTGGTCAGGAAGAGTCTTGGCCACAGTTTCTTTCTGCAAGCACCTCTTAGCCCATGCAACAATCTTGGGGCACTCTGCCTCTATGTTGAATTCTCCTATCGTCTCAATTGCATAGAACCAACTGTAGTAGGGGATAAGAGAAAGGTCCACAAACCCAAATGTTTCACCCCCAAAGTAAGGCTTGTCCCCTAGCTCTCCCTCCAATATCTTGAAGATTTCAAAGAATTCCTTCTTGCCTGCCTCTTTTTCTTCTCCTTTTGTGGTCGATATCTTCATTAAAACTTCAATAACCTACATATTCCACACGTTTTACTACCACTTCCCACATATTATATAACGTGCAATGAACAATGACATAAACACTAGTGAATTTCAAATTGATTCCACAGGGCTAGGAGATTATTTCTTTAAACCTTAGCAAAGGCGGAAGGCCCATATAAGATGCTCTTAGTTGCAGGACATTAATCTTACTCAAATATATTAAATCCGTGGTAAATCAACTTACATTATTGACGGTGGGATAGAAGAACAAGACTCAGTATATTGGAATTAAATAAACTCTTTTTTTTAATCACAATACTTTCTATGATCTGCTAGAACTCGCAAACTTTAATCCTGTTTGGTCAAAATGTCAAATTAAGTACTAGAGTCATCATGTCTAATAGAATCTTACAAGTATCATAGCCATTATAAGACCTGCAAAATACTAAAATCTAATAGAATCTAAACACTAAACACATAATAGTTTTTTTTTTTTTTTTCAGAGAAATCTGGTGAATCTAACTTAATATTAGTCCTAAAAAACATAACGAAAACAAAAACAGAACGTACCAAAGGAAAGAGAGTGAAAGAAATCGCAGAAAACGTACCTTCTTATCAACAAAATCAGCCCAGAACCTGGAATGAGCTCTCTGGTAAGGATCAATGGGCAGCAATGGACACCTGTCCTTCCAGACCTCATCTATGTACTGAACAATGATGAGGGACTCACACACCGGTTTCCCGTTGTGGATGAGAACTGGGATCTTCTTGTGAATGGGGTTCATCTCTAAAAGCAGAGGACTCTTGTTCTTCAAGTCCTCGTCCTTGTACTCATACTTGATACCCTTCTCAGCGAGAGCAATCCTCACCCTCATCCCAAACATACTGGGCCAGAAATCTAGCAGAACCACCTCGTCCGCCATTGTCACAGAACTGAAGATATTGAAGAAAAATAGAAAGGGCAGGAAAAAGAAAGGAGAGATGATGAAGTGAGAGATGGTATGCAAAAAGTATTACTTTGACTGAAAAGTATTCTAGTCTCCCTAGACTATCTTGTGAAATAATTTTGATTACCAAATTCGATTTTAGTTTCTGGATCCTTTCACAATCCGGTCGATGTCATTGCTTTGCTCATATAATTTTTCAGCGTAGCATTTCTTACAGAGTGGGTGTTGCGTCCTTGACTTTTTGTTATTATTATTATTTTATCAACTGCGTATGTTTTTTTTTTTTTTTTTTTTTTTGAGAATCAACTGCGTATGTTTATTGTGAAGGAAACAGAGTAATTACAAAATAGAAAATACTGGCTTGCTCCAAAAAAATATGGCTAAACCAAAGTCGATAGCTAGTCTGTTTCATATTGACCGAGATGCTCAAAAGTGGAACGCAACATTAGCTTCTCTGGGAATTAGGAATTCAACTTTAACTGTAATTTGGTATTAATGCTGCCAATCTGAAAGAGTAGAAATGCTCATGAAAGCATCCACGAAAATCTTTGAGTGGCTTCTATTGTCACACAATTAAGGTCCATAACCGCGTTTAAATAATAAAAATTATTATTTAAACACTATAATACATATTTATATACATTTTTTACCTAAAACTTAAATAATATTATTAAAAATCTTTTACCAAATAGCCCTAAAACTTTGTTCAAGAGCAAGGAGTAGCCCACATGATTGCTTTAGTTTCAACTTGGACGGAACACTTGTCTCTTTTGACTTTTTTTACCCCCTAATAATCAGTTGTTTTCTTATATGCTGTTCTAAAGAGGAGTGGCTTTTTTTTTTTTTTTTTTTTGACGAAAATATCAATTTATTCTTGGTCATAATTATTTTAGTCCCTACATTTTAATAGTAATCAATTTACTTTTTAGTATTTTTAATTTGAAGTCAATTTAATCTCTACTGTTAACTCATTAACAAAAAATGATTATATGGCAAATGGTGTGCATAATTGGCTAAATTGATGCTAACATGGTTAATGAATTAATATTAAAAAGTTTTAATTAACATTAAAAAATAACACTGTGGACCATGTAATTAAATAAGAAAAAAAAGTTTACAAAATTAAAATAATTCCTTAAAAAATTCTACGAGACCTTCACATTTTTCCATTTATTTTTCTTAGAAAACAAACGCAAACAAGCCTGAGAAATCAAACCCACACACAAGAACAAAACAACAAAATCACTGTGCTTGTTTGTTTCTTAGCATCACTTGTACTTTATTGACAACTAAACAAAGTAAAACTGGAATCTTTTAATTTCCCCTCATCAAATGACACCCCAAACATAACATCAAACCCAACGAATACCCAACCCTTGGTCTGTGTCAAAAATAAATTCAGTAGTCAGCATAATCACTGTGCTTGACTGCTTGTTTGTTTCTTAGCATCACTTGTACTTTATTGACAACTAAACAAAGTAAAACTGGAATCTTTTAATTTCCCCTCATCAAATCACACCCCAAAAATACCATCAAATCCAACGAATACCCATCCCTTTGTCTGTGTCAAAAATAAATTCAGTAGTCAGCATAACTGGTATCAAGGGCCCTATATATGCTATCATTTGATCCTCCCTTCAATATCTGTGTGGTTGGTATTTGCAAACACAGAAGTGGTAAGCCAAAGTAAAATCAGCTATTAGAGGAAAATCTTAGACATGAAAGTTCAAAAATGAAAAGCTTTTGCTAGGTAGGCTTCTCGGCGATTTCACAAATAGCGAAAAGAGATTTAGATCTAAGGAAACCTCTTAAGGTCAAATGAATTTCTTGAGTGGGAGAGTGGGCCTGTGTGAAACCGATTAAGACAGAAAGAGGATTTGAGTTGAGAGAGAGTGGATATGGTACAAGGCTGTTATCAAGTTGATTTGGTTGTTTTGCTTTTGCCTATGGATTTGATTTTCTGGGATTATGTATTTGATTTTCTAGAAAATGGAAAAAAAAAATTATTATATTGATTTTGTAAACTCCTTTTTTTTTATTTAATTACATGGTCTAGTGGTTTTTTTTTTTTTTTAATAAATGTTGAGATCTCAGAGTCTGATTGCTTTTGGGTTTCTTAGTGTCATGAACTCAATTTGTTTCTTAGTAAAATTGGTGTTAGGGTGGGAGTGACAAGCGTATAATAGCTAGGATTTCCTAGAGGTTGGTGTCTTTGTCTTGTAATTATTGGAGTAATTTGTGAATTAGACTTTGTGGGGAAGATGTTAGGGATTTCAATCCCCCCATTGTGTTCTTTTTTATTTTATATAATTTTTTTTCCAAAAAGCATGTGGTAGTCTTTGTAAAACCCAACTTGCATAAAAAAATATTTTGTTTCCATCATTAACCACATCATTATTTTCTATCCATCTCTTAATTAATATTAGGGACAAGTTTGACACAATGCCAAAAGGTTATGGACTAAACTAACACAATTGAAACGTTAGAGACTACAAAGACCCTTGGATAAATGTGGGGAAAGCGAAGATGAGTTTCCTGTATTAAGGAAAAAAAAAAAAAAAAGCATTTTAAGTAATTTCACAAATGGCAATAAATAATTTAAAACCAAAAGATGAAGAAAAAGAACCAACTGCGTCAAAGCCTAAAATTAAGCCTGATAAAATGAACACAATTGCAATAAGGATTTTGAATATATGCATTTTTTTTTCTTTGTGCTAGGATAAATTAAACAAATAAAGAAGATATATATATATATAGAGGCAAAGTTCAAAGAAAGTCCAATTAGAATTTCAAATTAGAGTTTAATTTTGCGTCATGTGTCCAAGTTTATGTGAAGACCACACTTCCAGGTGTTCAATTAGAATTTGAAATTGGAGTCCAATTTTTGCTCCATGTGTCTTAATTTATATGGGAACCACACTATAACAATCCTTTTAGTGTCCATTTCATATTCCCTTTGTTTCTTTAATATCTGATAAGAGCCACCTACTTTCCTTTCAAAGAATTTGAATTATTTTAATTCAGTATAGAAAACGAGAATTCTAATATAAATAAACTATAAAAAATCTAATCATACGTCTAACTCAATATATAAAATTAGAGGAAGGGAGAGGCTAATAATAACAATAGACACAAACAAGTTTAAGTTTATTAAATTTGTTGTTATTGTTATTGTTTTGTTTTTAATATTATTAATTAGCTGTTAACCATGCTTTGCACCGTTAATTGTTTTCTAATTTATAAATTTGTAAATATTATAATTAATTCAACACATTTTTAAAAAGAATTAATTATTTCAAATAGTATTATTTTTTTAATATATAAATAAGTTTTTTTTTTTTTTTTTTAATTTCGTGCAGCCCTATTTTAATTTGTAGTTGGATTTGATTAGAATTTATCTTTCTTTTGAGAAGATAAGTTATAAATGTCAAGTGCACCTAATGACTAGGTGAGTGATACTCAGTTATCTTCCGACTCAATAGTATAATAATATAATGCATAGTAGTCAATATTGGCAATTTTCGATTAGATATATAATTAGCTACATTATAACTTTTTATTTCCTCTGCTACAAATATTTAGGTTATGATCATTGTTGATACCATAATAATAATTGGTTTGTTTAGTGCAAAACGTTGGCTAATTCATTTTACCAATTATCTTCATTAATATATATATATTTCATATTACTAAAATTGAACATTGGGAAACTATATATCAATTTCGGTCCAAATCAACCTTTGAATCAATGCCTATCTGGTATAGAACCAAATAACACAAACTAAAATTTAACATATTAGTAGGACAATAATTTAGAAGTGTATTTTATTCAACGACCAAAACTGGAAGTAATTGGAATAAGACACTGCCATGAGTCCTTTGTAAAGCATGAAAATAATATGACAGGTACTAAACAAGTTGATATCTAATAGTTGTTGTGTGCTTGGATTTCAATGGTTTTTATAATAATTCTGAATCATTTATTTGAGGTTTAAGAATGATTATTTCTCATTGGTACATTGTGTTCTATTTTGTTCCAATCATTCAGTGATTTGTGTTGTATTTGAATACAATAATTACTTCTTTAATCGCACTCGCTCTGAAATTTATAATTTTGGCTCTAGATTTAAAAGCCATGGAAGGTAATTCTTTCTCTATTTCTCTCTTCATTCCAAATTGTAAATATCTAATATTTTCTTTATTAAAATGTGGTAATATTCCTTTCTGATTTGAAATTTTGGTTTGTGTAAATTTGTTTTAGTTATTCAAAGGTTGCTTTTGAATTGAATTTGAAGTATTTCATCTAATATATACATATATATATATATATATATATATATATATGTAAAATTAATGTGCAGGTTGTATGATTGAGAATGGTCATTTCCGCCAAATCAAGCCAATTGGTGAAAAGAATTTGCCGACAAAAGACCATTTTGATATATATTATTGTCCTACTATTTAAATAAATTTGGTTTGTGTTAATTGGTTTTGGTTCAAGAAGGTTCAAATTCAATTATGATTTGGATTTTAATTTGAGATCTTTCATATATACAATTTAAATTTTGTGTGATTGAGCATGAAGATTTTGACTAAAGTAAAATGATTGGTGGAAAGAGCCAGTCAACAAAAGACCAATTTGGTACAAATCTATGTCCTACTATTTTAAAAAGCAAAGGATGCTCTCAAAAAATTCAATCAAAACCCTATAATTTCTTCTTTAATCTCTCTCTCACTCCAAAATTCATAATTTTGGCTCTGTATTTAAAGCCATGGAACATATTCTCTCTCTATTTCTCTCTTGATGCCGGTTTGTAAATATCTAATATTGTTTGATTAAGATGTGATGATTTTCCTTTCTCATCTGAAATTTTGATTTGTGTAAAGTAGTTTTGGTTAGGTGCAGATTCAGAGTATGATTTTGAATTGAATTTTAAGTCTTTGATATGAATACACACACACACACATTTTTTTCAAGTCTTTCATTAAAGATTAAAGATTTTAAGTGGCACTGTGAGATAAAGTTTGTACTTTTGACCAAACTCATTATTATTATCATTATTATTATTATTATTAGTATTATTATCAGATTGGAAAGCAAAGTGTATTTTTAATTTCTTATATTTAATAGCTTATCCGTGTATCGCACGGGTTTGCGATTAGTAATATAAATATATAAAACCAAAGCTTTTAATATTTTATTGATCTTTTCAGAGTTTGCTACATTATTATCATTTTTTTAAATAAAATTATTTTTGTTTAGTCCGAACCTAATAAAAAGTGAAACTCTATCTCTCTAATAAGCTTAACTTAAACTCAAACTCATCATTATTATTTTTTTAAACAAAATTATTTTTGTTTAGTCCAAATTTAACAAGAAGTAAAACTCTATCTCTCTAACAAGTCTAACTTAAACTCAAACTCAAACTTAAACGTTAATAATTTATGGCTAAATTTGCGAGGTTAATCATGAACACTATAAAAGCAGTGCAAACCCCAATATTTTTTTTTATAGTCGAGTAAAGGTATGAGCTCTTTTTCTGTTATTTTCTTCTCCTCTACTTTGCTAAAATATTATTTTATTTTCTGGTTTTTCATGTATTTTTTAAAAAGTAATTTTGGTATATAAACCACCAAAATTCTCTTTAAGTTTGCTACTATTTCATATGTTTTTGCTTCACCTCATGATATGAAAATATGTTAATTTCTTGGATAGAAATGTTCTATACGATATATTAAGAAGATGAATGATTTTTATTATTTCAACGTGAGCTCCTACTTAACATTTTTTTACATGGGCCATGTGCTGATAAAGTTTGTTTAAAGTTTAGACCCGTTAAAATTTAAAACTTATTGCTCTAGTACTTTTTATTTTTCTTATATTTCTCTTTTGAATAATCATATATTTTTTGAATTGTTTCAATAACTTATTCTTTAATTATATATATTTTTTGGCATTTCAAAAGTTTTAACATCTGAATTTGTATAGTCACACACACACATACACACACACACATATATATATGTGTGTGTGTGTGTATGTGCATGTGTGTGTGTCTGTGTGTATAAGTGGATAAAACTTAGGTCTCTTTAAGTGTTGTTCCTTAGGTTCCATTCTTAAGATTTAGTCATGTGGCAACTTAACTAAAATATACACTTCCATCCTATGAGAAAATATCCGCATGGCAAAATCTTAAAAAGAGAACCTAAATAATAGCACCTAAGTCTTGCTCTACTCTATATATATATATATATATATATATATATATATTTCTTTCAATAGTTATAGCCATGGATTATTCTTTTAAAAGTAACCTATCTTTCTTTTATATTTCTCTATTATTTAGTCATATATATTTTGTTTTGTTTTAATAATTTTTAAGCAGTGAATCATTTGATTCTTAAATATTATTTGGCCCTTCAAAAGTTTTAATATTTGAATTTTTGAGTTATTTTTTTTTTGTAGTATTTGAAACTGTTTGACAAATTTTTTGTAAGCCATTGCACGTTCAAATAATGGTTTTTTCATCAAATTGTAACACAAAATGAAGTCATACAAGAGTAAATCATAGAATGGTATAGTTTCTTAATCAATTTAAGATTTTATAAAATTATTTTAGTCTACCTCACAAATAAGTAAATTCATGTGCATAGTATGGGTTAGCAACTAATATACGATATTACGTAAGTTTTCTATCATTAAACGTATAAAACACATATTAAAAGTTTTGCTTATCACACAATTTTTTGTAATTAAATGTAAAAAAACACATATGATCCTTTTACAAAACACAATTTTCTGTCATTAAATTCATTTTGATTTTCTGCATTGCGTCATTGACTCTTCTGGCTTTCTTTTTACCCTAATAATTGGCCATTTTCTTTAATCTCATTCTCTTTAATATATAATTTTACTTATTTTTATTCTATATAGTCACTTTAAAATTTTCACATGTCATGTTATCTATTTTACTAAAATATCACATTTATTACTTTTTTAATTGTTTCTTTTTTCTTCATACACATCAATTGATATCCATTCCTTTTTTTTCATCCTTAGGATATGTAAACAAATAATAAAAAAATTAAATGTGATATAAATAGTGTCTGTGTAAATTTAAATAATTACTATATATACACATCTTTAATTTGACTAATAATGTGAGTGATTGCTAATGGCCTTGTAGCCGAATTGGCACCTCCTCATGTACAAAATGCTTGGGGGTTTAGGGGAGAAAGGGTTTGAGCTACAAGTTAGTAGTATGTTGTAATTATTTCTCAAAAAAATAATGTGAGTGATTTTGTGGTTTAGATGTGTAAAACTAAGCCATTTTTTTTATTGTCTGATGCAAATGCTCTAAAACGAGTGTTTTTTTTAGAAGTACTACATCAACAATATTTCTATAACACTTTTACCAAAAAACTTAAGTGGTAAGTTGTTATTTGTTCTAATTTGAATCTACTACTTGATTTTTTTTTTTGTCCATCAATAGCAATCAATAACAACTTGCCACTTAGAATTTATTGTGAAAGTTGTATAACTACATGTAATACAAGTTTTACTACATTGAGTTTACAAACTGATATATCATCGATCATAAAGAGATAATTCAAATATTTATTTGTAAGGAAGTTGAAGCGCGCCAATCACATTGATAACAATATCAATTTCTTAGCATTATGTCTAGCATGTTTCCTTTTTAATTTATTTTGCAGCTTTTTTTCTCTCTTTTCTAGTACTTCCATGTAGTAGTAGTATGACCAATATCAAAAAGGAGTTATTATCCAATTGGGTTTTTGGGGATTATAATTTATACATTAAATATAACCCTATCTATGTTATGAAAGTGATTTGAAGACTGGCTCAAAGACAAGATAGAAGGTAGAAAATTTAATCGAGAATACAAAAACTTAGGTAAAAGATGGAGTAAATTAGTTTATTTGTCCAATACTCTGAATGACATTTTAAATTAAATCGTATATTTTAAGTACTTTCATTACAATTATTCAATTATTAAAATCGTTTCAAATTAACTTCTTGAAAAGTCATTAATAAATACTAAAGAAAAATCAAATAATTAAATTGCATAGAAAACTTATCTCCACGTCAAAATTTCCCTCATATAACCATCATGAGATAATAAATAATTTTTTTTGTTAAGTTAAAGTCATCTTTTCTTTCATTTGTTATTTACTTTGCTTGAAAATACTTACTGAAATTATATATATATATATATATATATACATTAATTTTTTTTGGTATAATATCCTATAAAATTATATTAAGATAAAATAAGCATACTACTAAATTGAAATGTAATAAAATAAATAACTTAACATATATAGTCGTTCTTTTATTTTCAGAATTCTTGTTCAAATTCATAATATACGCGAATGTATTACTAATGATGCTACATTATTTATAATTATATTTTATTATTTCTTTTGGATGGAAATGTTTATAAAAAAAAGTTATTTGGATTTTAATTTTTAGATTTAAATTTTATTAATATACGAATTTGAAATAATTAGATGAAAAAGGTCATTTCATATCACAAATATTTTTTATTCGAGTAAAATCTCCAATAGTCTACACACACAAATGGCATAAGGATACAATTTCTATATATCTATATAAAAAAGGAGAGTTTTGGTGTTTTGTTTTGCATATAGATGGTGGTTTTACTGGTTTTGTTGCTTGGTCATTTTTTTTTTTAGCAAAACAAAACTGACCTTTCATTAAACTGAACTAAGATTCAAATGATGTACATCGATCAAAACCTCACTACAAAAAAATCAGCTTATCCCAGCGTTTTTTTCCCAGCGTTTTTGAAAAACGCTGTAACAGATAAGCCTATACCAGCGCTTTTTGAAAGCGCTGGTATAGGAAACCCTATTACGACGGCTCAAAACCAGCGCTTTACAAATTGCTGCAATAGGAGGCCTATAGCGGCGCTTTTCAAAAACGCTGGTACAGGTAGCCTAATTGCGCTGGAATAGGGTAATTGATTTCCCTTCTAGGGAAGACCTATCCCAGCGCTTTTAAAAGCGCTGGAATAAGGTCTACCTATCCCAGCGCTTCAAAAAGCGCTGGGATAGGTCTTTCTCCATAAGGAAATTGAGAGACCTATCCCAGCGCTTTTGAAAGCGCTGGAATAGGGTGACCCTATTCCAGCGCTTCAAAAAGCGCTGCGATAGGCCTTTCTCCATAAGGGAATGAAGAGACCTATCCCGGCGCTTTTAAAAGCGCTGGAATAGGGTCTACCTATTCCAGCGCTTCAAAAAGCGCTGGGACAGGTCTTTCTCCATAAGGAAATTGAGAGACCTGTCCCAGCGCTTTTGAAAGCGCTGGAATAGGTGAACCCTATTCCAGCGCTTCCAAAAGCGCTGGGATAGGGTCACTCCATTCCCTTTTGGGAATAGACCTGTGCCAGCGCTTTTTGAAGCGCTGGAATAGGGTCACCCTATTCCAGCGCTTCAAAAAGCGCTGGGATAGGTCACCTATAATGTATTTTTGGTTTTTTAATTATATGAGTGTTAATGGATAAACCCACTAGTACCCACTAAAAACCATCTAAAATTTAAATAAACAACATAAAATCTAAATTTCTAGAAAATGACTAAAATACCCCCAAAATCATAAAATGACCAAAATACCCCTAAAATCCAAAAAATGACTAAAATACTTCCAAAACCTAAAAATTTACCAAAATACCCTTGAAATACAAAAAATGACCCAAATACCCGTGAAACCTAAAAGATGGCCCAAATTCCCCTGATATCTAAAAATTACCAAAATACCCCTAAAATCCAAAAAATGAACAAAATACCTCTCGAAACCTAAAAAATGACCAAAATAACCTTGAAACCTTCAAAATGGCCAAAATAACCTCAAAGCCTAAAAATTAATCAAAATAACCTTGAAACCTAAAAATGACCAAAATACCCTCCAGAACCTAAAAAATGTCCAAAATAACCCCGAAGCCTAAAAATTGATGAAAATAATCTCGAAACCTAAAAATGACCAAAATACCCCCCTAAAATTATAAAATTACCAAAATACCCCCTGAAACCTAAAAAATGACCAAAATACCCTCAGTAATTTTCAAGAATTATTAAATTATATTTTATCAATTTCAGTCTTTTTTAAGGTTTCAAGGGTATTTTAGTCTTTTTTAGGCTTCAAGGGTATTTTGGTCATTTTTCATGTTGCAGGGGGTATTTCAGCCATTTTTTGGGTGGTAGGGGTGTTCCCGTCATTTTGTAAGTTTATGGGGGTATCTTGCCCTTTTTTTAGTCTTAGGGGTATTTTAGTCATTTTAATTATTATTAAATTATATTTTAATAATTTTGGTCCTTGAGTTTCATCTTATATTTTTATTAATTATTAAATTATATTTCTTAATTCGATGTGAATTTTGACAAATCTACCGTTAGATTACATTATCTTCATATATTTTTCATGCTTACAAAATTTCAAGGTGATCAAAGCTTAATAGCCATGGCATCAATCAACTGTTTAAATTCAAGTTTTTGTAGTTTAAAATAATGCATAAAATATGAGTTTAAAGATCAAAGGTAAATTACATCCGATTGGCATGAAAATTGGCATGCATGTTAAGAATAGATAGAAAATGTGATCCAACGGTTGGATTTTCAAAATATGAATTCAACAATAAGTTATTGGTTGGTGTAACATTTTTGAGAGTTACATTAAATGTAACTTGAACACAACCCTATATTTCTTAATTCGATGTGAATTTTGACAAATCTACCGTTAGATTACATTAGCTTCATATATTTTTCATGTTTACAAAATTTGAAGGTGATCAAAGATTAGTAGTCATGTCATCAATCAATTATTTAAATTCAAGTTTTTGTAGTTTAAAATAATGCATAAAAGATGACTTTAAAGATCAAATGGTAAATTACACCTAATTGGCATGAAAATTAGCATGCATGTTAAGAACATATAAAACATGTAATCCAACGGCTGGATTTTCAAAATATGAATTCAACAATAAGTTATTGGTTGGTGTAACATTTTTTAGAGTTACATCAAGTTTAACTTGAACCCAACCCTATATTTCTTAGTTCGATGTGAATTAAGACAAATCTATCATTAGATTTCATTATCTTCATATATTTTTAGTGTAGTGTGTTATAATCCAAATTGCTCACCTAATCCATCTAATCCTTATTTCTTAGTGTAGTATGTTATAATCCAAATTATTCATCAAATTCGTATAGTGTATTATAAAAAAAATATGTATAGTGTAGTGTATTATAAGGGTTTTTTAATACGTATAGTGTATTATAAAAAAATAGCAACTTTATAATTTTTAGTCACTGCACTGCATGTGAAAAGAAAACATTTATATAAATTCCTTCCTTTTTTGCTTATCATGTAAAGTACTAGTTGGAAGTGTAACTATCAACCTAATGTATTTTGTATTATTCATTAAACGCATTGTCATAATCAGTGTTGTAGATCATGGACATTGAGTATAGTTAAATTATTAGATGCAAGGAATTATTGCCTTATATTCTGCTTTGAAATTTGAATGAAAATTAGGTGTAATAAGAGTATAATCTAATGAACTTAGTTGAAAGTATATTGAAATACCTATGAATTTAGCTCATTTTTGTACCATTTTAGTGTAAATAGTTTGTTGGTATTGTGGTATTGTATTTGCTATTATAAATATACTTACTTTGTTGGTTTAATGTGGTATTGTATTTGCTCTTGGAAAATATGAATTGTGGTTCATTACAAGTGTTTCGGGGGTATTTTGGTCATTTTTTAGGTTGTAAGGGTATTTTGGTCATTTTTTTGGTTTCAAGGGTATTTTGGTTTCTCAGCCATTTTTTGAGTTTATTGTGGGGTAGGTTGGCCTTCTTTTAGTCTTAAAGGTATTTCAGTAATTTTTAAAAGAATATTGAATTATATTTCTTCCAATTTTGGGTTTTTCTTATGATTCAAGGTTATTGTGGTCTTTTTAAGGCTTTAATGGTATTTCAGTTATTTGTCTTGCTTCGGGGGTATTTCAATCATTTTTTGGGTTGTAACGGTGTCTAAGCCATTTTTTGAGTTTGTGGGGGTAGGTTGGCCTTCTTTTAGTCTTAAGGGTATTTCAGTCATTTTCACTGAATAATACATTATAATTCCTCCAATTTTGGTGTTTTCTTAGGATTCAAGTGTATTGTGGTCTTCTTTTTGGTTTTAAAGGTATCTTAGCGATTTTTCTTACTTGAGGGGTGTTTCAGCCATTTTTTGGGTGGTAGGGGTGTTTCAGTCATTTTCTACAGTTATGCAGGTAAGTTGACCTTCTTTTAGTTTTAGGAGTATTTTAGTCATTTCAAAGTAATATTAAATTATATTTTAATTTTTTGGTCCTCCAGTCTCATCTTACATTTTTTTTTTCTAGTTAGTACATCATATTTTACTAATTTGTAGCGAGGAATTATATTTTATTAATTTGAAGTATTAAATGAAAATATATTAAATTAGTTTGAAGTATTAAATTCAATTAAATTTTGTTAAATTTAATTATGAAAATATATTTACATTAATTAATATATTTCATTTTATTAATTTGTAGTGTTAAATTATATTTTATTAATTTGACGTATTATATTAAATCTTAGGGGTATTTCAGTCATTTTAATGATTATTAAATTATATTTTATTAATTTTGGTCCTAGAGTTTCATCTTATAATTTATTAATTATTAAATTATATTTTATTAATTTTTAGTATTAAATTATATTTTATTACTTTTAGTGTAGGGAAAAAAAATCCCTAAAGGCCTATTACGGCGGTTTTAAAACTGCTGCTATATGTCTGAAGTAAAAAACTGATCTTCCAAAATTTTTTAAAAAATTTGAAAATTTCATGACTTATTGTGGCGGTTTAAAGTCGTTGTAATAAGCGAAAAAGTAGCCATAATAAGTTGCAAACTTATTACAGCGGTTTTTACTGTTGCAATAAGTTCAATTTTCGTCACAATAAGTCCCCCGTACCACTTAAAAATTTTCAGACTTCCCACTTATTTTTTTCACCTTCCCACCACTTGGGCCTCTCATTTTTGGTCTCCCACTTCTTTACTTCAGATGTTTTCCTCTCACCCACATTTTCTCTCCCTCTCCCTCTTCCTTAACCCACTTCCCCACCTCCTCTCTTCATCTTTACTCAAAACCCACCATTTCTTTTCCAAAATTTCAAACACAAAAATACTACCCAAAACCACAAAACCTACCCAAAGCAAGGTAAGTCTCTCTAGCTCTCATTTCGATTTTGTAGCAATATTTGTATATATATTTGTTGATAAATTTCTGGTTTTTTAGTTTTGATTTTGGTTGAAGTTTGGTTTGGGTTATGTGTAAATTTTTTTGTAATTGTTGGTTGATTGTGTGGGTTTTAGTTTTGGTTTTGGTTAAAGTTTAGTTGATTTTCTGGCTTTTTATTTTTGATTTTGGTTAAACAATGGGCATTGGTGGAATTATGAGGAGACTATAAGAGGGTAATTAATTCTCCAAATTTTGTATGTGTTTACTAGGGTCTTTACTCAAAACCCACCATTTCTTTTCCAAAATTTCAAACACAAAAATACTACCCAAAACCACAAACCCTACCCAAAGCAAGGTAAGTCTCTCTAGCTCTCATTTCTATTTTGTAGCAATATTTGTATATATATTTGTTGTTAAATTTCTGGTTTTTTAGTTTTGATTTTGGTTGAAGTTTGGTTTGGGTTATGTGTATATTTTTTTTGTAATTGTTGGTTGATTGTGTGGGTTTTAGTTTTGGTTTTGGTTAAAGTTTAGTTGATTTTCTGGCTTTTTATTTTTGATTTTGGTTAAACAATGGGCATTGGTGGAATTATGAGGAGACTATAAGAGGGTAATTAATTCTCCAAATTTTGTATGTGTTTACTAGGGTCTTTACTCAAAACCCACCATTTCTTTTCCAAAATTTCAAACACAAAAATACTACCCAAAACCACAAACCCTACCCAAAGCAAGGTAAGTCTCTCTAGCTCTCATTTCTATTTTGTAGCAATATTTGTATATATATTTGTTGTTAAATTTCTGGTTTTTTAGTTTTGATTTTGGTTGAAGTTTGGTTTGGGTTATGTGTATATTTTTTTGTAATTGTTGGTTGATTGTGTGGGTTTTAGTTTTGGTTTTGGTTAAAGTTTAGTTGATTTTCCGGCTTTTTATTTTTGATTTTGGTTAAAGTTTGCTCTATTTTTTGAGGACAACCTTGAAGTTGGATAAAATGGATTGGAACTCTGTGAAGTGGAGAGATGCAGATGTGTTGGTCTTAAACACTGGGCATTGGTGGAATTATGAGAAGACTATAAGAGGGTAATTAATTCTCCAAATTTTGTGTGTGTTTACTAGGGTCATTTTCATTTGGCATGAGTTCTTAAGATATTTATTAATAAAATAAATAATAAAAAATTGATACATGTAACAAGTTTGAGTGGTTGTTTAATGGTATGATATTTAGTACTTTAAGTATTGACTGAGTCTGGCCTGCCTGGGCTTTGGACAATCCTAGAGAGCTGTGGTTGGGTCTTGGCCTAGTGCTACCCTGGCTTGTGTAGATCATTTCTACTTCATTTGTTACTTTCCCTCAGCCTATTTTTAATTCCTACCTCCATCCCATATTGTATGTCATGTTTAGAAAATTCAAATTTTTAAGGGAACATCATTCAATGCCTTTTCTTTTAGTGAAAGAATGAGTAAGTTAGGAAATTTATTTATTAACTTTTTAAAGAGGACTACATGTTGGGACATTCCAAAATGGAATAGAGAACCAACAATTTGGGATAGAGTTAGTACAAAACATTGGAGCTAAAATGGCTAAAATACAAGGCATTCATATTAAACATCCCACATTCAGATCACATTCACAGTTTATGTTCAAGTTTTGCCAAATATTACTTTTTTTTGTTAGATTTTGATTTCATGAGGGTTGATTTGTAATGTGAAAGTGTACTTAAACTTTCCTTTGAAGCCTTTCTTAGATGAAGATATTGAGGAAACTTCACTTTAGATGCCATTTTAAGTAATAGGCGCCCCAAAAGAACTAAAAACCAAAGGGGAGGGGGCATTTTATTTAATATTAATTCATTGTAATGTTTTCACCATAATAAAACAAAATCCCATAAAACTTACAAACAACCTATATTAGCCATTAAAATAATCTCATCCTAGCTGTACATACTTAGCATAAACAAAAATAATTAAAATACTGAAAACCCATTTTTAATTGCATTTCTTTTGCATTAGATTGAAAATTTGAAAATTTTAGCTGTTTAAGTGCAAGAAATATAGGACTTAGGCTGAGTTTTATTTGTTTGCTAAGTATCTCTCTCTCTCTCTCTCTCATGATACATTTATGAAGGAGAGTGGTTTAGCTTTTATAATAAGAAGAGTGGTATAGCTTTTATAGTAAGAACAAAGAAAGCATAACAGTCTAGCCATTTCTTATCCGTCATTTGTTGGTTTTAGGAGAGGCTGTGCCTAAAAAAGATATACTTCAAGTCATTCAAAGGTTCAACATCTAAGTCAACAATTTGACTCAAGTAAGTTTGAAGGATCTAGATTAGGACACATGCATCAACTATAAAACGTAATTTAATAAATGCGATTATACTTCTTTTTACATTTGTATATATATATATATATATATATATATATATATATATTTATTTATATATGTTCAATTTCTCATCATGAAGAATGGTTTTGTAATTGAAATTGAACTCATTGCCTGAAAGCACACTTATGCATGTCTGTTTGCATTTGGTATGAAACACTTCAGAAATGTTTATCTAATATGGTAATACCTATGCATCGTCCTTAGCCTCATGTACCAGTTATTCTGATTGAGTGCCATCATGGCCCTTGTGATCTGCTGGTAGTAGTTTCTTTTCTTCAATTTGGGATCCTATTGAAGTTCCTTTTTCTCCTCAAGCTGGTGCTTTCTTGTTTGCAGCATGGTGGTACGATTGTGTGACCATATAAGAAACAAAAATATTTTGTTTCTTTTATTAGATATATGTTTTAGCTATGTGTTTTTTGTTATTTTTTTAAATATGAATTTCTGGTTTAGATATATGTTTCACAGGAGACATGCCTTTTAAACTAAATTTGCTTTTTCTTTTCTCTCTTCTTTTTTTTGGAGGGGGAGGGGTTGGGGTGATGTAGTTTTTACCACAAGATAGGGTCTTTGAGTTTGCCAAACTAACTCCTGTGCAACTTCTAGAAGAAACTGAAAAGGCTGTTGGTGATCCTCAACTTCCTATCCAACATCATGCACTTGTAGAAAAAAGCTGTGAGCTGAAGAACATTCAGCTAGTGTGTTTCCAAAGACTCACCTTCTTCCTTAATATATATATATATATATATATCTATCCTAGTAATTTACTTTCATTATTTCCCATTAATTTGATATATATCCTTGCATTACTAAGTAGCTCATGAACTACTACTTCCTCTCTATCCTCATTCCTTTTCAACTTTCTCATCTTTTACAATCTTTGTTTTCAGATTTTGTTATCAAATATAAAAATTGGTTTGAGTATGAAAAAAAAAGATGTAGTTGTGATTTTATTTGCAATAAAACCAGGTTTGTAGTTTTTTTATTTATTTACTTTATTTGCATTATATATACACCTTTAAGGAATGATAGAGGATTTATCTTGTTACAATTTTTGTTGTGTGAGTGCATCTCATTTTATGTGGAAGTCTATGTACTGTGAACTTCCAAAGTCAATTTGTTCTTTATTTTGGAACTCAGCACAGGGATAAAATGAAATAATTTCTATGGTAGGTTTAAAGTGGGTTTATTCTATATGGTTTTTATTTCAACCAAAGTTAAATTTTGGTTTCGGTGTTGTTTGTTTGCCCCTTGAAGCTTGGATGGTGGGAAAAATCTAAATTGGGATTAATTCATTGAATAAAAAAGATTAAATCAATTATATGTTATATTGTTCATGGCTGATGTGGGCTCTATAAGTTGGTCAACACTTCCTAGCCTAATATACTAAGAATGAAAAAACCAAAAAATAAAAAATAAAAATTGATGATGATAATTATTATTCTCACTACAGACTTTTGTTGTTGAGGAAGTAAATTGATGCATCCTATTCATACCTTCTTTACTTTATCTTTATGCACTGGTTATTTTAGTAGTTTATAATTTAGACTTAGCTTTTGTAGGATTAGCAGCTTGTTGTAAGTTTGAGTTCTTTCTGAGTCGAGCAGTGAGTCGCTATAGGGTGAGTAAAATCTGCTTCATAATATCCTACTACTCTATAATTATATGTCAAAATTACTGTTGTGGTGGGTTGTTGATTTGGAGTAAGCAGGTGGCTCGCATGGTGATATAAGGTGGTCTACTTTTCATTATTGGGAGTGTTGATTGTTATTTCTTTAAAATGTGTTCTTAGTTGGCTATAGATTGAATTTTTATTTTGTGCTTGTTTTATGTCTTTCATGGAAAATATGATTTGTAAAAGTGGCCAAAAGGCCATTTGGTAATAATTGAGAAGCATGAGATACATACTTGTGGTTCCAAAAGCTATGCCCAAATGGTGGATCTCCTTGTAAGAATTAAAATTTATATATTAGTAACATGCCAAAAAATAATCAAACTTAAATCATTTTGTGTTTTAAAGTAGAAGTAAATGTGTTTCAACACCGTTGCTCTATTTTTCTTAATGTAATGACATTGTTGTTAGAAAAAAAATAATGGAAAGCCAGTAGACATGACAAATATTTAGTGATTTTTTTTTTTTTTGTTGTGCTAGAAAAATAAGTAAATAATAAGATGCACCATATTTTAGGGTTAATAATATGGTGCTAGACCCCCAAGGACATTAGTTGTGGTTCAATTTGTCATAATTGCATGCTTATGCAAACAAGTTGTTGATCTTTGCATTCAGTAGTCCTATATTTGCTAATTTCCTCGGGCTTGGATCACCATTCTATCACCAAAATGGCATTAGGGTTTTCCAGGCAAACATGCACCATTTTTGGCATTAGAAAGTCTAATACATTGGATTTGAAAGCTAAACTTTTTGACACTTTTGTGGTGGAATTTTCACATTTCTATTAACATAGAATTGTCAAAATTTGTTAGTAAAATGAGTCACAAACACGCACATCAAAAGCCTGTAAATGTGATGTGTGATGAATTATTAATGAGAGGAACCTTATATCTCTCTTTACTCCTGATAGTGCAGTCAAAGATTATTATATATGTTTTTTGCCTTTACAGCCACTCAGGAATTTTAGCGTGTGAGTGTATTCCCTTATCTCATCCTCTTTTCTCTATATGTGTGTGTGTGTGTGTGTGTGTGTTTCTCAAAAAAAAGAAAAAAAAAAAGAATTACTTTCCTTTTAGCAAAATAAGACAATTGGGTTTATTTGAATTTGAGAAAGAAGTAGAAGAGAGGGGAAGGAAGGATGGAGAGACATAAAATATTGTGATTTGTAAGGCATAGTAATTGATTGATACTAGGGAAGTTTGCTTTTATGTACTAGTTGAAGAGTGGTGTCACTTTTGCTAAGCAATTTTTAGTTGGTAAATTATGAGTGACTTTATGAGTGAACTGAATAAGTTGGATACGACAACATGAGAGTGCCCACTTGAAGGAAATAAGTTTGAAAGATGTAGTATTTAATTGAACTTATTTAAGTGTTCTGCTAATATAGAATGTGATATCTAAAACATGTTTCTCATATAACTTAATGTATTGCTTGGGTCTTTTTAGGAGAGTTAGAGTTAAGGTTTGAACCTTTTCTCTACACTTTTTACCACACTAGTCTAAATACCTTACTGCAATTCAAGGCTATTTTTGCTGCCAGACTTGCTCATTATTTGGTCTAGACTGTGTGGTAAAAATTCTTGTTTTACTTTGTGGGGAGCTACTCTGACTTGCCTTTTATGGACCATTTCGAGGGAAATAAATTTGAGAGTTTTTGAAGGAATAGAATGTTCGAATGCTTGACTGAAATCTCAAATTTTGAGTGTGTTTTAATTGCTAATGTGACACTTGGTAGTAATACAAGTGATATTGTGTCATTTAGCTACTAACTTTGTTGTTTAGTACACTAATTCATTGTGTGTTTCTTAATTCGTAGGATGGTGATGGTGATGGTGATGGTGATACTTTGGACACCTATTTTGGAGTAGTTACTATAACATTTTGATATTTATAATAAAGTTTCAAACTTTGATATATATGTATATATATATATATATATACACACATCCTAGTTGAAAATTTTATTATAACATTCTAGACAATTAGAGTGTATTCTTTTTTTGTAGGAATTTGTACATAGTTATTTAGAATGTATTGTTTTTTTTAACATTCTAGACACTTGTGATGTATTATTTTGGGTATAAAATTCTAGACATTTGAGATGTAATTATTGATATGGTGTAATTAAATATATTTAGTTTCTTGGCTTAATGTGGTATTGCATTTGCTATTGGAAAATATGAGTTGTGGTTCATTACAGTTGCTATAAAATAGGTATTGGAAAAAATATATTTTATGTACATTATAGGTGCTAAAAAAATTATTATTATTATTTTTTTACAAAGGACCTATTCTAGCGCTTTTGAAAGCGCTGGCATAGGCCTTTTAAATTATATTCAATTAAGACCTATACCAGCGTTTTTAAGAACCCTGGAATAGGTGTTGCCTATGCTAGCGCTTTTAAAAGCACTAGTATAGGTTTTTTAAATTATGTTCATTCAAGCCCTATATCAGCGCTTTTGAAAGCGCTGGCATAGGTTGTTCCTATTCCAGCGCTTTCAAAAGCGCTGGTATAGGTCTTGAATGAATACATTTTAAAAGGCCTATACCAGCGCTTTTAAAAGCACTGGTATAGGGTGTATGCCTTTCCCGGCGCTTTTGAAAAGCGCTGGTATAGGCCCGGAGACCCTATACCGACTGTCACTGCGCGGCAGTTTGAAGCGCCGGGAAAAAAAACGCCGGGATAGAAATTTTGACCCTATCCCAGCGTTTTCTGGAGCTATCCCAGCGTTTTTAAAAACGCTGGGACAACCCCTTTTTTTGTAGTGCCTGATCAACAATAACAGGTGCGGTGTCTTCCACCCATATCATACAGTCATTAATATTCTTGGCATATCTAGCCATAAGATGTGCTACGGAATTGCACTTTCTGCTAACATAACTAATCTCCTAGGAGTCAAAACACCTAAGACCATAGGTAAAGCCTTCAATAATTTTCTGAATAGAGCTTGGGCTCTGACCTTGGTCCGTGAGAGCCTTAACAACCAATTGAGAGTCACTTTCCACTGATGCTCTTCAAGCTCAGATCCCACGCGAACAAAATGCCCTGTTCCACTGCCTTCGCTTCCACTTCTAAGCCTTGCAGAGGTAGATCAAAACATTTGCTCAATGCTCCCATTAACTGCCCCCTTTCATTCCTTATGATAACACC
Organism: Castanopsis chinensis; assembly: GCA_032878915.1. Lineage (NCBI taxonomy): Eukaryota > Viridiplantae > Streptophyta > Magnoliopsida > Fagales > Fagaceae > Castanopsis > Castanopsis chinensis. The sequence continues at coordinate 10,997,318 of JAVQMG010000105.1, forward strand.
CACCCCGCAACAATTTAAGTCCTTAAAGACCGCTCCATCGACATTAATTCTGTAAAGACCTCTCTCAGGAGGACGCCACAAAGAAATGGAAAGAGGGGTAGAGCAAACCAGGCCTTCACTCCCCATTCGAAACTCATCCACATATGCAGCCACCTCCCTGACAATCACCTCAGCACTCTTGCACCGCCCACCATGGTGCACAGAGTTTCTGTTGTTCCATAAACTCCAGGCCATAGCCGCAAATAACTCTCAATCAATTTTCGGCTTTTTCGCTTTTATTTCCCACATTATGTCAATGAATTCCCTAGGACAAGGCTTAAGGACAAGCAGTTTAATTTTTGTATTGCCCCACACCGACTCAGCAAGGTTGCAGCCCCATAAAACATGCCCGGATGTTTCCCAACTGCCACACAGATCACAATCTCCAACCTGTGTAATACCCCTACTCCTTAGCAACCCTTTTGTGGGAAGAATGTTCAAGCAAGTCCTCCACAAGAAATGCTTGATCTTATTCGGGCATCAACGCTGATACTTCTATGAGAAAGGACTTTTAAAACAGCACAGTACTTTCCCACTTCCTTCGCTGCTTTGGAACTATTGCTCCCCAGCTCGATATCTTCATCTTCTTCTTCTTCTTCTGTAAAGGATAGTTTCTTCCATAGTTCCCATAGCTCATCTGCCATTATCCGGCCTCTTAACAGACAGCAGTGCACTCCAGTGAACCCCTTCAGTGAAAAACCCCACCCCGATCTCACTCCTAGGAGATCACTTTGACTCTTGCAAGGGTGCAAGACACTCAACTACTACAACATGCTCGAGAGCCCGAGAGCACTACAACTATAAGGACATGTTGCATGGTCAATATAACTGACAAAAGTGTGTGGTGCAATAGTCTATGAAGCCACCTTTCTACCCCCTAAAAGCATTTAAAAGTTAAAGAAAGTTAATGGCGTTTTTGGTCTTTTAATTTGGTACTTCCTTTGAAATTATTCTATTATGGTATTACCCCTAGTGATATGGATGGGCAAAGAAATTGTAAGGATCTTATAGTCTTTTCATTCTCAAATATATTAGTTAACTACCCCACTGAACACTCATTAGCAGGTTTTGGTATCTAGCAGAAGTTTGGGGAATGCTTTTACGTGCTCTCTTATTACTAATTAAAGTAGAGAGGGGATGGATATGAGATGCTCTCTTATTACTAATTAAAGTAGAGGGGATGGATATGAGAGTAGAAAATATAAGTTGAAACTTGGAAACGATTACTTTAGTTCTATTAAAATTGATATATCTATTCTATTTTTTTTGTTAGTTTTTCTTGGTGGAATTTTATTGCCTCTTTTACTCTTAGTGTGGGTTTGGCTTCAAATTAAAAAGTCAGTTTATTTTATTATTCGGCTTATTTTTGTTACTATTTATGAGTCCCACTACACTTTTTGGTATTATTCATGGGTCACACCATACTATTTTAGTTAATTTTTCTTTTTATCTACAGTACTTTTAGTAAAAAAATTTCAGTTTCAACAAAATAAGCGGATTTCAAACAGACTGTAAAGGAAACTTTTTGGAGTTTATTACTTATATAAAAAAATAATATTTAGTAATTAATAAAAAGGTTTTTTTTGAAACAATGTTTAATGTTTATTTTCATTTTTCTATATCCCCAAATAATAATGCCTACTATTAAAGCCATCGTGATAGAAAAGAATCCTTATATTGCTTATGTAAGCCTTATCGATTTTCCAGATTTTCTATCTCTTTATAATTTATTTGTATTTAAACCAAGTAAGAAGAAGTTTGAATCCAAGTTTTCCACTTAAAGAGAACCAATCAATTATATTGAACTACAAGGCTCTTTTTTTTTTTTTCTTTTTTTTTTCTTTTTTTGTGCTTTTGCTTTTGGATAGTAGAGTTACATCACTCTTGACATTTTTTTTGTTATCAAAATGTCACCCGCGCCTTGAGCAGGTTCAAAACTAGCCATCTAAAACATAGCAGACACAACAAAGTGCCTTTCTTATTACAATACCATTCGTGCCCTTGAGATACAAAGCTTAGCAGACACACCATTGTGTCTTACAAGTTCCACGGACCCAGATGAAACTTAAAACATCACAAAATGTAATCAACAAGATTTCACAACCATCCAAAACCATTAAGAAATGCTAGTACTTTCAGATTTGGGCTAAAACATTGCTCTACTCCAAGCCAAACCTTTTCCTCATTTGTCCAACAAATTCATAAACCTTCTTCTGGTCAGGAAGAGTCTTGGCCACAGTCTCTTTCTGCAAGCACCTCTTAGCCCACGCAACAATCTTGGGGCACTCTGCCTCTATGTTGAATTCTCCCAAGGTCTCAATTGCATAGAACCAACTGTAGAAGGGGATAAGAGAAAGGTCCACAAACCCAAATGTTTCACCCCCATAGTAAGGCTTGTCACCAAGCTCTCCCTCCAATATCTTGAAGATTTCGATGAATTCCTTCTTGCCTGCCTCTTTTTCTTCTCCATTTGTGGCCCATACCTTCCTTGAAACTTCATAAACCTACATATTCCACACATTTTACTACCACTTCCCACATATTATATAACATGCATGAACGATGACAGTAGTGAATTTCAAATCAAGACCATTGTACTAGAAACCTTAGCAAAGGTGGAAGGCCCATATAAGATGCTCTTGGTTGCAGGACATTAATCTTACTCAAATATATTAAATCAGTGGTAAATCAACTTACATTATTGACTGTGGGATAGAAAGAACAAGACTCAGTATATTGGACTTAAAATCACTCTTTTTTTTTTAATCACAACACTTTCTATGATCTGCTAGAACTCGCAAACTTTAATCATGTTTGGTCAAATGAAGTACTAGAATTATCATGTCTAATTGAATCTTACAATTATCATCGCCATGATAAGACCTGAAAATTACTAAACTCTAATAGAATCTAAACATAAACACATAATAGTGTTTTTTTTTCCAGAGAAATCTGGTGAATCTAGCTTAATATTAATCCTAAAAAAATATTTAAAAAAACAAAAACAAAAACAAAACAGAACAGACAAAAGGAAACAGAATGAAAAGAAAACTCAGAAAAGGTACCTTCTTATCAACAAAATCAGCCTAGAACCTGGAATGAGCTCTCTGGTAAGGACCAGTGGGCAGCAATGGACACTTGTGCTTCCAGACCTCATCTATGTACTGAACAATGATGAGGGACTCACACACCGGTTTCCCGTTGTGGATGAAAACTGGGATCTTCTTGTGAATGGGGCTCATCTCTAAAAGCAGAGGACTCTTGTTCCTCAAGTCCTCTTCCTTGTACTCATACTTGATACCCTTCTCAGCCAGAGCAATCCTCACCCTCATCCCAAACATACTGGGCCAGAAATCTAGCAGAACCACCTCGTCCGCCATTGTCACTGAACTGAAGATATTGAAGCAAATAGAAATGGCAGGGAAAAGAAAGGAGAGATGAAGAAGTGAGAGGTGGTTTGCAAAAAACACTTCGAAGATAGCGTGGATTTATAGTCATAAGCGACGGCTCGGTATTTCATTAATAAACAAATAAATAACGCTAAAGTATGACTTCGACTAAAAATTATTTTAGTACTCCCCTGACTATCTTATGAATGATAATTTTGATTACCAAATTCATTTTTAGTTTCTCGATCCTTCCACACTCTGGTCGATGTCATTGCTTTGCTCATATAATTTTTCAGCGTAGCATTGCTTACAGAGTGGGTGTTGCGTCCTTGACTCTTTCTGTTTTTTTATTTATTTTATTTTATTTTATCAATTGCGTATGAATTTTATTGAGAAGGAAACAGAGTGAAGAGGAAAAAAAATATGATATGACGGATATAAGGAGGACGGACCCTTTGTGGATGGGCGTATGTGACACGTGGCAGGTTTTTGGCTCCAAGGTCTCCTAAAGGAAATCAACTTGCGGCTCACGTTAGAACTATCATGGTTTCACTTGACCTATATGCCTAGCCCTAACAAAGAAGACTCCTATAAGGAAAAGGATTAAAGGAAATAGGCAAAGTCCACGAGTTACTCTCCTAGAAGGAAAGGACTTCTTAACCAAGGCATAAATTTCGGCTTTATACTACTATAAATACTCCAAGACCCTTACAAATTAAGGTATGCATAATTAACACAACCCTAGTACTTTAGTATTGAAAAAGGTTTCTAACTTGACATTCGGAGGGTATTTGGCTAGCACCACACCGGTGCTCTCTATTAGGCCTTTTCTTTTTGTGCAGGTTTTATTTCACTCTTGTGAGGACCACGCAGCTTACTGGTGATTTCGGCATCATCAGTTGGCGCCATCTGTGGGAAGCGGGTGATCAAACATTGCCTTATTCCCGAGACAAAAAAATTGCATGATACTCACTAGATCGATGGCAACAACCAACAACCAGGGCGATGAACCGCACACTACGGCGCTGGAGAGACAAGTTCAAACACTCGTAGCGGCGGTTGAGCGCCTGACCAAACAGGATCACAATTTGGAGGAACAGTTAAGACAGAAAAATGCACATCTTAGAACATAAGAGAAAGACCAGGAGGGAACAAGTGTTGAAAGGAGGAATTCTGAAGGACCCGAAGGTAGCAGCGCTCCGAGCAGACCGGAGAGGCGGGATACCAATCGGCCAGCTATTTCTAAGACTCTACCACCCCACATCGCCGCAGAGATGCAGGAGATGCGGGAACGAATGGACGTGATGATGAATGCCCTCAGAGGGCGAGTATCTAACGACCTTGACAACCTAGTCCAGCGAACTGATTTGCCTTTCACGGCACATGTCACTTCATGTCCCCTTCCCCCAAAGTTCCATATGCCTCAGGTGGAGAGCTACGATGGAACCAAGGACCTTTTGGATCATCTAGAGTCCTTCAAGACTATAATGCAACTTCAAGGGGTTCTAGACGAGATTATGTGTAGGGCCTTCCCTACTACATTGAAGGGATCTGCAACGGTCTGGTATAGCAGGTTGACACCTAATTCGATTAGCACCTTTAAGGTGTTAGGCGCTCAATTCATGTCACACTTTATCGGGGGTCACCGGTACAAGAAGTCCACGGCATGTCTGATGAGTATAAGACAACGAGAAGACGAAACACTGAGGTCGTATATAACACGGTTCAACAAAGAGGCTCTTTCAATAGACAAAGCAGACGATAATATACTAGTAGCAGCATTTACCAACGGGCTGCGAAAGGGTAAGTTCCTCTTCTCCTTGTACAAAAATGATCCAAAGACCATGTCCGAAGTGCTTTACAGGGCAACAAAGTACATGAACGCAGAAGGCGCACTGATGGTAAGCAAAGACAAGCCTAAGAAAAGGGAGAGGTAAAAGGATGCACGATCAGAGGGGGGACGAAAGATGGCTAGAACGGGAGAACGAAGGGAGGATAGATGGCCAAAACCGCCCATGGGAAAATTCACAAGCTTTACCCTTTTGACGTCCCCGATCGACCAAGTGTTGGTGCAGATAAAGGACGAAAAAGCCCTGACATTCCCCAGTAAGTTGAAAAGGGATCCCAATAAAAGGTCAAGGAGTAAGTATTACTGCTTCCATTGTGACCACGGCCACGACACGTCTGACTGCTACGACTTGAAGCAACAAATCGAGGCACTTATAAGGCAAGGGAAGCTACAGAGGTTTGTTAGTAAAGAAGGGATGAATCCGTCACAAGACCAGCCCCCCCGATGAGAGAAGAAGTGCCCTAGACCGCTAATTGCAGACATAAGGATAATCGTCGGAGGTACCGTTAACACAAGATCGTCCAAAAGGGCTCGCAAAACTTACCTACGAATGGTACACAACGTCCAGCTGACGGGCTCAACACCGGAGATGGCACGAATCCATATCCCAACCATCGGCTTTTCAGAAAAGGACGCCCGACGTCTTCACTATCCACATGACGATGTGCTCGTGGTTAGCATATGAGCTGGGGATTACAACATGCATCGAGTACTAGTCAATAACGGAAGCTCAACAGACATTCTTTATTGCCCCGCGTTTTAACAGATGGGGATTAGTAGTGAGCAACTTGTTTCAACCAACGTCCCTCTCGTCGGATTCAGAGGGACAAGAGTCTACCCCCTTGGCGCCGTCACATTGTCCGTAACAGTGGGAGATCACCTATAACAAATTACTAAGAATGTGGTTTTTCTGGTAGTCGATTGCTCATCTACCTATAACGCGATCCTCAGACGGCCTACTCTTAATGCATGTAAAGCTGTAACTTCGACTTACCATTTAATGATTAAGTTCCCTACAGAATATGGAGTCGGAAAGCTGCGCGAAAATCAGGCAGCAGCACGTGAATGCTACGTTGCCATGATGGAGATGAACGACCACCTACAAACACTGAATGTCGAAGGACAGCGAGCTATGATTGAAGCGGTGGAAGAATTAGAAGAAGTATCACTTGACGACTTAAGACCCGAATGGACCACAAGAATTGGTATGATGGCCAGACAATCAGTACGGCAAAGCCTTACAACGTTCCTGAGAGAAAATCGGGACGTGTTTGCGTGGAGTCATGAGGACATGTCGGGGATCAATCCCTCGATAATAGTCCATAGGTTGAATGTATCACCATCATTCTCTCACATCCATCAGAAGAAGCGAGTGTTCGCCCCTAAAAGGGATCGGGCCATCACCGAGAAAGTTCAGAAGTTACAGGAAGCAGGTTTCATACGAGAAGTACACTATCCGGACTGGTTGGCAAATGTGGTAATGGTCAGGAAGGAGAATGGTAATTGGAGAATGTGCGTTGATTTCACAGATCTGAACAGGGCTTGCCCAAAAGACAGTTATCCACTCCCACGAATTGATTCCCTAGTAGATTCGACTACAAGACATGAGCTATTAAGTTTCATGGACGCATTCTCCAGCTACAATCAGATCAAACTGGATGAAGTTGATCAAGAGAAAACGTCATTTGTCACAAGTCAAGGGCATTTCTGCTATAAAGTGATGCCTTTCGGACTCAAGAATGCTGGTGCCATAGACCAGAGGCAGATGAACAAGATGTTCACGCACCAAATTGGGAGGAATGTGCAAGTTTATGTAGATGATATGCTAGTAAAGAGCATTAGAGAATTTGACCATTTGAGTGACCTCCAGGAAACTTTCAATACCCTACGGTCTTACAAAATGAAGCTAAACCTCAGAAAATGCATGTTTGGGGTCACAGCAGGGAAGTTTTTGGATTTGGCTTCCCCCAAGATGAGGTCAACCCAGAAAAGGTGAAGGCGATAATGGATTTGGCTTCCCCCAAGACGGTAAAAGAGGTCCAGAGATTGAATGGCAAGATTGCGGCCCTGAACAGGTTCGTTTAAAGGGCAACGGACAAATGCCTCCCATTCTTTTGCACATTAAGAAAAGCATTCGAATGGACGAGCGAATGCCAGAAAGCGTTTGAAGACCTGAAGACGTACCTCTCCTCTCCTCTCCTCCGTTACTTAGCCCATCCATGCCAGGGGAAGAATTGTTTATGTATTTAGCTGTCTCCTTGGCGACCGTCAGCGCGACTCTTATTAGAGAAGAAAATAAAATACAAAGACCGTGTACTTTGTAAGTCAAGCACTTAGGGGGGCAAAAGAGAGGTATCCTCAGATGGAAAAATTGGCCTTCGCATTGGTGACTGCTTCACGAAAACTCAAACCATACTTTCAAGCACACATTATAAATGTTTTGACAGATAAGCCCCTACGAAAAGCAATGAGTAATCCTAAAGCGGCCGGGCGAATGGCACTGTGGGCGATCGAGCTAAGTGAGTTCGATATTCGTTATCTACCTCGAGTTACTATGAAAGGGCAAATCTTATGCAGAGTTTACCGCCATAGAGGAACAGGGGGCAAATGAAATCTCTATAGGGCGTGTTCACATAGACGGGTCCTCTAACAAACATACTGGTGGAGTCAGAGTAGTGATCTGTACACCAGAAGGGGACGGGATCAAGTTCATGATCTGCTTGAGCTTTCCGACGATGAATAATGAAGCAGAATATGAAGCCCTATTGGTAGGATTGGACCTCGCAACAGCTGCAAAAGTGGAAGGCGTGGTCGTCTACTCTAATTCTCAAGTCATCATCAGCCAAATTATAGGAAGTTACGAGTGAAAGAATGAAGGGGTATCTCAACGAAGTCAAAAGTCGAATGAGTAACCTCCAGATCCAATTGGTCCAAATTCCAAGGGAGCAAAACCAAGAGGCTGATCAACTTGCACAGGCTGCTTCAGCGGAACCGATGACAGTTCCCGGCCAGGTATTATTCTTCATCCAACATTCATCATTACTAGACAGCTCAGGCGTACAGGAGGTAAGCGATGAGCATTGTTGGATGACTCCTATAGTCGCATATTTAAAGAATGGCGATCTGTTGGATGAAAAAGAGGCTGCAAGGAAGCTGAGAGTTAAAGCCTTCCGGTTCGTCATGATTAAAAACGTTCTATACAAGAGGGGCTTCTCTTGGCCCTACCTTAGATGTCTAGCTCCCAAAGAATCGGATTATGTCATGAGAGAGGTCCATGAGGGGATTTGCGAAAATCACTCAGGATCAAGATCTCCAGTGCACAAGCTCCTTAGGGTAGGATACTACTAGCCAACGATGCAGAAGGATACCAACGCATACGTCAAAATGTGTGACAAATGCCAACGATTTAGCAAACTCATAAGGCAGCCAACGGAAGAACTAACACTCATGACGGCCCCATGGCCGTTCTCACAATGGGGTTTGGACATCATAGGCCTATTCCCACCAGCAGTAAGGCAGCTGAAATTCTTAGTGGTTGACATTGACTACTTCACCAAATGGGTGGAGTAGAGGCTTTAGCCACTATCACGGAGAAAAATATCCGTAGCTTTGTATGGAGAAATATTGTTTGTAGGTACGGCATACCAAGGGTGTTGGTTTTAGATAATGGAAAGAAATTCGACAATGACGCATTCAGAGATTTTTGCTCCCAACTGGGGATAAAGAACCACTACTCGTCACCTGCCCATCCACAAGCCAACGGACAAGTTGAGGTTACAAACCGATTCCTGCTCAAGATCATCAAGACTTGGCTCGAGGGGGCAAAGGGTATATGGCCAGATGAGTTACCAAGTGTCTTGTGGGCTTACAGAATAACGGCAAGAACACCAATGAGAGAAACGCCGTTCCATTTGGCATATGGTAGCGAAGCGGTCATACCGGCCGAAGTTAGGCTTACAAGCTACCGTGTTGGAAACCACGACGAGAACAGGAACGACGACGCCATGCGTGTGCAACTTGATCTAGTGGACGAAGTCAGGACAGCCGCAGAACAAAGATTAGCATGATACTAGAACCAGATGGCAAATCATTACAACTCTAAGGTCCGACACAAGGACTTCCTGGTTGGAGACCTCGTCCTGAGGAAAGTACTCAGCGCTACAAAGGATGCCTCCTAGGGGAAGCTTGGACCTAACTAGGAAGGACCATACAGGGTCACATCATGGCATAGGAAGGTAACATACTACCTAGAGACCCTAAGCGGAAAGAAGCTAAGTCACCCATGGAACGCAGAGCAACTGAAGAAGTACTATCAATAGAAGATGGATGAAGATGACAGCAGCAACACTACACTTCTCACTTCCAGTTTATTTTTCTTAGCATATAATTATAGCTTTTATTTTCTACAGTACTTTTAGAGCCTGAAGGGCAATTTTCTAATTCTTTTTATGAACAATATTCTACCTAACCACTATAATAAGAGGAGTTTATTTAGAATATACATAATGTATTTAAACAGAATTTTAAAAAGTCCACAAAGTGGACGGATGAAACTTACAGTCCACAAAGTGGACGAATCATCCAAAAGAAGGATGAAACTTATAAAGTAAACAAAGTGGACGGATCATCCAAAAAGGGTGAAACATACAATCTCCACAAAGTGGACGGATCATCCAAAGGAAGGACGAAACTTACAAAGTCCATAAAGTGGACAGATCATCCAAAAGAAGGATGAAACTTACAAAGTCCACAAAGTGGATGGATCATCCAAAAGGGGTGAAACTTACAATGTCCACAAAGTGGCAAATCATCCAAAGGAATGATGAAACTTACAAAGTCCACAAAGTGGACAAACATCCAAAATAAGGATGAAACTTACAAAGTCCACAAAGTGGACGGATCATCTAAAAGAAGGATGAAGTTTACGAAGTCCACAAAGTGGATGGATCATCCAAAAGAATGATGAAACTTACAAAGTCCACAAAGTGGACGGATCATCCAAAAGAATAATGAAACTTACAAAGTCCACAAAAATGGACGGATCATCCAAAAGAAGGATGAAACTTACGAAGTCCACAAAGTGGACGGATCATCCAAAAGAATGATGATAATTACTAAGTCCACAAAGTGAACGGCTCATCCAAAAGGATGAATTCTATTAAGTTCGCAAACCGGACGAATAAAACTTATAGGTCCATAAGGTGGAAAAATCATCTAAAAGAAGGATGAAACATGGTCTAAAAAGCAGACAGATCATCAAAACGGACCAAAATCCATAATCCATTCAACATAAGAAATTGATAGCAGAAATAATGAAAAGTAATGCGACGGTTGAAATTACTTAAATAAATTGTTTACAAAATAGAAAACTACGACGGTTTAAATTACATTATAAATTGTTCCACAAATATTTCCAAAAAAAAAAAAATCTACCCTTCAACTGTAACAGGGTCGGCTTGGGCATCTAGGTCAGGCTGATGAGTGCAGTCCTGGACAGGTTCAGTCTCAACATCCTTCGGGGCCTCATCACTAGGGATTTCACCAAAAAGCTCGTCCGTCCCTTTAGAGTCGACGAGGTGGGCAGGAGTCTGGCCTCCGGCATCGATATTGATATGAGCCAGGTCTAGGTCTGGGAAGGAGGCTTTAACCTGACAGATGCAGTCCTCGAATCTGTCAACAAAAGATGTGCCCAGTTCACTTAAAAGGGCGTCAAAGTCCCGATACTCCCTTATAGCATCATCTTTTGCATGACGGAGTTTCTCAAATTTCTCCGCCAGGGCATCTTTTAGGGCGTCAATCTCCTTCTCCAGTTCACCCTGAACCTGCTCAGATAGTTTAAGCTTCTCTTCATGACGGTGGCACCAGACCTTTAGTTCTGCCAGTTCTTCCTCTATCTTCCCTGCCTTTGCAAGAACACGCTCCAAAGATTTCTCGTGTGCAAGGCAACGGTCCATCAATCTCTTCGCCATTAGAATCGCCTGCACTGATAACAAGTTAGTGTGTGCATTTGAAGAATACGACAGAACGATAAATCCACGGATGCTAACCTGAGCAAGGCTGAATAAGGTTGTCTCCCCTATAGCCTCTGTCGGGTGATTTGCAAGGTCCTCGTAGTCCTCCTCTTTGATGATGGAAGTCAGTTGTGCGAGGGCATACTGCGAGTCCTCTCTAATCAGGACGGAAGCTTTCTCCTTGACGGGATCAGGGTTGGTCATGAGACCTTTACCCTTACCCACGCTAAGTTTAGGGGGCAGCTTCACTGTGTCGGACCCTTGGACGGCTGGTAGGCCCGTCACCAGCCTTGGCTTCTTCCCAGGACGGTCAGCCTTTTCTAGACCTCTTTTGGTAGACGGGTGGGAAGAACCCGTCTTGCAGTCACCTCCAAGCTTTTTCTTGGCTGCAGCCTATTGCTTGATAAGGGCTCTCCTCTTAGCATCGTCCATTTCTACAAAAAAAATAGATGGTAAGAATACAGTAAGAACGTAATAAGGCCAACAACACTTAGTCAAAAGAGACTTACGTTTGCGTATTTTAGAGTCGTATCGATAGGCAGCGGTTGTCGACTCTGGACCGTCACAATACCAATGGAGTGTGTCCAAATTGACGAGCTTTGCCCACATCCTTTCCGACAAGTCAGTCTTCTAAAAGATTCTCCAAAGGAATCTAAATTGTTCAGTAGTAATCTAGGGACGGTTATGCGCTAAAAGAAATGGAAGGTTAGAATAAGGGTGACAATTGAAAAGAAACTAATCAGGACAGACGCATACCAGACGGTGGCATTATGCCCCAAGTCTTGTCGACGGGCATATACTAGTGATCGTTAGGACGACCCATCCAATCGTCCCCTTGAAGGAAGAAGTATCGACCTTTCCAGTTGAGATAGGAGTCTGGGGTCTCGGACACTAGCCTAAGTACCAGGCTCCTTGGTACGAAGCTATACATACCCCTTGACTTGACGATCACGAACGGACTGTAACAATTAAAGAACTCCTCCACTGTTAACCATCTCGTCCCATGAGACATGACGTTGTACAAAACCTCAATGCTCAAGAAAACTCTCCAGGCATTGGGCAAAATTTGGGTGACGGCCAGTCCCAAGTATTGAAGAAGACGACGGTGTAAGGCACTTAGAGGAAAGCGTAGGCTTGCTTTAAGCATCTGCTCATACACCCTAACGTCCTCAAGACCTCTGTAGTAGTATTTCTCGGACTTAAATGGTAGACATATGGGTATGGTATCAGGTATTTGGTATTTCTCCCTTAGTGTGTTGAAATGTGGTGGTTTGATGGAAGAAGTGAAGTTGTTCACCGTCCACAATGGGAGCAGGACGAATTCTCTAAACCCATCTTTATCTATTACAGATTGAACGGGAGGATCTACACCATCTACATTAGAGTCATACTCTGACCCGTCTTCATCTCGCCCTTCATCTTCCACATAGGAAGGAGAGCTGGATGACGATTCCCTCTCCTCAACTGAGGTGCCCGGGTCTGCTTGACCGGACGGATAAACCTCCTCGTAGTCCGCTCCTTCATGGACAAAAGACTGACCGCTTGAAGTGTCACTAGACATCGGACACCTACAAATGATGGGTAAAGGAAATCTAAGACTCTAGTTCTACACGGACGACGGACCAACATACAAAGTAAAAAGGAAAGAAAAGAACGAAGAAGATACTCATAGTTGGACGGTGCGAAGAAGCGACGAGAGAACCGAGTAAACAGTAGAGAAGTAGCTTCGTGAGGTGAGGTGACAGTCACACAAAGAGGACGGTTGCGCTCTGGTTAGCCAAAATTCTTTCCAAAAAGTAGAAATGAAAAGGATAGATGATATATATATATATATAGGGAGAACGGCGTGAAAAATGAAGGGACGCCTCGATTCTAGTAAACCATCAATCGAGTCTCGCCACGTGTCCTCAGCATATTTATGACCCTAATCCAGCCTGGCAATCAATATGCGCCCTTAAAGAATACATGACGGATTCGAAGTAAACTGTCATTCCATGAACCCGGCAATAATATGTGACTGATTCATGGAATGAGGGGGCAACTGAAGAGGAAAAAAAATATGATATGACGGATATAAGGAGGACGGGCCCTTTGTGGACGGGCGTATGTGACACGTGGCAGGTTTTTGGCTCCAAGGTCTCCTAAAGGAAATCAACTTGCGACTCACGTTAGGACTATCATGGTTTCGCTTGACCTACACGCCTAGCCCTAACAAAGAAAACTCCTATAAGGAAAAGGATTAAAGTGGATAGGCAAAGTCCACAAGTTACTCTCCTAGAAGGAAAGGACTTCTTAACCAAGGCATGAATTTCGGCTCTACACTACTATAAATACTTCAAGACCCTCACAAATAAAGGTATGCATAATTAACACAACCCTAGCACTCTAGTGTTGGAAAAGGTTTCTAATTTGACCTTCGGAGGGTATTTAGCTGGCACCACACCGGTGCTCTCTATTAGGTCTTTTCTTTTTGTGCAGGTTTTATTTCAGTCTTGTGAGGATCACGCATCTTATTGGTGATTTCGGCATCATCACAGAGTAATTACAAAAAAGAAAATACTGGCTTGCTCGAAAAAAATATGGCATTACAAAAGGATTGAGGAGCATAACCTAAACCAAAGTAGATATAGTGATCGAGATGCTAAAATGTGGGCCGCAACATTAGCTTCTCTAGGAAGTAGGAATCCAACTATAACTGCAATTTCGTATTAATGTTGCCAATATGAAAGAGTAGAAATCCTCCATGTTTCCGAGTTGCCTGGTGATACAAGAGCATCCACGGAAATCTTTGAGTGGCTTTCTATTGTCACATAATCAAAACATTGGTCAAGAGCAAGCCGAGTAGCCTGCTTCAGTTTCAGCTTGGAAGGGGACTCTTTGACTCCTTTGACTTTTTATTTTACTCCTAATAATCAGCCGTTTTCTTATATGTTGTTCTAAAATGGAGTTTTTTTTTGGGTAAAATATCAATTTAGTCTAGTTCACAATTAATTTGGTCCTTACATTTTAATAGCAGTCAAATTAGTCGCTATTATTTTCAATTTGAAGTTAATTTGGTCTTTATGGTTAACTCAGTGACAAAAAATTACTACATGGAAAATGGTGTGCAAAGTTGACCAAATTGATGCTACCATGACTAATAGATTAATATTAAAAAGTTTTAATTAACATTAAAAAATACATACCCTGGCATTTAATTAAAAAAGCCACCGGACCATGTAATTAAATAACAAAAAAAAAAGTTTACAAAATTAAAATAATTCCTTAAAAAATTCAACAAGTTCTTCTCATTTTTTCATTTATTTTTCTTAGAAAACAAACACACACAAGCCTGAGAAATCAAACCCTCACACAAGATCAAAACACCAAAATCATTGTGCCTGTTTGTTTCTTAGCATCACTTGTACTTTATCGACAACTAAACAAACCAAACTAGAATCTTTTAATTTCCGCTCATCAAAACACACATTGCAAATCACACTTCAAAAATACCATCAAACCCAACAAATACCCAACCCTTTGTCTGTGTCAAAAAAAAAAAAAAAAAATATATATATATATATATATATTTTGTTTTGTTTAAATAATTTCTAAGCAATGAATCATTTGGTATTTTAATATTTTTTTGGTCTTTCAAAAGTTTTAATATCTGCATTTTTGAGTTATTTTTTTGCAGTATCTGAAACTATCTGACAAATTTTTTGCAAGTCATTGCACGTTCAAGCAATGGTTTTTTCATCAAATTGTAACACAAATTAAAGTCATAGATTAAATCATGCAATAGTGTAGTTTCTTAATCAATTTAAGATTTTATAGAATTATTTTAGTCTACCTCACAAATAGGTAGGTTCCCGTGCATAGCACAGTAGCGACTAATGATAAATATATAAAACCGAAGCCTTTGACTTTTTATTAACCTTTCCAGAGCTTGCCACATCATTATCATTTTTTTAAATAAAAGTATTTTTGCTTAGTCCAAACTTAACAAAGAGTGAAACTCTATCTCTCTAACAAGTTCAACTTAAGTTCAAACTCATCATTATTATTTTTTAAACCAAATTATTTTTGTTTAGTTCAAACATAATAAGAAGTGAAATTCTATCCATTTAACAAATCTAACTTAAACTCAAACTCAAACGTTGATAATTTATCTCCAAATTTGCGAGGTTAATCATGAGCACTATAAAAGTAGTGCAAACCTCTATATATTTTTTTTAAGTCAAGTTGAGGTATGAGCTCTTCTTCTATTATTTTCTTCTCCTCTATTTTTTTAAAAATATTTTATTTTATGGTTTTTCATGTATTTTTTAAAAATTAATTTTCGTACATGAGCCACCAAACTCTCTTTAACCATTTTTTACAAGATAAAAAAGCTTAAAATAATTGAAATTTAACTTTCCTACTACTATATATGTCTTTGCTTCACCTCACAATATGAAAGTATGTTAATTTTTTGGGCAGTAAGCTTATATATGATATTTAAGAAGAGGAATGGCTTTTGTTATTTCAATGTGGACTCCTGCTCAACATTTTTTGGCATGGGTCACGTGTTGGTAAGGCTCATTTAAAGTTTAGACTCGTTAAAATTTAAAATTTATTGCTTTATGGGTTTGGGTACTTTTTTTTATTTTTCTTATATTTCTCTTTTGAATAATCATATATTATTTGAATTTTTTCAGTAACTTATTCTTTAATTATATATTTTTTGGTATTTTGTAAGCCTTAGCACCTGAATTTATGTAGTCACACACACACACACACACACACACACACACACACACACACACACACACACACACACACACACACATGAATAAAACTTAGGTACAAAACTTTAGCTGTTGTTCTTTATATTCCACTCTTAAGATTTAGTCATATGGATACTTAACTAAAACATATACTTCCATCCTGTCGATGCCCAACCTCGATCTTTGGCGGTAGAAAGAAAACCGCTGTTGCCTTGGGCCTTTGTTCGACCACCAGCCGTGGCGACAGCTCGCGCATGTTCGGGGCCCGTTAGAGGCCCCTCTTGATGTGAATGGGTATGGTTTGTGTGGAGCTTTGGCTGCTCTCTCTCTCGGTGGAGGAAAGTAGGTCTACCTTTGGCTTTATGGCAGGAATCTGGGCCAAATTTTAGGCGATTACCAAATGTAAAGTGGAGTCGCCACCAATCATTGGGTTTTTCTAAGGTGTGATTGGTCACCTATTTCTAGTTGATTTTATTACCAATCCTAAGTTAAGAAAAATGTCATTTTTCATAATCTAATGTGAATGGCAAAAAATCTTTATTCTTAGATTTGGAATTTTGGTTATGTGTGGGGAAGATGTTAGGCACCCCACAACACCTAGAACTAGAGAGGCTAGCACTGAAGATAAACACAAAGAAGTAAGCAAGCACAGACATGCAAACGTGTGATCCAAACCCTTTGATATGAGCCAAGGTATATGGACGATGACAAAGACCATAGGGTCTAGATCGAGTCCTAACCACATGGCCAAAAGACAAGAAAGAAAGGTAAAGTGATAAAAGGGCTACAATAGCACATGGCAAGACAAACGTAGCCTAGGTTTAAGCACACAAACATGGCACGAAGCACACAAGCACAGGGAAGATGGCATGAAGCAAGTAGAGTAGAGATCTAAACACACGAGCATGTAAGAACATAAATTCGGACATATAAGCATGTGAAAACCTAGATTCGAGCATGCAGGCGTGTAAAAATGTAGATCTAAGCATAGGCATGGCAATGTGTGTGTGAGTGAACATGTGAAAGCTAGCACATAAACATGGAAGAACATGAATCCAAGCATATAAGCATGTACGGATGCAGATCTAAGCATAAAACATGGCAAAAAGCATATGAGTATATAGATCCGAGCAAAGCGTAACCATAGACATGGTATCAAGCACATGAGCACATAACCCTAACATCAAAACAAAGCAAAAAGAGGAACAAAACAAAGGAAACATGGTATAAAACCCTAAGCATAGAGATCTAAACATATAAGCATGTAAGGACCTAGATCTACGCACAAAACATGGCATAAAAACCCTAAGCATGTAGATCTGAACATATAAGCATGTGAGCAAGAATAAAAGAACATAGATCTAAGCTAAGAACATGCTAGAAACAAGGTAAAGCAAAGAAACATGTCAAAGAAAGCAACAAAGCATATTATCATGGCAAAAAGAGCAAGAACATGCTAGGGAAAAGATTTAGAAGGTTAGGGGTGCGGATGATAGCTAAAAAGCTACATCTACACCCCTAAACCCCAAATCCAAAGTGTAGAACCAAGGAAAGGAAGATTGAGTGCAAAAGCAATACCTTGTGTTCTTGGTGAAAAGGGAAGAATCAAGAGACTTTGATGTGTTTTTTTTTTTTTTTTGGAGTTTTTTTGGGTGTTTTTTGGTGTTTGGGAGAGAGAAAAAAAAAACATAGAGATCAACTGGGCATAAGGCAAATTTTAGAAAAAAATGTGTGTCCCCCTGTCTGGGGCATGCTTAGGGTTATTTATAGCCCTAGGAGCAAAAATCGAGGCAGTGACCATTGTAAGGCCGCTAATGGCCTTTCAATGGCCACCGGCCTCAATCCTCCTCTGATCGGGCTAATCTTGACTCCTTTGGATAGATCTTTATTTTTAAGTTTCTAAAAAGGTATGGAACTTAAAAATCCAATGGTCGGATCAAAAGTTATGGCTCTCAGAAGTTTGCAGTGCATTGATTGGTGCGTCATTCCGGTTTTCGTGATATCTCGGCCGTTCTAACTCCGATTTCAACCCATGAATAGTCGTTGGAATGAGAATTTGATAATATTTGCAGTGACATTGGTTTCAACCTATTTCGACAGACAGATCAAAATAAGAGCTTTTGGACACTCGAGATCTACTTTGGGTCAAACTTGATCAAACTCAATCAAAGTTGCTAAAAGTCTCCGAGAAGCTCAAGTTTGAAGTAAAAATGTGAAAAATGTCGTTTTGTGAGAGTTTGGACCTTGTTTGACCTTCGGTTAAACCTAGAATTAACTAGGGTCATTTTCGTCACTTTAGTAGAAAAAGTCACTTTGGGTACTCTGGTGCCTAAACGGGTTGCGCCACGTCGTTCTAGAGGTTCTCATGACCCTGTAGAGAGAAAATAATATTTTTGGATTTTCAGGAGTTCAACAAGCAAATCGAGGGTGAACAAAATACGGTATCAACACATCTCATGAGAAAAAATTCATATGATAGAATCTCAAAAAGGGAACCTAAGGAACAACACCTAAGTACTATGCTTAAGTCTTGCTCTTAGATATATATATATATATATATATATATATATATATATATATATATTCTATAATTTGCAGGCTCTAAATTTTTTGATTTCTTTCAATAGTTATAGTTATGGATTATTCTTTTAAAGGTAACCTATTTTTCTCTTATATTTCTCTATTATTTAGTAATATATATTTTGTTTTGTTTCAATAATTACTAAGCAGTGAAACATTTAATTCTTTAATATTTTTTGGCATTTCAGAAGTTTTAATATTTGAATTTTTGAGTTATTTTTTTGCAATATCTGAAATTGTCTGACAAATTTTTTGTAAGACATTTCACGATTAAGTAATATCTTCTTTATCAAATTGTAACACAAATTGAACTCATACAAGAGCAAATCATGAAATGGTATAGTTTCTTAATCAATTAAAGATTTTATAAAATTATTTTAGTCTACCTCACAAATAGGTAGGTTCTTGTGCATAGCATGGACTAACGACTAGTATACGACATTACATGAGTTTTCTATCATTAAACGTATAAAACACATATTAAAAGTTTTGCATATCACACAATTTTCTGTAGTTAAACGTGTAAAACACATATGATCCTTTTACAAAGTTTTTTTTACTTGCCCATATTTTAGTACCTTTTTTAATAGTAAAGTTATTTATTTTATAAATTGTGTCATTATATTCAATAACAAGATTATCATAACCACTAATTTTAGTTTTTTTATTATTTATAATTTGATAATTACAATAATTGAAGAATGACAGATTTTTAGCATTGGAGAACAATGGCCTGAACAACGAAAGAAACAAGAAAATTTAAAGAACAAACAGTAATTTTAATTGCTTGAAGGCATGATGAAATTGCTTTCATTAGGCAATATTTGCTCCCACAACCAAGTTGTTAAAGATTTTTTACAAACTTGTCCCAAAAATATAATCAAATTTATTGGATTCTATACATTGCAATCATGAAGAAGACTTAGAGGGTTTCTACTATTTTTAACAGAAAAATATGAAGTTAACAAGGAAGTGAAAGTTAAAACATATATATAGAGCATGGGATAGCAATTACTATTGGGTTAAGATAGATTGACCTCGGTTAATTAATTCAATTACCCAAGTTGATTAATTAGGTTCAATTGCATGCAAATCGTGGAGGTACCAACAAATCACCAAAAACATTAAATACAGCGGAAAATAATTTTGACACGGTAATTTGTTGACAAATGGGGAAAACCTCACAAGACAAAAACTCTACTGGGTGATTTTAAGGTCATCACTATCAATAATTCACTAATTAAAAATCAAGCAGTTATAAGCATAAGGAATCTTACCACCTACCCTTGGCCTATCCCAAAATATCAACCTGCGGTTGAACCTTCGCTTCAATACCCAATTGGACTTGATCTTGTAGTAACCTTCTTTCCCTTGACGCATAAACCTCCAATTAATGACTAACCTTTTTGCACAGATCCTAAGCACGTGACTAACTCCAACAACCTAAACAAATGTTGTTGACTACAAAGTTCTTCACTTCATCAACAATGAAGATCTAGAAGCACTAGGTTACAAATCCCTTTGGTGTACAAATGCAATAGCTTCACGCAGAGAAGATAAGTCTCTTAGTCTTTGTATTCATGTGTGATGACCTTTAAAATAAGCTTTATATGTGTCTAGGGTTGTGAGAAAAGAAACCTCAAGCAAATATGCAAGGCTGGACCGAATTTCAGATATGAAAATTCTGAATTCGTAACTCTCGATAGATCGAGCTGCAGTTGAGTTATCTATCGAGTTTCACATTAAGTCTCGATGGCAGGCATCTGTCGAGTTATCTGTCGAGACTTAATAAACATCTTTTCTTTACTTATTTCTTGGACCAATCTTCATATTTTTAATACTTGATTTGAACATGTTTCTTGAAGTATTAAACACATCTTAGATCTACCTAATTACAAGTAAAATACATTTTTTCAAAGGATTAACCAATTACAATATAACCCTAACAATCACAATTTTGGTCATAAAACTATATAGACCGCAATTTTTGGTCAAGTGGTGCAACTTTTGGTCATAGAACTATATAGACCGCAATTTTGCATAATTTCACCTAGCCCTCACTTGACACACGATCAAGCCATCTTCAGACAGATTATGAGAAGTTATACCAAAAATAATGGTATAAAATTAGTTCCAACGACGACGTTGATGACAAAGATTAACTTTGTTCGATCTTTCTTGATAGTATTATCAGTGGGAGAAGTTACTGGCACATCAAAATCATCCCCAAGGTACAACAAAATAACCACCTGTTGTATACTAGACAAATATATACAAATTTGTAAGGTAAAAGCTCCACAAAAGATAATACCTCCTATGTATACCCAGAAAATAGGAAAGTTTTTATTTTTATTATTTATTCAAAGAGTGGAAGGCTGTAGGAAAGAAGGTGGCTCTGGAAGGAGTTTAGGAAGAAACTCTCTTTTGTGTAGTGTAAAGAGATCCCACAAGAGAGCTTTTAATATGCCTAAGAGAGAAAAAAAAAAAAAAATAAATAAATCTTAAAAATGTAAACTAAATGAAACTAGGTTTAACTCGCACCACTTAACAATATAATAATGGACAATAATCAACACTAAAGTTATAGAAATGGGGAAATAGTGCGATACCACTCTCTCTTGTAGGTGGTTTATGAAAACGGGTAAAACAAAAAAACTTCTACAACGTACACAATGTTTATAAGGAATTATAAAGAATGCAGTGCACCGTGGAGGAGCATGCAGTAAGTGAGAATGGCATTATATGGATGCAAGTAAATACTATCTCCATATATGACATTTAACAATATATAGTAGAACTATCTTTTTATTGTGAAATTATATTTCTTTCTAAATACAGTATTTTATATTTTTTTTAATTTATTGTAAACTTGAATTATGCATATATAAACTTAAAAAGTAGAGTAATCTTTATTTTGTTATAAAGATACTCAATAATTAGATGAAAAAGGTCATTTCATATCACAAATAGTCTACACCGATAGTCTACACACAGAAGGCATAAGGATACAATTCCATCTAAAACATACCAGACACAACAAAGAGTGTTTCTTATTACAATACCATACATGCCCTTTAGATTCAAAGCTTAGCAGACACACCGATGTGTCTTACAAGTTCCACGGACCCATATGAAACACAACCATCCAAAACCATTAAGAAATGCTAGTACTTCCATATTTGGGCTTAACCATTGCCAAACCTTTTCCTCATTTGTTCAACATATTCATAAACCTTCTTCTGGTCAGGAAGAGTCTTGGCCACAGTCTCTTTCTGCAAGCACCTCTTAGCCCATGCAACAATCTTGGGGCACTCTGCCTCCATGCTGAATTCTCCTAAGGTCTCAATTGCATAGAACCAACTGTAGTAGGGGATAAGAGAAAGGTCCACAAACCCAAATGTTTCACCCCCAAAGTAAGGCTTGTCCCCTAGCTCTCCCTCCAATATCTTGAAGATTTCAAAGAATTCCTTCTTGCCTGCCTCTTTTTCTTCTCCTTTTGTGGTCCATATCTTCCTTAAAACTTCAATAACCTACATATTCCACACGTTTTACTACCACTTCCCACATATTATATAACGTGCATGAACAATGACATTAACAGTAGTGAATTTCAATTCGATTCCACTAGGCTAGGAGATTATTTCTTTAAACCTAAGCAAAGGCGGAAGGCCCATATAAGATGCTCTTATTTGCAGGACATTAATCTTACTCAAATATATAAATCCGTGGTAAATCAACTTACATTATTGACGGTGGGATAGAAGAACAAGACTCAGTATATTGGACTTAAAATCACATTTTTTTTTTTTAAATCACAACACTTTCTATGATCTGCTAGAACTCGCAAACTTTAATCATGTTTGGTCAAAATGTCAAATTAAGTACTAGAGTCATCATGTCTAATTGAATCTTACAAGTATCATAGCCATTACAAGACCTGCAAAATACTAAACTCTAATAGAATCTAAACATTAAACACATAACAGTTTTTTTTTCAGAGAAATCTGGTGAATCTAACTTAATATTAATCCTAAAAAAAATAATAAAAGCAAAAACAGAACGCACAAAAGGAAAGAGTGAAAGAAATCGCAGAAAACGTACCTTTTTATCAACAAAATCAGCCCAGAACCTGGAATGAGCTCTCTGGTAAGGATCAATGGGCAGCAATGGACAACTGTCCTTCCAGACCTCATCTATGTACTGAACAATGATGAGGGACTCACACACCGGTTTCCCGTTGTGGATGAGAACTGGGATCTTCTTGTGAATGGGGTTCATCTCTAAAAGGAGAGGACTTTTGTTCCTCAAGTCCTCGTCCTTGTACTCATACTTGATACCCTTCTCAGCGAGAGCAATCCTCACCCTCATCCCAAACATACTGGGCCAGAAATCTAGCAGAACCACCTCGTCCGCCATTGTCACAGAACAGAAGATATTGAAGCAAAATAGAAAGGGCAGGGAAAAGCAAGGAGAGATGAAGAAGTGAGATGGTATGCAAAAAACGCTTGGAAGTATGACTTTGACTAAAAAGTATTCTAGTACTCCCTAGACTATCTTGTGAAATAATTTTGATTACCAAATTCGTTCTTAGTTTCTGGATCCTTCCACAATCCGGTCGATGTCATTGCTTTGCTAGCTCATATAATTTTTCACTGTAGCATTGCTTACAGAGTGGGTGTAGCGTCCTTGGCTTTTTTTTTTTTTTTTTTTAATATCAACTGCTTATGTGTCTTCTTGTTTAAGTGACAGCTGTCCCTAATTGTAGCATTTCCTCCAAACACGGAAATCCGCGTCCTTTAATACTGGCATGCTCCAAAAAAAATATGGCTAAACCAAAGTCGATAGCTAGTCTGTTTCATATTGTCAGAGATGCTAAAATGTGGAACGCAACATTAGCTTCTCTAGGAATTAGGAATCCAACTATAACTGTAATTTGGTATTAATGTCGCCAATCCGAAGGAATAGAAATCCTCCATGTTTCTTAGCTGCCTGGTGATATAAGAGCATCCAACGAAATCTTTGAGTGGCTTCTATTGTCACACAATTAAGGACGGTATGGTAACCGGCTTAAATAATAAAAACTGTTGTTTAAATATCACAATACGTATTTTCACGCACTTTTAATTTACACGTATATTTACAAAATTTAAATAAAGTTACTAAAAATTTTGACTAAAATGCAAAATTTACTCTCTAAATTTCATTATTTTTCAGTCCTTTTAATTATTTTTTTAATTTTATAAAAAACGTTAATTTAAAAAAAAAAAAAAACAGAACCAATTAAATGTGCAAACAAGTATTTATTTGGTTTGGGCTTCCGTTCGATGGTTCTTCGCTCGTTCTTGTTCTTTCAATCCAACTTCGCACACGTGTCTAACTCGAAACGTGGATCGGAAACATTGATGGGTTCGGAGTCCTGCGAGGAATTTCTGGTGCGGTGTGGCCATAAGATTATTTGTTGAATTTGTTTGTTCAATGAAATCTGGTTTAGCATAGCGAGGTTAAGGTCAGATTGGGAGCAATTGGAAGTGGAATTGGAACGAGGGAGTGAGAGTGAGGAGAATGGCGAAGAGGTACCTTTTGTTGCGGTCCTTGCGGAGGAAATGGTGGAAATGCCTTCGTGTTGTGCTGATTGGAAATCGTTTATACTAATGTGGAAGGCAGAAGGGTTTTTTTTTTTTTTTTTTTTTAAAGGAAGGCAGAAAGAGCTTGAGTAGCTTGAGCTGAAAGAGAATAATGTAGAAACTATAAAACAAACAATTAGTTGGCTTTCTGTTTGCACATCTAATTGGCTTTTTGTTTTTTGTTTTTTTTTTTTAAATTAACTTTTTTTCTAAAATTAAGAAATAAATATAAAAATAAAACTTAAATATTAAAAAAAAAAAGTTAACGGCTAAAACTAACACTCTAACAGCACATTGACGGAGGATTTAATTAGAAATGAATGAAACTTAGAGGATTGAAATGAAAAAAAAAAAAACTCAAACTTATAAGGTTGAAATGGAAAATGGTGAAACTGGGAGAGTGAGTTTTGCATTTTGACCAAATATTTTTTTACCAAATGGGCCCTAAAACTTTGGTCAAGAGGAAGGAGTAGCCCACATGAATGGTCAAGAGCAAGGTGAAAATATCAATTTAGTCTTGGTCACAATTAATTTAGTCCCTTTATTATAATAGTAGGTAATTTAGTCTCTATTATTTTTAATTGGAAGTCGATTTGGTCCCTACCATTAATTCACTAACAAAAAATTATTTCGTGGAAAATGGTGTGCAGAATTGGCCAAACTGATGTTGACATGTTAATAAATTAATATTAAAAATTTTTAATTAACATTAAAAAATAACACCTCGGCATTTATTTAAAAAAAAAAAAAAACCAGTGGACCATGTAATTAAATAAGAAAAAAAAGTTTACAAAATTAAAATAATTCCTTAAAAAATTCAACTAGACCTTCACATTTTTCCATTTATTTTTCTTAGAAAACAAACACACGCAAGCCCTAGAAATCAAACCCACACACAAGATCAAAACAACAAAATCACTGTGCTTGTTTGTTTCTTAGCATTAGTCGTACTTTATTGACAACTAAACAAAGTAAAATTGGAATCTTTTAATTTCCCCTCATCAAATCACACCCCAAAAATACCATCAAACCCAACGAATACCCAACCCTTTGTCCATGTCAAAAATAAATTCAGCAGTCAACACAACTGGTATCAGGGGCCCCATATATGCTATCATTTGATCCTCCCATCAATATTTATGTGGTTAGTACTTGCAAACACAGAATTGGATAAACCAAAGTAAAATCAGCTATTAGAGGAAAATCTTAGACAAGAAAGTTCAAAAATGAAAAGCATTTGCTAGGTAGGCTTCTTTACGATTTCACAAATGGCGAAGAGAGATTTAGATCTAAGGAAAACTCTTAAGGTCAAATGAACTTCTTGAGTGAGAGAGTGGGCCTGTGTGAAACCGATAAAGAGAGAAAGATGATTTGAGTTGAGAGAGAGTGGATATGGTACAAGGCTGTTATCAAGTTGATTTGGTTGTTTTGCTTTTGCCTATGGGTTTGATTTTCTAGGATTATGTATTTGATTCCGTGTTTTTTTAGTAAGAAAAACAAATAGAAAATGAAAAAAATATTATTATATTAATTTTGTGAACTCTTTTTTTGTTTTTTATTTTTTTTGTTACTTAATTACATGGTCTAGTGGTTTTTTTTTTTTTTTTTTTTAATAAATTGGGTGTGAGTGATGATGGTATAATAGCTAAGATTTCCTAGCGGTTGGTGTCTTTGTCTTATAATTATTGGAGTAATTCGTGAATTAGACTTTGTGGGGAAGAGGTTAGGGATTTCAATCCCCCCATTGTGTTCTTTTTTATTTTATATATTTTTTTTTCAAAAAACATGTGGTAGTCTATGTGAAACCCAAGTTGCATAAAAAAATATTGGCGTAAATGCACTTTTAGTCCTTACATTTTGACGTTTTTTTATTTTAGTCAATACATTTTATTTTTACCATTATTAGTCCCTAAACCAATTAACGCTCCTCATTTTAGTCCTTGAAGCACCATTCCGTCACCAAACTAACGGGAAAACTGACGGATTAATAAAATAGTATTTTTTTTTACACGTTGGACAATATAATAACTGGCCAAGCTCACGTGAATCAATTTGGCGCGTAGAGGTAAGGAAAATCCCCAAATTGTTTGACCCTAGATCAGCCTCTCAGTCTCTCTCAAACCATCAGCCTCTCAAACCATCTCTGCTACTTGAAGCCACCATCATCATCAACCATCTCTGAAGATCTTCAACCATTTAAGTCCTTGATCAGATGGAAGCAAGCTCTTCAACCAATTCAAACTTGAGGAGGAGAGCTCCATTTAGGTGCTATTGTGGACAAATACCAGTTTTAGTCGTTTCGTGGACACCAGACAACCCTGGCAGAAGGTTTTATGGCTGTCCAAACTACTGGGTATTTCAATATTTGAGTATTTTTTTTAATTAATCATGTTTTTTCTATTGGGTTAGTTCAAGCTTTGTTACTGTTGGTGGGTTATTCTATTTTAGTGAGATGGGGTTTTCTTCCTCTTCTTTGTTTTTGCTTTTTTTTTTTGGCGTAATGTCTATTATTTTATGAGAAAACGAGGGAAAATCTAGGAAAATTGATATTGAATCATGGGGTTTTCGTGTTTTAATTTTTAATTCATTGGGGTTAATTTGTATTTAGTTTTTCTGGGTTTGGAAGCAATAATTTTGGGTTTTACTAAGCTGTTTGGTGGTGTAAAAAATGGTGGGGATTTAAGTTGTGTGTAATGAAGTTTTGTATCAGTAATGAAGTTTCATATAGGTAATTTTGGGATTCAAGTTGGAGTTTCACCAGCCTCATGAAAATGCTCTGAAGAAATTTTTTTCACATCAGAAAAATACTCAGCTAGTAGGAGTTGTATATTTGAGATAGGTAACCAGTGTGGTAGTGGAGAATTATCAATGTTAATGTTTTCTTAAAAGTTGAATTTTGTTGGTTGGGTTAGTTTATTGATCTTCAATGTTAATGCTTTCTTAAAGAATGTTTTGAAAAAGTGTTGTGTAATGTATAGAACTTTACTTGTTTCATGGAAAATGAATGGATAGTTGAGAATGACTTTTCTATTTTAATTGTCATGCTTTTTTCTACTGCACAGTCTTGTCAAATTGCTTCATTTTTTAAATTTGAAATAATTAATATTTTGTGCAGTGGCTTCTTGTGAGCTAGCAAACTTCAACTCTGTGTTCATAGATACCAATTGTAAAGCCCAAGTCCTCTAGTTCTCTAGAATTAATGAAATCGGAGGGGAATGATTCTTTAGACACTATCATCAAGCAATAAAAGAGCCTATTTTGTCTTTCTCAAGGCTTGGGGACAGCCCAGTTCAATTGATCTAATTGCTTTCTTAAGGAATGTTTGCTTAATGAATTTATTGCTTGTTCATTTACAAAATCAAAATGAATTAATATACTAGAAGACCAAACAGCTACAACAACACCAAAAAACAAAAAAAGAGTTTCTTAACTAGATATTCACACCATCATGTTTTGCTATGGTTATATATAAACAACAATGTTTTTTCAATTTCATGTTAATTATACAGTCCATATTGGTCATTAAGTAGCTTGATGGATGAAGAAATTGGTTTGTATTTCAGGTTGGGCGAAAGTGCAAATTCTTCCAATGGCGTAATGATGAGATATGTGAACGTGGTAAGGTGCTCATCCCAGAGCAAAGGCAACAGATTATCAAACTAGAGGCTGAAGTTGCAAGATGCTACAAGAGAGAGAAGTTTTAGATTGTGGCTTTGGCATTTTTATTGGTGATATGTGGGATTTGTCTCTTTAATTGTATGGGTACGTAGATAGGTAGTGGAAGTTTGATTAGGCAGCAAGTGGGAAGTGTGGAAGTGTTTATGTTTAGTTAGGTGGGTGGTGGAAGTGTATGTTTGGTTAGCACATTACATAGATGGGGGAGCTTCAATATCCTGTAATTGCTAATGCATAGGGCTGGCAATGTGTAAATTTTTTGGTTAGGTAGTTAGCATGGAAACACCTGCTTGAACCTTTTTTTTGTACCATTCCTAGAATGAAATGAATACCCCTATTTTCTATCTATGTTATTCAATGAATACCCCTATTTTTTTGTGTGTAAATCTAATTTCTGATAGTGATTGCACGGGTGCAGGGCTTTGCTTTTACCTTGAGCTTTCTTTGTGCAGTGTAGCTCAGTCTTCAACTAAACACATTCATGACTCAGTAAAGGTTTAAAGATATATAATTAGTGTGCCTTAATTTATGTGAATATCAGAAAGATATGAATTAATTCACTTGCAATCCTACCAAAGGTACATGTGAAAAAATCCAAACTAGCCAAGATCAGTTTGTTCTATGTTGCAGTGTTCCCAACCACTAGGATTTCCATTCTATTGTTACAAAGAGATTCCTAGAGAGGATGTGTCATATAACAGTATCAGATGAACCCACCAATTGTCCATTTTGACTTGTAATTAATCCAATGGCATAGATGCTAGCTTATTTTAGAACAAACCTTTAAGTTTTACTCTTCATTCTCATTCACAAGTCCAAGAGTCCTTGGTTTCAGCCTCTACCACTGCATATGCAAGTGGGAAATACTCCTCATTAGGATCTCTGCATACTGCAGTAATCAACTGCCCCCCTGACTTGTTCTTCAAATGGCAGTCATCCAAACCAATGAATGGTGCATCCAGCCAAAAACCCCTTCTTGCAGCCCTCCAAACATATGTATAGCCTCTCAAAATAAGGCACCCCACACACCAAATCCATCTCAGCTGCTAGATCACCATCATGGAAGGTATGTACCTTCATAAGTATGGTACTACCAGGACTAGCCCTTCTTAATTCCTCACAAAACTCCCACAGCCGGTTGTACTATTGTGTATAAGCCCCATCAACATATTCTCGAGCCTTATCCCTAGCCCTACTTGCTTTTCCTGCACTTATGTTTAGGGTATACTTCTCATGGACAGCCTCTTGGATGTCTTTCAGCTTGATATTAGGCTGCCTTTTCACCTTCTTCATCAACTTCTTCCCAATGTATGATGAAGTACACCTAGGATTCTTATAACTTCTAGAGCAGATGTGTTCCAATGTTAATGTCCTTATTTGGTAGCTCCTCTCCCTTAGCACCTTTGTTAGATAGGCAACAAACTTGCACCCTTCTTGGCAAACAGCTCTTACCCTTTGTAGATCATTTTTAACAAATCTAATCCCCCATCCACCATGAACTGCATAATCTGTTATAGCTTCCTTGAATTTCTTAGGAGTAGTAAACATCATATCTTTCTCAAAATAAATATGCTCAGCCCTAGCCACTGGCTTAAATACAGGGAACTTCCTCACTTGCTCTTCTTTAAGTTCCCTATCATCTCCCACATATGTCCTATTATCATCCTCAGACTCATCATCACTATCATACCCAAGCTCATCATCAGATGATGATTCCACAAGACTGTGCAGTTCCTCACTCTCATAATCAGAGTTCATTACACCAGCACCCATTTGGCCTAGTTCATTAACATCAGCATCATCCTTACCATTCCAACTATCATTACTATCTTCAACAAAGTCCCTAACACCATGGTTTAACTCTACATCATCTTTGTGGCCACTCCCTCCACCATCACTTCCCATACTATCACTGCTATCACTTATTTCAAAGACCTCAGGTGGGTGCTCAATGATAGGTTCTTTACCTACTCTCCTTGAACCCACTTGAGAAGAAGCCACCTCAGTAGGAACATTAGCATTAACTTCAAGCTCATCTTCATTGTTAAAAGTTTGATCATTAGCATACATGTCATCATTATCATAAAAACTGTAAAAATCATCCCCATCATTTTCACTGCCATCATCCTCACTGCCATCATATTCACTACCATCTTCATTGTCATAATAACCTGTAAAGTCTTGCTCCAATGCCAATGGCTGCATACCCTCACCAGCATCCTGTTCTTCATCAACTAATATAGGGTCATGTATTGGGTGCTCTACATACACATGAATATCTTGATGACCCCTCACTAATTTTGTCAGGTACATGGCATCACTATCATTAACAATCAAATGGAAGTCTTCTAGTTCTTGGTCCACTCCAGGCATTTTATACCATAGCCTGCTAACAAATGTGTACCCAAAGTCCTTACATATACTCTCTATCTCAACCTTGGACCACCTGTCAGGGTCACAATTATCAACTACATCTACTGCACCTCCCACATATTTTCGACCATTCTCAATAAAATGGCCACCATGATGCACAGATATACTAAATAGCTCATCCATTCTACATGCAACATAGCACCAAAACCAATTAAACAATGCTAGTTACAGAACAAAACAAGTATTATTTCAAACAAAATATATATTATATTTAACAAAACAACACTATACCTAATAAAATATTCCATTATGCATGCAGACAACACAACACTTAATCAAATATTTAAGCAACAATACAACACTTAATCAAATATTTAAGCAACGATACAACACTTAATCAAATATTTAAGTAACAATACAACACTTATTTCAATAGTTTTGTCATACTAAAAGAAACAGAGAAGAGTAATTTTTCATGCACGGGGAACACATAGACCACAGTGTAAACCACAAACAAACACATGCCGACAAGAACCAACAAACAGTCAAAAAGCCAAAATATACAAAAACATTGTAGCCCTTACTAGGAAAAAGCCAACAAGCTTATTGTAAAGCTATAAATAAGGACAGAGAGAATACCTTTTCACAAAGACGGGGGTATCCCAGCTTTCATTTTCTCCACTCCATGAAAAGTGTGGGTATCAAGTGACAGAGATTGATAGAGATGGTGATGATGGTTGTTCGGCAGAGGCAAAGACTTTCAGAGATGGGTTTTGAGAGATGGGTTTTGATGATGGTGGCTTGAGAAAGAAGTGGAATTTTTCTTTAGGATGATGATGGCAATTCGGCCAAGGCAGAGACTTGCAGAGATGGGTTTTGAGAGATGGTGGTTTGAGAGAGAAATGGAGTTTTTCTTTAGGTTGATGATGGCAATGGTGTTTTTCTTTAGGTTGATGATAGCAATGGAGTTTTTCTTTAGGTTGATGATGGTTGTTCGGCAAAGGCAGAGGTTTTGAGAGATGAGTTTTGAGAGATGGTGGTTTGAGAGAGAAATGGAGTTTTTCTTTAGATTGACAATGGTAATGGAGTTTTTCTTTAGGTTGATGATGGCTATTTGGCAAAGGTAAATGCTTTGAGAGATGGGTTTTGAGGGATGGTGGTTTGATAGAGAAATGAGGTTTTTCTTAAGGTTAATGATGATTGCTGTTCTAATTTGGGAAAGCTTTACCTGCGCGCCAGAGGTAGGTGTAGGTGAGTGACCCACACATGTGGGGAAAGCTCCAGATTGTTTCAACAGTGTTAATTGTTGGTGAGTTTGATTTCTTTCCGTTATTATATTGTCCAACGTGTAAAAAAAAATATTATTTTATTAATCCGTCAATTTTTCCGTTAGTTTGGTGACGGAATGGTGCTTCAAGGACTAAAATGAAGAGCGTTAATTGGTTTAGGGACTAATAATGGTAAAAATAAAATGTAGGGACTAAAATGGAAAAATGTCAAAATGTAGGGACTAAAAGTGCATTTACGCCAAAAATATTTTATTTCCACCATTAACCACATCATTATTTTCTATCCATCTCTTAATTAATATTAGGAACAAGTTTGACACATTGCCAAAAGGTTATGAACTAAACTAAAACAACTGAAACATTAGGGACTATAAAATGCAAAAGTTAAGGACCATATATAATGGTAACAAAACTTATTTTTTAAGTAATCATTTTGACATTTTTATTTTCAAAATCCGTCGGTTCAAACAGTTATGTTTATATGTAAAGAGTAAGTAGATTATATTTATGTTTATGTTATGTTTATAATCTCAATTAGTGGGGTTGAAAGAGTAAGTAGACTACGTGTTATCCCACTAGGATACTAAGTTAGAACCTAGTTCCATTTGACAATGAAGTTAGAACTGCACCCACTAGGATACTAAGATATGCTATGATGAACTGCCATTTCCTCTTCCCTTTTGTGAAGCAGAATAGCACGATTCCCAACATGGCCCCAATAGATTTCCTCAAAACCAGGTTCCTCATCGTTTTATTCGGCTGATACTCCTTGGATGAGTCAAAATCTTCTGTCCTATTTTTTCTACTCTATTGTATACTCCATCAATAAAAACTTGTCACGTGTTCACCTAATTAATTAAATATTACTATTAATTAATAACGGTAGCATTAATAAGGCAATAATGATAGTATTTAATTAATTAGGTGAATACGTGATAAGTTATTATTGGTGGAGTATAGAGTGGAGTAGGAAAAGTGGAACAGAAGATTTGGATTCTCCTTGGATGCCACCTTGGATAAATGTGGGGAAAGCGAAGATGAGTTTCCTGTATTAAGAAAACAAAAAAGCATTTTAAGTAATTTGACAAATGAAAATAAATAATTTATAACCAAAAGACGAAGGAAAAGAAGAACCAATTGCATCGAAGCCTAAAATTAAGCCTGATAAAATGAACAAAATTGCAATAAGCATTTTGAATATATGCATTTTTTTTTTGTGCTAGGATAAATTAAACAAATAAAGAAGATATATGTATATATATATATATAGAGAGAGAGAGAGAGAGAGAGAGAGAGAGAGAGAGAGAGAGAGGTAAAGTTTAAAGAAAGTCCAATTAGAATTTCAAATTAGAGTTCAATTTTGCGTCATATGTCCAACTTAATGTGAGGACCACACTTCCAAGTGTTCAATTAGAATTTGAAATTGAAGTCCAATTTTTGCTCCATTTGTCTTAATTTATGTGGGAACCACACTATAACTATCCTTTTAGTGTCCATTTCAGATTCACTTTGTTTCTTTAATATCTGATAAGAGCGACCTACTTTCCTTTCAGAGAATTTGAATTATTTTAATTCAATATAAAAAAACGAGAATTCTAATATAAATAAAATATAAAAAAAATCTAATCATGCATCTTACTCAATATATAAAATTAGAGGAAGGGAGAGCCTAATAATAGTAATAATAGACACAAACAAGTTTAAGTTTATTAAATTTATTGTTATTGTTTTATTTTTATTATTATTAGTTGTTAACCATGCTTCGCGCGGTTAATTTTTTTCTAATTTGTAAATATTATAATTAATTAAACACATTTTTAAAAAGAATTAATTATTTCAAATACAATTATTTTTTTAATATATAAATAAGTTCTTTTATTATTATTCCGTGCAGGCCTATTTTAATTTGTAGTTGGTTTTGATTAGAATTTATTGTTCTATTGAGAAGATAAGTTATAAATGTCAAGTGCACCTGATGACTAGGTTAGTGAAACAAAGTTATCTTCCCACTCAATAGCATAATCATATAATGCATAGTAGTCAATATTGATAATTTTAGATTAGATATATAATTAGCTATATTATAACTTTTTTCCCTCTGCTACAAATATTTAGGTTATGATCATTGTTGATACCATAATAATAATTGGTTTGTTTATTGCAAAACGTTGGCTGGCTCATTTTACCATATATATATATATATATATTTGCATATTACTAAAATTGAACATTGGGAAACTATATATCAATTTCGATCCAAATCAACCTTTGAATCAATGCCTTTCTGATATAGAGCCAACACAAACTAAAATTTAATATAATAGTAGGACAATAATTTAGAAGTGTTTTTTATTCAAAGACCAAAACTGGAAGTAATTGGATTAAGACACTGCCATGAGTCCTTTGTAAAGCATGAAAATAATATGACAGGTACTAAACAAGTTGATATATAATATTTATTGTGTGCTTGGTTTTCAATGGTTTTTATGATAATTCTGAATCATTTGTTTGAGGTTTGAGAATGATTAATTCTCATTGGTACATTGTGTTATATTTTGTTCCAATCATTTCGTGATTTTTGTTGTATTTGAATACAATAATTTCTTCTTTAATCACACTCGCTCTGAAATTCATAATTTTGGCTCTAGATTTAAAAGCCACGGAAGGTAATTCTTTCTCTATTTCTCTCTTCATTCCAAATTGTAAATATCTTATATTTTTTATTTATTTATTAAAATGTGGTAAAGTAGACCATTTTATTTATTAAAATGTGGTAATATTTTTTTTGGCTCTAGACCATTTTGATATATATTATTGTCCTACTATTTAAATAAATTTGGTTTGTGTTAATTGGTTTTGGTTCAAGAAGGTTCAAATTCAATTATGATTTGGATTTTAATTTGAGATCTTTCATATATATAATTTATATTTTGTGTGATTGAGCATGAAGATTTTGACTAAAGTAAAATGATTGGTGGAAAGAGCCAGTCAACAAAAGACCAATTTGGTACAAATTAATGTCCTGCTATTTTAAAAAGCAATGGATGCTCTCAAAAAATTCAATCAAAACCCTATAATTTCTTCTTTAATATCTCTCTCACTCCAAAATTCATAATTTTGGCTTTGTATTTAAAGCCATGGAACATATTCTCTCTCTATTTGTCTCTTGATACCAGTTTGTAAATATCTAATATTGTTTGATTAAGATGTGATGATTTTCCTTTCTCATCTGAAATTTTGATTTGTGTAAAGTAGTTTTGGTTAGGTGCAGATTCAAAGTATGATTTTGAATTGGACTTTAAGTCTTTGATATGAATATACACACACACATAGAGAGAGAATATGTGTATAAGTATTTCATTATTGAAAAATATTTAATTTTTCTCATATGTGTTATTTTATAATACTCATATGTGTTATAATGTTTGAAAAATTAATTTTGATTGTATTATATGTCACTAAAATAAAGAAGAAAAAATTGTAGTACAATATACCCATATGTATGTAACAATAATTAATTAGACCCTAAAAATGCCACTACATGCCAATTGATTTATTTTATCAAGTGTACATGTATATTTAGTTCTTACATGTGACGTTTTCAATATAAAAATCATTATTTTTTTAAGAGCTTTTTTTTAAAAAGAAAACACATGAACTTCTGAAGGCTAAACATCTAAGATTTAAGGTTTATAATTTTTAATTTGCAAAACTTTTTTTTTTTTTTTTGAGAAACTCTTAATTTGCAAAACTAAATATACATGTCAAGAGATTAAAAATATAACAACAATTGAACAGATAAATGTATGTAAAATATAAAATTCTACATACATTTGAGTACCTTAATCACTTACAAAGATTATGTATTTTCCAAAAATATAAATAAAACATACCTTTTCAGAAACCCCAAATGTAGCTGAAGCACTACTGTATCAAGCTTTGTCAGTGTTGTTGAGGGGTTTAGATCATATGTACCTAAAACTAAAACCAATTTCACACTCTTCTTGACGTTGATTCTCTCTCTCTCTCTCTCTCTCTCTCTCTCTCTCTCTCAAAATTTTGTGAAATTGGAATATATAAATTATAGGTGTTATAGCATAAAAACTAACATTAAATGGTGAAAACCTTTCATTCTTGAGATTAACAAAATTAAAAGTGGAAGAGTTGAAGAAGTTGAAAAAGGGGATGGAACCAAATTTCTTAATCTTCTGAATTTATGGCTTGTATTGGTCATTGATAAGAAGATAGCGTGAGGTGAAAGGCTAAAAGAAATACTACTCATACAAAGTACCACATGTCAGAACTAAATACTACTCTTAGATTGTTGTTGTTGTTATTTTTCCCTCTCTCGCTTAATTATTGTCATATTTCTAGACTTAAGTGCCAAATGACACTTTATGTTAAAGCCATATTTATTAATAAATATTCTAAGGAAACCTTGGAACTCTTTTACAAATTAATTTTATGTATTTTATAGATATTTAATTATTTACTTGTCTTAATTCAATTCTCGGTATGGAAGTGAGGTTTTAATATTTAAAACTATACATTCACGGTAAAATTCACTTTAGCGTGAGTTAATTACATTATATACAATGCTTAATTTGTCCCCCACATACACACATATTTACCAAAAAAAAAATTGCATACGCCAAATAAAAATAGACACACAACATGATTTAACATTTAGAAGACACAACAAACTGTTGTTGTTATTTGTGATCCGATACATGCCCATTCGATTTGAAGCTCAACAGACACATATCAAAGTGTCTTACAAGTTCAATGACCCAGATGAAACAAACCCAAACTAGGTTTTGAAAGTAAACGAAACTGAAACTTGAACATTACAAATATTCATTTGTGAGGTAGTTAAAGACTTAAAGTCCATCAATATCTTTTAATGATATATCAATTTGTAAGTACTATGTATAAAAACTTGTAATGCCTTTTGAATTTTCTTTTTTATCTATATTTATTGCTTTTTAGTATTGTTCTTTCTTTTCTAGTACATTAGTCTATAAAGTAGTATGACTATGACCCATAATTGTCAAAACATGTATCATATCGTGAATCAATTTTTAATTTTTATGTATCTTGTTTCATAAGATACACAAACACCTAATAATATATATATATATATATATATATATATGTATGTATGTGTGTGTGTGTGTGTATATATATATATATATATATAGAGAGAGAGAGAGAGAGAGAGAGAGAGAGAGAGAGAGAGAGAGAGATGTACATATATAATCTATATATTCATTATAAATTCGAAATATATTCAACTAATAATTAATTTAATTATCAGTTGTGTAACAATATTTAACAAAGCTAACTAAATAAATCAAATTAGCATATGTATAACATGCACATTCAAATTGAGCAAATTCCAAAGTGATAATTAATACATGACGTATAAGTCAATATAATAATTTCTTTCATCATATCCATCATCTTACATAATTAACTCCATTTAAGTTAATATTATCAACATGATCATCATCTAACAAATTTATTTTTTTCATTGACATTTTCTTTATCATCATCAACATCTCTTCTTGTAATATTATTATAATATGTTTCTTTATAATTCTTCTTGACATTCTAGCTTATTACAATAATAATAAAAAAATTAATTCTTCTTAACTTATTACAATAATAATAAAAAAATTAATTTTATTATCATTTAAAAACAATTGTAGTTACAATGCAAATATGAAAGTGAAGTTTCAAGTGTATAATCCAAATTTTGTAGGAAAAAGAGAGAAGAGAGAAAAAAAAAAAAAAAAACTTTTGGACATATTCTTTTATTAGGCTCCATTATGTAGCCCAATAATTTTGTGTTAAAAACAAATCTAACAATATAATTTCACAAATTTTAACCAAAAAAAAAAAAATCATTTTAAACCCACATATCTATGTATCGTACGATATATACAATTTTACGATACGATATGATTTATACGATATGATCCTATAGATCATATGAATCTTGAGCACTTACAATAATTAACTTTTTGTACACAATAAGGATTGTGTATCATACAATATAAAAAACTATGCTATGATGATATAGTAGTTATTATCATCAAATTGGGTTGTTGGGGTAGCTACACAGGAGAATTTGCCCTCTTTAGTTTGAGGATTATAATTTATGCTTTTATGAAAGTGATTAGAAAACTTGCTCAAAATCAGCCAACAAGATGAAAATTAAATCGAGAATATATAATAAAAAAAAAGGTAAATATTGAATAAATTAGTTTTTTTTTCCAATATTCTGAATGACATTCTAAATTAAATCCTATATTTTAAAAATCTTTTATTACAATTCTCAATTATTAAAATTGTTTCAAATTTACTTCTTGGAAAGTTATTAATGAATAAAAAAATAACGAAAAATCAAATAAATTGCACAAAAATCTTATCTCTGCATCAAAAGATCCCTCATATTGAGATCATGTGATATTTTAGTGAAAAAAATATATCTTATAAATGGATCACATCTTCATTAAACTGTATTTATCTATTATAATTTTTTAACAAGGTAAACAAGAGTTTATTTTTAGCTTGTAAAAAAATACGCACTTGCATATAATGATATAATATACGGTATTACACCAGTTTTCTATCATTAAACGTATAAAACACAAAATACTCAGTATTATTGTGTCGTTCCACATCGGTAAGATGTGATATTAAAAAGGAGTTTATCATTTACTCCATGACACTAACTGCCGCATGCAGTTTTGATTTTGGTGTGTGAATGTATTCCCTTATTTCATCTTCCTTCTCCTGTATATGTGTGTGTGTGTGAACAAAAAAAAAAAAGTATAAAACACGTATTAAAACATATCACACAATTTTCTATAATTAAACGTATAAAACATGTATTATCCTTGTGCAAAAGTTTTATAACCTGCCCATATTTCAGTACTTTTTTTAGTTAGTGAAGTTATTTATTTTATAAATTGTGTCATTATATTCAATAAGGAGATTATTATAACCAATAATTTAAGTTTTTTTATTATTTGTAATTTGATAATTACAAAAACGGAGGGACGACAAATTTTTAGCGTTGGAGAACAATGGCATGAACAATGAAAGAAACAAGAAAATTTAAAGAACAAACAGTAATTTTAATTGCTTGAAGGCATGATGAAATCGCTTTCATTAGACAGTATTTGCTCCCACAACCAAATTGCTAAAGATTTATTACAAACTAGTCCCAAACATACTACCAAATTTATTGGATTCTACACATTGCAATCATGACGAAGAAAGGATTTCTAGTATTTTTAACAGAAAAATATGAAGTTAACATGGGAGTGAAAGTTAAAACATGTATGTAGAGCATGGGGGTAGTAATCACAAATAAAGTGTTATAACTATAAACTATATAGTTGGAAATAATTTTCCAACGTTACCCAAAAGTTTATTTATGAAGTGGTGCAACTTTTGGTCATAAAACTATATAGACCGCAATTTTGCATAATTTCACCTAGCTAGCCCTCACTTGGCACACGATCAAGCCATCTTTAGACAGGGTATGAGAAGTTATACCAAAAATAATGGTATAAAATTAGTTCCAACAACGACGTTCATGACAAAGATTAAGTTTGTTCGATCTTTCTTGATACAGTAGCAGCTCTAGAAATTTTATTTATGGTGGTCACTAAGAATTTTAAATTACCATAATATTTTTCTTGGTACTATTTTTTAAGAAAAAATGAAATTAGAAATTATCTGTATTGAATAGGTTGAACGAGTTACAAATTTTTTATTTTTATTTTATAATAGTTTTTTGTTGAATAATTTTTTTACTTGTTGTTTGGTCTTGTATTGTTTTTGTTTGGTTTATGTTTATTATTATTTGGGCTAATATTTATTGTTGTTATTTAAGGCTTAAAGAAAGGGATTAAGAATTATGTTTGGGGGCAGAATTAATTTTGGAGTAATACTACGTTTACAACATTTTTACAATAAATCTTATGTAAAAAGCTGTTATTGGTGGATAAAAAAATAATATTAGTACTTGGCCCAAATTAGAATCAATAACAGTTTACCACATTAGATTTGTTGTGAAATTGTTATGAAAATGTTGTGAATATAGTAGCACTACTCTTATTATTATTTTTTTTTAATCCAAAATTTTGTAATTCTCAAGTCAAGATGTTAAAAATTTTTATTAGAGTAGTCATAAGAAGTTTTTTTTTTTTTTTTTTTGAGAGAGAGAGAGAGTTTTAACCTATAGCGTCTGCTTCTGATGATAGCTCTTTATCATTAGGCCAATACACCAATCAATTTTTGGTGAAGGTGGGGATTGAACCCCAGATCTCTTATACAACCATCAGAGACTTTACCAATGGAGCTAATTAAAACTCACAGTCATAAGAAGTTAGTTTAGCATATAATATTTTTTTGACAAATGTGTGTGTGTGTATGTATATATATATATATATATATATATATATTTTACAAGTCAGGGCAGTCTTGTGGTCCCTTGGCTTGCATTGCAAGCCGCCACTGTAGTATTATTAGTGAGAGATGTTATTGGCACATCAACATCATTCCCAAGGTATAACAAAATAACCATCTATTGTATACTTGACAAATATATAAAAATTTGTAAGGTAAAAGCTCCACAAAATATGATACCTTCTATACCCCGAAAATAGGAAAGTTTTTATTTTATTTTTATTTTTATTATTTATTCAAAGAGTGGAAGGCTGTAGGAAAGAAGGTGGCTCAAGAAGGAGTTTAGGAAGAAACTTTCTTTTGTGCAGTGTAAAGAGATCCCACAAGAGAGCTGTTAATATGCCTAAGAGAGAAAAAAAAAAAAAAATCTTAAAAATGTAAACTAAATGAATCT
This sequence comes from Castanopsis chinensis, assembly GCA_032878915.1. Taxonomy (NCBI): domain Eukaryota; kingdom Viridiplantae; phylum Streptophyta; class Magnoliopsida; order Fagales; family Fagaceae; genus Castanopsis; species Castanopsis chinensis. The sequence continues at coordinate 11,037,773 of JAVQMG010000105.1, forward strand.
AGGTTTGTAACTCACACCCATTAACAATATAATTGAAAGCTCATATTTGTGCTAAAACACAAGAGCTTGTTCAAACTCTTAATTAAAAATTATGGCTAGATTGCTTTTACTCTAACTTAAACAAAGTGTGGAACAAGAGTAAATATGCACAATGAACCATTAACACTACTCTAAGCCATATCCATCCACAATTAACAATAAAATGAAAGGTTAAAGAGTAGGAAAGAGATATGCAAACACAAGATAATACCAAAACGTGTTATCAAAGAGAAAACCGAAGAACTCGGCAAAAAACCTCTCTTTGACCCTCCAAGTCAAAATCGATCCACTAGAGAATAAAGTTGGAGTACACGAATAACGAAAGGCCCTCCAAGCCTAGTCTACATCATGTACTTGAGCCCTCCAAGCTCCTGCTACCAATGGACTTCTCAGAGTCTTTTCTTCTCTAGCTTTTTAGATCCCACAATTCAACCCGATTGCATCCACCACTAAATGGCTCCTTCCAATGCTTCCCAACAACACGAAAATCTCACTTAACACTTAGAATGAGTGTGCTAAGTGTTTGGGCGAACAACCTCTCAAGGATCTAGAGATGGAAAGTTAGGAATTGAGGAAAACAATAAGGAAATGTGTAGATAATTATGGGTATAACAGTCTCTAACTCTCAAGTGTATTTGCTAGGTTTTTCTTTCTGAATAGCACTCTTTACAATTTGTGGGTAATGAGGGTATTTACATGAGGGTAAAGAATTTGGTAAAGCCACTTAACTTTTTGCCAAACAGAATGTTTTGCAGATACTTCACAGGATAGACCTTCTCACAAAACACTCGCGAACTTGATAGCCTGGCGTGACTCTTCAGTTTCCAGTCATGTGCTTCACACATGGCCTTTTTGCGGGTTGCTTCTCATGAGCTACTCGCGAGCTAGTCACTAATTACACTGATTCATCTTTTGAAACTTGGTTCTTCACTGATCTCTCACACTCATCCCTTACAAATAAACTCATATACATCTAGGTAAATTATTGAAGAAATTACAATCAAATTTGGCATGGAATTAAAGCCAACACAAGCTAGTTGAAAATCACAACTTTACAATAATAATGGACAATAATCAACGCTTAAGTTATAGAAATGGGGAAAAAGTAGGATACCACTCTCTCTTGTAGGTGGCTTATGAAAACGGGTAAAAAAAAACTTCTATTAAAATACTACAACACAATGTTTATAAGGAATTATAAATAATGCAGTGCACCGTGGAGAAGCACGCAATCAGTGAGAATGGCATTATATGGATGCAAGTAAAACTTTGGACCCCCTTACTCCTACGAGGGGAACAAGGCAAGAAAACCCTCTGTCTCCATATCTTTTTATTCTATGTATTGATTTCCTAGGCCAACTGATTGAAAGCAAGTGTGCCGAGAATGCTTGGGATCCAATCAAATCTTCTAAGACTGGTATAGCCTTTTCTCACCTCTTCTTCTTAGATGATTTGGTGTTGTTTGCCAAAGCCAATCAAGAAAATTGCTCCTCTATTTGTAGTGTGTTAGACAAGTTCTGCTCCAGAATTGGACAAAAAATTAGCGAAGCAAAATCAAAGGTTTATTTCTCCCCGAATGTAGACAGTGATACAAGGGACTCTTTTTACGAAATCCCAAGCTTCCACTCCATAAAATTCTTAGGACAATACTTGGGTATCCCCATCTGGTAGCTCGGGTCTTCCCCTCACAAATTTAATTTTCTTTTGGAAAGGATGAAACAAAAGTTGGCTGGTTGGAAATCAAATTAGCTTTCTATGGCAGGGAGGGTTGTTCTAATTCAGGCATCCATTTCAACTATCTTGGCATACGTTATGCAATGTGTGTCTCTTCCCAGTAAAATTCAAAATGGCATTGACAAAATCAGCCAGAATTTCCTTTGGGGAATCACCAAGTCCACAAAAATAAATTCATTGGATTGGTTGGAATAAAATTACCAAACCAAAAAAAGGGGGTGGTTTAGGCTTTTAAACATCCAAAGGTAGAAAGATAGCTCTTCTTGCTAAGTTCAACTAGAGATTTCATTTTGAGAAGGAAAGTCTATTGGTTCAAGTTCTTAGGAAGAAGTATTGCACTCGTCAAAGGCTTAATTCTAGAAATGCAAACAAGCTATCTTGCTCACAAGTGTGGAAGGGTATGAAGGTGGGACTTGACACATTCCAGAAAGGTGTGAGAGGGACGCTAGGTTATAACAGTAACCTTAGTCTGTGGTATGACAAATTCTCTTGCAATGGACCTTTGAGACTTGCTATTTAGGTTCCCCTCACCTGAAAAGAGTCCAATCTCAAGGTGAAGGACATCATAAGCCCAGAAGGTTGGAATCGGGCTAGAATCTCACTGGACATCCCGATAGATGTTAAATTGAAAATCCAAGCGACCCCTTTTGCCATTTTAGTTGGCGGCATAGATAGAATGATCTAGTCTAAAAATCCTCGTGGGAGCTTCGACCTCAAAAGCGTATATCAATTGGCATCTGGCAATGAGACAATTACTTTTGATGGAGAGTGGATTTGGCAAGTTAAAATTCTTCCGCAAATTTTATTTTTCGTTTAGAAATGTCTTCACAGTAGTTTAGGGGTTAAATCTTGTCCTTATGCTAGAGGAATTTCTTCTGATCCCCTTTGTCCTCTTTGTCATAAAGAACCCAAAACTATAATTCATAGTCTTCAAGATTGTGATCATATCAAAAATGTCTGGGCTACGTTGGGAATTCAGGTATCAAACTTAGCCTTTTTCATGACCCCCCTTAATTGTTGGGAGTCAAAGAATGCCAAATCTACCATCATATCTGGGTAACACCAGCTGCCTTGGAAAATCTTCTTTCTCTTTGTAATTTGGACGATATGGCAAAAGAGGAACCTGGTGGTCTTTCAAAATAAGCCTTTTACCCTAAAATCCATTCAGAGATCTACCATAAAGCAGCGAAATTTATCCATTGTGCCTTAAATGTCAGAGAGGAAATTTACCACATTTCGGAACCTGTTAGGTGGGAAAAACCAACAGAAGTGTAGAGGAAAGTTAACACCGACGAGTCCTCCCTTGAAAACACAGGCAGAGCTGGAGGGGGAGGGCTTATTCGGGATGAAGAGGGTAATTGGGTTTTGGGGTTCTTAAGGCAGATCGGGGTAACCTCAAGTTTCATAGCTGAGCTATGGGCTTTAAGGGATGACTTAATATTGTGTGTTAAAAGGAATTTTACTGCTATTGTTATTGAAATGGATGCAAAAGAAATTATTGAAGCCCTAAACAATCCCAACAATACTAATCTAATCATTTCCTCCATTGTGGATGACTACAGGCAGTTGGCTTCCCGAATTCCCTAGACTCGCTTTAATCACTGCTACAGAGAAACTAATAGGAGTGCTGATATGCTAGCTAGGATGGGATCTCAGCAATCTTTTAGTTTTTTCTTGTATGACAACAACCCCCTCCCCCCTAAGGGCTTGCAGTCTTTGTTAGATTTTGATTTTTCTGGTTTGTATCTGAACAGGCGTTGCCTTGAAACTATTATTAATTTCTAGTTTGAATGCATTTCCCTTTTTACCAAAAAAGAAGTAAATACTATCTCTATGTATGACATTTAACAATATTTAGTAAAACTATCTTTTTATTGTGAAATTATATTTCTTTCTAAAAATAGTATTTTCTATTTTTCTCATTTATTGTAAACTCGAATTAGGCATATAAAGTTAAAGCAGAGTAATCTTTATTTTGTTATGAAAGACTCAACAAGGTGTCTTTCTTATTCATTGAATAAAATACATGCCCATTGTTTTTAAAGCTCAGCAGACGCATATCAAAGTGTCTTACAAGTTCAACAGACCTAGATGAAACAAACCCAAACTATCTTTTGAATGTAAACAAACTTGAAACTTGAACATTACAAAATGAACGAATGCTATTACACAACCACTCAAAACCATTCTAATATGCTAAATACTCCAAGGTTTGGGCTAAATCATTTCTCTACTCCAAGCCACGTATTTTCCTCAATTGCCCAACAGCCTCATAAACTTATTGGTGTCTCTTTCGTGATGATTGTTTCTTTACCATCATGCTGATACACCCCAATTATAGGAAGAATTCAAAACCAAGCCCATTATTACTTATTAGATGACGAAGAGCTTGACAAGTTGAACTAACACACACCAACACATAGTAGAGGATTCCGTTTGAGATAAAAGTCTTAGAGACATAAAAAATAATATCACATACTATTAACATAAAAAATAATGTTAGAGTATGAAGTGTATTGGGCACGCATTGGGGTTATTATTCAGTACTCCCCTCACTATCTTGTAATTGATAAGTTTGATTCCCCAATCTGGTTGACGTCATTGCTTTGGTCATGTTATTTTTCACTATAGTCCATAGCTTGCTGACCGAGAGGGTGTTGAGTCTTTGACTCTTTTGACTCTCTTTTTTTACCCCTAATAATCAGCTGTTTTCTTATATTTTGGTGTAAAGAGGAACTATAAATTTACAACATCTTACTATGTTTTCAATTACAAAAAACAATACAAACTGATGTATTATCAATCAGAAAAAATATTCAAATATTTATTTATGAGGTAGTTAAAGTTCACTAATCACTTTGATTGTGATATCAATTTGTAAGTATTATGTTTAAAAACTGATGTATTTATAATTTTTTATATATTTTAATTGACTGCTTTAGAAGCACTCACATAAGTATTTATATAACAAAAAAAGTAACACATTTTTGCCAATTAAGTCCAAAATTCACCAACATCATGTCATGCAAAATTATGTAAAAATATATGGTTGTTATAGTAACTGTGTAAATTTACACTGACATTATTTATTTTGCATTTAATTTTTTTATTCTTTCTCTACATATCCCATGAAGGAATAAAATGGATGATGGTTGTTATGCATGAAGAAAGAAAAACAATTAAAAAAATAAAGAAAAATTGATATTTTAATAAAATATATTGTAAAAAAATATTCTAATATGAGGTGTTTTAAAATGTGAGTATGTAAAAAAAAAAAAAAAAGTAAGTTCTTATACTAAAATAAATAGAAATATTTGCACCAGTTTATGTGAATGCTCTTTGTATTGTTCTCTCTTTTCTAGAAAATTAGTATTGTTCTCTCTTCCCTCTTAGTATAATACATTTGCTCCAACCCCCTAAAGTTATTCTGGATGCTTGCAAGGCTAATTGCATTTTGTAGCCATCTCAGTTTGTTTTAATGAAGTTTTCTGATTATTTATTAAAAAAAAAAAGCACTTTAGTCTATGAAGTAGTATGACTAATGACTATAACCGATATCAAAAGCGGTTAGTATCATCCAATCGGGCTTTTGAGGTAGCTAAATAGGAGAATTTGCCTTCTTTAATTCGGTAATAGGGATATTATATAAACAAAACAACTACCCCACCATAGAGCTTGTTTCGGTGCAAATTCTTTTACATCCTCGACCTATAAGGTCATATATCAAAAGTAAAGTTAACTCCCCTAATGGAGTATCTAATATAAGGAAGTCTTGTTGTATGTGCACATCCATCTTTGGCTCTTTGCAAAGGAGTCAGCACAGAAGTTGGCTCCTCTAAAACAATGGTTAATTGTCCATTGGGAGGTTTGGTTGAACATTTGAGTAATCATTTTTGGTGAGCAAGCCAACGACAGATTTGGTATGAATTTCTATTTCAAGTTTTCAGGAGATTGGATTTGGAGTAGGATGCAGAGATGAAAACTACCCCTTACTGCCCATAATCCAACTTTCAATTTATACGTTCAATATAACCCTATATACGTTATGAAAGTGATTCAAAGACTAGCTCAAAGTCAAACTCAAGCAAGCAGTTAGAAAATTTAATCAAGAATACAAAAAATTATCAATCAATATATATATATATATATATATATATAAGCACAAGCCTCTCGCGAGAGAGCTTTAGGTTCTACCATGTAGCGCACTCTATGAAACGAATTGAAATACTATTACGCCACATTAGAAATAAGAACAAATTTAAAAGTAAAAACTCTTTATTTCCTTTGATTTTATGTTTTAAGACTACTTTTCTTACATTTTTTAATCAATGTTTTAAGACTACTATTTGTTTCATTTGGTTCAATGTTTCAAGATTTTTCATCTCTCACACATACAAAAAACTCTTTGCATTTCTATTCACCATTCTCACTTCTAATCTGTTATATGCATATGACATAGCCCTTCAATCCATTCCATCTCAAATACACTTTGACAAAAAATGATGTCATTTACCTTCAATGACACCTACATAACATCAACATTGCAGTATCATTTATCCTAACCCATATGAGTAGGCTATGATCAAGGTATAGGGCTTGTGTTTTCTCTTCAATGACAGTAACTTACAATTTTAATGTTGAACTCAGACACTGTGGATTTTGTGAAGGTTACGATTCGCTTTAAGTTTTTGGGTATTTGACATTTTGGTTTGGGAGAGTCATGAATGTTCTTTTGTTTTAGAACTAAAGAAAAAGAAAAAGAAACATTTTAATTGATTATTTATAAAGTTGGTTTTTTTTTTTTTAGATTTTTTTTTTGTTAGAACTCACATTCACTGATATTGTAAAGTAGTTCGTGCATTGTGCAGGATATCATCTAATTCACTATAAAATGAGTTTATCATATTTATAAATACAGTAGTTAATATGTCCCCACATACACACATATTTACCAAAATTTTGTTTATTCCAGATATAATTAAGGCACAATATGAATGAACTTCATTACACAGCCACTGAAAACCATAATTCGGGCTAAACCATTTTTCTACTCGTAGCCACGTATTTTCCTCAATTGCCCAACAGCCTCATAAACTTTCTTCTGGTCTGCAAGAGACTTGGCCACAGTCTCCTTTTGGAGGCACCTCTTAGCCCATGCAATAATCTTGGGGCACTCTGCCTCTATGTTGATATTGCCGAATACCTCATAGGCATGAAACCAGCTGTAGAAAGTGACAAGAGAAAGGTCCACAAACCCAAATGTTTCACCCCCAAAGTAAGGCTTGTCACAAAGCTCCTCCTCCAATACGTTGAAGGTTTCAAAGAATTCCTTCTTGCCTGCCTCCAGCTCTTCTCCTTTTGTAGCCCATAACTTCCTTGAAACACCACTAACCTGTATTTTCCACACATAGTATATATTACAAGGATGAACAATGCCAGTAATGAATTTTAAATCAAATCTATAGAGATAGAAGAATATTTCTTTTAAGCTCAAGAAAAAAAGTATGAAATTTATAGAAAATATAGTCATTTCAAATTAAATCTTTCAAATGTCATTGCCTTGAAATTAAAACCCGTTAACCCATAATGAAAAGAAATTAAAATAATATAAAAGAAAAAAGAAATGGTATTAAAGGTACCTTCTTACCAACAAAATCAGCCCAGAACCTAGCATGAGCTCTCTGCTAAGGATCAGAGGGCAGTAATGGAGACTTATCATTCCAGAGTTCATCTATGTACTAAACAATGATGAGAGACTCACACACAGGTTCAAGGCCAGCCCTTCCCTTAGGCAAGTTAGGCAATTGCCTAAGGCCCTCAAGTGGAAGGGAGGCTCCCAAATTTTAAAAAATAAGGGGTAGTAGGGGAAAAAAAATTTAGTATCAGATTAAAAAAAAAAAAATTAGTATCAGATTAAAAAAAAAAAATAGTATCAGATTTAAACCAAAAAAAAAAAAAATAGTATGACAAACCAAAAATCCGGTATTGTTATCCTCTGGACAAACCAAAAATCATCCAGATAAACTATAAATCCAGTCTAAGAGATTAACCACAAGACAATCACAATACAAAACAAATAAAAACAATTCAAACCCTAAAAATTTTACCTTTCTCTCTTGCTCTCCGCCTCTCTCTGTCTCTCATTCTCTCTGATTCTCTAATCTCTCATTACCTTGCTCTCTTGCAACTGAACTGAAGCAAGCGACAGCTGGACCACTCGGCGTCGGCATCTCCCTACTTCCTTATCAGCCACAGAGTCCGAATCTGCCCTCCGCCGGACCGCCTGCCTCCCTCTTCACTCACGGACTCTAGCTGTTCACTTCATCTTCATTCTTCAGGTATAGTTTATAAATATTTGGGGTTTGAGTGATTGAGTTTGAGATTGCTACTTGTATTCTTGTAATTTAGTAATTAATAAGATTGACTCATTTGACTAATTGAGTTTGGGCCTGGACCACCTGGTTTTGACGTTTTGTAATTTGGGCTTCAAGTTTTTGTTTTTTTTTTTGTTTGTAATGATTCAACCCCTTTTTTTCAATGATTCAGCCCTTTTTTTTTTTTGGTTATAGATAGGATTTTTTTTTTTGTGTTTTTTTTTTTTTTGTTTTGGTGGGTATTATAAATTAATAAGCCTAGTGTTATAGTTTAATAGTTGTGCTAAAATTTTTGTTATGCTTGTGCTTTTTTTTTTTTTTTTTTAATTTTAACCTTGTGTTTATATATATATATATATATATATATATATATATATATATATATATTAGTTAGTGGTAATATATTAAATAAGTCTTTATTTATGCAGGTTGTGATTGCTAAAAACTTGTTATTGTTCAGTGAAATTACAACAATAATTTCTATATAAATCAGGTTCTATTTCTTAATTGCTCTATACTTGAAACTTTTTTTTTTTTTTTGTCTTCATAAATATATTATTTGATTAAAAATGTCTACTAGAAAATATGCATCTGGATATGAAAAATTTTAAAAAAAGAAATAAAGAAGAAAAATTAATTGAGTCTCAAAAATGATCAATGGATAAATTTGTTATTAGTAATAAACAAAATAAAAGAAATTTATTTGATGGTTTAGATTTACTTTCAGAGTTAAACATTTTTAAAGAAATTTTACAAATAAAAGATTATACTCCAATTGACATACTAAATTATATAAAAAGATTAGATTCATTTCCAAACACATGCATTGCTTATAGGATTTTACTAACAATGCATGTTATAGTAGCTACTGCAAAAAGAAGTTTTTCAAAATTAAAATTAATAAAATCGTATTTAAGATTGACAATGTTCCAAGAAAGATTAAATGGATTAGCTATATTATCGATTGAAAATGAGATGTTAGAAGAACTTGAATACAAAAATTTAATTAGTCAATTTGCATCTTAAAAGGCAAGAAAAATAGATATTAAATGAAATATATTATAATATAAAAATATTAAATAAACATTAATTTAATTAATATATAAGTATAAAAAATGCCCTATTTTTAGTTCTCGCCTTAGGCTCCAAAATGTCTAGAGCCGCCCCTGCACAAGTTTGCCATTGTGGATAAGATCTGGGATCTTATTGAGAATGGGGTTCGCCTCTAAAAGCAGAGGGCTCTTGTTACTCAAGTCCTCTTGCTTGTAATCATACGTGATACCGTTCTCGGCCAGTGCAATCTTGACCCTCATCCCATACATACTGAGCCAGAAGTCTAGTAGAATCACCTAGTCCGCCATTGTCAATGAAGTGAAGATATTGAAGAAAATAGAGAAGTAAGGTTAAGAAAGGAGAGAAGAAGTGAGTTAGTATGCAAAAACGCTAGGAAGAGAGCGGGGATTTATAGTCATAGGTGGTGGTTCGGGCTTTCATTAATAATTAATTAAATAATGCTAAAGTGTGCTGGTAAAAAAATAACAAAAATAAAAACAATGCTAAAGTATGACTTCGACTACAAAGTGCATTGGGAACAAATTTGAGTTTCTGGATCATTCCATAATCCGTCATTGCTTTGGTCATTTTTGATTCCCAAATTCGTTTTGAGTTTCTGCCTCACGTCTTTGACTCTCTTGTCTCTCTTTTTACACTAATAATTGGCCATCTCTTTAATCTCATTCTCTTTTGTATGAAATTTTATTTATTTATATTCTATATAGTCAGTTTAAAAATTTCACATGTCATGTTATCTATTTTATTAAAGTATCACATTTTTTTATATTTTTTTATTGTTTCTTTTTTCTTCACACACATCAATTACTATCCACTCCTCCTTTTTTTTTCATCCTTAGGAAATGTAAACAAAGAATAAAAAATTAAATGTGAAATAAATAGTGTTTGTGTAAATTTAAATAGTTACTATATTTACACATTTTTAATTTGACTAATAATGTTAGTGATTTTGTGGCATAGATGTGTAAAATTGAACCATTTTTCTATTTTCTGATGCAAATGCTTTAAAATGAGTATTTTTTTTTTAAGTATTACATCCATAATATTTTTATAAAACTTTTACAAAAAATTCTAAGTGGTAAGTTATTATTGGTTCTAATCTGAATCGACCACTTAAATTATAGAAGAATACACCATTCAAAGCATTTCATTTATAGAAGAATTTGTTAAAGATACAAATTTGAAATACAATCCTATCTTATCATAATCCTAAATTTGTTACAATTTGTATTTTGAATATCACAATTGTAATACATCTGTAACTGTAGCTGTATAGGTATGAACTAGCTATTATCCTTAACAACTACAGCTATACAGATATGAACTAGCTATTATCCTTAACAACATGGGAGTGAAAGTTAAAACATATATATAGAGCATGGGGCAGTAATCACAAATAAAGTGTTATAAATATAAACAATAGTTGGAAATAATTTTCCAACGTTCCTAAAAGTTTATTTATCAAGCGATGCAACTTTTGCTCATAAAACTATATAGACCGCAATTTTGCATAATTTCACCAAGCACTTACTGAACACTCGATCAAGCCAACTTCAGACAAAATAATGGTTTAAAATTATTTCCAACGACGAAGTTGATGACAAAAACTAAGTTTGTTCGCTCTTTCTTGATAGTATTATCAGTGAGAGATGTTATTGGCACATCAACATCATCCCCAAGATACAACAAAATAACCACCTATTGTATACTTGACAAATATGTACAAGTTTGTAAGGTAAAAGCTCCACAAAATATAATACCTCCTCTAAAGTTGAATTTATTCAATCATTTTGTTGGTTTTATTCCGTGTTAAATTTGCTTGTACTTTAGCATTTAGAAACCCTGTATTTAGATGGGAATTATGTAAAGGTAGTGTGTGTGAGAGTGTGAAGAAAAGTTCAAGAGTGTGCATTCAAGAAGAGCCTCGTGACTGGATCTCGCGACTGGCAAGTCACCAAAGATGGCACACGTGTGAAGCATGCAATGGAAGCTGAAGGGTCACGCTAGCTGTTGCACTACAAGACAAAACCTCTAGCTAGCCAGGCAGTTAGTTTGTGACTCTAACTCGATACTATTTCCAGTCAAGAGTGTGCATTCAAGAAGAGCCTCGCGACTGGCAAGTCACCAAAGATGGCACACGTGTGAAGCATGCAATGGGAGCTGAAGGGTCACGCTAGCTATTGCACTACAAGACAAAACCTCTAGCTGGCCAGGCAGTTAGTTCGTGACTCTAACTCGATACTATTTCCAGTCACGAGCTCGAATCACCAAAATGCCCTGTTTGGTTGTAACTGACTCTTCACATTCCCTATACACCTTATTATAAATATTCTTATACCCACGAAATGTTGAGAGCCTCCAAAGAGAATTTTGAAAGAGAAACCCTAAAGAAAAACAAGATTGACATATCCACAATCTTTATTTTTTGATTCTCCTAATTCTTATTCGGCATAACCCTGCTGGAGCAAGAAGACAAGGTTCGGTGTAAACCTGTTGGAGCAAGCAGCATGGAGGGCTTAGGTGTACTGTGTAGATTATACTTGGAGGGTTTTCTGCTATTCATGTATCCCAACTTTATTCGCTAGTGAATTATTTACTGCTTGGAGGGCGGCGGAGAGGTTTTTTGCTGAGGACTTCAATTTCGTCTTCGATAATACATCGTTATGTTGTCTTTGTGTTTGCATCTCTCTTCCCTCAATCTTTGCCTTTTCATTATTGTTGTGGTTGTGATTAATTTCGATTTAGATTATTTTACCTATTCTGTTTAAGCTTATTTTTATATTCCAAACATACATTGTATGATAATAAGCTTGTATTGGCAATTTGTGATTTGGGGGTCTAAACGTTTATAGATGTTTTACATACTATTTGAACATTCAATTGGTATCAGAGCCAGTACACTTGTTATGGTTTTATTACCTAAGTGTGATCCTTGACCCCCTTGTGTTATTTGCCATAAATGGTGATTTGTATGCTTCTATGCATGTTTTAGATGTTAATGAATGTAACATGTCACGTGTTTGTGAAAATGCCTCTATGAGTGATAATCCTCATTATTGTGATGCTATATTACATGAATCCTTGAGTGTTGTTGATATTCCTAACATCAAACTCTTGAAAAAAATTCTAAGAAGTTTCAAAAGAATTTGAGCAAATTATTTTGTGAAAATGATGATTTGATTGCTAAGCTCAATGAATTCAACAAATTGGTTGAGAAATATAAGAAACTTGCTGAAAATTCTCTTGAAAAGCTAAAAGATTTTGAATGTTTGAATATGGACTTGGATGCTAAACTTGTTTTGTCTAACAAACTTGTTAATGAGCTAAAATGTGAAAATGAATCTCTTAAGATACATGATAAGTGTTTAATTGCTAAACCTACTGTTAAAAATGATGAAAATATTTGTTATAATCATGCTGTGGTATCCGATTTTGTGTATATTATGTGTTCTACCTCAAAAGACAAATCGGTGTACATTCCTTTACATAAAAGAAATCAAAAGTAGAGAGAAAGACTCTTAAGTTAAAGCCTTCGTTTAGGTCTCAATCTAAGGTTTTGGATGGATCTAAGTTTGTTTCAACTTGTCACCATTGTGGTGTGATTGGTCATATAAGACCTCAACGTCATAAGTTGACGAGAGAACAAAATCATGTTACTAGATTCTTTCCTAAAAAGCCTAGTAGACCTAAACACATTGTTTGTCACCATTGTGGTACTTTTGGTCATCTAAGACCTCACTGTTCTAAGTTTCATGTTGTTAAAAGAGAAACTTGAGCTTCTTGGAAGTTGTGCCAAAAAAGGTAAATCGAATTTAAGTGAAAATAGCATGTTGTTAAAGAAAGTATTTAATGCTCTTAACTCCTTGTTTATGCGCATTTCTAGTTCTCATTCTTCTAACCCTTGTCTCACTTTTCATGAGACACTCATTCTAAACAATCATTCCATTTAAATGAGAAAGGGTTCTTATGGTTGGGTTTTTGCTCTTTTGGTCCTTGATCTAATTCTTTCAATCTTTATAAGACCCTTCATGTATTAAATGTCATATCTTCATGCATTTTGTGCATCTTGCATTTTTTTGTATGCATAGCTTTTTTTTTTTTTTTTTTTTTTTTTTTTTTATCTTACTTTTATGTTTTAGTTATGTGTGAGTAAAAAATCCAAAACCACATAAAAAGTGAAAAATTCAAAAAATTTGATCATATGTGTTTGAGCCCATATCACATGTGTGTTTGGCCTAGTACCTTCGTACAAATGGCTTAGTTCATTTATAAGTTTAGCTTGTTATGTATGCACATCTATCTTTGTGGGAAAAATCTTGACATCTATGTGTGATTATTGTAAATCGATCGTCAAACTTGTCATGAATGATTAGTGAATAGTCTTGATGGTTTTGATACATGCAAAGACTTGTGCCTATATATCTTCCCACCCTTTTATTTATTTATTTATTGCTCAAAAGAGCTCAACTAATGTAAATCTCAATATGAAAAGAGATAATGAGCTGCAAAAGCCGTCACACATACTAGTATTTGACAAAAACAAAGGAAAAGCAACTTATATTGAAAATTTATGGTACCCAAAACCAAAGGCTTATTCATTAGTTTGAAATATCAAAAATTTTATGTATCGATTTCAAAAAGAGATGTAAAGATAAAAAATGATCAAATGTTACGAATTGTAAAGAAGCCAAATGAAAAGCTTTAAAGATATGTAATCATTTTCTTGTGGAAGGTCATATATGTTCATTTCTATAATTCAAATAGATCACTTGACTTAGTATTAGTTGTGTATGACTTCATTGAATTGATCATTGAAACTTCACTCTAAACTAAGGACTATTCCACATTTGATACACATACACAACACACATGCTTAATGTTAATTGAATGCCTTATTCATTTGTTCGATTGTACTTGTTTAAATGTGATGTGTGTGTGCTCAACTATATATGGATCAAACCAAAAAGATTTTTCATCATTTTATATGTATTTAGAAGTGATTTTATCACTCTTTATGTTCATGTTTAGTGCTTACTTTATTTTTTTATTATTTTAAATATGTTTTGTGCTGAAAAATAAATGTCAGAGTTTTTCGCAACTCATTCATGACTCACTCACAAAAATTTTCACGACTTATCTCACGACTTGCCAATCGCAAAACCCCAGTCACGTGTTCATCCAAAAGCGTTCGCAACTCATCCTGTGACTCGCTTACAACTCGCGAAAAATCTTCGCGACTCGCCCAGTAGTGAAACGTCCAGAAATAGCTTTTTAAAGAACTTTTCGTGGGAAACCTATTTTAAACTTCTCCCATCCTCTCTTAAACCCCTCTTTTAAATTTTTTACATCTAAACCCAATCAATTTGAACGGTTTTTCATTCCATTAACATCTCTAAGGTAATTTTAAACTCTTTTCATTGTTTTAGATCCTTAGATTATGTTTTGAAGAGTTTTGTGCTCTTGGTTGGGATTTTCATTATAGGGGTTGGGAAAACTTATTTTTTTGTCAAATTTTTTTATGGAATTGGTTTATTTTGATGATTTTCTTTGGATGTTGGCCCCTTGTGACAAAAAGAACATGTTTTAAGGGTGGATTTTATGATGTTCATGCATTGTTTCACATTGTTGTTAATAGTGTATACGCTAGGTGTTTGATAAAATGCCTCTTAGGCATTTTCTCTCTTGTTTGGACTCCGATGAGTACCAAACTTTGGGGTTTTTCATGTTTCTTCACTAGGATCATGTTTGGTTCATTGGTTGTGTATTTAACACACCTTGCCCCACATGTGCTTTTTCCATGCTTTGATCATGCATTGCACATAGCCACCTCTTGCACACATCTTTGCTACCCTTGTCATGCATTGGTCTATACCTTATTTCTTCATCCTAGCATGTCATGTTTACCTTATACTTTATAGCATTTTGTTTTGTCTTAGGTTTGAACTTCATTTTCTCATTCATCTCGGATCCCTCATGTATCATTGTCATTGTTCGTACATTCATCTCTTGCCCTTATTTCTCCTTGACCCTTTGTCTATTCATGACAAAAAGGAAGAGAGTATACTCTAAAGTAGTATACCGGAGAGTTTTTTCATTTCTATATGACTATTATGCACATTCTTACGGGGAGATATTCTATTTCTTGTGCACATTTGTAGGGGGAGGGATATTCCATATGGGAAATGCATATACCAAGGCAAAGAAGACATTGTATTAATAAGAAAACTTTGTTTTTTTTTTTTTTTTTTTTTTTTTGTGTTTCTTTATGTTTGTTTTCTTGTTTTCTTTATAGTGCTTTAAGTTATGTTTAGTATCTGTGCTTTATTGTTCTCATTGCATTGTATTTGTGTGTTGAACATGCATACATTCTTATGCTATTGTGCTTCATTGAATGCATGTTCGGACGATCATTTGCTTTAATATGTGATCATTGTAGTCATTTCTATATGACTGTTTTGGTGTATGATCAAGTTGTTCACATGTTTCACATCATGTTTATTTGATAGCAATTTACTTGTAATATTATACTTGTCCTTCTATTACTTACTTTACCTTGAGGGTCTAATGTGTTTTGTGCAAATGTTTCGGGTTACAGGTATATATGTTCCAAGTTCATTATAGCACCTATGATTCATGATAGGGGGAGTGATATGAGAAAGAGAGAAAGAACTTTGTGTTATATTAACAATGTTTTTGCTTTGCTCATAGTTCATGATTATGTTTAGCTATTTTAAATTATAGTTTATTTGTACCTTGGCTTTATAGCTCAATACTTTTAGTTGATTTTATGCATTTCTTTTAGTACATCACTCTTGTGCCCTTGTTGGATTTTATGTCCTTGATGCAATTACCTTGTCTTTTTGTATCGGTTGAGTGTTGGACATGCAAATGATACTTTGTATTGAGCTTATAAGCTTGCATGTCCGGATGTTCATTCTTTGAGTGAATGATCATTGTGGTCACTATTTATAGTGATTGCTCATTTTTATTCAAGCCATGCTTTACGACTGTTATTCTTTATTGCTTGATCGCATTGTACTTGCTCCATATGCATTTCAAGTTTTTAGCTTACAATGATTGTATTGTGTTGTTGCTTTTGGGAAATACTTGTCTGTATGGTTCAAGAGCTTCACATATTCTAGATTTAGGTGTAAGTGAGTTTTGTTCAACTATTCCCAACTCACATGTTAAGTATGTATTTTATTTTAGGGATTTGTCATGGAACAGCCAAAGGGGGAGATTGCAAGGTTAAATTTATTCAATCATTTTGTTGGCTTTATTCCTTACCAAATTTGTTTGTAATTCGTTATTTAGAAACCCTGTATTTAGGTGGGAATCATGCAAGGGTAGTGTGTGAAAGAATGTGAAGAAAAGCTCAAAAGTTTGCATTTAAGAAGAGCCTTGCGACTGGCTCGCGACTAGTGAGTCACCAAAGATGGCACACGTGTCAAGCATGCAAGGGGAGCTGAAGGGTCACGCCAGCTATTGCACTACAGGACAAAACCTCCAACTGGCTAGGTAGTTAGCTTACGACTCAAACTTACGACTTGTTCCAATCGCAAGCTCGAGTCGCCAGAATGCCCTGTTTGGTTGTAACTGACTCTTTGCATTCCATACACACCCTACTATAAATACCTTTATACCCACGAAATGTTGAGAGCATCCAGAGATAATTTTGAGAGAGAAACCCTAGAGAAAATCAAGATTGACTCATCCACAATCTTTATTTTTTGATTCTCCAAATTCCTCTACTCTAACCCTCTCCATTGACATATCTTTGAGAGATATATTAGCCAAATCCTTATCTCACCATACCCATATTTGTGAGAAGGCTCTTTGGTGCTTGGGAATCAATTTAGAAGGGACCAATTCATTTTGGTTGATGTAATGGGCGATTGCAAGATCCGGTAAGCTAGAAAAGACAAGGTTCGGCGTAACCCTGTTGGAGCAAGAAGCTTAGAGAGCTTAGGTGCACTGGGTAGGTTAGACTTGGAGTGTCTTCTGCTATTCATGTATCCCAACTTTATTCTTTAATGGATTATTGACCGCTTGGAGGGCGGCGGAGTGGTTTTTCATCGAGGACTTCGGTTTTCTCTTCGATAACACATCGCTGTGTTATCTTTGTGTTTGCATCTCTTTTCTCTCAATCTTTGCCTTTTAATTACTGCTGTGGTTATGATTAATTTTGGTTTAGATTGTCTTACCTATTCTATTTTAGCTTATTTTCATATTTCGCACATACATTATTTGATAATAAGCTTGTGTTGGTAGTTTGTGATTTGGGGGTCTAAACGTTTATAGGTGTTTTACATACTATTTGAACATTCACCTCCTATACCCAGAAAATAGGAAGGTTTTTTTTTTTATTTTTTTATTTTTTTTTATTGTTATTATATATTCAATGAGAGGAAGGCCATAGGAAGAAGGTGGCTTTGGAAGGAGTTTAGGAAGAACCTTTCTTTTGGGTAGTGTAAAGGGATCCCACAAGAGAGATACTAATATTCCTAAGAGAGAAAAAACAATAAAAATGTAAACTAAATGAAACTAGGTTTAACTCACATCAATTAACAATATAATAATGGACAATAATCAACACTTAAGCTATAGACATGGGGAAAAAGTGGGATACCACTCTCTCTTGTAGGTGGTTTATGAAAACGACTAAAAAAAATCTATAAAAATACTACAACACAGTGTTTATAAGGAAAAAAAAAAAAAATGCAGTGCACTATGGAGGAGCATGCAGTAAGTGAGAATGGCATTATATGGATGCAAATAAATACTATCTCTATATATGACATCTAAAAATATATAGTGGAACAATACCACTACAAAAAACTGGACCTATAGTGGCGTTTGTGAAAAGCCACTATAGGTATTAAAAATGCCACTATAGGCCTATTTGGGCTATAGCAGCGTTTGCTATAGTGGCATTTCCAAACATCACTTTTGTACCGCCATTATAGACCTGTAGTGGCGTTTTTGTAAAATGCCACTATAGCCTTTTTTTTTTTTTTTTTTAAAAAAAAAGGCTATAGTGGCGTTTAACAGACTTATCCTATAGTGGCGTTTGTAAAATCACTAACAAAAAAATAGATTACCAAAAATTAATTTTTGGTAATCAAAAGTTTTTTTTAATTGAATTAAAATAGTAATTAAATTAAAATAATTGAATTAAAATTGTAATTAAATTAAAATAATTTAATTACAATTTTAATTAAATTAAAAGATACAAACAAAAAATAAATAAATAAAACAAAATACAAACATTATAGCTAGCCTAGCAAATTCAAAATCAAGCACAAAATGCTCACATCCAAAAATTTAAAAAATAAAATAAAATAAAATAGCAACTCCACCCCAACACATTCAGACACTATAGAAACATCAAACACAAGCAATGAACAACCCAGAAAAATATATCACTAAACTATATTAAAAAAATTAATAAAAACAAATCTGTTGATCACCCCTACAACCCTCCACCATTATCGTCGGAACCCACCACATGAGACACTAAAACCACCACAAAAAAGCTCATACCTTCTATTTGCAAAAAAAAAAAAAAAAAAAAAAAAAACAAAGGCACCACCACTTACAAGATCAACCATGCACCGCCACCGATGACCACCATCAAGAGGAACAAGAGAGTGAGAGAAGGGAGAAAGGCATAGATCTCAAGAAGACAAAGATAAAGAAGCTAAGGGGCTGTTTGGTTTTTTTTTTTCCCATCACTCGTCACTCCTTACTCAATTTTCATCACTCATCACCCATCACTCATTACTTATCACTCATCACTTAAAATATCCCAACTCTCTACCCCCACCCGTTTGGACACTGTTTTCAGCTCCAATCACTCAAATATTTCAACCTCATTGTGGGACCCATCCCTGAAGTTTGAAGTCAGACATTTTTCGGTGGGACCCACTTTTCTTAAAACCACCAATCACAAAGCCAAAATATTAACAAGAAACAACGCCACCCAAAATAAAAAAAATCTCTCTGCCTTTTCTTCTTCTTCTTCTCTCTCAAACTCTCTCTCTCAGCCACAACAGCAGCAACAACAGCAACATCCACAGCCACAGCCACAGCGGCGAAATGGAGAAAGGCAAAAAGGAAAAAAAAAAAAAAAAATCAAGGACCTCGCCGCCGATCCCCATCACCCAGCGCGCCGCCGATCCACCGTCACCTAAGGCACCACCGATCCACCGTCACCCAGCGCACCGCCGATCCTCGTGAAATTGAAGTGATTGTTCTCTTTTTTTTTCTTCCCCTTCGTCTTTCTCTGGAATAGCTGTGGCGAGGGAGGTCGAGGTCGTGAAATCGTGAAGCAGCGGTGCCTATGGACTTTGCTGTGTTTGTGGGTTTCTGTTGTTGTGTTTATGGATTTATGGGTTTCATTTTCTGGGTTTGAGAAATCCAAACCCATGTGTTTTTTTTTTTTTTTTTTTTTTGATATAGTATATTTGGTGTTTCTGTGAACAAGAAAAGAAAGAAAAAGAATGAAGCAGAAGAGAAAAATGGCTGTTGGAGTGAGTCTGTGAAGAAGAAAGAAAGAAAGAAAGAAAGAAAAAAAAAAAAAAAAAAAAGAAGGAAAATGTGCACTGACGTGACTTGTCTCTGGCAGTGGGTCCCATAAATGTATGTTTAATTACAAAAATGCCATTGAAAACAGAATTTTGGAAACTGAAAACACCTAAAATGTGTTTTCAGTTTCCATAACTCATAACTCAAAAATCAGATAATTGAGTGATGGAAACAAAATCAGGAAACAAATTCAAACAAACATTTTTTCCGTGAGTCCCACTTATTTTGAGTTATAAGTGATGGAAACAGAGATATGAGCGATAGAAAACACAAATCCAAACACCCCCTAAAGTTTTGAGACACAAGTATGTTGAATGGTTTTCAAAACGCAAAAGGAAAAGGGAGAAGAATAGGGGAAGGTGGGGTAGGTGGGGAAAATTTATTGCCAAAGAGAATTTTGAATTTTGAATGGATTTCTAAAATACAAAAGGAAAAGCAAGAGGAGAAGAATGGGGGTAGGTGGGGAAAATTTATTGCAAAGAAATAATGAAACACTTTTTTTTTTAATTAATAATGCAATATTCTCATTAAAAAAAAATGCTTGATGTTTCATATGCTGCCTTATATTACATAATATCAAGTAGACAAAACGAGTACCAATATTGAAAACTTAAAAAATTCTTTTTTTTTCTTCAGAGCCATAGTGGCGTTTGTCAAACGCCACTATAGGTCTTTTTTCCTCCTCTAGCCCCTAAAAAAAAAAAAAAATTTGTAAGAGTAGGACCTATAGTGGCATTTGACAAACAGTATTTTCTTTCTAAAAGCAGTATTTTCTATTTTTCTAATTTATTGTAAACTTGAATTATGCATATAAACTTAAAGCAGAGTAATCTTTATTTTGTTATAGAGATACTCAATAAGGTGTCTTTCTTATTCATTGAACAAAATACATGCCAATAATTTTTAAAGCGCAGCAGACACATATCAAAGTGTCTTACAATTTCAATGGACCTAGATGAAACAAACCCAAACTATCTTTTGAAAGTAAACAAACTTGAAACTTGAACATTACAAAATGAACGAATGCTATCACACAACCACGCAAAAGCATTCTAATATGCTAAATACTCCAAGGTTAGGGCTAAACTATTTCTCTGCTCCAAGCCACTTATTTTCCTCAATTGCCCAACAACCTCATAAACTTTCTTCTGGTTAGCAAGAGACTTGGCCACAGTCTCCTTTTGGAGGCACCTCTTAGCCCATGCAATAATCTTGGGGCACTCTGCCTCTATGTTGATAATTCCAAATACCTCAAAGGCATGGAACCAACTGTAGAAAGTGACAAGAGAAAGGTACACAAACCCAAATGTTTCACCTCCAAAGTAAGGCTTGTCACCAAGCTCCCCCTCCAATATCTTGAGGTTTCAAAGAATTCTTTCTTTCCTGCCTCCAGCTCTTCACCTTTTGTGGTCCATAACTTGTTTGAAACATCATAAATTGGTATTTTCTGCATACATTGTATTCCCACTTTCCACGGATTAAATAAATGGATGAACAATGACAGTATTAAATTTCAAATCAAATTTAATGGGGGTAGAAGAATATTTATCTAAACCTTTAGAAAAAAATATCCTATGAGATGAAAATTCATATGACCTCTCTCTCATAGCATGTATGAAAAAGGGTGGGAAAAATACACCACTGTTAGAGCATCCACATCAATGGATATAAACATTCGCAAAATACAAAAAGCAACCACTTTTACACATTTTACCCCAAAAATCTTCCACATCAGTCCTTCTAAAATTGTGCATATTTACATATTTCCTATAGTAACCATGCATATATGCACGGTTACTGTAGCTTGTGTATACCATTATTTTATTATTTTCACGTTTTGTGTCTTTTTTTTCTCTCTCTTCTTTGTGCAAAACAAACTGACTTCTCTCCTTATTGTCTTTTTTTCTCAAACACACACAAACACAAACACACAGACAAATCATTACAGAGATACACAAACAATATTATCCCTCGTCCTGGTCCCATGTCCAAGACAAGCTCTTCGAGTTGAGTTGCTAAGTTACGAGGATGAGTTTGACTCTATGGGTCAGGGCTCTGAGTATTCGGAGGGTGCTGTGGATTTTGGGTCCAAGGCTAAAGAGACACAAAGGAGGAGAGGTGTCCCGTGGACTAAAGAAGAGCATAGGTATAAGATTCTCATTTTTTTGTTTTTTTGTTTTTGTGTTTTTTTTTTTTTTTTTTGTGTTTTTTTTTTTTTTTTCTTTTTTTTTTTTTTTTTTTTTTTTTTTTTTTTGGTTTGGGGTTGATGTGGGTTTTGATGGTTGATCAGTGATGTGGGTTTTGATGGTTGATCGGTGATGTGCGTTTGAATGGTTGATTGGTGATGTGAATTTTGATCGGTGCTTGTGATGGCTGTGGTGTTGATGGAGTGCTTGTGATGGTGCTTCTGGGCTTTGACCGTGAGAGAAAGAAGAAGAAAGAAGAGGAAGAAAAGAAAGAGGAAATGGTAGAGACAAGGAAAAAGAAAGAAAAAGAAGGAAGAAGAAAAGGTTAATGGATGTGTAAAATAATATTAAAAAAAGAATATAAAAATATTATTTATATAAAATATAGTGTATTATAGATGGACTGATGCGGGTGTTTTGTAAAAATGAATGTGTAAAATAGAAAAAGTAACTTTTTTGTGCAAAATAAATGATAAGTTTGCATCCACTTATGTGAGCAAAATTCAAATCAAATCCCATTATTAGATGACAAAAAACTTGACAAGTTAAACTAACACACACCAAAACATAGTAGAGGATTCCGTGTGAGATAGTCTTAGAGACAGACTACTAGACACTTCTAAGAAAAATAATATCACGTACTATTAACATAAAAAAAAAAAAAAAAAAAAAAGGTTGGAGTAGGCAGAAAGAAGGTTCAAATCAATACCCAAGAGGGGTTTAACTTATTTTCCAACTACACTCAGCTATGATCTCTAGGATCTGCAAGGATTAGAAACAAAAACTTGAAATTGAAACAGAATTGCAGGATCAGATAAAACACAAGAGATTCAAATATATGAATCCGTAGTAAATAAACTTATATTGATTGTGGAATAGAATAATAAGACTCAGCATCTTAGACGAATCCTCAACTATGAAATTCATAGAAAATATACTCATTTCAAATTTCAAGTCTTTTTTAATCTAAAAGACAAAAGAAACAAAATCAGCCCAAAACTTGGCATGAGCTCTCTGGTATGGATCAAAGGGCAGCAATAAAGACTTATCGTTCCAGACCTCATCTATGTACTAAACAATGATGAGAGACTCACACACAAGTTTGCCATTTTGGATGAGAATTGGGATCTTCTTGAGAATATATGGGGTTTAACTCTAAAAGCAGAGGGCTCTTGTTACTTAACAAGTCCTTTTGCTTGTACTCATACTTGATACCCTTCTCGGCCAATGCAATCTTGACCCTCATCCCAAACATATTGAGCCAGAAATCCAGCAGAATCACCTCGACCGCCATTGTCAAAGAAGTAAAGATATTGCAGCAATTAGAGAAGCTAAGCAAAGAAGAAGAGAGAAGAAGGTAGTGATAATACATGCAAAAATGCTTGGAAGAGAGCGGGAGTTTATAGTCATAAGTGGTGTTTTGGGCTTTCATTAATAATTAGTTAAGGATATATTTAGGATCCACTTATTTTGCTAAAACTGAATTTTTTTTTTTCTGAAAGTACCGTAGATAAAGGTAAATATTGGTTAAGATAGTATAGTGAGACCCATGAATAGTACCAAAAAGTGTAATGAAACCATAAATAGTATCAAAAATAAGTTGAATAGTAAAAGTTGTCAAAAAATAAGCTGGTAAAAATAATACTCCTAATTTTTTGTTTTTTTTTTTTTTTTTTTTGAGAATCTTAATAAAAAAAATAAAGAATAATGCTAAAGTATGAAGTGTATTGGGCATGCATTAGGGTTATCATTCAGTACTTCCCTCACTATCTTATGAATGATAAGTTTGATTCCCCAATCCGGATGATGTCATTGCTTTGGTCATGTTATTTTGCACTATAGTTTATAGCATTGCTGACTGAATGGGTGTTGCGTCTAGTTTCTTTCTCAACAAAATTCATATGCAGTTGATAAAAATAAAATCGAGTCAAGGACGCAATACCCACTCTGTTAGCAATGCTACAGTGAAAAATTATATGAGCAAAGCAATGACATCGACCTGATTGTGGAAGGATCCAGATACTAAAAACGAATTTGGTAATCAAAATTATCATTCAAAGGATAGGCAGGGGAGTGCTAAAATGCTTTGTAGTCAAAGTCATACTTTAGCTTTATTTATTTGTTTATTAATGAAATATCGAACCGACACCTATGACTATAAATCCACGCTCTCTTCCAAGTGTTTTTTGCATACCATCTCTCATTTCTTCATCTCTCTTCTTTCTTTGCCCTGCTTTTCTATTTGCTTCAATATCTTCAGTTCTGTAAGAATGGCGGACGAGGTGGTTCTGCTAGATTGCTGGCTCAGTATGTTCGGGATGAGGGTCAGGATTGCACTGGCTGAGAAGGGTATCAAGTATGAGTACAAGGAGCAGGATTTATTTAACAAGAGCCCTCTGCTTTTAGAGATGAACCCCATTCACAAGAAGATACCAGTTCTCATCCACAATGGCAAACCTGTGTGTGAGTCTCTCATCATTGTTCAGTACATAGATGAGGTCTGGAACAAAAGGTCTCCATTGCTGCCCTCTGATCCTTACCAGAGAGCTCATGCCAGGTTCTGGGCTGATTTTGTTGATAAGAAGGTACCTTTAATACCATTTCTTTTTTCTTTTATATTATTTTAATTTCTCTTCATTCTGAGTTTACGAGTTTTAATTTTAAGGCGATGACATTTGAAAGATTCACTTTGAAATGAGTATATTTTCTATCAATCTCATAGTTGAGGATTCGTCTAAGATATTGAATCTTATTAGTTGTTATTCTATACTACAATCAAAAACCATTTTAGTATTCTTCTACCCGAATAGATTTAATTTGAAATTTATTACTGTGTTCATCCTTTTATGTAATATGTGGAAAATACAGGTTTATGAAGTTTCAAGGAAGTTATGGACCACAAAAGGAGAAGAGCTGGAGGTAGGCAAGAAGGAATTCTTTGAAATCTATAAGACATTGGAGGGGGAGCTTGGTTACAAGCCTTACTTTGGAGGTGAAACATTTGGGTTTGTGGACCTTTCTCTTATCACTTTCTACAGCTGGTTCCATGTCTATGAGGTATTTGGCAATATCAACATAGAGGCAGAATGCCCCAAGATTATTGCGTGGGCAAATAGGTGTTTGCAGAAGGAGACTGTGGCCAACTCTCTTGCTGACCAGAAGAAGGTTTATGAGGCTGTTGGGCAATTGAGGAAAATTCGTGGCTTGGAGTAGAGAAATGGTTTAGCCCAAATCTTGGAGTATTTAACATGCTAGAATGGTTTTGAGTGGTTGTGTAATAGCGTCCATTCATTTTGTAACGTTCAAGTTTCAGTTTTGCTTACTTTCAAACACTAGTTTGAGTTTGTTTCATCTGGGTTCATTGAACTTGTTAGAGACTTTGATATGTGTTTGCTGAGATTTAAATCAAATGGGCATGTATTGGACCATTAATAAGAAAGATAGCTTGCTCCGCCGCACTGGTCAATCTGGTTTTTTTTTTTTTTTTTTTCCTTATGTATTAGAGCAACCATATTAGATCGTTTATTTTACACATCTATTTTTACACTAAAAACCTACTTTTTCTATTTTACAGATCCATTTTTACAAGGCACCCATGTCAGTTCATCTAGTTTATAGGATTATATATTAAACTGAATTTTTTTTTTTTTTTTATATAAATTGGTTTAGTATTAAGCTTTGCCTAGCTCAATTGCATTTTGTTTTTGACTCTGTATGAATCAAAGTTCTTTGCATCAGAATTGTGTTGGTTTGGTTAAATTCTTATGATACAAACCTATAGGGAAAGTGGCCAGTGACACACGTCTTATTTATAACCTTTTAATCAATTATGTTTAGTATATTGTCAATAAAATGTTGCTAGGCATTTGTCCCATGTGTGATAATAGCTTATCAATTTGATGATTCTGCTAACCTAACTGGAATCAAGCACCTCATTACTAACTTAAAACAGAGCAAGGCTTTTTGGACTCTTTAGTTTAGTGTTAAAGTTATGGCTTTGGTTAGTTTTTTTTTTTAATAAATCATAGTACTCCATGAGGTTTAGCTTCCGCACCTTAAAGGTCTTGGTGTAATGATTCTAGCCAAATGGTCTATTGACCAAGCCACCATACAAAAGAAAGAAAGAAAAAGGAGCACAACAAAGCAAGTAAAGAAGACAAAGCAACTTGAGTTGGTATTTTTTGCAGATTATTACCCCATCTTTGAACAAGTCCCCGCTCCATTTACTTTTTCCAAAGTTTATTTGTTTGATTAGTACTATAAAACAAAGAATATATGATAGAATTTGAGTATTAATTCAGCATCTTGTGGGTCATGCTAAGCCACCACCGTGGAAACTAGTATCATTGATCATGTGCATAATCCATTTATAAATGGTAAACAATGATATTGATTAGCAGCAATCATGCATATTGTAATATTTTGAGTTATGTGAATTGAATTAGCAGCAATCATGCACATGCATATGTGCATGTGCATGTGCAAATTGTTATATTTTTTTCCCCACTATTCTCTATATTGCTTTTTTTTTCTTTTTTCTTTTTTTTGTGTTTTCTCCAGCTCTTCTCTTAATGTTCTTGTTAATTTTGTATTGTAGCCATGGATGAATGTCCATTGTCACTCCTTGAAAATTCACCTTTTGTGCCAAATGTACAAGCCCCCCAATCCCAATATGATTCTATTGAGGCTGATGGGCAATTTGAAATTGTTAATGTCCCACTTGATGTGGAGGATGATGAAGATTACAATTTGAATGATTTTTCTGAATTTGATGATGATATAATAAAGATTTTGGTATGGAGGATGATGGAATCAATAGAGCAATCGAGGGCAAGCAGCTTGAGGTAGTTTGGAATGGTAAAGGAGACTCAGATAATGAGGATAGTGATGAGTTAAGGAGTGCAAAAGGGTCATTTGATGATGAAGTGAATTTAAGGCCTAGGTTCCCTAAGTTTAACTAGTCCATTGGCATGGAGATTGTACAACTAGTGAAGGATCAAAAATTTGCATCACATGTAGTCTTCAAAGAGGCACTAAAGGAGTGGTGCATTAAAGAAAAACATGATTTTGAGTATAAGCACAATGATAAGTGGAGAGTAACAGCTGTACATTTTGAAAAAAAAAAAAAAGTGGTTTGAAGATACATGCATCCCAAACACAAATGGGAGATGCCTTTCAAATCAAAAGTTTTAAGAGCATACATATGTGTGGCAAGGATCATAAGAATAGTAAGACTTCTTTAAGGTGGCTAGCCAATAAATATTTGCCATTCTTTAGAGATGATCATACTTGGATAGCAAATGCATTGAGGGGTGCAGTGTTTAGGGACCATGAAATTGATGTGACTTTGGACCAATGATATAAGGCTAAGAGATTGGCCTTCAAGATGACACATGGTGCTAAGGAGAAATAGTATGAGAGACTTTGGGACTATATAGCTACTATTAGGAAGTGGAATGTGGGTCGCATAGTGAAGATACAAATTGCGAATGATGTGTTTGAGAAAATGAATGTTTGTCTTGATGCTACAAAAGGGGATTCTTAGCAGGTTGTAGGCCACTTATTGGGATAGGTGGTTGTCATTTGAAGGGGACAACAAGGGGATAGTTGCTGGTTGCTGTTGGGAAGGATGGGAATGATAATATCTTCCTAATCGCTTATGCTATCTTTGAAACTGAAAATAAAAGCTCTTAGACCTGGTTTCTACAATGCTTATTGGATGACATTGGACATATGAATGAGAATGGATGGGTCTTTACCTCAGACTGACAAAAGGAAAGAAAAAATTAATGTGCATGTGAATTATTTATTTATTTTTTGAAAATATCATGATCTATAACTTGAATATGAATTACTAATGTATATTTATGTATTTTTTATGGTCGGTATTAGGAGACTTTTAAGGATTTGATGCCAAATGCAGAGCACATATTTTGTGTTAGGCATTTACATGCAAATTTCAAGAAGAATTTTCCTGGGAATGTACTCAAAGATGCAATGTGGAGTGCTACTAGGGCAACAACATAGAATTCTTTTGACTTCCATATGGATAAGTTGAAGAAGCTAGATGAGAAGGCATATGAGTGGCTTGTGAAGTTAGATGTGAGAACATGGAGTAAACATGCTTTTAATCCAAGAAGCAAGAGTGACACCCTAGAAAACAATAAAACAAAGTCTTTCAATGCTTGGATTTTGGAGGCTAGGGATAAACCAGTTTTGACAATGATGGAGATCATAAAAGTGACGTTGATGCAAAGGTTGCAAATCAAAAGAGATCATATGAGAAGGTATGAAGGGAGGGTTTGTCCAAGAATCTATAAAAAGCTTGAGAGGGAAAAGTGAGGTTGGACTTTGCATTTCTCGTTGGAATGGAGAGTCCAAATATAAGGTGAAGTATATTTATGGTGGAAGATATGTGGTGGACTTGAATGAGAGTACTTGTGGTTGTGGGAGATGGGGATTGAGTGGAATCCCATGTTTTCATGATGTTGCTACAATAATTAAGCATGGAGAACAACTTGAGACTTATGTAGACATTTCTTACATTAAGGAGACATTCCTAAGTTATTACAGATGGATGGTAAGCCCACATCCAAGCCATGAACAGTGGCCAAAAACACACTATGACCCAATCAAGCCCCCAAAATTTACAAGAAAAGTAGGCAAGCGTAAGAAGGTAAGAAAGAGGGAGGCAGGAAGACCTATTAATACATTTAGGGTGAGCAAGAAAGTAACTGCCATGAAATGTGAGAGTTGTTTCCAATGGGTCCATAATCAAAGAACTTATAAAGCTCCTGATAGCCCCAACAAGAAGGCTTATAAAAAGAAAAAGAGAGGGAAATCAAGACAATTATCAACATCTGAAGCTAAAAGGAGTAAAAAATTATCGGTAAATTTCAAGTATTACTTTGTTGAACTTTTCATTCAAATTTCAAGTACTACTTTGTTGAACTTTTTCAGCCTTTTTGGCTTTTTATAGGGTACTCCACAATCAAATATAGGTACTCAATAATCAAGTCAAAGTCATACAAATGACAACACTAGTGGAAACAAGAAGGATAAGGGAAAGACTAAGGTTTAGCAGCAAAAAGAAGAGAAATAATTTTTTAGTTCAATATTTTGTTTAGTGATACACGGTCTTCTAAAAATACTGATGGAGCCAGTACACTTTTGTTTTTCAATATTGTTGGAAAAGTGTAATCGTTTATTCATTGAGTGTTATTTTTTTGGCAAACAATATACTATTTGTAAACACTCATTTATATTTCAATTCATGGCATATTGAGATCCTTTTAAGAATACTGATAGAGTCAGTGTACTTTTGTTTTTCAATATTGTTGAAAATGTGTAATTATTGATTTATTTTCTTAGAGTTATTGCATAAAGTTCAATTCAAGGTAGATTGGGGCACATTCATTTTTTGTTGGTGGTGGTGTAGAGGCTGTGAGTTTGAGAATTGTTGAGTGGTATATTGATGTATTTAGCAAGATTTCTAAGGAAAGCACCACAATGCTCCTACCTAGCAATGTCTTTGAACCTTCTAGCATGATGGCTCAAGCTCCAAACACATGTTGTCAAAACCAATTACCATGTATGGAACTATGTCATTGGAGAAGATTATGTAGTGGTTGAGTGTCATTGTTAGGTTCAGGTGAATTTGATAGGGTTCTATTATTCTTTTGCCACTCTTGTTGTTGTTGTTGGTTTCCCCACTCCCTCAGGCATGATTTTTGTATTGTTTAGGCTACTTGATTTAGCCTAAACATCAAGTACCACTCTTCTTGTTGATTTTTGCTGGTTCCCCCACTCCCTCGGGCATTACAAACATGATTTAGGCCCTGTTCTACAAGGAATAATATGAATTCATGCATAAAAATATTAGAGTTATCATGTATCTAAACCATCTAGCTAGCGCACAAGTGGTGACATCCATAACATGATAGCTAAAAACTCCCTTATTTTACCATCACTTTACAGAAACTAAAATCTAATAACTTGTTCTTAATCAGATCAAGAGACAACCAAACAGAACTAAACAAATGAATGCCCCCTATGGAAACTGAAAATAAATGCTGATATTTTCATATCAAAATTCAACAACACCCCAAATTTCCACATTAACCCTTAGTTCACTCAAGCCAAACTAGAGCTAATGCTAATGGCTACTACTTAACATGCAGCTCAAAGGGGATAACTTGATATCCCAAATTTTAATTGGAATAATGAAATATTGAACCAAAAGAAAATAGATAAAAAAAAAAAGGCAAAATCAAATATAATTCAAATTAGCATCCAAATCACTAAAAAGTAAAAGAATTTATATATGCAGATTATGTCCAAGTAAGTTAATATTTTCTAACTAAATGTGTAACCAAACCATATCAATTATCATAAGTTAAAGGAAGAATCAAATAAAGAGAAGGCAGCATTTTCTATTTTGTAATTACTAATTACTCAGTTTCCTTCTCAATAAAATTCATACGCAGTAGAATAAAAAATAAAAATAAATAAAATAAAACCGAGTCAAGGACGCCACACCCACTCTGTAAGCAATGCCACGGTGAAAAATTATATGAGCAAAGCAATGACATCGACCGGATTGTGGAAGGATCCAGAAACTAAAAACGAATTTTTAGTCAAAGTCGTACTTTAGCATTATTTATTTGTTTATTAATGAAATACCGAGCCGACACTTATGACTATAAAAATCCACGCCCTCTTCCAAGTGTTTTTTGCGCACAATCTCCAACTTCTTTATCTCTCGTCTTTCTTTTCCCTGCTTTTTCTATTTGCTTCAATATCTTCAGTTCTGTGAAAATGGCAGACGAGGTGGTTCTGCTAGATTTCTGGCTCAGTATGTTTGGGATGAGGGTCAGGATTGCACTGGCCGAGAAGGGTATCAAGTATGAGTATAAGGAGCAGGATATATTTAACAAGAGCCCTCTGCTTTTAGAGATGAACCCCATTCACAAGAAGATCCCAGTTCTCATCCACAATGGCAAACCTGTGTGTGAGTCTCTCATCATTGTTCAGTACATAGATGAGGTCTGGAACGATAAGTCTCCATTGCTACCCTCTGATCCTTACCAGAGAGCTCATGCCAGGTTCTGGGCTGATTTTGTTGATAAGAAGGTACTTTAAATACCATTTCTTTTTTCTTTTATATTATTTTAATTTCTTTTTATTCTGGGTTTACGAGTTTTAATTTTAAGGCGATGACATTTGAAAGATTCACTTTGAAATGAGTATATTTTCTATCAATTTCATATTTGAGGATTCGTCTAAGATATTGAGTCTTATTAGTTATTAGTCTATACCACAATCAAAAACCATTTTAATACTCTTCTACCCGAATAGGTTTATGAAGTTTCAATGAAGTTATTGACCACAAAAGGAGAAGAGCTGGAGGTAGGCAAGAAGGAATTTTTTGAAACCTATAAGATATTGGAGGGGGAGCTTGGTGAGAAGCCTTACTTTGGGGGTGAAAATTTTGGGTTTGTGGACCTTTCTCTTATCACTTTCTACAGCTGGTCCGATGTCTATGAGGTATTTGGCAATATCAACATAGAGGCAGAGTGCCCCAAGATTATCGCATGGGCAAAGAGGTGCATGCAGAAGGAGACCGTGGCCAACTCTCTTGCCGACCGGAAGAAGGTTTATGAAGCTGTTGGGAAAAAAATACGTGGCTTGGAGTAGAGAAATGGTTTAGCCCAAATCTTGGAGTATATAGCATATTAGAATGGTTTTGAGTGGTTGTGTAATAGCTTTCATTCATTTTGTAACATTCAAGTTTCAGTTTTGCTTAGATTCAAAAACTAGTTTGGGCTTGTTTCATCTGGGTTCATTGAACTTGTTAGACACTTTGATATGTGTCTGCTGAGCTTTAAATCGAATGGGCATGTATTGGACCATGAATAAGAAAGACAGTGTGTCATGTCTTCTAAATGTTAGATCACGTTGTGCCTTATTTTTATTTGGGGCATGCAAAAATTAAATATGTGTCTAAGGAAAATTTAAGCACTATACTTTCTATATATATATATATATATATATATATATATTATTGTTGATAAAGAACTATATTTTTAAATTTAATTAACTCACGCAATAGTTAATTTTACCGTGTATGTCACGCCTCAAAGCCAAAAAGGTCCAAAGCACGAGAAAAATATCTCAAAGATACTGATAGATTTTGTTCCTTTTGACAATTCAATCCAAATAAAATCATAACAAGTATCAACATCAAGGATTATCATAATAATTCCAATAAATATTCTCCTAAAGTAAATCAGAGCTCTATGCAATAAATACAATAATCATTGGTCACAAAAGAATGGAGGTCTAAATAAATAATTACATATCATTGACTTGTCCCATTAGTGGAAACAAGGGCATAACCACTATTAGATAAAAAGAACTGGGTTAAGCCTACTATAAGTTATACATTATCAATTATCTTCATCACAAAAGTCAGTCTCCATCAGCAGTTAGTCTAACTACTGCTAGCCCCCAAAAAGCTGTCTCAAAACGATAGTTTTCTACTCTGAAAAAGCTTGTAAAATAATGGAATGAAACATAACCCAATAAGTAACATAATTAATAAAGGTGGGGAAAATGCAAGTTTATGATAATGAGCATTTTACAAACATGCTATAAATTGAGAATTTCCATTTGAATACCATAAATTAAATATCCTTAATATCATGACAAAAATGATAAATATATTGTAGCACCGAGCTTCCCAAAGTAATTATGAAACTACATTTTAGTCAATATGAGCCATAAGTATATCTAATACCATTTCAAAACCAGAAACCTCACCCAAAATCACATGACAAGGTCGTCACACAAACATGGTAATCATCAATATCATGGCACAATGACAAATCCACATCAAAAGCTTACAAGTTAATGTATTTGAAATATACAGTTCACTTCCAAGTAATTTCATAAAATATTTCAATAACCAAATATCCATAATATTCTCAAGGTCCTCAAAACAATTTCCTGTCATAGGTATTTTGCATAAATTTTCCAAATAATACAAGTTAAGATAAAGCATCTTTAGAATTTACAAATAATACAATAAATTCATAAAATCCATTCCCAAGAATTTTATAAAAGATGCTTATTTTTTCCAAACTAACAAATCATGCATTTCTCCATTTGCATTACCAAAAATGATGCACTTTTCATAAATAGTCATATATAATAATGTCACAACACAACACTTTTAAGAAAACATATACCAATATATAATTTTCCAAAATGTACCCAAAGACAACGTTTATGAAACATGGTTATTTTACAAAAATCCCATTAAAATGCTACTTACCTTGCAACCCACCAAAAGCCTAATCCTCTAAGCCCAAAGAAGATTAGCTAGGACCTAAACATTACCAAACAACCCTATCAAGATAAGCATAAGGATTGACATTGTATCTAGCTATGAATTATAAATTGCTAGATAAGAAATTAATTAGAAAAGCCTAAGTACTGAACCTCACAAATAATGTATTTCACTTTCAAAGTTTTCCAACAATTTCATTTACAAGGTTTAGACT
Source organism: Castanopsis chinensis (assembly GCA_032878915.1). Lineage (NCBI taxonomy): Eukaryota > Viridiplantae > Streptophyta > Magnoliopsida > Fagales > Fagaceae > Castanopsis > Castanopsis chinensis. The sequence continues at coordinate 11,071,328 of JAVQMG010000105.1, forward strand.
TCAATTTATAATCTTGTCATTCAAAGCCTCTCCTTTACCATAAAAGATCCTAGCACTTTATGATTTTCTTCCACCATATATGCAAACCATTTTCAAGAGATCCATGAAACAACATATATAACAATATCCTCCAAGACTAACAATTTAAATCTTTAACTAGCTCCAAATAAACTCAATAAAATTATATTTACCATTTATTTCACATGATATACCTCAGAACCCCTAAATTTTCACCATTCATAAACCTTAGTTAGCCACCACTTGTAAAACCATAAACCCACTCATCAAATTAGTCCACCAAATCAAAAACCCATATACATAATTACAAAAATATCACCCAAGAAGCTCACAAATCTCATGAACATCATCATTAAAGCTTAGATTAAAATAACCTTAAGCAAAAGTATAAAACCCACTAATAGATTAGAAATTTTTACCTTAAATCAAAAGAGATAAATATGCCTTAGAGGTTCCTGGAGAGCTTTGCAGTGATCTTGCCGGAAAAGATGGTGGAGATGGGAGGCAAGGAGGTACACGGTGGGAGAGAGTGAGGGAAGAGTGCTTGTTAAGTGAGGAAAATGAACAAAAGAAAAATGTTGGACACTTAGGCCCTGTTTGGAGAAAAAAATTTGCTCACTCAATTTTCATCACTCATCACTCGTCACTTATCACTCATCACTCTTCACTAATCATTTATTACTCATCACTTAAAAATATTATACCCGTTTGGCACCATCACTCAGTTTTCATCACTCATATTTTTCACACTATTTGTGGGTCCCATGGCTGTCAATCAATGCAGATTTTTCCTTTTTTTTTTTTTTTTTCTTTTCTTTTCTTCTGGGTTCAGTGTAGATTAACGTCAGTTTTTTTTTTTTTTTTTTTTTTTTTCTGGGTTTAGGTGATCTGGTACTGAAAAAAAAAAAAAAAAAGTGAAGACCGAACCCAGAAGAAAAAAAAAAAAAAAAAGAAAAGAAAAAAAACGTTAACGTTGAACCCCAGAAGAAAAAAAAAAAAAAAAAAAAAAAAAAAAAAAAAAAAAAGAAGTCAACGGTCAAAAGTTGCAGCTGTGGGTCCCTCAATGTGTGTTTAATTACAAAAATGTCATTAAGTTATGACTTATGGAAACTGAAAACAACTAAAATGTGTTTTCAGTTTCCATAACTCATAACTCAAAAATCAGAGAATTGAGTGATGAAAAAAGAGTTATGGAAATTGAGTTATTTGTATCCAAAAAAAGTTTTTGTTATGGGTCCCACCATTTTTGAGTTATGAGTTATGAAAACTGAGTTATGAGTTATAGAAATAGCCAATCCAAACGCCCCCTTAACCTTTTTTTTTTTTTTTTTTTATGGAAGTTGGACACTTACTTTGACCGGCCAGGGAGGGAGATATTTTGAGAGAATGTGCGGTGGTAAGTGGGGTCACATGTGTGACTCTTTAAAAATCTGATGCCCTTTCTTTTTTATTTTTCTTTTTTTATTGGACTGGGCTGTTACAGTGTACCTATAGTTTTAAATATTAAAATCTCACTACATATTGAGGTTTAAATTTAGAAAAATAATTAATTAATTATCTAGAATATACATAAAATTAATTTATATAATGAATCGATTAACAAGTATCCTTATAACATTTGTTAGTAAAAATGGCTCTAACCTAAAGTGTCATTTGGCACATAAGTCTAACATTTTATAGGGCTATTATTTCTTGTATAACTTCTCATACTCTCTCAAAAAAAAAAAAAAAAAAAAAAAAAAATCATATTCTCTAACACAATGTAGGTACTATTTGAGAGGTATCGTATATGTAATTGATTTTTCATCGTGAAAAGCATTATCAGCACAATTTTTAAAATTTTTTTTTTATTGCTGTTTTACAACTAGATCGTTGAAATGAAAGTGGACAAGACTTGCATTAAAATGAATTCATTATTTTTTAATGGTGTTAACTAAGGATATCAACTTTTTTAACTCAAAAAAAAAAAAAAAAAAAAATTAACTAAAAAAAAAAGTACATACTCCAATTCTCAAATCAACTTTTTTTAGAGATATAGACAAAGCCTCCTCTCATCTGGTCAAATCTTTCACTCAAAACAGAACTTAATCTCATATATAATTATTTACCTACTCGGGGTAATATTTAATGTCTTGAGGCACTTTGAAATTGGTATCTTGACAACATCAAACACTTGAGTAAGAGTACTGCTTTCATTGTAACTGCACAAGGAGACACATCCATCCCCAAAACTGTCATAAACCTGATTCATTAACTTTTTGAAAGACCTTTAAATTGTTCAAAAATGTGTTCCACCTTTTATTAACATTGCAAAACATGTGACAACAACAAAATAACCTATCTATCTATTTATTTATGATTATTGTGAATTTTTTTTTTTTTTTTTGAGAAAGAGAACGTTTATTAAGTAAAATTAAAACACAGTCAAATCAGCCTGAACAAAGGGTAAGATGCGAGATGGAACATCTTCCATCCACACAATACAACCTGATGTAATCAAAGCTAGCCTAGCTAAACTATGAGCAACTTTGTTTCCATTTCTCCTAACGTGAGAGTATGACAATTTTGAAAACAACCCCAAAAGTAAAGAGACATCATTTATCAGTGTTGCAAAAGGAGTCAATCCATTGTCAGTGTTCCTCAAGGCCTTCACTATCACTTCTGAATCACCCTCCACAATAGCAAAGTCCACTCCAATCTCGCTGCCAAACTCCACTGCTCTGCACGCAGCAATTGCTTCCACTTCCACGGGCTGGTATGCTTGCTCCAATTGCTGAATGAAGGATGCCATTACCTCACCATTGCAGTCACGAACAACCACTCCAATCCCTGCCTTCTTGTCTGCATTTGAGATCGCCCCATCATAATTTATCTCATATTTGTTCAGAGGTGGCGCTTCAGGTCCTTAGTGAGGCGGCAAGGTTGTTGCAGCCGTGACTGATTTCTTTGGTGCCATATACACCATACTTGGACAGCAAAGAGCTCAAGATGCTTACCATTCTCTATTAACCATCCGCATAGGTGCATGAAATCAGTAAAAACCTCCCTTGACCGAAAGCTCCACCTGTCGTCATCCCAAACCACGTTCAAACCTGAGCAACCCCAGAGAGCGTGTAGCGTGTCCTCTGCCGTTGAAGCACATCTGTCACAGGTTGGGGTTGGAATGATTGTTTTTCTGGTCAGGTTGGACTTTGTTGGGAGGGATTCTCTGCATGCACGCCATAACAGATTTTTGTATTTGTTTGGAACATCCAATGACCAAATGCTTTTCCAGATTTGTTTATCCAAGTCCGATTGTGCACCTTCTTCAGCCCCGATCTCCATATCCTTGAGAAACCGATATCTAGATTTGCAATTGTACTGCCCATTTTCCGTGAAAGGCCAGAACAGAGAGTCTTCAGTTTGGCTTCGGGCGAGTGGAATCTTCTTTGCAAGTTCAGCTTCAGCTGGTATAAGAACTCCCTCCAACATTTCAGCATCCCATTTCCCTGTGTTCTCATCTATCAAACAATCAACCGTGGCATCCTTCATAGACTCGATGATTGGAGAAGTGACTAAAGGTGCGTGTTTAATGGGAAGCCAATGGTGCTGCCATATTTTAATGCTTTTTCCATTATCAACCCAAAATCTTGAACTCAATTTGATAACCTCCCTTCCCTTCAAAATGCTTTTTCCAAGCATATGACCCAATTGTCGATTCCTTAGCTTCCATGAATGAACAATGAGGGAAAAATTTTGCCTTAAATATTTTGTAAAAAAGAGTATCTTTATTTTGTAGGAGTCTGTTGGGCTTTGTGGAGCCTAGTTTTATATTTGATCCGGTGGACGACCCGACCCGAATAATGTTGCGTGGTTTTTAATGGGAGATTTTCTGAGGCTTAGTCCATGGAAAATCTCTGCAACTCCGGTGGACGACCCGACCCGACCCAACCCGACCCTGATAATAGTGAAATCTCTGCAACTCTGTAAACGTAGGCAAATTGCCAAGCCACGTAAATACTGTTTTGTGCGTGTGATTATTTTTCTTTGGTGTGTGTTTTTTTCTATATTTTGTTTCTCACAAGTTTAGGAATTCGTGGAAATTTCCTACAACTAGTATCAGAGCCTAGGGTTAGGTTTGAGTGGGAGCAATGGCAGAGGAAGCAGGAAAGGCGTCTGGAATAGAAAAGTTCGATGGCACAGATTTCGCGTATTGGAGAATGCAGATTGAAGATTATCTTTATGGGAGGAAATTGCATCTGCCTCTTTTGGGGACAAAACCTACGACTATGAAGGATGAAGAATGGGCTCTTCTTGACAGACAGGTACTGAGAGTTATCAGGTTAACAGTGTCTAGGTCTGTTGCACACAATGTTGTGAAGGAGAAGACCACTGTAAATTTGATGAAGGCTCTGTCTGGTATGTATGAAAAGCCGTCAACAAACAGCAAGGTGCATCTGATGAAGAAACTGTTCAATTTGAAGATGGCAGAGAACACATCAGTAGCACAACATTTGAATAAATTTAACACTATCACAAATCAATTGTCGTCTGTAGAAATTGATTTTGATGATGAGATTTGTGCACTGATCGTTTTAGCTTCTTTGCCAAATAGTTGGGAGGCAATGAGGATGGCAATAAGTAATTCTACAGGAAAAGAAAAGTTGAAGTACAACGACATACGAGATTTAATTCTGGCTTAGGAGGTTCGAAGAAGAGATGCAGGTGAAACATCTGGATCTGGTTCTGCCCTAAACCTTGAGACAAGAGGCAAAGGGAATGATAGAAATTCAAACCGGGGTAGATCAAAATCCAGAAATTCTAACTGGAACAGAACTAAATCTAGATCAAGCCAACAAGTACAATGCTGGAACGGTGGGAAAACAGGTCACTTTAGGAAGCAATGCAGATATCCTAAGAAGAAGAATGAAGATGACTCTGCTAATTCTGTAATAGATGATGTACAAGATGCATTACTTCTTGCAGTAGACAGTCCACTTGATGATTAGGTTCTGGATTCAGGAGCTTCGTTTCATACCACTCCACACTGAGAAATCATACAGAATTATGTTGCAGGTGATTTTGGTAAGGTGTATTTGGCTGATGGTTCAGTCTTGGATGTTGTGGGTATGGGAGACGTCCGGATATCGTTGCCCAATGGGTCTGTTTGATTATTAGAGAAGGTTCGTCATATTCCTGACCTAAGGAGGAATCTGATTTCTGTTGGACAGCTTGATGATGAAGGGCATGCAATACAATTTGTTGGTGGTACTTGGAAGGTTACAAAGGGAGCCATAGTGTTGGCTTGTGGAAAGAAGACTAGTACTCTCTATATGACCTCAAGTCCAAGAGACACAATTGCAATTGTTGAATCAAGTACTGCTACAAGTCTATGGCACTGCAGACTTGGTCACATGAGTGAGAAAGGGATGAAGATGCTGTTGTCAAAAGGGAAACTACCAGAATTGAAGTCTGTTGATTTTGACATATGTGAAAGCTGCATCTTAGGAAAGCAGAAAAGGGTGAGCTTCTTGAAAACTGGTAGGACACCGAAGGCTAAAAAATTGGAGCTAGTGCACATTGATTTGTGGGGGCCTTCTTCGGTTGCATCCCTTGGAGGTTCAAGGTACTACATCACTTTCATTGATGACTCAAACAGAAAGGTATGGGTTTATTTTCTAAAAAATAAATCTGATGTATTTGAAACCTTTAAGAAGTGGAAGGCTATGGTTGAGACAGAAACAGGATTGAAAGTAAAATATTTAAGGCCAGATAATGGAGGTGAGTACATAAATGGAGGGTTCAGTGAATATTGTGCTGCACAAGGAATTAGGATGGAGAAGACCATTCCTGGAACACCACAACAAAATGGTGTGGCTGAGCGCATGAACAGAACTCTCAATAAGCGTGCTAGGAGTATGAGGTTGCATGCTGGACTACCAAAAACTTTCTGGGCAGATGCTGTTAGCACTGCAGCTTACCTGATAAACCGAGGACCATCAGTTCCTATGGAGTTCAGACTTCCTGAGGAGGTTTGGAGTGCTAAAGAGGTAAAGTTTTCCCATCTAAAAGTTTTTGGTTGTGTTTCTTATGTTCATGTTGATTCTGATGCTCGTAGTAAACTTGATGCAAAGTCTAAAATATGTTTTTTCATTGGCTATAGTGATGAGAAATTTGGCTATAGGTTTTGGGATGAACAAAACAGAAAAATCATCAAAAGTAGAAATGTGATTTTAATGAACAGGTTATGTATAAGGACAGGTCAACTGTAGTGCCAGATGTTACAGAGATGGACCAAAATAAATTTGAGTTTGTTAACTTAGATGAATTGACTGAAAATACTGTCCAAAAAGTGGGTGAAGAAGATAAAGAGAATATTGATTCACAGGTAAATCAGAGTACACCTATGGCTGAAGTCCGAAGATCTTCCAGGACCATTAGAGCTCCACAGCGTTATTCACCTGCTCTGAATTATCTCCTATTGACTGATGGTGGTGAGCCAGAATGCTATGATGAAGCCTTGCAAGATGAGAATTCAAGAAATGGGAGTTAGCCATGAAGGATGAGATGGATTCCTTGTTGGGGAATTAGACATGGGAACTGACTGAACTGCCAGCAGGAAAGAAGGCTTTGCACAATAAGTGGGTATACAGAATAAAGAATGAGCATGATGGTAGCAAACGTTATAAGGCCAGATTAGTTGTTAAAGGGTTCCAGCAGAAGCAAGGCATTGATTACACAGAGATATTTTCTCCAGTTGTGAAGATGTCAATAATCAGACTGGTACTGGGAATAGTGGCTGCAGAAAATTTACATCTTGAGCAGTTAGATATGAAGACAGCTTTCCTTCATGGTGACTTAGAGGAAGACATTTACATGATTCAACCAGAAGGGTTTATTATTCAAGGACAAGAGAACCTAGTTTGCAAACTGAGAAAGAGCTTGTATGGCCTAAAACAAGCTCCTAGACAGTGGTACAAGAAGCTTGACAGTTTTATGTATAGAATTGGGTTTAAAAGATGCGAAGCTGATCATTGTTGTTATGTTAAGTTCTTTGACAATTATTATATCATTTTACTGTTGTATGTGGATGATATGCTCATTGCAGGGTCTAGTATTGAGGAGATTAATAATCTGAAGAAGCAATTGTCAAAACAGTTTGCAATGAAGGATTTGGGAGCTGCAAAGTAAATCCTTGGGATAAGAATCATTAGAGACAGAGCTAATGGTACATTGAAACTTTCACAGTCAGAGTATGTGAAGAAAGTTCTCAGCAGATTCAACATGAATGAAGTCAAACCAGTGAGCACACCCTTGGGTAGTCATTTCAAACTAAATAAAGAACAGTCACCGAAGACAGAAGAAGAAAGGGACTATATGAGTAAAGTGCCCTATGCCTTAGCTATTGGTAACTTGATGTATGCCATGATGTGTACAAGGCCAGACATTGCACATGCAGTGGGAGTTGTGAGTAGATTCATGAGTAGGCCAGGAAAGCAACATTGGGAGGCAGTCAAGTGGATTCTGAGATATCTGAGGGGTTCATCAGATACACGTCTTTGCTTTACAGGTGCAAATTTGAAACTACAGGGTTATGTAGATGCTGATTTTGCTAGTGATATTGATAGTAGAAAGAGTACTACTGGGTTTGTATTTACTCTGGGTGGTATAGCTATATCTTGGGCCTCAAATTTACAAAAGATTGTTACTTTGTCTACAACAGAAGCTGAGTATGTTGCAGCAACTAAAGCTGGGAAGGAGATGATTTGGTTGCATGGTTTCTTAGATGACTTGGGTAAGAAGCAAGAGATAGGTATTCTACATAGTGATAGTTAGAGTGCAATTTTTCTTGCTAAAAATTCGGCTTTTCATTCAAAGTCGAAGCACATACAGACTAAATACCACTTTATCTAGTACCTTATTGAAGATAAGCTGGTAATACTTGAGAAGATTTGTGGATCTAAGAACCCGGCAGACATGTTGACTAAGGGTGTCACTATTGTGAAGCTGAAATTGTGTGCAGCTTCAGTTGACCTTCTAGCTTGAGGATAGGAGGATGAGTTGCAGGGATAAGGGATTGTGTTTGGGAGATAGCAGCTGATGTTGGTGTTTGAACTAGTCTCTAAGTGGGAGATTTGTTGGGTTTTGTGGAGCCTAGTTTTATATTTGATCCGATGGACGACCCGACCCGACCCGAATAATGTTGTGTAGTTTTTAATGGGAGATTTTCTGAGGCATAGTTCATGGAAAATCTCTGCAACTCCGGTGGACAACCCAACCCGACCCAACCTTGATAATAGTGAAATCTCTGCAACTCTGTGGACGTAGGCAAATTGCCGAACCACGTAAATACTGTCTTGTGTGTGTGATTATTTTTCTTTGGCGTGTATTTTTCTCTATATTTTGTTTCTCACAGGTTTAGGAATTCGTGGAAATTCCCTACAGAGTCGCCATGCTTGCTTGGCTAGAAGCGAGTCATTGAACAATGCAAGGTCCATAATACCCATTCCTCCATCTAGTTTCGATTTCGTCAACTTTGACCATTTAATCCAATGTATTTTCCTTTTATCAACCTGCTGCCCCCAAAAGAATTTTTTAACCATTGCTTCAATGCCATTACACAGACCCAAGGGTATTTTCAAACATCTCATGGTATATGTCGGAATGGCTTAGACAATTGCTTTGATTAAGACTTCTTTACCCGCTTGAGACAAAAGCTTTCCTTTCCACCTTGTAATTTTTTCCAAACCCTCTCCTTTATATAGCTAAAGCTTGCTTTTTTTTTTTTCCCTTTCCCACTAAAGAAGGCAGCCCCAATGATTATTGTGAAAGTTGAATCCCACAATTACTGGATGTATATAATGATAACAAATGGTTCATTATTGTATATATTTAAAATGACGTGGACAAATAAGGCCATATATCAAGTAGTAATTTGCCCATAACATAAAACATTTGACTTGTGTCAATATATTTAAAATATTTGTCATGTGTCAATAATAAATGGAAATTAAAAACAACTTGATAGTTCTTATTTGGGAATAGCAATCAGTTTAATAAATGGGTTTTATAGTTACATCTAAGGATGGACTCAGGATTTTAAGCTAGTGGGGGTCAGAGTATATATATATATATATATATATATATATATTGATAGGACACAAACCCGTTGACCCCTTGTGATTAATTAAATTGATTAATTAACCGAGTTATTAATTAATCAAGTTAACATGCAAATTCACGTGGCAGTACAAACAAATCACCAATAACTAAAGTATGCAGCGAAAAATAAATGACACGGTGATCTGTTTACGAATGGGGAAAACCTGACGGCAAAAAACCTACCGGGTGATTTAAGGTCACCACTCCCGAAACTCTACTATTATCACAACAAGCGGTTACAAGTAAGAAATCCCAAGTACCTTACCAACTTACAGTTGAACCCTTACCCCAATACCCAATTGGGGTAAGGGTTCAACTGTTCTCCTCTATTCTCCTCTTAATGCACGGCTCCCAAGTACGTGACTAACCAATTGCGCGGATCCTAGTACGCGATTTCCACTCACCAACTAGAGAGAGAGTTGTTGGCTGCAAAGTTCTTCAAATCATCCACACGATGAAGCTCAAGAAGATGTTTGGTTACAAAACCCTACGGTGCACATTACACAACAATTTCTTCCCAAGAGATGAACTAGGACATGAACTTTGTCTTCGGTCACAAATTGCATAAACAACAATTACTCAATGCTTGTGCAACTTGCGTCACTTTGATGGCCCTTAAAACAATCCTTTTATATGTCTAGGGTTAGGAGAAAAGAAGTCCCAAAGACATATTCATGGATTGGAATTAAAACAAAACTGAAAATCTGTTTTCTTTAAATCTTGATAGATAGAGGTGTCAAGAATCTGTCGAGAAGCTGTTGAGCCTCGGGGCTGAAACAGCTTCTAAAGCTCGATAGATGCATTTGTCGAGACTAGGTGTCGAACTTTAGTAACTTGCACTTTCCAGCTTGTTTCTTGGACAGACTTGATGACCTCAACACTTGATCTTAAAACATAGTTTCTTGAAGCGTTAAACACAGTTTCTTGAAGCGTTAAACACATCCTAAATCTACCCAATTACAAGTAAAGTGTGTTTTGTCAAAGGATACGCCAATTACATAAAATAGTGACATATGTCAACAACTTAGATTACATATGTCCTAACATATATAAAACAAATAGGAATCCATATCATATTAAAAAATTATAAATACACAAAATTATTATTTCTAAATACATTAAGATGCAATCATCAATTGACAAAGACAAAATAATGTTTATTTTTTAATACTACACTAAATAGGATTTTTTTTTTTGGTTGAAGTTAGAGCACTCACAGTGATGGTGCTAAAAATTTTAGCTTTTAGCACCTTAAAAAACTACTTTATCTATTTTACCACCTTACTTTACAATATATCCAATATCAAATGTTCTATTTTTTTTATCACTTCATTTAAAATAATATAACAATTAATTAAAATAATAAAGAAAGAGAGAGAATTTGAGTTTTTTAATTGAAAGAAGAGATATAAACTTAATAAAATATTGTAATTTATTTTTAACAACTTACAATTTAGTTTCTCCAATAACATATGATTTTTTGGTTCTTTGGTGGTAAAATAGTTTTTTTTTTTTTGGGCTAAAATACAATCACCATTGTAAATGTATTGGTTGTTTTTGTTAAGTTTTTAGGTTAGATAATTGCTATTAAGGTTAGATTAGCTAGGCTAATTGAGGAAAAAGGGACCTAAGGCTTTGAAAGGGGAGCCTAACTACAAAAATTAAATATAATATATATATATATATATAATAAATAAATAAAATTGGACCTGGGGCCCAAGGACCCCTTGGGCCCCCACATGGGTTGTATATATGTGTATATTAGAGACGACTATTCTTACGTTTAGTTAGAAATAAAAAAAAATGTTAAAGTTGCTAATCCAATGATGATGTCCACTTCTAATGATTGTGCTATTTATCATTAGATCAATAAACCAATCAGTTTATAGTGAAGGATAGGTCTGAACCCCAGTTCTCTTATTTAATTATTGGGGACTTTACCAGTTAAGTTAACTAAAACCCACTTTTTTTGAGAAACAATTATAACATGCTACTAACCCCGCAGCTTGAACCCTTTCCCCCCTAGAACCCCAAGCACTTTGTACATAGAGAAGTGCCAATTTACAGAGGAAGTGGAGGCCGTGGCATTATGACATATGTTGTGGAATTATATCTCATGTTTAGCTTTTAGTTGTGTTTGAAAGATACAATATCTGTATGTTTAGTTAGTACTGGGCTTGTTTTACTTTGGCAGCATATGCATGTACCAGCTGTGTTGGCATGAGAATGTATACACACATGTATTTTTTTAAAATAAAATAAAAATAAAATTTATCAATTAGTAAAATAAAATAGTTCATCACTTGGTTAATACTTAATAGGATCAAGAAATTCTCACTCAGTTTTGTGTTGTTTTGAACTAACCAAATTTGATTATAAATTTAAAAACACAATAAAACGTTTTTGTTTTTTTAGTCTAAAAAACAAACTTTTGAAAACAAAAACAAAAATAATTACCAAACATGGTCTAAATTCTTTCATACACATTTTTTTTAGTCCATCCTAAGGGGGAAAAAAGACAATGAATTAATTAATAGACATTAATAAAGAGATTATTATATTGCAATAATTCTCACAATGTCATAAATCCCATATATAGTTTTTCAGTTTCAAGTGAGAGGAGTCAACATCATTTGGCTAATACTCTATTATAGAGGAAAATAGCTTCAAGTATGCAATATTTGCTTTAAAAATGATGAATTGTGCTTGTTTTTAGACCCCTGTAAAACTAAATTGTGTAACTTAATTAATTAACCAAGTGAATACTTAGGTTTATTATTCAGATCTAGGTTAAAACAATAACAATCATATTATGTGAAGCAGCGAAAATATAAAGAACACAATGATAAAACCAAACCGGTAAAAAACCTATGGAGGATTTGATTTAGCTATCCTCAAGGTAAAACAGCAAATCCACTATGAAAGAATTGAAGTTTGTACAATAGCAACTTAGACCACTAACATCCTATTGTTACCTCGAGTAGAAACTTACTACCACGACCCCATGATAGCTCCGAGTCTACGGACTACTTCTTTCTTTAGCCTTTGCAAAACACAAACACCCACATTTGGGACTTTGAGATCCCACTCAAAGGTTTAGTAACACAAACTCTCCTGTTTGTGATTCCAAAACCACCTTTAAAGGTTTAGATCATCAGCACCTTTGATGACTAGAGAAGGCAACAACTTCTACAACTCCAGATCTTGAGATTCTTCAAGTAATAATGCCAGTGGAGGATATGAGAGAGCTTTTTAGGAACAAAACCTTAAATACAAAAGAGGCACACTATTCTCTCTCTAAAAAACCTTATAAAAACGTGCTTAGGGTTTACTTTATATAGTGGGAGAAGTAGATCCGAAACCCTAATCCTTAATGGGCTTAAACTGCTGTTTGGGCTTAATTAAAATTCTGCAAATATGACTTTCGATCGGTTGAACCAGACATATTTGAAATCTTCTTTCTGCAGCTTGTATGTTCTTGTGTGTTCACGATTTGTCAATTGTTCTAAACTTTTAGAATCTAACAAATTGTTTTCATTAATTATAAATTGAACAAAGTTTAGCTACAAAATTGATTATAACTTTAAGTTACAACTTTACTCAATAAAATGAAAATTACTATATATTTTTAAAATTTAGCCGTTAAATTGTATGTTATTCACGCTCTTAATACACATTTTAAATTTTGTATCAATCGGATATTAATTATTATATGATCTATAAACTTATATTTTATATATGCATAAAACTACAAAACCTTGCAATTTAAGCAATTTATTGATGACATAACTATTGATATTTATTTTTCTAGAAATTTTACAAGCATAGAGGATATAAGAAGAAAATGCAATTCCATGGTAGATTTGTCACAATTCACTTCCAATAAAAATATATTGAATAAGATTGTAGCTTAAGGCTATAATCAATTTTGTAGCGAGTTCCAAATTTTTTTATTAGTGTGTCAAAGGTTGTCTAATCTGCCGTTTCAAATCTTATTCTTTTCCTATTTCCTTCTCTTTATTAAACCATTTACCTTCCCATTCATTTCCCTCTCAAAAAAAAAAAAAAAAAAAAAAAAAAACCTTCCTATTCGTTTAGGTATCTTAATGATATTTAGAAGCCTTTTTATTCAATGACCAAACTGGAAGTAATTGTATTAAGACATTGCCATGAGTCTTTTGTAAAGCAAGAAAATAATATGACATGTACTAAACAAGTTCATATCAATAGTTCTTGTGTGCATGGTTTTTAATGGTTTTTATAACACTTCTAAATGATTTGTTTGAGATTATTTCTCATTGGTACATTGTGTTATATTTTATTCCAATCATTTAATGATTTATATTGTATTTGAATGCCATAATTTCTTCTTTAATCTCTCTCACTCTAAAATTCATAATGTTTTTATGGGGTAATTACACATAACCCACCAATAGTTTGGGCGAAAATCACTTTGTCTATCCGTGGTTTGAAAAGTATCACTTAACTCAACTGTGGTATGCTTGCGTCAATCTCCGTAACCCACCTCAAGCTCAGCCATTACAAAAACACCTCTTAACCCCAAAACACAACATAACGCGAATCAAAACTCCTAAAACTTAGAAACTTTTCGAGAAAGAGATCTGTGGTGAGATCAACATGTTCTTCATGGTTTAGAGTGTCTAGAGGGGGAGAAAACACAAGTTTTGCAACATCAAAGCTTGAGAAGGTAGTTTTGGTAAATAAAAACAAGGTATTTGTATCTGTTCTAGATTTAGGGTTTCAAATTTTGTTCAAGTGCCAAAACAAAAAATAGCACAAAAATGAAAGAGAAACAAGGTCAAAAGGGAGGGTTTTGTGAAAATTAATATTTGATCCCTATATTCAAAACTCCTAATTTCACATCTCCCTATATTCAAAACTCCTATATTTGGACCCTATATTCTAAAGAGCCCTTTTGCTTTTACCTCTCCATGTATTCAAAACCCCGATGGAGTAAATCGGAACCGGCATAAGAGCCTTGAGCATTTGGATGAAGGAGACAGAGAGGTAGATGTAGGTGGAGTTAGAGAACTAAAGGGAAAGGGAGTACAGAGCTCCAATGGGTACCATAGATTTGAGGTAAAGGTCATGAGTCATGGTGGATGGGAGTTCCACAGCCTTGAAAACATTGACGAGAAGGTAAGCGAGGAAGGAATAGAAGGACATGTGGATCATGGTGAGTGAGATTGAGAATGGCCAGTTGTAGAGCTTGCGGTCGAGTATGTAGTTGTTGTACACAATGACAAAGAAGATGAGGAAGATCCAGATTGCTTCTGTTTTGGTTTTGAATTTTCATCATTCAGATTGTTATTATATATTTGTTCATAGATCTTTTGCTATTTTTGGATGTCAGATAGATATGTTTGTTAAAGCTTTGATTTTTAGGAACTGGGTTTTTTTTTTTTTGGTTGAAGAATATTCGTTTTTGTGGAATTAATTGTAATGATGTATTTTTCGGTGATACGCATTTTACATCGTGGTCAGTTATAGTGATTTTGGGACAAAAGCAATTATGGGTTTGGTTTAGAAATTTAAGATCTTGTGAAGTTTTTTTTTTTTGGATTAGGGGTTATACTATCTATAAAAAGTTGTTAAAGATGATGTTCAGATCGCATACCAATACCACTTTTTGATCTTTTTTCTCTTTTATTTTTGTGTTATTTTGTTTTGTGGGGAGAGAGATATAAAATTTGAGCAAAAATACTTATTTACCCCTGATTTTAATAGAGGCGGGTTACGGAAAACAAACGGAACATACCACAGGTGAGTTAAATGAAACTTTGCAAACCACAGGTAGGCAAAGTGATTTTCACCCAAACCACAGGTGGGTTTAGTGTAATTACTCCTTTTTTTCTTCTTATATCCTCCATGCTTACTAATTTTCATGAAAATTAAAGATCAATAGCTATGCCATTAATAAATTATTTTAATTGTTAGTTTTTTTTAGTTTAAAATTATGTATAAAATATAAGCTTATAAATCATATAATAAATAATATTCGATTGATACAAAACTTGACATGTGTATTAAGAGTGCAAAAACATGCAATTCAACAGTTAGATTTTCCAAATATGTAGTGATGCTTATTTTATTGAGTAAGATTGTAGCATTAGGCTAAACCAATTTTGTAGCTAAACTTTGTTCAAATTGGTTTATTTTGAATTGAATTTGAAGTATTTCACACACACACACACAGATATATATATATATATATATATGTATGTATATTTTGTGTGATTGAATATGAAGATTCTAACTAAAGGAAAATGATTGGTGAAAATAGCCAATCAACAAAAGACCAATTTGGTACAAATTAATGTCCAACTATTAAAAAAAGCAAGGGATGCTTCCAAAAATTCACTATAATTTCTTCTTTAATATCTCTCTCTCTCTCTCTCTCTCTCTCTCTCTCTCTCTCTCTCTCTCTAAAATTCATAATTTTGGCTTTGTATTTAAAATAATGGAAGGTATTCTCTCTCTATCTATCTCTTGATACTAGTTCGTAAATATCTAATATTACTTGATTAAGATATGGTGATTTTCCTTTCTCATCTGGAATTTTGTTTGTGTAAATTAGTTTTTGTTAAGTGCAGATTCAAAGTGTGATTTTGAATTGAATTTTAAGTCTTTGATATGAATATACACACACGTGTATATACAGACACACATTTTTTGAAGTCTTTCATTATTAAAAAATCTTTAAAATGTAAGATACTAGAAATTTTGACAAAAATCTAATGTTCTTAAAAAACCAAAGAAATAAAATTTAAGCACAAAATACAGAAAGAATAGGAAATAATTAAGATAGAAAATAAAAGAAATAACCACTTATCAACATACACCACCCAAAAACAAATAAATACCATATGTCTAATATATATATTAAAAAAATTAATGTGTAGGTTGTATGATTGAGAATGATGATTTCCACCAAAGAAAGACAATTGGTGAAAAGAATTTGCCAGCAAAGGACCAATTCCATATAAATTATTGTCCTATTATTAAATTAAATTCTAGTTTTTGTTATTTGGTTCTATGTGAACAAGGCATGGATTCAAAGGTTGATTTGGATCGAAGTTGATATGTAGTTTCCCAATGTTCAATTTTAGTATTATGCAAAATATATATATATATATATATATATATATATATTGTATATATTGTGTGATTAAGCACCAAGATTTTGACTAAATGAAGATAATTGGTAAAAAGAGTCAGCCATCGTTTTTGCACAAACCAAGCCAATTATTATTATGGTATCAAAAATGATAAAAACTAAATATTTATAGCATAGATAAATATCCAGAAACAATAAAAACAATAACAATATTTAATTTTTAATATTGATAAATATTTAATTTTTTTTTACTTAATTATGATATTTACAAATTTATAAATTAAAAAAAAAAAATTACTATGCGAAGCACAGATAAATATCCAGAAACAATAAAAACAATAACAATAAAAATAAACTTAATAAATGTAAACTTGTTTATTATTATTTTTCCTCGAAAAACGCACTCTTATTGAACTTGGTGAGAATAAACATAATGTATAAAGATAGCTAGATTTTAGTTTTATAAATCACAGCTAATCCTCTCCATTCCATGTTAATTAATATTGTTAACATATATATATATATATATATATATATGTGTGTGTGTGTGTTCTTTATTTTTATTTTTATTTTTATTTCATCTTGGCACAAAAAAAGAAAAAGGAAAAAAAAAAAAGGTGTATTTCAAAAGTCATATTACAATTATGTTCATTTTATTAGGCTTAATTTAGGCTTCGACGCAGGTGGTTCTTTTTGTCCCTCGTTTGGTTTTAAATTATTTATTCATTTTTCAAATTACTTAAAATGCCTTTTTTTTTCTTAATACGAGAAACACATCATTATTCTCTCCCATATTTCTTCAAGGTAGCACAAAAGTGTATTATTTTGTTTCACCAAAAGGCAGAGATAAATGGCAGATGAGATTAGACCGAATTGTTACCGAGGAGATATTCTAATTGGACTAAGTATTTTTTATTACGGACAAAACCAGGATTTTGAGTTAGGGAGACCGGATTATCTCTGTTTGTGTGTGTGTATAAAATTTCAAATATGCATCAATTTAGTGTTAAAAAAGAAAAATACACTAAATTATTTTTTTTGTAATACATTATAATGCAATCATCTACTAATAAAGACAAGGACACAAAACACCATGGTTTTCTATCTGTTTTTACATAGTAACCTACTTTTTATTTTATATACTCATTTTTCAAAATACCCCATATCAAATTATTTATTTCACACTATATTTTATCAAAATACTATTTCTTTATCATTTTTTTTGTTATTACCTCAAATCATCTCTCTTCCTCAACCAAAAACTTTTATCCTCAATCTAAATAATTTCAAAAATATTCATTTGCATAGCAACACTAATTGTGTAATTTTTTCCAATCAATACACAATATAAACATAACCATAAACTACATACTCATAATGTATAAACATAAACC
This sequence comes from Castanopsis chinensis, assembly GCA_032878915.1. NCBI lineage: Eukaryota > Viridiplantae > Streptophyta > Magnoliopsida > Fagales > Fagaceae > Castanopsis > Castanopsis chinensis. Next base: position 11,089,019 of record JAVQMG010000105.1, read on the forward strand.
TTTGAACCAATGGATATTGAAAATAAAAATGTCAAAATGATTACTTAAAAAACAAGTTTTTATTACCATTAACGTCCTTAACTTTTGCATTTTATACTCCCTAATTAAAATTGTGTTAGTTGAATCCATAACCGTTTGGTATTGTGTCAAACTAGTCCCTACCATTAAGAGATGGATAGAAAATGATGACAAGGTTAATGGTGGAAATGCAACTTGGGTTTCACATAGACTACCACATTTGTTTTTTGAAAAAAAGATTGTATATAAAATAAAAAATAACATGATGGGGGGATTGAAATACCTAACCTGTTCCCCACAAAGTCTAATTCACAAATTACTCCAATAATTATAAGATAAAGACACCAACCACTAGAAAATCTTAGCAATTATACCCTCGTCACTCACATCCTAACACCAATTTTACTAAGAAACAAATTGAGGTATTTCAATTTTACTAGGAAACCCAAAAGCAATCAGGCTCTGAGATTTCACAAATCCATGAAAACGAATGAGGAGTGTCTAATTTAACTTCAAAACATCATTGTTATCCATCTCTCACCATTCTTCACCTACAAGGACCTCTATCAAGTTATTATTCATCTCTCACTATTCTTCATCTACAAATGTCATCCGAAAAAAGAAAAGAAAAGTATATATAGCAACAACAATGAGATGAATTACCAATTGATTGCATTCTTACTCCAACATTTTCTAAATTACATTTTGCCCCAAACGCTACAAGAAAAGCGACCTATTGCGGCGGGCCTATTGCGGCGGGTGCGAAAGCCGCTGCTATAAGTCGCCTATTGCGGCGTGTTTTTAGCCCGCCGTAATATACCAGATCTATTGCGGCGGGCCATTGGCCAGCAGCAATAGTTCTGGTATATTGCGGCGTACTATAGCGGCGGGCCAATGACCCGTCGTAATAGGCCTGCTTTAGCAGGACTCAGCCTAGATATAGCAGCGGGCCAATGACCCGCCGCAATAGACCTTAAATTACCCAACCTAGCCCTAAATTTTCCCACTACTTTTTTTCCCCTTTTCATTTTTAGCGCCTTACGGTTTGTAGCCATTTCATTAGTCTCCCCCCCCCCCCCCCCCACACACACACACACACAAACACACGCACTCTCTCACACACTCTCTCTTTGAAGAAATCTCTTCACTGTCTCATCTCTACCACTTCCCACAAACCCACAGCCACAGCCGCCACCACCACCACCACCACCCAACCCACAACCACCAAATTACAAACAAAAACAAACCACTGTAAACCCACACTCACCACTAGCCAACCCAACCCAACCCAACCCACAGCAAACCCACAATCACCACCAGCCACCATCACCCACCCACTTACCACCACCGTAAACCCCAACCCAAAATCAACCCACCACTATCCACCACCACTACAAAACAACCACCAAATCACAAAACCCAACCATCACAAATCACCAATCATTACATGAGCACAGCATGATGACTCTCTTTGTCTCTGACTCGCAGCCTCTCTCTTCCTCGCAACTGATCTTCACGATGTTGCTGCACCGATCTTCGCAACCATTGACCTCTTTCTCTGGAATTTCACCAATCTGAAGGTATATATCCACCACGAAACCCTCTTTATAGATTTTATTTAAAAATTTATTTGTAAAATTGCTTCCTTGTTGATTTTTGTGGTGTTTGTGAATGGATTGGTGTTGCATTATTTCGTGAATGGATTGGTTTCTAAGCGTTTGTTGTAAGAGCTGAATGAGGAAACTTTGGGAGTACCCTTTTAGTGAAAGCCGAAAGGAAATCTAAATTCATTGAATTTGCGATTGGACTTAGGAGTACCATTTATTTTTAGAAAATTTGGGTAGTTATTCTTTGGACCTTAAGATTTTATCACGGTCATGGAGCCTTCAATTTAGTTTGGTTAAAATACCCATACTCAAAATTTTAGGGGCTCTTCAACTCACTTGATCTTGTTCAGAAAAAGATCACGCGGCAATTGGACAGAATTAAACAGACCCCCACTTTTTAGATGGGGGTCAGAGATAAGAAAATTAAAGCTTTGATGTCTATGCGCTAATTCTTAATTCTTATTCTTATTACAACACACACACACGCACACTACACTACACCAATAGTACCATAATTCACTTACCAAAATGGGATTTTTTTTTTTCAAAAAAACCCATCAAATACTAACTTCAAATATGCATCACTTTATGGAAATCTAACATGGTGTCTATTAGATTTCTGATAATTTCTGTGTTGTTACTTATTGCATTAGGTTTGTTTGTCTTGGGAATGTGTAACTGTAAGGACTAGATTCTTTTTGATTTACATTATGAAACATAACTAACATTTTGAATAATGGGTTCTTATAGGATTTGTGAGTTTACATTCATCTCTTGAGTTATTTAGGAATCTAAAGTGAGTTTTATTATCTTGTTTTTTCTAGCTCTGGATTAGGTTTCCTAACCCTTTATAGGGCAGGTTGCACTGGCCAATTTTGGACATACCAAATTCAAAGTGAGTGAGCCAAACATTGGACATTGATAACTCTAGCTTGGTCTGCCCTTTGAGGCTTTGATTTCACAATTAAAATGATTAGCAAAATTCTATTCTTCAGGGTTAACATAATCTTTATATCACCCTCCTCATCAACAGACTGATGTTTATTGGTTTTGTCTCTTTATTGGTGCAAATCAGAGAGCAGGCTTGTTTCCTCCAGTTTTATTTCTTGGTTGTATGTTTTCATTGGTTGAATAGGATAATAGTGATCTTCTACAACTAATTTAGCTCTATTTATCTTACATGTGAAACTTAATGAATATTTGACAGTTTGGCCCTGTATTGACTACTAACGGTATATGCAGTACCAGTACCTAGGTGAGAGGCAGGCCTGGGGGAATATTTTTCACCTAAAATTAGTGTTTGATATGGGCAAGCATACAGTCTGGTAGATTGCTTCTTCATATGCTTTCTACAGTTTTAGGTTAGTTTTATTTTGTGTTTTTTGTTTTTTAAATTTTAAAATCTAGTTGTATTTTAAAAAAAAATTGACTTCTTTATATATTATCTTTTAATTGATATCTAAAGTAAAAGAAAATTATTCCTTTTCTAGATTGATTTTGTACTATTTCAGTTTCTCTTTTTATTGATTTTTGATTATCAGCCACAAGTGCACAGTTCAAACTTCTACTTCACACTCCACTTCACAGTTCAGACTTCATAGCTTAACACCAACGGTATGCCTTTCTTTCCAATCCTTTCTCTTAGTTTGCCCTTATAACAATCTTTGAACTCTTTTTGTTTTGTTTATTTCAGTTATTTTTTGATGTGGGTTTTATGTCATCAATGGAAATTTGTGATTTTTAGTCTCTAATTGCATTGCTAATAAATGGGTTTCTTTAGTATTTGCTTGTAATAGGGTCTGTTATCAGTTGGGTATCTTTGTTTTTGTGTGTGGGGGGCAATATTACCTCACTGGATTGATATTTTGATAGCGAGGCACACATATGTGTGCATTGTAGAATTGTAAAAAGTGAATATGATTAAAATAATAGCTAGTAAGAATGCACTAATTTTTTTTTTTTTTTTAGTGTCTTTCATTGAGAAAGTTGAAGTGGAATGTGGCAATTTTGTCTTCCATGCTTAAACATCTATTTAGCTAAATATTCTAAGGAACTTTTATGCTTAATATTATTTATAAGTTGGAAAGCTCTTACCCGTTGCTAACCATGGATGTCTTGTGCAATTTTTTCTTCCATGCTTAAACATCTATTTAGCTGAATATTCTAAGGAACCTTTATGCTTAATATTATTTATAAGTTGGAAAGCTCTTACCCATCCTATATATATGTATATGTATGTTGTGGGGTCATTTTAACTATATGATTTCTAACTTTTTTTGTTTTGTTCAAACTCACATACCAGGACAATGAAGGAATTGTTGCTTGAGCCTACGAATCATTTGCAGTCATCTGACACAAGTTGTAGTATTGCATGGTCACCAGATGATGTGTTTGCCAAAGTGATGGGTAAGGAGCGTAAAGGTCGTATTCGTGGAGTAGGATTTGGTCCAAGCCCAAGTGGTCGAAGTAGCAAGAGTGCTATCATGAACGTTGAAATACTCTCAACTCAAGCAAGGGACAATGAAGTTGCACAACTAAAGGCTTCCATGGCTACTATGGAGGAGAAACTAGCGGGTTTTGATGAAATGAAGCAAAAACTTAGTCAATTCGAAGAAATGAAGCAAAGAATGGCTCACATGCTTCAACAATTGCAACAAATTTCACCCCGATGCAATCAGGTATATTAACAAAGACTTAGTTAATGTTTTTCTCTTTATAAGCACTTTGTTGTTGTTGTGAGTGCTTGATTTCTTTTGAAGACAAACCAAAAAATGTACTCATTCTTAAACATTGGAACAACTGACTATGTTTAGTTTAGACAATTCCCTGCCCCATACCTTTAGGTGAGGTTCAGCTTTCAGTAGAGACCATTCAGAATTTTCTGATAGTATAGAAACATTGGTCAGTTTGGAAATTTAGGTCTATCTACTTTGTTGTAATTATGTTCCAACATTGAAAAATTAGATGCTTGTTTTGTTTTTTATTATAATGGTGAGGAATAAGCCACATCAACTAGATGGGAAAGCATTGTGTATATCACTCATATTTAGTTTAGCATTTAATGGACAATTAATTCTTAACATTTTTGTTACTTTGATATTTGTCTCTTCTCTATTTGAATGCGGAAAAGTAGCTCCACTCAAACTAATTTGCTATTGATTTATTGCAGTAGTAAGTGTAAATCAAGATTATACAATTTTGAAAAGCAGGATGCTTGAGGAAAATGTATAATTTGTATGACTGTTTTGACATGATTAAGCTAGGAGTCAAATTAGGCATCCATATTCATTTGGAATGGCTATATTGTTGTTTCTGCTATGGTTTACAAGTTTAGAATAAGGGATATGGGTGAGTTGACTGATAGGTTTGTTAATAATTTCCAAATCCTCAACATTTGTTCAGTGCCTATCTTTGAGCTTTTTGATATTTGTTATATTTCGATGTCACTTCTTTTAAAATGACTTTTAGAGGTTTAAAACATAAGAGACATGTCTTCATTTAACTTGTTCCCATTTTTTGCCTTGGCAATATTTTCTTGTCATTCTATTCTATTTATATGCACTTATTGAGTAACCTTACTTTGTGTATAGGATGTTCCTTCGGTCGAACATTCTCCAGCTCTGCCAAAATCGTCAGCCGCATCCTATCAACGAAGCAGCTTATAAGTTTTATCTTGGTGTTCAAGGACTTTTTTGTGTACAAAGAACTATGGAAGAATGACCGCATTTTTTGCAAATGTTGAAGGATATTTTTAAACATTTTGGAACTTTGATTATAGTATTAGCTTAATTTGAATGGTTGTTTTATTCAAAAGACCACATCATTTGTTGTTAATTTTATGGTGGTGGCTATAGACAACGTTATGTATTTGATAATATATTTCTATGTTAATATTATGTTAGTTTGGAGACATTGTTAATTAATTACATTTGTGGTATTGTGTTAGTAGAGCTAAAACTATTACAGGTTCTTTGTAACAGGTTTGAACAATATATTTGATGCAAAACAGGTTTTTTGTAATAGGATGAGCAATATTTTGATGTAAACAATAATTTTAAAGCTCACTGGAAAGAAAAAAAAGAACCTATAGCGGCAGTCAAAAAGCGCCGCAATAGGTTCACATTTTATTGAAATAAATTGTGAACCTATTGCAGTGCTTATAGCTTGCCGCTATATGTTTAAACCTATAGCGGTAGGTGGACATGCTGTTAAAGGTACACACATATAGCGGCATTTTCACCCCACCGCTATAGGTGCAATTAATACGTTTTACTTGATTGCCTATAGCGGCGGACATAACCCGCCGCTAAAAGTCATTTGACACGAATTCGAATGTCATATGGCGATGGTTTTATGCCCGCCGCAATATAGCTATTGCGGCGCCTCAAGACTGGTGGGTAGAACTGCCACAATAGCCCCCACCGCTAAAGGTTAAATGTACCTATAACGGCGGTTTTTGGGCCTTTAGTGGCGGTTTTGGCCCGCCACAATAGGTCATTTTTTTTTTTGTAGTGAAACGTGTTTTGTTGGGCTAAAATTAACATTGGTTAAATTAGTCAGTTACATAATCTATATATATAATAATAGGTGAAGCTAAGAAAAACTCAAATTAAAATTCCAAATTAGAGTTCCAATTTTGCACCATTTGTCCTAAATTATTTATTATTAAAGAATTTTATTTCTTAATTTTAGAATCAAATGTGGGACTACATTATAAATATTCATCCAAGTGAGTTATTAAGTATAAAAAGCAAAGAGTCTATAATAAATGAATCGTAAAAAAAAAAAAAAAAAAAGTGCTTCACAATAATTATAAAAAAAATGGACAATTTACATTTTATACCTAATAATATCTTTACAGTTTTTTTTAAAGAGTTAACAAAATATAGAAATGACAATCAATAGTATTTAAATTATATATATATGAATTATATTATATATCTTATTGTATATTTTTAAGTGTATCCATGCATATGCATGGAGTTACAAGCCAATTTAATTAATTAGTCAAACTATGCAATGGTCCGATTATATAAGTGATGAGCATAACCAGAATACCAAAGTCTAAGTGAAGCGGTAGTAAATTATGATCTAAGGTGATCTGATCATGATGGAGAAAACCTTGAAGAATCCACTACAAAAATTTGAAATAACAACTACAAGGAATATGAACCCCAATCACGAAGTAGCTACCTATTGTAGAACTTACTTATGCTATTTGAACATAGCTCAAACCTAATTAGACTATTCTTTCATGGGATCTATTCAGTGCACAAATACCTAATCCATGCATGACTTCACACAAAACACTTTTGATTGTTAAAGATGTTGGTGCATATTTTTTAATAGGAACACTTTGTTAGGATATGTGCCTTTTAAATCTTATTGTATGATACTATGTATGACATTATGTTGCGATTAATAAAGTTGTTTTATTATTATCAAAAATAATGATAACATAAATATTTGGACATTATCAATAGTCCATGAGATGCATAGTATGTGATTTAGTTATATAAAATATAAATCACAAGTTCTTTATAAATTCAGAATTTTAGTTCGTAGTCAGTGATGAAATTGGGCATTACATCTACGAAGACTATAACATATCAACTAAGATGATTTATCTTGATCATGAAAGTGGAGACTTCTAGTTGATATGTTGATATGTTTTAAGTACTAAGACATGTTGAATTGGACTGCTGTGAGATTATTTTTCTACTAATGACTGTCAAATGAATACTAAATCTCACGACTTCTATTTACATCAACTCTCAATCTTGAGAGGATAATGAACTTGATCATTAAGTGTAAGTTGCTTTGATATATCAAGAGTAAGATTTAAAGTAACGATAAATATCTCAAGTAAGTTGAGCAGCCACATTTAATGTTAAAGGAATATATATTTTCAAGATGAAATTCATAATCTCTTAAATGAGATATAAAATATTTCCTCGAGATATAAAATATTTCCTTGAGATAAGTTTATTGCATTTGGTTATTCAGAATGTTAGACCTAACTACTTCAGTAAGAAGTTACTAAAGCATATATTTATGAAATTGGATTTCATAAATATATGATGAATAACTTAAAGGATTAAACCGGGTACTCAAGGATTAAGATGTAATAATCTTCAAAGTGGCAGTCAACATTCATAACTTTGTATTAGTACAAATATTTTAATGATGGGGTTGAATATATAATAAAGTCTTGAGATATAATTTATTAATAAGGCCTAGAGTGCAATTATATTTATATAGTAGTATTAAATATAATTAATGATAATTTTGTGCTTATCAAGAGTTGACAGAAATGCCCAAAACCCATTGGAGTTAGTGTCTTATTTGCTAAATGGTGTGTGTGTGTGTGTGTGTGTGTGTGTGTGTGTGTATGTAAACCACTCTCTTATTCTCCCTTGAACACATATGTGTAAATTGATTGAAAGACCACACTTCTTAGGCATAAGTGGATTTAGAGTGCAGATTAAAAGTGTTCCCAAGTACTTCTAATATTTGGTTTTGAATTTCACTGCATCTTTTGAATTTCATCGCACCAAAGTACGCTCTTTTATTCTTAAATTCTAAAATTTATATAGTACATGTTATCAATTACTAATGAAGTAGATCCGTTAATTTTCTGATGTGTATGTTTTGTATGAAAACAAACGTGTTTTCCCAAGACATTGGGTCGTTTGGTAATGTTGTTTGTATTTTTTAGAAATACATGTGTGAAAAATTTTGTAAAAGTACGTGTAATGTTGTTTAAAAACAGAAAACATGTATTTAAACACATGTACCAAACAGGAATCTCCAATGCTCTAGGAACTCAACTTAGAGAAAAACCCTAGGTGAACAAATTAGTAGCTATTTCTCCAAGTGTGCAATATTCTCCCCTCAAATCTAATATGATGATGGCTCTTGAAAATACAAATGAAGTCAATGTAAAACCTAATGCACAGATACCTAGGTTGCCACATCATTAAATGAATTAGATAAAATTCTGAAAAATCGTGCTTTTATCAATCTAGTGGTATCAATACTGCTATCAAGGTTTAATGAATCTCAATCAATAATTCGTAATTGAGTATGGTATGAAGACATATATCTTCTATTCTTCTGAGCAGATTCTTGAGTTGTTTTCTTGTGTTTTCAATGTGAATACTTAAGCCTAACAACTTAGATACAATAAAAATAAGTTTTGACTTGAATTAGCTAACACGTATAACATTTGACCTTAAAAATCCCCCTTCGGTAATCCGTTACAAAACCATAAAGAGTAGATGAATGAACTATGTACATTCTACTCAATTGCATAAAAAATCAGTCTAACTAAAACTGAAACTTTAGAAGACATTGCATAAATAGATCTCTTAGTTTTGATTGGTTTTAAATTTTCTTTCTTGAAATGCAGTTAAATATGACACTTTAAAACTATCATGTGGAATATAAGACAAGTTCCCTTAGGGCATTTGTTAATATATCATTTTAAGAAGGTTTTGATACCCTTTTTTTGAGAAATATAAAAAATATAAACGTCAAAAAAATCAGTTACTTTTTTCATTTCCTATGAAAACTTTCTAAAAATATTTCATAAATTAATGCTCTTGGGATATCCGTTAACTTTTCCCTTTAAATAATTGAGAATTTTAATGAAATATTTTTAAAATATAGGATTCAATTTAAAATTCCATTCAATGTATTGGAAAAAATAAACTAATTTAGTCCATCTTTTATCTATTTTTTTGTATTCTTGATTAAATTTTCTACATACTAGCTTGACCTTGAACTAATCTTCGAATCACTTTCTTAACATATGCAAAACTTAGATACAGTATTTTGTGTAAGTTAGGTTCCCTCCTAAAATTAAGATATTTGGCTACTTTAATAGGAAAAAAAAAAAAAAAAAAGCTATGTTAGAATGCATTTGATTTCCCACACCTTGAGATAACCGAGCCTTTTCTCTTTCCCTTCAAGGCCTTCGTTGATGGATTGACATTGGAAGGTAGGAGAGGTGTACTAGTTCAAGAATAATCTAATAAGATTTGTTGCTAGAATGATGGATTTTTCATGCACATGCTTTAGAAAGGAGAAACCAAAACACAATCATGGGGATTTGGGATGAACATGGTAGGTGGTGTGAGGAGAAAGAGTGTCTTGCCTAGGCTACTTTTGCTTATTTTGAAAATATTTACACCACCGCTTACCCCACTCGGGTTGAAGAGGTTGTGGCGGCCATTCACAACAAGGTGTCTGAGGATATGAACGAAAGATTAACCTACACCTTTACTAGAGAAGAAGTCGCTACTGCCCTCAAGCAAATCCACCCTACCAAAGCACCTGGACCCAATGGTATGTCCGCTATTTTTTTATCAAAAGCACTAGAACATTGTGGGAAATAGTGTAACCAATATGGTCTTAAATGTACTCAATAACAACCTGCCAATATCTAAAATCAACAAAACCAACATTTCCCTCATCCCAAAAACAAACAGCCTCAAAAAAATGACTGAATTCCGACCCATAAGCTTATGCAATGTAATCTACAAGCTCATTTCCAAAACCCTTGCCAACAGACTAAAAACCCTTCTCCCCCTCATCATCTCAGAGAACTAAAGTGCATTCACCTCAAACCACCTTATCAAAGACAATGTACTACTAGCCTTTGAACTTATGCACTTCCTAAATCACAAAACGGTAGGGAAATAGGGGTTTATGGTAGCCAAGCTCGATATGAGCAAGGCCTTTGATAGGGTTGAATGGTGCTTTATTAAGGGAGTCATGGAAAAACTTGGTTTCTATCCTAAATGGGTGAACCTCATCATGGAGTGCATCACATCAGTCTCCTACTAGGTTCTTATAAATGGGGCTGCTTATGGAAACATCATCCCGTCTAGAGGTCTTCGCCAGGGCGACCCCCTCTCTCCTAGTCTCTTCCTCCTTTGCGCTGAAGACCTCTCAGTTATTATCCATAAGGCTGCAAGAAATCACCTTTTCACTAGCATCTCTATCTGTAGATGCTGCCCTACTATCACTCATCTTTTCTTCGCAAATGACAGCATTCTATTTTGTAAGGAAAATCTTGAAAGGTGCCAAGAGCTCAAGCAAATTCTTCAAAAGTATGAGGATGCCTCAGACAAGAAAATTAGCACTTACAAGTCCTCGGTATTTTTCAGCCCAAACTTACATCAGAATATGAAGGATGCAATCTTTTCCATATTAGGGCCGATGAAGGATTCAAGACACACCAAGTATCTTGGACTCCCATCCTTCATTGGGAGATCAAAATAGCAGGTCTTTTCTATTCTCAAGGACCGGCTTGGACAAAAGCTTGCTGGTTGGAAGGACTAACTTCATTCTAAGGGAGGCAAGGAAATTCTTATTAAGGCAATTGCCCAAGCGATCCGCACCTACACTATGAGCTTCTCTCATCTCCTATAAGGCCTCTATGATGATCTTGAAAGCATGATGAGGAGTTTTTGGTGGGGCCAAAATAATCAGGAATCAAAGATGGCATGGGTTGGTTGGAACCAAATGTGCTATCCTAAGTCAAGGGGCAGTATGGGCTTCCAGAACTTGCAAGTATTTAATCTTGCTATGCTGGCAAAGCAAGCTAGGCAAATCCTTACTATCCCAAACTCTCTTGTTGCCCGTGCCCTCAAAGCAAAATATTTCCCTACCGGTGACATCCTTAGTGCAACACTTGGCTTCACCCCATCCTACTCTTGGAGGAGCATTTTTAGTAGCCTTAAAGTCATTAGAAAGGGAACCCAATGGAGAGTGGGTAATGGGAAACAAATTCACATATGGGATGACAAATGGCTTCCTAGCCCATCCACACACAAGGTCATCACCCCTCCCAATAACCTTCCAGTCTATCTAATGGTATCCTCCTTTATAGATCTGGCCACAAAATGGTGGAAGGCTGAAATGATTAAAGCCACCTTCCTCCCCTTTGAAGTTGAAGAAATCCTAAGAATCCCCCTCAGCCACAACTTACCCGAAGACAAACTAATATGGATGGGAAACAATTGTGGAGAATTCACCGTAAAAAGTACGTACCATATTACCCACTGCTTGGTTGAAGCAAAGGAGGAAGTTGAAAGCTTCATGGGGGACCCCTTCAAGCCTCTATGGTAGAACCTTTGGCTCCTTAATCTCCTTGCCAAGATTAAAATCTTTGCTTGGAGGGCTTTTGTCAATGGGCTGCCAACAATGGAAAAAATTTGCACTCGAGGCATCACTACTAACAATGATTACCCACTATGCGACAAGGATTTAGAAACCACTCATCATGCTTTGCTTCACTGTGAGTTTGCAAATCTAGTTTGGAATCATTGGTCTGATATGTCGCAAGGGATTCAAAGAAAAAAATGGACATTCCAAGACTCATCCATGTTCATCTTAGCTCACAAACCTTCCCATAATTTGGAATTTGTTCCTCACCACTGCATGGGCAATTTGGTATAATAGAAATAGAGCCATTCACGAAGAAAAGCACTCTTCCCCAGCCCAAGTTTGGCATATGGCAAAAAACTCAATGGAGGACTTCTACGATGCAGCAGCCACGAACCTTTTCACTCCTAGGCCTACCCACACTTGCAGCTGGTCTCCTCCTCCACCTGGTGTCTTCAAGATCAATGTTGATGGGTCTTCATCTAACCTTGAGGAGTACTCCAACATAGGGGTCATCATTAGAGATTGCAAAGGCCAAACAATTGCTGCTCTTTGCAAACCTCTTTAGACCCACTACTCGGCAAAACTAGTGGAGATACTAGCTATGGAACAAGGTATATTGCTTGCTCAAGAGTTACAGCTCCCACGTGTTCTGCTTGAAAGTGATCTACTTACAGTGATTAATGCCATCAATGACTCTGCCTTTGGGATTCCTTACAAGCACATCATCCAGGACAACACTCAAGCCCAAGCATCCTTTGATCTCTACTCTTTCAAGCATCTCAACTGAGCCTTTAATTATGCAACCCATGAGCTTGCTCAATTTGCTCATAGGAATAGATTTGCTTATTTGTGGAGAGGGGTTACCCCTTCCTTATTTAAAACCAATTGTACAAGCTGATATGCTATCTTAAACCTACATGACAAGTCCCTCTATCGTACCCCCTTTCTTTTTTGCAATGCAATTTTATCCCCCTTCAAAAAAAAAAAAAAAAAAAAATAGTTTGAAGGTCTACTGATTCGAAGATCTTCTTGGTTTGAAGAATTTGAAGTAAACTAGGTTTGAATTGGTTGGAATTTGTCAATGGTGGTTTGAATGAATCACTTTAAATACAAATATTAGTGGTTAGATTGGTTATTCTTGGGTCTCGCGCTTTTAGGTTCTTTGATGCGATCATTACCTTGTTGGAATTGCAATTCCCTATTCAAATTCCAAACCCACAGCAAATTCTATCGAAGCAACCCTACCAAAATTGTTTCATTTATGTTTAAGAAGAGTTGGGTGCTTAATTTCTAGCAAATTTAGGAGAAGGGGCCGACAAAATTGGTCCTTGAGTTAAATGAAAGGGAAGAAAAGGCTTCTTTTTTTTTTTTTTTTTCCTTGATAAATAGAATGGATCTTAAAGTTTTAATGGTGTTTAACGCTTCCATTAAAGTAGCCAAGTGTCTTAATTTTAAAAGGAAAATGTAAGGTACAGACATAAATTAGCCAAGTGTCTTAATTTTAAATGAAAAACCTAAGATACAGGCTGTGTCTAAGTTTTTATTTATTATTTATTTATTTGACTGTGTCTAAGTTTTACCCTTAACATATATAAGATTATAACTATAATCCCAAAGAAGGCAAATTGATTACCTACCTCAACAGCCCAATTCGATGACAAATAGTAACTCCTCTTTGATATAGGTTATAGACTAACTTCCTAGAAAATAGAGAACAATTTTAAAGAAAACAGTTCTTAAAACAAAAAAAAAAGTCAAAGAGACAAAGACGCAACACCAACTCAGAAATACTACAGTGATAAATTACATGACCAAAGCAATGACATCGATACATTAAAAAAAAAAAGCAATGACATCGTCCGCATTGTGGAAGGATCCGGAAATTCAAACGAATTTGGTTATCAATTTTCTCACACATTCTTAAGTTCATACATTGTAACAGGCATACACTCATTTTTACATTGTTAATATTATTTTATCATGTATTAATGACAATATGTCACAAAAACAAATTTTTAAAAGAAAGAGAAAAAAAGCAGTGAAAATTTTGTACCCTAGCCTTAGAGAACACAAGAGAAAAAAGAGGAAACCTTTTATTTGGGTTTTTGGGCTCTTTTTAGTTTCATTTAACAAAAAAGTTTCCCCTCTTTTATACCAGTAATCCTTTTAATAAATTAAAAAAAAAAAGATATCAATTGATTTTTTTTCAAGTTTTCTTTTAAATAAGAGATTTTAAACTCCCAATTTTCACAAAAATGTAGGAGTATCCCAAATAATATATATATATATATATATATATATTAAGCAAATCCTATTATCACACATGAATTTATATATCCATAAAAGTCAGGGTTTATTGTATGAAGCCCAGATTAGTTGTTCTCACCCTTCTCTCTTCCTCACACTCGCTCTTTTACTCTCTCTAAGGTTGATTTGGAAGATTTTAGCTTAGGAATTTTGTGGATTTGATGTTAAGGCTTTGCTGATTGCTGGGAAATTTTGGAAGATTTGATTCGGAGGTGGTGCTTTGTTAGTTGCTGGGTTTCATTTTTTTTTTTTGCTTCGGTTTGATGTTTGGGTTTTTTCATTTGGTGGTGGTGATTTGGAGGTTTTGTTTGTTTAATTTTCTTGTGGTATTTTGACATGATCTTCATCAACGATTCTACTAATCTGAGTTTTTGTTATTGTTTGCCAAGAAAATACATGCGTTTGAAGGCTAAGGTTTGCTTTGCTGGAGCTTGGTTTGGTTTTTAGGTTTATGCGTTTGGTTGCTTTACTAGAGATATGGGTATGGGGTTTGGCTTAAATCTGGGTTTGGGGATTGATTCTTTGTTGAAGATCAATTATGGGGAAGAACACAAAGAACATGAACATGTTCTTCTAAAAAAAATAATGAAAGGAATTGTTCGGGGGCCTTTTTCGGTTGCTCGGCCACGTGTGGTCCTTATGAAGGGTGACCTTGCTAGGCCCAGGTTCTTTTTGGGGAGTTGCATCCTAGAGCTCAACATTGGGCCACGTGGTCCAACGACTACCAGTGTATTTTTAAGCCTACAAAACCATCAAAGCCAAAGTCTAAGAATCACGATAATGATTAAAGCTTCGTTTGGGTTGCGCGCGTGTCTACGTTTCCTGCGTTTGCGTCTTTGGCTCTCTTTTTATTTTTTTTAACCAGTGCCTACTGCTCATATAATCACTTCTGCGGTTCATCACTTCTGTGGTTTGGATCCAGCTTATGCGTTTCCGTTTCCTGTTTCCGCGTTTTCTCTTTTTTTTTTTTTTTTTTCAACGTGCATGAACAGTAACCGACACTGTTCATGCACGGTTTTTCACTGTAGCGGTACTGTGCGGGAGACAAAAATTACTATTTGGCACTGTTTAGACACTGTTCATGGGACCCACAAGCACTTTATTCAGAAAAAAATATTAAAAATGGGTCCCACAATACTATTCACACATTTAAAAATTATTTTACTACAGTGTTTTCAGTTTTCAGTTCAGCAAAAATAAACTCTATCCAAACGGACCCTAAATAAAAATGTAATATGTGTTTGGTATAATAGGTTTGATTAGTAGTTGTAGTAGTAGTTGAAATAAAGTAGTATTTATTTAGAAGTAAAGTAATCATGTACTAAATAGTGTAAATTTAAAGATATGGAAGCAAAGTTACTTATCTTTGTATAGTTTGTAGCCCAGCTGTATAGCATTAATGAGCTGCTAGGATTCCAGCATTATGCCAGTGATAGAGGCTAGTTAAGCTTGCCCCTCTTATCATGCATTTAAATGAGTTTAAGCCTTGGTTAATAGTTGTAATGGTGGTTGGAATAAAGTAATACGTATTTAAAAGTGAAGTACTCATGTACTCAATAATGTATATTTAAATATAAGGAAGCAAAGTCACTTATCTTTGTATGGTTTGTAACCCCAACTGTACAGCTTTTGTGAGTTGATAATATCACAACAGAGTGACCCCAGCGATAGAGAGGTAGTTTGCCATGATAACTTCAAGATCGAGGGAAAAAATGGGTGCAACTAAAGGGAGAGAGAATATGTCCAGCTGTGTGTAGGAGCTGGTTAAGCTTGTCCCTCTTATTATGCACTTAAATGAGTTTTCCCATTTGACAATGCTCTTTTACTTGTTGTGATGTTATGAATAGTGTTGTCTTCCATAAGAAGGGCTTTTGTATGGAGAATTTATGCCTTCTAAGAGAAGGGCTTTGGCATTAGATCTTGGTGCCTTCTAGGAGAAAGGCTTTAATAATAGAATTTCATGCCTTTCATTAGAAGGGCTTTTAGTATGAGTACTTGATATCTCCTGAGAAGTGTGGAGATTGTAAAAGATATATATGTTTTGTGGGATGTAGTATTTCTAATATGTATGATATATGGAAGTATGAGAGATATGGTGGTTAAAGATAGTAAAAATATGAGATTATAATCGTTGGAGAGGTTGTAGAGAATACTTTTCAAGAAGAAAGATTTGTAAGAGAAAAGCATGGAGATGTGTTTAAGTATTTGGAGATAGGAGCAGTAAGATAGATGTATTTTTTGAATATGGAGAGTGAGAGAATAAGTATAAGAGAGTAATGGTGTTGTAGTGTGTTTAGCAAAGCTGCTAGGATTTGCTGCTGGGATTTTTTGTTGCGATGTATGAGGGCTTATGAAGGGCATTTATGAGCTAAGGGCTGAAGAGTTTAGTTCCTGATTTTGAAACTAAAAACTCAGAACTGTTTTAAGAGCTTAAGAAGATAATTAGAGGGAAAGAGAATAGGGAGGTTTGTGAAAGAGTTGCTCTTTTCCATTGGTGTCCCCCTTTGAGGTGTTGATGAAGGGTCCTATTTAGCTAAGTTTAAGGGGGGTATTTTAGCAAAGAATCTCAGCCAAAATCTATCCCAAATAGCAATGATTCTTCAAAAAATCCATTTTAAGATTTGGGCAAAAATGGTATTTTTAGTTTTAAGGTGTTCTTGCTGTTTTAGGTAAGAGCCGCTGTTGAAAGAACAACAGAAAAGGAAGGTATTTTGGCAAGAAAAAGATAGTTACTTTAGTTAGTTTTGGTTTTAGCCAAATGAGAAAAAATCATTAATGCTCAGGCTACTGGGTCAACTGTTACGTCTGTTCTGAAAAAGCTGTCCCAACTGTTAGGAAAAGTTGTCCCAGCTATCATAAGTCAACTGTTGCTTTAGGCAGAAGCAAATGGGGTCAGCTGGGTGATTTCAGACTGCTATAGAGGACATTCAGCATTTATTTTATGGATTTGGCTGAAAATGGTAAGATCTCTTTCAATGGTATCTTGCTATTTTGGGTATAGTAGTTGGTAGCTGGGATTTCAGCATTAAATGGCTAATGATATCACTTCCAGCCAGGTGTCAAGTGCTGAATACACTGTTGGATACACTGCTGGTGCAATTAATGAGTAATGTGCTTGAAAAAAGTTGGCCGCTGTTGGACTAATAGACATGTATAATGTAAATGCCTCCATTGATATTGTTGTGATAAATATCCAATTGCAACCCCCAAAGCTGGAACTTTTGGATTGATAAGACCAAGCCCCCAAGGGTAAAGAGGCCTTGGATAAGCATTTATTAGCAAGTGAGGAGTACCTTGACAAAGTTAGTAGTGAAATTGGCACTTTGTTGTTTGAAATAGTATAGGTACTTATGGTAATGATCTTGTATGATGATTGCTTGATTAAGCATGCTAGATCAGTAAGTCTGTCTGCTAGGGGCAACTATATAGACTGATGGATCTGCTGGAGTTCTGAATATGAGTAGTTGGGGTTTGTTCTATCTGCCCAAGAAAGCTGTTGGGTGTGTGTCAGTTTACTGTTGGGGCAATCTTTCTTGATTTGAATAAGTGATTCATCATTCCGGGTGACTTTGTGATTTATTGAATGTAATGACTATTGAGTAGATGATAATGATTGAAAATATTTGATCTTTGTGTCATTGTCAATGAAGGAAATAGCATTGGCAACTTCTAGGAAAGTATTGCTGGCATGAGTTCTAGCGGTAAGATAGGAAATCCAAGTTGATGGCAATAGTTTGGATCTAGCAATAGAATAGTGTGGTGGTAGCTTTCACCTCTTGTTTAGGAAGTAAGTTCAGCTGAACCTTTTGTTGCCCTTAAGTAAGAATCAAGGGTGCCACTTGGAAATGTTGATGGACGATCCTTTGTTGGACTTAGATAGTTTGGAGACTACTTCATCTTTCCTAGCAATAGGTGGATTCTTATTAAGTTGTTGGCCATTGGCTTCTTGCATTTTTCACCATTTATTGGATTATGATCAAAAGTAATAAGGACTGTGGAGTACTCATCTTGCTTCCCAGTGGTGCAAGGCTTTTATTGATGTAGTAACTTTTCAGACCTTTGTCGTAGCTGGGTAGATTGTGTAATGTGAAGATACTGCAGTAGGTGGTTTGGAATAGTGCAATGGAATTGCTAGATGTATTCAAGTAAGCCTTGGATCTGATTTTTGCTTGTAGAGGGTAGCAAGAGTGATCCTTAATTCTTCATGAGAACATTTTTCAGCAAAGATTTCCCAAGTAGCAATGGAAATAGGTTGAATAGTAATGTAGCAAAATGTTGGCATGATCCGAGATTGATTAAGAAAGTTCTCTTGCAAAGTTCTCCACTTCTTGAATGTAGGCCTCGAATGATAACCTGTATATTAGTGAAATAGAGATAATTGCCATGAGATTTTAAAGAAATAGAGATAATTGCCATGAGATTTACCATGGGCTTTGATAAGTAATTGCCATGGGCTTCAACCATGGGCTTTTAATATGACATTGAATTCCATTGATAAAATAGTTTTGCCATGGACTTGAATCATGAGCTCTTTAAATATATTGTTGCCAAGGTATTAACTTTGGGCTTTGAGCATAATATACTATTAGTTGCCAAATAATATTTGGCCTTTTATGAAATAATTATTTGTAAAAGGAAGTAGTAGTTTTGGGTTATTGATAAGATGTTGCCAAAATAGTATTGGGCTTTTGTAAAACATTGCCGATGATAGTATTTGGGCTTTGTAAAATTTTTCTAGAATAGTATTTGGGCTTTTGATAAAATATTGCCAAGGATAGTATTTGAGCTTTTGATAATATATTGCCCAGGATAGTACTTGGGCTTATGAGTATTTCTAAAATTTTGCCAAACTAGTATTTGGGCTTTTGATAAAATATTGCCAATTATAATATTGGGCTTTTAGAAATAATTGCCAAAATAACATTTGGGCTTTTGTAAATAGTTGCCAAAATAATATTGGGCTTTTAGAAATAATTGCCAAAATAGTATTTGGGCTTTATGAGTAATTGCCAAAATAATATTTGAGCTTCATAGATAGTTGCCAAAATAGTATTTGGTCTTTATGGATAGTTGCCAAAATAGTTTTTGGGTTTTGTAAAATATTTTCCAAAATAGTTTTTGGGCTTTGTAAAATATTTTCCAAAATAGTTTTTGGGCTTTACAAAATAGGTACTAAAATAGTATTTGGGCTTTGTAAAATAAGTGCCAAAATAGTATTTGGGCTTTGTAAAATAGGTGCCAAAATAGTTTTTGGGCTTTGTAAAATAAGTACCAAAATAGTTTTTGAACTTTGTAAAGTAAGTGCCAAAATAGTTTTTGGGCTTTATAAAATAGATGCCAAAATAATTTTTGGGCTTTGTAAACTAGATGCCAAAATAGTTTTTGGGCTTTGTAAGATAATTTGAAATTTGGTAAAAAATATTGCCGTATAGCAACGGGCTTTGTAAGAGTGCCGTGTAGCAACGGGCTTTGTAAAGGTACCGTGTAGCAACGGGCTTTAGGTACCGTGTAGCAACGGGCTTTAGAGGTGCCGTGTAGCAACGGGCTTTGTAAGAGTGTCATGTAGCAACGAGTTTTGTAAGAGTGCCATTTAGCAACGAGCTTTAGAGATGCTGTGTAGCAACAGACTTTGTAAGAGAGCTGTGTAGCAACTGGCTTTATAAGAGTGCCTTGTAGCAACGGGATTTGTAGAGGGTTTTGTTGGGCTTTTTTGGGTTTAGCCCACAAGGTAAATGAGTTTGGGCTTTTTATAGAGATGGCATAATTTTGTGGCTCAATATGGTAGTGGTATGGTGAGTAATTGTATGGGTCTTAAATAATTTATGGAGCTTGTATAAAGAGTATTTGTGGGAGTTTAAGTTAGGTAATAATGTGGAGAATATTTAGGTAATATGTGAGAAGTATATGTGGGGATTATTTGAGTATTTTGTATTTGGTGAGTGGGCAAATAGGGATTTGAGATGTAATAATTCATCCAACTGAAGAAGTGTTTTCTGCTGGGGAATTTTTTGATTGAACTGCAGGGGAAGAAAATAAATTATTTAGCAAAATGAGGGCTTTTTGCTTGATGAGGCCTGCTGCTGTAAAAGTGATGGATAATAATGAATATGTCTAGCAGCATAAGGGCTTGCTACTGATCAGGCCCTTTGTTGTTGGATTGCTAGATAATAATAAATCTGCCCAGCTGTATGAGGTTTTGCTGATAAAGCCCTCTGATGTTGAATTGTTGGGTAATTGTGCAGCCAAAGAAGTGTAAATCTATTGCTAAGGCCCTTTGCTACTGGAGAGATGAATATGTCTAGCAGTAAAAAGGGTTGCTGTCGATTAGACCCTTTCTTATTAAGCTGTTGGATAATAATAGATCTTCCCAGCTGTATAAGGGTTTGCTGATAAAGCCATCTGATATTGAACTGTTGGATAATAGAGCAGCCAAAGAAGGGTAATCTGTTGCTGAGGCCCTTTGCTGCTGGAGAAATGAACATGTCTAGTGGTAAAAAGGGTTGCTGTCAATTAGACCCTTCCTTATTGGACTGTTGGATAATACTAGATCTGCCCAGCTGTATGAGGGTTTGCTTATAAAGCCCTCTGATGTTTAACTGCTAGGTCCATCTGTCGTTGGAATGATAAATAATAATAGAGGCCCCCAGCGGTAAAAGCAGTTTCTGGTGCTGAGACCATCTATGGCTAGAATGACTAATAATAGCGAAGATCTCCAGCGGTAAGAGGGGTTTTTGCTACTAAGGCCCTCTATAGCTGGAATGACTGATAATAGCGAATATCTCCAACGGGAAGAGGGGTTTCTCATGCTGAGGCCCTCTGTGGCTGAAATGATGGATAAGAGTGAATATCCCCAGCGGTAAGAGGGTTTTCTACTATTGAGGTCCTCTGTGGCTGGAATGATGGATAATAGTGAATATCTCCAACATTAAGAGGGATTTTTGCTGCTCAGGCCCTCTGTGGCTGGTATGATGGATAAGAGTGAATATCCTCAGCGGTAAGAGGATTTTCTGTTGCTGAGGCCCTCTATGACTGGGATGATGGATAATAAGGAACATCCCCATCAGTTAGAGGGTTTTCTGCTACTGAGGCCCTCTGTGGTTGGGATGATGGATAATAGGGAATATCCCTAGTGGTAAGAGGGTTTCCACTGCTGAGGCCCTCTATGGTGAGGATGATGGATAAGATTGAATATACCCAGCAATAAGAAGGTTTTTTGCTACTAAGGCCCTCTATGGCTAGGATGATTGATAAGAGTGAATATACCCAAGGGTAAGAGGGTTTTCTACTGTCGAGGCCTTCTGTGGTTGGAATGATGAATAAGAGTGAATATACCCAGCGGTAAGTGGGTTTTCTGCTGTTGAGGCCCTCTGTGGTTGGTATGATGGATGAGAGTGAATATCTCTAGCAGTAAGAGGGTTTTCTTCTATAGAGGCCCTCTATGGCTAGTATAATGGATAAGAATGAATATCCCCTACGGTAAGAGGGTTTTTCTGCTGCTGAGGCCTTCTATGGTTGTGATGATAGATAATAGGGAATATCCCCAGTGGTAAGAGGATTTTCTGCTACTGAAGCCCTTTGTGGTTGGGATGAGGGATAATAGGGAATATCCCCAGCGGTAAGAGGGTTTTCTGCTACTGAGGCATTCTGTGGCTGGGATGATGGATAAGAGTGAATATACCTAGTGGCAAGAGGGTTTTTTGCTGCTAAGGCCTTCTGTGGCTGGGATGATTGATAAGAGTGAATATACCTAACGGTAAGAGGGTTTTCTACTGCTGAGGCCCTCTGTGGCTAGGATGATGAATAAAAGTGAATATACCCAGTAGTAAGAGGGTTTTCTGTTGCTAAGATCCTCTATGGCTGGTATGATGGATGAGAGTGAATATCTCCGGCAGTAAGAGGGTTTTCTACTGCTGAGGGCTTCTATGGTTGGGATGGTGGAAGAGCTTCTTTTATGGGGTCAATAAGCTCATAATAAGAATGTTGTAGCCATAGAGCTGCTTGAATGATAGAGAGACAAGTGGAATAGCATTTTCGTGAATAAATATGAGAAAATATAGTTGTGACTAAACGTTGTGAGTTGCTAGTTCAAGAGATTTTGAGTATTTGGAGTCGAGTTCTCCTTTATGATATGTGATTCTAAACTTTGGGGGCATGATACAGCGATACAAGCAACTCCCCAGTGGAGTCGCCAAATGTTCGGGGGCCTTTTTCGGTTGCTTAGCCACGTGTGGTCCTTTGGAGGGGTGACCTTGGTAGGCCCGAATTCTATTTGGGGAGTTGAGTCTTGGAACTCAACATTGGGCCACGTGATCTAATGGCTACCGGTGTACTTTTAAGCCTACAAAACCATCAAAGCTAAAGTCTAAGAATCATGATAATGATTGAATAAATATGTAATATGTGTTTGATATAATAGGTTTGATTAGTAGTTGAAATAAAGTAGTATTTATTTAGAAATAAAGTAATCATGTACTAAATGGTGTAAATTTAAAGATATGGAAGCAAAGTAACTTATCTTCGTATAGTTTGTAGCCTAATTGTGTAGCATCAATGAGCTGATAGAATTCCAGCAGAATGCTAGTGGTAGAGGCTAGGTAAGCTTGCCCCTCTTATCATGCATTTAAATGAGTTTAAGTCTTAGTTAATAGTTGTAATGGTAGTTGGAATAAAGTAATATGTATTTAAATGTGAAGTACTCATGTACTCAATAATGTAAATTTAAAGATAAGGAAGTAAAGCCACTTATCTTTGTATGGTTTGTAGTCCCAACTATACAGCTTTTATAAGTTGATGATATCTCAACAAAATAACCCCAACAGTAGAAAGGCAGTTTGGCATGATAACTTCAAGATTGAGGGGAAAAATGGGTGCAACTAGAGGGAGAGAGAATATGTCCAGCTGTGTGTAGAGGCTGGTTAAGCTTGCCTCTCTTATCATGCACTTAAATGAGTTTTCCTCTTTGACAATGCTCTTTTAGTTGTTGCGATGTTATGAATAGTGTTGCCTTCCATGAGAAGGGCTTTTGTCTTGAGTATTTGTGCCTTCGAAGAGAAGGGCTTTGGCATTAGATCATGGTGTCTTCTAGGAGAAGGGCTTTAATAATAGAAGTATGTGCCTTTCATTATAAGGGCTTTTAGTATGAGTACTTGATATTTCTTGAGAAGTGTGGAGATTGTAAAAGATATATATGTTTTGTGAGATGTAGTATTTGTAATATGTATGATATATGGAAGTATGAGAGATATGGTGGTTAAAGATAGTAAAAATATGAGATTATAACCATTGGAGAGGTTGTAGAGAACTCTTTTCAAGAAGAAAGATTTGTAAGAGAAGAGCATGGAGATGTGTTTAAGTATTTGGAGATAGGAGCAGTAAGATAGATGTATTTTTTGAATATGGAGAGTGAGAGAATGGGCATAAGAGAGTAATAGTGTTGTAGTATGTTTAGCAAAGCTACTGGGATTTGCTACTGGGATTTTCTGCTGGGATGTGAGGGCTTATGAAGGGCATTTGTGAGCTAAGGGCTAAAGAGTTATTTCCTGACTTTGAAACTAAAAACTCAGAACTTCTTTAAGAGCTTGAGAAGATAATTAGAGAGAGAGAGAATAGAGGGGTTTGTGAAAGAGTTATTCTTCTCCATTGGTGTCCCTCCCCTTGAGGTGTTGATGAGAGGTCATATTTAGCTGAGTTTAAGGGGGTATTTCAGCAAAGAACCTTAACCAAAATTTGTCCCAAGCAACAATGAATCTTTAGAAAATCCATCTTAAAATTTGGGCAAAAATGGTATGTTTAGCTTTAAGGTATTCTTGTTATTTTGGGTAAGAGCTGCTGGGGAAAGAACAATAGAAAAGGAAGCTATTTTGGCAAGAAAGGGAAGCTATTTTGGCAAGAAAAAGATAGTTACTTTAGTTGGTTTTGATTTTAGCCAAATGAGGAAAAATTAGTAATGCTCAAGCTACTAGGTCAGTTGTTACATCTGTTTTGAAAAAGTTGTTCTAGTTGCCAAGAAAAGCTGTCCTAGTTGTCATAAGTCAACTGCTTTGCTTTGGGCAGAAGCAAATGAGATCAGCTAGGTGATTTTAGAATGCTAGAAAGGACATTCAACTATAACTAGGTGTCAGGTACTGAATACACTGCTGGGGTTCTGCTGGAAATGTTTCCCTTTTAGGTGTTAGTGTTTTTGGTGCAAGGTTCCATTAAAACACATTTCTAGTAAGTAATAGAAGGATTGGTTGAAAGTTAATGAAGCTTTAGAGATTTAGTTAATGTCTCATTGTGTTATAACATAATCTTGGTGAGTAAGAAGAGCATCTAATATTCTGCTCTAGCAGCTGGTAGAGAAATATATGGTCTAATTGTGACAGACAGTAGCTGGGTATAAGAGATATCATGAATATTTTGCATGTAGTTGTAGATTAAAGATAGCTAATCAGATTAGGTTATGTGTTTGAGTTGGATTTTAGCTGAAAGTAGTAATAAGATTTGTGTAAAATAATATAATGAAGTTTCTAAATTTGTATAGCAACAGCTGGGGATTGAATGAACAGTTATATTCCCAACAGTTAGATGGCTGAGGATATTAAGTATTTGTCACATGATGAATATTAAGTTTTAGAAAAAGAGCAATGAGAAATTTTATCATTTTAAGTGCTATGTGATAAGAGATGCTTACCATATGTTGCCCGTTGCACACGGACTCGTTAGAGTTCAAGGAGTTGGAGAAGACACGCCCAGCATCATGTCTGTTTTATCAACTTTAAACCGCTAGAGCTTTACTGAACAAACCTCTTGGCCCTCCAAACCACGACTGCCAAAGTTTCTCCAAAGAGACTTATGAGCTTGGATCATAAGCCAAAGATGATATGACGTACCTCGGGTTTTGTTGTTATTTTGTGTAAATATGGACTCTTGCTGAAGAAGTTGCTTGCCATTAGTGTAAGAGAGGTAATATGGGCCTTGAGTTTTGATTAATTACTTAAGCCCAATTCATATGTTGATGTTGATGATGTTGTGAGTTATGATCCCAATTGATGAAAAGGATATGTGAACCATGAATTCGCCTCTTGAAGTAAGGATCTTGTAGGCCATGTGAGCCCAATCCATATGATAAAAGAGTCCCGACAAATCAATAATATTTTGATATGACATGGGTTGTCAATGAAGTAGTGCCGCATTGGGCGAAAAAAGAGTCCTCAATAGGAGTTAAGAAAAAAAATTACAAGAAAGACATTTAATTATTTTATTTTATTTTGATGTGTTTGGTTGTAAAGAAAGTACAAGAAAAACAAAGAAAATGATAAGAAAATAAGGATTAATTTGCTAAGAATATGAATTATATTTTGAGGATGAACACAAAGAACATGAATATGTTTTTCCCAAAAAAATATTGGAATAAAAAAATAATTTTAATTTAAAAAAAAAAGTAAAATTCTTTTTTGGAAAAAAGTAAATTTTTTTATTTGTTTTTTAAATTTAAATGTTGACGTGGCATTTAAAAAATTCTAAGTAACTTTTTTTTAATAATATTTTAATAACCACATTAGAGTCATGTTAACAAGCATAACACTTCGTCTGCTACGTAGGATTTTTCTTTTAATGAGTTGACGACATGAACTAAAATAGAAATTATTTTCTGTTTTTAGGGGCTGAGGTAGGCATAAAATCAATTTAAAAACTAAAATGATATTAAACCCAAAATGTAGGGACCAAAATATATATCTGCCAAATTCTTAATATGAAACTATCAGTTTATTTCATTTAATTAATAAAACTTATCATTCATAAGATAGTTGGGTGAGTGCTGGATAATTACTCCCAATGCTTGCTGATTACACTTTGCAGTCAAGTCATACTCTATAGCATTATTTAATTGAATCAATTGATTACTGATGAAAGCCAGACCAGCCGCCTCTGACTATAAATTAAATAAATCCCCGCTCTCTTACAAGTGTTTTTGCATTCAAAATCTCACTTCTTCTACGCACTTCTTTCTTTGCCCAGCTTCTCTATTTGCTTCAAAATCTTCAGTTCTGTAACAATGGCCGACGAGGTGATTCTGCTAGATTTCTTGCCCAGTATGTTTGGGATGAGAGTCAGGATTGCACTGGCCGAGAAGGGTATCAAGTATGAGTACAAGGAGCAGGATATATTTAACAAGAGCCCTCTGCTTTTAGAGATGAACCCCATTCACAAGCAGATCCCAGTTCTCATCCACAATGGCAAACCTGTGTGTGAGTCTCTCATCATTGTTCAGTACATAGACGAGGTCTGGAATGATAAGTCTCCATTGCTGCCCTCTGATCCTTACCAGAGAGCTCATGCCAGTTCTGGGCTGATTTTGTTGATAAGAAGGTACCTTTGATGCCATTTCTTGTCTTTTATCTTATTTTAACTTCTTTTCGTTCTGGGTTTACGAATTTCAATTTTCAAGGCGATGACTGTTGAAAATCCAATTTGACCAAACTTTTATTAAACTTCGCGAAATGAGTAAATTTACTATGATTTTCACAGTTGTGGAGTCGTCTCAGGTACCGAGTCTTATAATTCTATACCAAAATCAATATAGTTGATTTACTATGGATTCATATATTTGAGTAATATTTATAAAAATAAAAATAAATATTCAATTTGCTGTCTTAATATTCTGTCTCTTTTGTTGTATCTGAATCTGCAATTCTAATTCAATTTCAATTTTTTTTTTTCTAATTAGAGCAGAGTGAAGTTGGGAAAAAAGTTAAACCCCTTAGTGATTACTACATGTATCTTTTGCCCCAAAAAAAAAAAAAAAAAAGAGATGAAAGAAATAAGAGGGAAAAAAAAAAGAAAAAAGAAAATGATGGCTTGTGTTCGCTTTTCATTAACATGTTGAATTTATGTACTTTTTAGGTACCGATTCAAACCTTAATTATGCCTACTCTTAGAATTTTTCATGTTATAATTTCAAGAAAGTCCAGTAGCATGTGATTAGGGACGGAGTTAGAGCTTCGAGTTAAGGGGGCAAAATTCTTCTAAGATTGAATCACACAAAATGACTAATTGTTGTATTTTTTTTTTTTAAGAACAAAAGGAATAATTATTATTACTAAATAAAGACAAATATAAGAATTTGGATAGTATGCATAAGAAATTAATTATAAATTTCTTACATATCAATTCATAATTTTGTTTTCAATTTATAAATTTATTAGCTTGTTATAGGCTTATTGCTAATGCATTTCCCTCACCAACCCATTAACCAACCAAATGTTTTTATTAGCTATACAATTATTATTATTTTTCTTTAACTTTACTCCTTTTTTTTTTTAAGTTTCTTTTAACTTTACTAAGTAACTTTTTAATAATT
The DNA here is from genome assembly GCA_032878915.1 of Castanopsis chinensis. Taxonomy (NCBI): domain Eukaryota; kingdom Viridiplantae; phylum Streptophyta; class Magnoliopsida; order Fagales; family Fagaceae; genus Castanopsis; species Castanopsis chinensis. The sequence continues at coordinate 11,116,469 of JAVQMG010000105.1, forward strand.
ACTCACTCTATCTATTCTCTTTATAAGTTATACTAGGTTACACTCACACACACTCAATAATTCGTAGTTTCGCAACATATTTTGCAAAGAAAAATTATTAAAAGAAAACAACAACAACAACAACAACAATACAGTCACAAACAAATTGTAACTCAAGCGCGTAGCTCCGTCCCTGCATGTGATATTATGTTTTTAGGAGTGTTGTAGTCTGTCTCTATCTCACACGCAATCCTCAACCATGTCATATGTTGGTGTCAACTAGTTTAACTGGTAAAGTTTTCTGTCATGGAATAATGGTGTATCGGCATAATGATAATGAACAATCATTATGGAAAATATGCCAATAGGTTTTAGATCCCCCTCCCCCCCCTCCCTTGCCCTTACACATGTTAGAGGTCTTTGTCTCATAGGATGGGTTTGTTTCATATGGGCCCATTGAACTTGTAAGACACTTTGATATGTGTCTGCTGAGCTAAAATCGAATGGGCATACATAGAATCATGAATAAGAAAGACAGTTTATTGTGTGTGTATGTGGGTACAAATTAACCACCGTATTTATAAATGCAATAAACTCATGCCATAGTGAATTTTACCTTTGATTTATAGTTTTAAATGTAAAAACCTCACTCCATAGCGAGGATTAAATTAAGGAATTAAGGCCAAAACCCATCAATCACCAAAATGCTAGTCTCTTTCAAGATTGTGTTACAAAAAATACCTCAGTCCCCCAAAATAAACTAATCCAGGAATCAAACATCTTACGCTCTTTTAAAGTAAATCTACCCATAGTTTTAAAAACCGGACCGGACCAGCCAGTCCGACCGGTTCAACCGGGAACCGGCCTTAAATCTAGTCCGGTTATGATCTAAAACTGAAAATGAAGTAAAAAATGGTAAATAGTACGAACCGGCCAGTTCAGCCTTAAGAATCGTAAAACTGGCCGGTCCGACCAGTTTCGGTCATCCGCCTAAACCATGCCGTTTTGGCAAAAATCCTCAAAATTAAGTAACCCTAAAATCCACTTCTCTCATTCTCTAATGCTCACTAGTCTCTTCACTTCAGATCAATCCTCATCCTCACGCCTCCAGCCTCTTCACTCTCTCCCTCACTACTTCATGCCATCAACGGTCAGCCCCTCACTCCCTTGCACTCGCACCTCACTGCCTCATGCCATCAGCCCCTCGCGCGCCCTCGCTCCCTCTGCCTCCACGCACGCTGCCACCATCACGCCCTTAAGCATAACAGCATCAGCACCACACCCACGCCACGCCCACGATGGAGCTTTATTTTGCAGAAAATTCTTATTTTTTCTCAAATCTGCCAGTCTAAGTGGGTAAGGATAGATTTTTTGCTAAAAAATCATATTTTTTCTCAGATCTGCTAGGCTTGAGAGAGTGAGAAAATTACTAGATGCTCATGCTTGGTGTTGAAACCAGCCTCTTGGACTGGTATGAGGTATCCATAGCTCTTCAGTGAGAGAGGGAATGGGAGGATCTTATGGAGATGAGGAGATCTAACTTTTAGAGAAAGAGAGAAGGAGAGACAGAGAGAGGAACGGATGGAGGTCAGAGGTCCACTGAGAACTGGAAAAATTAGTTTTTGATAGTGTACCGTGTGGGGTGCTAGTCTGCCAGATTTATGAGGGGGGAAATAAGAAAAAAAAATCATTAAAAAATGTATACGTGTGTGGCTGCCTGGCTGGGAGTGAGATGGTGGGAAAGTGGATTGGATTCACAATCACTGGTAAGTCAGTGATTTAGGGAGTTTAAAAAAAAAATAAAATTGAATAGATAAATAGTTAAAAATAAATACATGAAGCCTTAATATTAGTACGTTATTTCCTTGCTTTCTCCTTTAAAAAAAAAATAGTAGTACTATTGCTTTGTTTTTTGGGTACTCAATATATTCGTTGTTTGATTTACACTTTGGATCGGCTGGCTTTGAAATGAGAGGTGGGCTTTTTTTTTTTTTTTTTTTTTTTTTTTTTTTTTTTTTTTTTTAATATTGTTGCTTAAACATATATAGTAACCTTGATGACAGTAATATAAGATTAAATTATGGATGCTATTTTTTTTGTTTAAAACATTTTTGGTGTAAATTTCATTTTAATAAGTTTTTGTTTTTTTCTTTGATATAAGTTTTAGTATATTATACAATTATTAATTATTTATATAATTTAAATAAATAATAATTAAATTATTTATGACATCACCGGTTCGACCATCAGTCAGACCTCAATCCGACCATAAAACCGGTAATTACCTCCTTTTTTGGTTCTTTCCCCGTACCGGTTTTTAAAACCATGAATCTACCACTTCTCACTGCTGCCATTTCATTTAGTTAAAAAAAAATGTCAAATTGATCTTGAAGATAAGGATATCTTGAAGCCAACTTTACCCAAAGTGTTCCAACGACCCACCCCCACCCCCACCCACCACCAGAACCAATAGACCACTGTGATCCACCAGTGGACAGATTAGACCACCAACCACTAGAAATCTTGAGATCATGGTGGAAATATTAATCCAATTTCTGATCAGAATAAAAGAGCTTTTTTCCATGCATATCCCTATTTTCTTACGTTTTAAAATCACAGTTTTGTTTTTTACTACTTAGACCGGTGTTTTGGCATGCTAATCGAGGTCAGACAAAACATTGTATCAACACTCATGGTTGGACTTTATTGATCTTCTAATCTCTCCCCTCAATTTGTTGGTATGAATTTGGGCCAAAAAGAGAATTTCTTACTGTCTGGTGCAATTCTTGAAACCTTCAAGATATTGGAGGGGAAGCTTGGTACAAAGCCCAACTTTAGGGGTAAAACATTTGGGTTTGTGTACCTTTCCCTTGTCACTTTCTACAACTGAACCTGGTAATGAAAGTGAAAGAACAAAAGTTGGGGATGTGAGAATAAAACAATCTGAATCAGAAGAGGAAGGAATGAAAGGATCAGAAAAGGGTTCATTTGAAGTTGTAGAGGAAGAGGTATGGAAAGGAAAAATGGATTCAAGAAAATGAATATCTCTGGAAACAAGGATGGAATGAGTAGTAAGATCCATAACCTTATAGCCTTTTACATAATGAGCACAGCCTTGAAATACACACTAGGTAGCTCTTAGTGCAAACCTATGCCTATTATGCGCAAGAGTAGACACATGACAAAGACAACCAAAGACTCTTAGATGATTGTAATTGGGAGGATGACCAAAAAGAACTTCATATGGGGTTTTTTTGGATAGAATAGAAGAAGGAAGTCTATTTATCAAGTAAATAGAAATAAGAACACATTCTCCCCACATAGATAGAGGTAAATTGGACTGAAATTTGAGGGCCCTAGCTACATTTAATATTTGCTAGTGCTTTCTTTCAACAATTGAGTTTTTTGTTGAGGGCATTCAACACAACTCAATTGATGAAGAACACCCTTGGTTTTGAAAAAAAATCTTTCATCAAAAACTCAATTCCATTATCTATTCTAAAGCATTTGATTTTCTTGTTGAATTGAGTTTCAACCATTGTATAAAGCTGTGTCAAGAGAGACTGAGTTTTTGCTTTGAATTTTAATAGATAAACCCAAGTACTCCTAGAGTAATTATCCACAATAGTAAAAAAATATTTCTAGCCATTAACAGTAGCAACAAAAAAAGGTCCCCACAAGTCATGGTGCACAAGATCAAAAGGAAATTGAGAAATATGATTGCGAAAAATGGTCTTTTCTGCTCTGCATGTGCAAAATTATTACAATTGACAAAATGGTCAGTTTTATTCAAATGAACAAGTTTACCATTTGAAGGATGCCCTAAACAAAAATGCTAAATATTAGGTACATTATAGTTGATAGATTGACAAACAGAAGCTGAAATAGAAGGTCTGAACTCCAGCAAGTATAGGCCATTTTGCTCTCTACGCAGACCAATTGTGCTCCAATGAGCTAGGTCCTGAATGAAGCAAAATATGCCAAGAAAAATGAAACAACAATTCATGACTTGATTTCCCAGAATCTAGATTGGATGCAAATTTCCTTTTGAACTTGAATCCAAGTAGAAAGCCATGAAGCCTATAGCACTTATCTACTATGATAGGTGACGGGACTAACGAAACTAATACTGACGATAAAAGCATCACGGATGAGAAATCGCAACAGACGATGTAACCAATAAAGACGAGGATAAAGTATGCAAGAGCAAGTGAAAGCGGCAGAAGCATTTAATATCGCCAATAATACCCCAGGCTGGATAGAACAACTGTACATCCCGTTGGAGGCGAATTGAAGTCTTGCTAGTAAATGGGAGGCGTTACTCAATGCGGCATTTAAACCACAATAACTACTGCAACGACTAGAAGGCAAAAGGGGGATATATATACCCTCCAAAAACACCAACCAAAGGTGAGACATATACATCATAACATAACCACTCTTTATCATTCTGAACTTAATTTCCAGGAAACTAACTTAAGCATCGGAGGTGTTTTGGCAGGCACCACATCGGTGACCACATTTTTCAGGTCTCGCTGCCATTCTCTTAACTGCTCTCAAGGAGAAATACGGGTTCGGTTCCGTCTGGACATACCCTTTCACAACTGACGAGGAAACTATTCCATCAGTTTGGCGCCGTCTGTGGGAACTTCACATTTCCATATTCATACTTGGAAAGGTGATCCCACTAATTCCTACAGTCAGATGGAATCCAATCAAGATCCCACCTCCTTAACCCAGCAAATCTAGGCCCTTGTGGCCACTGTCGAAGAACTCACCAGGCAAAATTAGGAAATGAAGGTACAACTCCAACAACTTCAGCAGGAAGAGAGTCAATCCAGGGGCGGCCCGGAGAACGAAGGAGATAGTCATAGGAGGGTCAGTGCCTTTAGACCCCTCACTCCTGACGATCAAAGTTTGGACGTCTTAAGAGAAATGAGGAAAGAGATGGACGAACTACGAAATGCCATCAAAGAAAAAGTGGACCGGAGTGTGGATAGGATGATAAGAGCCACCGATTCGCCCTTCACTGCAGCGGTCCTCGAGCATCCAGTCCCGCCCAAGTTTCGTTTGCCCCAACTTGAACAGTTCGACGGATTGAAGGACCCTCAAGATAACCTCAACACGTTCAAAACAACGTTAGGCCTCCAGCAGCCCCTTGACGAGATATTGTGTCGTTCCTTCCCCACCACTCTCAAAGGAGCAGCTAGGGAATGGTTCGCCAAGCTTCCAACATTGTCAATAGATAACTTCGAGCAACTGAGCGATGCCTTCTTGAGACACTTCATTGGGGGACAACGACCGAAGAGGCCAGCAGATTATTTACTCATTGTTAGGCAGGGAGAGAAGGAGACATTGAAGTCATATGTAAAACGTTACACGTGAGAGACTTTGGAGGTGGACGAAGCCAATGACAAGGTGCAACTGACGGCTTTCAAGGCAGGGTTAAGATCTCGAGATCTCGTGGCATCACTTGCAAAGAACCCCCCAAAGACGATGGCAGAAATGCTCTTGAAAGCACAGAAGTACATGAATGCCGAAGATGCACTCGCAGCCATAGGGGACGTAGTAAGTTCGGGGAACACTGAAACAAGAGACCACAAACGAAGAGGACAGAAGAGGGAACGACCTGATTGCCAAGCTAGTGACGGTAACAGAAGAAGGGACGATAAAGGTCCCCGAACGGTAAGATTTACCCCTTTAATTATGCCTGTTGACAAAATTTTGTCGCAGATTAAAGACGAGCCCCACTTGAGATGGCCACGACCATTACATTCGTCCCCCAATGTCCGTGACAAAAATAAGTACTGCCGATTCCATAAAGATCACGGTCACTACATGGAGGACTGTTGAGATCTCAAAGAACAAATTGAGGAGCTAATACAGAAGGGGAAGCTGCAGAAGTATGTGAAGAAAGGGGAATACAGCATACCAAGAGACGGAAACTAGGACCAGCAAGGATCATCGTCAAGAAACGAAGGTCGTGAAGCCCAACCAGTGCAGAATGTGATCGGGGAGATAGCAACAATAACGGGAGGACCTTCTGCTGGAGGATCATTTAGATCCCTTAGGAAGGCCTGCCAGAGGCAAGTGAGCAGTGTTTACATGATACCTCCAGCCAAGCAGAGGCGGACAGACTAGGATATGTCCTTCAGTGAGGCAGATGCTAGAGGGGTGAAGCAACCACACAATGATCCTCTGGTTATAATGTTGACTCTAGAAGGATTCAACACCAAGAGGATCCTCGTGGACAACGGCAGCTCAACAGACATTATCTACCTCCCCGCTTTTCAGCAATTGAAATTGGATCCAAAGAGGCTGCACCCTTTTGACTCCCCGCTCGTCAGCTTCAGTGGTGATCGGGTATATCCCAAGGGCATGGTGATGTTGACAGTCATAGTCGGAACTTACCCGAGGCAGTTGACCCGTCAGCTGGATTTCTTGGTAGTAGACTATCCTTCATCTTATAACGCCATCATCGGGAGACCAACACTCAACAAATGGAGGGCGGCGACATCCACTTACTGTTTAAAAGTAAAGTTCCCAACGGAAGATGGGGTCGGCGAAGTAAGAGGGGATCAAGTTTTAGCTCGAGAATGCTACCAGGCGGTACTAGTTGCACGGGAAAACCATACATGGACGATAGAGGAGAAGGGAGAAGAAAAGGAAAAAGCTCTGGAGACTGTGGAGTTAGCTCTCGGAGAAATAACCAAAACGACGAAGGTAGGAAAAACGCTTAGCCCCGAGATGAAGACCAAACTCATCGAGTTACTCAGAGAAAACCTGGACGTCTTTGCCTAGAGCCACGAAGACATGCCTGGCATACCCCCAGAAGTCATCCAGCATGAATTAAGGGTGAACCCAGAAAGGAAGCCCGTCCACCAGAGACGTAGAACCTTCGCCCCAGAACGAGACCAGGTAGTGAAAGACGAGGTCGCCAAGCTCCTAACGGCAGGATTTATTCGGGAAGTACACTATCCGGAGTGGCTCGCCAATGTCGTTCTGGTAAAAAAAGCTAATGGAGCATGGAGAATGTGCGTGGACTTCACGGACTTGAACAAGGCATGCCCGAAGGATAGCTTCCCTCTACCGAGGATAGATCAGCTGGTGGACTCCATGGCTGGAAACAAGTTACTGACGTTTATGGACGCCTTCTCCGGGTACAACCAGATAAAGATGGCTGAAGAAGATCAAGAAAAAACTGCCTTCGTCACTAGCCAAGGACTCTACTGCTACAAGGTGATGCCTTTCGGGTTGAAGAACGCTGGAGCCACTTATCAGAGGTTGGTAAACAAGATGTTCAGAAACCAAATCGGCAAGAATATGGAAGTATATGTGGACGACATGCTCGTCAAAAGTAAAGAAGAACTTTCCCACCTTGAAGATTTGAGGGAGACATTCGCCACCCTCAGGCAGTACAAGATGAAGCTGAACCCAGGCAAATGCATTTTTGGCGTAGCATTGGGGAAATTCTTAGGATTCATAGTGTCCCATAGAGGGATAGAAGCTAACCCGAAGAAGGTGCAAGCCATAATCAATATGGAGTCGCTAAGAACAGTTAAAGAAGTCCAAAAGCTGACTGGAAGAATCGCAGCACTGAACAGGTTCGTCTCCAGAGCGACGGATAAGTGTCAGCCCTTCTTCAAAACCTTGAAAAAGGCCTTCGTATGGACTGACGAGTGTGAGGAGGCTTTTTAGGAGCTCAAACGCTACTTGAGTAACCCGCCTCTTCTAAGCCCGGCTAAAGAGGGAGAAACATTACAGTTGTACTTGGCGGTATCAGTCACAGCCGTGAGCGCAGCCCTAATTCATGAAGAGGGTAAGAAACAGCTGCCAGTTTATTACGTCAGTCAGGCCTTCCAAGGAGCCGAGTTTAAGTACCCGATGATTGAGAAGATTGTGTTCGCGTTAATAATGGCCTCACGTAAACTACGGCAGTACTTCCAAGTGAACCCAATCCTGGTCATGATTGACCAACCAATCAAAAATCCATGAACAAACCTGAAGCAGCCAGGATAATGATCCAGTGGGCAATCGAGCTTAGCCAGTTTGACATAGAATACCATCCCAGGACAGCCATCAAGGCGCAGGTCCTGGCCGACTTCGTGGCCGAATTCACTTTTGCGAATGAGGAAGACCATACCAAAAACAATGACCTGTGGACGATATAGACTGATGGTTCGTTAGCCCAAAAAAGAGGCGGAATAGGGGTCGTCATAACCACGCCCGACGGAGAAGTACTCAGATATGGGGTCCAGTTGTAGTTCCCAGCCACCAACAACGAGGCCGAATATGAAGGAATACTGAAGGGATTAAGATTGGGAAAAGCCCTTGGAGCCAGGAACTTGCTCGTCCAAAGCGATTCAAAACTGGTGATCGAACAAATAAAGGGAGAGTACGAGGCAAAAGAAGATAGAATGCAAAGATACCTCAGGCTGACGAGACTCCTTATCCAGGAATTCGATGCAGTCAGATTCGAACAGATCCCTTGGAAGCAGAACACTATGGCTGACGAGATATCAAAAATGTCATCGTTAGAAGTGAGGCCATCAGGGGACGGCCTGGTAGTTGAAGTCCAGAAGCATCCCAGCATTGAAGAAGTATCGACCTTCTAGATCCAAGGTACGGACAGCTGGATCAACCCTATTATGTCTTTTTTGCAGGATGGACACCTCCCCCAAGATGCTGACGAGGCCAAGAAGGTCAGGAAAAGAGCAGCCAAGTTCACAATCCTGAACGATACGTTATACAAGAGAGGTTTTTCTATGCCTTACCTAAAGTGCATTGATGAAGAGAAAGCCAGATATATCCTGAAGGAAGTCCATGAAGGAGTTTGTGGAGACCATGCCGGACACAGATCCCTGGTAAGCAAAATCATTCGAACAGGTTATTTCTAGCCAACCATGTAGGTGGACGCAGCTGAATTTGTTAGGAAATGTGACAAGTGCCAAAGGTTCGGGAATGTCCAACGACTCCCTGCAGAGCAACTGACGACCATATCCTCTCCTTGGCCATTCGCACAATGGGGCATTGACATCATTGGTCCGCTACCACTAGGTAAAGGTCAGGTAAAATTCTTATTGGTCGTGATTGATTACTTCACTAAGTGGGTCGTGACTGACGGAACTGACGAAACTAATACCAATGATAAAAGCATCACGGACGAGAAATCGCAACAGACGATGTAACCAATAAAGACGAGGATAAAGTATGCAAGAGCAAGTGAAAGGGGCAGGAGCATTTAATATCGCCAATAATACCCTAGGCTGGATAGAACAGCTGTACATCCCGTTGGAGGTGAATTGAAGCCTTGCTAGTAAATGGGAGGCGTTACTCAATGCGGCATTTAAACCACAATAACTACTGCAACGGCTAGAAGGCAAAAGGGGGATATATATACCCTCCAAAAACACCAACCAAAGGTGAGACATATACATCATAACACAACCACTCTTTATCATTCTGAACTTAATTTCCAGGAAACTAACTTAAGCATTGGAGGTGTTTTGGTAGGCACCACACCGGTGACCACATTTTTCAGGTCTCGCTGCCATTCTCTTAACTACTCTCAAGGAGAAACACGGGTTCGGTTCAGTCTGGACATACCCTTTCACAACTGACGAGGAAACTGTTCCATCAATAGGGGCTCAAGTTAACAAGATTCATCCATAGTGGTCATCCAGACAATCAAACCATGTCCATAGCCTAATTACATCCAGAAAACCTTAATATGGCATTTGGTACGGGAGAATCCACATTACTCCTAGCATCTAAATTCCTGGAAATGTGATACCTTACAATCTGGATGCTTAGGAATATAGCTATTCCTGTGTATGGTTTCATTGGGAATCTCTTAAGATTCCTAAGAATGTGAGATGATAATATTTGATTTATTCTCAAGAATCTTAAATGAATTATCTATTTTGCTCATTCTATCCTTAGATTTGAATGTGAAATACCAAGTCCTTAAAAAAAATATTTCTCTAAATAAATAATGAAAAAAATATAAACTATTAATTATAAAAAATTCATTAAAACTGTAGTCTAACATTTCAAAATGACAAGTACAATACAAAAATAACTATTTAACTTGTTGAGCAATACACACACAACAATACAAGTGAATACCTAGCAACAATGGAGGGTCCCCTTCAAACTTTTTTTTTTTCCCACACATGAAGCCTAAATAGAACTTTGTTAAAAAATATATAAACGGGGTTGTCTATCTTATTTATGTTGTTTTGGTGGGAAAAGATAACGCTAAAGGAAAATATATTGATGATTTGTTTTGTATTTTATCTTGACTAGTCACAGACCCATGCTATGTGTGTGGATAGATAATTATTTTGTAATTTTGATATAATGTATTACTACAACAAAATGTATTTGTAGCGATGAAAATTAGTGAGAAAATATTTTTCATCGCTAAAAATATAGATTTAGCGATGAAAAATGAATTTTGTCACTAATAATGAAAAACAATTATAACATTTAGCAACAAAAAATAATTTTCGTTGCTACTGTGATCTAAAAAATAGGTGCCATCAGGGGAAACTTTGGCGCGAACTTAATTAATCTATAGCGACGAAATATTTCGTTACTAAAAGTTGAAATTTTTAGTGACAAAATATTTTGTCACTATAGGTATTGCTGTGGATAGTATTAGCGATAAAAATTCTTTTGTTGCTATAAGGAAGAAGTAGCGACAGAAAATAATCATCACTAAAAATAATCATGGGTTTTCATTTCATTGTTTTAGCGACGAAATCCCAATTCATCACTAAAAGTATGATCTAGCGATGAAATATGAATTTCGTCGCTAAAAATCTTTAAACAATCTGGGTTGTTTAGTGACAAAATTGACCTTTGTCACTAAAAACTTAAAAGCCTGATACCTTTTGCAACGGCAACGTAGGCATTGGAGATGGAAATAGTTTGTCGCTGTAGACCTGAGTATATTATTTCACTTAACCTTTTATTTTATAACTTCTCCCAACACCGAAAATTTTTAGCTCCCAAAATTTCAGCTCTTAACACTGACACCAATACCGATTCCGATTCCAATTCGAACCACCAACGCCGTTAAAACCGATATGAACCCATTCGCAGTGATTCTGGCAACCAACGCCGATATGAACCCATTCACGACGGTTCCGGCAACCAAATTGTTACGAACCCATTCGCGACGGTTCTAGCAACCAACGCTGATACTAACCCATTTGCAATGGTTTTGAAGTCGTCACTACTGTTGACTTTGAAAATCACACCCATTTGCGACGGTTTCGGGTACGGAGCAACAATTCCAACAGCCACTTTAGTTAGATCCAAGCTCTGGCACCACTACTTTCACCCTTTCGGACTCTTGTGAGTAAGCCCCATGACTTCTCTATACAATGTTTCTTTTTTATTTTATTTATTTTAATTTTCAAAAAATAAATAAATAAATTTTGGGAACTATGAAAAAGAAAAAACAAGCTGCTGGGTCTTTGTCATTCTTTAAGATTCCATTAAAAAAATTCCCATAAGCCTTTTCTGTATTTTATATCAAAATTTCTTTAGTCATCTTCATCTATAGTACATACAAATCATGAAAATTTATTATATAGATTTAATATTTATATAAAAAAATGTATTAAATATGGCAGATGTTTTTAATAAAATTTGTGTAATATATTTAGAATTTTGTTTCATTATATTGGATTTTTAGAAGTTGGAATTTTTTGGTTTAGTCTTAAACACGATTTCATTAGGTGTTTTATGAGAAAACAGTGAACAATTTTTTAAATAGTGAACAAAAAATAATTTACACAGAAAAGAGTGAACAATTTTTAAATAATGCTAAACAAAAAATAATTTTATGCAAAATCGTAGAAATAGTTTATGCAGAAAATAGTAAACAATTTTTATGAGAAAACAATGAACAGTTTTAATTAATGCAGAAAAAATATTTTATGAATGTAGTAAGCAAATTCGAATATACAATAAACATGATGTGCAGAGAGCAAATTTTATTAATGTAGAAATAGATTTTATCAATGCAGAAAAATAGATTCGATTATTTTAATTCAAACATGAAAAAACATTTTGATTTGGCGTTTAAATTTAGAAAACACGATTTCACTAGGTGTTTTATGAGAAAATAGTGAACAATTTTTTACATAGTGAATAGAATAATTTATGCAGAAAAGAGAGTGAACAGTTTTTTAAATAATACTGAACAGAAAATAATTTTATGTAGAATGCTAGAAATAGTTTATGCAGAAAACAGTGAACAATTTTTATGAGAAAACAATGAACAATTTTAATTAATGTAAAAATTAATTCATATTTTGAAATTAAAATCTCTATATTTTACAATGCTTCTATTTAAATAAATAAAAACATAAAAATGCTATTTGTTTTGTTTATGTTTGTGTTTATGTTTATTTGTCAATTATCCCAAAATAAAAAGTTATAAGGAACTCAAGTTTAGTAAACTCGAGTTCCTTACCATAGAAAGAAACATAAACATAATTTTATTTATAATAGGTACTCGAGCCTGGTATACTTGAGTATTGTGTTGCATGGAACTCGAGTTCACCAAGCTCGAGTATCATATTATTTTTTTTAATTGCACAAATTCCAACGCAACAGTGCCACGATGGGGGAACCGATGAGGAACTTGAGTTTCATAAACTCAAGTATCATTTGGAACTCGAGTTTCTGAAACTCGAGTTCTAGAAAAGTGGTATTTCCCTATTTAGTTCCGAAACAGTGTTTTTTTGCTACAAATTTTTGAAAATTGTGGTATATGTCCATTTTCGCCAACATTGCTGTGCCCGTGCTTTTTATGCTATACTCATATTGATATTCATTTTGTACATTGTAGTTTGAGTATTTGGTAGCTTTGAAAGCAAGGAGTGGGAACTGTATGTATGTGTGTTTCTATGAATAGTGGGTGGCTACTACAATAACCAAAACATTTGGGTATGTCTCATTCATGGGTTCAAGCCATTTTAGTTCGGAAAAGGCAATGTGGTCTTGTTGGTTTACTTCATAGAAGCACTTCCCTACACAATTGTGTGATTGACCCTATCCCATATATTTATAATTTAAGATTCATATACCGTTTAATAGATACAAAATTATGTATTTTTTTTATTTATTAGTTTAAGTATTATTAGAAATTTAATAGTTTTTAGTTGAATGTGATGACAAGATTAGTGATTGTTTGGGTTGTTGTGGGAGAATAGAAAGAGGTTTAGATCTGTGAAAGTCAAAGACCAAAGCTTAGCTAACAAATCAGACTTGTACGCTTAGCTTGATCAAAGTAAGTAAAATATGTTCAAATACCTATAAAACTCTATACTTGTGATGTTTGTGATTGGTTTCGTGGTGGATTGTTGTGTTGAAGCAAGCGGGTGACTTGCATGGTGTTATAAGGTGGTTAAAATTTATATTGGGAGTGTTTTTAATTTCTTACAAATATGAATGAAACTTGTTAATTAGATGTGATGAGTATTACTTTATTCGATTTCAATACTTGTAAACACTCTATACATATGATGTTTGTGATTGGTTTTGTGATGAGTTACTGTGTTGGAGTAAGAGGGTGGCTTGCATGGTGTTATAATGCGGTTTAAGTTTATATTGAAAGTCTTTTTAATTTCTTGCAAATGTGAATGAAACTTGTTAATTATATGTGATGAATATTACTTTAATAGATTTCAATACTTGTAAGCATTGTACTTGTGATGTTTGTGATGGGTTATTGTGTTGGAGCAAGCGGGTGGCTTACATGGTGTTATAAGGTGGTTTAAATTCATATTGGGAGTGTTTTTAATTTCTTGCAAATGTGAATGGAACTTGTTAATTAGATGTGATGAATATTACTTTAATAGATTTCAATACTTGTAAGCATTGTACTTGTAATGTTTGTGATTGGTTTTGTGATGAGTTGTTGTGTTGGAGCAAACAGGTGGCTTGCATGGTGTTATAAGATGGTTTAAATTCATATTAGGAGTGCTTTTAATTTCTTGTAAATGTGAATGAAACTTGTTAATTAAATGTGATGAATGTTACATTAATAGATTTCAATACTTGTAAGCATTGTACTTGCGATATTTGTGATTGGTTTTGTGATAGGTTGTTGTGTTGGAGCAAGCGAGTGGCTTGCATGATATTATAAGATGGTTTAATTCATATTGGGAGTGTTTTTAATTTCTTCCAAATGTGAATGGAACTTGTTAATTAGATGTGATGAAATTACTTTAATAGATTTCAATACTTGTAAACACTCTATACTTATGATGTTTGTGATTTGTTTTGTAATGAGTTGTTGTGTTGGAATAAGCGAGTGGCTTGCATGGTGTTATAAGGTGGTTTAAATTCATATTGTGAGTGCTTTTAATTTCTTGCAAATGTAAATGGACTTTGTTGATTAGATGTGATGAATAGTACTTTAATTGATTTCAATACTTGTAAACACTCTATGCTTGTGATGTTTATGATTGGTTTTGTGATAGGTTATTGTGTTGGAGCAAGCGGATGACTTACATGGTGTTATAAAGTGGTTTAAATTCATATTAGTAGTGTTTTTAATTTCTTGCAAATGTGAATGAAATTTGTTAATTAGATGTGATGAGTATTACTTTATTCGATTTCAATACTTGTAAGCATTGTACTTGTGATGTTTGTGATTGGTTTTGAGGTAGGTTGTTATGTTGGAGCAAGAGAGTGGCTTGCATGGTGTTATAAGGTGGTTTAAATTAATATTATAAGTGTTTTTAATTTCTTGCAAACGTGAATGAAACTTGCAAATTAGATGTGATGAGTAATACTTTATTTGATTTTAATACTTGTTAGTATTGTACTTGTGATGTTTGTGATTGGTTTTGTGGTGGGTTGTGTTGTTAGAATAAGTGGGTAGTTTACATGGTGTTATAAGGTGGTTTAAATTTATATTGGAAGTGTTTGAGTGTGAAATGTATATTTGTTTAAGTACTAATATATACTTGTGCATACAACTTTATCTAAGTAGCTTATGGACTTAGATATTAGAATACATTATGCATGAGTTGTTCTTATTTTACTAAAATAACATTCACCTCGCAATTGTGGTCAAACATGGATAAAAGTTGGATGACAATAGGTAAGACACCTGATGGCGGATTAAGTCATCCATATATTGAAAAGGTCAACGCATTTATTAATTTTACAAGAGCGGTTATGGACTTGAGTGGTAATATTCTGTACTCATGTATTCACTGTGTAAATTGCTATCGATGATTTCCTCATATTGTGCGTATCCATTTGCTTCATCGTGGGATTATGCAATCTTACATTAATTGGTATAATCATGAAGAACCTCATGTATTGAACAAGAACATTCATGACAATGAAATGTCAAATGATGATCATATGCATGGTATCGATGCCTTGGTAGATGACCGAATGAGAGGGGAACTAAGAAATGAAATTGAAGATGAGGAAGTGAGTAATTTTGACAAACTTGAAGAAGATGCAAAGCGTGAGTTGTATTCGGGTTGCACTGATTATAGTATCTTGAAATTTGTTATTGAGATGTTGAATGTAAAGGTAATGACCAACTTAAGTAATAAAGGACTTGATATGATGCTAGAATTGTTGACAAAGGTTTTACCGAAAGGTAACTATGTTCTAAGGTCAACTTATGAAGCAAAGAAGATATTAGGTGACTTGGGCATATCATACAAGCATATAGATGCATGCAAAAATGATTGTGCACTATTTTGGAAGGAAAATGAAAGCCTTAATAAATGTCTGGTGTGTGAAGTCCCTAGGTACAAGGATACACGTGCCCAAGGTAAGAAGATTCCTTAAAGGTATTGCATTACTTCCCATTGACACCAAGACAGAGGAGATTGTAGATGTCTGGCAAAAGAGCTAAGGACATGAGATGGTATATAGAAAAATGTGTGGACAATGGGATAATAAGGCATCCCGCTAATAGTGAGGAGTGGAAAGAGTTTGATTTGCAATATCCTGATTTTGCTCTCGAACCTCGCAATGTAAGGTTGGGGTTGGCTATAGATGAATTTAACCCTTTTGGGAATATGACCAACAACTATAGTATATGGCCTATCATACTTATCCCTTATAACCTACCACCTTGGTTGGTTATGAAGAAGCCATATATTTATTTTCCTTGCTTATTCCTAGTCCCCATTAACCGGGAAATGAGATTGATATTTACTTGAAACCATTAGTTGACGAGTTGAAGGAGTTGTGGGAAGAAGGTGTAGAAACTTAGTAAAGAGCATTTTTAGATGCGTACAACTTTGTTGTGGACAATGCATGACTATCCATGATTTTGTAACGTGTCTAGGTGGAGGACAAAGGATTATCATTCTTGTTACACTTGCAACGGTGAACCATATTCAGAAGCTCTGAAAATTAATATTGGATTCATTAATCATCGAGCTTGTTTGCCTATGGAACATTGTTGGAGACATAGTCGGTTGCATAATGGTTTATTAGAGAAACGGAAGAGATCTTTAGAGTTACCGGTGGGAAAGATACAAAAGTAGCTAGATAGAATGCCAAATATAATTTTAGGAAAGCATCCAAGTAACAAGAAGAGACAACTCATTGGGGAGCCAAATTGGTCAAAGGTAAGTATTTTGAACAAGCTTCCATACTGAAAAAATAAGAAGTTTAAGCACAACATTTATGTCATGCATGTGGAGAAGAACATTAGTAAGAGTATTTACGGTACTTTGTTAAGCATTGAGGGGAAAAACAAGGATACTGACAAGGCATAGATAGACTTGCAATATATGAATTTTAGGCACACGTTGCATTTGAAACAACATCCTAATGGATCATATGACAAGCCTCGGGCTTTCTTTGCATTAAGCCCAAATGAAAGGGATGGTTTCTATGACTTTTTGAAATCAGTCAAGTATTCATATGGTTATGCATCTAACATATCAAGGTCATTGAATGCAAAAAATGGTAGATTATCTGGTTTGAAAAGCCATGACTGTCATATGCTACTACAATGAATTCTTTCAATTGGGTTGTAAGGGTTTGCACATAAAGACATTAGTATTGTATTGTTTAAGTTGGGCAGCTTCTTCATTGACTTATGCTCAAGAACCCTAAAGCGGAGTGAATTGGAGAAACTAGAAGAACATATAGTTCTTATACTATGAAAGTTTGAGAGGTTCTTTCTTTCACCATTTTTTGATGTTATGGTACACCTTGCTATTCACTTGCCTCGAGAAGCAATTCTAGAAGGCCAGTACAACATTGGTGGATGTACCCAATTGAAAGGTAATTACATACTTTGATGCATCCATCAATTGCATCTTTCCCATGTGGTATAAAATCACATACTCTAATTTTTTTTCCTCGTAGATATCTTGGAAAATTGAAAAGATACATTTCCAACCGAGCTCGACCAAAAGGTTTGATTGCAGCTTACATTCTCAAAGAATGTATTAACAACTAGTCTTTGTATATTGATGGAATTGAAACTATGCATAATCGAAGAGAAAGAAATGAAGATTTTGGTGAATCTAGTGAGGGATTGATAGTTTTTTCATAGACTACTCGACCTACTGGTGATAGGCAGAAAGATGGCAGCTTGTCTCATACATTGCTTGATACTACTCATTGGTACTTGTTGTACAATAGTCCTGAGCTAGAGCCTTACTTAAAGTATGTGATTTCATATGCATGTATTGTTTTATCAAGTTTTGAATGTTATCTGCAATGCTTAGCTGAAAATAAATCACCTTATTTTTAACAGTGAACACAAAAGCATATTGCATAATCCTAATAGAGAAGCCATAGCTCAAATCTAACGACAAGAGTTTCCCAAGTGATTTAGAAAATGTATAAGGCATTTGAAATTTAATTACACACTAATAAAAATTAAATATTTAAATAGTTTCGTCATTGCTTATTACTAATTAATATTACTTGTTGTATGTCATTATAGATGAATAGATTGAAAGTTAACGAGTCATCAAAAGCTACCAAACAGTTATGGTCATTATCAAATGGTCCTAAGCTGCATTTGAAGGAGTATACAGTTTGTATGGTCAATGGTGTAAAGTTCCATACAAGGGACCTATACAATCGTCGTGTAACCCAAAACAATGGTGTATGTACCGAAGGGGACCATGAGGGAGAAATGTACGACTTTTATGGTCGTGTGTGCAAAATTTGGGAATTAGAGTATGTGTTTTGCCATAAAGTTGTTTTGTTCTAGTATGAATGGTACAATATTGGTACCAATGGTCGAAGGAGAATGATAAGAACTGATGCACACTGCACAAGTATTGATGTTACAAGTCGGTGGTATGAAAATGACCATTTTATACTTCCTAGTCAAGCGAGACAAGTTTTCTACCTTCAAGATACCAAATTTTGTGAACTTTGAAAAATTGTGCAATCCATCCAACATAAGGAAATGTTTGGAAGTCGGGAGTAGAGAATCCAATGATAATACAGAAGATAGTGACACATTCTAACAAGAAGTAATTGCTGATGTTGTCTCTATCAATTTTGAGGACAATATTATTGAGTATTGTATGGGTGATGTTGAAACTGAGGTTGTTCTTGAAAGTGGAATTTTAAGAGATGCTAATCAAAATGAAGATCATGATATACTTGATGTTGATCTTGATATGGATTATGATATGTAGAGTTCATAATAATTGTCTTAAATGTTGTGTGCTTGTCTTAAAGTTTTATGCTTGTCTAAGTAGCAATTTTTTTAAAGTTATGTGCTTATCTTGAACTTGATGTGGATATTGATGTGGTCGTTTGTTGTATTGAGTTAGTAACAGTTGCATTCAAATTTAGCACTTGTGAATTGCTTGATATGGATGATGGTGTGGACTATAATATGTAAAGTTAGTAGTAATTGTTATTGAGATGTTTTGTACTTATCTTGAATTTGATATGTATATTGATATGGTTATTTGTTGTGTTGAGTTAGTAGCAATTGTGTTCAAATTATGAACTTGTGAATTGGATAATGGTGTGGACTATGATATGTGAAGTTAGTAATAATTGTTATTGAGATGTTTTGTACTTATCTTGAGCTTGATATGGATATTAATGTGGTCATTTGTTGTGTTGAGTTAGAAGCAATTGTGTTCAAATTTTGCATTTGTGAATTGGATAATGGTGTGGATTATGATGTTAAGTTAGTAGCAATTGTACTTATTTTTCATGTCAATACATAGTTTCAAAAAATGCTCAAAAAGGCCAAACACACTTATAATATACTGAGGTATTAGATGGCAAGATTGGATAGAATGAGGCAAAACCAAGAGAGAATTGATGCTTTGGGATTGAAGCACTTCTCAACTCCACCTATTGGTGACAATAATAATGATGATGAGTCATTTAATTCTTTAATCCACAAGGCACAATAGATGTTCCATAGGGTACAATAGATGATAATAACTTTGTCGTTTCATTATTTGTAATGATTTTGTTGTTCTATTATATGTATGTTTGTTAGTCACAAATGACACTAGGACCACTTACATGCTCACGAGGTGAGGCATCTATCCCGATGGTCTAATCTATGGTTCAATCTACAGAAATACCTCCTGAAGCAAATCCTACCACCCAAAGTTCTTCTAGTATAGAGGCCCAGTCTACTGACACATTAACTAGCATGACTAGTAATTACATAGAGCATAATTAATTACAACTGCACTCCGTCTTTACTATTAAGATTATACTTCACTTAATTTAGCTATAATGTACACGAAATGCATAATTTTTTAACATTGATAATGTTTAAATTGGATCTAGTAGCAGAAATACCCGTGGAACAACACGTGGTATAGCAACAAAGTATAATGCTCCTATTGGGAAAAATGCGTGCAAGCTTGTCAATAAAATTGGCATACAAGTGTGAAGTAATTTGTCTAGTTACAACGTGAAAAATTGGAAAAGTGTTAATGCTTCTACTAGAGATGTGGTGTTTCAAAATATCGCTGTAAATTTGCATTGATATTGTCTAACCTGTCTTTATTGTCACTAAGCACATTAAATTCATATAATAATATTTTTATAATACATATACACTTCATTTTACAAGATCAGTTTGAGTTACAAGGAGATTCCAACTTGGTAATGAAAACATTAAATACAAAATTTGGAAGGTTATTGAGTTGCAGCTTCAACAAGTTGCATCAAGCTTATAAAAAGCTCGTACAATCTCATGGTGCTGACTATGCAAGAAGCCACCCGCAAAAGAATGCCATAGTTAAGCAGTGGACTGGACTCATTGATGGGAAAATGACCAATAAGGAATGGCTGGTAAATTATTTATTATAGTATTATTATCCAATGTTCACTATAGTATGTTGTCAAATGATTAGATTAATACTTAGATGAAGTAAACGTATACTGTTTTATTCATGATCTAATAAATATCATGAATGTTCTTTATTAGAAAAAAAAAATCAAGAAAGAACTCTACAAATATGAACAAAACTTCAGGAAAACATAGATGTTGGACAAAGGCACTTGCTATTAGGGTTGATGAAGAGGTGCGTGTTTTTTCATTTTCTTAAACCTTAGTATATTACATATTGTGATTAATTAACTATATCTATCTAACACCCGAATGTTAATTAATCAAACAAATAATAATTGTGGTCAAGTTCCTGAATTGACAAAAATCTTCAAAGATGTTCATTTCAATCCAAATACAAATATGTGGATACACCATGAAGATGAAACAACATATGCATGTGTATCATTCCATCTCCATCATATTGGTGCCCCTATAACATATGTAGTATTAATGTTGTGAATGTTTGTTTCTTTCTCTCTTTCAAATGATAGGAAACTATTCTCAGAGTGCAAGAGAATCATTGTAAAGATCCTAATGCAATTCCTTTTATGCAAGAGGAGATCTCAAACTTGGTTTTTAAGAAGAAGTCCAGTATTGTAAAAGGACCTAACATGAGACCTTTCTCTTCTCTAATAACCATCGCCTCATCTAGTTCCTCTGTGGAATAGATCCATCGACTAGAGAGTGAGATGATTGAGCTCAAAGAGGTAAGTGTTAGCGACGAAGAGGAGCGAGCTAGGGAGCAAGAGGCGTAAGCTAAGTAAGAAGAGGTCCAAAAGAATATTCTTAACTTTTTGAGGAGTAAGGGTTATGATGACGCTCTTACCTATGGGGGTAGTTCATCTTCAAGTTAAAACACTTATTGATTAGTACTTTATTTTAGCAATTGACCTGCACTACATGATGTGACTACTTGTTTGATGCATTATTTGAAACTAATTGTATTATATTACACTAGAAAATATATATTTTCTTTCTACAATTTATACATTAGGAGTTGTGATTTTAATTCATTGTTGTGACTATTCTTAATGCATTGTTAGAAATGTTTCTTATAACATAGTTAATGTTTTTATTTTACGATTTTGATGTAATATTATTTTTATATTTGTGCAAATTTCTTATTGGTGGCTTTTAAGGGATTTACTTTTGGCATTACTTGAAGACATATGAGGACATCTTTCGTTGGTTCTAATTATATTATGCTACACTTTTTGTATTGTTACAAAACATCTTGAGTTATTGCGTGTGTTGCAATCAATTATTATATGGAAGGAGTTTGAATTGGATACTTGTTTAATTTTTTTACTTGTGGAATATATGGATCAATTTTTTATAACATGTGTTGTTGAAAATAAATGTGTTATTCAAATGTAAGGTTTTAATAATGTAATGACAGGCTACAGGCTAATATCAAAGCCATGAAAAAAATTAAAAATAGAAAATAAGTATTAGCGACGAATTTTTCCGTCACAAATATAGCAACAAAAAATTGTTTTAGTGACGAAATATTCTGTTGCTAAATGTTGCAGAATTTTGTAAGAAATGGTTTTAGTGACGAAAATTTTCGTCGCTATATGTGCTTGGATTTTCTTAAAAATAGTTTTAGTAACAAACTTTTTCGTCACTATATGTACCTGAAAATAGTTTTAGTAACGAAATTTTTTGTCACTAAATATGGTTTAATAAACTAAAGTGTTTTTTGAGACGAAAAATTTTTGTCGCTGAATAGTGTTTTTAGCGAGGAAAATATTTAACGATAAAATGTTTTCATCACTAAAAGTCTTTTTTTTAATATAAATAAATCAAACTTTTAATGACGAAATTTTTCGTTACTAGGACTTTTAGCGACGGGGTTTTAGTGACGAAATGATTTTCGTCGCTAATTAGTAGATTTCGTCACTAAAGGTTCTTAGAGACGAAAAACTGGATTTTTAGTTACAATTTTTTTGTCATTGAAAAAAAATTTTGTTGTAGTGTATAATTTTCTGTCCTAAATTTGTTGAAGATAATTTACTCTCACAAAATATTAAACAATTCCTAAACTTTTTGTGTTAAGTGGTCCATATTATTCTAAATTATGTTATAGTGCATTATGGTTCATAATTTTTTTCTTGACAACTAAAAATTTTATGTTTCAAATATATTATTCAAATTTTTCATTCTCTTAAAGGATATTATCATGATAATCAAAACTCATCACAAAATTACACTTGATATTACTCAAATAATTAATAGGCAGATTCAATTACATATCCAAGATTGTGTTTTGATACATATTCAAATTCTCACTTCTAAAATGACTAAGTATTAACTCAAAAAATGATTAAACAAAAGTTACAAGTGAGAGAGAGAGGACTTGTGATAGAGAACTCAAAAAACACAACACCAAAAAGTATTAAACCAAAATAGAGTTATAAGAAATACAATGATTCGTCAACTTAAAGTAAAGTTGCAAGAAAGAATAAAAAAACAAAACAATCTTAATTAAGAACTTAAAAGGTGAAGCATAAAAATATTATTTCCCATATAATATTTATTGAAATAATTTTATACATAAAGCTATGTTAGAAATTTGACAGATTTTCTTAATATCCAAACTTTCCCTCTCTAATATCAAAAGCATAGAAAATGTATATAAAAAATGGATAAGCCAAAGAAAAAAAAAAATGAAACAACTATTTTCAAGACCTAAAATACAAAAAATTTGTATTTTTGGAGAAAATAAAGGTTACCTTTAATACCTAAAATATAGAAAACGTATCTCAAAATTTTATAATTAAAAAAAACACAAATATATGAAATGTTTCCCAAACCAAACCCCCGCAAAACTATGATTCAAAAACTAAAAGGAATATATATATCGAAATTTTCTCACCCTCATATCAAACAGGAAAAATGTATACAAACACTTTTATGACCGAACCAAAAGCCGAACAAGACCATGTTTCAAAAGTTTAAAAATAAATAAGTAAATAAAATCTCATAAAAATCCAATTTTCTCGCCTTAATATCTAAAACACAAAAATCATCTCATAATTTTATAATCAAATAATTTATCTACATATTTAGCGAACTTTAGCTTGTCAATCACTTGCACCTCGGATAGGCTATAGCTAATTGGAAACAGCAAAAGAAAAATAGAAATAAGGAGTAGGTTAGGTACCAAATAAACTAAAAAAGATCACAAATCCTGAAATGCAAGGTGATTCCCTACTTCTATTCCCTAAGAAAACCCTTCTTGTCTTTTTTCTCTTTTTTTTTTTTTTTTGGTTGCAGTTCCTATAGTGCAACAATTCCTGAAGTGTCAATGCTCATCATGTTTGTCATAAAAGGAACTCAATTTGATCGATAGTGCTAAAATTAAAAGAGAAATCAACATTGGTATTGGATATCCAAGTGTATAACACTTATTGGACATGTCATGGATTACTGATTGAACATTTTTGCCTCCTCTTAAATTTATTTTCTTCTTCTATCACCCACCTTATTATCCTGTGATAAGTAGCATACATAGATTCAGTGCAAAATGCACCACTTCTCTTTGGAGTTTTAATGGTCATTGGATATTGACATATGCCAAAACCTTTGAATTTCTTAGTGATAATGATTTAGGGAAAACTATCACTACCGCGAAAATTCTAGCAAGAAGATTCTTTAAGAAAAAAAATACCAAGAATGACATTTCAATGTAATACATAAAAGACCTATACATTTCTTTGGTGGACTTAAAGTAGCAATGTATGAAAAAATTGTAGCAATGGAAAAAATAGCACCAATGAAGCCTACTCATACGTAACTCAAAGGTATCAGTATCAACTCCGTTATTGCTTCTGCAACTGCATTTTGTTTCCAATTATGAGCTCCAAAAGAGTGAGACTTGAATAAATTATAGTAACCAGATCCCACTACAATTCTGTCACAATATTCTTCAGCATGGCTTTGAGGAGTATTTTTGTTGGTTTATGGGAACCAATTTTGTTGGTACTTGAGATCTCCAATGGCACATCACCAATAAAATTAACCAGTTAAACCTAAAGAATATGGGGGATTAAAAAAAAAAAAAAAAAAGAACTAACTCGAGATGGACTTCCAAATTTTTAGAAGTGGGGTAGAACAATTGCAAATATATATAGGCAACAAATCAATAGTTTTAAAAAAATTATAATAGCAACTGAATGGTTTTCATAATTGGTTGATTAGGGAGAGGGAGAGAGAGAGAGAGTCATAGAGTTGAAGGAAGTTTGAGTCAAAGGTGAATTGAATTTATGTTAAAAAAAATTATAATAGGGTGACAATTGAATGGATTTCATAACTGCTTGATTGGGGAGAGGCAGAGTCATAGGGTTGAAGGAAGTTTGAATTAAGGGTCAATTGAATTTATGGGAAAGAAAAAATTTGGGGAAACATTAATTATGAGAGAGTAATATATATATATATATATATATATATATATATAATATGATGGTGTAATAAATGTGAAATTGTTAACTGCAAAAGGAAGGAAAAAAATAAAATAAAAAAAGCTAGTGTGACCGTTAATGTGGTTTAACAGGAGCATAATAACAATAAATACTACCCTTCAACTTTTAAATATGTATAGATATAGACAGATTGGGAATTTTGTGTCTATGAATTCATCAAATTTGTTGGAAAATTTAGACCCTGGTTGATAGAATTAACAAGTTTTAAATCCAAGTTGTTAATTAGATTTATTATGCATAAAACTTGTTAAAACAAACAAACAAACATCAATATCATGTCAAAACTAAGTGTAGCGGAAAAATAAATAAGACAAGATATGATGATCTAGGAAAACTAATGAAACCAACAAGTTTCACAGTAAAAAACCTGGGGGGAAACATTCCCGAAAAACAATTCATTGTAGTAAAGAGAAGTTTCAGATTTAGTACAAAACCTTTGTCTCTAGACACTACAATCCCCGTAGATGAACTCACAGCAGAAACCTTCTATTGCTTCAAAATCTCTGAACTCTTCAATATATGAACGTCACCCTTTGATGCACGAATCCCAATACGTGACTAACTCCTTTGCACGAATCTCAGTACGTGACTCACTCACCAACTTGAGGAAGAAGAATGTTGGCTGCAAAATTCTTCACTTTATCAACAATGAAGATCAAAAAGCATTTGGTTACAAAACCCTAAGGCGCAAAGGCGCAGTAGCTTCTTTTTGAGAGAATAAGGCTTCGGTCACCTTCTGCATATGTTCTCCTTATATTCTCTTGTGTGACGGCCTCTAAAATAAGCCTTATATATGTCTAGGGTTGTGAGAAAAGAAACCCTACACAAATACAAAAGCCTAGCCCAAAAATCAGATCTGAAAATTCTGATTTTCGTAACCTCGATAGATACCTTGATCGATCGGGCAGCTATCGAGCCTCATTAAACCTTGATAAATACCTCAATAGATAGCTATCTGTCGAGCAGCTATCCGCAGGTGTCCAACAGGTGTCTAGCTTTAGTACACACTTTTTCTTCACTTGTTTCTTGGTCCAATCTTCATGGCTTTAATACTAGACTTGAACAATTGTTCTTTGAAGTATTAAACACATCCTAGATCTACCCAAATATAAGAAAAGTGTGTTTTGTCAAAGGATTAACCAACTACATAAAATATGTCCTTAACAATCTCCCCCTTTGGCAATCCGTGACAAAACCACAACAAACAAATTAACATATGAGAGAGTCATAAATCACTCAACTCATACTCACTTGTTGAATACAATAAAGTCTATCCTAACACAAACTCTTGAAAAACTTTGCATGAAGAGAGTTCATGGCATGGAAGACTTTGACGACTTGTATTTCTAAAACACTTTAAACAAAACATATCAAGGCATCTTTGTGTGAAACAGAAATAATAGATTGCATACAAATAAAGAAACATGTGTATAAAGATAGAAAAGAAACAACACATGAAGAGGTAGGTGAAAGAAACATACATCAACATATATATATCACTTGATAAATACCATGTTGTATGTAAAAATGGTCACAAGACCTAGGTACATGAACAAGAAGATAAACACTCCCCCTAACAAGATGAAACACAACTCCCCTTTACAAGGGCATGTATTTCTCCCCCCTAACTTGTAGAATCTTAAAGGAAGAAACCACAAATTCTCTAATTTCTCCTCCTTTTTATAACGATTGACAGAGGGTACGAGAAGTTATAAAGCTTCACTTGAGAAACACAAAGATGATCAAGGACGATTAAAAGGGCACAAAGAATCCATAAAAATGCATTAATGTAATGAAACAAGATGCTATGGATTACAAGATAAGAGAAACATGCAAAACAAAGAAAGATGAAATGCATGCAAGGATATCTTGATCGATCTAGAGGTGTCAAGAAGCTATCGCAACAACCTCGATGGATCGAGAAAGTGTCGAGGATCTATCGAGCAGATAGAAACTTCCTCGACCGATCCACCTAGCTATCGAGAGGTGTCGAGATTGCGATAAGATGCAACTAAAGATCTCGACAGATAAGCCAGGTATCGAGAGGTGTCGAGATGGCTTAAAAGCAGTTTTTCAAGAAGAGAAAAACACAAACATGAATGCAATTAAGAATGCAACTCAACTAAAGATCCAAACAACATATTAACCTCTCAAAAACATCTCTCAACAAGAAAAATGTCATGCATTTTGATCCAAAACACACACACACACACACTAAACAAGTCTAACCAATTTTTATTTTAAAAACAAGTTAAGACAGTTTAGTGAGCATACATCAACACATGTAAACCTTGTGATGGCCAAATCACATTGTACCTGCACATGTATCAAGAATAGCAAAGAATATTGCGTGTTGTGTGTGAAAAACATCGCAAGATTGCATAAGTGTCTCAATGTTATGACGATTTGAGATATGAGAAAATCACTTTAACTCAAACACAATCATAACTGTTTGATGGGGATTATCACTTTCGAGGTACATCCTATAACTCCCACATCTCCTAGAAAACAAGCTTGCAACTATATTTTAAAGCATTTTTAATCTTTTTGCTTTTATTTCTTTGCATATTTTCTTTTATTAAGCATATTTTCTTTTATTAAGCATATCATGCATGGGCATATAAGAGAGAGAAAAGAAATACCCAATTATGTTAAGCTTTTGACATTGCACTTTTGTTATGCCGAAGCATACGGATGTCAAATCATGATTAGTGAGTAACAGTGGTGAGATGTTTATTTATGCCTTTCTCTTAGGATTTTCTAGTCCTATCCGTCAAAAAGAGTGATACGAGTGTTAAGTAGAAGAGATCACTTAATCTTACTCATCACAAACAAAAAGCCACAAAACTCACTTGCTTAGTTGTGCATAAATATGCTCATCTAAGTTAAAGGTGATACAGAGTTTAGAAAACTCTGTTTCAATGGCCATTTTAAGGTTCACAAGAACCAATGTACACATACACACACTGTTTTTGTATGTTTTTGATTTTTTTTTTTAATTTTTTTTTAATTTTGAAAACAAAACAAAATAAAAAGCAAACAACTAAACAAAAACAGACAAACAATCATGAAAGCATGAAAGAAAGATGCATATGCATGAGAGCATGATAGAAAGGTGCAGATGCATGAAAACATGATTCCAAAAGCAGATAGGAAATCAAGCAAAGAGAGTCCTACTTTAGATAGAAAGAATTAAAGCAGAGGAAAAACAGAAAAGACAATTAAGTCTTAGGCTCCTTTCTCACCCACACAGCACGAGTCTTTGGCCATGAAGATGAAAAGGCACGTGTCCTATTATGACTACTAAAGGACATAGAAGAATTAAAATTCTCTTGAAATTGAGTTAAAAAGCTTAAGACTTTTAATAACTCTCCAAACAAAGGTGTAGGTCCTTAAGAGGAAACCTGTGACCATTTGGACAATTGCTTTTGAGGATACAACTTAAAGCAATTAGGACGAATGTGTCCAGAAACACCACAATGGTGACAAACATGAGGTCTAACAAAGGATTTAGAATTAGCCAAAACAGTTTTGGATTTCATACCTTTATTACCTTTCTCAAATTGAGGCACAATGACAGTCCTTGATCTAGAAGCCGTGGAAGAGGATGGGCTGGAGGAGATAGCATAGCCTAAGCTAGTCTTATCAGAACTAGGCTTTTGAGCACTCTCCACAATCACCTTATCGGTTGAAGCAGCAAAGGCCATAACATGACGACATTCATCCACGTACTCATCAGAAGAGTCATTCTCAGTGTCACTCCAAGTAGCAACCAACCCTTTGTCTTCTGACTTCTTGGCCTTTTCCCTCATAAAGTAGTTTGGGCACTCTATCCTCATATGACCAAAACCTTTGCACTCACGGCATTTGATGATGGGCTTCTCATTCTTACCTTTCCTAGAGGATTTAGATTTTCTAGAGGATTTAGATTTCCTAAGAGGTTTGCCCTTATCCATTTTCCCAAACTGAAGAAGCTTGATAATCTCATCAGTTATGAAGGTTAGATCCTCATCCTCATCTTCATCTTCATCTTCAGAGTCCTCAATCTCTTCCTCTATACCCTTAAGAGCCAAATTTTTACTCTTTTCACCTTTTCCCATTGAGCCTAATCCCATCTCATAGGTTTGAAGGTTCCCTACAAGCTCAATCAAAGGAATTTGATCAATGTCCTTTGCTTCTTCAATGATAGTAATTTTGGCATGGAATCTTTCAGGCAAGGACCTAAGGATTTTCCTAACAATTTTGGATTCTGCTATATACTCTCCAAGGTTAAAGACAGAATTCACAATATCCTTGAGTTTAGCAAAGAACTCATCAAAGGTCTCATCCTCTTCCATCCTTATTTCTTCAAAGCTACTAGTGAGTATTTAAAACTTCACAGTCTTCACTGCCTTGGTACCTTCATAGGTGGTTTCAAGAATGGTCCATGCTTCCTTGGCAACTTCCGTGGATGATATCTTCTTGAATTCCTCATTAGTCACCCCACAAAACAAGGCATTCAAGGCCCTACTATTGAAATTTGCCACTGTGATTGTTGCATCATCCCAATCCACTGGCGCTTTCTTTAGCTTAATCCAGCCAACTTCAACAGCTTGCCATACCTGTTCACCTAGAGTCTGCAAAAACACTTTCATACGAACTTTCCAGTACACATAATTAGTGCCATCAAATAAAGGAGGAATCAAAAGAGATTGTCCACGATCCATGACAACGGGGTTCAAGGATCACATTCAGGAAATTAATCCAATCAGAGTGTACTCGCTTTGATACCACTTGTTGGAAAATTTAGACCCCGGTTGATAGAATTAACAAGTTTTAAACCCAAGTTGTTAATTAGATTTATTATGCATAAAACTTGTTAAAACAAACAAACATCAATGTCATGTCAAAACTAAGTGCAGCGGAAAAATAAATAAGACAAGATATGATGACCTAGGAAAACCAATGAAACCAACAAGTTTCACAATAAAAAACCTGGGGGAAAACCTTCTCGAAAAGCAATTCACTATAGTAAAGAGAAGTTTCAGATCTAGTACAAAACCTTTGTCCCTAGACTCTACAATCCCCGTAGATAAACTCACAGCAGAAACCTTCTACTGCTTCAGAACTTCTGAACTCTTCAATATATGAACGCCACCCTTTGATGCACGAATCCCAATATGTGACTAACTCCTTTACACGAATCCCAGTACGTGACTCACTCACCAACTTGAAGAAGAAGAATGTTGGCTGCAAAGTTCTTCACTTCATCAACAATGAAGATCAAAAAGCACTTGGTTACAAAACCCTAAGGCGCAAAGACGCAGTAGCTTCTTTTTGAGAGAATAAGGCTTCGGTCACCTTCTGCATATGTTCTCCTTATATTCTCTTGTGTGACGGCCTCTAAAATAAGCCTTATATATATCTAGGGTTGTGAGAAAAGAAACCCTACACAAATACAAAAGCTTGGCCCAAAAATCAGATCTGAAAATTCTGATTTCCGTAACCTCGATAGATACCTCGATCGATCGGGCAGCTGTCGAGCCTCATTAAACCTTGATAGATACCTCGATAGATAGCTATCTGTCGAGCAGCTATCCACAGGTGTCCATCAGGTGTCCGCAGGTGTCCAGCTTTAGTACACACTTTTTCTTCACTTGTTTCTTGGTCCAATTTTCATGGCTTTAATACTAGACTTGAACAATTGTTCTTTGAAGTATTAAACACATCCTAGATCTATCCAAATACAAGAAAATGGTGTTTCGTCAAAGGATTAGCCAATTACATAAAATATGTCCTTAACAAAATTGATTGCTTAATAATGTAATTAAGGGTCCCAATTAAATACTTAAACTCCTAATTTTCTCAATGTTTCACTGTAGGATTTAACAAAATAGATAGTAAGGTATTAGGCTTATTATTAAAATTATTGTTTTTCAATCCAGTTAGGATTTAACCAAATTGGATAAAATAATAAGTAATTGGGATATATTTATGGTTTGGTAACACCAATTGGGAGAAAACATCAAGATTTGGGGTAAATCAAAGAATTAAAATCGTTAAGAGTATGACTTAGGCCAAATTTTGTGCTATTGATGTTCTTAATGATTTTTTGTCAAATTGAAGTTCCACTTATCAAATTAAGAAACCTAATTACAAGTTTGAACATCTAATTGGATGAGGTGACCAATTGACTTCAGAATTTGAAATGAAGATCCTTTGAAAGGCGGCGAAGATACTTGCTATGGAATTTGCACAAGATAGAGTGATTAGTAATGTTCTTTTGACACACAACAAATGGGGTTTATTGGGGATTTGATTAGTTCATGTTTATTATGAGTTTGGTGGTAAAAGAAACTCTAATTTGAAAAGGAAGGCTTCAATTGAGGCATAGACCAGTAAATGGACTGCCATAGATTGATAGGCTCTTATACTATTTGAAAAAAATAAAGATAAAAACAAATAGGATTAAGAAAAAAAATTAACATGATCTATGTTATTTGCTACACTGTATTGATTTGATGTATTACACAGAGGTGTTTATATACACAATATTGAGTACAAATCAGTGGTGTGGGCATTTGAGCTAGAATTGGACCACATGCCAATGAAATTATTGCCAGAGACAATTCAGTAATTGACAACAATGCATTAGGGAGATCATACTGCAATGAATTATAATGTGCCAAGCAAATTGTCCTCAAGTATCATCTTCTGCAAGTTGATCAGCCACTGGTTGCTTTTATCCCAATGAAACCAACCCCTACCCAAATATCTAATAATATGGTAAAGTTTACAAGCTTAGTAGACAATAAAAAGGGCTTCTAATGCCAACAATGACAATTCAATTACATGACTTTAAGGGTGTTTAAGCTGAACCAGTTTCATTATTTTGTTTTGACCATATGAGATGTTGTATTCGCCTAAGCTCTAACACCACTTCTCTCATGGCGGACCTCTCATCTCCCTTCTTCTTGATGCATCTCAATGCAAGCTCAGAGAATGCTTGAATATCTTCATTGCTTCCTTGACTTAGCACTACATCATCAACAATTTGTAATATGCAATTATCTTCCTTTGACAAAACAAAGCAATCTACCAAATTCATATGCCCTAGGAACATTTCTACGGGACGATGACCTGTTAAGACTTCCATCAATTCAACCCCAAAGCCATAAACATCACACTTTACGATGACACGTAGTGTCTCTAGGTATTCTGGGTATACGTATCCAATGATTCCATCAATGGAATTACCTTGAAAAAAGTCTTCTCCAGGTGCAATTGAAACCGAAAAACCAAAATTTGATAGTTTGGCAGATGAGGACTCATCCAAAATATTTGATGATTTGACATTCAAAGAGACTATTGGCCTTGGCCTACCATAGTCCATGTAACAGAGCATACGATATCTTAGTGGTTATTCTTACACGGTCAAGCCATGAGATCCAGCAAGGAATCTCATTGCATTGACCATGGAGATGATCAAAGACGGTGCCATTGGAGATGAGCTCAAAAACCAACATGGGAATTTCAGTTTCAAGCCAGCAACCATATAGTCTCATAATGTTCTTGTGGCTGATCAATTGTTTAATTGTGACTTGGTTTAAGAAGAAATCTACTATTATCTCAAAGGGCCAATGTGTTGGAGGACCTTTGACTTTAATAGCTACTTTCCATTCATCTTGTGTTCCTTTGTAGATTGTTGCAATTCCAGTGCCGAGGATTAGATTAGGATCAAAGTTATCAGTAGCCTATTGGATGTCCTTGGCAGAGAAAATCTTGATTGGCTCTATATCTCTACTTGTCTCTATATCTCTACCTTGGTTGCAGGTAATTTGCTTTTCTAGTAACATTGCTCCATTGCAGATGAAGTATTCTTCTTTGGCCTCAAATAACTGCCTTGCTTTCTCCATCCTGATACAATGATACTCTTCTCTACCCATAAAGTTATTAAAAAAGTGGATATCACTTCATATGTAGTTAAAGCACATGTATCTTTAATTAAAATTACGTAAAAATAATAATATAGAACTAATCTCTGATAATTATGATATATTTTTCCCTGAAAAGGGTGTGGATGAAATGAATCAACAATAATTATTGTACATGATGATAAGCAAAACTGCAAAATCCATTTTAAGCAAATAGTGGAGGAAATTCAAATATGTAATCAAGGGAAAATTTTCAAGTGCCTTTATAGAAAGGCCACCAAAGTTAGACCAAATACTCATCACTGTGTAATCAAAATCTTACCAATTGTCGCCTAGAATTCATAACAAATTATGGTTGTGGTGGTTCCGAATGAGTAGACCCACTTCTAACTCTCTATAAAAGGAATAAGTCACATTCACCCAAGGTAAGTTCTACTATTCACAATTTCCCATCCTTGTGTTCTAGAGAGAAAACTGACTTAACCGTCAGAGGGTCCTTGGCCAGGTTACACCGTTCACCATTGACAGTTCTTTCTTTTCTTTTCAAGACTTACAACCATTACCATAGCTCAAAGTATTTCAACCTACTGACTTTTGTGTATCATCATGCTATATGCCCAATTTTCTCACATTGGCTGCAAATAGGGCCATCTTTCTTGGAATTTCCCATTCCACCATGATTGAGTTTGGTATTAGAATTTGCATTTGAGTAAAGAGTTGTTGCCTTAATTGAATGTCCCATAACAGAATTCATTGCACCACCATTCTTTAAACTCCATTGCTTTTCTTCTTGCAATACCAAAGAAAAACCTTATTGATGTTAGGCAAAGGCTCATATGGTAAGATCTGAACCCTAATAGCAACATAAAAGTCATTCAGGCCCATCAAAAACTTCATGACCTGATCTCGATCTTGAATATCTGAAGAATTCCTTTGAGCTCAACAAACACAAGGACATTTGCAATTTGGAACAGATTGATAATTGGAAAGCTCATCAATCAAAGCATTGAACTTTGTACCCACTTAAATCCAAACCATTAATTTAATAATATTTTGATGACCATTCATTTAATTTGGAGTGAATACTGGTTACTGGTCAAATAGGTTATATATATAAGGAAAAAAACAAAAAGAACCCTTTATTCACTATGTGCCTCTCCTTCTAAAAAACAATGGGTAATTACAACTTATCCACTTGTGGTTTGCCTCAAATCTAACTTACCCACCTGTGGTTTCATTTTTAACACTTTACCTACTCATGTTTCGTTCTATCTATGCTTCGTAACTTCCCTTTAATTTTTCCATTACTCTAACACGTTTCATCAAAAAATCAAACAAGAAATCAAATCAAGCACACCTCTCCCACACCCTCTCTCATGCTTGCAAACGCATTCTAAATCCTTGATTCTACATTGCTACCCACCTTGTTTTAGACCGAGAAATCGACTGGGTTTTGTTTATGCAAGAACACCGAGGAAGAAGACCCATAGATGTCTGCATAAACTTATTTTTGTATTTAAAAATATTATAGATTGATAAATTCTTTGATTAGAAGTTGTATATAAATTCTCCAATCCAAATGGCAAAGAAGTTTCCATATTTATACCTTTTCTTGTTGGAGGTGCGACTATCCGTTGAACTACAAAAGAAAAAGTGTAAAACAATGTGATCATGACATTGTAGGTGCTTGCAAAGGGACGGATGCGACTTCCCTTAGTTGGTTTGGGTGGCATAGTCCGTTGTGGAAGTCCCCCCTTTTTTCGATCCATTTCTTTAGTCTGGAGACAAAGCTTTACTTTTAAAATAAGGCTGGCTTGCGTAGGGGTGCTCACATTTTTTGGTTGAGCCGTATCTTACTGGTTGGGGCCAAGAGAAAGAAAGAATGGGAGCAACTAGGCATGGTACTTCTCGACCGTATCTCCAAGGTATAGTTCAACGAGTGACTCATGAATGCTGCCGGGTTGGATGAGCTAATAACTCGAACGCTTTTGGTCTGTTTTTTAGCAAGAATCACAGCGTTACCTTACCTTCACCATGAAGAAGTTACAACTGCGTTTTTCTATCAAGGTAACATATTATGATTCAATGAAGTGTGAACATATCTTGTACTTTAGTTGGATAATTATTTCATTCTTTTTCCATAATATTTTCCGAAAATCCTATAAATTAATGATGCGGTAGATTGAACCTTAAATCTTTGAATTTATATCACACTACAGAGCGCCACCCCTGGTGGGGGTTAAAGACTTTCAAATTGTGAGCTAAGTATGATTTTATAAGTATAATTCTATGTCTCATCCTACAATATTCGTAACGAAGTCATAGACTTATAACTACCTTTATGCAAGTCTCACCACTAGCAATTTCCTATTTTACACGTGCAAGTTGCTAGCTTATTCAGGTGTAATTTGATCCACTATTGTAAGTTTTTTATTTCGTTATGCTAATTTCGAAAATATATTAGTTACATGCTACTTTTTGAACTCGAATTTCTAAGGCTTAAGTTTGAATGTGAAGAATTCTAGTTTCTGAAACTCAAGTTCCACTAGAAACTTAAAAAATATGTATGTATCATCTCATAATTTTCTACATAAAAATTGAGTCTTAGTGGTCTTATAACTAATATGTTTGCAAAAAAATCCCCACTATTGTATGTCAAGAACTTACTTAGAATCTATGGTCAATAAAGACAACAAGAAACCTTATAGGATTAGGATCCAATGCAATACCTCTCACAAATTTTTTCACTCTTCACTTTTTTAACTTTCACTTTTTACTTCCCTTAACTTTTTTGAATTAATGGTTGAGATTGAAAGTTGCTTTTTGCAACTATCAATCTTAACCATTCATAGGAATTGTTTTTTGCAACTATAACAGATGTAGATATGTTTATAATTTGATCCATCAAAGGTGTTCTATATTATTTTTCCTTTCTTAGACTGACAACTTGGTATATTTTCTTAGGATTGAGATCTTGTGCAATACCTAGGGTATTGCACGGGATGCAATACCTCAAATCCTAGCCTTCCATTCAATCCAACAGCTCTAAAATAACTCCATGTCATCAGTCCGTGTGACTTAGAAAAAAAATTAAAAATTTCACTCTCATTCATTATTTTTCTCATTTTTTTTGTTCTGTTCATATTTCTTTCCGCAGCTCTTCACTCCTCTGCTCTCTACTTCTCTCTAAATTTCAAAATTTTTTAAAAATCCCATTGTTGCTGCTGCCACTACCACTCTCGTGCCAAACCACCATCATCACATGGACCAAGTCTCAAACCAATCACCATTGCGCCACCCACCAGCCACCATTGTGGTCTTTCTCTCCCCCAACGATCTATCAACTTCTGCTATGCCTTCGCCTGCTCCACTGCCTTGCATCTCTAAATTGCACCGCTGGCATAATCACTTCCCAATAAGCTCTCTCTCTAAATTTTCATAAATATTGGGAACACGAAAAAAATTAAATTGATATTGCAATATTTCTTTTATTTATTTTAGCTAGTTCAGAGTTTTGGGATTGAAATCAGATGGTTGGTCTTTCGGCTATGAGATTTATGGGTTCTTTTAATCTGGGTCTTGTTTTTTCATAGAGTTGTGACTTTTTTTTTTTTTTTTTTTAATTTCTTCATTTTCATGGTGTTTATTTGTACTAAGACCCAAGAAATTGTTGATGGGTATATTGTTTTACCCTATTATGGGTTAGGTTATTTATTTATTTTTATTTTTGTTTAAGTTTCACTTGTTGGTTTTTCTATTTGATGGTGTGGGTTAGGATTGAAAAAAATGAAGAATTTTAGTCTGTAGTTGATGTCACTGAGCCAAGTAATACCAATCGTGTTGCTCTCATAGTTTCTCCAAGAGAAGATCGCTGTAATTTGAGTTTTTGGGTTCATGGTTTTCCTTTGAAAACTTGTCTTCTGAGTTTTTCTTATTTATTTCGCCCATTAATTTGTTAATAGTTCTATCATTTTTACTAACTCTTAATAACACCGAAATTCAATCTGATGAGGAAGGCATCATATATGTGCAAGTGTCATACTTGGTCTTGATTTTGCCAAGAATGTGCTCATAGACAAGGCTGTTTCTTCTATTATTCCTGTTCAACTACCTGATATTGTGAAGTTTGTGAAAATACCATTTGTTGTCAAATAGAATATTTTTCTATCTAATATTAGAATTTATCATGATAATATTGCCTCCTTAGTTCTTCAGATGTTAATACTATAGAGATATGCATTGTCTTAGTTGCTTCAGGTGCCACTACAAATTTGAGCATGAGTTGGTAGTATTCTTACATCACTTAGTTTGTTTAAGTTGCAACTACCCGATGGGTGCATCTGTTCAAGTATATAGCAGCTAGGCTAACTTTTGCTCTAATTGTAGTAAATTATAGATAAATTATTGAATTATGGTAGATGTAGTTTTTCTTTTATTGGGTTGCCTTTGTCATGGTATTTGCAATATGTTTTTAGCCAAGATTTAAATAAGGGTTGTTCTGATTTCAAAAGGTTTAGGTTGTGTGGGCCATTAGAACAGTGCTCATATATAGCAATTATGTTTCAAGTTCCAGTTAAATTGTTGGTCTATTTCACTTGAAACCAATGAATCATATAAGATTATTGCAAGTAAATTGAGGATTGGTCTTCTAAGATGTTACTGTATTGATTGAAATTTGTTTTTCAACATTGTAGGATGATAGAGCATGGAGATCTAGCCAAGCTATATTGCCAGAAAAGGTTTTGAAGCATTCATTATGGATTGATATCTTGATGTTAGCAAGACTAATTTTCAGTTTTATTAAATTTTTAGACTTGATATGAGCGAAATTATTACTTTGAGACATGTATTGTGACAAAAAAGACTTGCTTGAGTATTATGTTGTATTATCCAATTTTGACAGTTGAGTGTCCTCGTTTATGTATACAAAAACCATTACAATGATGTATAGTACAAACCAAGGAGAATGTAATAAAATGCAATTCTTCTTTTCTTTATATTTCAATATCTGTAATGATTATTATGAGTTATCTTTTGAAATGTTACCAAGCCATTAGCCAATTATGGTAATTTTGATTTCATAAAAAGGATGATAAGAGTCTTTTCTTGAAACTTTTTTTTCATCAAAATCAATAGATAGCAGATAATTGAGTAACCAATTTAGTGACAAATGCAATATTAAAACAAACACATAAAATAAAATAAAAATTGTTCCTAAAGAATACATATTCCATTGAAATGTATACTTTGATTACAAGGACAAATAACAAGATAACAAGAGTTCTATTGAAATATAGACTTTGATTACAAGACCAATTTTTCCCCTAGTCGAATATATAATTTCCACAGTAAGAAAAGAGGAAAGAAAAAATGTTTGCTTCAAGATCATATTCTTCATCAATCTCAAGTGGCTTAACTATGGTGGCCCATTAGTGCCAGCCTTTATGTAACCATGCTGAGATTATTGAGCCACCAATTAAAAAAAAAACAGGTTTAGCACTCAATTGCATCCAAGAAATCACCTGCATAGTGGATATAAAAAATTAGCAACTTTAGTATAGTGACTCACTGCAATAATTCTTCCAAATTCGAACTACATAGAAGATAACATTGAAAAGTTGAAACAATGCTAAGAAAAACAAGCTATTAAGATGATGAACAGACTTGGACGGGGGATTTATATCAAGAGCTAGCATAGCTAGCCAATGAATACACTGAACTTAGCAAAGAAACAACCAATTTTGCCTTTACATGAACTATCAAACCTACATTACAAGGTTTAAGTGCTATCAATTTCAAGTATTACTACAAATTGAGAGCACATTACCATAAAAATGTTGTAAACCAAAGCATATTATGAATATTTAATGACACACTAAAAGGCATTAGTCTTTAGTACCTATTGTTTACTACCATTGTCAAATTGCATCTATCTTTAGTACCTTTTGTTTACTACCAATGTCAAATTGCCTAGTATCACTGCAACAAGAATCATGCCCATGGTCTTTAGCTCTTACTGTAGCTTTCCAACAAGCTACATCAAAACCAACCCAGATAACTACTAGCAAGATCACAACCAACAAGTACAAAAGGTAAGCATTCCACTAATGCTACATTACCTGTGCACAGCAAAATCTACCTTTTCAACTTTGAGAGGTCTCCAATGGAGACTCTCCATCATCAAATCTAATGCTATCTAACTGCAAATGAACACATTAAAGTGCTGTATAAATTTAGAACTTCACATTGATGTAGTTTTTGTAATAATGAATTACTCTAATCACCAGCAGATTTGATATGCTTAATCTTCTTTGCAATACCCTACTAAAATATAATCAAGTCTCTAAATTGTCCATAAATATCACCTATATGTCCAACTTAAGTTAAATAAAGGTACTCATAGTGCTTTTCAAGTTCAACAATGAAGAAGCATTAAAATTCTGTTCAAGTTCATAAATAAATAACCTAATCCATAATACCGAGCAAAACAATATACCCATCAAAAATTTCTTGGCTCTTAGTACAAATCACGACCATGGGAATGAAAAAAAAAATCACAACTTTACAAAAAAACAAGACCCAAATTAAAAGAAGCCACAAATCCCATAGCCAAAAAACCCACCATCTGATTTCAATCCCTAAGCTCACAACTAACTATAAAATATTGAAAAGATTGCAATGTCAAATTATAATTATTTTCTTTCATGTTCCCAATATATATGAAAAATCAGAGAGATAACCTATTAAGAAGTGACTATGTCGACGGTGCAATTTGAAGATGCTAGGCAATGGAGCAAGCGAAGGCGTAGTAGGAGTTGATAGATCATTGGGGGAGAGAAAGGCCGCAATGGTGGCTTGTGGGTGGTGCAATGGTTACTGGTTTGAGACTTGGTCCGTACGATGATGGTGGTTTAGCATGATAGTGGTAGCGGCGACAGTGACTAAGGGATTTTTTGAAAATTCTGAAATTTTGAGAGAAGTAGAGAACAGAGGAGTGAAGGGATCTGGATCCTCTCCATTTCCCTTTGAAATGGAAAGGGTCCATTTCACAGTGAGGATTTTTCTGAACATCATCAAGGGTCAAAAACCTGTCACCTCATTTAAAATGTAAAAAACTTAACCTAACCACTTCAAACTTTTGTTAAACCAAGGGTAACTCAGCATATTCTTCTCTCATCTAAAATTTCAAAAGTTTAAACTCTCATCTTCAAGGATAGAGACCTCTCTCCATCCCACAGTCCTCACAGTCGCCAGTGCCACCATATTCTGAAATTTCAAAGTTGAAACTCTCAGTTTCATATCCGTAGTCCTCTCTTTCCTCTCTGCCTCTTTTTTCTATCGTCGTTCTCCCATTGCGAGACCTAGATCTGCTCTTGATCACTCCTCATCTCGTTGATTGTGTGTGTTTGGTTCCGGACTCCTCTCTATCCTTGGCGGCGCTGCCTCTTCCGCCGCCGCCGCAGCATCGCTCCTTATCTCGACGTTGCTCCTCATCTCGGCACTACCTCTTCTGTCGCCTCGTTAATCGTGTGTGTTTGGTTCCGGATTCCTCTCTATCCTTGGCGGCGCTGCCTCTTCCGCCGCCATCGCAGCATCGCTCCTTATCTCGACGTTGCTCCTTATCTGATGTCGCTTCTCCTTAGGTCTCCGCAAGTGCCTAATCTAGACATTCGAACTCGTACGCGTGAGAGCAGGTTAGTTATTTCACATTCATTATTGTGAAATTGACAATTTGTTAATGAATGCAGACCTAATTTTTGTAGACTTAGTTTGAGGTTGTGTAATTTTTTTTATTCTCAATGAATGCAGTTTAGGCTTTGTTTATAGTTGGCTACTCGCTTTGTTTATTTGCTTAGTTTTTGATGTGGGACATTTGGTTGGCTGATCTGCTATTTGGGTAGTGTTAGTCTCTGTTGCTTTCAGCTTATTTACAAGATCTATCAATTGGGTATCGATAAAGTCTATTTCTTTAGTCCAATCTTATAAGAGATCAGGCAAGTCTTGGTTTGCAATTACATAGCCAACTTCCTAAGTTGTGAAGGACACAAACTTTTTTCATGGGGTGATTTTATTGCTAAAATTTAATTAGATATGATGTATTCTCACATGTTTGGCTTCTCTATGGACTATGGTGTTTGACTTCATTGTTATTATATCAAATTATTTTTGGGATTTATATTCTTCCAACATTATACCAAAGGAATCTATAATTATTTAATTCTTTCCTAATTTCTTTTTATGAGCACAAACTATAGGAGAAAGAATGAAGACAATATTGAATTAGGAATCTGCTAATCGTTATCTGTTGGCATAATGTTTGATAAATTTTTGTCTTTCTTGAGTATATGCTTATTTTAGTCTGGAATTCCATATTATTAGATTTAGATAGACTTAGGATGCACTTGTTTTTGTTCTGAATTTCTTTATTCTTAGATATTGATAGACCGCTGCTGTCACACCAACTGAACTTGTTCTGTGTGAAAACTAGTTCTTGTTGATATATTAAGATGTCTTTTATGTTTTTTTATTTGCAATAGCTTGATTCATGTTTCTTTGTCTTACGTGGCTTTTAATTCTAATTAGGTCTTATGTTTGCCAGATTTCTGTTCCCAATAGAAATTACCATTGCTTTTACCTCCTTTATGCTGGACCACTTGAGGTATTTTACACTATTTTGCTTGTCAATTTGTTTCTCTATATTTATCTTTTAAATCAAGCAAGTTCAACTATTAT
The DNA here is from genome assembly GCA_032878915.1 of Castanopsis chinensis. Taxonomy (NCBI): domain Eukaryota; kingdom Viridiplantae; phylum Streptophyta; class Magnoliopsida; order Fagales; family Fagaceae; genus Castanopsis; species Castanopsis chinensis. The sequence goes on from JAVQMG010000105.1 coordinate 11,157,928, forward strand.
TAGTGTTATCTGTAAGTATAAATTCCATTTCAAAATTTTTATTTTTACCTTTTGTTTTCAAATTTTTGTAGGACATTAAGAAATATAAGTTGGGGAGTCTTCTTAGGTATGTTTCTTATACTTGTTCAAATTAGAAGTGCAGTCTGAATCTTGCTTTGAAATCTAATTATTAGTGTCATGTTCCACTGTTAATCATAATCATTTTACAGGTGTGATACCCAGAGCTTGGAAGATGCTCTAATTAAACGTGTAATGGTGACACCTGAAGAAATTATTACAAGAACTCTTGACCCTGAAAATGCAATTGCTAGCAGAGATGCAATAGCCAAGAAGCAAGAAGTGGAATGTATAGTCAAGCAATAAGCACACCAATTGTAGAAGTTTCATCTTATTATAATCAGAGTGTTTATTTCTATGGAATTCTTGTTATATGATCAAAGTGTACATTTTAATAAAATTTGTTCACTTTTTTTATTAAATTCTTTTATTGTCTACTCTGTTGGATTGAATTTTGATTGTAATACAAGTACACAGAGTTCATATGAATGTGCATTTAACCAAAAAACAAGTGAATTGCATTTAACCAAAAACCAAGTGATTTGCATTTTGGCCTTAAACTGCTTTGCACATGTTAAATCCATAGAAGCAGTGATTTGCATTTATATAAAAAGTGCAACACTTACATAATTATGCAGAAAATAGCAACAGATAATTATGCAAAAAACAACTGTGCAGAAACAGATAATTATGCAGAAATAGTATGCAGAAAAAAATAATTATGCAAAAACAGTATGCAGAAACAAATAATTATGAAATAATTATGCAGAATAGTATGCAGAGACAAATAATTATATAGAAACAACTAATTATCAAATAATTATACGAAAACAGTATGCAGAAACAATAATTATGCAGAAATTACAATCTGCAGAATGTACATCTGCAGAAACAATAATTATGCAGAAAAACATAAAAATTTCTGCAGCAACAAATAATTATGCAGAAATTAACACCATGCAGTGATACATCAGACATGCAGATCACTATCAATTGGTCACAAAAAGAAATTTATGGATCATCGTAACTTCAATCTTACAGTAAGAAAATTACAAAACTAGAAAACCTGGTCACAAATGTGACTAAGTTTGAACATTTGAATGTGACCAAATGTGACTAAGTTTTGGACCATAAAAACTCCAGTCCTAAACTAGGAAAATTACAAAACAAGAGCACTTAATCTCAACATGTGTCATAAATTATAAAACATGATCCTAAACTAGAAAAATGGCTTGACTTTATGAACCATCTCATTCCATCCACTTGTAACACTTTCTTGAGTCAAGGGACCTCCACTTGCAACACTTCCTTGAGTCAAGAGGCCTCCCCCACCATTAATTTTGTCGTTGGAGCCTACAATACTTTAAATACCCTCTAAATGTGATGCTAGTGCAACACTTGCTGATGAGCCTCTCTAATGTGATGCAGAATTTGTAGAAGCCGACTACAAAAAAACCAATTGCACATTACACATATCACAAGCTTAGCATTAAAATTATCAAATCATGCATCTAAACCATTATTAATATCAAAGTAAAATATATAATTGTAAATATCTTTACCATTAGAAGTTGTGTAAAACTAGTGATATTTTCAGAAGAGATATCCTCAGTTTTCTTTTGTGCCATGATGTCATGTGCATATATTTCCTGTAAAAATTGTACTAGTTTAGCAACAATAATAGTATACTATATTAATGTGTAAAAATAAAATAGAATGGTGAAAATAATGATAATTTAGAAGATTACCTCCCGCACTTTTCTTTTCTTTGTTTGCTTCTTTGATGTGCCTTCCTTTCGTTTTAGCATTTTCCTATCCACGATTTTGGCCTATCCTTTTTATTACGATAAATCTCCCTTTTCTTTATCCCTTTTGGTACAATCGTAATCGAAACACATAATTGATCTTCTTTGTCTGCAAAATCGGTGGAAGGTCTAATGATGTCTTCTTCTACATTAGCTTTGCAATTCCTAAGGCCACAAAGTTTTTTTTTTTTTTTTTTTTTTTCAAATCTGCAATTGCTAAGCTTAGAATATTATGGCCTTCTTTAGTTTCACATGCCTCATTCACCAATTGAATATATTTTGGACATAAATCTCGATACCGATCTACATATTCCAGTTGAGTATCTGGCTTAATGTTATGTGTTGTGCAATTTTTTCCGCTTCCATGTTTTGCATCCCTTCTCCACCTCTTCATGATATATCTATTAGGAATCAACTTGATATCCAATACATCAAGAACTTTCAAACCATGCCTACATAAAATACCAAATGACTCAAACTTTCTGCAACTACAAGATAGAGTCTCATCTAATGGATTCCACATAACTTCATATTTTCCATTTTGATTGAAAACTCCAACAACATAACTATGTGTTTGACTCACATTGCATTCTAGGATGGAAAGTGCCATTACCTCTTCAACTTCTGTCTGAAATAAATCAAACAACATAGGCATGTTCATTGTTGCTACTTGGTTAAGCATAGGAGAGCTTTTGAGCTTCAATCTTGGAAATTTATGTCTAGAGTTGTATTTTGCTTCTAACTTCTTATCCCGCTTTTGATTGACAACTCTTTCAAAATGAGTGAAAAATTCTACTATATTGAGATCAATACGCAAGCAATCCTTTAAGTCAGCATTGAAACTCTCACTAAGCTGGGTTGTTTTCATTCCTGCAATGAAAGTTCTCTTAACATATGCTTGGGCCCATTTTTCCTTCAATTTAAAAAGATCAATTAGCCATTTATTTTCACGAACATCATATATATCCAGCATTTCATTCCAAGCTGTAAGAAACTCATCTTCACCATCATACTCATAAATACATGCTAAGAAATCATTGTTAAATTAAGACTTATTTTTGAGTAAACGACCCAAGTGTTTCTCAACATTTTGCCACATATGCCAACTACACAATGGATGACATGTCTTAGGCATGACTACTTTTATTGCAGCTAACATTGCTACATCTTGATCTGTGAAAATAGTGATTGGCTTCTTTTCAGACATTGCTTCTAAGAAGGTCTCAAATAACCATACAAAAGATTCAATCGTTTCATCATATAAAAGTGCACCTCCAAATACAACAGTTTCTCTATGGTGATTGAGACCCAAAAATACTCCAAGTGGCCTTGCATCTCTATTTGTACTATATGTTGTATCAAATGTTATTACATCATTGAAGTGGCTATAGTCAATGATCATTCTTGCATCGGCCCAAAAGATATTAGTAATCAACTCTTCACAACCCAATTGAGTAGAGAAATAATATGAAGGATTTTCTTTAAGTTGACGACTGAAATATCTTCCCAAGCTAGCAGCTTCCTCATGCTCCATGTCTCTCTGTCGCTTAGTGCGTAAATAGTAATTATGATCTTGCTTGGTAAATCCAAGATTATCATATCCACCAACGTGCTTACTAAGAAGCTCATAAGACTGCTATAATCTTAATCCCGATTCATGTGCCAAATCAATTTCAATAGCATGAGTTGCAACCACTTTTCGTTGTGATGGCATCATGTGCACAGTTGATGTAAGGTGGAGATAGTGGTTATGCTCAGCAATAAATTCATTCACCACATATTTTTTACTATCTCGATTAAGTATAATAACCAAACGTGCTGCACAACCACATCTTGTTTTTGCTCATGGATTCTTTATATTCTGATCTCTCTTGTCTTTGCCTCGAACTCCCTCTTTCGTGCACACAAATCTCCTTGAAGTAACCACTCCAATCTTTTTACATTTATTTACATACTCTTTTCTAATACTAAAACTAGCTTTTTTGCCATATTCATTATAAAAATCATATGCAATCTCATCTGCTTCAAACTCCATCCCTTTAAATGGGGTAAATTCCAAGCGCACATTAGAAGGAACATGTATTGCCATCATTATCCCTAGAAAAAATTGACCATAAAAATGAAAGAGTATCCAGCCATCAAAACAACAATATAAACTCACCAAGACAACAATATCAATGCAGAAAAATTAGATGGACTCCAAGAATCATCCAGCCATTATAAAGATTCAATCTTTATCACAATAAATTAAAAATAAAAGTTCAGATAGACTCTAACTTGCATCTAGCCATCAAAACAACAATATAAACTCACCAAGACAACAATATAAATGCAAAAAAAAATAAGATCGACTCCAAGAATCATCCAGCCATTATAAAGATTCAATCTTTATCTCAAAAAATTAAAAATTAAAATTCAGTTAGACTCTAACTTGCATCCAGCCACCAAAACAACATTATAAACTCACCAAGACAACAATATAAATGCAGAAAAATGATCAAACATCAAATAAGATAAGCACAAACAAGTTTTATGGATATACCTCTGTTTTGGCAAGATAGAAACAAGATGTGCTTTGAACTTTTTCTTTAAACCAATCTACAAAAAACAGAGATGAGTTAACAAAGATGTGCACATTTGGTTTTCAATTTTCCCTCCTCAATGTTTTTTTTTTGTTTTCCAGTAGCTTGTCCGATTGCGTTAACAGAGATGTGGCTCTGTTTTGTGCATGGACAGGTTCTCTTTTCCCTTCTAAAAGGTGTTTTTTGTTTTCCAGTAGGTTTTGTAACTCTCTAGTTTAAGTCTTTTAACCATAGTTAAGTTTATGTTTACATTTTAAATGAGGTAGCAGGTTTTTGACCCTTGATGATGTTCAGAAAAATCCCCACCGTGAAATGGACCCTCTCCATTTCAAAGGGAAATGGAGAGGATCCGGATCTGGAGTGAAGAGTTGCAGTGAGAGATATGAACAGAAAAACAAAAAAAATGAGAAAAAGAATGAATGAGAGTGAATTTTTTATTTCTAAGTCACACGGATTGATGACGTGGAGTTGTTTTAAAGCCGTTAGATTGAATGGAAGGCTAGGATTTGAGGTATTGCATCTAGTGTAATACCCTAGGTATTGCACGGGATCTCAATCCATTTTCTTATTGGTCTAAATCATGTATTGTTGGAATCTTATTTGTTAATAATCATTGCAAATGATGTGACAATTAATTTTATGGGTAATTAAAGAATTAAAAATCTCACACCTTTTCATCAAAAAAAAAAAAAAAAAATCTCACACCTTTTAAAGTAGTGCACAATAGCAGTGGAAATTAAAGGCCCGTTTGGATAAAACTTACTGTTGAAAACTGAAAACTGAAAACACTGTAGCAGAATAATTTTTAAATGTGTAAATAGAACCATGGGACCCATTTTTAATAAAAATGTTGTTGAAAAGTGAAGTTTGTGGGTCCATGTCACAGGAAAATTGGTCAACAACTACGGCTAAAAAAAAAAGCTGAAAATGCACAAAGAAGAGAAACGCAAACGTGAACGCAAATCCAAACACCACCTAAAACGTGGAACTTAAATAAAAAAACATTTCGTGCCAAAGCACTTGCTCTCATTGCTGTTACCTGCCTACCAAAATCATTCAATATATATATATATATATATATATCAATGAGGTCAACAAGCATATATGATATTCATTTGCCTAAAATTTTCCACTAATCACGGCGTTAGTTCATGTGATGCATTTGTAATAATTTTGATTCCCATCTTATCATGCATATCTAATCGCTTGGATTTAGTAGTGGGGTTTTAATTGGCTTTGAACATTGATCACATATTATCCTTGTCCAAATGTATCCAAAGCTCTTAGAAGGATCTTAAAGCATCAGCATCAGCACCAGCATCAACATCAACTATTGCAAAAAATTTTATTTTCACATACGAAAACTTACTTTTACTATTTTAATATAGTATTTAAGAAGACATTCTACATTACATGTTTTATTTTCATGTTCTGCTCATTCTTTTTTCTCTCTCTTCCTCCCTGTCTTTCTTCTTTGTGAATTTCTCTAGTCTCTCATCCTCTCTTTCTCTATGACTGTAACTCATCAACACGAAAACAATTATAACAATTCACAATCACAATCAACACTAAAGAACAAGGGCCTATTTGGTAAGATAGTTCAAATGACAGTTTTCAGTGTTTAAACATTGAAAACTGTGGGCCAAAAAAAAAAAAAACAACGTATTTGGTAAGATATTTTATTTAGAAGTGTTTGAGTTATTTATCTCATTTTAGGGTGTTTGAATACTGAAGTTAGAGAACTCCTACCGGTTTTCAATTTTCAAATAATATTATTTAATGGCACTTTTGTAAATATTTAGAGAAGTATGGAACCCACTTGATAAGATCTAATATAACTACATGATGTAGAATAGACAGTACATGTCTTCCTGGAGCTACAGGGGCACATGATCTCAATACAAGATCAAAGGGGTGACAGTGTCAGAATTGCATGAAATTTGGCACATTGAAGGGAAACGACTTTTCGATCTAGACTCATAGCCATGAGCATTGCCAAAAATTAGGTGAATTCCTTCGTTAAGGTTCTGAAAACAGTATTTTTGCTATTTATAATAATATCTTTTTTTCCTTTATAACTTTTAGTTTAAAAGTCAGAATAAGGTCCCGTCTGTTTTGGGACGACCTTTAAGGTCAGTATTTTATGATTCTGCATTTAACTCAATTTTTCCATTTTTGGTAAATTTTGGTATTTTGTCACCTAATCGCGTAACTAGTGCAAATTAGGGTTTTAGACTTTTTCTTAGTATTTATATGTTTTGTAGCCGTCAAAGATAGGGGAGACTATTATCAATAAACAAAGGCATTTTGTCAAATTTTCTTCTGGTGGATTCCAATTTTTATCTCCTTGTGGATTTAGGGAAACCTCTCATGGATTCAAGGTTTACTACTAGAAACTAACAGTTTAGTTTCTATTCCATCAAGAGAGCATCATGTGTGCTTTCTTTAGTCTTCCATGACATCACTACAACTCTCTCTCTCTCTCTCTCTCTCTCTCTCATGCACACCTCATCTTTTTCTTTCTTTCTTTTTTTCTTTCATTTTATCCCTTCTCTTTCACATTCCTTCTCTCTTCACTTTCAAATTTCTTCGTCTCTCTCTTCACCTCCATTAATTGTACATGTTAGAAAGTTACCACTTTAAAAATATATATATATATATATATATATATATATATATATATATACAACCACATACCAAACACACAATTATATTTTTTTTTCACATTTTAGAATATTTTGTTTGAAATATGGTACCAAAAACATTTTTTGCATTATGAGCACTTTAAAAATGTATTCTCACAAAAATTTTTAAACTATTGTTTTCACATCATTCTGAACATCAATACTTGAAAGCTACTACCAAATAGGCCCTAAATCTCATTCAAAAAAAGAACTTGAAACACAGAGTTTAAAGTAGTGGATTCTATTCTTAAAAGTGAAAGAAGGAAAAAAAAAAAAAACAAAACAAAAATTGCACCAAAAAGGCTCTACTTTTGGTTTTGAAGTAAAAGAAATGAAAAACTAACTGTGAAGAAAGTTATATATATATATATAGAGAGAGAGAGAGAGAGAGAGAGAGAGAGAGAGTTTAGAAAGAGAAAATTCCACAATCTCCATCAAGGGAGTCAATTTCATACCGGAGGGCATACCGCTTTGGTTAGTGGAACGATATATTTCGGTACCAATCAATACCGTTGTACTGTTTCGGAGTTACCGCTAATAATAATAATAAGAAGAAGAAGAAGTATACAATATTTTTTTAAAATTTTATTTTTGAAAACATTTTTTTTAAAGAGTTAATACTATTTAGCTAATGTACAATATATATAGTTTATTATAATATATATTTTTTTTATAACCATTTTATTATAATATATATATATATACACACACACTATTGCACTTTTTTTTGAGTTAAAGACTAGTACTATAACACAATTAAAGGGAATAAAAAATATAGGCCACGTGAGTGACATGACCATTTGGACGAGTAAAAAGTGAACATGAAGACTTGTTTTTTCACTTCCCATCATTGACCACAAGTTTCAAAATTTTGCATTCAGATTCACAGTTGGATAAAACAAAGAAAAAGAAAAAGTGGGGAAGAAGGAACTTGCTAGAAGTAAAAGAAGAGAAGTTCATAAAGAAGGAGAAGAAGTTCATGAGGTAGCATCAGAGAACTAAGAAGAAGTAGCAGCTTGATTGATTAGCAACAACAGGTGAAGAAATTTTTGAAAGATTCACAAAAGCCTCAAATGCTTCTTCTATTTTTATTCTTCTTCAAAGACCTTCAAATTCTTATAAATCTACAACAAAACAAAGGAGGTTTTTATTTTGGCCGATATCCATTTACGGGACGAAATTCAATATTCGCTCCAGTATTGCCAGAATGACTCCAGTATGGCCGGTATTTAAATCGGAACGAAATACTAGTGTTTCAATACTGGCCTAGGTTCCGGTATGGTAAATACTGGCTGTACGGGCCAGTACGGTATGAAATCGACTACATTGATTTCCATACCCATTCACAATCACAATTAAAAAACCCATCTCCACCAGTTGATCTCCACGGCGAGGTCTAAGAGACGATATCCATGATGAGGTCTAAGAGAGAAGAAAGAGACAATGTATGAGAAAAATCTGAGATTGAGAGAGAAGAAAGAGGAGCATGATGTGAGAGAAGCGAGGAATTGAATGAAAAATTAATATATCTTTTAGTATTTGGTTTCGGTACCGTTCCAAATTTGGAATGGTACTATTCATTGATGCCAAAATTTTTAGTGTTTAATCCCTTATTCGAAAAGGGATTCGAAGAAATAATTAAACTAATATAGAATGGAAGATGAAATTAAAAATTAAAAATGAAATATAAGTATAAGCCGCCCACTTGCATTTATATAATGAAACTACATGCTTTTATTTTTAGTGTGCTTTTTTTCTTGTGATTCTTATGTATTTTGTTCTTTTTGGGTTGTCAAGGTTGGTGTCTGAATGAAGTTAGGGTTTGTAAACTACTCAACCAAGAATTAACACTGACGAATGACGATTATTTTATAGTGATAGATTTAGATTAATTCTAAATTAGTTGGAATGTAGTGGCACAGGCACAAATTGCAAATTATTAATTAGTTAAAAAAAATACTGCAAATTTAGGTATATATGGTTCTTTTTTATTAGTTAATGGTATGGTAGTAATGGTGCTAATACCAAAACAATAAGAAAACTAAAATGGATTTCGCACTTCCATAAAGCAGGTTCCTTTGTGTACAACTGTATTATGGAGGTTAGCATAGTCGCCGTTCACATCTAAATAGGAAAAGGAATTAAAATTCATTATGAACAGTCTAGACCATAAGCTGGTCATAATAATAATTTTATGATTTTCAAAGTAATCATATATAGAACATATCATAAGGAAATGCAATTAAAATTTGAATGAAATTAATAATTCGAGTAGAAAATTTTAATTTTATTATCAACTTTTTGTTGATAGATGTTGCAAAGAAACTGAAGTTAAATGAGAAGAAATTTTCTACTACACTTTATAGAGAATTCAAGTTTCAAAGCCAGATCAAGTTATTAAAGCATTCAAAGTATTTGTTTATTTGGAGTGAGTGAATTCAGATTTCAACAACCAACTTGAGGATGAGTTTGTTTCAAGTAGAGAGATCTAAAGTAGGACATAGTTCACTATTTAATTATTGTAATTTATTATTTAGTATTTTTATGTATTTTTTGTTATTTTAGGTTTAGTGTATTTATTTCCTTGTTTTAGGTTTTTTTTTTCATGTTATTTAATCAAATTAGGGTTTTAAAAGCTTTCGTAGCCGCCTTGGGTTTCTTAGTGGCCTTAGGTTTTCTAGCCGCCTTGGGTTTCTTAGTGGCCTTAGGTTTTCTAGCCACCTTAGGTTTTCTTTTTACTATTTAAATGCATTGTAGACTCCAAAGGCAATTCAATTGTGAGATTAATAAAAATTTAGACTTTTTTCTATTGTTTTCTCTGGTGGATTCCAGACCTGTTATCTCGTGGATTTAAGAAACTCCTTATGGATTCAAGGTTTACTACCAAAAACTAATAGTTTAGTTTATGTTTCATAAAAGAAACCATCATGTATGTTTTCTTCAAATTTCTGCAACATCAGAAATTAATAACATAAAAAAAAAAAAAAAAAAAAAAAATACACGGTTGAAAAAAATTGCACCAAAATGTACCTTATTATCAATAAAATCAGCCCAGAACTTGGCACAAGCTCTCTAGTAAGGATCAGAGGGCAACAATGAAAACTTATCATTCTAGACCTCGTCTATATACTGAACAATGAGGAGGGATTCACACACACATTTCCCATTGTGGATGAGAACTGGGAACTTCTTGTGAATGGGGTTCATCTTAAGAAGCAGAGCGCTCTTGTTCAATAATTCCTCCTTGAACTCATACTTGATACCCTTCTCGGCCAATGCAATCCTAACTCTAGTCCCAAATAAGCTGGCCAAGAAATCCAGCAGAACCACCTCGTCAGCCATTGTTACACAACTCAAGATATTGAAGTAAATGGGAAAGGGGGAATAAAAATGAAGAATGCAAAGACACTTGTAACAGAGTGATCACAGATTGACTTATAAATGAAGAATACAAACACACTAGTAAGAGATAGATAGACTCACAATCCTTAAAAGTTACCCACTTTTGGAGAGGCATCATCTAATAAAAATATGAAATAAATAAAAAGAAACCAAAAAAGCATATCAAGTTGGCATCTAGCCATCTACTACAAAAGTTTTTTTTTTTTTTTTTTTCTTATAAAAAATCCCACAAGTAGCCAAATCATTTCCACTCAAAATATAAAATAAATAAAAAGGGCCAAAATGGGCTTTTGCCCTTTTCAAAAAAACAATCCAGCATTTTGCCCCCTTTCCCAAACTCATTAGGGAAATGCCCCTATTTTGAAACTCGATTTCCTCAAAATCGAGTTAAGCCCTAGCGACGTTTTAAGGAGCCTATAGTGACATTTTTAAGGACCTATAACGGCGTTTTTAAACTCGATTTTCATGAAATCGAGTTATAGGTAAAAAAAGAAAAAAAGAAAAAAAATTGCATGTAACTCGATTTCATGTAAATCGAGTTTAAAAACGTCGTTATAGGTCCTTAAAACGTCACTATAGGCTCCTTAAAACGTCGCTATTGGGCTTAACTCGATTTTGAGGAAATCGAGTTTCAAAAGAGGGGCATTTCTCTAATTAGTTTGGGAAAGTGGGCAAAATGTTGGATTGTTTTTTTGAAAAGGGCAAAAGCCCATTTTGGTCCTTTTTATTTATTTTATATTTTGAGTGGAAATGATTTGGCTACTTGTGGGATCTTTTATAAGAAAAAAAAAAAAAAAAAAAAAAAAAAAAAAAAAAAAAACCTTTGTAGTAGTGGCTAGATGCCAACTTGATATGCTTTTTTTGCTTTCTTTTTATTTATTTCATATTTTTATTAGATGATGCCTCTCCAAAAGTGGGTAACTTTTATGGATTGTGAGTCTATCTATCTCTTACTAGTGTGTTTGTATTCTTCATTTATAAGTCAGTCTGTGATCACTCTGTTACAAGTGTCTTTGCATTCTTCATTTTTATTTCCCCTTTCCCATTTACTTCAATATCTTGAGTTGTGTAACAATGGCTGACGAGGTGGTTCTACTGGATTTCTTGGCCAGCTTATTTGGGACTAGAGTTAGGATTGCGTTGGCCGAGAAGGGTATCAAGTATGAGTTCAAGGAGGAATTGTTGAACAAGAGCGCTCTGCTTCTTAAGATGAACCCCATTCACAAGAAGTTCCCAGTTCTCATCCACAATGGGAAATGTATGTGTGAATCCCTCCTCATTGTTCAGTATATAGACAAGGTCTAGAATGATAAGTTTTCATTGCTGCCCTCTAATCCTTACTAGAGAGCTTGTGCCAAGTTTTGGGCTGATTTTATTGATAATAAGGTACATTTTGGTGCAATTTTTTTCAACCGTGTATTTTTTTTTTTTATGTTATTAATTTCTGATGTCGCAAAAATTTGAAGAAAACATACATGATGGTTTCTTTTATGAAACATAAACTAAACTATTAGTTTCTGGTAGTAAACCTCGAATCCATGAGGAGTTTCTTAAATCCACGAGATAACAGGTTTGGAATCCACCAGAGAAAACAATAGAAAAAAGTCTAAATTTTTATTAATCTCACAATTGAATTGCCTTTGGAGTCTACAATGCATTTAAATAGTAAAAAGAAAACCTAAGGTGGCTAGAAAACCTAAGGCCACTAAGAAACCCAAGGTGGCTATGAAAGCATTTAAAACCCTAATTTGATTAAATAACATGAAAAAAAAAAAACCTAAAACAAGGAAATAAATACACTAAACCTAAAATAACAAAAAATACATAAAAATACCAAAAATAATAAATTACAATAATTAAATAGTGAACTATGTCCTACTTTAGATCTCTCTACTTGAAACAAACTCATCCTCAAGTTGTTTGTTGAAATCTGAATTCACTCACTCCAAATAAACAAATACTTTGAATGCTTTAATAACTTGATCTGGCTTTGAAACTTGAACTCTCTATAAAGTGTAGTAGAAAATTTCTTCTCATTTAACTTCAATTTCTTTGCAACATCTATCAACAAAAAGTTGATAATAAAATTAAAATTTTCTACTCAAAGAAAATTAAAATATTGTGTAGTCATTTTCAACAAGTCAATTGAAACCTAGGAATTGTGAGTTGTGGACTCATCCTCATATTTGGCCTGAATTGAATTTTTCACAATATTCTCAATAATTTCCATCTCTTGATTTCTGTCATTATCCACAATCAACTTAACCTTCTTTTCTTTGACCTCTTCATCAAATTTTTGACAAGTGGTACTTCAAGGTTCAAATCAACAACTTGCTGCATGTCTTGATAATTTTCAACCACTTAAAAATTTTCTTTAGAAATTGGATACATCTTGTTAACCCTCAAACCCTTTTCTTTTCTTGACACATAGACTTAGTTGTGATAATTTTGGTTTTGTGGTTAACCTTTCATATGTTTTGATCATATTGCTTTTTATATGAATATACAGATTTATAATCAACACTTGTATAATCTAGTATAACATAATAGTCATTAGGAAACCATAAATCAATTAATACACTTTTCATTCTTTGCCATGAGTGGATTGGATGCCTACCTCGTCGCTATCTATCGATTTGAATGTCTTCACATCATTCCTCTGCTACATAGTCCAATTTATTAGATGCAAGCCGTACTTTTTCTTTAATAAGCTAGTCAATAAAATCCAACTTACACATATCTCCATCAAAGAATGAAATTTTCTTGTAGTTAGGAGTGTGCCTTTGAATATATGGATCATTTCTGTTGTAAGATGATTTCCTAGCAAGAAGAGTAGCAATCTTTGGCCGGAGTTCACGCATAGTTTGTTATCTCTTTTCACAAAATTGGCGGAACTTAGCCTTCGTGAGAGCTACGTCTTCAACTTCGTTGTTGTTGTTGTGGTGGTTATAGTCACGCCAGTTAGCCATCAAATTAGGATAAGTCAAGGCTCTAATACCAACTGATGTTGCAAAAGCTTGAAGAAAGCACACAAGATGCTCTCTTTTATGGAACAAGAACAAAATTGTTAGTTTCTGGTAGTAAACCTCAAATTCACGAAGAGTTCTTTGAATCCATAGGGTGATAGGTCTGGAATCTACTAGAGAAAATAGTTAACAAAAGTTTGAATTCTTATTAATCTCAAAACTAAATTGTCTTTGGAGGCTTAAATGCATTTAAATAGTAACAAGAAAACCTACGGTGGCTAGAACTTAAGGCAGCTAGGAAACCCTAAGGTGACTACAAAAGAATATAAAACCCTAATTGACAAAACAACACTAAAAGCACTTAAAACAAGAAAATAAATACCCTAAATGTAAAATGACAAAATTTACATAAAAATAACAAAATAATAAATTACAATAATTAAATAATAAATTGTGTCCTGCATCAATTTCTTTTCATTCTTGGTTCAAGAATTTGTTTTAGCAGTTGTATTCTTTCTTAATTTGTCTTTTGCTTGTAGCAAGAAATTTATCCATTTTTTAGGTAAAATATAGATATCCCTTTTTTAAATGAAGTGTACCTTGTATTGATATCAATTTTTTTTTTAGTCCAGGACACAACAGTAGGTAAGATTTATATAATAAAATGTGGAGTGTTTCTAACATCAGTGGTCAAATTATATAAATCTCTTAAAGTAATATTAAGAAATAGAATTCAATAAATAAATAACATTCAGTCTTTGGCATTTGCCCGGCAATTCCTACCCAGTTTCAAATTATTGTGGGAGAGTTCTAAATAACATTTAGTATTGAGAGTTCTAAAACTCCCAATATGCTATATTTTAGCATCCTACCCCACAATACGTGCATTACCAAAGAGCTCAGCTGTAAAAAATTTTACAACTCAATTACAGTTCAAGCATTCATACTTGAGGATGTAAATAAATACATATTGGATATGCTCAAACATTATTGTATTTATTTTATTAACTCATTTAACAATTCATCCAATATCTCAGTTTTTATTTTTATATAGAACCCAATAAAATAATATAAATTATACAGTAAGATAACATAATATAAATTAAATTTTACTAATGTGTGCCCTAAAAGCACACAATAATTATTTATTTAAAAAAAAAAAGTTTCTTCGGAATTTAAAAAATAATAACAGCTTTTTCAATTCTCGAGAAAATTTTACCATAAATAAATAGCTTAATGAGTGCCCTTAGGACAAACATTAACCGGACCCGTTTAAATTACTCCACTTTCTTCCTCTTTGGCTGTCTCTCCATTGTAAACCAATAGCCAATCACCGCTGAACCATCACCACCACTAAACCACCAAACCAGCCACCCAAATTGCAAATAAATTTTGAAACCAACCCAAGATTCACAACCCACTCTAACCTACAACCCACAACCCACAACCCATTTAAACCCAATGCAACCACCGAAACAACATCACCGACAACCTAAAAAACACCATCGACCACTGAATCAATACCACCAAAACTTTGAAACCATCCCAATATCCATAACCCATTAGAACCTACAACCTGTTCAAACCTAAGCCTTAAACACCCACGACCCAAGGCAAGCTAAACAAAACATAATCCATCTTCAAGCCGCTGTCGTCGTTCCCTTCAAGCCTCTACCACACCAAACCACTACCTCCAGCTCTTCACCGTAACCCATTTGTATTCCACAACCCATGCCCACCACGACCCACCAGCAACCCACAACCCATAAAACCCAAAATCAAAGTTGAAACCCACTATGCCTCCACCGCTGAAAATGTTGATCCGAAGCCACCCACCCAATGCCGATTTACAGCCACCCCAAACAGCCAACTGAAATTTTGAACAAGAGAGCGAAACGAGAGTCAAAGTGAGAGGAAGAGAAGAGAGAGAATGAGAGAAAGAGAGAAGAGAAAAGAAAGAAGAAAGAGAGTCTGAAAGTGAGATAAAGAGAGGAGAGAGAGTGATATTTTTTTGAGAAGAGAGAGAGAGATTAAAATATATATTTTTATGTTTACAACCGCTGAACAGTTGGTTGTATAAACACAAACTTAACATTCGTGGTTGCTGAAAATATTTAGCAACACACACTCGGACAATGCTCAATTTGAGCGGGTGGATTATTTTTGTATTCCTTCGTATTATTGTCATTCAAATAGTTGAAAACACACATTGAGGTTTCTATCTCAATGGACAAAACAAATTTCCATTCAACTGATTATACGATGCATTTGACGTAACATAATTTTTTTTTTTTTTTTAGTCTATACTTTGTATATTTGCATTTGCTGAATACTCTTTTATCATTGTTTGAACTCACTTTTAGGATCCGTTTGGATAGAGCGTTTTGCTGAAAACTGAAAGCTGAAAATACTGTAGCAAAATAATTTTTAAATGTGTGAATAGTACTGCTTGCTGAAAAAGTATATGCACAGTACATAAACAGTGCGCACTGACCCCATCAGAAAAAAAAAAAAAAAAAAAGTCTGAAACATAGACTCCAAAACGTGGACACAAAACCAACTATCCAAACCGCACCTTAGTCTCTTTAATAAACAAGGTATATTTTCAACATTGAGTTGAATTCTGTACCTATAAATACAAATTCCATTATTTTTAAGTTGGATTAGATATATTTATACCGACAGATATATATAATGTTGAGTTGAATTGGAAAATTGCACTTACATCCACAATAATCACTCTAGAAGTCATCGTATATTATTATTATTTTGTTAATAATTTTAATAGTTACAATTGAAAAGGGGAATTTAAATTCTGAAGTCATCATTGAAAATATTAGGAAGTGCTAATTAAACTACATATATAGAAGAGTTGCCAAAAACAATGAATGCATAGTCAAAAGCCATCTTCTACCCTGTTTGATAAGATTATAGAGGCAAAAAAAATTTCTTAAGGACATCATAAATGTTTTGAATGATACATAAACCCTTCCGTAGTAGTTATTAGAGCAACAAGGTCCACACTAACTAAATAATATTCAGCAACAAGATTGCATTGAATAAAACCAAACATTTGAACTATTGAAAATTGTTCAAATGACTAACAAAAAGCAGAGTTGCCAGATAGTATAATTAATAAATTTCCCGTAAAGTTTTTAGAAATAGCATAAAAAACCACCAAAAGGAAGAAGAAAATCAAAGAGAGAGAGAGAGAGAGAGTACTCGTATTTTTGTTGAACAAATCTTGGGATGAATTAAAAGAGGGAGGTGCATAGGAAGTAATAGCAAATAGATGAGGAATACTGTAGGAAACCAAAAAAAAAAAGCAAATAGATGGGAAAAAATGGGTTGATTAAATGTTGAAGAAATCTTGAAATGAATAAAAGAGAGGTGCATCGAAAGTAAAAATAAATATATGGGAAACACGAGATGGTATAGATATTTCATATTAGACATTACAGAGTCTCCAGACAGTAAACTGGGAAACACGAGATGCAATGTGTTTTTTAAATATTACACTGTCCGGAGTGATCTTTAAGATATTAACATCATGAGATATTTGAGAAAAGGAATCCTCTTTATATAACTACACACAAGAAAAGCAGGACCGAGTTTCAATGCTGACGAATTTCATCGATATCATTAGTTTTATTTTTCAGTTTCTTGGTACAATCAAGCAAAGATAAAGCAACCAATGGTCTCAAGAACATGTGAAGCACAACGGAAGTGCTGGGCCTCGGGCCCCTTCTGAATCTAAAGAAAATTAGTTGATAATTTAATGTGCCAGCCATATGTCATTTTAACAAGAAAGATATTACGTACACAACATTTTTATAATATTTTTACAATAAATTATGACAACTAGTAATAACTTATCACTTAAGATTTGTTGTAAAAATATTATAAAAATCTTGTGGATATATCATTTCTCTTCTAACAATGGACACTTTATTTTATAGAAATAATAATAATAATGGGTCATGTTAACAGATGTTTTTAAGGTAATGATTAACAATTTACTTTAAGAAAATTTTGTTTTGACTATTTTTATGAAAACTAGTCATAAATCCATGCAATGCGTGAAAATAAATAAATAATTTGTAATTGTAATATAATTTATAATTTGTTCTCCCTAAAAATTAAACAATTGCTATTTGGTCTAATTAGGTTTACTTCAGTCCACTTTGGTCCCATTTGGTCCACTCGATCAATTTCGGTGCATTTTGGGCAAATTGAGACTTAAATTAATTATTTTGTAGGTTGCCTTTTCAAGTTTAGCTCAAAAATTTTTTTTTTTTTTTTTCCTAATTTTGGGTTGAAAAGTATGAGATTTTATTATATCTGGGCTAAGCTATTTAGTTTTGAATTAAAAAAATACAAACAAAGTAAACATTAGAAATTAAAAATATTAGCCTTAAAAATGCAATAAAAAATGATAAATATTCAAAAGAATTATTTGGTCCACATCGGTCCTATTCGGTCCATGTTGGTCGATTCTACCCACTTTGGTGCTATTCGGTCCACATTGTCCTATTTGGTCTTGGTCCTATTTAGTCGACATTGGTCCTATTCAGTACTATTTGTTCCTACTAGGTTCATATTGGTCCACTCTGTCCTATTTAGTTTACATTGGTCCTATTTAGTCCTCCTTGTGCCCATTTGGTCCTATTTTGTCCATTCAGTCCATTATGTTCATTTGGTCCATTTGTGTTCACTTCGGTCCATTTTAATCTATTTCGGTCCATTTTTGTACACTTGCATATAGGCATAGGGAGAAGACATGTTTAGGTTGAGAGTACTAATTCTAAATCCATATATATATATATATATATATATATATATATATATATATAACTTGTAATATCTAAAATCTTAAGCATTTGTTATTGCTACACTTATTTTGAGCCACATTAACATAGCATTTCAGTCCACTTCGGTCTTGCTAAATTTAAGTGAAAGTCTTTCTAAATATTAAGGTTATAAGTATACAAATCTAATATTTATGGTAGTTACTCATTTATTTTAACATCATTACTTTTAAATGAATTGTATGAGGTTGATTATATATTCAAGCAAAAAATAATAAAATAATTAAACAAATATGTATGTGTGTGCGCGCGTGTAATTGGACCAAATTGACCATATGTACCAAATTGGATCGAATAGACCTAACTGGACCGAATTGACCAAATTGCACCGAATAGATGAAAGCGAAATGAATGGATTGTATGGACCAAATTAGACCGAACATGACTGGATTGACCAAAGTAGATTGAATGGACCAAACTGGGCTGAATAGACCTAGGTGGACCATCTCGTTTGTGCCCAAGATCATCGACCCATAGTAACATGATGACATTTTTTGTGAAATCACATCGATGTGATTTGATTTGTCCTCCAAATTTTGTGTGCTTGTCCCTTTGGGTTGGAAGACACTGCAAGATTGCTTTGTCGTAGGTAGATCTGCTTCTATCAGAGGATCTTTACACTACATTCCATCTAGCTGACCGAGACTGACTACAGTATCATGGTGTTCATATCTTTCAAATGAACTAAGTGATCATTTGTCACAAGAAGAGAACAATGACTTGCTTTTTCCCTACAGAAGGTGCCAAACTGATGATGCCAAAATCGTCAATTGAGTCACTCATTCAATCCAGAGCACTATACGATCTTATAGGGCTTGCAAGATAAAGGAGAGATAGATTGAAGAGACCACTGGGTTGTGCCCGATGGGGGAGCCTCTAATGTTTAAGTTAGTATTAGCTCATATATTTCCTATATAGATAGTGTTTTGTAGTAGTTTTGACATACATTATCAAATGGACAAATTGTCCCTTTTATAGGTGACTTAGGTAGCTGTTAGACATAAATGAGGGTGATTATTACCCTAATTGTAACATTCTTTGTCTTGATGAAAGAGTTTAAGACCTTTGATGATCGTTATTGAATATGTTGGACGGTTACACGTCTATCTTTCATGGCCTACTAATGATGTAATGATCGTCCATTAAGATGGATGACCTTAATGGTTTTTATGGGCTCATCAATATATATATTCAATAGTTACAATCAAAGAGGGGAATTTAAATCATGAATGTCACTATTGGAAATATTGGGAACGGCTAATTAAGCTACATAGCAAAGTTGCTAGAAAGGATGAATGCATAATCAAAAGCCATCTTCTATCCTGCTTGATAAGATTGTAGAGGCAAAAAATTTCTTAAGGACATCATATATGTTTTGAATGATATATAAACCCTTGCGTAGTTGTTAGTAGAGCAACAAGGTCCACACTAACTAAATAATATTCAGCAACAAGATTACATTGAATAAAACCAATCATTTGAAGTTTTGAACTATAGAAAATTTTCTCCCAAATTTGTTAATTTAGCTAGTGGTAGACCCACTTTGTAAAGTGATATAATGTATAATTTATTTTCTAAAATTTATTGAAGATAATTTCATTAATATATATTATTCATTTTTTGAAGTGTTTTATACTTTACATTATTCAAATTTTTGTTATAGTGTGTTATGTTTTACTTTTATTTTTATTTTTGGAACAACTAAACTTTTTTAAGTTTCGAATTAATGATTTAAATTTCTTATTCTTTTAAGGAAATTATTATGATATATCAAACCTCATTATAAATTTACAATTGATATTACTCAAATAATTTGTAGGTACATTCAAATACACAAACATGTAAATTGTACTTTGATATAAACTCAAATTTTCATTTCCAACTCAAATAAAAAATATAAGAGGGGGATAGAGTTTATATGATGGGCAACTCAAAAAACACATCATCAAAATGTTTCAACCTAAAGTAGAGATTAAAAAAATAAAACAAAAATTCATCGATCTAAAATAGAGTTGAAAGAAAGAATAAATAATAGAGAGAGAGAGAGAGAATATTCACATTTTTTGGGTGAGAATGTGAGATAAATAGAAATTTATATAAAAGAAGATGAGTAAAAGATTACTCAAAAGAAAATGTATGTTTGTAAACACCAAATAAACCAAGTCATGCTACATAATAGAATAACATTATACCATTTTTTTTTTTTTTGGTAAGCAACAAATTTTATTAAAAACTAAGAAACACGAACATCAGGAGAAGCATTATAGTGTCTAATACAATACATCCAAATACAGTTAGCAAGCAAAAAGGAAATAACACAAGGGGGAGGGGAAACAAAACGGGAATTGATATTCGAGGCAACAGATCCCATACGCGCAAGAGCATCAAAGCAGCATTTTGCTTCTCTAAACACATGAGACAGCAGCAGTTTGCTTCTCTAAACACATGAGACAGCTTCACTTGAGGCAGCTGCAGTAACAATTCCCTGCAATCATCAATAAGGCCAGAGAGGTCCCCATTAGTACTGATATTGCAAGTAAGTAAATTGCTGCGGATGCATCAAGTTCAACTTCTACAACTTGGGTTTGCGCATCTACACAAAAGATAAGGCCTTTTCTTAAAGCCCAAAGCTCAGCCGCTATGCTGGAGGTGGCGTTGATGGACATTGCAAAGCCTCTAAACCAACAACCATTGCTATCTCTAATTACTCCACCACAACCAACAAGGCCATTTGCTCCCACCAATGAACCATCAGTGTTCAGTTTGTGCCAGCCAATAGGTGGCTTCTTCCATCGGACCTCCTTCTCAATTATACTCCTCTCCTTACCTGGATCAATCACACAATACATAAATTCTCTAACTTACATCTCAACAAATTTAAGGAGGTTTGGGTTTGCATCCTGCTATTTGAAAGCCTTGTAATTTCGTGAAAGCCACAAGTGCCAAATTCCAAGGAGGAAAAAAGAGCTCCAAGTGTAATCCTTACCTGTTGCCATGAGATTTGACTTGGCATTTAATTGAAGCCAAGTGTCCAAATCCAAGTTGAAAGAATGCTTAAGTGGGAAAGGGCACCCGGACATCCTCCAGAACCTGCTAGCAATCGGGCAGTCCCTTAGGACATGAATGATAGTCTCCTCTTCAGCTGGGCAGTGAGCACACCCACCAAAACCATCAATACCTCTTAGGGAGAGGATACTTTTAACAGGCAGACTGTGGTGAAGGCACTTCCACAAGAAGATATGAATTTTTGGGAGGGTTTTGAGCTTCCAAAGCCATTTCCCGTTGAACTCAGGCACCAACAAATCTTCACCAACCACAATTAAGTAAGCATTTTTGGGGTCAAAATTTCCACTTGGGCTAGAAATCCAACTTCTCTAATCCTCCCTCAATGATTTGTTATCTTTTTTCTTTTCTTTT
Source organism: Castanopsis chinensis (assembly GCA_032878915.1). NCBI lineage: Eukaryota > Viridiplantae > Streptophyta > Magnoliopsida > Fagales > Fagaceae > Castanopsis > Castanopsis chinensis. The sequence continues at coordinate 11,179,709 of JAVQMG010000105.1, forward strand.
TCTTTGATTGATAAATGTTATCATGTGACATTATATAGTATATAATGGTATAATGTAATATAATGTCTCAAACATTATACCATTATATACTATATAATGTCACATGATAACATCTATCAATCAAAGAAAAGAAAAGAAAAAAGATAACAAATCAAAAGACAACCAAATCACATCAATCCAAAGTAGAGTTTAATACAAAAATTTATCAACTTAGAGTAGGATGCAATAAAGAATAAAAAGATAGAGAAAGTATTCATCATTTTTTGTGTAGAAAAAATATGGATAAAATAAAAGAGAATGACAAATTTTTATATTAAATAAAATGAGGAAAGGAATAATAAAAAAGGAAGATGATCGTAACATTAAATCATAAAGTAGTAGGGAGATAAAAAGGTAAAAGTGGGCGACAATGTTAGAGGAAGTGTAATTATAAGATGAGAAATTAATAAGGAGAAAAATAGTTAAAAATGAGAGAGAGTGTTGAAAATAGATAGATGATGTAGTCTCTGACGTAGCTTAACAAAAACTGTAATAACCTCGTGATACTATAATTTTAGCTAACCAGTTTTCACCTTAAAAATATATTTTTTTTTTTTAAAGAAGAGATTTTTTTTTTTTTTGGGTAAAAAATTTGTTGAAAAATATCTTAGAAAAAAGATTTTATGTTCTCTAATGCTTTAAATCTTGCTTTAATGAAACTTTATTCTCTAGCAGCAGGGACGAACCCACGTTGGGCTGGAGGGGGCCATGGCCCCCCATGGTCCCACGCCTTCCTTTATAATTTCTTAAAATCAAATATTTCTTTTAGTGTAATGGTCCAAAGTTGCCCCCCCCCCCCCCCCCCCCCCCCCCCCCCCCCCCCCCCCCCTCTCCCAACAGCGCCCACATCTGCTCCTCATCCTTCTTAAAATAATTTTTTTGTGAAAAAATTTAAATTTTATCTACTTAAAACTTTAATTAGTTCAAATGCTTTCTTAAAAAAAAGAAGTAAGCTAATCTATAACTTGTAACTCTATACTAAATATGAAACCTTTTAACATTAAACATTTTTAAAAAATCGTATTTTACATTATTTGGTATTTTAAGTGGCTAAAAAAAAATACATACATTGTAAACAATTTTTTCAAATACAAACATTGTGAGATATTGAAAAAAGGAATCCTCTTGATATTAACTAGCCATGGAAGAGACTAAACCACTTGCCAAGTTTTATGCCTTGACAAACTGCCCATTGTCTAAATCACATTGATCACTATGAAGAACTGGGCTGGCAGGAGTCATGATGTACATCATAGCTAACAAAATCACAGCCAACAAAGCCTGTACAAACTAACATAGAAAATAAACCAAGTATGCATGGTTGAAATTTTGCCCACCACCAAGTTATGTGATTTATTTGCTGTCAGTAAAATCTGCTTCAATCACATCATCACCATCAGCTGTTTTCCCAGTCGATCTTGATGACCTTGGTGCAGTAGCAGAAGCAGGATCAGCATCCGGGCCAGGCTGGCTACAGATTGCTTGTCCTAGTTGCATAACTTTGATTTAGTGCAGCCATTGCATTTTAATGGCTTGGGTAGATCCACCAGAGATTGCATTCTTGAGCTCTTTCACTTTAGCCTCTACTTTCTCCTTGACAGGGCCAGGAACTTTGTCTCCCAGCTCTTTACGTTGCTTTTTAGTTTGGTACAATACTAAGTCTGCTTGATTCTTTATGTCTATGGCATCCCTCTTTTCCTTGTCTTCCTCTGCAAACTTCTCAGATTCTTTAACCATCTTATCCACCTGCAGTTTTTTATTTTTTTATTTTTTTATTTTGTACATCCAAAGTTGGGATCTAGGAACATAAATAGAATAGGTTATATGTGGTAATAATAACCTCAACAATAACAAGTAGTAGAACATCCTTTTATCATGGTTGATATGTGAAAAAGCAAAGCTACTTGATATGCTGAGATTCAGAAAAAAAAAAAAAAAAAAAAAAAAAAAAAAAGATATAGGCTATTTGGAGAACATGGTAGCATCATTGAAGGGGATAACTAATAAAATTAAATATAAGAAAAAAAGACCCCAAAGTTATAGATCAAAAAAGAAAAACAAATTAGCATCATTTATCAACAAATTAGCATAAAAACAAGAAGAAAAAAAATATCATTTTTTTGCCAACAATGGCTATGGTTTTAGGACTATGATATATGTAACAAGCAGATAGCTCTAACACAAATTTTTCTTGATTTACTTGGCGTGTAGTGAATCTAGTGATGTTTATTCTTTTGAGCTATTATGAAGGTTGAGGAAAAGTTGTAAGGGTTCTTTTGGTATGAAATATTTATTCCTCACTTTAAGGGAATCTTTGTAATGAAAATGAAATCAAACAACTAATTAGCTTTAGAATAGGTATTCCATTTTTGGGTCTATTCCTATTCACCAAACATGCAGTCAATGTGCACACAGTGCACTAGTCAAATTGGTTACTGATGATGGAGTCAAACAAGATTGTGTTTTATGGTTCTAGCACTATAATACATTTTTTTTTATAGGTAAAAAGCAAGTATATTAGAAAACGCTAAATGCAAAAAGCACTAGCATATGAAAAGTACAAACAACTCAAAGAAACAAAAACAAAGAAACATACTAACTACTAAGAAGGAGAGAGCTAAGAAAAAGCGGGAGAGAATCACTAGATGTGAGTCCCCAGGCCTTAGCCCAATCAAAAAGAGAACCAGAAAAAAGAACAAGCAGATGATCATCAGATCTATCCAAATCCTCAAAGGTCCGCCGATTGCGTTCCTTCCAAATACACCACATCAAACACAATGGAACTAAATTCCAAATGTGAGATGAATGTTTCCCCAACCAATTCCACCAGTCAAAAAGAAAATCCGATACCGTGCTTGAGGGGACCCATGAAATCCCAAAGGTTTTATAAGCAAAGCACCATAGCTGATAGGCCTTTCCACAATGCAACAACAAATAATCCACTGTCTCCCCACAACACCGACACATAATACACCAATCAACAAAGTCAAAGCCCTTAAGCCTCAAGTTATCTCCTATGAGAATCCTATTCCATGCCGCTGACCAAACAAAGAAAGAGACTCGCCGGGGTGCCTTAACCTTCCAAATACCCTTCCATGGAAATACAATGGAAGGAGATCCATGTAACTTGTGATAATATGAGCGAATAGTAAAATCTCCATTCTTTGTCAATTTCCATCTCATACGATCTCCGTTAGTCCCAAGAGGTAAGTTGGGTGCCAAGAATCGAAAGAACTCAACCACTACATCAGCCTCCCAATCATTAGGACGCCAAATGAAGCGGACATCCCAAGTTCTCCTATTTCCCTCTCCTTGACATGTCAGGGAAGATTCTACGGAAGCGTTTTTGTATGCAGCAAAAGTGTACAAGACCGGAAAAGCCAACTGGAGAGGAAGATCTCCACACCACCTGTCTGTCCAGAATTTCACTCTATCCCCCAACCCAACCTTGAGCTGGACATTTTTGCTGAACATATCCCATCCCATCCGAATACTTCTCCACAGACCACACCCATATGCACCCCTTCCCAACTTAGAGGTCCATCTCCCCCATTCTTCCCCAAATTTCAAAGCTACCACCCTCCTCCAGAGCCTGTTCTCCTCGCTCCCAAAACGCCATAGCCATTTACCAAGTAAGGCTTTATTAAAAGTGGTCAACTTCCTAATACCCAAGCCGCCATTAGCAATAGGCATACACACCTTATCCCAACCCAACAAATGAGTCTTAGAATCGCCCCATAAAAAATCCCTTTGCAGCTTCTCTATTCTGTTCGCCACATGAGTAGGAATGCTGAAAAGAGATAAAAAATAGGTTGGGAGGCTAGATAAAGTGCTTTTGAGCAATGTCAATCTGTCACCTTTAGACAAATACAACTTCTTCCATCCCGCTAACTTTCTTTCCATTTTTTCCAGTATAGGGTTCCAAATAGAGGAGGATTTGTGGGACGCCCCCAATGGCATACCAAGATAAGACATAGGCAAGGCCCCAACCCTACACCCTAATATCTCAGCCAAAGCATGCACATTATTTACCTCTCCTATAGGAACCAACTCACTCTTCGCAACGTTAACCTTCAAACCAGTCACAGCTTGAAAACACAGAAGCAACAAACGAACATGAAGGATTTGCTCCACCTTTGCCTCACAGAACAAGATAGTGTCATCCGCAAACAACAAATGCGAAACACATTCCCCTCTAGTCCTCTTGCCATCTGCCCTAAAGCCACTAAGAAGACCTGCCCCCTCCATTCTCTTCACCATCCTACTAAACACCTCCATCATAACTAAAAATAACAAGGGAGACAGCGGGTCTCCTTGTCTTAAACCTCTAGAGCTACCAAAGAAATTAGCTGGAGACCCGTTGACTAATACAGAAAACTGTACTGTAGAGATACAAGTTCGAATCTAATTGCACCATTTCTCCCCAAAACCCATTTTCTTCAACAACTTCAGAAGAGCCCCCCAATTCACATTATCATATGCTTTCTCAATATCTAACTTACAGATCACCCCCTGGAATCTTACTCTTCATCCGGCTGTCAACACACTCATTGGCAACGAGAACTGAATCGAGGATTTGTCTCCCTCCCACAAAACTATTCTGAGATTCAGATATTAGATGATCTAACACCACTTTCAAACGATTTGCCAAAACCTTGGCCAAGATCTTATACAAGCTCCCCACCAAACTAATAGGTCTGAAATCTCGAATGCTAGAGGAATCATTCTTCTTAGGGATTAATACTAAAAAGGTAGCATTAAGAGATTTCTTAAACTTACAGTGCTGATAGAATTCTTCAAAAACTGCTAACACATCTCTTTCTATAACTCTCCAACAATGATGGAAGAAAGCCATAGAAAAGCCATCTGGACCTGGGGCTTTATCCCCTTCCATATTTCTAACCACTGATATAATCTCATCCTTCTCAAACCTCCTCTCCATCCAGCCCCTCTCCATCTCCCCAATCTGATCAAACTCAAGACCTTCCACAAAAGGTCTCCACTCTTCGGACTCTTGATACAGAGTTTTATAAAATTGAGCTACCTGAGCAGCCACTTCTGCTTCTTCCTCATAAATCACCCCATCCACTTCTAAGAAGCTCAGATGGTTATGCCTTCTATGGGAATTGGCCATCTTATGGAAGAACTTAGTATTATGATCCCCCTCCTTAATGCACAACATCCTCGATTTTTGTCTCCAAGAGATCTCCTCTAGAGACAGAAGATGCTCAACTTGCGATCTCACTTCAGTTCTCTCATTCATCTCGGTTTCAGTGAGTCCAAGAACCCCATCCTTAGCATCCAGAAGTTCTAACGCCCTCAATAATTCTTTCTTTCTGTGACCAACATTGCCAAATTCTTGGCGATTCCACTTAATAATGTCATCTTTCAAAGCTTTCAATTTTTTAGCAAACACATAACTAGGAGTACCCAAAAAAGAATGACGATTCCACCATGAATCAACTCTATCGACAAACCCATCCGTTTTCAACCACATATTCTCAAACTGGAAAGGACTCTTCCCCCTCGCCAAGCCCCCAACCTCCAATAGAATTGGGAAATGATCTGAAATAGGTCGAGGAAGAATCCGCTGGATCACATCTGGAAAGTGATGCTCCCAGTCATGCGACACCAGAGCTCTATCAATCCTAGACATGGATGGCTGGTCAGTGCCACTGGACCATGTATAACTCCCTCCCTCCAAAGGCAAATCTATTAAGTTTAGCTCCTCGATAAAATCAGAAAACTTTCCCATAGCCGAAGTAAACCGAGATCCACCCTTCCGTTCACTAGGAAAACGAACAACATTAAAATCCCCAAAGCAACACCAAGGAACATTCCAGTACTGCTGAACACCAACCAACTCATCCCACATATAACCCCTTATATTGTCGTCATTTGGGCCATACACCCCTGAGCAAGCCCATATGAAACCATCCTCCACCCCTTTCCAACGCACCGACACCGAGAACGAACCCACCAAAACCTCAACCTTTTCTAAGACCCTTCTATCCCACATAAGCAAGACTCCCCTAGCCGTCTGATCAGCATCTAGCGCCGCCCAATCCACAAACGGGCAACTCCACAAATTGCAAACCATCTGCCTATCCATGCCATCAAGCTTAGTTTCTTGGAGGCATATAACATCACACTTCCACTCCCGAAGCAAACTTCTAACTACCAAACGTTTTTGGGCGTCGTTCAAACCTCTAACATTCCATGAAATCATTTTTAACTTCATTAAAACTTTTAGATCCCCACTGCTTCTACTACTACACTACCAACACCCTATCGCCCATCATAATTCACTGAGGAAACTAAATTCCTCAACTCTCTTTTCCCTTTACCCATTGAGGAGGCTACCTTTTGGTTAACCACTGCTTTCTTCCGTCTTTCGTTAACAACCTCCATCTCCCTTTCTAGCCTTTGAAGATAATCAATGCACAAACTCTCATGACGCGTCGCAGACAACCCAACCACTTTACAAAAACCAGGGATCCTATATTTCACCCAACTTGAGACATCCAGCCTACTTCCAAGACCCAACACCTCACTATCCCTGTGCAATTCCATCGAAAGGTCCAGCCCCGGAGGTGCAAAAATAGATAGCGGATTACAGACTGTCAAACTCTCCTCCTCACCCAACATAGCTACTTCTGAGATATCCCCTCCCTCCTCCATTGAGACCCCCAAATCAGATACTTCGCAGACTGACTTTGATTCGATCAACGTTAAATTGGGCTGATCAGACTCAAAAACAACTAACTGCCTGGTGCACTTGTCATCCACCCCCTCAAACAAATGCTCTTTACTTCCACTACCAACCTTATCCACACCAAACTCCATCAACCCAACACCCATCTTTCTATGGAAGACATCTGCCAAGAAAAAACCCAAAGAAATTGGCCTAACCACCCTATCGGCCTTACCCAGAAGCATCACGGAATCGCCGGAGCAAAACCCAGCACCATCCAACGCCTTCTGAGTCTCTGTGAGACCTTTGGAGCTAAACCCATCAGCCGACATACATCTAATCTCCGTCAGATCCATCCCAAGGCAAATGGGACTGTTCCCGGCCACCTTCTGAGCCATCTGAGGCACCACGAGGCCGTCGTAGCTGGACCCATCCAAAGAGCTACGACCATCCTCAGACCGACTCGCCGTGAGGCTATCGGAGCTTGACCTAGACGAGCAGCAGCAATGAACCACCGTCGGAGGCTCTGCCTGTCGATCTGCCACCACTTCAGTGAACATCGGGGATTTGAGTTTGCCTGTGTTAGGACATATGTAGTTGTTCAAGCTTGTGAACATATGTCGCTATTTTATGTAATTGGCTTATCCTTAGACAAAACGCACTTTACTTGTAATTGGGTAGATTTAGGATGGGTTATACACTTCAAGAAACAGTGGTTCAAGATTAAGTGTTGAAGCCGTCAAAGTCTGTCCAAGATACAAGCAAGGAAGTGCTGGTTTTTAAATCTCGACACCTACCTCGACAGATACATCTATCGAGATTTAAAGAAGCTGTTTTGCCCGAGCCTCGACAGCTGTCTCGACACCTCTCGACACCTCTATCTGTCGAGAATTAAAGAAAACAGAATTCCAAGTCTGTTTCAAGTCCAATCCGTGTGTGTGTCTTTGGGACTTCTTTTCTCCTAACCCTAGACATATAAAAGGATTATTTTAAGGGCCGTCAAAGTAAGCAACAAGCAGAATTCACAAGATACAAGTTGCTTCTTCTCTGTCATGCAAATTGTGATCTGTGAGACAAAGTTCGTGCCCTAGTTCATCTCTGATGATTTGAAGAACTTTGCAGCCAACATTCTTTCTTCCTTAAGTTGGTGAGTGAGTCACGTACTTGGATTCATGCAAAAGGAGTAAGACGCGTACTGGGATCCGCGCATCACATTGGTTAGTCACGTACTGGGAGCCGTGCATTGAACTGGAGAAACTGTCACTACAGAACAAGTCCAATTGGGTATTGGGGTAAGAGTTCAACTGTAGGTTGGTGAGGTACTGGGATTCCTTACTTGTAACTACTTGTTGTGATAATAGTGGAGTTTCGGGAGTGGTGACCTTAAATCACCCAGTGGGGTTTTTGCCTTAGGGTTTTCCCCATTCGTGAACAAATCACCGTGTTGTTTATTTTCCGCTGCATAACTTAGTTTGGTGATTTGTTTGTGCTGCCACGTGATTGCATGTTAATTTGATTAATTAATAACTGGGCTAATTTAATTAATCTAAATTTTCACAAGGGGTCAACGCGTTTGTGGCCTGTCAAGTGGTATCAGAGCGAGCACACTCTGATTAGGGTTTAATCTATTGTGTGTGATCCATTGACCCCTGCTGTCATGGATAGAGGACAATCTCTAATTATACCTCCTTTATTTGATGGCACTAACTATGCATACTGGAAGGTACGCATGAGAGCTTTCTTGCAGTCTTTAGATGAGAAAGTGTGGCAAGCTGTGGAGATAGGCTGGACCAAGCCTACAGAAGCGCCGGCCAATTGGGATGATGCTAAGATCAAGGCGGCAAACTTCAACAGCAGAGCATTGAATGCCTTATTCAGTGCAGTCACCAATGAGGAGTTTAAGAAAATATCCTCAACAGAAACTGCTAAGGAAGCATGGACCATCCTCCAGACAACCTATGAGGGCACCAAGGCTGTCAAAGATTCAAAGCTGCAGAGGCTCACCACCCGCTTTGAAGAAATTAAGATGGAAGAGGATGAGTCGTTTGATGAGTTCTATGCCAAGCTCAAGGACATAGTGAACTCAGCCTTCAATCTTGGGGAAACCATCCCAGAACCCAAGATTGTAAGGAAGGTGCTCAGATCGCTGCCAGAAAGATTCCATGCCAAGATCACGGCGATCGAAGAGTCGAAGGATATTGACAGAATTCCTCTGACTGAGCTGGTTGGAAACTTGCAAACGTATGAGTTAGGGCTGACCAGGTTGGGCAAGTCAACCAAGGGCAGGAGTTTGGCACTGAAGGCCAAAAGCAGTGATACGGATGACTCGTCAGATGATGAAGATTCCAAGATGAAATCCTACATCACAAGGCAATTCAAGAAGTTTATGAAGAATGCCAATGGAAAGGGTTTCAACAAAGACCGTAGACAGTCCAGTTCTTCACAATTCAGGAATCCGGAGAAAATGAAGAAGGATGCCAAGGATGGCGGTCAGTACACTGTTCCCACAGGACCAAAGTGCTTCGGGTGTCAAGGCTTTGGACACATGAAACAAGAGTGTCCTACGTACTTAAAGAGCATAGGGAAGAGCAAAGCACTTGCTGTTACCTTGAGCGACACAGAACCAGAGGACGATTCCGAAGATGAAGACGACGGAATCTTGAATGCCTTCACAGCCACTGTTAATCCTACTGATGGGGTTACCGAGAAAGTGGACGAAGAAGAAGAGTTGGTGGAATCCAAGATTGAGATTATGGATGATCAAGATGATATCCATACCGCCTATGAGAAGCTCTACAAGCTCTCTGAGAAGCATGAGAAGCTCTATAGGCTGGCCACCAAGAAACTCAGTGATGTGGAACTTGATCGTGAGGAGCTGTCCACAAAGGTTGATCAAGCGAATCAAACCATTGGAGCACTGAGGTTCGAGAACAATTTCTTGGCTGAGAGGACCAAGAAGCTTGAAGCAGAGCTGTTTCAAGCCAGAGCACAACTGGAAAGGACGTCAAGTGCTAAACTGGACGAGATGCTAAGTGCTCAGAGATCTTCTTCAGATCGTACTGGATTGGGGTATGAATTCTCTATCTCTAATACTCCTTCTGCTAGTACTACTGTTTTTGTTCCACCCGCTAATAACATTAAAACTGAGGAGAATAATGTTAAAACTGATTTAGCTAGTGAGAACGTAGGCAAGTGCAAATCCATCCTAGGAGCACCCCCTAAAATTGAGAAAAGGGAATCTAGAAACCCTAGGAATAAGAGGGCTAACTCTCAAAAGACCAAACAGAAGAAGCCACATCTCTGTTATCATTGTGGTCTCGCCGGTCACACTCGACCAAATTGCTACAAGTGGCTTGCCACTCAAAAGAGCAATGGCGAAATAGCATCTGGGAGCCAGAATCAGTTTCAGTCTTCTCTCGCTCCTCTTGGAGACATTCTTAAAGCCCTCATGTTCCTTTCGAACTTGAACGGTTCATATTCTTCTCCCTCTTCACCGGTTCAAGAGTCAACCAAAAGGAAAGGATCTTCCAAGGTGTGGAAGCCAAAGGGTTCCAAGTGATTTTAGTCACTTCTTCTTCTCTCTCTCTTATTTTGTGTGTTGCACTACTTGTGTGTTTCTTTACTGTTTTGAGTCAGTCTAGTTTTATGCATTGTTTTGCTTTACATGTTTTTGTTTGTGTGTTTTCAGTTTTGTGTTTTAATTTTGCTTCCTTAATAAAAATAAAAAAAAAATTTGAAAAATGAAAAATACAAAAACAGTGTGTGTTTGTGTGCATTAAGTTCATGCGAACTTTTGTAATGGCCAATGAAACAGAGTTTTCTAAACTTTGTATCATCTGTAGCTTAGATGAGCACTCTTTTGCACAACTAAGCGAGTGAGCTTTGTAGCTTTTTGTGTGTGATGAGTAAGGTTAAGTAATCTCTTCTTCTTAACACTCGTGTCACTCTTTTTGACGGGTTGAACTAGAAAATCCTAAGAGAAAGGCATAAATAACCATCTCACCACTGTTACTCGCCAATCATAATATGACATCTGTATGCTTCGGCATAGCAAAAGTGCAATGTCATAGGACACCTGTATGCTTCGGCATAGCAAAAGTGCAGTGTCAAAAGCTTAACATCATTGGGTATTTCTTTTCTTTCTCTTGTATGCCCATGTATGATATGCTTGTTAAAAGAAAATATGCAAAGAAATTAAAAGCAAAAAGATCAAAATGCTTTAAAATATGGTTGCAAGCATGTTTTCTAGGAGATGTGGGAGTTATATGATGTACCTCAAAGGTGATAGTCCTCATCGAGCAGTTATGATTATGTGTGAGTTAAAGTGATTTTCTCATATCTCAAATCGTCATAACATTGAGTTACTTATGCAATCTTGCGATGTTTTCACACACGACACGCAATACTCTTTGCTATTCTTGATACATGTGCAGGTACAATGTGATTTGGCCATCACAAGGTTTATATGCTTTAATGTATGTTCACTAAACTGTCTGAACTTGTTTTTGAAATATAAAATTGGTTAGACTTGTTTAGTGTGTGTGTGTGTGTTTTGAGATATATGAGCATCATATTTCTTGTTGAGAGATGTTTTGAGAGCTTAATGTGTTAGTTGTATCTTTGGTTGAGTTGCATGCATGATTGCATTCATGTCTGTGTTTTTCTTCTTTTGAAAAACTGCTTTGAAAGGCAGCTCGACACCTCCTCGATACCTCTCGATACATAGCTATCTGTCGAGATCCTCAGACTCTTTCTTATCGCAGTCTCGACAGATACCTCGATAGCAGCTGGATCGATCGGGAAACTTTCTGTTTGCTCGATAGCTCCTCGATAGCTGCTGGATCGATCGAGGTTCCTTCTTGCTTGTTTCTTCTCCCTCGATAGCTGACCTCAATAGCTGAATCTGTCCACGTGCATTTCTCGATAGCTTTCCTCGACAGCTACCTCGACAGCTCTCGATACCTACAGCTGTCGAGAATTACTGAGAGGCTATAAGTTGATTCCTCGCGATTTTCAGTTCATTTCTCTCAATCTCTCTCGCTCGAAAACTCTCGGATTTCTCTCAAAAACTTTTCACTCTCCCTCCAAACCTCTCTCAAGGCTTTCTCAAGAGATTCTTCGTGTTCTTCATCTTTTGGTAAGCTTTCTATCCCTCATTTTCATGCATTGCATTGTTTTCAAAACCCTAGGTTTGTGTTTTTGAAAAATTTTTTTGGGAGTTTTCAAAATTGTTGGGGTTTTCATGAAACTTATGGGTTGGTTTTCTAGTTTTGATCTTCAAAACCACATGCATTGCATCACATTAGCAGTCAAATTGTATTTTCATGCATTTAGATGTGTGCAAATCTATTGTGTGTTGTTAGGTTTGGATTGGGCTGAGCCCATGATGTGTTTATTGTTGCATGTCACATGTTCATGCATTTTCATGCATACGCTCTTTCCATTTCAATATTCCATTCTGCCAATATTGATTTGTTTGGGACTTTTCTGTTTGTCTCTTCTTTCCCCCTCTTCTATGTTTGCGTTAGTAGCGTCTATGGCTCCTAAACGTAAGTCCATTCCGTCCCAGAACCCTCTGCGTTCTAAGGGACAGTCTTCTTCTGACTCTACCCCTCTCTCTGTTCGGTTCCGTGATGAGAAAGCCCACAAGGACTTCTCGGAGAACTTTTCTAAATGCGGTGTTCATTCGGAACGCCACGTCGTCTTGGCAGACTTTGCCGACACTGACCTACCCGATGTCATTCACACTCGGGGTTGGGAGTCACTGTGTGACGTCCCGGTCACATCTCCTCTCGTGTTGATACAAGAGTTTTACTCCAACATCCACGGGATAGATTCTTCAGTACCTTCTTTCTATTCTTGCGTTAGAGGTACGCGCTTCTGTGTCACCCCAGAGCTAGTTTCTGAGGTTCTCCATGTACCTAGGGTGGATCATCCCGATTACCCTAGCTGTGAGCGTCTCTGGACTGTGTCCAAAGACGAGATGATCTCGGCGTTCTGTGAACGTCCTACCTCTTGGGGAGATCACATGTACACACCATGTAGACCTTTTGCTAAAGGTCCTAGATTCCTTAACATGGTGATGACTTTTGTTTTGCACCCACTCTCTCACTACAACTCGATCACAGAGCCTCGTGCTCGGTTCTTGTTGTCCCTCCTTGAGGATCTCTCTATAGACTTTCCTTCTCACTTTATTTGTTCCATCATAGATGTCTATAGAGATACGGCCACCCGTGATAAGCTCATTTTCCCTTCCGCTATCACGAGGATTCTGAGTCGTTTTTCCATTCCCTTCCCTTCGTCCGATCCTTTCCGCGTCATGTCCGCCATAGATGCCGCTACCGTAAAACGTAGTGAGGCACAGTTCCGATCGCGACTGTCCGACGATGCCACTCCTTCCACCCGTCCTACCACCTCCAGATCTGCTCGAGTTTCTGCTTCTACTTCTTCGAGCGATGTCAGCTTGGGAGACATCATGGCGCAGCTACAGCGCATGGATGCTCGCCTAGATACACTCTCCACGGAGTTGTATCAGGTGAATGTCCGTGTTGGTCGCATCGCCAGGCGACAGGCGACCATGGGCGGCTTTGCTGCAGAGGCTTCTCCTCCGCCACCTCATGTGTCGACTGAGACCGAGGCTGATGACGATGGCGATGATGGTGATGCTTCCGACGATGATGATGATGGAGATGCTGACTCATCGGATGAGATGTCTACTTGACACTCTACCCTTTGTCACTCGTGACAAAAAGGGGGAGTAGTTTTGTATGAGAGTAGTCATACTTAGGGGGAGTGTTAGCATAGGACATTTTTGTTAGGGGGAGTGTGGATTGAGGGATGTAGTGAGGTGATCTATGTATTTTTTCTTTTCTTATCTTTTAGAGATACATTGATCATGTACTTACATACATTGTTCTTATTCTCTTTCTCTATATGATGATGTATGTTTTCTTTTTCACCTATCTCTACATGTGTTGTTTCTTTTCTGTCTTTATACACATGTTTCTTTACTTGTATGCAATCTATTATTTCTGTTTCACACAAAGATGCCTTGATGTGTTTTGTTTATAAGTGTTTCAGAAATACAGGTTGTCAAAGTCTTCTTGCCATGAACTCTCTTCTTGCAAAGTTTTTCAAGAGTTTGTGTTAGGATAGATTTTACTGTATGTAACAAGTGAGTATGAGTTGAGTGAGTGATTATGACTTCTCTCATATCGTCATTTGTATGTTGTGGTTTTGTCACGGATTGCCAAAGGGGGAGATTGTTAGGACATATGTAGTTGTTCAAGCTTGTGAACATATGTCGCTATTTTATGTAATTGGCTTATCCTTAGACAAAACGCACTTTACTTGTAATTGGGTAGATCTAGGATGGGTTATACACTTCAAGAAACAGTGGTTCAAGATTAAGTGTTGAAGCCGTCAAAGTCTGTCCAAGATACAAGCAAGGAAGTGCTGGTTTTTAAATCTCGACACCTACCTCGACAGATACATCTATCGAGATTTAAAGAAACTGTTTTGCCCGAGCCTCGACAGCTGTCTCGACACCTCTCGACACCTCTATCTGTCGAGAATTAAAGAAAACAGAATTCCAAGTCTGTTTCAAGTCCAATCCGTGTGTGTGTCTTTGGGACTTCTTTTCTCCTAACCCTAGACATATAAAAGGATTATTTTAAGGGCCGTCAAAGTAAGCAACAAGCAGAATTCACAAGATACAAGTTGCTTCTTCTCTGTCATGCAAATTGTGATCTGTGAGACAAAGTTCGTGCCCTAGTTCATCTCTGATGATTTGAAGAACTTTGCAGCCAACATTCTTTCTTCCTTAAGTTGGTGAGTGAGTCACGTACTTGGATTCGTGCAAAAGGAGTAAGACGCGTACTGGGATCCGCGCATCACATTGGTTAGTCACGTACTGGGAGCCGTGCATTGAACTAGAGAAACTGTCACTACAGAACAAGTCCAATTAGGTATTGGGGTAAGAGTTCAACTGTAGGTTGGTGAGGTACTGGGATTCCTTACTTGTAACTGCTTGTTGTGATAATAGTGGAGTTTCGGGAGTGGTGACCTTAAATCACCCGGTGGGGTTTTTGCCTTAGGGTTTTCCCCATTCGTGAACAAATCACCGTGTTGTTTATTTTCCGCTGCATAACTTAGTTTGGTGATTTGTTTGTGCTGCCACGTGATTGCATGTTAATTTGATTAATTAATAACTGGGCTAATTTAATTAATCTAAATTTTCACAAGGGGTCAACGCGTTTGTGGCCTGTCAGCCTGAAAGCGCTTCTGCCTTTGACACTGAGAGGGTTAAGCGAGTCGGGCTGACCTTGGCAGATGATTCACCCAAAACATGAGAGCTTGGGCTTGAAGAGTTTGCTACATTCAGCTTTGTAGATCCCAAACCAGATTGGGCCAACTTGGGTTTCAAGCTTAAGCCCACATTTAGCCTTCTAAAACTTGTTTCCTTTGGAGCCCACTTAAAGACTGAGCCCACCACAGGATGTAAGTGTTCCCGTGAGTCAGTAGAGGGGCCCCCCACTTGCCCCCTCTGATTGACCCATTTGGAACTCCGCCAACCACCTTTATACATCACAGAGTCATTATGAACCCGTGACCCCTCCCTCTGATTCCTTTTCACCAAAATAGAACTCTTGGAGCCACCTTTATAAGAGTTCCAAACCACACGCCTTTTCCCTTCCCCAATCACCTCTACAGTCAAGCCTACTCCTGCCCAGTCAGACTTCCTCCGCTCCCGTTTATTTCCATAACCATGTATATTCCATTTTGAATTGAAATTCAACGGAGATCTTCTCTTATTTCCTCCCTGATATGTCTCTCCACCATTAGCTTCCTCATTAAAGCATCGGGGGCCCACATCTCTTCCACCTAGAGACATCGGACCTGGTACGTTCACCGGCATACCGCTCACCACCCTCTGATCAATAACTGGGTACTGCTTCCCACGTACCGTTTGAGCATAAGTTTTAAGTGGTTGGTCCACTAAGTTGTCCTTGTGAATTTGAGCTACGGAAAGCGGCTGACCAGACCCACCATTCACATAGTTTTCAGGTTCCAGCATCTTCCTTAATTCTAACCCAAAAACCTTCCACCCATTCATTGCTCTGCCCTCTGGTATAATAACGGACCTCCTAGACCCACCAACTTTAAACTCAGACAAAAGGAGAAACATGCCACCAGCGTTGGAGCTCCGTTGGAGTGTGTAGGCTACATCACCTTCCCTGACCTTAAACAAATCCTTCGGATTGATCCCAACGGCACTCTGTTCTATACTCTTCATCAACCATTGTGCCACATACTTACCCATGAAGACCGACTTCATGCAGTATCTACTTCGTTCAAAGATCCTTAAAGAGAAGTACCTACCCCCTTCCTCTACCACCAGTTGGAAAAACTTAGATTCAATACGAAAACTGCGAACACCACCCATGGCTACCCCCTCCGTTGTATCTTGATTACTACAACAACTAAAATTTTCAGATACACAAAAGCTATGCAGCAAAATTGTTTTTGAAACTTGTATCATTGAAAACACCTAAGGGGTGCTACCTAGCACTATAATACATGTTAGCAGCATATAGCAATTTTACACAAATTATTCTTGATTTACTTGGTGTTTGGTGAAAAAATCTCTCATAATTCTGCAGTTGCATTTATTGTGTATATTCAGTTATTTCTTGTGTAGTTAATTGATTATAGTCAGCAAAGATAGGTTATGCTTAGGCTATTCAAACCCAAATTAACCACACATATTGATTTCAAACTCATTTAAATAACAAATCTAATTTGAACAACAACTAGCTATCTCAAGTTTCAAAAGGTAACAAACCCTCTTCATAACAATAGTTTTTAGAAACATACCTCATCACCTGGCAAGGTGCTAGCACCAGTTATGGTTATATCTTGCTTCTTTCCGGTTCCCTTGTCAGTAGCGGTGACACAAAAGATGCCATTAGCGTCAATATCAAATTTCACATCAATTTGAGGAACCCCACGCCATGTGGGGCAGGTGGGATTCCATCAAAGCGAAAGCTTCCAAGGGATTTGTAATCTCTCACGAACTCTCTCTCACCCTGACAGACATTAATCTCTACACTGGTCTGCCCATCTATCACAGTGGAAAACACCTCTGATTTGGAAGTTAGCAAAGTTGTGTTTTTGGGATAATCTTTGTCATTACACCACCAAAAGTTTATAGTCCTAGAGACAATGGAGTGACATCTAAGAGCACAATGTAGCTAACTTCTCCAGCTAAAACGCCATCCTTAAGAAAAGAAAAAAAAAATTGGCCAAAATAAATATTGATGCCTCAACAATTTATGCAATATCAATAAGTATTACAGAAGATAATATCAGAAATAGAGAGTTATAGTCATTTATTTTTCAAATAGGCTAAGAAAAAAATTTAGAGCATGTTAGAATAATGATTAAATAATTAAATTCACCATTTCTAGTAGCTTAAGCTATTAAAACAAATAGTAATTTATCCTCATATCAGATAGTTCAACTGCTCTACCTCCTATTAAAAAAAATTAAAAAATCCTACATGTTGCAATCCACTTAAGTGGTAACTGTTGGAATCATACATGCGCAGCGGAAGAATAAATGTATAATGCGTAAAGAAACGGATCTACTTCATACATACAAGTTAACATGGGCTATTTAAGTTTCAGAATTAGAAAACAAGAGAGTGTACCTTGGAGCGGTGAATTTCAAAACTTGAAGATGAGAGGCTCTTGGGAATACTTTCAATCTTCACTCCAATTCCACTAACGCCCAAGATGTGTGGTCTCTCAATCAGTTCCAAAGGGAGAATGTCCAAAAGTGTCTAACACTTTACACCACTTCACACGAGTGTTCTTTCAAACTCTCTCAATTATCTTCAGAATCTCTACAAATTCTCTACTCATTCTCTGAAAAAATTCTGTGTGTTTCTCCCTTTGTATCTAACTGATTATCTAATTGGGCCGGCCTTTTGGGCCTTTCCAATTGGGCTTAAGTGTGTGGCTTGGAGTGGGACCAAAAGGGACCAATAAGACACTAGCTCCAATGGGCCTTGGGCTTTTCTGTCAACTCTTGACAAGTCCAAAGTTACCATTAACTATATTTAATACCACTATATAAATATAGTTGCACTCTAGGCCTTATTAATAAATTATATCCCAAGACTTTATTATACATGCAACCCCTTCATAAAATATTCATAGTAATACAAAGTCATAAAAGAAGACTGCCACTTTGTATATTACTACATCTTAATTCCTTGAGTACCCGGTTTAATCTTTTAAGTTATTCATCATATATTTATGAAATCCAATTCCATAAATATATACTTTAGTAACTCCTTACTAAAGTGGTTAGGCCCAACTCTCTGAATAACATACCCATTAAACTTATCTCAAGGGAATATTTTATATCTTCGTTAAGAGACTATGAATTCCATCTTGAGAATATATGTTCCATCAACACTAAATGTGGCTGCCCAACATACTGAGATTTTGACCTTAACCATAGATCTCACTCCTGATATATCAAAGCAACCTACACTTCATGATCAGGTCCATTATCCTCTCAGGATTAAGAGTTCATGCAAATATAAGTAGTGAGTTTATTATTCTATTGACAGTCTTTAGGAGAATAATAAATCTCACACCGGTCCAGTTCAATATGTCTTAACTCTTAAAACATATCAACATATCAACTAGAAATCTCTATTTCCATGATCAAGACAAATCATCTTAGTTGATATGTTATAGTCTTCGCAGATGAAATGCCCAATTTCATCACCGACTACGAACTATACTTCTGAGTTTACAAAGAACTTGTGATTTATATCTTCTGTGACTAAATCACATAAATCACATACTATGCATCTCATGGACTATGATAATGTCCCAATATTCATGTTACCAATATTTTCAAATAATAATACAACTTTATTAACCAAAACATTAAGTCATACATAATGTCTTACATAATAAAATACATAGCATCATACAATAGGATTTAAGGACAAATATCCCAACAGTAACTTATCTCAACAAGATAAGGAAAAACCTGAACTGCAGCCCCAAGAGCAACAACTTTATCAGGATTTACAGTCACATCGGGCTCTTTTCCAGTCATCTTCCTAAATGGCCCCTGAACAGCTGGGATGCGAGTAGAACCACCAACAAGGATTACTTCATCTAAATCTTTGAAGGAAAGATTTGCATCTTTCAAGGCAGTTTCAACTGGTCCTCATAGCCTAAGGAAAAAATAGATTCCAGTTGTAATCCACTGAACTTATGCAGGCAGATAGGTATTCATATTGGCAAAAACATACCGTTTTAAATCACAAGGCAGCAAACTCCAGTAATGGAAATCAAACACACACTAATATTTCATATGAGAATTATTCTATTTTGGAACATGCATAGAGGACAACCACAGAGTAGCAGTTTTTAACTTACATACCTGTCTAGCAAATCTGAACATAATTCTTCAAATTTGACCCTTGTCAGGGTGGTGTCAATGTGTTTTGGGCCATCCACAGTAGCGGTAATGAAAAGTAAACTGTAAAATCAGAAAGCGTTTCCTCAGTGATCATGCCAAAGAGAGAGATCCATTCATAGAAAGAAGGCAAAGAAATTGTCACATACCTAATACTGGTCTGAGTCAGAGATGACAGCTACATCTTTGCTTTCTCTGCAGTCTCTGTGAGACGTTGTAGAGCTTGCTTGTCTTTTAGAAATTCCTGAACTAGAAATCCATTTCAGAAATTTCTCCTAAAACAAAAATAGCTTGATTTCAAATTACATTAAAGGGCATAACAAAAAAGAATCCAATAATTAAGAGGACTAACAAAGCAATTGGCATACCTGAAATGTCAAAAGTACGACCTCCAAGTCGAAGGTCAAAAACCAGAATGGTCTCATTGTTTTTCTTCTCAAACCCATAAGCAAGCGAAGCTTCATCTAACCCTGCAATGTGACCTGCATCTTTCGTAGCTTCATTTAAGCACACGGCATCGTTTACAGGTCCCACATGCTGAACGCGCTTTCGATTACGGCGTCGTTTGTTCTTTTGTTTAGTTTTTGCCCTTTTAGGCTTTTAAAAAATCCAACGCAACCATATAGGTTTTCGGTCCAGGTCCCAGACTGGACCGGTCCGGACCGGAACAAAAAGTGACTACATAAAATTTTTAATATTTTATATTTTAAAAAAAAAAAAAAAAAAAAAACCAAAAACACACACTTTCTCTTGTGGTGTTGTTATACACGAAAGACTAGGGGCTAGTTATGCTTAGGCAGCTCTTTCCTCTATGGCTCTCTCCTCACTTTATTACTTAAAAATGGGAAGAGTTTCAATTGAAAAATTAGAAAATTGGTCTTTCTTACTTGTATAAAATTCTAGACATGAAAATAATATGAATGAAGATGATTTAGTCTCTTGACTAACATATAATTTTTGCAAAAATATTCTTTTCGGTCTTGAAATATAATCTATATTCTATTCTTTCCCTTAAAATTTAAGAGGTTCTATACCTGTTCTTGAAAATTTAAAATATCCACTATCTATTTTTGTTATGTTTTTTGTTTGTGTGTAATGGAATGCATATTCTAGGGATCAAAATAGAATCAAGACTATTTTTGGAATCGAAAAAAGTTTATCTTTGAAATATGGTTTAGATTTTTTTCTTTTTCTTTTTCTTTTTCTTTTTGTCCTTTCATTAAATAAAAAAAATAAAAAAAAAAACTTAATAAGATAAAACTTTATTATATTTTAACCCATAACGAATTATCTCCAACATTCTTTCATTATAATGCTTGAGATATAGCATAAACAACAATAGCGACCAGCAGATGACAGCCCCCCGGTATGATTGGTTTCAAAGGCTTCTCCTTACATAGAAATCTTAAGCTCATAAAAACTGGGAAAAAGGAGAGGTTCAAGGTTTTTAAAATCGGATCGAGATTCAACCGATGTAGAACCATGATGACATCAAAATTAATTTAATATTAATTAAAATACAAATAAATGTATTAAATGTGTAAAAATATGAAAATTTACCCTTAAAAAAATATTAAGAAATTTAAACAACTTTCAAATGTATTTTCGTTATTTTTATAAAGTGAATAGAAAACAATAAATATAAACAAGCTTTAAAAATTTGTATTTATTAATCTTTCAAATAAAAAATGCATTTTAATTTAAAATAAAATCATTTTTAACATAAATTTACAATTTTCATATTCATATTCATATTTATTGATGTGAAAGAATAATTCTTGAACCAAAAAAAAAATACAAGTAAATAGTGATAAAATTAAATCCAAAACTATTAATCTTGTAAAATTAAAATAAAAAATATATAAATTTCAAGTAGGACACAAGGTAGCCAACTAGTTCAGTGGTTAGTGTGTTGGACAAAGGTCCAAAACGTCAAGAAAGTCGCTGGTTCTTTACCTAGAGAACGTGTTTTTCCCCTTTTATTTCTGGACCCGTATTCACTTGCTAAAGAATCAGGTTGGGGCACAAGAAACACGAGTAATGTGATCTTTTAAGATATTACACTTTAATTAACATTGTTTTGAAAGCAATATACAATAGTCGAATCTTTTATACAGAAATAGCTTTAATTGGAGGGCTGCTTTACCCAATTTGAAATGTTCCCCTCCAAATTAACATTACTTCAGCCATAAAAGAGTACACTATAGGAAACACAAGGTGTAAATATTACACTTTAATAAACATTGTTTCGAAAGCTATATACTATAGGCCAAATTTTGCAAATACAAACCTTGTGAAATATTTGAAACACGGAATCCACATAACCTCAAAATCTGATGTTGCTATGAGACCAAACAATGTATACCTAGCTGCAATCTGCTAAAACCATTTAGGCAACAACATTCATGCATGGACTGGGATTGATGTAAAAGGTGATCCTCTTTGGGCTGAAGCCTAAGCGGCACTCTTGGCTATTTCTAGTGCAATTATACAAGTGTGCATGGTCAGAATTGAAGTTCTATGAGTTTACTCGCTATCAGTGAAATCTGCATTGATCAAATCATCGCCCCTCAGCCGCTTTCCCAGTTGATCTGAATGACCCAAATGCCATACTAGAAGAGATCTCACAAATAAATATTATGAGGAAAAAAAAAAACGAAAGAAAAATAGACAACCACACACAAGAGAGAACACCAAGGATTTACATGATGCAGCCTATGGCCTACATCCACGAGCGGTGACAAGGAAAAAGTTTCACTAACAAATATGGAGAGTACAAAGGTGGTGTAAACCCAATCTCACAAACCCAAACCCCAATACACCCAAATAACTCTATATCAAAGAGTTCTCTCTCAACTATAACATAATTCAAGGCTACACAATAGTGGCTATCCATGCAAAGAAGTCAATCTGAAAAAAGCTAATAGACAATCCACTTCAAATTCACATTAACATTGACTACCACAGTTACATAATTTCTTGATTCAAGACAGCCATTGCATCTTTAATGGCTTGGGTAGATCCACCAGAGATGGCATCCATGACCTCATTCACTTTAGCCTCTGCATTCTCCTTGTGTAGCTAGGAACATTGTCTCCCAGCTCTTTTATTTGCTTCTAGTTTGGTACAAAACTAAGTCATCTTGGTTCTTTGTGTCTATGGCATCCCACTTTTCCTTATCTTCCTTTTGCAAAATTTTCGGCTTCTTTAACCATCCTATATACCTGCAACATTTTTATTTTGTACATACATGGGGTTTAGTAATATAATTAGGCCAGGTTTATAGGTACTAACAAAAAAGTGAATGTTTCCATTTTTATATTTTTTTTAAATCGAAAACATAGATGCTTGAAAGTTGGAATGCTGAGATTTTTGAAAGAACAGAAAGATGTAGGTTCATTGTAGAACATGGTAACATCATTGAAAGGGGTTATAAATATAAAAACAAGAAGCTCCTTGTGCTGCATATAAATGATAAGGAAAAAAAAATTGAAGTTAAAAAATGAAGACATAAAAGCATTTTTCAGTCTACACATTGAGTACAACATAAACAGGAGAGAGGGGGGGGGGGTTCACAGCCACTGCCAATGCCTATGGTTCTAGAACTATAGTATAAGAAAGCAGCATATTCCACTAGTGGTCTAAATTTTTCTTGATATATAATTAGTTATTTCTCAAATAGATAAATTAATTATAGTTAGCTAAGATAATTTGGGTTTTAGGCTTATTCAAAATCATTCTAATTATATCTTTAGCAACATCGTCCTCAACCACCAGATTCTAATTCATGCCTTCTGTTAAGAACTAAAACTTGCTATATCTAGTTTGAGGAAAATCCAGATTCTCTTCAAAACAACAGTTTTTGCAAATACATACCCCGTGCTAGCATCGGTTCTCCCTCATGAACTCTCACTCACCCTGATAGACATTAATCTCTTCACTAGTCTGTCCATTTGCTGCAGTGGAGAACGCCTCTGATTTGGAAGTTGGTGAAGTTGACACCACCCAAAGTTTCAAGTCCTTCTATGGTGAGACATCCAAGAGCACAATGTCATTAACTTCTCCAGCAAAAAAACATGACTCTGGAAATAAAGTAACAAAAAAATAATAAGTTGAATTACATAATAACAAGAAAAGGAAAAACCTGAACTACAGTCCCAAGAAAAAAAACTTCATCCATATCTTCCAGCTCCTAAACAGCTGGGATATGAGTTGTAATCCAATGAGCTTAAGCAGGCAATTAGACTTCCAGATGAAAGAAAAAGAGAGTTCAAAATCAAAAGAAAGATCTTCTAAAAAAAAAATCAAAAGAAAGAAAACTGAAGTGATGAAGATAAAGAAAAAAATACAGTGATATTACATATGAGAGTTATTCTATTTCTCAATGTGCATAGTGCGAAACCATAGAGTAATAATTTCTATTGTTGAAAGGCTTACCTGTATAACAAATCTGAACACAGTTCTTCAAATTTGACACTAGCCAGTGTGGTGTCAATTCGAAAAAAGCTAATAGACAATCCAATTCAGATTCATATCAACATTAACTACCATAGTTACATAATTTCTTAATTCAGGACAGCCATTGCATCTTTAATGGCTTGGGTAGATCCACCAGAGATGGCATCCTTGACCTCATTCACTTTATCCTCTACATTCTCCTTGTCTAGGTATAGTGTCTCCCATCTCTTTTTGTTGTTTCTAGTTTGGTACAAAACTGAGTCAGCTTGGTTCTTTGCGTCTATGGCATCCCTCTTTTCCTTGTCTTCCTTTTGCAAAATATTCAGCTTCGTTAACCATCCTATCCACCTGCAACATTTTTATTTTGTACATACAAACATAGGGTTTAGTAACATAATTAGGTTACTAATATAAAATGTGAATGTTTCCATTTATTTTTATTTATTTATTAATTGAAAAACATAGATGCTAGAAATGCTGAGACTTCAAAAAGAAAAGAAAGATATAGGTTCTTTGTAGAACATGGTAGCATCATTGAAATGGGTAATAAATATAAATAAAAAAAACAAGATAAAAAGAAGAAGTTCCTTGTGCCACAATATAGATTATAAGAAAAAAAAAATGAAGTTACAAAAATGAAGACATAAAAGCATTTTTCAGTCTATTTACAAATTAGAACATAAATGCGCGCGCGCGCGCGCGGGGGGGGTGTGAGGGAATTTGTAGCCACTGCCAATGGCTATTGTTCTAGACCAATATAAGAAAGCAGCACATTCCTCAAATGGTCTAAATTTTTCTTTATATATATATATATAAGTTATTTATCAAATAGATAAATTAGTTATCGTTAGCTAAGATAGTTTGGGTTTCAGGCTTATTCAAACTCATTCTAATAATATCTCTAGCCACAACATTTTCAACCACCAAATTCTAATTCATGCCTCCTGTGAAGAACTAAAACTTGCTATATCTAGTTTGAATAAAAACCAAATTCTCTTCAAAACAACAGTTTTTGCAAATACATACCTCATCACTTTGTGTGATGGTGCTAGCACCAGTTTTGGTGTCTAAGAAAAAGCTTCCAAGGGATTTGTTGTCCCTCATGAACACACTCTCACCCTTTTTTCAGAGAGATAAATACCTCTCTCTCACCCTAATAGACATTAATCTCTTCACTGATCTATCCATCTGCTGCGGTAGAGAACAACTCTGATTTCGAAGTTGGTGAAGTTGTGTTCCTTGGGATAATCTTTCTCATTACACCACGCAAAGTTTCAAGTCCTACTGCAGTGAGACATCCAAGAGCACAATGTCAATAACTTCTCCAGCTAAAAAACACCAGTCTGGAAACAAAAGTGACAAAAATAAGTATTGATCCCTCAACAGTTAGTACCACCTCCAAGGTCAAAAACTAGGATGGTCTCATTGTTTTTCTTCTCAAACCCATAAGCAAGCGAAGCAGCAGTAGGTTCATTGATTATTTGCAGGACATCTAACCCTACAATGCGACCTGCATCTTTCGTAGCTGTCCTTTGCGAATCATTGAAGTATGCCAACACTGTGATTACTGCTTTACTCACCCCATCATTCAAAAACTTGGATGCATCCTCCACAAGCTTTCCTCAATACTGGTGCAGAAATCTCCTCAGCTGCAAATTGCTTGTATGGCTGGACACTTGAGCTTCACATTGCCATTTTTGTCCCGCACGACCTTGTATGACACCTATATTGAAAGATTGGAATAATGGTTAAATGATTAAATTCACACTAGTTTATCATAGTATCAAACAATTGATCCAAAAATCCTATCTCTAATTAGTCAACTACTAGTTAAAATATTATAAAGATTAACAATTTAAGCTTTTTCAATAAGTAAAAGTTCCTCATGATATAAGACATCAGATGATCCAAATTCAAATTTTCTCCAACATACTAATAATTAAATGATTTTATTAAACATTGTCTATCATGATATCTGAACATGTGATAGCTTACTAATGGTTATAAGAATATAAAATTATCAAAATTTACCATTTACGTGATAGTTTATTATGATTGCATAACAAGTAACATCTAATCCAAATAGCATACTAGTATTTAAATAATTAAATTTACAGTCATTTATAACAATAATATATGTTTGATTCAAAAAAAAAAAAAAAAAAACCCATTCAAGATTAATCTAAAAATTGGGTTTTGATCAAACAATACCAGAATATGTCACGGTATCCAACAAAGCAATCCTAAGTTCCTATCTCCAAATAGCATACTAATAGTTAAAAGATCATTAAAATTCACAGTTCAAGCTCTTGTGAACACTAATCCAATTACAAATGCTGTCTCTAATCTACAAATTCTACCTCCAATTTACAAATGGTCAAGTTAAAATACTAACTTTACGGTAAAAACTTACAAGTGATAAATTTACCAACCTGTTTGGTTTCCTCATCAACTTCAGACATTTTCCTCCCAATAAACCTTTTCACAGAAAAGAAAGTGTTCTTAGGATTCACCACAGCTTGTCTCTTAGCAATTTGCCCCACAAGCTTATCACCATTCTTAGTGTACGCCACAACAGATGGTGCCGTTCTCTGCCCCTCAGCATTAGTCACAATCGTTGGCTTCCCACCTTCCATGGCTGCTACTGTACTGTTAGTTGTTCCCAAGTCAATACCAACCACTTTCTCACACACTACCACATTGTTCTTCCCATTTCTCCTCCTCCTACTATTACAACTACTCCATTTCAATTTTGGTTGCTGACCCAAGAAGTTTCTCACCCTAATAGACATTAACCTCTTCACTAGTCTGTCCATTTGCTGCGGTGGAGAACAACTCTGATTTGGAAGTTGGTGAAGTTGTGTTCCTTGGGATAATCTTTCTCATTACGCCACCCAAAGTTTCAAGTCCTACTGCAGTGAGACATCCAAGAGCACAATGTCAATAACTTCTCCAGCTAAATAACACCAGTTTGGAAATAAAAGTGACAAAAATAAGTATTGATGCCTCAATAATTAGTGTAGGTCGTTCCAAGAAGTATTACAATAGACAATATCAAAAATAGAGAGCTCTACTTCTTTTCTTTTCTTTTCTTTTTTATGCGAGGAAAAATAGAATGATCCCAAAACAAGAAAATCACCTTAGCTATTGACTTGTTGCACTTGTTCATATGGCTCTGAATATGCCCTGATATCCTTTCATTCCGTGTTTCCAATTCATTCTATATCCAATTTCAAAAGTGAAAAGAGTCAAAAACATTACAATTTGAGTTACTAAAAAGGATAAAGATTGTTAATTAACATTTTTGTGCTATATATATATGAAAACATTACGATTTGAGCAAAGTAAGGCCAACCCTCCCCTTTTTGTTGTTGACTCTGGAATATTTGTTAGACTTTTTTGTTTGATTTGGAAGCAAATTGATTAACTCAAGCACCACAGTATTGATAAGCACAAATTGGAAATCCCAATGGGAGTAGAATTACCTCATCTATATCTTTGAAGTAAAGCTTTGCATCTATTAAGGATGTTTCAACTGGTGCTCAAAGCATATGAGAAAGTTAGTTGCAGTTGTAATTTAGTGAACTTAAGCAGGCAAGTAGACTACCAGATGAAAGAAAAAAAGAGAGTTCAAAATCAAAAGAAAGAAAACTGAAGTGAGAGAGATAAAACAAATACAATGATATTACATATGAGAGTTATTCTATTTCTGAACATGCATAGTGCAAAACCATATAGTAATAATTTATATTGTTAAAAGGCTTACCTATCTAACAAATCTGAACACAGTTCTTCAACTTTGACACTAGTCATCGTGGTGTCAATGTGTTTTGGGATTTCCGCAATGGCAATAATGAAAGGTAAACTGGAAAGACAAATGTTTTTTCTCTGTGACTATGGAAAAGAGAGATATATCAACTTAAATAAAGAAGGCAAAGAAAAAGCCACATACCAAGTATTGGTCAGAGTTAGAGATGACCGCTCCATCTTTGCTTTCTAGCAGTCACTGTGAGATGTTGTAGAGCTTGCCTGTCATACAGAATATATACGCCTTCATCTTTTAGACATTTTCAAAAAGCCAATCAACTATTCTGTATTAAAAATTATAGAACGTAAGGGACTAAGGGTGTAATTTATTAACAACTATAACTCAGAAAATAAAGAGTATAAGCTAAAGATGTACTCATTTCTCTTGTTCCAACCTTGTCAAAATCATCACCTCCTAGATTTGATTATAGACAAATCTAACAGAGTACCTTAGCCATGTCAGCTCCTCAAATCCTGAAACTATCCAAGCAGGGTCACCCTTACCCAAATTTTGGCTGCTCCTATTGTACCTCAAAGCCAAACACATTCTCCTACTACAATTGTCTCTATCCCAGAGACCCCTGTCTCGACCCGTGTGACTAGGGCTAGGCTTAAACGTCTAAGGGGATCGAATTCCAAGCAGCCCCAAACAATTCCTGATTCAGAGAACTCCCCTCCAGATTTGGGCGATACCCACGTGGAGGTTATGGATGCACCAGCCTACATAAAGGCTTTTATGGTGGACGGGGAGGCTCTTCCTGCCACAGAAAGAGTAAGGCCGTGAAGAGATGGCCGTGAAGAAAAATTCGCTGAGTGTGTGGGGAAGGCTCTTCTACTTCCCAAGGACATGTAGTACTGGGCAAAATGGGATGATAACAACTTGCTGCTGAACATGAAAAAGGAAGCCATCATGGTAATTCACAATCTCATTGCATTTCTTATTTCTTTTTAAAGGATTTTGCAAGCTCAATCAATCTTTTCTTTATAACTTTTGACAAGGCTATCAATGCTCTGCGATCATTGAGGAGAGGTTTCTTGCTGTCAAGTCTAAGGCTGAAGAGCTGAATGCTGATAATGAAGATATGTTAAAGAAAATTTGTGACACGATAAACAAAGTTTCTGAATCCGAGAAGCTTAGAGTTGAGGCAGAGGAGAAGACCAAGACCATTTCTGAAAGGAAAGAAGCTTTAGAGAAAGAGCTCAAGGAAACGAAGAAAGCGCTTGCGGAGAAAGACGTTGAGCTAAAAGGCTATATGGCAAATGATGAAGCCAGAATTCAAGAGTCTTATGAACAAGGTCAGCTCGACTGCATTTCCTCCGTGAGGTTTGAAGTACAACGAAACCTTCAAGTCTACTTTTTGAAAGGATGATGTGCTGCGCTTGATAAGATACAAGTGGATTCTTCCTCCTCCCTTAGGCGAAAAAGCAGCATCCCAATTCCTGAAGAACTCATCATCATTCCTATTACGGGATCAGGAGGAAAGGTGACCAACTCAACAGCCGCACCCACTACTGAGGAACTGCCCCGTGCTTAAATTTTTTCTTTAACACTTTTCTACTTTGCCTGATTGTGGAAGGAGAAAAAATTTAAGCACGGAGCAGTTCCTCAGTAGTGGGTGCGGCTGCTAAGTTGGTCACCTCTCCTCCTGATCTCGTAATAGGAATGATGATGAGTTCTTTAGGGATTGGGATGCTGCTTTTTTGCCTAAGGGAGGAGGAAGAATCCACTTGCATCTTATCAAGCGCAGCAAACCATCCTTTCAAAAAGTAGACTTGAAGGTTTCACTGTACTTCAGACCTCACGGAGGAAATGCAGTCGAGCTGACCTTGTTCATAAGACTTTTGAATTCTGGCCTCATCATCTGCCACATAGCCTTTCAGCTTAGCATCTTTCTCCGCAAGTGCTTTCTTTGTTTCCTCAAGCTCTTTCTCTAAAGCTTCTTTCCTTTCAGAATTGGCCTTGGTCTTCTCCTCCGCCTCAACTCTAAGCTTCTCGGATTCATAAACTTTGTTTATTGTGTCACAAATTTTCTTTAACAGATCTTCATTATCAGCATTCAACTCTTCAGCCTTAGCCTTGACAATAAGAAACCTCTCCTCAATGACCGCAAAGCATTGATAGCCATGCCAAAAGTTATAAAGAAATAATTGATTGAGCTTGCAAAATCCTTTAAAAAGAAATAAGAAATGCAATGAGATTGTGAATTACCATGATGGCTTCCCTTTTCATGTTCGACAGCAAGTTGTCATCATCCCATTTTGCCCAGTACTTCATGTCCTTCGGAAGTAGGAGAGACTTCCCCCACACACTCAGTGACTTTTCCTCCACGGCCATCTCTCCACGGCCTTACTCTGCCTGTGGCAGGAGGAGCCTCTCCGTCCACCATAAAAGCCTTTATGTAGGCTAGTGCATCCATAACCTCCACATGGATATCGTCCAAGTCTGGAGGGGAGTTCTCTAAATCAGGAATTGTTTGGGGCTACTTGGAATTCGATCCCCTTAGACGTTTAAGCCCAGCCCTAGTCACACAGGTCGGGACAGGAGTCTTTGTGGTAGAGACAGTTGTTGTAGGAGGATGTGTTTGGCTTTGAGGTACAACAGGAGCAGCCAAAATTTGGGCAAGGGTGACCCTTCAAAGACCTGCATTGATAATGTTATGGATGAAGCAAGCACCTCTTTACTCATATCATTATCGAACATGTACTCCAAATCATTCATCATATGAAGGCTTAAGTGTTACACACCCTAAATCAAATCCATTTCATCTAGAGAACAAAATATTAAAATCAAAATGGCTTGTACACAATCAGAACAATGATAAGACAAGTTCATGAACAGCATATGGTTGCTTCTATTCACAGCATCCCTTTTCCAATTTCTTTTAAAAAAAATACATCTAACACAGCATCTTGTAAAGATCTTCTGATCAGTGTAGTCATTTGCATTTCCCCCAGGGCAACCCAACTAGTAAGATCATATGTTTCTAGGTCAAATAAATCAATCCTGTTTGCTCCCTTGATACCAGCAATTCCTATGACCTATTAATGCAGAGGAGAAGATGTGAGCAAAAGAATTTCACAACACCCTTAAATTAACACACAGAAAATCAGTGCTATTGCTATTAGTATTGGGAAAAAAATAACACAATGAACCATTTACAAGTTTGAGAAAATGAAGGAATTACAAACACAACTCACACAAACCTAGGAGATTTGAACTCATGACTTCACCTTCTAAACCTTATATATGGCGTGGGAGAAGGTGCTATCTGATCACAACACAATGAGCATATTATGAGATGCCAACGACAATGATAGTGTTCTACAGTGAATTAGTCATGCCAGAGATATGTCATATCTAAAACAATGAATAAATTATAGGTATCTGCCAAAAAACAGTTCTAATAAATTTAGCCAAGAGCCTTATAAATCAATTATTGACTCCTAAAGGTGACGTCCAAAGTTCAAATCTCCCTCCCCTAACTATTGAATTATCAACAAAAAAAAAAAAAAAAAGTAACTAGGGACAATTACAGTGATAAACTGAAACCTTATGAATTGAAGAGGTGATTATAGTGGAAGAAAACAATGTAGCTATTCAACATGTGAAAAGAAAAATCACTGATCAGTTTAGCAGTTTCTCACCCATATTTTTTCTGTTTTTGATTCAGCACCCAAAGCATATTATGAATTTACAAGGAAGCATGAGTTCAAACATCATTCATATGGGTGTAAAAGGTTTTCATTTGAAAAGTTTAGATGGATAGATAAGCTGTGAACAACAAAATTAATAATAGTGACAGAAAAAAGACTAAACCAAAAGCTAAACTTGGCACCATTTACTAAAAGATTTAGAAAATGAAGTACTAGAACATATATTCTCCATTTGATGTTGTCAACTTGTCATATTTTTCAACTCCACATAAAGAACAATTCAATTAACTAAATGAATCCTTTCAAAAGAACAACGGGCAGAGCAATACAGGGGATCCACAATACATAGAAAGCATAAAAAAAATTTCATAACTCAAAAAAGAAGCACACAAGAATCATGATTCTGAGCCGAAATAAAAATCATAAGAACTCAGGCTAGCTGGGGAAAAAAAAAAAAAAACTAAACTCAATCAGATTTTTTTTTAGGGTTTGAACCTACTACTTAAGAATCCAATCAAAACCCGTGAAAATACCAAAATCCAGCAAAACCCATACTAAATCAAGTGATTGATATTAAAAAAAAAAAAAAAAAAAAAAAAAACCCAAAACCATTAAAATTTCGAAATCCAAAATTTGGGGAAATAAAAAATCATAAAAGAACACACCTTGAGGTTCGGTGCGGCAGCCCCAGCTCCAGAAACGATGTGTGTCGCGGCGTATGTAAAGGGGTAGAGCTTCGGTGCTAAGAGGAGAGGAGGAAATGAGATTTGGGGTTTAGGCGTTTAGCTCTTCAGGTTTGTCGTGTATTCATGTTTGAGGATTGTAAGGTTTAATTAAGTTATGATTATGTGTTCTAACGTGTATTGAACAAAGTGATGACGTGTCGTTTCTTCATTGGTGGCGTAAAACCTCATTTTAATCTCTTCATTAAAATTTTGAAGAAATCTTGAAATGAATAAAAGAGAGGTGCTTCGGTTTAGCGAAAAAGAATAAAAGAGTGGTGCATCGAAACTCGAAAGTAATAACAAATATATGGGAAACACGAGATGGTATAGATGATATCATATTACAGATTCCAGACAGTACACTGCTGAGAAACAGTGAAACACGAGATGCAATGTGTTCTTGAAATATTACACCGTCCGGAGTGATCTTTTAAGATATTAACATCATGAGATATTTGAAAAAAAGGAATTCTCTTCATATTAACTACACACAAGAAAAGCAGGACTGAGTTTCAATGCTGACGAATTTCATCGATATCATTAGTTTTATTTTTCAGTTTCTTGGTACAATCAAGCAAAGAAAAAGCAACCTATGGTCTCAAGAACATGTGAAGCACAACAGAAGCGTTAGGCCCTGGGCCCCTTCTGTATCTAAATAAAATTAGTGGAACCGAGGATTAGCTGTTAATTTTGTTGCCTAGCTGATAATTTAATGTGTCAGTCATACCATCATTCTATCAAAGGACACCTTATTTTATAGTAATAATAATAATAATAATAATAATAATAATAATAATAATAATAATAATAATAATAATAATGGGTCATATTAACCGGTGCTACACTTAACAATTTATTTTAAGAAAGTTTTATTTTGATACTATTTTTATGAAAAATTAGTCATAGACCCATACGATGCATGGAAATAAATAATTATTTTGTAATTGTAATTGTAATATAATGTATAATTTGTTCTTTCTAAAAATTAAACAATTGCTAGTCGGTCTAATTAGGGCTACTTCAGTCCCATTTGGTCTACTTGATTAGTTTCAGTCCATTTTAGACAAATTGTGACTTAAATTGATTCTTTTGTAGGTTGTATTTTCAAGTTTAGCTAAAAAATTCATATATATTTTTTCTTAATTTTTGGTTGAAATGTATGAGATTTTATTATATCTGAGCTAAGCTCTTTAGTTTTGAATTAAAAAATACAAACAAAATAAACATTAGAAATTAGAAATATGAGCCCTAAAAATGATAAATATTCAAAAGTATTATTTGGTACACATTAGTCCTATTCGGTCCACGTTGGTCCATTCTTCCCACTTTGGTTCTATTCGATCTACATTTTCCTATTCGGTCTTGGTCCTATTTAGTTGATATTGGTCCTATTTGGTCCACTATGGTCCTATTCGGTTCTATTTGTTCCTACTCGGTTCACATTGGTCCACTCTATCCTATTCAATTCACTTTGGTCCTATTCGGTCCTACATGTTCTCATCCGACCCTATTTAGTCCATTCAGTCCACTTTGTTCCATTTGGTCCATTTGTGTTCACTTCGATCCATTTTGATCTACTTTAGTCCATTTTTGTACACTTGCATATAGGGAGAAGACATGTTTAGGTTGAGAGTACCGATCCTAAATTCAAATATATATATATATATATATATATATACATAAAACTCGTAATATCTAAAATCTTAAGTATAATATTTATTATTGCTACACTTTTGTTGAGCCACATTAACATAGCATTTCAGTCCACTTCGATTTAGCTAAATTTAAGTGAAAATCTTTCTAAACATTAAGGTTATAAATGTACAAATCTAATATTTATGGTAGTTACTCATTTATTTTAACATCATTACTTTTAAATGAATTGCATGAGGTTGATTATATATTCAAGCAAAAAATAATAAAATAAATAAACGTGTGTGTGTGTGTGTGTGTGTGTGTGTGTGTGTGTGTGTGTGTGTGTATGTGTGTGTGTAATTGGACCAAATTGACCGTATGTACCAAATTGGATCGAATAGACCTAACGGGATCGAATTGACCAAATTGCACCGAATAGATCGAAGTGAAATGAATGGATCATATGGACTGAATTAGACTGAACAGGACTAAATTGACCAAAGTAGACCGCATGGACCAAATTGGCTAAATTTGACTGAATAGACCTAGGTGGACCGAATAGGCCTAAGTGAACAATATGGACCAAATTGGACCGAATAGACCCAATTGGATCTTGTGGACCAAATTAGACCGAATAGACCTAATTGGACAGAATAGACCTTTGTAGACCATATAGACCGAATTGGACTGAATAGATCGAAGTGGACAGAGTGGACCGGATTAGACTGAATGGACCAGATTGGCCGAACATGACAGCATTGAGCAAAGTATACCAAAAGGACTGTATAGACCTAACTGGACTGAATTGGCCAAGTGGAACGTATGGACCAAATTGGACGGAATAGACCTTTTTTTTTTTTTTTTTTTTTTTGAGAAACTGGACGAAATAGACCTAACTGAATCGAATTAGCCAAATTGGACTGTATAGACATAGGTGGACTGAATGGACCATATTGGACTGAATAGACCTAAATGGACAGAATGGACCAAATTGGACCTAAAAGACCTAGCTGGACCAAATTGGACCAAATAGACCTAGGTTGACTGTATGGACCTAATTGGACCGAATAAAGCGAAGTGGACGGAATGGACTGAACTGGAAAGAATTGACCAAAGTAGACCAAATGGTTTTGAATGGACCGAACATAACCAAATAGACCGAATTGGACTGAATTGACTTAAGTAGGCCGAATGGACCTAATTGAATTGAAGTGGACTAAAGTAGACCGAATTTGACCAAAATTGACCAAAGTGGACTAAAGTATACCGAATCAGACCAAATTGATGAAGTGGACCGAATGTCAATTTGTTATTAGCATAGCCAAAATTGTGTATGAACCAACTATGAACTAAAATTAAACCAAAACTGTTCCCTCATGCATTTCGGAGGTCATTTAGCTCTTTGTTCTGTGATACAAAATAAATCTAAATCTAAAGCATACCTAAAATTAATAAAACTAAATTCCATGTTTTTTTTTTTCTTTCTCTGGACTAGTCTTAATTGGAGTTTTTTTTTTTTTTTTTTTTTAATCTTTGAGATTGAGATGCTATTGGACCAGAATTTCGATGTAAGCACCAAATTTCTCCATTTGTTTTCTATGTATCAGTATATGGTTAGTGAATGTTGCTGCAATGCAAACAAAAGTCACAATCCAAACATGTCTTGAAGGAAACGAATCGACCCTATTTAAGATTTGATAACAACGATCTTATGGTCCAATGACTTCTTCAGATGTTTAATTCCTAGGAATATATCAACCCTATTTTTACTTGGAAAAGAAGAAAGAATGTACGATTTGACGTTACTTCTTAACACAATAAGATATTTAATGTATTCAATGTATGCAAAGTCCCTCTCACCATGTGTAAATCTTGTATGTATAAGATAATTCAAACATGTTAATTGTTGTGCTTGGTGCTTCTTGGCATTGGCTTTTTTGCCTTACCAACGATCCAATCCCTCTACATCCTTGAAAATCCTCCTAATCTACCAAAGTAGTGGCTGCTTTACTAGATAGACCGCCAAGCCACGTTTATGAAGGCAAAGTGGTGATGTTGTTGTGAAGGGATCATCAGGTTTCAACTTCAAGATATGGATTAAATATCAAACCCATCTAACAAGAAGAGGCATTAAGCGAAGACTTGCAAGCATATGAAGAACCTTAAATTTGCACACCACTCAGAGGACAATTTGTAAAGAAATGTTTTAAAGTAGTCAATGATCACAGTGAAATTGGAACAGGGTAATGGCATGAAGCGAAGACTTGGCTAAAGTTAACCAAGCAAAAGCTGATGACCAAGACTGAAATGTCAAAGTGTACAACACCTAGAAACACTGTAGGATCCCAATGTGAGCTCTGTCCATTATTTACTATTTAACATGATTACCATAACAGAAGTGAATGATCCACAATCACTACAGCCAGTAGTAGTAGCAGCTATACCAGTTCCAATTCAAACCAAGAAATTAGATGCACATAATGTAGTAATCAAAGTGAATAAGGTTTCAGTTAGTAAGTAAGGGTTGAAAAAGGTTTCAATTGGAAATGCAAAGCAATTTTGCATTGCTTAAGCAGTAGTGAACATATATCTTGAACCAGTAAGAAAATAAAACTGCAAGACACTTGTACCATTTATAAACTCCAAAAATTTTCAACATCTTCTCTCTCTCTCTCTCTCTCTCTCTCTCTCTCTCTCTCTCTCTCTCTCTCTCTCTCCAAAATGAACCGTTTCAGTTTCCTTTCTCTTAAACTATCAATGATTCCAAATCAATCAACGTCACTTTCAGGCTTTTGGGTTTCAATTCTTAAAATGTGGTTTAAAAGCAAAAACACCATTAGTTTCAATTCTTTTTTGTAACTCTATGAGATTTCCATATCTGTCAAATTGATTTATGGGACTAACTTCTTTTTAGCTTTAATGGATGGAAAAATCACATGACACTAATGTAATTAGTGGCGTGAATTCATTGGTGAGTCATCTTAATGTAATAATGTGAACTTCATGTGAGTTTCTTTCCATAAGAGCTAAAGTAAGTTAGTTTCAGTGCTCAATTTGGTGCACTTTTCAGATAATTGACAATTTTTATTGGGATGAAATTTGGTAATTGACATGAGTATTGCAAAAATTTAGCTATCCACGACAAACTACAATCTGCTTTGGTAGATTGCATACTCTCCAGCAGCACTTTAGCCTTTTAAAAAACTAAAGAGGAAAAGCACAAAGCAGTATCGTTCTGATCATAAAACTCTCACACAATATTTTTCACTCATTAGTTACACAATCCTGGTGAAATATGTTCAACTTTATACTGCACATGTAAGTGAGTCTCTAATCTCTTTAAACAGTCTACAATTGACACACTTAGCTTTTACTTTCCTGGTACTTTCCTCTTACTTTTACTTTACATTCATAACTAGTTCTTGCTTGAAAAATGTCACTGGCTATCTCTGCCATTATCAAGTGGAGCAAGTCAAAACCCTTTTACTCTTGGCTATAATTTGACTAGTCATTTGCCTATTCCATTCTTGAATTTTCATAAGCTTAGTAAAATCGTAATTAATCTGCCTGCATTTTCAGATGGATGCGCATGAGCAGATGTGTCACACCTTTATCCAAACCCGGTACCTTTTGCATGCAAAGTGAGCACTTTACCATGTGAGCTACATCCCCATGTTGATAACCTCTCTTAAACACAATTATAAAACACTCTAGCACACATAAAATTTTGACTTGAGAAACAAGTTTCGATCTCTTGAAGATTCATTCCAATCCATTTGAAAATTCATACATTTCAAGATTTGAACAAAGTGGATTTATTGATTAGTCAAGAAAAGACAACCAATGCATGCTACGTCACCTTATGCCTATTACCACTGGTTCGCCGCTTCTCCTCATAAATACTAATAATCTTAACAATCCCCACTCACCCTTTTACTCTCGACACACTTACTCTCAAATGGATCATCCCATTCCCAAAGGCACCATCATCTTCAGCACAGTCGGTAGGTCCAAATATGGCTTCCACATCTTCTCTCTCCATCTCCAACCCACCACTCTTGACCCAGGGCACCGCCTCATTGACGGTATCTCTATCAACTTCAACGGAATAGAGGATTAGCTGTTAATTTTGTCCCCAAGCTGTTAATTTACGTGTTAGTCATGTTAATGAGGAGACCTTTTCCGAAAGTTTAGGAAGTATTTGTTAATTTAATGTGCATATTCACATTCTAATGGAGGAGATACCATGTCCAAAAGTTAGGCCCCCGATCTAGAACTGAACTAAACTCATGGTATTGTAATTTTAGCTAACCAGTTTTTGTCTTTTTTTTTTTTTTTTTGAAAAAAAAAAAAAGATTTTATCTTAGAAAAATGTATTCTTTTCTCTAATGGCTTTAAAATTTGCCTCAATGAAATTTTCTATCTTAAGTTGTGTTGGACATTGAATAGGTTGTGCATCGGAGATGACATTAGGTAAATAATTTTTGATCCTCCATTATCATATATAGTACAAACTAGTCACATATTTGCTCAGTAGTTGAAATTTTTTGTATGATTTTTT
The DNA here is from genome assembly GCA_032878915.1 of Castanopsis chinensis. Taxonomy (NCBI): domain Eukaryota; kingdom Viridiplantae; phylum Streptophyta; class Magnoliopsida; order Fagales; family Fagaceae; genus Castanopsis; species Castanopsis chinensis. The sequence continues at coordinate 11,217,789 of JAVQMG010000105.1, forward strand.
AAAAATATATTTGATTTTGTAGATTAAATAATCAATATGTGTTATTTGAAATTCACTACAACAAACTTGACTTGTTTCAACCCACTTTCCTCGGGGTTGACTAAAAAGTGCCGAAACCATCACTAAACATTGGGGTGTGTAATTTGATTAGCTATATTCCGAGGGTCATTAAAATCCTCAAAATAAACCTATACAACCCTTGGAATAATCTATTAAAATTAGGCACACTCCAGTGCTAATTTTACCTCCAAATTTAAACATTTGTCAACGCATCCTATCACAACCTTTGATAGAAGACATCTCAAAATTTCCAACCCTTGAAATAAAGTCCAAAATTAAAATACAAAAGGGAAAACTCATTTTTTTTCACGCTCCACACTCAGAAACCACTCACACAATCAAAAAAAAATCTCTCTAAATCGATCTAAGCTTGTCTCAGAAAACTCAAAGATCAAAGCTCATCTTATCTCTGACGGGCTGATTGCGGTGGTCAGCTATCTCATCTCCGACGACAAGCGAGCCGTTGATAGACTTAGCACTCTTCACCACCCCATTTCCGATTACAGGTCTGTCTTTCTCTGTTTGTTTCCCGAGAAATTATGGAAATTACATAGCAGAACTATCCAAATTTTTTTTTTTGGTATTCTCTCTCGTTTTCTCTCTCTCCGTCGGTAGATATTTCTCTTCCTCACCATTGGTATAATTTGGGGGCTAGGATTTGGATTACATGTCCTTTGGTATAATTTGGGGGCTAGGGTTTGGATTACATGTCCTTTGGAATCTGAAGTATGGATTGGATCTAAGAGGCTTGAACATATTATATTGAAGAAATGCTTAAAAAGGAGTTTCTAAGTGTTAGCGGTGTGGTATAACAATAGTATAAATTTAAGTATGGGTTGGATCTATGAGGTTTTTGGTGGTGCTATGTTTGCTATTTTTAGTTTTCGTGCATAAATGCTCTAAATTATAATGAATGCAAATTATTAACCTTTACAAAAAATTGAAGAGCCTTTGAGTGCGCACTCACACGCACTCAAAGGCTAGTTATTATTTATCATTATGCTAAGACACAAAATTTTCACATTAAAAAAAGGACAATATTAAATTTCATATAGTAGGATATTTACAAAAAATGTTCATTAACAACTACTTGATAGATTAACTACCACTTCGCTCTCCTGAATTCATCCAATGTGCCTTCCATGCAATCTAACAAAATTGTTGATATATCACCCTAAAAAAATACAAAAAAATAGAGAGTAAGGCTTAAATGTAAGAAAAACAACAAAAAACAAAAAACATAGACAAAAATATATAATAACTAGTCGCTAACCCGTGCGACGCACGGGGCTCAAAACATATTATAACTTTGTTATAACCCATAATAGTGCAAAATGTTAAACCAAAAGCGAAATGGGGGAAAATATAAAGAGAATACAAATTGACTAAAAAAGGAATGAGAATCTTAACAAATTTAAGTTCAGAAAAAACAATTGCCGATGTAAATCCAAAGACAAAGGAAGTAAAATTCATAGAGGAGGAAAAGAAGCGTGACGTTTACAATTGACTAAAGCAATCTGGTTATCTAGGTAGATAAGGGATTGGATTGGAGTGAGATAAGGAAGGCAGCAATACATATATTTAATAGAGTTTTACTTGAACTAAACTATTGTAACACTTGATAAGATAATTACAAGGTGAAGAGAAATAATAAATATATAAGATATAAAATCTAAAATAAAAAGAATCTAAAAAAAAAAAATAGCGGTGACGTGGAAAATTGTGGAGCAAGCAGAGCTTCGGTTTTATATATATATATATATATATATATATATATATATATAGATTAATCAAACCCAATAACCACAAAAAAAAAAAAAAAAAAAACAAACAAAAACAAAAAACATAGACAAAAATATATATCATTCTCACTCTTTAAAAAAGAGTCATTAATTAGAGAAAATATTAATCAATTATCAAACTGACCAAACAAAAGAAAATATTGAGAAAGAAAAGTATTGTCCTATATTGTAGGCAGTATTTTCGAGGGAGTTAAAAGATTTTATTTTTCTTTCAAACTCTAAATTACATAAAAGAATAAGGTTTTTTGTTTTTTTTTTTTTTTTCCTAAACTCTAAGTTAGCATTCAAATAAATATTTTGTTGATAAAAAAAAATCAAAAAGTAATTTGAGTTCAAATAGAACTCATATTTTTTATTTGAAATATTCACGTTTAGAAATATGAGTTCAAATAGAAAATTCACTTTTAGAAATATAAGAAAATTACGTTTTAAAATACGAACTCATACTTAAATATTTCAGTCCAAATAGAAATCAAATAGTTTTATATTCAAGTTTTCAATATGAGTTCTAACATAAGTTCAAAACGTTTTCATGCTAATATGAGCTATATGACTTCAAAAGGTGAATATAAGAAGTTATATTTGAACAAAAAAATAGGAATATAAGAAAACGTGATGTGAAAGTGTTTATTTATTTAAAGTTAAGATAGTGACATGGAAAGAATAATGATAACAAAGTAAGGAAACCAAATATAGGAAAACAAATACTAAATGACAACTCATGAAAGCAAACGTAATACAAAGAATTCAATACGCATGAGGCGTTCTAAATAGAGGTCATAAAAGATACTTACATATTTGTTGTTGACTACACTTCAAGTCCAAAGTCCAAATAGGTTGTTGAAGATGGAGGACAGAACAAAATCTTTAAGATCAACACCCTAGTGCAAGTTTGTTGAAGTTATACCAAAATGTTGAAAATAAACACCCCAGTGCATGCTCCTTGAAGTTTAAATACCAAAATCTTAAAGATAGGCACCCCAATGCACGTTCATTGAAGAAATATGTGAAAGAAATTAATGGTGAGGTTGAAATATAAGGGCTATTTTACACAAATATTTGATTTGTTTCTAGAAAATAAGAAGCTGTTCATGAATTAGAAAATCAAAATAGAAGAGACCAAAGTATATTGACATACACATACCGTTGAGTAGAAGCAAATTTGAGTAGAGCAAATAGAAAAAATGATGATAATGGTGAAAAGAAGATTAACAGAATTGAGAGAATTAGAGAACTGAAGAAGAAGCAATTTGAGTTTGAAAATCAACGTGAATGTACCAGAAGTGTGGTCCTATTTTTGTACATAGTGTTTTACGTGGGAGTTTTCATTTAGAAAAATGATCCAATCAAATTGTGGTGATACGGTTAGCAATTTGAAAACCAACATGAGAATAGTAGTGTCTAAATTTAAGGGATATGGATGAAAAGTTATAGTCATAGTTTTATTGTATGAAAAATAAAGAAGAACTTTTATAATTAAAAAATAATAATTGTTATTAAAAATAATAAATAAAGAAGAATTGATTTGAAAAAAAAAACGTGAAGGGAGCATGAGTTAGAAACGTGAATTCAAAAGAGGGAAAAAAAAAGGAGTGAAAAAAAAAAATAAATAACCAACTTAAGGGAAGTTAGACATGGGTTTAAAAAAAATGAAATAGATAACCAAAAAAATGAAATAGGTTTTCTCTTTTTACTTTTTAAAAAGAAGTTAAGAAAATAGTTTAAATAAATTGTAATATATATATCTATTTAGTTTTTTTTTTTTTTAGTTTTTTTAGTTTTTATTTACTTTTTAAAAAAATAATAACAAACGTTTAGTTGATTTAAAGAAGTGGGTTAGTGGGAGAGTAATTCTATTTTGTAGGTAATGTTTTAGTGGGAGTTAAAGATGTATTTTTACTTTGTTGTCCTTTAGTTCTGTCTCTACTTAAATTTAGAGATATAGGAATATTTTGGAACAAAAAAAAATCTGATCCAAATAGGTGCAACTGCTTAAATAATAGTATAGATTACTTTCTGTTTAACTTAATTAATTTAAGTTAACTAGTTTAATTTTAGTTAGTTAATCTAACTTATTGAATGGGCAATGGGCTACTGGGCTTCTTTCAAAAAAAAAAAAAATGGACAGTGGGCTTCAATAATTTTGGCAAGGTCAAGCCCCGTTTCAAACTTTATATTATATATTTAATATAAAATATAATATAATAATATATTTCGGTTCAGTTCGGTCGGTTCGGTGCATTCAAATTTGCCATCGAAAACCGAACTGAAATTTTCTGTTTTTTATATAATAAAACCGAAACCAAACCGAATCGAAACCGAATCGAAATTTTTGCAACGGTTCAATCGATTTGAAGCAGTTTTTTCGGTTCCTCGGTTTTTTGCACACCCCTAATTTGGCATTTTAAGTGGCTAAATTCCTTTAGGAGGGAAAAAATATTAAGGACAAAACCAAAAAAAAAAAAACTATTCTTTAAGATAAATTATTCTTTAAATTAGTTTCTTACCTTGTGTGTGAAATGCACACATGTCATCATTCTTTCTTAATTGTGTGAAATGTTTGGTAAGAATAAATATAACTATAACTTTCCATTTTGTGTATGTTCTTTTATTAGCATATTGTTAACATTGGTAGGATATTAGTTCGTTTTTTTACATAGTATATAGTCTTCTATTTTAACATATTTTTCATTCTTGAATTTTAAATTTCTTAGGTCCATGCCTTGGACCTGCTATAATTTTTTACTTTTTATTTATTTATTTATTTATTTATTTATTTTAGTATATAGTCTTCCATCAGCTGTTTTCCCATTAGTGGAAGAGGGTTACTAATAAGCTTGTTGAGTTTCTTTTGGAAAACCTTCAGTAAAGGGTTCTGTGGACTTGCTTTATGAAGTGGTTTGTTTGCAAATATGGGTTGTTACAGAAGGCTCATGTTTGTGACTTGTATGTCATGTTACAAATGTAGTCATCTTCTTTGCTGCATCATTTTTCTCTATACAGGTTTTTGAGCCTTCTGAGCTTGAAAGTATATGCATCTGCTTTTTATTTCCCCTATTTTGGTTATGGGGGTTGCATGCAATGTAATAAGTTCAGAGCCTCATTAGGTTTTTCTGTACCTTTTGTTGTTATTCTACTCGGTCCATTTTTTACCCTTAAATAATTTCATATTCCCATGCTCACTGAGTTTTGTTGAGAATAGTTCCAGAAGCTTCAGAAGTTCCAAAGGTCAGCAGAGTGTTAAGCCCAATGGCTAGTTTGCAACGGCTCCTTCAATGATTCAAACAAAACGATGTCGTGTAGATAATGAAGACTTGTTTACAATGAAACGCTGCGTTTATGTTTAATGAAACGTTGCGTTTCATGTGTCTAACATTATGCTATTGGTACGCTGCGTTTTGTATAAGATATTGTTGATGTAAGCTGCGTCAGTTAGGCAGTTATTAAGAAGTTGTTAGTTCCTAATTTCCCTCCACCATTCACAGATCAATCCTGTGATTTTAGGAACTCTGATCTGACAGTTATTGACTCCTGTGTATATATATATTGTACATGAGTGCAATGAAAAGCTAAGCAATTATATTTCCTCCAGAATTTTAGTCTTCTCTCTCTCTGAAATTTTCTCTCTTTTCTCTTTGAGTTTTGTAGCTTTTCTTTGAGTGTGTTACTGTGTGAACACCATTACTGCTTTCTGTTAAGCTTGAGCTGAATCTTTTCATGGTATCAGAGCATCGATCTCAAGGTCCAACAATGGCAGAAACCAATTCAACATCAACTTCCTCTTCTGTACCTTCAACCGCACCTTCATCTTCTTCATCCATCAATCTCACTAATCAGCCTCTACTGTTGCTATCAAACATGTCAAATATGATGACTATTAAACTTGATTCTTCCAATTACATTGTTTAGAAGCATCAGATTTCCATGGTATTGGAAACATACTCTATGCTTGATCTTCTTGATGAAGTCCCTCTTGTTCCTGAGAAATTTCTCAAGGATCTTTCTGGAGCTATTACCTCTGTACTTAATCTGGATTATCTCATCTGGAAGTCAAAGGAAAAGGCATTATTGACCTTCATCAGCTCCACCCTAACTCCTTCAGTCTTGGCTATCACCGTTGGTTGTTCATCTGCTCAAGAAGTATGGAAGGCTCTTGAGCACAGATTCTCTTCAATTTCACGATCTCATGTGATGAACCTCAAAGGTGAATTGCATAATGTGAAGAAAGGATCTGATTCTGTAGATTCATATTTGTAGAAGATTAAAGTGATTAGGGATAAACTGATGGCAATAGGTGTTCTTTTGGATGATGAAGAGCTACTCCATGTAGCAATCAAAGGTCTCCCAAAGGAGTTTAGTGCATTCAGGTTTGCCATTAGAACCAGAAGCACAAAAATAAGTTTTGATGAACTGGCTACTCTGTTGAATGCAGAGGAAGAGTCATTGAATGAAGGTATGGAGTTCAAAGACTCCACCTTTGCAATGGCAGTTAACTCCACACTAAGATTCAGTAACACTGGTGGTTTTCATACCTATAATCAGTCAAACTACACTAATAGAGGTAAAAGGAGAGGCAACAATGCCAGAAGCCGAGGCAGGGGTCTAGGTCCATCTTCAAGCCACCAGTTTAATCATTTTTCACCACAGCCTCAAGGTCCCAATGCTAGAGCAGAGAGGCCAATATGCCAAATCTGTGGGAAAGCAGGTCACACTGCCATTAACTGCTACCATAGAATGGATTATGCCTATCAAGGCAAGCATCCACCCACAAAGTTAGCAGCCATGGTCACTGCATCCAACCATATGTTGACTCAGGATCAACCTTGGCAAGCAGACAGTGGAGCCACTAATCATGTCACCTCTAGCCTCAACCATCTAAGTTTCCCTAAACCTTACACTGGTCAAGAACAACTCACAGTTGGGAATGGACAGAATTTACCTATCACTCATATAAGTAACTCCATAATTCCCTCCAATTCTGCTATCAAACTTAGAAATGTGTTAAGAGTTCCCTCTATTGCTTCTAACCTTGCATCTGTTCACAAAATTTGCTATGATAATAACTGTAGTTGCTACTTTGATGCAAATACATTGTTAATTCAGGCCTTGGCCACGGGGACAATTCTTTACAAGGGCAAGAGTGAAGATGGTGTTTACCCCATCTACCCTCACAAAGCCACTAAGCTTCTTCTTCCCCAAAAATTGTGTAACTCCATCCAGTTGTCTCATTCTTACTGGCACTTGTGGCACAATAGGCTTGGTCATTCTAATTCCCTAGTTCTTAAACATGTTTTACATAATAATGGAATGTCCTCTCCTAGTAGTGTTAATCTTGCTAATTCTTGTATTCATTGTCTTCATGGCAAGATACATAGACTTCCATTTCCTAGTTCTAGGTTTGTAGCTACATCTCCTTTTGAACTTGTACATACAGATCTATGGGGTCCTGCACCTCTTGATTCAATAAATGGCTACAAATATTATGTCATCTTTATTGATCATTTCACTAGATTTACATGGATGTACTTGCTCACCAATAAATCTGAAGTTTACTCTAAATTTGTCTTGTTTCATGCTATGATCAAAACACAATTCTCATCTACTCTTAAAATTCTCAGATCAAATGGAGGTGGTGAGTTTACCTCTAAATCCTTTGAGTCTTTCTTGTCTTCAAATGGGATAAAACACCAGATTTCTTGTCCCTACACTCCTCAACAAAATGGTTTAGTTGAAAGGAAACATAGGCACCTAATTGAAACCACAATCACCTTACTTTCACAAGCCTCTCTCCCTTCCACATACTGGTCCTTTGCTATTCAATCTGCCTTAACACTCATCAATCTCCTTCCAACAGCTTCTTTGGACTTCATGTCACCTTGGCTTAAACTCTATGGTCATAATCCTGATATTTTTTCTCTTAAAGTTTTTGGCTGTGCTTGTTACCCTTACTTAGACCCTATAATCAACATAAACTTAATCATAGAACAGCTGGATGCATCTTCTTAGGCTATTCCAATGTTTCCAAGGGTTACTTGTGTCTTGATCTACACACTAACAAGTTGTATACTTGCAGGCATGTCTTGTTTAATAAGCACAGATTCCCTTTTCCTCTAACATCTCCTTCTGTCACACCTTCTCCTTCACCTACTCCAGATATGTGGCTTTCCAATCTCTTATACCTCCACTCATCCAATCAACCCTCTATCCTAGGTCCCTACACATCCACTCCATCTTATGTTCCTGCTCCTATCCCATCTGTACCTAGTCTTACTTCTAGTCCTTATTCTCATTCTCAACCTATACACTTACCTACTGCATCAGCTCCCTCTCTTTCACTTCCACCTGCATCACATACTTCATCACACCCTTCACAAGCTGCATCACATACTTCCCCACATACTTCCCACACTACTTCACCAATTTCCTTACCAAATACTTCTACTGTTGTCCCTGTCATTTCCCATCCTATGCCAACCAGGTCTCTTTCACTTCCACCTGCATCACATTCTTCATCACATCCTTCACAAGCTGTTTCACATACCTCCTCACCACCTACTTCCACTGTTATCCCTGTCAATTCCCACCCTATGACAACCAGGTCTAAAAATGGTATTACTAAGCCTAAACTGTGTTTTAATACTATGCTTGATTACATTCACACTGAACCACCATCCTACAAGGTTGCTTCTCAGTTTACCCAATGGGTTCAAGCCATGGATACTGAATTTTCTGCTTTACAAAGACAGAAAACTTGGTCTCTTGTTCCTGCTCCCTCTGGTATCAATTTGGTGGATTGTAAATGGGTGTATAAGCTGAAATTGCACAGTGATGGCACTATTGCTCGCTATAAAGCCAGGTTGGTTGCCAAGGGCTTTCACCAACAGGCAAGTGTAGACTACACTGAAACATTCAGCCCAGTTGTGAAGCCAGCTACTGTGAAATTAGTCCTTTCCATTGCCGTGAGTCTTCATTGGCCTCTTAGGCAATTAGATGTTTCCAATTCCTTCCTCCATGGATTTCTAAAGGAGGAAGTGTACATGGAGCAACCACTAGGCTATGTGAATCACCACTTCCCTCATCACGACTGCAAGTTACATAAATCCTTGTATGGCTTGAAACAAGCCCCTCAGGCCTGGTTTGACAGATTTGCCTCTCAATTGTTGCATCTTGGTTTTAAAGCTTCCATGGCAGACTCATCTTTGTTTGTCTGTCACTCTCATCAGATCATTATCTATCTCCTGGTGTACATTGATGATATTATCATCACTGGAAACTCTTCTTCCCAGATCTCTCATCTGGTCACTGCTCTTAGTCAGGCTTTTGAGCTTAAAGATTTGGGTAGTCTCTCCTATTTCTTAGGCATTCAAATTATGCCTTCCAGGTTTGGGCTTACCTTATGTCAATCCAAATATGCCTCAAATATTCTTCACAAGTTCAACATGGAGAATTCCAAGCCCACAAAGACTCCTTGCTGTCCCAATGTACGCCTTACCCCTTTTGATGGTTCTGCCTTACCAGATCCCTCTGAATATAGGAGTTTGGTGGGTGCTCTCCAATACTTAACTTTCACCTGTCCTGACTTAGCTTTCAGTGTGCATCAACTTTGTCAATTTATGCATCATCCCACCACTACTCACTTGGAGGCAGCCAAGCGTGTTCTTCGTTATGTGAGAGGTACTCTCCATTTTGGCATACACCTTGCTCCTGGTCCTCTTACTTTCTCAGCCTTCTCTGACGCGGATTGGGCTGGCGATCCTACTGACAGAAAGTCTACTACTGGCATGTTAATTTTCCTTCGTTCCAGCCCAATCTCTTGGTTTTCCAAGAAACAATCAACTGTTTCGCGTTCATCCACGGAGGCAGAGTATCGCGCCTTGGCCTCCATCGCTACTGAATTAGCTTGGCTTCGCACACTCTTTAAAGACCTTAGGCTATTTCTTCCTCACATTCCCATTCTTTGGTATGATAACAATTCCGCTATTGCTCTGGCCTCTAACCCTGTGTTTCATTCCAGAACTAAACACATTGAGGTTGACTACCATTTTGTGAGGGGATTCGTTCTTCGTAGTACTTTGGGGATTAAGTTCATCTCTGGCCGTGACAATTTCGCTGACATCTTTACAAAACCCTTGCTTGGTCCTCATTTTTTGGTTCTGCATCGCAAACTCTTGGCTGACTCTGCCTCGAGTTTGAAGGGGGATGTTGAGAATAGTTCCAGAAGCTCCAGAAGTTCCAAAGGTCAGCAGAGTGTTAAGCCCAACGGCTAGTTTGCGAAGGCTCCTTCAACGATTCAAACAAAACGATGTCGTGTAGATAATGAAGACTTGTTCACAATGAAACGCTGCGTTTATGTTTAATGAAACGTTGCGTTTCATGTGTCTAACATTATGCTATTGGTATGCTGCGTTTTGTATAAGATATTGTTGATGTAAGCTGCGTCAATTAGGCAGTTATTAAGAAGTTGTTAGTTCCTAATTTCCCTCCACCATTCACGGATCAATCCCGTGATTTTAGGAACTTTGATCTGACAGTTATTGACTCCTGTGTATATATATATTGTACATGAGTGTAATGAAAAGCTAAGCAATTATATTTCCTCTAGAATTTTAGTCTTCTCTCTCTCTGAAATTTTCTCTCTTTTCTCTTTGAGTTTTGTAGCTTTTCTTTGAGTGTGTTACTGTGTGAACACCATTACTGCTTTCTGTTAAGCTTGAGTTGAATCTTTTCAAGTTTTGGTTATTGCCAGGCTGTCAGAGTTCCTCAGTAACATGCATATAAGGTGAACAGATGTTGTTTTATAGTCTAGAGTAAGTATGAAGTTAAGACTTGGATTCTGCTTTCCATACAAGTATTTGTACATTAGGACTTGACCTGTGGATTAATTTTTTGATGTTCCTTAATTTTAGGAAATTTTTTATTCCAAAAAGAGCTCAAACTAATAAATAAAAGTAAATTTGTATACTGTGTACCCATGGTGCAAGGGTTTTACCTGACCTCTACTTGGAATGCATTAGCAGTCATTGACATGCTAGGTATATTGAGCAAAAAGTATCAGTCTTTGACAAATAATGGCTTTGTTGGCCATCAGGAAAGTTTTCAATGATGGCATGCTCTCGTACACACCGAATCCAAAGGATTGTCGTGATGTTATAAACTTATAATACCACCTTAGCACTGTGGTTTTGCCAAAAAACTGGTTATCAGTTGCACCAGTTTCATCAATTGCAAAAAGTCTCTTAATTGCTTGAACCTGTATTCATATTGCAGGATATCTAATGATATGAAAAATCATGCGCCACCTCAATTGCTGAGTTCTTTTCAAATGCTAGTGTGGCACTCCAGTTGTTTTTGAGGTATGATGTAATGGAGATATTTATATGCTTTTCTAAGATTTGTGTATGTTGATGGTTGCTCAGTTGGACCCTAGAAGTGACCTTCAATGTCTCTTTGCTTTACAAATATATATTTTGGTTCCATTGCCTCTGCTGCCTAGTTGTATTTATTCACCTTTCAATGGTGAGATGTTTGATTCTACCTGTTATTGGGGTTGGGAATTTTAGGTTTCGGTATTTTTTTGGTCCAAGAAAGTGATTAAGAGTTTACGTCTTGGTGTGATGTCAAGTGCCTTCCACAAAAAGTAACAAGTTGTGGGTTTGACCTTGATATTTGACTTGATGATTGGTTCTTATTTCTAAGTTTATATTGATAACTTGGATTGACATGAAATTATTGGACGGTTCTTACAACTCATGCCAAATGAAATATGCAGTAATAGTTTATAGGTCATAAGCTTTTGTTAGGATATAAATTTACCATACAAATCAGGTTTCAAGATTCTTCTACAAATCTGTGAATCCTAGGAATTCTTTCTCCATGTCCCGTCTTTTTAATTAATTTATGATTAGAAAAAACAACAGGAAAAAGTCAAGATGAAGAAATTGTTTTTTTTTTGGTTTTTGTTTTTGTTTGTTTTTGTTTTTAAAGTAATATTTTTTAGTCATTGTTCTATGAACCTCTCAATGCTAACGCAAATTTGCTTGCTGGAGGGGACCAAAACATGGAGTGTTGGGCATGCTATACTATTTATCAAGGTGCATCTTCTATCAAAGTAATAAAATCGTCATGCATTGGATGGGTATGTTTGAGAGGTCTCATCAGCTGTCTATTTATGGGATAATGATTTTTAGTAGTAGACATGCAAATAGCCGTGCTGTTGCCTAGCTATGTGGTTCCCCATCACCAACAGTGATATATTTGGAATTGTTTATATAATTGTTTTTTCTAGCTTCCATTCTTGTCAATATGGAGCTGTGATGACATGTTCTGGGCAACATTGTCTGAGGTTTTTTGTATTCTAATCTGAATTTTCCTGCTGTTTGAGGACATTGCATCTTGCGGGATGTAAATGGGGTTAAGAGCTCCCTAAAATCAATAGCTTTTACAGATACTCATATCAGTTGTTATACATGAAAGACTAGCTTCCTCTCTCGCTCTCTCCTTGTTTACTAGCTCAAAAATGGTAAGAGTTTCAAATAAATATTTTGGTGCAAAATATAATAAATTAGCTGTTTTTAATTGTGTACTTATAGTCATTAAAAATATACGAATGGAGATTAAACTCTTGATTAATGTATAACTTGGGCAAAAATATTATTTTCGGTCTTGAAATATAATCTATGATTCTATAATTATATATTTTTCCTTAAAATTTATAATTTCCCTCATCTATCTATTTTTGTTATGTTTTCCATTGGTGTGTATAACAGAGTGCATATTTTGAGAATCAAAATAGAATAAAGACTATGTTTTAGAAATAGAAACTTTGTCTTTGTAAATTGGTTTACATTTTAAACCTGTAAAAAAAATTAACAAGAGTCGATGAGAACAACAGTTGTAGAACATTTTAATTGTCCGTGGACAGAAATAAAACCTTTTAAATCTTAAAAATGAGAATCAAAGTAGAAAGTGAGATAATTAAATAAAACCTGCAGGTGCCATTGGTTTCACCAGCCGCTTCCTTACATGGAAATCTTGAGCTGATTAGAATTGAGAAGGTGACAAGTGCATATGCAATAGTGGCGAAAGACTTGAAATGTGCTTGTTTGTGCCATCAAAATGCTCTCAGTCTGTAGTCTCACAATTCGATCTTATTAGGCCAATCTTTTATACATAATAAACTTTAATTGGAGGGTTGCTTTAAGATATTACACTTTAATTAACATTGTTTTGAAAGCTATACTATAGGCCAAATTTTACAAATACAAACCTTGTGAAATTTAAAGATAGAATCCTCGACCTTAAAATCCAATGCTGCTGTGAAACAATGTATAGCTTGCTGAAATTTGCCGAAACCATTTAGGCAACATCACTCATGCATGGACTGAGAATCTGGGATCAATGTAAAAGGCGATCCTTTTTGGGCTGAAGCCAAAGCAATACTCTTGGTTGTTCCTAGTGCAGTATATGCTGGTTTGGAGTTTGGATTACATCATTTTTGTTGAAGGTAACACCATAAATGTTATTGGATCCATTCAAAATTCATATTATTCTGCAATATATATATATATATATATATATATATATATATATATAACTAGCTATAGAAGAGACTAAACCTTCTGCCAACTTTTTCTCCATTAACAATTAACCATGCTCTAAATCAAATTGAAAATATACCCACCATAACCATACTTTGCAAAATCACAAGCAACATAGCTTGTACAAACTAATATAGAAATTACACAAGTGTGCATGGTCAGAATAGAAGTTCTATGAGTTACTCGCTATCAGTAAAATCTGCATTGATTAGATCATCGCCATCTAGTTGTTTTTCCGTTTAATCTAATGGCTTGTTTGGATGTTTAAAAATGGAGGGAGAGTAGAGTAGAGTAGAGTAGAGGGAGGGAGAGTAATTTAATACCCTTGTTTGGAAGTTTTTTAAGGAATGGGGGGGAGGGATTTGGAGGGGTTTCAACTCCCTCTAACCCCTCATTTTTAATTCCCCCAAATTGGAGAGATTTGGAGGGAGAGTGGAGGATAAAAATGTTTGATCAAATGAATTACCAAATTTGCCCTTACTATATTAACAAAATTACAAATGAAAAGACTAATTACTCCCTTCCCCCTTACTTAATTTTAAAAACATCCAAACAAGGTGGAGGATAATCATTCCCCTCTACTCTCCTTCCCACTACTCTCCTCTCCTCTACTTCCCTCTACTCTCCTCCATCTCTAAACTTCCAAACATGCCATAAATGACCCAAGTGCAGTAAGAGAAGCAACCCAACACCAAGTTGGCTGGACTAGCTATAGATTGACTATTGCAGGAAAGGGTATCCAGATAGAACTCCAGCATAAGATTTATTTATAAGAATATTATGGCTTTAGAAAGATCTCACAAACAAATATTATGAAGGGAAAAAAAAATTCAGAAAGAAAAATAGCCAACAGCACATGAGAGAACACAAAAGATTTACGTGGTTCGGTCTTTGACCTATATCCATGGCAACGACAAGGAAAAAGTTTCGCTAACAAATATGAAGAGTGCAAAGGTGCTGTAGAACCATTCTCACAAAACCAAAACCCAATACACCCAAATAGGTTAGGTTTACAGTACTAATAAAAAATGTGAATGTTTCCATTTTTAAAAAATAAAAATCCAAAAACATAGATACTTGAAACGTTGAGATTTTAGAAAGAAAAGAAAGATGTAGGTTCTTTGTTGAACGTGGTAGCATCATTGAAGTTACCAAAATGAAGATATAAATGCATTTTTCAGTTTATATACAAATTAGAACAAAAACAAAGGGGGAAAGCAGCTAGTTCCACTAATGGTCTAAATTTTTCTTGATATATATATATATATATATATATATTTGTTATTTCTCGAATAGATTCAATAATTATAGTTAGCTAAGATAGTTTGGATTTTAGGCTTATTCAAACTCATTCTAATAATAACCCCTTATTTATATTTTTGGGCTCTTCATGTCTTCTGTTAAGAACTAAAACTTGCTATATCTGGATTGAACAAAACCAAATTCTCTTCAAAACAACAATTTTTGCAAATACATACCTCATCACTTGGCATGGCATGACGGTGCTAGCACCGGTTTTAGTGTCTAAGCTCATTAAAAAATAGAGCACTAATTTTCAAAATCCCAGAGACAATGACATGACTCAAAATTCAAGGATCATTTTAAGGTCTATAGTAGTACAAATTGAAATTAAAAAAAAAAAATGATAAAAAAAAGCATTGTACAAATTCAAAAAACAAACTTGATAGTAGAAATGAAAAAAATAATTTACGCTTTATATTTAATAAGTTTGGGTTCATTTGGATTGAGATTGGACTTTAGATCTCGCCTTACTCCAGGAGTGACCAACACCATATCGTTAGTTTACAAATTTTTTCTAAAAAAGGGCATATATGTTATTGTAGTTTTAACCAATGGTTTTTAATTTTTTTTGTTTTTTTTTTATTTTTTAATAAAAAAATAGATTAGATCTTAGAAAAATAGTTTTATTTTCTCTCATGGTTTTAAATTTCGCTTTAATGAAACTTTCTTCTCAAATAGTAGTAGTGAGCGTTGGATAGGTTGTGAAAGATCATGCTTCTAAACCGAATCTAAAATGTAATGCCAATGTCTACCATCCTAAAAGGTCTTTTGAGTTGTTGAATGCATTGAAGACCAGAGGGATAATTTATGAACTTTTATTTTTGAAGTGACAGAAGAAACCTGCATTGGATGAACCATAGGAGATTTAGATATATCTTCATTATGATTTTGAAATTATTTTTTACATTGATTGCTATTTTGTTTAGCACCTGGGAATTTTAATAGTTTTCTACGTTGAGTATCTATTTTTTTTTTAAAATGTGTCCACACATATGCAACCTAACAAGGACTAGATATTATTCTGTATGAAAATGTAGCATTCTAATCATTAATTACTGATTAGTGTACAAAAATATGCTTATAATTTATTAGCCTCTATGCATGCGCATTGCACATGCTTAGAGACTTTTCTATTTTTTTTATTAAAATTTTTTAAGCAGTAACTGTAATTTCTTTTTTGAACGTGTGATTAAAAGGTTAGGAGTTTTCTTAGTAAAACAAAAATAAAAATAGTGGTGTTTTATTTGGATGAAAAAGGAATTAAAAAAATGACAAATTTTAGGAAATAAAAATATTAACATTAAGGGGAAAAAAGTCTAAATTTTAGGAGTTTCCTTTTTGAATTTAAAAGGATAGTAGCTATAGGTGTTGTAGAAAGTATAGATAGATTGGTTATTTGTTTGACATTTATGACCCAATTTTTAAGAGAAGTTACCCTTCATCAATGAGGGTATTTTTGAACGACATAAAAGTTCAATTTAAATAAGGGAATCCTCTTATATATAATATACGTTAAGTTCATGTCCATGTTTTATAAATGTTTTAATAGTGTGTGGAAAAAAAAAAAAAAAAAAAAAAAAAAAAAGGAACATGAATACATTAATACCTAGAAAAGAGAACATGAATACATCTCTTGACCATGAACACGACATTGTTTATAGGTGTCACGTGCATTACTAAATGTCACACTTGTATTACGGCGTTGTATGTTTTCGGTCTTGGTCCCATAATGGATTGGACCAGACTTGACTGAATCGGACCAAACAAAACAGTAATTAACAATATTTAAATTTTAATATTTTGTATTTATATATAAAAAAAAAAAAAAAAAAAAAAAAAAAAAAAACCAAAAATCTCATCACCCATGATCTCACTCTCATTCTCTGTCCCACTTGTTTTTGTGGTGTTGTTATTCATGATAGACTAGGGGCTAGCTATGCTTAGGCAGCTGCTTCCTCTATGGCTCTCACCTCGCTTAATTGCTTAAAAATGGTAAGATTTTCAATCAAACAATTAGATGTAAAATATAATAAAAAGATTGGTCTTTCTTACTTTTATAAAATTCTAGACATGAAAATAATATGAAAGTAGATGATATAAACTCTTGACTAGCATATAATTTTAACAAAAATATTCTTTTTGGTCTTGAAATATAATCAATATTTCTATTCTTTCCCATATAAGTTAAGAGGTTCAATTCCTGTTCTTGAAAATTTATAATGTCCATCTATCTATTTTTGTTATTTTTATTTTATTTTTTTGTCTATGTGTAATGGAATGCATATTTTAGGGATCAAAAATCAAAATAGAATCAAGACTATTTTAGGAATGAAAAAAAGTATATCTTTGAAATATGGTTTAGATTTTTTTTTTTTTTTTTGTCATTTCATTAATTAAAAAAAAAAAAACGTAATAAAGTTGGAGGAAAACACCAATTGTTTATGGAAGAACGAGAATGAAGATAAAAATTGATTATATTTTAACCCATAATGAATTATCTCCAACGTTCCTTCTATTGTAATGCTTGAGATAGGAATCTTGAGCTCATAAAAACTGAGAAGGTGACAGGCGCATAGGCAATAGTGGCAAAAGACTTGATATTCGCTTTGTTTGTGCCATCACAATTCACAATGCTCTCAGTTTTTACTTTCTTTCATAATTTGATATTATTAGGCAAGTCTTTTATAAAGAAACAACTTTAATTAGAGGGCTACTTTACCCAATCTGTAATGTTCCACTGCAAACATTACTTTAACCATAGAATAGTACACTATAGGGAACACGAGGTGTAATGGGATCCTATAAGATATTACACTTTAATTAACATTTTTTTGAAAGCTATAGTGCTATACTATAGCCTATAGGCCAAATTTTGCCAATTCAAACCATGTGAAATATTTGAAAGATGGAATCATCATGACCCTAAAATCCAATGTTGCTGTGAGACCAAACAATGTATACCTGCAATCTGCTGAAACCATTTAGGCAACATCATTCATGCATGGATTGGGATCGATGTAAAAGGTGATCCTATTTGGGCTGAAGCCGAAGTGGCATTCTTGGCTATTTCTAGTGCAATTATACAAGTGTGCATGGTTAGAATTGTTCTATGAGTTTACTCGCTATCAGTAAAATCTGCATTGATTAGATCATCGCCATCAGCTACTTTACCGATTGATCAAAATGACCCAAATGTAGTACTAGAAGAGTTCTCACAAATAATTAAAATGAGCGAAGAAAAAAAAATAGACAACCACACAAGAGAGAACACCAAGGATTTATGTGGTTCGGCCTTTGGCCTATATCCACAGACAGCGACAAGGAGAAAGTTTCACTAACAAATATGGAGCGTACAAAAGTGGTGTAAACCCACTCTCACAAACCCAAACCCCAATAAACCCAAATAATTAACTCTATATCAAAGAGTTCTCTCTCAACTATAACATAATTCAAGGCCACACAATAGTGGCCGTCCATGCAAAGAAGTCAATCCGAAAAAGCTAATAGACAATCCAATTCAAATTCACATCAACATTGACTACCACAGTTATATAATTTCTTAATTCAGGACAGCCATTGCATCTTTAATGGCTTGGATAAAACCATCAGAGATGGCATCCATGACCTTTTAGCCTCTACATTCTCCTTGTCTAGCTAGGAACACGTTCTTCTAACTCTTTTAGTTGCTTCTAGTTTGGTAGAAAACTGAGTCAGCTTGATTCTTTGGGTCTATTCCTTGTCTTCCTTTTGCAAATTTTTCAGCTTCTGTAACCATCCTATCCACCTGCAACATTTTTATTTTGTACATACAAATATGGGGTTTAGTAAAATAATTAGGTTACTAATATAAAATGTGAACGTTTCCATTTATTTTTTATATATTTATTAATCGAAAAACATAGATGCCTGAAATGCTGAGATTTCAGAAATAAAAGAAATATGTAAGTTCTTTGTAAAACATGGTAGCGTCATTGAAAGGGGTAATAAATAAATAAAAAATAGAAAAAAAAGAAGCTCCTTGTGCTACAATATAAATTATAAGAAAAAAAAAATTGAAGTTACAAAAATGAAGACATAAAAGCAATTTTCAGTCTATATACAAATTAGAACATAAATAGGGAGGGGGGAGGGGGGTGGGGAGGAATTCGCAGCCACTACTAATGGCTATTGTTCTAGAACTACAATATAAGAAAGCAGCATATTCCACAAATGGTCTAAATTTTTCTTGAGATATATATATATATATATATATTAGTTATTTATCAAATAAATAAATTAGTTATAGTTAGCTAAGATAGCTTGGGTTTCAGGCTTATTCAAACTCATTATAATAATATCTCAAGCCACAACATTTTCAACCACCGGATTCTAATTCATGCCTTCTGTTAAGAACTAAAACTTGCTATATCTAGTTTGAATAAAAACCAAATTCTCTTTAAAACAACAGTATTTGCAAATACATACCTCATCACTTGACATGGTGTGATGGTGCTAGCACTTGTTTTGGTGTCCTAAGCAAAAGCTTCCAAGGGATTTGTTGTCCCTCATGATCTCTCTCTCACCCTTTTTTCAGAGAGATAAATACCTCTCCCTCACCCTAATAGACATTAGTCTCTTCACTGATCTGTGTTGAAAGTTGGTGAAGTTGTGTTCCTTGGGATAATCTTTGTCATTACACCACCCAAAGTTTCAAGTCCTTCTACGGTGAGACATTCAAGAGCACAATGTCAATAACTTCTCTAGCTAAAAAACACTAGTCCAAAAATAAGTATTGATGCCTTAACAATAAGTGCAAGTTCCAATAAGTATTAAAATAGACAATATCAGAAATAGAGAGCTCTACTTGTTTTTTATGTGGAGAAAAATAGAATGATCCCAAAACAAGAAAATCACCTTAGTTGTTGACTTGTTGCACTTGTTCATATGGCTCTGAATATGCCTCAATATATACACATCCTTTCATTCTGTGTTTCCAATTCAATCTATATCCAATTCAAAAGTGATAAGAGTCAAAAACATTACAATTTGAGTTACTAAAAAGGATTAGGATAGTTTATTAACATTTTTGTGGTATATGTATATATGAAAACATTATGATTTGAGCAGAGTAAGGCCAACCCTCCCCTTTTTGTTGTTGACTTTGGAATATTTATTACACTTTTTGTTTAATTTGGAAGCAAATTGATTAACTCAAGCACCATGGTGTTGATAAGCACAAATTGGAAACCTCGATTCGAGTAGATTTACCTCATCAATATCTTTGAAGTAAATCTTTGTATCTCTTAAGAAAGTTTCAACTGGTGCTCAAAGCCTATGAGAAAGTTAATTGTAGTTGTAATCCAGTGAACTTAAGCAGGCAAGTAGACTACCAGATGAGAAAAAAAGAGAGTTCAAAATCCAAAGAAAGAAAACTAAAGTGATGGAGATAAAACAAATACAGTGATATTACAAAAAAAGAACTATCCATTTCATGTGAGAATTCAATTGGTTAACTCTATATTTTCATTTAATTGATCCTATCTTTGTATCCAAATAGTGTGCTTAAAGTAAAACCCATCACAACACTTCTGCATGTCCAAACTAAGTTATCATTGTACAATGAACAAAAATTAGACATAATGTAAGAACCCAAAAACCACACTGGATATTGTTGTTTGTTGATAAAAATAGGTAGTAGTAATACACTGTTAAAGCTAACAAAATAACAAATACCTGAATATGAAACAGCGTCCTAGAGGGTAGTTGTCACCAGAATGTTATTGATATTAATTTATTCAAAATCAAGAACCCAAACAAAGAAGTGTCATTTTGTAGTTTATATAAAGGCAGAAATTATTAGAATGAACAAACAAATGTGAATCAAATCTAGAATGAAATTTGTATGCAAAGGGAAAAGAGAATGAAACACAAAACAAGATAATCACCTAAGCCATGGACTTGTTGTACTTGTTCCTAAGGTTCTGAACCAATTCAAATTCACATCAACATTGACTACCACAGTTACATAATTTCTTGATTTAGGATAGCCATTGCATCTTTAATGGCTTGGGCAGAACCACCAAAGATGGCATCCATGACCTCATCCACTTTAGCCTCTACATCCTCCTTGTCTGGCTAGGAACATTGTCTCCCAGCTCTTTTAGCTGCTTCTAGTTTGGTACAAAACTAAGTCAGCTTGATTCTTTGTGTCTATGGCATCCCTCTTTTCCTTGTCTTCCTTTTGCATAATTTTCAGCTTCTTTAACCATCCTATCCACCTACAACATTTTTATTTTGTACAAACAAACATGGGGTTTAGTAATATAATTAGGTTAGGTTTACAAGTACCAATAAAAAAAGTGAACGTTTCCATTTTTTTATTTTTTTTAAATTGAAAAACATATATGCTTGAAATGCTGAGATTTCAAAAAGAAAAGAAAGATGTAGGTTCTTTGTAGAACATGGTAACATCATTGAAAGAGGTAATAAATATAAAAACAAGAAGCTCCTTGTGCTACAATATAAATTATAAGAAAAAAAAATTGACGTTAAAAAAATGAAGACATAAAAGCATTTTTTAGTCTACACACTAATTAGAACATAAACAGGAGGGTGGGGGGGGGGGAGATTTGCAGCCGCTGCCAATGGCAATGGTTCTAGAACTATAATATAAGAAAGCAACATATTCCACTAGTGGTCTAAATTTTTCTTGATATATAATTAGTTATTTCTCAAATAGATAAATTAATTCTAGTTAACTAAGATAGTTGGGTTTTAGGCTTATTCAAAATCATTCTAATAATATCTCTAGCCACAA
The DNA here is from genome assembly GCA_032878915.1 of Castanopsis chinensis. Lineage (NCBI taxonomy): Eukaryota > Viridiplantae > Streptophyta > Magnoliopsida > Fagales > Fagaceae > Castanopsis > Castanopsis chinensis. The sequence continues at coordinate 11,239,346 of JAVQMG010000105.1, forward strand.
CATCCTCAACCACCAGATTCTAATTCATGCACCTTCTATTAAGAACTAAAACTTGCTATATCTAGTTTGAGCAAAAGCCAAATTCTCTTCAAAACAATAGTTTTTGCAAATACATACCCCATCGTGCTAGCACTAGTTGTCCCTCACAAACTCTCTCTCACCCTGATAGACATTAAACTCTTTATTGGTCTGTTCATCTACTGTGGTGGAGAACACCTCTGATTTGGAAGTTGGTGAAGTTGACACCACCCAAAGATTCAAGTCCTTCTATGGTGAGACATCCAAGGGCACAATGTCATTAACTTCTCCTGTAAAAAAAACCAGTCTGGAAATAAAAGTAAGAAAAAAATAATAAGAAGTTGAATTACATAATAACAAGAAAAGGACAAACCTGAACTATAGCCCCAAGAATAAAAACTTCATCCATATTTTTCAGCTCCTAAACAGATGGAATCAAGTTGACTTATGTCCATATCTTTGACGGAAAGCTTTGCATCTCACAAGGAAGTTTCAACTGGTGCTCAAAGCTTATGGGTTGTAATCTAGTGAACTTAAGCAAGCAATTAGACTACTAGATGAGAGAAAAAGAGAGTTCAAAATCAAAAGAAAGAAAACTGAGGTGATGGAGATAAAAAAAAAAAAAAATACAGTCATATTACAAATGACTAATAATTTCAATTGTCGAAAGGCATACCTGTCTAACAAATCTGAATACAGTTCTTCAAATTTGACACTAGTCAGTGTGGTGTCAATGTGTTTTGGGCCATCCGAATGGCAATAATGAAAGGTAAACTGGAAAAGCAAATGCTTTTTCTCTGTGATTATGGCAAAGAGAGAGAGATCAACTTAAAGATAGAAGGCATAGAAACAGAGACATACCTAATATTATTGGTTTGAGTCAGAGATGACAGCTCCATCTTCGCTTTCTCAGCAGTCTCTATGAGAAATTGTAGAGTTTGCCTGTCATTCAGAAGATCTATGCCTTCATCTTTCTTAAAGTTTATTCTCTATTTAAAATTATAGAATGTAAGGGTGTAATTTAGTAACAGCTAACAATATTTCAGAAAACAAAGAATATAAGCTAAAGATCTACTAATTTCTTTTGTTTCCACCTTGTCGAAATCATCACCTCCTAGATGAGTGTCAGCCAAGGTAGGACATACCTCAAATGCTCCATCTCCAGCCTCAAGAACTGCATAGGAAAAACATAACAAAAGTATATAAGGTTCATTACCTATTCTTTATATATTTACCTGTCACAACTCAGGATTCTTCAAATTTGATTATGATCAAACATAATATTTGATTATAGACAAGTTTAACTGGTACCTTAGCTACATCAGCTTCTTAAATCCTAAAACTATCCAAGCAATACATCCCATCATCAGATTTCTACAGAAATTTCTTCTGATTATCTGATTCTTCTTGATAATTGGCATATTCTAGATGTTTAATCCCTATAAAATATTTCTCAAGACAGTTCTTATAATTATGTTCATATGGATGCTTTAAAGTACAGTTATGTATATAGGTAAAAGGGTTTCAATTTGAAAAGCATTAAAAAAAAAAAAAAATCATCACATGCTTGTTTTGTTATTGAAACAATTACACTAACATTAAACGTTTGCAATCAGCTTATGTTTCACAGGGGTGGTTGAAAAGTCTAAGAACCAGTCACCCTAAAATTGAATTTTAACTGAAGATAGGCAGTAATCATGTTGCTAACACCAAGGTATAGTCTTCATCTGATTCAACCTATCAAAAATAAGTTTGAGAATTAACTTAAGGAAAAGGAAAAGATAGGAAAATAAAATTATTTCTACTATCTTGCAATCAAATTTCCAAAAATTCAAAACAAGTAAACCATGTAACCTAATCTATGTAATAAGATATATAAAGATAGGAGTAAGATATGCACCTATTTATCTTCTTGTAGTTGCAGTAAATTCACTAAAAACTGTTTGTTTCCAAATTCAAAGTTCCTACATACAGAATTCAATAACTGATAAATTCACTAAACCTGAAACAAAAAGGAAGAATGAAGAGAGCCAGTATTTGGTAAATTCAAAGCGAACTTAGAAAGGAGATGCACAAATGTAAGAAAGTAGGGGCGTTAAATCCCTCTGATCAACTGACCAGATCTGAAGATTTTTTTTTTCTCAATAATTGGTGTTATGAAGCATTTGCCTAAGTGAAAAACAATTTTTTTTCACTTCCCAGTTCCCAAATAACAATTTACTGAGATAAAACTAAATAAAAATTTATAGTTGCATTGTAGAGAACATGATTTTTATTACTCATTTTATGATTCATATGATTACAGAGTGAAGTGAGTTATAGAAACTAAAGCTACAAATTGAGAATCGTGGCCTACTTGTTTTAATTAAAAAATAAATATAGTGAGTTGAAATAATTACCTGTTTAGGTTGAAAGTTGTCAATAGCTTCATTAAAAAGTTGTCAAATATCCAAGGAATCAGCTACGAGCATAATGAAGCCATTCTTGAAGAGGAACAATTCTTCTGTTAAGACCTAGTTTGGATCTTTATCCATGCCAAACTAGCTGAAATAAGTATTAGAACATACAAAAATAAGCATATAAATGAGAGGAAAAAAAAAAAGGTCTAACTACTTTTTCATTAGAGGCTTACATAATTGGAGTATCGACTCGCTTTGGAGATCACAAACTTTGGTCTGTTTTAATATTCTATATACTGCACAAAAATTATACTTCTAATTGAAGGAAAACAAGGGGAATTTCAATAATTTATCAACAAAGAAAACTTAATTTAAAGGAGATGAATGCACCTGTAGTAATATTGGACCAGAACATCCTTCTAAAATACATTCAATTAAGGATTCAAGCAGTCTTGGACCATTTCCCACCAATTTTTGCTTGGAATCATTCCAAAAAAGTGAGGAAAAGAACATAAAACAAAGTTTCTAATATTATGTTTCATGTCAGTTAGGTTTACAAAAAAAAAAACTACGCATTCAATGTGAGAATTCAATTGATTTTTTTTCTCCTCTTTCAAATGACAAACTATGTTATGTATAACTCTATCTATCTATCTATATATATATATATATATATATATATATATATATATATTTTTATTGATCCTAACTTATCCAAATATTGTGCATAAAGAAAAATCTATAGCACTTCTGCATGTCTAAACTCAAAATCAGAAGCCATACTTTAATCCAAACTAAGTTATCATTGTATAGTGAACAAAAACCAGCAATTATGTAAGAACCCAAAAAACCATATCTGGATATTTTGTTTGTTGATATAAATAGGTAGTAATAAAAAAGAGTTGAAGCAAACAAATTAATAAATACCTTAATAAAAAACCGCTTCCTAGATGGTGGTTGCCAAATAATGATCTCTCACCAGATGTTATCAAAATATCAACAAGTGTGATGTATGGAATATATGACAAGGGTGGAAGTCAGTTAATTTTTCCAAAGAACAGGAAGCAAAGCGCTATGCCAGGGCAGGGGAAGGGAAAAGGAACGGCTCCGAAGAAAGAACTTGGGTTCCCAATGCTTCTCCTGACCATCAAACAACAATAGAGGGTAGCTCTTTTGAAGACGTTAAGGGCTTGAAACTGACTACTGCCTTCCCGAGTGTACTTCGCCTAAAGAATGCAACAGAAAAGTGTCATTTTATAATTTATATAAAGATGGAAATCAATAGAATGAACAAACAAATGTGGATTTATGCATCTTCCCTCTTGGGTCCCCTCTAAGTATGAGAATCATATCTAGAATGAACATTTTACGTGAGGGAAAAAAGAATGAACCCAAAACAAGATAATCACCTTAGCTGTTGACTTGTTGCACTTTTTCATATGGTTCTGAATATGCCCAGATACATACACCTCCTTTAGTTCTGATTCATTCTACATCCAATTTCAAAAGTGAGAAGAGTCCAAAACATTACAATTTTTTGATAAGTAAAAAAAAATAAAAAAAATTGAGCTGTGTAAGGCCACCTCCCCTGTTCATTTTTTCTGATTGTTAGACATTTTTTGATTGATTTGAAAGAAAATTGATTAACTCAAGCACCATTGTTTTGATAAACACAAATTGGAAATCGCAATGCTATTCCAAAAAATTCAATAATCATTAGATTATAAATGAGTCTAACTGAATACCTTAGCTACATCAACTTCCCAAATCTTGAAACTATCCAAGTGATTTATCCCATGACCATATTGCCCCAGAAACTTGTTCAAATTCTTCAGATAATTATCTCCATTAAGCTGTTAACAGAACACAAAGCATGTACTTTAAAACAATAATATTAATTGTTATGATAACAACGCTTTAAAGTAGAAATCCGAAGCAATACACAGTTTGGTCACTGAAAGATCAATAAAATTTAACAAGAAAACCTCTGATTTTTGATTACCAGAAAACCTAAACAAAATACCAATTCAATTATACCAGGGCTGAATATATATATATAATATTGTTTCTATAAAGAATAGGATTCGAAAAAGTGTCTGATTCTAATTAAATATATGGAAATCGACGTAACTGTAAAAAGCTCAGTTTCTTTTGAATGCATACCAAGTGAAAGTGGGGAGAGGCCGTTGCAGAAGACGAAGTAGAGCCGTTTGCTGGTGTGGTCTCAGATCCATTTGATTTCCAAATTAGGGAAATCCTTATCGATTTTATTTTTGTATTTTTCTGCTAACCGAGGACAATTAACAATTTCCAGTTTTCGAAAAGACTTGAGACAGCCATCATCAGGTAGTGTTGTGAGATTGGGACAATTCCAAATGGAAAGCGTTTCAAGTGAGATTGGAATCCTAATTGATTCCGGGAAAGTAAGCAAATTGGGAAAGTCTCCAATTTCCAGCGATCGTAAAGAAGTGAGACAACTAATCTCAAGAAGTGATGTCAGATTAGGCTCGCATCTTTTAATATGAAGATATTCAAGTGAGGTGAGCTCCAACAAAGTCATTAAATTGGGACAGTTTGAAATGCTGAACTTTTTTAGGGTGGAAATACATTGAAGACCCACAGGGAGAGACTTCAATTTCGGCATGCCACTGAAACATACATAACGGAGGCAAGTGAGGCATCGCCATTCCATGCCATCATCATGCATGTCTCTTAATGGATCAAACTCCTCACACTTGTAAATTAATAGCGCACAGAGGGAGGTGAGATAACGTACTGCTCTAGACATAGATGTTAATCTAGGGCAATTCCAAATTCGTAGTTCTTTGAGAGAATATAGGGCCCACTTAGCCGGAAGAGACTCTATATCTTCTATAGAATCCAATTCCATCTTATTTAATTTTGAGAGAGGAGAAGAAGAGGACAATGAAGAGGAGGAAGAGGGAACTAAAAAAGTCATTGACATTGTCTCTTGCATAGGCTTCAAACTGACATTCTTTAAATATAGCTCTTCTTCGAGATTGGGAAACAGGGGCATGGAAGTCATTTTAGGGCAATTAAAAATCTCCAAATAAGAAAGAAGAGGGAATAAAGGCAGTGAGTGGTGAGGCTGATCTTGTTGATGATCTGGTGTTGACGCAGATATTGTTGCAACTAAATCCCTCCCTATTCTCCCCCACCATCCCTTCAAATTAGGACATTCTTTTAGTGTGAGTGACTTCAAAGATTGGAAGAACGTTGTTGATAATGTTGTGGATGAAGTAGACACCACTTTACTCATATCATTATCGGATATGTACTCCAAATCATTCATTGTATTAAGCCTTAGAGATTTTAAAGAGGGGAGATGAGACAAAGGTGGCAGATATCGGCATTTCTTACAATTTTTTATTCTTAAATCAACGAGATTTATGAGAGAAGAGACCCAACTTGAAAATTTCACACCCTTGTACTGTTGCACTTCCAAATATTTGAGATTTTGGTGTGGTTGGAGGTCTTCTAATAACTTCTCATCTTCATTATTATCTACTTGATCTTGATGATACCATTTTAATATTAATTTTTCAAGATGTTGCTTCTCCCTTAAATTCACAATAATGGATTTTGAGTTAACTTCTTCCAACCGTTCCAAATGTGAGATCTCTAATGTGCCTCGCAAGTTGTTTAGCTCCTTCAATTCACCTAATCCACCAGTGTGGGAGAAGGTGCTCACAATGAATAATTGTAATGTTTGAAGTGAAGTCATTTGCCCTAATCCACGAGGCATATGACTCAAATTATCACAACCATCATTATAAAGATGTTTGAGGCTAACCAATTCTCTAAACTCTTTGGGTAATTCTTTAAGACCTTTACAATCATAAAGTTTTAGTACTTGCAAATTCAACAATGTAGCAATTGTAGCAGGGAGAGTTTCAATATCCTCATTAAAAGAAACATCAAGATACTTTAGATGTATTAACTTCCCTATAGAATTTGGTATTGATGTAATCTTCAATGCATGTAAATCTAACGCACGCAAGCTCTTGAAACTTAAAATAATTGTATTCAACATTGACTCATCCAGCAAGACACTCAATTCATGTCCCTTAAGTGTAAGAAGAAATGTACGTAACTTGACTGCTTTAACCAACAACATTAAAGTTTCAGTAAAAGACGAGCCAAAAGGAAATGGACATGATACATGACGATTTTTTTCATTAATATTTTTGCCATCAAAACTAATGAGCCTGCACTCCTCACCTGTAATAGCTTCTGCAAGATCATGAATTAAATCATGCATCTTGTATTTTAGGTCTCCATATACATTTATTTCCTCAAAGAATGACCTCCAAAGTAAATCCTTGAAATACTCATCACCAACATCCTCTAATTGTTGGTTTTTGATTGATGACTGGACAAACCCTTGTGCTATCCATAGTTGTATTACTGTTTCCTTATCCATCTCATAATCTTTGGGAAACAAAGAGCAATAAGTGAAACAACTCTTTAAATGTGATGGGAGATGATCATAACTCAACTTTAAAATTGGTAAAATTTCATTCCCTTGAATTACATTTGCTTCTATATTATCCTTCACGAATGACCATTGAGACTCTTTTTCCTTGAAGTATAACACATTTCCTATGGACTTTATAGCAAGTGGTACCCCTTGACACATGTTTACAATCTCCCTTCCAATTGTCACTAGTTTAGGATTGTTGGCCTGTTGCCCATTTCTAAATGCCACTTGCCTAAATAAAACCCAAGATTGTTCTTTGGACAGACCTTCGAGAAAATATGGTGAAACTGTGCGTGTAATCTCTGCAACCAATCTAATACGACTAGTTATTATAATCTTACTGCCTTTAGAACCACCCATTAAAAGACTTTTCAATTCACGCCAGTTTTCAGGATCTTCATTCCATATATCATCTAATACAAGTAAGTATTTTTTTCCATCAATTTTTTTACGAAGTTGACTTTGCAGCTGATCTATTACAAGGTTTCCAACTGGTGCATTATCTGAAGTAGATGCTATTATCTTTTCAATAATTATTTTTAAATCAAATACATCTGAGATGCATGCCCACATTTTTAACTCAAAGTATTTTTGAACTTTCTCATCATTGTACACATATTGAGAAAGTGTAGTCTTCCCTAAGCCCCCGATTCCCACAATGGGAATGACCGAAATATTCTCTTCTACATTAGAGTCAAATAATAGGTCTAAGATATTCTTTTTGTCCTCATCCCTCCCAATAACAACTTCTCCCCGAACAAAAGAGTGAGTCTCCCTCTTCCTACTCATAACATTTGTCTCTACGTTGTCTACTTTCAAGTTGAACTTATTCTTATCTTCTGCTATTGCATTTAGCTTTTGCCTCATTGCCATTATTTTACGACTCATCTTACCACGAAAAGCTAGTTGGTTCGACTTTGAAAAGAAGGTGCGTACCTCTTTTGTGAGTTTATTCCCACTCACCATGCTTCGCCTTGTAGCTTCAGTTGAGAACTCACTCAACAAATCATCTGCATCATAAACTGCATCGTTGAGCTTCTGGAGCCAGTCCTTGACTTGATGGTTATGACTTTGCTGCTCTGCTGCATCCTGAAGTACAGCTTGGACCGTGGAAACGGTGTTCTTGATTTTTTCAAGCTCATCTTTAACACCCCAGAGTGATCCAAACTCTTGGAAAGTTTGAGAGCCCAAATTTACAATCATTTTTTGTGCAATACCAAAGAGGATTGCATCGGCCATTTCTTGGTAGTAGCTAAAAGGAAAGCTTAGAGAGAGAGAGAGAGATGAATGCTGGCTAGAAGTGATTAAGTGTGAGAAAAAGTAAAGCTGCAGTGAAGGAAGACTGAGTTTTAATGTGGACAAATGTCATCGATATCATTCGTTTTCTATGGTCATTTCCTTGGAACAATCATGCAGAGAAAAAACAACCAAAAGAAAACAAGTGGGACAGAGGCTTAGCTGGAAAATTATTGTGACAGTCGTACCATCGTTCTAATGGGCCCCAGTGAGAACTGCACTATAAAGTATAAACGCAAGGACTATAATTTTTTGCTAACCAATTTTCAGTCTTCAAGAAAACCAAATATATATATTTCTTAGGAAAAAGTAGTTTTAGACATTGGATTGGTTGTGCAAGATCATGCCTTTCAGCTGAAGTATATCAATTAATTATATACTTAAATTTTTTAATACACTTGTAAATTTTTGCAAATGCAACTATTAACTTTTAATAATTTTGTGTGTGTTTATATATTATACAAACAACAGAGGAACCATAATCCAAAAACACACACGCATATATATAATGAAAACCAAAATAAAAAGAAAATTCAATTAGATTCTTAATTAAATTTCAATTATTGTCTAATTTTGTATTTTATGTCCTATTTAAGTTTTTTTAATTTTTATTCTAAGTAAGTTAATATTGTGTAAAAGACAAAGAGTCTAAAATAAATAAATCCTTAAAAACTCAATAAACAAAAAGAAGAGTAAAGTCGTGTGTGTATCCAAAATCTATATATATATATATATATATATACACATGCACACTTATATTTAAAGCCATAGTTGAGAAAAATTTAATTAAATACTAAATTAGTTTTCACTTGTGAGCTAATTTTGTATCATACGTCCACTATATTTTTTTAATTTTTGTGTCAAGTGAGTTAATGAATGCGAAATATATACTAAGAGTCCAATATTAATGAAACATTATTAAAAAAAAAAAAAAAAAACTAATCATATATCTACTCAACAAAAATCATCACACTTTCTACCTTGTTAAAAATAAGAATAAAAATTATCATAAGTTGTATTAAACTAAGGCAGGAATTTTAATTTCCATCCGAAAAATTTATTAACATAACCATTGTAGTTTTGATTAGCACAAATTGGAGTGTAACTTATTCACATCTGCTCCCCAAATCCTCTATTGCCCAAGAAAATTCTAAACCTTCACATAATCTATTTTCAATTCTCTCCCTTAAAATTTAAGAGGTTCAATTCCCTTTCTTAAAAATTTATAATGACCATCTATCCGTTTTCGTTTTTCTTTTTCCCTTCATTTATAAAAATAAAAAAGTAATGATCCATTTAAAGAAGACCGAGTTTTAAAGTGTACTATTGCTGTCACTAGTTTTCTTTTGTCAATACTACACGTCCCAGAGCACATGCATCATAATGGTAAATTTATTATGCCTGAAGCTTCGTTGGAAAATTTATTATACCAGTCATATCATCATAAATTTTAATGTTAATGGTAGAACACCCGCCCCCCCCCCCCCCCCCCCCCCCCCCCCCCCCTTCCTTGGTGCGCGCGGGCGGCGAGAAGTGCACTAAACTTATGGTCCATCAATATTAGCTAACGAATTTTCATCTTAAAAAAAAAAAAAAAAAATTATATCTTAGAAAAAAGTTTTCTTTTCTTTAATAGCTTTAAATTTTGGATAGGTTGTCCAAGATTCTATGCCGAGGCCAACATGTAATGCCAAGGTCTGCTGTCTTGATCAATAATTTTATATTTAACTTTTTTTTTTAATTTTCAATATATTAATTTGGATCAGGTTAAGTGTATGCCCTTAGTTAGGGCATTCATTAACAAATCTATTTTTTTAAAAAAATTATTAAAAATTAAAAAATTGTCAAAATTTTTTTAATTTTTTATAATTTTTTTAAAAAAATAATATACTATTGTGTGCCTCTAAACACATATTAAGAAAATCTTATTAATTTTTGCACATGAAATCTTTTAATTTTAATATTATTTTTTTGTGTTTATATATTATCATCTCACTGCCTTTTTGTGTTTGTCCTATCCGTCTTCACATCATCCCACCCACACTCAAACGATATTTATGAAAGTCTCAGTTTTGTCTTTGACTTGGTCTTCCCTTTCCTTCTTTTTCTTCCTAATCCTATTTTGTTTTCACACTTCAGCCAAACCAAGAGCACTATATTCAGGGTCGGCCCAACAAAATTTAGGGTTTAAGGCAGAAATTTTATATGAGATATTTTTATATGTAAATATTAATTAAATAAATTTATATAATACTAATTAAATTATGAATAATTTGATGTAAATACAGAAATTGATGAATAATAATAATTAAATTAAAGTTAATTTCATACAGAGGATTGAATATCATAGTTGAACCATAAATTTAAACAAAAAGAACTAGAAAAAAGATTATTTTTTTAAAAAAGAAACTTACTTTAACTTGGATATATAACTATGCATAATTAAGTACAGTTGTAACTTAAATTTTAATTTCTATATTCTTTTTAAGAGAAAGGGATAGATAAATATTATTTGGTGCATGTTTTTGTAAGATATTAGTTTACAAAAATTAAGATCTCCAACTATTAGAGGAGATTAGTCATCATTGATGATCTATCACATTTGCAGCATTTTTTTTTGAAACATTTTAGGGTTTCAATTGGTTTTAATTTCTATTGGTCTCCTATTTTGGAAGCCTTGTTAGAAATGAAAAAGAAAAATACTAAAGATACTAAAAAGTGTTCACAATATAATGTGATGATGACTATAATTGATGAAATTCAACAACTTAATTTATTTGTGTTTGAATTAATTTTTTATGTGATTGGTGACATGTTAGTTAAACTTAAACTTAAATCTATAGTAAAATTTGTGGTATCTTTAACTTTACTTTAAAAAAAAAAGTACCAATTATTTAAAAAAATGTTATTTTTTATAAAATTTTGGGCATTTACAAATGGAGAAAGGGCCTTTTTTTTAGTAGGGATTTTTTTTTTTTGGTTGTGGGGCCTTAGGCCTAGGCCTAAATTGCCTATGCCTTGAGCCGGCACTGACTATATTACAAGCTATTGGCTCTTTTTATATAGTTGGTAGGAGTAGGAGTAGAAGTAGATACAGGCAATACAAAAACTTATAGAACGTAAATATTATTAATGTTGTTTTGAATATTAGGGTTTTATGTTGTTTTTGAGAGAGAAAACTGTATTGTCACATCTTGTATTTTTTTTCCGAGAATTGTGAAATCTTTGCAACTCCGTGATTATAGGCAAATTGCTGAATCACGTAAATATTGTCTTGTGTGTGTGATTATTTTCTTTGGTATATATTTTTTCTCTATTGTTGCATCTCACAAATCTAAAAATTTTGTGAATATTCCCTACATTTATAAGGAAAAATCTCATTTCTTCAAGGGAATTTGGGCTTTAATTAATGTTTTATTTCGTTGGGGTGTAAGGCAGAGAATGAAATGGGGAGAAAAAAAAAAGTGATTTTTCATTGTACTTGACACATCATTATCTTACTTCTATTTTGGAAAGAAAATAGAGGAAATGAATTTGACAAGAAAGTTACCAAACTATCCATCTATTTTCTATCATTTCACATAATAATAAGAATATGATAGTAATTTACTCTTTATCATTATATTTTTCCGTCTTTACAACATATACAAGTAATTTCTTTTTTATTTTATTGGTACAATCATTCAATTATGCAAAGCAAAAGGAAGTAATTTGTCAAGAATCTACTTTACTTAGGAGCAATGTAATTATTAAGGGTCTGAGAGGTATTGCACCTAGTGGAATTCCTCCCAAGTCTCTGAAAATAAATATTTACCTCTTTAACTTTTTACCTTTCACTTTCTTACTTTATTAAAAAACTTTTTTTATTCAAGGATTGAGATTGGATTTTTTTTTTCAACTCTCAATTTGAGCTATTGAAAGAAATTGCAACAGGAGCAATCTCAATCTATTATAAAAAAATATAAGTGTTCTCCAAAAATGAAACCAACTATAATAGATTAGAAAACATGGAGAGAAAGCAGGAGTGGAAAAAGTCAAAAAAAAAAAAAAAAAATAGCAATCATTGTTTATGTACCCCTACTTTGTTTCCATGTGAATAGAATGCCTTGGGCCACTTCTGCACCGAAAGAAAATAGGTGGGATATAGGATTGCTTGGAAATTTCTTCCCTAGTTGGAAATTTAGTGGGCCAATCGTATCATCAATTTGGCATTAAGTCCAAGAGTTGGGCCCTTGGGAATTGCACCAAACAAGCTTTACTAATTCAAATTCCCATTTAAATTTCTACAATTTTTCTTATAATGAAATTTTAACAATTAATTGCATGATGATTGAAGGAATCATATTTGCAAAAAATTTTAGCTACAAATATGTTTAAGGTTATTTTATTTCAATCTATATAACAAGTAAAAAAGCCATTCATATATAATTTAAGTCGTATAACATTTTTAACGAGTTATGTGACTTGTTTAAATAAAAAAGAGGTTTATATAAAAATTGATTTGCAAGAACTTTTATGCAATTGAATACATGATATTTGAAAAAACTACGTATACTTACAGTTAACGATATTTTTAATGAATTAGTGACTTGGTTAAATAATATACATGAATAGTCTTATAAATAGCCATATGATGGATTGAATAAAAGTTCTTGCAACCCAAGTTTGAGATAAGCCTTGTACTTTTAAATAATACAAATGTTAAATTCCTCCAAACCAATTTTGTGAAAATATTTCTTTGCATGTGATTTTAGCCTTGACTAAATATACGGGATAATATTCAAGTGCTCAAAGAACTTTTTCTATAATAAAAAGAGTGCCCTCTGAATGAGGATTCATAAAACCAATCATATGTAGGAAAATGTTTATTTACAACTTGTGTTGTAGGAATTTTTATTCAACTCAGCGATACAAGTTCTCAAAGAGATTTTTTTTGGGGGGAATAAGTGCTAAAATAAATACCATTCTAGTAGTAACATACTTACATTGTATACTACCAAAAAAAATAAACATACTTACATTGTGACAGGCCACAAACGCGTTTACCCCTTGTGATAATTTAGATTAATTAAATTAGCCCAGTTATTAATTAATCAAATTAACAGATAATATCACGTGGCAGCACAAACAAATCACCAAACTAAGATATGCAGCGGAAAATAAATAACACGGTGATTTGTTCACGAATGGGAAAAACCCTAAGACAAAAACCCCACCGGGTGATTTAAGGTCACCACTCCCGAAACTCCACTATTATCACAACAAGCAGTTACAAGTAAGGAATCCCAGTACCTCACCAACCTACAGTTGAACTCTTACCCCAATACCCAATTTGATTTGTTCTGTAGTGACAATTTCTCCAGTTTAATGCACGGCTCCCAGTACGTGACTAACCAATGTGATGTGCGGATCCCAGTACGCGGCTTACTCTTTTGCACGAATCCCAGTACGTGACTCACTCACCAACTTGAGGAAGAAAGAATGTTGGCTGCAAAGTTCTTCAAATCATCAGAGATGAACTAGGGCATGAACTTTGTCTCACAGATCACAATTTGCATGAAAGAGGAGAAGCAACTTGTATCTTGTGAATTCTGCTTGTTGCTTGCTTTAACGGCCCTTAAAATAATCCTTTTATATGTCTAGGGTTAGGAGAAAAGAAGTCCCAAAGACACACACACGGATTGGACTTGAAACAGACCTGGAAATCTGTTTTCTTTAATTCTCGACAGATAGAGGTGTCGAGAGGTGTCGAGACAGCTGTCGAGGCTCGGGCTTAACAGCTTCTTTAAATCTCGATAGATGTATCTGTCGAGGTATCTATCGAGCTTTAAAATCCTGCACTTCCTTGCTTGTATCTTGGACAGACTTTGACGGCTTCAACACTTAATCTTGAACCACTGTTTCTTGAAGTGTTTAACACATCCTAGATCTACCCAATTACAAGTAAAGTGCGTTTTGTCTAAGGATAAGCCAATTACATAAAATATCGACATATGTTCACAAGCTTGAACAACTACATATGTCCTAACACATTGTAAACAATTTTTTCAAATACAAACATTGTGAGATATTCCCCCTCAAAAAAAAAAAAAAAAAAAAAAAAAAAAACATTGTGAGATATTGAAAAAAGGAATCCTCTATATATTAACTAGCCATGGAAGAGAATAAACCGCCTGCCAAGTTTTATGCTTTGACTAACCACCCATTGTCTAAATCACATTGATCACTATGAAGAACTAGCCTGGCAGGAGTCATGATGTACATCATAGCTAACAAAATCACAGCCAACAAAGCCTGTACAAACTAGCATAGAAAATAAACCTGACAGGCCACAAATGCGTTAACCCCTTATGATAAATTAGATTGATTAATTAGCCTAGTTATTAATTAATCAAATTAACATGCAATATTACGTGGCAGCACAAACAAATCACCAAAACTAAGTTATGCAGCAGAAAATAAAAGACACGGTGATTTGTTTACGAATGGGAAAAACCTGACGGCAAAAATCCCACCGGGTGATTTAAGGTCACCACTCCCGAAACTCCACTATTATCACAACAAGTGGTTACAAGCAAGGAATCCCAAGTATCTTACCAACCTACAGTTAAACCCTTACCCCAATACCCAATTGGACTTGCTCTGTAGTGACAGTTTCTCCTTTCAATGCACGGCTCCCAAGTACGTGACTAACCAGATGCGCGGATCCCAGTACGCGACTTTAAACACCAACTAGAGAGAGAGTTGTTGGCTGCTAAGTTCTTCAAATTATCAGAGATGAACTAGGGCATGAACTTTGTTTTTCAGATCACAAATTGTATGAACAAGAAGTTCTCAATGCTTGTGCAACTTGCATCATCTTTTACGGCTCTTAAAACAATCCTTTTATATGTCTAGGGTTAGGAGAAAAGAAGTCCCAAAAACACATTCACGGATTGAACTTGAAACAGAACTGAAAATCTGTTCTCTTTAATTCTCGACAGATAGAGGTGTCGAGGATCTGTCGGGAAGCTGTCGAGGCTTGGGGCAAAACTGCTTCTTAAAGCTCGATAGATGCATGTGTCGAGATAGGTGTCGAGCTTTAGTAACTTGCACTTCTTTGCTTGTTTCTGGGATAGACTTTGATAACTTCAACACTGAATCTTGAAACACTGTTTCTTGAAGTGTTAAACACATCCTAAATCTACCCAATTATAAGTAAAATGTGTTTTGTCTAAGGATAAATCAATTACATAAAATAGCGACATATGTTAACAACCACTTGAACTACATATGTCCTAACAAAACCAAGTATGCATGGTTGAAATTTTTCCCACCACCAACTACATATGTCCTAACAAAACCAAGTATGCATGGTTGAAATTTTTTATTGTTGGGTTTTTTAATTGGAGCTCTACCTCTTTTGGGTCTATTCATTTTGAGTTTTTAGATTGCTGGGTTTTAAATTCTATGTGATTCCAATGACTTAGTTTGTCTCTGAGTACTTAGTGTAGTGTTGTGGTATTTGCTTCCACTGTTTGTTTAGTGTGACTCTGAATTCCTGGTGTTTGAATTTTCTGCGTAATTGTGTTTATTATGGTCTTTGGTTTAGACATGATTTCTTTCGGCAGTAGTGATGAAACTGTTCTGCTTTAGGACTACCGTATGCTCAATCATCAGTGTGCTAATGTGATTAACATTGGTGACACTAAAATGAGTAATGTTTAGTGTGACTTTGAATTCTTGGTGTTTGAATTTTTTGCATAATTTTGTTTATTATGGTCTTTGGTTTAGACTTGATTTCTTTCGGCAGTAGTGATGAAACTGTTCTACTTTGGGACTACCGTATGTTCAATCATCAGTGTGCTAATGAGAAATGTTTTGCTCCCAATGATTTGTTCTTATTTTTCTATTGTCACTTTTTTTTTCTTTTGTTCATTTTTTGTTTGCTTAGTTCAAGATGTGATCTAGATTTGGCATGTTGGTACTGTTGTGGGTATGGATACCGAAACAGGTGCTGAATACAATCTTAATGGACCTGCTGCCTAGGAAGTTGTTAACGAATTACTTTTCAACATTGGTGACATTATAATGAGTAATGTTTTGCTCTCAACGTGTTGTAAAGGTGAACATTAACAAAGTAATGATTTGTTCTTATTTTGTTGTTGTCACTTTTTTTTTCCTTTTTGTTCATTTTTCATTTGCTTAGTTCAAGATGGTACTGTTGTGGGTGTGGATACCGAAATAGGTGTTGAATACAATCTTAATAGACCTACTGCCTAGGAAGTTGTTAACGAATTGCTTTTAGCTGAGGTAGAGGGTAGACCTAAACTTCTTTGCTAACTGTTTATTTTTGGAATTGGACTTCTATTAATTGGACTTTTGGATTCATAAATGAGTTAGATGTGAATCAGTTAATGTATTCGGTTTGAGAAATTATATAATATGTTGAGATGCAATTCACCATCACCAGCACTGTCAGCATATATGCACATCTAGCTACTCTTATAGCACATGATTCCTAGTGTTTGAATTTTTTACAGTAATTTTTCTGCATAATTGTGTTTATCATGGTCTTTGGTTTAGACATGGTTTGATATTAATGGTTTCAATTTTAAGAATTTGTGAATTCGTGAAACTCAAGTCACTGCACAAGCGTTCTTATGTTATTAGCATTAGAACATCCCTCACATGCTACTTCAATGACTGTCTTCTCAACCTATACATTGGTGCTCTAGAAATCAATCAGTGTATGTATGTGGTTAATGATAGATTTATTACATTGAACTTTATGCCAATGTGAACTGAGAAATTTGTAGTGTTGGAAAAGTATTTTTTTTGTTTGTTTTGTTTATTTGATTTCTTTTATCATTCTTCTTTATGACTAAATCCTGGTATAAAAATTTTTTTTTCTCATTGGGCCTTTGACTTTTATCCTCTAAACGCCAGTTCATACAGAGTTCTCTTATCTCCAAAGAATATGGTGAAAAGGAAAGCACTAAAAGAACAATTACTCCTCCAATCACCTATAAATTTAATTGTTCTGAGAGGTTTCAAGTCTAATGTCTAAGCTATGGACTACAAAGAAATCATTCCTTCCAAAACAAGATATGGAGTGGTTTTTCTTTTGTCTTTAGTAACTGATTTGGATATTAATATATTTCAGCTATTTCAAAATTATTAATAATTTATTTATATATGCAACTTATGCAGGGTTTATGTTTGGATGGCTCTCTTTCTATTTCTTCTTGCAATATTCGATGCTTGCACTATGATCAATAGATATCTAATTTAAGTTAGTGATATATAGTTATATACAATTATTAGTGATATAATTTTACTCTTTTTTATAAAATAAAATTAATACTAATTAATTGTTCAGGATAAGAATTGTTATTCAACTGAAAAACAAACTCATGTTGGTTGTGATATGGTGATATCTTAGAAATTCAATTTACAAAAGAGTCCTATAGTTGAAGGTAAGATAAATGATAGCATTAGCCATTAGAAATAGAATCATTTGGGGTCATATTAACTTCTCACCTTCTCTACACTGCTTTAAAGAACAGAAAAAGCAAGGTTGTAGGTGTATGTCACAGGTTTGAAAAGATAAAGTCGCAGCTATTTATTGAATAGGTTACATGTTTAATCTAAAATTTACTACTCTATTATGGAAAAGATATAGAACTATTCGGTTGCTCCACAACTGTTGTTTTACCATTAATAAAAGTAACTGACACATGTTAATTTATTTGTTACCCTCATCATTTGCTGATCATTTAGATACACGGAATATGTGATTGCTATCGAAATTATGCAACACAAATCAATTCAAATCAAGACATCTCAATAATGATACACTTTATGGAGGAGAACATTAAACGTAAGTTACAATTGAAATATATATTCAATACTATAAGATTTAAGCTTTATAGTGGAGGGTATATGAAAGGCTTCTATTCAAAAAAAAAAAAAAAAACAAAAAAAAAAACAATAAAAAATAATTTCTTATAACTTAAACAATCACTCATCCATAAAACTAGAAAAACATATAAATTACAATCCTAAACAACTTCAAAAATACAAACCAAAAATATCATTAAAATACTCTCTACACAATCACGAAAATGAGCATACAACATGAATTACCATAGAATTATTTCCAATGTTGAAAGAAAATTGCCAAAATTTTTAGGCAACATCAAAATGAGGTATACAATTTTAAATTTGCAACTGATGTCTGTTACTTTCACATGAACTACTTTTTCTCTACTAATCGCAATCTACCATGTCCAAAATTGTGCCACAAAATATTGTAATCATATATTTTCTCTTTTTATTAACTTTATCCAATGACTTTTGGAAAAAAACACATTTCGCATCCCAAAAAACCAAGCATGCAAGAAAAATGTAGTGGGTCATTGGGATCATGAATGCCCTTACCCTTACGAAAACAAAGAATTACATGTTACACGCAAAATGTACTCAATTGACTTGGAAATGTATAAATTAGCCAACCAAGTATGGTATAAATTTTGTTTCCAAAATAAAATTCTACAATAAAATTTTCTCATTTTATTTCGAATACAAATCTCTAATAATACAAAATTAATTCCATCACCAAAACCTCCAATCACCATGAATCCTGCAATTTACTGGTCAAACATATATAATGCAACTTGAGTGGCAATACATAGAAAAATATTAATAATTAATAATATATAATAATAATACCATCATAAACAAATTTATCACATGTAACGCGCGGGTCCGCGACTAGTAATAATAATAATAAAATCCAAAGAAAGTCTCGGATTTTAAGCCTATTACTTTGTGCAATGTTATTATAAATTATTTGCAAAAGTGGTGAGTAATTGTTTGAAGAAGTTTTTGGCTAACTCAAATTCCAGATCCACAAAGTGCTTTCCTTTTAGGTTGGCTAGTCACTAATAATATTCTTGTGGTATTCGAGACACTTCACTATCTCAAGAGGAAGACCCAAGGGAAGATGGGGTATATGGCTCTTAAATTGGACATGAGCAAAGCGTATGACTGGGTGGAATGAGAAGTTTTGGAGAAATTAATACGCCATCTAGGTCTTGAAGAGAGAATGGTAAGAATTATTATGTATTGTTTGAAATTGGTCACTTATGCAATGCTTCTTAATGGCTAGCCAGGGGGTAATATCAAACCTTCAAGGGGACTTCATCAAGGTGATCCATTACCTGCTTACTTGTTCCTTATGTGTGCAATGGGTTTACAAAGTTTGTTACAGCAAGCTAAGGTGAATGGGCATATTAGAGGTGTTGCAATTTGCAAAAATGGGCCTTGGGTTTCCCATTTGTTTTTGCTATTTTGTCGAGCAACAAAAGTAGAGTTTTAGAAGATTTTGGATATTTTGGCTATCTATGCAAGAGGGTCCAGTGAAGAGAATAAACCGAGAGAAAGAATAATATTTTCTTTAGTTTAATTACCCTCAACCACTCCAAGCTTGAATCCAACATCTCTTGGAGTACCGGTAATACGTCAATATGAAAAATATTTGGGGTTGCTAGCACTAGTGGGTTGAGCAAAAAAACAAAACTTCATTTATCTAAAGGAGAAAGTGTAGATATAGTTACAAGGTTGGAAGGAAAAGTTGTTGTCCCTAGCTAGTAGGGAGTTCTTATCAAGTTCATTATCCAAGACATTTCAACATATACAATGAGTTGCTTCAAACTTCCCAAATGTTTGATTAAAGAATTGGAAGTTCTTATTTGCAAATTTTGGTGGGGATGTAGTAGTAATCGAGTAATGTGCATTGGGTTCGATGGGAGAGGTTGTGTGCAGCGAAAGAGGTGGGAGGCATGGTCTTGAAGGAAATTGAAAAGTTGAATGATACCCTATTAGCAAAACAAATCTAGCCGATGATAAACAACCCGGCAAGAATCCCTTTGCTGAAGTGTTCAAAGTCAGATTCTTCCCAAACTCCTCTATCCTAGAAGCAAAGGATTCTGTCATCGGTTCCTACGCTTGGATAAGTATTTTCAATGCTAGAGATGTAATTCAGAAAGACATGGTTTGGCGAATTGGGAATGGTTAGTCAGTCCAGATTAAGGAAGACAAAATGGCTACCTGTGAAATCCAGTAGTTTTATTATTTCACCTCTCCCTACATTTTTTCTCGAGACGAGTGAGCTCTTTAATTGATTCAGATTTGGGTTTGTGGAAAACGAACTTAGTTCAGTAATATTTTCTTCCTCATGAAGCGTCATTGATATTGGGGATCGCACTTAGTCTTAGAAGCCCACCTGATCGTGTTGTGTGGGCTTATACTCCCTCTATTATGTTCTCAACAAGTAGTGCCTACAAGCTTTTGGTTGCCTCTGCCATAGCTAGTAATGCTGGGAGTTCTAGATTGGAACCACACAAAAATTTTGGAAAGGGATATGGCAGCTGTGTGTACCCAACAAAATCAAGCACTTTATTTGGAGATCCTGCAACAACGCTCTCAACAAAGTGCAATCTTTTTTATTGACAAATAACCACTTCAGATACATATGAACTCTACAATGGTGTTCCTGAGCATGATTTGCATGCCTTTTGGCTTTGCAAGGAAGTGGAAAGTGAGTGGAGTGCACATAATTGGTTCCAGCAATCTGTTTCCTCCCTCCTTTGATATTTTGTGATTTACTTAACCGTTTTCTGCAGGTTAATGATGATTTTAGAAAGGAGATATTTGTGGTTTTAGCATTGGTTTTGCTTTAGAAATTTGCTCTTTGGCAGGGTACTTCGCTTCAGAAATTTCTGGTTGTCCAGGAAGAAGATTCAAATGAGCCTCAGCCTACAATTATGCATCAGTGGCACCCATGGACGGACCCAGGAGCGGAGATAAACGGAAAAAAAATTTTCAAATACGCATCCATATAGTATTAATAAACTATCAACCAAGACAAATATCCAAAAATCATTTTTTCTTAATATATATTAAGATACAATCATCTATGAAAAGGGAACTCGACGCTGTTTCAAATCTTCACAATCATCTATGATTGAATCTAAACTAAATATCAAAGCTATATCATTTTCAATGTATAACATCTACACTAAATGTTGTTACTAACTAAAGACAAATACTAGAATCAAGGTAATATGTATGATGCGTTTAATTATAAATTTAATATTTCTCAATTCTTTTCAATTTATAAATTTATCTAATTTAGCATTATGAGTTAACAATAGGCGCAAGTGAATCACTGTTATTTTCTTAAATTTGTGTGACAATTTTCTATACTATATGATTTTTTTTTTTTCCTTTGTCTTTGGTGTTTGCATTTATTTATCTCTTTGTCTTTGTCTTGTCTCCATATTTCAAATACTTACCCAATCCCACTACAAACACTATAAATTTATTCAGCACTACTAACAAATTTTTTTTTTTAACTTTACCTTTTTTTTTTTTTTAGTCATTTGTCCTTTTTGTTGCCCAACTACCAGTACTACCAGTCTACCAGTCAACAAAGAACAAATAGACAAACACTACACTAATAATATATTCTCTAATCTTTACAAAATCTACTCTCTATCTCTCTTATCTATATAATAAGAGAGAGAGTCACAAACACAGAGTCACAGAGAGTCACAAAGCTGAAAGCTGAAAAAAAAAAAAAAAAAAAAAAAAAAAAAAAAAAAAAAAAAAAAAACCACCACAAGCAGTCAGCATCATCAGGCACAAATTCAATTCACAATCATGGAATCATCAACATCAATTCATCACTCATCAGTAAAAACACAAACACCACAAGTCCACAAGCATAGATTTTTAAATTTTGAGATTCACAAACATAATATTAGGTTTTTAAGGAAATGATAGGTTAAATATCTATGAATTGTGAAGGCTGGAGCAGTGGAGAAATGAGGCTCAGATCGAGCAACTGACGACTGCGGCATGGGTCTTGCAAGATCGCGCAATGAAGCTAGGTTTGGGTATGCGACATGTGATAGCAGCATGGGTTTCTCTCGCATAGGCGTGGGCAGCGGCTTCTCGGCATGGCTAGGCAGCGGCGTCATGGTCTCGCCTCTCATTTTCTCTATCTCACCTCTCCCTTTCTTTTCTTTTCTTTTTTTCTTTTTTTCTTCATTTTAGGCTTTTCCGTTTGGTTTTGGACCTTTGGTTTGGCGTCTTTGACTATGGGTTTATTTCTTCTTATTCTTTTTTTTTTTTTTTCTTTTTTACATTTTTTTTGTTTAAGGTTTCATGGGCTCTTGCCTCTCAGGCTATCGGTTGGATCATAGGGATGGTTAAGCTATTGAGGTGAAAAGGGGTCCAAGCTAAAAACCAAAGGGGGGGGGGGGGGGGGAGGCTAAATACCAAGGGGGGCTAAGCCTTTTTTTTTTTTTTTTTGAAAATTTTACATGCTAATTATTTTTTTAGGCTCGGGGGGGGGGGGGGGGGGGGCCCCCTTAGGTCCCACCTGGGTCCATCCCTAGACTGGCACCCTCTAGAACCAGAAATGTATAAAGTGAATTTTGATGCTGCTATCTTCAAGGTCACCAACTCAGCTAGAATTAGTGTCACTGTTCATGATTGGCGTGGTGAGGCCATTGGAGCTCTGTCAATGTCAATCTCGTTGTCCAACTCCATAGCTAATATGGAAGCTTTAGCATGTCATCAAGCTGTACAATTTGCTGCTGAAATTGGTCTTCACAAAGTTACATTTGAAGGGGATTCAGTTATAATGATCAACGCCATTGCTCAGGGGAGTGCTGCATTGTCTTCTTATGGAAATATCGTGGAGGATATTCAATCTTTAGTTTCAGCTTTCCAGTTTTTTTATTTCGTTCATATGCACCATACTTGTAATTTTGTTGTTAAAGCTTTAGCTTAAAATGCAATAAAACTCGTTGAGGCTCCAAGTTTGGTTGGAAGTTGATGAGGATAATTTTGTGATTAGCCCATGATGAAACCCAAGGCGAAGGGTATAGCAAGGTCATCAACTTCACTCATGGAGCTACCTTCTCGTAAAGTCTATAATTCCCTCACACCTGACGGCGTCATCTTTGGCAGTATAAGCTGAAGGCAATAAACTGACGAGCTTAAGCTAAAGACAATAAGCTGACGAACCTGAAAAAGGGACAACGCTGTAGGATGACGAGAATAAGCTGAAAAGGTTAAAAAAGCCTCCATCCATAGCTGTACTTGATCTCCACGCATGCATGTATAAGGAAAGATCTTGCGCTACACGCTTAACTCTAATTTAAGAAGACTCCTATAAGGAAAAGAACTCTAGAAAATACACAAGATCTATGAGTTATTCTCCTAGAAGGAAATGACTTCTTGATCAAGGTATAGATGTCAACCCCATACTACTATAAATGCCCTAAAACCCTCACAAATCAAGGTACGCATAATTCATCCTAGCTCTGGCACTCTAGAGTCGTGAATAAGAGATCTCTCTAACTTGATCGTCGAAGGGTATTTGGCCGATTTCACACCAGTACTCCTTTTAAGGTCTTCAACTTTTGTGTTGTGTAGGTTCTTCGTTGGAAGCACGTGAGGACCATATGACTTACTGACAATTTCGGCATCATCAGAAGTCATGCCTGAAGACATTGCCCCTATAGTTGTTTTTGAAGTTCCTTAGTTCTTGATCATCAATACATTTCCAGATTCATAGTTTGGTTTCTCAACCAAAAAAAAGGTGTTCCTTTACAATTACTCGAGATTTACATTTTTAATTTTCTTGTGCAAAGAATCATATCAATATATGTATCTATTTATGGTCAAATTCGTAATGAAAGTGTCTTTATTTTTTCTTTTCTTTCTTGTTTCTTTTTTGGCCGTTTAGCTCTAGTCCACCCTTCCCTTTCTTTTCTCATGGGAAAGAAGAGAGCAATATTGTGTGGTTCATTGAACAAAAAGACTCCAGTCTGTGGAGTATTCTATATATACCATAACTTAAAAATCAATTTCTATAAAATAAATACTTTTGAATTTTAATAGAATGAATTACACTTTATAATAATTAGTAAGTTGCCCGTGTGATGCATGGATAATATTGTAATGTTTTTTTTTTTATATATAATGTTATACATATATTATAGCATAATTGTTAATAAAATGTGTTTGTAATAAGCTCATCGGAAGAAGCAACAATTATAAAAAACAACAAGAACATCAACAACTTTGGATTAATATTGTATAACAAAAGTTGATAAAAATTTCATTTGGATTAATATTGTATAACAAAAGTTGATAAAAATTTCATATTATTGATTTTTATTATATGATGTAATAAAGAGTTTCACTACGAAATCTTTTTTTTTTTTTTTCTTCAATGATTTGTTATCAAGATATTGCGTCGCTTGTAAAGCTTGTTGAGGGGTATGTTATCATTATCTGTTTCTTCATATTCAACATTTGAAGTTTGGTCCGTCTCTATTTGTTTAATTTTTGAGATTTCATCACTTTTTTCCTTTTGTTGCATTATTTGTGTTAATCACTAATGAATTGGCACTGGAAGATTCTTGATTGAATCTTGCAAAGTTTGAACCTCCGAATTTGTTGTCGCTAAGATTTTTCATAGGTATTTGCATTCACATTAAATTTTAGTGATATGATAGTTTTTGGTAAATGTTTATATATATATATATATATTTTTTTTTTGTTAATTTAGGAATAGTGTAGAAAAATGGTTAATATGGCATATTGGATAGTGTATTTTTCTTTTCTTCTATATCTTTTTGTCATTTGAAGGTGGATAAAAAATCTTAGCAACTTTGTAATTTTCAAAACCATCCTTTAGATTGAATTCACTTGAATGAAGTAGGAAAATGCATTTTTTCCAAAAATTTTCTTCAAATCATGTGGGATTCTTTCTCCAAAATCAATTTGCATGTGAGAAATACAATATATATTATGATCAATAGTTTTATAATAATTTAAATAAGTTGTAACTTAATTTTTTTTTTTTTTTAGCAAGATCTCCTGCTAATTTATTTAGGATTTTCTCAGCATCTCAATTAAATATCATAAAAGTTGTTTTGTCAGTTGCATCAAAAACTTCAATTTGAATCCTATATCTGAAGTAGTTTGTAGTTGTATATCTAGTAGTTATAATGAGATAAATATATTATAAATATTTGGAGAGTATGTAGTTAATGTGAGTGCCTCTAACTTTGGAATAGAGAGATTTGTTTTTGTTTCACATTTTGCACACCAAAATGATCCTGATTGTGGTTTGACTTTCCTTCTACAAAGCACGCACGATAGAAATACCAATCCATTGTTGTATCAATCTTGCTTATTGCTGCAATACCCTAACAATTCACATACTACAGTGAACTTTGAAGTTAATATGTATTATTTCGTAATGTAAATAATATGATGTGTTATTATTTTTTCATGAAAATGATGAGTATAATTTGAAATGATTAACAAACATATTTCATAAAATCTCATTCAATGCATTTTATCTCTGTTATTATCTTCATATTCTTTAAAGATAAATCCTCCTATGAATTCTTTTGCATGTATTTTTCATATTTCCTATATAGTATCATGTTTTCTACCATTCCTATCATTGATTTTTTTTTTTTAAAGAAAATATTATGTAAATGACATTTTGTGAGATAGTATATGTTATTTATTAGACTTTTTTTGTTATTATATATTTTAAAAATATGCACATCAATTATTTCAGCAATCTTAGGAATCTCAAGATTTATATATATATTTTTTGCTCTGATCGATGACAAAGAGAATTTTCCTGAATAAATTGCATAGAACATTATTAATATACAAAAGCATATTGAATTGAAATTTAAAAAAAAAAAAAAAGAAAAGAAAAGAAAAGAAAAAGGGAATACATAATTTCATGAGAATGAGATTTTCTAGAAGTATCATCTATATGTAGGGAGGGGGGGGGGGGAGGAAGAGAACTTGTAAGTGGGTAAGAGTTTTAGTTTTGATTTACACATAAGAAGGATCAAATTTGGGGCATAGCATGTAAGGTAATAATTGGACTTGGGCCTTTCATGAAGTTTAGTCTATTTTTAAAAGGTGATCCATTTTGTTGAGAATTTGGTCTAATTGTCAAGAACAGCTCATATTTTATATAATAGTAAAAATAAGTTACCATGATCTATTTGGTAACCATAAAAAAAAAAAAAAAAAACACTTAATAAAAATAGTTAATAATGTCTAAATGCAAAATTAAAGTGTCATATAATAGGATCTCATGCAAGAAACCTCGTGTAGAAGTGCATGAAGTCTCTCTCTCTCTCTCTCTCTCTCTCTCTCTCTCTCTCTCTCTCTATCTATATATATATATATATATATATATATATTGATGATTGATTATAATCTTTGCATATGCTGGAATATAATTAAAGACAATGATGATTTATCCTCTCTAAACTCTAATCAATTGGAGTGCTGTTGAGTGTTGACATCAAAATTTCAAAATAAAAATCACTTTCTTTCCTACAAATTCCATAACTTCGAGCCCACCACACCATGCGCATATAATATCCATATAAAGACTGAAAATTTGTGTCAATGATATTTGCTCAAGTGTTGGATAAAAATCTGGTTTTGTATTTCATAAAAAACACATAACGGAAGCAACAAATAAGGATCTATTTCATTCATGATTAACAACATGCACTATGTAAATTTCAGAATTTAAGAAAAAAGATAGCGTACCTTAGTGTGGAGAAATTCAAAATAAAGATTAGAAGCACTTGGGAACACTTTTAATCTTCACTCCAATTCCACTTTACGCCTAAGATGTGTGGTCTCACAATCAGTTTCCAAATGAAGAATAAAAGTATGTCTCACACTCTGTCTTTTTCTTTTTCTCTACGCTTCTTTTTCTAAAAAAAAAAAATTGTATGTTTCTCCTTTTATAACTAACTGATTATCTAATAGGGCCGGCCTATTGGTCCTTTCCAATTGGGTTTTAATATGTGGCTTGGAGTGGGACCAAAAGGGACCAATAAGACACTAGCTCTAATGGGTTTTGGGCTATTTCGTCAACTCTTGACAAGTCTAAAGTTATCATTAATTATATTTAATACCACTATATAAATATAATTGCACTCTAAGCCTTATTAATAAATTATATCCCAAAACTTTATTATACACGCAACCTCTTCACATAATATTCATTGTAATACAAAGTCATGAATATAAACTACCACTTTGAAAATTATTACATTTTATCCTTGAGTACCCGGTTTAATCCTTTAAAGTTATTCATTATATATTTATGAAATCCAATTTCATAAATATATACTTTAGTAATTTCTTACTAAAGTGATTAGACCTAACTCTCTGAATAATTGAATCCATTAAACTTATCTCAAGAGAATATTTTATATCTCCATCAAGAGACTATGAATTCCATCTTGAGAATATATGTTCCATCAACACTAAATGTGGTTATCTAACATACTGAGGTTTTGACCGTTGCTTTAGATCTCACTCCTGATATATCAAAGCAACCTACACATCATGATCAGGTCCATTATTTTCTCAGGATTAAGAGTTCATGTAAATAAAAGTCGTGAGATTTATTATTCATTTGACAGTCGTTAGGAGAATAATAAATCTCATAGTTGTCCAGTTTAATATGTCTTAACTCTTAAACATATCAACATATCAACTAGAAGTCTCCACTTCCATGATCAAGACAAATCATCTTAGTTGATACGTTATAGTATTCGCAGTTGAAATGCCCAATTTCATCACCGACTATGAACTATAAATTCTGAGTTTACAAAAAAACTTATGATTTATATCTTTTGTGACTTTTCACATAAATCACATACTATGTATCTCATGGACTATATGATTATGTCCAAATATTCATATTACCATTATTTTAGATAAAAATAAACAACTTTATTAAACACAACATTAAGTCATATATAATGTCATATATAGCATCATACAATAGGATTTAAGAACACATATCCTAACATCAAGGCCATATATATATATATATATATATATATATATATATATATATACATACATACACACTTAAAAGTCAAAATTAAAAAAAAAAAAAAGAAAAAAATCCAATTTCCATGTGACTCACAAAGCCCATTGACTATAAATCATCATTCTCCAGGTTTCTTTGAATTCAATAAAATTTCACTTTTCTATAAACTTCCCCATTTGCTTTGATATCTCTAGCGGGTTTGGGTTGAGAGCCAGGACTGCGCTGGCTGAGAAGGGTATTAAATATGAGTACAAGAGCACTTGATGAATAACAAGAAGAGCCCTCTGCTTTTAGAGATGAACCCTATCCACAAGATCTCAGTTCTCATCCACAATGGAAAACTGGTGTGTGAGTTTCTTGTCATTGTCCAGTACATAGACGAGGTCTGGAATTATAAGTCTCTATTGCTGCCCTCTGATCCTTAATAGAGAGCTCAAGCCAAGTTCTGGGATGATGTTGTTAGTACAAAGGTACCTTTTTTGCATTTCTTTTCATTCTATTATTTTTTTTAACATTTTTTGTTGTGTTTTTTAGAATCATAACATATTCCAAAGCTTCTCTTTTTTTTTTTTTTTTTTTTTTTTTTTTCTAAACTACTGAGAGTGATTAAGGCATACCAAGAAAGTGAGTTGATTAAAGTAGAAGGGAAAAAAATTGGTAATTTTACCTCTTACCTTATTTGTTCTTGTCATTTTAAAATTTTAAAATACACAAATATCACTCTAAATTATAACTTGTCTTTTTTTGCACCTTACTGTCAATTGGGCTATAACTTGAATGAAAAAGCATGTCACGTGAGACTCAAGTGACCTCTGCATATACGGTACCACATGATTAGACCGAATCAACCATCTTCAATTCCTTAAAACAAAATCATTTAACAAATTTAACTCTTATAGTGTCACATAACCTTTTATTTTAAGGGATTGAAAAAGACAGTTCGGCTTTTTCATATGATGCAACTTATGCAGAGGCCACATTAATCATATATGACATGTTTTTCAGTCCAAGTTAACAGTCCACTTGATGGTAGGCTACAAAGTGAGACACAAGTTATAATTTGAAATGGTAATTATGCAATCTGAGAGTTCTAGGTGGTAAGTCATGTAAAGAAGGGTATATTTTAAGGTGATAAATGTAAATAAGAGTATAATTTAGACTAATAAAGTGTAATTTCACAAAAATAAAATAACAAACTAAAACAAAAATAACTTTACTAAAAGCAGTAAAAAATTTTGTCATAGCGAAATGAGAGAGAGAGAGAGAGAGAAGGGTACCTCTAGAACCCAAAAAAAAAAAAAGTAAAAAAAATTAATCATCAAAATTCCTAGGCACTATCTTAGTCTCTTAAAATTCTCTCCTTCAAAATTGAACTTGTGAACTACGTGACTGGACGATGGAACAATTGACAATGAGTTGGAACAATCTATCACTCTCGGATAAGGAGAGGTCTGGATTCATCCTCCCTGAAGATCATAGGAGGGGCGAATTTGTTATTGCTGCGAAATTCTTCACCTCACGATTCCTCCAAATGGAAGCAGTTGCTAGCACTTTCTGGCAACTTTGGAGGACGACAAATGGTTTAAGAGTTAGGGACCAGGGAAACAATATTATATTGTTTGTGTTCGATAATCTAGCGGATGTCGATAAAATTTTAAAAAGCCAACCTTGGAGTTTTGATAGGCATCTGATCGTTATGCAACGATATACAGGAGATGCACCAGTGCATGAGCTCGCTTTCAACAAAGTACCATTTTAGGTTCAAATCCACGACATCCCTACTAGTTTTCTAACTAGGAAAGTGGCAGAAAATTTTTGCGAAATAGTGCGTGATATTCAGAGGTCCAACAGAGCGGTTGATGAGGATGGAGGTAGTGTTTTTTCGAGTGAGGATGATGCTTGATGTCACGTTGCCTTTGTGTAGAGGTAGAGTCATTACCTTACCCAGTGGAGAGAAGAGATGGATTAGATTCAAATATGAACGATTATCGAGTCTATGCTATTGGTGTGGGTGCCTGAATCACAATGACAGGAACTGCGAGCTATGGGTTCAAAGTAATGGTAACTTAACATTGGATCAACAACACTTTGGCCCGACTCTGAGAGCACCGCCATACAAATCGTCAGGGAAGGACATGATTTATGTTCCCAGTTACTATGAGAAGAGGGCAAGCAGATTGCAGGCACGGAGCAGGGATGAAGGTAGCTCTCATTATGTGGTTCACGTTCAGTCAGGCACAACAACTTCGGCGGACACAGAACCCCCAGTAGAGGAGAAAGGGGAGGAAAATTAGACCGTGGAGGCAGTTACAGAAGTAATTGTGCAGCGAAGTTTGGGGAAGGAGACAGAAACATTTGGGGCCATAAATGATAATCACTCAATGCCGAAAAATAAGGAACTGATTATGACTAACGTAAGGTGCAATGATTCTGATTTCCTTTCCAAATTAAAAAGGATGAATTTGATATGGTCTTTAACCACTCCAGCTCAGCTAAGTCAATTGATACGGAATTAATGGGGGCAATATTAGTGGGGAATAGCATTGAAGTGTCTAACATAAATGCTAATTCCATTAAGGCAGCAGAATTGGAGTGCAACCAAACTTCTATGATACCAACCCTAGCCGCCTCCATGCAAAATATGCACGTGCCTACCAATCTAAATAATGCGGCTAGCGGATCAACGGCCAAGATTAATGATCACCCAACAAGTATTAGGACTTGGAAAAGACTCATGCGCCAAGTTAACCTAGCTGGGGTTGAGAACAAGTGTGATGAAAAAATTAAGAGAAAGTTGAGTACGTGCATGGTGACTTCCACAGACTCTCCAAGCAAAAGGTTGCAAGTGATGAAGATCAACCCGTCGTCAGTTTTTAATGGTGGAGGCTGCTGAGCAGCCCCGCCAAGAGTCATGAGTCTTTTAATATGAAATCGTCGCAGGCTTGGGAACCTAGTATTAGAGAAGGAGCTCGGTGATTTAATTTGAGCAAAAGGTCCCTCTATTGTGTTCATTGCCGAGACATAGACGAACGAAGCAAGGCTAAAAAACAAAAGATGGAATTTACAATTTGATCACATGTTCTTTGTACCTCGGATTCATAGAGGTGGGGGACTGGTTTTGTATT
The DNA here is from genome assembly GCA_032878915.1 of Castanopsis chinensis. NCBI lineage: Eukaryota > Viridiplantae > Streptophyta > Magnoliopsida > Fagales > Fagaceae > Castanopsis > Castanopsis chinensis. The sequence goes on from JAVQMG010000105.1 coordinate 11,270,651, forward strand.
GGAAAGAAGCAATAAAGTTGACAGTAGAAACATCCTCAAAAAATCACACCTTTGATGCCCTTTTGTGCGAGAGCCCATCCTTGATAGACTATGGACACTTAGTTGATGAAGCAAAGGAGTTAGCTAAGGTTTTTTCAAATATTGAGTTTGGTCATGTACTAAGATGAGCTAATAATTCAGCTCATAACATTGCTAGATATGTAAGACATATAAGACATGTTGGCGAGTTTATGGTGTGGATGGAGAATGTTCCTTCACACCTAATTTCTGCAATTCAAGTCGATTCGGCTCTCTTTGAATAAAATTATAGTGATGTTTCTCAAAAAATTTAAAAAATTTAAAAAAAATGAATACATGTGTAATTTGGGACTAAGGCTTTGTTCACATGGGTATCTGGTGAGAGGGCCGTCCCATGTATATGCAGTCACTTTTTCTTTTCTCTTGTTGATGCTATGCAGGACCGCAGGTAAAATATTATAGGTCAGTATTATTAAAGGTAAACTCCACTCATCTAAAAAACTGTTGTCTTTAATGTTTGAATTCTATTAGAATTTAATATTTTGTAGATCGTCTCATGGTGATCATATTTGAAAGATTTTAATTAGACGTGATGAACTTAACTCCTCGTGCATCACGTTAAATTTTTAAGGGGTAAAAGATAGGTATAGCTCCTAGTTTATTCACACACGCACGCACGCACACACACACACAAAAGGATGTAAGCTTCCCAATTAAATTGAAAAACTTGGACGGTGCAGACTCGGCGCCACTTGATGCTTCCTCATGCGCGGTAGGCCTCACGGCGTGTCGTTGTGGGGTACATTTGGTGGTGTTGCGGTCTAGTGTACGTGATAGCGTGTAAGTGGTGGTAGGATTGCATGGCTTAGCAGGCTCCGTGCTCGCACATTAAACTGTCTAACGTGCTCCCAATCAGCGTTGTTTCGAGCGTCGTTCAACGCCTTGAACGCAATTCGGGTCCCTGAGTTGCATACCTACCCTCTAGTTGATTCGTTCCTAGTCAATGCTCCTTGCGGGGTGTCGACAGGACCTCGAAGCGGTCCTCATGTCGTGTCCCACACGTGCCTCGCCTCTGCGTTGCTACTGTGGACCACGCAGGCGTGCTCGTGGCCTCGGATGCAGAACATTATATGGGTGTGGGGCCTTTGGCCCCCTTTGCCAACGTACCAAGCGAGCGTCATCACTCTGCCCTGCACAATCGTCATCCTTGTCCATGCCCTTCCTCGCCCTCGGGCAAAGCCAGGGCCTTCGGGTGACGCCGGCATCGACAAGGAATGCTACCTGGTTGATCCTGCTAGTAGTCATATGCTTGTCTTACAAAAATTTTAAAAAAATAAATTGAAAAACTTAGCTATATTGAATATACTTGTAAGAGTATATTATTTGTGCTATATTGGCGAATGCAGTCACGTGTTTAAATTTAATTGGATAATTTATGATACAACACCTCAAGACACCTTAGATATTGTATCTAAGTTTTGCCCCTTTTTTTCAAAGATTACACTAGTTTGTGACGTTATTTTGAAATCAAGAACATCTTATATGGGCTTTCCTCCCAAGCCAAAGCTTAAAGAAACATTATTCTACTCAAATAGAATTAATTTAAAATTCAATACGGTCATTGTTCATCCTATTATATAATCGGTGGAAAAGTGGTAGAACAATGTGTGTGGGAAATGTAGGTATATGAAGTTGCAAAGAAGGTATGGCCAAAAATGGAGAAGATCAGGAGGCAGCAAACAAGAAGTTCATCGAAACCTTCCAGATATTAGAGAGGCAGCCTAGTGATCATCCTTACTTTTGGGGGTGAAAGATTTGGGTTTGTGGACCTTTCTCCCATCACTTTCTATAGCTGGTTCTATGCCTATGAGATCTTTGGAAATTTCAGCATAGAGGCAGAGTGCCCTATGCAGGCTTATGGCATGGGCTAAGAGGTGCCTCTAGAAGGAGTCTATAGCCAACACTCTCCCTGACCAGAAGAATGTTTATGAGGAAAAGGTTTGGTGTGGAGTAGACTAATGCTATGTTTGGAAGTTTTGAGAGAGAGGAGAGTAGAGGAGACTAGAGGGAAGGAGAGTAGTGGAGAAGAGAGTAAAGAGGAATGGTTATCCTCCACCTTATTTAGATATTTTTAATATTAAGTAAAGGGGAAGGGAATAATTAGTCTTTTCATTTGTAATTTTGTTAATATAATAAGGGCAAATTTGATAATTTATTTGATCAAACATTTTTATGCTCCACTCTCCCTCTAAATCTCTTCAATTTGGGGGAATTAAAAATGGAATCAAAATCTTCTATCTCACTCTTCCTGCTCCATTTTGTACTCCACAAATAAAAAATGCCACATGCCTATTTAATTTATTAAATATGCCTTCTATTATTTCAACTAGTATGTAATCCATGCTACCGCAAGGGAATTGATATAATTTAATAAAATAATTGAAATAAATATATTGCATTTTATTATTTAAGTGATACTATTGGTTTTATTTTTTTATTAATCATGAGTTTAGTCATGTTTAAAAGACTTAGTTTATTTATGTTTAATAAAACTTAGCATTATGTAATTTTTTAACAAATATTTTTATCATACAAAATTCTAATGAAAGAATGCTTCATAGACATATATATTCAAGATTGATTCATACACGGCACATATAGCTATAATTAAGATGTTTTATCACAAACCATTTTTAGCAAAATATTTTAATAAATTAAATGTAAATCTCATAACGTGCATCTCATAGCAATATATAACAATAGAATAACATGAATCTCATAAAATTTTTTTAATCTATTAAAAATCACTAAAATTATGAGCATAAAATGTAAAGACAAACAAACAGGATAAGTACTAATTCCTTAAAAGAAAACTTACAGTAAGTTGAGAAAACTACACAAATAATCTTTGATATTTGAAGAATAATGAGATTACAACTTCCTTTCGAAATTGGGTAAAGACTCATACTAATAACGTATTATGAAAAAGAAAAGAAATATGCAACATCAATAATAGGAAAACAAAACAATAGGAAATATGCAACATCAATAATAGGAAAACAAAACAATTTTATAATTAAACAATAAAAATTATTGACAAAAAGGAAAGAAAGTATAGGCAGATGAAAGAAAATAAACATACAACATCAATCATAGGAAAACTACAAAATTATATAATTAAACAATAAAAATTTTCACAAAAAGAAATGACAGTACAGGCAGATGAAAGAGGGCAGTAATCAAACCTTAGGAATAGTTGGAATTTGTTTTGCAGAGCATTAACCAAGACCTTGAAAATTTTAAAGACAAGTACAATCGAAATATCTGAAGAACCTCTTCTTATATAAAATATAGAAATACCAAAATACTTGCATCATTGATACCGAGAAATTCTTTTGAAATTCCATAACATTGATTGAAGAAGAGGTGAGCTGTATATTAAGGTGCCTAAATCGATGTGGAAAATGGAGGTGAAACTTGAAAATATATGAGTGTGGAAAAGGGAGGTGAACCTGAAAATACATGGGTGTGAAAAATGGAGGTGAACCTAAACAAACACGAGTGTGAAAAAAAAAAAAAAAAGAAAAAAAAGAAAAGCAAATCAGAATTACAACAGATTTGGAGGAAAATTAGACTTCAATTTCATATTTACATTGACACGTGACACACTATAGATTAGAATTCTAATTTAGAATTGCAATTAGAGTTTCTCTCTGATTCACCTATTTTATATATATATATATATATAGATTACCTAAATATGATTGGTTATTTATTTATTTATTTTAGGAAATTGAAATAATAGAAGGCATAAATTTAGCATTTAATAAATTAGATAGATATGTGGCATATTTTTATTTGTGAAGTATATAGTGAAGTATGAAGAGTGAGACATAAGATTTGGACTCTTAAAAATGAGGGGTTAGAAATAGTTCAAACCCCTCCAAAGCCCTTCAAATTCCTCTCCCTCCTTCCTTAAAAAACATCCAACCAAAGTAATTTAATTAATCTCCATCCCTCTACTGTACTCTCCCTCTTTTTCCCAACATCCAAACATAGCATAACGGTTTGGCCTGAATCTAAAATTGCTAGTATATTAATATGGTTTTTGATGGCTGTGTAGTGTTTGTTTCATATGGGGCCAGTGGCAGCGCCACATTCAGGCCAGTGTGTTCCCAGGAACACCCTGACCTGAAAAAAAAAAAAAAAAAAAAAAAAAAAAAAATTATATATAGTAATTAAATTTTTTTTTATTTTTTTACCCTTTAAAAAAAAATTAGGAACACCCTCAACCAAAATTAGGAACACCCTCAACCAAAAAGGATTCTGGGCTGAAACAAAAACTCTTGATTTCCTATACAAAATAATGAAAATATAAACCTATAATCCAAACAGAGCAAATATAGATCAGTAATGGAGGTGAGGAGACGTTTTGTTGGGTAGAGGCGGCTTGAGAGAGGAGCATGGAGGTGCTATTAGGGATGAACGATGCTTGTTGAAAGAAGCATGGTGATCGGTGGCGGCGTCGGGAGAACATTGAGATAGAAGAAAAGCTATGAGTCTGTGACAAAGAAATAAGAACGAAGAAGGAAAAGAAGAAAGAAAAGAAAAAAAAGTAGACCTAAAGAAATATCTAGAAGAGACAAGATAGAGATAAGTGTACACGTGTGAAGGAGAGAAAAAAGGTTAAAGCAAAAATGACAGAGAAAACAAAGGGAAAGGGAAAAAAGTTAATGGGCCTGGACCTGGAATTTGCTCTTCTTTCTGATGTTAAGGGGCTGTTAGTTAAATGTGATTTCCCTTTTACCACCAAAAAAAAAAGAAAGAAAAAAGAAACTGATGAAGAGAACAAAGGACAAGGGGAAAAAAAGTTATTAAAAATTAAATTAAATTAAAGGGTGGGCCTTGGTTTATAATTTGGGTTAGGACATGGGTATAATTAAAGGCTTGGATTTATCACTTGATTGAACCACTCAACTTTTAATTACATTATACATATTAATTATACCCATAACAAATTATAGAAGACAATTAATAAACAAATTAAACAATTAAATTATGTTAGATTAAACAATAATGAAACAATACATTATAAAAGACAAACAAATTAAATTATGTTAGGCTAAATAATAACTAATAATTTTATAATTTATGAAACAATAATATAACAAATTATAATTTATAAAAGACAAACAAATTAATGAAACAACTAAACAATAATAATTAATAATTTTATTAATATTTCAAATGAACTTATAGTTTATTGTTTATTCTTTTGCTAGAATTATGGACAAATAGTTAATAAGAAAATCATGTAGAAGGCAATTATAAATTTTATGTATTTACGTGTTTTCTTATAGTTGTTGTTGTCAATATACGAAATTTTCTTTTTATTAGATTGTGTAATTTATACTTATTGAGGAACACCCTGAAAAAAATTCCTAGAGCCGCCACTATATGGGGCCAAGTTGAATTTGTTAGACACTTTGGTGTGTTTATTCTGTCATAAATAAGAGAGACACTATAATGTGTCTGCTAAATTTTAGATTAAACTGTGTTTTCTTGCCATTTGGATTACAGAAAAATTTCGATGTATGTTTGAAGATCTGATCAAACTACCGTATATGAGAAATTTTAAATGTAATAAGCATATGCGATGGTTAAAATAAAATTTAGGCAAATAAATAATTAAGCACAAAGATTCGGATTTAACACCATGCAGTAGTAAGTAGCACAGACAAAGTTGTAGCACTAGCAACCAATTTAAGTAGTGTTTGTCTAGTAAATCGTTGGAATCTTGAAAATCTTGTGTTACCTGCGAACTCCAAAAGAGGCTACCTTCCATACTTGATGGGGGTTATGTACAATTCTACCTTACATACATTACCGTTTCTGGATCTTCATGGCAAAATTCACAGGATATACTAGAGGTGACCTGCGTATTATACAACATGATCTATGTGGATAGTGCATTGTACCTTGCTCCCCATAAACAAGCCAAAGTCTCATTGGGAACCTTGACTAGGGATGGCAATTTATATCCGATCCGCAGATACCCGGTCCGGCCCGACTCTAATGGGCCGGATTTTACCCGGCCCTATAAATTATAGGGTCAGGTATGGGTCTTTTAAAAAAAACCCGAAGCAGGTCCGGGTCGGGTTCGAATTTTATCCATACCTGGCCCGGACCCGGACTCGGACCCGTTTAAAGGCTAAAATACCAAAATACCCTATTCCCTATATATATAAAAATTAAAAACAAAAGAACCCTAATCCCCTAAGCCCATTTCACTCAGCCTCAGCTGCAGCCTTCACATCTCTCCTCTCTCACTCAGCTACTCTCACTCTCCTCACATCACTCTCCTCTCCCCAACCTCTAATCTCTGTCACCACCGGCCATCACGGGCACCTGCAGCACCTCCGATCAGATTGTTTTTTCTCTCTTTCTCTAAATTTCAGCTCACATGGTCTCACACCCTCACTTACTCTCAAGCACTGCCGCCCAAGTTCCCAGCCTCTCATCGCCGTTCCAAGCATTCACCACTACCGATCCAAGCTCTCACTCACTCTTAGTCTCATCGCCGGCCCAAGCTCTCACCGCCGATCTATTTTCTACTTCTCTTCAATTTTTTTTTTTTTTTTTTTTAGTATCGTATTTAGTCTGAGTTTGTGAGAATATGAGATGTTTGTTTCAAGTTTTTTGTTTGGTTTTTTCTACTTAAACTATGGACTTCAACAGATGGGTTGTGCTACTTCTAGTTATTGTAGTTTAAAGACTTGAAATTATGAGACTTTGTAGTGTAATTGTAATATATTGTGGAAGAAATTGTGTATATTGTGTTTTGTGTTTGTTGTAAATGCAATGCCTAAACCGAGATGAGAGAAATTTTTTAGGCTTCACTCAAAAAAAAAAAAAAAAATTTGGTTGGGCCACGGATTGGCCCAAATTAGGTAGAACTAAACGGGGCCCGTGGGGCCCGGCGGGACGGGTATGGGCTCCGCATAAAAAAACCCGTTTATTAAACGGGCCGGGTCTGGGTAATGGGTCTAGACCCGCAGGTCGGGTCCGGGTATGAAAAAACCCGGCCCGAACCCGACCCGTTGCCATTCCTAACCTTGACCTGCCACAACATCTTGAGCCTGCATTTAAAACTCGTTTTGCCTCTAATATTTCACCATAGGCAAAACTTAGGTACAGTAAGTAAGTAAGTAATTAAGTACAGTTCCTTAAATTCTCCATTTAAATTTCAACCATCCTGTCAAATAAAAAATATTCACTAACGGCGTCAAAAGCCACAAACGGCTTAAACACTATCTTTAACTCTATTTGTGATTAAAAAGAAAAGAAAAGGAAAAAAAAAAAAAAAAAGGAAAAGAAAACCCAGCCACCAGAACTCCTGTGCAACATCTCCAACATCAACTCACTCCTCGTCACTCACAATCTGCTTTGCCACATCACCAATGACTACTCCCTCTCACCCAAAATGTCTACTTTTGGTCTTAAATTGTAGGCAAAACCTAGAAAATATCATCCCTTAAAACCAAAATTTCCAGACAATCCAAACACAAAACCAAAACCCCAATAAAATTCAATTCATAAAAGGTAAAACCTAAAAAAAAGATCCACCCAAAATACCAAAATTTTACTAATAGAATCTCTGTGATCTTGCCAAAAAAGTTTCCAATCATTCATTGGTCAACAAAAGAAAAGACAAGATTCGTTGCTGGATTCACCGGCTTCGTCACCGAACTCCGCCGTGTGTCTTCTTTGCCACCTCAAACTTCTTCAAATCTAGGAGTATTTAATGTGTAGGGAAGGACACATGAAGAGCTTGCATGTGTTTGGACAGAGGTGGTGGAGGCAATGGGCCTGTGACAGAAAGGACTAGAGCGGTTAGGGTGTTGAAGTTAGGTGGGGTTGGGAAAAAAATTTAATCAAAATCATCTGGCTTTTGACTCCATTAGTGAATGTTTTTTTATTTGACATATGGCTGAAATTTAAATGAGAAACTTAAGGACTGTAACTAAGTTTTGCCCCCTCACCATATATATATATATATGAAACATTCCTTCACACCTTTGCCTCTATAAGCGTACATGTAGAAAAGTAATGAGATTTTAGGACTATATAATAACAATAATACCAACAATAATCATATTATATATTAATCCTAACAAACCATTTAATCATTGGTTTTGTACATAAATACCATAATTTTATGAATTTAACATTATATAAGCAAAAATTAGAATTTAATTCCATTTCAAAGAGAGTTTTTAACACTTAAAATTAAAAAATAAAATATACCCGATTGATCATGAGTGCAAAACAAGCATTAAAATAATACTCATCAACAAATAATCAAACCAATATAATGTATGTTTGGAATCAACTTCAATTTTTAGTTTTAATATACAGCTTTTTAAAAACTCAAATTTTCCCACATTTTTTCACTTTTTTCAAATTTTTTCAATGTACAAATATAGTTTCAGCACATTTTCAACAAAAAAATTTCAACAAAAAGATAAATAAGTTGTTGCCATAATTTACACCCTACAATACAAGCATGTTATATCAATATTTTACAACTTAACAAATAGAATTGACTTATTGCCGATTTTTACAACATATTGGCTAATATGAAAATTAGAATGAATTATATTTTGGGACTCCAAGTTGGGGACAAACTTAAGTTTACCGTATTACATGAATTTAGAAAATTATAGAGATTATTGCTGAATTTTTTGTGATGCAATATTTGTTTGGCCCACCTAGATATAACCAATTAGCGTTATTTTTATTATGGTTTGCTTATATTTTTAAGTAGATGAATGAATCTTGTTACTCTTATTTTGAAGTGATATCTTTTGCAACGGTATTAGATGTTTCGGTAATATTATTCTTTTACGATTTATTATTATTCTTACCATTTTTGTTTCGATAGACATTTCTGTATATCTATCGTATCATATTTTATTGTTTTCGAATCCTTGCGATACTGTGATTTCTTTTACCATTTTTTGGATCTTTGCCATAAGATAATAAAGTTAGGCTTTAAGTACTTGGTCATGATTTTGATTGATCTTTTCTATTTATGAAGATAATGGTGGCGGTGTACTTTTGTGATAAATACTATTCAATGTGCTCTAGTACTTTGAAAGTAATATCTAACAACATCCAACACCTAGGTAAAAGTTATCATCCTAAGTATTGCTTTCATTGTAACCATACAACGAGATACATCCATCACCAAAACTATCATAAATAATAGTGATTCATTAATTTTGTGAAAAACCTTGAAATTGCTCAAAATTTTGTTAGACCTTTAATAACATTGCAAAACATGTGACAATAATTAAGAGAGGGAGAGAGAAAGATAACAACAATAACAATAACAATAAGAACAAAACAAACACAACAACAACAACAAATTTAATAAATGTTAACTTGTTTATGTCTTTTTTTTCCTTTTTTTTTTCTTCTTAAAAAACACATTCTTATTTAGCTCACTAAGAATAAACATAAAACTCACCCCCCCCCCCCCCCCTACCTTAAAAAAAAAGAATAAACATAAAACTCATTACGTATAAACATAATAAACATAAATATTTTGAACAGATGGATTTTGAAAATCAAAAAATCAAAACGATTACTAAAAATAATAGTCTCAGATTGACATGGTTAATGGTGGAAATAAAAAAAATTTCTAACGCCACCCGGGTTTTCACATAAATCTCTATTGGCTATCCCACAAAATCCCATTCATGAATTACTCATAAGATTAAGCCACCAATCACTAGGAAATCTTAGCTATTATACCTTCTTCACATACATCATAACACCAATTTTACTAAGAAACCAATAGAACTTAAGTACTTAGCAACCATCACATAAAGAAACACAATTATACGCAATCAGAATATGACATCTCACAAATCCCATGAAAACGAATGAGCAAGTCATGATTTAAATCTTAAATGCCATTATTGTTCGTCTCTCACCATTCTTCGCTGGCAAGAACCTCTATCTCAATCAATACCCCTCATTTGCGAAAGAATGAGAGAAAAGAAAACAGATCAACCAATTTGTACTGCGATTGAATGGGTTTAGGGATTTTAATTTCTCAATCTCGTTCTTTATGATGTTACAGATGGGAGTTTTTTGTTTTGATTTTTTTTTTTTTTTTTTTTTTTAAACATGTGGTAGTCCACATGGAGCCATTTGATTAAAATATTTCCATGTATAACACGGGTTGGATAAATTGTCAAAATCTCAAATTCTTTTCACATGTAAGGTTGGATTTATCTTGACGTGATGATTATATATCATGAAAAATTGTCTATGATTTTAAATCAAAATAGTTAGTATTATACTGTGTGTTGGTAGGTATGGCTAGAATTTGTCATAATTTTTGGTGAATCAATACGAAATATCCCTCTGAAAAATATGTTCTAAAATGTACGAAATATCTCTTTGAAAAGTATATTTCAAAAGTTAATATTGTACCATGTTGACGATTATGCACAAAATTAACATCAACGGTTCCATACCCGTGTCAAGATGGATTAGTGGTAATGTGAGCAAGGACATTGAACTTGTTAGACACTTTGGTGTGTTTATCGTGTTATAAATAAGAGGGCACTTTGATGTGTCCGCTAAATTTTAGATTAATCTGTGCCTTCTTTTCAGTTGGATTAAACAAAAATTTAGTTGTATGTTTGAAGATCAGGTAAATTTTAAATGTAATAAACATAAGCGATGGTGTAAATAAAATTTAAGCAAATAAATAATTACTCATCAAGATTCAGATTTAACACCTTGTATCCCATTTGCCCTTAATTTCTTAAGGTCCACAGTATCCATGCAGTGGTAAGTAGCACAGACAAAGTTGCAGCACTTGCATCCAATTTAGTACTGTTTGGTCAGTAAATCATTGAAATCATGCAAACTCTAAAAGAAGCTACCTTCCATGCTTGTTGCGCATTATGTACAATTCTACCTTACGTGCATGATAATTAGTTTGATAATTATCCCTGCAATTTAAATTTTTCTAAAAAAAACACTCGAACTAGCTCCAACTTTTGGATATGATTTTTATGAAATAATAATAATAATAATAATAATAATGATGATGATGATGCTTGAAACACAATATTTTTACAACAATTTCAACAAAATATAGGTGTCAAGCAGGTAAAAAATATGATGTTAATAATGAATCCAAATGAGAACCAATAGATCTGCATCTGAACAAATAGGTAACACCCCAACGGCCACACAGTCAAACACCTCCAATAGATCTGCATCTAAACAAATACCAGACAAGTAAAACCCCAGTGGCACCCACCAAAGGTGAGTCTTCAACTCTCTCTCTCTCTCTCTCTCTCTCTCTGATTTCGTGATCTGGTTTATTTGTTTTTTTTTTTTTTTTTTTCCTTCAGTTCTTTTTCCCCCAGACTCTCAGGTCCTAGTCTGCTAGACGTTTAAACTTTAAAGACCTGAAGTCGAGATAAGATATTTTTGAAAATTTTGAGATTCCTAGTTTTGAACCTGAACCTTGCACGAAACATTTTGATAACAAAGAAAGGTTAGGAGTCATGTAATGTTCCTATCCAAAAAAAAAAAAGAAAAAAGAGAAAGCATTGTAACTCAATACAATTGCTCTGTTATCTTCACGTAGAAAACTTCAATTCGAACCCCTACAGCTTGTTGTAAGTGGAAAAAAAATAAGATTAAGAGAAAGGACTTGACAACCGAAGGGGGTTACTTAAGCAATAAAAAATTTAAGATAAAGCAACAATACAAACTACGTTAGTAAAATTAATCCAAAAAAGTCTTAAAATTTAGGGTAAAATGTAAAACTGAAATTTCTTCATATTTCATTTTAGTCTTCTAATTTTACCTTTGTTCATTTCAGTCCTTTAACTTTCAAATTTATTCAATTAAGGCTTTTTCATTAACTTTTGTTATATGTTGTGGTTAATTTTTCAGTTTTATAAATTTTTCTTCAAATTTTTTAAATTAAAAAAATTCAATTAATGATTGAAAAATATTTTCCAAATTTTTTTTTCCAAAAAATTTTCACAAAAGTTCACGGAAAGGCCTTAATTAAATAAATCTGAAACTTAGAAGACTGAAATGAAATCTAATGAAAGTTAGAAGGTCAGTTTTGCATTTTAACCTAAAATTTAAAAACACAATAAATTCTATGATTCAATATGAAATCTTATATTACATGGTAGATGTGAACTTGCTCTTTCTTTCCAATCCACAGTACATATAAAATATGAGGCTTGTATCATGATTCTACCATCCTATGATTCAGTTTAACATTCTGTTCATTCAACACTATCCATATACAAAATAATGGCTCAGTGACATTAGCATAAGCTACAAAATGCATTTTCCACAATACGGTTGTTCTAAGCTTGGCCATCCTCATTATTGCACTTCTATCCTTGGTCAATGAAAAGAATTCTACTTTCATAATTTCAGGCTCTGATTTAGCGCATCTTTCTAAAATAATTAACTTCATCAAATAGATAATGACTCATCTTTGCCATTCCCACAACATATATTTATACTCTTAGAAAGATGGCAATAAAGTGAAATCTCTTTAGGATATAACCATGATATTGAATGGGTTCGATAAAGCAAGTATAGCATAAATCAAGTTTCTACAATAACACAACAATATTAAATTCCAATAGGTATCTTTTTTTATTATTTCTTGTGTGGATCTTTATCAGTTATGCTTAATCGATTTGGCAAACTTTTTTCTATAGGCAAGAACATTTTGGTACTCCTTTTTCAGTGGTAGTTCATTTGAATAAGACATACAAATCAAAATTCGGTATAAGTTATAAATTCTATTAGTTACAATCAAGCTCCAATGACAAATTACAGTCCTAGAAGAACGACTATCTACGTCATACATGAAATCAATTACTGAGATCAAATCCGTAGAATGAGAATAAAAGAGTAGGTTAGGTCCAATTAAGTCCTCTACAAAATATACTCACGCATGAATAAATAAAATACATGGATTATCAATTTAACAAATTTACACTTTTCCTAAAATAAATGAATTGCATTATCAATTTTCAACTTTATGTATCGTTGCAGCAAATTGAATTCACATGTTTTAAAACTTTAAAAGTATGAGCATATATATCGTATATATCGGCAAGTAATATTAATGTTATCACAATAAGAGCAACTAAAGTTGTATTAAATTATAAATACCTCTTAACATGAAATCATATAAAAGGTATTTACAATCTGATTCTCGACTTATTTGCTATGAAGGAAACTTTTTCAGAGCCATAAAACAAATCAACAGCCACTAATATCTAGAATAAGAAAATCATAGAATAGACTTTGTCAAACTATTTTCTCCAACTATTGGTAAAAGAATGAGTTAATAACACAAACTCATTAGTATTTCTTTTACCAAGCTCTTACTTTGCTGTTGGTATAAACTAATGTCAGATACACTGAGAGTAAAAAAGGTTGAGAGCTGGACATGTTCATTCAACAGTTGTTCAATCTAAAATTTCTTAATCCAATAATATATTGTACTTATCACAAATAGTATATCATAAAACAGACAATAAGGAATCTACTCTTCACTAAACAGAGTATATCATGTTGGTGTAGAAATATGGGTTATGATTAACAATAATAAGTACCACCTATTTTGAAGTGAGTTCCAATACGGAATTGGGCTCCTATTTCTGCTTCTTGAGCCGAAATAGGACAAAATTTCCAAAATCAGGAAAATTTAGAGCTGGTGGAATTTTCTACAATTTTTGGGAGAGTAACGAAAAATTTAAAAGTGTCAGTTTTTTCTAAAATAATGAGAAAATCTTAAGTAGAAAACTTTTGTTTGTATCCCCTCACTTGTGCTTGATATCATGGATCTAATTCATACCTTGCTAGGAAAACATAGATAATCCCAGCCACTACTGAGTACTGAACTAATCTCGAAGATCAATGCCTTAAAATATGTTCTTTCAAGGACCGCAAAGAACAAAAATACATAAAATAAAACATAAAAACTCTTTCAGACATTTTCACAAACAATACATATGCACTCATTGATATACCTGAATCTTCAATTCACAGCCACCTTCAGCCATGATTTACACTGGTAATACAAAGCAAGATTTGCCCTTGATTTTCCCCTCCTTCCTCTGCTCTTTCCTCCCAAGTTCTTATGGCAAAAAAACTTGAGATATCAAAGAAACCACAAAAAATTGATTCAATTAGAGCCATTGTGGAGGAAGCTCTCTCGTGCTTCCTTGTTTCTGTTCTTCCTTTTACTCCTCTCTCTCTCTCTCTCCCCCCTACGATTACTGCAATTGGCTAAAACATCTTTTTCTTTTCTTCTCTCTCAGTCTCACTCTCAAACACAACCATCTCAACTGTCTTCTTTAATACAGACTTATAGACAATTTGGTCCATATCCTATACATGTAGGGTGTCTTCAAAGGAAAAAGCAATACTATTAGCAATAGTGCAATCTACACTTCTATACTATACGTACAAGTGATTTCCCTCTTCCAATTGGATCTTTATGCAATCTACACTTCTATACTATATATACAAGTGATTTTCTGCTTTCAATTGAATTTTTATGTAATTCAAAAATAATTTTATTTAGGAACATGATCGTAAATGTTAAATAAAAAATTTTATTTTGAATTCAAAAAAAGAATTTCTAAAATTAAAATTTCTTTTCCTTTATGTTCAAAAAAAAATTTACAATTACTACTTATCTCTAAAGTTTTTTCCTTTTTTTTTTTTCTTTTATATATATATATATATTCTAAATTATAATAGATGCAAATTATTTTATCCAAAAAAAAAAATTAAAAAAGTCTTTCGCGCATGTTCAGAGGCTAGTACTATCTATAAAAATATTCCTCTTTTTGGACTAAATTTTTATGTAGTTCATAAATACCCCTAGACCCTACGTTTAACAAAAACAAAACTTAGGGTCAATCCGGTAAATATATATCTCAAACTCCATTTAAAATGTCTACAAAATAGGACAGTCTCCTATAAATCAATGTCTTCAAAACAAAATTATAAAAAAAAAAAAAAAAAATCTCAATCCACTTTGAAAAACAGTTTCATTTTTTTTTTAATCTAAACAATTTAATCTCTCTAAATGACAGCTTTAAGGCTTTTTTTTGTGTGGGGGGGGGGGGGGGTTGTGTGATGAGGCCAGTACTACTTAGAAACTCAATACTTTCATGTATGAAATTTCTTCAATTTGTCATTTGTTATTAAATTAATATATATTAATAAGATATAAATATAATAAACGATTATATGAATAATATTTGTAAGTGAGTGCTTTTTTTAAGGGGTGGTTGAATAGGAAATGGCTTTTTTGATTATATGGTTTTTTTCTTATTCAATAATTGTTTGTTAGTTTTGACAAATTCAATAATTATAAGGGAGAGTGACAGATTTGGACCATATATCTATTAAAAACACCATAAGATGCAAGTTAAGTTACAAAACTCTTAATGATTTTTTTTTCTTATAAGCTTTTTAGCAATCTTTAATCATCTCATTCTACTATCTTACATAGTATAGATATATACGTATAGTATGGTTAGGAAACCATTATTAATCTTATTTTATGTTCGGCTCCTTTAATACAAATTCTTAGCTTTGCCACTGCTTCATGACCAAATTTGCAAGATATACTAGAGATGACATGCTTATTATACAACATGATTATCGTTTCGGGATCTTCATGGCCAAGTTTGCAAGATATACTAGAGATGACCTACTTATTTTACAACATGATCTTCATGGGTAGTGCATTGTACCATGCTATCCATAAGCAAGACTTAGTCTTATTGGGAACCTTGACTTGCCACATCTTGAGCCCGCATTTAGAACTCTTTTTGCCTCCAATATACTTCACCATATATATGAAACATTCGTCGGTCCCTTTGCCTCTAGAAGCATACATGTAGAAAAGTAATGAGATTATATAATAACAATAACAATAACAATAACAATAACAATAATATCAACAATAATATCAACAATAATCATTTTATCATTGGTATTTTACATAAATACCATAATATTATGAATTTAACATTATATAAGCAAAAATTAGAATTTATTTCCAGTTCAAAGAGAGTTTTAAACATTTGAAATTAAAGAATAAAGTATACCCAATAGATCATGAGTGCAAAACAAGCATTAAAATAACACTCATCAACAAATACTCAAACCAATCAAGTCTTAATCTAAAACCTTAATTTACACCCTACAATACAAGCAAGTCATTAACAATGCTGAATCTTTTGTGGTACATTTTATACAATACTTGTTTTAGTGGCTATAGCCATCATAAGCTCCAAAATCTCACTAAAGGGGAACTCTGGAATTGAACAAAAGAAGGATGCTACCTACATAAATTTACAACTCCTCTCCACATTTGCAGCACCCTTCTAACGAGAGTGTTTTTTGAAAAAATGGGATGCACATGCTCAATCTTTCGAATGGACATCATCTTCATAATTGGATACATAGGCAAACTAAAAGTTCCAATTTGTTTTGGTATAGTCTGGCGAAGCTTATTTTCTCATGTTTGTAGCTACTAGCAGCTCCGCTAAGTTTAGGGGAACAATCTTCAATCTCTTCAAGTTTTTCTTGATATTTGAAGGTTTTCTCCTTTACATCATAAAAATGAAGCTCAGAACGGTATGTATAGGTGGTTTTTTTTTTTTTTTTTTTTTTTTTTTTTTTTTTTTTTTTTTAGATTTAAGCAGATAATGGACATCATCTTCATATTTGGACACATAGGCAAACTAAAAGTTCCAGTCTGTTTTGGTATAGTCTGGCGGAGCTTATTTTCCCATGTTTGCAGCTGCTAGCAGCCCTGCTAAGTTTAGGGGAACAATCTTCAATCTCTTTAAGTTTTTCTTGACATTTGAAGGTTTTGTCCTTTACATCATAAAAATGAAGCTCAGAGCAGTATGTATGGTTTTTTTTTTTTTTTTTTTTTTTTTTTTTTTTTTAAGATTTAAGCAGATAATGGACATCATCTTCATAATTGGACACATAGGCAAACTAAAAGTTCCAGTCCGTTTTGGTATAGTCTGGCGGAGCTTATTTTCCCATGTTTGTAGCTGCTAGCAACCCCGCTAAGTTTAGGGGAACAATCTTCAATCTCTTCAAGTTTTTCTTGACATTTGAAGGTTTTCTCATTTACATTATAAAAATGAAGCTCAGAACGGTATATAGTTGTGTGTGTGTGTGTGTGTGTGTGTGTGTGTGTGTGTGTGTTGTGCTTTGTGTTAGATTTAAGCAGATAGACCCATCATCCACATAACATTTAGTATTTTACGTGTGTCCCCACAAATCATTGCATAGAAGTGTGTAGGTGAGATGTTCTTTCCTAGGTGAATGAGTGTTATTATTATGATCTTCTTGACTTCTGTATTGATGTTAATGCATTATTATTTTTTGGCACAAAAATTTAGAAATCTAGTAGGATACATGGTGAAAAATTAGACCTCCAATCTAAAATTCAACTGGATTTTCTTTGAATTTTGACTATAATTATATAAATAGATATTTCACTTGACATAATAATTGAAAAATAGATGGGATACGTGGTGAAATTGAGAATTCAATTGAAATCTAATTGAATTTTCTCTAGGAAAAAATTGTAGAATTATGTTTAACAGAGATTGTAAAATTATGTTTAACAAAATGTGTTATATTATGTTTAAAAAAAATTGTCAAATTATATTTAACAAAAATTGTTAAATTATGTTTATGTAGTGAAATTCATCAAACATAATTTCACACATAGGCCTTTAGGCATATGGGTTTTATTGATATGAGTAGTGTCCATTCAAGATAACGTGTATCTTAATTATAATCCCTGTTTCCACATTGCCTGTGTACATAAATTTATTTATTTTTATGTTTAAGGGGATATGTGTTTTTATTTATTTGTGAATACACCTAATAATTTATTTAGGTTGCGTACATACTCTTGGCGGGGATCAAGCCAATTTGTAGTTCTTAAATTGAGGTTTTAGATTTAAAATCCTTGAATATGATTTTTTTTTTTCTAATTTAAGTGATGAACATTTAAGTCAAACACTTGGTACTTGATTAAGCATTAACTTAGTTTTATTTTCTAGGTGAGGTAAATGATTTATTTTTATGTAAATTGAACCAAATTTTCTCTTTTTGAGAAGTTGATTGTCTAGGCCAATTTCCCTTCTTCTTCTTTTTTTTCATTTACTTCTTTGTAGGAATTTTAACAAGCAATGATATTTTGATTGAAGTTTCCAATTAAGGGATAGAAAGTCCTTTGAAGAAATTTTATTTTTATGAACATGCTTTAGAAATTGAGAATAGGAAAATTTTCTCAAATCAATTTTATGGTCATTTTATTTTTGGAATTGGAACTCCAATTTTGGTTAAGGAATTAGGAATCCCAAACAATTAGTCCTATTGGAATCTTTAGGAATTAGAAACTCCACTCTACTCAAAATAATTTTGGGAGTCAAGGACTCCATTGAAGTATATTATTTTAAATTAGTGGAGTCAAGAACTCCAAATTATTTAAATGAAGGAGAGTCAAAGATTCAAAATTTTAAATCAGTAGAATCAAGAATTCCATAAATTTAATTCAAAATGGTAGAGCCAAAGGCTCTGTTTGTTTGTTTGATTTGTAGAGTCAATAACTCTAATATTTAAATTGGTAAAGTCAAGAACTCCATTAATGTATTTGATTTGGTAGAGTTAGGGATTCTAATTGAGAAAACATTGGACCAAATCTTGAGAGAATTTTTATTTAGTAATTCACAAATAGGATTTGCGAGTCAAGGGACTCGTACTCTAAGTTTCATATGTAGAGTTAGGAACTCCTCATGAAACCTGACCCTATTTATTTTACCAAACAAAAATTCAGTTTTGAGGAAGAGGGAAAAAAATTTTAGAGAAGAGAGGAACTAGTAAAATCTCATATACAAACCTATTGTTGCATGCTCCTCCTCTTCACTTGCTCTCCCTTTTTTTTTTCTTTCTTTTTGCTTGCAAATGCTCTGTTCGTTTTTTTTTTTTTTTTTTTTGGCTGTGCCATTTCTCCTTTTGTGCGTTCTGCCTTTTTTTTTTTTTTTGGGTACTTGCTGCATTTTCTCTCTCTTTTTTTCTTTTATTTTGAAGATTCTTTCAATTATAGAAAATTTGAAAAACTATTCCTACCTTTTTTTTCTCTCAACTAATTAGTTAATGGGCAGTTAACCTCTTTCACATTCTCAAGTTCCTTAATTTCTATCACTCTTCAACTTTTGTTGCTATATCATAGGTAGTGGTAGACTGCTCAAAAGAGATGTCAGGTTTGTATAATCTCTATAGTAATATCTATATATTAAGAGGATTAAAAATTTTGGTTACCTGTTCTCTGAATTCTCAAAACTACCCTTAATCTTTAGATAAATTAATAAATAAGGGTATACAAGTCATTTGAAAAAATTCTTTGTAAAATTAAAATACAAAATTCATGTAAGATATATAAATATATATATATATATATTTATTTATATATTTATATATATATATATATATATGTACGCACACATATTAAAACTCACTGAACTAAAAAAAAAAAATTGAAAGATATGACAAACTTTTTATGAAGGAATTTTGAGCAATTTTACTGGCCAATTGAGAGAAAGTTCATTCATTTTCTTGAAGAAACAAGATATGGTTTATTGCTACCATGGATTGAAGATATCATGTAATTTAGTTATTACTTGGTTGATATTTGTACTAGGGTATGAAGGTGTTAAACAGGTCTTATTTTTTAGACTTTTTTTAAGAAGATTCTAATTGTACATTTAGAGCAACCACATCAATTGGTGCATAATTTCTTTCCATTTTGCAAAAAAAAAAAAAAAAAAAAAAAAAATTCTATTTTATACACCAATTTTTACAAAACAATCAAATCAGTTTATCTATTATACACTTTATTTTATATAAATAATATATATTTTTTTTTAATCTGCTTTTCCCTAACCCTCAAACTCTCTGCCTCTCTCTTTTCCCTAACTCACAAACTCATCCCTCAAAGTCTCAACATCTCTCTCATCCCTTAAAGTCTCTGCATCTCAAATCCCTCGTTTCTCTCCTTCTCAGATCCCTTATCTCTCTCACCTCTTTCAGTTTTCTCTCATCCAAAACCCACACACTTATAGATTTCTCTGAGCTTATTCTCACTCTATCACCGAAGCTTGCATTGTTGGATCTCTCTCATCTAATTTCAAATGTTTTGCTATCATTGGTTTTGTATTTGATTTTGATTTTGGGTTTAGGTTATGGGTTTTCAGTTGATGGTTTAATTTTGAGTTGTTTTTCTATGGATTTTGGGTTGATTAGGTTTGATTTTCGTTGAATTTTGGGTTTCCGTGGTTTTAACGGGTTTTGGTGGTGATGGTTGGACGGTGTTGGGTGGATGGTGGGATTTGTGTTTTGGTGGTGGTGCTCTTGCAAATTCTGTGAAATAGTGAGAGATGGTGGGTTCTGCGTTTTGTTTTAATGAATCTCCACTGCCAGCAAGCATTGATCTTCGCTGCAGCACCAATCCATAAGCATCAAACGGTCTGTGTGTTTTTGTGCGTCTCTATTTTGGTTTGTCTATGTGGGTGTGTTTGTGTGTATCAAAGGAAGAATAAGATGATGAAGGAGAGAAGAAGTCTGAGTTGGTTTTGCAGATGGAGAAGAGAGAGAAAAAAAAAAGAGTGAAATATGAAATTAATAAAATAATAGGATGCACAGCTACAGTAACCGTGTACCTATGCACGATTACTGTAACAAATGTGTAAATATACACAGTTTTAGAAGGACTGATGTAGAAAATTTTTGGGGCAAAAAGTGTCAAATTTGTTGCTTTTTGTATTTTGCAAAGTATTACATCCACTGATGCGAATGCTCTTAGATGGTTTAATTTGAAGATTTTTAAATTTTTTTTTTATAATCATATAATGGGGTGGAGGAGATGGGATTTCAACTGGTTACAATAAAAGATACAATTATCATTGGACCTTCAATTAAAATTCTTTTAATTTGTTGAATACAAGCTTCAATAGTTTAGAAAATTTGGCATTTCAAAAAACCGTATCTATATACATGTTAAAATCCAAAGTGGGAGTGTAAATAATATATTCTGCATTATTTTGGTTTATTCAACTATTATTTGGTAAAATGTCATTTGAGAATAGAAGTGTCACAAAAAATATAATGATTTCAAATTTGTGTTAATTCCTAATATTTTTAAAGACATAACTATAGACAAGCCTTGTCGCACCCATGAAGCACGTGTTATGAGACTAGTATACACCAGGAAATACTTGTGGTTAGATCTCAGAAGGAGTGACCACAAGGCTTTTGTTTGTGTCTAAAATAATTTTTTTGTGATAAGAAAATGCATCAATTTAGAATTAGGATGAATAAAAAGTGTTCTGCTTTAGGGAGAAAAATAGAAAATTTTATGAGCACGCACTCAGGTAGCATGTGCTTAGAAACTAATATTAATATATTAAAGTCTCAAATTAATGATCCACAAGCCTCGACTTTTATTTATTTATTTTCATAAATTAGTTAGTAAAAGCAATGGGAGGGAGAGATGTGAACCCAAAATGACTCTGTTGGATACACCAAGAAATACCAATCGAACTTAAAAGCTCTTAGCAAATATATATACACACACAAACCTGAATGCTTGGATTTTACCCCCAAAGATATGCTTTTATTTCTAAAAAATGTAGAAGTGCATAACATGGGCATCAATATTAGCCAGTAAATTAAGAATATATTAAGTATCAAAGATTAAGATTTAGAGGGATATGTATGAACAAATTCCTACTATTTTAACTGTATTGTGCAACTATAGATGAACCCTCAAAAAGGAAAATTTTAGAACAACTTTCTTTTCTTTGGTTAAATGATTGAAATTGTTAGGACATATGTGGTTTATTGTGTTTTGAACATATGTCATTATTTTATGTAATTGGCTTATCCTTTGACAAAACGCACTTTACTTGTAATTGGGTAGATTTAGGATGTATTTAACGCTTCAAGAAACGGTGTTTCAAGATCAAGTGTTAAAATCATCAAGTCTGTCCAAGAAACAAGCTGGAAAGTGTAAGTTACTAAAGCTCGACACCTAGTCTCAACACATGCAACTATCGAGCTTTAGAAGCTGTTTCAGCCCCGAGGCTTGACAGCTTCTCGACAGATTCTCAACACCTCTATCTGTCGAGATTTATGGTAGGGGTGTCAATGTTCGACCCAACCTGCGAACACGACATAAACCCGACACGGGTTTTTTCAGGTTAGGGTTGGGCCTTAATGGGTTTGGGTCATAAACGGGTCAACCCGAAAGCGACACGATAAGAAACGTGTCATAAGTGGGTCAACTCGCATAACCCGCAATAGCCACGTTTGACTCGTCAATTTATTTGTGTCAACTTGAAATAACCCACTTAACACAACCCATTTAACTCGTATAACAAATAAATATTTATTTTATTTTAAATTTATCAAATACCTTTTATATCCAAACATGTACTTTAAATTTAAAAAGAAAAGTGAGTAATTACAAAAATTGACAAGGGATATAATTGAAAATTGAAACTTTACAAACCCTAAATCTTTAAACCCTACAAACCCTAAACCTTTAAACCTTCTTATAAATATCTTTTTTTTATTATTATTATTTTATTTTAGCCGAGTTCTAAGATATTATATTTTTGTTGAATTATGTTATTTTATTTTTGTTAAACTAAGTTATTTTGAATTTGGGTTGAAGTGTTGCACACTTACACTTCTTTTGGAGTGGAAAGAACTTATTTATAGATGAATATTATATTTTTGTTGAACTATATTATTTTGAATGTGAAGTGTATGCACTGCTTTTTGGGATGTAAAAAAAATTATTTCTAGATAGATGTTATATTTAATATTATGCAGGTTGAAATGGGTTGTGTTACATTCATGTCAACCCAACACGACTCGTTTATTAAGCGTGTCAAATGGGTTGGATCAGGTCAACCCGCCTTATTAACAGGTCGAGTTAGGGTTGAAGGATCATGACACGATTATTAAATGGGTCAGGTTAGGGTTGAACCATTTAGTCGAATACCCCTACCTCGACACGACACGAACCCGACACGCTAACCTGAATTGACACCCCTAATTTATGGAAAACAGATTCTGAGTTATGTTTTGATTCCAATCCGTGAATGTGTCTTTGAGACTTCTTTTCTCCTAACCCTAGACATATAAAAGGATTGTTTTAAGAGCCGTCAATGTGATGCAAGTTGCACAAGCATTGAGTAATTGTTGTTCATGCAATTTGTGACCTAAGACAAAGTTCATACCCTAGTTCATCTCTCTTATGAAGAAGTTGCTGTGTAATGTGCACTGTAGGGTTTTGTAACCGAGCATCTTCTTAATCTTCATCGTGTGGATGAATTGAAGAACTTTGCAGCCAAAAACTCTCTCTCTAGTTGGTGAATTGAAGTCATGTACTGGGATCTGCGCAATTGGTTAGTCATGTACTTGGGAGCCGTGCATCAAAAGGAGAAACTGTCACTACAGAACAAGTTCAATTGGGTATTGGGGTAAGGGTTCAACTGTAGGTTGGTAAGGTACTGGGATTCCTTACTTGTAACTGCTTGTTGTAATAATAGTGGAGTTTTGGGAGTGATAACCTTAAATCACCCGGTGAGGTTTTTGTCATCAGGTTTTCCCCATTCGTAAACAAATCACCGTGTCAATTTTAATTTCGCTACATACTTTAGATATTGGTGATTTGTTTGTACTGCCACGTGAATTTACATGTTAACTTGATTAATTAATAATTCGACTAATTAATCAATTTAATTCATCACAAGGGGTCAACGCATTTGTGACCTATCAAGTGGTATCAGAACAGGCACACTCTGATTAGGGTTTAATCCTTGTGTGTGATCCATTGACCCCTATTTGTCATGGATAGAGGTCAGTCTCTTATTATACCTCCATTGTTTGATAGTACTAACTATGCATATTGGAAAGTACGCATGAGAGCTTTCTTGCAGTCACTAGATGAGAATGTGTGGCAAGCTGTGGAGATAGGCTAGACCAGGCCTACAAAAGCACCAGCGAATTGGGATGATGCCAAGATCAAGGCGGCTAATTTCAACAGCAGAGCACTGAATGCCCTATTTAGTGCGGTCACCAATGAGGAGTTCAATAAAATATCCTCCACGGAAACTGTTAAGGAAGCATGGACCATTCTCCAGACAACCTATGAGGGAACCTAGGCTGTCAAGGATTCAAAACTACAGAGGCTCATTACAAGCTTCGAAGAAATTAAGATGGAGGAGGATGAGTCATTCGATAAGTTCTATGAAAAGCTCAAAGACATAGTAAACTCAGCTTTCAATCTTGGGGAAATTATTCTTGAACCCAAGATAGTGAGAAAAGTGCTCAGATCTCTGCCCAAGAGATTCCATGCTAAGATCATAGCAATAGAGGAATCAAAGGATATTGACAAGATTCCTCTGACTGAGCTGGTTGGCAATTTGTAAACCTACGAGCTAGGGTTGACTAGAATGGGCAAGTCAAGCAAAGGCAAGAGCATGACACTAAAGGCCAAAAGCAGTGATATAGATAAGTCTTCAGATGATGAAGATTCTAAGAAGAAGTTCTACATTACCAGGCAATTCAAGAAATTCATGAAGAATGCCAATGGAAATGGCTTCGACAAGGACCGTAGGTAATCCAGTTCTTCTCAGTTCAAGAGCCCAGATAAAGGGAAGAAGGATACCAGGGATGGCAGTCAGTACACTATTCTTGCTGGACCGAAATGCTTCAGGTGTCAAGGCTTCGGGCACATAAAACAAGAGTGTCCTACGTACCTCAAGAGCGTTGGGAAAAGCAAAGCACTTGCTGCTACCTTGAGCGACACTGAGCCTGAGGATGATTCCGACAATGAAGATGACGGAATCTTGAATGCCTTCACTACCACTGTTAATCCTACTGAAGGGATTACTAAAGAAGTAGATGAAGAAAAGGAATTGGTGGATGCTAAGTTTGAAACTATGGATGATCAAGATGATATCCATACCGTCTATGAGAAACTATACAAGCTTTCTGAGAAGCATGAAAAACTCCATAGGCTGGCCACCAAGAAGCTCAGTGATGTGGAACTTGATCGTGAGAAGCTTTCCACTAAGGTTGATGAAGCAGATCAGAATATTGGAGCACTAAGGTTCGAAAACAATTTATTGGCTGAGAAAACCAAGAAGCTTGAAGCAGAGCTGTTTCAAGTTAGAGCACAATTAGAGAGGACGTCAAGTGCTAAGCTGGATGAGATGCTCAACGTTCAGAAATCTGCTTCGGATCGTACAGGATTGGGGTATGAATTCTCTCTCTAATACTCCTTCTGTTAGTACTACTGTTTTTGTTCCTCCTGCTAATAATATTAAAATTGAGGATAAAAATGTTAAAACTAAATTAGCAAGTGAGTACTTAGACAAGGGCAAGTCCATCTTAGGAGCACCCCCTAAACTTGAGAAAAGGGAAACTAGAAATCCTAGGACTAAGATATCTATCTCTCAAAAGCCCAAACAGAAGAAGCAACATCTCTGTTATCATTGTGGTGTTGCTGGTTATACTTGGCCAAATTGCTATAAGTGACTAGCCACCCAACAAAGCAATGACATGATAGCATCTGGGAACCAGAATCAGCTTCAGACCTCTCTTGCTCCTCTTGGAGATATTCTCAAAGCCTTCATGTTCCTTTCGAACTTGAACGCTTTAAATTCTTCCCCCTCATCACCGGTTCAAGGGTTGATAAAAATGAAAGATTCTTCTAAGGTGTGGAAGGAAAAGGGTTCTAAGTGATTTCGTTCACTTCTTCTCTCTCCCCGTTTTATCTTTTTTTGCATTACTTGTGTACTGCTTTACTGTTTTGAGTCAGTCTAGTTTTATGCATTGTTTTGCTTTCTTTAACATATTTTTTGTACTTGTTTGTTTTCAGTTTTGTGTTTTGTTTTTGTTTTTCTAATAAAAATTAAAAAAAAATTGAAAATTTGAAAAATACAAAAAAAACAATGTGTGTTTGTGTACATTGGTTCTTGTGAACCTTAAAATAGCCAATGAAATAGAGTTTTCTAAACTTTGTATCTTTTGTAACTTAGATAAGCATTTTTATGCACAACTAAGCAAGTGAGTTTTGTAGCTATTTGCTTGTGATGAGTAAGGTTAAGTGATCTCTTGTACTTAACACACATATCACTCTTTTTGACGGGTAGGACTAGAAAATCCTAAGAGAAAGGCATAAATAACCATCTCACCACTGTTACCCACCAATTATGAAATGACATCTGTATGCTTCGGCATAGCAAAAGTGCAATGTCAATAGCTTAACATAATTGGGTATTTCTTTTCTTTCTCTTATATGTCCATACATGATATGCTTGATAAAAGAAAATATGCAAAGAAATAAAAAACAAAAAGATCAAAATGCTTTAAAAATATGATTGCAAGTGTGTTTTCTAGGAGATATGGGAGTTATAGGATGTACCTCGAAGGTGATAGTCCCCAA
This sequence comes from Castanopsis chinensis, assembly GCA_032878915.1. NCBI lineage: Eukaryota > Viridiplantae > Streptophyta > Magnoliopsida > Fagales > Fagaceae > Castanopsis > Castanopsis chinensis. The sequence goes on from JAVQMG010000105.1 coordinate 11,297,319, forward strand.
CAAACAGTTATGATTGTATATAAATTAAAATGATTTTCGCATATCTCAAATCGTCATAACATTGAGACACTTATGCAATCTTGTGATGTTTTCACACACAACACGCAATATTCTTTGCTATTCTTGATACATGTGCAGGTACAACGTGATTTGACTATCACAAGGTTTATATGCGTTAATGTATACTCACTAAACTGTCATAACTCATTTTTGAAATATAAAATTGGTTAGACTTGTTTAGTGTGTGTGTGTGTTTTAGGATCCATGTGCTTTAAATTATTGTTGAGAGATTTTGAGAGCTTAATGTGTTGCTTGGATCATTAATTGAGTTGTACGCGTGATTGCATTCATGTCTGTATTTTTCCTCTCTTGAAAAACCGCTTTTTAAGGCAAGCTCGACACCTCCTCGATACCTCCTCGACACCTAGCTGTCTGTCGAGCTTTTTAGCTTATTCTTATCGCAGTCTCGACATATTCTCGACACCTGGTGGATCGAACGAGAAATTTTCTATCTACTCGATAGCTTCTCGACAGCTTTTGGATCGATCGAAATTCTTTTGTGTTTGATCTTCCTTCCTCGACACCTGTTCTCGATGGCTGTATCTGTCAAAGTATCTTTTCTCGATACCTACCTCGATAGCTGTCTTGACACCTCTCGATACCTTCATCTGTCGAGAATTACTGAAGATGTATTTAAAGGATCTTCGCGATTTTTTCTCTCATTTCTCTCGATCTCTCTCTCAATACATTGAGTCTTTCTCTCCCAAAATCTTTCTCACTCACTCCAAACCTCTTCCTAAGGATTCTTCAAGCTTTCCTCAAGATCTTCCTCACTTGGTAAGCTTCTATCCTCTCATTCTTCATGCATTTCATGTTTTAAAACCTAGGTTTTGGGGTTTTTGAAAAACTTTGGGATTCTTCAAAATTGATGAGTGTTTATTGAAATTTTTGGGTTGGTTTTCTAGATTTGATCTTTAAAACTACATGCACTACATCACATTAGCATTCTAACAGTATTTTCATGCATTTAGATGTGTGTTTTCTGCTTGTGTGCTGGTAGGATTGGATTAGGCTGAGCCCATCATGTTTTTTATGTTGCATGTCACATGTTCATGCATTTCCCATGCATACGTTCTTTCTTTTCAATATACTTGTCATTAGGGGTGTTCGCGATGCAGTGTGATGCGGTTTTGGGCCATTTTTAGCACCGCACTTTGCGGTGCAGTTTAGCTAAAACCATAACTGCACTGCACCTTATTTTTGCGGTTACATGTACAGTGCGGTTTAAAGTTTAGCTAAAACCATAACCGCACCGCACCTCATTTTTGCGATCACATATGCGGTGCGGTGTATAAGATGTGGTTTGAATAATTTGAAATTGATATATTTTTTGAAATTTGGGCTTTTTCTACCCAGCCTAGAACTAATTTTGCCCTTTATTTGTCTAAGTTTTAAACTATTAAGCTAGTTTTTCTTTATTTTGGACTAACTTTTCTAATCAACACTTGCTAGGATTATCAAACTTTTTTTTTTTTTTTTTAACTAGGGTTATTAAACTATTAATAAAATATTTAATATTAAAAATAATTAAAAAATATTAATATATAGAGAGGGTGCGGTGCGGTGCGGTTTGTGCGGTTTGTGCGGTTTTCTTATTATAAAACCGCAAACTGCACTGCACCATGCGGTGTAAAATTACTTGCAGTGCGGTGCGGTTATGTCATTTTACAAGCGGTTTTAATGCGATTTTTGCAGTTTGTGCGGTTTATGCGGTTTAGTGAACACCCTTACTTGTCATGTATTGAACTGTTTGGGACTTTTCTGTGTGTTTCTCTCCTTCTCTCTCTCTCTCTCTCTCTCTCTCTATGTTTGCGTTAGTAGTGTCTATGGCAGCTAAGTATAAATCTATTCGATCCCAGAACCCACTGCGTTCTCAGGACTCTTCTTCTTCTAATTCTACTTTTATGTCTGTTCGGTTTCGTGATGAGAAAGCCCAACAGGACTTCTCGGAGAACTTTTCTAAACAAGGTGTTCATTCGGAACGCCAAGTTATCCTAACAGACTTTGCCAATACAGACCTTCCTGATGTCATTCACAGTCGGGCTTGGGAGTTACTGTGTGACGTCCCGGTCACATGTCCTACCATGTTGATACAGGAGTTTTACTCCAATATCCACGGGATTGATTCTTCAGTACCTCTCTTTCATTCTCGCGTTCGAGGTACACGCTTTGCTGTCACTCCAGAGCTGGTCTCCAAGGTTCTTCACGTCCCGATGGTGTATCATCCTGATTACCCGAATGTGAGCGTCTATGAACTGTGTCCAAAGACGAGATGATCTCTGCATTCTGTGAGTGCCCCTTTATTTGGGGAGATCATCAGTACACACCATGTAGGCCTTTTGCTAAAGGTCCTCATTTCCTTAACATGGTAATGACATTTGTTTTGCACCCACTCTTTCACTACAACTCTATCACAGAGCCTCGTGCTCGCTTTTTGTTGTCTCTTTTAGAGCATCTTACTATAGACTTTCCTTCACACTTCATCTTCTCTATCATAGATATCTATAGAGATACAACTACCTGTGATAAGCTCATTTTCCCTTCCGCTATCACAAGGATTCTTCGCCGTTTTTCCATCCTCTTTCCATCGTCCGATCCTTTTCATGTCATGTCTGCCATAGACGCCGCTACCGTAAAACGTAGTGAGGCACAATTCAGGTCTAGATAGTCAGATTCTGCAGCTCCTTCCTACCGTCCTACTCCATCCAGATCTACTCGAGCCACATCTGCTCCCTCCTCTTCCACGAGCAATGTGACACTTGGAGACATCATGGCGCAGCTTCAGCGCATGGATGCTCATCTCGATACACTCTCCACAGAGTTGTATCAGGTGAACGTTTGTGTTGGTCGCATTGTCAGGCGACAGACGACCTTGGGCGGCTTTGCTTCTGAGGCTTCTCCTCTGCCTCCTCATGTCGCTTCTGAGACTGAGGATGATGATGGTGATGACGATGATGCTTCCAATGATGATGATGGGGATGCGAACTCTTCAAATGAGATGTCTACTTGACACTCTACCCTTTGTCACTCATGACAAAAAAGGGGAGTAGTTTTGGGTTATGAGAGTAGTCATTCTTAGGGGGAGAGCTTGTATAGGACATTTTTGATAGGGGGAGTGTTGATATGAGGGATGTAGTGAGGATTGCATGTATTTCTTTCTTTTCTTTTCTTTTCTTTCTTTTAGAGATACATTGATCATGTACCCCGGTCTTGTGACCTTTTATTAACATACATTGTGCTTATTTTTTGATATATATATATATATATATATATATTGATGTATGTTTCTTTCACCTACCTTTCCATATGTTGTTTATTTTCTGTCTTTATACACATGTTTCTTTTACTTGTATGCAATCTATTATTTTTGTTCCACACAAAGATGCCTTGATGTGTTTTGTTTAAAAGTGTTTCAGAAATACAAGTTGTCAAAGTCTACTTGCCATAAACTCTCTTCTTGCAAAGTTTTTCAAGAGTTTGTGTTAGGATAGATTTTATTGTATTCAATAGGTGAATATGAGTTAAGTGTTTTATGACTTCTCTCATATATTCATTTGTTTGTTGTGGTTTTGTCACGGATTTCCAAAGGGGGAGATTGTTAGGACATATGTGGTTTATCGTGTTTTGAACATATGTCATTATTTTATGTAATTAGCTTATCCTTTGACAAAACGCACTTTACTTGTAATTAGGTAGATTTAAGATGTGTTTAATGCTTTAAGAAACGGTGTTTCAAGATCATGTGTTGAAGTCATCAAGTCTGTCTAAGAAACAAGCTGGAAAGTGCAAGTTACTAAAACTCGACACCTAGTCTTGACACATGCATCTATCGAGTTTTAGAAGGTGTTTTAGCCCCGAGGCTCAACAGCTTTTCGACAGATTCTCGACACCTCTATCTGTCGAGATTTATGGAAAACAGATTCTAAGTTCTATTTTGATTCCAATCTGTGAATGTGTCTTTGGGACTTCTTTTCTCCTAACCCTAGACATATGAAATGATTGTTTTAAGGGCCGTTAATGTGATGCAAGTTGCCCAAGCATTGAGTAATTGTTGTTCATGCAATTTGTGACCTAAGACAAAATTCATGCCCTAGTTCATCTCTCTTGTGAAGAAGTTGTTGTGTAATGTGCACCGTAGGGTTTTGTAACTGAGCATCTTCTTGATCTTCATCGTGTGGATGAATTGAAGAACTTTGCAGCCAACAACTCTCTCTCTAGTTGGTGAATTGAAGTCACGTACTGGAATCCGCGCAATTGGTTAGTCACGTACTTGGGAGCCGTGCATCAAAATGAGAAACTGTCACTACAGAACAAGTCTAATTGAGTATTGGGGTAAGGGTTCAATTATAGGTTGGTAAGATACTGAGATTCTTTGCTTGTAACTGCTTGTTGTGATAATAGTGGAGTTTCGGGAGTGGTGACCTTAAATCACTCGGTAGGGTTTTTGCCGTCAAGTTTTCCTCATTCGTAAACAAATCACCGTGTCAATTTTAATTCCGCTGCATACTTTAGTTATTGGTGATTTGTTTGTGCTGCCACATGAATTTACATGTTAACTTGATTAATTAATAACTCGGTTAATTAATCAATTTAATTTATCATAAGGGGTCAACGCATTTATGGCCTATCAGAAATAATGGTGTTGTTTATCTTGCCACTTACACTCTTGCGGGCATTTTTTTTATATAATTAATGTGGTGGAGTTTATCTTTGTGAGCTGCGGAGCTGTCATGATGAAACATGACATGAAGAAACTTCTAGTGCAGAATTACTTAAACCAATATAATTTTTTGTCCTATCAAGGATCTTAAATTTAAGTATCAATTTCAAATTTGTGCACTTGCTTTTTTTTTTTTTTTTTTTTTTTTTTTTGAGAAACAATTTGTGCACTTGCTATAACAGGAAGTTAGCCAAACGATAGGATAATTAAATAAGGATTAATCAACTACAATAGTATAAACAAAAATAGTTAAAAGTAAAACCAATAAAATGGACCAACAATGCAATTGTAAGTAATAGTTAATGTGAAATTTCCAGGTCTTTTACAACCTTTCATGACAATTGAACTGTTGGATACACCAGGGAATACCAATCGAACTTAAAAACTCTTGGCATATATATATATATATAGACAAAAACATTTGGAAGCCTAAAACCTGAATGCTTGGATTTTACCCCCAAAGATATGCCTTTATTTATAAAAAATGTAGAAGTGCATAACATGGGCATCAATATTAGCCAATAAATTAAGAATATATTAGGTATCAAAGATCAAGATTTAGAGGGATATGCTTGAACAAATTCCTACCATTTTAACTGTATTGTGCAACTATAGATGAACCCTCAAAAAGGAAAATTTTAGAACAACTTTCTTTTCTTTAGTTAAATGATTGAAATAATGTTGTAGTTTATCTTGCATCTTACACTATTGTAGGCATTTTTTTTTTTAATTAATGTGGTGGAGTCTATCTTTGTGAGCTGCTGAGCTGTCATGATGAAACATGACATGAAACTTCTAGGGCATAATTACTTGAACCAATAGAATTTTTTGTCCTGTCAAGGATCTTAAATTTAAGTATCGATTTCAAATTTGTGCACTTGCTATAACAGAAGTTAACCAAACGATAGGATAATTAAATAAGGATTAATCAGCTACAATAGTATAAACAAAAATAGTTAAAAGTAAAACCAATAAAATGGACCAACCATGTAATTTTAAGTAATAGCTAATGTGAAATTTCCAGGTCTATTACAACCTTTCATGACATATTTGGTTAATAAGCTACGGTCATTGTTACAAATTCATATGCACTTTGGACTTTGGATTTTTCACCCATACTTAACGGTTTAGAATCTTGATGTTGAAATTGATAGAAGGTGGATTTTCTCTTTAGAATCATGTCTAGCCTCTTTGAAATTTCAACTATATCATGTCCTTTAATTTGTTTCACCCACCTGAATCCTGGCATCAAAACTCAGAATAAAAAACTATGGTCGACGCCATAAATTCGTTTGCTTTAACAATAAGATCCTAATCACTCACCAAATATAATTATTCCTACAAATCAATAACCATTTGAGCCAAAAATCAAAACTAAAAAACATTTACATTCGAAGATGCAGAAATCAAGAATGAAACAAAATTCCACCCGTACATAATGCAATATGGAAAGAGAAGTAGAGACAAATCAACTCTTAAGAACAAAATGTGCAAGAGGTTGTCAACAGAGGATTGAGACAATTGGAGAGACTCCCAAAGATCCAAAAGAGAAGACAATCGAGCTTAAATAGAAAAATTCTATGACCACAACATTTTTCACAACCTCTTGCTATAATTGTGATGTGATAAACTGTGATCGATGAAGAAACAATAGTGAAACATGAGTAAATGATGATTAATTACTCATAGTTGACAACGTTAAAATTGTGACAAAAAAATTATGGAATAATTTGTGATTATAAAACTACTCGCTTAAATAAGTTACACTAATGTAGTCTTATTTTTGGTTGAGGGCTGTGATTGGATATTTGGATGAAAGAGATGGACAAAATTCATCCGTACATGTTCACGTTCCAAATTTGATTCTTTTTCTCGATTTTTTTTTTTTTTTAAATTTTGAAGCCATAATTACGTTAATGTAATAATGCCTAATTAAAATTGGGTTGATTGGATTCACCAGGATTTGTGTTGTACCTTGTTCGTATTTTAGATATCCGTATAACTATCATAGACAGTTGAAGTGACTAATTTCTAGAAATTGAGGGGTGCTAAGGATAAAAAAAATGTTAGAGTTATTATTTTTATGAGGTACTTGATGATAAAAAAAGATCTTTTAGAGGAAGATTGGCTAGAAATTTCCAAAGCGCTAGCCCCTTGGGTTCATAATGAAATTATTTTAATCTTTTTTTATTCCAGATTTTCTTCACATTAATATTTGTATCTTTTTTTACTTCTTTCCAATTTTTGTTGTTTGTCTGTCTCTAATGGAGAAAATGAGAGTACAAAGAGAAGCCTGAAGTAGTGAAGTGTCTGAAAGGCCTGTGGCAATTGTATCTAACCATGCACGTGACCCATATTAATTCTTTACCTTTGTTAGACTATAGTTTGGAGGATTCTGACTAGGGTTGAGCTGGGTATGGTTGTAACTTGCAATGAGGTTTGTGTGGCCAGCGGTCGTTGATATGTCATTGCCAAAGTCATAAATTATATGACAAAAGCAATGACATCGTCTGGAATATTGCGGAAGGATCCAATGCAAGTACCCATTATTTAATAAGTTCAAAAAATTAAAATACTTAATATTTAAAAAAAATTAATTTTGGTACTAAATATTATAATAACTACAACATTTTCCTTATGACCAGAGATAATTCTAGTCTATTAAGTATAATAAGTAAATTGTATAGCATTCTTATCCTCAGTCGTGAAAAAAAAAAAAAAACAAAGCAGTAGCAGTAAGTCATATTAGCCGCCTGACCAACCCATTGACCATAAACTGACGCTCTCTTCCAAGTCTATTTGCATTCTCTCTCACACTTATCTTTGCATTTCTCTCATTTGCTGCAACACCTAGAGCTCTGTGACAATGGCAGGCGAGGTGGTTCTGTTGGATTTCTGGTCTAGCATGTTTGCGATGAGGGTCAGGCTTGCTCTGGCTGAGAAGGGTATCAAGTATGAGTCCAAGGAAGAGGACTTGAGCAACAAGAGCCCTCTGCTTTTAGAGATGAACCCCATTAACAAGCCGGTCCCAGTTCTCATCCACAACGGGAAGCCTGTATGTGAGTCCCTCATCATTGTTCAGTACATAGACGAGGTCTGGAATGATAAGTCTCCATTGCTGCCCTCTGATCCTTACCAGAGAGCTCAAGCCAGGTTCTGGGCTGATTTTGTTGATAAGAAGGTACCTTTTGTACAAATTCTTTTCCTTGTGTTTTTCTTTTTCTCGGTTTTCACTTTTCATTGGTGTCTGAGTCTCATACACTTGACCCCCTTTTTTTGTTTTATTTTAGTTTTTAAAAGTTCATTTAATACTTAATACTAGGTGAAATATTTTAGTTTATGTTGTTGAGGTTGGATTCGCTAGATTTCTTTTGAAAAATGTTATGTTGGAATGTTTATAGATTCTATTATAATTTACTAATTCGTAGGTCATGTCAAGGCAGTGAGTCAATTAGACATGCAAGATGACTGTATAAAATATTTGACCAAAGAACTTGCTAATTCTATGAAACTATATAAAAAATTGTGATTAAAAAAAAATTGTGAATTTGGACTTAATCTTAATACTCCTAGAGTTTTATCATTTGATAAGTAGTCTAAGGTACTGAGTCTTGTTCTTTATCCATTAAGTTGTTCACCAAGGATTTCATATATTTGAGGAAGATTAATGGATAAAAGGCAACCCCATACTCTGTCCTGCATCATCTTGCGAATCTACGAAAAAAAAAAAAAAAAACTCAAATATGATTTCCTACTGAAATTAAGGTACTTTTTTGAGATATGGAGCTTTTATATTGGCCTTCAATTCAAATTGAAATCTATTGTTCCTCGGTTAAAGTCTTTTAAGAATTTCTTTTATTACTAGAGTAGTTCTCCTTGTGGAATCAAGAGTCTCTTACATCTGCTCCTGGAATTCACACTCAAATTCAAGTTTTTGTTTCCAATCCTAGGAGATCCTAGAGATCAAAGCAAAGTGTCGGCAGTGAAATAACTTAGACGCCCAAGTGATTGCTAAGATGTCTTTTAGAAAAAGGGAAAAAATTGAAAGAAATAAGAGCAGGGAGAAAAAGAAGGAAAGAAAATTTGATGGTTTATATTTGCTTTTCATTGACCATGTTCAATGTATGTAGTTGTTGGGTACCAAATTCAAACTTTATTTCTTTCCACTCTTAGCATTAGTCATGTTCAAGACCCATTCGTTTGTGTGGAAGTCACTAATTAAAATTGTTAGGAAATTTAGACTCTAGTTAATAGGATTAACAAGTTTTAAGTCCAAGTTGTTAATTAGATATATTATGAATAAACCTTGTTAAAACAAACAAACAAACATTAATATCATGTCAATATCATGCACAACGGAATAATAAATAAGACAGGATATGATAACCTAGGAAAATCAATGAAACAAACTAGTTTCATAGTAAAAAACTGGGGAAAATCTTCTTGAAAAGCAATTCATTATAGTAAAGAGAAGGTTCAGATCTAATACAAAATTTTTGTCCCTAAACTCTATAATCCCTGTGGATAAACTTTAAGTAGAAACTTTCTACCGCTTCAGAACCTCTAAACTCTTCAATAGACGAACACCACCCTTTTGCACGAATTCCAGTATGTGACTAACTCTAGCAACTTGGAGATATTGTTGGCTGCAAAGTTCTTCACTTCGTCAATAATGAAGATCAAAAAATACTTGATTACAAAACTTTAAGGCGCAAAAGACGCAGTAACTTCTTGCAAAGAGAATAAGACACTAGGTCACTTTCTGCATGTGCTTTTTATCTATAATGACCTTTAAAATAAGCCTTATATATGTCTAGGATTGTGAAAAAAGAAACCCTACATATACATGTCAGCTAGGACCAAAAATCAGATCTGAAAATTCTAATTTCGTAGATCTCGACAGATTCAGCTTATGTCGAGCTTCAACTTTAAATCTCGATAGAAAGGATTCTATCAAGACTTCGGTCGAGTTTTAGTGAATAACTCTTTCTTCACTTGTTTCTTGGTCAAATCTTCATGACTTAACACTTGACTTAAACTCTTGTTCTTGAAATACTAAATCCATCCTAGATCTACCCAATTACAAGTAAAAGGCATTTCGTCAAAGGATTAGCCAATTATATAAAATATGTCCTTAACGAAAATAAAAGTTAGGAGAGTTCTATAGTCTCTCTCTATCATACAATCAAGAACACATTTTTTGGGCATTTCCCACTTGCTGAGGTCTAGAGAAATATTCAGTTTGCCCAGTAGACTTGATGTGAAATTCATCACTGTCATTGCTCATTCTAGTAGTACAATGTGTGGAAAATTCAGGTTTCTGGAGCTGCAAAGAAGGTATGGAGCACAAAAGGAGAAGAGCAAGAGGCAGGCAAGAAGGAATTCCTTGAAGCCTTAAAGACATTGGAGGGGGAGCTTGGTGACGAGCCTTATTTTGGGGGTGAAACATTTGGGTATGTGGACCTTTCTTTAATCACTTTCTACAGCTGGTTCCATGCCTACGAGGTCTTAGGCAATATCAACATAGAGGCGGAGTGCCCCAAGATTATCGCATGGGCTAAGAGGTGCATGCAGAAGGAGGCTGTGGCCAAGACTCTTCCTGACCAGAAGAAGGTTTATGAGTTTGTTGTTCAGTTGAGGAAAATGTTTGTTTCGGAGTAGAGTAATGATTAGGCCTCAATCTGGAAGTGCTAGCATATTATGGTTTTGAATGGTTATGTAATAGCCTTTTTTTTTTTTTTTTTCCTAATGTTTAAGTTTGGAATATCAAAAAACAAAAAAAAAGTTTGGATTTGTTTCGTCAGTGTCCGTTTAGCTTGCAAGACGCTTTGATGTGTCTGCTGTGCATTTCTATAGGGCATGTATACTTTCATGGGTCTCTGCTGAGCCTTAGATCTAAAGGGCTTGTACTGAATCATAAATAAGAAAGACACTTTGTTGTGTGAGCTAAATTTTAGATCAAACTTATTAAAACTCTACCATTTTGCCATCAAGCGTATACAAAAGTGTTGGTACCAACAATTCGAGGAAACAAAACTTTTTACTTTTTACATTTTACAATATTTTTCACTCTTGACATAGAATGTTGTGATTGGGCAATTGCAAAAGTGGCATAAGTGATGGTTTTATGGACTCATGTGGAAGCGATATATGTTCTAATAATAAGTTATTACCTTAGCAAGTTCTGAAAAATATTGAGAAAAATAATTCTCTATGGTATATTATATGGTCATAAAAAATAAAAAATAAAAAGCATTATGTATGTAGTGAACAAGCACAAAAAAAAAATTAATACACTCAAGTCACCCAAGTAATCATTAATAAGTGAATAATCATGTATGAGAATCAATTTGTCAAAGTTAGGAGTGTGCATGGGTCGGGTTAATGGGATTTTTTGACCTAACCCACCATAATGGGTAAAAAAAAAATTCAACTCAGCCCATCACATAAGTCCAACTCAACCCAATCCAATACACATGGGTTTAGTTGAACCTTTGGGTTGGACAAATTATTATTATTATTATTATTATTATTATTATTATTATTATTATTATTATTATTATTATTATTATTATTATTAAATTGAGCAAAAAAAAATATAAATATAAATATATTAAAAAAAAAACCCAAAGATTAGTATCAATATAACTCTAAAAAGGCAAACAACACTAATGACTAAACAACAATAATAATTTACTAGAGTTTGTGTGAACTAATTGGCTTTTATATAAGATAGGAACAACTGGTTATTTTAAAAAATTTATTAATTATATAATATATTTTAAATATATATATTTAATATATGAGTGGGACGGGTCGAGTCGGGTTTGGAATTTTAGGACTTGAACCTAGCCCGACCCATTAAAAAAAAATTGTAACCTAAACCAACCCACCAAGCCCTAAAAACCGACCCAACTTGGCGAATTGGGTCAGGTCGGTTTTGGCGGGTTAGCGGGTTGGTTGCACACCTCTAATCAAAGTCATGTGAAATATTTTGTTTTGTCTTTCTTTTTTTTCTTTTTTTTTTCTTTAGGCAAAAACTGAAAAACATATATTCATTCCAATATCTTTCGGTGGAACAACTTTTCATTTAAAGTCAATTGAATAATTAAGGCACAAATCCATTCAATCTATCATAACAAATAGAGTTTATAATACTGTTTTGGAGATTGGTAAGATCCATAAAAGAAACTACCTAAGATTACTACACATAAAAAATTTTCACAATCTTATAGTTGTGATTTAAAATTTTTAAGATTAGTACTTTTATTTTATTTTCCCCCCTTGCTGTTAATGCTTTACATATTTCTAATCCATGTAAAGGCCAATCACAAAATAATATTTGTTTTAGTTAGTTCAATTGGTAAAATCTCTGATGATTGTATAAGAGATTTGGGGTTCAATTCCTGCTTACACCAAAAATTGATTGATATTTTGACTTGACGATAAAGAGCTATCATCAGGAGCGGATGCCATAGGTTAAAACTCTCTCCCACAAAATTAAAACAAATAAAAAATAAATAATAATATTTGTTCACTTATGGCCACCTTACATTTCACGGAGATCTATTAAGTAAACAATATGCTTTTATTTTTAATAAGAAGTAAACAACATGTTGTTTCTTCAATTCGCCTAGGGACTGTTGTAATACATGAAGCAAGTTGTGAATGTGCTTAGTTGAGATCGACAATTCAACGTATTTAAGAACGATGTGAATTTTTCCTTAATCAAAGCTAACTCAGAAATATTATACGAAAACAATGCTGTTTGTATCACTTATATTAGACATTCATTTCCAATAAGCAGTTCCTATTTATGTTTCCTAAATCAATACCCTAATTAAGACATTCATTAACTTTTCCCACTATTTAATGATTTACTTTTGATAGGCTAAAGGCATAGTTTTGAGGATTCTTACTAGTGTTAAGTTGGGTGTGATTGTAAGAAATGAAACGAGGTTTGTGTAGTCAGTGGTGGTTGATATTTTTTTTTTTTTTTTTAAATAGGAAGAAAAATATTTTATTCAGAAAACAAAAGAAAACTCATACATCCTGAGCACACGAAATTGCGATTGGGCTTAGGACATTCTTCTAGCCAAGTGACATAGTCATCAATATTACATGCGTGTTGTGCCAATATATAGGCTGAGACATTCCCTTGCCGTTTAATATGTGAGAAGGAAAAGGTTCTGAAACCTTGGGCTTGTCAGAGTATGCCGGTAACAATGTTCTGGACCACTGCAGATGCCGAGCCCAAACCATGGAGTGCGTTGTAGATCGTAAGTGAATCGCCTTCAAATATCGTATCCCTTATTCCTACGTCTGCTGTGAAACGGACCCCTACCTCCATAACCTTCGCTTCGATCTCCAGCGCACCTAACGAAACAAGGGGCAGAGCCACGTAGTGGCCTAGGGGGGCCGTGGCCCCTGCCAAAAAATATATATATATCCAATAGCCTATGCATAAAAAACAATTGGGCCCCCCCAATATATGACATCCGGCCCCCCATATCCAAAATATCTTCACTATTCTCACCCTCTCAGACCTAGCTTCAGTTTTAGGACTAACATACTCCAAGGAAAACAAAAGATTGGCCCACCTACAATTAAATAGTCAAGTCCAAATAATAAAAACAAAACTACAATTTTCTCTCAATCTCAAAACCCACCCCACCGAATCCCATTCCCTTGACTTCTTATTCTTTTTTTTTTTTTTTTGTCTTCTTTGATACACTTCCCACTTTGCTGCCTACTAGAATACCAGCCCCTAAAACTCTGCACCATCAATCCCTTGTTCTCACAGTCCCAAAAAAAAAAAAAAAAAAATCCTGAGTAATTTTTTCTTTCTTCTTGCTTTATAAAACAAATCATCCAACATATTTCATTGTCCAATTTCAAGATTTGGAACTTGATGACTGCCTGGTGAGTTTTCTTCTTTTTCTTAAGCATTAGACATTCATCTATTTTTAGTTTCTTTTTTTGATTTTCTCAACTATCTACACCTAAATATTCACATGCTCTTTATATTTTCATATATTTTTAGAGAAATACATTATTGAAGGCAGTCTTGAAGGGATTAAATGGTTTATTTTTTTATTTTTGTATTTAGACTCACATTTCATTCAACAACCCAAATGTAGTTATGATGATTCACTGATTATGGGTTATGATACATTCTTTCTAATATACATTTTGGCTTTTTCCTTTTTTGTTAGGGGTGGAAGATGTCAGAATTACTTATTAATCCTGGCCGAGCTAGGCTATGTGCAAGTGATAATTTAGGATGACAATGGGAAGATCTAAAGTTGTAGGCAGTAGGCCTTGCCACACAGCCCACACCCATCTTGATCTTTGCACTTTGTGAAGACAAAGTTTCTAAGGTAAAATTATTTTGATTCATTATCTATTTTTAATTAGTTAGATATCATGTGACGTGGTTGTGAGTGTTGTTAAATTGTTTGGTTTATGTTGTGTAACAATACTTGTGTGTTTAATTTTTGTTTTTGTTTGAGGGGTTATTATTAATTATAGTTGTATTAAAAATGTGTTAATTGTTTAAATTACAATGGAAATTTTGTTTTTTCCTTGACTACGAATAACATCAAATTTCTAATTAAAATTTTATTTTTTAAAGTTCTTTTCAAGTTAATTTTTGAGTCATATTCTTAAAGCTAAAAGAATTATGAGCAAACGAAAAACAATTGATGCATTCTTTAAAAAAAAAGATGTTAGCAATTCAGAAATTAGGACACTTGTGGCTGTAGAAACAAATGTTGATACTTCAATGCCTGATGAACACCCCTCCAAATGTTCAAGAATTCAATCTGAAGAGATAGATCGTGATCCAGAATCACGTAAACAAATATGTAAATTCCCTATCAACAAACAAGATGAAATCTGATGAGCTTATCTCAAAGAAGGTCCATATCAACCTAAAAATATAGACTATCCATACAACAATAATACAACAAGAAGGTCAAACATGATTTTGATGTGAAGTGTTTTTTTTGTGTGGATATTTTTGTATATGTCTATAGTTTATTTAGACAGTTTTTGTATATTCATTATGACCTGTTTGGATGTTTAGAAATGGAGGGGGAGTAGAGTAGAGGGAGGGAGAGTAATTTAATACCCTTATTTGAAAGTTTTTTAAGGAAGAAGGGGGAAGGATTTAGAGGGGTTTGGAGGGGTTTCAATTCCCTCTAACCCCTCATTTTTAATTCCCCCAAATTAGAGAGATTTGGAGGGAGAGTAGAGGATAAAAATACTTGACCAAATGAATTACCAAATTTGCCCTTACTATATTAACAAAATTACAAATGAAAAGACTAATTACTCCCCTCTCCCTAACTTAATTTTAAAAACATTCAAACAAGGTAAAAGATAACCATTCCCCTCTACTCTCCTTCCCACTACTCTCCTCCCCTCTACTCTCCTCTACTCTCCTCCCTCTCTAAACTTCCAAACAGGCTATTAATGTTTAAGATATATCAAAATTGAAATTTCATATTTAATAAACTTGTAATTTATGTTTTTTATATCAATACTTCAAATCGACCCCCCCATGTAAAAATTCTTGGCTACGCCCCTGAAAACAACCATCCTCTTGCACATCGCATCGATCACCTCCCCTGAGCTGTCTCTAATGGCCACGCCGATACCCGTTTGCTTCCGTTTAGTGAATACCGCGCCATTGATGTTGACCTTATATTGCCCCTACTTCGGTGAGCTCCACTTCACTGTCAAAGGCGTCCTTTCCTTTGTGGCATCAGGATTCACATTTGCTCTCTGATACTCTTCAAGGAGCATTAACACACTTCATACAACAACTCTGCCCGGCCTGCCCTTTCCTCCATGATGTAACTCATTCCAGCTTTTCCACATTTCCCAACAGAACATTACAGTCCGCTCCACCAAACTCGGCATAGCTTCACTCCACTTTTGCGCCTGACACATGACCTCTGTAAAGTCCCATAATGGCCTCACCTCGAACGGTATAGATAATTTACTAAAAGACCATATATCCTTGGCGTGTTCACAGAACTAGAAAAGATGACTGACTGTCTCAGTCTATGTCCCACAATGATCACATAGACCATCACACGTGATATTTCTCTTGCGTAAATTTTCTTTCGTGGCCAAAATATTCCTACAAACTTTCCATGCAAAGTGTTTTACTTTGTTTGGTACATTCAATTCCCATAAACTCTTCCACACCTTCCTCACCTTGGACGAACTTGAGCAACTTGCACTTCCCCCTTCCAAACCATCCTCCATAGCCACCTTGTATGCACTCTTTATCGAGACCCGCCCATATTTATTCTCCGCCCAAACTATTTTGCCCTGAGCTCCACTGGCACTCAACAGAATGCTTAAGATCGCCTCAACATCCTCGGGTAAAAAATTCCGAAGTACCACATCAACTTTCCATTCCTTGCTCTCAGTATCTATGAGGTCACATACCATTGTTACCTGTGAGTTTCCTCTCTTGGGTGTTACAACTTTGTACATTTTTGGTGTAGAAAGTCATTTATCTTCCCATAATCTGATATTTTCTCCATTACCCACCTGCCACCTCAAACCCCTTCTTACCAGTGCTTGAGCTACATGAATACTTCTCCAGGCGTATGATGGCTATTCACCCAACTCTGAATCCACGAAGTCACACCTAGGAAAATACTTGGCTTTATATACACGGTAAAATAGTGAGGATGAGTTTGTCTGTAACCACCATCCTTGCTTTGCTAAGAGAGCTAGATTAAACATTTTTAGGTCCCTAAAACCTATGAAGCACATGTGCGTTTCGAGACTCAGGTGCAGGTGCAGGTGCGGGTGCAGGTGTGGGTGCGGGTGTAGCACGACTTGGCAATTAAAAAATTATTAAAAATATTTTTATTTATATTTTCTATATATTTGAACTATTAAAATATTTTTAAAAAGCATATTACTATGCCTTCATTCACAAAACAAAGAAAGAAGGAGGCAAGAAACACAAAACCAAAAAGAAAACATAAAAGAAGCAACAAATATTTAAAATAAAATTGAGGAATGACAGATTTAGGGTGTTTGGGCCTCATTCAAAGCAGATTTCGGCTGTTCTAGCATGATTCAAGGCCAATTTCAGCCTGTTTCGACCATTTTGGTCGCCAACCGATACGGCTCGATTCTGGCCGAAACTGCCCGGCTTGGCGTGAATCAGCTCGAATCAAAGCCGTGTCGGCGCGAATTCGTGAAAAAAAAAAAAAAAAAAAAAAGCTCGGACCCGACACCGACACGCGGGCAACTGCATCGGACACTACGTCCCGCGTCGCACCGTGTCGGACTAGGGTGCAGCACCCTCCCAGCCGTGTCCGTGCTTTCTAGCCTAAAACCCATCCCACCTCTCTCCTTTGGTAAGCACATCTTCTCCCAACTCATCCAAGATAGCTTCTTTTCATCTTTCACCTGTCCTGGTGGTTGATATGTTTGTAGATTGAGATTGTTGATTCTTTAAGCATATTAAATATAACATAAAGAAATTAAAATAATAATATAGTATATAGTATGATATGATTGGACCTATTGTATGACAGGTTTATGTGAATTTTAACTGCTGCCTTAACAACCAACTTGGATAGAATAGCTTGTAATAATGTAATATAGGCATAAATAAATTTTTAATATGAGGTGAATAAAAAATGATATTAAACTTAAATTATGCAAAGTATAATTTAGTCAAAAAGAAAATTTTTTATTGAAAAAAAAATCCAAACTATTTAAGTGATTCAAATATATTATCATAAAATTTTCACAATTCTTTTGCAACTTATAAAATAAATACTTATCTTCTTCTTCTTCTTCTTTTTTTTTTTTTTTTTTGTTAGAAGAAATAAATAAATACTAATCTATACAAGAAGTAGCGTGAAAAATTGGTTGGAAAAATTGTGTCAATGATATTTATTGTTCAAAGCGATATTTTCTTCATGACAAAAGCAATGACATTGGAGGCTCAGTGATGTGGAGCTTGCACAAGAACAAATCTCCACAAACTTTTATGAAGTAAATTAGACTATCGAAGCACTGAGGTTTGAGAACAATTTCTTGGTTGAGAAGACCAAGAAGCTTGAGGTAGAACTGTTCCAAGTGAGAGCTCAGTTGGAGAGGACCTCAAGTGCAAAGCTTAAGGAGATGCTCAACATGCAAAAACTGCCTCTAATTGAACCGGTTTAGATTATTATTTTTCTTCTTTTAATATTGCTTCTACTAGTGCTATTGTTTTTGTTCCTCCTAGTAATAATATTGAAATTGAGAACACTAATGTCATAATTGATTTAGCTAGTGAGAATATAGATAAGGATAAATCTATCTTAGGAGCACCCCTGTTTGATCGTTAGTAAATGATCTGCTGGTCTTTTCTAACACTGTCCTCCAACAAAGTGATGCACAAAGAGGCTGCTGAGTTGGTTAAAATTGTTAATGGCAGACTGTGCCTACTTACTGAACTACACTCAGGCTAGCCTTTTGAGGGTGGTCAGGAAAGATCGACACATTATTTCATCGAGGGTTTGCTGCAGGCTCAAGGTCATCTTAAAGGTGGTGATGTGATCCAATGGGTCTTTCAACCTGTCATACGACTCCAACTGCGAAATCCGGAATTTTGGCAGGAGTGGGTGGTCAAGTACCCTTTATGTGAACGAAGACTCTGTCCTTCTCACCATCCCTCCAAGTTCTTGGCTATTTTTCCTTTAATTATATTTTTGAGCTCGTCCATCTCTTTTCTAATACTCCTTAGGAGGTCATTGCTGGCCTCATCAGACTGCTTCATGCTCCTTGAGCCATTTCTCCCTTGTCTCCCTTTCGAATCTTGCACTTCGTCCTCATTCCTATTGTTTTCGATCCTCTCGACGAGCAATTTTCTTCCTGTTTCAGTTGTTGTCTCATCTCCTAGTTTTGCTTTGTCAGTTCCTCCACACTAGCCATGAGAGCTTAAAATTGCAACGCTAGGGCGGTTGACTCTGGTTGTGCATTGGACTCCATCTGGACGATAGTAAGGGTAAAGCAACGTTTCCGTCCTTAGGATTAGTAAAGCAACGTTTTTAGTATTCAACGTGGAGAGAAATGGAATCTCCTAATATTTAATGTGCGAGTATAAGAGCTTCTGAGCTGTTGTTTGGCTTCAACCAAATCGTAACGGTTCTGGCAATAATGGCAGCATTTATTGCACTACCCTCGTCCTTAATTATGTCTGGACGAACCTTTTTGTCGGGCTTATTAAGTACTAACAAGGCTTATAAACTAAAAACTCACTCATTAACTGACCGATTTGGTACTTTAGACCCACTCACTAAATCATTGGTGCTATATATTGATATCAAAATTTTCACAAAAATAATTCACCTACTTTCTTACCAATTCTCTAATCTTGGGTCCACCGTACACCACATATCTATTTATCAAAGCAATAGTGAGGAAAAATGGTTGGAAAATTTATGTCAATGATATTTGTTCAAAGCGATTTTTGCTTAATGACGAAAGCAATGATATTTTATATTTTATTTTTTTATGAAGATGAAAGCAATGACAGTTTCTACGGTCTACTTGTAGAGGCCTCTCGATCATACTTTCTAGTTTCTTGCGACCCACAGCCTATTGACTATAAATCCACAGCCAGTTTCTTTGAATTCAATAGAATATCACTTTTCTTTGAACTTTCCCTATTGCTTCGATAATAATAATAATATATCACGTTTTCTAACAATGGCGGACGAGGTGATTTTGCTGGATTTAAAAAGTGAGTTGATTAAATTAGAAGTAGAGAAAAAATTGACAAAGTAGAACCAAAAATAACCTTTCTAAAAGCATTTTAAAAAGTATAATCTATATATATATATATATATATAAAACCGAAACCTCTGCTCTCTCCATAATTTTCCACGTCAGCATTAATTAAATTAAAAAAAATAATACTAATAAGCCGCCCAAAAGTTTTTCCATAATCAGGGAAAAGCAAACTCAATACCCTCTCTCTCTCTAACCGTAGTCTAATTTTTCCACAAACCCAACTCTAAATCCTCTCGCTCTATTTCTCTACCCTTCTCCTCAAAACCCAACTCTGAAAATCAATCCTAAACGCCATCTTCTTCTCCACTCTCTTCTCAAAAACCGAGACTTCCCTAAAACCTTCTCTTCTCTCTTCCCTTGGAAACCAAATTTAATCATCAATCTAAGGCAAACCATATACCTAAGGCTATCGTCTCCCCAACAGCCAGATTTGTCCAATAGAATTGTCTCAGTCTCTCTCCAATGGAATTGTCTCAGTCTCTGAAACTTGATTTGTCCAAATGTCCCATGAGAGTCGGTCTCTTAGATTTAATTGGGGATTTCTGTGGTTTTGAAGTATTTCTTGTATCAAGAAATTCTTTCTCTATGATTTCTCTAAATCTTATTTTTTAAGTTTCAGTTTCAGGTAATGACAATTATACCAATTACTCAGTCCCAACACCGAGTGAACCCAAGCAGAGGTGTGGTTGCCTTTTCAGTTGTCACCGTTAGCATCGCCAAGTGAAATTCTTTCTCTATTCCTCTTCTTCTTCTTTTATGCCTTATGTGAATGATCTGATTTATTAGAAAAGAAGAGCATTTTGTGCATATTGTTTGATTATATATTTGGGTTGTGCATTTTTTTTTTTTTCCTTAGGAAACAATATTGTTACATAGTTGTTGAATCTGTGGAACATTGAGGTGCTCTTACTAACATCAGGTTTTAATATTGTTGCATAGCTGCTAACATTTGCATAGCTATTCATTTGATGAAATGATAGTTATTGATATGGGTTAAAATTTGGAGGCTCAAAGTTGAGTTTTAATTATGTCTTCAATTAGGTATTCTATCAAATTATAGATTTCAATTCCTATCTTTCTGTAAGAAAATATTGTGGATATGGATGGGTTTCATAATGGAGATAGCATTGAAGAGTCTGAGAGTGGAGACCAAGAAAACATGTATTTTTCTTTAGCTTCAAGCTCTGCTTAATTTTGAAATCTAGGTTTTTTTAGCAGATCTTATTTGGCTTTTCTTAGATAGGCTAGTTTAGTTCTAGAGTTACATGCACCAAGCACATAGGCTAGTGGTGCTGATAATAATTATAGTCACGATGTCATTATGGAGGAGATCTTTGTTGCACTAATCTATATTTTTATCAAGTGTTTGGTCTATTTAGAGAGGCCAATGCTAGTCATGCCATTGGAGTTCATGCTGTAGGTTTGGCAAAAGCCATGTTATTTTTTTATTGGTTTTTCTATTCCTATGTTTTTGAAAGGCCTAAGAATGGGCTGGAAATTATTTTTTTTTTTTTTGAATTATTTGGGCTAAATTTATTTCATTGAAGGGTCACTCCAAGTTTATTTTGTTTGACTGGTAATCTATTTAAGTTCTGCCACTCCTTTAAGAGTCTCTCTCCTTCTCCATTTGTTTTATCTCTGATTTTTTTTTTTTTTTAAATTGAAGTTCATGCATTGATTTAGATTGTGGTTTTAGAATTTTCATTGATATATATGGGCTATGCGATGCAGATAGATTGTGTTTATGGGTTTCAATAAAAATCTTAAGCACAATTGATTTGATGCTATATAGTTATTGGTTTTTTTTTAGAAAATCTTTAGATTTTCATTGTTAGTTCATTTGATTTTTGAAAATTTTAAGCATGTTCACCACCAAAGAGCCCCCGCACGGTTGATTTGATGCTAAATAGTTATTGGTTTTGTTTTAGAAAATCTTTAGATTTTTGTCCTTAGTTCAATTTATTTTTGAAAATTTTAAGGAGTGGATTATGAACTAAACTTTGTAGAGTTGTATTACAAAACAATAGGTGGTTGCTGAGGAGCTTTTGTATACAAAGAACTGATCTTGTGCGAAGGTATGTAGTCAATGGATAATTTTGATAGAGGAATTAGACATATTTTTAGACAGGTACAATACTTTGTCATATTTTACACTTGGTAAAGGTATCAAACATGTACAATATTCCTATGTTTCTTATTTTACTCATTGATTGTCTAGTGAAATATGATACCGAAACATTGACTATGTGTGTGAATTTAATTAGTAATGTATATATGAAAAGTTGATTGTGTAATTTTCTTTTAGTGTTATTAGTGTGTGGTTGATGCATTGTTGTCTATATAAAAGGTTTTAATTTTGCATTGTTTTGGTTTGTGACTTTTAATATCTCCCCAAACTATTTCTCCCCCAAATTCTGATACTTCCTACCCATAGACCTCCACATTTTTCAAGTATGTTGGCAAATACAGAACCCTATATTATAAATAGTGTTTTTTTAGAGATTATTTGTTACAATCGCAATTCACGGCTTAAAATTTGTATTGTTTGGTATGTCATTTTACTAATAGGCTTGGGTTTAGGTTTTTTTTTTTTTTTTTTATGTGAAGTTTTATAAAAGAAGCACTGTGATTTGTTCCTATGATTTATTTTGTACTTTGTATTGGTTGGTATGTGATTTTACTAATAGGTTTTGGCTTTGGGATTTTTTTTTAACATGCATTCGAATCTAAATAAATCAGGTTTCATATGTCAAGTGCTATAAAAGGAGTAATGTGGGGTTGAAGGTTTTATCTTGGTTATCTTTGTGTTTGTTTTCTATGTGTAAAATTTGGTCTATGGATCCAATTTGTTAAGAAATATTTCTTCTTCAAAACGTCATTTTTCTGCACTATTTTTCTACATAAAATTTGCAATATTTTACATCTAAAATCTGCATTTTTTTACAACCAAATTTGCACGGCACTGTTTCATAAAAATCTACACTGCACTATTTTATAAAATCTACATTGTTTTGAATAACTTTCTGCATTGTTTTTAAATAACTTTCTGTATTAAGTAGTTTTTAGCGCCTATGATATAACCAATTTTCTATTTCGTATGTCAAGTTCTATAAAAGGAGCAATGTGGGTTTGAGGGTTTTGTCTTGGTCAACTTTGTGTTTGTTCTCTATGTGTTTGTTTAAATTTCTTAGTGAATATGTAGAACATATTGAATGTGTGTGTGTGTCTATATATATATATATATATATATATATATTGGGAAAACATCAGTACTGCCATGGATGATCTTAATTTGAGTTCCTTTAACATTGTTTCCTTCATATCCAGAATCAATAATGATTAGAGTACTAGGGCTCTCCTCTATGGGTTGGACTAAACTTTTTACTTTAGCTCACAAATTTAGTAGCAACCCTCAAGTGTTCAGCCATTCCTAACTATGACTTGGATGATTTTTATGTTCTAAATGCTTTTGTTGTACTTTTTTCTCTGCATTTGTAGTTCTTTTCCGGTTGCAGTTGGTTTATTTAATATGTTCTATTCTATTAATGTTTCTTGAATGTTGGCTGAAAATTGGATTTTATTGTTTTGTAGATAGGTATTTGGCATTTTGTTATCTGGGTTATTTGGAACTGTGGATTCTTATCCGTGTAAAACTCTCAATACGACAACAAGATGAGAAAAGCCTTTATTTACCAGTTTTCTCCTTTATTCAATACCGTTTCTTGCGTATTTATTGGTAATGTGCTTTTAGAAAGAATTTGAAATTGGAACGTGATTGCATATTTAAATTTCTTTGTTATCTCAAACTTGGTTTTATGTTTGGTTTAACTGTTTAGTTTAAATAACTATAATCTCAAATATGGATGAGAATTCTACATGATAAAATGACAGAAGTACATATCTTTTTTAATATAGCAAAATTACAAATTTGATATTTCACTTCTATATGTTGTAATAGATTTCTAAATCTATTCTATTGATAGGCTTACGTTAGTGGTATTTCAAATGAATGTGACAACTTATCAAGTGAACAAGATGGTGATTCTACAAAGCTTCAAAAAGTTGATGTTGAAAGCAATGTACAACTTACACTAACATTTGTAATCAAGGAAAATAATAAAAAGTAAAAGGAGTTATTCGGTAACTACTGTGAAGCAACAAAGGAAGAAAATACAAATAATACTTTAAAGTTGCCTTTCAATTTATTTCAAATATTATTTAAGTAACTCTTTAAATTTGTGTTTTATGTATTTATTGGATGATTGAAGATGTTAAGGATTAGAATCTTAATTTTAATTTAAGTTTGATTTATATTTTTCATTATGTAATTTAATGTTTCTTATCAAGGATAGAAAATTTTAAGTCTAGAATCTTAATATACAATCAAAGAGGAAGAGACAAATAATTGTTAACATCTACATATACAATAGCTTTCCCATGCATCGCACGGGTTAGTGACTAGTTTTCAATAAAATAGAATAGAGATATAGTGAAATACATATGTAATTTAAGAGTAATTCTTGGATACTCTCGGAATACAGAGAGTCTGCTCTTATATTTATGGTGGGATTTACCTATTAAATCTATGGTTGAGTCTACTATAAATCAAGGTTTTCAGACCCAGACCATTCATTGAACCGTAAAAGAGAGAGGTTCAAGGTTTTTAAGGTCGAACTGAGGTTGAACCAAGGTCAAACAGTGATGACGTCATAATTAATTTAATAATTAATTAAGGCCTAAATATAAATATTAAATTTATAAAACTAGCAAAATTAACTAATATATCTCTTTATGTGAGAGAAATTTCATAATTTTCAAGCATATATTTAATAATTAAATAAGAAAGTTAATAAAATAAAATAATAACCATGAAAACATTAAAATTTATGATTAATTTTTGAAGTAAAGTTGAATATCTTTGAAAGATTTTAATTATAATTTTTTTTTATTTCTTGTAAGAGATGGATAATTTAATTAAGTAGAATAAAATTGTGTTAAGTTGATTTTTTTATTTAAAAAAAATTGCTAAGGGGTTGAACCGTGTGGTCCAACACCAGTTTTAGGGGTTTACGGAATTGCCACATGTGTTCGGTTCTCTATACTTCAAAAACCAAATTTCCATCTGGTTCCCTGTTTTCACAGTCCAACCTCCCAGTCCTTGGTAAATCAAGAGTCCACTAGTCATGTTACGCTTTTGAAGAGTAATATTATGGCTTCGTTTGGATAAAACTTATTGCTGAAAACTGAAAATACTGTAGCAAAATAATTTTTAAATGTGTAAATAGTATCGTGAGACCCATTTTTAATGAAAAAGTAGTTGAAAAGTGTTTAAATAGTACATGAACGATGTAAAACAATGCGTGAACAGTAACTGCACAGTATGAACAGTAAACCTTGTCCCCCGCTGAAACGCTTGTGCAGGAAAAAAAAAATAAAAAGCTAAAACACAAACGTGGACACAGAAGTTCTATCCAAACACTCACTACATAAAAGAAAAAAAAAAAAGATGAAACTAATGGTCAGATATTTTGTCACATCAATAATGGTTAGATCTTTTGTGTCAATAGAGTCTCTCTTTGAAGAGAGTCCGGTGTGATGTTATGTTTCTTTTTAAATAGAGTCCAGTAGCCATGTTGTACTTTAAAAAGAGTCCAATAGTATGTATTTGTGTGTTGTTATCGATATATGAATTTTTTTTTATTATATTGTATAATTTATACTTTTTAAAGAGCACTCTAAAAATTTTTTTTGAAACTACCACTGAATGTTGCGGAAAGATCCAGAAGTATTAGAAATGTTAGTACAATAGACTTGACTTGGAAAAGCATGTCATTAAATAAAAATAATTACCTTATCAATATATATATATATATATATATAGATATAATAATTACTCCTTCAATATAAAATAAAATAAATAAATAACATTTTCATTAGTTTATTAAAAAATTTATATCTACTTTAATTTAATATAAGAATCTAAATCTTTTTTTATTTTACATAACAATTTTTGCATTCACATAACCATTATTTTTAAAACAATCACCCAACCACCTTCACACACATCCACCAAAATAATAACTAAAAAATGAATAAAATATTCATTTTTATGACTACTTAAATTTAAACAGAATATATATAATTTTAGACAAACAAATATAAATAATTTTTTGAATTAGTTAATAAAAGATTTGGATTTATACTATTTTACATAGACCGATGCAAGTAACCATCATTTCATAAGTTCAAAAATTTAAAATTTTTAGTATTTTTTTTAAAAAAAATTAACAGTGAAAAAAATTATTTTTGGTACTAAATATTATAATAACTAAAGAATTTTCCTTATGACCAGAGATATTCTATTCTATTATAATAAGTATATTTATATTAAGTAAATTTTATGGCATTCTTATCCTCAGTCGTGAAAAAAAGAAGAAAGCACTAGCAGTAAGCAGTGACGGAACTATACTTGGACTTGGGGGCAATGGCCCCCCAAATTTTTTCAATTTTGTTTAGTGTATATATATATATATATATATATATATTAATTTTAGCAATTTGTTTAAAACATTTGGCACTTTTTCACCTTAACAATACTATCTATCTTTTTAAAGGCTATAAAAAATTTTATTGATCAAAAATCTGAAATAAATTTAACAAGCTCAATAATAAAATTTACCAAAAACAAACTTAAGTCCAAATAACACTCCAAAACAAACCCACGCAAGACACAAACAAAAAATAAAATAAATTTCTAAACCAATTATAACTAATCTAAGTAAACACCCACACACATCTCACAACACACAAGACACTCCGAAAAAAAAAAAAGTTTAAAAAAGAATTTTAATTGAAAAGTGCTACGTCGATAATATTTCCACAATAAATCACATATAATAAATTGTTATTGGTTATAATTTGAATTCAAAATTTAAATTACTTTTTTACCCAATCATAACAGCTAATAATAACATACACCACTTACAATTTCTTGTAAAAATATTATAAAAATATTATCAACATCTAGAAGAATATTTATTTGGAGTTTCAAAAAAAAAAAAAATTGTTGGTACTTTTTGCCGCTGCCTCCAAGTCCTGACTCCGACGACGGTAAGTCATATTAGTGAAAGCAGCCTGACCAACCCCTTGACTATAAATTGACGCTCTCTTCCAAGTCTCTTTGCACTATCTCACACTTATTTTTGCATTTCTCTCATTTGCTTCAACACCTAGAGTTCTGTGACAATGGCGGGCAAGGTGGTTCTGTTGGATTTCTGGCCTAGCCTGTTTGGGATGAGGATCAGGATTGCTCTGGCTGAGAACAGGGGCGGCCCTACACAATTTGGGGCCTAAGGCAAAAAATTTTTGCGGGACCTTTAATATATAAATATTAATTAAACAAAATTATTTAATACTAATCAAATTAATGTTAGTTTGATACATTAAATACATAAATAATACCAACTAGATAGTCTAGACTAATGTTAATTTCATATAGAGATTAAATATCATAGTTGAACTATAAATATTAATAAAAAGAAATAAAAATATATTACGATTGAAAAAGATACTTTATTTTGGATATAAGACGATGCATAGTTAAATAAAGTTGTAATCTAATTTTTAATTTTATATTTTGATTTCAAGAAAGATAGATAGATATTATTTGGTGTGTGGCTTTGTAGAATATTAGTTTACAAAAATCAAAGTCTCAATCTATCCCGGGAGATTAATCTATAATTGATGATTTAACACATTTGCAACATCTTTTTAAAATATTTTAGGATTTTAATTAAGTTAAGGTTCTATTGGTCTCGTACTTTAAGAGTCTTAATAGAAATGATTAAGATGTGCTAATTAAAAGCATTATACAATGTTCAAAATATAATGTGGCATTGTCTCTCACTGATGAACTTCATCAATTTAACTAATGAATGTTTATATCACTTTTTTGTGATTAATAATATGGCAATTTGTAAGCCAATAATAAAATTTGTAGTATCTTTAATATCACTAATAAAAAAATCTACAACTTTTAAAAAATATATATATAATTTTATACAAATTTGGCCTTTAAATATGAAAAGTGAGGCTTTTTTTTTCTAAGTAATATTTTATTTTTTGGTGAGGCCTTAGGCCTAGGCCTAACTTGCCTAGGCCTTGGGCCGGCACTGGCTGAGAATGGTATCAAGTATGAGTCCAAGGAAGAGGACTTGAGCAACAAGAGCCCTCTGCTTTTAGAGATGAACCCCGTAATCAAGCAAATCCCAGTTCTCATCCATAACGGGAAGCCTGTGTGTGAGTCCCTCATCATTGTTCAGTACATAGACGAGGTCTGGAATGATAAGTCTCCATTGTTGCCCTCTGATCCTTACCAGAGAGTTCAAGCCAGGGTCTGGGCTGATTTTGTTGATAAGAAGGTACCTTTTGTACAATTTATTTTCCTTGTGTTTTTCTTTTTCTCGGTTTTCATTGGTGTTTGAGTCTCATACATTTGACCTTTTTTTTTTTGTTTTATTTTAGTTTCTTAATGTTCAGTTAATACTTAATACTACGTGAAATATTTTATGTTTATGTTTCTGAGGTTGGATTCGCTAGATTTCTTTTAAAAAATGTTGTGTTGGAATGTTTATGGATTCTATTATAATTTACTAATTCGTAGGTCATGTCAGGGTAGTGATTCAATTAGACATGCTAGATGACTGCATTAAATATTTGACCAAAGAACTTGCTAATTCTATGAAACTATATAAAATATTGTGATTAAAAAAAAAATGTGAATTTGGACTTAATCTTAAAACTCCTTGAGTTTTATCATTTGATAAGTAGTCTAAGATACTAGGTCTTGTTCTAGCATACAATCAAGAACATATTTTATGGGCCTTTCCCACTTGCTAAGTTCTAGAGATAAGTCAAACAAGTAAAATAGTTTCACAAATGGGAATTTGTATTGAATGAATGTATGGTACAATTCTCTGTAATTACAAAAGAGTGATCCTCTAATTTAATCTCCTTGAAAGATTTGTTGATTGGAGTTGTGGTGATGTGATTTTGATTCGAATACAAGATATCCTTCAATTTGGCTTAAGAATGGATCGAAGATTGTTGAAACGGAATTACAATGAATCTCTGACTATGAGCTTGTTAGAAATTCTTTGTTCTTCACGTTCTTCGTGTTCTTCATGTGTTCTTCGTGCGCTCTTCTTTTCTGAAGGTTTGTGGTGGAAGTTCTTCAGGGCTTTGGAGGCTTGAATCCGTAGAGTTTCGCTGATCTATGGTTTATTGAGGTTTTTGAAGGCTTTTGAGCTTGATTCCAGTGACCTTCGAGATCTAGGAGGATGATTTGGATGATTTAACTTCGAATGTTCTTCATATTCGAAGATTTGTGGTGGAAGTTCTTCGGGGCTTTGGAGGCTTGAATCCTTAAAGCTGCGCTCATTTGTGGTTTATGAGGTTTCTAGAGACTTTTGAGCTTGATTCTAGTGACCTTCGAGATCTAGGAGGATGATTTGGATGATTTCCCTTCGAATGTTCTTCATATTCGAAGTTGAAGTTCTTGAAATTCCTGGAGGCTTCAAGGCTTGATTCCAGCAGAGCTTCTGAATTTTTGAACTCAAGATCTCCTCCCAGTTCTTCCTCAGATATTTTGGTGTCTTCAAATGCCTTAGGAAAGCTTCTATTTATAGCTTGATTAGTGGTGGAGTCTGATTGGTGACACATGTCACAGCTTGATTAGTTTGTTTGTGTCATCGCTTACACGTGCCGGATTGCTTGGGTCATCGCTTACACGCGCCGACTTGCTTGCATCATCGCTTACACGCGCCGACTTGCTTGCATCATCGCTTACACGCGCCTACATGTGATTAGCATTTTGCATGCTTTTCATGTTCTTGCCTTAATGAAATTTGGCAAATTTTCAGTAGCAGTATATGATACTTTGTAATTAGCCATACTTTGTGGACTTGGTGGCATGACGTGTCAGCTTGTGATAGGCCGGGAATTTTTCCTCTCTACAGATGTATCTCTGCTGAGTGCTGAGCCTTAGATCTAAAGGGCTTGCACCGAATCATAAATAAGAAAGACACTTTGTTGTGTGAGCTAAATTTTAGATCAAACTTATTCATACTCTACCATTTTGCCATCAAGTGTATACAAAAGTATCCGTACCAACAATCCGAGGAAACAAAACTTTCAACTTTTTACAATATTTTTAATACTCTTCACATAGAATGTTGTGATTGGGACAATTGCAAAGTGGCATAAGTGATGGCTTCATGTAAAAGCAATATCTGTTCTAATAATATGTTGTTACCTTAGCAAGTTTTCAAAAATATAGTAAAAAAAATAATTGTCTATGGTATATTATATTATTATATGGTCATAAAAAATAAAAAATAGAAAGCATTACCGTATGTAGTGAATAATCACAAAAAAAAAAAAATACACTCATGTCACCCAAGTAATCATTATTAAGTGAATAATCACGTATGAGAATCAATCCGTCAAATTCACGTGAAATATTTTGCTTTTTTCTTTCTAGGCAAAAACTGAAAAACATATTTTCATTCCAGCATCTTTCGGTGGAATAACTTTTCATGTAAAGTCAATTAATAATTAAGGCACAAATCCATTCAGTTTGTCATAATAAAATAGAGTTTATAATACTGTCTTTAAGGTTGGAGATCGGTAAGAACTATAGAAGAAACTACTTAAGATTACTGCACATAAAACATTTTCACAATCTTATAGTTGTGAATTAAATTTTTTAAGATTGGTGCTCTTATTCTCCCCCCCCCCCTTGCTGTTAATGCTTTACATATTTCTAATCCATGTAAAGGCCAATCACCAAATAATATTTGTTCACTTATGGCCACCTTGCATTTCGTGGAGATCTATTAAGTAAACAATATGCTTTTATTTTTAAGAAGTAAACAATATGCTATTCTTCATTTCGCATAGACATTGTTGAAATACATGAAGCAAGTTGTGTATGTGTTTAGTTGAGATTGACAATTCAACATATTTAAGAACAATGTGAATTTTTATTAATCAAAGATAACCCAGCAATATTATACGAAGACAATGGAGTTTGATGAAGACGAAAGCAATGACATTGTCTGCCTGTAAAGGCCTCTCGATCATACTTTTCTATTTTCTTGCGACCCACAGCAGTTTGACTATAAATCCACACAGCCAGTTTCTTTGAATTCAATAGAATATCACTTTTCTATGAACTTTCCCCCATTTGCTTCGATAATAATAATAATAATATATCGAGTTCTTTGACAATGGCGGACGAGGTCATTCTGCTGGATTTAAAAAGTGAGTTGATTAAATTAGAAGCAGAGAAACAATTGACAAAGTAGATCCAAAAATAAACTTTCTAAAAGCATTTTAAAAAGTATAATTTTGAATAAAATAGAATAGAGATGTAGTAGAATACATATGTAATTGGAGAGTAATTCTTGAATACTCCCGGAATACAGAAAATGATATATATGCTCTCTATTCTTATATTTATGGCGGAATTTACCCATTAAATTTATGGTGGAGTCTACTATAAATGTGAGAAAAATGAGTACTATTTCTCTGTACTCGAGGATTACTTAAGAAACCAAGTTTTATTCACATGGGTGTCCCATATATATGTGGTCACTTTTTCGTTTCTTTTGCGAATAGTTTTAGTGTCACAACTTATATCACAACTTGCTCATATGACAAGATGTAGTTTGTGAAGGGGTGGCCCCACATGAACCCACTATCATCCCTCCACCAACTACACCTCGCCACATGGGTGAGTTGTGGCACCAGACTAATTCTTCTTTTGCTGCTACATAGGCAAAATATTATTGGGTAGGATTATTAGAGGTTCGTCCCATTCAATTAAAAAATTATGAGAGCATAGGACAAATGGGGGTAGCAGTTTTTTGGCCCAACAAATGGTATCAGCCAACCTCTTCTTTTTTTTTTTTTTTTTAATCAATGGTATCAGCCAACCTTGATTTACCAAGGAGAGTCCACTAGTCATGTTATGTTTTTTGAAGAGTAATATTACATACCAAAAAAAAATTATGAAACTAATTTTGATATTAATAAAGTCGTCAAATTTTTATTGATTC
The DNA here is from genome assembly GCA_032878915.1 of Castanopsis chinensis. Classification (NCBI taxonomy): domain Eukaryota; kingdom Viridiplantae; phylum Streptophyta; class Magnoliopsida; order Fagales; family Fagaceae; genus Castanopsis; species Castanopsis chinensis. The sequence goes on from JAVQMG010000105.1 coordinate 11,329,038, forward strand.
TTGTGCCAGCCTATCATTGATCACTTGTTTACTTACCATGACAATTTGTCACATCAATAATGGTTAGATATTTTGTGTCGGTAGAGTCTTTATTTCAAGAGAGTCTAGTGTGATGTTATGTTTCTTTTTAAATAGAGTCCAGTAGTCATGTTGTACTTTAAATAGAGTTCAATAGTATGTAATGTTATCATTAAGGAGAGGCAAGTAGTCCCTTTCAATCTAACACGCAATCAAGAAACATAAAATCACACTGGACCCTCTTCAAAGAAAGACTCTACCGATACAAACTAGCTTTGTACTTTAAAGTGAGTTCAATAGTATGTAATGTTACTATTAAGGGGAGGCAAGTAGTCCCTCTCAGTCTCACACGCAATTATGAACATCTTATATGGTCTCCCTTGCAAAGATTTAAAGAAATATTCTTTTAGCCCAGTATACGTAATTTGAAATTCGTTACTGTTATTGTCCATTCAGTTATATAATCTATGGAAAGTGTTGATAGAATGTGTGTGGACCTTAATTAGTCTTATCTCCTGCGCCAGGTTCTACTCAATTGAGACCTTAAGGGGTTTCAGCATTGAGGCAGTGTCCTAAGATTGTTGCATGGGCTAATAGGTGTTTGCAGGTGGACATTACCGCCAAGACCCTTCCTGACCAGAAGAAGGTATACGATTTTGTTAGAAAGTTCAGAAAAAGGCTTGGTTTGGACTTTGGAGTAGACTATTTAGTGGTTAATCCCAAATCTAGAAGTGTTATGTTATGATCTTAGTATCTCACATGGATTAACTATAAGATTAACCATATGTTTATAAGTTCTTGGACACTCTTCCCTTACAAGCCAGTTTCAAAGGGGGAGTTATAGTCATAGGTTTGTAATATTCGGTATCAGAGCCAACCACTACGTCAAATAATCGGACGTAGCTCATTGAGAATGCGATCAAATGAGTTTTGGCTTTTTGGTCAAATCTCGAAGGGAGCAACGTAGAGACTAGATTGAAATATCAATTATGTCCATCTTTTATGCATCAATATTCTTTCATACGGGATGCTAAAAGAATGGGTAGACTTATTTATGCATTTGTTACTATTATTTTTTTTTTTGTTAAATCTCATCATACTCCAATTTAATTTTGTGATAAGAAAATGCATCAATTTAGAATAAGAATGAATAAAAAGTGTTGAGTTTTAGGGGGGGAAAAATAGAAAAGTTTATGAGCACGCACTCAGGTGGCATGTGCTTAGAAACTAATATTGATATATTAAAATCTCAAATTAATGATCCACAAGCCTCAACTTTTATTTATTTTTTAATAAATTAGTTAGTTAAAACAATGGGAGGGAGAGATGTGAACCCAAAATGTCTCTGTAGGATACACCAATAAATACCAATCGAACTCAAAAACTATTAGCAAATATATATATATATATATATATATATATATATACACACACACACACACACAAACACTTGGAAGCCTAAAACCTGAATGCTTGGATTTTACCCCCAAAAATATGCTTTTATTTCTAAAAAATGTAGAAGTGCATAACATGGGCATCAATATTAGCCAATAAATTAAGAATATATAAGTATCAAAGATCAAGATTTAGAGGGATATGTTTGAACAAATTTCTACTATTTTAACTGTATTGTGCAACAATAGATGAACCCTCAAAAAGTAAAATTTTAGAACAACTTTCTTTTCTTTAGTTAAATGATTGAAATAATGGTGTAGTTTATCTTGCCACTTACACTCTTGTAGCCTTTTTTTTTTTAATTAATGTTGTGGAGTTTATCTTTGTGAGCTGCTGAACTGTCATGATGAAACATGACATGAAGAAACTTCTAGTGCATAGTTACTTCAACCAATAGAATTTTTTGTCCTATCAAGGATCTTAAATTTAAGTATCAATTTTAAATTTGTGCGTTTGCTATAATAATAGGTGTTAGCCAAACGATAGGATAATTAAACAAGGATTAATAAACTACAATAGTATAAACAAAAATAGTTAAAAGTAAAACCAATAAAATGGACCAACCATGTAATTGTAAATAATGGTTAATGTGAAATTTCCAGGTCTGTTACAACCTTTCATGACATATTTGGTTAATAAACTAGGGAAATGGAATCTTCTAATATTTAATGTGCGAGTATAAGAGCTTCTGAGCTATTGCCTGGCTTCGTCCAAAGCGTAACGGTTCTGGCAATAATGGAAGCATTTATTGTTCTACCCTTGTCCTCAATTATGTCTAAATGAACCTTTACATCAGGCTTATCAAGTACTAACAAGACTTATAAACCGAAATCTCACACATTAACTAACCGATGTGGTACTTTAGACTCACTCACTATATCATTGGTGCTATATATTGATATCAAAATTTTCATAAAAATAATTCACCTACTTTCTTACCAATTCTCTAATCTTGGCCTCTTGGGTCCACCGTACACCACATATCTACTTATCAAAGCAATAGTCTGGAAAAATGGTTGGAAAATTTATGTCAATGATATTTGTTCAAAGCGATTTTTGCTTAATGACGAAAGCAATGACCTTTTTTTTTTTTTTTTTGATGAAGACGAAAGCAATGACATTGTCTACCTGTAGAGGCCACTCGATCGTACTTTTCTAGTTTCTTGCGACCCACAGCGTATTGACTATAAATCCACACAGTCAGTTTGTTTGAAATCAATAGAATATCACCTTTTCCATAATTTGTTCTACGTGATGAACTATTTTTTTATTGTATACAATGTAATTTGTAGCATTGATAATGAGATTATCATACAATAATTTTAAAATACAAAAACTCATAGAAAATAATTATAAATTTTATGTATCTGTGTGTTTTTTTTATTATTGTTATTATCAATATATGAATTTCTCTTTTTATTACATTTTATAATTTATACATTTTAAAGAACACTCTAAAAAAAATTCTTGAAGCCGCCACTAAATATTGCCGAAGGATCCAGAAGAATTAGAAATGTTAGTACAATAGACTTGACTTGGAAAAGCATGTCATTAAATAAAAATAATTACCTTATCAAAAAAAAAAATATATATATATATATATATATAATAATTACTCCTTCAATATAAAATAAATAAATAAATAACATTTGCATTAGTTTATTAAAATATTTATATCTATTTTAATTTAATATAAGAATCTAAATTTTTTTTATTTTACATAACAATTGTTTCATTCACATAACCATTATTTTTAAACATTCACCCAACCACCTTCACACACATCAACCAAAATAATAATTAAAAAATGAATAAAATATACATTTTTATGACTACATAAATTTAAACAAAATATGTATAATTTTAGACAAACTAATATAAATAATTTTTTGAATTAGTTAATAAAAATTTTGTATTTATACTATTTTACATAGACTAATACAAGTAACCATCATTTCATAAGTTCAAAAAATTAAAATACTTAGGATTTTAAAAAAAAAAAAGTGAAAAATTAATTTTGGTACTAAATATTATAATAACTAAAACATTTTCCTTATGACTAGAGATATTCTAGTCTATTATAATAAGTATATTTATATTAAGTAAATTTTATGGCATTCTTATCCTCAGTCGTGAAAAAAAGAAGAAAGCACTAGCAGTAAGCAGTGACGGAACTCTACTTGGACTTGGGGGCGTGGCCTCCCTCCCCCCCCCCCCCCCCCCCCCCAAATTTTTTCAACTTTTTTTAGTCTATATATATATATATATATATATATATATATATATATATTTGTGTGTGTGTTAATTTTAACAATTTGTTTCAATAAATTTACACTTTTTCCCCCCTCAACAGTATTATCGATCTTTTTAAAAGCTATAAAAAATTTTATTGATCCAAAATCTGAAATAAATTTAACAAGTTCAACAATAAAATTTACCAATAACAAACTTAAGCTCAAACAAAACTCCAAAACAAACCCATGCAAGACGCAAACAAAAAATAAAATAAGTTCCTAAACCAAATCTAACTAGTCTAAGTAAACACCCACACACATCTGACAACACACAAGACACCCAAAAAAAGTTTTTAAAAAATTTAATTAAAAAGTGCTATATCGATAATATTTTTATAATAAATTATAACTTAAATTACTTTATTATCCATTCATAACATCTATTAATATAAAAATATTTTGAACATGGTATGAAAATTTAGCATTCCTCTTCTAAATAAATACATATTTGGAGTTTCAAAACAAAACAAAAAAAATTGTTTGTTCTTTGGCCCCCCGACACCAAGTTCCGGCAGTAAGTCATATTAGTGGAAGCCGCCTGACCAACCCCTTGACTATAAATTGACGCTCTCTTCCAAGTCTATTTGCATTCTCTCTCACACTTATCTTTTCATTTCTCTCATTTGCTTCAACACCTAGAGTTCTGTGACAATGGCGGGCAAGGTAGTTCTGTTGGATTTCTGGCCTAGCCTGTTTGGGATTAGGGTCAGGATTGCTCTGGCTGAGAAGGGTATCAAGTACGAGTCCAAGGAAGAGGACTTGAGCAACAAGAGCCCTCTGCTTTTAGAGATGAACCCCATTATCAAGCAGATCCCAGTTCTCATCCACAATGGGAAGCCTGTGTGTGAGTCCCTCATCATTGTTCAGTACATAAATGAGCTCTGGAATGATAAGTCTCCATTGCTGCCCTCTGATCCTTACCAGAGAGCTCAAGCCAGGTTCTGGGCTGATTTTGCTGATAAGAAGGTACCTTTTGTACAATTTCTTTTCCTTGTGTTTTTCTTTTTCTCGGTTTTCATTGGTGTCTGAGTCTCATACATTTGACCTTTTTTTTTTTTTTTTTTTTTTAGTTTTTTAATGTTCAGTTAATACTTAATACTGCGTGAAATATTTTATGTTTATGTTTCTGAGGTTGAATTCGCTAGATTTCTTTTAAAAAATGTTATGTTGGAATATTTATAGATTCTATTATAATTTACTAATTCGTAGGTCATGTCGTGGTAGTGATTCAATTAGACATGCAAGATGACTGTATAAAATATTTGACCAAAGAACTTGTAATTCTATGAAGCTATATAAAATATTGTGATTCAAAAAAAAAAAATCTGAATTTGGACTTCATCTTAAAACTCCTAGAGTTTTATCATTTGATAAGTAGTCTAAGATACTGGGTCTTGTTCTTTATCCATTAAGTTTTTCACCAAGGATTTCATATATTTGAGGAAGATTAAATAACAACCTAAAATATAAAATTCAGAAAATTACTTGAAAATTAAAAAAAAAAATTGAATTAAATTAACAGTGGATAAAAGGCAACCCCATACTCTGTCCTGCATCATCTTGAGAATTCACAGAGAGAGAGAGAGAGAGAGAGAGAGAGAGAGAGAAAACTCAGATATGATTTCCTACAGAAATTAAGGTACTTTTTTGAGATATGGAGCTTTTATGTTCGCCTTCAATTCAAATTGAAATCTATTATACCTCGGTTAAAGTTTTTTAAGAATTTCTTTTATTACTAGAGTAGTTCTCCTTATGGATTCAAGAGTCTCTTACATCTGCTCCCGGAATTCACACTCAATTTCAAATTTTTGTTTCCAATCCTAGGAGATCCTAGAGATCAAAGCAGAGTGTCAGCAGTGAATTAACTTAAACGCCCAAGTGATTACTAAGATGTCTTTCAGAAAAAGGGGAAAAAAATTGAAAGAAATAAGAGCAGGGAGAAAAAGAAGGAAAGAAAATTTGATGGTGTATATTTGCTTTTCATTGACCATGTTCAATTTATGTAGTTGTTGGGTACCAAATTCAATCCTTATTTCTTTCCACTCATAGCATTAGTCATGTTCAAGACCCATTCGTTTGTGTGTAAGTCACTGATTAAAATAAAAGTTAGGAGAGTTCTGTAGTCTCTCTCTATCATACAATCAAGAACATATTTTATGGGCCTTTCCCACTTGGTAAGTTCTAGAGAAACGTTCAGTTTGCCCAGTAGACTTGATTTGAAGTTCATTACTGTCATTGTTCATCCTAGCAACACAATGTGTGGAAAATTCAGGTTTATGTAGCTTCGAGGAAGAAGAAGAGCAAGAGGCAGGCAAGAAGGAATTCCTTGAAACCTTAAAGACAATGGAGGGGGAGCTTGGTGACAAGCCTTACTTTGGGGGTGAAACATTTGGGTATGTGGACCTTTCTCTTGTCCCCTTCTACAGCTGGTTCCATGCCTACGAGGTCTTAGACAATAGCAATATAGAGGCAGAGTGCCCCAAGATTATCGCATGGGCTAAGAGGTGCATGCAGAAGGAGGCTATGGCCAAGACTTTTCATGACCCGAAGAAGGTTCTTGAGTTTGTTGCTCAGACAAGGAAAAAGTTAGTTTTGGCGTGAAGGAACGATTAGGCCTCAATCTGGAAGTGCTAGCATATAATGGTTTTGGATGGCTATGTAATAGCGTTGTTTTTTTGTAATGTTTAAGTTGGGTTTTGTTTCTTTTGTGTCCGTTTAGCTTGCAAGACACTTTGACGTGTCTGCTGAGAATATCTAGAGGGCATGTATTGTACTGTATAACTTGTAGGATACTATGATGTGGGCCAATGGCCAAATACCACAATTTTCAGAAATTAGTAGCAAAAAAACATTGTTTCGAAAATAAATAGGAAAATACCACTTTTCTAGTACTCGAGTTTCTTAAACTCGAGTTTTAAATGATACTCGAGTTTAAGAAACTCAAGTGCCTAGTACTTCAGCCACCGTAACACTGCTGACCTGGAATTTGTGCGATTTAAAAAAATAATATAGTACTCAAGCTTGGTAAACTCGAGTTCCATGCAACACAGTACTCGAGTATACCAGACTCGAGTATCGTATCTATTATAAATAAATAATGTTTATGTTTATTTCTAAGGTACTCGAGCTCATCAAGCTCGAGTATCTTGTAAGGAACTTGAGTTTAGTAAACTTGAGTTCCTTATAACTCTTTTTTTTTTTGGATAATCTACAAATAAACATAAACATAAACATAAGTAGCTTTTTTATGTTTTTATTTATTTAAATAGAAGCATTGTAAAATAGATTTTAATTTCAAAATATGAATTAATTTTTACATTAATTAAAAAATTTCATTGTTTTCTCATAAAAATTGTTCACTATTTTCTACAAAATTTATTTCTACAATTTTGCATAAAATTATTTTTTATTCAGCATAATTTAAAAAATTGTTTACTCTCTTTTCTGGGTAAATTATTTTTTGTTCACTATTTAAAAAATTGTTCACTCTTTTCTCATAAAATACCTACTGAAATCATGTTTTTTAAATTTGAACGCCAAATCAAAATGCTTTTTCATACTTAAATTTCACAATAATCAAATTTGTTCTTCTGCATTGATAAAATCTATTTCTATATTAATAAAATTTGCTCTCTGCACATCATGTTTACTATATATTCGAATCTGCTTACTGCAATCATAAAATCTGTTTTCTGTATTAATTAAAACTGTTCATTTTTTTCTCATAAAAATTGTTCACTGTTTTCTGCAAAATCTATTTATATGATTTTGCATAAAATTATTTTCTGTTTAGCATTATTTAAAAAATTGTTCACTCTCTTTTTCGTGTAAATTATTTTCTATTCACTATTTAAAAAATTGTTAACTGTTTTTTCATAAAACACCTACTAAAATCGTGTTTTATAAATTTAAATGCCAAATCTGAATGCTTTTTCGTGCTTAAATTTCACAATAATCGAATTTTTTTTTCTGCATTGATAAAATCTATTTCTACATTAATAAAATTTGCTCTCTGCACATCATGTTTACTATATATTCAAATTTTCTTATTGCATTCATAAAATATATTTTCTGCGTTAATTAAAATTGTTCATTGTTTTCTTATAAAAATTGCTCACTGTTTTCTGCAAAAACTATTTCTAGGATTTTGCATAAAATTATTTTCGTTTCAACATTATATAAAAAATTGTTCACTCTCTTTTCTGCATAAATTATTTTATGTTCACTATTTAAAAAATTGTTCACTGTTTTTTCATAAAATACCTACTGAAATCATGTTTTCTAAATTTAAACACCAAATCTGAATGATTTTTCATGCTTAAATTTCACAATAATAGAATTTGTTTTTCTACATTGATGAAATCTATTTCTACATTAATAAAATTTGCTCTCTGCACATCATGTTTACTTTATATTCGAATCTGCTTACTACATTAATAAAATCTATTTTCTGCATTAATTAAAACTGTTTATTGTTTCCTCATAAAAATTGATCATTGTTTTCTCGGGAGTGATGACCTTAAAATCACCCGGTGGAGTTTTTGTCGTGTTAGTTTTCCCCCATTCGAAAACAAATGACCATGTCAATTCGTTTTCCGTTGCACTTAGTTTAATTGGTGATTTGTTTGTACTACCACGCACTTTGCATGTTAATTTGATTAATTAATAAACTTGGCTAATTAATCAATTAATTAATCACTTGGGGTCAATACGTTTTTGGCCTATCAAATTTTGTTGAAAGTACAAAATCGTGAAAATTTGAGAGAGAATTGTGTACATTAGATGTACAGATCGTTCGAATTTGTTAAAAAAAAAATTATTCGTTGAATGTATAAAAATCTTGAAAGTACAAAATAAAATTGTGTAAATTAGATGTACAGATAGTCTGAATTTGTTGAAAAGTTTGGATTCGTTAAATGTACAAAATCATGAAAATTAAATGGAAAACTATGTACTAATGTATTAATCATCCGAATTTGTTGAAAAATTTAAAATCGTTGAATAAACAAAATCGTGTAAACTCAATGGAAAATCAAAGAACATACCAAATCGTTGAGCAGCACATGCAGCACTGTGAACATCAATATAGCAATGGTGGACATTAACAACAACGTCTAATATTCATAGGTAGAAATTTTTGGAAATCATCATTACTTGAATCTGAAATATCTCTTTCATCATCTAACGCAGTAACTTCATTAATAGACTTGATGGCTCGCTCTTGCGCCTTCCCCTTTAGATGCTTCCTAGCTTTTTGGATTGCATGAAAACGGTCTAATCGCATTTGCATTTTATTGTTCTCTTGTTCAAAACGAGCAAGTATGTTGGCAGGTTCATTTCTAGATAACTCGGCTGAGAGTGCCTTAGGAACTCGTAACTCATGCCATCGACAATACACCTCCAACTCACACCCTTTCTCGTATAGGATTGACCATGGTGGTTTTGCTACGATGAACTCTATTGTGGTGGTATCTGTACTTAGTTTTGCACGTTTGCCAACCATGATGTGCCCAACGCTTCCAAGACTCTCTTACGTGTATATTGGCATATTAAGGAAATCTCTCCTCTTTCCAACCCATTTATCTCCATAGTGGTCTGTGTATGTCTGTAGTTGTTGATCTGCTGGAACTTGTGATAATCCATTTGTTGAAGTAGATCCAAACTTGTTTCGCATTGTATGATTTGATGTTGAAGCGTTGCGACTCATAGCTTAGTCAGTCTATGAAGTTAGTGGGGTAGAAATAAGATCATTATTATGGTGCATTTATAACCTCGTTTCATGTTCCAAGCATTATAATTTCAGTTATTTGGGCTTATCATATCAATACAAGCTGGAAAAACACTGCATGAACAAAATTTTAAATGTTCCCAATGTCACAGTGAGATTTGAAGATGTGGGCAGTAGTTGCAGTGTTCTTGAACAGAGTATCATATTTTATTGACACAATGCTATGTCCCTGGCACCAGGGTACAATTATTCATATATTTAAGTATTCACATGAATATGGATGATATGACTGGACAGTGTGCTGAGTTGTTGAGCAGCACGTGTGAAACAGTGGCATCTGTTGGCGCATGTGGTTCGTATGACTACAGTTGGTGCTACAATAGCAGGCTGGTGGCGTGTCTTCAAAAAACTACTCATGCCATAGTTGGTGCTACATCATGTTTACTGTATATTCAAATCTTCTTACAACATTCATAAAATCTGTTTTCTGCATTAATTAAAATTGTTCACTATTTTCTCATAAAAATTGTTCACTATTTTCTGCATAAACTATTTTTAGGATTCTGCATAAAATTATTTTCTGTTCAGCATTATTTGAAAAATTGTTCACTGTTTTTTCTGCATAAGTTATTCACTGTTCATTAGGTGTTTTATGATCCAGATACTCTAATACCAATGACTACCCAGGAGAGAGCACAACACTAATATAGAAGCATAAACAATGATAAAATAGATAATAAAGAGAGCAAATGGAAAAATAGACATATTCAAAATAAGGTTAAAATGGAGTATGGAGTATGAAAACAGAAACTAGTAAAATTTTACTTGAATAAAAACTTCAGCCTTTGATAAACTTGAAAACAAACTGTTGTTTTTTATACAAGCTTGAAAATAAAACTGTCAGAAGAGAAAGGTTACAAGATTACAAGAGGGGGAGATAGTACAAAAGTCTTTCTGAGGGAGAGGGAAGGCTATTACAAAAGGCTTTCTAAAACTTGGAACCTAAAAGCTTAGAATCTTAGAAACTTAGAAACTTGTCTTCTGTCTTCATAGTCCGTCTCTTTTGTAGGTGAAATGAACCATGGTAATGTAACCCGAGTAGGTAAATTTAACTTAAGTTAATCTGTCGATGGAATGGAAATTAGTACTAATGATTAATAGTCTATCTGCGTCTGTCTAGGAATCTTTCAAATTTCAGGAATCTATCAGATCTCTTTTTACGCATGCTAGTAAATAGTAGTAACTTCTGAACATCTATCTGTATCTATCTGGACTGTCTATATCTGTCTGGACTGTCTTGATTTGTCTGGAAGCTATTCATGCGTGTTGGTGAATAGTGATTTGTCGCCAGAGAAATAGTAATTTATCGCCAGTGAATAGTGATCTATATGTCTGTCTTTCAATCTGTATCATTCTAGTATCCTTAACAATCTTTCTTTTCCCAAATAGCCTCCTTGCTGAAGGTATTGGACCATATACGGCTATCCTGTTTGTGTAACTATATAAGTAGAAGCCTTTTTCTAATTCTTTCTGTATCTCATAAATCTTATTACTCATGAAATTAGACCATTCTTGAGCCAGAGCATCCATATCATTAAGTGGTAAATAAGTATCTCCTGTATACCATTTGTATTCAAGGATACAACCTCAATCATGAATAAGAACCAAAATGTGTGCTGGCCAAGCTTCCATATAATAACTACTGTCCTAAGCTGGAAGAGTACTCCAGATAATGATCTTCATATAATTAAGTCCTCCAATCTGTGCGGCTACTTCTTGGATGACTTTGTGAAATAAACTAATCTGAATTTCAAAAGTTATGATTAATTTGTTGATAAACCCTGCTTCTAGCATTTCAGATAACCATAAAGTATCACGAATTACTGGATCTTCTATCTCTGTATTAATAAGTAATCCCAGATAGGGAGTGTATCTGTCTCCTGTTCCTTCATAAACTCTATCTGCTTCTCCAAAACTTTCATACCATATAGCCTTATGAGATAGCCATATGTCGTCTGTCATGTCTTCTGTTCTGGTAAATGCTATAGAGACTAATACTTTGAAAAGGTACATCCATCTATCATGGTGATTTGTTATGGCTTTATAGGTTAGTATATTTTGTGGGATTTCAGGGGGTAAGGTTCTAATGACAAGTCTTGTTTTTTGCTGAATCTTAGGGTGGAGTTTTGAAAAGCTTTTTCCCATAAGATAGCTTTTAGGAGACTATGATTCTGTCTTTGTGGAGCTTGAATCTCCAACCTCCTTGCCAAGGAGTTGACAACCAGATGCTTCAATAAATGCACTGGTTCATAGATTGACCTAACTTTAGTTCACTCTCAAAAAATAAAATAAAAAAGCTTTAGTTGTTGCAGACTTATTTGTAGTGGGTACCAAATCCATACAATAGATAATATAATAACGAAAGGCTTTGCATTTAATTTTGTTAATTGTTAAGCATATGTTGCGCCATTATTTGTAGTAGGTTACAAATCGATACAAAAAGATAATAGGTCATGCTAACGAGTGCTCTTAGGACATTGGTTAACAATTCATTTTCGAAAAGTTTTGACACCACTTTTATGGGAAATAAAAAAAAAAATGTCAAAATATTAATTGCTTTTTTCTCTTTTCCCATAAAAACTTTCTTCAAATGAATTTTTAACGAATGCCCTAAGGGCATTCGTTAGTATTTCCCTAAAATAATATAATAACAAAGTATTTGCATTTAATATTGTTGAGCATATGTTGTGTCATTACCAACCTATTATGCCATGTCACTAGCAAAACCAATTTACGTCTTTTTAAATTTTTAGATATTTCATTCCCCATCTTAGTGTTGCACGTTGTTATACATTTTCTTCTTCATTTTTTGGACTGTTTTTCTCCCCCATAATTTCACATTCCACCATTACTCTTCATCAAACCATTCTTCCATCTTCTTTTTCCTATAATTTTTTTAGGATAAAGTTTGGTTATAATTTTAGTTGTAGTTTAAGGCTACAACCTCACTAAATATCTTTTTATTGGATATGAATTTTGACAAATCTACCATTAGATTACATTATCTTTTCATATCCTTCATACTTGAAAATTTTTCAAGAAATCAAAGATAAATAACTATGTTATCAATCAATTATTTAAATTGCAAGTTTTTATAGTATAAAATTATACATAAAAAATAAGTTTATTGATAATATAGTAAATAACCTTCGATTGGTACAAAATTTGATATGTGTGTAAGAGCATAAAAAAACATGCAATCCAATAGTTAGATTTTCAAAATATGTAGTAATGTTAAATTTTTTTTTAAGGGAAATGGTAATAAGCACGGTGCGGTGTTTGTTAAGGCTTCTCTAATATGAGTCCTATGTAATAAAAATATAACAAATGATAGAAAAAGACATAAAAATACTTATAAAACTAAAATAAAAAAAATAAAAAAAGACAAAAAAATTATCGTAAAAAAGTCAAAAAAAATTGTTGTTAACCATTTTTTTAAAAAGAAAGTTGTAGCTTAAGGCTACAACTAAGTTTATAGCCAAATTCTATCTAATTTTTAATTACTCCTTTTGCATCTCGCGCTCTCTTTTTCATTCATTTCAAGTTTTATTTTTCCAACAACAAAAGAGGTTATTTCTATTTTACTTGCTTTTTCTTTTGTGGATTTTTATGGTTTATGTCATCAATGTAGTGGATTTCTAATTATTTCTTACAAATCTATTTTGGGCTGAGACATTTTACTATTTTTGACATGTTTTAGAGGTTATTGTCTATTTATTTGCTTTTCTTTTTCTTTTGATGGATTTTAATGGTCTTGCACATCTATTTTGTGCTGATATATTTTACTATTTTTGGCAGATATGTCTTGGCTTATGCATTTTTTGCTATTTTGGTGTTTTATGTTCCCTCAAGTCCTTCCTCTCTTCTCACTTTGGTTTGGTTTTAGTTTCGATTAATATTTAATTGTTTTAAAAGTGAAAATTTGAGTTTTACACAATACTTTGTCTATATATTTATAATTGTGTACCAATTTTTTGAGTGATTTTTTATGATAAAATTTATCTCATATGTATGATAATAATATATTATTTCTTTTGAGATAGAGTTTAAATTTATAATACCTACTTTATTATAATGACTATTTATTATAGGCTAAAACACCATTTAATTTTTGATGTTGACAAGATTCAAACTTAATTATTTTATTTGACGGTAAGAAACTTTATTTTTGTTAAGCTAACTAGATTCACAAACAATGTTCAATTGATGATTGGAAAATTTCATCTCAAAATATATTATTTTTTTAATGATTGGAATTTGTAGTTTATTATACCACCATTGTTTGGGTTTTTTTAATTTTATTTTATGACTTATGAAGTTGGGCAAATCTTAAGTTCATACTTCATACAACTTGACCTTTGATATTCAACTACACAAAATCGAATATCATAAGATGTAAAAAATTATTTATGTGTACAACCAATAAGTAAACAAATCAATCTATTCTTCAAAAAAATAAAAAAATAAAAATCTTCTTCATTTTATTTATTTATTAATTAAATGTACATTTCTGTTCGAAAAAAAAAATATTAAATGCACATTCCAATTTATTTTAAATATATGATTTTTTTTAAAGTGCATCCTTAAATATACTTTTCTTTTAATAATCTGATACCTACAACAAGAAAGATTGAGAATTTAAATCCTAATTTCTTATTAAATAAAGCAGCTTAAAGACAGCCTTTTAACATTTATGTATTTTACCAAAAACATTTATGTAGAACCATTTTAAAAATTTTCATGTCAAAAAAAGTTTTAAATAAATAAAATTAGAAAAATGAAATAAATATGTTAATATTTCTTCCAAACATTTCCATCCACCCCATGGGTTAGCAACATGTGCCAATAATAAATGACCAATATATAAAAACCATCATGGAATCAATAAATTAAATTTATACATTAAAAAAAAAAAAAAAAAGCTTAGCTTCAAACCAATTTTCCTTAAACTCACTATTTGATTATTAAAGAGACCATTTACATATAGTTTTAACTACATTATTTTTTTAGTAAACCATATCAACCGCGTTACCTAGAAATGAACCTGCCAACATACTTGCTCATCTTGAACAAAAGAACAATCAAATGCAAAGGCAATTATATCGTTTTCATGCAATCCAAAAAGCCAGGAAGCATCTAAAGGGGAAGACACAAGAGCGAGTCATTAAGTCTATTAATGAAGTTATTGCGTTAGATGATAAAAGAGATATTTCAGACTTCTCAGATTCAAGTAATGATGATTTCCAAACATTTTTACCTACTAACATTAGACGTTGTTGTTAATGTCCACCATTGCTACACTGATGTTCACAGTGCTACATGTGCTACTCAACGATTTGGTATGTTCTTTGATTTTTCATTGAATTTACACGATTTTGTTCATTCAACGATTTCAAATTTTTCAACAAATTCGGATGATCAATACATTAGTACATAGTTTTCCATTTAATTTTTACAATTTTGTACATTTAACGAATCCAAACTTTTCAACAAATTCAGACTATTTGTACATCTAATTTACACAATTTTATTTTGTGCTTTCAAGATTTTATACATTCAACGAATAAATTTTGTTTTTTACAAATTCAAACGATCTGTGCATCTAATGTACACAATTCTCTCTTGAATTTTCACAATTTTGTACTTTCAACAAAATTTGATAGGCCAAAAACGTATTGATCCCAAGTGATTAATTAATTGATTAATTAGCCAAGTTTATCAATTAATCAAATTAACATGCAAAACGTGTGGTAATACAAACAAATCACCAATTAAAGTAAGTGCAGCGAAAATTGAATTGACATGGTCATTTGTTTTCGAATGAGAGAAAACTAACACGACAAAAACCCCACCGGGTGATTTTAAAGTCACCACTCCCAAGAAACAGTGAACAACTTTTCTGAGAAAACAATAAACAGTTTTAATTAACACTGAAAACAAATTTTATTAATGTAGTAAGCATATTCGAATATACAGTAAACATGATGTGCAGAAAGCAAATTTTATTAATGTAGAAATAGATTTCATCAATGCAAAAAAACAAATTCGATTATTGTGAAATTTAAGCATGAAAAATCATTCAGATTTGGCGTTTAAATTTAGAAAACATGATTTCAGTTGGTGTTTTATGAGAAAACAGAGAAAAAATTTTTAAATAGTGAACATAAAATAATTTACGCAGAAAAGAGAGTGAACAATTTTTTAAATAATGCTGAACAGAAAATAATTTTACGCAAAATCCTAAAAATAGTTTTTGTGGAAAACAGTGAACAATTTTTATGAGAAAACAATGAACAGTTTTAATTAATATAGAAAACAAATTTTATGAATGCAGTAAGCAGATTCGAATATATAGTAAACATGATGTGTAGAAAGCAAATTTTATTAATGTAGAAATAGATTTTATCAATGCAGAAGAACAAATGCGATTATTGTGAAATTTAAGCATGAAAAAGCATTCTGATTAGGCGTTCAAATATAAAAAACACGATTTTAGTAGATGTTTTATGAGAAAACAATGAACAATTTTTTAAATAGTGAACAGAAAATAATTTACGCAGAAAAGAGAGTGAAAATTTTTTTAAATAATGCTAAACAAAAAATAATTTTATGCAAAATTGTAGAAATAGATTTTGCAGAAAATAGTGAACAATTTTTATGAGAGAACAGTGAACAATTTTAATTAATGTAGAAATTAATTCATATTTTGAAATTAAAATCTATTTTACAATGCTTCTATTTAAATAAATAAAACACAAAAAAGCTGCTTATGTTTATGTTTATGTTTATTTGTCAATTATCCAAAAAAAAAAAAAAAGTTATAAGGAACTCAAGTTTACTAAACTCGAGTTCCTTACAAGGTGCTTGAGCTTGGTGAGCTCGAGTACCTTAGAAATAAACATAAACATAATTATATATATGATAGGTACTCGAGTACTGTGTTGCATAGAACTCAAGTTTACCAAGCTCGAGTACCATATTATTTTTTTAAATCGCACAAATTCCAAGTCAACGTGCCACAGTGGCTGAACTACTAGGTACTCGAGTTTCTTAAACTCGAGTACCATATAGAACTCGAGTTTAAGAAACTCGAGTACTAGAAAAATGGTATTTCCCTATTTATTTCCGAAACAGTGTTTTTTTGCTACTAATTTTAGAGAAAGGTGGTATTTGGCCATTTTAGCCCTATGATGTGTCTCTGCTGAGTGCTGAGCCTTAGATTTAAACGGCTTGCTCCAAATCATAAATAAGAAAGACACTTTGCTGTGTGAGCCAAATTTTAGATCAAACTTATTCAAACTCTACCATTTTGCCATCAAGTGTATACAAAAATATCGGTACCAACAATACAAGGAAACAAAACTTTCAACTTTTTACAATATTTTTTATACTCTTAACATAGAATGTTGTGATTGGGACAATTGCAAAGTGGCATAAGTGATGGTTTTATGTGAAAGCGATATCTGTTCCAATAACAAGTTGTTACCTTAGCAAGTTTTGAAAAATATTGTGAAAACAAAAAATTGTCTATGGTATATTATATGGTCATAAAAAATAAAAAAGAGAAAGCATTACAATACGTAGTGAATAATCACAAAAAAATAAAAAATAAAATTAATACACTCATGTCACCCAAGTATTCATTAATAAATGAATTATCACATATGAGAATCAATCCGTCAAATTCACGTGATGTTTCGTGAGGGCATATTCCCCATTTCAACGGTTTTGGGTGTGATGTTGTCATTTCGGTGGTTGTACAAGTTATTTTGATATATTGGTGGCTTTGAAGGAAATTTTTGGCCAAAATGGGCAAATGCCCTTTTTCACGCAAAAAAAATAAAAATAAAAAAACAACATTATGCCTCATTTCCCAGACTAACTAGGAAAATGCCCCTCTTTTGAAACTCGATTTTCTCAAAATCGAGTTAAGCCCTATAGCAACATTTTAAGGAGCCTATATTGGTGTTTTAAAACTCTTACAAAACGCCGCTATACGTCCTTAAAACGTCGCTATAAGCTTCTTAAAACGTTGCTATAGGGCTCTAGAATTTTTTTTTTTTTAAAAACTCAATTTTGAGAAAATCGAGTTTTAAAAGAGAGAAATTTGCTCATTTTTTTTTTTGCGCAAAATGGGCATTTGCCCATTTTCGCCAGAAATTTTGTGATTTAGTACATATCAGTGTTATTATTTATTTTGGTCATTTTGCAAGTTATGTGGGCATTTTTATCATTTTGGATATTTTAGGGATATTTTCACCATTATGGAGGTTTCAATGGTATTTTGTTCATTTTATATGTTTTTAGGGATAATTTATCTTTTAAGAGGTTCTAATAGTATTTCAATCCTTTTGACATTTAGGGCTTTTGTTCATTTTAAATATTTTAAGGGTATCATTCTAAAAATTTCAATTGCATTCTAGTAATTTTGAAGGATTTAGAGAGAATTTTGAGGTTATTTTGGTCATATTAGAAGTTTTAGGAGTATTTCTGTCATTTGTTAAGTTTTGTTCTGTATTTCAGTCATTTTGAACATTTTAGGAACATTTTGGTAATTTTAATAGTTATAAGGGTATATTTTATTGGATCTAGTTAACGTATGCCTTTAGAAATCTTTTAATGGGAAAATGAAAAAATAACTAACTTTTTTGACAATTAATTTAAATTTTCATAAAAAGTTTCCTAAAATGAATTATTAATAGATGTCTTAAGGGCATTTGTTAGTAAAACTCATTTTCATTTCGGGAATTTTAGGGTACCTTTATCAATTTGGAAGCTTTTGTGGTATTTTAGTCATTAGAGAAAAAGAGAAAAGCGAGGCTTTGGTTCTTTTGATGTGAAAAATGGTCTACACCTGTTGAGAGGCGTAAAACATTTTCAGCCCCAAAGAGGGATATTTTTTTTCCTTTTTGAGGGAAAATGACTTTGACATGATCAAATTTTCCATTGTAGCAAACAACCGGGAAAATGTTTTCTAACAAAACAAACAATATTGTAATTTGAGCTATGTTTTACCTAATCTTTTGTGTTCTTGATTATATTTTCTACTAGCTTAGCCTAAGTTATTTTCATTAATGCATCCATACGTAACTTCGAACCACTTTCTATCCCCGCATATTGCAAGTTCTTTCTGATTGGCTATCTCAACAACAGTCCAATTGGATGGCACCAGTGACTCCTATTTTGTTGTAGTAGGTCTATTATGACTTCTTTTGGATTGCAAGAAAGTCGTGAATCATGAAAGACTGACGCCTCTTTCATCGCATATATATATGGTGACACAGATATATGAGCTGATATTTTAACAAAGAATAGCATAAATTAACCACAAGCAGCCAACGGAGCTTTGCCCAAAAGGCCTAGATTCGAGTACTATTGTCAGCAATACTCCTTGGTGGACGATCAATAAGTCTAATGTAAGTCCTCTCTGAGGCCTGTAGCTTGTTCTAACCCTATTATGGGTTAGCCTCCCCTCACCTAAACTTTTCTTTACAAAAATAAAATAAAAAATAAAAACAAAAACAAAAACCACAAGCCATTTGGAATATATAGAATCATTCTAGGACCACAATTTTTTGGTGCCATTACACTAATGTGGCAAATTGATAGTTACTATCTATCATTTTCACATGAATTCACAATCTGTCATATTAGAGTTATGGTAACTGGTAAAGTTATGGCACCGTCCTAAATTTTCTCTTTGGAATATCAATATATCCAACTTTCATGCAAAAAAAGATAACCCGGTGTAAAAGTTGGATCATTGGGTCACTAATTCAACCAGTAGGTCACCACCAAATCGCACGGTTAAATATAAATAAATATAAAATAAGTTTGAGAAATTATAAAACAAATATGTAAATTGGGAAAAAAAAAAAAAAAAGGCATTCCTAACCTCCTCTTTTTAGATCCACCTTAGATCAGTAACTTAAGCCCTACCACCACCTATAGGTAGTTTTAGACAAGTTTCTTTTGAAGTGGATACTTGAATGATGTGGGGGTCAAAAACTCAAACTGACAAAAAGTTCTTGATCAACACAACTAATTTCTAAGAAAAGGCAAAAAAAAAAAAAAAAAAAAACCATAGTGGGAAGATTACACAAGTAATTGAAAGACAAAGATGGTTGAATAAGACACTTTCATTGAGAAAATCTACTTCCTGAGGTACAATGTATGAAATAAAAGTGAATGCAAATTCTTACTCTCTCTTGCTCTTCCTTCTCAATTTTTCTACATCCCTTCCCTTATGGGCTAACTCCTCCTTTAATTCCCCTCTCCTTCCACCTTTCCAGTTGTGCAATTCTTCGCTAGATGATTGAAGATGCTTGTCCCATTAGATACCTCTCTTGCCATTCCTTGATCATGAAATGAGACTTTTGGAGTGTCTCTACTATTTAGGTAAGTCGTTCATCATTTAATGTTACTTTTAGGCTCTGCATCATCTTCTTCGTGTTTCTTGGGAAAAGGGGGCCAAGGTTTCTTCCTTAGTGAATCCGTTAGATCTTTTCTCGGTTGGGTGTTCCTCAGATTACCTCAGCAGTCGGTCTAGACCATCCTATTATTTCATAAGCTTAGGCTTTTCAACGTTGAGACTTAAGTCGATTTCTTATTTTGGGAGTGTCTCTATGACATTCCTTCTTCGGTCCAAAATCCACGGGGTGGCTATGTTCCTCCACCCACAAATGCCAACAAGTATGACTCGTAATAATTTGTCCTTCGAGAGATACAACTATTTACTCACCACCTGATGCATTAATTTACCTACTAAAATATTGCCCTTTTTATTGAAGACCCTAGCATTACAATTCAAATGTTGTCTAAATTTAAAAGTAGGTGGGCTTTTAGATGCGGTATTTCATTAGCGATTCTTTTAGGACTCTAGCTTATCACATGAGTCTAAATTTCAAAAAATGAAATGTCACAATTGTTTTTTTTTTCATAAACGTCAAAGTGATTAAAAAGAAAAGATATCCTTCAATTATCTACCAAGTTTGACAACATTTTTGAAAATGATTGAAAGAAAGATGTCTTTGTTTACTTTTTTATTTTTATTTTTATAAAAAGAACAATATTATGGCAGGCAAAAAGTAAGTAAGGAATATGTCTGATACAAACTTGCTACTTTTGATCACACAATTAATTTTTAAGAGGTGGAATGCTCAATCAACCTTAAATGTCCTTAATGAGATGAAAAGATTAAAGTGGGAATCATTGAATTAATTCCAAATTTAGACAGATGATATAGGATTAGAAACAATCTAAAAAATGCTTATATTGGGGTCCTCAAGTTTAGACCGAGAAAGAGATTACAAGTAGTTTTTTTTTTAAGTTTCAAAAAGTGCATCCCCTGCTCCAAGGGCTTCTTGTCTTTATATAGTCAGCCAAGATGTATCCAAACCCTACATTTTGAAGGCCAGGATCATATTTCTTTGATACTTGTCCCTTCAGGGCCTTACTAGAAGGCTTCTACATTGAGGTATGAGTTGGGTGGACACTGTTCATAGGTCATTTCTTCATTAATACGGCCAGCTAAGTGGTTGCAGTGCATTAAATGTGGAGGTGATAGACGCTTTATCCATCCTCTTTCCTTTCTTCCCTGCTTGGTGACAAATCTTTCTCTTCGCCCTCAGTTTGCACCTGACAACTGCTAGCCTTGTTTCTTGGTTCCCCGGGGGCATGTTGGCATCCTCGGAGTTCTTGTCCATTGTAGTCTTTTTGCTCTTATATGAGGTCATTTGTATTTTTCTGAGAACATTTTGTTGGTGCCTTCGGAGGTTCGTTTCCTCGGCATTGTCCTTAACCGCTTTGTTTGTATTTTCAGATCCTCGTCCCCCCACAAATATAATCATTGGAGTTATGCCAATGAAAAGATTTTTTTTTTCTTAACTAATCATTATTTATAAACAGACTAGAAATAGATCTTCCACTAATTGAAAGAGAGTGGAATTAATTTTATCTTGATCCTTTTGTAAATCTAATTCATTGAAACTTCCACGAGTAAAATGGAAGAATTATAAATCTCCAAAATAATAGATATGAATATCACAAATAGGGTTATTGTGATGTCCATAAAAGCAGTAACTCCCCAACCTGGAGAAACTTTACTACATTTCAAATTCAATGGTCTCAATAAATCCACTACAATGATTTGTCTTGGACTAGATTTAGAACTGTTCTCAACAATTTGTAGCCATAAAATCTTATTTTGTATTCATTGAGAAGCATTGGTATACAAACCCTAAATCTTAAAATAAAATAAAAAAATATCATAAAATTGCAACCAAGTCTTCACTAAAAAGAATCATATTCATTTCGTTTCTTCAAATTTTAAAAATAAAATCAAAACTCTAACTCTAACGTCACATTTTATGCATATTTCATATTTCTCTTGTTGCTCTAATTCCATGGGTTATGATTTAAGCTAATACTCGTAGATTTATCTTTTATTGAAAATTTTAGCATCAACCTCATTATAAAATCTCTTATTTCCGTTACGCTTCAAATTCAAAAAATAAAAATAAATAAACGTTACTACAATAAACATATAAAGATAATTTTGCTCAAAATTACAAAACTAGCTCGATTAAAACAACTAGTCCGAGTTGCACGAGTTACCAAAAAACCGTTGGATTTTACCGATTTAATTACATGCATAATCAAATTAAAAAATTGAACTGACTTAGATACCAATTCATCTATTCATCAAAAACAAGATATCAATTCACCAGATTATTGATCCAAGAGGCTGGGTCAGATCAACTTCACTAACATCAGTGGGTGCAAAATAGAAAAATATACAAAATTTACACTATCTCTTAAAACTATCCCACATCAGTCAACTTATTGTTGTGACACAATTGCTATAGTAATTGTATATTTACACCGTTACTTGGTTGTGTATACTACTATTTTATTTTATTTTTTCTCTCAACTCCGCTCTCTTCAATCTCTCTCTTCCCCAATCTCTTCAACGGGAAGAAGAAGAAGAAGACCTAACCACCAATAACCACTAGCACCACCACAACCAAGCACCACCACCACAACCCAAAATCAACCCCAACCCATCAGAAATCCGTCCCAAACCCAACTCAAAATCAACCTAAACCCACCAAAAAACTTATCCCAAACCCAACTCAAAACCAATCCAAACCAAAATTAAATCAAAAGATTCAAAACCAAACCCAACAGAAAAATCGTTGGAGATGCCACCAATATGACCTTAGAGTTGTCGTCATTGTCATCAGATCTACCGCCATTGTCGCTATCGTCGTCGGACCTCCTCACCTCCATGTGTGAGAGTGGCATGGATTTGGCATATGAGAGAGACAAAGAGTGGATGGAGATGAAGAGACGTGAAAAGAGAGAGACTTGAGATGAGAGATATATTTTAATGGAGAGAATATTAATAAAATAATAATAAATAAAAGAATAAAAATTATTTTTTAAATAAAATCACGTGTATAATAAATGGTGTGAGAGCAACTGCATCAATGATGCAATTTTTTTTTTTTTTCATTTTACACATGTAAAACCTACTTTTTCTATTTTACACTCTCATTTTTACAAAATAATTACATCAGTTTATCTATTATACACATTTATTCAAATAAAATATTCATTTCTTTAATACTATCATCTCTCTTACAGACCCAGCACATCCACACAGCCACTATCATCAAGAAACCACCATCATTAACCCATTCAACCCAACCATATGAAATCCCAAAACAAATAACCAAACAAATAATATAAAATGGATCAAAACCAAAAAGTCATAGATCCAAAAGACAAGAAGGTAACGGAGCTCCGGCTAGAACTCGCCAGATCTTAAGTCAAGACCATGGATGGCCGAATCTGATTACTAAGTCAAGGCCTTGGATCGCCGAATCATGGTCCACCGAGAATCACGATTTCCAATGAAGCGTGAATCACAGAAATCAACGAAAACTCCATCCTAGTCAAAATTCTTCGATTTTGAAGCTTTATCTATAAATCTATACGAGTCTCATCAGATTGTTGAATCGGAGAGGCTGAGCAGAGTTGAGATGAGAGAGAGAGAGCTGTGAACAGAGTTGAGATGAGAGAAAGAGAGAGTTGTAATAAAATGAGAAAGAGAGAGTTGAGATGGGAGTCAGAGGTAGGGGAGAGAAAAAATATATATTAAATACACATGCTACAGTAACCGCGCATATATGTACGGTTAGAGCAACCACACCAGCTCGTGGATAGTCTTCTAAAATGCAAAAGGTGCTCAATTTTGCACATTTTAACCCGAAAACCCCTACATTAGTCTTTGTAAAAATGTCTAAATATACACAATGGTCTTATAAATGAACAGTAACCGTGCATATATACGCGATTATTGTTCACCGTGTAAATATTTTTTTAATTTCTTTTTTTTCTCTCTCCTCACTCTCTTTTTCTCATTTCTTTTCTCACCTCACTCTCACGATTACTGTTCACAGTGTTAAAGAAATAAATATTTTATTTGAATAAATGTGTATAATAAACAAACTGATATGAGTGTTTTGTAAAAATAGGTGTATAAAATAGAAAAAGTATGTTTTAGATATGCAAAATGAAAATTATTTTGCACATATTAATGTAAATCCTCTAAACTATAGCAATTATGCATAAATGCATAATTTTACACCTATTGATATGGATTTTTTTTTACCAAAATGTGTAAAAAGTGTAACTTTTTCTATTTTGCAAAACTTTTCACAAGCTGATGTGGTTGCTCTAATGTAGGTATTTTGAAAAATGATTGTGAAAAAAAAAAAGTAAATTTTTATTAGAAAATTTTAGATGGATGTGAATAGAACTTGACCACTAAGTTTACATTAATTAATATAAATTTTGATTTCTCAAAAAAATAATAACTAAAGACTTAAGACCCATTTGATATGTATGTTTAAACAATAATTTTGAATATTTTAAAATATATATATATAAATAAAAAAGTATATAAAAATAACGTATATTTAAACAAATATATAAAAAAGGCTCTCAATAACGGAAAATTCTTAGGTAATTTTGGAGTATAATGAAATAATATTTTCTCCTCTCACATTTATGGTGAACCTCACCATGAATTTAATGAATAAATTTTACTATAAATATAAAAAAAAAAGTACCACTCTTTATATTTTAAGAATACCTAAAAATTACTCTCGACAATAAAATTTCTACAGATAGAAAAAAGTCACGTTTCTTTTTTTCAAGTAAAGCATAAGAGGTGCAGAGCGACAGACTCAACACCCAATGAAAGGTCAGAAAAGTGACAGAGACTGAGGGATACAACACCCAATGAAAAAGTGAGAAATGCAAAAGTGATAAATTATTTGACGAAAGCAATGACATCGTCCAGAGTGCGAAAGATTGCAGGAATAAAGGTTGCACTTTTTGTATGGTACGGTATTCTTAGAGCATCAGTACCGGCAGGGCTAAATCTCAAAGGAGCCGGTTAACGTGTGTCTTTAAGACACATATTAAATTATTTATTTATAATAATTTTTTAAAAAAAATTAAAAAAATTATTAATATTTTTTTAATTTTTAAAAATATTTTTTGAAAAATAAATAATTATTATGTACTTTTAAGGTACACATTAACAAAATTTAATTTCAAATATAAGCCTCTCTTACTATTCTTTTACCATTGAGCTCAAAATTATTGCTCCATTAAATGTTATATTTTGTAACTATTGTAAAAAAAATACAATTGAGTTACAGTACTATTTTAAATGTAAAATTGTACTGTAGTTAATGGGATAAAAAAAAAATTTAATACTCTCTACCCTTTTTAACCCGAGAATTTCTCTTCCCTCTCTCATTATTTCTCTTCTTTTCTCTCTCTTCCTTCTCTTTTTCTCATCTGCTCTCTGCACTGTTCAGACCTAAAACCTCGTGAGTTTTGACAATAGTGGAATCGGATGGCTCTGATGGGTCGGCTTAAGGGCTCCAATGGGTTAAGAAAAGATCTTTTATAAGAAGGTTGGCTAGAAATTTCTCCTAAAAACACTAGGTTCATAATGAAATTATTTTTATCTTTTTTTTTTTTATTCCAGATATTCTCCTCATTAATATTTGTTTCTTTTTTTTACTTCTTTCCAATTTTTGTTGTTTGTCTGTCTCTAATGGGCAAAATGAGAGTACAAAGAGAAGCCTAAGTGCCTGAAAGGCCTGTGGCAATTATATCTAACCATGCACGTGTCCCATATGAATTCTTTAGTATTGTTTGACTATAAAGGCATAGTTTGGAGGATTCTGACTAGGGTTGAGCTGGGTATGGTTGTATCTATTTTTGAGCAAGGGTATGGTTGTATCTTGTAACGAGGATTGTCTGGTCAGTGCATATGTCATTGTCAAAGTGATAAATTATATGACAAACTCACAAAAGCAATGACATCGTCTGGAATATTGCTAGGGGCGGCGCCACAAGGCCAGAGTGATCTTTTACAAGAAGGTTGGAAGCAACAGTGATGGCAAAGAGAGAGGCTTGGCCTTGTGTGGATTGGTACCTGTGACAATGGATTGAAAGAGAGGCAGCTGTGCAGTGGGCGGGTTGAATTCTAAAACAGTGGGCTGATGTGAAATTTACTAAGAGTAAAATAGTCCTTTTGTTATTTGGTGGGGTGTCAAATATTTAAGCCATTAGATTAAATCTATGGCTGAAAATAGAGGTATTGCACACCATGCAATACTTATGGCTGATAACAGAGCTATTGCCAAAGTGACAAATTATATGACAAAAGCAATGACATTGTCTGGAATATTGCCAGGGCGGCGCCGTCAGGGTAATCCAAGGTCCCAGGACCACCCTAATCCAAAAAGAAAAATAAAAATTATATATAATAATTTAAAAAATTTTATTTGCCCACCCTTAAAAAAATATTTAGGAACACACTTAATTTTATTTATGTCAATAAAATTAAATTTTACTCTATAATTTGTTCTACATGATTGTTTGATTGTGTACATTGAAAGAGATGTAGCTTGTAGTATTGATAATGAAATTATCATGCAACGATTTTAAAATACGAAAACTAATAGAAAGTAATTGTAAATTTAATATATTTGTGTGTTTTTTTTTTATTGTTGTTGTTGTCAATATATGAATTATTCTTTTTATAACATAATATAATTTATACTTATCAAGGAACACCTTAAAAAAATTCCTGGAACCGCCACTAAATATTGCAGAAGTACCCAGAAGTATTAGAAATGTTAGCACAATCGACTTGACTTGGAAAAGCATGTCATTAAATAAAAATAATTACCTTATCAAAAATATATATAATAATTACTCCTTCAATATAAAATAAAATAAATAAATAACATTTTCATTAGTTTATTAAAAATTTTATATCTACTTTAATTTAATATAAGAATCTAAATCTTTTTTATTTTACATAACAATTTTTTCATTCACATAACCATTATTTTTAAAACATTCACCCAACCACCTTCACACACATCAACCAAAATAATAATTAAAAAATGAATAAAATATGCATTTTTATGACTACGTAAATTTAAACAAAACATATATAATTTTAGACAAACTAATATAAATAATTTTTTGAATTAGTTAATAAAATATTTGCATTTATACTATTTTCCATAGAGTAATACAAGTAACCAGCATTTCATAAAATCAAAAAATTAAAAAACTTTTAGTATTTTTAAAAAAAATATTAATTTCGGTACTAAATATTATAATAACTAGAACATTTTCCTTATGACCAGAGATATTCTAGTCTATTATAATAAGTATATTTATATTAAGTAAATTTTATGGCATTCTTATCCTCAGTTGTGAAAAAAAGAAGAAAGCACTAGCAGTAAGCAGTGACGGAACTATACTTGGACTTGGGGGGCAGCCGGCAGTGGCCCCTCCCCCAAACTTTTTTCAATTGTCTTTTAGTGGTACAAGTCGTATTAGTGAAAGTGGCCTGACCAACCCTTGACTATAAATTGACGCTCTCTTCCAAGTCTCTTTGCACTATCTCACACTTATTTTTGCATTTCTCTCATTTGCTTCAACACCTAGAGTTCTGTGACAATGGCGGGCAAGGTGGTTCTGTTGGATTTCTGGCCTAGCCTGTTTGGGATGAGGGTCAGGATTGCTTTGGCTGAGAAGGGTATCAAGTATGAGTCCAAGGAAGAGGACTTGAGCAACAAGAGCCCTCTGCTTTTAGAGATGAACCCTGTTATCAAGCAAATCCCAGTTCTCATCCACAACGGGAAGCCTGTGTGTGAGTCTCTCATCATTGTTCAGTACATAGACGAGGTCTGGAATGATAAGTCTCCATTGTTGCCCTCTGATCCTTACCAGAGAGCTCAAGCCAGGTTCTGGGCAGATTTTGTTGATAAGAAGGTAGCTTTTGTACAGTTTATTTTCCTTGTGTTTTTCTTTTCTCGGTTTTCATTGGTGTCTGAGTCTCATTCATTTGACCTTTTTTTTGTTTTATTTTAGTTTTTTAATGTTCAGTTAATACTTAATATTGCGTGAAATATTTTATGTTTATGTTTTCCAGGTTGGATTCGCTAGATTTCTTTTAAAAAATATTATGTTGGAATGTTTATAGATTCTATTATAATTTACTAATTCGTAGGTCATGTCAAGGCAATGATTCAATTAGACACGCTAGATGACTGCATTAAATATTTGACCAAAGAACTTGCTAATTCTATGAAACTATAAAAAATATTGTGATTAAAAAAAAATATGTGAATTTGGACTTAGTGCATGTTTGTTTTAACTTTTCCAGCAAAAAAAGCGCGTTTTGAAAACGCCTAGCCTAAAAGCCGTTTGGTTAGGTTCAAAAAGCAACATTTTGTTAAAAGATGCATTTTGGGTTTGCAAAGAAAGCGTGCATTTGCAAAAAGGAGCTCAGAGCTCCAATTGCAAAACGCACACAAACACATTTACAGAACAGTAATATTATCGTTGGTGGAGGTTTTTTTTTTCCTAAATTGCCCATAGTTTTTTTTCTTGCCCCTCTATGCTGATGTGCTGCAGCATCTCATCTTCTTCTTCCTCTTCTTCTTTTTTTGCACTGCTTCTTCCTCTTCTCCTCTTTATTTTTTTTTTTTTTTTATTTACATACATATCTAATCTCAAAAAAAAAACTTTTGAATTTGGTAAGAGTTTTTGATAAATGGAACCTTTGGAGACATGGAGTAGAGAGAGGGAGCTCAAGAGAGAACTAAGACTTCTTTGTGTGTTGGAGACATGGAGTAGAGAGGGAGCTCGAGAGAGAGCTCAAACTTCTTTGTGTGTGTGTGCTGCTTCTTCCTCTTCTCTTCTTTATTTATTTTTTTTTATTTACATACATATCTAATCTCAAAAAAAAAACTTTTGAATTTGGTAAGAGTTTTTGATAAATGGAACCTTTGGAGACATGGAGTAGAGAGAGGGAGCTCAAGAGAGAGCTAAGACTTCTTTGTGTGTTGGAGACATGGAGTAGAGAGGGAGCTCGAGAGAGAGCTCAAACTTCTTTGTGTGTGTGTGGAGAAAAGTAAAAGAAAAGGTAGATAAGAAGATAAGGACAAACTAAACGTGTGGATGAGAAAAAAGTGAAAGAAAAAAAGAAGAGGAGTTTTTGGGTTTGGTTATGCAACGTGGAAGAAAATATAATGAGTAAGTGTGTGTGTGTGTGTGTGTGTGTGTGTGGAGGAAAGTAAAAGAAAAGGTAAATAAGAAGATAAGGACAAACTAAACGTGTGGATGAGAAAAAAGTGAAAGAAAAAAAGAAGAAGAGTTTTTGGGTTTGGTTATGCAATGTGGAAGAAAATATAATGAGTAAGTGTGTGTGTGTGTGTGTGTGTGTGTGTGTGTGTGTGTGTGGAGGAAAGTAAAAGAAAAGGCGGATAAGAAGATAAGGACAAACTAAACGTGTGGATGAGAAAAAAGTGAAAGAAAAAAAGAAGAAGAGTTTTTGGGTTTGGTTATGCAACGTGGAAGAAAATATAATGAGTAAGAACACAAATTATTTTACAACTTTTTTTTCATAACTATGATGTTATAAAGTATGTGGTGGAGAAAAAATTGTGAGTACTAGAATAACTTATTTAAAAGATAAGTGTTAATAAAATTTTATTTTACAAAGATTAATTTTAATTTAATATTGTGAAAATATTGGGACATTTTATTATATCTCTAAACAATTTCATAATAAAATTTAGATAGTAAGTTGTTATTAGTTCTCATCTAAACCTACTAGTGACTTTTTTATGGCTGGTTGGTTAGGAACGTTTTCAATATGATTCTTTTCCAGTATTTGTTCGATGAGAAATGCTAGTCTGTTTTGTCCACTTTCTCCATCCCCCTCTATCAAAAAAATCAAAAAGGAAGGCGAGCTTGCTTCTTATTCCCATGTTCGATCTCTTCCATCTCTGCTTCGCTCGTTGTCACCTATGTTGAAGAAAGGTTTGGCCATTAACAACTTGTTATATAGACTTTATTGTGAAATTTTTTGTGAAAATATTGTGTCCATAACTTGCATTAAAAGAGGTAATTAAAAAAAAGAATTCTTTTTATATAGACATTGTTCTTTTTAGTAATTTATCCCTCAAACTGCCACTTTTATAAATGTTAGTCAAATACTCAGCTTTTTCAAAAAGCATTTTTTAACACATTTTACCAAACACTCAGCTTTTTAAAAAACACTTTTTCATACTGCACTTTTTGAAAACTCCACTTTTTAGAAAGCCCAATTTCAAAAAGCTGAACCAAACTCACCCTTAATCTTAAAACTCCTTCAGTTTTATCATTTGATAAGTAGTCTAAGATACTGGGTCTTGTTCTATCATACAATCAAGAACATATTTTATGGTCCTTTCCCACTAGCTAAATTCTAGAGAAACATTCAGATTGCCCAGTAGACTTGATTTGAAATTCATTACTGTCATTGTTCATCCTAGTAACACAATGTGTGGAAAATTCAGGTTTATGTAGCTTCAAGGAAGATATGGCGCCCAAAAGTAGAAGAGCAAGAGGCAGGCAAGAAGGAATTCCTTGAAACCTTAAAGACAATGGAGGGGGAGCTTGGTGACAAGCCTTACTTTGGGGGTGAAACATTTGGGTATGTGGACCTTGCTCTTATCCCCTTCTACAGCTGGTTCCCTGCCTACAAGGTCTTAGACAATATCAATTTAGAGGCAGAGTGCCCTAAGATTATCGCGTGGGCTAAGAGGTGCATGCAGAAGGAGGCTGTGGCCAAGACTTTTCATGACCCGAAGAAGGTTCTTGAGTTTGTTGCTCGGACAAGGAAAAAGTATGTTTCGGCGTAGAGGAACGATTAGGCTTCAATCTGGAAGTGCTAGCATATGATGGTTTTCGATGGTTATGTAATAGCGTTGATTTTTTTAATGTTTAAGTTGGGTTTTGTTTCTTTAAGGTCCGTTTAGCTTGCAAGACATTTTGACGTGTCTGCTGAGCATTTCTAGAGGGCATGTATTGTACTATTTAACTTCTAAGATACTATGATGTGTCTCTGCTGAGTGCTGAGCCTTAGATCTAAAGGGCTTGCACCGAATCATAAATAAGACAGACACTTTGTTGTGTGAGCTAAATTTTAGATCAAACTTATTCAAACTCTACCATTTTGCCATCAAGTGTATAGAAAAGTATCGGTACCAACAATCCAAGGAAACAAAACTTTCAACTTTTTACAATTCTTTTTACACTCTTAACATAAAATGTTGTGATTGGGACAATTGCAAAAGTGATATAAGTGATGATTTCATGTGAAAGCGATATTTGTTCTAATAACAAGTTGTTACCTTAGCAAGTTTTGAAAAATATTGTGAAAAAAAAAATTGTTTATGGTATATTATATGGTCATAAAAAAGAAAAAATAGAAAGCATTACCGTATGTAGTGAATAATCACCCAAAAAAAAAAAAAAAATTTAGTACACTTATGTCACCCAAGTAATCATTAATAAGTGAATAATCACATATGAGAATCAATCCGTCAAATTCACGTGAAATATTTTGTTTTTTTTTTCTTTTTATAGGCAAAAACTGAAAAACATATCTTGATTCTAATATCTTTCGGTGGAATTACTTTTCGTGTAAAGTCAATTGAATAATTAAGGCACAAATCCATTCAATTTATCATAATAAAATAGAGTTTATAATACTGTTTTGAAGATTGGAGATCCGTAAGATCTATAGAAGAAACTACTTTGATTATTGCACATAAAACATTATTTTCACAATCTTATAGTTGTGAATTAAATTTTTTAAGATTAGTGCTCTTTTTTTCCCCCTTGCCGTTAATGCTTTACATATTTCTAATCCATGTAAAGGCCAATCACAAAATAATATTTGTTCACTTATGGCCACCTTGCATTTCATGGAGATCTATTAAGTATACAATATGCATTTATTTTTAAGAAGAAGTAAACAATATGCTAATTCTTCAATTCGCATAGGGATTGTTGCATTACATGAAGAAAGTTGTAAATGTGTTTAGTTGAGATTGACAATTCAACATATTTAAGAACGATGTGAATTTTCATTAATTGAAGATAACTTGGCAATATTATGCGAAGACAATGTAGTTTTATCACTTATATTATACTTTCTTTTTCTTTTTTTGGTTTCCCACAGTGTTTCCTCAAAACTTTCAACCAGAGACTAATCACTATTCGCGACGGATGAGCCTATAACAGGGTAAATCACTGGCCCAGGGAGTTTTTTCAAAGTGTTGTTGCCTGGACTTAAACTAGGGAGCTCCTATAAATGTTTCGTAAATCAATACCCTAATTAAGACATTTGTTAACTTTTTTCGCTATTTAATGGTTTACTTTTGATAGAGGCATAGTTTTAAGGATTCTTTCTAGTGTTGAGTTGGGTGTGATCGTAAGAAATGCAATGAGGTTTGTGTTGTCAGTGGTGGTTGATATGTTTGTAGATTGAGATTATTGATTTTTTTAGGCTATTAAATTTATGTGACATAAATAAATTAAAATAATAATATAGTATGATATGATTGGATCTATTGTATGACAGGTTTATGTCAATTTTAACTGCTACCTTATCAACCAACTTGGATAGAAAAGCTTGTAATATAGGCAAAAATAAATTTTTAATATGAGATGAAATAAAAATGACATTAAACTTAAAGGACAAAGTTCAGCTACAAAATTAGTTATAACCTAAAGTTACAACCTTACTTAATATCATTCACATTACTACATATTTTAAAAATCTAACCATTAAATTGCATATTTTTTACATTCTTAATACACATATCAAATTTTGTGGCAATTGAATATTATTTACTATATAATTTATAAGTTTACATTTTATGCATAATTTTAAATTACAAAAACTTACAATTTAAACAATTTATTGATGACATAGTTATTGATCATTAATTTAATAGAAATTTTGCAAACATGGAGGATATAAGAATAAATGTAATTTAACGGTGGATTTGTCAAAATTCACCTCCAATAAATAGATATTGATGAATAAGGTTATAGCCTTAGGCTACAACTAATTTTGTTGCCAAACTTTGTCCAAACTTAAATTATGCGAAGTATAATTTAGTCAAAAAGAAAATATTTTATTGAAAAAAAAAATCAAAACTCTTTAGAAATGTAAAACCGATTCAAATATATTATCACAAGGACGAGGACTTGATGAATGACAACAAGAGTCCTTTGCTTTCAGAGATGAATCCCATTCACAAGAAGATCCCAGTTCTTATCCACAACGGGAAACCAGTGTGTGAGTCTCTTGTTATTGTTCAGTACATAGATGAGATCTAGAATGACAAGTCTCCATTATTGCCCTCTGATCCTTACCTTAGAGCTCAGGCTTGGTTCTGGGCTGATTTTGTTGATACAAAGGTACATTTTGTGCATTTTCTTTTCATTATATGTTATTATCCTAAAATTTATTTTTCTTAATTTCTCATAATGATTACCAATAGGAAAGTGAGTTGATTAAAGTAGAAGAAGAAAAAAATTTGACAAAGTAGAACCAAAAATAAATTTATTAAAAGCAATAAATAAAATGGTAAAAAGCATGATTTCAAATAAAATAGAATAAAGAAGTAGAATATATGTGTAACTTTGGAAGATTTTGTTACGCGGTGTCTCATATATTTGTGGTCACTTTTTTATTTCTTTTGCTGGTGCTACATAATTAAAATATTATAAGTTGGGATTATTAGAGGTTTGTTCGATTAAATTAAAAAAAAAAAAAAAAATTGCGGGAGAGCATAGGACAAATGTGGGTGGCACATTTTTGGCCCAGCAGAAGGTATCAGCCAACCTTGATTGACCAAGGAGGGTCCAATATTCATGT
This sequence comes from Castanopsis chinensis, assembly GCA_032878915.1. Taxonomy (NCBI): domain Eukaryota; kingdom Viridiplantae; phylum Streptophyta; class Magnoliopsida; order Fagales; family Fagaceae; genus Castanopsis; species Castanopsis chinensis. Next base: position 11,362,924 of record JAVQMG010000105.1, read on the forward strand.
TATATTTTGAAGAGTAACATTGAGTAAGTGTTTATTAGGTTGACAAGTTTTTAAAGGTTCTTATATGGCTCATCATTGATCACTTGTTTACTTAACACAACAATCTACCACATTAATAGGCGTTAAATTTTTTTGTATCCATAGACCCTCTCATTGGAGTCTAGTAGGTTGTTATGTTTCTTTCTAAATAGAGTCCAATAGTCATCTTACCATTAAGGAGAAGCAAGTACTCCCACTCAATGTCACACGCAATCAAGAACATCTTATATGGGTCTTCCCCCTTGCAAAGATTTAAAGAAATATTCGTCTAGCCTAGTATACGTAATTTGAAATTCATTACTGAATTTACTGTTATTGTTCATCCTGTTATATAATCTATGGAAAGTGTTAATAGAATGTGAGTGGAATATGTACGTAGGCTTATCAAGTATCAAGGAAGGTATGGACCACAAAAGGAGACGAGCTAGAGGCAGCAACGAAGGAATTCCTTGAAACGTATGAGATATTGGAGGGGGAACTTGGCGACAAACCTTACTTTGGGGGTGAAAGATTTGGGTATGTAGACCTTACTCTTATCCCCTTCTACACCTGGTTCTATTCTATTGAGACCTTAGGGGGTTTCAAAATTGAGACACAATGCTCCAAGATTGTTGCATGGGCTAAGAGGTATATGCAAAAAGAGACTATCGCCAAGACCCTTTCTGACTAGAAGAAGGTTTACGAGCTTCTTGGGTAGTTCAAGAAAAGGCTTGGTTTGGAGTAGACTAATGGTTAGTCCCAAATCTGGAAGTGCTATCATAATAGTGTGGTTTTTTATGGTTAATTTTGTTGGTTTCATGCTGTAATGTTTTTTTTTTTTTTTCAAAATTGTCCCTACCTTCCTTATCGTTGATCTTTTTTTTGAAAGGCAAAGCAGTTAAACATTGATTAATAAGTAAAGAGTTGTGGTACAAAGGCTCCACCGCTACTGGTTATGAATTCTCTATCCAATACATTTCATCGCTATGATTCTTTGAATACTTAGCTAAAGAATGGGCCACCATTCCCCCCCCCCCCCCCCCTTAATATAACTAACTAATGCATGTTGCATTCCCCAAAGATAAAACTAAATATCCTCATAAATATGTCCAAGTAATGAATTATGGGAAGACAAATCTGAAATGGTGTTCATCACTGTAACATTGCCGCCTTCAACTACAATCTCTAAGAACCCAGCTTCCATGGCAAAAATCACTGCTTTTCGACATGCCAATGCTTCTGTCTCTTCGCGATTTCGCACAAAAGGTCCCTTCACCGACATCCCAGCCATTACTTCTCCCTGTGCATTTTGGATTATTGCTCCAAATCCTGAACATCTCTGATCTGAGAAAACAACTGCGTCAAAATTGAGCTTGAACAGATTCTGTGGAGGAGGCTTCCATTGTTGTCCGCTTGGTGTTGTCACTGAAATAGTCAAATGTTCTTGCGCCTTTTTGTAGTCTTCAAGATATTCTGTTGCCCTTCTGTTCAGCCACTGTGGGTCCTTTATCTATCCGCCATGCTCCAACATGTTTCTCTGATTCCACACAGTCCAAGCTTGAATCAAGAAGAGCTCCATCCCAGCCACATCCAACCTATTCATAAGCACCTCAACTAGCTGCACAAAATCATTAAAATTAGTGGAACATTTTTGCAACATGGTTGAACTACCAACCCACACATCTTATGCCGTTGGACAGTCCCAAATAGCATGAATCGCTGTTTCTAGAGCTTGTTGACAGCAGCGGCATGTGTTATCTCTGATAATATTTCTTTTAGCCAAATTAACTAGGGTTGGTAATATCTCATGACAAGCTCTCCAAGCAAAAACCTTCATTTTGTTTGGCACCCGAATCTTCCACAGTTGCTTCCATGCTTGCTGCCCTGCACTTGTCGAACTTTCAACCCACTCCCTAAGCACCTTTCTAGCCACATGGTACCCAGACCTAACTGTATAAATCCCTTTCCTATTATGCAGCCACACCATTACATCAGATACCCTCCTATGACTTAGAGGAATTTTACAAATTACCTCTGCATACTCCCTATTAAACTTCTCCATAATGATATCTCGTCTCCATTCATGCAATTATGAATCAATAGGATCTGAAACTCTCCAATCCTCCTCACCCTCATGTACCGGATGCAATACCCTATTTGATGGATAATTTGGAATCCATTTATCCATCAAATGGATTCCCCACTTCCCACTCGCCAGCAAGATCCACTTCTCAAAATGGGCATGGCAGCCATAATACTCCTCCATACAAAGGAACAATTTGGAGACACAATAGCATCCAATAAGTGGCATCTCGGAAAGTATCGAGCTTTGAAACATTTGAAGAAAAGGGAATTTTGATCATGCATTAATCTCCAGCCTTGTTTTGCTAACATCGCATAATTAAACATCCTCAAATCCCAAAATCCCATCCCTCTAACATCCTTGGGTTAAGTTAAACTCCCCCAACTCTCCCAATGTATCTTTCTTTCATTGCCCACTTGTCCCCACCAAAATTTAGCACATAAAGCATTCAGTTCTTCACACAATTTTACCGGCAACAGGAATACCCCCTATAGTGTATGTAGGAATTGCTTGCATAACTACCTTTATTAATACTTCCTTCCCTACTCTTGATAACATCATGCCCTTCCACCCTTGTAATTTTTTCCAAACTCTATCCTTAAAATAGGAAAAAGTTGGATACTTTTCTCTCCCCACCAAAGTAGGCAGCCCCAAATACGATTGAAATCTCTCTACCACCTTCACCCCTAACATTGACACAATCTCTGCTTTTTGTCCTTGTTGCGTATTACTGCTGAAGTAGACCAAAGATTTCTCCATATTAATGCATTGTCCAGAAGCATTAGCATAGGTTTGCAAGACTTCATTAATAACCTTAACCTCTCCACCCATGGCTCTACAAAATATTATAGAATCATCTGCAAACATGAGGTTTGAGATTCTAGGCACCCTTCTACATGCTGAAGCTCTCTTGATACAACCATCCAATTCTGCCTTCTGTAATAATGAAGTGAATCCTTTTGCACATAATAAGAACAAATACAGAGAGAGAGGATCCCCTTGCCAAATTCCTCTAGATGTATTCACTAATAAGAATGGAAAATGTGGGAGTAGTCACACACCCCATCACCCACTGAATCCATCTCTCTAGAAACCCCAATTTAATCATGATGCCTTGTAGAAAAGCCCACTCCACACGGTCATATGCTGTAATGTTCAAGTTTGGGTTTGTTTCTCTTTCCAACAAAAAAAATTTGGGTTTGTTTCATCTTGTAATGTTTAAGTTTAGTGTGTCTACTGAGTTTAAAATCTATAGGGCATGTAATGTATCATAAAATAAGAAAGACACCTTGTTGCGTCAGCTAAATTTTAGATTAAAATATTTTGTGCCGTTTCGGGTATACATTTTTATTTTTTTTTATCAAAAGTAAGAAATATATTTTTAATATAAGAAAGAATATAAAAATTTTGGTGTATGTGAGTATGTAATTTAATTGTTGTAGATACTTTGTTTTTTTTGAAAAAATATTTGTGATATTATGGATTTAAAATATTTTTTATATTTAATCATTTTGAATTCAATATATTAATAAAGCTCAAATCAATGGTTAGATTTAATTAATGAAAATTTTTCTATCTCATTCTTTACTCAAGTCATTTAAAATAAAAATTAAATGAAAATGCTAAAACCACAAATTTTTTTACAAATTGCTAATGTAGTAGTTTGTTATTGGTAAATAAAAGTATATTATTAGTGGTGGGTTCGGATGAGAACCAATAAGAACTTACCACATCGATCAATAGTTTATAAAAATGTTGTAAAATATTTTACGTTGGTAGTATTGCTCAAAATTAAAATCTAAATCATGCTTAATATTTGTAAATTGGCATATCCCGAGACAAAACACACTTTATATGTAATTGAGTCTTAGTTTTTAGTGTGCTCAAAAATACCTTTAAACAATTATACAAGTGGTATTATTGAAGACACAAGAATACTCAAGAAACTACTCAAGAAAAAAGCTGAAACTACAAATGCCAATACCTATTTGATACCTACCAATCTATCAAGATTTAATGAACCTTAATACCTCATTGACACCACTCAATCTATCAAGCTTCTGGTATTTTGAATTTCAAAATCAATTTTCAGCCCATGATGACAAGGCTTTCTAGGGATTTGTGTATTAGGGTTCAAGAACATATAAAAGATATACTTAACAACTGTCATCTAATGTATAGAGAGACACAGAGATATAGACGCTTAATGTGAGTTGCTCTAATTTTTTGTGCGCCTTAGGGTTTTCTGCCTAGCTACTTCTAGATCTTTCAAGCGTGGAATGAAGAACTCTACTAAAGCAACAACAATCAACAGTTGTTAGGGTATTAGTCGCGTACTAGAATCCGTGTAAAAGAGAAGTCTCTACAATAACAAGTACAATTAGGTATTGGAGTTGATACTAGTATAGGTCAATATGTTCCGTTGTAGGTAGATACTTTGGAATATGTCATTTGGGGTTAGATTCCTTGTACCTGTAACTTCTTAATTCTTGATTAGTGGATCCTTCAAAAGTGATGACTTGAAATTCACCCAGTAAGATTTTTTATTGCAAAGCTTTTCTCCATCGTGATAAAATCCTCATGACTTATTTTTCACTACATTCTATTTAGATTGGTGATTTGATTATGCCTTGATCTGATTTGCATATAATATTGACTAATTAATTAACTTGGGTAATTGGATTAATCAACTAGGGTCATTCTATAACTCAACAAATATATATATATATATATATATATATATATTTATATATATATATATATATATATATATTTATATATATATATATATTTCGTTACTTTTATTTCTAATAGCTCTTTAAGAAGTTAATTTGAAATAATTTAAATAATTGAGGATTCTAGAGAGGGCTTTTTATATATAAAAAAAGGATTTAACGTAAATGGAATACAATTTATCAGTAAAGTATGTAATTTTTTTTTGAGGAACTCAGTAAAGTATGTAATAATTGTTTTGTTTTGGCGTAAATTGTTTCAACCAAAAATATTTTCAAAATAAATTCCTTGTTTTTCAACGTGTGTTAATGAAAATGATTTAGAATTTTTTTTTTTAGTGTTTGGCTCATACGAATGATTATAAATTTCCTATATTTTTTATTTAGATATTAAAAAACAAATTTAATTGATCACTTTAAAATATTAATATAGCATAATTAATACCAAACTAAAAATAAGAAAATAAAGTTAGAGAAAATTACACTTATAAGCACAATCAAAATAAGAGTGCAACAAGAAGAAATAAAATCAAACTACCAACTAAACTTAATAAAATAAGAATTATTAGTTAAACATAAAACATATTAACTACCCAACCTATTAATTCTTGGTACGTAGGACCTAACTCGTCAATTTGCCTTATTGCACACTTACATTCTCAATTACAAATACCTAGAACCTCGAAATGGACACTTGAATATTATTTTTTATATGACTTTAAAAGTTTGAGGGTGATTCTTGAAGTTTTGAAGCATATCATTGTTATTTTGGATGTTTCAGGTGTATTTCCATAATTTTGATGGTTTTGGAGTGTAATTTTGTTATTTAGTGATTTTATGAGTTATTTGATTATATTGGTGGCATTGAAGGTATTTATTGTATTTAGGACCTCCAAAACAACACTTGAAAGTTCGATGACAATTCTTGAAGTTTTGAGGAATATATCTTTGTTATTTTCTATGTTTCGTGAGGCATATTCACCATTTCAATGGTTCTGGGTGTAAGTTTGTCATTTTGGTGGTTTTACGAGTTATTTGGATATATTGGTGGCTTTGAAGGAAATTTTGTGATTTAGAACGTATCGATGTTATTTTAGTTATTATTTGTTTTTAAGTTCAAAGTTATTTTGGTCATTTTGAAAGTTATGTGGGCATTTTATTCATTTTGGATATTTTAGGGATATTTTCACTATTTTGGAGGTTTCAATGGTATTTTGTTCATTTATAGGTTTTCAGCCAAATATATCTGCGGTGAACTAAGCCCAGTCCACCAAAAAACAAATATAAAACTCTTTGGGGGCCTAGGATCCTTGATTCCACTTGGACTTGGTTTCTATCCAAAATAAGAACCCAGGGAAGGCGCTGCTAAGTGGGGCTTATCCTTTGTTTCTGCTGCAGAAATAACTCTTCTCCAATTTCTACCACAGGTCTGACTTTTCTGCTGTGCAGTAAAACTGTCTGTCGTGCAATAAAACTGTCTGTCGTGCGATAAAATTGTTTGTTGTGCAGTAAAAACTTTCTGTTGTGCAATGTAGCTTTCTGCTGTGCAGTTAGGCTGTCTGTTGTGCTAATAAAACTGTCTGCCGTGCATTAAAACCTTTTGCAGTGTGAATAACTACTCTTCATTTTCTGCAGAAATGCTTTTCTACTTCCTGCACATAAACAAATCTAAAACCCAAAGAAAATACCAATCAAGCAAGTGTTAGCTTACATGGGTTAGCATATTCTCAAATATATACATACATATATTCATAAATATACCTCTACATATGCACATATACATCTATAAAATATATTCTGCAGAACATGAAAAACAAGTTATATGTATATATATACTCATGGCAGGATAATGAGTCAAAAGTAAAACATATAATAACAAATAAAGAAGAAATCTTCAGCAGGAAAGGTTTAGATAGTATAATAGATAACGCGGTAAATATAATAAAAAGTTACTACAGCAGAATAGCTAGTACAACAAGTAAAAATATCACAACAGGATAATTGATGCGACAAACGTGATAAAAACGTGCTACGACAGAATAACTAAATATAACAGATATAAGTTATAATGAGAGAAATCAAATATATCTGCAATCGAAATCAAGTATTGAATCTTCCCATTGAATAAGTAAACCAAGAAGGAACCCAAACCCCAACTTGAACAATCTTGTCATAGGCTCCTACCATCAAAGTTGTACATTTTAAAGAATAAGCCTAAATGGCTACTAGCTATTACTTTTTAGAGACTTCAAAGAGTGGGTTTGCTAAGAGAGAGGGAAAAGATGGTCTATTGATGCATACCCCTATTCTTGCCGTGTTTTCTCTCTTCTTTTTACCACTTTCTTTCCTTCTCTCCATTCTTTTTTTTTTTTTTTTTTTTTTTTTTTTTTTACTCTTAGTTTTCCTACTACTCTCTTGCCATGGTTGTTTTTCTCACTTGGGTCATTTCCCTTAGGTGCTTCCTCTACTGGGTCTCCCCCCATTCCGGTCTTCCCCTATTTCACTCCCCCTTTTCTCATCCATGGCTACCTCCTTTTATAGTAAGCTAATTCAATGGGATTTCTCCCTTTTACCCCTAGGACTTCATCAACTGTTTTTGGTTCTTTATGGGCATCCATTCAAGACTATCCACTAACCTATTGGTTGCCCCGACCATCACGCGATTCTTGCTGCTAACACTTCCTACTTTTCCTTGTTTCTTTTCATCGTGTTTCTTTATTTTAGCTTTCATGCCTATCTTTTTTATACAAAAGGATTTGGGCCTTTGTGAGCCAAATAATGTTGATTGGATCAAAAGGGTCTTAGGCCCAATTTGTCTTTATCTGCCGAAGCCATCTTGCTAGAGAACTGTATTTTGCGGCAGGTTTGTATTCTACTGCGGATCGCTTTCCCTTGCATTTCTTCCTTTGGACTTCTCTTGCTTTTTGGTCTTTTTGGTGGGCCTTTGGACCTTGCTTTTCATTGGGCTTTCCTCCGTATGGGCTTTTGCGTCTTGGATTTGCAAAAAATGGGCATCAACACAAACACCTCTCCTACCATTCCTTGATCATGAAATAAGACTTTTGGAGTGTCTCTACTTTTAGGCCAATTGTTCATCATTTAATGGGGCTGGCATCAGGTAGGAACACCTAATTAATGCAGAAGTAATTATTACTTTTGGGATCTACGTATCTTCTTCATGTTTCTTGGGAAAAATGGGTCAAGGTTTCTTCCTTGGTGAATCCATTGGATCTCTTCTCAATTGGGTGTTTCTTGAATTACCTCAGTTGTCAGTCCAAATCATCCTATTATTTCACGGGCTTGGGCTTTTCAATGTTGAGACTTGGGCCGATTTCTTATTTTGGGAGTGTCTCTACGGAATTCCTTCTTTGGTCTAAAATCCACGGGGTAGTTATGTTCCTCCCCCCGCAAATGCCAACAAGTATGACTCATAATAATTTATCCTCCAAGTGATTCAATGATTCATTCACCACCTAATGCATTAATTTACCTTAAAATATTGCCTTTTTTACCCAAGACCCTAGCATCACAATTCAAATGTTGTCTAAATTTCAAAGTAGGTGGGCTTTTAGATGCCGGAATTTCATTAGTGATTCTTTCATGACTATAGCTTATCACATGAGTCTAAATTTCAAAAAAAAAAAAAAAAATGAAATGTCACAATTAGGGGTGTTCATCAAACCGCACAAACCACAAAAACCGCACCAAAACCGCCCGCAAGTAATAGTGCACCGCACCGCAAGTAATGGTGCACCGCACTGCACCACACCACATGGTGCAGTGCGGTTTACGGTTTTACAATAAGAAAACCGCATAAACCACACCGCACTACACCCTCTTTATATATTAATATATTTAATTATTTTTTATATTAAATATATTATTAATAGTTTAATAACCCTAGTTTTCAAAAAAAAAAATAGTTTGATAACTCTAGCAAGTGTTGATTAGGAAAGCCATCCAAAATAAAGAAAAATTAGCTCAATAGTTTAAAATTTAGATAAAAAAAAAAAAAAAAAAGGAAAAATTAGTTTTGGGCTAGGTAGAAAAAACCCAAAATTTGAAAAATATACCAATTTCAAATCATTCAAACCGCATTTTATATACCACGCCGTATATGTGACTGCAAAAGCAAAGTGCGGTGTGGTTATGGTTTTGGATAAACTTTAAACCGCACCACACCGCACCGCACCACACCGCACCACACATGTGACCGCAAAAATAAGGTGCGGTGCAGTTATGATTTTAGCTAAACCGCACCGCAAAATGCGGTGCTAAAAATGGCCCAAAATCGCACCGCATCGCACCGCACCGCGAACACCCCTAATCACAATTGTTTTTTTTCATAAATGTCAAAGTGATGGAAAAGAAAAGATATCCGTCAATTATCTACCAAGTTTGACAACATTTTTGAAAATGATTGATAGAAAGATCTCTTTGTTTACTTTTTTTTTATTCTATAAAAAGAACAATATAATTATTGGAGTTATGCCAATGAAAAGAATTTTTTTTCTTACTTGATCACTATTTACCAACAGACTAGAAATAGATCTTCCTCTAATTGAAAGAGAGTGAAATTAATTTTATCTTGATCCTTTGTAAATCTAATTCATTGAAACTTCATCCAGTAAAATGGAAGAATTATAAATCTCCAAAATAATAGATATGAATATCACAAATAGGTCCATTGTGATGTCCATCAAAGGAGTAAGTCCCCAAACTAGAGAAACTTTACCACATTTCAAATTCAATGGCTTCAATAAATCCCCTACAATTATTTGTCTTGGACAAGATTTAGAACCGTTCTCAACAATCTATAGCCATGAATTTTATTTGTATTCATTGAGAAGCATTGGCATACAAACCCTAAATCATAAAATAAAAGAATATCATAAAATTGCAACCAAGTCTTCACTAAATAGAATCATATTCATTTCATTTCTTCAAATTTTAAAAATAAATTCAAAACTCTAACTCTAACGTCACATTTTATGTATATTTCATATTTCTCTAGTTGCTCTAATTCCATGGGTTATGATTTAAGCTAATACTTGTAGATTTATCTTTATAGAAAATTTTAGCATCAACCTCATTATAAAATCTCTTGTATTTGTTGAGCTTCAAATTAAAAAAAAAAAAATGTTATTGCAATAAACATATAAAGAAAGTTTTGCTCAAAATTACAAAACTAGCTCAATTAAAACAACTAATTTGAGTTGCACGAGTTATCAAAAAACTGTTGGATTTTATTGATTTAATTGCATAAATAATCAAATTAAAAAATTGAACTGACTTAGATACTAATTCACCTGTTCATAAAAAATAAAAATAGAAAAAATAAAAAAAAGAAAGATACCAGATTCCTGATCTTATTGGCTGGGTCGGATTGAGTTTACTAACATCAGTGGGCGCAAAATAGAAAAATATGCAAAATTTACACAATACCTCCTAAAGCTGTCCCCCATTAATCAAGTTATTGTTGTGTAAACATTTACAATTACTACAATAACCGTGTACAGTTAATATAGCTGTATATACTATTATTATATTATTTTTTTTCTCTCACCTTTGCTCTCTTCAATCTCTCTCTCTCTCTCTCTTCCCCAATCTCTTCAACGCGAAGAAGAAGAAGACCCAACCTCTATCCAACCACCACCACTACAACCCAAAATCAACCCAAACCCATCAAAAACTCATGCCAAACCCAACTAAAAATTAACCCAAACCCACCAAAAAACTCATCCCAAATCCAACTCAAAACCAATCTAAACCAAAATCAAATCAAAAGATTCAAAAACAAACCCAACAAAAAACCAACGGAAGAATCATCGAAACTGCTGCCGATATGACCTCAGAGTTGCCGTCATTGTCGTCGGATCTACCGCCATTGTCGCTATTGTCGTCGGATCTCCTCACCTCCATGTGTGAGAGTGGCGTGGATTTGGTATATGAGAGAGGAAAAGAGTTGAGGAATGAGAGGGAGAAACGTGAAACAAAGAGAGACTTGAGATGAGAGAAATATTTTAATGGAGAAAATATTAATAAAACAATAACAAATAAAAAATAAAAAATATTATTTAAATAAAATAATATGTATAATAAATGGTTTGATGCGGGTATTATGAAAAAAGATTGTGAAAAATAAAAGAAAATAAAAAGTAAATTTTTATGCTAAATAAAAAAAAAAATAGATGAATTGATGTGAGAAGAAATTAACCACTATTTTTTATTAATTAATATATTTCAAAAAAAAAAAAACTGAAGACTCTAGAGTGAGGACCACGAAATTTCTAGAAATAGAAAAATGTCACATCTATTTTGTTTCTTTTTTTTGTTTTGTTTTTTTTTTTAAAAGTAGAGCAAAAGAGACATAGACCGATACTACACACCCAATGAAGACTCTAGAGTGAGGACCACGAAATTTCTAGAAATAGAAAAATGTCACATCTATTTTGTTTCTTTTTTTTGTTTTGTTTTGTTTTTAAAAGTAGAGCAAAAGAGACATAGACCGATACTACACACCCAATGAAAAAGTTAGAAATGAGACATAAGATCCGTTTGAATAGAATTTATTGCTGAAAATTAAAAACTGAAAACATTGTAGTAAAATAATTTTTAAATATGTAAATAGTACTGCGGACTCATTTTTAATAAAAAATTATTAAAAAAGTACATGCACAATATGCGCACAGTGCGCGCAGTGCACTGTGCGCACTTTGTCCCCCAGCAGTAAAAACGAAAAAAAAAAAAAAAAAGGAGAAAACGCAAGTCTATAAAACGCAGCTACAATTAAGTTGAATCCAAAAGCATTCATAAGATCCGTTTTGATAGAATTTATTGCTGAAAATTAAAAATTAAAAACATTGTAGTAAAATAATTTTTAAATGTATGAATAGTACTGCAGGACCTATTTTTAATAAAAAATTGTTGAAAAAGTACGTGCACAGTGCGCACACAACGTGCACTGTGCACTTTGTCCCTAGCAGAAGAAACAAAAAAAAAAAAAAAAAAAAAGAGAAAACACAAGTCTATAAAATGCAGCCACAATTAGTTGAATCCAACTTATTGCTAAAATTTAAAAATTAAAAATACTGTAGTAAAATAAATTTTAAATATATAAATAGTATTGAAAGACTTATTTTTTAATAAAAAAAATTGTTGAAAAAATATATGTACAGTATATACAGTGTGTGCGCGTGAAAAAAAAAAAAGAAAAAAAAAGAGGAGAAAATGCAAGTCAAGTCTATGAAACGCAGCCACAATTTAGCTGATAGACTCAACACCCAACGAAAAGTCAGAAAGCAGTGACATCGTCGTCAAGTGCGAAGGAGTCGAGGACTATAGGCCCTACTGCTTGGCGTGCTATACATCTCGAGTCCATTGGATATTTATTTGCTTTTGTATGGTATGGGATTCTTATACTCATGAGTAATATTAGTGAATATTAGTGAATATTAGTGAACCTCACTCGTTGGCCCGAGTCTATGCATTAACCGGATCCTAGATTAAATTATTGGAAAAAAAATAAAGAAATAAATTAAAAAATTGAAAGCCTGAGCTGCCCCTTGACTATAAACTGACGCTCTCTTCCGAGTCTTTTTGCATTCTCTTTCACACTTATCTTTGCATTTCTCTCTCATTTGCTTCAATACCCAGAGTTCTGTGACAATGGCGAAAGAGGTGGTTCTGTTGGATTTCTGGCCTAGCATGTTTGGGATGAGAGTCAGGATTGCTCTGGCTGAGAAGGGTATCAAGTATGAGTACAAGGAAGAAGACTTGAAGAACAAGAGCCCACTGCTTTTAGAGATGAACCCCATTAACAAGCAGATCCCAGTTCTCATCCACAACGGGAAGCCTGTGTGTGAGTCCCTCATCATTGTTCAGTACATAGACGAGGTCTGGAATGATAAGTCTCCATTGCTTCCCTCTGATCCGTACCAGAGAGCTCAAGCCAGGTTCTGGGCTGATTTTGTTGATAAGAAGGTACCTTTTTCTACAATTTCTTTTCGTTGTCCTTTCCTTTTAGCTATTTTAATTTATTTCCATTTTGGGTTTAAGAATATGTCCTCGCTTTAGCTTTATTCTTAAGCAGTTAAATTTTTATATTTCTCGAATAAATAAATTAATCCCCATAAATTATGTATTTATTTATTTTAGGAAGCCCAAATATTATTATTAAAAAAAAAAGAGTATATGATTCGAAGTTAATTTTTATTCTCTCGGTTTTCATGGGTGTCTCATACATTTAACCCTTTTTGTTGTTTTATTTTAGTTTTTTAATGTTCAATTAATACTTAATACTAGGTGAAATATTTTAGTTTATGTTTATGAGGTTGGATTCGCCTGATTTCTTTTTAAAAATGTTATTTGGAATGTTTAAATTCTATTATAATTTACTAGTTCTTTATTTTAATTATACTAAAAAGATACTGATAATAATTTACTAGTTCGTAGGTCATGTCAAGGAAATGATTTAATTAGACATGGAAGATGACTCTGGAAAATATTTGACCAAAGAACTTGCGAATTCTATGAAACTATATAAAATATTGTGATTAAAAAAAGAAGAAGTGATTTTGGACTAAATCTTAAAACTCCTTGAGTTTTATATTTGACGAGTAGACTAAGATACTGAATCTTGTTCTTCTATCCCTTAAGTTGTTTGCTAAGGATTTCATATATTTGAGGAAGATTAAATTTGCTTCAAGATACTGAAGTAGCCCCTGTTTCATTACTAGAGTAGTTCTTCTCGTGGATTCAAGGAACCATTTTTGAATTTAGGAGTTTTGTTTTTGAAGTGTAATTAAGAAATTCAAATTGAACATAAAACTAATATTCAGTCTCTTACATCTGCTCCTGCAGTTCACACTCAATTTCAGGTATTTGTTTCCAAATTCCAATCCTAGGAGATCCTAGAGATCAAAGCAGAGTATAGGCAGTGAATTATGTTAAACGCCTAAGTGATTACTATGATGTCTTTCAGAAAAAGGAAAAAAAAAAATTTGAAAGAAATAAGAGCAGGGTGAAAAAGAAGGAAAGAAAATTCGATGGTTAATATTTGCTTTTCATTGACCATGTTTAATTTATGTAGTTGTTGGGTACCAAATTCAAACCTTATTTCTGCCCTCTCTTAGCATTAGTCATGTTGTTCAAGACCCATTTGTTTTTTTGTAAGTCACTAATTAAAATTTTCATAAAAAAATAAAGTCACTGATTAAAATAAAATTTAGGAGTCATTCGCGTAGTCTCTCTCTATCATACAATCAAGAACATATCTAATTGGCCTTTCCCACTTGCTAATGTCTAGAGGAATATTCAGTTTGCCCAGTAGACTTGATTTGAAATTCACTGCTGTCATTGTTCATCCCAGTAATACAATGTGTGGAAAATTCAGGTTTATGTGGCTTCAAGGAAGGCATGGAGCACAACAGGAGAAGAGCAAGAGGCAGGCAAGAAGGAATTCCTTGAAGTTTTAAAGACGTTGGAGGTGGAGCTTGGTGACAAGCCTTACTTTGGGGGTGAAACATTTGGGTATGTGGACCTTTCTTTTATCACTTTCTACAGCTGGTTCCATGCCTATGAGGTCTTAGGCAATATCAACATAGAGGCAGAGTGCCCCAAGATTATCACGTGGGCTAAGAGGTGCCTGCAGAAGGAGAGTGTGGCCAAGACTCTTCCTGACCAGAAGAAGGTTTATGAGTTTGTTGCTCAGATGAGGAAAAGGTTTGTTTCGGAGTAGAGTAATGATTAGGCCCCCATCTAGAAGTGCTATCATATTATGGTTTTGGATGGGTTTTGTAATAGTGTCGTTTATATGTACTGTTTAAGTTTGGATTTGTTTCCTTAGTGTCCGTTTAGCTTGTAAGACACTTTGATGTGTTTGCCGTGCTTTTCTAAAGGGCATGTATTGTACTATTTAACTTGTAAGACACTTTGATGTGTCTGCTGAGACTTAGAGCTAAAAAGGGCTTGTACTGAATCATGAATAAGAAAGACACTTTGTTGTGTGAGCTAAATTTTAGATCAAACTTGTTCAAACTCTACCTTGCCATCTAGTGTATTCAAAAGTTTTGGTACCAAAAACAGGAAACAAAACTTTTTAGTTTTTATTATATTTTTCACAGCTCTTAACATAGGATTTTTTTTTTGTTTTTTTTTTTATGAGAAATAATTATGACATGCTGCTAACTCTCCAGCTCGAACTTTTTTTCCCCTAAACTCCAAACACTTTATACATGGGGATCTTATGATGGTTTTATGTGGAAGCAATGTGTGTTGTAATAACAAGTTGTTACCTTAGCAAGTTTTGAAAAAGATTGTGAAAAAAAAATTGTTTATGGTATATTATCTTGTCAAAAAAATAAAAAGCATTATGTACGTAGTTATAAATTTAATAAACTCGGTTTCAAAAAAAAAAAATTAATAAACTCACACCACTCAAGCAATCATTTTAATAAGTGAATAATCACATCTGAAAATCTCTCAAATAAGCAACGAGAGAACATGCAATGATTGCAAATTCTCGTGAAATATTTTGTTTTTTTTCTTTCTGTAGGCAAAAACTGAGAAACATATCTTCATTCCAATATTTGGAGGTGGAACAACTTTTCATGTAAAGTCAAGTGAATAATGAAGGCACAAATCCATCCAATCTATTATAATAAAATAGAGTTTATAATACTGTTTTGAAGATTGGAGATCGGTAAGATCCATAAAATAAAATTTTAAAAGAAAAATACCATAAAATAAATTTTAAAAAAAAAAACTACTTAAGATTACTGCATATAAAACATTTTCAAAATCTTATAGTTGTGAATTAAATATTTTAAGATTAGTTCTCTTTTTTTTTTTCTTTTTTCTTTTTTTCCTTGCTGTTAATGCTTTATAAAATCAGTTAGATATGTAGATACGTAGGTTTACATTTCTAATCCACATAAGACCAATCATAAAATAATATTTGTTCACTTATGGCTACCTTTCCATTTCATGGAGATCTATTAGGTAAACAATATTCTATTTCTTCAATTTCGCTTACAAATTGTTGCAATTCATGAAGCAAGTTGTGAATGTGTTTAGTTGAGATCAACAATTCAACATATTCAAGAACAATGTGAATTTTCCTTAATCAAAGATAACTCGGCAACATTATACAAAGACAATGTTCCTTGTATCACTTACATTAGAGGTGACTATATATATCAAATCCCAAAGGTAACAAAACCAATCTAATTTCATCAAAATTCTTTTATATGCACATGAGCTTTAGAAAAGTGGTGATATTGATGTCAACCATATACAATTGAGTGATAATTTGGTCTATCTATTCACTAAATCATTATCAATTGCAATATTTAAAAGATAGTATACAACATAGCATGCATTGACTTAAAGGAGCTTTACATATTCGTGAAGGGAGTAAATGTTTCTTAAGGATATGTGCTAATTTTACTCTTTTTTTTTTTTTTTTTAGTTTTTTTTTTTAAGGTTTTAATGAGACAATCCTAAAGCACTCAAAGGTACATTAAAATATTGTATTTTTTTTTCTCCTTTACCTATAATTTTTTTGCATTGAATTTTTCTTCTGCAAGATTTTAAAAAGACATATTCTTAGTAAATGGTCCTCAAGAGGCATGTTTTTAATAAGAAGTCCTTAAGGAGAGTGTCGTAATAGGTAGAGCTAAAGGCTCTTAAGAGCAATCACACTAATGCTTGCAAAACACCAAAAGTTGTCAATTTTACACATTTTTTCAAAAACACATCACATTAATCCATCTAAAACACTGTAGATTTACATTTTTGCTACAGTAACCGTGTAGATTTACTTTAGCTTTGTTTCCTAATATTTAATTAATTTCCTATTATCTGATCTCTCTCTTCCTTTCTTCTTTTCACCATCTCTCTCAAATAAACCCAATCACCACCACCACCACCACAAGTCACAACTCAAATTATCCATCACAAAACCTAATTGAAGTTGCCACTAGAGCACCAGAATTAGAAACTCCATCAAGATTGTCATCTGATGAAGTTGCCACTATTGGGTAAACACATGGAAAAATATAGTTTTGTATCTCATACAAAAACACACAGCAAAATATAAACGGATCTTCTTCATTCATGTGAGATAATAGGCAAAATCTGATTTTAGAAACAAAGAATAAGAAGACGTATCTTGATGCAACGAAATTCAAAAACAAATGAAGATTGAACTTGGGAAGACTTTCAATCTTCACTCCAATTTCACAATATGCCCAAGATGTGTGGTCTCTCAATCGGTTCTATACGTATTTTTTCAAGAGAATAACCAAATGTCTTGAGAAAAAACTCTCAAAGTTTCTCTTTTTCAATCAAACGTATATATTTTTTCTGCACTTGGCAGTTACTTTATTTAATAACTCTTATTAAATAAATAACTGATTATCTATTGAATTAACCTTTTGGGCCAGCCCAATTGGGTTTTAGTGTGTGGCTTAGAGAATGACCAAAAGGGACAAATAAAGTTCTAACTCCAATGGGTTTTGGACTTATCTATCAACTTTTAACAAGCCCAAAATTACCATTAATTATATATAATATCACTATATAAATATAATTGCACTCTAGACTTTATTAATGAATTATATCTAAGAATTTATTAAACATTTAACCCCTTCATGAAAATATTTATAGTAATACAAAGTCATAATATATAATTGTCATTTTGAAGATTACTACATATTGATCCTTGAGTATCCGATTTAATCCTTTAAGTTATTCATATATATTTTATGAAATCTAATTTCATAAAATATAAACTTTAGAGATTCTTTATTAAAGTGTTTAGACCTAACATTCTGAATAACCAAACTCATTAAATTTATTTCACGGGAATATTTTATATCTCTATAAAAAGACTATGAATTCCATCTTGAGAATATATGTTCCTTCAACATTACATGTAATTACCTAACATACTAAGGTTTTGACTGTTTGTTTAAATCTCACTCCTGATATATTAAATCAACATATATTTCATGATTGGATTCACTATTCCCTTAGGATTTAGAGATTATGTAAATGAAAGTCGTGGAATTTATTATTTATTTAACAGTTGTTAGTAGAATTATAAATCTCACAGTAGTTCAGTTCAATATGTCTTATACACTTCAATCATATTAACATATCAATTAGAAGTCTTCAATCTTCACTTCCATGATCAAGACAAATCATCTTAATTAACATGTTATAGTTTTTGTATATAAAATACCCAATTTCATCGCTGACTACGAACTAAGATTTTGAGTTTACAAAGAACTTGTGATTTATATCTTCTATGACTAAATCACATAAATCACATATTACGCACCTCAAGGACTATATGATAATGTCCAAATATTCATGTTACCATTATTTTAGATAATAATAAAATAACTTTATTACATATAACATAATGTCATATATAGCATACAATAGGATTTTAGGGCACTAATCCTAACAGCCGCTTCCTTTCTAGATTTTCAAACTAAAGGGAAGCATGATGTCGACATGAAATTTCTCCAGAGAAGCTCCAAGATTATCTTTGGATAGCAATGCTATGATTTTTTTTTTTTTTTTTTTTTGGTGGGTCTATAATGTTTGGTTGGTGAGAAAGTGTGGGAAATTGAAATAGAGTTTATTTATTTTTTTTGTGAATTTTCTAATTTTTTGGTTTGTGAGAAAGTGTTGTTGATTTGGTTGGCAAGAAAGTGGAAGAAAGTGAAGTAAATTTTTTTTTTTTTTTTGGTTATTTAGTAGATTTTTTTATTAATAAATAAAATTTGTTTAGTTATTTCACATGGATATTTGTATAAATTCATTAGTTACATTTTTGGAATGTGATGGAATGTAATTAATGAACCAAAAATGGTAATGTTACATTACAATGCAATGTCACTTCATGCTAATTAAATGCCGTCTTAAAGATTCTATATATTATCTCAATTATCTTACTTCAATCGACATTCCTATTCTTCTCAAACAATAAAAAAATGTTAATCCTATAATTTTATAATAAATAGAAAATTTTAATTTAACTTAGGTCACATGAGATAACTAATGTTATGTGGTACCATATTGTCATGTCACCACACTAAATATTCTGATGTAACTTTCTATGTCATAAAAAATTATAGGTTCGGTGTGGGTTTTAATTAGTTCTTTTAGTCACATCTGAATCCTTTATTCTTGCAGCCGAGTCTAGTGGGTAGAGTGTCACTATGGTCATGTTTAGGGGGAAGATATCAACTCAGGTCGCCCTTTACCTATTTTTTTATTCATAAAAAAAAGTTAATTCTTTTAATAAAGTATTTTATTGTTGAATAAGAAATTTGTAGTTTAAACTCTACTTAAACCAAAAATTAATTGGTATATTATTACGATGATAAAGAGTATTTATCATGTAAGATATATTATACGCTCGAAATCCTATTTTATATATAATCTTAAAGAAACGGTATCTTTGTCTCTTATCATCTTATGAATTAGAATAATGCTTGTGCCACAACTCGCCTACATGGCGAGTTGTGAGTGATAGAAAGGTGATCTAACATGGACCCACAATCACCTTTCTATTACTCACAACTTGTCACGTAGGTAAATTGTGGCACAAATTGTGCCACTTTGTGACCACTTGTTTGCACTTTTAGATGGCAAAAAACACTTTTTATTTCAAAGTTCAAAATGCCAAGGGGTGTTTGGTACACTATTTCAAACAATAATTTTCAGTTTTTAAACAATATTACACGTATTTTCACACTTTTTCACCTACATGTATTTCCATACATGTTTTCAAATAACAAAACACATGTGTTTTAAGTGTATGTACCAAACACTCCCTAGGTGTTTGGTGGGTATTAAAAAACTGCTTTAACAAAAAAGTTGTTTTTTTTTTTTTTTAAATTGCAAGACCCCTAAAAAGCCAAAAGACCTTCGGCCAGTTTTTGCAAAAGAGTCGCTTCAACTTTTAGGAATTGTTGGTTCAATTATCAAATTGCCCACTTGTTTTATTAAAAACCCAACTTTACCCTTTGAAACCCCTTCAGACCATCATCCAAGAACAGATAACATCATATTCAATAAGACAAAAACATTATTAAAATAGTGATATTGATATTATTAATAATAGATAAAATTATTAAAGTAAGACAAATAACATACTTGGTTCAAAATTTTGAGAATAACAAATAATTGATGCTAAAAAAAACTAACATTATTAAAATAATACCAATAATAGTAATAGTAATAACAAATAATTATGACAATGATATATTTATTATTATTATTATTATTATTATTATTATTATTATTAAGTAGCTTTTTTTAGTAAGTATTATAAAGTAGTTGATTTAAAAATGAAATAAACTCTCTTATATATATTGTTCTTTTTGATAATTTACCACTCAAACTACCTTTTATAAGTGCCAAACACTAAACTTTCTTAAAAATAAAAATAAAAAACATTTTTTTAGCAACCTTTACTAAAAACTCAACTTTTTCAAAAAAAACCTAATTTTAAAAACCCCCACTTAAAAAAAGAAAAGAAAAAACTGAACCTCACCCTTATCGTGGACAAGCACAACTCAATGAATTATGATCTTATCAACGCTTGTCTCAAATAGGACAAAAGAAAAGTCTTCTGCTTTTTTTCTTTTTCCCTTTTAAAATATATTTTTCCCTTTATTTAGGTGATTACCGTGATTTTCAATAACTAATATATTGCAGGTGTTGGGGAAGGATCTTCTGACTGCCCACAACCAAACACCACTTCTATATCTATATAAATATATACACATGATCACACGAATTACACCAGTTGATCATTATTCCACTTATCTTTTACCCCCGGCCCATTAGCTTGCTTCTGTCTTTCTGACAATGGCGCACGAGGTAGTTCTACTAGATTTCTGGCCAAGCATGTTTGGAATGAGGGTGCGGGTTGCGCTGGCTGAGAAGGGTATCAAGTATGAGTACAAGGAGGAGGACTTGAGGAACAAGAGCCCTCTGCTTCTGAAGATGAACCCCATTCACAAGAAGATCCCAGTTCTCATCCACAATGGCAAACCTGTGTGTGAGTCTCTCATCATTGTTCAGTACATAGACGAGGTCTGGAATGATAAGTCTCCATTGCTGCCCTCTGATCCTGACCAGAGAGCTCATGCCAGGTTCTGGGCTGATTTTATTGAGCACAAGGTCTGTTTACCTTACCTATAGTGTAGGCTATATGCAATTTCCTTCTTTTTTTTGTTCTGTTCTTTTTCACTGAGAAAAAAATTTTCCCACAAATGTTTTTTTTTTTTTGGATGAAATTGTTATTATATATATATATATATATATATATATATATATATATATGTATAGAAAATAACAATTACGTACTATTACCTACTATTACCTAAAATATTCATGTTAATGCTCTAATGATAAGTTTATTTATTAGAATATTACTTTACCTAAAATATTCATGTTAATGCTCTAATGAAAAGTTTATTTATTAGAATATATATATATATATATATAACAATTACCTACTATTACCTAAAATATTAATGTTAATGCTCTAATGATAAGTTTATTTATTAGAATTGAATAGTTTATGGGTCTCGTGATGTAGAAGACATGTGAAAGTTCCCATTGGAATCGATGAGTCCAACACATTTTTTGACCAAACTTTATCATCTTTATTAGTATTATTTTGATGCGATTTAGCCAACGATAGTATATAAACTAAAATATTTTAATAATATCAGTAAAGTTAAATAATAAGGTAAATTTCAGAAAACTACCCTGAGTTTTGAGTTAATATTAATTAGATCTAAAATTCTTCAAAACTAACCAATTTAGTCCTTAAAAGATAATTTTGTCCCTAAGTACCTAAACGATATTAGTTTCTGTTCTCTCTCTTCTATTTGACTCTCATCTCTTTTCCCCTTTTCTCTCTCTCACCCAACTGTTCCCCATCTCTTCTCTCTCATCCCTTTCTCTCTCACTGAACTCTGGTCATCAATGAAACACATAATCCTCTCTCCCTTTAATTTTCCTTTGGTTGTTAGGTTCAGATGATTTAGGTGTGGGTTCAAGGGGCTGTTTGGTAACGTTATTTGTATTTTTTTTGAAATATATTTGGATTAAAAAGTGTGTAGAAATGTGTGTAATGTTATTTAAAAACTAAAAACATGTGTTTAAACTCTTATACCAAACAGCCCATTGGATTTTGGGTATACTATTTGTAGATCTATGGGTTGGCTATTTTGATTTGGGTTTTGGGGTTTGGTTGAATGGATGTCTTCAAATCTAGTGCATGTAGTTTGGATTTAAATTTTGGTGGGTGACCTTTTAGATTTGTGGTAGCCGTGTGGCTTAGGTTGGAGGTGGTGGCAACCGTGGGTTGTTGCTGCACTAGGCCAGGTGTGGTGGCAGCCATGGGTTGTTATTGCACTAAATCAAAGGTGGTGGCAGCTGTGGTTGGTTGCTACACAATTTTTTTTTTTTTTTCCCCTTTTGTTGTTGCACTGGGTTGGAGGTCGTGGCAACCATGGATTGTAGTTGATGTTACTGTTTTTAGGTGGTAGAAAATAGGGAAGAGAGAATGAGAGTTGATGCTAAACTAACCTTTAGTAGTGATGGTTGTTCAATGGAGTTGCTGATGCCAGTGAAGACTTATGGGTTTTGCAAGTGGCTAGGTTTGTTGAGAGAAAGGGACGTCAGAGAAGAGTTAGAAGAGATAATGGTGTTTAGCTATTTAGGGACAAAGTTGTCCTTTAGGGACTAGGTTGGTTAGTTCTAAGAAGTTTTGGACCTAGTTGGTATTAGCCCAAGGGCAATTATCTAGAATTTATGCTAAATAATAAAAAGTAATTTAAGTTATATAACTAATAACTAATTGACATTGTGTAAGACAAAGTTTTTATTTAAAAATATCCAAGATTATATTATAAAATAAATAATAAAAACTTTTTTAAATTTTTTATTTTAAAACTTTGAATAATTGAGTTTTAATCAAGATATTAGGGTTCGTTTGGAATTTGCTTATTTTGCTGATATTGAAAACTTTTTTGTGAAAGTATTGTAAATAAATGTAAAAGTTAGTTGAAATAGTACAATGGAACCCGTAAATAGTACCAAGAATTACAATGAGACTCATGAATAGTACAAAAAATAAGCTGAATAGTAAAATAAGTTAGAAAAAATAATCTTTGCCAAACGGACACTTAGGTGACGTTTGGGTTTTGCATTTCAGGCGTTTGCGTTTTTTGCTTTTTTTTTTTCTTGGACAGCGCCCTTTTCACTGTCCATTGTCCATGAACAGTGATTTTAGGCTTATGAACAGTACCGAGCGCGTGAATATAAACTTTTTAATTATTTTTTTTATTATTTTCAATTTTCAGTTTTCAATTTTCTGCAAGATATGCGATATTCAAATAGACCCTTAATCTCTTATATTTAGTAAAAGTTTTGTAACTCAATAATACAGTATTGTTTAGCTAATTCTTTTTATGTGAATTTGAATTCCAATTTCCCTCCACGACTAAAATTTTTTTTAAAAAAAATTTTCTTGAAATAGACTATACTAATGATTTTAATATATTTTTATTGAGTCAAATGGCAACATTACGTCGTACAGTTGTAATACATTGAGCCAAATATATAGTGCAAAATACGAGTATGATCCAAATTTATTATTAAAAAACAAATATTTGGATAAATTATTAAACAATATAAAATAAATAGTGAAACTTCTTTAAATTCCTTAAAACAATTTTAATTGGAGTTATATTTTTTAAACTATTGCAACATTGTTCAATTTAGAGCAACTAATTTTGTTATTTTATTATACTTATGTTACACCACAAGACATAAGCCGAAAAAGCAAAAGAAAAAAAAAATGGAGAGGATGTCCACTTGATATAACCACAACATATATCAGATAATTTTTATAATAGGGTTTTAACATTAAATTTTTTTAATGATTTGAGTCCATCTTTGATTAGAAACAAGAAAAAATATATATATAAAGGGAAGATAAAAAAAACTTCAAAGTTGAAACCTATTCTAACAACCGAGATTAACTAATATTCTATGGATAACATTTTCCTACAAACCAATTTAGAAGAATCCTATCTAACTTACTATGTGGCGATTTATATGACTATTATGTATTATTTAAACAAGTCATATCACTTATTAAAAAATTAAACAACTAAAAATACATGTCAACAATCTTTTCAAACTATACTAGCGAATTCTAGGAAAATTCCTCCACATTGGTTTAATTTGGAGGTTGGCTTTTTCCATATTCAGCATTCTTGTTCTACTATGAGCTCTCTAGGTAATGACAATACAAACCATTCATATTCTACATCCCTGTTTACGAAAGTGCTAATACAATGTGAGTGCAAGATGCAGGTGTATGACACTGCAAAGAAGATATGGGCCACCAAAGGAGAGGAGCATGAGATAGCGAAGAAGGAATTCATTGAAACTTTCAAGATATTAGAGGGAGAGCTTGGTGAAAAGCCTTTCTTTGGGGGTGAAACATTTGGCTTTGTTGACATTGCTCTAATCACTTTCTACAGCTGGTTTTATACCTATGAGACCTTCGGCAATTTCAGCATAGAGGCTGAGTGCCCCAAGATTATTGCATGGGCTAAGAGGTGCATGCAGAAGGAGAGTGTTGCGAATTCTCTTCCTGACCAAAAGAAGATTTATGAGTTTACTGTTTGGATGAAGAAATATTTTGGCATGGACTAGAATAGGTTTGGCCAAAGTGTAATAGTGGTAGCAATAATGTTGGTTTACAGTTTCCAGTATCTGAATTGGGGCTTGTGTCATCAATGTACGTGAACAGCTTGTTAGAGACACTTTGGTGTGACTACTGAACTTCAGATGAAAATGATATGCATTTTATGACATTTATGGTAATAAAATAAGACAAGGTACTTTGATGTGTCTGCTAAATGTTGGAATTTTCTAGATCATAGGTCATGTCAAAGAAATGACATTTGATAGATTTAATTAGACAAGATGTTTGGAGGTCGGGTCGGATTGGGTTTAAAACTGACCCATACTCAATCCAATTAAGTTTGGGTGATTGAGAATTGGATCCGTGCTTGACCGAAAATACGAGTCAAACTCGACTTTTTAGGTTGTAGGTTGGGCAGGTCGTAATCATCAGTTTGGCGAGTCTAGGCTACAGATTAGGCAACAAAATGGATCAACCAAATGATCAATAGAACACAAATCAGAAAAACAAAATAAAAATGTGTTAGGTTTTCATTTTTTAAAGTTTGGGCTTTAATTTATTAAGTTCAAGATTGATGAGTGATAAATCAAATCTATGATCAAACAAATTAAACCAATAACTATAAATCTTTGAGTTTTAAGTGATTTGAGCAAATGATAAACTCATATCTCAAAATAGAGAAAAAGAAATATGAAAAAGGCAAAAAATATACTAAAACTCTACTCAATTTGACCGTAGTGGAAAGAAAGTGAGGTAGCGATATGGTGATGACAGAGGCTGCTGGAGAGAAGTCTGGAGACTGGAGAGAGCTTTAAAAGTGAAAAGTAAAAACTAGAGAGAGAGAGAGAGAGAGAGAGAGAGAGAGAGAGAGAGAGATTCAGATTTTTTTATATTTAGTTTGAGTTGATGTTTTTATTTTGTGTGCAAGTCTCATACTAATTGCAAGACAACTGTATACAACTTGCCTAGAAACTAATGAGATATATATATATATATAGGGTCCGGTTAATGTGTGCCCTAAGGGCACACATTAAGCAATCCATTTTTAGAAACATTTTCTCGGGAATTGAAAAAGCTGTCAATACTTTTTCAATTCCCGAGAAAATATTTCTAAAAATGTTTGCTTATTGTGTGCCCTAAGGGCACACAATAACAAAATCCATATATATATTAAAGATAGGTGGTAGATTTTCTGCCAATGAGAGGAAGACATGTGAGGGGATAGAGAAACTTAAAACACATTTCAATATACTTTGGTCGGGTCAATTTATACTGGTTCCTAATCCTTTAACCCACCACCTAAACCCTAGTTTCAGTTTTGAAAGAACGAAGATTTGTATCCAACCAACTAGGCCAATTGGATCTGCCCGTTGGGCTTCGATTCGGTCAGATTCGACCAATTTGGTCAGGTCCCTGGCCTGCTAGACAACCCTAACCCTAGTAAATATTTGACCAACTTTTAATAGAATTTTTTAATTCTAAAAAAACCATAAAAAATGTTGATATTAAAAAAATTCCTATTTGATGAGTAATGTATGATATACCGGGTCTTCTGGCAAAAAGAAAAAAAAAAAAAAAAGAATACAAAAAATACTAAGATGTTTTTTTCACAATAAATCAACAAAATTTGGACTAAAGGGCTAATGATCAATAGCATATCACGTTAATTAGGCAAAAACATCCAAATTCTAATAGGGGAGGTTCTTTTTCAAAATACCCCCATACTTCAGGGGTGTGCTTGCACTTTATCAAAAAAAAAAAATTGAAAAAAATAAAAGACTTTACTTTTGTCCTATTTTTTAGGGGGTATATAACCAAATTTTGCCCACAACCTGAAAAACACAAGCTATGCAACTGTTATGTAAAATGTATTTTTTTAATCTTATTTGGGAAAATATGTATTAGTGTTTTTTATGTGTATTTCAATTTTTTATAGTATTTTTGAAGTGGATAGTGGTTGTTGTTTGTGAAAAAAGAGAAATATTTTAAAAAATTGATATTTTAATGAAATAAAGTTTAGAATAAATAATCTTAACATGATGTGGGTATTTTGAAAAGTAATTAACTAAAAAAAGAGTTTTTATACTAGAATAAATAATAATTTTTCTACGAATGGATTGATAATAGCTTAATTTTGCATATTTATATCATTATTAGAAAGCCTATCATACTTATTTTGTTCGTTTTGGAATAATGTTGAATAATTAATTATGTACTTAATTGAATTTTAATATGTGAATTTTTTTTTTGTAGGAGAATGGAATTAAATAAATGGATTTGTGCAAAAAAGAAGGCTAATGGACTTTACTTTTACAATGGCTATAATAAAAGTCAAAGTAAGTTAACCCAATGAAATTTGAGTCCAATTGGAGTAAGGAATTAAAGGAAATTTGCACCAAATTCAAGTCCAATTCGGATTAAGATTCTAGCATGTGCACCAGTTAGTATTTTAGGAATAACTTTCAGCTCAAATGTTCAATCGATATGATTTAAGTTGGGCTGGAAATTTAACTTAAAGGGCTACAACTCTGTAGTTTACCAAAAGTCCGAATTCTAACTTTAAATAGGCCAAAAACGTTAGTTAAGTGAAGCCTGAAAACTTGAAATTTTATCCAAATAGGAATTTAACTTGTAATAGGATTCCTTGACCTATTTAAAGCCTCTTTAGGGCAAAATTTAGAAGGGAGCTACTGTAGAATGTAATTTAGGTTTTCTTAAAATTTATTTGCAATTTATTAAAGTTTTATTTGTATTATGGCTTGCTAAGGTAAGAGGTGAAACTCAACTGTTTATTGATATGTTCTTAATAATTATTTATTGGTTTTAATGCTTATGTTATTATGTTTTTGATTGATTTATTCATCTAGAAAAGTGTTTTGTTTTGTATAATTCTTTGATTTATTGTAGTGGATAAGAATGATCAAAACAATAAATGAGGGACCATTTTATTATATTAAGAGCATTTCCAACGATGTAGCCAAAACCAAAATACTCTTTACAATAGAGAGTGAAACCAAAAATCAATGCTCGAATAGTCTCTCTAAACCTTAAAAAGTTTTTTGCTAATGGACAATACCTCTCCAAACCTAATGGGTTATTGTTCATTAGCAATAGAATTTTTCTCATTAAAAACATTCTAGAACTGATTATTAAATTAATTTTTTTCTCTTTCTTCTTCATTTCTTTTTGCTCACTCTCAAAAAAGTCTCCAAACTCAAGGAGACACAATCAAAACAAAGAGAAAAATACAATCTTTCATATAAAATAAAACCAATCAAACTAGAACCACTTTTAGAAAAGTTTTGAAACTACTTTTATAGGAAATGGAAAAAATTGTTAAAATATTAATTACTTTTTTTTTTTTCATAAAAACTTTGTTTAAATAGATTATTAACTATTGTCCTAAAGGCATTTGTTATCATTACCCTATATATATATATATATATATATATATATATATATATATGGAAACTATCATAATAACACATTTTAGCATAATATTACAAAGATGCTCATCTTATCATTTAATTTTCATATTCTTTAACATTTAGATTTACACTAACGCGATTTCCCCAAAACAATTCAAAGTAGAACCCAACGAAATCCTGTTAGAGTAATTTGCACAAGTTACTTAACCTTCTCCCCTTCAATCTTATTGCCAGCGTCAATTCTAATTAGGACCTCCTGCCTTTCACCACATTCATCTTCTATCATGCTTGGCAAATTTGCCCGTTTCTCATTTGCACCTTGATTCTCAGAGTTCACCTCAGGGGCAGATTGATTGTCACCTCTAACTGGGTTAACTCCCCTCTTTTTTAATAAAGTATGGGCTTGACTTTTAGAATTATTAATTTTTTAATATTTGCCCGCAATTTTCAGAATTTTAGATTTTTGGTTATTATTTGATTGATTTTAGGTGTTTTGAATGTTTTCCTAATCAAATTAAGATATGGAGCTTTTAAATTGAAGTCTTTTTTTTTTTTTTTTTTTCAGAATTTCTCTTATTAAAGTAGTTCTCTTTGTGGATTCAAGCATTTGGGTCCTATTCAGTCCATTTCAATGCACTTCAATTCACATATTTGGGTTGAAATTACATATTTTAAATCAAAATTTATATATATATATATATATATATATCTCTCTCTCAAACTCTTTCCAAATTCTACTAAATTTTAGCAATTTATGGGGTGTTTGGATTGCCAATTTCCATAACTCATAACTCTATTTCCATAACTCATAACTCAAAAATGGTGGGACCCATAACTCAAACTCTGTTTGGATTCAAATTACTCTATTTCCATAACTCTATTTCCATCACTCAATTCTCTGATTTTTGAGTTATGAGTTATGGAAACTGAAAACACATTTTAGTTGTTTTCAGTTTCCATTACTCAGTTTCTATGGCATTTCCGTAAATAACACTACATACCTGGTCCCACAGTCAGAGCGTTGTCTCCTTTTCACTGCTTTTGATGCTCTCATCAACGGTTCTCTTTCCCTTTCCTGTTAGTAGAGCTCTCTCATCTCTCAGACCTTTCTTCTCATCGCAGAGCTTAGTGAAACCACAAGCTCAACGGAACCCTTGCTGCCTTCACCTCCGGACGCTTTTTGCACCGATCCGAGCTACGGCAACCCGCGTCGCCATCTCACGGTCAGGCAATGCGTCACGCGCCAACCAGTACCGATCTCCCCGACCTCTGTCTCAGCATTTTTCACAGAAATCCGAAGGTATTAGCTAAGTTGTTGGTCGTAGCCCATCCTTTTTCGCATCTGATTTAACAGTTTGGTTCTCTGCTTTTTTTTTTCTTTTGTTTTTCTTTGTTTGATGTTTGGGTTTTCCCATCTGATTTAACTGTATCAATCTCCGTGGTGATGGGTTTTCAACCCTGTGGTGATGGGTTTTCAACCCTTTGGTGATGAAAGTTTGCTTCTCCGTTTTATTTTCTTTGTTTGAATTTTTTTTTCGTTGTTTGATGTAAGGCTTATATGTGAACTGAATATAAACTTTTTTTTTTGGCAGTATTCTATTTATCAATCTAATCAAAATCCATGATTGCAAATTTAATAATGTTTGGTTCCATTCTAGTTTGTGCTTTTTTGGAAATTACCCACTTGCATTAAAACCCAGATTCATTTATTCATTGTTGTTGTTGATTTTCTGCGCGATTGGTGGGCTAAGATTTTTGTGCACATTTCAGATTTTTGTGCACATTTCAGTTATTGTTGTTGTTCATTTATTCAGTTATTCATTTGTTCATTTATTCAGTTATTCATTTATTCATTGTTGTTGTTGATTTTATGCGCTATTGGATTTGTTTGTTTTTCATCAATCTAATCAAAACCAATGATTGCTTATTTAATGATGCTCGGTTTCATTCTACTTTATGCTATTTAGGAAATTACCCACTTGCATTAAAACCCAGATCATCTTTTATTTTTCTCATTTGTTTATTATTATTGATTTTCTGTTTGATTTGTGGACTAAGATTTTTATACAGACTTCAATTTACCAGCTAATATTCTTTTTTGCAAAAAAAGATCACATTGTTATGCAAATTTCAGTTACTAGAACTCTAGAAGCTGATATTTATATATGCACTATTGAATTAGTATTTTGTTAATCAATCTAATCAAAACCCAGTATGACTTATTTAATGATGCTCGGTTTCATTGTACTTTATCCAAACTAGGAAATCACCCTCTTGCACTAAAACCCAGACTATCTTTTATTTATTTATTCATTAGTATTATTATTGATTTTCTGCGTGATTTTTGGACTAAGATTTTTATACAAATTTGAGTTAGTAGAAGCTGATATTGCAAAGCCTGTTTAACTAGCCCATCACTCTACATGCCTCCTGAATGAATGTTTGTACATGCCTTCAACTCCTATCACTCATTAGCCTTTGGTTCAGCAATTGAATAGAGCAAGTGTCGTTTTTTTTTTTTTTTTTTGTGTTGTGGGTCTTATGCATCATATAATGTTAATTTATTTATAGCAGTCATTTCTTTATTTCTTTTAACTCTATCTATCTCACATATACATAGACATAAATATATCAGTTATGACTACTGTCCAAGCATGACTAATAACATGTTTTTTTCATCACTCATAATCAACTACACTGAATAATTATAAAAATAATGTAAAATTGGTTTTCGTCCTAGATTTTTCAAATGGACAAGACCCTCTCCACTTCAAAGTGATACCAAATATGTGAGTCGTGATAAGGATTACATAATGAAATATCATTTGTATATATAGTTCTTTGTTTTTATCACATAATGAAAGATGTTAAGGATTTTCAAAGTTTCAATTTTAAATCGTGTGTTGTGCTGTACTGTAAATGGAGGATGAATGTTTCACTAATGATTATCTGTCATGAGCTTACCACGTGAGTTATTTGAAATAGATGGCACATGAATCACAAGAGATCCAAGATGACAAAATGTGGCCTTCCCATGTAGAACATATTTTTATTGAGATCATGTTAGAGGAACAACTTAAGGGAAACTTGCCAAATGGTGTGTTCAAGGGTCCTACATGGGCATCAATTACAGCTGAACTTAACCAAAGGACCAAGAAAGACTTTCTCTCTAAGCAAGTTCAACAGAAGCACAATAGGCTCCGACTCAAACAACGCAAGTGGAGCCAGTTGCTAAGACACACAGGGTTGGGGTGGGACGAGCAGACCCAAACAGTGACTTGTACTGACGAGGTCTGGGAGAATGTGATTGGGGTATGTTTACTGTTGTTATATCTTATATAACTTATTGCAATTATTTATTTATGCAATTTGCCTCGGAGTTGGTAATATATGAATTGTTGCGTTAATAGATTTGTTCCATGTGAAAGTTTTTTTAAGATTATAATTATTATGGCACGAACTTTTGGTATAACTTTGATGTAATGGATTATGAGTGATTGTCTATTGCTTTTACATAAACTCTTACTACCGACATATGAGATAGTTTTTTTGGTTAGTAATCATCGTTGGGCCTAATATGAGTAGCCGAGATACCCCATAGAATTGGTTTTGTAGTTTTGTTTGTCAGTGGGATAGTGTGTGGCTTTCGATCAATTAAATAAGGTGGGAAATTTTAAATCTATCCAAAAGAGCAAAATATAAAAAAATGATATTTGCCTTGAGAATCCATCGTAGTGAACCCTGTTAGCCCCGTGAACCCTCTAAAAGCCTTGACAGACTTAGGTGATGGCCAAGATTGCATAGCCATAGTTTTTTTAGGATCAGCCTTAACACTTGCCTCTTTTAGCATATAACTGGTGCTTAATTAATACCTCTAACACAGTCCTCAAATGATCCAAATGGAAAGTGATACTCTTACTAAAAATAGTAAGAGGACATAAAAACTTGTTGATGCATGGGAGTATTGTAGTATGTGAAATGTTGAGTAGCTTTATAAATCCAGCCTGATGGATCATTTCCTTGAAACCCTGGAAAATCTAACTTCAATGGCTTCTGGGTAGTTACTTTCGCATTCTCAGTGACAGTAGGGCTTCCGATGTTGGATTGCGATTTGCTCTCATCAAGTCTTTTCATAAATTGTGTTCTGGCATACAATTGCTAATTCATTTTGAGAAGAGTCTGATCATGAATGTCAATCTTGATCATAAGGGCGGCAATCTTTTCATTGTTAACCATAGCTGATCTAGTTTCTGACATGGTAGCAGAAAAGTTGCTCTGATACCAATTGTTAAGAACCTGCTAAGGATCTTAAGATTTAGTGAATTTGCTGGTTCTTCGAGGGAACCAGGCCTCCTAAGAAGATGGGAACAAAAATAGAGAAGAGATAGAATGTATAAGGAAACAATAGAACAAAGAACTGAATTCTCACTGATGACTCTACAATTTCAATTACCCACTCCTTATACAATTCCTGACAGCTATGTAACTAACTGTAACAGTCTGTAACTAACAACTAACAGTACAACTGTAACTAACAACTAGTAATACAATTTGACACAATGGAACACATCACAGCTGTACAGTGGCTAGATAGAGTCTTGACAATTTGTTGGCAAAGTTCTGCCTCCTTTGCTGACCTTTTTGCAAAAAAAAAAAAAAAAATTGTTGAGAAGAATATACTCCTATGGAGCTAAAGCTCCAGTTGTTTCCAATTGATGATGGCACTTGGAAAATGGTGAGATTAAAAAAAATCTTTAATTTTTTTGATAGTGAGATTAAAAAAAAAAACTTACGAGTGTAGTATGAGATTTTAGTAGCATAATTGTGTTTAATAGATAAAACTAAATTTATTGCTTTTCATATGTTCAACTTTTCACAACATAATCCTCACATGAAGCTTATTTTGTGTGTGTATATTGTTACTTTTTAATTGTCTTGGTTGTTTGTAGTTCTTTTGGGCACTAATATATATTTTACTGTGAATGATACTTTGATGAACGTTTTCTTTCATTCTTTTCATTTTATTGTTATTTATTTTTTAGTGTGCTAATGTTTCCAAGGACATTGCAGCAAAACAAAGGTGTAGCTAACTTAAGGAAACAAGGATGCCCAGACTACCCATCACTGCAGCAGTTGTTCGCCCCTAGTACTGCGACTGAGAACCTGCAAATCTCCTCAAACACTCCTCCCCTGAATAGTGACGAGGAGCGTGCCCTAGAGGAAGAGCTTGCCAATGCCAATGCCAATGCCAATTCAAGTGCACCCACCCATCTGGATGATGACTGCTACACCCCTAACTTTGAGAGTTTCCCGCAAACTGTGGATGATGTTGAGGTTCAGGAGGTAACCCAACGGGCGGGAAAACGTCCTGTGCAAGATGCAAGTGGCAAGGGTAAGAAGGTCTCGAAGAAGTCGGATAGGGTAAGTGAAATGACTATGGCCCTAAGGGAATACACTGCACTGACGAAGGATAGGGATAGTGGTAAACTCGGTAGGAGTAGCGGTTCATCCGACCAATTCGCTCAATCCGGCATAGGGGGTGATCCTTGTTCACTTGGCAAGGCAATGGAGGTGCTGAATTCGTATCCAGATCTTAGTAACAAGGCCTATATCAAGATGTCAAAGGTTTTGCAGCAAAAGGATAATAGGGTAGTGTTTATGTGTATGCCGGAGCATAGGAGGAAGTCTTGGATTGAGGACATTCTAAACTCGGAGGAGGATTGAGACACTCATGTATTGCATTAAGTCTAACCTATTTGGTTTTTATGTACTATGGACCGATTCGTTCCGTTCTATTTACTTGTTTTTGTGTTGTATGGATAATTATAAGGTTTATGTTATGTATGGATAATTATAAGGACTTGGATTTTGGGTTTGTTGATTTGTATACGCTTATGATGGTGAATGTTGAATTAGGTGTTTATATTATACACCTATATTATTTATGTACTTGTAATTATTTTTTGTTATTGTCTTATTATAATCTATGGTTAATGTTATTAGTAGGACTATTTGATAGGTTTCCATTTCCTATGTTGATGGTCTCATCACTTTGTTGGATTACATATGTACTTTTATATCTCTTTATGCCAAACAGTGTTGAATATTGCATTTGTGCTAATGTGTAGGTTACTTATGGCATCCGGAAATGAGTGGTGGCGAGAGATCCAAGAGTATGACTTCGATGATGCATACTTCAACAACGTTGGTTCCAGCAATGACTGTGAAGATAATGATGATGACTGGACCGATTCGGAGTCCAAACATGAAGAAGAAGCAGAGTTTAACTTAGTGAATCCAATAGTTGGGGAGATGTATGTGTACATGCAGCGGCATTATGATAAATAACCAATGCGAACAAGTGCATTGACCGGCAAGGCGTATATGGACGAGGTCACTGAAGGTAATCTAGCTAAGTGTTACGAGATGTTCCGCATGACACCTGAATTACTGTTACATTTAGTGGACGAATTGACTGAACATGGTTACTTGAGGGACGGACGTGGTAGGGTGAATGCCATTGAGTCCGTGGCCATGTTATTGTACATACTTGGACACAACACCCGCTTTAGATGTGTTGCAGACAGGTTTCAGCACTTAACAGAAACCGTGTGCCGGCATTTTTGTCAAGTGTTGCGGGCTGTATGTTACTACGCGAAGCATTTAATTAAACCTGATCAGAATGTCACCGGCCTCCCTGAACATCTTCAAGTGAACAAGTATTGGCCATGGTTTGAGGTACAAAACGAAGCTTACTTAACTCACTTTGTATAAAAGTAACTTTAATATCATATTTGATTTGTGCTTGCTAAGATAAACCCTAGCTTTCATGTGTAGAGATGCGTAGGAGCAATTGATGGAACGCACGTGAGTGCCCGACCTCCTGCGAATGCGACTCAAGCATACAGGGACCGCAAGAGCCTTATAACAACTAATGTGTTGTGTGTGTGTGACATGGACAGTTCACATATGTCCATTCTGGGTGGGAGGGCAGTGCGAATGACTCGAGGGTTTTCGAGGAAGCGATCCAAGACAGGACCCATGGATTCCCATGGCCACCAACAGGTACTATACATTACTGTGACTTTAATTAAAATTATTTTATTCTCCACGT
Source organism: Castanopsis chinensis (assembly GCA_032878915.1). Taxonomy (NCBI): domain Eukaryota; kingdom Viridiplantae; phylum Streptophyta; class Magnoliopsida; order Fagales; family Fagaceae; genus Castanopsis; species Castanopsis chinensis. The sequence continues at coordinate 11,398,055 of JAVQMG010000105.1, forward strand.
CTAAGTAGGATGTTTATGAACAACTTAATTACGTGCGGCCTGATTGTGTGTGTGTGTAGGGTCGTACTACTTGGTGGATTCAGGTCTACCAATTGGCACTAGTTTTCTCCCCCCTCACAACTCAACTCGGTACCATGCACAGGAATTCCGCTCACACGGTAGACGGATAACATCAAAGAAAGAGTTGTACAACTACAGGAACTCATCCTTGCGAATGGTTATTGAGCGGTCTTTTGGAGTGCTGAAGGCCCGTTTCCCCATTCTGGATTTAATGCCAAACTTGAAGCCAAGTAGGCAGCGTTACGTGATTATTGTGTGCTGTGCTCTACACAATTTCATACGCATCAACAATCGGACTGATGAATTGTTCAGAACAATAGGGGAGAGTGTTGGCAAAGGTAGTGCGACCAATAGCGATGGCAGTGGTGATGTTGGAGCATCAACAAGCGAAGCGACCCAAAGGCATGTAGTAGAAATGTCAAGTGCATCGAAGAGAGCGATGGACCAATTTAGGGACAATATCACTGACACAATGTGGGATGATTATGTTGCCCGAGGCAATGTGAGATGATTATTAGCTGTGGATTGGAAGAAAAGACTGAATGGGGAAAAGAGGTAAGTATATCAATACACAACCTAGCATTAGGCATTAATAATTTCTTATTTTCTTTTTAATAAGCTAGATTGGCTCACAAATTCTTTATTTGACAACCAAAAAACTTTATCAATTGAGATAATTGAGATGATTTATTGCCTTCCAAATTCAAATATGTAAATGACACTCATCCTTAAATCTTCATAACAATTACTGACATATAATGGTGGACATCCTTATAACAAACAATGAATATAATTAAGTATAACTTGGTCTCGAAAAGAAGCTATATATTGGTCTATCTTTTTATGAACTACAGAATTAATGGCCGGTTGTAGTTTTTTCTCTTATAACATGTAAACTTTACATTAATCAAGTTAGAGAACAAAAAAAAAGTAGTAAACAATAAATTGCCGACATGCAATGCATGGGCAAATCATTTTAATGGTTATCGTGAGCACACCACTACAGTGGCACCGTCTTTTTGCTTCGACATGTTTTTATGTGCCTTTACCTTCCCCAACACCATTATCACACTCTAAACACATCCTTATATCTTAAACTTTTTACTTCACCTCTCAACTTAATAGTTAATACCTCACCACGTGCTTAAACTAGATCAGTTTTTCACTTTTTTTGTTTAGCGACACTACTATAGTAATATGTGAAAATTATTCTAAGTTCTAACAACTCTTATATTTTCGGAATAGAGTTTCATTTGAACTGTGGTATATCTATATATATTGGATAAATCCCTAGTGGCTGCGTCCATGGCTCCAATCATCAGAAGACTGATTTCTTCACCTCTTTTTTCCAACTTGCTAAATCATAAACCCTCTACTTTGCTCGCTCCACTTTCTGTTCGTTCCTTCAGCACCAACCTTTGGACTTTGTTCGATTCCAGCGATGAACTCTGCTCTATCAATTGTCATGGCGGTTCAATGACTCGCACCGACAAGTTCCACGCTCGTCGTGGTATTATTCATATTTCACCATCTTTCTCTTATATATATATATATATATATATATATTCTGTTTACAGTTTAATTCAAGCCTATGGGTTTTACTTTTACAGGTACACATGATCAGATAACAGAGTATCCATGGCAACTGGAAGGGCCACAAGGGACATATGAGGCAAAGAAAGTTGAAGACGGTTTGTTTGTTCGGGTAGACATGCCCGGCATAGGTAAGAGTGAGGTTAAGATCAATGTGGAAGAAGATAGCTTGGTTATAAAAGGAGAAGGTCTTAAACAATCAGAGCACGAGAGTAGTGGCAGGACCTATGTTGGAAGCATTGATCTCTGCCCCAATTTCTTCACGTTGGATGAGGCAAAGGCTCAGATGCGTAATGGGATTCTAAGGTTGATCATTCCCAAGATGAAGGATGGTCAAAAAGAGTCCAAGACTGTTTCACAGATCAGGGTAGAGTGACCACTAATTGATTAACTGATCATTGATATTTGTTTGCTTCTTTCATGGCCTGCCTCTCCCTTTTCCCTTATTAGATTTTGTTGCTTCCGGTGTTAAAAGTTTTTTAATATGTAGTACTAGTTGATTTGATGGTATTAGTGGCCATTGGCACAAATGTTGATGAAATTTTTTTGAATGGTAAGCAGTTGTTGATATCTGTGGCGATTAGTATGACAATTTATGACATACTCGCGGTTTTTCCTTTCATTCTAGCACATAACAATCTTCATAATTACTCTTGTATATATATTTTTAATCAAATTACTGTTTATTGAATCTTTTGTTGTGGACTCCACAGTCTGGTTTGTGAGTCATTTTGGGAGTGATTTGTGATGTGGGCTCATCTTACATATGTTAAGGTAGTGATTTATTTTGGTGCTTCCATCACTTTTGTTTAGCAACACTAATATAATATGTACATCTTCCATTGTATTTCACCCAAACCAATTATCTGAAAAGTAATTAGTGAGTGGTGATTTTATTCAGGTCAGGTGGCAATCCTATGCTGAAATGCGGATCTTCGAGAAAAGGTGGGCTAATGCATCGAAGGAGGACAATTGTTGGATTGATCCTTATCAATGATCAGTGAACCAAAGTACCCATTGATTTGATTTATAGAGAACCTTCATCCAAGCAAGGTGCAAGGTTGACACCCGTTCTAATACAAAGCCATAGAAGTTATACAGATTACCATGCATACAATTTTGCCGCAATGCAAAAGAAATAGCTGATGTCTTATACTCTTTTTGGTCTTACACAAGGAGCTTGTGATGCAGTATAGCCGGCTTTTGTATCTCATAGATTTTGCCCTGGCCAGGTTTTTTGTATTATTTATTTAGCAAAATGTTATAGAAAATAATTTTCCCTTACAACCTGGGAGATCCCTGACACTTGGAACATTTTTTGTAAAGGTTGTTGATAATTTTTTCTAATGCAAAGTAAATATTTTTCCCCCTCAATTTCAGTGTCTTTTTTCTCTTGCCTTGGTGGCTGAAACCTGTTTTATAGGTGGGTAATTCATGCTTCTTAGCTGTTGATGTTAGGTTTTGATTCTAGCTTATGCTAATCAAAACACCAAAAGAAAGTTCTCCAAGAATCCCCTTTTCCCTGTCTTTAGTCTGATATTAAGATTATAATCCAATATTAACAGTGTATTTGGCTTGAAGAGTGCCTCATATTGATGTACACTTCTGAATTTATTGCAAAATATTTGCTCTTTGGCACAGCATCAGGTGTAATCACAGTGACCATGGACTCATTTTTCAAGTGAAAAAAAAATAATTATATATATATATATATATCAGTGTAGTGGAAACAAACACATCTTATGGAGAACTTATAAGTGAATGGTCAATTGACAATATGAATTTCGAAGGATTTATACTAACCCACTACATTACAAATCTATAGATTTAGATTTTGGGATTAATTACACTCCCCTTGGCCCCCCCCCCCTTTTTTTTATTATAAATAAATATGTATTTTATTGAACAGGATTACTTCATGTACAAGAATGAACACAAAGAAAACTAAAGAATTACAAAGGTTTTGTACAAAAAAAATATATATATCTTTTTTTTGGGGCAAAAATTGAAATAATGAGCACAAGCTTAAAGGGTAAATTGGGTGGGTTGAGTAGTGGAGTTTGCAGGTATATAAAAATCAGCTAAACTTGGAGGTCTCTACTTAGTTGAGGGACCAAATTAAGTGCTACCAAAGTGTATCGACCAAATTGACAATAATCCTAAAATGTAGAGACAAATTAAGTGCTTGGAAAAATACTATACATATTTGAAGAAATATGTATAGTATTTTTTTTGGTACGTTACCCAAATAAAACTAAAAATTGTTAAAATTGTGTACGTTCCACGTACTCGAAATGACAAATGTATTAGAAGTACATAATATGTTATATCTAGCTCCTCAAACTACCGGGAAAAAAAACAAAAAAAAAAAAGCTAGCCTACATTACACACATGTCCGTCAATGGGTCATGGCAGACGCAGTTGCGTATGACCATGGCCCCCAAAAACAGTAGAGTATACAAAATAAACCCCGAGTATAGTCCAAGACAAAAATAAAGCTAGCCTATACTTGTAGACTTTCTCTTCAGCCATCTGGAGTGCGAGCCTAGTTTTTTCAGCCTTGCGCTTTGCTATCCTTAGGAGCTCTAGTGCTTCTGCTTCCCTTGCATGAGCCTCATCCCTCTCATTTCTTGCAGCTACAGCCTCGGCCTTATATCTTGTAAACCTTTCATGGACAGGTGGTGCTGTTGCACGGCCACGTGGGCATGTGTTCTTGTCCAACCATTTAAAGAACGTACACGCCTGATCGGAGTCCTGCAGACAACATTGAAGGCATATATAAGATGGTCAGCAAAGAAAGTGAGAAAATGACAAGTCAAATATGTAATGACAATAAAATCATGTAATACTAACCGGCGACCACTGCTGACATCCATAGAACCTCCTACCGAAATTACGGATAGATAGGGAGGTCCTTTCCACACACCGATCCATATCACACATATGGCCGCTAGAAGCGGACTCAAAAGTTGTGGTAGATGACATTCCACTGTGCTGAGTAAATAAAACTCATGCAATATGTCCAATATGAAAGATATTTTAATGTTATACGCATGGCTAGTTATGGATAAAAGAACTCTAACATTAGGGAAATGGATCTCTTTTGTCCCCAAATGGATCTCTTTTGTCCCTTTTATACCCTGAACAAGGTTTCCTGAAAGCCAAAAGGGTTTAAGAAACCTTGGATAAATAGCACACACTAACATAGCCCTATGACATCTTGGGACATCAAGAACATGCAAAATAATCAAATTAGAAAATGGAAGTTCTTTTTAATGCATCATTTGATTCGACTTCATAACAGATTCATTCCTCCATTTGCATCAAATATTGTAGCATCAGTAAAGAGACATAGAAACTGCACAACACAGCATAAGAAAGAGAGACACAAACTACACTAGAAATGAAAATTTTGAGTTTTGTTTGTTTTTTGTTGAGGAAAACAGTAGTAAGGAATATAATCGTAAGAATATTATTGTAGCATCAGTAAAGGGACATGGAAACTGCACAACACATCATAAGGAAGAGAAGCGCAAACTATACTAGGAAAATAAATTTTGAGTTTTCTTTTTTGCTGAGGAAAACAGTAGCAAGGAACATAATCTTAAGAATATTATTGTAGCATCAGTAAAGGGACATGGAAACTGCACAACACAGCATAAGGAAGAGAGGCTTAAACTACACTAAAAAGGAAATTTTCGAGTTTTTATTTTTATTTTTTTTCTTGAGGAAAACGGTAGTAAGGAACATAATCTAAAGAATATTCTGCCACTTTTTTGCCACACTCCTCAGTCACCTTGATATTTTACTGATTTCTGCTCCAAAAAAACAAAAGGCCACTAGCATTTTGAAAAGCATTAAACCAATTCTTGTAAATGAAAAGGATCTTCATCACATCTAAAATAAATCAAACCGATTTCACATCATCAGTAGAGATTAACATCTACCTCCAGGGTCCTAACACAATGAAATGCCTTCAAATGCTAACATAAAAATAAAAATAAAAATTACGGGACATCTAAATACACAATAAAAGTTCATTTAGATTTATTAGAATGTTACAAATATGCATGTTTTGTAAAGCACGGAAAACTAATTTTTGTAGCAAATAATTAGAGCTATAAATACAGGGATATAATTTGCCTGAGAACATTTTCTGAAAAAAAAAAAAAAAAAAATCGGTTTCCTTAAGGTTTAGGACATGGGCTTTTCACCAAATGTCATACCTATAGAAAAAATATACACCTCTCCAACTAACAAAGAAAAAAGCTAAATTTGACCATAGTGCCACTGAAAATTAGGATCTCTATGGCCTCCAATCTCCATCTAGTCCTATATTAATCAATTTGAGAGCACAATAATATCATATAAACAAGATATACACCAAAACAAAAGTGGTCCTTTATTATTTTCTGATCGACCAAACAACAGGGAGAAACAAAGGCAAACAGAGTTCAAGCTAAAACCTAACATTTTTCTCAAAACCCAAATGCGAAACACACAAATCAGATAAATAAATAAAGTGAGAGAGTACAGAAAGCTAAAAGGTAGCACCGTCTTGGGTCGGCGGAGATCGTCCGTGACAAGATGGGGAAATGGGTCATGTTGCTCGTCGGCGCCGCTAGGTCACGACAGAGGAGATCGCGCCGCTGTACACGTCAGACTCGATGGGTGTTGTTCACCGGTGACAGTCCTCACGAGGCGAGGGAGCTTGAGAAATTTTTCTGGGTTTGGGTGTGTGCTTTGGGAGAGTGACAGGGCTGAAGGGGGAAGGGGAAATGAGAAAAAAGAAGGCTAATGGGGCTAAAATAGGGCTGGCGGGTAACAAAACATCTTCCTCTGAGCAAGTGACAGACGTGGGACCCATAAATAGTGTGAAAAATATGAGTGATGAAAATTGAGTGATGGTGTTAAATGGGTATAATATTTTTAAATGATGAGTGATGAGTGATGAGTGATGAGTGATGAGTGATGAGTGATGAGTGATGAGTGATGAGTGATGAGTGATGAGTGATGGAAATTGAGTGAGCAAATTTTTTTATCCAAACAGGGCCTTAATCTTAGATTTGTTCTATTGAATCCAAACTCATTTCAAACTCATCTATTTATTTATTTTATTTTACTTTAAAAATAGAACTTAACATTATTTAGAGAACTAGCATTAATACTTTCTATAAAAAATAAAAAAAAGTTATTTTGATACATTAAAAAGTTATTTTATTTATTTTAACACATCATTTTACAATACACCTTACATTAGACCTTCTATTCTTTTACCACTTTATTTAAATATTCTTTTTTGTTCACAGAGAGAGAGAGAGAGAGAGAGAGAGAGAGAGAGAGAGTATTTGAGTAATGTAATAGTGCAACCTAACAGAACAGAGAGAAATGTGTGAATAAAAAATTGCTAAAATAAAAATTGCACATTTGGCCTTATAGTGCTATTGTTAGAATTTTACTGTAGCAAATGTCAAATTTATTTGGCATTTGACACATTCCATGAGGTATGGTTTTTGGTGTTTTGTGTGCCAAATGCTAAAAATTTTACATTTGGTTTAAGTACTACTAATGCTCTAACTACTATTACGTCACATTCAAACCTTAGAGCCACTGTATTTAGTCCTTAGGCATGGCAAATATCGAGTAATATTAATCTATAAATATTTGTCTAACATTCTATGATTATGTCTACCATATATATTAGCATTTGTAATATTTAAACTATCTAATAATAATAAGGCAAAAATGCAAAATTCACTCCCTAAGTTTCACCGAAATTCATTTTAGGGTTCTAACTTTACTTTTATTCAATTAAGTCCTCTAAGTTTTAAATATATTCAATTTATGTCTTCAATTAATTGCTGTTGGATAATTGCCGATAGTAAACATTATTTATTTATTTATTTATTTTGGTCTTTTTACCTAAAAAATATGATAAAAATATTTTTCTAAAAAAAAACACATAAGAAAAAATAAAAATAAAAATAAAAAATTGCCTTTAGCTGTTACACAAATTCAAGAACATTGGTTCACAATTTTCAATTCAATTCAATGGGCTACAACATCACTATTTTAAGGTTAGTTTGAGTTAAGCCCAACTGTTGAAGGATTAATCCAAGGCTCAAACCCCTACCCCAACACAAATAATTCAAGATTAAACATCTTAGCCCAATCCGGTTAGATCTCAATTACCTCCACAAACAATTGAATCAACAAACCAATATTCTAACCATTTGTTTACCTAGAGACATCCCTAGCTAGATCATTATCAAGCCCACCATTTAACTTAACACATAGCCTATTCCCTAATCCTCGTAACAATTTGGATCCAAACCCATTTCCTAGTCCACCATATAATCCATACCCAAATACATGAGATATCCAGTCTTAAAGTCTGCTAAGCATGAACCCAGGATTGAACTGCCTTATGGAAACTATGGTTACCATCCAAATCCAACTGAGGAAGACATCCATTTCATAATCCAACCTCCCAACAACAAAGACCCACAAATCATGGTTATTGCTCCCATACTATTTCTGAAAAGCATGAGGAGGAAGTCAACCCTATTCTATGCCAATCTCTATATGACACTGAAAAGAAGCAAATAGAACGAATGGAGAATATGGAACAAATGGTGAGAAGGCCCAAAGATTTAATAAGGATGTAGACCAACAAAGTCTATCCCTATTCTCAAATGCTCGTGTGCTCCAAACTCCAATGTTCAAAATATATTTTCCGTAAGTTTGACAGAAGGGATTGTCAAACATCCCGTTTGAAGATGTATGTGAGAGCTCTTTAGCCATTAGGGGCCAATGAAGAGTTGCTAGGCAATATCACCACACTATTGAGGTTAATATTACTCGAATGGCCTAGAGACTACTAAACCACATACAAAGGAAACCTTTTCAACTTTCATTAGTAGATGGAGAACAAAGGCTGCCAAATGACTATAAGACCTTATGAAGAAGAACAAATTCTGATGATTGTAAATAATCTTCTACCCAATTATCAAGCATATATTTGCCCATTACTTTGCCTCACTCCAAAGCATTACTCGTAGTTAGCACACAGGTGAAGGATGTCATTAGCAATGATATACTAAACAATAAAGAAGCTCTTAGATTCTAAAGGTTCCAACAAGATGTCTCCTGAAGTAATCAACATCAACAAATTAGCACAATCATACTAGATCATTTTATCTAGTTCACCGAGGATTTCCATGAGCTTTATATGCCTCAAAGAAAGGTCTTTCAGAAACTTAAAGATTAAGACTTGAAAATGTGGACTAAATTGACCGAAGTAGACTGAATGGACAAAATGAGATATAATTGGGTTGATTTGGACCGAATGGATCAAAGCAAACTGTAATGGACAAATTGGACCTAAATGAACCGAAATGCTACCTTGATCTGGCTCAACAAGAGCATAAAAACAATAAATGTCACATTTCAACTTTTAAATATTATATATAGATAACTCTAAAAAGCCTGCCTCTCAATTGTATGAAGTCTGGTATAACAAGCCTTTATATGTGACCCAAATAGTGTTTAGTAAAACACAACCGACTTCCAATAAAATGCTCAAGAAAACACTAATTTCCTAATCGATCAACAGTCAATCAAGATTATAGAATCTTCTTCTATCTTATTATTTTGAGATGCTATTCTCGATCAATCAAGAGTGTGTCGAGCCTCGATCAAAGGTTAGTTGAGATTACAAAAATTGTCCTCTCTTAAGCTGAATCTTGAACACTTAATCTTGTACTTGTTATTCAACATGACAACGCAAATAGTATTTTCACATAATGGAATTTTCCACGGCTGAAACCTAACATTAACTTTGGAAGATATGAGGACAAGAAATTAGGAATACATCTACATAGAGCTTGCAAAGCAATATTGGTACAATACTATGGTTACAATATTACTCAAAGGGACCTAAAGACTACCGAACAAGATACACATGAGACATTTTTAGCTTTCATTGGTAGATGGAGGGCAGACTACCTAAATGAATGTAAGAGCTAGTGAAAAAGAACAAATTCAGATGATTATAAAGAAACTTCTGCCCAGTTATCACAATCATCTATTTTCCCATTATTGTCCAAAAATAAAAAAATAATGATAATAATAATTGCAGTGGGCATGCAAGTGGAGGATTCCATCAACAGTGGTATGCTTAAAAATAAAGAAGCTCCTAAATCCAAAAGGATGCAAACTAGTGGTTCCAATAGCAAGTTCCTTGAAGTTTCCAATATCAACAAACCACCGCCATGTTAGAGCACTTATAATCTAGTTCACGGAGAAGATCATAGTTTTCTTTGTCTCTCTCTTTAGCATTTTGAGTATCATGTACATATTAAAGTTATCTGAATTCATAAGTTGGGTTGGTAGGTTTGTGTTCTTTTGATGCAGGACCATGGTTTTGTATGATATATTTCCTAGTTTCAAAAAATGCCCAAGAGCTTTCTTGCTCCATGCGACCATGCGACTCAATTCTTGGTTTTGTACATTTTGATCTTCAGTCAATCTGTTAACTTCCAATTAACTATTTGGCATCCTTTAAATCTTTGTTTTGTGCATTGTTGGTACTATTGGAAATTTACTGAAGACTTCTTTCCAATGAAATCAAGTTTGCATGATTTGAACTTCTATGCAGATGACTCTCACAAGCAGGCAATCTTCCCACTTTCAGCCATTTGGATCGTGACCTTCCCAATCCCGGTTTTGCTCAAATTAGGTGTCTAAGGAAATCTTGCAATGTCAATTTTTTTGACCTTATCTATTTTGTTTCTTTTGGCTTCCTATTTGATTAGTTACAAGCCCATGGAAGTGGTACCTTAAACCTTTTTCAAGAAAAAAAATCCCACTTTCCACTTCTTTGTGAGTTCAAGCATATATTGTGAAATTTCATAACCGACCCCTCAAATTAAAGCTTGTGCAATACTCTTCCCAACATCTTCTCATTTGCCCAAATCCTACAATGTTTGACCCTAATTTGACCATGGTCAAACTAAGGTTGAACTTATCTTACACTAGTTTAAAATGTAGTATTGGCTAAATTATCCACTTGTTTTTAAGATATCTTGCTCAAATTTAAAGCTAATTTTGATGCATGAACAATCAAAATAAATGAAATTTCAACCCTTGCAAGATAAACTCATATTTACTTTGATCAGATGGTCTAGTGTTTAAATAAACCAGATCAAAGTTAATATTTTTTAGTACTTTCATGAAAATTTTTTATTTTACATCTATCCAGTGTGCAATTTTTTGGCTAACTTAATCTCAAAAGTCTTATAATTTAATTGGTGCCTCCAAATATTTCAAATAAGACATCTTATCAAAGTGTTTGTCCAACTTGATTTCTACCAACTTTGAGTACCACCAAAGGTAAAACAATAATTTTTGAGGTACTAATGTTGCATTTGAATCAATAATTAAAGGACAAAATATATTGAAGAGTCTATCTAATCTAAATAACATTCATTTTGACTAGCATTAACTTTTCTCTTAAAGGAGACTAGAAAGAAAGAAATAGAATAGGAGAATGGTTGATGCAGAAACATTAGCCAATTGTGGGCGATGAAGAGTCTAAAATCCATATGCAAAACATTTCAACTTTCATTGAAATGGACTAAATGAAACAAAGTGGACTAAATAGACCAAATTGGACCAAAATAATAGAAATGGACCAAACGAATTGAAGTGTACCGAATTGACAGGGTGGACCGAATCGACATGATGAACCGGAGTGGACTGAAATCCTATGCTGGTGTGGCTTTCCAAGGAAAAAGCATTTTGTATTAAATGATACCACATCATTCGTATCAAAGTCTAATAAAAGAGAGACATGTATACAACAATAAATATCCACTAAAACATGTCTTTCAATTGTTAGTGGGGTACCCGGATTCAGGGTGTGCTTTCTCATGAAAACTCAATAGGACAAGGAGGGTTTTGTGAAACTGTATGACAACTTGCCTTATCTAAATCGAATTATTGTGAAGTACATGAATTCAGGAGGTGGATTGGACCTAATTTGGAAGAACGATGTACAGATGGAGGTAATAAATTTTTACAGCTAATCATATATTGGCTAAAGTGAAGGAGATTGATGGTTTTTAATGGTTCTTAACATGTTTTTATGGCTGGCCAGAAGCAAGTCAAAAAGAGAAGTCTTGGAAACTATTGTTACATTTGAAAGCTTTTGTGGATGGGTCGTGGCTTTGCGTAGGTGATTTTAATGCATTCCTTAGTTCATTAGAAAAGCTTAGTAAACGTCCACCAATTAATGGACAGGTTGAAACATTCCGAGAGGCTTTGGATTTATGTCAATTGGAGGACTTGGGGTTTAAAGGCTATCCTTTCACATGGAATAATAAGCGACCTGGGGAGGCAAATACAAGGATCAGGCTTGATAGAGCAGTGGCCACAAAGGAATAGAGGGAGAAATTTCAATTAAGTTCAGTCACACACCTATCATCCCATGAGTCAAACCATTTGCCAATTATTCTCCAAACTAGAAGCTTCGGCCAAAACAGAATTAGGAGGAACCGAAAATTCAAATTTGAGGAGTCTTGGCTTTTGTGGGATGACTGTGAAGCTGTGATAAAGGAGGCTTGGAACCGGGCTGAGGTAGAAGATGCTAGATTGGGTTCAATAAAGGAAAAAATAAGACTTTGTGGAGAAGATTTGTTAGCTTGGGGTTCGGCCAAGACTAATCCGGATACTGAGGAGATTAAAAGCTTACGGAAACGGTTGAGAAGCTGATTGCAAAAAATGTTACACCAGAAAACGGACCGAAATTTTTGGGAGTGAGTAAGTGGCTAGATGAGCTTCTACTAAAGCAGGAGATTGATTGGGCCCAGAGATCCAGAATTCCTTGGTTAAAATATGGTGATAAGAACACAAAATTTTTTCACTCCAAAGCATCTCAGCAGAGGAGGTTAAACCATATTTAAGGGATTAGAAATGTACATAACGAATGGGTCAAGGACATGGAAGATATAGCGAAGGTGGCTTCAGATTATTTTGATAATCTATTCAGTGCAGGACCGTGTGACCAGATGGATGAATGCCTTGATGCAGTTTCTTGCAAGGTAACTCCTGTTATGCAAAATACTTTGTCTAGTGAATTTAATGCAGAAGAGATCAGAATAGCTTTGTTCCAAATGGGATCAACTAAGGCTCCTGATCTGATGGTATGAATACTTTATTTTACCAAAAATTTTGGCATATTATGGGGGGATAGTGTAATTATTGTTGTTTTGGGTTTTCTCAATTCTGGATATATGGTCCCTGAAATTAATCATACTAATATTGTCCTCATTCCTAAAGTGAAAAACCCAGAGAAAATGAGTGATTTTAGACCTATCAGCCACTATAATGTTATTTATAAAATTATTTCTAAGGTTCTAGCTAATAGACTGAAACAGATCCTTCCCCATATAATCTCTCCTACCCAAAGTGCATTTGTACCTAATTGGCTTATCACAGATAATGTTCTTGTGGCTTACGAGACTCTACATGCCATGCATAGCAAGAAAAAGGGCAAAAAGGGTTCACTAGCACTAAAGCTTGACATCAGCAAAACCTATGATAGGGTAGAGTGGCCTTTTTTGCAAGGCATTATGCAAAGGATGGGATTTCCGAAAGGGTGGATAAAAGGAGTAATGGGATGTGTGACTACACCATCATTCTTTGTGCTTAACAATGGCAAACCCTATGGTTATATTCAACCATCTAGAGGAATCCGTCAAGGAGATTCTCTTTCACCGTATTTGTTTCTTTTGTGTGCAGAAGGTTTTACTTCCTTGTTGGCAAAGGCAGAATTAGAAGGGCAAATCCATGGTGTATCCATTTGTAGAAGAGCACCAAAAATCTCTAACATGTTGTTTGCAGATGATTCCTTACCATTTTGTAGGGCAACTAATAATGAAGCTGAGGAGATTGCTAATGTTCTTCAACTTTATGCAAAGGCTTTAGGTTTAAGTATAAATTTGGAGAAATCTTCAGTGTATTTCAGTAGTAATACCCTGGGGAATAGGAAAGAAGAGATTATGGGAACTTTGGGAGTCAAAGCGATAGATGTTGTAAAAATACATGTTTGTATTGCATACAAAACATACGCAACAGAAAATATATAGATCTACTTCATTCGTAATTGTTAACATGTACTATGTAAATTTCAGAATTCAAGAACAAGAGAGCATACCTTGTTGCGGTGAAATTCAAAACCAAATATCAAAATTACTTGGGAACGCTTTTAATCTTCACTCCAATTTCACTTTACGCCCAATAAGTGTGGTCTGTCAATCAATTTCCAAGGGAGAATAATAGAATGGCTTTCACTTACATACACACCATTTCATAATAATGTCTCTTACACAAAAACTCTGTATGTTTCTCCATTTGTATCTAACTGATTATCTAATTGGGTTGGCATTTTGGGCATTTCCAATTAGGCTTTAATGTGTGGCTTGGAGTGGAATCAAAAGGGAATAAATAAGACTCTAGCTCCAATGGGCCTTAGGCTTTTCTGTCAACTCTTGACAAGTCCAAAGTTACCATTAATTATATTTAATACCACTATATAAATATAATTTCATTCTAAGCCTTATTAATAAATTATATTACAAGACTTTATTGTACATACAACCCCTTCATAAAATATTCGTAGTAATACAAAGTCATGAATGTAGACTGCTACTTTGAAGATTACTACATCTTAATCATTAAGTACCTGGTTTAATCATTTAAGTTATTCATCATATATTTATGAAATCTAATTAAAGTAGTTAGGCCTAACACTTTGAATAACCAAACCCATTAAACTTATCTCAAGAGAGTATTTTATATCTCTGTTAAGAAATTATGAATTCCGTCTTGAAAATATATGCTCCATCAACACTAAATATGGCTACCCAACATACTGAGGTTTTGATCGTGACTTTAGATCTCACTCCTGATATATCAAAGCAACCTACACTTCATGATCAGGTCCATTATTCTCTCAGGATTAAGAGTTCATGTAAATAGAAGTCGTGAAATTTATTAATTATTTGACAGTTATTAGGAGAATATTAAATCTCACAGCAGTCCAATTCAATATGTCTTAACTCTTAAAACATATCAACATATCAACTAAAAATCTTCACTTCCATGATCAAGACAAATCATTTTAGTTGATATGTTATAGTCTTCGCAGATGAAATACCTAATTTCATCATCGACTACGAATTACAATCCTGAGTTTACAAAGATCTTGTGATCTATATCTTCTGTGACTAAATCACATACTATGCATCTCATGGACTATATGACAATATCCAATATACATGTTAACATTATTTTAGATAATAATAAAACAACTTTATTAATCACAACATCAAGTCATACATAACATCATACAATAAGATTTAAAGGCATTAATCCTAACAGTGGAGAGGTTTGAGTCATATTTGAGGCTGCCTACGCTCATTGGACGTGCAAAGTACCAAACTTTCTCATTCTTAAAGGATTGAGTTTGGAAAAAATTATAGGGGTGGAAAGGCATGTACTTGTCTAGGGCTGAGAAGGAGATTCTCATCAAAGCTGTAGCTCAATCCATTCCAACATACACTATTGGAGTATTCCAACTACCAATGAAATTATGTGAGGAGCTAAATTCCATGTGTGCAAGATTCTGGTGAGGACATGTGGGGAATGAAAGGAAGATTCACTGGAGAAGTTGGGATAAACTAACAATTGCGAAGAAAGAGGGTGGAATGGGGTTTCGAGACTTGAGAACTTTTAATTTAGTTATGCTTACCAACCAAGGACGGAGATTGTTGCAAGAAAAGGAATCTCTATTCTACAAGTGCTTTTCAGTCAAGTATTTTCCTAGATCTCATTTTTTTTTTTTTTTATGCTATTGAGTCACCTAATTGTTCCTATGTGTGGAGAAGTATAATGGCAGCCCTACCCATTTTAAAGGCTGGATGTTGTTGGCGAGTTGGAGATGGGTCAACAATTAAAGTTCAATCTGATAAATGGCTCCCAAACCACCCAACAAATAGGATACTTCATTCGGCCAATGAAGATGTGGAGGATTGGTTAGTGTCTAACCTCATTGATCCGAAAATGCAATGGTGGAGAAGAGATTTTATCACAACAATTTTTCACAGAGAAGATGCTGAAGCTATTTGTTGAATCCCTCTAAGTCGAAGACGTGTTGCTGATTCAATAATTTGGCTACATTCTAGGAATGGTGGACGTTCTGCAAAGTCAGGTTATCATGTGGCAAGACAGGTTCTCAAGCACAAAGGTTGGGCAGAGAGTTCTAAAGGAAGTGATATGCAGAAGGTATGGCAAGCTTTGTGGAGGTTAAAAGTTCCAAATAAGATCAAAATTTTCGGTTGGTGAATATGCCATGGGATTCTGCCAATGTGGGTTAACTTAGCAAAAAGGAGAATTATACGTGACTGCGAGAGAGCAAGCCCTATTTGTACTCAATTTCTAGAAACATAATTACACATATTATGGGAGTGCCCTTCTACTCAAGATGTATGGGTTGGGAGTCGCATTAAACTCCAGAAATTCCACCTCGGACAACAGGATATGATTCAACATTTTCACTACTTGCTGGATAGACTTCACATAGAAGACGTAGAGCTGTTTTTGGTGCAAGCGTGGGTTGTGTGGAATTAGAGAAATAGTGTGATGCATGGAGGGACACTCAAGGATCCTGGATCGTTGAATAAGCGTGCTGTAAAGTACTTGGAGAAGTTCAAGCAAGCACAAAAGCATCTAACTATTCCAATGAGGCAGTCCAGGGGGAATGTGTGGCGTCCACCTTCTCATTCACTGTTTAAATTGAACTTTGATGCGGCAATCTTCAGGGAGTATAACAGCTCTGGATTCGGTGTTGTGATCTGGAATAAGCAAGGTGAGGTAATGGCTGCAATGGCTGCCAGAGGACCACCGGTATCATGCAATAAGGAGGCTAAGACATTGGCGTACAAAAAAGCCTTGGAATTTTTTGTTGACGCGGGTTTTTCAGAGCTAGTGGTTGAAGGAGATAATTTTAACTTCATGAGGGTAGTTTCTTCTTCAACTATGAACTTATCCTTACTTGGAAATGTGATAGCTGATATTCAGTGTCATCTTTATGGGTTAGCAAGGGTATCTATAAACTTGCCCGAAACACAAAGAAAGTTAAAGATTCATACAATAGGATCATTGATGACAAACCTAGTCGACGGGAAGGCACAACATATTCTAATAAGCTCTCATTCAGGGACGAGCCTGTGGGAGAAATACTAGGGGCGCATTCCCAATCACTTGATTTCTCGGATCAAATGGAGGCGAAATCTGAGTCAGATGAAGAGGCTGAGGATATTAGAGAAGGGTTTGCTGCAATTAGTCTCTCAAAAGAGACCAAGCAGTGTATCCAAGCTCCATGGACGAAAGCACTTATAGTGAAAGTATTTAGGAAGACAGTGGGATATAATTTCCTACACGTGAAACTTTTAAGTCTATGGAATCCATTGGGTAGGCTTGATATGGTGGACCTTAGTAGAGACTTTTATTTGCTAAGGTTTTCGATCATGGAAGACCTCGAAATGGTGCTCGTGAAGGGACCATGGTTTATCGGTGGGCACTTCCTATCATACGTCAATGGGAAGCTAATTTTAAACCGTCAGAAGCTCGGGTATCCTCGGTGGCAATTTGGGTCAGGTTAAATGAATTGGCCATCTAGTAATATGATGGTGAAGTCCTCCAACAAAAGTGAGGGGCCGTTACGCACGTTTGTGTGTTCAGGTGGATGTTAGTAAACCATTGATCACCATGGTCAGAATCGGGTAGTGCCATCAGTCCATTGTCTATAAAGGAGTTAACAAACTTTGCTTTTCTTGCGGAAGGCTAGGGCATCGGAGAGAAACTTGCCAGTACACCATCAAACCTCTGGCATCTTCACCAAAAGATTCCTCTGTGCTAGTCGACAAAGAAAAAGCGGAATAGGGGCCATTAGCTTCTGAGGTAATAGCTGGAAACCAATCTGAGGTTCGAGACACTTTGAAGGGTGGACAGTTTGAGGAAGCCTATGGACCCTAGATGATGGTTACACGAAAAAAGAAAGATAGTAGAAGGGCGAAGAAAAGTAATGTAAGCTCCTTACCTGGGTTGAGAGACAACCAACAAAAAATTCAAAGAGCCGTTGGGAAGAACTGGATTTGAATTGGAAAGTGGTGGGCCGAGTAATGCTAAAACTTCAAATGGAAAGAGAAAGGCTCAAATAGAGTTGGGAAATAGCTCTTCTTCAAGCCCAACACACATAGAAAATAACCTTACCTCTTTATTGGGTGGGCTTGCAAGCACAGGCCCAGTTGAAACCGTCACTAAAGGTGCAAGCTGAGACATCAAAGGAGGAATCAAAGTTAAACCAAGTTCCACCTCAGCCAAGGGAAAAAGAGAATTAGCTTGTAATAGGGCTCTCCAATCTTCTCAAAGCTCTGCCGCTAAATCGAGAGACAACAAGCTTGCTTAATCTGATTGGTCTATGAGCATTTCAACACTTAAAGCCAAGGTAAATGGAGATATTAGATTCAGTGCCACTTCTAATAGCAACATGGGTGATCATTGTGGATGGGATGATCGTGGAAACTCCGAGAATCATGCTAAGGAAAACTTGGAAATTATTACTGCCTCTAACACCAACGAGTGCAACATTGGGGTTCTTCCCTTTGATAGATGCAACTTGGGGATTAATGAGAGAGGGAGCAAACAAGCTGGTATAGAACACCCTCCTACAAATTTTAATGACCCCATCCCTTTGCGAAATTATCCTGGAGGAGAGTCTAATTGTGAGAAGGATGAAGAAGAAGGAAACGGTACGGTTGATCGGATGGAATCTGATGGAGGAGGTGACATTTCTTCCTCTAGTTGATGTATGTCCAACCTTCAATCATTGTCTAGTGATGAATATTATTGTGTGGAATTGTAGGGGAGCCTTAAAGCCCCCTTTTCGAAATCATGTAAGGGAGTTGGTGCAAACTTATGACCTAGCTATGATGATTATTATGGAGACCTAGATTGGTGGTGATCGAGCTAGAGACATCATTGATAGGCTTCCATTTGATAGGGCTATTTTTACAAAGACTATTGGATTTATGGGGGGGACTTTGGCTCCTTTGGAATTCGGATAAATTCAGGTGACTCAGCTGGTCATGTCAGAGCAAAAAATTCATGTTTTGGTGAAGGTACTCCTTTCTAATTTTGAATTCATTTACTCTGCTATTTATGCTAGTCCTAGATTTAATGAAAGATGCATTTTATGGAATAATTTAAAAAATGCTGCTAACCTACATGACAAGCCTTGGATTATTTTTGGGGATTTCAATGAGGTTCTTTCAGAGAAGGATAAATTTTGGGGTAGAAGTGTTAGCTCAAATAGGTCCTTGCTTTTCAAAGAATGTATTGACTATTATAACATGATTGATATGGGGTATGTTGGTCCCCAGTTTAACTAGACTAATAAAAGGAGTGTGATTGCTCTTGTCCAAGAAATAATTGACCGGTTCTTTGTCAACCCAAGTTGGTATGCTGCTCACCCGGATGCTAGGGTAACTCACCTTACTAGATGCGTGTCCGACCATTGTCCGGTTCTTCTTGTGTCCAACCCAAGTATTGGGATGTTTCTGCCCAGACCTTTTAGGTTTCATAGTGTTTGGCTCTCAGACTTATCCTTCCCGGGAATTGTCATGGATGCTTGGGGTCAAGCTTGTCCACTTCGGGAATCTATTGATATGTTTTCTAGGAAAGCTACGGAATGGAATAAAGATCATTTTGGAAATATTTTCAGAAAGAAGAAGAGAGTTATGGCTAGTCTTAATGGCATCCAAAATGCCATAGCCACTTACCCTTCGCACTCTTTGATTGAGCTTGAGAAGGTGCTACTCAAAGAGCTAAATGTCCTGTTAAATCAAGAGGAGGAGCTTTGGGTGCAAAAATCTAGAATTAATAGGTTGGTTGAGAGTGACCAAAACACTACTTTCCATCATATGACTACTATTGTGAGGAGGCGGCGCAATAAAATTTCATGTATTAAGAATGAGATGGGTGAGTGGATTCATAGTGAAGTTAGGACCATGAATTACATTAGAGGAGGATTTGAGAAGTTGTTTACAAATAGCTTGGAGTCTTCTCTTCTTCATCCCCCTTGGCCCTCCAAATGGCAGGCTGCATTGTCTGATGAAGAGGTTCAATTTGGGTGCTATGGTCACGAATGCTAAGATTAAGGATGGGCTTTGGGCGTTGAAGGCTTTTAAAGTTCTTGGTCCAGATGGATTACATGCAGGTTTTTTCCAAAGATTCTAGCTTGTTGTGGGGAATTCAGTCAAGGAAGAAGTAAAAAAAGCTTTCATGGAGTATAAAATCCCAGAATACCTCAACTAAACCAATATTGTTTTGATTCCTAAGATAGCTGGCCCTAAGAGCTTGGAAATTACCGCCCAATTAGTTTATGCAACACTGTGTATAAAATGGTCACCAAGATCCTAGTTGCTAGGATTTGGCCTTATTTAGATAAACTTGTCTCTCCTTTTCAATCAGCTTTTGTTCCAGGTAAGAGAAGTGTTTACAATGCCATTGTGGTTCAAGAGCTCATCCATACTATCAGTAGTAAGAAAGGTAAGGTGGGTTACATGGCGATCAAAGTGGATTTGGAGAAGGCCTATGATAAGATTGAATGGAGTTTTATTCGAGAAGTGCTCATTAATGCCAACCTTCCCCAAAACTTGGTAAGCCTTACTATAAGTTGTGTGTCGTCAGTTTCTACTTCCATTCTTTTTAATGGAGGGAACTAAGAGCCTATTTTTCCCTCTCGTGGAATTAGGAAAGGTGAAATGCGAAGAAAAGTTTTGGACCCTCGTCAAAAGTTCCATTTGTAGGGTTGCCTTTTCACATTTGTTCTTCGCGGATGACTTCGTGCTCTTTGCTAAAGTAGATCATGTCAACTACTCAACAATTAGGGATGTGTTGGATGATTTTTATGCTCGATCTGGCCAATCCATCAGTGCAAGAAAATCAAGGGTGTACTTTTCCCCAAATGTTGATGTTGATACAAGAGAATCCTTATGTGATATCTTAGGGTTTCACTCCACCCCCACCCTTGGTAGGTACCTTGGTTTTCCCATTTAGCACAGTGGAACCAATAGTGAAGATCTTAACTTTATTTTAGATAGGGTTAAGAATAAATTGGCTGGTTAGAAAGTCAATCTTCTTTCCTTAGCGGGAAGGGTTGTTTTGATACAAGCCTCCACTTCCACTAACCCAACGTATGTCATGCAGTGCAGGGCTCTTCCAAAGAAATTGCTTGATAATATTGATAGGGTCAATTGAAAGTTTTTGTAGGAGTCGATGGAAGATGCAAAAAAATTCCATTGGGTGGATTGGCATAAAGTGACTAAATCTAAGGAGGAAGGAGACTTAGGAATCAACTAAGGGAAGGAAACAAGCTTTGTTGGCCAAGCTAAATTGGAGATTCCATGTGGAAAAGGATGCTTTGTAGGTTAAAGTTCTCAATAAAAAATACTGCTCTAACTGTAGGCTTCGGGCCAAAAATGGTGATAGACTCCCTTGTTCTGGGACTTGGAAGGTTATGAAAATGGGGGGTGAAATCTTCAAGAAGGGGATTAGGTGGATTCCGAGGAGAAATAGCAACTTGAGCATATGGCATGACAATTGCGTTCCCAATGGTTCCTTAAGAAACCTTATTCAAGGCCCACTCACTGTTGAAGATGAATCTCTACAAGTTAAGGATGTTTTTGGCCCACAAGGGTGGGATTGGTCTAAGATATCCATTGAGCTTCCAAATCAGGTCCTTATGGAAATTAACTCCATTCCTTTCTCTATAAGATCTTATCAGAAAGGAGATATGTTGTTCTAAATAGGTGCTAAGAAGGACAATTTTGATTTGAAGCATGCTTACTCTATAGCCATGGGTAGCATTACGGATGAGAGTTCATTTTCTGGAAGTTGGGTTTGGAAATTAGACACATTGCCTAAAATAAAGATCTTTATTTGGCAGTGCTTACATAATAGTATTAGAGTGGGTGATTGCCTTGTGAGGAGGCGTATTAGGGACTCGACTACCTGCCCTTTATGTCTTAGAGAACCCAAATCCATACTGCATAGATTGAGGGACTGTGAGGTAGCTAGATTCACCTGGTGTCAGTTGAGAATCAATAAATCCAGCAAATTTTATGAGGGAAATCTGGGCTCTTGACTTGAAAAAATTGCAAGTTTATTGGGAATAGAAGGAGCAATCAACCCCCTTGGAGTATTGTATTTCCTTTTGCCATTTGGCTTTTATGAAAGCATAGGAATGAGGTGGTTTTTAAAAACCATCATGCGCTGTTTCAGGCCTTCGAATTTCAGCATTGTGGGTTGATGCCGAAGATTGCAGGTAATAGAAAGGTGGTGTGTGTCAAGTGGGAGAAGCCTCAAGCCGGCTGGTTCCGCCTTAACACTAATGGATCTACTTTAGCTAGCTATGGTAGAGCAGGATGCGGCAGCCTGATCAGGAACGACCAAGGGGAGTGGGTCGGGGGCTTTTCCAGGAGGCTGACTACCTGAATAGCTTCATTGCAAAGTTGTGGGGCCTTAGAAAGGATCTTTTGCTATGTATTAACATGCACCTGAATGCTGTAGACATTCAGCTTGATGCCATGGCTCTTGTTCAGCTCCTTACCAGTTCTTTTGACTCTAATCTCTCTATTTTGCCTCTCCTTGATGATTGTAGGCAAATTATTTCCCAAATAGCCCAAGTCCGGATTGTGCATTGCTATCGAGAAGCTAATTCTTGTGCTGATTGTTTGGCTAGAATAGGGCTGAACAAGAAAGCCCTTTGGTTTTGTATCAAGATCGGAGCTGCTAAGCTCGGATAGATCTGGTTTGTACTTTAATAGGGCCACTAGTCGCAGACCCGTGCGTTGCGCGTGATAATTTTTTAGATAAAATACTATTTTAGTCCCTAGACTTTATAAAGAGTTTTTTTTTTTTTTTTTAAGTTTTATCATATTTTTCATAATCTTGTCTATAACATTTTTTACCATTACCATATATTTATTGGTTGATAATTTGTATAAAATAGACGTTAAATAAGAGGTAGAACTATTCAATAAATTTTTTTTTTAATCATGGTATATGAAGATTATGACTTTATATATATATATATATATATATAATTTCCCTAGTTAGAGTTTGATTAGTTTTAAGTTTAAATTTTGTATTATTATATTGAATTGTTGATTTTATTGCACTATAAAGTTTCTAATGTCCTCTGTATAGCCATCTCTATTTTATTTTCTACTCCTCTTTACCACCTTTTTATTTTCCAAATAACAGTTATTAATTGACGTTTAATTTCCTTTCTTTTTTTCCTTCCTTCATTTATTGTTTATTACTTTGTATGTTCCATTGTTAGTTGTAAATTTTATGGTTATCAATAAGAAATAGACATCATAAATGGTTTAAATAGTTATAGATGTAGTTACGTTAGTGGTATGTCAAAGGGGGGTTTTTTTTTTCTCTCTTCTGAATTTTCAAGGAAATATGAAAGACATTTCTCTAGTTCGGTCTCAATCAATTAAGATATCCATAATATATTAACGGAAGTAATAATGAGCCTTAAATTTTTTTTAATGTATAAAATGGTTAGGTTAGTATTATGTCAAAGGTTTTATAAAATTTTAAAAAAATAATTCAAAGGAAATGTAAAAGGCCTTTTTTCCAAAAAAGAAATTATGACTTTTTGAATCATAGAAATATGATTGCTTTAATTACCTTGTTTATAGATTTCACTATTAAGTTATAAACATCTAAATTAAAGTAGATGAATATATAAATGCAAAAGTATATGTAAAGTTACAACCGCACAAGATAAATATGTATAGATATATTTTTTTTTTTTATTATTCATGAATTATTATGTCATAGTTTACTTATAAATAACTAAAATAAATTTTTTTTCTTTGGAAAAAAATCTAAATTAAAATAGATGAATGTGTAAAACATTTTAGTAAATTGTAATATAAGACATTTTTTTCTCAATATTTTTGGTAACTTTTCCCATAAAATCAATATTATTGGCATCCTTTAAAGATGATATATAATATTTTTGAGAAGAAACAGAAGAAGAAGCAGAAATGATGCTAACATATAATATAAAATTATTGAGTTTGCTTGATTTAAATATGAGGCAAAAAAATATTAATGTATTTATGATAAAAGTTTTTATCTAAATGATATAGAGTAGTTCATATTTTTTTAGACTTAATTCAAAAAGTTCATTCTAAATAGCTTTTTTTAAGTCTACAAATTGCTCAATCTATCGGCCTAGTCACATTCAAAGGGTGCTATCTAGATTATAAATTATATGACCCTTTATCACACAAATATATTGATTCCCCCATCGTATGGTAAAGGAAGGCAGGTTTGTGTCTAGCCATTTTCTTGATTTGTGCTACATAATTTAACAGTATAGAGGATGTGACTGAATTTAAATGTTGAATAAAATAATATGAGAGAAAAAAAGAGTAAAAATAAACTATATAACAATAAACATCAAATTATCCAAGTCATTCTATGTAATATAATAACATTATATTTTTCTATACTATATGTATAATGCAGTAGGATAATATTTAATCAAAAAGAATGTAAAAGATAACAACTTAAACATAAAAATAAATTGCATCACCCCAAAGTAAAATTCTAATTAACATGAAAATCATCAACCTGAAGAATTGATGCAATGAAAAAAAAAATCAAACAAAAATGAAAAAACTAAGAGAGAGAGAGAGAGAGAGAGAGAGAGAGAGAGAGAAGTCACATTTTTGTATGAGAAAACTATGCATAGAATGAAAAGGAAAATGTCAAATTTATAGTAAGATGTTGAAAATAAGAAAAGACAAAATAAAGGAAGACAAAAAGGTAGAGAGAATGATATTAGGTAGAAAGTAGTGAGAAGATGAAGAGGTAAAAGAAATGAGAGTTTTGAAAAATTAATAATAAAATAATGGTTAAAACATATTTTAATATTTAAATAATGGAGTTTTTAAATCACCTTAAATAAGGAAATGTTTAAAATATATATATAACACAAATTGGAAACAAAAAATGATGACGTGACTATTAATGTGGCTCAATATGGATGTAGTAATATTAAACACTACGCTTCAACTTTTAGTAATATATAGATATAGATTTCTGAGCCTCCCCTCCCCCTTAGCTTTTTTGTTAATGTAATTTCCTTTCTACCAAAAAAAAAATATTGGTAAATAATAAATAAATAAAAAGAAAGAAAACAGCGTCGTTTCGTTTCCCTTTAGTCTCTGTTTCTTTATCTTCTCTTTCCTTCAAGCAAACCTTTCCCAAAAAAAAAAAAAAAAAAAAAACCCATGTAATGGGTTTTTTTCTCACAGAGGGTTTTTGGGTTTCCAGCAAAAAATCTCTCCAGCTCTCTGTCATTGAATAACCTTTTCTTTTCTTTTTTTCTTTCCCTGATTTTGTTAGTAGCTCTGTATTCAAACTATATTCATTTAAATGGAGAAGACAGTTCAACCTTCCAAAAAGGTATAAATGATATCTTTCAAAGAACTTTCCTTTTTCAAGTTTTTCGTTTTAATGTAGAAGTTGTAAACTTTATAGGGTCTCTAAGGCTCAGTGACCCCTCGTAATCTGTCCACTCTAGTGTGGTATATTAGTTTGAACAAACTGTAATTCTAAAATTGAACCCATTAGCTGAGCATTTGCTTTATTGAAATTTTCTTGTTGAGTTGAACCCATTAGCTGATTGTTTGCTTTATTGAAATTTAAGTTGAACCCATTAGCTGAGTAATTGCTTTATTGAAGCTTTCTTGTGTGAGTTGAACCCATTTGCTGATTATTTGCTTTATTAAAATTTAAGTTGAACCCATTAGCTTAGTATTTGCTTTATTGAAATTTTCTTGTGTGTATTCTGTGTTTGAAATGTTTAAGTGCAAGAGGAACCATGTGGGTTTGGAGGATAGGATAAGTCAGTTCCCAGATGAAATACTAGTCTCTATTCTGTCTTTCTTGACTTTTGAAGAAGCAGCCAGAACTAGTGTTCTTTCGCACCGATGGAAACATCTGTGGCCATTCTTCACTGGTAGTTTGGACTTTGATGATTCGGATACAATGTGGGACATTGCGGATGAAAAGAAACAACTGAAAGTCGAAAGGAATAATTTTGCGAAAAGGGTGAACCGTATTCTAAAATTACATCAAGGCTCAAATATAGACCAGTTCAGAGTTTGTTTTGAGTTTAATAGATATTCTAAACATCGCATTGATGGATGGATTGACTTTGCAATGTCAAAGAGAGTTAAGAGGCTTGAATTGGACTTTACACCAACATGGGTATGCAAGAGTCAAATGCGTTATACATTTCCACATGAACGGTTTACAAAACTTGAAAGTTCTCTTGGAGTATCTTGCATCGAGTCCCTGATGTCCCTCACTCTAATGAACGTACGTGTAACTGGCAAGCTTCTTGAGCACTTGCTATCCAATTGTCCCTTGCTTGAAAGATTACATGTCTCTGATTCTGATGATCTAGTGACTCTGAAGGTTTGTGGTTCATCACTGCAGTTGAAGTACTTACACATAATACGTTGTTTAGAATTTAAGAGTATTGAGATTTTTGCACCAAATCTTGAGTCTTTGGGCCTTATTGGTAGACAAACCGAGATGCATGTTATTCATGCACCTTGTCTTCTAGATGTATGCATAGGGGGAAGCAAACCTGTGAATTCTGCAATTTGCCCTCTTTCAAGCTACCTTTCTCAGCTACAGAGTTTGATACTTCACATTTGCATTTATCCAAATGTAAGTACTTTAACATACTTTTTCAATCTCTTGCATTTATGTTTATATGGTTTTACACAATGTCCACTCATTTCTCGATTGTTTAATTCAGGAAAAATTGGAATTCTTAAAATTTCAACCATTAACCAATCTTAGACACCTCAAATGGAGAGTTACTGCATCTGATGGAGAGAGCCTTGTCTATTTAATATCAATGGTAGAAGCAGCACCTTTCTTACAGAAATTTACTTTGGAGGTGACCACTCTTACTTCATAGCTTGCCACTTGAGCATAGTTATAACTTTCATTCTTTAATTTAGGTGATGCTATATGCATATTTGGCTCATGGTTTTCCGTCTTTTTTTATCCATTGAAAAGATATCTCTTGAACTTGACTTGTCATTTGCCATGAGCATTTATATTATTTTTATGATTTCTATTAGAATCATCATCTGCACTCTTCAATGTTTTGCAATTTCTTCCATAACTGAACTTTCTACTTTTCTACAGCCCCCCAACCTTGCTCTGACATTCTCTCTAATGGTTCCAAATATGGCTTATGTAATTTTCCCTTCATGTAATTTGATAATCATTATTTGTAGTTTGATTGTGATATATAAAACAAGGAAAACCTTAGTGAAAGCTTAATCTCCTAGGACATGCATGTAGAGCAGCAAGTTGATGTGTTTTTAGTGAAACTTTATAATTAAATGAAACCTAGAAATGATTTTGTATCAGTGGTGATCAGTCTAGTAATGTCACTAGTTCTATTGAATTTTTGGAGTTTTACAACAACCATTCTAAGTTATCTCTTTGGTATCCAGTGTCCAATGTCATCATTGTGCCTAATTTAATTATCAATATACCTTTTTTAGTGCTTTTTCTTTTTTCTAATTTGTACAACTTAATTTCTTTTGTTTTCTAGCATGATTTAAATGCATAAAGCCGTTACTTCTATATTTACAAGCCTCAAAAATTGAGTTGTGAAGCATTCTAGGATTGCTTAAAGCCCAAAGCGCCAAAGGGAAAGTGCTTCTTAAGTGCTCGTTTGGTTATGCGGTTTCTAGCTGCACTTTTTCAAAGTGTAACTTTTGAACTTTTTTTTTTTTCTAGATATAGTTTTTTAAAACAATCCCATTTTCAGAAAGCTCAGGGGAAAAAAATTTAGCAAACTGGCTTACTAGTGAGCCTACATATTAAGCGTGCCTAATGCAAATTGGCTTGCTTTTTTCTGAAATTGGAAGGCATAAATCAATTCCTAAACTTATATGCCCAACTTAGCAAGTGGTTAAAACCTAAAGGCTAAAACACTACCCGAAACCCACAAACATGTTGTCTAAAAGTCACTAAATAGTTGATATTTTATTTCTGGGTATATTTTGATTTATTCATGTCTTTTGTTTTTATTATTGCTATCGTGGTTGTGAATCAAACACAGGGAATGTATTAGTTTATTATTTTTTAAATTATGATGTATAAATATTAAAAATTGAAGTTGCCTATATATAGGATATGAAACGCTTAACCAACAAGTTTTGTGAAATTGTATATTGATATAATCTTTTGAGATAGTTGATTTGAAATATTAGAATTTTTTTTTTTTTTTTTATACATCAAAAAAAGCTTACATGACTTAGGAGTTAGGACACATGTAAGCTTCATAAGGTGCTACCTAACACAGTTTGAAGGAATTCCTCCAAACTGGGTTGCAGCCAAACTTTGTCCTTTGTCTATTCAGATTTTTGATAATTTTTTGATGCATTATGAGTCTTATGACTCCTAAAATCAGGGTTAAGCCTCCTATTTTCTTACAAGACTTCTGAGTCAATGTTGACTGACTTTTTACTTGGCTTGACTTGTATCTTTATTTTACTTAGTAAAAGTTTGAGTTTTGAATCACTCACATCTCTTTCTCTCTCTCTCTCTCATGCGCCGATGCACACAGACTTGGGAACTATACTAAAATGTTGTGTTGCACATGCAAAACCCTTGTAATATATGAGATGTAGCAATTCATAGTGGGCGGAGAAAGGTGGGGTGGGGTAGGTCTTAGTTCAAATATTATCTTCATTATTTTATGTTAGTTCAACTCAATTAAGGTGGATTCACAATTAGTTTGATGTATTTTATGTGAACCATTTTATCACTTCCAAAATGGCATACGGAGTGTACTTGTTGCAGCAAGTTATAGTTTCTAGTGCTGTAATCATATAGCTAACTTTTTTAATCGGGATCAAGAAGCATACTTGTCTAAAGTTCTTTACCAGTATATTTGGTTTATAATAGTTAGTTTATCTTGCAACTCGTCATGCACAATATGATTCTTATTTTCTTTTCCTTAACTGCAGTTGTTATGGAGTAAACCCCTGATAGAAAGAGAATTTAGGAGGGTGATGAAATATCCAAATAAGCACCTCAAGGAGGTGGAAATAATGGGGTTTGTGGGGCGTGCAATAGACATGGAGCTTACCGTTTACTTACTTGAAAGTGCCATCAAACTTGAGAAGATTGTTATTAATCCTCGATCTCCAGCTCTTGTGGGAACCCCTTGGGAGTTTGAGACGACTGAGAAAAATGAAGGAGCTATAGAATGTGCCAACCAACTCAAGAAAAATCTACCTCAAGGAGCTGAATTACTTATACTTTAATCATTGTCATTAATATTAGCTTAAGCGGAGTTGTTTGCTAGGTACCAGTTGATATATAGAGAGAGAGAGACTACAAATTAATTGTTAAAATGTGATGATTGTCTTTTTAATGTTTTCATTGTAACTACTTAATGATGGGCAATATGAATTGCAATAGCTAATGCTGACAATCTCCATTTTAATTTAACATTGCGTTTTTTATTTTTTACTTGGAACTGTTATTTAACGTTCCAAATTGAGGTCAATTACTGATTTAGATTGTATACATTTAGCTTGTAATATAGCAAAACAATTAATAGACCATCTATGATCTCTATACTATGTATATCACTGAGAAACATATGTGCCAAAAATTATCAGATGATGAAAAATTGGGGCCCCACTAAAGGCGCAGTCTATTGGGAAAGCCGGGAACAACAACAACAATAATTGTTGTGTGATTAAGCGTTGGCTTGAATTAATTGGCAAAGAGAAGGGGGCAGAATTGGAGCAGAGGTGGAGATGGCTCTTATTTGGTAATTAACTCAAGAAATGGGATAAAGTTGATCCTACATATGCAGCGAGTTGTTCTAAGAACACAACAACTAAACCGAGACCCGTCACAACTTTTGTCAAGAATGTTGTGGCTTTTTTTTATGTACCTAGACTTTCTCATATCTGACTACAAGGTAATTGCTCATACCTGTTACCAATTTACTCTTGTTTGTGGCAATTTGATAAAGTGGCTCCTTTGTAGCTAGTTTGACATGGTGTTAATTTTTCATGAATTGTGGCTGTGGAGTTTGCGAGGTAAAATTTTCATTTTGAAAACTTATCTTACTACAATTTATTTCAAAGATTTGATAGTGTACGGCATGCCATGTCATTTTATATAACATAGATAACGTGACACTAGATACACAATATTAATCAAAACCATGAAATGAATCCATAAAAATAGAAGATGATCCTAATCTGGTCCAATCACTAGAAATATGTACATTATCATGGACATCCGAGCCTCTCTTCCAAGCTCTGTTAATGGGCCCAGAAAATTCCTATTGATGCTAACTTTGAAACCCCTAACTTGGCAAGTAGGCTTGTTAACGCCTCTTGGTTCTTTTTGCTGACTCCTAGTGGTGTGTTCTCTCTTTTACATTCGCTTGCCAAAAACAAAATGTCAATTTTGCAAGTAGGAGTAACTTGAACTGTGTCAACAGCCTGGTTCTCATTCCTGAATCCTAAGGACTATGACAATCCTTTGAAGGATATATGCTTCTCACTTTCATCTTAGGTGTATAAGCCATATTTTCAACTAAAACCCTTCATTCACTAAGGAGACATTGCAAAGCAGAAGGAGAACTCTACTATTATTGCAGCTTGGCAGCATATCTCTCTTCTAGGCAACAAAATACACACTAATTTGCTTCATGCAATTAATGGATTACTCATGACCTGAGCACTAGTGCACCAGAGACAAGGAAAATAAACTGTTACAAACTCAATGTTATATCCCACAGAAAAGTTGAAAATTTTTTAACCTGGACAAAGAAACAGAAACAAGGACAACAGTGACAACAACAACAACAGCAAAAAGGCAACTGCCAGCGCTATGTGATTAGAAGACAATTTCTATACTAATACTGATTATTGATGGTTGATGCACCTTGTCGCTGAGACGTTGCAAACTATTATATTTTTAATTGAGTAATCAAGGTCAACAAAAGCAAAGGCAAAATGTGAAACCTAAGAATGAGAAGTTACTTATACAAGTCCTCTATTCAGGGCACTGCAGCCACTGCTTATGATGTAGGTGAGCAAAATCAGCCTAATTGGGGATTCAAAGCAGTTAGTGGTAAGTGGCAGTGGTATCATTAAGATTCTAACCAAAATTATTGTGGGATATAATTGAAAACGATAGATCAAAAACATAGGATATTAATAGGGCTAGAATATTGGAAAAAGGGAAAGCCGGACATATTTTATAAGAGGAAAAGATGATTTACACTCAATTGCAAAGTTGCAAGACTAGACCAGTCCTTTTCCTATAAGCATAGCCGCTATCTGGCCAGTCATAGTCGAAATTTCTAAAGCCTTCATTCATGCAGTAGGCATGACAAGCCTCCATATTCTTTCCAGATGCATAGACAGCTAAAAGACAGGCCACCAATAGAGATCACTTCATAAGCAGTAAAGAGTTCTCAACTCCTCAATAGTTCTCAATATTCTCTCATATGCAACTTTCAACAGAACCACCAATAGCACTCCCAGCAAAGAAAGAACTAGTCAGCCTTGTTTTCACTGTTTATAAGATCCAATACCCAACAAATCCCAGATAAAGCATTGAAAAACTCTATGTAAAACTTCATTAACTCAACTTTTGACCAAACAATTAATGTGCAAATCGCATCCCCTAAATTTAAGAATGAAAATAATAACTACGCTCAAACAAAATAACAACGGTAAAGCATAGTAACATCCATAGTTTACTTGAAATAGCTAAGATATCTCCAGATCATTGAACATCAGTATTACAAGCTAAAGTAATTACAAAAGAGTTTCCATTTCCAAACTCCAAGTGAAAGTTGCTCCAATATTTTCCACCTACAGCACCAAGAGGGAAAAATCAAAAATAAACTAGTCATTTAACAGAAGTCAAATTTCTATCTAAAAGACAAAGTACTAAAACTCAACAAATAATAAATGAGTCATATAAAACCATACAAAAAAACTAAAATCAGAATTTTAAGCCACCTAACCAAACCAATATGAGAATTATCAACACAAGCACCACATTAGACATGACAAACATCTAATGGCTAGATGTGCCAACAACATGAAATGGCATCAACTTAATCCAAGTTCTATACATCCGTAAAGACAACATGAATGATATTATTAGAATTATGTGATCAAATCATTAAATCCACTATCTAAGACAATTAGTAATTTAACATGGTATCAAAGTGAAATGTCCAAAATTCGATCTTTGTCACCTCCATTCTACCTCCCATTTAGAATATCAGGTGTTGGGGCCCACCCATTAAAAAGGAATTTCAGTCCACACGTGAGTGGTAGAGTTAAAAGTGCATAGTTAAATGATCAAATCCACCGTCTAAACCAGAATCCATAATTAACATATAGCTCACTATTCTAAGTAGAGAATATCAAGGATCCACAATAACATTTTAGATCTCTATCTTAAACAAGGGACACAAGCATATGAACAAGTACACCATTTTATACAGAAACACAACACCAAGAACAGTTACACATTGGTCTCCATAACAATATTGCCATTGGGAAAAATTCAGTTACTTAAAAACCCAACAAAATGACAACATTTATATCACAGTATTAACTTCAAAAACATACCTTTTTTTCTTTTTTTTTTGGTTCAGTTACTGAGTTTGAGCATGTAGGCTTTAGCGACCTCCAATAATTCTCTCCTCTCAGCCATGGAAAGACCCTGGTGGAGGAGCTCCACAGAACCCTTAAATTCGTACTCCTCATGGAGCTTTGAGAGTGCCTTAGCTTCCTGAATGTTAGTAATAGGCAAAACAAGTTCAAGCTTCAATGTCTCTGCCATCTCAGCGGCTGCAGCTTCAGCTTGCGCCGTTTTGGCTTCTTGGTCCATAAGTTCCTGATGAATAGCTCGAAAATCTGCCAAGAACGCACTGTGGAGCTTCACTTCCTCTGGATTCTCCATTTCCTTTGGATTTTCCGCCATTTGTAAGTGGGAAGAGAAAATGGTGCCTTTTTTGGTTTTTTTGGAAGGGGTTTCACTTTCTAGCGCGTCTAACTGAAAATACGCCGGGGCTGTTTGGTTTGATTTCCAAACAACCATTTTTAGTTTTTAAACAATATTTAATATATTTTTACACTTTTTTTTTTTTATGTATAAATATTTTCATTAATGTTTTTAAATAATAATTTTTAGTTTTTAAACACATATACCAAACGGAACCCTAATCTTTTAACATTCGTTCCACTTCGATCTATTTTTTCTAATTTGGTTCATTTCTTTCATATTCGGTCCATTCTTTTCAATTTGGTCCATTTTGGCCCAAATCGGTCCGTTTCAATGCATTTTGGTCCTATTCAATCTATTTCAGCGTTCTTCAATCCATATATTTGGGTTGAAATTACATATTTTAAATCTTCATTTATTAAAAAAAATTATATAGATCTCAAGCTCGTTTCAAATTCTACTAAATTTTAGCAATTTAATATCAAATTTGTTCCACATATTTAATGAATCCAAACTCATTTCAAACTCATCTATTTATTTATTTTATTTTACTTAAAAGGAGACAACTTAACATTACTTAGAGCACTAGCATAAGGATTTCTGAAAAAAAAAAAAAGCTATTTTGACAAATTAAAAAGTAATTTTATCTATTTTAACACATCATTTTACAATACACTATTTATTACATCTTCTATTCTCTGACCACTTTATTTAAATATTCATTTTAATTATTTTTTTTATTCTTTCTTTTTTGTTCAGAGAGAGAGAGAGAGTAATGTAATAATGCAACCTAATAGAAGAGAGAGAAAAATGTGAATGAAAAATTGCTAAAATAAAAATAGCACATTTGGCCATTCAGTGCTATTGTTATAATTTTACTCTTAACAAATATCAAACTTATTTGACATTTGACGCATCTCATGAGGTATAGTTTTTGGCATTTTGTGTGTCAAATGCTAAAAATTTTGCATTTGATTTAAATATTACTAATACTCTAAAGTACTATTACATCACATTCAAACCTTAGAGCCACCGTATTTAGTCTTTAGGCATGGCAAATATCGAGTAATATTTATCTATAAATATTTGTCGAACATTCTATTATTATGTCTACTACTTATATTAGCATTTGTAATATTTAAACCATCTAATAATAATAAGGCAAAAATGTAAAGCTCACTCTCAAAATTTCACCGAAATTCATTTTAGCGTTTTAACTTTATTTTTATTCAATTAAATTCTCTAAGTTTCAAATATATTCAATTTATGTCTTTCCATCAGTTGTTGTTGGATAATTGATGTTAGTGAACTTTATTTTTTTGGTTTTTTTCATTAAAAAATATGATAAAATAATAAAAATATTTTTCTAAAAAACAAAACACATTAAAGAAAAAACAAAAATAAAAAATTGCCTTTAGCTGTTACACAGATTCAAGAACATTAATTCACAATTTTTCATTTCAATTCAACGGGCTCCAACATCACTCTTTTAAGGTCAGTTTGAGTCAAACCCAACTGCTAAAGGATTAATCTAAAGCTCAAACCACTACCCCAACACAAATACTTCAAGCTTAAACATCTTAGCCCCAATCCGGTTAGATCTCAATTACCCCCACAAACAATTGAGTCAACAAACCAATATTCTAACCATTTGTTTACCTAAAGACATCCCTAGCTAGATCATCATCAAGCCCACCATTTAACTTGACTCATAGCCTATTCCCTAATCCTCGTAATAGTTTGGATCCAAACCCATTTCCTAGTCCACCATAAAATCCATACCCAATTACACGAGATATCCACTCTTAAAGTCTACCAAGCATGAACCCATGATTGAACTACCTTATGGAAACTATGGTTGCCATTCAAATCCAACTGAGGAAGACATTCATTTCATAATCCAACCTCCCAACAACAAAGACCCTCAAATCATGGTTATTGCTCTCATACTATTTCTGAAAAGCATGAGTGTCAAAGTACCAAAGGGAATGACAAAGTTAAGAGCAAAGAAAAAAAGAGCAGAGAGAAGAAGCAATCTGGTAGTTAAACAACAGATTCAGCTAAGAGCAATAGATGGCATAAACGACAAATAGTTTTTCTTTGTATATAAAAGTTAAGCATGTAATTCACATGTGTAATAGTTGGTTAGCTTGTTATTATTGGAGGGAAAGTTAGTTAGTTAGTTTTGGTCCCTTTGTTCCTATATATGTTAGCATAGCAGTTTGTACATTCAATACAATCTTTTCTTCTAGATTTTTCTCAATTTCTCAATAGGTATCAGGGCAAATTTCTGCTTCTGCTTAGTCTCTTTTTCTCTTCAACAAGAATTCCTTTTTCCCTCTTTGAAAGGCTTGGTTTTCTTCTTCTTCGAAGCTTCATCAATGGCTTCCTCATATCAAACCTCTACAACTATTACCATTGATGAGTCACACCCATTCTTTCTTCATCACGCTGAAAGTCTCGGTGCTATCCCCATGTCTCAACCTGTCATTGGATGAGATAATTACCTTACATGGGCATGATCAATGGAAAGAGCTCTCAGAATCAAGAACAAATTTTGGTTGACTGATGGCTCTACTTCTCTAACCCTAGCCATGGAGAAAGTTCCTCGTCTTGTACAAAGCTGGTCATGATGCAATGAGATTGTAGTTTCTTGGATTATCAATTGCATCCCTCCCAAAATTGCAACTAGCATGGTGTATCGCAAAACTGCCAAGGAAGTTTGGAAGAAGCTTCAGGATATTTTCTCCCAAGGTAATGGACCTAGGGTTTATCAATTGCAAAAGGATCTTGCTAATAGTTTCCAAGAGGAGTTTTCTGTGAGTGATTACTTCACTAACCTCTCAATTCTGTGAGATGAGATACGGAATTTCAATCCACTTCCTCTTTGTTCATGTGGAAAGTGTGTATGTCATGTGAATGACAAAATTTCTACTCTTCATCACAGAGAAGAAATTATGCAACTTCTAATGGGTCTCAATGACTCTTTCTCTCAAATTCGATGTTAGATTTTACGAATGGATCCCATTCCATCAGTTGAAAAGGTGTACTCCTTGCTAATTCAAGATGAAAGGCAAAGGTCAGTTGGACAAAGCAGCAACGATGGCCCCTTTGTTGAGTCCACAACTCTTGCAGCAAAAGCACTTGGTTCCAAGAATTTCAAGAAAGGGAAGGAGAGGCCTACTTGCAGCTACTATGGATTGCTTAGTCACACTGTTGAGAAGTGTTACAAAATCCATAGATATCCTCCTGGATACAAGAACAAGTAAAGGGCCAATCAAGTATCTACTCTTGAATCTACTCCATAATTTGTTGCAGCTAACACACAGTCACAGTCCTTTCCTTTCACATATAAGTAGTGCCAAAAATTGCTTGCCATGATTGGAAGTAATGATGCTCAGAATAGTACCATTGCAATGGCCAACAATGTCTCTGTAAATTGGGCTTCAACCTCTCAATCCACACCATTGGTAGGTACTCTCAAGCATTCCATTTTCTCTACATAGGTCATGGACATAATAGCAGGTGATCACATTATATGTTCAATAGCCCTTTTTCAATCTTACACCATTGTTTCTCATTGTGTTGTTGAATTGCCTAGTGGTGAACCAACACATGTTACTCACATTGGAACTGTTAAACTTTTAGCTTCCCTTATTCTTGAACATGTTCTTTATGTTTTACCATTTTCATTTAATCTTCTATTTGTTAGTCAACTTACTCAAAAGTTGCCTCTATGTCTCGTGTTCCTATCCCCATTTTGCTTCATTCAAGACTTTTCTTGTTGGAAGACGATTGGAATGGGTGAAATCCACAATGGGCTGTACTTGCTGCAGGACTCCATCTCTAGGACTGCACCTTCTCTATCAGCTAATCTTTCCACCAACAGAGCTTTCAAGTCAGCTTTTGTTTTTTCTACTTCCAATACAAATATGTCAACATTGTGGCATTTTAAATTAGGACACCCTTCTTTCAATAAAATGTTGCCTTTAAAGGATGTATTACCTTCTTTCTCTGACAAATGTACTGATATTTGTATCATCTGCCCTTTGGCTAAGAAAATAGATTGTCTTTTCCTTCTCATAACAATTTGTGTGTTGAATCTTTCTCTTTAATTCATGTGGATGTATAGGGTACGTATTCTATCAGTACATATGATGGTTTTAAGTTTTTCTTTACTATTGTTAATGATGCCACTAGGTCTACCTCTGTATATCTCATGAAAGCTAAATCCAATGTCAAACACCTTCTCATTTCTTTCTATAATATGATTCTTACTCAATTTAACATTGGTATTAAGGCAATCAGATCAGATAATGCTCCAGAATTTTCTTTACTTGATTTTTTTAGTGATCATGGTATCCTTCATCAAAAGAGTTGTGCTTATACCCCTCAACAAAATTCTGTGATTGAGATGAAGCATCAACATCTTTTGAATGTTTCCAGATCTCTAAAACTTCAGTCTAATCTCCCTTCAGCCTATTGGGGTGATTGTATTCTTATTGTAGCATATCTCATCAACAGATAGCCCTCTCTTTTATTGAATGAAAAGTCTCCTTTTGAACTCCTTTTTCACAAACTACCTTCTTTTAGTCATCTTAGGGTTTTTGATTGTCTATGCTTTGTTTCCACTCCTTCTGTTCACAGACTTAAATTTAATCCTAGAGCTGACCCTTGTGTTTTCTTGGAATATCCTTTTAATATCAAAGGTTATAAAGTTCTTAATCACCATACTAGGAAAGTTTCAATATCTAGAGATGTTATCTTTCATGAGTCTATTTTTCCCTTTTCTTCTTCATCCATTGCCTTATTGAAACCTCTCTTATCTCTTCCTTTGTCTAGTCTACCTACTTTTACTCCTGACTCTTCCTCATGTCCAATCTCTGTATGTCTTCCTCATGTTTCTGATACACCTATTTCTGCAGTACCACCTTCCACCACTTCCCAAGAACCACCTTCCAACTTTTCTCCAGATACGTCTTCTACCTCTTCCCCTGTCTTTCCTGTTCACCCACTTTCTACTCCACTCTCCAACACTTCTATTTTGATTGGTTATGTGCCAATTCCCTTGGATTCTGCTCCTACTGTCCCAGATGGTTCTCCATCTCAATCCACACTTCTTATTGTTCATGTCGATCCCATCTTTCCCACTATGCCACCTCTTAGGAAATCCACTAGAGTTAGCCATAACCTGCTTATTTGCAAGCATATCAATGCAATTAGATCTCCCATATTCTTTCCAACACCTCTTATCGTTTATCTTCCTACCTATCCTCTCACAAATTATCTCCCAAACACTTGCATTTCTGTAATGTGATTTCTTCCATTGGAACCCAAGTTTTATTACCAAGCAGCCCAAGATCCCAAGTGAAGTAAGGCTATGGCAGTTGAGATTTCTGCCCTTGAAGCTAATCACACTTAGT
Source organism: Castanopsis chinensis (assembly GCA_032878915.1). Classification (NCBI taxonomy): domain Eukaryota; kingdom Viridiplantae; phylum Streptophyta; class Magnoliopsida; order Fagales; family Fagaceae; genus Castanopsis; species Castanopsis chinensis. Next base: position 11,436,382 of record JAVQMG010000105.1, read on the forward strand.
TTCTCACTCCTCTGCCACCTCATAAATGAGTTATTGGTTGTAAGTGGGTGTACAAAGTGAAGTATAGGTCTGATGGCATAGTTGAGAGGTACAAGGCCAGACTAGTGGCTAAGGGCTTTACTCAAACAGAGGGCCTTGATTATCTTGAAACTTTTTATCCTGTTGCAAATCTTGTTTCTGTGAAATGTCTCTTTGCTATTACTGTTGTGAAAACCTAGTTTCTATGTCAGCTTGCTGTCAATAATGTCTTTCTTCATGGTAATTGAAAGGAAGAGGTGTATATGAATCTTCCACCAGGCTTTCACAACAAAGGGGGCTAGTATGCAAGCTTACCAAGTCCTCATATGGACAAAAGCAAGCCTCAAGACAATAGTTTGCAAAATTCTCCAATGCCTTACTTCTTTTAGGGTTCACACAGCCCAAGGCTGATTATTCCCTTTTCACTAAGAAGAATTCTAGTTCTTTTATTGCTTTACTAGTATATATTGATGACATAATCATTACTAGTGATAATAAGCAAGTCATAGAAGATTTGAAGGTTCTTTTAGATCAATAATTCAAGCTGAAGGACCTTGGTGAATTGAAGTTTTTCTTGGGTATTGAAATGGCTAGGACAATAGCTGGTATTAACTTGTGTCAAAGGAAATATACACTTGAAATTCTGAATGATGCAAGTATGTTAAGGTGTCAGCTAGCCAAGGTACCAATGGACCAAAATCTTAAACTCAGCAAGTATGAGGGGACAAAATTGAAAGACCCTAGTTCCTACAGAAGATTAAAAATAAGGCTTCTCTACCTAACTATAACTAGGCCTGACATAACCTTTGATGTGCACAGATTAAGCTAGTTTATGGTAGATCCTTGAGAACCACACTTGAATGCAGCCAATAAAATCTTACAATACCTCAAAGCAACTCCAGAACAAGGGTTGTTCTTTTCAAGCAAATCAAAGTTGCATTTGAAGGCTTTTGCAGATGCGGATTAGACTTTCTATCCTGACACTAGAAAATCAGTGACTAGTTTTTGTGTCTTTCTTGGAGATTCTCTAATCTCATGGAAATCCAAGAAATAGCAGACAGTGTCTCGATCCTCAACAGAATCAGAGTATAGGTCTATGGCAGTAGCTGTTTGTGAAATCATTTGGCGTATGTACTTACTCAATGATATTCAAGTAAAACACTCTCAAGCAACTCTTCTATTCTGTGACAGTCAAGTAGCACTCCACATAGCTACTACATCACAATTTTTCAATTGAATTCAACAGGCTCCAACATCACTTTTTTAAGGTCAATTTAAGTCAAGCCCAACTATTGAAGGATTAATCCAATTCTCAAACCCCTACCCCAACACAAATACTTCAAGCTTAAACATCTTAGCCCAATCCGGTTAGATCTCAATTACCCCCCACAAACAATTGAGTCAACAAACCAATATTCTAACCATTTGTTTACCTAGAGACATCCCTAGCTAGATCATTATCAAGCCCACCATTTAATTTGACCCATAGCCTATTCCCTAATCCTTGGAACAATTTGGATCCAAACCCATCTCCTATTCCACCATAAAATCCATACCCAATTACATGAGATGTCCACTCTTAAAGTCTACTAAGCATGAACCCATGATTGAACTGCCTTATGGAAACTCTTAAAGTCTACTAAGCATGAACCCATGATTGAACTGCCTTATGGAAACTATGGTTGCCATTCAAATCCAACTGAGGAAGACATCCATTTCATAATCCAACCTCCTAAAAACAAAGACCCACAAATCACGGTTCTTGCTCTTATACTATTTCTGAAAAGCATGAGGAGTGTCAAAGTACCAAAGGGAATGACAAAGTTAAGAGCAAAGAAAAGAAGAGCAGAGAGAAGAAGCAATCTGGTAGTTAAACGACAGATTCAACTAAGTGCAATAGATGGCATAAACAACAAGTAGTTTTTCTTTGTATATAAAAGTTAAGCATGTAATTCACACGTGTAATAGTTGGCTAGCTTGTTATTATTAGAGGGAAAGTTAGTTAGTTAGTTTTGGTCCCTCTGTTCCTATATATGTTAGCATAGCATTTTGTACATTCAATTCATTCAATACAATCTTTTCTTCTAGATTTTTCTTTGTTTCTCAATAAGGAGGAAGTCAACCCTATTCCTTGCCAATCTCTATATGACGTTGAAAAGAAGCTAATAGAAAGAATGGAGAAGATGGAACAAATGGTGAAAAGGCCCAAAGATTTAATAAGGATTTAGACCAACAAAGTATATCTCTATTCACAAATGCTCGAGTGCTCCAAACTCCAATGTTCAAAATACATTTTCTATATAAGTTTGACAGAAGGGATTGTCAAACAACCTATTTGAAGATGTATGTAAGTTCTCTTCAGCCGCTAGGGTCCAATGAAGAGTTATTAGGCAATATTACCATAATACTGAGGTTAATATTACTTGAACGGACCTAGAGGCTCTTGAACCACATACAAAGGAGACCTTTTCAGCTTTCATTAGTAGGTGGAGAGCAAAGGCTGCCCAAATGACTATAAGACCTAATGAAGAAAAACAAATTCTGATGATTGCAAATAATCTTCTACCCAATTATCAAGTATATATTTGCCCATTACTTTGCCTCACTTTAATGCATTACTCGTAGCTATACACAAGTGGAGGATGTCATCAACAATGATACACTAAATAATGAAGAAGCTCTTAAATTCTAAAGGTTCCAACAAGAAGTCTCCTGAAGTATTCAACATCAACAAGTTACTACAACCAGACGAGATCATTTTATCTAGTTAACCGAGGATTTCCATGAGCTTTATATGCCTCAAAGAAAGGTCTTTTAGAAACTTAAAGGATTAAGACTTGAAAATGTGGACTGAATTGACCAAAGTGGATTGAATGGATAAAATGAAATCCAATTAGGTCAATTTGGACCGAATGGATCAAAGTAGACTATAGTGGACGGAATGAACCAAATTGGACCTAAATGGACCGAAATGCTACCCTGATGTGGCTGAACAAGAGTATAACAACAATAAATGTCATGTTTCAACTTTAGATATTATATATGTGTGTGTGTGTGTGTGTGTGTGTGTGTGTGTGTGTGTATAACTCTAAAAAATCTGCCTCTCAGTTGTATGAAGTCTAGTATAACAAGCCTTTATATGTGACCGAAATAGTGTTTAGTAAAACACAACTGACTTCAAATAAAACGCTCAAGAAAACACTAATTTCCCAATCGATCAACAGTCAATCAAGATTATAGAATCTTCTTCTATCTTATTATTTTGAGATGCTATTCTCGATCAATCGAGTGTGTGTCGAGCCTCGATCAAAGGTTAGTTGAGATTACAAAAATTGTCTTCTCTTAAGCTGAATCTTGAACACTTAATCTTGTACTTGTTATTCAACATGACAACGCAAACAGTATTTTCACATCATGGAATTTTCCACTACTAAAACCTAACATTAACTTTGGAAGATTTGAGGACAAGAAATTAGGAATACATCTACATAGAGCTTGCTAAGCAATATTGATACAACACTATGATTACAATATTACTCAAAGGGACCTAAAGACTACCGAACAAGATACACATGAGACATTTTTAGCTTTCATTGGTAGATGGAGGGCAGACTACCCAAATGACTGTAAGAACTAGTGAAAAAGAACAAATTTAGATGATTATAAAGAATCTTTTGCCTAGCTATCACAATCATCTATTTTCCCATTATTGTCCAAACTTCAAAAAAATTAATAGCAGTGGGCATGCAAGTGGAGGATTCCATCAACAGTAGTATGCTTAAAAATAAAGAAGCTCCTAAATCCAAAAGGTTGCAAACTAGTGGTTCCAATAGCAAGTTCCTTGAAGTTTCCAATATCAACAAACCACACCGCCATATAAGAGCACTTGTAATCTAGTTCACGGAGAAGATCCTAGTTTTCTGTGTCTCTCTCTTTAGTTTTTTGAGCATCATGTACATATTAAAGTTGTCTGATTCATAAGTTGGGCTGGTAGGTTTGTGTTTATTTGATGATGCAGGACCATGGTTTTGTATGATATATTTCCTAGTTTCGAAAAATGCCCAAGAGCTTTCCTGCTCCATGCGACTCAATTCTTGGTTTTGTACATTTTGATCTTCAGTCAATCAGTTAACTTCCAATTTTTGGCAGCCTTTTAGATCTTCGTTTTGTGCATTGTTGGTACTGTTGGAAATTTACTGAAGACTTCTTTCCAATGAAATCAAGTTTGCATGATTTGAACTTCTGTGCAGATGACTTTCACAAGCAGGCAATCTTCCCACTTTCAGCGATTTGGATCGTGACCTTCCCAATCCCGGTTTTGCTCAAATGATGTGTCTTAAGGAAATCTTGCAATGTCAATTTTTTTGACCTTATCTATTTTGTTTCTTTTGGCTTCCTATTTGATTAGTTACAAGCACATGGAAGTGGTACCTTAAACCATTTTCAAGAAAAAAAATCCCACTTTCCACTTCTTTGTGAGTTCAAGCATATATTGTGAAATTTCATAACTGACCCCTCAAATTAAAGCTTGTGCAATACTCTTCCCAACATCTTCTCATTTGCCCAAATCCAACGATTTTTTATCCTAATTTGACCATGGTCAAATTAATGTCGAACTTATCTAACACTAATTTAAAATAATGTAGTATTGGCTAAATTATCCACTTGTATTTAAGATATCTTGCTCGATTTAAAACTAATTTTGATGCATGAATAATCAAAATAAATGGAATTTCAACCTTTGCAAGATAAACTCATATTTACTTTGATCAGATGATCTAGTGTTTAAATAAACCAGATCAAAGTTAATATTTCTTGGTAACTTTTATGAAATTTTTTTATTTTACATCTATCCAGTGTGAAATTTTTTTGCTAACTTGATCTCAAGAGTCTTATAATTTAATTAATGCCTCCAAATATTTCAAATAAGACGTCCTTACAAAGTGTTTGTCCAACATGACTTCTACCAACTTTGAGTACCAACAAAGGTAAAACAATAATTTTTGAGGTACTAATGTTGCATTTGAATCAATAATTAAAGGACAAAATATATTGTAGAGTTTGTCTACTCTAAATAACATTCATTTTGACAAGCATTTGCTTTTCTCTTAAAGGTGCTATCGGCCAATTGTCGCATAAGACTATTATGGGAAAAAAATAAAAGTAAAAAAGATTTTATGAGAAATAATGCCCATATATGTATATGCTGATGTACTTGACTTCTCAAAAGTCCCTTAAATACTGTTAACAAAATGATGCTTCACCCTCCTCTCCATCACATGTTACTTGAGATTGATAGTGAAGCAGCTGAGATAAAGCATACAATCAATGGCAATAATTATTACCACAACTAAAACTATTTTTTTTGTGTCAAATATAGACCAGGCTTGTGTAACTCTTCCCTCACTAAGACACAGTCTTTTTGTTGACTTGAAACCCATGTCACTTGGACCCTTCTCTGTTCCTCTCTATTGAGACTCTCATCTCACTCTCTCTCTTCTTTTTTTTCTTCTTTTTTTTAATTCCGACATCAGTACTATAATCCATACCCCTTGATCAGACATGAATGTTTTCCTTCCTCATGGTACAAAATATGAATTTCATTGTATCTTTTCTCATCATACTTCTAGTCTCCCTTCCTCATTCAGACTTTGCCATGAGAAAACTTGAAGGTAATCTCTCTCTCTCTTTCTCTCTCTCTCTCTCTCTCTCTCTCTCTCATTGTGTCTCTTTGTATTTTTCTCTGGTTACTAACTGTGTATCATCTTTAGATGCTGAACTTAACAAAGTGAGAGAATCGGTAAGCATCAATGGTCTTTCTTTCCTTTTTTTTTTTTCATTTTATATTCTAATTTGTTTTCTATACGATCAATTTCTCTATCTTATTCTCTTCTTCCTTTATTTTTTTCAGTCAATATTTCTTGAAGATGATCATGTCAAAAGGAAAGTGTTGCATGAAGTGCACTCAGGAACCAATCCTATTAGTAATTCCCTTCCACAGCAAAGGTGGAAACCGAAGTTAAGAGGCAGTTCACAACTCTTACGTAGTCCATAAATCTTTCTCTTTCTTATAATTTCTTATATATAAAAAGCTTGATAGCTGGAATTATAGGATTACAAATGATTAGTTGTTTGCCAATAAAATGCTATTTCAGTGTGATGATTATTGTAGTCCCCTTTATTCTTGAATGGTCAGAATTATCCTCATCATTTTTTCCATTATAATCATTTATAATTCTTTTCATGCACAAAAATAGTGAATGTAATCATTTTATAGCTTTTTCTTTTCCTTTTTTGGAGAATCCTTTCTGGCTATACAAGTCAATAATTGACCTTGGTTGGTTTAATTTAATTTGAATATTAGGAGATTGCAAAACAGTTTTTGTTGTTCTTCGTTTGGTATGAAATTGTTACAATTTGACCTTGGTTGGTTTAAATATTGGTGGTTTTTCCATTATCTTTTCAGGCTATACAAGTCAATAATTGACTTTGAGGTGGCATTTGGATGGCCGAATTTCGTAGTATCTCATATTATATCTATCTCATACATTAATATTTTTATTCTTTTTCTTTTTTAAAATTAAACGTTATATAAAATTACTATAATTCAGAATATAAGAATAAGAACGACTTCATCTGGATATGTAAATAAAGTGATGGAACTCATGAAATGTCATTTATCATGAAATGTCATTTATAATTCAATAAATTATATAGTGGTACTCCTTTTATCAAAAACAAAAATCATATTCAATAAAAAGCTTGGAGAAATTTTGATATAAATGAAACTATAAGGATTTTTTTTTTTTTTTTTTTTTTAGCAGAATATAAGGATCATTTTGTTTTTGAGATAATTGGGAAAAAAATAATATCCTTGACAGCTTGAACCGATTACAGAAAAGGAAATAATAAAATTATAGGGATATAGACCATTCGTTGTATAGCATCTAGAACACATCCCATCCAATGATCTTATCATTTCTTTTTCTTTTTCTTTTTTTGAGAATCATGATCTTATCATTTCAGCAAGTGTACGTTCATTCAAACACATTACAATTTGCATGTTCACTCCTCACGGTAAAATGTATCCCGCTACATTTGACAATGCTTTTAATAAAACTTTTTTGGGCAAATTACAATTTAATCACACGTGATTTGGCCGAAATTTATTGTTTATCTATTTTTTGAAATTTAATATTTTATCCACCTGAGATTAGTTCATTTAAATTTATATAACTCACCTCTGTTAAAAATAAAGCTAAATATGTAATTTTGCTCCATTTTTATATCTCACTTCTCTAAAACACAAAAAACATAAAAATACAAAATCAAATAAGATCTAAAACTATTTATCGGAACACTTGCATCATAGAATTTCAAACCACATGTAAACAATTTAAATTTTGGTCAAAACTCAGGTACATAAAGTATCAAATTTTAAACCATGAAGAGGCAACTTAAATTTCAGTTAAACCACTCATTATAATTTACCCTACTTTTTCAAAGCAACATTTTACTTTCTTCTTTTCGTAACTTGAAACTATTTATCAGAAAAGCTTTTCTAAAATTTCTCCTATAAGCAATTACTGCAAATGCCGCGTAGCTAGAGATGATGATGGTGCAATCAATATGGTTATAGTAGTGGAGATGATGGGCATGCATTAATCCACAGCAATTAAAAGCAAGTTGTAATAAGTAGAAGGGAAAATGAAGAATGGGTAGAAGCAGTGTTGTTGGAGAAAGAGTTGTTGATTAGGTTGTGGAAATGTTAGCAGCCATGGTCACAATATTGTTGCTAAGAAGATTGAGAATGATGAGCATAGTCATTAGAGGATTGTTTGTGCCTTGTGGTAGGCAATGGTGATAGTAGAGACGGTAATGGTTAAGTGTAGAAGTACACAAGAGTTATGTTGCATTAAGCTTAATTGAGTTTCCATTAGTTCATGATTAATGATGATTAAATAATTATTATTATTATTATTAGTTAAATAAATAAAAAGTTAAAATTCCACATGTTAGGTCATACTTATGAAAAGGGAGTCTAAACCGACATATTAGAGAGTATTTAAATATTAACTAAATAATTAATTTTACCAACTAAGAAGTATGAACACTTCAAAATCTTCAATGTGTCCGTGTTAGATAAAGACACGTCAAGAACATTGTGCATGTCCTCAATGTTCTGAGAGGAAAAATATAATTTACTAAAAAAAATTCTTTTGATTGTTTATATTTTTAAAGATTTTAATAACTGTTAGAAAGCTTAAACATAAACACACCGCATACTTAAAAATACAAATTTATTGCTTTATCTACACCGTATCATATTCTAAATTTTTAAGAACTGTTAGATTGATGTGTCTCATTTCGGCTCTATACTTCCTAGCTTACCAGAATACAATTACATTGTTAAAGTTCGGTTGCATTTTTGTTTTGAAATAATTATCAAGCAAAAAGATTAATTCTAGCTGAGGTGGAACACATGGTACAAACCAGAGAGAGAGAGAGAGAGAGAGAGAGAGAGAAAAAAAAAAAAAAACTTGATCTTGGTGAAGCAAGAGAAGGACAAAATGAAAATGTTAAAAAGAAAGGAGGATATCTAGACTTGACTTCCCGTACAGACGCACTCTTTAATTGAGCATCTTTGCTAAACATTGAGGTAAAATGACATCTCACTTATCATGCAACTATTTTAGAGAGTCCATGAAGTGTTGCCACGATATATATAGAGATTGTCTTGGTCCAATTTTACATCTTAATTAATAGGAACAAAGTATAAAAAGGACAAATTATCAAAAGCATAATTGTACGATTCTGGAAATAAAAAAAGAAAAGTAAATCTCTCTTTTTATTGCTATTGGCTTTTGGAAAAGTTTATGTCATTCAAAGATGCTTTTATTTGTGTTAAAGATAGGAATAGTCAGATTTCATCAAATAAAAAATAGTTAAGAATAGTCAGAGAGAGTCAAAACTTTTTGGGGATTGGTAATGGTTTCTATCAAATGAATATTGATAGAAACCCATCGAGTAATTTATGAAGCCATACCATTTGTCATACTTTAAAAGAGAGGGAGACTCGAGAGAAACTAATTCATGGTTTCAAATCATACCAGTTCATCAAGGCAAGAGGGGAAAAAATTCGTGTTGGCCAACCTTTTCATGAACGTAGAATTTAAAGAATAAATCATTGTCACTTGAATTGGTTTGGAGGTCAAGTCATAAAAATAGTATAAAACTAGTTGTTCAGTCGTGCAATTCAAGGAATAATTAAATAAAAATTAAAAGTATTTATTTTACTTAAAAGTTTATGACCTAACTTTAAAAAATGTATAACTTGAAAATAAATGAAAAAAAGTAATTTTTAATTCAATATAATAGTTTAGAAATAATAAAAAATTCTTTCATATTATTAGTTCCACATAACACATTCCGGTGTAGGCTATTCTATAGCGATAACTTCAAATAATACTCAACTACAATTAAATCTACCATCCACTACCAATCTAATTTATATTATCTTTTTTCTTTTCTTTTCTTTTGATGGTAAGACTAAAACTTTTATTAAAAACTCAAAGAAGAGCTACATCATGGAGAAGAGCTTGCTTTAAAAAGCAAGATTCTCTTCTATCCAAGTCAGATAATCCATAACGCTTAATGCATATTTTGCTAACAAATGAGCAAGTCTATTATCTTGCCTCTTAACATGAGAAAAATCAACCCTTCCTATAGACTTACAGGACATTAACACACCTCTAACTACAGCAGCTATCGTGGAAGGTGAAACAAATAAACCACAAAAAGCATTATAAAACATCAAGGAATCACCCTCAAGAATAACATCCCGAAGGCCAATGTCCCTGGTGAAATCCAAACCCGCTTCAACCACCTTGTCTTCCACTTCCAACACACCCAAAGGAGCATTGATTCTCTTACTCAAAGCCGCAATTACCTGACCCTCGAAATCTCTTATCAACACTCCCACTCCAGCAGATTTTTGGGCTGAGAAAACCGCACCGTTTACATTGATTTTGTATCTCAACCTTGATGGAGGTGACCACCCAACCACTTGAGGTATCATTGGTGTATCAGTCACCCAAATTGCCTTATGATACTCCTGAAGGTATTGTCGAGTCCACAAATTGCATTCTCATATCCTTAGAGCTTGCCACATTATTATTATTATCTATATATAATATAAAACCGAAGTTTTTGACTTTTTGAAAGACTTACGTTAGAATTAGGATTAAAAAATAATTATAATTTTTTTTTTAATTAGACCTCACGTTAGATTTTTTTTTGTTTTTTTTTTTAAATGACTCACTTTAGGTTTCAAAAAAAAACTCACATAAAAATAAAAATAAAATTTAAAAAAAAAACTTTAGGATTAAGGGGGGGGGGAAGACTCTTATTAGGACTCTCACTATTTAGTTTAAAAATAGACCACACATTAGATTTTTTTTTTTTTTTTTTTAATGGACTCACTTTAGGTTTCAAAAAAAAAAAAAAGACTCACGTAAAAAAAAAATTGAGATTAAAAAAAAGAGAGAGCCTACTGATAAAACTCTCTCACTATTTAATTTTTTTGATAGGAATAATTAAGATTTCATCAAATAAAAAAAATATATAGGAATAGTCCGAGAGAGTCAAAACTTTTTGGGGATTGGTAATGGTTTCTATCAAATGAATAATGATAGAAACCCATCGAGTAATTTATGAAGCCATACCATTTGTCATGGTTTCAAATCTTACCAGTTTTTTACCAAAAAAAAAATCTTACCAGTTCATCAAGGCAAGAGGGGAAAAAATTCGTGTCGGCCAAGTCATAAATCATTGTCACTTGAATTGATTGCGAGGTCAAGTCATAAAAATAGTATAAAATAATGGGGTCATTGGTCCAGTGACATGTTTAATCATTGGCCTTCTCGATAATAAATATTTTTTAAAATATTATAATAAATGAGATAAGTAAGCTCTTTTTTTTAATGAAAAAATTTGAATTGTAAATATCATTACTAAAAACACAATAAAATTTGTCAGTTGAGCTACCCTCTTGGCAATGATAATGATAATTTGATAGTTAAAATGCCGACTGAGCCACAAGTTTCCTGAGTTTTACGAGGATTGAAAATTTTACATTTTCACAAATATGTAGGAATATAAGTGTTAGAACATAAGTTAGTTCTGACAGCTTATAAGATCATCCCTGTTAAAAAATAAAGCTCTCAAAAATTTTAGTATTTAACACCTCAAAAAGTCACTTTATCAATTTTAACAGTTTATTTTACAATACACCCAACATCAAAAGTTCTATTTTTTTTACCATTTTGTTTAAAATAATATAAACCACTCATTAAAATAATAAAAAACAGCTACATAAACTACCTTTTCCACCACAAGCATTAAAATAATAATAATTTTTTTTTTTTTAAGATAGGAGCTACAGTGAGCTTTCAAAGATGAGCTTTGAAAGCTCACTGTAACTGGATTGGTATTTTTTTTTATGTTTAACATGTTTATTGTAACTTACTTTTTTGTGTTTTTTACAAACTTGATGTTAAAATTTAGCATTTATAGTATTTAGCATTCTTAATGAAAATGCTCTACAATGACTTATTTTGAGATCTTTGGGTCAAATGGTGTATCACACGGGTTGCAATTTTAAATTTGAACTTAGGTCTAGTCTTTATCATCCACTTCTATAAGCACGTTGATTTAAACTTGCTTTTATAGGTCTAGCATTTATGTGCTAGTTGATATCCCAAACTGATAGCTTGGAGGTGGTATCTCATGTATTAGCTATAATGTGCTACTTGATATCCCAAACTGAGAGCTTGGAGTTGGAGGTGGTATCTCATGTATTAGCTATAATCAACATCTCTCACATTGCGTGGGTCCCACATAACATGTAAGAGATGATGTATGTAACCAAAACACAACATACATCGGTTCAATTTCAATGGATAGGATAAGATTATCACAAGCCAAAAGGCCCAATCATAGTGCCATGGACAGGATCCAAAAACAACTGGATCGTGTGGTTGCCGGGTCAAGCTTCCGAAGCAAAACATGTGCAATGACATCTATAAATTGCTTCAAACTCCGTCATCTGATTCTCAAACTCTTATCTTTGTGCATTGCATCCTTTAATGCCTTACTCCTTGCACAGCTTGTTGGAGTTAGCATAAAGGCGCCCCACACAAAATCTGTGGTCTGCACTAGGTAAAATGAGTTCAAACATTCAACAATACTCCGTAATAAGTATTAAATAACATTCAAAAGTTAGATACAGTATTTATATTTATATGAAAGCTCATTCAAAGATAAAACATTTAAGTGAGAATTACTTACTAAGCTCCTGCTCAACAAATGTCCATTTCCCCCATCTAGCAAGCATGTCAAAAACCATATCCAAGAATCTTTAAAGCTCCTGCTCAACAACGGCATAGACTTAGATTTGCAACTACTTACTAGGTCTCACTTGCAACCAGGCTTTAAAGGAACAGTGACACATTTTAACCGGTCACCGCATAGCATAGTTGGAAAAGTATCTACGCATGTCTGTATAAACGCACACTATCCAGCAGTTACCAACTTACCAGACCACAAATACATCCAAAAATACAGTACACACATACATATTAAGATAGACTCTTCGTCTTAGTAATAAACAGCCTACAAACAAACTCCATCAAATTTTCAGGGAGAAAGGCAAGGTGCAAGAGGGTTGTCTTTCCCCTTTTGGGGTGTGCGGGGAATCAATAGGTGGGAAACAATTTCATAGTAAATGGATACAGTGTATAACATATATCCATGACTAAACTATATTGCCACTTAATGGAAAAATTGTAATGCATCCATATAGAACGTAGATTAAATGCTGGAGATAGAGCCAAAAAGGATATTGTACAATACGAGTAAAATTTTTGTTTCTCTCTCTACCATAATCAACTGCACAGCCTCAAGGGACAAACAAAACTTTCGGCAAGATCTGAAATGAGAAATCAGCCCTTTCTTCCTAATTCGACTGATAGCACACCCACAGAATGTCACCATTGGCAAAGGAATGAATGAATGAAAAGATAACAACCTCCTGCTCTAGCGAGAACTTGCTCAGAGAGACTGTACAACATACCCTCTTATGTTGTCTAGAGGATATCCCCGTCATAAATACCTCAATTAGTAATACAGATTAATACACCACGCTCCATTTGTGGCTACGTCATAAGCCTGCAAATATTATTGAAGATATAATTATCATGCCATCAACCAAATTTTGATATATGCCTCTGAAATTTTCTAAGATAAAAGGTGAAGTTCCTTGCATACCATGTTCAGTTTATCAAGGTCCGAGAAAATGCTTTTTTTCCTTCACTAATTGATCGCAATCGTTCAATTAAGTCCTCTTTTAATGACTCCGGTATCTGTGAAGTAAAGGTTGGTCTAGCATCCGCAATTAACAACTTCCTGTTAAACAAACATCCAGATGAGTCATGAACTTAACAAAGGCAAAATAACTTCAGAACGAAAATTTAAAATATAAATAAAAAAATAAAAAGCGGACAGACAATGCTGAAAGCATCTTATGCAATGGCTGTATGCAACACTCTCACATGTATCTAGCAAATCATAGAAATAGATCCTACATGCATGTGAAAGCAATGTTGAATACACCCAGTACGCAAAATGCCACCTGTTTGATGGAACATAATAATCCTTCATGAGCAAAATAGCATTAAAATTGTAAAAGCAATCACTTTTAAATAGCATATCTAGAACATAAACCAAACTTTCTTTTCTGGCGTTTTAAGTGGTGGAAGTGCTGATGTAAACTTCAAGAGCTATTGAGCACAAAAGGTATAAATATATAAAGAAGAGAAAGGAAAACAAAAAGAGGTAAAACCCCTCAAGCATAAGAGAACCTAACAAAAAGAAATACCCAAATCAAGCAAAGCTATGGCCAATGACCTGAAAACACCTAATGATGTCTAGTACTTTAACAAAGCATTTTTCGAGCCTTAAAAAAATTAAAATTCACAAAACAAAAAGAAAAATAATTCAAATTTAAAATTCAGATGGTCCAAAAAGTCTAAGAAATCTGTCGATGTAGTTGAGCTTGAGATATTGCCCCAATCATGTAAGTGATGCAGGACAAAACCAAAACAATGTAACAAGAAAATTAAAGAAAGAAAATAAAAGATAGGCAACCTAGGAGCCTGCATAAAGCAAGAAAGAATAAACTTCTAACAGACAGCACATAGGGTTGACTGGAGTAAGCATCAAACCATTGGAAAATTACACAGAAATTTTATTGATTATCAAACTTTATACTGGTCACCATAGGAGTACAATACTATGCTTATATAGACTACTAAAAACTAAACTCTAATTTTAATTGACGTAGATAACCCTAGTTCTAATTGACTTGGGAAATCTCAATTATTGAAAAAAAAAAAAAAACCTAGACTCTCTAGGAAATTAAATAAATAATAATAATAACCTAATAAAAATATAATTGACCGATAAAAAATATACAATTGACTTCCAAAATTAATAAAACCAAATTAAAGTAAATATTTATTCACTCTTCACGCATCATTCTCCCCTAGTTGGAGAAAAATCAACCTCAAGCTTTGAAATGTTGAAGGATAAAAATCCTAAGACTGGATACATGCTTTAATACTGGAATCACCTTTGAGAGCACTAAGAACAAAAAACCCTTATGTTAGATCACATCATAAAATTTGTGTGAAACTCAAGGTTCTACCTATTAGCTTCATATTTGCAATTCCGACTTTCTTGTTATCTAATAACCCTACTTGTTCAAGGAATTAGTCCATCTCATTTAACCCATATGTTGAAAAACCATGGTTCTTAATGACCATAGTTCACTAGAATAATAAATTTCAATAAGAATTGAAACAAAAATGGACTTGGGCAGTAGATTTGCACTGATCCAGCTAAATAAGATGGGCCTTGTACTGTGTTAACACCAAAGGGTAGTCCACAGTGGTAACTTTGTGGACCAGGCCACATGATATGAAATAGACCTCTACTATACACGCCTAGATGCCTTGAACTTATCACTTACTGCCCCTTCAAATCTTCAAATCCACTTTTGAGTCTTCCACAAAACAATGCCTCCTGAAATTTGAATCACCACCCCCAAATTTTCCACTCAGTCCAACAGTATCATTTATCAATAGAAGTCAATTAAAAAAGGGTCTTTCACAGTAGTTTTTGACCAAGGAAGAGACTCAACGGCTCAACCTAGCAATGGAGAGCGTGAACTATTCCGGCAAAGTATAGTGGTCCTGCAACAAGCAGAACAAAATGGCAGTCTCCAAAGTTATTAGAAATCTTGTCCTACAGGTGGCAAGAGACCATGAGACTCAGGTCACGCATGAGGTAATTGGATGCTACCCTGTGAGATTGTGGGTCGAATCCTCAATCCAGGTTCAGTATGACATAGATGGTTTATGGCAGCAGCAATGGTTTGCGTGGAACTGTCAACATGGCTGGGCATCAAATTTCTCTTCTCCCCCCCTCCCCCCCTCCCTTTTTTCTATGATGATGGTGAGGTTTGTAACTTGCTGTGGTTGGGTTTTCAATGATGGTTTGTGATATGTGGCTTGACAATGGTTTGATGATGGCAACTATTTTTTTTTCTTTTTTTGTTCTGGTTGTGACCCTGTGTTGGAAAAGAGGGTAATTTTTCCCTAATACCAAATTTCACACTATGCTACAAGAAAACTAAAGAACAGAAAAATAAAAGATAGGCAACTTAGAGTCAGCACCTAGACTTGCTTGGAGTCAACACCAAGTAAGAGAGAGCAAATCACAAGGAATCAGAACCTAGGGTTAGCTAGAGTTAGCACTAGAACATTGGAAAATTCGAAGTGAATTTTTATTAATCCATCAAACCATAAACTTGTCTCCATATAAGTAAAATATTGTGTGCACTCTTATATAGACTACTAAAACTAAGCTTAATTCTATTTAATTTGGTAAGTCCCAATTACTGAATTACA
Source organism: Castanopsis chinensis (assembly GCA_032878915.1). Taxonomy (NCBI): domain Eukaryota; kingdom Viridiplantae; phylum Streptophyta; class Magnoliopsida; order Fagales; family Fagaceae; genus Castanopsis; species Castanopsis chinensis. The sequence goes on from JAVQMG010000105.1 coordinate 11,452,428, forward strand.
AAAATAACCTTGACTCTAGAAAATTAAATAAAAAATACTAATAACCTAATAAAATTTTAGATGACCAATGAAAAATGCAATTGAGATCCAAAATCATATAAAACTAAATTAAAATAAATATTTGTGTTTCCCACCTTCCCACATCAGTAAGGCTCATAAAAATACGGATTTCAAGATCATTATTGATTGCCCATTGCCTTTAAAAAGGCATGCCCTATGCCTTCAAATGGTCCACATTAAGCACAAAGAAATGCTATTCCAATTTTCAGCCCTTTCATGTTTCCCATAGTACCCTCTCCAACATGCCACGTAGCCGGAAACTATACTTGGCATAAACCCAAGTCCAACGCAAATACACTAAGAAACATAGACCATAACTCTAGCTATCTTACAATGTAGAAAGAAAATGATCTATTACTCTTCATACACAAGCAGTACCAATTAGTAAGGATAATATTAATACCTCGTCTCCTCAGATTATCCAAAGATAAAAACTTATTCATCGCAACTGTCCACCCAAAGAAGGCATCTCATGGTGGAACTTTGACTCATCACATACTCCCATTTCACAAAGCCTTATATTAATCCTTCACTTCTGACATTTTGGGAAAAAATAAAAGATGGAATATTTTAATACATTTTTTCAATGATTTTGGCGACATGGCCGAGCGGTAAGGCGGGGGACTGCAAATCCTTTTTCCCCAGTTCAAATCTGGGTGTCGCCTAATCAACAAAAAAAATCGGCGTACCTTATTATATTTTGCTGATAAGAGAATCAAAAAAAGCCCTCTAGGTCAAAAAACCAAAAGGGTAGTCTCGGCAAAAGTTACGGTACGACAAGGAGAAAAAAAAAAAAAGAAACTTTGTTAGGCTGAAAACTTAAAAGAGCAGTCTATTCAAAAGTTAGGGGACACAAAAAGACAAGAGAAGAATATGTCTAGCTGAAAGTCCAAAGAAGTTGCCTAAGCAGACTTCAAGGCAAACAAGAATATGAGACATTCATTTTTCTCTGATAGATAAGAAAGATGTATATTCAAAAAACTTCTTTATGCAAAAAACAAAAAAACAAAAAAAAGAAGAAGAAGAAGAAGAAGAAGAAGAGAGAAAAGCAAAACAGAGAAAAAAACAAATTACAAAGAAAGAGAGAGCTAAGGAACAAAGGGAGAGAATCACTAGATGTGCAAGTTAATGAAAAGATGAGTGAAAAGAAGACAAGCATGACAGAGGTCCTAAGACAGGAAACAATTTTAACAAATTTTCCCCCCTGGAGGTAAGCAGGGAGAGTACTCTTAACTTGATATAATAAGCACATCCGTTCGCTACATGTTATATATCCTTGCATCTGGTTTTAATTGACTAAAACAAGAACAAAAGACATTGGGAAAAAACATATGGAAGCATGGAAACCCTTGGGAAAAAAATGAAGAAAAGATTGGATTGAGCATATGCCATGAAGAAAATGAAGAAGAAGAAGCAAGCACTAGCTGTCCCGTTAAAAGCTTAAAACTAAACTTTTTTTTTTTTTTTGTTTTGATAGGTAAGAAAAATTTTATTAAGAGAAAATTACTTCATTAGAAAAATGAATGTTCATTACAAATTTCTTTCTCACTTGCTTGAGCGCTGTGGATTTCTGATAAGTGGAGGCGATGGATTTCCTTTTGTTTATCTTCAGTTCGTTTCTCTATCCTTATTAATGGTTCTCCCCATAGGTTTTTTGGAAGTTCTAGGGGGTTGCAGCAAGGTGACCCTTTGTCCCCTTTGTTATTTGTGTTGGTTATGGAAGCCAACAATAGAATGTTGGATAAGGCCGTCCATGAAGGTTCGTTTGTCAGGTTTTAGTGTAGGAAACTCTGTTGGAAGATCTTTGGTGGTTTCCCATCTCCTTTTCGCTGATGATACTCTAATCTTTTGTGATGCTAATATTGATCAAATGCTAATTCTTCGTATGGTGCTCATTTGGTTTGAGGCTATGTCTGGTCTGAAGGTAAATTGGGGTAAGTCTGAATTGGTGGCTGTGAGGAAAGTTCATAACATGGATCTGTTGGTGGCTGTCTTAGGCTGCAAGCAAGGGTCTCTCCCAATGAAACATTTGGGTCTTCCTTTGAGAGCAAAATTTAAGGACAAGTCTATTTGGAATCCCATTCTAGAGAAGATGGAAAGAAAACTAGCAGGTTGGAAAAAAATTATATTTATCTAAGGGAGGTAGAGTCACTCTTATTAAAAGCACTCTCTCTAATCTCCCTACTTATTTTCTTTCTTTATTCCCTATTCCTGCTTCCGTGGCCAACCATATTACTAGACTTCAACGGGACTTTCTCTGGGGTGGCCCAGGAGATGAGCCCAAATTTCACCTGGTTGATTGGTCTACAGTGTGTACCCCGCTTTCCTCAGGTGGGTTGGGGATTAGGAACTTGAGAATTTCAATGTAGCTTTATTAGGAAAGTGGCTATGGAGATTTGGGCAAAACAAGGATGCTCTATGGCGTCAAGTGATAGAGGTGAAGTATGGTTGTGATTGGGGTGGTTGGTGTTCTAGCTCCTTCTCTGGTCCTTATAGAGTCAGTTTGTGGAAATATATTAGAAGGAGGTGGCCCGTGGCCTTCTTTATCTTGGTTTATTCTGTATGAAATCGAAGATGGATCAAAAGTGCAATTTTGGCTTGATTGTTGGTGTGGTTCTTCTTCTCTTGTAGACCACTTTCCTGAATTATATAGGATTTGTCGTATCAAAGAGGAAAGTGTGGCAGATCTTATGAGGTTCGCTAATGGAGTCCTCCATTGGGAGATTCATTTTTGTAGGGATGTGCATAATCGGGAAATGGAAGCTTTCAGGAGCTTCATAAACACCACTTATAGCACTCCTGTAAGGGGGATTGGGGAGGATAAGAGCTGTTGGCTGCCTGGTAAGAGTAAGGGGTTTACGGTCAGTGCATACTACCATCTTCTAGTTGGCCATAATGAGCAGTTTTTCCCTTGGAAAAGCCTTTGGAAGCAAAAGATTCCCTCTAGGGTGACTTTCTTTGTTTGGACCGCTGACTTGGGGAAATGTCTAACAGTTGACAATTTAAGGAAAAGAAAGGTTTGCATTTTAGATTGGTGTTATATGTGCAAGCGTAATAGTGAAACTGTTGACCATCTATTCCTTCATTGTCCGGTTGCTTTGGAGTTGTGGGATATGGTTTTTGGTTTATTTGGAGTTTGTTGGGTTATGCCAATGTCTGTTGTGGGGCTATTTGCTTGCTGGCGAGGTCGATTTGGTCGTCATCATAATGGAGATATTTGGATGGTTGTTCCTCATTGTTTGATGTGGTGTATTTGGAAAGAGAGGAATAGTAAGTGTTTTGAAGTCATTGAGCGTTCCATGCCTCATCTCAAGCTTCTTTTTTTTAGAACCTTATTGGACTGATTCTCCATGTGGAGAAACCATCCTTTTTCTTCCATTTTGGATTTGCTTGATGTTTGTAATGCTCGCCTTTGATTTGTCCCCCCCCCCCCCCCTCTCTCCTGTATACTCCCTGTGTACTTGGGGGCTCTCTCTTTTTGATTTCAATAAAGCTTTGTTACTTATCAACACAAACAAAAAAAAAGTACAAAAAAACTAAACTTTATTATACATACGAGATACGACTACCCAAAAAAAAAAGCCATATTAAATTAAATAAACCTTCTAATCTAAAATTAATTCTAAGGAACACACATGACCAACACCCCTCTCCCCCCCCCCCCCCCCCCCCCCAAAAAATAAAAGAAAAAAGAAAATAATATCCTTATGACAATAAATAATTAACAAAAAACACTCTACTGACTCGCAAATAACAATCTTCGTGATTTTTCCTATAGGGAACAAAGGTACAGTGAACACCCCACAAATCAAACAACTATTGCTGTCATACATAACGTAGAAGATTTTGCAGCTATAATCAGTTCACGAGTTCATTATCGGATTGCGGTATATATAATTTTTTATAAGAATTGAGGTATATATGGTACATCAGTTGAAGCAAAACCCCTTTGCTGTAAGTCTAAACTTCCGAAGTACAAAACTTCAAAGGACCGTACCATCCCATGATGACATTTTTTGCAAAAGATAGTGCATTTGAAAAGATAGAATATACAAGTTCAACAAGATCACATTGACAATCCAGAAGACTTATTTCATCGTATATGCATCAAATAGAAGCAGGACCCATAAGCTTAGCACCAAAATTTTTTATAAAGGTCCATAAACTGTAGTATGTACGCATATTTTAATATCCTCTCAAATGGACTACGGTTTGTGCTCCTCTTCGTTCTGGGGGCTTGGCTATTAGAAGCTTAAGAAAATTTAACAAAGCATTGTTTGGTAAATGGCTAGGGAGATTTGGGAATGAGCAACAGGCCTTGTGGAGTAGAGTGATAGGGATAAAGTATGGCTGTGGAGAAGGAGGTTGGTGCTCTCTTCCCGTTACTGGCACCCATTGAGTGAGTTTTTGAAGTCTATTAGTCGTGGCTGGCCTTTTTCTGTTCGTCACATTCAGTTTAAGGTTGGGACTGGATTTACTGTTAGATTCTGGCAGAACATCTGGTGTGGGGACACCCCTTTGAGTTTAGCTATCTAAAACTATTTACTATTAGCCGAAATAAGGAGGCCTATGTGGCTGGTGTGATGAAGTTCCCAAATGGTGTTCTTTTCTAGGACTTAATTTTTGTAAGAGCCCCCCAAGATCGGGAATTAGAATCTTTCTACAATTTCATGGCTAGAATCTATGGTAGCCCTTTGAGAGGAGTTAGGGACAATAAGATTTTTTGGGAACCCGCTATGGGACAAGGTTTTGCAATTCATTCTTATTATCAGGTTCCGACAAAATGTATTGATCAGTCTTTCCCTTGGAGGACTGTTTGGAAGCCTAAGGTCCCTTCCAGAGTTGCTTTTTTTGTCTGGACTGCAACTTTGGGGAATATTTTAACTATTGATAATCTTCGGAAAGAGTTTGATTTTAAATTGGTGTTGTATGTGTAAAAAGAATGGGGAATTAGTAGACCACCACCTTATCCATTGCCCCTTTGCTTTTGATTTGTGGTCTATGGTGTTTACTTTGTTTGGCATTCACTGGGTTATGCTGAAGACAGTGGTGGAGTTGTTGGCTTGCTGGCAGGGAAAGTTTGGGCATCATCGGAATAGTGCTATTTGGATGGCTGTCCCTCGTTGTTTGATGTGGTGCACTTGGCAGGAGAGGAATAACCGGCATTTTGAGGACTTGGAGAAACCAGTTTCAGATCTCAAACTTTCCTTTTTCAAGACTCTACTGGACTGGGTTGAAATGTCACGCTGTCATTCTTTCTCTTCTTTCTCTTCTTTTCAGTTCATGGGTTTATGGACTTTATGCTCTTGAATTGTTTCTTTGTCCCTAATGTATACTCCCTACATACTCAGGTGACACTTTTCTTCTTTTTATAATATAATTTTTATTACTTATCAAAAAAAGAACTGTTACAACCTTGCAAAGCTTTCCTACTAATGAAATGTATTGCACTTCACAAGATAAAAAGGACCACACAGGAATTCAGATACGTTTTTTCAAGAATATGCAAGTATTTGAAGTTTGACAATACATGAAAAGTTCCTAAATATACATTATACATGTAAAAGTTGTAGGATACTTACTTGAATTCACTAGTACTTGATGGACCATTTCCAGCTTCTTCACGTAACCTCTTCTTTGAACTCATGAAACTAAAAACCTCATCTGACCAACCACATGATCGCAAAACTGAAAAGGCTTCTTTCTCGAGACTAAAAGCTTCTTTCTTGAGACTAAGAGAGAATAACATAAAATAAAAAAATAAAAGGGTAAACGAATTAAAAAAATTAAGGAAAAAGACACTTTTAGACAACAAAAAACATTCAACAGTCAAACATGAGCAACCTACCAGAAGAAAAAGAACGAAATTGAGTCTGGCATATAAAAATAAAAAAAGGAAGACAACATTTTACTAAACATTGTATTATACAATATAAAAATCAGAGGAAATTCAGGGATTGTGCACACAAGATTTTCCAAGCAGGATTAAAGGACAGAAATAACAATTAGAGAAAATCTAAAACAAAAAAAAAAAAGGAAAAAAAGTCAATGGCCCTAACTATATGGCATCTCTGTTCCCTAAAAAAGGGGGTGCATAGTGAGGTCATGGACCCAATTCCATGTGATGAGTATTTACCTATAGAAGCATGAATCATCCACAAATATCACAAAATTGACCTGAAAATATTGTCAGAACTTATCAAGGTAATTGACCTAGGAGGTACAAACTCCAAAGATACAATTTGAACCACAACTAATTTATAAACTGGTCCATCAGTAACTTCATTCTAACTAACGCTTTTTATACATTTCTAGCATTATTACGTTGACTAAATGCTCCAACATAATTCAAGTTCATAATTCTTAACCCAACTCTAAAGCTCTCAATACTTTCTACTAACAGAGCTGGATGAAAGATAGGAGTCAAATGTCTGACAATATAGGAACTTTAAATTAATATGGATGTAAACCGATGCGGTCCATGCGGATAAGAAAGAGTTCAAGGAAGAACAAGATTAAACGCCAAAAGAATCAAAATCTATGGTCTATATTTGATGTGGGACCTTCTTGACAGCTTTCATAGGTTATTTTAGTTATGATTGAGTCCTAGTATTCAGTTTTTAAAGTAAGAAAGTTTCTGGTTTAGTTTTAATTAAAAATTACTAAAATAAGGAAAATTTGGTAACTTCAAGAAATCTGGAATGGGCTGTCCTTGTCTGCAGCAAAGGCCCATGAGTCTTGTTTTATGTTTTGAGTCCTTTTCCTTCCTTCTTTTCTGATCAGTAGGAAATTTATTTAAATAAAAAATAAAAAAAAGCCAAGGCCTAAGTATACAAGGAGTATATTAAGGACACTCAAAAAAGGAGAAAAAAAAAAGGGGAGGGGGGGGGGGGGACCATAAAAAATTTATTCATGGTGGTTTAGAAGCTACTAAGTCCTTTTTGTTTGTTATTAATAATCCTAGTCATTCTAGGAAAGGATTTAACAATAGCCTACATAAAGGCTTTATTGTAGTCAATAATATTCATAGTGAAATTGATTCTAACAAAAATCCAGCAGCTTATTTTAAGCTTTGAGGGTGGATTTCCTTCTCCTATGTGATTGCTTAGGAAGTCCTAAGTGTGATTGCCTAGTGTCTATTTATCTTTTTCAGTTCTATCCCATGTTTTAGCCCTAAACAGCCATCAAAATTCATTCTTTTCTAACCCAAAGCCCTTAACATCAATTCTTATACAAAAACCCTTCAAGAACTTATCAAAAAATCTATAGAAGTGCTGAATTCTTAAAGATCCTACATCATAAACTAACCAAGAGAATAAGAAATACATATTTAGCAAAGCAATTCTTGACCAGACCCCAATGAACATAAGTTATTAACAATAAGTATTTTACGAAGGAATAAGAAGGGCATAACATACACTTCTTTCAGTTCTTCAAATTTTTCCTGGAATTGAGAATCCTGTGCTAACAAAATGCCAGAGCCCTCGTCCTTTGATTTTCTTTGAGAAGCTGAGATCTCAGCATGCCCATTGACAGCACAAGTTCCCAATTCATGGTGGTCAGGTCCTCCCACTGTCACCCTGCTCATTGTGCCATTAACGTCACCACCATCTGGTTTCACTAAATTAATATCTCCCCTCTGACTAATACCATTTTCAACAGTTAAAGTGAATGCTTTGTTGTTCTTACTACCAGCAACATCAACATTTTTGGTTTTGTTGAAACCGTTCATATTTGTGGACAATGCCACATCTTTTTCACTTTTCTCTGTAGAATTTGAAGCTTTCACATCCCCATTTGCTTCCATTGATTGAATCTTATGAGCATCAAGTTTTCCATTACCATTTGCAAGAGGTCTTTTGGAATTAGAGTTTGATAGGTTAAATCTCATCCGTGGGCTAGAAGCTGCTTTAACACCTTTGGGAATGGCTGAGACATCCTTCTGAAAAGATTGATCGAAAGATGCTTTTGGATGCACTGATTTTGTTGGGAGAGCAGCCTTTGGGCTTTTAAATGCCTCACTGCCATTGCAATCACGAGATCTTATTCCATTTGAAGCAAGAGCAGTGCTGGCAGATGCCGGCCTTTGATTTGTACGAGAGAAGAAAAGAATATAAACCTTTTCCGACAAGACCTCCTGCAGCGTTGAAACCGAGACAAAAGAATCATTGCAGCAGTACCACCGACCCATTGCATCCTGTACACGCATGGAGAATATAGATCAGCAAATACTTATTTAGCTGCTTTCTCATAACTTATTTAATGTTTAAAGAGAGCAGGGTAGGCATATAAGACCTTTATATATGCATAATAGTGTCCAGATTCTTGCGAGTAGCCAGAATGCACAATAGTACCAAAGAGCTTATATTCTGGTCGTGGATCCTGTATTAGACCCAAAAGGAAGTAAACAATACTATAAAGGAAACTCAGGAACACATCACATGCATACGGAACAGAACAAGTACATACAAAAAGCAGTCTTGTAGGACTTTATTTTTCTAAGTAAATGAAATTTTATTAATTAAAATTTTCATAAAGGTACAAAGGGAACGGAAGGTGTCTTTCAGTTATATTCCCAAGAGTTTTCCTACAGAGATATTGAAAAAAATGTGCATATGAAATCATACAAATTTGAGGGTCTACTCCCATCCAATGAAATCCAATAGAATCAAGACCCAACAAATTGAGATTTTTTTTTTTTTTTGGGGATAAATAACGTAAGAATATTATTAATAATAGAAAGATTGCCAAGCTGAGTACATTGGGGATGTACTATGGGGGCACAAATCAAGAAACAAAAGAACAACGGTCAAGAAAAATAGAAAAGGAAGAACAAGAAAAATGAGAAAAAACCACACTCCATTCAAATAGAGTGTGTAAGAAAAAAGACTTAATCTCCAGCAAAGAGCGTTCGCAACCCTCAAAACTTCTAGCATTCCTTTCTCGCCAAATGCTTTAAATCAAGCAGTGAGGCACTAATTTCCAAACATCAATGTGACGATGTCGCGCAAATTGAGATTTTAATCTCTATAGATAGGCCTTGCCCCTCAAAAGTCTCCTAGGCCTCTTTCTCTCCCAATTTGCCACATTAAACATGATGGGGCTATAATCCACAAAAAGTTTTTGGGATCCATCATCGACATTGAGCAGTCCTGTGGGACTATATTGCAGAGGAAGCATCGGCACAAGAAACCAGAAAATTTTCTACCAATCTATAGACAACAGTATGCAAAGCAATAACTCAGACTTTTATTATGAACTTGACAGAGTTGACTAATACGAAAAAAAAAAAACACACACACACACACACACACATTAATTCGTATAAACTACTAACTACAGAAACCAGAATAACACTATCAAAGGACATGAAAACCCTACAATCCCACTTGTGTTGATCACTTAACAAGACACAATAAAGTCCAAGAAAGAACTCCATTGTGCCTTCCCATACAAAATTATATTAGGATTCAGCAACATTTGTGCAGGCCAAACTCAAAAGGGGCAGCCAATGGATCTTGAACCCATGACCTCATAATATATTAAGGAACTGTCAATAAAGATATAGCTCATTGGCTGCCATGTAGCTATTTTTTTTTTATGGATCATGTTATTTGTGTCCTTTTAGCTACTTTTGATTATGGCCAGCATTGATTTAATCATAGTGCTGGAGCTTTTTATCTTTTAAGTCTTTGTTCAGCATTATAAAAAGGATTGTAATTCTAAGATTTGAAAGGATAGCAATTTTTTTTTAAAGCATGTTATCCTTTCAAGTTATCAAGAATTAACAAGTTGAAGTTTTTTTTTATTTCCTTCGCATCTCTCTAATTTTTCTGCTTCCTTCTCATTCAATTTCTAATTGACCATTAACCTCTTTTTTTCTCTCTACCATGTCAATCAATCTAAAGATTTAATCAAATCATATCTAAACATCCCTACAAGCATATTAAACCCTACATTTTATTCCTGATACTCTCCACCATGAAACCCTAATTAACCCTACCCCTTTCTACGCCCTAACGCCCCAATATAGAGATAGAAAGTGCAGGATTCAGCTGCCGTCCTGCATCACTACCTCATGAAATTCAAAAAGGTTCCATCTACTTTATCAATTCTTAAATTCAAATATAATAGGATCTCTATGTTTACACGTACTCTTTTTGATGGGTCCCAAGTTTTGGGGTTCTACACACTGTTCGTCCATTTTAGAGTTACAAGCTTCTCTTAGATTTTCCATTTGATACTTTTGTAACTTTTACGAAGCATTGTGTTCATCATGATGAACATGGAGCAATATTCATTCCTCTTGGGAAGATCAAAGAAATAAACCCCCCTTCCTCGGTAAAGAATTCTTGGAAGAATTCCGAATCCACTCTTTTTAAAAAAGCGCGTGCAGTACTTTTGTGTTTACGGGCCAAAGTTTTAACACAAGAAAGCCGAAGTATTAATAAAAATGCATTACTTATCAAAAAAATTTGTTTTGGGGGGGGGGGGGGGGGGAATGAATGCCATTTGCCAAACCCAGAAGAAGCATTGTCCTAAAGATAGACCAGAGCTCACGTGATCATGTATTCGAAGTATGCTATTCCCGAGCCTTCATATTTTATTGATAAGTAATATAACTTCATTGAAAAAAGAAAAAAATAACAAAAACCAAAGCACACAGTCAGTGTACTAAGGAACAGAAAAAAAGTGAAAACTACAAAACAAAGAAAGAACAACTATCAAACAAATCAGTCAAAGAATTAAAAGTAAAAACGCCCGAAGCATTTTTCCACTCTAGCAAAATTCAAAGAAAAAACAACTCCATATCATGAGTTGATCTCTCACATCCTTCAAAAGTACAAGCATTCATCTCCCACCAAATACCCCACATAATACAATGAGGAATCTTACTCCAAGTCACCAAGGACTTACATCTGCTACATTTATATGACCAGCTTGCTAGAAAATCCACAACACGGAATGGCATAACCCAATGAATACCAAATAAAGAAAATACCATATTCCACAACTCTAGCTACATGACAAATTAACAATAAATGATCAATGGACTCCCCATCCTTCTTGCACATGCAACACCAATCCAACGAAACTACTCAGAGTTTCCGAAAATTATCTATAGTTAAAATATGCCCCAAAGCTGCCGTCTACATGAAGAAACCAACCTTTGTTGGCACCTTTAGCCTCCATAAAGGTTTCCAAGGGAAAAATGGAATCGGTGGAAGAACACAAAACCTTATAAAAATATTTGACATCAAAAAGTCCACTGGCAGAAGGTATCCAGCATAATTGATCCACTCTGTTCCCTCTCACCAAGCCAAAATAAATCAAATCCAAAAAGGTGACCACCGACTCCAATTCCCAGCCTTGTACCAGACAAACAAAATTAACATTCCAATGGAAACCGTCCCCTGAGGAAGACAAAAGCTCAGCCACATAAGATTTCTTATTACTGGCAATACCAAATAATTCAGGAAAGACATCTTTTAAAGGAGTCCCCCCCCACACCAAGAATCAAACCAGAATTTGATATTGGCACCATCCCCCACCTTAAAAGCAACAAGACTATGAAAACTGTCCAATCCCTTCCAGATATTCTTCCAAAGGCAAACGCCATAAGTCCCATGCACACCATTAGAGCACCAACACCTCCCCCCCCCCCCCCCCCCCCAACATACTACCATATTTAGCATCCACAACTCTTCTCCATAAAGCATCTCTCTCCATAGCAAAACCTCCCTCCTTTGGCACTACTTTTGAGAAGTTCTATAGAACAATAAGATGCCATTCATATCATACATCCTATTGCTCACCAGTTCTCATAACTAAAATTTTAGAAGGCTTAGTTACACTTCTAAAAGTCATACTAAGATATAAAAGCACACTTGCCTTATCATCATGTCCTACATTATCTTCACTAACGAGGGAGCTATCAAAAGTGAATTGCTGATATATTGTCAAAAATCATTCCCCTAAATAAATTCATCAGTAACCTTGGCTAATTTCCTTTTCGATTTCAGCTAATCTAGCAGTTACATAAACGCCAAAGTCTCACATTTCTAGGACAAAATAGGAGAAGCAAGGGGTAACTTATACCAATGAGCTCTGTCTCACATGGCACTCCCCTCCTCCCGTAATAATAGGCGGAGGAAAAAATCAAAGGTTTAAAACCCACTAAATATGTGTGCATCTTACCAATAAAACAAAGGGCAATTCATGGATGTCAATCATTTCAGCTAGATACGAAACGATGCCATAGAAATTAAGTTTATAATGATTTTTTTTATATAAGCAATAAGCATTTATAATTATAATCAGAAAGAAAGAGTACAACTGTTCTATTGAACATTGAGGTACACTAGGAGATTGGATTTCTAATCATGATTCTCTACCTTGTTAATGTAAGTCAATTTCTCTACCTAACCTTTACATCTAATTATTAATCATGTATATTTTGTATGGCCTGCATAGTTTTATTAGGTATTTACCTGACTTGCTTTACACATGAAACTCGAAAGCACCAAAACTTCCTCAAATGCAATCGCCTTATCAATCTTCCCGCCAAATACACTCTCAAATCTCTGCCAACAATAACACTTACATTAGAAACCAATGACCCCAAAAATACTAACATAAACAACAATTACAAAATAATAACACCTTGAACTGGACTACAAGGACATTGGGTGCTTGACGTATTGACATTTGCTTCCTTGCCGCCACCAATTTCTTACAACTAAAACATCCATAATTTCCTCAATTAAAAACACAACAATAACCACTTTGAATAATAAAGAATTCAACAAAATAACAAGAAGAACTTACTTATCACACTTGTACTTGTTGTTTCCATCCAAAACTTCGGGCTGAAAGAACTTTTGAAACGCTTCTCTAAGCGAATTACTAAGCAAAACATCAAGACTAATATCCATTATCTCGTCAACCTTATTCGACTCATTACCACAAGAAAGACACTTCACCTGGCTCTGCAATGAACCTCCAAAAATCTCCTTCACCACCGAACTACCACTACTGCTATTGCTACTACCATTACTACTACCATTCTCACCTCCCTTGCAGCCATTGTTGTACCGCCTTTGCTGCTGCAACTTCTTGAGGCGAAGGCAAGTGTTGTGGCAAGCATCAATCACGTAACGAAGGAACTCGTGCGCGTCCTCCTGGCGCCCGCACTTGAAGTGCTCGGCGAAAATCCTCAGACAATTCTGCAGCTTCGCAGGAGCGTCCAGCGCGAGATCCACCCTCAACGACCGCGCTATCCGCTTCTCCAGTATGCAGAACGGACACTCTCCGCCGCGCTTCCTATCCTCCTCGCCTGCACCAGAAAAACCAAAAACCAATTTAGCTAAAAAGCAAAACACAGAAAAATCGAATTGCGAAAAAAATTCGAGAGGCGATTGGAATATTATGTACAGAGAGAGGAGTGTTGGGAATTGAGGCAGAAATTGGCGAGAGGAGGAGTGTAAGTGAGGCACTGAAGAACGCTGTTGAGGTAGCAAGAATTGCCGAGGTTTCTGAGCCCTAACGGAGGACCGGTACGGCGCTTCTGACTGAGCAAATTCGGCTGCCAATTCATCTGCAATTGCAAGGCCATCAAAGACCTCGTCTCGTTGTTGATTCCGATTCCGCTTCCGGCGAAGAAGCATCGGAGGGCGGCGGCGTCGTTTTGGCAACACAACTCTCCCGCTGCCAAAACCACCAACACAATCGCATCGCTCTGCTCTCTATCTATCTCTATCTCTATCTCTATCTCTATGATGATATGATATTTGGTTTTTGTTGCGAAAAGAAGAGAAATGGGGGGGAAGGAGTATTAAGATGACTCTTCTTCTACAGAAAAACCCCCAAATATCCTTTTTTTTTTTTTTTTTTGGGTGGTGGTGGTGTTGTTGTTGAGAGTTTTAAGAGGACTATTCTTCTACAGATTTGTAAGGGTTCATAATTGTTTTTTCCCCTCCTCCCTCTCTCTCTCTCTCTCTCTGACTCTTCTTCCCTCCTCCCTTCCCTTGCCTTTCTTGGCTTTGTTAAGGCTTTTTTTTTTTTTTTACCTTTATTGTCCCAATTATGTGGGGAAATTTTTATCTTGTTTTTGGACACGCAAATCTACATGTGTGGACTGTTGTCTATTGGGCTACTACTATAGTACTACATGTGGCCATGTATTCTTGCCTTCTATTGTAATTTTTGTTTCACAAACATTACAAATTCTTTTCTTCTCTTTTTTCCAAATTCTTTTTTGTATTTTTTAATATATAAAGAACACTCCCCACGTATAAAACATTCAAACACCCAAAATTGTTTTAAAGAAAAAACATCAACAACCAAAATTGATAGAATGGTGGATAAAATTTGAAATTTATGAGTTTAGCCGTCACTCAAGTGTCTCTAAAGATTGAAAAAATCTAAAAGTTTATTTTTAAAAGAAGTTCTAATTTTTACTTGAAATTTGAAAGGAAGATGGACGTGAAAGAATCATTTTTCCCCTTTTCTATAATAGATTGTTTCAAGAATTGGTCTCTTATAACAACCTCTGAAAATGTGTTTGCTACAACTTTTTGTGCTATTATTTGATTTTTTTTTTTTTGTTAACTTCAAAATAGAAGTTTTCTTTTTCTTTTTCTTTTTTTTTTTTTTTTGAGAAAGTAATTTTTTTGACTTAGCTACGATACTTTTTTTTTAACTAGACACCTCTTTTTATTTTAAATAATAACAAGAGCAAATGATAGTGGATTTTAATATCCACTTTTTATTTAATTAATGAGTAATATGACAGTTTCTCATTAAAATTAAAAAGGATATTCTAATGTAAAAAGTACTGAATGTAACCCAAACATTTTTTTTTTCTCTTGAAAACCAAAACCTCTTTGGATTTTCTAAATCATCTTAATACAACAATTAAGTTAACTTAATACTTCCATAGATATATAGAGATTCTTTTATGATACTTGTAAGATATGGTATAATATTCAATATAATCATAATTCCTCTCTCTCTCTCTCTCTCTCTCTCTCTCTCTCTCTCTCTCTCTCTCTCTCTCTCTCTCTCTCTCTCTCTCTCTCTCTCTCTGTTATGTGTTTAGTGAGTTTTAGAATTTTAAAAAAAAAAATCGTTTTCTTGGTGTTTCAAAATTCTGCGGTAATTTTTTCTTCATAATTTTTTTGTTCTAGATACTTTGAACCCATGTGTTGTTATTAATATATGAGATATATTAATTGTTGATTAAGGCCACGGTTGCAGCTTTTGTCTTATGCTGTGTGTGTGTGTGTGTGTTTTTTTTTTTTTTTTGGTGTTTGTATTAGTGTTGGACACCATTTGCATATCTTGCAAGTGGGTTTATTGAGATAGTTTATAAACTAGAATCTATGAATGATAATCATAGTCATAATTGGGATTAGCCTACTATTTGCTCCAATTATTTCAATATTGATACTTAGCATTTGGCGAGTTTCAACGATATTATATTTTTGTTAAGCTATGTTATTTTATTTTTGTTAAATTATGTTATTTTGAATTTGAGGTTGAAGTGTATGCACTAATTTTGGAGTGTAAAAAACTTATTTTTAGATGAATGTTATATTTTTGTTGAACTATATTATTTTGAATGTAAGTTGAAAACTTGAAATGTATGCACTACTTTTGGGATGTAAAAAAAATATATATATATATATATATATTTCTAGACGGATGTTATATTTAATATTATGGAGGTTGAAATGGGTTGTGTTACATTCGTGCTAACCCAACATGACTCGTTTATTAAGCAGATCAAATGGGTTGGGTCAGGTCAACATGCCTTATTAACAGGTCGAATTAGGGTTGAAGGATTGTGACACGATTATTAAATGGGTCAAGTTCGAGTTGAGTCATTTAATTGAATACCCCTATCTCGACACGACACGAACCCAACATACTAACTCGAATTGATACCCCTACTAAAAATCACCAAAAATGTTTTCAAGAAAACACTTTTTACGTAATAAATGAATTGTTAGAGTGCGTTTTAGGATAGCTTATTCCATTTATTTATGAAAAATGCCAAGATCACAATTTTTACTATAACTTTTGCATCGCAACTTGTCCACAATGCAAGTTGTTAGTGGTAAAGTAAAAGTGGTGGGTTCATGTGGGTCCACAACTCCACCACCCACACACCACGTAAATAAGTTGTGGCAAAAATTATGATCCTAGCATTACTCTTTACTTATTTTGCAATTTACTATGTCCCATATGGGATTTCTCTAAGACACCCAAATCTTTGAGTGGACTATTGTCTATTGTGCTACTATATGTAGCCATGCTCTTTTGCCTTTTATAAAAGTTTTTTCAAACCAATACAAATTAATTTTCAAATGTTCTTCTCATAAAAAATTAAAAAAAAATTCAAATGTCACATGGTTTTAGAAATTGGATTGAGCCATAATTTGATCTAGTAAAAATCATAAAAATCAACATTTTACCTCTAAAAAGAGTTGGTTTAACTAGTAAAAATCAAGAACCGAACAAATTTTTGGTTCCTTGGCTTGTTTAATTTTTAAAATCATATACACACGTATATAGCCTGGTGGATGGAACTTAGGATCTCTAGATTTACATTACGCCCTTCAAATCCAATAGACCCATCACCTTAGTCTCCCATAATGGACTCTCAAATTTACTTTTTAAATACTATTAAAAGAAAGTTTTAAATTTTATATTATTATGAAATAGTTCTAATTTGTACTTGGAATTCAAAAGAAGTCGAAAATGAAAGAGTTCCCCCCCCCCCCCCTTTTTGCTAGATATCTCTATTAGAAATACTTGGAGGTGCCAACTAGTTGAGCTACAAGTTTCTTAAATGTCATTTTAATGTTTTTTTTTTTAAAAACATTGTTTCAAGAATTGGCTTCTTAAGATTGAGATCATATGCAACTGTACCATGCAATTATCCAATTTCCTTTACAATTTTTTTTATACATTTTTTACTTTTTAACTTTAACTTTTTAATTCTTTTTAATATTTTTTTATGGGTAAATTACAATTTACCCACCTGTAATTTGGCTAAAATTTAAGTTTCCTAACTGTGGTTTAAAATTTGACAATTTATCACCTGAGGTTTGACTGAAATTTAAATTGCCTACCTATAGTTTGAAATCCCACGATGCAAGTGTTTGACTAAATTCTCTTTGATTTTATTTGATCTTGTATTTTTATATTTCTTGTGTTTTTGAAGGAGAAAGACATAAAAGCGGAATAAAATTACATATGTAACTATGTTTTTAACAAAGGTGGGTTAAGGAAAATCTAATTGAGCTAGGATAAAACGTCAAATTTCAAATCACCAGTAGACAACTTAGATTTAAGTCAAACCATAGGTGGGAAAGTTATTATTTGCCCTTTTTTAATTTAATGGTTAAGATTGAAAGTTGTTTTTTCTAACTTTCAATCTCAACCATTTATTGCCATTGCATCAAGTGCAATATCCTCAATCTAGCTTCTTATAACAACTAGTTTGTAACCACATGCACATGCATTAAATACATTTACAAATAAGCATAATCAAATGCATATTAAAATTTTAACAAGTTTATATATAATGTTTGTAGATTTAAAAATATAAATAGCTATTAATATCATAAATATAAGTTTATTTGAAACAAATAAAAAAATCATTTAAATTGTTATCCATAAAATTCTCAATTTTAGTTTGTCCATTAGAACTTTTTGTGCTATTATTTGATTTTTTTTTTTTTTAGTTTGAAATTGAAGTGTTTTTTTCTTCTTCTTTTAAAACCAGAGCTTGTTGGGATATTCTAACTCGTTTTAGTACAAAAAATAAGAAAAATTAATACTTCCATATATACACACAGATTCTTTTATGATACCTCTAATTTATAAATATTTTTTTCTCAAAAAAAAATAATAATTTATAAACATTCTCATATATTTGACCTTTTGACAACTCAACAAGCCCTCTTTCTTTTTTTGAGAATCAAACAACTCAACAATCTAACATGTGTGGGTAAAGCAATTTGGTCAAGCTAAAGCATAAACAAAAAATTGGTGTTATTAGCTTTCCAACTACACCTTCGAGGTATAGCAAAAATAGACTCATTTTGCTCGATTTTTAAGAAATGACACTTCACCCCTAAACGATCAAAACAATTAACAGTGTGCCTACTTTATTTTTTTTTCCTCAAATTATGTTGGGGGCCAAGTGTCAATTATTTTGATGATTTGAGATGCAGTGTCATTTTTTGAAAATTCAAGTATAATAAGTCTAGTTCACTATACTTCAAGAGTGTCAATTTAATTCACCCTATATTTTATATCATATGAGAATCCTATCACAATTTTGTATACAAATTTTCAATTACTAAATTTGACCATTTAGAATTTGACCTAAAATGAAATTATTAGGATTCCATCAAAAGAGCATTCACGTTGGCTAAGCCAAATTTTTTTATATTTTGAATTTTAACTAACAACTTTTCGAAACCCTACACCTACATTTGATTCTCTAATCCAACCAATTCACTTTTGTATTTTCTTAGTTTTCCCCTCTATTCTCAACAAACAAACAAAGGCAGAGGACCACCACTACCCAAATCCACCCAATTCTCTTTTTGTATTTTCTTTAGTTTTCCCTTGTTTTTTTTCGCAAACAAACAACTGCATAACCAAATCAAACCTTTATAACCTATATTATTTCCACACAATTCTGTTTTGTATTTTCTTTGATTTTTCCCTTGTTTTCTTAGCAAACAAACAAAGGCATTAGCAAACAAACAAAGGTGTAAGACCGCCACAACCAAATTTTAACCAACAACCCAAATGAAATCCACATTGCCAAATGAAAGCCACAAGTCTACCCACAGCCTAAATGAAACCCACTAGCACATCCAAACAAAATCCAGAACCAAATCAAACACACAAATAGGCTGCAAAACAATATCTATTCCCTGTAGATATGACCAAGTTGTACTTTAGCCATCCACCAACCACGACTCTTCTTTATCTAGGCTTGAAATTGACTAGGTAGAAAGCATTACGATACTTCGCATGGCATAGGAAGAGTTAGGTCTTTCCCAAAGGGCTTTGATTGTTTCACATTCTTAAACGTGAAATTTTACATAATGTCTACATTTTCACATTAAATATTCACATTTTACACAAAATATGACAGAGTATGGACTTGAAGTGAAAAAGTGTGGACATTGTTAAATGTGAAACTACCAAAGCCCATGGTCATGTTTTGTGATTTGACATTTGGGCCAAGCCTTTAAGTTCTGGCCAGTAGGCCACCACACATTTGATCTCCATAAAATATTCTACAGGTTATTGCACCAGTGACACTGCCAGTAAATGTGTAACACCTAGGCGTACCAGTTTATGTCTTTATTTATATTCCTTCTAGGGGTAGCAGTCCAAAATTATACATTCTTGGGCTCTGATATTGACACTTGCAAAATTTAGTACCCAAAAAGAGCATTATTTTTACTATTGAAGACTAGCATTTCAGCAATTTCTTTACAAAGAAAACATCAACTTACATTTTTGCAATTGCATTACAAACAAATAATGGGCTTAAATTCCAGGTATTGTTTACACAACGATCACCAATGTCTCTGATTAGAAGTACCTCAATTTTGACCCTTCATTAAATGCCTATTTCTCCGATGGTACAATTGTCAGATTCCACATCTTTTCACATCATTGGAAATTCTGCTCCGTACATCACAAAAATACCCAATGTTGGAGCAGCTGCAGCAGTCAATAAAAAAAAAAAAGATGGAAAATCTTATACACTGATTTCTTCATCAAACAAATTCCAAGTTATGCATGTGTCCCATTCACAATGTGAAATGAATAACATATGCTATTAGTCAGACATACTCTTATAAATGTTGGTGGTGGGGGTGGGGATTGGAATATTGGAAACAAGAAAAAGAACCGACCCTAATTTCTGATTAGAATCAACTAATATGGAGCACATCTTTGCTAAAATATAGAAGTACACACCTTAGAAAGGAACTTGAGTCACTGTTGTTACTATATTTCTACTTGCTGGAAGCTGAGGATGCAACCAATGGTTCAGATTCAGCCAGTTCGGATTCATTGATTTTGGCTTCGGAATCATCGACACTGGCTCGTGAAGCTTCTTTTTTCAACTTGTGATTATTATATGCTGCCACACCTGCAATAGCTGCATTGGAAATAATAATGATATTAGTATTAAATCTTGTATTCATTTTGTTATGGTTATTAAAAATTTTCCACCCATTGCTTGCTAGAAATTTCTTCACCCAAATTCAGTGCTCAACTACAGAGAACAGAGACCAAAACATTTAAAAGGAAAAAAAAATACAAAGAAGGATCTGCTATCTGAGTGGATTAACATCATGCTCCTGGGTGAATTCAAGCTGTTAAGTCTAATTTGGGTGGTGGTGGTGGGGGGGGGGAGAAAGAATATCTAGAGAAAGCAACTATAAAGGAAATTTATGAGAATACAAAAATGGCATTTAGGGTACACTTCAAGAATAGTAGAGCCAACTAGTGACCCAGAATTAAAAAACAAAAATAAAAAGGAAATAACCAAATAGAAAAGGGAAAAAGGGGGGTGGGGTTATAAGGGTATTAATGGCAAAATGCAGTTTGCAGAATTCGCCCCGAGTTGGCCTAACATTTATGCAAATTAGCTTATAGATGAGCAAGTTTTTATGTTCAAGACATTCAACTCAAAATAATCCTGAGTTACAGAAAACATCTAGGTTCCAAGAAAAAGTCGAAAAAAGTGAATATGATGAGATACTGACCAACGCCATAACCAAACAGATTTATTACTGTCAGCTTTGTATCCGCAAACAGAAGAGCAGAGAGTAAGACAACCACCCAATCCTTAACAACTCCAGCAACACGAATGGTTAATGCACTTGTATGCGTAATTACAAGGAAAACTGATAAATTGAGGGCAAAAGTACAGAGACAGTTGAGTAATAGCACAAAGGGTGGAAAGTTCCAAGATCCATGTGCTTCCATCTTTGGCTTCTCCAGAAAGATCCATGGAATTAATAGGCAAAGAGCACTACATATAATTAAAATTTTGTTCAGATAGGCATAAATCTTCCCTTTAGGAATTAGAAAGAAATTATTTCAAAATGATGATGGATACAAGATAACAGAATCAGTATACCTGCAAGGACTAACATAATACATAACAGATATAGGATTCAGTTTGAGACCCTTCCGCTTAACAAAGATCTCCATGAAAATAAGTCTTAAAGCTTCTCCAACAACACCGCCCATTTGATAAACAACTCCAACCCAGTTGATATCTATTTCTCCAATAGAAGCCACCAGAACACCAAAACTTATAACTGACATGATCAACAGCATTCTGCAGCTCATTATCTCAAGTCCTGCTGCAACTCCAAGAACAAAAACAGCTACTGGCACTGAAAAAGTCATTTAAGAGATAGACATTATAATTTGTAATCATGATATATAGTAATATATATGGAAGACCCAGGACTTACTAATCAACCATCTTACTAGTCAGCACATATAAGCCATTACTAAGACTTGTTTGTTTTGTTGTTTTCTTTCTTCTTCTGTTTTTTTTGGTTGGGGGGGTGAGTGGGGGGGGGGGGGGGTGTTTAAAAGCTCACTTTTTCTAGGTACAAGTATACTTTACCCGGCTTACTATACTTTAAGCAAAATAAGCCAATGAAATAGACTTTGCAGCAGAAGAGACCCATAGAATCTCTCTACAGGCTTTAGACATATAGCTAAAATGGGATACAGGGTTATTAAGGACTTACTAATTGCCTTTAACATTTGTGCAAACGCAACTGAAATATACAGGTAGGCAGTGTTTCCCAGCCAAAGAGTCATTGCAAACATTGCACCAATTGGCACAACTGATGTTGCATATCTGAAAAATTGGAACTTTGTTAGACTTACGTGGAAAATTTCTGAACAAGTATCTAGGCAAGGAAGAAATTTCTGCAGAATTTAAGTAACAAGGTGAATGAAAGTAGTACACTGAACTGTTTTATAAACATTTTCATTTTAATAATACAGACAAGGTGACTCAAGAGTATATTTCAAGGTCCACTGGGTACATTAGGGTTATTTCTAATACCAAATGATTACATTCTTAGATTGCAGAACATTTGGCTAATTAATCATACATTAGATAACGTGCATTACTAGTTATTTATTTATTTTTTTTATATATATAAGTAATAAAAATATATTAAAAAGAAGAAGGGTGTCACCTGTGTATAAAGGAAGTATACATCAAGGACAAAAACAAATCAAGTGCATAAAGTACAAAAGTCCATGAAACCATGGACAGAAGAAAAAGAACGAAAGCCTAACACTACAACCCAATCCAGAAGAGTCTTAAGGAAGAAGAGTTTAAGATTTGAAACTGATATTTTTAAATCCTCAAAATGTTGGTTATTCCTCTTCCACCAAATGCACCACATCAAACATTGGGGCACAGCCATCCAAATAGTAGAATTCTGATGCCTCCCAAACTTTCCCTGCCAACAAGCCAATAGCTCCACCATTGTTTTCGGCATAACCCAAAGAATGCCAAACAAAATAAACACCATAGACCACAAATCAAAAGCAATAGGGCAATGGATAAGAAGGTGATCTACCGATTCCTCATTTCTTTTACACATACAACACCAATCCAAAATCAAAATCTTCTGTTTCCTAAGATTATCAATAGTCAAAATATTCCCCAAAGCTACAGTCCAAACAAAAAAAAAGCAACTCTAGAAGGGACCTCAGACTTCCAAACAGTCTTCCAAGGGAAAGACTCATCGAAACTTTTTGTCAGAACTTGGTAATTAGAACGAACAACAAAACCTCTTCCAATAATAGGTTTCCAACAAATCTTATCGTCCCCAACTCCTCTCAAAGAAGCTCCATAAATTCTAGACATTAACCTGTAAAAGGATTTCAATTCCCAATCTTCACTGTATCTTCTAAAATTTAGATCTCATACAAGAACACCATTCGGAAACTTCATCAAATCAGCTACATAGGCCTCCTTATTTTGACTTAAAGAAAAAAGTCTCGGATAACACACACACAAAAAAGTGTCCCCACACCAAATGTCCTGACAAAATCTAACAATAAAACCGACCCTAACCTTAAATTGGATGTGACAAACAAAAGATGGCCAACCACGACTAATAGACTTCCACAAACTCACTCCTTGAGGGCCAGTAATGGGAAGAGAGCACCAACCTCTTCCTTCACAGCCATACTTTACCCCTATCACTCTCCTCCACAAGGCTTGTCACTCATTCCCAAATCTCCATAACCTTTTTCCAAACAAAACTTTATTAAAACTTCTCAAACTTCTAATAGCTAAACCTCTACAATGAAGAGGAGCGCAAACCATAGCCCATTTCACAAGGTGCGTTTTTTTTTTTTTTTATCGGCATCAGGCTAGGAAGCACGAGTGCGGATTCAGATTCAAGTTCGGGTTCGGATGCGGGTACGATGCGGCAACTCGGCAATTTTTTAAAAAAATATGGTGTGGGTACAGCGGGATACATTTATTAATAAATTATTAAATATATTTTTGTTTATATTTTCTATATTTGCTAAGCTTATTTTTTCATATAATGATAAACATATACCAATATAAGAGCAATAGTAGATAAAAAAAAAAACCTTTGGGATCAATTTAATATTTATAGCTAATATTTAGGGGGGTAAATTTTGCAAAATAATATTATAATGATAAGTAATTATTTAAATTGATACAATTACTAAATTATTTGGCTATTATTAAGCTAAATGATATAAATTGTTGAATTTAATATAGTGTTTAAAAAAATCATAATAAAGATATTCAAATTTGGGGGGTTTTATTATAAATAAACAAATGTGTTGGGATATTTATAAACAAGGAAGCTTCCAAGAAGTTCCATTGCCATTGCCAAGTCCCACCACAACCCACGTGCATTTCTTTATTAATATCACATTCCAAGGCTCTATTTGAAAGTCTACAGTCATCTATCTTCTTTCCTCACAGATCATTTGGTAGCAGATCTCTCTTCTTCTCATTCCCTTTTTTTTCTCACAAATCTTTTGGTAGCAGATCTTTATTCTTCCTCTTCTTATTCAGATAGAATCGAACCAAATTGGGGTGTTTCAGCCAGTTTCTTGGCCAGCTTTGGCGGGTTTCGGCTTGAATCAGACTGAATCAGCTCAAATTGGCACAATTTGGAGACGAAAAAAGGAAAAAAAAAGAAAGAAAAAAAGAGTAGCAAATCGGCGCATCGAAACGAGTCGGGTGCGAGTGCGGGTGCGGGTGCGGGTGCAGGTGCAGCAGCTCTAGAGCTGCACCAGTGCTTCCAAGGCACCAGGTGTCTAGAGCAGAGCCCTGACTGATTCCTAGGGGTGCACAGACCCTCAGCAAGGAGTTTCCTACAAGTGCACCTTGGGTAATTCAAGGAGCAATTAAATTCCCCTAGTCCAATGGCCCCAAGGGAGTGAATGCATGCATGGGTTTTTTTAAAATCCCCCACACCACTCCAGAGAAAATTTCATTAAAGTTGCTCAATACGGTTTGCAACCTCTATCGGGATAGGAAAAAAAGAGAAAATAATTTGGAAGATTGGATAAAGCACTCTTAATAAGAGTAACTTTACCTTCATTTGAGAGATACAGTCGTTTCCAACCTGCTATCCTCCTCTCCATCTTTTCAATAATTGGATTCCAAATAGAATTGACTCTGACATTAGCACCCAACAGAAGACCTAAATATTTCATCGGGAAGCAGCCTTGCTTGCACCCTAGCACATCCACCATATCTGTTGTATTTGGAAGCACACCTACAGGGACCAATTCAAACTTACCCACATTAAATTTCAGCCCAAAAACAACTTCAAACCAAAATAGCACCAGCCGGAGAAACAGAATCTGACCAAGATTAGCATCACATAAGACCAAGGTATCATCAGTGAAGAGAAGATGGGTCACCTGCAAAGAGTTACAAGTAGGACCCACCCTAATACTAGACATGAGCCCATCCCTCACTGCCTTATCAACATTTTACTAAAAGCACCCATAACAATCACAAACAATAAAGGGGATAACCACCTTGTCTTATACCTCTAGAACTTTCAAATAAACCACACAGAGTTCCATTAATGAGAATGTAGAATTTAACAGTAGAGATGCAGAAGAAAACCCATCTTCTCCAATTTTTAGGAAAACCACAACGATCCAACATATAAATGAGAAAGTCCTAATTTACATGATCATATGCCTTCTATACATCCAGCTTACACAACACCCCAGGAACTTCTAATTTCAACCTACTATCCAAGCATTCATTGGCAATAACAACGGAATCTAAAATCTGTCTTTCTTTGACAAAAGCATTTTGAGATTCATAAACAATATCCCCAAGCACCATTTTACTAGTTAGTTGTGAAGTAGGTTATGCTTACGGAGTGAAGTTCCATTAGGTATACACTGACAGGCAAATTAAGGAAATAACATACAGTGGAAATATATATAACTCAGCTGCATCACTTGAACAAAACCCAGTTGCTATGCTAGCACTGCTTCTCTAATGAGAAACTCAATTATTAACAGTGGAGAAAACAAACTCTCTTAAGTGACTCAACTAGAATGCTACAACTCCTTCATTTCTATATTCTCTAGTATTTTGAAGACCTATGTATGTTGCTGCATCTTTCTCACTAATTTTGTTCCCCCAATACAAACCCCCTTTAAGTTGGGCTCTTTTTCCTTTACAATCCACTTCAACCTAGAGTCCAATTTTAACCCAGTACACTTGATTTTTAATACCTACCTAGCAAGGATGGGCTAAGCCAAAAAAAAAAAAAAACTCAAGGGACCACACCAAATAAAACAAAAAAAAAAAAAAAAATTAAGAACCAATATATAAAATATATAGATCATATATGTCTTTTTACAAGATTCCAAATTATGTTACTTATTAGAAAAACAAAGAATCTAACATATGTTATTTTTTCATATATAGTCGACTTCACACCAAATTAATCTTTTCATTTCTCAAGATATATATTTCGCTTTAAAAATTAGCTTAACTTAACAAAATTGTGCTCTATGCTCCCCATAATCTACTTATACTTCGAAACTTGAACAATAAATTTTATAAATAATTATATAACCTATTTATAAAATTTTGTGAAGAGTAAGATAATTTTCATTTATCATCATAATTAATGTTCTTCTAATATCTCAAATCAAGGCTTTTCGTCAAAGGTATATCCCAATTTGCCAATTTATTTCCTATTCTTGTTAATGTCACTACAAGGATTGAGAAGTTGTAGCGGTGTGGCACCACTCAAACATTAATGAGATTTGGAGCTTTTTTACAACTGCACCTACTGAAAAAAATTTGTGGGTCAATTATGAGAACCTTTTTGTAAGATAAGATCCTACTATAATTTTAAAAACATATAGGTAAACTAATATATAAAAAGAATTATTAAATATGCATTTTTTAGATGTAGTACTGGTCCCAATTCCTAAAACAAAACAAAGTTAGATTTTTTTTTCATAAAATGATCCCAAAAGATTAAACTTATCACCTAACTTTTCTCCTTCCTCATACTGTACCATATATCAAATAGTCAATCACCAAAATTTGTCAATCTAGTTGAACAAGAGTGTGAGTGTGTGTGTGTGTGTGTGTGTGAGAGAGAGAGAGAGAGAGAGAGGTGGGAGAATTAGAAAAAGAAGAAAGAAAAGGGAAAAGGAAGAAGAAAAAATGGTGGAGGACACTAACAAATTATTTAAACCCTAAAATTTATACTGGATTGTACTTATTTGATTATTAGATTGTTTAAATTGAAATTGATTAAACTAGGTCTTTTATTTATTTATTTATTTTATAATGAATTTTTGAATTAATATCATATTGGCTTAAGTATTGGCAAGTTTAGTTAAACTACTTATCAAAAAGTTTAGTCAAATTATTTATTTCTTAATATGAACTTCTCGTTAGCTTCTTAAATAAAAGAAAATGAAAATTTGGAATAATTTGTGAATAAATTTCTCGAGACAAATCCAATAACATAACAAACACCACTTGGCGAAGAAACTTGTAACCATGGTGCTAAAGTTCAAAGCAAAACCGTGTTGGAGTTGACTTGAAAACTCTTCTAGCATGCTCTGGGCTATGGACTAAAAGCTTACATTGCCATCCCAATGATGGGGATAAAGTTAGAAGCATATATCTACAAGAGTCCTTGTCAACCTCTTAACCACAACTTTTCACAAAGAAAAATTGGTAAATTTTCATGTAAATTCGACAGGGAATTGTTTATAGTATGGTATTCAACAATTTCCTTTTCTTTTTTCTTTTTGAAAATATAGAACAATATCAAATCCATGTATTTATTTAATTCTTAGTTATAGTTTACACCCACTGGAGAAAAATCATGGCTCCGCCACTGTGTAGTGGGACTTCTTATGGGGTTGTTTGGGTGATGAGTTCAAATTTCATCTATTTAGTTCGTCTAAAACCTATGGACCTATGCAGATGGTGGTTTAAGCATCAAGAATTTGTCAACTTTTAGAAAGTATTTGAGCCATTATGCAGTAGAAAGAGAGGCTCTTTGGGGAGAGGTTGTAGATAAAGAATATGGCAGTTTGTGTGGAGATGATGTTCTAATATGATTAATGGTCCATATGGGGTAAGCTTATTGGAATATATTAGAAAAGGTTGGTGAATGTTTTCTTGCTTTATTAGATTTGAAGTGGGTGAAGGCACAAGAATTTCTTTTTGGCATAATATGGTGCAGTGAGCAACCTTTGAAGGTGACTTTTCTGGAATTGTTCCATAAAGCTCGTCATAAGGAGTATCTGGAGGCAGACTATATGAACTTATTTAATGGTCACTTGCAATGGGATATTAAGGTTCATGAAGACTGTGCAGGATTGTGACCTTAAAGTTCTATCTTCTTTCTTAATCTTCTCTACTCTAGTAAAGTTGATAGGAGGACAAATTATATTGTATTCCTTCCAGAGATCGTACATTTGAGGTTAAATCATCTTAATAATGGAACTCCTTTCCCTTGGAAGAGCATATGGAAGACTGAGGCCCCTTCGACAGTAGCATTCTTTTCTTGAATGGCAACATTAGGTAAAATCCTAACGATGGATAATCTGAGGAAGAGATGCCTCATTCTGATGGATTGGTGATTCCATGCATCACTTACTCCTCCATTCTCAAGTGTTAAGGAACTTTGGAATATAATTTTATGCCTAATTGGAATTCACTGAGTCATGACCAGATGGGTGGTGGATCTTTTAAATTGTTAGAAAGTACGTTAGTAGGCACCATCGTACAAGCATACAGACTACCATTCCTTCATGCATCATGTGGTGTATTTGGAGAGAGAAAAATACGTGCAATTTTGAAGATCGTAAGAACACAATTCCAGAATTGAAGTGTTTTTAGTTGAAGACCCTATACTGAAAGACACTTCATTTAGGGTGCCATACCCATGTCATATCCATGTCATACCAGTGTTATATCAGCTGTTTTATGTTATAATTTTTTAGAAATTGCTCATGTCGCCGTGTTGTATCCATAACAGTGTCCATGTCCGTGCTTCCTAAACACTATATAATTGGATAGCAGCTGCTATAACTACTTTTCTTTTTCTAACTTGTTCGGGCAGGCTGCAAAACTCAATTCAATAGGCATGAAGTTTATTAAAGAGTTACAAGTCTTTTGCTTAGTATACAAGAAATCCTTATAAAACTACTCTTAGCCCTTAGATTAAGTAAGTCACAATCAAATTCTCAAAAAAGTAAGTCACAATCATACTTATATAACTATTTTTTTTCTGATAAGTAATATATTATACAAAAAGTGGCAGAAGGGATGCAACCTTAGTACATGGGAGGTATAAAAGAGAAACATATGGAGCATTATTTTTAAGGTTTTTATTAATAACTAGTAAGGCACGAACAACTACCATGGACACTTCGATACACACCACAAAGGTTTTCAACAGGCACGGGCCTCTTAATTGAAAGAAGGCCCAAAGATTTAATTTTGGGCTCCCAAATGGAATGTTTCCCTGTCCAGCCATGCTACAACTGCTGCGGTGGAAAATATATATCGTATGATTGTAATCACAAGATCCTATCAGTCAAATACAATCAACTTTAGGCCTTGGACCCTAAAGACAAATATTAACAATGTGCTAACACATGCCACAATTTAAACCTATGAGGCTATACTTCGACTTTGTTTCTTTTCCAGAAGATAATGAGAGACCCTTAGATCTCTAAAAATATCTTTTATTTGGTACTTCGTTTCCGTGGGCTCATATTTGGGGTTTTACACAATATATTTCCATTTCTGATTTCCTACAATCTGTTTGCTTTAGTTCTTAAACTATATGTATTTGTTCCGTGTTCAGAGTCTGTGAACACGATGTTCATTCTTGTAATAAAAGTCTTATTACCTATCCAAAAAAAAATTCTATTTAAGTAATAGAGGCCTCAAATTAGTGATTCTTATCATCTTATCTTTAATAATCACATCAATCATTGCAACTTTTTAAAGATTCTAATGAATTGACAAGTAACAACTTTGAAGATTTAAATATATCAGATAGGAGTGTATCCATTTCTTTACTTACATGTCTGCAGTCATTCCTTCCTCAACCTTCATAATCTGTAAGAAGAACGAAATACAGTAAAAACATTAGAGCAAAGGATACGATTGTCTCTCATAATATTCGGTAAATTAAATACCTTGAGAACTTTGGTGAGCATAAAACATAAGACTGATGAGAAGACCATGTGAAGTAGAGTCAAACCAAGAGGATAAGGGAAGTTTATTTCCTTAGATGACAAAACCCACTGCATTTCACAATTTCAATAAAATTTATGTCAGCCATGTAGGGAAACCCTAGTAGAATCTTTGAGGCAGCAACATTAAATAGCCATAATCCTGTAACAATAATACAAGTTGAAAAATACACACACACACACACACAAATAACCATAAAGATAGCAATGAAACAAAATGCTTCAGAAGAAAATTTATTACATGCTTCCATTCATTCTTTTATGCTTAAAAATGATTTATTATATATTTGTCCACGTCGTTTTCTAATAATAAAAATAATAATAACTTCTACACGTATTAAAAGTCACCTATTGCTTGGCACTAATGTATCATATAATGCATGTACAACTACCAATCGTCCACCTAGGCTACAATACCAAAAGGCAAGCCTCTCATACTACACAACACATGATAAGGGCGTCTCATCTTGTCAAAATAGACAAGGCTCTAAATATATAAGGTCAAAATCTATTGAAATCAATTTTGAAAAACCAAGGTCATTAGTGGTGTAAAAATTTTCGGACATGAAAGAAAACCAGAATTTTTAGAAATTAGCAATCTAACTACTGATACACACCCCAAATCAAACATCTATAGCTCCTTTCCATTCCTAACTATATCTTGTGCTCCATTCTAGGGCTTTTTCCTTTCTTTTCAATCCAAAGACCCTTCGAAGCTAAGAAATAAGGATCCAAAGGTCTCTTATTGTTTAAATTCGAAAACAATAAAGGTTTCAATAAGAGTGGTGTCATTATAAAAGACAAGAAATGCCCTCAATTCGTCAAAATCTTTATCTATCAATTCAATAATTTATGCAATGCATAAAACATAAGACTGATGAGAAGACCATGTGAAATAGAGTCAAATTCAAGAGGATAAGGGAACTTTATTTCCTCGGATAGCAAAACTCACTGCATTTCAAAATTTCAATATAATTATATGTCAGCCATGTAGAGCAACCCTAGTAAAATCTCTGTACAATAAATATGTTCGAAACTCCCTTCAAATTTCACATTTCACAAGCCTCATTGAAGAGCTAAGAAATAAGGATCCAAAAGTCTCTTATATTGTCTAAATTCTAAAACAAAAAAAGGTTTCGAACATGAATTATATAAGAGTGGCATCATTATATGGAACACAAGAAATGCTCTCAATTCCTCAACATCTTTATCTATCAATTCAACAAGTTACACAAACGCGTAAATCTGAACACCGAACTGAACACCTTCATTCAGTTCAATAGAGAATAAACATAAATTGTGTAATCATCTCCATTTCTTTCTCTCTAATTAACCTCATCCAATCCAAAAACAGAAACAAAATTGTAGTTCCTTCAGAGTGAGAGTACTTTAAAAATGAAACAAAAGTTGTATTATATAAGAGTGGTATCATTATGGAACACAAGAAATGCTCCCTATTTCTCAACATATTTATCTATAAATTCAACAATTTACACAAACGCATAAATCACGAAGCTGAACTAAACACCTTCACTCAATCCAATACAGAATTAACATAAATTTTGTAAACATAATTCCTTTTTTGTCTCTCTAATTAATGTCACCAAATCCAAAAACACAAACAAAATTGCAGTTTCCTCAGTGACAAACTTGGTTAATGATCAATTCATCAACAAATCTATCTGTTAACAAAATTCAACAATTTCACGCAAACTCAAAAATCACAACCAAAAATTTGTAAGCATGTCCTCAATTAATGTCACCAAATCCAAAAACACAAACACAAAATTGCAGTTTCTTTACAGTGACAAAAAACTTGGTTGATAATCCAAAGCCCAATTACGCAAAAAAAAAAAAAAGAAGTTAAGAGTACCTTGTTGAAGAAAATCTGGCCGCTGGAGAGAGCGATGTAGAGAAGAAGATAAGCATAGGTTAAAATCTCGTCTTTGCAAAATGCTCTAAACCGATCCGCCATTGCAGAGAGAAAGAAACAAAAAAATCAATTGAAAGAGAAATCTCAAATTCTTTTGTGGAGGTATTTCTATTATACTAATGTATTTTTTTTAGATATTATATGTATGAGCTAAGGAGGCTTGGTTTTTTTTTTTTTTTTTTTTTTTGGGGTTGAAAAAACTAGAGCTGGTTTTGGCTGTAACGTGATTGAAGGGCGCGGAAGTCAGCAAATGGGGAGTACGAACTACGGAGAGTGAAATGGAAGGTTTGAAAGCAACCAAATTGAAATGGTACCACAAAACAGTGAAAACACGCATCAAGTCGATTCTCCAAAAAAAAAAAAAAACACACACACACGTCAATTTTTTTTTTTTTTTTAAGGTAGTGAAGGGTTGAAATTTCTTTTTAATAACTCTATATATTTATAAGGAATAATTTAAAAATATATATATAAATGATAAATAATAAAGTAGTGTTGCTTTAAATATATGTGAGAAATAATAAGTAATAATAGCTTCATAACTCAATAATTATAAAATTTTTTGTAAAAAAAAAATATTGTTAACATAACATTATTTATGTTATCAAAATAACTTGAAAAAAATAATACAGCAATAATAATAATTATTATAATTATAACTTCAAGACAAAATTCATAAATTCCTTATCATTTATGGATGGGAAAATTATTAGGTACTCCTAGAGTATCATAAATGCTTATTTTCTTTTCTCACATATATGATGGGTCCCACCATGAATTTAATTAGTGGAACCCACTATTCATGTAAGAGGAGGGAGTACACATTTATGGTATTCCGGGAGTAAACAACAATTTTCCTTATGGATGATAGCATATCCATTATCATAATTTTTAAGATATGTAAAATTTAAAGGTATCCATTAGGAATTAATTTGGTCAGTGTAGCTATTAAAACATTTTAAAGAGATGTAAAATTTATGGGGTATCTATTAGGATTTTATTTGGTAAGTGTAACCATTAAAGCTTTCAAGCACACAGTATATTTTAGGAATACAATAAAGGTCTAATTAATGGTTCTCTTAAGGTATTTACTAATAAATTATTTTAAGAAACTCTTGATATCACTTTTTTTGGAGATATATAAAACTATTAACAAATCAATTTTTTTTCTTTTCCCATAAAAAGTTTCAAAAAATATTTCATAAACCAATACTCTTAATACATCCATTAACTTTTTCTTAATATAAGTATATACTCTCTTCTCTCACATCGTTAAGAGTGGCAAAATCCAACATAACCCATAAACACAACATGACACAAAATTAGCAGGTTATGAGTTGAAACTTAACGAGTTTGTATTATATTTGGGTTGACACAAATGACTCATTCAATAAACATGTTGTATTTGTGTCTAACTCACGAAACCTATCTAACCCATTTAACTAAATATTATTTTATTAATATACCCTTTGTTCGGGGCCTTTTTCGGTTGCTTGGACACGTGTGGTCCTTTGGAGGGGTGACATTGGTAGACTCGGGGTTCTTTTTGGGGAGTTACGTCCCGGAACTCAACATTGGGCCACATGGTCCAACGGCTACCGGTGTATTTTTAAGCCTACCAAACCATTAAAGCCAAAGTCTAAGAATCACGATAATGGTTGAATAAATATGTAATATGTGTTTGACAAAATAGGTTTGATTAGTAGTTGAAATAAAGTAGTATTTATTTAGAAGTAAAGTAATCATGTACTCAATGATGTAAATTTAAATATATGGAAGCAAAATCACTTATCTTCATATGATTTGTAGCCCAGCTATGTAGCATTAGTGAGCTGATAAGATTCTAGCAGAATGCCAGCGGTAGAAGCTAGTTAAGCTCGCCTCTCTTATCATGCATTTAAATGAGTTTAAGTCTTGGTTAATAGTTGTAATAGTAGTTGGAATAAAGTAATATGTATTTAAATGTGAAGTAGTCATGTACTCAATAATGTAAATTTAAAGATAAGAAAGCAAAATCACTTATCTTTATTTGGTTTGTGGCTCAGCTGTACAACTTCTGTGAGTTGATAATATCCCAACAGAGTGACCCCAGCGGTAGAGAGGCTGTTTACCATGATAACTTCAAGATTGAGGGGGAAAAATGGGTGCAACTGGAGGGAGAGAAAGAGTATGCTCAGCTGTGTGTAGGGGTTAGTTAAGCTTGCCCCTCTTATCATGCACTTAAATGAATTTTCTCCTTGACAATACTCTTTTAGTTCTTGTGAAGTTATGAATAGTATTGTCTTCCATGAGAAGGGCTTTGATATGAGACCTTAGTGTCTTTTAGGAGAAGGGCTTTAGCATAAAAGTTTATGCCTTCCATGAGAAGGGCTTTTATAAAAGAGATAGAGAAGAGTATTGATATGTGTTTACGAGCAACAAAACAGTAGAACTTCAAAGTGAGAGAGTATGAGAATGGAGTTTAGATGAGTGTAGTGTGTTACATGTAATAGTGTAGTAAATGTATATGAGATTATGTAAGAAAAGTGGAGAAAGAGATATTTTGTGGGACGTAGCATTTGTAATATGTATGGTATATGGAAGTATGAGAGATATGATAGTTAAAGATAGTAAAAATATGAGATTATAACCGTTGAAAAAGTTGTAAAAATTGCTTTCTAAAAGGAAATATTTTGTAAGAGAAGAGTGTGGAGATGTGTTTAAGTATTTGGAGATAGGAGCAGTAAGATATGTGTATTTTCTTAGTATGAAAAGTAAGAGAATGAGTATAAGAGTGCTAATGGTGTTGTAGTGTGTTTAGCAAAGTTTCTGGGATTTGCTGTTGGGATTTACTGCTGGGAGGATGGATGAGGGCTTATGAAGGCATTTATAAGCTAAAGACTGAAGAGTTTTGTTCCTGATTTGGAAACTAAAATCTCAGAATTTCATTAATAGCTTAAGGAGCGAGCATAGAGAGGTTTGTGAAAGAGTTGTTCTTCTCCCTTAGTGTCCCCCTTTGAGGTGTTAATGGGGGGTCTAATTTAGAGCTGAGTTTAAGGGGGTATTTTAGCAAAGAAACTCAGCCAAAATCTGTCCCAAATAGCAATGAATTTTCAGAAAATCCATCTTAAGATTTGGGCAAAAAAAGGTATGTTTAACTTTAAGATGTTCTTGCCGTTTTGGGTATGAGTTGCTGGGGAAAGAGTAGCTAAAAAGGAAGGTATTTTGGCAAGAAAAAGATAGTTACTTCAGTTGGTTTTAGTTTTGGTTTTAGCCAAATAAGGAAAAATCAGTAATGCTCAGGCTGCTGGGTCAGCTATCACCTCTGTTCTGAAAAGGCTGTCCCAGCTGTCAAGAAAAGCTGTGACAACTATCATGAGACAGCTGTCATGAGACAGCTGTTGCTTGGGGCAGAGGAAAATGAGGTCAGCTGGGTGATTTCAGACTGCTGGAGAGGACACTTAGCATTTATTTTATGGATTTGGCTGAAATGGTAAGATCTCTTTCAAGGGTATTTTGCTATTTTGGGTATAGCAACTGGCAGCTGGGATTTCAGCATTAAATGTCTAATGATATCACTTCCAACTAGGTGTTAAGTGCTGAATACATTGCTAAGGCTCAGCTGAAAATGCTTCCTTTTTGGGTGTTTGTGTTTTTTGGTCCAAGGTTTCATTGCAACACATTCTTAGTAAGTAATAAAAAGATTGGTTGAAAGTTAATGAAATTTTAGAGATTTAGTCAAGATCTCATTGTGTTATGACATAATCTTGGTGAGCAAGAAGAGTATTTAAAGCTCTGCTCTGGCAACTGGCAGAGAAATATGTGGTCTGATTATGACAGACAGCAGCTGGGTATGAGAGATATCATGAATATTTTGTATATAGTTGGAGATAAACGATAGTCAATCAGCTTAGACCATGTGTTTGAGTTGGATTTTAGCTGAAAGAAGTAATGAAATTTATGTAGAATAATATAATGAAGTTTCTAAATCTGTATAGCAACAGCTAGGGATTGAATGAACAGTCATTTTCCCAGCAGATAAATGGTTGGGGATATTGAGCATTTGTCACATGTGTTGGAATCATACATGCGCAGCGGAAGAATAAAAATGTAATGTGAACGGATCTACTTCATACATAAGAGTTAACATGTGCCATGTAAGTTACAGAATTAGAGAACAAGAGAGTGTACCTTGGAGCGGTGAATTTCAAAACTTGAAGATGAGAGGCTCTTGGGAATACTTTCAATCTTCACTCCAATTCCACTAACGCCCAAGATGTGTGGTCTCTCAATCAGTTCCAAAAGGAGAATTAAAGTGTGTCTCACACTCTCTCTTTTTCTCTATGAAATCTCTACTATTTTTCTCTACCCCTTTTTTTTTCTGTGTGTTTCTCCCTTTGTATTTAACTGATTATCTAATTGGGCTGACCTTTTAGGCCTTTCCAATTGGGCTTAAGTGTGTGGCTTGGAGTGGGACCAAAAGGGACCAATAAGACAATAGCTCCAATGGGCCTTGGGCTTTTCTGTCAACTCTTGACAAGTCCAAAGTTACCATTAACTATATTTAATACCACTATATAAATATAGTTACACTCTAGGCCTTATTAATAAATTATATCCCAAGACTTTATCATACATGCAACCCCTTCATAAAATATTCATAGTAATACAAAGTCATGAAAGAAGACTTCCACTTTGTATATTACTACATCTTAATTCCTTGAGTACCCGGTTTAATCCTTTAAGTTATTCATTATATATTTATGAAATCCAATTCCATAAATATATACTTTAGTAACTCCTTACTAAAGTGGTTAGGCCCAACTCTCTAAATAACAAACACATTAAACTTATCTCAAGGGAATATTTTATATCTCTGTTAAGAGACTATGAATTCCATCTTGAGAATATATGTTCCATCAACACCAAATGTGGCTGCCCAACATACTGAGATTTTGACCTTAACCATAGATCTCACTTCTGATATATCAAAGCAACCTACATTTCATGATCAGGTCCATTATCCTCTCAGGATTAAGAGTTCATGCAAATATAAGTCGTGAGTTTATTATTCTATTGACAGTCTTTAGGAGAATAATAAATCTCACACCGGTCCTGTTCAATATGTCTTAACTCTTAAAACATATCAACATATCAACTAGAAATCTCCATTTCCATGATCAAGACAAATCATCTTAGTTGATATGTTATAGCCTTCGCAGATGAAATGCCCAATTTCATCACCGACTACGAACTATAATTCTGAGTTTACAAAGTACTTGTGATTTATATCTTCTGTGACTAAATCACATAAATCACATACTATTGCATCTCATGAACTATATGATAATGTCCCAATATTCATGTTACCATTATTTTCAAATAATAATAAAACTTTATTAACCAAAACAT
The DNA here is from genome assembly GCA_032878915.1 of Castanopsis chinensis. Classification (NCBI taxonomy): domain Eukaryota; kingdom Viridiplantae; phylum Streptophyta; class Magnoliopsida; order Fagales; family Fagaceae; genus Castanopsis; species Castanopsis chinensis. The sequence continues at coordinate 11,489,671 of JAVQMG010000105.1, forward strand.
TAAGTCATACATAATGTCTTACATAATAAAATACATAACATCATACAATAGGATTTAAGGACAAATATCCCAACAATCTCCCACTTGGCCTAAAGACTATTGTGCACTAATCTAACTCCCATCTCCTCCAAATGTGACTCGAAAGTCCTTTGAGGCAAGGCTTTGGTGAAGGGATACGCTAGATTGTTTGCACCATCAATCTTTGCTACAATCACATCTCCACGAGCAACAATGTCTCGAATGATGTGATACTTTCTTTCTATGTGTTTCCCTTTCTTGTGATTCCTTGGATCCTTGGATTGTGCAACCGCTCCACTATTGTCACAAAACAATGTAATAGGAACTTGCTCAATTCTTATCACACCAAGATCACAAAGGAATTTCTTGAGCCAAACAGCCTCCTTTGCTGCCTCACAAGCGGCAACATATTCGGCTTCCATGGTGGAGTCCGCAATACAAGATTGCTTAACACTCCTCCAACTTATGGCTCCACCTCCCAAGGTGAAAACACAACCCGACGTGGATTTTCTGAAATCTAGATCCGACTGAAAATCTGAATCTGTATAGCCAATGGGAATCAAATCCTCACAACGGTAAACAAGCATATAATTTCTCGTTCTCCGTAGATACTTGAGAATATGCTTTACAGCTTGCTAATGTTTAAGTCCTGGATTTGATTGATATCGGCTGACCATGCCAACTGAATAACAAATATCCGGTCTAGTACAAAGCATGGCATACATGAGACTTCCCACTGCAGAAGCATAAGGAACTTGTCTCATCGTATTTTCTTCCTCTTGAGTCTTAGGCCTTTGGTCATTAGACAGAGGAACTCCATGTCTAAAAGGAAGTAATCCTTTCTTGGAGTTTTGCATGCTAAACTGTTCTAGAACCTTATCTATGTATCCAGCTTGTGACAAACCTAACATCCTATTCTTTCGATCTCGCCAAAGCTTGATCCCTAGAATATAGTTAGCTTCGCCCAAGTCCTTCATATCAAATTGGCTTGACAACCAAACTTTAACCGATGACATCACTCCTACATCGTTTCCAATGAGTAGAATGTCATCAACATAAAGCACTAGGAACATTACTACTTTGTATTGATGTCTCTTGTACACACATGGTTCATCAAGATTTTGCTCAAAACCAAATGATTTGATTGCCTGATCAAATCTGATGTTCCATGACCTAGATGCTTGCTTAAGTCCATAAATGGACCTATTCAACTTGCATACCATATGCTCTTGGTTCTTTGCTATGAAACCTTCTGGTTGCAACATATAGATTTCTTCTTCAAGATTGCCATTAAGAAATGCAGTCTTGACATCCATTTGCCAAATCTCATAATCATAATGAGCAGCAATGGATAAGAGAATTCTGATAGATTTAAGCATGGCTACTGGCGAAAAGGTTTCATCATAATCGATACCTTCTTTTTGTGTATACCCTTTAGCCACTAGCCTTGCTTTAAAGGTTTCAACCTTTCCATCTATCTCTCTCTTCCTCTTGTAAACCTATTTGCAACCAACAGGTTTAATGCCGTTAGGCGCCTCTACAAGACTCCAAACTTGATTGGAAAACATAGAATCTAATTCAGATTTCATAGCTTGGACCCAATGATGTGCATCTATGTCATTCATTGCCTCCTCATAAGTGTAGGGATCCGATTCAGCCTCTCCTGAGATAGCCTCATAAGTTTCTCCTAAACCTATAAATCTCACAGGAGGCCGAACAATTCTCCCACTACGACGAGGCACTTGTGTACTAGACATTTCATAAGTAGTATCATGTGGTGTATCTAATACAACCACTTTTTCCTTAGCTTTATCCAATGGTTGTTGATTTACAGACTCATTCATTTCAGCCAATACAACTCTACTTCTAGGAGTAAAATTATTCATATAGTCATATTCCAAAAATTTAGCATTTGTACTAACAAAAACTTTGTTATCATTTCGACTATAGAATAAATAACCCCTAGTTTCTTTTGGATAACCAACAAGCAAACACACTTCCGATTTTGGTTCCAACTTATCAGGCTTCCCCTTTAGCACATGTGCTGGACAACCCCAAATGTGGAGATACCTCATACTAGGCTTACGCCCACTCCACAATTCCATGGGTGTTTTGGGGACAGATTTTGATGGAACTAAATTCAAAAGATGTATTGCTGTATCTAAGGCATATCCCCAAAAAGAAATTGGTAAAGTTGAATAACTCATCATGGACCTAACCATTTCCAAAAGAGTCCTATTCCTTCTCTCCGCTACACCATTTTGTTGAGGTGTTCCAGGTGCAGTCAATTGAGATATAATCCTATTTTGAATTAGGTAATCCTTGAAAATCCCAAGAAGGTATTCGCCACCTCGATCAGATCGAATGGCCTTTATGCGTTTGCCTAATTGATTCTCAACTTCAGCCCTAAACTCTTTGAACTTGTCAAAGGCTTCAGACTTCCGTCTCATTAGGTACACATAACCATATCTTGAGTAATCATCCGTAAAAGTGATGAAATACTCATAACCTCCTTTTGCTTGGGTTGACATAGGACCACATACATCTGTATGAACTAATTCAAGCAACTCTTGGGCTCTTCTACCTTTTGCATTAAAAGGTCGTTTGGTCATTTTACCTTCCAAACAAGATTCACAAACTGGAAATTCATCAAAGTCCATGGGCTCTAAGAGTCCATCTTTGATAAGCCTTTGAATTCTGTTTGAATTAATATGACCTAAACGCAAGTGCCAAAGATATGCATCATTTGAAGGAAACTTTCTCTTTAATGATTTTACATGTGAGTTAGTATCTAATTCAGAATTATGTAGTTCATGCTTAATAGGAGTTAAAATATAAAGACCATCCACAATATTGCCAGAACAGATAAACATTTTATCCTTCTTTATTACAACATTGTCTTTCAGGATAACACAATATCCATGTTTACCCAAATAAGTTGCAGAAATTAAATTCCTACGCACATTAGGTACAAACAGACAGTCTTGCAATATTAAAACCCTAGACTCAAAGCACAAATGAACAACACCAACAGCTACAACCGGAATTCTGCTCCCATCAGCCAAAGTTAGAAACAATTCTCCTTCACTCAACTTTCTGGTCTCCTGAAACCCCTGCAAAGAATTGCAGATATGATTAGTACAACCTGAATCCATACACCAGGAATCAGTGGGATTCTGTACCAAACATATTTCAAGTAAAAAAGAAGTTTTCATACCCTTGTTCTTGACAGCTTTAAACTTTGGACAATTCCTCTTCCAATGTCCTTTCTCACCACAATGGAAACACTTTCCTTTGAGCTTCTTTCCTTTATCGGCAACCCCTAAGGCAATTTGCTTACCCTCTTTCTTAGTGAAGTCCTTCTTCTTCTTCTTACCCTTACCTTTCGGCTTAGGTTGTGAAGTAGAAGCTTCACCAACATTGGCTTCAATACTAGAAGTACCTAGGAGCCTTCCGCCGCCACTAACTCATTCATTAATTCAGACAAAGAATAAACTTTTTTGTTCATATTATAATTCAGTCTGAATTCCTTGAATGATTCCGGTAGTGACTGGAGTATCATGTCCACTTGGGACTCTCCATCAATGTCGGCACCTAAAACTTCCAATGTATTCAGATTAGAGATCATTGTAAGACAATGTTCTCTTACTGAACTACCTTCAGCCATCTTGGTATTGTAAATTTGCCTCATGGTTTCTTGCCTTGCTGAACGGCCTTGCTCACCAAACATCTCCTTCAGACTTAGCATAATGTCCAAAGCTAGTTCTACATCCTGCATTTGATGCTGTAGAACATTTGAGATGGACGCTAGGATATAGCACTTGGCCATTTCATTAGATTTCTGCCAACGATCATATCGTTGTTTTTCCTCAAAAGGAGCATCTAATGAAGGAAAGCTAGGACATGGTTTAGTAAGCACATATTTGTGCTCTTCAGCAGTTAAAACAATGTCCAAGTTTCTTTTCCAGTCAACATAGTTGGATCCAGTCAGTTTATTTTGATTAAGAATAGAAACAAGTGGGCTAAATGATGCCATGTTCAAATCTGAAAATAATAAACATGAATATTATAAGTAAATTGGACATTATCTATTTAGCATATAAGCATATAATATGGAACCTTAATAAAACCATAAAATAATATATGCAACGACAACCCAATCCCATATTTAAAATTCCTTGGAAGCAAGTAAATTATAAACACTATGATTGATTGAGAACTATTCTCATTATTAGTGCTATCATGATAACTCTTATCAAACACTAATAACATGCCGTTTCTACTTTAGCCTCTAAGTAATAATGACATAGCTCCGAAGGGAGATTAACATTAAACTTAGTCTAGTGTACACCATTGACTGAATTATATGTGAGTCATAAAGTAACTCCACGGAAGCGTGGTCGTTCTTTATCTAAAAAACACATATTATTCATCATAAAGAAGTTTAACCTGTAGTACCGTGAATTAAACACCCTCCGAAGGGAGTAAGGCATATACGCCAAAGCGAGGTGCTTAATCACACTACAATAAACCGACAATGGAGGCCGTGAGATCCAACCCTTGTATCTCTCTCCCACTAGATGTTTTAAAATAAAGGTTTTTAGATATAAAACATGCATAATATAATTACACATAGCTTTGATCTTTTATATATGTAAAAACACTCAGAAAAAATTCTGGATAAACAACCCTCGATCGATCCTCGACAGATTCTCGATCGATCCAGAAAAGTTCCGCGAAGCTCGACAGATCCTCGATAGATCCTCGATCGATCGAGAAACTTTCTGTTTGCTCGATAGATTCTCGACAGATTCTCGATCGATCGAGCTTCGCGAATTTTGAATTTTCCAGAATTTTCCAAAAACAGTTTTTCAACGTTTTCATGTACAAAACTACTTTCATACGATCATTATGAACATGAATTGATATCTAAACTGAATATCATTGATGTTATAGCCTTAAAATTCAGTTTAACATACTTAAACTAAAAATTAAACAACATCATAACATCAAAAAAACAGTTTTCATCAAAAACAATGATTTCAACAATCATGCAGAAAACTATTTTCTAACAATCATGAAATCATTATCACTAATTCCAAAACTCAAAAACATGTTAAACAGATATGTAATGAAGACCGCTCTGATACCAATTGTTGGAATCATACATGCGCAGCGGAAGAATAAAAATGTAATGTGAACGGATCTACTTCATACATAAGAGTTAACATGTGCCATGTAAGTTACAGAATTAGAGAACAAGAGAGTGTACCTTGGAGCGGTGAATTTCAAAACTTGAAGATGAGAGGCTCTTGGGAATACTTTCAATCTTCACTCCAATTCCACTAACGCCCAAGATGTGTGGTCTCTCAATCAGTTCCAAAGGGAGAATTAAAGTGTGTCTCACACTCTCTCTTTTTCTCTATGAAATCTCTACTATTTTTCTCTACCCCTTTTTTTTTCTGTGTGTTTCTCCCTTTGTATCTAACTGATTATCTAATTGGGCTGACCTTTTAGGCATTTCCAATTGGGCTTAAGTGTGTGGCTTGGAGTGGGACCAAAAGGGACCAATAAGACAATAGCTCCAATGGGCCTTGGGCTTTTCTGTCAACTCTTGACAAGTCCAAAGTTACCATTAACTATATTTAATACCACTATATAAATATAGTTGCACTCTAGGCCTTATTAATAAATTATATCCCAAGACTTTATTATACATGCAACCCCTTCATAAAATATTCATAGTAATACAAAGTCATGAAAGAAGACTGCCACTTTGTATATTACTACATCTTAATTCCTTGAGTACCCGGTTTAATCCTTTAAGTTATTCATTATATATTTATGAAATCCAATTCCATAAATATATACTTTAGTAACTCCTTACTAAAGTGGTTAGGCCCAACTCTCTAAATAACAAACACATTAAACTTATTTCAAGGGAATATTTTATATCTCTGTTAAGAGACTATGAATTCCATCTTGAGAATATATGTTCCATCAACACTAAATGTGGCTGCCCAACATACTGAGATTTTGACCTTAACCATAGATCTCACTTCTGATATATCAAAGCAACCTACATTTCATGATCAGGTCCATTATCCTCTCAGGATTAATAGTTCATGCAAATATAAGTCGTGAGTTTATTATTCTATTGACAGTCTTTAGGAGAATAATAAATCTCACACCGGTCCTGTTCAATATATCTTAACTCTTAAAACATATCAACATATCAACTAGAAATCTCCATTTCCATGATCAAGACAAATCATCTTAGTTGATATGTTATAGCCTTCGCAGATGAAATGCCCAATTTCATCACCGACTACGAACTATAATTCTGAGTTTACAAAGAACTTGTGATTTATATCTTCTGTGACTAAATCACATAAATCACATACTATTGCATCTCATGGACTATATGATAATGTCCCAATATTCATGTTACCATTATTTTCAAATAATAATAAAACTTTATTAACCAAAACATTAAGTCATACATAATGTCTTACATAATAAAATACATAACATCATACAATAGGATTTAAGGACAAATATCCCAACAACATGATGAACATTAAGTTTTTGGAAAAGACCAATAGGGAATCATATCATCTAAAGTGCTATGTGATAAGAGATGTTTACCATATGTTACCCGCTACACACAGACTTGTCAGAGTTTAGGGAGTTGGAGAAGACATGCCAAGCAAAATGTTTCTTTTACCAACTTTAAACTGCTGGAGCTTTACTGAACATATTTCTTGGCCCTCCAAACCATGATTCTCAAAGTTTCCCCAAAGAGACTTATGAGCTTAGATTATAAGCCGAAGATGAGATGATGTGCCTCGGGTTTTGTTGTCATTTTGTGTAAATATGGGCTCTTGTTAAAGAAGCCGCTTGCCATGAGCGTAAGAAAGGTAATATGAGCCATGAGTCTTGATTCATTGCTTAGACCCAATCCATATGTTGATGTTGATGATGTCGTGGGGTTATGATCCCAATTGATGAAAAGAAAATGTGGACCATGAATCCGCCTCTTGAAGTAAGGATCTTGCGGGCCATGTAAGCCCAATCTATGTAGTTGAATGAGATATGAGCGTATTTTGGCTTTTAAAGAGATTTACCCAAAAAAATAAATAATATGTTAATGTGGCATGGGTTGCCAATGAAGTAATGCCATGTGGGTCGAAAAAAGAGTCCTTAACATCCTTCAAAACCCTATGGATATAAACTTATTTTCTTTCCAAGTTGCATTCCCCCAAGCCCTATGGCTGCCTCTCATTCTCAAACCTCAATATCACCTCATCTTATCTTATTTTCTTATCCATTGTCACCTTGTTGTCACTGTGGTGCCTAGCCACTATCGCCCTCATCCTTCACTTCTCTCTATCACTCAAAGCCCTAGTCACAATCGTCTTTTACTTTCATCTTTGAACTCTTTGCCACCATTGTGTCATCATCGTTGTCTTTTAATTTTACTTTTTACCTTTATTTATTTTCCTTAAATTAATTACTGTGATCTGACAGCTATTATTGTAATTGTTTTGTTTGATATATTGTAATTGATTATTTGTGATATCAAGATATATTTTAATTTTGAATGATTATTTGTAATTGCAGTTACACTGTTACTTTTAAATTTTATATTTTTTTAAGAAAATCTATTCATTTGATTTTTCATAATTCAAATCAATTCAATTAATACTATTTTTTTGTTCTTTTTGATAATGACTGACTCATTTAATAAACAAGTCGTCTTAGGAACTTAGGATTAAGGAATCCTGACCCATCTAATAAACATGTTAAGTCAGTGTCAACTCGTGTAGTTGAATACTAGTGTATTTTTTTTAATATCATGTGTGATGAGCTAAGTAGACTTGTTTTTTTTTTGGGGGGGGGGGTTGAAAAACCTAGGACACGTTTGGTAGACTGTAATAGACACTGTAATGTAATAGATATTCATATGGCATAACTATTCGGTTATTTGGTTATGTTTTTATTACAATGAATAGTTATTCCTTATGAATAGCTATTTTTCAAAATGAGGAATAATTATTCCTTATCAAAAGTGTTAAATACCTATTCCTTCACCCTATGTAATAACTATTTTAAAAAATTTCCTAAAAAGCCATTAGTTGCCACATCTTCAAAAGGAAAGAAAATAAATTTTCCTTATTGTTAATTATTAGCTTTATTTTGAACACCCTAAAATAGGAAATTTGACTTAAAAATGATTTAATTACACTTTTTTTTATACTCTACTAAATTGTGGATGCATATTTAGAATTCTATTCCTAAATGGTCACCAAACTAATGAATAGTAATACTTATTACATTCTAACTTAATGTATTCCTTGTAATACTTATTCCTATTCCCATGTAATAATCATTACAATGTACCAAACGTGCCCCTAGAGTTTGTTCTGGCTGTAACGTGAGTGAAGGGCGTGGAAGTCAGCAATTGGGGGGTACGGAGTGTGGAAATGAAAGGTTTGAAGCAACCAAATTGAAATGGTACCACAAAACACACATCAAGTTGTTTTTTTTTTTTTTAATTTGTTTATTTAAGGTAGTGAAGGGTTGAAATTTCTTTTTAATAACTCTATATATTTATAGCCATAATAATTTTTTTAATTAAATGATAGACAATAAAGTATTATTACATAAAATAAATGTGAAAATTAATAAGTAATAATAACTTCATAACTGAACAATTATGAAATTTTTTGTAAAAAATATATTGTTAACATAACATTATTTATGTTATCTAAATAACTTGAAAAAAATAATACAGTAGTAATAATAATTATTATAATTATAACTTCAGGAAAAAATTCATAAATTCCTTATCATTTATGGATGATAGCATATCCATTATCATAATTTTAAGATATGTGAAATTTAAAGGTATCCATTAGGAATTAATCTGGTCAGTGTAGCTATTAAAACATTTTAATGAGGTGTAAAATTTAAAGGGTATCCTTCAGGATTTTATTTGGTAAGTGTGTCCATTAAAACTTTCAAGCACACAGTATACTATAGGATTACAATAAAGGGTCCAATTAGGATTTTATTTGGTAAGTGAATCCATAAAAACTTTCAAGCACACAGTATATTCTAGGAATACAATAAAGGTCTAATTAACGGTCCTCTTAGAGTATTTGCCAATAAATTATTTAAGAAGGTTTTCATATCACACTTTTTTGGAGATATAAAAAGCTATCAAAAAATCAGTTTTTTTTTTTTCTTTTCTCAAAAAAAAATTCAAAAAATATTTTTTAAACCAATACTCTTAGTACATCCATTAACTTTTCCCTACAATAACGCTTCGTTTGTTTCAATGGAAAACTTTGTGTAAAGTTAGTTTTCTTTATTTTCTAGTGTTTGATAGCATAAAAAAAAGATGAGTCAAAAGAAAATTATCTTTAGTCAACATAAAAAGTATGGCTTATTTTTGGAGATTGTTTTCCATTAAATTTTTTTGGAAAACAACTCTATCTCACAGCAAGCTAAATAAGGGAAGTTAGGAAGTTGTTTTTCAACTCATTTAAAGTTGCTACCAAACATTGGAAAACGAGATAGTTTTATAGAAAATGCTTTTTAGAAAATAACTCATTTTCTAGAAAATATCATTATTGAAACAAACAGAGCGTAAGTATATACTCTCTTCTTTCACGTCGTTAAGAGTGGCAAAATCCAACACAATCCACAAACAAAACACGAGACGAGACAAAATTAGCAGGTTAGGGGTTGAAACTTAACGAGTTTGTATTATATTTTGGTTGACACAACTAACTCATTCAATAAACGTTTTGTGTTTGTGTCTAACTCACGAAACTTATCTAACCCATTTAACTAAATATTATTTTACCAATATACCTTTCAAAACCCTAAGGGTATAAACTTATTTTCTTTTCAAGTTGCATTCTCCCAAGCCCTATGGCCGATTCTCAAACCTCAATCTCACCTTAGATTCTTAGCAGTTGTCCTTTACTTTCATCTTTGAACTCTCTACCACCATTGCATCATCACCATTGTCTTTTAATTTTACTTTTACCTTTATTTATTTTCCTTAAATTAATTACTGAGATCTGTCATTTATTATTGTGGTTTATTTTGTTTGACATATTGTAATTGATTATTTGTGATATTGAAATATATTTTAATTTTGAATGATTATTTGTAATTGCAATACACGATTAGTTTCGAATTTTATATTTTTTAAAAAATTTATTTGTTTGGTTTTCCATAATTTAGATCAATTGAATTAATATTAAAATTTGTATTTTTTTTTCCTTTTTGATAAAATTTGATAAATAGGTCGATATGACTAGCCCATTCAATAAACAAGTCGTGTTAGAGCTAAGGAATCCTAGCCCGTTTAATAAACAAGTCAAGTCAGTATCAATTCATATAGTTGAATACTTATAAGTTGACATGATGAATTGTCACCCTTACACATAATAATTTGTGCCATTAATTATATTATTTAATTTTCTTAGTATAATACATGTAAGAAAACCGGTACATTATCAAGGATTTTAATAAGTTCTCATAAAATCTCACCAAGAATTTTATTTATGTAATTATTATGATACTAATGTATAGACTTTGACCCGTTTGATTTTTAATGACATGGATATGCTAATGGTCATATGGTCTAGTGACATTTATTCCCTTTAAGAAAACAAAAGTGACCTTTATTCCGATTGTAGGATTTAAATATGTAATCAAATCCTCTTATTTACACTTAAAAAAAAAAAATTGTCTAGACAAAATAGATAAGTATTCTCTAAATCGATTACATCATCATCACATAAATCGGATTCCATTATACATTATAAAATCAATTTGCTTTTACTGTTACATGTTTTGACAGTTGAACCGGACTTAAGTTCTCCAATTATTTTAACTAGTATGTAACCCATGCTACCGCACGAGAATGGATATAATTTAATAAAACAATGGAAAAAAAATATATTGCATTTTATTATTTAAGTGATACTATTGGTTTTGTTTTTTTTTATTATTATTATTAATCATGAGTTTAGTCATATTTAAAAGACTTAGTTTATTCATGTTAATAAATCTTAGTATTATGTAATTTTTTAACAAATATTTTTATCATACAAAATTCTAAAGAAAGAATGCTACATAGATATATATATATATATATATATTTTTTTTTTTTTTCAAAGTTGATTCATAGACGATACATATAGCTATAATTAAGTTGCTTTATCATAAAATAATTTTTAACAAAATATTTTAATCACATAAATGTGAATCTCATAACATGCATCTCATAACAATATATAACAATAGAATAACGTGAATCTCATTTAAAAAAATTTAATCAATTAAAAGCCACTAAAATTATGAGCATAAAACGTAAAGACAAACAAATAGGATAAGTGTTAATTATATATATGATCTGCAATATAACTTGAGTTCATGTCTTCACCAATCGTATATAAGTCTGAGTTTTGATAAGTAAAGATCTAAGAAAATTGTGGTTCAATCTTGAGAAGATTCTCATATTTAATAATTAAAAAAAAAACTATACATCAAAAGTCTACCTTTGGAGTAAACACTATATATCTCTTTAACACTCCAAAGAAAGAAAAAAAAAAAGAGCCCATCATCAATCCTATAAACTAAAAATTCTTGAGAGAAAGAGATTGAGAACATAGGATGAAAATAAATAGATCTAATGAAAATAAAGAGTGAGAGCTAGATTATAAACTCCATAAAACTTGCGAACAAAAAAATAATAATAATAAAAGAAAATCATATCTAATTAACAATTACCTTGCATATGAAACTTGCCTTTGTAAAGGAGATATATAATTGATCTGCAAAACAGAGGGAGAGAAAGAGAGATTAGATTGAATTTTGCAGAGACGAAACGAAACAAAAAAAAAAAAAAATCTTGATAAAACAAATTTAGTAGAGAAGTAGAAATTGAATTTTACAGAAAGAGAGAGAGAAAGAGAGAGGAGGTTCGGATAAATATGAGTAGTGGAGGCGTATTTTTTTTTTTTTTTTGAGAAAAAATACATGAAATAAAAAAATTACAATAGGAATCTATGGAAAACCTCTTCTTATATAGGAGAGTTGTACTTGAGATGGGGAGATAAATCTTGAAATATGCAGATGTAAGGAGATGAACCTTGAAACATGTAGATGTAGGGAGATGAACCTTGAAACACGCAGGTGCGATGAACCTTGAAATATGCAGATGTGGGGAGATAAATCTTGAAACACGCAGGTGTGATGAATCTTGAAACACGCAGGTATGATGAATCTTGAAATACGCAGGTGTGGAAAAAAAAGAAAAGAACACATTGAAATTACAATTGATCCACTTAAATTTAGACAAATGGAACCACATTAATCTTGACACATGGCACAAAATTAGGATTCTAATTTAGAATTGCAATTGAAGACTCTCTCTGCTTCACCTATTATATATATATATATAGATTACTAATTGTTAACCTGTGCAATACAAAAGGAAGTCTATTGAAAAATATTTGTACATATATATTAATAAAAAAAAAGTTCAATCACAAGATTTATAGAAAGATGCAGATAACTAAATGGGTATCTCACTTACATTCCAAAATCCCCCCAAATTTTCAATAGCCAATGCAAAAAAAATTTGATGGAAGCAGTGATCCAAAAAAAAATTTGAAGAAATACATTAATTGGCTTGGTAAAGTTGAAGGGGCTAGACCGAGAGCAAGCTCATCATGCCTTCTCCTATCTAACACTTTGGTAGGGATCACACACTGAGGTGTCATCAAAAAAAAAAAAAAAGTATCACACTGAGGATTTTGGAGACCATCAAGCAAAAAGTCCAATGAGACCTCTTCTGAATTTCTCATGAGATAGAGGGAAAATGCCTCAAGAATATTCTCCATTAATAGTTAATACTCATTCAGCGGACTATTTTAATGAATTCATTAGGCAATTCCCTTACAACTCTTTACAAAACTAATTATAAATTTTCACAACTACACTCTAAATTGTAATCAATTCCCTCCTATTGCTTTAGTGGTTAATAGTCTAATTGTTTCAAAAAATTGAAGTTATGGAGATATAGACGGTCAAATAAGAACGGACAGGCCGAAAGAGTTGTCCAAATTTAGGTTGGGAAATTTTAGATTGAACATATTCTTTAATATTCCTTCAATATAATGACTATTATAAATGAATATCGAAAGATGCTTAACACCTTTCCAAACACAGATATATAAACTCTTGAATCAATCTCTATGATTTGTAGATATTTATTACCTAATTCATAGGATACGCACTTTGAAGTTTAAACCATCCTAAGCCTATTAAGTGACCAATCACTGTAGAAGAACCCAATATGTGATGACAACTCTATTTTCTTTAAACTGGGTACTCTCCCAAGGTCGATCCTAAGTTGGACTTGACATTTAGCATCATAAAATCATAATTCATAACTTACTCTATATTCTTTGAACTACCAGTTCATAACTTATACATCCTTCACATAGTCTTCCATTCAATCCTTTGTAACCCACATCTATAGATTAATGTTCACCAAGATAATCCAAAAGTAGTAGTCTTGAATTGTGCAGAAAAGTTAGATTAAAACCGAAAAGGTTCCACAAATGTATATAAGAATCAAATAGATTGCTATTTGGGAAAAACCAGCATATAATCCACAACTCATGAATTGACTCTTCATTGCACGATTAATCATTCTTTCTATTAAGTTCAGTAAATCATGAAGCTATCTAAATGATGGTTGCATCATAATCCATTACTAATTTACTCGATCAGCAGGAACATAATTTATATTAAGAGATCATATCATTTTAACATCATATTCTAACTTGGATTGCCAGTCATGCACCAAGTATATCTTCAATCCTGTAAAATTATGCCAACTTAGGTCTCAAGACTTTTACAAGCAGTTGGGTCCCTTAAACCCTACCTTGCTATACCCCTACATTTGTTACACACCAACAAAATTGTCTGGTCTTCTAATGATGTTCTCTCACACTAAGGGAGACTAGGGAACCCAACTTAGACAATCAAGGCTGAATAAATAAGTCAAAGCTCAAGCCTATGTACTAGTTATAGCTAGTAGCTACAAGAAGAAATAATAAAGAATATGCCCTCAACAAAAATCAGCTTAATCTGCAAATCATAGCCTCCAAGAGCTATGCAGAAACATCCTGAGCCTCAACTTTTCCACAGAAACCGATGAATATGGATACTTTCTGAAAATTTGACAACAAAATCTCACTTGCACAGGACTTATGCTTTGGTATGAGGTCATCTCTTTCGACATATTGTCATGCCATCTCCAATAGGTACCTAAAGCTCCAAAAAGTTTAAGGTTATAGATCAATTCAGAAGAGTCTTGCAGAATTTGTCAAAACATAGGCAAAAATTACCATTCCCTACCATACTGATGCTTACGCGTTTGTCCTCCAGCAGACGTTTGTTGAAATTTCTAATGCTAATAGTCTTCACGTCATTTACCTTCTCAAGATATATTTAAAAAAATAAAATAAAATCAATTTCATTTCAAATGGACAAAACATACAAATAAAGTCATTGATTTACCATTGGGTCACAAACTTTTCCATGCCAAAGGACATTATCAATCACAATGAGACCCCCAACTTTCACCTGCAAACTAAATCCTCACCAACTGCTTGCAGGATAATGAATGCGCAAATTTGTTCAAATAATCAAAAGGAATAGGAAAATGGATTTAGAACAAATCAATTGAACATGATATTTACTCTTACCAGTTGAAGTAGCAATTCAAAGTACTCTTGATTCTTCCTCTTCTCCGCATCAACAAATGCAAAATCATAGCTGATTAAAAAAGGAAATAGGTGTAAATGTTGATTTATTATTTTTGTCCCACATAAATTGGGGAAAAAGTCAGAAACTTCTGCACACAAGGAAAAGTTCATTTTAGGGCGCAAAGCAATAAGGTAGTAGCACTTCAAATGCAAGGATGAAAATGTTCACATTATTTGGATTCAATCCTTAGCACAAATTGTTGTATTGTAAACATGTAACACATGTAGAAGAGTTGAGAAATGAGAACTACTAGTTTTTTTTTTTTTTTTTTGATAGGTAATCAGAAAAATAATATTAATGATAGAACAATAAGAGAAAAGAACAAGATGTTCATGGTGATGAACAACAAGAAAAAAAGAGCACATAGCACAACCCAAAGAGGGAAATCAGAAAACTAAGCTAAGAGAAGACATAAACTCAGAGAGAGAAGAATAATCAGTAAAACCCCAATAACGAGACCACTCCAACAGATTGTGATGACTTACAACCTTTAACTCATCCAATGTTTTCTCCTTGTCCTCAAAAGATCGACGATTTCGTTCCAACCACACAGTCCACATTAAACACCCTGGAACCAAATTCCAAATGTCTGAATTATGCTTCCCAAGTCACTGATGCCAACAAGATAACAAACCTATCACCGAGCCTGGCATAACCCAATGAATACCAAAAGCCTGAAGCATAAAAGATCATAGGGAATGAGTAACAGGACAATGAAGAAGAAGGTGGTTTACCGACTTCCTATCTTGGCAACACATACACACCAATTAGCCAAGGGGCGACCCTTAAGCATAAGATTATCCAAAGCGAGGATCCGACCATGAGCAGTTGTCCACAGAAAGACCACCACTCGTTTAGGAATCTTTGGTTTTCAAATCCCCTTCCAAGGAAACAAAGAATTCGAAGCACCCTGAATCACCTGATAGTAAGACCAGGTGTCAAAATTACCATCACCTTTTAGCATCCAGCAAAGAGTAACTCTCCTCTCACCCCAAGGAATACGAGTTTGAATAAGCTAAAGCAAAGAATAAGAAGCAGCCAACTCCTAATCTTCAAAATTTCTATAAAACCTTAAATTCCACACTCTAGCAGTACCCCCTTCTAGAATCCACAAGACCTCAGAGATGTAAGCATCCTTGCCCGCTGAACACACGTAGAGCTCAGGATGGAGATCTTTTAGGATAATATCACCAATCCACCTGTCATGCCAAAAACGGATACGGGTGCCTTCTCCCACTACAAAAGATAGATGCTTAGAAAAGCTCTCCCACCCTTCATTAATGCTTCTCCATAGGCCACACCCATGAGTCCTCCTGCAGACTTTAGTACACCACCCCCCTTGACCCTCACCATATTCAGTAGAGATAACTCTCCATCATACATGAGTAACTTCATGATCAAATCTCCACAACCATTTCCCTAATAGAGCTTGATTAAAAGCAACCACACTTCTTATCCCCAATCCACCAATCTCAATGGGTAAACACACATTTTCCCAAGCCACCAAATGATACTTGAAGCTCCCCTCAGAAGACCCTCATAGAAAATTCCTCTGAATAATTTCCCGTAGCCACAGCTTTCGAAATAGTAAAAAGCGATAAAAAGTATGTTGGGAGACTAGAGAGGGTACTCTTTATTGGCATGAGTCTACCACCCTTAGATAAATAGAGACGCTTCCACCCAGATAGTCTCTTCTCCATTTTCTCCAAAATAGGATTCCAAATCGAAGCTGTCTTAAAAGAAGTTCCCAACGGCATCCCAAATATTTCATAGGCAACCTACCCACTCTACAATGAAGGATATTAGCTAAAGCATCTAGATTATTCACTTCCCTATAGGGACAATTTCACTTTTCTCGACATTGACCTTCAAGCCAGTAAAAGCCTGGAAACAAGTCAACACCAACCTAATGGACAACAACTGTTCCCTAGAGGCATCGCAAAATAAGATAATGTCATCAGCAAATAACAGATGGGAGATACGCACACTAACAGTGTTCACAACTCCTACATAAAAACCCCAAATAAGATTACACTCTTTAGTCTTCTTCAAGAGTCTACTTAAGACCTCCATTATCAAGAGAAACAAAAGCAAGGATAGGGGATCTCCTTGTCTCAGTCCACGAGAGCTTCCAAAAAAACCTTCAGGTGATCCATTAAACAAGACTGAAAAACAGACCAACGTAACACAAGCCTTAATCCACCCCCTCCATTTCAGCCCAAAACCAATTCGGCCCAACAAATAAAACAAGGCCTCCTGGTTCACATGGTCATAAGATTTTTCAATATCAAGCTTGCAAACCACACCCGGTAATCTGCTCTTCAACCTGCTGTCTAGGCATTCATTTGCAATAAGCACTGAATCCAGAATCTGCCTTCCACCAACAAATGAATTTTGAGACTCAGAGATGATTATCCAAAACCACCCTCAACTTATTAGCCAACACCTTGGACAGCAGCTTGTATACATTACTCACCAAACTGATGGGGCGAAAGTCCTTAAAGGTTAACGGCATTACACTTCTTAGGAATTAAAGTGAGAAACGAAGCGTTCATAGACCGTTCAAACACAGAGTGCCGATGAAAGTAAACAAAAAAATCCATGACATCCTTTTCCACCACACTCCAGCATTTGTGAAAGAAAGCCACGGTGAAACCCATCAAGACCCAGGGCATTATCACCTTCCATCTCCCTTAACACATGGAAGACTTCCTCCTTCGTGAACTCCTTCTCTAAAGATAACCGCCCATCCTCTTCAATAGAAGCAAAATCTAACCCATCCATGGTAGGACGCCTCACCTCAATTTCCTTATATAGCCTTGATAAAAGAGAACTAGCTGAGAGCGAACATCAGACTCATCCTCATAAAGAACACCATCCACCTCAATCCGTTTAATTTGATTAGCGTTTCTATGAAAGTTTGCTAATCTATGAAAGAACTTAGTATTATTGTCCTTCACAAACAAAGCTCGAGACTTTTGCCTCCAAGAAATCTCCTCAAGGGAAGCCAACTGTTCTATGTGTCCTTTGAGTTGAAGGCGATGAATCTGCTCTTCGATTGAAAGACCCACCAACTCCTCTCTCGCATCTAAACCCATTAGCTCAGTCAGCAAGTTCTTCTTTCGAAAAGCCAAATCACCAAACTCCTCCTTGTTCCACTTTTTTAAATCAGCTTTTAGAGCCTTCAATTTTTGAGCCAAAATGAAACTAGGAGAGCCCGCAAAATTGTATCCATCCCATCATTGTTTAACTCTATCAACAAAACCCTCAACTTTCAACCACATATTTTCAAATTTAAAGGCACTTTACCCACGACGAATAACACCAGCTTCCATCAAAAGCAGGCAATGGTCTGAAAGAACACGGGGAAGCACCAATTGGGATACATTCTCAAAGTGCTCCTCCCAATCAAGAGAAACCAAAGTCCTATCAATTCTTGACATAGAAGGAAGGCCAGAATCTCTAAACCACGTGAATGAGGCCCCCTCTAAAGGTAAATCAACTAAGGAATTATTCTCTATAAAATCCGAGAATGTGATCATAGCAGGGCTAAAAGACTCGCAGCCAAGCCTTTCACTTGGGTACCTGATAATTGAAATCACCTACTAAACACCACGCCATGGGCCACCTAGCACGCACCAGTGATAACTCCTCCCACAAAGAAGACCGCTGACTATTGTTATTAGGGCCATACACACCTGTACAAGCCCACACAAAGTCATCCACCACTCCTCTCAATAATACATTGACAGAAAATTGTCCAACAATAACATCCAACTTCTCAAAAACCCTCTTATCCCAAATCAGCAAGACCCCTCCTGAAGTCTGCACAACATCCAAACCAGCCCAATCAATGAAAGGACTGCCCCATAAACTACAAACAAAAGCAACATCAATAGAAGATACTTTTGTTTCTTGAAAACATACAATATCACACTTCCACTCTTTTAGGAGATTCTTACAAACCTCTCTCTTCCAAGGATTATTAAGCCCCCTTACATTCCAAGACATAAGTCGTAGAGTCATTTAAAACTACCAGCAACCCCCAAAGCAGTCAAAGAAGCTCTGCTCCTACCCCTTAAGCTCCTTGAGACCTCGTGACCCTGAGTTTGCATTTCGCTTAGACACCCCTATATTCAAAAGAAACATTAACAAAAAGCTGTTTGTGAAAAATGTATACTGCATTTACCTGCAAGCTTCGCCATTCAGAATCAGTGATTTTAGGACGTCAGCGGCAAGTCCATATTTTACATCCACCTGATGCAAACCAATTGTTTCAGAAGTCATTAAAAGAAGTAGGAGTATAAGAAATATTAATGAGAGAAACATGGGATATATATGCAGTCCACAAATCTAAGAGGCAAAACAATCAGGAACTATCCTAGTACACAGATTGCACACGCAAGAACAGCAAAGGAAACAAAGGGAGAAAAACTTAAACTTCTGAAAATAAGTCATCTAAAAAGTCTATGAAGTAGTCATGGAGAAATTATAGGAATTGAAAGCCCAGTTGTATAACGTCTTGAGAAAAAGAAACTTGAGATGTGGTAAGGGTAACTTCTTTCCCTCAAAAGTACAAAGATTCCACTCTTTCCAAAGACAACACATGAGGCATGAAAGAGCTGTCGTCCAAAGTTTCCCGCTCCTATGATTGCCTAACTTCCCCTTTCAAGAAGCCAACATGGCAATTATTGAATTGGGCATTAGCCAAGTAACACCAAATAGACATAATGGTAAGTCCCACAGCTCCTTAGCAATAATACAATGAAGAAGAAGATGATCCATAGACTCCCCATTTAATTTATACATACAACACCAATCCACAATTATAACTTCACTTTTTATCCAATTATCCGAGGTCAATATTTACCTTAGTGCTTCTGTGAAGAAAGCAACTCTTGGTGGAGCTCTAACTTTCGAAATTCTCCCCAAGGAACGGGGGTAACTCTTGCAACCCCTAATATTAGCATTCCATAATAACTTCTGATGTGAAATCCATGCTTGAGTGCTGAGGGCCACACCGATGTACCAGTTCCTGCCTGGTCAATTTTAACTGTATAGAGGTCATCTTTAAAATATTCCAAAATTTCATCCACCTAATATTGAGCTTCTCTAATAAAATTGGATTCCAATGCAACTCACCATTATCCCACTCCATATAGTTTGCTACAAGGGCATCTCTTCTCTAGCAAACTTGTACAACTCAGCATTTATCCTTGAAAGTTCCATTGCTAGTCCAATGATCATTACAAAAATGTATTACTTCTTAAGAAGTATTATGAGCTTTTGCAGTGTATTTGATGTGGGTTTAGTAGGCATCCATTAGCACAAGGTAGTATGCTTAGCAGATTTATAAACTTTTGAGACAAACAAAATAAGCTAAGTCCTTATAATTGCAAGAACCCTGCACTTACAGATGCTAATACTAGCAAAGATTAAAGAGATAAAAATACTACCTTGTGCAAAACACCAGCTTGTTCATAATACTTCTTTGCAACCTCAAGAGCCTTAGCATCTCTTTCGCAGGCAACCAAACGACCTGATTCTGGTAGGACTAATGCAACAGCCAATGATGAGTATCCCTGAATAAATTAAAAGAAACATATATAATCCTAAGAAGATGGTAAGTTGCTACTTCATTAAATTCACAATAAAATAAACTTTTTACTGCAGGTAAGACCGCAAGAGGTTAACCCCATAGTTGAACAAGAAAGAGAACATAAAATTCAAAGCCAGAATACAATAAAATTGTCAAATCACTTGAACCCGATTTGATTATTGAATCCATATTTATTTAAATTGTCATTACTATGGTTAACGTGTAAACCAAGAGAACGTTTAACCACTTTAGTTGTAAATCAAAAGAATGTTACTTAGATTTTTACCTAACTGTGGTGTAAATCAAGAAAATTTTATTTTGATTTAACCAGCCAAGGTGTAAATCAAGAAATATTTATGTTTTGATTTTTAACCAACTGCACTGTAAATCATGAGAATTAGTTATAAAAGCAAAATTCTTCTCAAGGCCCTACTTAGTCCCATTGACATAAGTAATAGCAAGGCAAGGAGATATTTGGCCCCACTCACTGTAAACCAGTATGGCCTCCTCCTCCAAGACCCTACCCAACACGTTCTCAACAAGCCATCCATTAGGTAAGATAAATTTTGAACTATTTTGGTGTTTTACTGCAAGTAGATGATGTCTTGCCTTTTTTTTTTTTTTTCATTGTCATGGAGGTTGGGCGTGTGATGGCAAGTGCCTTGACTGCCTCCCACCAAAAGTGACATAAGTCAGCCTCTCTAAAAAAATTGGGGGTAAGACTGCCTACTATGAACTCTCCTAGACCCACAAAAGTAGGAGTTTTGTGCGCCGGGTAAGACCCATGTGATGTCATATTTTTTTTAGAATGGATTTTATGGGTAGGAACTTTGATTTGTGACCTTGATCTTGAAAATTACTTTATGAAATTGTTGCGTAAAAAGTGTTTGTGAAAATTCCTATCTGAAAGTTTCCTTTGAAATTTAGGTCTTTTGCCTGTCTCATCCTTTACCAATTTGTCTGCACTTGCCAGAAGGAGTTAACCCTTTCATTGCTCATGCCCCGGAGATGGGCAGCAAGGGCCAATTTGATTCCCCTCCCTTGCCATCCTAGGTCCATTTACGTAGGCCAAATAAAACATTTGGGTCTCACCCCACATACATTCTCTTCTTTTTCTAATACACTCATTTTCATCACTTGATAAACGTAGAACCAATTCCTGTCATCAAATCAACTTGTTATCATAGTGTTAGTTTGAATATGTTAAGTAGTTACTGGAGAATAGCATAGTGTAACATTGCAATAAAGTTACGCAGAGGTCAAATTGAAGAAGTAACTTCAGTATGAAGTGCAAAAGCCCCCGATCATTTTTGCTCATTAAAAGAGCTCCTTACTTTTCCTCTAATTTCTAGGTTAAAGAAGGGCTTTAATGTGTGATACGAATATATATGCTAATTGAGGTTTTGGATAAAATAGAGAATAGTTTCAACCTTCTATGTCACCACACATATGTGGCATGTCAGCATATGCAACTCTGTTTCAAATTCTTGAGTGCATAAAGTGCAGATATTTCGTTTCATTACTTGACATTGGAGTGCCTTGATAGGTACAAATAACAAAGTAGGTGAGAGAAATTAGACATCAAAGGCCCTGATCTTATGGTGCTTACTTTTTCACAAGATGAGGATGAGATATGGCAACAAAAATTTGCATAATCAGAAGAAAAACAACAAGTTGTCTGTTCAACTAAAGCAGCTAATCTTTTTTATAAGCTTTTTTTAGCTCTTCATATATATATATATAGATATATAAGTTAAATTTCAGTGAAAAATACATACAGTGTAAACACCAACTTCAATACACCGCTCCGCCATAAGAATCTGCACAAGCATTGCAAGTAGCTGTGCCTGATCAGGAGACACCTATTAAGAGTACAATACACTGTCAACTTTCATGTACACATTAAGGAATGAAAACCGTGACTTCAGACATTCCATACAACATTAGACTGATAAAAATTAGTTTATGCTATGACCTTGATGCCTTAAAGATCTAATCCATATATATAAATATTTATTTTACATGTATAAATGGTATGTCTCTGTGTGTGTGTATTTATGGTGAATCATTATTGTTAAAATATTGGTTAAATGATTAAAATTCATCATTTGCTATGAACTTGATGCCTTAAAGATCTAATCCATATATATAAATATTTATTTTACACGAATAAATGGTATGTCTATGTGTGTGTGTATTTATGGTGAATCATTATTGTTAAAATATTAGTTAAATGATTAAATTCACCACTTTCTATTAGCTTCAGCTTTTGGAACAATTGGTATTTATCATGGTACAAAGCAGGCCATCCTGTGTTCAAACCCCATCTTTGCTTTACCTCCCATTTGAAATGTTAAAGATCCCATGTATACGGCCCCAATTATTAAGGGGGCGTTTGGACCCATACACGAGGGGAAGTGTTAGGATATTGGTTAAATGATTAAATTTACAATTTCCTATCAGCTCAAGCTTTTGGGGCAACTATTAATTTATCATTTAAGTTTCCTTGAACAAGATATTTGTAAATAATAATCAGCCATTGAGATAATGATGAAAAACAACATAAATCACACCAAACTAGAGAAGGTACATCACATTCTACAATGCATGTGCAGTAGTTCAACATTCATCACATCCCGTAATAGAGGCACATTATTGAGGCATTAGGATAAGGTACTCTCGACCAACGAATCTTGATATTGAGTATTATCACATCAGACAAGTTTTTGGAAATACAATTGTTCTATAACAAATGGAGACTAATAATTTCCTGTCATATTATAACGGTTGGAGAACCGTTGACTTTTTTTGATCTTGATCGAGGAAACTGTGTGTGGGCCATTATTAACCCAATTGTGATTTTTTCTTTTTTTGGATAGGCATTAAGCCAATTATGAATGTTAAACCATTAACATAAAAATGTGTTTAAGAAACTTTCACACACACACACACACACAAAAAGGAAAAAGGAAAAGAAACTTGAAGGAAGATCTTGAAATATCAAAAATATAGTAGTGCAAGTTATTAAAAGTAATAATCTTTGAAAGAATCACTTGGACATAAACAACACATATAATACACACAAGAAGCATAAGCACACATGCGCACACACATGCACAAATGTGCCTTCTGTGCAATAAATTGAGCAGTTGACAGGAAGTTAATGAACACAAAATTAGGCTGCTGCCCACGCCAATGAAATTAAAAAATGGAGCAATAAGAAAAGCCAGAAGCTTCTACATGTGCACAATGTTCAAATAAAACAAACAGAGGAAGGAAGAAATAATAAATACCTGCATCTGACTGCCACGCAAAGAGGCAGTCTCTTCTCGAAGTTGCCTTAGAATCTGAAAAATAAAACCTCATTCAGAATCACAAAAGGTAAACATCAAATAACTAATCAACAAATGGTTATCTATATATTTAAAATATATAATACACTAACTCTTAGTAGAAAATTTTATTGGAAAAAATAGGAAATAAGTTCACTACCTCTGGCTCTCGAACATTGCCAAGGATGTATTCATAAAGACTTGGAGTAACACTAACAACCTGCTTATTTCCATATTTTTCATCGTCGACAACAACAAATGGATTGGTGGAGCAACGTCTTATGATCCATTTCAACTTCCTGCTGCAAGTCCTTATGCCAATGCGGCCACTACTGCACCTCTCCAAGGGGCCTTTGCCTGCCAAAGAAGAAGCAGCAACAGTAGTAGTTGCAGACACTGAATGGAAATTTAGCATTAGTCTCGGAGGTCTCCATGGTAAGTCTAATCTAGACCAACAACGATGATGAAGAGTCAAGCTGCTGCTGCTGCTGCAGGTTGCCATTCATGTGCTAAAGACAAGGCAAGATAGCAAGCTAACAACAGAAAAAAAGAAATGGTCAGAATCAATAGTTTGCATTAAATAAAACGATAAACTTAAATAAAACCTAAGTTAATTATAGAGAAATGCTATGTCTATGAATTTTTCACAACACTTTTCGCAACAAATTTTAAGTGACGGTTGTTACTGGCTGTTACAGGGTGGGTTAAGAAGTAATTTAAGTGATGGTTTCAAATTAAAACCAATAAAAACTTACCACTTAGGATTTGTTTTTTTAAGTGCTGTGAAAATGCTGTAGACGTAGCATTTATCTTAATTGTAAGAACTAAGCATTAAATGAAGTATAAATATTAGCAATAAACTCACAAAATCTAGAAAATGCATATTTTACCATTGTCCTTAAGCATGGACATAAGAAAATAACGAAATGGGTACAAAAAAAGAAAGAAAGAAAGAAAGCAAAAACATGGAGAGGGTCATTGTCATTGGGCTTTTTGGATAGAATACCTGTGAAGAACTGGGCTACTGCAGTTTACTGCTTCAGTCTTCTTTTCCTCTTAGGAAATTATACAAACACCTTGGCGGCACTAGGATAATGAAGAAAAAGACCGTTCAAACAGTTAAAATTTATTAATAGTACAAATGACGAAGAAGAAGCGGTGAGTTTATATATTACAAAGCGAAGACGAAAGAGCTCAAAAACTAAACTATGAAGATGGCAGGAATAGTTGGTATTTGGTAAGCGACCACAATGCAAAGATATCGGTTTCAATTGAAGTCTATGGACACTGGACTCTACTTAAAATTTCACACATGGCACACCCTCTCGTGAAGACTGGCCACCTCACCTTTACAAATTGGCAACTAAAAAAAAGTAATATTTATAGTCCAAAACTCCAAATGATAATAAGGAAAAATTTGTACCATTAAGGATTTGTTTGGATTCAGCTTAAATTTTGTTGCGTTCATGTTTTGCTTCTCTATTTTTTTTTTTGGTTTTGCTACAGGGGGACAAGAGGGGCAGGCGCGCACTATTCACGTTCTTTTTTAACAATTTTTTATTAAAAATGGGTTCTGCAGTACTATTCACACATTTAAAAATTATTTTGCTATAGTGTTTTCAGTTTTCAATAATAAGTTCTATCCAAACGGACCCTAAGTATC
This sequence comes from Castanopsis chinensis, assembly GCA_032878915.1. Lineage (NCBI taxonomy): Eukaryota > Viridiplantae > Streptophyta > Magnoliopsida > Fagales > Fagaceae > Castanopsis > Castanopsis chinensis. Next base: position 11,515,148 of record JAVQMG010000105.1, read on the forward strand.
CGCTTGGCATGATTAATTTTACTAACTTATTTTACTATTTAGCTTATTTTTACTACTATTCATGAATCTTACTGTACTATTTCAGCTAACTTTTACTTTTATCAACAGCACTTTTAGTAAAAAGTTTTCAGTTTTAGCAAAATAAGTAGATCCCAAATAGACCCTAATAGTTTGTAAAAAATGTTATAAAATAATTTGTGGACGTAAAATTGAAAAAAAAAATCACAACTACTTATGTGTCAAGTTATTATGTTTTTCTATTTAAAAAATTATTACTTAGAGTATTTGTATTAACTCGTGCAAAAGTTATGTTTATTTTAATATAAAAACCTATTTTTTCTATTTTACATATTCACTTTTCAAAACACATCACATCATATTATTTATTTTACACTATAATTCATTAAAATATCAAATTTTCTTGATTTTTTAAAATTATTTATCTTCCTTCACACACAACAACCATCATCCACCTTTTTTTTTATTTTTTTTTTAATCCTTAAGATATGAAAGGAAAGAATAAAACACCATATGCAAAAAATGAATAATGTTAATGTAAATTTACATGTAGCAAAGTTGTAAAGTTAAACAATTATACACTCATTGATGTAGGTTATTTTTAGGCAAAAATGTATAAATTTTACACATTATTTTATTACATACTTACTGATGTAAGTGCTCTTATTAGTAACAAGATAATTTCTTGCGTGATTTGCAAATACGTTGCAAATTCATTTAAAATAATTTTTATGTTTTTTAAGACCTATTTATAGTACTCGGTTTTCTTAATTCATATTATATATACATATATTTGTGGGCGGACAAAAGCTAACCCGTGATGGTCTCCACGGATTACAGCTAAAATGTCTCACACAACCTACTTATAAGTGAACAATAGGAATAAATACTCCACAATAAGAAACTTAAACAGTTGATTTTATTGATCATATCTATTTAAAAGATTACTCAAGTGTTACAACAGGAAATTCTCTTGTTCCCGCGGTGTTACACCCTTTCTCTCTCTCTCTCTCTCTCAGATTGATCCCTCTTTTTCCTCTTCTTTTTATAGTTATGTTCCTTGTTCTTATCTCTACAGCTATCTTGTTGCCAGCCCAATTCTCAGGGATATTTTCCTTTACTTTATCGGTTTTCTCCCCTCCCTTATCTTGGAACTCTGACTTTTGAGGGGTGTTTGTATTGTTCAAGCTGTCTCATATGCATTCATGCAGCAGACGTTAGGTGAGAACCCCCTCATTAATGCGGAGGTAAAAATCTTCAATCTTCTTTTGTGTTCTGGAAGTTTCTCGTGGTTCCAGGCATCTTCTGGAAACCATATGTGGATCATTCGTGCACCATAAGGGTAAGGTTAGCTCCTTAACTTCTCCACGGGAACTACTTTCCCGCGTCGCTCCCCTCCTTCTTAGTAATTGGGATGGTCTAGTTTCCTTTCATGCATAGCCCATTACCCCCTGGGCCTTCCTTCTAGTACATAGACTAGGCCTAATTCGTTCCTCGTGGCCCAGTTACTTCTTGGGCTTAAGGCCTGGATGCCACTCCCCACAATTGCATTTTTATTTCTTTTTAAAAACATATTTTTGTAACTTTTAAACCTTAAAAAATGATAAAATAAAAAATAATTTGCACATAATTGATCCCAATTATGTTTTTATATAATAACTTCATAGTTTGGAAAAGATAAATTTAAATTCTAAATACCTATGTTCAAAATTTTATAAGATGTCAATTGCTCTATAAGATATAATTATTCAATAATTATGATAGTGCTTTAAAAATGATGCTTACTATAAGTCAAAAATCATTCAATAAGTGCAGTGTGTTTTAAGCTTTGCATACAATATTAGTCAAGCTATACATGTATATATATACACACACCTTATATTATTCGAGCCTAAATTTATGCCTTCTAGGAGACTCAATTAATAGTCCACCCTGAAAGTGTTCTAAGTACTTGATGCGAAAATTGTGTGATTGCCTACCCAAATTTTTGCCTTCTAGACTCGATTAATAGTCCACCCCAAAATGTTCTTACCTGATGCGAAATGTATAAGATGGTTTGGTCAGCCCAAAAAAAACAAGAAGCAACTACGGATCACCAAGAATATTAGAACTGACATTTCTTATTTCCACCACTCATAGGGTCTGGATTGAGATCAGGTGGGTGCTGTATGCAATAGCAACAAAAGGTTGCAATTAAAGTCCATCCCAAAATGTTCTTACCTGAAGTGAAATGTGTAAGACGGTCTGCCCCCAAAAAAGAAGAAACATAGGGTCCGGATTGAGATCAGGTAAGTGCGGTGTGCTTTAAGCTTGGCATACAATATTCAAGCTACATATATAGAATTTTGCTAATGTGTAGGGGTGTCAAATGGGTGGGTTTGGGGTGGGCAAAATTGGGTTGGGTATATAAAACTCATTTACCCATTAAAACTCATTTAACTAATTGCTTCTAACCCAAACTCAACTCAACCCAATTATTATGGGTAAACCCCAACCCACCCAATTACCCATTTATCAAAATTACCAAAATGCCCCTAAAGTGTAAATGACCGAAGTATCTAAAATCTTCAAAAATGACCAAAATATCCCAAAACCTCAAAACTACCAAAATAACCAAGAAACCTACAAAATGACCAAAATACCCCGAAAACCCAAAATAATGACCAAAATACTCCTGAAACCTAAAAATTAACAAAATAACCCCAAAACCTAAAAAATGATCAAAATACCCCTGAAACCTAAAAAACGACCAAAATACCCCCTCGAAACCTAAAAATTACAAAAATACCCCTAAAACATAAAAAATGACCAAAATACCCCCAAAACCTAAAATTACCAAAATACCACCAAAACCCATAAAAATGACTAAAATACCCCCCAAACCTAAAAATGACCAAAATATCCCTGAAACATAAAAAATGACCAAAACACTCCCGAAACCTAAAAAATGACCAAAATACCCCTAAAACCTAAAAATGACCAAAATACCCCCAAAACCTAAAAAAATGACCAAAATACCCCCGAAACATAAAAATGACCAAAATGCCCCCGAAATCTAAAAAATGACCAAAATACCCATGAAACCTAAAATGACCAAAATACCCCCAAAACATAAAAATGACCAAAATACCCCTGAAACCTAAAATTACCAAAATACCTTCAAAACCCAAAAAAATAACCAAAATACCCACGAAACCCAAAAATGACCAAAATACTCCCGAAACATAAAAAATGACCAAAATTTCCCTAAAACCTATAAAATGACCAAAATACCTCCGAAACCTTAAGACGACCAAAATACCCCCGAAACCTAAAAATGACCAAAATACCCCCGAAACCTAAAAATTACCAAAATACCCTTGAAACCCAAAAAAAGGCCAAAATACCCCCGAAACCTAAAAATGACCAAAATATCCTCTAAACACAAAAAAGTCCAAAATACCTCCGAAACCTAAAAAATTACCAAAATTCCTCTGAAACCTAAAAAATTACCAAAATACCTTCGAAACCCAAAAAAATGTCCAAAATACCTCAAAGCCTAAAAATGGACCAAAACACCCCCTAAACCTAAAAAAGACCAAATTACCCCCTAAACCTAAAAAAATGATCAATACACCTTCGAAACCTAAAAATTAACTAAAATACCCCCTGAAACCTAAAAAATTACCAAAATACCCCTGAAACCTAAATATGACCGAAATAACCCCTAAACCTTAAAATGACCAAAATATCCTCGAAACCTAAAAAATGACCAAAATACCCCTAAAACTATAAAATGACAAAAAAGCCCCTTAAACCTGTAAGTCGATAAAAATACAACCTAAACCCAAAAAATTACCAAAATCCCCCCTAAAACTAAAAAATGACTAAAATACTCCCTAAACATAAAAAATGACTAAAATACCTCATAAACCTAAAAAATGACTAAGATACTCCAAACCCCTATTTTGGTAATTTTAGAGGCTTCGGGTGTATTTTGCTCATCTTATAGGATTAGTGGTATGTTGGTCATTTTTTATATTTTGCGGGGTATTTTGATCGTTTTATAGTTTTAGAGGTATTTTGGTCGTTTTAGAGGTTATAGGGTATTTTTGGTAATTTTAGAGGTTTTAGGTTGTTTGTGGCAATTTTAGAGGTTTTGGGTTTATTTGGGTCATTTCAAACGTTTAGGGGTATTTTCGTCACTTTATAGGTTTGATGGTATTTTGGTTATTTTTTAGGTTTCAGAAGTATTTTGGTCATTTTCTAGGTTTAGTGGGTATTTTGGTAATTTAATAGTTTTAGGGGGTATTATGGTCATTTTTAGGTTTTGGGGTTATTTTCGTCAATTTTCAGGCTTCAGTGTTATTTTGGTCATTTTTTAGGTTTAGAGGTATTTTAGCCATTTTTTTACGTTTCAGGGGTATTTTGGTCTTTTTTTTAGTTTCAGGATTATTTTAGTTATTTTTTAGGCTTTGGGGTTATTTTGGCCATTTTTTAGGTTTCAAAGGTATTTTGGTAATTTTTAGGTTTTCAAAGTATTTTGGTCATTTTTTGGATTTCAGGGGTATTTTGGTAATTTTTAGGTTTCGGGGGTATTTTGGTCATCTTTTTGGTTTCAGGGATATTTTAGTCATTTTTTGGAGTTTAGGGGTATTTTGGTCATTTTTTGGGGTTCAGGGGTATTTTGGTCATCTTTTAGGTTTCGGGGGTATTTTGGTCATTTTTTAGAGTTCGGGGATATTTTGGTCATTTTTTGGGTTTTGGGGGTATTTTGGTCATTTTTTGGGTTTTAGGGAAATTTTGTTATTTTTGGGGTTTTGGGGGTATTTTGGTCATTTTTGTGGTTTCGAGGTATTTTGGTCATTTTTTGGATTTCGGGGGTATTTTGGTCATTTTTTGGGTTTCGGGGGTACTTTAGTCATTTTTTGGGTTTCGGGGGTACTTTGGTCATTTTTTGGGTTTTGGAAGTACTTTGGTCATTTTTAGGTTTCAATGATATTTTGGTCATTTTTTGGGTTTTGGAGTTATTTTGGTCATTTTTTGGGTTTTGGGGGTATATTTGTCATTTTTAGGTTTTGGAGGTATTTTTGTTTATTTTTAGGTTTTAAGGGTATTTTGGTAATTTTTTAGATTTTGGGGTTATTTTGGTCATTTTTTGGGGGTATTTTGGTCATTTTTGGGGTTTTGGGGGGTATTTTGGTCATTTTGTCGGTTTTATGGGTATTTTGGTCATTTTAAGGTTTTGGTGTTATTTTGGTTATTTTTTAGGTTGAGGGGTATTTTGGTAATTTTAATGGTTTTGGGGTATTTTAGAGTTGGGTGATTTGTAGAAATCATACTTAGATCATAATTGGGTCTAATTGGGTGCCCAATTAAAACCCAATAAACATTAATGTTAATTGGGTTAATACCCATTTAACCCAATTAATAATTGGGTGGATTTGGGTCTCATTTAAGTGGGTGGGGTTGGGTGGGTAAATGAGTTTGGGTTGATTCTGCCACCCCTGCTAATGTGTGTCCTAGGGCACACAATAATTATTTATGTTTGAAAAAATAATTTTCAGGAATTGAAAAAGTATTGACAGTTTTTTCAATTTTTGAGAAAATGTTACCATAAATAGATAGCTTAATGTGTGCCCTAAGGGCACACATTAACCATACTGATACACACACACACACACCGTACATTAGTCGAGTCTAAGGGTCTGTCCGTTTGAATGGAAAATAAGGAGGATGAAAAATAGAGGAAGAAAAATAGGGTGGAAAATATTGTTTTCCACTGTTTGTTTGGGGAAGGAAAATAGGAAGGAGAGAAAACTAGGGAGAAAGTTTTCTATCCGGGCCCACATTTTTTTTCCTTCCAAATCGGAAGAAAAATCTGGAGAGAAAAGTATTATGGTAGCATTTTTACAAAAATACTCTCTTCTCACGTATTTTTATTTCAACGTTTTCTTCTCTCTCTCTTTTTTTTTCAACGTTATTTGAATTTTTTTTTTTTAATGTTACCTGAACGTTCTCTCTCTCTCTTTTTTTTTTTTTCAACGTGACCTAATCTAATTTTTACATTATAATAATAAAAATAATAATAATAATTTATATATATGATGTGATAAATTTTATATTATGTAACGAGTATAAATAAATCTATTTCTTACATATTATGTAATAAGGGTATAATAGTCAATTTATATAAATTATATTTTCCATCATTCCATTTTTCTTTCCAACCGAACAAAATAGTTTTCCACCTTCCCACTTTTCCACCCTTCTAACCGAACACATAAGAGGGAAAACTAAATATTTTCCATCCTTCCACAATTTTTCATCCTCCCACTTTTTGACTCCTCCAACCGAGCGGACCCTAAATTTATGCCTTATAGTAGACTCCATTAATAGTCCACCATCAAAGTGTTAATGGTAAACCCATATAAGAATTAATAAAAGTGTGTTAACTCAATTGTTGTAAAAAATAAAGGCAACTCTTTTCTATTATATTAATATTAGTTGTAAAAGCCTTTGTACATGTAACGTTCTCTCAAGTGTGTTTATAAATTTTTTTCTCTCAAGTTTTCCAAGTGATTTTGTTGAGTCGTTCCACATCGGTAAGGTATGATATTGAGAAGGAGTTTATCACTTGCTCCGCAACACTAACTACCGCATGCAGTTTTGGTGTTATTAACTCTCATTTAGGCCAATTAGTGACACTATTTTATTATCTACTTATTGTTTATCATTTATAACTCGCTAACTCAATAGTTATAGAAATTTTGTTGTGACTCTAGACTTAGAGTCTGTTTAAGAATAACTTATTTAGCTGAAATTGAATTTTTTTTCCTGAAAGTAAGATAGTTAAAGTTAAAAGGTAACTGAAATAGTACAGTAGGACTCATGAATAGTACTAAAAAGTGCAATGAAACCTATGAATAATAGCAACCTTGTTGTTTAGGGGCTGTTTAGTTTTTTATTTTTCATCACTCATCACTCTTTACTCAATTTTCGTCACTCGTCACTTGTCACTCATCACTCATCACTTAAAATACCCTAATTTCTCAAACCCCACCCGTTTGGCACATGTTTTCTGCTTCTCATCGCTCAATTTTTTCCACTATTTGTGGGACCTATGCATGTAACTTGGTCAGAGCCTTCTATTAGACTACTCGCTGAACCCTCACTCCCTACCAATTTTCTTCACTTCTTATTTCCTCTTCACCCCTGTTCCTCTTCCAAAACACAAACACAAACACAAACACAAACCCGAACCCACCAATCTCTCAAAATGGTTGAAGCTTTGTTCAATTACTCAGGTACAGATATACACAGAGAACTGTGTCTTAGACAGAAAACCAAAGAAGCAAAAGAGAAAATCTTTAAATTTGAAAAAGTGGGTTTCGAAGAAAAATAGGAACAGAAGTAAAATGAAGTGGAAGAAGGAAGAGTGACCTAGCGGCGGCGTGACCAAGGGGCGCGACCCAACGGCGATGTGACCTAGCGGATCAACCCAGTGGCAGCGTGACCTAGCATCGATCTGTTTCCATCACTCTCCGTTTTCAATACCCAGACATCGGTTCTCTCTTCCTCTCTGAGTTCAAACAGCGCCGATCTCCACCTTTGACGGGCAGCATCGGCGCCGATCTGTGGGTATATAGGTTTCCTTTGAATGGGTTTGGTGCTTGTAATCTGTGGGTATATGGGCGAATTTGCATAGGTTTGGTGCTTGTAATTTCCTCTTTGATTCCTTGATTTTCCAATCTTCCAATATGGTGAAAAGAAAAAAGAAAAGAAAAAAAAAGGCAACCAAATGAAGAAGACAACTGCGTTAGAGAGGGTAAAAGGTCTGATCGTGAGTCCCATGATGTGGGTTTAATTATCAAAATGCCATTGGAAATTGAGTTTTGGAAACTGAAAATACCTAAAAGGTGTTTTCAGTTTCCATAACTCATCACTTAAAAATTATAGAATTGAGTAATGAAAACAAAAACTGGAATTAAATCTAAACAGAGTTTTTTTTTTTTTTTTTTGTGGGACTCATATATTTTGAGTTATGAGTGACGGAAAAAGAGTTATGAGTTACGAAAATAGGAAATTCAAACAACCCCTTAGTGTCTCGCTCTAATATCAAGCTCAATGAGTTCAACTTTGTTTTCTTTAGGACTCAATACTCTCATGTACTAGATACAAGTCAAGTCATGCCCTGAAAAAGCTTGGATCTAATGCTCTCTTGCATTGGACCCAAGTCAAGCATCATGAGTACCCTAACCTTGACACAAAGCTTAGGAGTTGGGTCCGATGCATAGGACCTGAAGACCTGCTACAATGATGACATCCGCATACTTTTAGCCATGTGCCACTATGAGCATTAGACTCAAGCTAAGTCTGGTGCCCACGCAAAGCTTCTCGAACCATGATAACAAATTTGCATTGCTGGCACTCTTGCTGAAGTGGCATGAGCCAACTCAGCATAAATTCGTGACCTGGATCACTGTAACACTTAAAATTGTGACTCAAACCCACGAGTTCAGAAAGTGCAGTATTCTTTTATGAATAGATTTCAGAATCATATTCGTATATAAAAAAAAGATTTCAGAATCATATAGTATATTAAACACCGTTATTCAAGTTACAAGGTTGGGTCAAAATCATACCAAAATTTGAGACAGTGTAGCGTAGCCTGGAAGGCGATCAAGATTCAAGAACAAAGAGTTTTGACAGAGAAAAAGGTTTCGGAAGCAACAATGAGTGAAGGTCCAAAGCTCTACACCCACAAACCCAAAAAGGGTAAAACTCAAAAACGATTCTTTGCTGTCAAAACAATCATTTCTACTTCTGTATTTTTTTGTTTTCAGTATTTTGGGTTTCGGTGTTTGACTTTTGATTGATTGTTTGTGCTCTTTTACTTTACAAACAAACAGCACAACTGAAAAAATTTCAAGAGCAACATCAGAAATCCAAGGAGTTCTCAACACCATCATCATCATCAACAATGGGAACTCAGTCTTCTTCAGCTCCACCACCGCCACCAAAGGAGTCCTTTGCTCGCCGTTACAAGTTCGTCTGGCCTATGCTTTTGGCTGTCAATCTTGCTGTTGGAGGTTCCTTTCTTTCTCTTATTCTTCAATCCTCAGTATATGTGAGTGTGAATATTTATATGTTTAAAAAGTGATTAAATTTATAAAATGGTATAATGGGTTTTAAGATTTCAGCTTAAAAGAACAATTTTTAAGCTCATTCAGTGATTAAATATAGAAAAGGGTGTAATGGGTTTTAAATTTTAGCTTAAAGGAATGGTTTTAAAGCTCATTTAGTGCTTTTCTTGATGTTTTTGTTGATGGGTATTCCACTGTTAGACACTTAAAATAGGGGTATGGGTAATATAGTAGATTGTTAAAGGGGAATTAAACATTTTATGGCTTATCAGAATGGTTTTGATCTCACTTGTCCCAAAAAAAAAAAAAAAAAAAATACTACAGATTGCTTGAATGTTTGGGAGTTGGCTGGTTTGTATACAATAAAATGCAAAGATGAAACCTTGGAGGTTGTATTGATGCATAGTTTATTTAGTGTAATATTTTACGCTTTGGTTCTATTATATAGTTTATGGGTGCTTAATCAAGGCCGGGCATGCTAATATAATGTAGCTAAAGATTAGTTTTCCCTTAAGCACGTCAATCCAATAAGAAGGAATACCATATGATCTAAATTCTTGATTACAAGCTACTAAACTCCTGCTTAAAACACTTCTTTGCTTGCTTGTTTGAGAGGTGGGGGTGTTAGACTGAGTGTCAGTTCATCTTGCAATAAACGAGCAGACTTGGGATGGAGAAAAAAGATCAATGTTAATTTTGAGAAACTTGAGGGTTTCAATATGAAGGGATAGATCCCTAGGTGGCTTCAAGCCTCGAATTTTCTCAGACCTTAGCATCATCTTTCTTCTACCAAAGTGTGCACTTTCAGTATAATATGAACTGGCATCTCTATTATTACTTCTGTCTGTTTTTCTCTCTAGCATCATAATGGAAGAGGTAAGTAGCATTCAATTATTTTGATTATGACATGTTGGAACAGAAATGTGAGAGGGAATTACCCATGGTATCATACCAAACTAATACTGTGGGCTCTCAATGGTAGTTCAATTATTGTTCTTAATGGAAATACATCATAAAAGAGAAAATAGTCCTATTCATTCTTGGAATATTAACCCTTTATTCTGCACACTCTAGACAATTTAAAAGATGTGAAATTTTAAAGTTTATTATTTTTTTGTGTTTGGTTTGTTTAGCATGAGAGAAAAGAAAAGAAACTGTAAAGAAATTATGTCAGCAATTTCTTCTTAGACTCACCAAGATTTTCCATTCTGAGTTTGGTGAGATTTAGAGAGAAATTTATACATAAGGAAGAAATGGTAGTACAATTTGGATATCTGTTCTTATTTTCTCTCTCTCCAATTTCTCTTTGTCGCAAAACAATAAGAACTAATGTAATTTTCCACCCTTTTTATTTTCTCCTTTTTTCTTCACTTTATTTCCTCTTTTAAAATGTGAACTAATTAGAGGGTGAAATGGTTCTGGAAGGATAAGCTTAGAATGACAATTTGAGAGATCTATTCTAGACCTCAAGCTATTCTTTTTTAGAAATTTATTGGATTGGTTGTTTGCTTTGCAAAAACAATCATTCCCTTTTTTTATTGATTTCATAGATTCTTGCAATATTTGTATTTGATTTTTTGACCCCTTGTATTCTCCCTGTGTACTAGGGTGTTCCTTTTTGATATCAACAAAACTTATTACTTATCAAAAAAAAAAAAAAAAAATTCGAGTGTTCTTTTTTTATTTTTGAGCTTTTGCATATCTATACGATTCTATCTGAGAGTTATCAATATTTATCAAATTTGTTCTCATCTAACAGAACGCTATTGGATAAAATGACAAAGAAAGTGGGAGTGAATATTTTTTTTAATTTTAATTTTAAATCTTCAGACCTCCCTTTGATTTAAAACCACAAGTTCCTAAGTCTTTCTCTGCACTCAGCTTCTGCCGAAAAAATTAATTTATTTGAGCTCTATACTTTTGTTGTTCATTATTAATAAAATGGGGGTCTGGAGTATAATTGAAAAAGATGGGCTTTTTGCTGAGGCTTTTAGCAGTTTATTGTGAAAAAAATTAATTAAATTTATTGTTTGGGGTAAGATTGAAAGAATTTGGGGTTTTCAGGAACAGCGGGGAGTTTGAGTGCGAAAGTGTTGAAATTAGGTTGAATTCGACCAGTAGAGTTCTGAATTTCATGTATATGTGGCACTCAACTTGCCATGTGCGCTGCTGGGTCTGCTATGTTGGAATTTGGCTGTTGAAGAGCTGGATTTTTGTAGCCATACTGCCGAAGCCAATGAGTTTTAAGTTTTAAAATTGGAAATAGAGTCTGCAAATTCATATCTTTATGAACTGAATCTCAACTACAGTAAGTCTAGAAATGAATTCCTTTTATGACTGAGACCTAACCATAATGAGTCAAGAAACATCCAACCAAGTCATGAGCCAATATCTTGACTTAACAAACCTAGCTTGTACAAACAATTCCACGACCTTTGATTTGGTCCTCAAAACTGTCTGGTAGCTCAAAAGTATCCCCATCCACCAAAATATTTTGATTTCTTAGAGCCCAAAAGAATAGCAACCCGGATAGTTCTAACCCAAGAGCCAACTTTTGCTGGTCCTCTTGACTTGGTCTCACTTTACTTCCAGGTGCTACATAAACCACAGACCTATCTTGTTTGTCTAACAACTCAACAATTGTATCCTGAGTGTTGTCTTTGTTGTCTGCCCAAACTTGTATTGTGGGTGGCAATAAGCCAAACAGAACCACAGGTTTTTGGTGGAGCTCTTTTAGGAGGTTCAACCACTGAGATTTGAGCTCCATGCAACTGCAGAAAATAAGCATTCAGTCCCTGAGATCAATGACCCCAAAATAGTCTCAACGGAGATATCTTTGAACATTTCAAAAAACTTCTTGCCCTTGTAGAGTCATGACATCGCCTTGGTTTGAAAGGTTATCCACTTGGAAAGGCAGTCAAGTCCTCTCACTTAGTTGCTGGTTTGTAATTTGCTATTATCTCTGGTGTAGATGCACCAAAGAAAGAAATGGAACATGCATTGAGATGCCTATTTTTGCAGCAATTGGCGGTAACTAGTGAGGAAATAAATTATAGATAATAGTTATCAAAAAATAAATAAATAGTAGATAATCCAATCAGGAGTAGATATTTCAAGGAACCAAGCCATAGCGTCTTGGAGACCTTTTCAAGGTGCGAGATTTTGAGTTGTGGGATGTCAATGGTAGCCTTTTTGTTGTCAGAGAGATTATTGACATGTTTCATTTTGGCAGTTAAAGCACTGAATTTCATGTCACTTAATTCCGTGCTTTAATTGCAGAATTGTGCAGCTAAAAATTTCTGGAAAATGTGCAACTGTTCACCAAATTCAGTGGCTAAAGTTCACCAAAATTGGTACTTAACTACCGGTTCCCGCTTGAGCGAATTTGGTTCTTTAAACTACCAGAAGTGTGGCATTTTCCCTCCCCTCACATAATAATTGAGTGCCAATTGAGCACATAATTTGGCACTTACAGTGCCAAATGCAGTTTCATTTCGACACTTCCAAGGCTGAATTTCACACTATTTCTTATTTCTTTAGACATAGCTCCAAATTCTTAATTTATTTTATTTTTTACAATAAATTGCCAAATGCCTCTACTTGCTGTTCGCAATTCCCTCCTCCACCGAAGGGGTAAAAAGCTGGGGAGAAAAAGAGGAAAGAAAGCAAAGGAAAAGTATCAAAAGGTTGGCTGAATTTAATTTGTTGTGGTTAACTAGTACGTGTAGCTTATTGAATCTACTTCATAATATATGTTTCTTGGAGTTGTTTTGTATCTGCACTGGACACTCTGCTCCTCCAGATGACAGACCGTGGATATTCTTGATCTATATCTAAGGCAGCCTGTTCTGTATTCCAAATTAAGGACCATAAGCCAAACTAATTAGGTTGTGTTGAGGCTACAATATAAGGACACTGCAATAGTTGCAACATATGGCTGTAACTGTAAGATATTATTAGACTTGTGAATATATGGGAGACATGTTCCACATTGGCATGCCCAACAAAGCTTGAGAGGAATGTTTCTTCATTTTCTGTATGGTTGCTCTGATACTTGTATTTTCTTCTTTGTTGCAAAAATTTACTAATGTGAGTGACTGCCCGTGTAGACTTGTGAACTATATGTAGCCATGTCCCATAGAAAAATATATGGTAACTAGGAAGTGGAAACCTTTACACACCCAATCTTCCTACTATGGAATTCTTAACATGATATCAATATTTGAAACTTTACATTTTTGGTATGCTACTTGCAGATAGATCTTCCTCACCTGTTTGCTATTTGAACTTGCCACAATGGGCATATCCATGTCTCCTTGATATTGATGCTGTTGGTTATAGAAATGTTATTATCATGCTTGTGTTTTATGTATTGAAGCAAGTTGATATATGGAAGATGAGTAGTTAGCCTACTTTCTAGAAAGCAGCATTCCTAATCCTAATAAAGGACTGAGGATTCTAGAAAGGAAATGTATCCTATGTGGTCTGAGAGGTATTCTATTTAGTTTCTAGTTTTTGGTTCAACTTGGTCTTTTATTTTTTCCTTCTCTTTTTCTCAGAAGTTTTTATATATACATTGTTAGTTTAAGCTTATGCAATAACTGTCTTGAAACTTTTGATTCGGCTGCTAGACAACATTCTCTTTAGGGCTCTTAATGTGTTTCTTATGAGATTAAGGTTTCTGTGAACTTTATAGCTTACCTCTTTATGAGGACAAAGAAGAAAGATGCAGATATAGAGGAAGAAGTTGCAACTCCACCATCCACCACATCCGCTACAGCTACTCCCCTTGTTGAAAAGCCCTCACCCTCACCCTCACCACCCATCACACAGGTTGTGAAGTTACGAGAACCAATTCCTGTGGATCAGCAGCGTGAACTTTTCAAGTGGATGTTGGAAGAGAAAAGGAAGGTCAAACCAAAAGATCCTGTTGAAAAGAAGCGCCTTGATGATGAGAAAGCCATTCTCAAACAGTTTATTCGAGCAAAATCTATACCAAGTGTCTAATTATTTAACACTTGTTCACAAACTTAGAGACTACCAGAAATTATTTTTCTCCCTTTCAGTTTTAACTGGCATGAAGTTTGCTTTATCCTTATGTTGAATGTCAATAGGTTTCCTGATTGTTTGTCTAGAATGATTTCAATAAGGACTTCACCTAATTTGGTTGAATTTGTTTTTATTGATACTTCAATAGTTGGGAGAGGAGATTTGAACCCTAGACACTTCTGTTGGAAACACTAAGAAATGCTAGTTGAGCTATAAGGCTCATGGCTGGTTGAAGTTCATTAAATCTTCGTTGTTCAATACAACAAGAGTGTGGACTGAATATAATAGTATGTTTGAAAAATGTGGAGAGATCTCTTGATCATTTAAAATCCTTTGTTGCATCGCTGCTTATTTGACTAATCTTGAGCTTGGGGTCTCACGCATTGTATTTCCATTTTAGAGTTCCAATACTCTCTTATCAGAACTCAACTTGATGCTCTTGTGATTTTTTTATGATTCTGTGTTCATTGTCTTGAAAATAAAGTTGATAAAATTTCATGACTTGTTAAAACAATTGAAAGAGTAGAAACCCTTGAGTAATTATTTTTCTTTGAGGGAATTAGGTATTATATGTTGTGCTTATGTCGTGTGACTCATCACAAGTGTCTTACCATACGTGTTTTATTCATGTAATTGTTAGTATATTATAACTGCTAAGATTATTTTCTCTAAGTGATTTTTTTCAAAAACTTCAATTAAAGTTCTATTGCCAAAAGCTTTAACAAATTTAATAGAACTCTCATTATTTATTTAAACTATTTTGATCACCTAACATCATTCTTGGTTGTGATAAAATATTGATTTCACGCTGTATACTCCTATCTGGGATTGTCAATTTTTATTAGCTATTTTATTTCTCAATTTCTATAATGATACTATCTCATGGACATTGATTATATTATATATTTTTTTTTTTTGAGAAAGTGATTATATTATATATATATATATATATATATATATAAAATAATGGATATTGATAATATGAATGAAAGCGAGTTCAGTTGAATTATAGACCATCTCATAATATTTATTTTTTAATACAACAAATCAAGGAAGAATGACCTCAGGCCTCAAATACGTTGAGTTCATTGCTTTACGTTATCATTTAAAAAAAGAAGAAGAAGTTTTGAGGCTAATTATGGCTACTCGCTAATTCTCCCTAAACTATAAGGGGCTGGACTCTGGAGTGAGTTACAAGGGTAAGTTTACTAAAATTTTATGTATCCTCGTGAATATAACCTAAAGAGAGTGTAACTTAAAAAGGGTTAATTTCCTAAAATAACACTAAGGAAATTAAGCGAAGTTCTTGAGATTTTCAATGAAAAAATTTGTCTCGAAAAAATTCTTAAAATTCTCTTATTATATTTTATTTTATAGATAGAATATAAACCTATGAGCTCTATAATACCTTTTCTTTATCGTGAGAGCAAAACAAAATGAGGGAATACTTACTATTGTATTACAAGAACACCCACAACGTTTAGAAATCACAAACACCTAGGGGCTTTGGTTCTATTGGATTTGTTGTCCTGCCAACTAATAGCTATCTTATTACACACTTCATACATATCTCTTTTAAAATTGTGCTTTTAAAACACGATTTTAATTTACGTGACTGTATGTAGAGTGAGTATATAATAAAGAGTTTAATTATCATTACTCATCTATTAAATTTAAAGACAAAACTTAGGTACAGTACTATATGTGTTTTTTTTGATTTCTCTCTTAGAATTTAGCCATGTGGCTACTTTATTAAAAAAAAAAAAAAAATTTCATCCTATGAGAAAAATCTACATGACAGAATTTTAAAAGAGGAATTTAAGGAACAACATCTAAGTACTGTACCTAAGTCTTACCCTAAATTAAACACTGTGTACGGTGAGTGTATAATAAAGAGTGCGACTCTCATTACTCATCCATTACATTTAAACCCATCCATTTGCCACCACTCCTCACCTCACACATCATTCTCTTTAGACTTCCAACTGACATAGATAGAGGGAAAATCATCCCTGTCTCTTCCTTATCCACACACATACAATTCTAGTTTATTTCTTTACTTTAAATTTATGTATATAACATATTTCTGTCATTTGTATCAAAACCGGATTATTGATAGTGAAAGAGATAAGCTGTGAAACACACATGAGGTTTGTGGATGAGACGCATCCAATCTCCTTGATCAGATTTGGGTTCAAATGCTCACCTCCAAATGCTCATCCACTTTGAAACAAAGATGCCCTCTCTCTCCCTTAAATGGCCTATATGGTATATTATTACCATATGAACCCCACCCCATTTGTCTTCATTCTATCCCACATTTATAAGCTCTTGTTATTTTGCACTTCATTCTGTTTCTCTTATTTTTTCATATCTAGTTATTTATCTACAACACCTCTCAGTTAGTTCCCCTGCATGCACTCCATTGCATAGTTTTGGAAACCAAGGTCTTCTTTTCTCAACTCTCTACTTAAGTTACATTATATCCATGCAACAGTTTTTTGCACCTTTCTTTCATGTGGGTGTTGGCTAAAACTGCTTGAGAACATATCTTTATGCATACGAGTGGGCTTTTCAAATCCCAGCTTTTGTTACTTCTTTCTGTATTTTAAGAAGTTTATATATATATGAGCATGTGAGTTTTGTTTTCCTTGCCACTTATGTGAATTCAGTTTCTTTCCTACATTTACACTCCTTTTGGTTGCTCAGAATTCTGAGGAAGATATGATAAAATATTAAATCCTAATATCTCTCTCCCTCTCTCTCTCTCTCTCTCTGTGTGTTATCTTTGCTTCCAAAGTATAACAAACCTACCTTAACCAAGCCATTCCATTGGATTTAAATTGAGCAAAAAAGAGTTTTTGATAATGGAGATATTCCCTTGTTTGCTGGAGCTGTATGCACACTTTGAGCTAAGTTTAAGCTTATTTGACTTTACTCTACCTCTATTGATGAAAAGATAAGGGAGTGTCTTTTGAGATGGTTTCATATCATCATATTCATAGGTCATCTATTAATTTATGAGTGAGAGAGTGGGTTAGTTCAAGTTGAGGGAACAAAGATAAGGTAGAAGAAGACCAAAAATAACATTAATGGAAGGAATAAAAAAAGACATATCAATTAAGCAAGTAAATTTTTGATAGAATAGAATGGCAAAAAATATGTTGACTCTAACTAGTTTATTGAGGATCCATAGCTGCTCCCAAAATTTTGAGATTTAGGCTTAATTGTAGTCATATGGAGTTGATTTTTAAATTAAACTGGAATAATTTATTCTTAGTTTAAAAGCCACTCTTTGCTTGTGTTACTTCACATGTGTAGATGATGATCTGATTCCTCATGTCTTTGATGTAAAATATAGATTTTCTGAAGGGTAACTTTAACAGAAACCAGAGATGGAAATAACCAATGTCAGTGAGTATGAGGCCATTGCAAAGCAAAAATTGCCCAAGATGGTGTTTGACTACTATGCATCAGGAGCAGAGGACGAATGGACTCTGGCAGAAAACAGAAATGCTTTCTCAAGAATTCTGTGAGATTTTCATCTTTGTGTTCAATGTTCAAATAAAGTATACAAAACTTAATTTTGTTCTCGCTATTTATTTTGTGTATTTTATTCAATAGGAATGTATCTATTTTGAAATTCTTTGAAATAACTGTTATTATTAAATATAGGTTTCGACCACGTATACTTATTGATGTAAGCAAGATAGACATGACTACTACTGTTTTGGGCTTCAAAATATCAATGCCAATAATGATTGCCCCAACAGCCATGCAGAAAATGGCTCATCCTGAAGGTATGAAAGTGATTCTCCTTAAGCTACTCCCGGTTCTTTTTTAAACTTGTTTAGTTAACATTTATAACCAGGTAACTGCTGATCCTAATTGATTTTAGTTAGTTATTGTAACTTGTTTTCCAAAGCTTTTATAACTTGTTTTCTAGTGTTGATTAATTGATTTTATTTGTTTCCAGAGCTGTTATAACTTGTTTTGTAGTGTTGATTAATTGATTTTTTTTGTCAGCTCTTTGTACTTGAATCAACTGATTTATACAACCTATGCCCTGATCCAATTCTAAGCAGATATCTTCTCAAAAAAAAAAAAAAAAAAAAAAAAATCCATAAGCAGATAGAGAGAGATTAAAGAAATATGACATTTCTTCAAACAGATTATTATTTAAGGCAGATTATTTGATTGACTGCAAAATTTAATTGCATGTTATTTTAGTCAAGTTGATACTCGGATGGGTTTACTTATTCATTAGTATTAAAACTAACTCCATTTGAAGAATGCTTGGTAGTGCCTAATAACATAAATTTGCTCTCATGCAGGGGAGTATGCAACAGCAAGAGCTGCATCAGCCGCTGGAACAATTATGGTACTACTTTTCTCTATTATCCATGTTTTTTCAGCAGTCACACTATTTTATTGACTTTGAACTTCATAGTGTCACAGATTATCTCTTTGATTATGTGGAGTTTCAAATCAGATTAGGAAACAGAAAGGGAAAAGTGCATGTCTAAAGAGACAATGTATCAATTATAGGGGAGTTAATAGTGTTTGCGTACTTGGTCCTGCGTGATCACATGCCCTCTTAATGGATCTAGACATTATTCATTTTATGCAGTTGAAATAATTTTTTCTGCGTGGAGCATAGTTGCTTGTTATTTTTTTCAATATTAGGTTAGATGTTTCAAGAAAAGAAAACTAAAGTAAGAAGGGATAGATGTTCACTCAATTGGCCTGACTTGTATGGGAGATATGCATGGAAGGAAAAAGCGCATTACGTTAATCCCAAAGGAAATTAAATGGCTCAGAAATCTTAGTGGAGGCCCTTGATATTTCAAGCAATTGTCAGGGAAATTTAAACTGATATTTATGTCTCACATTTAAATTCTTTCCCATTTTTTCTTGGAAGGTCAGATGCACTTTTAGATTCCTACTTTTATTAATCGGCACATTTTCCAATACGGATATATAACCACCACAACTAAGATATCATGTTTTTATCACATAATGATGAGATCACACTGAAAGGACTGGATGAGCATCAGCTTAATAATGAATGCAGAAAAGATGGATTATTTAGATTTGTTAGCTTTATTGGTTTTAATTTCAGTGTGTGCTTTGCTTTGTTTAATCACTCAGTCAATCATTTCAGACTTTATCCTCATGGGCAACTTCTAGTGTTGAGGAGGTTGCTTCAACTGGACCTGGAATCCGCTTTTTCCAGCTCTATGTAAGCTTAATGTACTTCTTGCATTTCTGTTTGTTGGTTTCTGAATTGAACTACATTTCAAGTCTGTTTTCATGCTTTATATGAATAAAGATTTTGCTTGTTATAATGTTCAGGTCTACAAGGACAGGCATGTTGTTGCTCAACTTGTGAGAAGAGCTGAAAGAGCTGGGTTCAAGGCTATTGCCCTTACAGTTGACACCCCAAGGCTGGGTCGCAGAGAAGCTGACATCAAGAATAGGTCAAATCAAATTTGTTATAGAAACTCCTTTGCTCAATAATCTGGAATTTCTTGCTAGAAGGCTGATCATATCAGCTTGTCAAGTAGCTGAAGTTTAGCATGTAAAAGATTCACTTACACTCTTAAGAGCACATCTAAAACCCAATTGGTTCTCTTTCACAGGTTTACTTTACCACCATTTTTGACATTGAAGAACTTTGAAGGTTTGGACCTTGGAAAGATGGACAAAGTGAGTGACAATTGGGACTGTATTTCTCTCTCCCTCCTTTGGTTGCAAAGTAGAATAAACCTACAGCATCCACTTAAAGATTTTTTTGTCTTGTTAATGTCTTCTGTTTTTTTGCGGTTCCTTGCAGAGTAATGACTCTGGACTTGCTTCATATGTTGCTGGTCAAATAGATCGTTCTCTTAGCTGGAAGGTACGTTAGATGAACCAAGTGGTTTAGGTACATTAATTCAAAGGTCTTCAATCTGTTACGACTTACAATGGTTGCAACTAGGCATTTGTACTGTTTGATATGTGGATTTATTTAGAGTTAATGAAAATATGGACATAGAATTTGCTATTACTCGTTAGAAAAAGAGTTGGCCAATTTACAGACCGGTGAAAAGGTTAAAAGTTTTCAAATTCCCACATAACTGAAAAAAGAAGAAGAAGAAAAGGACTTATATAAAGCATAGAAGAAAAGACAGATCAATGGGATGAACAGATATCACAATACTAATCCAAGCACAAGCCAGTGGGGTAGGGGTTTAGTTTTGATGGCTGCCTTGAAGGATGCTGTCCATATAAATAATTTTTTGTGGGATTTGGACAGGATGTGAAGTGGCTTCAGACAATCACCAAACTGCCAATTCTAGTTAAGGGTGTACTCACTGCTGAGGATGGTAAGGACAATATTAACACCTGAAAATTTCTCACCATATGGTGAAATTAGTAAGAATTCTTGAATAATAATTCTATGGTTATCATGCAGCAAGGCTAGCAGTACAAGCTGGAGCTGCTGGGATTATTGTATCCAATCATGGAGCTCGCCAACTTGATTATGTCCCTGCCACTATCCTGGCCCTTGAAGAGGTACATCAATTGATGATTCGTGCTTATGGTGTACATCTATTAATTTGAAACAACTATTTACATTTCACTGGGGTACTCAGTTTCGCAATATTCTGATACCATTTCTCTGTCCTTTAATTTAGGTTGTTAAAGCTGCACAAGGACGAGTGCCTGTGTTCTTGGACGGTGGTGTACGTCGTGGAACAGATGTATTCAAGGCATTGGCACTGGGAGCTTCTGGCATATTTGTAAGCACCATGCCATTTAATTCTTACTCTAACATTGCTATATATTGTATTTGTAAAAAAGAAAATTCTTTCTTGTTATCATATTCATGCCAGCACAAAAGTACTAATGTATTCTTTTCCTTTCAAATTAATGCCTTGGAGTTACTCCATTTTCTTAAACCACTTTAGACATATCACATACTGTTGGATATGACTAAGACTCTTAACTCTTGGCTGTATCACAGATTGGACGCCCTGTGGTGTTCTCATTGGCTGCAGAAGGAGAGGCTGGTGTGAGAAAAGTACTCCATATGCTGCGTGAGGAGTTTGAGCTAACTATGGCATTAAGTGGTTGCCGTTCGCTCAATGAAATCACCCGTAATCACATTGTGGCTGATTGGGACCTTCCTCACCCACGCCCATTACCCAGGCTATAGAACAATGCCTCAGAACATCAGCAGCTGCCTATATAATGCATTGTTCTTTAAATGGTTATATTCTGTGTTCAGCAGCCTGCCTTTTTCTTTGGAGAACTCATTTTAGTTTTGATGAGTCTGCAAATATTTTGGAAGTTCTAAACTATCTGTAATGATGATGAATAATGTATCTTTATTAATACTGCTTCCTTTCAATGTATATTCTTTATACACATATATACATAGTTTTATCTTCACCGTAGTAGCATGCCATGAAATTCCCAAGATCTTTGGGGCAACTAGCTACATAGAGAACAAGGAGAGGATGGATTTCAAATTTCTTAAGGTTTTTGAATCAAAATGGCATGTTACCGGATGGGATTTAGGAATTATACATGTTGCATCATATTCACGAACATTTTGGGTTGCTCACAGTTAGGGAATCAATTGGTTATTTGACATCTCAAGAAACTGTCACAATGGCCAATTCCTCGTCCCCTATAGGCACAAGACCATGATTACTTCTCCACTTGAATCACAAATTTGCTAGAAAAGAAAAACTGAAACATTGGAGTTATTTACTTCAGAGGCTGGCTGTCAGTCAGTAAAAGAAAACAGATGTTTCTTTAAGGATTCAAAGGCTCTCACCTTGAATGGTCTTCATAATCTGCACGCAAAGAAAAGGGTTGTCTTAACATATCAGCCAACATATATATAATCTTTGAGAAAACAACTTATGACTTGCATCAATTAATGATTTACAACATGTAGAAGGTTCTCACATGTTACAAAAACAAAAACAAAACCAAGATCTGATTCTGTTGCAGAAAGTTCATGAAGATCAAATAATACAAAATATGAAACTGAGAAACACCCTCATGAAAACAATGTTGTAATTATGTGTTTAAGGAAGCATAAATAAACCCCATGCATGCGCGCGTACACACACATATATTCTTTTTCTTGCTTGACATGGTAAGGCAATCTTTAGGGTTAAAACATTCTACAAACTGGTTGTTGTTCATGGCATATCATAAACTATATGAGACAAAACCAGGAAGGCATATGATAGACCATGAACACAATCAGATTGTAGTGTTTTATCAAATTAAAATCCTCCTCCGGTAAGCTGACTTTCTCTCTTCACAGAAAAAATTTCCTACAAACTGATCGTTGTTCATGTTAGAGTACCAAGAGTGGACCTGTCCAGAATTGATGCTCTGCCATGAACACGATCAGATTATAGCAATTTGTGTTACAACTGAGACATGGTACCCCTGAGGTATATAAAATATCCTATTTATAGACATCTTCTTAGCTGTACAGAACAGATATGGAATAGCCTTGAAAACTGAGATTTTATCATACGCGTGAATGCAATCATTATCGAGAGAATCATGGGCTCATTAAGCACAATAAATGTGATGTGTAAGTGTGTGATAACGTTCTTTGAATTACAAGTTCCAATTATGTTGTTGTTTCCTTGTTATTATATAAGGTATTTCTCTTAATCCACTAATGTAGTTTATTTATTTTATTAAAAGGGAAATGCTAACGAATGCCCTTAGGGCATTGGTTAACAATCCATTTGAAGAAAGTTTTTATGGGAAAATGAAATAAAGCAATTAATGTTTTGACAGTTTTTTTCATTTCCCATAAAAGTGATGTAAAAACTTTCCTAAAATGGATTGTTAACCAATGCCCTAAGGGCATTCGTTAGCATGACTCTTATTAAAAAAATGTTATTAATTTTCTTTGTGAGGATGCGTTAGGTTTGTTTGTTTGTTTTTTTTTTTGATAAAAGGTTAGAATGATTTTGACTATTAGGAGACCTTAATGAATAATATATTGAGAAATTTTATACCTTTTTTTTTACTTTGGGAATAAGAAGGAAATTTGTTTCTCAAAAAAAGAAAAAAAAAAGAAAAGAAGGAAATTTAAATCTTCATATGTGCGGCGTGAATGTATAGGGGGTTTATTTTATTTTTTAAGATATGATCAAATTTTAATTTATAGCACTGACTTCATGATAATTATTTTTTATGATTAGACTAAGACACTAATTAATTTTTTTGGTGTAAGTGAGGTTCGAATGCAGATATTTTCTTCAAGGGCAAGAAAGTTTACAAGCTCTATTGGTAAACTATGCATATTTTTACTATCTTTTATTGCATGTATATGTGTGTATATATATATATATATATATATATTTTAAAAGAAAAAAAATATTCATTTACAGTACAAAATAAAAATATTCTAAAAAAATGTTTTCTATAATCAAATTTTTTTTTGGAGAATTTATAATCAAATTTATGAATACATGTTAGACGTTTCCCGTATTACACTTATAAAAATGAATAATAAAAAAACTTCAATTGGACTAAATTTCAATACCTTTATCATAATCCTTTCAAAAAAAAAAAAAAAACCTTTATCATAATAAAGGTATCTGAAAAATATACCTTTATTATAATAGTTTATTTTGTTAAAGGTTTGTTATTATTATATGCAACAGAGAAAATATAAAAATCAATATTTTTAGTTCTACTTTTAAATTTTAGGCTAAAATGCAAAACTTACTCTCTATATTTCATTAAAATTTATTTTAGTCTTCTAGCTTTGTTTTTGTTTGTTTTAGTCATTTAAGTATCAACTTTATTCAGTTAAGGCATCTTCATCAACTTTTGTTAAATGTTGTGGTTGATTGTCTAAATTTAATTTTTTTTCTTCGAATTAAATTAAAAAATCCAATTATTGATTGAAAAATATTTTCAAGAATTTTTTTTATAGAATAATTTATAGAAGTTGATGGAAATGACTTAATTGAATAAACTTAAAACTTAGAGGATTGAAGCAAATGAAAGCAAACTTACATATTGAATGAATAATGGTAAAACTTAGATGGTGAATTTTGGCATTTTAGCCTAAATTTTATATAAAATCAATATTTCCATATTTTTATTTATTTTTTATAGATTTTGTTGCCACATACAATATGTATATGAGTTAAAATGAAATTTTTTAAATATAATAATAGGAGATAATAAATAATTTTTGTTGTTTTGTATTTTTGCTAAGTAAATGAATGAAAGAAAATTTTTTAAAGATCATATCCTCCCTCCACCTATTACATATTTTACTTGAAAATAAATGCAAAAATTGAAAAATAAAATACTAAATATCTTAAATGCTGCATGAGTTGATTTTTATAACTTCTTATAAAAATATTTTTTTCCCTTTCTAAAAAATATTAAAATGACATAAGTGTGCTACTAAGTTAACAAATACAGTTGTTTTTTTAATCCCAATTTTACGTTGTGCTACTAAGTTAACAAATACAATTGTTCTTTTAATTCCAATTTTATGTATTTCCAATATATATATATATATATATATATATATATATATATATATTTTCAAAGAGTTTTAACCTAGGGTGTCTAAGTCACCAACCGGTTTTTTGTATAGGTGGAGACTTTACCGGATATCTCATAATATATCTATATGTATGTCTATTTGTGTCTTCCTTTTTCATTTGATTTTTTTCCTATATGAGCCTACAAGGAAAGACACCAATTTATAGACCACATCGTGTTGGAGTATTTTTATAATTTTTTTTGAGAGAGAGAGAGAGTTTCAATCTATGGCGTTCGCTCCTGATGATAGCTCTTTATCATCAGACTAAGACACCAATCAGTTTTTGGTGTAGGCGGAGTTAAACTCCAGATCTCTTATTCAACCATCTTCAACCATCAGAGACTTTACCATTTGTATTGTAATTTGTTTTAAATATTGATTAAACGCCTATTTAAGCGAAAATATGAAATCAACTTTACTATCATTGGTCTTCTCAAAAAAAAAAAAAAAAAAAAACTTTACTATCATTGATGACATATCCGTTTCAAACTTAGAATTGAAATTCAAATCTAAGTAATAATTTTTTTTTTTTAGAATCAAATAGTTATTAATATGCATCAGTTTTATTTCTATTAATTTCATAACCTTCATTCTATTATTAAATTGTTTTGACCACAAACTTTAAAGGCTTGCTGAAGCTTTTCAAATCATAATATTGATTGTTATGAGTTACTACTTTAAGTCTTTATTAATGACATTTTATGAGTTACTTTTTAAAATTCTTTAATATATACATTATACATTTTGCCAAGCATCCTATTGTCAAAAATGTTATTCTTAGACAGAATCGTTTTGGCTAAAAGCCTAAAAGGTCTAAATACAGGCTTTGTTTTGAATTACATTAATTTGTGGTATGAAATAAGTGAAAATTACTCAATAGACTTTATGTTCTAACAGCCGTTTTACTCCCTCCTCAAACATTTGTAGTTAAAAATACTTTTAGATATATTCTATTTTTATATACTGTATTATGGGTTTGGAAAGTACTATTTTGAGAGTTTCTTATCCAATGAGCAATATGGGCTTGTAAGGATTATCTATAAGGTGGCTGTGCTGTTTTATCTTGGGGCAGCACGCTATGTTGTTAGTCTACTGCACTGAAAATTTCGTAGACGGCATGTATCGTCTCAAGAGAGTGATCTAGTCCATGCTTCAACTCCACTACTTAAATTATACATGATTTGATGGTAATTGTTTATCATGTTATGAGATACATTTTAAGCACCAATGTTGTAATATCTCCTAATTTTATGGTAAATGTAAAATTTAGTGAAAATATATCTCATAACATGATACATAATTACCATCAATTCAAGTATAATATATTAATATAGGTGGCGAAGTTGAGGCGTGAGCTCACTCTTTTGAGGCGACACGTTGTTTATAAAATTTCTAGTATGATAAATTAATAACATAACATGCCTCTCTCAGGATACAACAGTTCAGTCACTTTATTGATATTCCTTATAAGCTTACACCACTTATAGGATAAGAAGCTCTTAAAATAGTATTTTCCAAACCTAGAATATAGTATACAAAAATAATAATATATCTAAATATGTTTTAACAACAAATGTTAGAGGAGAGAGTAAAACGGCTGTTAGAGCGTAAAGTCTACCGGAACGTTTTTCACACAATGCTCACTTTTAATATCTCCATGCAAAGACTTTCTCTCCACAAGACTTGGTCCATCCTCAGAAGACTTATTTTCTTATGCAAGCCTTTTTCAACAAAGGCAAGACTTTTTTGCCAACAAGATGAACTTCTTCCAACAACTCATATTTTTGTCCCCGGCCATACTTCCCTCTTGTGACACTTGTCACTCAGCTCTGCACACTTTGACATTTGGTTCTCTTCCCCCAGATAGAATATCTCTAGTGGACAGCAACATATCCGGACGAAGAGAAAATTCTCAAACCATTTTTCACGTCCCCCACATCTTTTGACATCGGTCACAAGCCAGACGGCACACACCATTTACTGTGCGAATCCTTATCCTCAGATTGTAAAATATTATCGTATCATATTGCCTATAAATAGGCCATTTGAATCTTTAGAAAGGTAAGGAATAAGAGAGTGAGAAAGAGTGAGAAAGAAAGCCATTGTAATATCCAGTCTTTCTTATGCCTGTTGTAAAAAAGTTGTTAAATCTAATAATATCCTTAAGTTTATTGTATCTTGTGTTGTGTTGTGTTCCATTCCTTACATTGATGTTATATTTTATATATTCCTAGCAACATATGCCATAAACCAGTTTTAATATTCTACTCCCATAATTTTCTTACACCCCCATCTATTCTTCTGTTTTTGTCAGTCCCCATCTTATGGGAGTAGAGTATTAAAATTGGTTTATGGCATATATTGCTAGGAATATATAAAATATAACATCAACGTAAGGAATGGAACACAACACAAGATACAATAAACTTAAGGATATTATTAGATTTAACAACTTTTTTACAACAGACATAAGAGAGACTGGATATTACAATGGCTTTCTTTCTCGCTCTTTCTCACTCTCTCATTGCTTGCCTTTCTAAAGATTCAAAGGGCCTATTTATAGGCAATATGATACGATAATATTTTACAATCTGAGGATAAGGATTCGCACAGTAAATGGTGTGTGCTGTCTGGCTTGTGACAGATGTCAAAAGATGTGGGGGACGTGAAAAATGGTTTGAGAATTTTCTCTTCGTCTGGATATGTTGCTGTCCACTGGAGATATTCTGTCTGGGGGAAGAGAACCAAATGTCAAAGTGTGCAGAGCTGAGTGACAAGTGTCACAAGAGGGGGGTATGGCCAGGGACAAAAATATGAGTTGTTGGAAGAAGTCCATCTTGTCGGCAAAAAAGTCTTGCCTTTGTTGAAAAAGGCTAGCATAAGAAAATAAGTCTTCTGAGGATGGACCAAGTCTTGTGGAGAGAAAGTCTTTGCATGGAGAAATCTTCTGAATGATATGTATATATAGTATTATGTATATGTATTATATAATATATATATTTATATAATAATAATAAATTTTTTTTTTTTTTACAATAAACTTCTTTACAATAGACTAGTCATCCCATCCATCTCTTCCTTAGAACCATTCTTCATCAATACCATCATCCGGATCATGGTTGTGGTAGGAAGGATCATCATGTCCCATTAAAGGATTTGGCAATCACAGATCAGGCAATATGTATAACGCATTTATTAAAGAATTTAAAAAGGTTTGTCATTAGAACTTAAAGTAGTAAATTAAAACAATCAATTTTATGATTTGAAAAGATGCAGCACTACAAGACTTTACATTCGTGGTTAATAGAAAGGAAACTGATGCATATTAAAAACTATTATTACTCAGATTTGAATTTCGACTCTAAGTTTGAAACGGATATGTCATCTGTGATAGTAAAGTTGATTTCATATTTTCACTTAAATAGGTATTTAATCAATATTTAAAATAAAAAATAGCAATGATGTTTAAATTATATGGCACTTTCTAGTGCTTCTAACAAAAATATTAAGGTCATCACATTAAAAAAAAACATATATTCAAGTTCAAATACAGATCGTTCTTAAGAATATTGATGTCTTCTTTCTAAAAAAAAAAAAAAATACAAAAAAGTTCAAATACAGACTATATTTTGTCTGATATATATTATATCCTTTATATATTACAACTGTTAGACCAAAAAGGATACTATGAGCCTACGAGGAAAGCTAACAATTTTTGTGTATTTCCAACTAAGATATCTAAGTTCAAATCTCCCTCCTCACTTAATGTATAAAATAAACATACTAACCAGTAACCAATGTAGCACATGTTATCCAAGCACATAAAATAATATCAAAATTAAAACTATACCGTAATTTTTAATAAAAACCAATATTAATTATACTCCAAATAAATTGCTAATAATTCTCATTTAGTAAAAATTGGTAGCTATTGCTAATGACCTTAAGGCCAAATGATATTTTGGATATTTCCAATAGAGCCTAGGGTTCAAATCCCCATCTTACTTAAAGAGTGTGTGTGTGTGTATATAAATAATAACTATTTATAAGAAGCGGAAGAAATAGTGAAAGAGAAGATACAATTACAAAAGAAAGAAGTAATTACTTTGAAGAGAAATAACTGGTAGGTAAAGAATATGTGCAAGATAAAGAGGAAATTATTCGAACGACTATGTCTAGGAGAGATTAATAAGAAAAGGAGAGATTCAAATACTCACTAAAATATGGAAAGAAATAAATTCAATACATATTCCATACAATAAATTCCTATGATAGAAACAATAAAAATAACAAGCCTTATTGTTATTTTTTTACGCAGTAAATTTTCTTTTGTAGAATTATTTTTAAAAAAGTCTAAAAGATACTTAAGAATCCTATTCAACCTACAAAAGAATTTATTTATTTATTTTTCAATTTTAACTTAAAAAATTCCCATAGGAAAAGAGGGGGGAATTTAATAGATTAAAAAATTTTGGACGAGATTTAAAATGATGAAAAAAAAGGCTTCTCAATGGTTATATTAAGTTTTATCAAAACAAATGGTGATATTCTGTGTTCAGAGGCCTGCCTTTTCTTTGGAGAACTCATTTTAGTTTTGTTGCCTCTGCGTCTTAAACTTTCTGTAATGATAATCTTTATTAATATTGCTTCCTTTCAATGTATGTTCTTTATACACATAAATACATAGCTTCTGCTTCACCACAGCAAGCAATTATGCTATTTAGGAAAGGAATTTAGGACATGAAATTGAAATGAAGGGCTCCTATCTGCTATCTTTAGGAGAGGATTGCTTTCAAAGTTCTTAAGGCTTCAGAATCCTAATGGGATTTAGGAATTATACATTTGGCGTCATTTTCTTGAAAATATTGGGTTGTTCACACAATTTGGGATCAATTGATTTATGTAACATATTCAAGAAACTGTCACAATGGCTAATTCCCCTTCCCCTATAGGCACAACTTCACAAGACCATAAACTGAAGCATCTGAATTATTTACTACATATTTTTTATGGTTATCTATCAATTAATAAAAGCAAACAGAATTCTTTCACAGATAATGTGTCAAAATTTCAAAATGTGTAGGGGTTCCCAATGGAAATCCAAGTATTTAGCA
This sequence comes from Castanopsis chinensis, assembly GCA_032878915.1. Taxonomy (NCBI): domain Eukaryota; kingdom Viridiplantae; phylum Streptophyta; class Magnoliopsida; order Fagales; family Fagaceae; genus Castanopsis; species Castanopsis chinensis. The sequence goes on from JAVQMG010000105.1 coordinate 11,545,051, forward strand.
GATAAAATACAACATATAAGCCACCATATATATAATCTCTAAAAAATTGACTTATCACATGCATCAACTAAATGATTTACAATATGTATATATGTAGAAGCATCTCACATGTTGCAACAAGGGAAACCAGAATCTGTTGCAAAAACAACTATTTTCTATGAACACATACTATAAAATATGAAAACTGAGAGACACCCACATGGAAAACATTGTTGAAATATGTGTTTTAAGGAAGCATAAATAAACCACACACACAAGGCAATCTTCAGAGCTAAAACAATCAACAATCTGGTTGTTGTTCATGGTATATCATAAACCATATGGGACAATACCAGGAAGGCATATGATAGACCATGAACCCAATCGGATTGTAGTGTTTTACAAATTAAATTAATCCCCTCCTCTACAATGCTAAAGATGTCTTTCTTCATCTCTTCACAGCAAAAAATTCCTACAAACTGATCGTTGTTCATGATAGAATAGCAAGAGAGGACCTATATATCCGGAATTGATACTCTACCATGAACACGATCAGATTGTAGCAATTTGTCTTACAACTTAGACACGGTACGTTTGAGGCTTAGGAAATGTCCTATTTATAGGCATCTCTCATGTAGTAAAAACTAAAAACAGATGTGGGAAAGCCATGAAAAGGAATTATTATTATTATTTTTTTTTGAGATGATGAAAAGGAGATTTTAACATACGCGTGAATCAATGAAATCATTATGGAGAAAATTATGGGTCTCATGACATGAAGCACAATAAATGTGAAGTTTGACAACGTTTTTTGAATTTTATTTTTGTTATTTTATTGTTATTATTATTTAGGATAAAACTTAAATATAATACTTTAGATGCTGCTTTTTAGATTCTCCACTTAAAATTGAGCCATGTCGCTACCTAATTAAAAAATACACTCTAATTCCATGAAGAAAAATCTTCATAGCAGAATTTTAAAAGAGGAACCTAAGGAACAGTACCTAAGAAATTTACCTAAGTCTTGCCCATTTATTTAAGGAATTCGTATCCCTATTAATTCACAAATGCACTTTATTTCTTTATTAAAAAAAACTGTAATATATTTTCTTTTTGAGGATATGTTACATTTTTATTATTTAGTTTTTAATTATTATTATTATTTTTTAGTGAAGTGCTACATCCACAATTTGATAAATTGTTACTAGTTACCATTTGAATTCATCACTGAAATTATTATTCTGCTAACTAGTAACAACTAATAACAAAGAGTTAGAATTTTTTTAGATAAATTATGTATTTAGTCTTATCCTATTCACTATATATCAATTTGATCTCTAACTTTTCCATGATGTTAATTTGGTCCATAACCTTTCAATATTGTGTTAATTTAATCACTACCATTATCTTTTGGATGAAAATTGATAACATGTCTAATGGTCAAAGTAAAAAATTAGCTTCCGTCATATCATCAATTTTTATTCAAAATATAACAGTAAGGACTAAATTGACATGACACTAAAATGTTAGTGACCAAATTGACACAATTGAAATGTTAAAGACCAAATTGAAATGTGGCATAAATGATAGGGATCTAATATGTAATTTACTAATTTTTTTTTTTTTAATTAGGATTGTTAGGAGACTTTTTTTCCCTATAAAAACTGTCTGGAGACCTTAATGAATACTAGCCTCTGAGAAAGCGCTCACGCGCGTGCTTAGAGGCTCTTATATATTTTGAGTAAAAATTAATAATTTGCATTTATTATAATTTGAAATTTCTACTTTGCCAATCACAAAAAAAAAAAAAAAAAAAAAAAAAAAAAAATCTAAGGGTGTGATGAATACATAGGGTGAGTTTTGTAGATTGGAGGAGTTTTAAAACTAACAAAAAAATGATTTTAATTTGTAGGGAGTTAGTGAGTAGATGTAGGAATTTAAATCAACGTAAAAGTAGGAATTTATTAAAAGTAGAAAGGTATTTCAACATAAATGTAGGAATTTATTATTTTTGTCAATTTACTATTTTAACCCGATTTTTAAGTTTTAGGATTTTTGATAATAAAAAAACAATAACTAACTTTATTTTGCCAATTTACTATTTTAACACCATTTTAAACTGTTGTTTAATTAATTTAAGAGTATTTTTGACAGAAAAAAGTAATAACTAACTTTTTGAATCCTCTTAATATATATAGATTAAGGAATTTTATACTCTTCCTTACTTTTGGGAATAAGGGGTTTTGGTAAAGAGAACTGTTACATTTACAATATTTTTGCAACACTTTTATAATAAATCTTAAGTGACAGGTTGTTATTAGTTCTAGCTAGTTTGTATTCATAATTGAAATTACTTTTTTTTTTTTCCTACCAATAACAACTTACCACATAATATTTATTGTGAAAGTATTGTAAAATGTTGTAAATATATTAATTCTCATTGCTAAAATATGTGTATTATAAAAATAATTTTTATTAATCTTATATTACACGGTATATGCTAGTTGTTATAAAACTGGACTTAAATTGTATCCATATCATAGTACACGGGTACTTATGGATTTAATTTATCTTTTATTTATTTATTATTATTTGCATTATAAAATAAAAATATTCTAGATAATTACTGATCAACACAAGCCCTTGCTTCTCTCTCCACTCTTCACGCTACCTCTCTCTCAAACACAATCCGAACTCCGAAGAAACCTCAAATTCTACCTAGATTGTTATTAGGGTTTTTCAACCTCTGGGTTTTGTTTTCATTGTTTATATTGAAAAACCTATCGAATTGTTACTGGAGATCAAATCCCACGGCTTTCGCTTTCATGAGTTTCACATGTTCTGTTTTGTTTTTTGGCTTGCTATATGGGTTATTACTTATTAGAGAAGAAGAAGAAGAAGAAGAAGAAGGAGAGGGGTTAAAGAGGAACCATCAGATGGTGATCGAGGACATGGTATTTTTGGACTCAACCAAGTAAACTGGCCAGCACGATGGGTACAACCAATAACTTATTTGGACATGTATGAATGTGATAGTTTTACGGTAAGCTTAGCATCTTCTTATTCTGATTGAAAATTTGTTGAAGCCTGTTGTGAATGCTCATCTCATTGGACATTTGTAATTCTCAAGTGATCTTGTTACAGAACTTTGGTGCATAATGTTTTTGTCCAATTCTTTTGATTTGTTCTTATTTTGATCATTTATCAAAACTTTCTAACTATCAAAAAAATTGTTAGAACTTTCTATGAAATTTGTGTACAATTGGCACTTTGTACACACAATTTTCGTAAAAGATGAATCACACGATCACGAAATAGTGTAACAAATAATCAACTTGTATTTGATTTATATATATGTGAGTACAATTCTCTGTATGAATCTTTACAATGAAAGAGTATAATAAACTCCTCTGATTCAATCTCCAAGAAACTTTACGATCCAATGGGGCTATGAGGCTTGATCTTGAATCATGCTTTGATGTCTCCAAGTTGAATGAATGTTTGAACGTGCTTGATTTGATGCAAGGGCCGTTGGCTTGATCTCGAACTGGATTGAAGGAGAATCCCTACTTTGATTTGTGGAAGTAGAAATAAACCTTGATGAATAATGGAATGCTTGTGGACTTAGAGATGACTCTCTATTTTGACAGAGTATTAGTAGGGTTTTCTCTCTAAGTCTTCTCCTTATATGAGAAGCCTCTATTTATAGGCAACTCAATTGTATTTAACTTGGAATTTTCTCTCAGCATTTATTGAGAGTTAATAATTAATTTAATTTGGTCTTCCATTTAATAAGAACTTTCCATAAAGGTCTTTTCTTCTGACATTGCCATATGGCTATCTTATTTGATGTTGCCACGTGGCTTGATTTCATTTGTTGATCGTCCACCTCATCAATTGGAGATTAATTTGATCACAAATATTTTATCATGAATAATCGGACGGTTGTGAATACATCATAAAATTTTGATGTCTACAAATGCCCCCACTTCAAGATTCGGCTTTGCACCCAATTGTCATGCAAGGAAGACAAGGCTTGAAGTATTTTATTAATTTCAATTTGGAGTAAGTTCACGGGAAAGCAAGACCTTCATCCACATACAAGAAGGATTTAGACAGTTGATAGTTCATCCACTTACAAGAAGAACTTCAACTTGTCTTTGTATTATTATTATTATTTTTTTCTTAGACAGTTGACGCCCTATGGGCTTGATTGCACAAAAGACCGCTTGCTTTTTTTTTTTTTTTTTATGGACCACAAGCCCACGTTGGTCTTCTTAGTAGAGTTAGAGTACGTTTGGTATGCTGTAATAGATTCTGTAATGGAATAGTTATTCATGTGTAATATCAATTCGATCATTTGGTTGCATCTTTATTACATGGATTAGTTATTACACTGGAATAACTATTCTTTAAATTGAAGAATAGCTATTCCTCTTTAAAATGGATGTAATAGCTATTTCTTAGTGCACATAATAGGTTTTAAAATTAATATATTTCCAAAAATATAAAGTTTCCTTATACATCATCTTTTACAAGCTTTCCATATGTAACAACCAAACTTATGAATAGTAGTAGTTATTCCATTACAATGTCTTTTATTCTTAGTAATAAAGATTACTATTCCTAATGTAATTTACATTCAGTGTATTAAACGTATCCTTAGTGTTGAAGTTGTCTTGCTCGGCAAGCATTTTTTTTTAGCCGCACTCTCGCAAATCACTAGGGTTTCTTGCGAGCACCACCTTTATAAAAGGACTTGGTGTTTTATGGGTGAGAATAAAATTGAGCACCGTTTTTTGAGTTCTCTTTTTTTTTTTTTTTTTTTTTCTTCTTCTTCAGCCGTAGCAGGCATTCTCCCTTTTTTTTTTTTTTTTTTTTTTTTTTTATTCTTTATTGTCCTCGTCTTTGTATTTTCTTTATTGTTATTTTTTTTTTTGGTTGAACCACTTGATTTCCTCTGTGCAAGTCATAGAAGTCGGTATTGCGAGAGCCAGGTCATAGGAGCTGGTACTGCGAGAGCCAAGCCTCAGTTTCGAGCGAGTCGTAGCATCCTGTCGCTCTTGTCTCGTCGTTCAATAGATTCGGGCAACGGTGGTCCTCTTGTCACCTCTGGACTCTGGGTTTGTGAGCTCCATCAGCGCATCCATTCCACTGCCCCTTTGTCTCGCGACCATTGGTGTGAGTGCTTCATCTACACAACCTTCTCACTGCCTTCATCTTTCGGCCATTAGTGCAAGAGCTTCGTCAGCGCATCCTTCCATTAGCGCGAGAGCTTCGTCGGTGCATCCTTCTGACTGCCTTTGCCACTGCCTTCGTCTCGCGATCATCAATGTATGAGCTCTGCTGCCACATCCTTCCATCAGTGTGAGAGCATTGTCGGTGCGCCCTTCTGACTGACCTCACCAAAGTCCTGGTAGTGCGAGAGCTTTGTCAGCGCATCCTTCCATTAGCGCAAGAGCTTCGTCGGTGCATCTTTCTGACTGCCTTTGCCACTACCTTCGTCCCGCGATCATTAGTGCAAGAGCTTCGTCGGCGCATCCTTCCACCATTGTGAGAGCATCGTAGGTGCACCCTTCTAACTGCCTTCACCATTGCAGCCATCAGTACGGGAGTTCCATCAACGCGCCCTTCTCATTTCCTTCATCTTGCAACCTTTAACTCACTTTGGGTACTCCAACTCCATCTCCAGCGGTTGCTTATGACCATGATGCTTGTATTTTCTGGGTTTAAACAATTGTCGCGATGTCTTTCACAATCCCAAAAGCAACGAAGATATATTAGTTCTATGTGTCGCACCTGGTCACTACGAAATCTTGGCTTGTCCATTGATCCCGCTTCTATAAGGAGAATGCCCCACTTTCACGATTTTTATTGTTTTGCATGTAACAGTCTATGCCATATTATTGACATGTCCCAAGCCTTAATTTCACGAGAACCATGGTGGTATCTTTGCACACGCATGATCTTTGCACTTAATAGGCAACATGCAAGCTTCCACTTGTCTTTGTCTTTACACGCGCAAATAGCTATTGCAACACGTACCTACGATGTTTAAGCACTTGAATGTTGATATTGAATGAATAGCTTGCTTGTAGTTTTGAATCTCAATGCTTTGTGCCTCCCTTTATTTATTATTATTATTTTTATATCAATTTATTAGTAACGAGCATTTGAACGAATAAGTTATTCATCCTTCTCTTTGGTTTGCTGTCAGGTGTATCAAGTGATTCAGGTTTGCCAACCCCTTGCTCGACTTGTGACTCTTCTACATTTGCTCAAGTCGTGACCTCTACGAGCCTCGTCTTCTCTAAGTGGCTGCAATCAAGTGCACTCCATCATGGTCATCTTTTACGACTCCTCGTGGACTCTCAATGATCAATCCATCACTTTCGTGCTCTCTACGAATGAACCGCTAGAGAAAGGCGTCATCTTGAAAGTCCATCCACTTGGTAGTAGTGTCCCTTCATCTTCGTCTACTGCCATTCCCCGTCCTCCAAGTCTATCTCAATGGTGGGTAGAATCATCCCACGAACTATACGACCTGACTAGAAAGGATTCGCATGTCATTTCAAGGACGTTTACTTTGGCCTCCAACCTTCACTCAATTGCGGACCGCATCGATCCATTTCCTCTCCTTGGTCGTCGGATAAGTGCGGGAGAAGTGCAATGGGCTCTACCTTCTTCCAAGACTCCTCCACTCCAATATAAGGGTGAGTTTTTCTACCTCCCTAAATATTGGGAGTGGCTAGAAGACATATTGTGCCACAATACTAAAGCCTTAAGTGATGCCAATCTTTACAAGCCATTACTTGCATCGTTATTCACATATGATCGGAACACCCATGTCTTGCAAGCCTTCCTAGAGTGTTGGTGTGCGGCTACGAACACATTGCACACGTCTGTAGGAGAGGTCTCCATTAGCTTATGGGACTTACATTTGATCGGTGGGCTTCCTGTGTACGACTCCATTTTCGAAGAGGTCGTTCTAAACTCAAAAGACATATCGTCTCTCCCCTCATGCTGTCATCATCTATTTACCGCCTTCTATCACTTGAGTCTTGAGCTTAGTGGTTCGCACTTGGTCACTACAGCCGCATGGGTGAAGTTTTGGTTCCGCGTGAGTCTAAATATCAGAAACTGCCATCCAGAAGGTCCATGAAGAGGAATTCAAGAGGTAAGCAATCTCATAACCCCTTTGGTAAAATCGATGACCCCAGGATTCTGACTAAAGAAGACGAGGCTCCCTTCGATGTGCTCAAAGTGGAGAGAAGGCTCATAGAAGAGACTTGGTTAGCTGCTTTGATCTTGTGTTGGCTGTGTGAGTTCGCTCTTCTTGCTGGGGGACCAAACTTAACCAAGCTTGGTGTTTTCAAGAGCATAAGTGCGATGGCTCGTGGTAAGAGATATTGCCTTGCAGTCCCAGTCCTAGCCAACATTTATAGGGGCTTGAATGAAATTGTGTCTTCTAAGACTCCTAGTAAATGTGATGCCACTTTTCCTGCACACTACTTGAATGCTTGGTTGGCCGAATACTTTTGACACTTACTTTGAACTTGAAGGGTCTCGCTCCAAGGCTGTTTTATGCATGTTTAGATACTCCGGAGAGAATGAAACCAAGTATTACGATGAGGTTACGGCCCGTAAGCTATTTCGTGCCATTAGTAGCTTCAAGTTTCATCGCTTGGGCCTTTTTAAAGGCCATCGAGAGATTCTGGTGGATGATGACAAGCTACCTAGCTCTTATGCAGATTACTTCATTAGTCAATGCTCTAGCTACTTGGCCTCTCGTCGCTGAAGTACATGTATAGTTGAACCATATAACCCTCACCGATTTGGTCGACAGTTCGGTTTCAATCAACACATCCCTGGGGAGCTTGATGAGAACTTTCGCATCGTCACCTTAGAGCAAGTAGTATACTTCTGGCACCGATGTCTTTGCCTTGTTACTGGTTCAGAGTTCTTGATCCCTGCCTGCCCATCTGAGCATGGGGCTTTGTGTACAAAGGACTATATGAATTGGTGGGCTAGAAGATCTGATGGTTTCTTTTCAAGTGGGACTAAGCAATCGATTGGGAATGTTAACCCAAGCAGGATAAAACTCAAAATAAGACAGCCTAATGAAGTAGTTGAACCCGTGAAGCGCCGAAGCGATGGGAAGCCATCTTTGGGGATTTTAGAGGCTATCGACGAGTCTTTAGAAAAAGCATACGTGGACAAGGCACATTCTCCTGAGCATGGACCCTCTTGCATAGTCTCAACGCCTCAAGACGTGGAAGCGACCAAGGGTAAGGATGTGTCAGATTCCGAACGGAATAGCGGCAACTCAGATTCTCATTAGAGATGCAAAAGGCAAAGGGACAATCCTAGCAAGAATCTGGATCATGAGGGGGTCACCCAGGCAACTGACCGTGGTGTCGATATAGATCCACTTCTCGACCTTTCTGGTAGCAGTGCACAAGTGAGTCTTAATTCTCTTTTTGATGATTTTGATCTTGAATCCATTAAGGACCTTTGTCACCTTCATGATGACCTTGAAGCTATTTCTGGTATCCAAGAACTTTTTGAGAATGACAATCTTGGTATTCTTCCAATGCAGGATGACGATTATCCTTCAAAAAGAGCAGGAGGGAAGTGTACACCAGTTACGAGTGAGTTTTTTATTCAAGGTCTGACGGCCTTTGATTTGGCTACTAAGGAAATTGACCCATCACGTTTGAGGAAGACTGATGCCACTCTTTCTTCCAACCCTATTCATAAGCCTTCAGGGGACGTGACTCGAAATAAATCCATTATGTGTAGTTCGAGCATACCGGCCACTTCAACTGTCACAAAATTTGAACCTGATGATTTGATTTCGAAGGCCGATCGACAGCGTGCAAAAACGTTAGGATGGGACCTAATCGAGAAGGTTGTCAAAACCCTTTTACTCTTGTGACTTCACTTAGGGATGGAGTTGAGAAGATCCTCCAAGTTATCGCACAAATAAAAGTTGTAGATGCAGCGCCTTTAAGAGAGTGTATTTCAAAATATATGGATGATGCAGACTGATATTCTTCCCTCCATCATGCTTTTTCACAAGGCATCGCGTCTGAAGTCAAGGAACGGAAGCTTACCGACGCTCGACATCGTCTCACTCTTGCCCTTGACTCGGAAGCCATTAAGATCAAATCATAAAGTTGTAATCAAGGCAATCTTAGACAAGGCCCTAGCTAGAGAGTTTGAATTGAAGAAGGAACTTGAGTTGCTTTCAATGCAAAAGGCAGAGTTTACAGAGTCGAGCACCCTCTGTGATGCAGAGCTAGCCTAGCAACAAGTGATAATTTCTCAAATCAAGGGGGAGGTTTCTGAGATTGAGGCTACTCCAACTTTAGAAGCTTCTGATGATGCAAAACTTAGAGAGCTGCAAGGATTACTAGAGACTAGCAAAGAGGAGTTGAGGCATTTAGATTGGATAGGGTGATCCCTTTTTATTTTTATTTTTATATTGATGTAGTCATTACAATGTAACGACACCTATCTCATTATTAATAAAGAAATTCATTTATTTCCAGATTAATGCTTGCTTTTTTTTTTTTTTTTTTTTTTTGGCGACTGTGCCTATCAAAGGATGCTAGGCTGCCTATGTACCCAAAAGGGATCAAGTCATAACGTAGTTCAAAGGACTTAATTTTTATTTTTATTTTTTTTAGAAACATATGCGACTGAACTTAGTAACGAATACCAAGTTGCCTATGTACCCAAAAGGGATCAAGTCATAACGTAGTTCAAGAGAGTAGGTTTTTTTTTTTTTAGTCCCTAACTTTTGCCTAGGTCGCCTCTTTCAAGGTTTTCAACCTAGCGGGATTTATTTACTTATTTTTTGGTCCCTAACTTTTTCCTAGGTCGCATCTTTCAAGGTTTTCAACCTAGCAAAAATTATTTATTTATTTATTTTTTGGTCCCTAACTTTTGCCTAGGTCGCCTCTTTCAAGGTTTTCAACCTAGCGGGATTTTTTTTTTTTTTTTAGTGGGCAATTTAAGCTCTTATCGAGGAGTAACTTCAGTGCTTCATGCATAGTATCGCTTCAGGAACTTTGCATTTATGGGTCCTACTCTCAGGCCATCTCTGTCGACTATCTTATAAGCGCCATTAGTGTAGACCTCCTGCACGACATAGGGGCCATCCCATTTTGATGTGAACTTGTTCCCAGTCTTGTGAGAGATGTTGATGGGTCTTCGCATTGCAAGTACTAGGTCCCTTACTTGGAAGTTCAAGGTCGGACTCTCTTGTTGAAAGCTCGCGAAAGCCACGCTTGGTAGCATTCAAGACGTTGTTTAGCTTCTAATCTCTTTTCATCAAGTGCTTCCAACTCTTCAAGTCTTAAGCGCACATTTTCTTCATTTGTGAGCCCTTCTTGGATAGCAATTTGAAGTGACGGAATTTGTCGCTCCAAGGGCAGGACTGCTTCAACACCATATACTAACGAATACGGAGTGGCTTGTATGGGTGTCCTGTATGTTGTTCGGTATGCCCATAAAGCTTTTCCAATCTCTTCGTGCCAATCCCTCTTGGAGTGCTCTACTACCTTCTTCAACAAATTGCAAAGCATCTTGTTGAGAGCCTCAGCAAGACTGTTGGCGGGTGCATTATACATGGATGACTTGTATTGCTTGAACTCGAACTTCTTGCACAATTGGGTTACCAAGCTATTGTAGAATTGCTTACCGTTATCCATGATGATATAGCGAGGGACACCATACCGATAGATCAAGTGAGTCCGGATGAAGTTCACTACATTTTCCTTTTTTACCTCCCTGAGAGGTATGGCTTTTGCCCATTTAGAAAAATAGTCGGTCGCAGCTAATATGTACAGATGACCCCCCGATGACTTAGGTAACAGTCCTACAACATCGAGTCCTTATGCATCAAAAGGCCAAGACGCGATTGTAGGGTGCAGGGGCTCCGGCGGCTGATGGATGTAGTTCGCATGAAGTTGGCATGCTTCACATGTCTTTGCATAGTCCATACAATCCTTGACCATGATGGGCCAGTAATAACCCATTCGTTTTATCCGATGATACAATTTGGGGCCAGACTGATGGGCGCTGCACACTCCAGAATGAGCTTCTTCCATGGCTTGATCACCTTCTTCCTTGCCAAGACATCATAAGAATAGACCGTCAAAAGACCTTCGGTATAATGTGCCCTTGTAGTGTATAAAACGAGGCGCCCTTTACCGTACCTAAGTCCTGTGGTGGGGATCCTCAAATAGCTTACCATGTTCCAAGTAATCAATCAGGGGTTACCACCAATCCTCATCCTCTACCATAGAAATTGATATGGCGTTCATCTCACTCGTATATTCTTTCGTGTAAGAGAGCACCCAACGGTTGTAGATAGGGACATTTGCCTTTTCACCCTCTAACAAAGCCAATGTGGTGGCAAGGTTGGCTAGAGCATCTGCCATCCTATTCTCGTTTCTGGGGATATGCTCCAAGGAAACCCCATCGAACTGCTCAATTAGTTGCCTAGCCATTTGAAAGTAAGGAATCAAACCCTCATGTTTAACTTCATAGTGTGTCAAAAGTTGATTGATTTCCAACTTGGAATCGCCGTAGACTTCTAAGTATGAGATCTTCATATCAAGGGCCATTTGGAGGTCGGTAATAAGGGCTTGATATTCAGCCACATTATTTGAACATGGTTCACTAAGCACAAAGGCGAATGGTAACACTTGTTTTTGTGGCGACACAAAAACAACCCCAGCACCGGATTCTTCTTACCACGCAGCCCCATCGAAGAACATCATCCAAGGTGGGAGGACTTCAGTGTACAATGCATCTTCATCTGGAAATCATCTGAGAGCTCCCAATCGGCAGGAATAGGATGATCGGCAAGGAAATTTGCTAGTGCTTGCCCCTTGATGGCCTTTTGGGGCACATATGCAATTTCAAACTCTTGAAAGGCCACAGCCCATTTCGCCAACCGTCCAGACATGATTGCCCTAGACAAGACGTATTTTACTGGATCTATCTTTGCAACCAAATGTATTATGCGCGCTTGCATGTAATGCCTTAATTTTTGAATGGAGAAGAAAAGTGCAAGACACATATTCTCTATTGGAGAATACCTCAATTCTACCTCAGTTAGCTTTCAACTAAGGTAATACAATGCTTTCTCTTTCTCTTCTTCATTTTTCTAAGCTAAGAGGGCCCCAAGTGATTGTTCTTGTGTAGCAATGTAGAGCACTAGAGGTTTTCCTGGCATAGGTACTCCTAAGACAGGTGGGTTAAGCAGATAACATTTAATGCTCTCATATGCATTCTGGCAAGCCTCATCCCATTCAAAAGTGGCATCTTTCCTCATCAATCGACTGAATGGTTGACACCGTTCTGCTAGATTCGATATGAAACGTCGAATGTATGCAAGATGGCCTTGTAAGCTTCGGAGCTCTCGTAAGTTTTTTGGTTTGGGCATCCTTTGGATAGTGTCTATTTTAGATTGATCCACTTCAATACCTCAATGTCGAACAATAAAGCCTAGAAACTTCCCAGATGTAACACCAAATGCGCATTTGAGAGGATTCATTTTGAGTTGGTATTTCCTTAGTCGATTAAATACAATGCGTAAGTCTCGTAGATGATCCTCTCTTCTCTTTGTCTTAACAACTAGATCTTCAACATAACATTGAACGATTTTGTGGAGTATGTCATCGAAGATTTGTTGCATTGCTCGTTGATATGTTGTGCCAGCATTCTTAAGCCCAAAAGGCATCACCTTATAACAGTAGATCCCCTTTGGAGTTTGAAAAGTGGTGAGCTCTTCATCCTCGGGTGCCATTCGAATTTGGTTGTATCCTGATGAGCCATCCATGAATGATAATGCTTCATGACCAATGGTCGCATCAACCATGAGCTCTATATTTGGAAGTGGGAAGTCATCCTTTGGGCATGCTCTATTCAAGTCTCGAAAATCAACACAACTCGGATTTGTCCATTTTTCTTTTTGACAGGGACAATGTTCACAATCCACTTTGGGAATTGTACCTCCCAGATGAAACCTGCCTACTCGAGTTTGTTAACTTCTGCCTCAATTTGTGGGAGGAGTTCGGGTCAAAAACGGCGTTGGGCTTGCTTGATTTGGCGCACTCCTTGCATTATTGCTAATCGGTGAATTGCAATTTTTGGGTCTAAACCTGGCATCTCCTTGTATGTCCAGGCAAACACATCTTTGTACTCCATTAAAAGCTCAAAGTATTTTCCTTCTTCCTCCGGTGTCAAAAGTAAGCTCACGTAGATTGGGCAAGGTTCCTCATCAGTCCCTAAGTTTAATTCTTTGAGCTCATCTACAGTTGCTTGCCCCCCGTCTTCTATTGCCCAAGGGGCTTCATTTGGTTCATCGTCTGATGCGTATGATTCGGAATCGGTTTCAGCTGTCACGTGGCAAGAAGGAAGGACTAGTGTCTTATGATCCTCCTCCCCATCGTTAACTTGCTTCTTGAGCTCTCGTGTGTGAACAATAGTCCGCCGCTTTCCTTTAAGGGAGTTTCCTGTACTAACTTCTACAATCAACTCACGTTTCATGCCACCTTTCCCCTCTTTGGGTCGTGGGGTGTCAGCTGAGCTACTTGTAAACTCAAGCCTATCAAATGCTGACCTTCGTGTACGTGAGGTTCCTTCTTTTGTAGGGAGAGAAATGCATAATCTATTAAATACTGATTCTCGAGGAGTAGATGTTCCTAGACGGTCAAATACAGAAGGTCTTGACATAGGCTGCAGCTTCCCCTCCTCCTCGACTTCAAAGGTGATGTGTTGTGATGTCGCCTTTTTTCCTTTCCCTTTGGCCGAGATTTGAACTGGCTCTTGTGATGAATACCCCAGCCCGGTTCTAGGAATCTCGATCGCATAACCCTGTTGCTTCAGTTTGCTTTGGGTCGAGTTAAGCCCATGCGACTTCTCTTTTACATAATCTGAATAAAGTTGCCCCAATTGTGGAGGATTTTTGAAATCATAGCTTGATTTTGCCAAATGTTTATACGCTTTAGGGTCGAAACCCTCTTCTGTTCTTCTGGCTGGAAATGAATCTTCTTCAACAAGGTTACATATGGCTTTGGTGAAACCTTTGAGCGGCGGTTTTGTGGACGCCACTTAGTCTAACTTCGGTAATGGCAAGGTAAAATCATTTTTAAGGATAGTGATATCTTCCTTTTGAGCAGACTTTTTGCACTTATCCTTAGTCTCCGTCGTCAACCCGAATGGGGATTGCCCTTCTTTTCGTTTAGACACAGGCACATATCGTAGGACCATGGGTGCCTCTTTCTCCTCTTCATGAAACTTTTGTCTCACTTCAGAGTTAGGTTGGGGGCCTTCTGTGAGAGGCTCGCCTCCTTCCTTACATTTTGCCTTTTTCTTTTTAGTAGACTCTTCTTGTGGTACATCGTAAGTTGTGTTGCAATCCAAGTAAAACTTGGCGTCTGCAAAGTGAGATTCTGCCGCTGTAAATGGTTGCAAATCTGGTGTCACCACCTTTATTTGCTTGTCATCGCAATACTTGAAGCATTGATGTAATGTGGAAGGTACAACACCATTCCTATGAATCCATGGTCATCCTAACAACAAGTTATAAGAGGTCTTTGAATCGATCACATGGAAGAGAGGTCTTGCTTTCAACTCGTCAATAGTCACGTCTAACTGAATCATACCAATGGCCCTTTGTCCTTCTTGGTTGAAACCTTTGATGATGAGTAGACTTTTGGATAACTCTTCCATGGATATGCCTAGGCGTTTCATTGTTCCTTTGGGCATTATGTTGACGGTAGACCCATTGTCTATGAGGATGCGGCTTACTTTTTCCCCTCGTGTGTAACCTGAGACAAAAAGTGGTCAATTGTGTGGTTTGGAGCCCAATAGGAGATCCTCATCAGTGAACGTCATCTTGTCGCGGCAGTGAGCACATAAAGCAACTACTTCTTCTGAGGCATGAGTTTCATTTCCCTCTTCCTTGGTTACTTTGGTTTCTTCAAGGTTCACTTTTTCCTCCTTTTTGGTAATGTCTTCTTGACCATCAGCGTCATGGCAAGAGACCATGTAAGTGGTTGTCATTAGGCCCTCTGTAAGAAAGCCTTTAGGGAAAAACTCGCGCAGCATAATCAACAGGGAGCCTTCCTTTTGTAATAACTCATTTGAACGAACCCCCTTCCTTTGTTTCTTCAGACCATTTGTTTCCTTCCCCTTGGGAGCAACTTTTGAATCACTAGCTTGAAGCTCCCTTTTCTTGTAAGGAGCATGGGGTTTTGGGTTACGCTGTTTTCGAAGTCTCTTGTAGGTCACAAAAGTCCAACCCTCTTCGTCGCCTACCAGTTCGTCGTCAACTCTATCATCATCTTAAGGGCTGAAGCATGACACACGCATGGGCTTAAGTGTTCCAAATTGGATGTGCTTGTAATAGGTCCTTGACGTTGATGGCAAGGTGGATCGCACTTCCATTGGAGTTGGTGACTTCACAGAAACTGGGGATCTAACAGCAAATGTAGCATGATTTGCCTCAGCAGTCTCATCTAGATCTAAAAGTATTTTACCCTCCTTTGCAAGCCTTAGGATAAGGTCCTTCAGTACAAAACATTTTTCCACTGGGTGACTTACAACTCTATGGTATACGCAGTATTTTGGGTCGTTGGTACGCCCCATTTCCTCCAGACGCTTGCATTCCGGAAGCTTGATCACATTTTTCTCTAATAAGTCCTCGAGCATGCCTTGGACATCAGCATCTGGAAATGGATACGCCTTTTCTTCCATCTCCTTCAAAGTCAATCGACGCTTCTCCCATTCTTGCATTAGACCAACCTTTTTCTCGATTCTTTTATTCTCCTTATTGGAGATCTTCACAGGCCCCACAGCAACGGCCATAGATTCCTTAACCATGGATCTAGAAGACTTATCCCCCCCTTCTCGTATCT
The DNA here is from genome assembly GCA_032878915.1 of Castanopsis chinensis. Taxonomy (NCBI): domain Eukaryota; kingdom Viridiplantae; phylum Streptophyta; class Magnoliopsida; order Fagales; family Fagaceae; genus Castanopsis; species Castanopsis chinensis. Next base: position 11,560,968 of record JAVQMG010000105.1, read on the forward strand.
TTCTTCTCTTTATACTGCTCATCAACAGGTAAGCCTTTTTCTCCATGGCTAGACAAGCTAAGTTCCATGTCATGGGCTCGGGTAGCAAGTTCTTCAAAAGTGTGAGATTTGATTCCTTGGAGGATGTAAAGCAACCCCTAGTGCATACCTTGGATGCACATTGCCACTCCTGAAGACTCTGAAAGGCGATCTTTGCAGTTGAGGCTTAGTGGGCGCCAACGATTGATGTAGTCTACCACTGGTTCATCTTTCCATTGCTTCGTGTTGGTCATTCTAGCATGCTTACAGTACATTGGGTACTATAAAAACGGTTCAAGAATTCCCTTTCCATTTGCTCCCAGCTATTAATGGACTTAATCTCAAGATCCGTGTACCAATCAAAGGCGTTTCCTTCAAGAGTACGCACGAATTGCTTCGTAAGTAAGTCCCCATCTGTACTGGCGTTATTGTAAGTCTCGATGAAATGAGCGATATGTTGCTTCGGATTCCTTTTTCCATCAAACTGTTGAAACTTAGGAGGTTTTTAACCTGCAAGCATCTATAAAATGTCAATCCTCTTGGTGTATGGTTTTGAATACATCAGAGAGCTTTGTGGTGCCTCGCCATATTGAGCTCGAATGGTGTTCGTTATCATGTCCTGTAATTGTTGGACTGATAGAGATAAAATTGAGGTAGAGCTCCCTTGTGGACCACCAGCCTTTTTTGGAGAAGATGTGTGAGCATCTTGGGATGTATGCTGATGCGTTTGAGAATGGTCTTTGCTAGACGCCCCTCTATCCTGAACCTTGAGCTTGTTCATAAGCGTGGCGATTTGAAGGTCCTTCTCCTCCACAGTCTTGGTAAGCTTAGCTATAGCATGTCCCATTTTAGCAATTTTTTCATCAATGGTAGCAGTCTCCGTCATCATGGATGCCATGGCTATTGTACGAGAAGAATTCTCTGAGAAGATAGACGAAGTGACCTCTCGAGGGGATCCTTGGGAAGAACCTGACTGTGAAGCCGTACTCGACCTAGCATCTGATGTAGAATAGTGATATTCGCTCCCTATCATTGAGTCTTCTGCAGTGAATGTTGAACCTTTCTCCTAGGGGAAGTATGCTTGCTTGTCCTCAAAGTGTTCAAAGAGATGACAGTCTTTGGCTGGGCTGGGGCACTTATGAGTTTGGTCACAAGAGCCTTTCCTTCAACTTCTTGTGACGTGAGGAGCCTTATTGCCTTAACTTTGTTTTAAGTCATGGGACCTGTGGAAGTACTGCTGCTTGTTGAGCCCCCAACGCTTTTGGTAGCATTATTGGGAACCTGAGACTTCTTCGAGGCCATTGAACTTGGTGAGTTGGAGAGTTGAAGATTTCTAGGATGGAGAAAGAGATGAGAGGCAGAGAGGTCCCACTGGGCATGCCATAAATTTGTATACACAATTTTCATAAAAGATGAATCACACGATCATGACATAGTGTAACAAATAATCAACTTGTATTTGATTTATATATATGTGAGTACAATCCTCTGTATGAATCTTTACAATGAAAGAGTACAATAAACTCCTCTGATTCAATCTCCAAGAAACTTTACGATCCAATGGGGCTATGAGGCTTGATCTTGAACCGTGCTTTGATGTCTCCAAGTTGAATGAATGTTTGAACGTGCTTGATTTGATGCAAGGGCCGTTGGCTTGATCTCGAACTGGATTGAAGGAGAATCCTTACTTTGATTTGTGGAAGTAGGAATAAACCTTGATGAAAAATGGAATGCTTGTGGACTTAGAGACGACTCTCTATTTTGACAGAGTATTAGTAGGGTTTTCTCTCTAAGTCTTCTCCTCATATGAGAAGCCTCTATTTATAGGCAACTCAATTGTATTTAACTTGGAATTTTCTCTCAGTATTTATTCAGAGTTAATAATTAATTTAATTTGGTCTTCCATTTAATAAGAACTTTCTATATAGGTCTTTTCTTCTGACATTGCCATATGGCTATCTTATTTGATGTTGCCACATGGCTTGATTTCATTTGTTGATCGTCCACCTCATCAATTGGAGATTAATTTGATCACAAATATTTTATTATGAATAATCGGACAGCTGTGAATACATCATAAAATTTTGATGTCTACACACTTAATTATCAAAAAAAAAAAAAAAAGTAGGTTCTAAACTTGCCTCTTTGCATGCATGTTTGAGGTTATCTGTGTGGCCAGTGTGTGCATGTGACAAGCTGTTTCAAATCCACAATGATTACAAGGTTGTTGGATATTTTCACATTTTGCTATATGGATGAAATTAGTCTAATGAGTGTGTGATAAATCCCTTTAAGTCATTACTTTTATATTGTTTCATGTTTGAGCTATGTTTTATGCTACATCATTTGTTGTTTGCATAATTTGTGAATTCATGGTCAACTAGAATGTTTTTATTGTGAAGTAGATGTAATAGTGGTCTTGGGTTTTAATGGTTTTGTGTTTTACTATGATGTGAACTTTAGCAAAAGATTTTTAATTTTGTTTTGAGAAAATTGGAACATGTTTGGATTCAAAAATTGTTTTGAGAGTGAGGTTATGGTTAGCTCAAAAACCCTTTTATGATTGAGCAAGAGGTACCTTTTGGTGGGTTTTTTACTTGAATTTTTCCGCAATGTAGGAGGTACATTTTTTTTTTTAATGTGTTGCAGTATGCATTCTTTGGCAAAGATGTTGTTGAGTTAAGGAGTTGCCATTATTTCATGAGGAGTCAGTAGTACACAATAAGATAATATGGTTACACAGCATGAACGAACACATCATCATAATAGTTTGGTTTACACCATTGTCATAGTTAGCAGTAGTGCAAGCGCGGTGCATAACAAACACCATCCAATGAACATAATCTTGACCATTTTTTTTTGTCTGATCTAAGGTGGACCTTGTCATGCATGATCCTTAATTCCTCTCGCAATACACACAGCTCTTTTTGTAGTTGCTAAAAATCCTTCGCATATGACAATGGCATCTTCAAGGGAATATACCATTGAAAAAATCCACATGTGTCCTTTGGGCAATATTGGAAAAGCCTGTACCGGTTCTCTTTTCGCTTATTCGAAATCCTCACGCTTGCTCTCAAGCCACAGAAACAGTTGGAATTTCAGAACCGAAGGCCATCGTCAATATCCTCATGCATTGAGTCCGGCATCTGCAAGAAGAAGCCACAAACCTACTCACTTACACATTACAAAACATAATCAACATTATTAAACAACCATTTGAACATGCTATGAATTCGTGCAACAAATACTATATCAACATATCCAAGCAGAGCCTATGGCTATGCAATTTCCTATAATTTTTTCTAAATTTTGGTGCAAGATCAATACAAACTTTCAATTTTTTGAATTAGAAAACCATCATTCATAGAACCACAACACTGAGAAAACCAAAAGTACTCCAAACCTCACAAAACCTTTCTTTTGACCACTATAATGGAAGAATTGGCCTCAATAGCACCACATTATATCCATCATATCCAAATTGAATTCAACAAAATTCAGTTAAACGTACCACAAAATCATCAAATTCACCAAGCTTAAATTCATGAATAATTAAACTAAACCCAATCAACTAAAACTAACAGTAAAAATTCACTAATGAAACTAATAATTAGCTACGGAGAGTTAAAAGTAATTTTTGAAAAGGTTACTGTCACTGCAACAATTAAATAGAAATGCAAATCTGAAACTTAAAGTACTCCAAACCAAAAAACACAAGTCTCAAAATATGAAACCTAAACTGCAAATTACTTTTATAGTCACTATCTTCGTGCCGTCGGGTTTCCTTCTTTTTGTGGAACAAGTCACACAGTGGTTGATTTGTCTTCAGTGTGTGGATTTAGGCGTTTTAGTGGTGACTCCTGGTGGAGGTTATAGGTGATGCAGTGATTGCCGATGATGGCTTATTAGTTCAGCCACACAGTCATAAAAAAAGAATTGCTACCAGCCATCTGCTGGTCCTCAGCCATAAACACACACACTCAAGTGGGCTACACACCAATTATCAAAATATCATAATTTTCCATAATAACTCAACCAAAAACTTAAACTAGGAAAATAAAACAAAATGATAGATTGAATACCTTAGAGGAGACTCTTAGGAAGAGCGTATTTTACACTGAGTCAATTCCTTTAGCAAAAACAATAGAGCAAAAGCATCACATCTATCTCTGCACCATGAAATAAATTATTATAAGGAATGAAACAAATTTTGAAAATTCCAAGTAAATCAACATATATTCCAAACTTAAACACTTCTAAAAGAAACCATATTCAAAATGCATAATATCTGCAAATCAAGCACAACCACCAATAAAACTACATCATACCAATAAAACTACATCATACTAACCACTTTTAATTTGATCCAAACGAACATTTATTTGGGAAAAAGAAAACCCTTTTACTATATTATTAGTGCATCCATCTTCACTTAAGCATTTTATCAAACAGTACAAGTTTTCTGTCTACATATCAATGTATGTGTCAATTTAAGGAAAAAAACAAAAAAAACACATGTAAATAGAAAAATTTAGAAGTTTAGTTGAAAGCAAAAAAGAAGAAAACTTTCTTACGAAGTCAAGTGTTAGAAGCAGCAAGAAAATTTCTAGCATCGGTGGTTGGAGACAACAAGAAGGAGAAACCGTAGGAAAAACCACAACAAATTATTTTAATTTAGAGTTCATTGGACTTGTTAGACTTTTTATTTATTTACTTTTTATTTTAATCTTCCGACGCTTTCTCGGCAACTAAACAGAGTGTTAAGAAAAATGAAAAATTGAATGGGTTGTAAATCAAATATTGTTTCAACAGCAAAAGATTTCAAGAAAACCCATTTTGATTTCAAGAATGTAGGGCGTGTGTGTTTGGATTGTAAATCAAATATTGTTTCAATAGCAAACAAAGAACAGGAAAAATGGGTTTTCTCGATTGGTGAGGAAAAAAAAAAGTGAGAAATCTATGCGTGATGAAGGAATTGTTCAGTCTTTAGACAATAACCCATTGACAAGCAAGGTGAAAGTGAGATTCTTTACTTGGATCTTGGAGTAATGGATTGGCGGTGACAAAAGGTGTGCGCCGTTGCTGGGTCTTGGAGTGCTGGCATGGAGATGAGATCTGAGGAACGTGAAACCCAACCGTGGATCTTCTGAGGCGTCAATGGAGAGGAGGATTATGCGTGGGTTTGGTGTTCTGCTCTTAAGGAAGAGAAGGGATAAAGAAGGAAAGAGAGGAGCGGTTCTATGATGTACTCTCTACTAATTAATTTTTTTTTTAAACTATTGGTCAGCTTTTTTACAAAATTAAACACACATACCAAACACATATTTATGTTTTTTGAACAATGAAATATGTTATTTAAACCATAATACCAAACACATTTTTTTGTTTTATAAACACCAAAAACACATTTTTCAACAATAAGTTTTAAACCACAGTTTTCACATCTTTTTAAACAACAATTTTTGAACTCTATGACCAAACGGGCTCTAATATCCCTGTGTCCAGAGATTTTCATTCGCCTTAGGCTTTACCCTTTTTGTAGGTGTTCTTATGGAGATTAGATTCATACATCAAATACATTAGAAACTCAAACCATATTTATAATATGAATATCGTCCATAAGCATGGCACATGCCTAGGGGCTAGTGCCTTAGGGAATTAAAATACTTATACAAACCAAGTACATAACTTTGTCCTTCACAAACTAGTTCTTAGACAGCATAGAAGTTAGAAACTAATGAGCTTTTTTTTTATTTATTTAAAATACATAATAATAGTAAATAGGAGTAAATATGTAGATCACACAGCTGTGACCTCGTCCACGAAAGCTCGTCCATGATAATTCTCGTCCAAGCTCACCCTTTACTGATAGTACCTCCTTAGATGCTTCACGTTCCAAGGATGTTCTAGCTTCCCTCCATCCAGAGCTTCCAAGTAGTATGACCCCTGCCTCTTGCAGTTGATAACCCTATAGGGTCCTTCCCAATTGGGTCCTAACTTTCCATGAGCCGGATTCTTGGTTGCCAAAGATACCCTTTTAAGGACGAGATCCCCAATGTTGAAACGCCTAGGTTTTACCATGGCATCATACTGCCTAGTCATAATATTTTTGTATCTTGCTATCTTTTGCTTTGCATCCATCCTTACCTCATCAATGAGATCGAGGTTAGACGAAATTTTTCTTCATTTTTCTTCTCCTGGTACTTTATCACTCGATGGTTAGCCATATGAACTTTCTCAGGTATGACTGCTTCATTTTCGTAGGTTAGCTTGAAAGGGGTTTCCTCTGTTGGAGTTCTCACAGTAGTCCTGTAAGCCCAAAGAACACCTGGCAATTCATCTGGCCATACTCCTTTTGCCCCTTCAAGCCAAGTCTTGATGATTTTCAACAAGGATCGGTTTGCTACTTTTGCTTGGCCGTTTGCTTGTCGGTGGGAGGGTGAGGAATAGTGATTCTTGATTCCAAATTGTTCACAAAAATCTCTGAAAGGTGTGTTGTCAAATTGTCGTCCATTATCAGATACTAGTACTTTAGGTACTCCGAACCTGCATACAATTTTCTTCCAAACAAAGTTTTTAACATTTTGCTGAGTAATTTTTGCCAAAGGTTCAGCTTCCACCCATTTGGTAAAGTAGTCAATGCCCACTACCAAAAACTTCATCTGTCTGGTTCTTAGTGGGAAATGACCTAAGATATCCAATCCCCATTGCGAAAAGGGCTATGGGGCCATCATTGGGGTTAGGTACTCCGAGGGCTGTCTAGGAACGTTGTTGAAGCTCTGACACTGGTCATACACCTTGACATAAGCTTTAGCACCTATTTGGATAGTTGGCCAGTAGTAGCCTACACGGATGACTTTGTAGACTAATGATATCGCTCCCAAGTGATTCTCACATGCTCCTTCATGAACTTCCCTTAATACATAGTTTGACTCGTCCGGAGCTAGGCACCTTAGGTAAGGCTGAGAGAAGCCTCGTTTGTACAATACTTCATCTATAAGGTCGTACTTGGCAGCCCTGACTCTCAACTTTCTAGCCTCGTCCTTGTTTTCTAGAAGCATTCCATCCTTGAGATAGACTATTATTGGACTCAACCAATTTTCTCCCCCTTCTATCTGCTGTATCTCTAGAAGGTCAATGCTCGGCATGTATTAGACTTTGTCATATTTGTCCATAATTCCTCCTGCCAAAGTTGCTCTCACTAAGGGATCTGCTTCCATGTTTTCCTCCCTCAGGAGTTAGACAAAACTGGCTTCTTTAAACTTCCATACGAAATGCTTCACTTTGTTGAGGTATTTCTTCATTCAATCTTCCTTTGCTTCATATTCCATTCACTTGATTAATAACCAATTGAGAGTCTCCTTTAACTACTACTGACACTGCCCCTAAAGACTTAGCCAATTCCTATCCTTTGAGGAGAGCTTCATACTCAGCTTCATTATTGGTGGTTTGGTATTGTAGACAGGCTGCGTATTCCAACTTGTCTTCCTCTGGGGACTTTAGTATGACCCTAATCCCTCCTACGTATAATGTGGACGAGACATTTACATTGACAACCCACTTCCCTGATGAAACTCCAAAAGCATATTTGCTTAGATTCAACTTCATGTTATACCGCCTAAGTGTATCAAAGGTTTCTTGAAGATCGTCCAGATGCTTCTCCTCGTCAAACTCTTTACCAGCATGTCATCTATGTAAACCTACACATTTCGTCCGATTTATGGATAAAACATGCGGTTAACAAGTCTTTAGTAAGTTGCCCCCATGTTCGTTAAACCAAAAGGTATTACTTTGTAGCAAAATAACTCTTGGCTAGTAATGAAGGAAGTTTTCTCTTGATCCATCTCGTCCATCCTTATTTGATTGTAGCCTGAAAAGACGTCCATGAAACTTAGCAATTTATGACCCGCAATCGAATCCACCAGCTGGTCAATGCGTGGCAACAGATAACTGTCCTTGGGTCAAGCCTTGTTTAAATTAGTGAAGTCCACACACATCCTCCATTTGCCATTTGCCATTAGCCTTCTTGACCATAACCACATTAGCTAACCAGTCTGGATAATAGACTTCCTAGATAAATTTTTCCATGGTCAACTTTTAAACTTCCTCTTTGATGGCCTCGTCTAGTTCAGGAGCAAAAATTCTTTTCTTTTTGCGTACAAGCTTAGAGGAAGGATACATGTTTAGACGATGAGTAATGACACTTGGGTCGATACCTGGCATAGCCTCATGACTCCATGCAAACACATCAAGGTTTTTTTTCAAAAACTGGACCAACGTCTGCTTTGTCCTCTTTTCCATACTCACCCCAATTCTAGTGAACTTTTCAGGGTTGTTCTCTTCCAAAGGAATGCCTTCTAGTACTTCGGTGGGCTCCGCAGTAATTCTTCTCTCATCTATGTTCATCGTCTATACGTGCTCGTCCATAGCCAACATGTGGCTAAATAGCATTCTTTGGCGGCTAATTGATCTCCTTGTACTTAACCCACTCCATACTCAGTTAGGAACTTGACAAATAAATGGTAGGTAGAAGTTACCGCATTCCAACTATTTACAGTCAACCTTCCAATGATAGCATTGTATGATGATGAACAATCAACAATAAGGAAGTTTACCTCTTTGGTTATTTGTTATGGATATGCCCCGACTACTACAGGCAATGTAATGGTGCTCACATGTTGCACTTTCATCCCTCCAAATCCTACCAATAATGAATTCATTGGATGGAGCTGATTTTATCCTAGCCTCATTTGTTGGAAGGCGGGGTAATACAAGATGTTCGCTGAGCTACAATTGTCTACTAACACCCTTCTAGTCGTAAAATCAACAATGAGCAAAGTAATGATGATTGCGTCGTCATATGGGTGGTGAACTCTTTCAGCATCCTCGTCCGTGAACGTAATGGCTTGCTCATCAACTCCTTTCATCTTCGGAGATCATCCTAATAATTGGACGTTTTGCACCACCTTTAGGTATGTCTTCCTTGACTTAAATGATTGACCTATTAAAGTTCTTCCTATTATAACTTTTATTTCCCCTAGTGGAGGTCGTGACGACTCCTCCACCTTTGCCTTCATCTTCTCATCCTTGTGGTCTCGTCCAAGGAAATTCCTCAACTTTTCTTGCCTGATGAGATTCTCTATCTACTGCTTCAAATTAAAACACTCGTTTGTGTCGTGCCCATGGTCTTTGTGGAAGCGACAATACTTGTTCCTATTGCACTTGTTACGATCTCCTTTCATTTTCTCTGATCACTTCAAGAACGGGTCATCCTTGATTTGCATAAGCACTTGCTCAAGTGGCATATTCAAGGGAGTGTATTGTTGATTCCTCACTGAAGAACTCGCCTTCTTGCTGTCTTTATCTTTTTTTCTCTCCTGCTCGAGCCTTCTTTGGACGAGGACCTTGATCAGGATGACGCGAGATATTTGCTTCCATTCGCTCTGCTCTTTTCCTCTTCTTGGCTATGATTGCGTCCTCCACATTCATAAAATTTTGGGCTAAATGGACGAGTTCAGCCATGGTTTGTGGCTCTTGCTCATAAAGTTTATGAATGAATAAATCAGAGTTAACCCCATTGTGGAAGGTGGCCAGTGATAACTTGTCGTCCATCTCGTCCACCGTCAAGGCTTCTCTGTTAGACTAGGTAATGAAGGACTGCAAACTCTCATTTTCTCCTTGTTCTATAATTAGCAAATTGGTAGAGAAACGCTTGTGGCATTGTCCTCTAATAAAATTGTTGACGAACAACTTACTCAACTCTTCGAATGAGTCCATCGTGTTTGGAGGAATCTTGCTAAACCACACCCGCACTGGCTCCTTGAGGGTGGTAGGGAACGCTCTGCACATAATCTTATCTGGAACCCCCTGAAGGTGCATGGTAGTTTTGAGGTGGCAATAAGATCACATGGGTCACGCGTTCCATCATATGAATCCAAGGAAGGCATCTTGAAATTTGGGGGTAGGGTATGACTATTGATGGAAGCCGTGAAAGGAGAGTCCGTTCACTGTACTAAGTCATCCACAGGATTCGCCCTCCTCATGTTCTCCCTCATTTCATCCATAGTTTTTCTCTTCTGGTCCATCTCCCTCTCCAAGTGAGGCACCCTTCTTGAAGCGGTACCCCTTGAATGGTTCTTAGGCTCAGCATTTTCTCCTCTATCTTCGTGACTTTGGGCTTGCCCTTCCACATGTCGTTCATGGTGTTGCCTCCTTAGACTAATATCCCTAGTCAGCTCTTGGTTCTGACGGGTTAGTTCCGCCATGACGACAACCATTGACTGTATATGTTGAATGGAAGGCAGTTGCATGACAGGGGCTGACTGACGATCACGGTGGGGATTACTAGAAGCATCCATACTCTCTTGGTGGCCTGGGCTAGTAGCCCTTGATCTTATCCGAACAATACAACCTTTTGTTCGAGAAAGTCAAACTGTGAAAACACAAGTAATCGAAAATTAGATTTCCCACAGATGGCGTTTACTGATGATGCGAAAAAAATCAATAGACTGGATGCTTCGGGCTTCAAAGGGCTAGCAACTGTTTTGAAGGTTTGAAAAAGAAAGAAATGATCAAAGGTGATCAAGGTGGACCGGCCAAGAACCCTCCGATGCCAAAGTTAATTTCTTTCTCAAGTTCTAGAGTTTTAACTTTTTAGGAATTGTTCAAAAACGCACCTTTATTTGGTCTGAATGGGAGCTTATATTGTGCACCCCAAAAACTTCCCCTGTATTTGAAGAGGTCAAAGGGTCCAAGGATAACTTCCATAACCACTATTGGAGTTATATATTTTCTTATATAACTGTCATTGGAAGTTAAGTATTCAATAAGGAGTTGTAGCAATGAACCTGGATCTTACTCATGCCTTGGGATAATAACGTGTGGTTTCATCGTCAGCTCTTGTAGGCTAATCCATACTTGAGAATTCCGTAAGTGTTAAGGGGTAGTCCGTGAGTCTTCTCGACGAACGTACCTCGTCCCCATGGACGATCATCCTTCTATGGACAACCTTTCTATTCAAGATGTCCATTCTGCTCTGGACACCTCCTATGGACGAGTCGGAGTTGGTTACATTTTTTAGTTCACCATCAATTTCAGATTATGAGATTTTAAAGTTTTCTTTAGTTAGGTTATGGTTTTGTCATTGTTAGAAGATTTGTTTCAGTTTCTTTATGCCATCTTTCTCATTCAATTTTGAGTTTTGTCATAGGATATTCTAAGCATCCTAAGACTCTTATATCAACATGAGTTGCAAGTGCTGTAATATATGTGATTCCAATTTTGAATCTAACTAAAATTCTTTCCCAATGTTGGTTGCAAAATTTCAGTTATAGAGAGGGTTTTTGAGGTAGATTCTTGCTTACATCTCTCTTTGTTGATGTCATTTTTTTCTATCTTTTCATTTCCTATGTCTTTGTCCAATTGAAGAAAATTGAAGTGCAAATTGCAATTCATTTGCCTCTTTGTTAGATTTCTGCTTTGTTCAATGTAGCCTTATTTTAGGAGTACAAGATTGATTGAAAATTGAGACTGCCATGAGTATTCATTTTGATAGGTGCATCAAAAAGATTCTAATTATAAGTTAATGAATTTGAGTCCTAATTTTAAGTAATGAGTGTGACTGTTTTATTATATACAAATAAATAAATAAAGGTCATGAACAAGGAAAATATTTGGAGTTGAGAAATTCCTAATGCAAACCTTTGCAGGATATTGCCAACTTTTAGAAAACTAAATATCAGGAAAGATATTAATTTTTTGTGTTTGGTCTCTCACTTCTTTCCTTTGTAAAAGTCCATATTGTCAGGTATTAGGAAAGGTGTTAATTTGTTTAATAAATAAAAAAGAATAGCATAATATGAACGTATATACTCCATTCTAATTTGATCATAGATTGGTCAAATCAGTTGGTGCTTGTTTGCAATGCATTTATGATTTTGTAAATTTTATAAACCCAAAAAAGGAGGAGACTAAACTTGCATTTAGAATTCATCTCTATCTAAACTGCACTATGATTATTACATAATCATTCATTTAACTCTCTCCTTTTCTGTTTTTGTGTAGGTGATTTTGTAGATTTCCATGCACCAATGTATATCTTACATGCCCACATTGCTTACCACGAACCAAGAACCTGTGCTACATTGATTTTGTAGATTTCCATGCACCGAACTTTGAATGAGTTGAAACATGATGCAAGAATGAGCTTTTGGTAGGAAATTTGGTGTGACATCTATTATACTGAATATTTTGTTAACAATTTTACTGAATATTTTGTAAAAAAAAAATATATATATATATTTTTGTTTGGGAATGCTTAGGTGTTTCAAGTTAGAGTGAGTTCAAGGATATGCAAATGCAGGAGCCAATGTGGTAAAGACAACATGAACATATGCTAGGTACCTGAAACTTTTCCTTCTAATTTCAATTGGATATTGTTTTTTTGTGCTCCCTATTTTATTTTTCTTTTTGATAAACTTATTTTTAGGGTTAGAAAATGTTTTCCAGGAATCAATTTCGTGAAATTATTAGTAGGTTATTCTACTAGAGTTCAAATTACCACTAATAGGTCTAATTGTTTTTAATATACTTTTAGTCTTTTAATTCTAACCTTCACAGTGTGTTCCACTCATGATTTGCATGTTCTAAAGTGCAGAGAATGACAAGCTACTGTTGCATTATGGCTACATCAATCAAGTGTTGGTACTGTATTAAGTGTTGAAATACTCATTGCCAAACTGTAATAATTAATCAGTAGTTGTTAGCAAATATTAATGTAGTTAGTATTGTACTAGGACTACGCTTGTAAAGCCTTAGGTTGTCTTAGATCATTCAAAAGTCACATTCTGTTGTAAATGCCTTACGAGCTTCTACCATGGCTAATTAGGTGTTTGTCTGGTCTTTCTTTTTTGCTGAATGGATGTTTGGCCAATGAATTATATTTCTTTCTCTTGTATCTTATAGTTTGTGGTACATGTTATGAGATAAAGGTAGAGATATATATATATATATATATATATATATAAGAAATACAATAATGTAACTGTTAGAACTTAGAAATACACATTAATAGTAACAAAGGAGCTTCACATGGGAAACAAAACACATTTAATCCTACGTAACATAAAACTAAATAAAATTATATTGAGTTCTAGCCTTAGACATAGTTGGCAATGTATGAAAATTAGGAAGAAAAAGAGAAGATTTTGTGTGTGATTAGAATAATCTTCTAACTCATATTTAGTCACTAACCCGTGCATATATATAAAACTGAAGGCTTTGACTTTTTGTTGACCTCTTTAGAGCTTGCCACATCATTATTTTTATTATTTTAAAAGTAAAAAACTAAACTAAACTAAAGTAAAACTCAGCCCTATCAAACTCTCTCCCCAAAAGCAAAACCTGATAAACTCTCTTTTCTTTTTCAAATACAAACTTAGCTAGATCAAACGCAGTCTTTCTCCTTCAAACGCAGACTCAGCTCCCATCTCCTGCCTTCAACTCTCTCATTGAAACGCAACTCCCTCTCCTTTTCGTCGTTTCCCCCAGCCCTTCACTGTCACTTGTCTTTGCTCCCTATAATGCCCCGAACCCAAGTATAAAGATAGGCATGTGACAACTGCCGTACGCTTATAAAGTAAGCACCCTATAAGTGTGTAAGGCCTTCTTAGCAATTAAAGTTTATCCTCAAAAATTAATTCAAATAAATTCAAAATACCTCAACAATTTCTTTATGAATAGATCTCCAATAATTTAATAGGAACAAAATCCAAACCTCATGCACATAATGTCAATTGGCCAATAAATATAAACTATTAAAAGACCATCCAATCCCAAAATCACTAAGCTTCTTTTCTTGCTCATAACACAACAACAAAACTCCCAAAACTTGCTATTCTTCACAATCTGAAACTAGAGGGGAAAAAGGGGTGAGCTGACAACTTAATAAGTAACCAAAATCCTAATAAGTTCTATCAAGCAATAGACCTGTAAAGTAATAAGATGTAATATGAGTCTTCAAAAGTTATGATATACAATGGGTTTTCAAAAATAACTAAAGAAGTTTCATAGTCTTAAAATAATAAGTTGCAAATAGGTCACATACTTTAATGTTACAAATATATCATAGATGGTTTAGAAAATAGTCAATTTTTCATATATCAAAAGCTATAACTTACAATATTAGGGGTGTGCAAAAAACCGACGAACCGAAAAAACCGCTTCAAACCGACCGAACCGACGCAAAATTTCAGTTCGGTTTCGGTTTTGGTTCGGTTTCGGTTTCATTATATAAAAAACCGAAAATTTCGGTTCGGTTTTCGGTGGCAAATTCTAATACACCGAATTGACCGAACCGAACCGAAATATATTAAATAAAAATTTGTACAAATTATTTCAACAAAGTCCCTGGTATCCTAGCGGCAAGGACGCGCGCTTCTCTTCAGTCAGCCTAGGTTCGACCCTTAATAATAGCCTTTTTAATTTTCCCTATTTTTCCTCTCCTTTTTACCAAAACTACGTCGTTTTGGGTTGCATTATAACCCTATTAATCCTATTTTCAGCATTTGCCTCTCACTTTCAACAGCAGCCGCTCTTCTCCAGTTCTCCCCTTTCCATCTCCGGTCTTCTCTTCCTCCCCATCTCTCTCTTTCTGTCATTCAGATCGAACAAAACCCAACTTCACTCTCTCTTTCTGTCATTCAGATCGAACAAAACCCAAAACCCAACTTCACTCTCTCTTTCTGTCATTCAGATCGATCGAACAAAACCCAACTTCACAGTAACTTCGAGCACCGAAGATTGAAGCCAATCTTTCGAGAAAGCGATTTTGCGGGCAAGTCCTTGGCCTTGGCAACACAGACAGAGATATTGCATCTGCTCAACGAGGACATATGTGCTTGTGTGCTTGTCTCCGGTGTGCGTTCCCCCTCTCTTTTTTTTTTCTTTTTTTTTTGGTTTTGTGTTTGCTAGTTTGCTTGGTGTTTGGGTGGTGAGAAAATGTGGGAAAGCAAAGGGATTTTCTGGGTTTGCTAATTTTTTCTGGGTTTGTTAATTTTTTTTGGGTTTGTTAATATTTTCTGGGTTTTGTTGTCTCCAGCCTCTTTTTTTTTTTTTTTTTTTTTTTTTTTTTTTTTTTTTCGGTTTTGTGTTTGCTACTATGCTTGGTGTTTGGGTGGTGAGAAAACGTGGGAAAGCAAAGGCATTTTCTGGGTTTGTTAGTTTTTTCTGGGTTTCTGGGTTTGTTAATATTTTCTGGTTTGTTAATTTTTTTTCTTTGTTTGCTTTCTTAGAAAATAGGAAACCGAAAAAATCCACCGAAACCGACCAAAACTGAAATCCAACCGAAACCGATTGATTTCCAATTACTTCGGTCGGTTTCGGTTGAGAATTTCACAAACCGAAAATTTCGGTTTCGGTTGGCCAACACTGAAAAAACCGACCGAAACCGAACCGAAACACCCCTATACAATATGATGGTGCAAAAAAAATTAGTAGGCTGGATGCTTCGGATTAGAGAGGGCTAACGGTTGCCTTGATAGCCTGAAAAAGAAAGAATAGTGATCAAAGGTGACCGGAGTTGCAGGCCAATAACCCTCCGATGACAAAGTCAGTTTTCTCTCTATTATTTTTAAGTTCCAACTTTTTAGGAATTATAGAACATACCTTTCTTTGGTTTGAATCAACGTTTATATAGTGTCTTAAGAGCAGTTATTGGGTTTGTAACCTCCCCTTGATTCAAGAAGATGTGTGTGTTTGAATACAATTTCCTCAATTGTTTAGGAGTTACATTCTTTATGCGTCACGGTCACTAGGAGTTACACGTATGATATGGAGTTGTTTTTCACACTTATAAATTTTCCCAAGTGTCAATGTGTCGTCTAGAGTTCCTCATCCCGAGACCCTCGAATCAGCTTACCTCGTCCTGGGCCCCTCAAGTCAGCTTGCCTCGTCCTGAGACCCTCAGGTCAGCTTACCTCATCTTGGGCCCTTCAAGTCAGCTTACCTCGTCCTGAGCACCTTACTCATCCTGGACGATCTCCATGGACGAAATTGGAGTTTTATTTTATCATACCCCATCAGTTGCCCCCTTGTCCATAGGTCTTCTAGGACTCACATCCACCAACGTTATTATTTGGACACGCATCCTTATGTCAACTGCTGTAGGTGCCACTTGTCATTATCTAATTTGAGACCAATCATGTCAGCTCGTTTTTCGAGGGACGTGCCATTTGTCACATTTTGGCCGGTTACGTCGCTTCGTGTACTAGGGTCAATGCTTATAAATAGTAGAATTCCTCCGCTACCCTCCTCATTTTCTCAAATTTTCTTCCTCGACCTCTCTCATCTTAGCGCCTCATCTGGAAGTTTCTTGCGTCCATAGTCTCTTCTTGTCTAGATCCAGGTATTTTCTCCAATCCTTGTCCTCAGGTTTTAAGTTTTCCTTAAAGAAAAAATGTCTGAGGTAGTCCTTTCCTCGTCTAGTGATAGTATTGGTAAAGCCATAGACAAATACCAAGACCCAAGTAGTTTTAGCGGTTCTAGTGATAGTAGTTCTGGTAGTAGTAGCAGCAGTAGTGGTGGGAATACCACAGATGAGTATACGTCTGGCGTCCCTAGGATTCCTTTAGAGGTATTTCAGGAAGGGCTTAGGACGAGGGTTAAGTCTGGTTCTAGGGCTGGCACAAGTGCTCCCTCGTCTTCTCCTCAAGACGAGGAGGAGGTAGTCTATACTTATGCCGTTGGGGTTGGTTCTAAGACGGACGAGAGGAGGTTGGGTCTTCTCAAGACTTGGTACTAAATCCCTGGCAGTTTAAATCTTAGGATACCTGTTTGTGACGAGTGGTGTTGTCAATCCCGTTTTGGCGTTGGCATTTACGAAGCTTACCTCCTAGGGGTTTGAGGTTACCCCTCAATGCCTTCGCCAGGGAGTTGCTTTCGAGATTAGGCTAGTAGTAGCCATGCAAGTTTTGTGGAGGGAGGTGTTTGAGGGGAACCGTCCTCTTACTGTGGACGAGTTCCTGTTTTGTTATAAACCCTCCGAAATTAACCAATCCCTTGGTTTTTATCAATTTACAGCCAGAGGGAAAGATTGTAGGTTGATAAAGTCCCTGGTCACCTCAGACAGAAACTGGAAGACGAAGTTTTTCTTCATCTCTGGTTTCTAGGTTGGATGCCCTAGTGAGGTTGACAAGGATCCATTTCCTCCCTACACAGGAGAGATAGGGAACCTTCGTCCTGAAGGTATGTGTTTGTCATTGTATTTGCTATACTCATCTTTGATTATGGTTGTCTAACGTGCTTTTTGTTTCGTTTTGTTTTAAAGGTGTTAGACGACCCCACCTGGATAGGTTTCATTTGGAACGAGTTCAAAAAGCTCATTTTTACACTGACAAAACTTTTCATTTTTTGGTTAGTCTACTGCGTCTTGACACCTGGGGTTTAGGTCCTAAGCCTTCAGACGAAGCCATTGCTCACGAAGTTACTGTTAGAAGACATAAGTTTTGCCTTCTTTTTCTCCTCTTTTTTTTTTATTTTTTATTTTTTTTATTTTTTACTGACGTCTTTGCTTGCAGGGATGGCGACAATGAAACACAATAAGGGTAAGGACATGGCGGACGAGGAAACTGAGCAAGGGGTGAAATCCCATCCTCGTCCATCCTCTGGCGACAAAAGAAAGAGCCTTTCTTTAGGCGTAGACTTGGGGAACCTACCAAGTAGGCTCAAGGATAAGAAGGTTAAGCTTAGGTCGTCCAAGCCTCAAGACGTTCACGCTAAGGATCAACCTAGCTCTTTCCTCGTCCCTCCCAGCCATCCTGTTCAAATCCTAGATGTTGATCCAGAACTTCCTTCTCCACACATCCCGTCAAGAGTCGAAGTCTCAGCCTCGTCTCAACTTTCTTACCAGGTGCCTCAGAATCTTCTTGAGAATGAGGACTTGGCTTAGGAGAAGTTTGAGAGGGTTGTCACAGATGATGACGTGACGACATGCTACAACATGTCATTGAAGGATTTTGAGCACTCTGGGGTTCATGATCTTTTTAAGGTATGTAGGTTTTATATGTTTGTCTCGTCTTGCTATTAGCTCATGCATGCATTGTAACACAATTTTAATCTATGCAGGCAATGTCTAAGTTCATCGCTGCGTCTAGGCAGGCAACTGAATTAGACAAGATGAGGATACTATTGGAGAAGACGGTCAAAAAGGGAAAGGACGAGTCCAAGAGGTGGGCGGAGGTGGCAGCTAAGGCCAAGGGCGATGCGGAGAAGCTGCAAAACTGCGTCGCTGAGTTGGAGGCTGAAGTCCATGAGAAGGGCGCTCATCTTGATCTCCTTCAAAAGAGGAATAACGAGTTAAATGCCCTTCTAGAAAAAGCTAAAGGAGACGTCGTCGCAGAGTTCAAGGCGTCCAAAGAATTTACTAATTCAATGGACGCCAACTACGCAGCTGGCTTCGAGGACTTTAGGATGGACGCCATAGATAAATTCCCTGAGGTGGACTTCAGTTCTATCAAGCTGAACCTTGGTGGGGCTTCTACAAGCTCCCCGTCCAGACCAGCTCGGAAGATATTAATGTGGAGGACGACGCTACCACCTTGCCCCCTTAAGACGAACCCAATGCCAACACCCCACCTGTTTAAGATGTCTTTTTGCTTTAATGTAATTTGCTTTGCTTCTTTTTTTCTTTTTCTTTTTTTATTGAAATGTATTGGAGTACAATCATCTCGTCTAGAGTGTTATAGACAAGTTTATTAACAATTGCTTTAAGGCTTAATTTATAAGGGTTTTTGGACGGTGGTCATCTACCCTTTTTAAAACTTCAATGAATGTTTATTTTTATTCATTATTTGTTATTGTATGGACGTGTTTGCCCTCTTGTCACTGTTGTGATTGAAATTTGCATATTCCTTTAAGTATTAAAGGGCCGTCCTTATACTTTTCTTATGGACGATGTTCCTTATACTTTTCTTATGGACGATGTTATTAATTCATCCATGTTTCTCTATAGATGAAGTGGTGATAGCCTTGTCAGGCGTTTCCTTCGTCCATAGGCTTGACTCACTTGCCTCGTTTATAGACTTGGCTTTTTGCCTTTTGTCAATGACGTTTTCTAGTGTTTGACTCGTCCTAGAGCACCTGGGTGTCTTGGTCAGATGCTCGTCCATGGACTTGTACTTCACTATATAATTTTTTTTTGTGCCTTAGCTTATTTTACACTTTGTCCTCGTCTTGAGAAAAGCTTGTGAACGTTACATTCCTGCGTCTAGGGATTTTTCATTCGTCTTAGGTTTTGCCCCCCTCGTGGGTTTTACCATGGGAGTTAGATTTTATGCATAAAATATATTAAAAATCCAAACCATATCATTATATAAGCATTGTTCACAAATATGGCATAGTGCCTTATGAAAGTACTTAGGAAAATACTTAAAATACATAACCTCGTCTTTCACAAACTTGTCCGTAGACGGTGCAAGAGTTTAAGAACTAGTGCACCTTTATTCTTAGTACACACCATAGCAGTAGTAAGAACACACAATAGTAGACATTAATAAATGCGAACATAGTAGTGTCGTCCATAGTTGTAACCTCGTCCTTGATTAACCTTGTCCAAGCCCATTACTGATAGTACCTTCTCAAGTGCTCCACATTCCAAGGATGCTCCAGCTTTCGTCTGTCCAGAGCTTCTAAGTAATACGACCCCTGCCTCTTGTAGTTGACTACCCTGTATGGTCCTTCCCAATTGGGTCCCAATTTTTCATGAGCTAGGTTCCTAGTTGCCAATGATACTCTTTTGAGAACAAGATCCCCTACGCTGAAACGCCTGGGTTTCACCATGGCATCATACTGTTTGGCCATAAGATTCTTGTATCTTGCTGTCCTTTGCTCCGCATCCATCCTTACCTCATCAATGAAATCGAGGTCAAGACGGAATAGTTCTTCATTTTCTTTCCCCTAATACTTCATCACTAGGTGGTTAGCCATATGAACTTCTACAGGTATGATCACTTTGCATCCATAGGCTAATTTAAAGGGGGGTTTTTCCTGTCGGGGTTCTCACAGTTGTCCTGTAGGCCCAAAGAACACCTGGTAACTCGTCTGGCCATATCCCCTTTGCCCCTTCGAGCCGAGTCTTGATAATTTTCAGCAAGAATCGGTTTGCTACCTCTGCTTGTCCGTTAGCCTGTGGGTGGGAGGGCGAGGAGTAGTGATTCTTGATTCCGAAATGCTCACAAAAGTCTCTGAATGGTGTGTTATCAAATTGTCGTCCATTGTCAGATACCAGCACCCTTGGTACTCCGAACCTACATAGAATATTCTTCCAAACAAAATTTTTAACGTTTTTCTGTGTAATTTTTGCAAGGGGTTCGGCCTCTACCCACTTTGTAAAGTAATCAATCCCTACTATCAAAAATTTCATTTGTCTGGTTCCCGGGGGGAAAGGACCTAAGATATCCAGTCTCTATTGTGCAAAGGGCCATGGGGCCATCATTGGAGTCTGGTACTCCAACGGCTGCCTAGGGACGTTGCTGTAGCGTTGACATTGGTTGCACACCTTGACATAAGCATTAGCATCTGTCTGAATCATGGGCCAGTAGTAGCCTGCATGAACAATTTTATGAACTAGCGATCTTGCCCCTGAGTGATTCCCGCATGCTCCTTCATGAACCTCCCTCAAAACATAATTGGATTCGTCCGGAGCTAGACACCTTAGGTAGGGCTGAGAAAAGCCTCGCTTGTATAGAACTTTGTTTATAAGGACATACTTGGCAGCCTTGACCCTCAGTTTTCTGGCTTCGTTCTTGTCTACCGGAAGTCTTCCATCCTTGAGATAAATTATTATTGGACTCATCCAATTTTCTTCCCCTCCAATTTGCTGTATTTCTGGGAGGTCTATACTTGGCATGTATTGGACCTTGCCATACTCGTCCATAACTCCACCTGCCGAAGTTGTTCTTGCCAACGCATCTGCTTCCATATTTTCCTCCCTTGGGAATTGAACAAAACTCACGTCTAAAAATTTTTGTACAAGCCTCCTTACTTTACTGAGGTATTTCTTCATCCGATCTTCCTTGGCATCGCATATTCCGTTCACTTGATTGATGACTAGCTGGGAATCTCCTCTGACTATTACTGACTCCGCTCCTAGGGACTTAGCCAATTCCAGCCCTTTGAGTAGAGTTTCATATTCAGCCTTATTATTGGTAGTTTGGTACTGTAGACGGGCTGCATACTCCAACTTATCACCCTCTAGAGACTTAAGTATGACTTCAATCCCTCCTGCGTACATCGTGGATGATCCATCCACATTGATAACCCACCTTCTTGTTCCTTCGTCCTTGCCCAGCTCGTCTTGGCTTGGTGTGAACTTCGTAATGAAGTCCACCAGCGCTTGCCCTTTTATTGCATTCCTTGGTTGGTACCTGACATCAAATTTGCTGAGCTCCACTGCCCATTGGACTAGCCATCTTGCGGCTTCCAATTCGTTCATTGCTTTTTTTAGGGGATGATCCGTTAGGACAATGATGACATGAGCTTGAAAATAGTGTCTCAGCTTCCTGGAAGCCGTGACCAAGGCAAAAGCTAACTTCTCCATCATTGGGTACCGTCCCTCCGCTCCTCTAAGTGCCCGGCTCGTGTAATATATCGGCCTTTGGATCCGTCCTTCCTCTCTAATCAACACTGAGCTTACAGCATGTGGGGACACCGCCAAATATAAATACAATTCTTCACCGGGTATAGATGAAATTAGCAACGGTGAAGTTGTGAGGTAAGTCTTCAAATCTTGGAAGGCCCTATGACACTCGTCCATCCATTCAAACGCCTTCCTGAGGACTCTAAAGAACGACAAACACTTTTCAGTAGCTTTCGAAACAAACCTGTTGAGGGCAGTACCTCGTCCGGTAAGAGACTGGACTTCTTTGATGTTCTTCAGAGGTTCCATGTTGAGTATTGCCTGGATCTTGTCTGGATTTGCCTCAATTCCTTTGTGCGAAACCATAAACCCCAAAAACTTTCCCGATGAAACTCTAAAAGCACACTTGCTCAGATTTAATTTTATGTTGTAACGCCGAAGTGTATCAAAGGTCTCTTGAAGGTCGTCTAGATGCTTCCCCTTGTCCAAACTCTTTACCAGCATATCATCGACGTAGACCTCTACATTTCGTCCAATATGAGGATGAAACATGTGGTTCACCAGCCTCTGGTAAGTCGCCCCCGTGTTCTTCAAACCGAAAAGCATTACCTTGTAGCAAAACAATCCTTGGTTGGTGATGAATGAAGTCTTCTCTTGGTCTGCCTCGTCCTTCCTTATTTGGTTGTAGCCTGAGAAGGCATCCATGAAGCTCAGCAACGTGTGACTTGCCGTCAAGTCTACCAGCTGGTCAATGCGTGGCAGTGGATAACTGTCCTTTGGGCAAGCCTTGTTTAAGTCGGTAAAGTCCACACACATTCGCCATTTGCCATTGGCCTTCTTTACCATGACTACATTCGCCAACCAGTCCAGGTAGTAAACTTCCCTAATGAACTCCGCCGTGATCAACTTCTGGACTTCTTCTTTGATGGCGTTGTCTCGCTCAGGAGCAAATACCCTCTTCTTCTGAAGATGGGTTTGGAGAAGGGACATACATTCAAATGATGAGTAATGACACTTAAATTTATACCTGACATGTCTTCATGACTCCATGCAAAGACATCAAGGCTTTTCTTCAAAAACTGGATCAATGCATGCTTTGCTTCTTCTTCCATGCTCGCCCCTATTCTAGTGAACTTCTCAGATCTGTCATCGTCTATGGGGATATCTTCTAGCACCTCAACGGGTTCCGTTGTGATTCTTCCTTCGTCTATGCTCATTGTCTGTACATGTTCATCCATCGCCAACATAGCCAAGTAGCATTCTCTAGCAGCTAATTGATCTCCTTGTACTTGACCCACGCCATGCTCGGTTGGGAATTTGACGGACAAATGGTAGGTTGAGGTTACCGCCTTCCAGCCTTCCAGCTATTCAAAGTTGGCCTTCCGATAATAGCATTATATGATGATGAACAATCAACTACAAGGAAATTTACCTCTTTGGTTACCTGTTGTAGGTATGCTCCAACCACCACTGGCAGTGTGATGGTGCCCACCGGTTGTACTTTCATCCCCCCAAATCCCACCAAGGGCGAATTCACTAGATGAAGCTGATCTCGTCCTAGCCTTATTTGTTGGAAAGTGGGGTAATACAGAATATCCGCCGAGCTGCCATTGTCTACTAAGACCCTTTTGGTCGTATAGTCGGCAATGAGTAGGGTAATGACGATCGTGTCGTCATGGGGGTGATGAATTCTTCTAGCATCCTCGTCCGTGAACGTGATGGCTTGTTCGGCAGCTTCCCTCGTCCTAGGTGACCATCTAGACAGCTGGACGTTTTGCACCACCTTCAGGTATGTCTTCCTCGACTTGGATGACTGAGCTGCTGAGGTCCCTCTTATAATAACCCTTATTTCTCCTAGTGGGGGTCGTGATGACTCTTCCACCTTAGCTTTTAAATTCTCGTCCTTGTGGTCTCGTCCTAGGAAATTCCTCAGCTTTCCTTGCCTGATGAGGTTCTCTATCTGCTGCTTCAGATCAAAACACTCGTCTGTGTCGTGCCTATGGTCCCTGTGAAAGCGGCAATACTTGTTCCTATTGCGCTTGTTAGGATCTCCCTTCATTTTCTCCGGCCACTTCAAGGACGGATCATCCTTGATTTGCATAAGGACTTGCTCCAGTGGAGTATTCAAGGGAGTGTACTGCTGGTTTCTTGATGACGAACTTGCTTTTTTACCATCTCTATCCCTTTTCTCATCTGCCTGGGCCTTCTTGGGACGAGGACCTTGATCTGGATGGCATGAGTGACCTGCTTTCGAACGCTTTACTATCTTCCTCTTCTTGGCTATAATTCGTCCTCAGCATTCATGAAGTTTTGGGCCGAATGGATAAGTTCGGCCATGGTCTACGGCTCTTGCTCGTAGAGCTTATGGATAAACAAGTCAGAATTGACCCCGTTATGGAAGGCAGCCAATAGCAACTTGTCGTCCATTTCATCCACCGTCAAATCCTCTCTGTTGAAACAGGTAATGAAGGATCGTAAGCTTTCATTCTCCCCTTGTTCAATTGTTAGTAAACTGGAAGAAGAACGGTTGTGGCGTTGTCCTCCAATGAAGTTATTGACAAACATTTTACCCAACTCCTCGAATGATCCGACAGAGTTAGGGGGTATTTTGCTAAACCACACGCTTGCTGGTCCTTTAAGTGTGGTAGGGAATGCTCTGCACATGATCTCGTCCGGAACCCCTTGAAGGTGCATGATAGTCTTGAAAGTAGCAATGTAATCACACAGATCATGGTTTCCATCGTATGAATCCAAGGAAGGCATTTTAAACTTTGGGGGTAAGGGATGACTATTAATGGAAGCCGTGAAAGGGGAGTCCGTTCGGTGAACCAAATCTTCTACGGGGTTAGTTCGCCTCATATTCTCCTTTATTTCATCCATAACTTTTCTCATCAAGTCCATTTCCCTCTCCAACTGTGGTACTCTTCTTGAAGCAGTACCTCTTGACTGACCTTCAGACTCAACGTTTTCTCCTCTACCATTTTGATTTTGGGCTCGTCCCTCTGCATGCCCTTCATGGCGTGGCCTCCTTAAGTTGATATCCTTGTTCAACTCCTGATTTTGGTAGGTCAATTTCGCCATAGTAGTAGCCATGGACTGCATATGTTGAAGGGCGGTTGTGCAATAGGCGCTGACTGACGGTCGCGGTAGGGATTACTAGAAGCATCCCTACTCTCCTGGTGGCCTGGGCTGGTAGCCCTTGATCTTGTCCGAACCATTCAACCTTCTGTCTGGGAACAACGAACGATCGAACGAAAAGAAAACGAAAATTATTTTCTTGTAATCTCCCCACAGACGGCGCCAACTGATGATGCAAAGAAAATCAGTAGGCTGGATGCTTCGGGTTAGAGAGGGCTAACGGTTGCCTTGATAGCCTAAAAAAGAAAGAACAGTAATCAAAGGTGACTAGGGTTGCCGGCCAATAACCCTCCGATGACAAAGTCAGTTTTCTCTCTATTATTTTTAAGTTCCAACTTTTTAGGAAATATAGAACATACCTTTCTTTAGTCTGAATCAACGTTTATATCGTATCTTAAGAGCAGTTATTGAGTTTGTAACCTCCCCTTGATTCGAGGAGATGTGTGTGTTCAAATACAACTTCCTCAATTGTTTAGGAGTTACATTCTTTATGCGTAACGGTCACTGAGAGTTACACGTATGATATGGAGTTGTTTTTCACACTCATAAATTTTCCCAAGTGTCAATGTGTTGTCTAGAGTTCCTCGTCCCGAGACCCTCGAATCAGCTTACCTCGTCCTGGGCCCCTCAAGTCAGCTTACCTCGTCTTGAGCACCTTGCTCGTCCTGGACGATCTCCATGGACGAAATTAGAGTTCTATTTTATCATACCCCATCACAATAGGTTCCAAAAATACATAAGCAGTTTTAATAACTCAAAATAATTCAAATACTCAAACATTTCTAAAATCAAATATGTAGTTTTAAGGACTCAAAATAGTTCAAATATTCAAACGTAATTTATATTCTTAACAATCTTATGACTATAGTCACGCCATATCCCCGTGGCTAGGCATCAGAGTACCAATGAATAACCCCCATTGGTTTAGATATCAGAATACCAATAAATAACTCCCATTAGCTGGATATCAGAGTACCAATGAATAACCCCCATTGGTTTTGGTATCAGAGTATCAATGAATAGCCCCCATTAACATAGTTAGATTGTCCCAAAATCATATATATCAAATCATAGTTCAAACCAAAAAATATCTCATTCAAATACATATATATATATATATATATATATACACATATATATAATCATATATTCAGTATTCAAATATATTTGTGATAAATCTATATTCTTTACCTTCAATCAATATAGCTAAAAAAAAAGGTAAATAAAGTAAGTCTTATATTCAATGCTCATATATATTTTTGAAAATTCTTTATTCTTTACTTTGAATTAGTATAGCTAAAAACAATGAAATAAAATACATCATATATTCAGTAATCAGGCATATTTGTGATAATTCTTTACTTGAAATCAATAATACAATAGAAATAAGATTGTAAAAACTGTAAACAATTTTCAGTAGTTAAAATACACAAAATAAAACCAATTAGGATAAGGTTACTTACCTCAACTAGCATACGACAAAAGAATTTCTTCTTAATCCTTTCTCTAAAATCTTTAGATATCACCGAAAAAAATTTTTAGATATAATTTACTCCAAAATAAAATTTTAAAATTAACTTGCAAGGTACTTGACCAGAAGAAAATTTTCTAAAAATGTCCAATAATTCTCCACTTTTATCTCACACAAAAAATCCACCTATTCATATCATATATTTTCTTTACTTTCTACCACAAATAGTTTCCTAGGGTTAAAGACGAATACCTATAGGTTCAAAAGTCAATTTATAAAAAACACTACCTGAACACAATTACGTTAACACCTTTCTATTCTTTTTTTTTTAACATGCGATAACTGATAACTTGTCATGCCTTAAAGCCTAGACTAGTTACTATTCTTTTTTATTTCTCATACTCTCTAACTCCATCACTTCGACATAAAGGCCTGTGCAAAAACCTGACCCATGAAGCCAAAAAAATTCTATCTCCGCTCAACGCAACAAAAGGTATAGATGAGATTAAGTTACTGAACATAAAAAAAAATGCAGTAACAGTGTCTAGTTTACCAAAAATAAATCCAAACTTTTCTTCGTTTGCATCATTAAAACTCTTGAATGATGAAATAGTTTCACTATTGGCCAAAATACCCACATAAAAAGTACTGTAATTTCAAATAAAGCTTAGATTTGACAAGAAAGAGATTCTTAGGCTTTTACCTCAATTGTGTGTTCAAACCTCCTCTACTTGAGTATTTTGAGTAGTCTCCTCTCTCAAAACATCTCTCCACATAAGTTGACATAATAAGCTTTTATATAGTTACGGTTTCAACCTTATTTTCTAAAAACTCCCTTATAATTATAAATTATCAAATTGACCCCACAAAAGATTTACTTAAATACCCTTCCTTTTAATCTTTTTTTTTTTTTCCGGGTATTACAACTCCCCCATGAAAAACACAAATACGAAGACAAATTTCCTTTCAAGATCAGTTTTCTTTGTATAGTTAATTACTTTTTATTATGAAAGTATCTGTATGTGATCAACCAAAAAGTATTGTGGGTTTGAAGGTTTTGTCTTGGTTCATTGGTATTGATGTCTTTGTGTTTGTTTAAATTTCTCAATGAATGTGTAGAACATGTTGAATATATAATGTGGGGAAAATATCAATGCTACCTTGGAAGATTTTACTTTCGTTTTATAGCTTTTAGTTTAATTCTTTCCACTTTTTTAAATTTGGAAATATGATTTAAGTTTTGGTATTGTGGTCACTGATCAAATTGATTTTGAATCTTTTGATTTAAGAATTTGAATTAGTTTGGTCCACACTAAAGTGGCTATTATGTGTTTGACTAAATGCTTGAGTTAAAATCTAGTTAGGAAACATACTTACGAAAACATATCTGTTTGGTTGCAACACTTGGATGTTCTATGATATCCATTTTTAATGTCTTTGTTTTAGACTAGGTTGAGAAGTCTAAAAACAGTTTATAACCCAATAGGTTGGTAATTATTTGTAGCTTCATTGATGGCATGTACTTAAAATGATTTCAAGCAGCTTCATTGATGGCATGTTCTTAAATGATTTCAAGCAATTGCTTCAAATATTTTTTATTTTCTTGCCCATAGAAATAGCTATCAATACATTATTGCATTGTCTCTATTTAAATGAACCTTACTGTATTTTAAATTTTTTCCATAGAGAGTGGCTTGGCTGAGCCTAATAGCACCGCTTCGAATAATTGTGTATTACTTTCAACCCAATATCTGGTGTTTTGAAATTGATTGTATGTCTTACTTAAGATGTATACAAAGAGTTTATGAAATGTTGTTTTAATTGTTTATAGAGATAGTTGAAATTGAAATATATAGGCAATTCGTTTGATTCCTTTCAAATAGACACTCTTTCAAACTACTATTATTTGCATTTACTTAAGATGTATCTGAAGGAAATTAGATGCATCTAACACAAATATATGTTGCTGCAAATGATCTCCTCAATAGTTTCCAAGAAGCCAGCATAATCAAAATTGGGGGCCATCAAGAGTAGATAAGCAGAGATACTTAGACTATCTGTCAGCTGTTTTGTTTCAAAGTTTTGAATATTGTGTTTATGAGTTGATTCTTATAAGAGATAGTGGCATAGTGCCCCATGTGTTTATGTGGCATATTATTCCCTGGCAGCAAATGCATGGTCTTGCTAATGCTGTCATGAGATTGTTTACACATTTAAATATTCGTTTTATCAATAAATTTTATCGTTTATCCTTAAAAAAAAAAGTGCATTTTAGGAGCAGAACAAATTAGCAAAGCAAGGAATAGCAAATTTATTAGTTTGAAGATTTAAAGTGCTGCAACTATTCTTTTTTCATTTGCAGGGTCCTCAAAATTGTTGACAGCTTGCAATATAGCTATACATGCATAATTGTTTTGCTGTTGACATCTTCATGGACTTAAAGTTTTATAAGTCATTGAAAAACCTTTGTACATGGTTAGATCATCAACTTTCCCAATTCAAAGAGATATAAACATGTCAAAATGCTCAAAAGGTTTAGTATCAGAGCTTAAGCTTCAGGTACATAGATATTATGTTACATTTCATCAACTTGTGAACTGGGTTTGTTTTAATGTCTTATTGATAATTTGACAATTATGTTTTAGGCCTTTGTTTATCTTATATAGTGGTTTTTTTTTTATCTTCCTTTGTCATGACAAATGAACTTCTTTACTTATAAAAAAAAAAGAAAAAAAAAAGAACAAATGAGCTTCTTTGCTCTGGGATAAATTGTCGTTAAAACAAATTAGTGGACTCGGCAACATTTTTTGTTTTGTTTTGTTTTTAAAATATATAATTTATACTATATAATTAATTTTGCAATATCTTTTCTCAATTTCTCTTCTTGCATTAGTTGCTTGTGTTTAGTCTCAATTGACTTCTATAAAGTTGTTTTCAAGTGATCTAGTTATTTCTACAAAAAAGTGCGTAGGACAACATGGTTTATATGATTTATATTGGTGGTAGACTATAAATTGAATTGCAATTGAGCATTATGTGAATTCATATTATGCCCAAATTTGTGTATGAGCTATTGGAATGTTGGCAATAATTTTTTCATCGACATAGAGAAACCAAGGTGTGATCATTATGTGTTATGTGAAACACTCTACATTTATAATCAAAGAACATATTTTGCAGGCTTTGTATGATTATTTGTAATTGTTATTTAACCAACTATCCCACGCATTGCACGGGTTAGCGACTAGTATATACATATATATATATATATACCATCTTTTTTCTTTTATAGGGTGAAACTCGCCCGAGTTTTGGTGTCTCCTCCCCGTCTTTCAAAGACAAAATTTAAATTTTCATGTGTGTTTCTCTATTTTCATTTTTCAAAGTTTAGTAATTCGGATTGTTCTTGACAATTGAATTGAGGTTACCAAATAAATATGCTTTCAATTATTATTTTTGGATTGTTTATAATTATTGAATTCAAGGATTTTGTATTTATATATGCAATGGTGATTACTTTAGCTTTAAAGCTTAATATTTATTATGCAAACTCCCTTAATACTTTTTTAGGCATCTCATTTTATATTAGTTACATAGTTTTTTCTAAGGAAAAAAAAAAGAAAGAGAAAAGGAAAAAAGAGTTACATAGTTATCTAGACTTATATATATATATATATATATATATATATATATATATTTATATATATTAATCTTACACAATATGCATTCATTATATAACCCAACGTAAAAGATTAATTTATTTTATTATTTAATTTTAATTAAATTAATAAAAAATTTCTTTAATTTACACAGGATTCTTAATTAAAGCCGTGCATCGCACACGCATAATACTAGTATACTATAAAATTGAAACCTTTGACTTTTTGTTGATCTTCTTGTATTATGCCATCTAATATTTGAAAGCTCCATAATCTTACACATCACCAATATTATTTAGATTTATTTTAAAAGGAAAAAAAAAAAACCCGACTGACTCTTTGAAACAACCTGTTAGGACATATGTGGTTCAAGTTGTTTTGAACATATGTCATTATTTTATGTAATTGGCTTATCCTTTAACAAAACGCACTTTACTTGTAATTGGGTAGATTTATGATGTGTTTAACGCTTCAAGAAATTATGTTTCAAGATCAAGTGTTGAAGTCATCAAGTCTGTCCAAGAAACAAGCTGGAAAGTGCAAGTTATTAAAGCTCGACACCTAGGCTCGACACCTGCATCCATCAAGCTTTAAGAAGCTGTTTCAACCCCGAGGCTTGATAGCTGCTCGACAGCACCTCGACACCTCTAGCTGTCGAGATTTAAGGAAAACAGATTCTAAGTTTTGTTTTGATTCCAATCCGTACTTGTGTCTTTGGGACTGCTTTTCTTCTAACCCTAGACAAATAAAATGATTATTTTAAGGGCCGTCAAAATATACAAGTTGCACAAGCATTGAGAAATCCTTGTTTAAGCAATTTGTGATCCGAGACAAAGTTCATGCCCTAGTTCATCCTTCTTATGAAGAAGTTGCTGTGTAATGTGCACCGTAGGGTTTTGTAACTAAGCATCTTCTTGATCTTCATCGTGTGGATGAATTGAAGAACTTTGCAGCCAACCACTTTCTCTCTAGTTGGTGAATTGAAGTCGCGTACTGGGATTCGTGCAATTGGTTAGTCACGTACTGGGAGCCATGCATCAAAAGGAGAAATTGTCACTATAGAACAAGTCCAATTGGGTATTGGGGTAAGGGTTCAACTGTAGGTTGGTAAGGTACTGGGATTCCTTTACTTGTAATCGCTTGTTGTGATAATAGTGGAGTTTCGGGAATGGTGATCTCAAATCATCCGGTGGGGTTTTTGCCGTGTAGGTTTTCCCCATTCGTAAACAAATCACCTTGTCAATTTAATTTCCGCTGCATACTTTAGTTTATTGGTGATTTGTTTGTGCTATCACGCAATTTGCATGTTAACTTGATTAATTAAAAACTTTTCTAATTAATCAATTTAATTAATTACAAGGGGTCTACGCTTTTGTGGCCTATCACAACCCAATAACTCTTTTCTTACAATTTCTAAAACTCTCCCTCTTTCAAAGATTTGCTCAAACGATGAGCCTTCACCTCCCACCTCTCTCTCTCTCTCTCTGGTACAGATTTTCATATTTTTACCTGCTAAATATCTCTTGTTTCTCTAAGTTTGTTGAATCCCAACCTCTACCTTTAGCCTTCCATTCGCGTCTCTGCCTTCAAGCTTTAGCCCTCCCCTCATGTCTATGCATTCTTTACTTTCATTACAAGTTTTCATCCTTCTCCGAGTCTCTATTTCTATATGACTTTTCTTTTGTGCTTCTTTCAAACCCTTACTTTCTTCACCAGATGCATTATTTTTTCTAAATTATATTATTCTTTTTTTTTTTTTTGATTTGAAATCTCTAGAAATTTTCATTAACATGAAAAAGCATTCAAATTAGATACATCTTTGGAGACTTGCATAGCTATGATGGATGGGGTATCCTTAACCCATATCATACAATCTAGAACTGTTATAGCATTTTTTCCATGAGATGAATTACAATATTTCCGCTACGACGAACATGGATTGCAGACCTGCTGTTGAAACACATAAGACTCCGCTTAGACCCTTCAATCACCTTCTGGATAGACCATGGAGGGGGAGTAGTGTTTAAAAAGACAGAGACCACAATCAAGGAGTCACTCTCCATCACGATTTCCTTCAATCCCAAGTCCCATGCAAGAAGAATTCCTTCTTGAACTGCCATGGCTTCAACTTCCAAAGCCTTAAGAGGAAGATCCAGCCGTTTACTCATCACCCCCATTAGCTGCCCTTCTGCATTTCTAATTACCACACCTATACCACAGCAGGCACTCCCCCTGCAGACAGCCCCATCCACATTGACTTTGTACCAGCCCTGTTTAGGAGGTGTCCAAGGGGGAGGGGGTAAAGGGAGTAGGAAGCTTACAAGGGGGGGGGGATTTTCTTGACGAAACTCCTTCAAAAACTCCTCCACATCTCTGATGAGCTTGGTTGCAGTTTTGCGCTAACCACCATGCCTTACCATGTTCCTGTGGTTCCATAATCCCCATGTTATGACAACAAAGCATTCCCAGTCAACCTCAGGTTTCGTATCTCTAATCTCCCATATTACATCCATGAAATCCTGTGTTGGATAAGGGATAAAGGGCAGCTTCGGTCTTGATTCTACTCAAACTTCAGCAGCAAAATAACAACCCCACAGCATATGTTCAAAGGATTCACACAGCCCGCACAAATCACATCCTTCCTCAATAGCGATACCCCTTCTTTTTAATCGATGTTTTGTTGGAAGGATATTCTTGCAGGAGCGCCACAAGAACTGTTTTATTTTGTTTGGGCAGTTTAGGTTCCAAACCAGTCTCCAAAGGGCACGCAAACGCATACTGTCTGAAATACTTCCCCTGTTAGCCTTGTGGTTTTGATCCTTTAGACATTTTTGAGCCACTCTATAGGCACTCTTCACTGAGAATTTTCCATTGGGGGTACAAGCCTAAATTATCGAGTCCGCCAAAGGTCTTGAACTTAAAGGCATGCCGAGGATTACCTCTACTTCATGAGGCAGAAAAGCTCTTTTCACTTTGTCTGTATCCCAATGCCTTGTCTCCTTATCTATGAGGCAGGCAACCATTTCTGATTCAAGTTAGGTTCTCAAACTAATAGCCTTGAAGGAGTCTGGAATAGGAATCCATTTGTCCTCCCATATTTTCACACTCTCCCCATTTCCCACAACCTATCTGGACCCATTTGTAACAATATCCTTGGCTGGCAGTAAGCTTTGCCACACATATGAGGGTCTACGGCCTAGCTAGGCTTTTTGGAATGTCGAATTAGCAAAATACTTTGCTTTGAACACCCTATGGACTAACGTTCTTGGGTTCAGCTGGATTCGCCATCCTTGTTTGGATAGGAGAGCAAGATTAAATGCTTTAAGGTCTCTGAACCCCATCCTACCCTCATCTTTTGGTGTGCATAGCTTTTCCCACGCAGTCCAAGCCAGCTTTCTCTCCTTATCCTTCTGCCGCTACCAAAATTTGCTCATCATGGAATTAAGCTCCTTGTAAAGCGTATCCGGAAGTTTAAAGCATCTCATTTTATATGTAGGGGTGGCTTGGGCTACTGCCTTAATAAGAATCTCCCTACCCGCATTTTAGAGCAATCGACCCTTCCAACTAGCTATTCTCCTTCCGACTTGCTCTTTGATGTGGCTAAAAGCCTTTCTTTTACCTTTCCCCACAAGTGGAGGTAGACCAAGGTACTTCTCATGGTGCTGAATAATTTGAGCCCCAATTTGACCTTACTAATTTCATGTAAGTTAGCCTCTGCCACTTTGCTTTTGTCTGACCCTGAGCTTTCTTTCGTCTGGTCACTAGGCACAGCGATTGATGGGGCACTCACGTGACCCCCGTCCCTGCCTTCGTCCTCCACTGGCCCACTTGGTTGTGACCACAGCTTTTTTGGCTCACCGTAAGTAGGATTACAGCGGTGTAGAGCAGTTACTGTTGGGATATGTGCCCTTAAATCCTATTGTATGATGCTATGTATGACATTATGTATGACTTAATGTTGTGTTTAATAAAGTTGTTTATTTTTATCTAATAT
Source organism: Castanopsis chinensis (assembly GCA_032878915.1). Taxonomy (NCBI): domain Eukaryota; kingdom Viridiplantae; phylum Streptophyta; class Magnoliopsida; order Fagales; family Fagaceae; genus Castanopsis; species Castanopsis chinensis. The sequence continues at coordinate 11,594,879 of JAVQMG010000105.1, forward strand.
AATGGTAACATGAATATTTGGACATTATCATATAGTCCATGAGATGCATAGTATGTGATTTATGTGAAAAGTCACAGAAGATATAAATCACAAGTTCTTTGTAAACTCAGAATTTATAGTTCGTAGTCGGTGATGAAATTGGGCATTTCATCTGCGAAGACTATAGCGTATCAACTAAGATGATTTGTCTTGATCATGGAAGTGGAGACTTCTAGTTGATATGCTGATATGTTTTAAGAGTTAAGACATATTGAACTGGACCGCTGTGAGATTTATTATTCTCCTAACGACTGTCAAATGAATAATAAATCTCACGAATTTTATTTGCATGAACTCTTAATCCTGAGAGAATAATGGACCTAATCATGACGTGTAGGTTACTTTGATATATCAGGAGTGAGATCTAAAACAACGGTCAAAATCTCAGTATGTTGGGCAGCCACATTTAGTGTTGATGGAACATATATTCTCAAGATGGAATTCATAATCTCTTGATGGAGATATAAAATATTCCCTTGAGATAAGTTTAATGGGTTTGGTTATTCAGAGAGTTGGGCCTAACCACTTTGGTAAGAAATTACTAAAGTGTATATTTATGAAATTGGATTTCATAAATATATGATGAATAACTTTAAAGGATTAAACCGGGTACTCAAGGATAAGATGTAGTAATTTTCAAAGTGACAGTCTATATTCATGACTTTGTATTACTACGAATATTTTATGAAGGGGTTGCGTGTATAATAAAGTCTTGGGATATAATTTATTAATAAGGCTTAGAGTGCAATTATATTTATATAGTGGTATTAAATATAATTAATGGTAACTTTGGACTTGTCAAGAGTTGACGGAAAAGCCCAAGGCCCATTGGAGCTAGTGTCTTATTGGTCCCTTTTGGTCCCACTCCAAGCCACACACTAAAGCCCAATCGGAAAGGCCCAATAGGCCAGCCCAATTAGATAATTAGTTAGTTATAAAGGGAGAAACATACATAATTTTTTTTTAAGAAAAGAATCGTAGAGAAAAAGAGAGAGTGTGAGACACACTTTCGTTCTCCCTTTGAAAACTGATTGAGAGACCACACATCTTGGGCGTAAAGTGGAATTGGAGTGAAGATTAAAAGTGTTCCCAAGTGCTTCTAATCTTTGTTTTGAATTTCTCCACACCAAGGTACGCTAACTTGTTCTTAAATTCTGAAATTTACATAGTGCATGTTGTCAATCATGAATGAAATAGATCCTTATTTGTTGCTTCCGCTGTGTGTTTTGTATGAGATACAAAACCAGATTTTTAACTAACAGTTACACCCACCCCTGTTTGATTTTTATCCCACCCACTCCGCCTTAATGGTTCTTTTTGATAATTAATGTTTGCCATACAATTTTGTTATCTAAGAAGCCCTAGATTAGTGATTTAGAGTAAAATTGGTTTATCTGTATTTGACCCATCTACTGCAACTGAAGAAAAACAAAAATTAGATGATATACATTCTTAGCATTGGTTTCTGTAAAGTTGAGATTTACAACTATGTTTTTGTTAGCTTTAATTCCATATCAAATTTAATTGTATTTTGTTCAATCATTTCCTTGTATTTTTGTGGGATTTAATGTAAGGATTGAGTGTGAGAGTTTGGTGAAGATTTATGAAGAAAATAAAGTTTGCGACTGTCTTACGAGTGGACAACCTACAAATGGTCACGTGAGAAGTACATGCTAAAATCTGAATAGTCTTATGCCAGGCTGGTTTTCATGAGTCACTTCGCGACCTAGACCAAGTTGTGAGTGACTCGTGAAACTCACTACCTGAAACTTTTTGAAATGTGTTTTTCTCATTTCTTTACCAATACTATATAGACCCACATTATCCACGAAATTGAAAATGAGCTTTTGAGAGAGAAACCCTAGCAATACACTTGGGAGTTAGAGATTGTAAACCCACAATCATTTACACAATTTCTTTTAGTTTTCCTCTATTCCTACCTCTCCAATTACAAATCCTTGAGAGGTTCTTAGCCCAAACACTTACCTCACATAATTTGAATGCTGAGTGAAGTTTCGGTGAGTGTAGGAAGCATTGGAAGAAGCCAACGATTGGCGGATGCAAATGTTATATGTGGAGATTTACTTTTATTTTTATTTTTTTACTGCTACTAGGTGAAGTTCTTATTAAGAAAAGGCTATTTGACATATCCATTCAACAAGATAAAATTGAAAGTGTAGGGATAAAGGGCCCAGGATTATGTATTGGGTCGTGGGCCTTGTCCGAGGATAAATAGACGATAGGGAAGAAGTACGAGTTAGAGCGCCACGAACAAACTGTGACTGCGAAGGTTTAGGAAGGTTGTCCAAGGAGGAATGCCTCCTCTGCTAGGCAAAGTAGAGGTCGGAAGGTTTGGTCTGCCCTTAAGAGCAACACTCCAAAATGTTCTACTGATGAGGATAAACATCAAGGGAACATAGGACAAAGGGAAGCTAAGAAATATCTAGGGAAAAGCTACTACAACCGCATTGAATGCTTTGCAGCTAACCCTCTGGCTGTATTAATGTGGAGGTGATACCTGAATAGTGGCAATCAGCCTTACAGCTACTCCTAAAGATTTCAGGAAGGTGCTGATAGGATAAGAATCAAAACCAACAACTTGACCTACACGTGGAGGGTGGAGATGAAGAAAATAGGAGTATATAATAGAGAAAGAAACCCCTTACAAGGGATCTATTTGAGAATTGGTAGAAAAAACACTGTAACACCAAGAACTGAAATTGTAATTTATTCTAAGAGGAATATACCCAAGAACCATTCTCCTTGGACATTGCCGAGGAAGGATTCCTTCATATAAAATTCGTTTTTCTTTACTTCTTTGCCATCTTTAGTCCATCATAACCCTTGTTCAATTCTCTGAAGCCTAGTTTTAGCCAATTCTCTACAAATTTATTGTGTTGGGCTTTTTGGGCCTTGACCCTATTATCTTTTGGGCTTAGGATCCAAACCGTGCCCTTACAGAAAGTATACAAAAATACTATATAATAAATATTTAATATTCGACATAAGACTAATATGTAATTGAGTCAAAATGTACAATTAATGAATTTTTCAGTAGCGGATAAATCTGAATTCTTACCAAACTGAAATGACTACTATTATTGGTATCAAACCAATCGTGGTTCATACAAGATAAATCTTCTAATTGATAATTGTGCTAAAGAAAGAACTTTAATTTAATTAGTATTTTTTTTTATCTCTATAAATATCTTTTTATTCAAACTTGACCACAATTGCAATTTTTTAAAACTTATTTACATTGCAAAATACAGTATTTTTATGTAGACTGTCTCTATTCCTCAAATTGTAACAAATTAGAATTCTCAATTCTCTATGATGACGCCTTGGAGATAAAAAAATTTCAGGAAAAAGAAAATCATAATGATTTTTCTCTATTTCTAGTCATTTTTTCATGTAGTGCAATGGATTCATCAAAACTCTTCTTATTCTTATGAAGATAGGTCAGGATTTTTTTTAATGTATTTTTGATGAATTTGTTTCTTACTCTTATGAACCAATAAATTACCTATGGTTTGATATTTAAAAAATTGTCCATCAGTTCTAGTCAAATTTAAGCTAGTTTTGACATGACAACTCAAACTATCCACATGTATTTTTAAAACAAGCTACATGACTAAGTAGATAGGTCATGTGACTAAAGTATGCATGAATAATTTAATCAATCATTATGTAGTGGGTTGCAATTTTTTTTTTTAAAACTAGTTTAGAGGTAAACTTTTTCAATTAGTCAGGATCTCAAATCAAGAGTGAGTGAGGGTGAGGTATGAAAATAAGAAGATAGTCAATTTATATATATATATATATATATATATATATATATATAATAGGTGAAGCAGAGAGAAACTCCAATTGAAATTCTAAATTAGAATTCTAATCTATTGTTGTGCCATGTGTCAATGTAAATATGAAATTGGAGTCTAATTTGTAATTCCGATGTGCTTTTTTTTTTTTCCACACCTGTGTATTTTTAGGTTCATCTCCCTTTTTCACACCCACGTAATTTCAGGTTCACCTCCATTTTCCACACCCACGTATTTTCATGTTCACCTCCCTTTTCCACATGGAATTTCAAAAGAATCTCTTGGTATCAATGATGCATGTATTTGGGTATTTTTCTATCTTATATAAGAAGAGGTTCTCCAAATATTCTAATTATACTTGTCTTTACAATTTTCATGGTCTTGGTTTATGCTTTGCAAAACGAATTCCAACCATTCCTAAGGTCTGATTACTGCTTTCTTTTATCTACCTATACTGTCGTTCATTTTTGTGTAAATTTTCTATTGTTTAATTATATAATTTTGTGATTTTCCTATGATTGATGTTGTATGTTTATTGTCTTTCATTTGCCTATACTTTCTTTCATTTTTGTCAATAATTTTTATTATTTAATTATAAAATTGTTTTGTTTTCTAATCATTGATATTTCATATTTCTTTTCTTTGTCATAACACGTTATCAGCACGAGTCTCTACTCAATTTCGAAAGGAAGTTGTAATCCCATTATTCTTCAAATATCAAAGATTATTTATGTAGTTTTCTCAACTCACTGTAAGTTTTCTTTTAAGGAATTAGCATTTATCTTATTTGTTTGTCTTTACGTTTTATGCTCATAATTTTATTGATTTTTAATTGATAAATTTTTTTTTTATAAGATTCATGTTATTCTATTGTTATATATTGTAATGAGATACACGTTATGAGATTCACATTTAATTGATTAAAATATTTTGTTAAAAATGGTTTGTGATAAAGTAACTTAATCATAGTTATATGTACCATGAATGAATCAACCTTGAATATATATGTCTATGTAGCATTTTTTCATTATAATTTTGTATGATAAAAATATTTGTTAAAAAATTACATAATACTAAGTTTTATTAAACATGAATAAATTAAGTCTTTTAAACATGACTAAACTCATGATTAATAAATAAATAAATAAATAAAAAACAAAACCAACAGTATCACTTAAATAATAAAGTGCAATATATTTATTGGTTTATTAAATTATATCCATTCCCATGCGGTAGCATGGGTTACATACTAGTTAATTATGGTTGAGCTACGCATTTCAGATATTTAAACTTTGTTGACATGTGAGACATGGTTGAGTATGTTAGATAGTCACAGACCCCCCATTAAATTGAGACTTTAGAAGGAAAGAAGAGATTTAAGCCCCAAAGAATCTTGTCCGTATTCAAGTTACACCAAAGAAGGATACTACTTGATTGGCAAGCAATAGCTTTGATCTACAGGAAATCATGGTGTGTTACGCTAAGGCAGGCAAATTAGAGGAAGACTTCCTAGTAGAACACTTAACTATAGGTCTCATGATTCTCATTCAATCCTATAAAGAGAGGTCTACATCCTGTAAAGGGGGCATTCATATTAGCAAAAATAATTAACTAAAGCTTTTTGACTTTTGAGTTTACAAAGAGATAGAGACACCCTCTTTTACTTAGGCACCACATTTGTATCCTTTGATCAATTCTACCTCGTTTTATAATTACTAGTATGTAACCCATGTTACCGCATAGGAATGGATATAATTTAATAAACCAATAAATATATTGCATTTTATTATTTAAGTGATACTGTTGGTTTTGTTATTTATTTATTAATCATGAGTTTAATCATGTTTAAACGACTTAGTTTATTCATGTTTAATAAAACTTAGTATTATGTAATTTTTTAACAAATATTTTTATCATACAAAATTATAATGAAAGAATGCTACATAGACGTATATATTCAAGGTTGATTCATTCACGGTACATATAACTATGATTAAGTTGCTTTATCACAAACCATTTTTAGCAAAATATTTTAATCAATTAAATGTGAATCTCATAACGTGAATCTCATACGTGCATCTCATAACAATATATAACAATAGAATAACATGAATCTCATAAGAAAAATTTTATCAATTAAAAATCATTAAAATTATGAGCATAAAACATAAAGACAAACAAATAAGATAAATGCTAATTCCTTAAAATAAAACTTACAGTGAGTTGAGAAAACTGCATAAATAATCTTTGATATTTGAAGAATAATGGGATTATAACTTCCTTTGGAAATTGGGTAGAGATTCGTGCTGATAATGTGTTATGAAAAAGAAAAGAAATATGCAACATCAATGATAGGAAAAAAAAACAATTTTATAATTAAACAATAAAAATTATTGACAAAAAGGAAAGAAAGTATAGGCAGATGAAAGACAATAAACATACAACATCAATCATAGGAAAATCACAAAATTATAAAATTAAACAATAAAAAATTTACAACAAAAGGAACGACAATATAGGTAGATGAAAGAAAGCAGTAATCAAACCTTGGGAATGGCTGAAATTCGTTTTGTAGAGCATAAACCAGGACCATGAAAATTGTAAAGACAAGTACAATCGGAATATTTGGAGAACCTCTTTTTATATAAGATACAAAAATACCCAAATACATGCATCATTGATATCAAGAGATTCTTTTGAAATTCCACGTGGAAAAGGGAGGTGAACCTGAAAAAATATGGGTGTGAAAAAGGGAGGTGAATCGAAAAAGGGAGGTGAATCTGAAAATACATAGGTGTGAAAAAGGGAGGTGAACCTAAAAATACATGGGTGTGAAAAAGAAAAAGAAAAAAAAGAAGCACATCGGAATTACAAATTAGACTCCAAGTTTATATTTACATTGACACGTGGTATAACAATGGATTAGAATTCTAATTTAGAATTCCAATTAGAGTTTCTCTCTGTTTCGCCTATTATATATATATATATATATATATATATATTTGTGATCCAGATTAGTTGTGCTAATTGTTGTGCATCAACTGTTGGCATCGTCTATAGGAAGCAAGGACAGATCTCTGTATTTAAAAATGATTGTTTAAATGAAATAGAATAATCTTGAATCCCAATCCATTTGGGTCGTTAACTATATATATGCAAGGAAAATTGAATATTGAGTAAACAAAAATTATTTAAGATTTTATATGGTTTTAAAAAGTAATTTATTTAGTATATATATTTTAAAAATTTTATAGATAGATGGTGGGATAGGCGGAGTTAGTGTTTGAAACAAAAAACATAAAAAAGCTTCTATGTACACCACAAAAAATATCATTACTGTTGAGTTATCACTGAAACCCCATTTATCATGCTTATAAAGGTTAATTGGTAGAGATAGCATATCGAGCTTAGTAAGAGCAGTTTGCAAAGCAGATGGTTAAAGCATGGCAAGGGGGATATACTTTGAATGAATGCCCCCTATATGCTATATTATGCTGAGACAAGGATGTTCCGCCTATAATTTTAAAGCTCAATGCAACTATAGATTGGATACACTACAAAAAAAAGGTTCTATAGCCGCATTTTAAAAACGCGGCTATAGGTCAGAAAAACGTGGCTATAGCATGCTTTGGTCTATAGCCACGTTTTTTTAGGCCACGTTTTTACCCATGGCCTAAAATACGTAACTATAGGCCTGAGGGGTCTATGGCCACGTTTTTTTAGCCGTGGCTATAAGCCAGGTCCTATGGCCACGTTTTTCTAGTCGTGGCTATAGACCACCATCAATGGCCACGTTTTTTAAATCGTGGCTATAGGTCAATCTATAGCCGCGTTTAAAGCGTGGCTATAGGTCAAGTGTGAATTGCCCAGATGAGGAAATTAGTCGCGTCAAAATGCGGCCATAGATTAAGCTAAAGCCACGTTTTAAAAAACGTGGCTTCAACGATAACTATGGCCGCGTTTTTAAAACGCGGCCTTTTTCCTAGGGATAAAGCCACGTTTTTAAAAATGTGGCTTTAGCTTAAACTATGGCCGTGTTTTTGATGCGGCTAATTTCCTCTTCCCAGCCATCAACATTTGACCTATAGCCGCGTTTCAAAAACGCGGCTATAGACTTTTTTTTTTCCCAATATTTCAGGCCAAATATTTACAAACGCTGCTATAAATTTTACAAACGCTACTATATAGATTTTGCTCAGTGGTAAAAGGATTTTGTGGAATTTAGTTTATTAAAAAAATTATCCATACCCTGAATTAATAAGGATTCAAAATGAAGAAATTCATGAATAAAAAAATTAATTAGGATTCAAAATGTGGAAGTTCATTTAAAGATTGTGGTAGTTTTTATGAGGTCAAAATCAAAGATAATTGGCCAAAATGGGCTTTTGCCCTTTTTGCAAAAAAAAAAAAACAGCATGTTGCCCCTTTTTGCAAATTAATTAGGAAAATACCCTTCTTTTGAAACTCGATTTTCTCAAATCGAGTTAATCCCTATAGCGACATTTTAAAGAGCCTATAGTGACGTTTTTAAGGACCTATAGTGACGTTTTGTAACTCAAGTTCCATGAAGTCGAGTTATAGGTAAAGAAAAAAAGAAGAAAAACTTGCATGTAACTCGATTTCATGGAGGTCGAGTTACAAAACGCCGCTATAAGTCCTTAAAACGTCGCTATAGGCGCCTTTAAACGTCGATATAGGGCTCAATTTTTTTTTTAAACTCAATTTTGAGAAAATCGAGTTTCAAAAGAGAGGCATTTCTCTAATTAGTTTGGAAAAGGGGGCATTTGCCCTTTTTTGTTTTGTGCGAAATGGACATTTGCCCATTTTCGCCAAGATAATTGCTTTCGATTTTTTGTTATACCTAGAGGAAAACAATTAATGTACGAGTGAGTAATGTGAAAGAGAGATTTTATTTAAGGGACGAAAAAGATATATGAAGACCAAAAAAAGAGTACATGTCAATTTAAGAAGTAACCAAAAGTATGATTTCATTTAGGGATAGAGTCACACTAGGAAAATAGAAGTTTCCCCCCTCCCTCCAAAATCTTGGCCTCCACTCCATGGATCAGCCCAAACAACATAAAAAATATGCTCAAACAACCATAGTCCACAAATTATCAGCCCAAAATATTTACAAAACTTATTACAAAAATAAAATTAAAATAGTGACAACCAATCTCTTACTAAGACTATAGAATCTTCTTATAAATTATAGCCAATATCAGGTATATAAGCAGTGATTTCAAATCCAAAGGTTAAGCATACTCTGGCAACTTTACATAAAGCAAAGTTTGGTTTTTTGGGCATGATAATGGAAAAGTTGACAGATCTATCACCCATATTGCCACTCTACAAAACCGTACATGAGATTTTGGCCCAATATATATATTTATGTTTATAATTTAGCCCTCCTAACTCGAAATCCTAGTTCCGTCCTTAATTTCAAATATAATAAAATGAGGAAAAGAACTCACGTGGTTGACCCTAAGTAGTATGTTAAAGATTCATAACCAATCTTAACTTTGAGACTAAGTTGAAGTTACGAGGGATTCAACCTAAGTTTTCCTTGTTAAGAGTAGAACTAACAAAATTGGACCCAACTTGAACCCAAGAATGTTTCACTCAAAGCAAAAAATTGGTTTAGATGTGACCCTACCCCTTTTTTTAAATAGTTTTTTATTTATTTATATTTTAAATCATACCTTATAAGCTAGAAAATCATTTCAAATGCTAAAACATGTAAAAGTAACATGGTGTTAACCATCCAAAGGTAATGACTACATTGAATCACATAACTGCCACCAAAAATTCTTTTTTCTAGTTTGAGCATGGGGCAACAAAATTCAGAGAAATTGAGCTTACAATATAAAATTTGTGAGCATCAAGTAGCTTAGATTAAAATAACATTTCTACATCTTCAAGGGTGATAAAAGGCTTGAAGCATTAGCCTGAACCCCAAACTTTTGCAATAAAACTCATGAGATCCTTGCCAATGTTAGTCTCATTTGCTACAAGTAAACCATTTCTTCTGTTGTCTTCTAAGTGGAACAAAGTCTATATCTGAGAGCCAGAGTTAAAAAAATGCATGTACTGTTGTCGCTCGAGAATGACACCAAAGTTATGGGTGATTATTTTTTTTTTTTACTGTTTTTTTTGGTTGTATTTATTTAAAATTTATGGATTTTTGAATGCAAGAGAAAAAATTTTAAAGACCAAAACAACGTTGTTTTTAGGCACTTAACAACAAACCATCTAACTTTTATGATGATAATATCATTAGTATATTTTGAATTGTGTAAACTTAAGAATCTGTATGATTTAATTTTCATTCTTAAGTATTTTGTTATTTTTTACCTTTAGTACGATTTTGCTCATTTCTTATTTTGCATGTGACCCGTTACCTGACATGACCTGTTAACAACATGTTCAAAATGACTTGTTTTAACCCGAACCCTATTAACTTGATTCGAACCCAACATAACCCAACTCGTTAGCCAGATCTACTTGAAAATTACTGAAATACAAGACTGTCCTCTGATCCGGGAGAAAGTATATGATGTTTTAGAAACTCCACCTCAGCGCCTACCTAGTTGGTGTTTCTAAAACCAATAATAATTGACATCTGTCCTAAAAAGAAACATCACCATACTAAACCATTTAAATTAAAAAGACAAAATTGACTCTGAAAAATTCAAAGACCCTCCCTCTCTTGTTTTTCCTCTTTTTGCAAAATCAAAATGTTCATCTCTCTCTCTCTCTCTCTCTCTCTCTCTCTCTCCATTTTCTCTCCACCACCACAGCACACCAGTACCTCCATGACCCCATCTTTTCTCTCTCAACTCCAAACCAAAAACCACTTTACTTTTCCTCTTTTCAAAATCAAATCTGAATGTCTCTCTCCCCAGTCCACACGCCACCATAGCCTTTATTCTCTCTCAACCCCAAACCCCAATAGCAAATGCCCAGTGGTAGCGTCTCCGCCGGCACAACACCACTGACATCACAAGTTCTGAAGAAACCGGCCTTTTTCTCGTCATAAAATCCCCAAAATCTTCTCTTTCTAGCAAAACCACCCTACACCGGAAACTTCACGCTACTTCCAACACCTGACATTCAAAAGAAGGTTTTTTTTTTTTTTTTTTCTCTGTTTGTTTTCTGCATTTTTCACATTTTTTTTTATGCTTTTGTCTTCCCAAAATTACAGGTGTTTAAAAGAAAAAAAAAAACCAAATGAATTTTTGTTTAGAAAGGAAATTTGTTCCTGTTTGATAAAATGTCTCAATGAAGATGGATGCACTCCTTTGTTCTTAAACTATTATCAATCAACAAAAAATACAATATACAGTAAATGGTTAATCTTTTTTTTTTTTTTTAATGTTATCTTTTTTGGTAGTTTTTTTTTAATGTTATCGTGGATCAGATTAAAGTTGTTTTTTTTTTCTTTTCACTTTTTTGTTATAGTTTCATATGTAGTAACATAAAGGTTCTTTCTTTGTTTGACAAATAGCTTGCTGATACGTTTATTGAAATCTTGGTCTTGAACAACTTCATTTGTGCGTGTGAAGGTTGTTGACTACAGTATATTTCGCTTCCCCAATTCTAAACTTTGTTTTTTCCGCTGTTGGGTTTACTGATGATAACATACACACTACAGTATATTTGGGCTCAATTGTAGCACAATTGTAAAAAGAAGTAATATTTTTTTCTTCAATCCTCTCTCTTCCCATTCTCTCTCATGCCTCACGTCTCAATCTCTATCTCTCTCTCTCTGTTGGCTTTTATTTATGTTTTATAATATATTATTTTATTATGTAAATATATTATTTTGATGTGTTGTATTGTAAAATAAAAATTAAGATGTTAGGAATATTGTAAAATAGTATGGTATAATTGATAAAGTAGCTTTTTGAGATGATAAAATAGAATAAGATAGCATTCACAATTGTGAATGCTTTAATAAGTAAAGAAAATTTGGCATACACCAACCGAATGCTGAGTTGAGTTTTATGATGTTGGATTTGGCACCATATGAATGCTGGGTTGAGTTTTTATCAGGTCTACTGCTCTTCTTTAGTTTACATTTATACAAATATAATTGTTTATGACTTTATGTTGTTCTCATGTCATAGGCTTGATCAAGTGATAAGTATTGGAATTAATATAGTCTATTGTTAGTGTGTTTTCCAGTAAATTTTAATTTGACTAGTGGAGGGCCCGCGGAATGCACGAATAATGTTGTAAGCTGCTATATGAGAATGTTATATAGAAGATGGAAATATGTTAAAGTAATAACATGAACATATTTTTATCTACTAAAAAAATTTGTAGTTAAATTTTCAATTAGAATTATACCAATGATATTTACTAATTAGTTACATGCTGCATTAATACAAATTTTCATTTAACATAACATTTATCCATGATTCCACAAATTGTAGATGACTTCAATAAAACAAAACTCACTTGAAGTTAAATAGGGGCCCCACCAATTGTCCTTGAGCCCAAAAAAAAAAAATGAAATTACATGCTATATCAAAACAATTTTCCATTAACCACTACAAAAAAATTGGGTTTAGGTGGCGTTTGTAACGTAACATTTATTTTCAGATCCACAAATTACAAATAACTTCAATACAACAAAAAAAAGGAAGTAACAACTCACTTTTAGTTAAATGTCACTTTTAGTTAAAAGGAAGTAGCAACTCACTTTTAGTTGCATATGGCACTCCTCTTGCTTAATTTTTTTCTACAAACAAAACTAACGTTGTGTGCTTTCATAGAAACTAACTATCACAACTTGATATTAAAGGAAATCAGAAACCTTGATATCAAAGACATGTACCTCACAATCTTTGTTTGAGACCCCAACATCGCCATTCATATCTAGTGGAGCAATATCCCTCTACTTGTGAACAGCAAACACAAACATCAAAACATATCAAATTGTGCCAAAACTAAAACAATAGTACCTATACAAAATTACTTTAACATTAAGTCCTTAACATTGACACAGTACGGAAAAAAAAAAATCAGAGAGCTTTAAAAAAATCCATCCATTCTACTTTCTTGGCTTCCATTACTACTTAGAACCAACTCAGCTTCTTCCTCGGTGAGAATTTGTTCCATGTGGAGATTTATATAACTGTAAAGCAAAATAAAAAAAGTTAAAGTTAAAGGGTGATTTCATCCTATTATTCATTTCTATTAGGGGCTTGCCAAATGAAATATGAGGTATGTTATCAAAATCAAATTCTAAAAAAAAAAAGAGCAAAACACTTAGGCATTTTAACAAACACTCGACATGCAAATACCCATTTGATTTTCAAGTACACAACAGAACTATTTAAATAATAAAAAGGAGAGAAGAAAATAGAAGGCAAAAAATACCTTGAGTTTAGCAAAGAAGGAATAAAGTTGATATTCAAGTAGACAACAAAACTATTTAAATAATAAAAAGGAGAGAAGAAAATAGAAGGCAAAAAATACCTTGAGCTTAGCAAAGAAGGAATAAAGTTGATATTCAAGTAGACAACAAAACTATTTAAATAATAAAAAGGAGAGAAGAAAATAGAAGGCAAAAAATACCTTGAGTTTAGCAAAGAAGGAATAAAGTTTGAATCTAATACACAGCTATCAAAGGAAGATGTAAACTTCAAAGCAGATTGGTATCGATGGAGGAAGCAAAGGCAAAGTGAGAGAATAAAATCAAAGGTATATAAATATAATGGCATTTGGGTTATTCTTAAAAAAAACAATACACCGGTTCACTTTTCTTTGTCCAGATAGCTATAGGACTATAATAGGTTTTTATAACACACAAATAATGGGAGAAACTCTTTGATTTCAAAAAAAATAAATAAATTAGTAGTGGAAGAGTCCAATACTAAAGTCCAAAAGACTAAGAACGTTGAAATCTTTTAATCTTCCGAATTGATTAACTATACCGATCACTACATTGAGACTACAAATCCTAGTTTTGAAATGAGCTAAACGTGGGAACAATCAATTACTATCGTCTAAACGTGGGGACAATCAATAGAGTTGCACTTGGGCTGTAATTTGCTCTAATTTGTCGTCTTAATGGGCTTCTTTCCTTTAATGAAGTTTAAAATGCCAGCCCATGTTTTGAAGTATAGTAGGAAGAGTAGGAAGAAAGTTAATGATCAAGACTAAACACAAACTTTGAGTGCCACATAGCGAAATCTCATGCCCTCTGGCATGAGGTCTTTGTTTGCTTTAGTATTGGAGTAAAGTGACCAATTAACCAACCTTGAATTGGTTTTGCAGATTGTCTAAAATTGCTTGTTTATAATCGCTATCATAAAATAAATTTCAGTAGCATATAGCAATGTTGGAGCAGCCACACATAAGCAATAGCTTGAGGAGTATACTTGAAGACGTGCTGAACTTAAAAAATGAGAATGACCAAGTTTCATTTGGGATATGAGAGATGTAAATCAAGCAGCTCGTGAGCTTGCTAAGTGGGGCTTTGTTAACAATTGGAATGGTTTTGTAAATTGTGGCCTTACTAGCCAGATCATCTAATATATGTGATCATGAAGGATGCTTTGGGTTGTACAATTTGAATTTAGTTCTTTTTAATAAAGCTTGGTTTATTGTAAAAAAAAAAAAAATATACATACATACATACATACATACATACATACATACATACATATATATATATATATATATATATATATATATATATAAAATGGGTGATTTGGTCACATGTCCACGATATCTTTATGCAACTTTTAGAAAGAAAAAAGAGAACACACAAACATTGATAAGATTATTAAAAATAAAAAATAAAAAAGTAAAAATGAATAGTTGTAATTCATTTCTTGGCTTGGTAATACAGGGCTAGTCATTCTCCCTTGTGAACTTGTGAACTTAAAACTATTGTAAGATTTGAGTAAAAAGGGAGCAACTGGAAGCATTCACTATATCATCAAAATAACAAAAAAGAAATAGTCTAGCACCAAAATATTATCATTCACTATATCATCCCCTTTATTGGAACTTTTCATGAGTGCTATCATTCATCCCTATATAGCACCACAACAATATAGCAACTGCAACAATCTAGCATTGCAATTCCACCACCATGCACGTATAGAAATTAATATATAAGAATAAAATTTACTATTGCATCAAAAACTTTTATCATTTGCATATAATTAGTCTTTAACTAGAAGCTACTCAAACATACACGGAATCTATCATGTTTGAGTAACTTCATTAGTTACAAAAGTTTTTCAAAATGATAGCTATAATTAGTGTTGGCTATGCAATCACTTGTCCAAATTTTTAGTTATACTATCTAAAAAATTATCAAAGTCAAAAATACTATCTAAGATGTTCCTCCACTGTGCAATAATGTTCGAAATGCTTTCCAAAAAACTATCCAAAAATGTTGTCCATTAGCTATGCAGTATATTGTCCAAAATACCATCCAAAAGAGCTTCTCATCATACTTCAGAATTTTTTAGCAGAGCCCTAGAAAAAATGAGAACAATAGTAGGGGAAAAAAAATTAAACAAAAGCACATATTAGAGTAATAACAGCATTGTACGATGATGAAGTTTTCTGCTGAAATGAAAGATAGTGAACAACAGACAGTTATGACACAAGGTTGTGCCAATGCCTTTGCCTTTGAATACATGAGATCATCTTGGGGCTCTATCCAATGCTTTTGCACTCAAAAGCATTGCGCAGAAAAGAAGCTGTGGGAGATAGGTAATTAGAAAATACTCCGTATTTGAAATCAATTTTGAGATAACTAGAGAAGGAAAGGGGGGGGGGGGGAGGACTGGAAATGTAAAAGAACTAAAGCAAATGATAATGGTTGTCAACAGGACAGCATCCAATTTTGAGTGTACTTCTCAAATACAAACCAAAATAAGTATATATGCTTCTAGTATTTTAAAAAACATACCACAAAAATCAAATAACACAGGCATATTTCTCTTGCAAAGGCTATCATGCATATGCAAGGACAGCTTGATAGGGGGTCATATATGCAGATCAGAAGTTTGTTTCCATGAAAGGTTACTTAGCCATAGCCATTAAGTGCTTCACCATAAACATATTTGATTTAGCTAGCTTCAACTTGAAGTTCATGTTGAACTCATGATTTACTATAGTTTATGTAACCTCCTTGGTTTGTCAACAAGACTTAGAATAATTGGTCTGCATCTTAAACTTTTAATTCCATATTTTGAAGTGAGATTTTACTTTGGAGTTGATAGTTAAAAATTTAACCTACCAATATCCCTTTTTTGGTAAACACTAAATTTCAAAATTTGTGAGAAACTTTGAACTTGGAATTTTTATGCATCCAAACCCTAAGTTCAAATTTCATTTGAAAGGTATCATTAAGCAAATTCAACAAATAAACATTTTCATACTAACAATATTACTCTTCACACTGTCACCACCATTGTTCCCTTTTATTCCCTTTACATGTCAAACTGATAAGGTCTTAACATCACCAAACACCAATTTCTCAAAATCTAAGTTGTAATAATTATTAAAATATTTGTCACAATAGCAACACAACTGATCACATTGCAGCTATCTTGAGTGTCCAATATATTAGTGACTGCAAAATTTCATGCTAAAGATTGCAATTAGAATATATCACAGTACTTTTAAGTTACATCACAGTACTTTGATTTAATCCATAAGAAAAAGATAACAAAGAATTGATTTAAGTTCCCAAACAACAAACAAAATTTGTCATGTTTATCAATATACACTACTTATAACTATGTCAAGGAACACTAGCAAGTAAATTTTTATCCTATTGATTGTTGAGAATTTGTAGAAAGAAAATAAATGTGAAATTTGAATTTAAATAACATATTATTTTTCAGTTTTTTAAAAAAACAGGATTGTTTTCTACATTAAAAAAGTGAACTTTGAAATGATTTTGGCTGAGCCTAATGTGATACTTGAAAAAATCAAACTAATAATAATACCTGAAAATCAAGCACAACCACCAAATACGTTAAATCAACTAATAAACAAAGAAAGGGCTTTATTTCTCTATTTATAAAACTACATCGTACTAAACACTTTTAATCTAATCCAAAATAACATTTAAAAAAAAAAAAAAAAAAAAAAACCTCTTTAACTGTATTATTAGTGCATCCATCCTCACTAAAGCATTTTATCAAACAATACGAATTTCATTTCTACATAAGAATGTATATGCCAATTTATAAAATAAATAAATAAAAAAACAAAATAAACACATGTAAATAGAAAAACTCAGAAAATAAATTCAAAACGAGAGAAGAAAACCTTCTTGCAACGTCAGGTGTTAGAAGTGGAGATTTTCGGCACCGGCTCTCAAGGTTTGGTTAAGAGAGAGAAGATGGAGTCATGGAGGTGCTGGTGTGCTGTAGTGCTGCAGAGAGAAACGGAGAGAGAGAGAGAGAGAGAGAGAGAGAGAGAGAGAGAGAGAGAGAGAGAGAGAGAGAGATGAACATTTTGATTTTGCCAAAAGGGGAAAAGCAAGAGAGGGCGGGGCTTTGAATTTTTCAGGGTCAATTTCGTCTTTTTAATGTAAATGGTTCAGTATGTAGATGTTTCTTTTTAGGACAGATGTCAATTTTTTATTGGTTTTAGAAACACCAACTAGGCTTCTCAAAAAAAAAAAAAAAAAACAGAAAAGAAACACCAACTAGATGCTGAGGTGGAGTTCCTAAAACATCAAATACTTTTTCGTGATGAGGAGTTTACATATATGTCAATGTGATGCGCCTAGAATTTGACCCGTAATCAATACTCGCCACATCACACGTGCTTCGTGTGTGCAATGAGGTTTTTTTTTAGTGGTAGTAGCAAAAAAAAAATCTATATTTTTTTTATTATATATATAGCTTTTATTTTGAGAATTTAATTTATAAGTGGATAAATAAATTTGAAAATTTATAGGAGAGTGACCCTATTTTTTAGATAATGTTTTAATGGAAGTTAAGGTTTTATTTTTACTAGATTGTCCTTTAGTTTTGTCTCTACTTAAACATAAGGATATAGAGGTATTTTAAAACAAAAAAAATCTGGTTCAAATAGGAAAAGCCCCTTAAATAGTACTCCCTTTGTTCCACTTTGTTTGTCCTCTATTCCATTTTGGGATGTCCCAAAATATTGTCATGTTTCTAAAAATAAAAGTTATTAGTTTACTAATGTTCCTATTATACTCCTACTTTATTTTCAAAACTATTTGAAAAGAAAACTGACTAATATTAAAAAAAAAAATCAATCTAATTGGGGCGCCTTTTTAGTTGTCTCATTAAGAATAACTTTTTTTTAAAAAAAATTGATAAATTTATTTAAGGGTAATTTTATAAACTTATACACTTTTATAAGGCAGACAAGACAATAAATGATATTTCCTTAAAAAGTTTTGACTTTTAAAATTTGACAAATAAAGTGGAACGGGAGGAGTAGTATAGATGGTTAAGCACCCGAATATTTGCCAATTAATATCTATGGAAATTGTGGCAGGTTTAACAGTCCTGAGTCATGACTTGTTCATATAAATTTTTTTTTTTTTTTTTTTTTAAAAGCTAGAATTGAATTAACCCGAAAATGAAATGCAAATGTGTACTACCAAGTTGTCACCTATACCGGGCGCGTAAGTGGGGCATGATGTAAGTACGTAACACCTAAACTGAATCATGTAGTTTTATAATTAAACAATGGTCAACCCTTATGTCCTAATTTGCAGTTTATGTACTTCCTCCGTCTCAATTTGTTTGTTCTATTTAAAAAGTTAAACTTTTTAAGGGAATATCATTTATTGTTTTGTCTGTTTTATAAAAATGTATAAGTTTACAAAACTACCCTTAAATAAATTTATCAATTTAAAAAAAAAAGTTATTCTTAATGGGGCAACTAAAAAGGTGACCCAATTAGATTGATTTTTTAAATATTTGTTAGTTTTATTTTCAAATGGTTTTGAAAATAAAATAGGGGTATAATAGAAACATTAGTAAATTAATTAATTTTATTTTTAGAAATAGGACAATATTTTGGGAAATCTTAAAATAGAATTGAGGACGGGACTGAGGGAGTAGTATTTATGCTATATTTGGAAGTTTGAGAGAGAGAAGAGTAAAGGGAAGCAGAGGGGAGGAGAATAGTGGAGACTGAGGAGGAGAGTAGAGGAGAATGGTCATAAACAACATGACCTGTTTCGACCCTTTATTTTATTTTGTTTAAGGATTACTAAAATTTGACCAAATAAACACTAAAATATGGCTATTACTAGATTTGTTAAAGACCCTCAAAATAATTAACACAACCCTTGAAAAATAATTAACACAACCTTTGAAATAAATATATAAAAAAGTGGTTAGTTTTGTCACTAAAATGTATAAAAATACCCCAAAAAAATTTCAACCCTTGAAAAAAATTTCAAAAAAAAAATTAAAAAAACAGAAGAATATGCTATACGATAGCCTAAAGCTAAAAAAACTAATGTAATACCCAACCTTCCTATAAAAAAAACACGCTCTCTCTCAACTCTCAATCTCTTCCCTCCAAAAAAAAAAAAAACTCAGTCTCCCATAAATCACAAGCTCTCTCTCTCTAAGATCTCTCACTATCTCATTTTCCCCAAATACAAATCTAAGCTCAGCAATCATGACAATCACATAGCATTCAAGCTCAAGTTCATGATTTCTTCGTCTGTGTCTCTTTGTCTCTCTCAATCTAAGCTCGGTGTTCTCTTTGTGACTTCGTCGCTCTCGATCACGATGTGTTTTCTTTGTCTCTCAATCGCATTGATAAGAATTGGTATTGCCTAATCACAAACCCTAATTTCTTCTTTGAATTTTTGTGTCTCTTTGTTTTCTCCCACTTTTTTGTCGATTTTCACCGCATTTCTTTGATTTTCCTTTCGCACATTTCTCAGAAAACTCAAAAATCGAAGGTCTCCTCTCATCTCGACTCCAACACCACTGATTCCACTAGTTTGATTACAGGTTCTACTCTCTCTTATCAAATGTTCAATGTTGATTGTTGATTTTGAAATTGGAAAATTCTCTATACCTATTGATTGTTGATTTGTAAGGTTGAATCTCTACTCTATTCTGAAGTAATTATTTAATTTGCTCCTTCAAGCTTCATTTTCTTTGATGTTTGGGAGATTTTGTTGTGTTTGTTTATCGATTTGATTTTTTAGGAATTTCCCACACTTTTGGATGTGTTAAGAATATAAAGTGAGAGAGAAAGATTGAATAGTCTGTATATTCGATGTAAATAATAATGTACAATAGAGAGCCTTATATAGGCTAGGTATGTGTGTAGTATAAGTAATATGAGTAAACTACAAGTACAATATACTTGGCCAAGCCCAATAGGCTAATCTACTCTAAGCTATACACTAACATCCCCCCTCAAACTCGAGGTGGCAAGGAGGAAGCCAACTGGAGTTTGGATATAAGATCTCGAAGATGACCAGGCGGGTGAGTCTTGGTGAAGATATCAGCAGGCTGGTCAGCAGAAGAGATGGAGAACAACTTGAGATTGCCTTTCTTGAGATGATGGCGAGTGATGTGGCAGTCAATCTTAATGTACTTGGTGCATTCATGGAAGACATCATTATGAGCAATATAGATGACACTACGATTATCACAATAAAAAGGAGTGGTAGTGGGATGTGGAGCATCCATGTCAGCCAGGAGCCAGCGAAGCCAGACAAGCTCGCAGGTGGTGTCGGCAAGGGCACGATACTCAGCCTCAGTACTGGAACGGGAAACCACATCTTGTTTCTTGCTACGTCATGAGATAAGGGAAGTACCCAACAAGAAACGAAAACCTGTAATAGAGCATCAATCAGTTGGATCGTCTGCCCAGTCTGCATCTAAATAAGCATGAAACTCGAGAGAAGATCGAGAGGAGTAGTGGAGACCATGATAAAGTGTGCCCTTGACATATCGGAGAATCTGAAGAACTGTAGCATAGTGGACAGAACGAGGGGCATCCATGAACTTACTAACCATACCCACAGCATGTGAGATATCCGGACGAGTAATAGTGAGATAGATTAGACTACCAACCAACTGACGATAGCGAGTAGCACCACATATAGGTTCACTATCCAAGGGTGTGAGCTTTGCATTGTATTCCAAGGGAGTGGAAACTGTCTTGTTGTCAGTGATACCGGCTTTGGAGATAAGATCAGAAGTATATTTAGCTTGGGAAAGATAGTATCCATCAGAGAATGAGGTAACTGCAAGCCCAAGAAAATAGCTGAGAGTGCCTAGATCTTTCATCTCAAAATGCTGACTAAGGAAGTGCTGAAGAGAGCGGATACCTGCAGAATCATCTCCAGTAATAATCATATCATCAACATAAAGAAGAATAAGAGTGATACCAGCAAAGGATCTTCGAACAAAAAGAGCAGTGTCATGAGGACTCAAAGTGAAACCTTGCTGAGTAACAACTAAGCTAAACTTTTCAAACCAAGCTCGAGGAGCCTGCTTGAGGCCATAAAGAGCACGACAAAGGCGACAAACTTGACTGCCTAAGTGTGGATAGTTAGGGGGTGGTTGCATATACACTTCTTCTTGGAGGTCTCCATTGAGAAAAACATTCTTCACATCCATTTGATAAAGAGGCCAACGGCGAACAACAACCACAACAATGAGACATCTGACAGATGTAAGGCGAGCAACAGGAGCAAATGTTTCCTCATAATCAATGCCATACTCTTGAGTAAAGCCCTTGGCAACGAGGCGAGCCTTGTATCGTTCAACAGATCCATCAGCCTTGGTCTTGATCTTGTAAACCCACCTACAACCTACTATAGACTGACTAGGAGGCAAATTAACCATATGCCAAGTGTGATTCTTATGAAGGGCATCGAGTTCTTCGTTCATAGCTTGCTGCCAAAGAGGATTAGTATGGGCCTCACGATAGGTGTGAGGTTCATAGAGGGTGGCAAGAGCAAAAGAGCAGTGATAATCAGTGAGATAAGGGGGGAGGAATGCTTATCCGGGTGGAACGACAAAGTTTAGGACCAAGAGGTAACTTAGGAGAGGGTGGTGCCACAGGATCCAAGATAGGCAGGTCATATGTCAGGGACGGAACTGGAGATGAGTCGTTTGGAGAGGCAACTGATGTCAAAGAATCCTCCATAAATTTAGGATATAGAGGGAGTAAAAGATCGGTAAAAATGGGAGACTCTGAGGAAGAGGATGTAGGAAACTGCTGAAGACTCGTGAAATGACGATGTTCCCAAAACTCAACATGACAGGAGAGACGAAGCTGATGAGAAATGGGATCATAGTAGCGAAACCCCTTTTGAGAGGCACCATAACCAAGGAAACAACAAAGGCGAGCATGAGGTTGGAGCTTTGTTCGTTCATGAGGAGGAAAAGAGACAAAGTAAGCATAACCAAAAACCAGAAGAAAGGAGTAGTCAGGGGTTTGACCATAGAGAAGCTCGAATGGTGATTTGTTATGTGTAGTTGGTGAAGGAATACGATTAATGTTGTACACAATAGTGAGTGCTGCCTCACCCTAAAAGCGCTCAGGAAGAGAGGCAGAAATGAGAAGGGTGCGGACAACATCAAGAATGTGACGATGTTTTCGTTCTGCACGACCATTTTGTTGAGGGGTGTAAGGACAAGATCGCTGAGAAAGGGTACCATGCCTGTCTAAAAAGGATAGGAAAGATTTATCATTATATTCTTGGGCATTATCTGATCAAAAGACTTTGACGGTGCGATTAAACTGTGTTTCAATCATTTTATGAAATGTTTGGTAAATAGACATAAGTTCAGACCTATGATGAAGCAGATAAATCCAAGTATATCGAGAAAAATCATCCACAAATATGACAAAATATCTAGATCCCCCCTCTGTGGGAACTGGTGCAAGACCCTAAATATCAAAATGTATAAGATCAAAAGGTGTAGAAGAAAAAGAGTCACTATTATTAAAGGGCAATTTTACTTGTTTGCCAAAATGACAGGAAGTACAATCAAATTTTTGAAACTAAACTGAACCTAAATGACCTTGAGGAGCTAACAACTGAAGACGAGATAAGGATGAATGACCAAGACGAGCATGCCATAGATCAGGTGAGGGGGTGGCAGTGGTAGCAGCTGCAAAAACAATTTGTGAAGGAATCTTCAAGTCATGAACCTCAAGCATGCGACCAACCTTACGCCTTGTCCCAAGCACTTGACCCATCCGGGGATCCTGTACATCCACACCATGATTAGTAAATAGAAGATCTATGCCTAATTCACAAAGTTGACCAACATAAAGCAAATTGAGGGATAACTTTGGGATATGAAAGGTATCACTAAGTGATAAACCAGGAGAAGAGATTGTTCCTATATGACTAACAGGCATAGGAGTTCCATCAGCAGTGCAAATAATGATAGGGTGTTCTAAGGGTACCTTATCAGAAAATTGGGATTCATCAGGAGTCATATGGTTACAACATGCAGTATCAAAAAACCAAGGTTGTTTACCTGAGGTGACAGAAAGAGCAGTGAAAGTTTGGGATAAAACCTGTTGAACTACTACCTTAATATCAGCCGTAGTAAGTGAGGAAGACAAAGATGGACTTGTAGGAACCAATGGATTTGAAGGACATACAGTAGCTGCCTGAGGAAGAAGAGCTTTATTTTGCTCTTGCATAGATTTCTGCAGTTTGCGACAAACTGAGATGTCATGGCCTTTGGCGCGACATATCTCACAGCGAGTACCTTTGGAAGACTGAGAGGTGGGACGTCTAGAGTTTATTCGTGGAGGAGCAGTGAAAGCATTAACAGGAGGCTGTGGAGATGGTGTAGCCAAGACATGATCAGAAGATGACATGTGATAAGTAGGCTGACGGTTCTTCTCAGAAATGAGCTCCTCGACTGCAACACCAAGAGAAGGAGTAGGAGACCGACTCTGTAGAGAAGCCCTACACTACAACAAAATGTATTTTCAGTGACGAAAAAATTCGTCACTAAATGTCCAGTTTTTCGTCACTAAGAACCTTTAGTGATGAAATTAGACTTTTAGTGACGAAACTCTTTTTGTCACTGAAACCCCGTCACTAAAAGTCTTGGCGACGAAAAATTTCGTCACTAAAAGTCCGATTTGATTTTTTAAAAAAAAACTTTTAGCGACGAAAACATTTCGTTACTAAATGTTTTCCTAGCTAAAAACACTATTTAGTGGCGAAAATATTTAGTCACTAAAAACACTTTAGTTTATTGCATCATATTTAGTGATGAATAATTTCGTCACTAAAACTATGTTTGGGTACATATAGTGACGAAAAAATTCGTCATTAAAACTATTTTTAAGAAAATCCAGGCACATAGTGACGAAAAATTTCGTCACTAAAACCATTTTTTACAAAATTTTGCTACATTTAGCAACGAAATATTTTGTCACTAAAACAATTTTTTGTTGTTATATTTGTGACGAAAAAATTCGCCACTAAAACTTATTTTCTGTTTTTATGTTTTTTATGGCTTTGATATTAACCTGTTACTTGTTATTACACTATTAAAACCTCACATTTGAATAACACATTTATTTCAACAACACATTTAGAAAAAAAGATATACATTTCACAAATAAAAAATAAAACAAGAATCCAATTCAAACTCCTTCCATATAATAATTGTTTGCAATACATACAATAACTCAAGATGTTTTATAACTCAAGAAAATCCAGGCACATAGTGACGAAAATTTTCGTCACTAAAACCATTTTTTACAAAATTTTGCTACATTTAGCATCGAAATGTTTTGTCACTAAAACAATTTTTTGTTGCTATATTTGCGACGAAAAAATTTGCCGCTAAAACTTATTTTCTATTTTTATGTTTTTTATGGCTTTGATAGTAACCTGTTACTTGTTATTACATTATTAAAACCTCACATTTGAATAACACATTTATTTCAACAACACATTTAGAAAAAATATAGACATTCCACAAATAAAAAATGAAACAAGAATCCAATTCAAACTCCTTCCATATAATAATTGTTTGCAATACATACAATAACTCAAGATGTTTTATAACTCAAGAAAATCCAGGCACATAGCGACGAAAATTTTCGTCACTAAAACCATTTTTTACAAAATTTTGCTACATTTAGCAATGAAATATTTTGTCACTAAAACAATTTTTTGTTACTATATTTGTGACGAAAAAATTCGCTACTAAAACTTATTTTCTGTTTTTATGTTTTTTATGGCTTTGATATTAACCTGTTACTTGTTATTACATTATTAAAACCTCACATTTGAATAACACATTTATTTCAACAACACATTTAGAAAAAAAGATATACATTCCACAAATAAAAAATAAAACAAGAATCCAATTCAAACTCATTTCATATAATAATTGTTTGCAATACATACAATAACTTAAGATGTTTTATAACAATACAAAAAGGGTAGCATATTATAATTAGAACTAACAGAAGATGTCCTCATATGTCTTCAAGTAATGCCAAAAGTAAATCCCCTAAAAGTCACCAATAAGAAATCTGCACAAATATAAAAATAATACTACATTAAAATCGCAAAGTAAAGACATTAACTATGTTATAAGAAAATTGTTATGAACTCTACATATCATAATCCATATCATCACAACAATCCACCACAAAACCAATCAAAAACACCACAAGTATAGGGTTTTATAGGTATTTAAACAGAGTTTACTTACTATGATCAAGCTAAGTGTACAAGTCTAATTTGTTGGCTAAGCTTTGGTCTTTGACTTTCATAGATCTAAGCCTCTTTCTATTCCCCCACAGCAACCTAAACAATTACTAACCTTGTCATCACATTCAACCAAAAACCTTGTCACCAATACTAAAAAGAAAAAGCCCTCAAATTATGTCAGTAATGGGCATTCATCAAAAGCCTTTACAAACTATATACAAAGAAAATTCAATTGATGGGTCTCCTTTTCACCAAACCCATATAGCCAACAATACTAATAATATTAACAAAGTGCACAAAGAGATAAACTCCAAAAACAATTCATTTATGTCACCATGTCCATTCCTAAAGTATTAAGCATTAATTTGACTTACAAAAGGTTCCTATCTGAAAGGCATTTCCTGTAAAATGGAAAAAAAAAAAAAAAAAAAAGAAGAAGAAGAAGAAGAAAGCAGTCATTACAGCTCAAACATTAAAAAAATTTCAACATACATATTGCCCAAGCAAGATGGAATCAAGAAGAAGAAAGCAGTCAGTACAGTGTCATCATGATTCTCATCAATACTAATGTTAAATTCTAATTCCACAAAACCATTCACTTCAACTGCAATGTCATTCATATATCTTTATAGTCTATATCCTCATTCTATGCTAATCCCAAAAGATTTGAATTTAATCTTATGATAATTGATAACAAAGGACCCCACCTCCCAAAAAAAACAACCTTCATCAACCTGGTTTTAAGACAATGCCATCCTAATATTCCTTTCTCAGATTGAACACTCATTTTGTCATCAAAATGGATGATAGAAAAAACTAGCAATTAGGGAAAAAAAAATCTCATCTTTTGTGTTGCAAGAAATATGAATAGAGTAGCACAATGTATCTAAAACATAATCTAGAGAACAATCCCCCACTAAATCAAGTAAAATAACAATCAGAAGACACACTCCCATTGTGAAATTAGAGTATCATTACCTGAGCAATAATCGACACAAGAAAATTTAGAAGATGGGTAATCTCATTTTGAGTTCATACATTACACCTAATGTATAGGAACTTGTATACTACATATATCTAACATTGGTATCAATGTGGAAACCAAACCAAGAGAGTGAGGATCCAAAACTAGAATCATCCAAACAATAAGAACCATAGAAATCAAAAAGAATTACAACAATTGATAAGTACATATATAAGAAACTTTCTTCACAACCAAACTAAACAAAAATGCATATACCCATTATTGTATCAAACAAAAAAAATACCCAAAGGAACTAGAATCATTAAACAAAAATTAACAAAGAAATTAACTCAAAAGGAAAAGGAAAAAACAAAAATAAAAAATACCCAGGCTTAAGGGTGGGAGGTGAAGGGTCGCTGGCTGGGTGGAAGCGTCGCCATCGGCGAGCTGAAGCATCGCGATCTGTGAGCTGAAGCGTTGCTGATCGCGACGCTGAAGTGTCGCCATAGATCGGCGAGCTAAAGCGTCGCCATCAATCGGCGAGCTTTAGCGTTGCGGTCGGCGACGCTTCAGGTCATCGATAGCTCGCCAATCGCGACGCTGAAGCGTTGCCAGCGATCTGCAAGATGAAGCATCGCCGTTGAGCTCAATCGGCGACGGTTGAGCTTAATCGACGATGGTGGCTTCACAACAGTTTGGGTTTTGACCGAAATGGCTCTTGGTTTTTTTTTTTTTTTTGACCGAAATGGCTCTTGGGGTATTGAAATGTTTTGTGGTTTAGCTGGGTATTGAAATTAAGCTTTTAAGTTTTTAGCGACGAATTTCAGTTTTGTCACTAAAGACCAGGCTTTGTTAAGATTTTTAGAGACGAAATTCATATTTCGTCGCTAAATCATATTTTTAGTGACGAATTGTGATTTCGTCACTAAAAACATATAAGTACAAAACTATTATTATTTTTAGTGACGAATATTTTTCGTCACTAATTCTTCTTTATAGTAACGAAAGGATTTTCGTCACTAATACTATCCACAGCAATACCTACAGTGACGAAATATTTCGTCACTAAAAATTTCAATTTTTAGCGACGAAATATTTCGTCACTATAGATTAATTAAACTAGCACCAAAATTTCCCTCCGCTGGTGCCCATTTTTTAGATCACAAAGCGACGAAATTTATTTTTCGTCGCTAAATGTTATAATTTTTTTCATTATTAGTGACGAAATTCGTATTTCGTCACTAAAGCTGTATTTTTAGTGACGAAAAATATTTCCTCACTAATTTTCGTCACTAAAAATACATTTTATTGTAGTGCTAGTAGGCTCAAAATTCTCACATGAACCCATCATGAAGTGCATAAATTTACGGCGATCATGATATTTTACAAAGAGCTCTATGTCCTTAGAACACACAAGTGGAGGGTCTATAGCAAAGAGTTGTTCCCACATAGTAGAAGTCTGAGAATAATAATCAGAAATAGACTGACCTGTTTCTTGGTGCATTTGATAAAGCTTTGATTCAATGTGGAACTCTAGGCTTGAATCATTAGTGCAATTATAGCGATCGGCCAGAAATTTCCAAGCTGCCTCAGCAGTCTCAAGACGAGGAAGAAGATTATGAATGGAGGGAATAGAGGTAATGATAAACCAAGAGAAAATATTACTCTGAATACTCTCCCATTCCTCTAGGCGTTCTTCATAATCATCCATTGTAGCAGTGGTCTTTGAGGCATCTTCAACAGCTGTGGCTTTGGATGTAAGTTTTGGTATTGGCCTAGGAATTGAACCAGTCACATATCTCCACAGTTTACGATCCTTGAGAAAAACAGTCATATTCTAAGACCATGCATGATAGCTAGCAGGACCATCCAACATAATAGTGATAGGACGTATGATATCTTGTTCGTTTTGTGGAGCCATAATGAAGAAAATGACCAAAAAGTGAGATTTAGATACCTCAAATGCAGAAATGGAGCTCAAAATCGGGATCTATGCAAAAAACTGAGGAAGATAGGCCCTGTCGAAAAATTTTGATTTTGGTAAAAAAGTCAACGGCCAACAGTGGAGGTCAATGGTCAAAGTCAACGGCTAGCGTGTGCTGACATAGGCGGATGACTCAGACATTGACGTGTGCAAGATGACGTCAGCTTAGGGCTGACGTGGGCAAACGTGAACGGTCTCAGGTGCGTGGCGCGAGTAGAGGCGCGTGGAAGCTATCTAACCGGCGCGTGCAGCTCGTGTAACAAGTCTGGTGGCGCGTGAAGGTGCGTGAAGTGCGTGTTCGACAGTCAGAAGCTTCGGGAGGTGCGTGCGGGTGCGTGTGAGGTCTTTTCTGGCTATTCTTGGTTAGGTTTTGCTCGGGATTAGCTGTTCTATCACTCTATGTCTTTGCTTTGACAGTCGGATGAACAGAACGGTGAGATCTGAGAGTTGCAGGGACTGTAGACGTGACGGCAGTGACTCGCTTCTGACAGTGACTACTAGATGAAGGCGAAGGCAGCGGAAGAATGCCGGAGATGTCCACAGGAATTAGAAAGTCAGAGGAATGGCTTTGATACCATGTTAAGGATATAAAATGAGAGAGAAAGACTGAATAGTTTGTATATTCGATGTAAACAATAATGTACAATAGAAAGTCTTATATAGGCTAGGTATGTGTGCAGTACAAGTAATATGAGTAAACTACAAGTACAATATACTGGGTCAAGCCCAATAGGCTAATCTAGTCTAAGCTATACACTAACAGGATGATTACCTATAACTCTGCTCCATTTTTTTTAATTAAATACGAAATTGAAATAATTATTTAATTAGATCATCCAAACTTTGTTTAAATCTAGGAGAGTTTGCTGTATTTGTTTATACGATTTAACATTTCACGTATTTCCTGCATTTTTTGAAGCACTACCTATAAGTACTTATACGGCTGTGGTTGCGATTGTGATTGTGATTGCGATTGTGGTTTTTTTTTTTTTTTGTTAATTACAACCATAATTAACAAAAATAGAAAGAAGTTCTGTAACTTCTCAAGGTTTAGCAAAAGAGTACTTCAAGGATTATTGAGTTACCTATCAGCAGATTGGAATGAGTTTCAGCTAAGGCAATTGCAGGCATGTTAAAGATTGCTTGGCAATGCAGCCTTTGAGGCAAACCATTTGTGGTGCACACAAAAGGAAAACATCATAAAATCCTCTGCAATACCTGTCATCCAATTTTTTATATTTTAATTGTGAAAGACGCTGATGGAGAATCCATATCTTTTAATTGTGAAATGGGCAATGAGTATACAGGGCCACGATTGTTCTGTTCTATGTTGTCAAATAGTGAGATCATACTGCATATAAGCTATGAAGTTAGTTACACACGGTATAAAGACAAAAATCAAAGCAAAAATGCGTAACAAGAGCAGAGTTAAAAGGGAAATTACATGATTAGTACAACTACTATGCATATGCGCTTCAGTATTCGAACTAGGCATACAAAGACAAGCAGAGCCAATCTTTACAGTTAGAAGCCACCTGAGCATGCAATGATATCAATTTAATAAGTAGTCCAATCTGCTTTTGCAGCAATAACCAATCACCATCAGAGGTAACTTCTATGTATAATAACAATTGTGTAGCTATTTGTACGCAAGTGGGATACCTTTGTACCATGTACAATCCACTCCAGCTTCTATTAGAAAAGTCACAAATTGCAGAGCATCCATTAGAAAATAATGAGATCAATTAGAAAAGTATTTGTGTTTTGGTATAATATATATTTTTAAATATGTGGTTCTTTAAAGTTTATGTGCATGGCTGTGGGTTTTCATTCATTTATTTAAAAAAAAAAAAAAAAAAGAAAAACCTTATTTTGAGGGTTGGAAGACCCTCAAAAAAAGGTTATTGTTCTTTTATCCCTTATAAATTTTCCGAGGGTCATGTAGGCGGTTGAATCCTCAAGAGTTAGTTAAACCCTCAAAATAATATCTTTCGAGGGCTTTTAATACTTTTTTCAAGGGTTTTGACCCTCGAAAAAAATCAACTTTGTTGTAGTTTATCATTCACCTTGTTTGGATGTTTTATAAATTAAGTAAAGAAAATGGGAATAATTAGTCTTTTCATAATTTGCAGTTTTGTTAATATGATAAAGATAAATTTGGTAATTCATTTGGTTAGGTATTTCTATACTCTACTCTCCCTCCAAATCTCTCCAATTTTGGGAAATTAAAAATGAGGGGTTAGAAGTAGTTAGAACCCCTTTAAATCCCTCCCCCTTCCTCTTAAAACACATCAAAACAAAGTAATTTAACTTACTCTTCCTCCCTCTACTTTACTCCCCATCCATCCAAACAAGTTATTAGTATTTTACCAAGGGGATACCAACATTGGGATTTGGATATATACTTAGAGCATTTGCAGCAGTGGAGCTAAATAGCTATATAGTTATTTTAGCTCCACCAAAACATAAAAAATCACCTTGCAGTAGTGGAGGTATAGCTACTTTTTTTTAGCTCTGAGTTACAGTGCACATGTGTAGATACATGTGCACTGTAGCTCAGAGCTAAAAAAAAAAAAAAATTATTCCAACCGTCGATTAAAATAATCCAACTTGCTTCTTTTTCTTTTTTTTCTTTTTTTTTTCTTTTTTTCAGTCTCTTCGTTGCTTCTTTCTTTCTCTCATTCTCTCACAAAACAATTCTTGCTCTCATAAAATTGATAAAATTTAAATAGCAAATCTAAAATCAAAACAACAACAACAACAACAACAGATCAAGAACAGAAAAAAAAAGAAAAAGAACAATAATAAAAGATCAAGAAAAAAAAAATAGAAGCCGATCTGACAAATCTAAAATCATAAACAACAACTAATCAAGAACAAGGAAAAAAAAATAGAAGCCGATATGACCCCTGGTTGCATGCACTTCGCAATGAGGAGGAGGAGCAGCAGTGGTGGTGTGGTGGAGCAAAGGCGATTTCTCCTCTCTCCATGCGTGTCTGTGTGTGTTTGAAGATAATGACACCAAAAGGGAAGCAAGATTATGTGAGACATATCATAGAGAGAGCTAGAGAATCTATGGAATCAAGTAGAAAAAGAAAAAAAAAGAAAAAAGAGAGTAGAAATGAGAGAGCTGCAGAAAGAAAGAGTGAGGGAGGTTTTGGAGAAAGATGGAGGTTTTGGAGAAAGGGGAAAGTAAAGAAAAAAAAGAAGAAGGAGATGATGGAATCCTATGGGTATACGTGTGTGGTGGACAAAATGTAAGAGAAAAAAAAAAAAAAAAACGAAAAAGAAACGTATGGATGAAAGAAGGCGAAGAATAAGAAATGACAATTTAAAAATACTACCACAATATTTTCACAATAAATTTTAAGTAATTAACTAATATTGGTGAGTAAAAATATAATTTCAGTGGCAGATTCAAATTAGAACTAATAACAACTTTTCATATAAGATTTTGTTATGATTCTTGTGAAAGTATTGCAAAAAATATTGTGGATGTAACACTTTTTGTTGAAAAATATAATTGTTGAGAATGAATAGAGGAAGAAAAAATAAAGATTATTGTGGCGGCGGCGGCAGCGGCAGCGGCGGCGGCAGCGGTAGTGGCGGTGGTAGCGATTGCGGTGGCGATGGAAGAGTTAGTGGTGGCGGCGGTAGTGGCAGCAATAGCGGTTGCGGCTGGTTGCGATTGTTATTTATTATAGTGGATATATTATTTTATTGTATTGGATATATTATTTTATTGTAGTAGATATATTATTTTATTGTGATGTTTATATTATATTTATTGTGTTGAAAGCTAAAATAGATCCACTGCTGCAACATGTTTTGTAAAATGAGTAGGTAAAATAGATAAAATAATTTTTTGTGGAGCTAAAAAACTATATTTTTAGCTTCATTGCTGTGGATGCTCTTAGTAACTCTCTGTTGCATTAATGCTTGTCTATTTTGTTAATCAATCTCATAGAGAAAAATTGAAGTCATGGTAGGGTCATCACCTCTTCTAGTTTTAGCTTTTTGTGCTTCTGAAGGTGTGACTCTCTCTCTCTCTCTCTCTCTCTCTCTCTCTCTCTAACACAGTTCCTTTCCTTTCATATTATTTGTTCTTGGCTGCATTGTTCCTTGTTGTCTTTGGATTTATTACACATAATTTCTTTTTTCTTTTTTTTCTCTATTTTAATCATTTGCAGTGGAAACTAGGGAATTTAAACATTAGATACCTCTATTGGAAAAATCAAAATATGTCAATTAAGCTACAAGGATATTGAGGAATATATTAGACATATTAAAGTTTGCTTTTCTTATTTTCTTAGTTATAACTAATAAACATGACAGAATACTGAAAACTGTGTTTGGTTCATAATTGTTGAGTGCAAACTTTTAAGAATAAGGTTTAGAATTGGAAGGGCTTTTAGAATTTGATCTCGCTGCTATAGCTTGCAAATCTAAGAGCTGCTGGGAAGGCTGGCACAATATTGGCACCTAGCAACTTGTTTCTCATTGGATGAAATTTTTTTAATCAAACTGTTAAATTAAATGAATAAATTTATCTTCTTCTAATAGTTTAAACTTTTGGAGAAATTGGTAATATAAAATCAACAAAAACTTGAATTTGCGTGTGTTCTCCTCCACACACATGTCTGGATGAAATTGATAATAGGCTTACTAGGCCCATACTTATGTTGTACAAACCAACCAATCAAGATTCTGAAAAGTAAAATAGATATTACAGTTCTGTTATTATCTTATCATTTCAATGGCTAATTACCATTACATTTGCGGTGTAAGTGGGCCAGTGGATCATTGGGGTCAGCCTGCTATCACATTTTTGGTGGTGGTAAAAGGCAATTGGTAAATTACCAAATACCTAAATAGTGGGGCTTGGATGCCTTATAAATTTGGGTATAGAGTTACATATTGTTGGAGGCGTTTTTTTTTTAAGCAAAGACCCAGGAAACAATGCTCACTTCCACGGCCCAATATCCAAAAAAATAAAAACCACATCCTGTTAAAATTAATTGTAGAGATTTTACTAAACAAAAAACCAAAATTTCAGCCCAAAAAATCCTTCGTAAAAGAACTCCCACAAATCATTTAAGGGCTAGTGCCCATATTAAAGCCTCGTTTGGATACAGCTTAAGCTGCGTTTTCACGTTCACGTTTCAGTTTTTTTTTTTTTTTGCTCTGCCGCGTTTCATATCTGAGGAGACAAAACACTGTTCACGCACAGTGCGCGCACTGTTCACGTACTTTTTTAACAATTTTTTGTTAAAAATGGGTCCCGCAGTACTATTCACACATTACAAAATTATTTTGCTACAGTGTTTTCAGTTTCAGTTTTTAGTTTCAGCAAAAATAAGCTCTATCTAAACGGACCCTAATGGTCAAAATAAGCTCCTAGATTTAGGTGACGTTTGGATAGGAAAGTTGCGTGTCTGCGTTTTCTATTCCACGCTTCCTTCCTTTTTTTTTTTTAGCATGCATGAACAGTGTGGTTACTGTTCATGCACTGTTTAGGAGACAAATTATACTATTTATAAACAGTAACCGCGCATAAATTCACTGTACAGAAGATAAATTGTACTGTTTATGCACTGTTTATTAATGTTCACACAATATTCATGCGACCCACAGTTACTTTATTCAGAAAAAAAATATTAAAAATGAGTCCCACAACACTATTTACACATTTAAAAATTATTTTACTATAATGTTTTCAATTTTTAGTTTTTAACTTTTAGCAATAAGTTCTATCTAAACATACCCATAATCTCACTAAGATCCATTTCTCTCTATCCCTCACAGATTAGTTTCTCTCACGCAAGTTGCTTCTCCTCAATCAAACATTGCACCGGCTGGTCCAGCCACCCTGTGCTTGATTATCATGTACAACCGAATTGAATTATCAATTATGTAGTTTTTTAAACAACGGTCAACTTCTGTCCCTATTGGCATTTTATGAATGCGTGTACAGTGTGCGCACAGTACGTGCACTGTGCGTATACTGTGCATGTACTTT
Source organism: Castanopsis chinensis (assembly GCA_032878915.1). Taxonomy (NCBI): domain Eukaryota; kingdom Viridiplantae; phylum Streptophyta; class Magnoliopsida; order Fagales; family Fagaceae; genus Castanopsis; species Castanopsis chinensis. Next base: position 11,629,421 of record JAVQMG010000105.1, read on the forward strand.
TTTAACAATTTTTTTTAAAAAAAATGGGTCCCACATTACTATTCACACATTTAAAAATTATTTTGCTATATTGTTTTCAGTTTTCAGTCATAAGCTCTATCCAAACGGATCCTATATAGTCAGGGGCGTAGCCAAGAATTTTTACATGGAGGGGCCGATTCGAAGTATTGATATAAAAAACATAAATCACAAATCTATTGAATATGAAATTTCAATTTTGATATATCTTAAACATTAATGAACATACAAAAACTGTCTAATTCACTATAGACATATATAAAAATATCCACACAAAAAAAAAAACACTTCACATCAAAATCATGTCTGACCTTCTTGTTGTATCATTGTTGTATGGATAGTCTATATTTTTAGGTTGATATGGACCTTCTTTGAGATAAGCTCGTCGGATTTCATCTTATTGGTTGATAGGAAATTTACATATTTGTTTACGTGATTCTGGATCACGATCTATCTCTTCAGATTGAATTCATGAACATTTGGAGGGGTGGTCATCAGGCATTGAAGTATCAACATTTGTTTCTACAGCCACAGGTGTCCTAATTTCTGAATTGTTAACATCTTTTTTCTTAAAGAATGTATCAATTATTTTTTGTTTGCTCATAATTCTTTTAACTTTAAGAATATGACTCAAAAATTAACTTGAAAAGAACTTTAAAAAATAAAATTTTAATTATAAATTTTTACTTAGTTATATGGATGTTATTCGTACTCAAAGAAAAAACAAAATTTCCACTATAATTTAAACAATCAACACATTTTTAATACAACTATAATTAATAATAACCCCTCAAACAAAAAAAAAAAAAAAAAAAAAAATTAAACACACAAGTATTGTTACACAACATAAACCAAACAATTTAACAACATTCACAGCCACATCACATGATATCTAATTAATTAAAAATAGGTAATGAATCAAAATAATTTTACCTTAGAAACTTTGTCTTCACAAAGTGTGAAGATCAAGATGGTTGTGGGCTGTGTGGCAAGGCCTACTGCCTACAACTTTAGATCTTCCCATTGTCATCCTAAATTATCACTTGCACATAGCCTAGCTCAGCCAGGATTAAGAAGTGATTCTGACATCTTCCACCCCTAACAAAAAAGGAAAAAGCCAAAATGTATATTAGAAAGAATCATAACCCATAATCAGTGAATCATCATAACTACATTTGGGTTGTTGAATGAAACGTGAGTCTAAATACAAAAATAAAAAAAATAAACCATTTAATTCCTTCAAGACTGTCTTCAATAATGTATTTCTCTAAAAATCTATGAAAATATAAAGAGCATGTGAATATTTAAGTGTAGATAGTTGAGAAAATCAAAAAAAGAAACTAAAAATAGATGAATGTTTAATGCTTAAGAAAGAGAAGAAAACTCACCAGGCAGTCACCAAGTTCCAAATCTTGAAATTTGACAATGAAATATGTTGGGTGATTTGTTTTAGAAAGCAAGAAGAAAGAAAAAATTGGTCAGGATTTTTTTTTTCTTTTTTTTTTTTTTTTTTTTTTTCTGGACTATGAGAACAAGGGACTGATGGTGCAGAGTTTTAGGGGCTGGTATTCTGGTAGGCAGCAAAGTGGGAAGCGTATCAAAGAAGACAAAAAAAAAAAAAAGAATAAGAAGTCAAGGGAATGGGATTCGGTGGTTGGGTTTTGAGATTGAGAGAAAATTGTAGTTTTGTTTTTATTATTTGGACTTGACTATTTAATTGGAGGTGGGCCAATCTTTTGTTTTCCTTGGAGTATGTTAGTCCTAAAACTGAAGCTGGGCTGAGAGGGTGAGAATAGTGAAGATATTTTGGGTATGGGGGGCCGGATGTCATATATTGGGGGGCCCAATGCTTTTTTATGCATAGGCTAATGGATATTTTTTTTTTTTTGCAGGGACCACGGCCCCCCAGGCCACTACGTGGCTCCGCCTTAATATAGTATTTGCCAAAGGGATGAACATGCGGAGTTGTATACTTGTGGAAATGTATTTAGTCAGAGTATATGGTCTAGTGTGGTGGCTTTGGTCTAGTGTGGCGGCTTTGCTGCTTTGCATATCAAGGAGAAGCTCTTATCTCTCTCTCTCTCATTGCACTACTATTTTGTTAATGAATCCCATAGAGAAAAATTGAAGTCATGGCAGGACCATCACCTCTTCTAGTTTATGCTTTTTTTGCTGCTTGCATCTTTGGCCAACTGTTTGAGTTAGCTCAAGCTCAAAATCAAACAGCTGCTACAGATCCTGCTGAAGGTCTCTCTCTCTCTCTCTCTCTCTCTCTCTCTCTCTCTCTCTCTCTCTCTCTCTCTCAGAGTTTATTACATATTATAGTTCTTGGCTAATTAGAGTTTTTTTGTCTTCTACATAAGTTACCTATGAGCAGCAATATAAAACTTTTTGTTTATTTTGTTTAGAACCCTATAAATTAGATTTGTTTAACCTAATTAATTAGCAAAGCAGTTACTTAGGTTAATTATTCAGATTTAGGTTAAACTCATGTAATCATATTACTTACTGCGAAAAGGTAAAGAAGATAGCAATATAATGACTTAGGAAAACTAATGAAACTAACTGTTTTAATGTAAAAAATTTGGAGAAGATTTAACCTAGTTATCCTTAAGGTAAATAAATTTACTATGATAGAATGGAAGTTTACAATAGATTTTCTCTCTAAAATCTAAAGTTACCTCTTGTAAAACTTACTCACACGACCTCGTGCATCTCCGACACCACGGATTCTTCTATCTTGAATATGCTGAACATAAACAATCACGTTTGTGACTTTGAGATCTCATTCAAATGTTTTAGATCACCATCAGTAGTAGATCTTTATGTAGCAACTTGTTTCCACCAGTTCTTGATTGTAGATCTCGTTGCGGTAGATCTTGTTCCGGTAGATGCTTATGGAGTTTGAAGTTTACTAAAACCTCACAGATCTCACAAGAGTAATTTACAAGACTTCCAAGAGTTTGTCAAATGTATTCAGGGTTTTCCTTTTATACCTAGTAGCGTTGAATTGAAATCCGAAATGTTTTTTGGGGCTTTGGGCTTGATTTAAAATCTGTAGAACACGACTTTCAATCGGTCGAACTTATCTCTTTATTGTTCGAAACTATCTTTTGATTGGTTGAGCTTTATAGTAGCTTGCTTCTTCTTTCTGCGGTTTGACAGTTCTTGAACCTTGACTTGAACAATCTTGAATAATGTCTAACACCTAATCTAGACATGTTTTTGTTCTCGGTTTGCTAACATACATAAATTTAAAAAGCTAAACATTTAATCCTAAATATTTAGAACCTAACACTTTTCTTTTTTTGTATTTTGGGTCATATTCCAATAAATAAACAATGAACATCGAAAACTAGCTTTAAAACTGTTTTTGTTTATAATTGCTGAAGTACAAACTTGAAGTAATAAAAGGCTAGCTTTTAGAATTTGATCATGCTATAGCTTGCATATCTAGCTAAGAGCTGAAATAATAAGCCCCATACTCATATGTCATACAAACCAACGAATCATGCTGATAAGTGCAAATTAGATATTGTACTTTTGATATTATCATCATTTCAATGGTTAGCTTAGCTTTACAATTGTGCTGGCAACTTGTGGTGTCAGCCATTACATTATTTGGTGGTGGTAAGTACTAAATACTAAATACTAAATAGTGGGGCTTTGGTGCATCATACATTAATAATTACATATTTAACTAATAATCAGATAGCTATGAGCAATGCTGTGTGTGTGTGTGTGTGTATATATATATATATAGCTTTACAATTGTGCTGGCAACTTGTGGACCATTACATTATTTGGTGGTGGTAAGTACTAAATACTAAATACTAAATAGTAGGGCTTTGGTGCATCATACATTAATAATTACATATTTAACTAATAATCAGATAGCTATGAGCAATGCTGTGTGTGTGTGTGTGTATATATATATATATATATATATATAGCTTTACAATTGTGCTGGCAACTTGTGGTGTCGGCCATTACATTATTTGGTGGTGGTAAGTACTAAATACTAAATACTAAATAGTGGGGCTTTGGTGCATCATACATTAATAATTACATATTTAACTAATAATCAGATAGCTATGAGCAATGCTCTGTGTGTGTGTGTGTATATATATATATATATATATATATATATATATTCAAAAGTTACCACCCTAGTAAATTTAAAAAAAAAAAAGTTGTGAAAGATTTTTTTATTTTTTATTTATTTATTATCACCAGACTGGTTAAATACCTATCACTTGTTCGTTAATCCATATATGTATATATAGAGTTTGCAGTTAATTCCTCAAAAAAAAAAAAAAAAAAATCTGTATGTAATTATGTTTGTATCTTTTTCTCTTTGCAACAAGTGTAGGAGGGAGGGTTTGAATAAGGTTCTATTGAACTATAGATTGTCCTAAAAGTTAAGGCCCTGTTTGGTACACCAACTCAAACACATGTTTTCAGTTTTTAAAAAATATTACACGTATTTCTACACACTTTTCACTCACGCGTATTTTCACACATATTTTCAAACACGTATTTTTAGTTTTTAAGTGCATGTACCAAACACCCCTTAAGTTATTAGAAAATAGTGAAATTTCAATAAAAAAAAGAAAAAGAAAATAATGAATTTAATTATTTAACTATAATTCTAAAAGATTATTTACATCTCAACTTTCTTATTATTATTTTATTCATTCTCAATAAATGATACATGGATTTTACTCATTGTTTCATTTACAAAAAAAAAATTCATTCACTGAGTGATACTTTTTTTTTTATCCTTAAAATAAAAAAAAAAAAATTGGTGGATTTAATAGTTTTGGACAATTTGGATATTTTTTAATCAAGTGGGATTTATTTTATGGTTCAATCTGTGATGGGTATCAATGATTTGAAAGTTCTTTTTTACAAACACAACATTTTTCTCTGTTTTGGATGGGCTCAAAATAAAAATAAGCTATTTATTTTTTTAATATAATAATTTTATAAAATTTTTGCTCTTTTTTTTTCTAAATAAAATTATACTTTTAAACAGCGGCAATTTGGAGGGTGTATATCAGATCGATCACAATGATGTTTAATTGTGAATATGATTGCAGTGATAGCATTGAATACAATATTTCAGAAATGGAGTATCTCAGCAAATTCAAGTCAATGGAATATAAGTGGGGAACCATGCAGTGGAGCAGCCATCGACTCCACATATATTGATGATGAAAACCTCAACCCCAAGATCAAATGCGACTGTTCGTTTAATAATAGCACTGCTTGCCACATTACCCAATTGTACGTGTCTATCTTTTATATCCTCTTGTTTTGTTTTGTTTTTTTTTTTTTTTAATGCTATTTTTGCTTAGAATAACTTAAATATGGCTTAATTGTCCCTTAAAAAATATAGCTGTATTGAGTTTAATTATCCCTAAAAATATAATTTTATTTGTATTTCATTACTCAATGCAACCATGTGTTTTGAATTTAATCGGAGAACCTAATGTGAAATTAACTGTATCCATTTTCTCTTTTTGAGAAACAAACATACACACACACATAAGGGAGAGAAAATGAGGTTTTAACACAAATGCATACCATAAACTCTACTAAAAAGTAAAAAATCATGGTAACTTTTAAAGAAGTGAGACACGTTTTATTACACACAACACACTCTCAAGCAATGAGAACTGTATCTAAGTTTTGCACTTACAATTTATATGCATTACCCAAGGATTAAATTATGTGTCTCTCTTTTGAATTTTTTTTTTTGACTAAATTACATTTTAAACCCTACACTTTAAAAAGTTACAACCTAAACCTTATAATTCCAAAATTAACAAATTAAAGCCTAAAGTTTCAAATTAAACCTGAAATTGTGGAGAGCTTGAGAGATCAACTCCTTGCCTTGTTTGTAAGCACTTTGTTTGATTGGTCTCGGACTTGAGGACTCACATCTAGGAATTCCCATAATGTTTATAACTCTCTTCTTTCTTGTACATAGTAGTTAGTTTTCTTTGTACTTTTTTGGCTACTTCATGTCTTTTCAGCATTTTTTTTTGAGTGAAATAGTCCCTTTTTTTTCCCAATTAAATTAGTTATTAAAAAAAAAACCTTAAACTTTACGCCATTGGAGTATACAAGCACTAGTTGAGATGCAATTTAGCACAAAATATAGAACAAAATCCTTACAAAGGATAATCAGCTTGGGCCTTAACATTATATGTATTATTTTTGCAAAGTGTAAGTTAAGGGGACTCGACCCTTAGATCAAATCCCATAAGAAAAAAATGGAATGCCACTAGGCTATATGGCCATTAATTGGCAACTCATCATTATATGTAAACATTGCTCTTGTAGAAAACAAGTGCATGATATTAATTACTAATATTCTTGAGTAGTCATTTAATGTAAGCTTACAATTTTTGCAATTCACAAGTTAATTTCATATACGAAATCATTTCATATAAATTTTTTTTTTTGAATTTAAAATTAAAAATCTTTGAAAAATTCTACAAGATATTTTGAGTTGTTGATGGCCTACAAAAATATTTTGAGCATCTTCAGTATATGAATCTTTCTTTTCATGGTTGAATTGTTGATGGCCTTGGTTTTTTTTTGTTTTTTTGTTTTTTTGTTTTTTTGTTCAGGAAGGTTTCTGACTTGGATGTTGTTGGTGTAATTCCAGAAGAACTATGGAGTTTGACTTTCCTCTTCAATCTGTATGATTTCTCCTTTATATGTTTATTTACTTGTGTTTTACATCAATATAGATTACCTTCTTTTTCATGTAAGCTAGGGTTGAACTTAAACTTTGAAACTGTAGTTCATTAGTCAACCAATTGAAATTCATACTAGATGTTATATGCTAGTTTTCCAGGATGGCTCATTTTCTTGTAGTCTGCTAAATGTGCTAAGTTTTCAACATTTCTTTCAGGAATTTGTCCCAAAATTACTTGACAGGTAGCCTGTCTGCGTCGATTGGCAATTTAACTAGCATGCAATACCTGTAAGCCCATCCGAATTGTGATTTGAAATTCATAAAACTTGGAACTTGGTGTACATCTTATTTTAGTTAATCTTACCCTTTATTTTTTTGCTCTGATGTTTAATAAATTAGGACTTTAGCCTTTAATGCATTATCAGGTACGCTTCCGAAGGAACTTGGAAATCTTACGAATTTAATATCATTGTAAGTTTCCCTCATTCAAAATTTGTAAGTCATCCATATGGCATTTTGGTGGCCTTGTTTTTCCCAGATACTGTGGCCTTCCACTACTACCATTTCTTTGTATTAATATATTGGAATAAGTGTTTCTCAAAAAGAGGAATTTAGTACTCAGCCAGATGCAAGTCTATTCCTTTGTTCTCTACATTTCTTATACCTTTTTAAAATATATATATATATATATATATATTTATCCTGGAACTCTGCATTTCATATTCTTGCTGCAAAATAGAATCAAATCATTGGTTTACATTTTACTTATTGTTTTACGTGTTAATTTCGTAGGTCTCTTTCAACAAACAAATTCTCTGGTTCTCTGCCATCTGAGCTTGGGAATTTAGTGAAATTAATAGAGTTGTAAGTCCTACAACAACCTAACCCTCCTATTCATTGTATTTGTAGCTAGTTCTTGCTATTCATAGGATTGTAACACCACATCTTGAACTATCATAGTATCACTGTAATTCCGTTGGACTACACCCTTTGATTGTCATCAGCAGGGTGGTTACTGTTAGCTTTGTCGTTTGGCCATCAGACTAGGCTAATCAAGTCTTTAATACCATCTTACATGGCATAAAAAGAAGTGTTAGTGAATGGTTAGACCCTTAACTACCTGGAATCCACAAGCTAGGGATGTGGAATTTATTTAAAAAAACAAAAGAATAGACTGATATTTTTTTCATAACTTACTTTTCTAATTTACATTTTGCATTTGGGGACTGATTTAAAGGCCTTATAGAATTTAATTGTTAAGATAAAATATTCTCAAAAAAGATTCTAACTAGTATTCAAATTTTCTTTTTAACCTTTGGTTTTTAAATTCATTAACTGCTTTAGTTGAGTTGTGAAATATGAGATATTAGGATTGAAAGAGATAAAAAGAAAGGAAAAAATTGGAAAGAGAAAGAAATTTGAGAAAAAGGTTTAGGCTACACTAATAACCCTTCACCTGCTAATACAAAAAGAAACTCCAACACTCCCCCTCAAGTTAGAGCATATAGATCAAACATGCCTAGCTAGAAAGACAATCATTGAAAAGTGGCATGAGGTAATGGTTTTGTGAGGATATAACCAAATAGATAATCAAAAGGAACAAATGAAGAGAATCTATTTCTTCGCCAACAAATGTTGAATGAAGTGATAATCAATCTCAATATGTTTGGTATGCTCATAGAACACCAAATTGTTAGCAATAAAGATAGTAGCCTGATTGTCACAACACATATGAATAGGAGTCGAAACATTGATATCTCTTATGCGTATCTGCTATGCATATGCATAGGAGACATTGAACCCATAACATCTCAGAAGTAGTATGAGCCATAGCTTGATATCAACTTTAGCACTAGAAATGGAAATAACATTTTGATTCTTACTGTGCCAAGTAACAAGATTACTGCCAACAATGGTACAACAGCTATAGGTGAACTGTCTATCAAAACGACTACTAGCTTAGTTAGCATCACTAAATACTGTCACAGATAGAGAAGTAAGGGTTTGTGCTACAATCCTCATCCTAGAGCACTCTTTAGATAACTCAAGGGCTTGTGCTTCATAGTGAGATTGATGAGGAGCATGCATATACTGTCTAAGCACATCAATTGTATAAGTAATATCAAGATGAGAAATGGTGAGGTAATTCAACTTCCCAATACATTGTTTGTGTCGTGACATTAGGATAGATATCACCTTGTTCACCATCAAGTTTAACAGTAGAGTCCATAGGATTATCAATAGGTTAAGCACCTAAGAGACCAGTCTCAAGCAGAAGATCAAACATAAATTTTCTCTGAGACAAAATAATGCCTTGAAAATAATGAGCAACTTCAATCTTGAGAAAATGAGGGAGAGCAACAATGACCTTGGTATGAAACTGTTTGCCCAAATAACTTTTTTAAATCAGCAATACCTATGGAGTCACTGCTGATGATATTAATATCATCCAGATACACAATCAAGACAATAATTCTAGTGGTGGAGCGACGGACTAGCAAAACGATCAGAAGTAGAGCTTCAGAATCCATAACCTACTACAACTGCACTAAGCTGATCATTCCATGCATGAGAAGGTTGCTTTAGGCCATACAAGGCCTTTAGCAAGTGACATACAAGGTGATCACTACTAGCAACAATATATCCAGGGGATGATTTATATACACTTCTTCATAAAGTTCTCCTTGAAGGAAGGCATTCTTTATATCAAGTTGATATAGAGGCCAGGAAAAACTAATTTCAACAGATAGTAGGATTTGAACAAAATTGAGACATGCCAAAGGTGAGGAGGTTCCAGATTATCAACACCATATGTTTGTGTACGCTCTTTTGCTACCAATCATGCCATAAGGTGCTCAACATAACCATCATGGAGGTACTTAATGGCAAGGTTTTTCTGATTCAAAAAAAGATTGGGGTAGGTATTTATCAGTGAAGGAGTTAGGGGTGAAAAGGAGTTGGGGATTTGTGATTATACTGGAAGGCTAAGATTATGGGGCTGGATGAGTCAGGTTATTTTTGGTGTGGTGCAAGCACTGGTGCCTCTGCAAGTTGAGTTTCCACCAGCTAACCATGACAATCTCAATCAGGCATTGCAGCAACACCTAGGCCGATATTAGGATACACGTTCATATAAGGATACCTTTATATTTAGAAATGTTAGAGTGGAGATCATGCAAACTGAAAAGGAAATATCTGTCAAGTGCGTGATATGGGGATAAAGGTACAAAGAAATATTTTTCAAGAACAAGATATGGGGGTCAATGAATTTTTTGAAATTCAACTTAAGCTCAATTTGGCTTGTAGGCCTAGTGGTGAACGGGAAGTGAAATAGACCGGAGCTATGGATGACAACCCACAAGACAAGAGGCCTCCTACTTGAAGGGAAAACCCCAACCCACGGGCTTGGATCAACTAACGGTCAATATTCAATATGAACATGCATAAGAACATGAACATGCATTCTAACATATGGTGTTATGGTGTTGCGATGAGGCAAGTGAAAACATGACAAATATGATCATTCGCATGCACATGAGATATAGGATGTGATACATGATGGGATGGAATGAGATGTGTGATGATATGAAATGAAATGTATGATGACATAGGATGAGATGTATGATGATATGGAATGTGATACACGATGTGATGAGATGAGATATATGATCAAATTAAATGGAAATGAATGCATGATGTATGATAGTGTGTGTGTGGATGCTTGTACTTGATAGGCCATTAAGGGATTCCTTGCTAGAAGAGGAGGCAACAAGATCAGGTATGTGTAAAATTAGAGAAAAGTGCCCTTCTAAAAGAAATAAGTTGGAGGCAAAATTGAGAGCTCTTTTGTTGAAAGAAGGGGGGCAATAAAAATGCAAGTACTTTTGACGGGTGAGCAGACAACTCTTGACCTGAAATAGCATTTTCTGAGAACTTTGTTTGATTGGTTGTTGGCAGTAGGATGTCTTTCTTGCTCCAACTTTTTAGAGTTTCTTGATCACTGTACTTTTAGTGCTTAATTGTGATGTACATCTAGTATAAATTTTGCGTACTTAGTGTTTCCTTTTCTATTTAAAGTTACTACTTACAAAAAAGCAATGTTAATATATCACTATCTTTTTTCTAAAAAATAGTCCTAATATATATACTAAAAAAAAAAATTCTAAGATATTACAACGAGCTAAGGTTAGGATATGAAATATCAGTGTTTTTTTTTTTGAGAGTATCGAATATTAATTAATTATGTAAATTGTTTACCTTGACAGTAACTTTGATAGTTCTGGAGTTAGTGGCGAGCTCCCTTCAACATTTGCTAAATTACAGAACCTCCAGATAGTGTAAGAACTAGATGCCTACTACTTTTTTCAATTGAAAACTTTCCAAAAAAATTCCATAAAGATAAATATAAAAACATGAATTGTGATGGCATAGTCTGTGGAAATAATTCTTTTGTTCTCAGGTGGGCATCAGACACTAATCTTACAGGCAGGATACCGGACTTCATAGGGACTTGGTCAAATCTTACGAGCTTGTAAGATGATAAGGAAGCCTTAATCTCTTTAGTTTCTTCTAAATCATTTTTGATGAAGCTCAGTTTCGTTACTGTACATTTATCATTTAGAAAATTTTAGCATTTAGTACTAATTTTAAATAAAAGAAACAAGAACAAGATAACAGAAGGACCAAAGAAGAAAAGAAATTAATGTGTTTTAAAATAGACATCCACAATTCTTAAAGCTAAACAACTACATCTCACATTCACTTGATTTGATAATATATCACAATGGAACCTCTTTATAAAATGGAACTTACACAAAGTGAACCATAATTCAATTACAGATTTTGAATTTATGGGATTTGATTAACTCAGCTTTGCCAGCACATGCTAACTAACAAAATTGTTAGCATTTTGGTGTTAAATTGCAAAAAAAAAAAAAAAAAATATCCAAGCAACAGTTTACTTGCATATTCTACAGGAAAATAAATGCGTTTGTGCACAATTTATGATCAACTACTCTTATACAATTTTGTAGAGCGCTTGAAGGAAACTCTTTCCAAGGTCCAATTCCCTCAACTTTTTCCAGTTTGACTTCCCTGGTAGACTTGTGAGTAATTTTATGAGATTATTTAGTGCACTCGGTATAATATGCATTCCTCTCATACAAGGGTAACTTTATTTATGAGTTGAGTATATATAACCCACATTTATATGAGATGGAGGTGTAGTGTACTGGTATATGGAATTAATTTATTGTTCATCTCTTAGTCATTTTTGTTTGTATTATGCAGATTCCTTAAGCTAACAATCTAAATATCTAATGTGTGATGTCATTGTAGGAGAATCAGTGGATTGTCTAATGGAAGCCCTTCGTTGGCATTTATTAAGGATATGAAGTCTATAAGTTTCTTGTACTACAACACTAGAGCAGCTATATTTCTTTGTTTCTCTTCCAGATAATGGTATAACAAATTAGTTACATGTTTTGCAGAAGGCTGAGGAATAATGACATTTCCGATTCAATTCCCTCAAATATAGGAGAATACCAACGACTTTCATTTTTGTAAGTAATACCCATTGATTGTGACTTTATAGATAAATTTGGAGCTGGAAATTTATCAAGTTGAATTTGAATCAAATACAGAGCAATGGAATTGGGGGCCTCTCTGTTATTTATGAGGTTGGACAACCCCAACCTGGTGAAAGAAATTCATGAGGTTCCTCCACTAAAATCTAACTGTTGATCACATAAAGTGATAAAATTGTTAGGTTATTCCCTGATGCTTGCAAAAAGAACTCATTATTTATAATTGAATGAGGGATCCAAATTCTCTCTGTTTTCTTTGATCTCTTTTTTCAATTTTTTCTTGTTCCTAATTTCTTGTAGGAATGATATATCTCGTTTAAATATTGCCTGCTCTTGTTGCATTAGTATTGTGGTTGTTCATTACTTCTTGTAGATAACGAGTTTTTTATATATCTAGAACCATGGGATGATAACTTTCTGCGGAAATTACAGGTTCCTCATATGTGATTTGGTGCTATTTCACTTTGGCTGAAATGCATAAACACCCCTTGGGGTTTGGATCAATTGCAAATTGACCCCCTGGGATTTCAAATTTTCCTTGTAACTCCCTAAGATGTTCATATTTGTGAAATTGACCCCTGAGATTAACTTTTGTTTGATCTCAATGATGGAAAAGAATTAAGCAACCATAAATGATACGTAACAACTGATTTGAACCAAATGAATCACGAATAACAACATATATATAAGAAATTTGTTATTTTTTTTTTTTCACATTTGGTAAGCATTTTTTTCCCTTTTTGCTCCAAATGAAAGACAAATAACAATAAAATAAAAGAAATTTGCAATTTTTCTCAAATTCGGCAAAGCACATGATTCTCAAATGATGCAACTTATTGATTCTTTTCCATCACTAAGAGCAAACAAAATTTAGTCTTAGGTGTCAATTTCATGAATGTGAAAATTTCATGTAGTTATAAGCAAGAATTGAAAGCCCAAGAGTCAGTTTGCGTCTGACCCAAACCCTTGGGATTGTTTATGTATTTTGACCTTTTACTTTGAATATTTATGATTTAAAAATGTAACACTTTTTTGAATAGCTATCATGCAAGGTATAGTTTCCCCATTACTTTTTATCAATCCATCTAATAGTTCTATTTTGTGGTTTTAGGGATTTGAGTTTCAACAATATTAGAGGACAAATTCCATTATCGCTTTTCAATTTGAGTTTTCTCCATTACTTGTAAGTTGTAATAGACCTCATTTGCTTAATTGCAAATTGTTCAGCACAACATACTCAATACATCAAAGAATGTACCATTGCCTTTCATTGTCAGGTTTCTTGGAAATAATGAGTTAAGTGGCACTTTGCCTGCACAAAAAATCCCCTCTCTTCACACTATGTAAGTACATGATACATTATTTTCATTTAACAACATTATGGTGCACTTAATGAAGTTGTGTAAAAATTGGCATCTTTTTCCTCTCGTTTTACCCTGTCTTTGGATAGACATTAATTGTGTTGCTGAAAGGAGATAAATATAAGATGGTTCTCAACCATCTCTCTCCTTTGGAAGAAAAATCCAGAAAGAAATTAGAGATATGGAAATATGGTGTTTGGGTTCTTTTTGTGCCCATGACGCGCGTCACATTTTGATAAGTTAGTAGCTAGGCTCGGATTCTTTGGGTAGTCAAGTACGGTAGTCATGTCAATGGATTGCCCATTGGCTGCTATCGTTGCATTTTCTCCTAGGCAAAAAATATAATATAACAAGCAGTGGAAATATCGAATTAATGAGAAGAAAATACTTTTCTCATTTGTAGGTAATTTAAACCATAGTTGTTGAAATTCTATGATAAACGATACATATCACGTACAAAAAAGTTCCGTATCGTAAGATCGTATTGAAAGTGTTCATGAATTTTACGACGCATAGGTGTGTATTATATTGTATGAATCATATGCATTGGACGATACATGAACTTATGGTTTAAAATGAGTTTTTTTACTAAAATTCTAGGCTTTTTGACTTAAGCCTGAATGTTTTCTACTTGATTTTAGATAAAATTATTGGCTACTACTACTTTAGCCTAATATAAAGACAGCATGAGTTTTTTGCCCCTCTTTTTTCCTAAAATTTTAGACCACATATTTGCCCATTTTAAGATTTTCTTTTCCTTTGCTCTTCAACTCCACCCAAAGCCTCTCTCTCTCTCTCTCTCTCTCTCTCTTATGAATATGATGAGGAAAAAAAAGTATTTAAACTTAGGACAAAATTTAGATACAGCACTTTAAGTACTATTCCTTAGGTTCCTCTCTTAGGATTTAGCCATATGGCTACTTAATTAATAGATACACTTCTTTTCCATGAGAAAAAATCCACACAGCAAAATCTTAAAAGAGGAATTTAAGAAATAACACTTAAATACTGTACTGAAGTCTTGCTCTTAAACTTATATATTATCAATTATCACTATTACATTTGATAAATTTGAGTATAGATGTTATAAATATATTTTCATTTGATTTATTTGGCTAGTTTTGTCAAATATTTTAGCATAAGTGATAATTAAATTAGTCATTATTTGCATATGTTCTAATTTTATAATAAATATATCATTTAAATATGTATATTTATATATATATATATATATATATTTTTTTTTTTTAATTTTACAATGTCTATGTATCTTGTGATACACAATACATAAAAATGAAAAAACAATTTACAATAGGATTCATGTTTTGATAACTATGATTTAAACTATGATGCATTTACAAATAAATGTGAAGAAATATGTTAGCCTATTATAAGCAAGGCGAAGCAAGTATATTTGGTGATATTAAACGAATATATTCATCTATAGAAGGATGTGTAGCAATATTTATGATAAATAGAAACATGTCTGAGAGGCAAGTAACCCATCTTTCTCTCTTGGTCGAAGCAATCATGAGGCACATGCATTAAAGTCAAGCCCCAAGGACCTACACAAGCAAGTGTGAATGTATCTTAGCCCCATGCCACCTTAGTGATATAAAAAGTGGGAAAATACAATATTGAAGAAATTTGGTGAAATAAAGGAGATGACAAGAGATTGGTGAGAGAGGGACAGAAAGGGCATTCAGAGAGTGCTGCTAAGTTTGAGTAACGAGAATCAATTTAGAGTCACTTTAGACCTGCCGAATTAGAGAATATGGATGTTTGAATCTCTCCAAGTGAAGTTGGTGTTGAGGTTTCTAGTTCAGCAACTTTGGTGTTTTTGCTATTGCTGTAGGTTGCTTTGTTTAAAGCATTCCCAGCGGAATATGTTTTCTCCCCCCTGCAGAATGTCGTTTCTCCTTTTGCTCCCCTGCTCTTTTGAAGCCCCAAGACTCAAAGAGATAACTTGTGAGAATAGGTTGGTTTGAGAGAGTGAATTTTCAGGTGTTGGGAAATGGGTTGCAGGTGATTTCAAGGTCGTTTTGCAGGTGGCAGTTAGCTTGGTCCTTGGGCAGTGAAATTTGCAACCCAACCCATTTGTCAGGCCAATGATTCCCTACTACTACAGTCTATAATTTACCATTTACAGAAAATAGTAATTTTGATTGCCTCTAAGTTGCATTTCAATCCCTAACTGGTTCGTCTACTTAGTAACGTTATGTATACTTGGATTTACATGAGTAGTTAACAGCATGGACAAGAATGACATAATGGGAAACATGTGAAATTTTTTTTTTTTCTGGAATGTAAATTAGTACTGAACATGGCATTGTTTACATGAACCATGTAACATCCTTGTTATGTTATGTTTGCAGTGATTTGTCTTACAATTACTTGGTGGGAAGCAGTTTACCTTCTTGGGTCAACCAACCAAATTTACAACTGTATGTTTTCTATTGTTTACTTCATTGTAGTTTACGGAATTTGAAAGTTTTCTATATACATTGTTTATTTTCCCAATATCCTATAACCTACAAATCTTGACTATTTATTTCGCAAGAAATCATACAAATTCTTGAATTTTGAACATGGGTTTCTATTCTCTTTCACTAATGATGAAACTGTATACTTTGCAGTAATTTAGTTGCCAACAACTTCAGACTAGAAAGTTCAAACAGCAGGTAAATCTATCTATGCTATAGTTACATGGTTGAATTTTTTGGAAAGATATATGTATCTCATACATATCACTCACAGACGCACTGCTGAATAAAAACCAAGATCTGCTTGTAGTTTTGCGCAAAGTGACAATTTTACATGAATCTTCAACGGTAGATAAACACCACATACCTTTGACACTACCAAACTGGAAGCCAATAAAAAATCTTGAAACATTTTGATCTTCACCTGAATGACTTGTGGCCAAGGGTGAGCTCTGCATTTGTTGAAACTCCTAAAACCGTTTATGCTTGTAGCTAGGGAGATAGAGAAAAATCATATTTCTCTCTATTTCTTGCTTTAGACAACACTGCCTAAAGAACAGGGAAATAATAATTTACATTTCTTTTTATTTAATTTTGCAAGTGAGTTGTATTTTTATTGGTCAATGTATTTTACTTTAGGTCCTAGTAGTTAATTAGGTGATAAATATTTATATTTTATTTGATTCATGAATATTTTTGTACTTCAACAATTGAGATTCCCAAGTGATGTAGAATCAGGATTCCTAAGTCAATTAGAATTAGAGTTTCCAGCGTCAGTTAGAAAAAGTGTTTAGCAGTCAATATTAGCACAATAATGTACTCCTACATAAACGGATTATTTTGATAATGAATAAAATTTCTCTTGAAATTTTCCTTGTGCAACTCCATCCAACCCGCTAAGTGTTGACTCCTAGAGATTTTCAAAGCTAGAACTAAATGTTTGTATATTGAACTGTATAAAATTGTACATAAGTATAGGTAATTGTGTAGTTCAAATTAAGTACATAAAAGTAGACTATACCACATGAATAGTATAGTTGGCATGAGCCCATTTGGATTATATTCTAATAGGTGAAAGGGAGATTCAAACCCAAAGTCTTCTTATGAAAGAAATTAAAAAGTATAACTAAGGCACAAGATTCTTGATAATATAAGGTATTGTTTGGTAATTAAATTAGTATAACATACTCATTAAACAGAGTTGACCAACGGAAAGGAAGCCAAATTGGCCTAATGCATAATAAATCTTCCCAATTAGGGTTGTAAACGAGCCAAACCGAGGCGAGCATTAAAAGTTCAGGCTTGTTTATGTAATTTTATTTAGAACTCAAGCCAAGCTTAAGCTTACCAAAAAAGATTACATGTTCAAGCTAGTTCATTTTCTTGTGAACAAGCTCGAGCTTGTTCACAAACTACTTGATTAACTTATTCTTTTCCGATATTTAGGAAACTCATGACTAAAATTTCTTACCCCTTCACAAATCTATGAATTTTACTATGAATGAATTGTTTATATTATCAATAAACTACAAATACGAATTTGATATTATATGAACCTGGTTACAAACTTGCACAGTCCATTCTTACGTCTAAATAAGTACATTTTTGAACAAATAATCCCTTTGATTTGTAGCCAAGGACAATTGCTTCTCTTCTTTTTTCATGGATGAATTATTTAGGGAAAACCGTAAGGCCTGGCTACCTTGAATCAGTCATAAATTTCTTCTATGTTTTCTATTTTCTTATTTTTAGTCATGGGAGGCTCTTTCTTTTTCTTTATTAAGTCAAAATGTTTTGAATTTTCTGTTGAAGAAGGGGGTTCTTTTTTCCTATTACGTATTTTCGAGGGGGGCAGAGTTTCATTACGATCAGTGTTCATGGGCAAAGAGAGTGCAAAGAGACTGTTATCTATGATGGAAGATTTTATTTCCACCAAGACCCCTGGACACTTTGCGAGAACTGTTAGAGATGGAGAGACAGTTTTTATTCTTCAATTGGGTTTCAATGCACATGGCTCTTTTCTTAAGATTTCAAAACTCTTACATGGCAGACGAAAAGGTTTCATAGTAGTACCGGAAGGAAAATTGGGTAGTGGTTGGAGAGGATTTGGTTGGCACTTGAGGAAGGCTATTGCTTCGGGGACTCTTGCCATTAATATGTCTCCAAAGCTTTTACCTGGGTCTGAAATTAAAGCCTTCAAATCTTTTGCGGCAATGGTGGTGCAAGGCCGACAAAGTGAACTCCAAATTCACAGGCAGGCAGCGGCGGAGACAGCTCTGTCCCGAGATGCTCGCGATGAAGTGAATCCTAAACATTTAATGTTGGATTCTCGAAATTCTAACATAGCCCAGCTCAGTTATCAGACCCAGGATTCCCGCGAGAGCAGCCTTGGGAAGGAGAAAGGTCTGATCGGGGTGAAGATCTCGCCTGTCCTTTCAGAGGATACTGAAGGAGGGGTGTGTCTAGACCTTATAATCAGATTGGAATGTGGGCCTGGGCCTCATGGTAAGTGGGGAATCAGCTGGTCTAAAGTTACCGAGGTGGTCCAAGCCCCTAACCCAAAGCCCGTTGATTTTATTAAGCCCAAACACAAACTGCCCTTTCAAGCCTCTAACCCAAAGCCCTTTCCAAACCCAAAGGCCAGCTGCCCAATTTTAAACCTAAAGCCCATTCATTTGGCCAAGCTTCTAACCCGAAGCCCAAACACAAACCTGTTTATATATGGAAGCCCAAGCCCTCCTAGCTCTCTTTGACACAATATCAAACCCACCCACGCTCCATGTTCTCCTCGCAAGCCCATCCCTTTCACCTTATCTCTTCAGTCTCCTCTATACCTGGTAGCGATCACTTCGTCGCTGACCCTCTTGGAACCGACTCTCACCGAGAAGCCTCTCTCAATGATCGACAACTCCGATGCCTCCGCGTCTGAGAATGTGTTCCAATGCTTCTGTGGACGAGTCCTTATGCTCTGATGCTTCCGATGGTGATGTGGCCTTGCAACGCGACATTCAACGGATCATTTATGAGCACATAGACAACGTCATCAAGATATGGGGGAATTCCGAGTAGTGGGTTCTTGAATTACGAGATGGGAAAAGGGTGGCAGTCTCGATTCAAATTTCCTTGCCACAAGGAGTTGTTGTTGTCGGAGTGAACGACGCGAATCAGTTGGCGATGGTATCGGGAGTGTCGTCAAAATCAAAGGCGATATTTTCAGAACTGGAAAAAGGGGTTGATGGTTTTGTGCAGGATTGGGTTTCAGATAATTGTTCCGTGGATGCTTTTCAGTTTACTGATTCTTCGCCACCTTTATCTGTCGAACCACTGGTTTTCTCTCTGCCTAGGAGTGTTATGGATATTTCCGAAGGGTCAGCAACTCTGGATGTGGAGAGTTTGCTGGGTAAGGACAATTACTCAGAATGGTTTTAGGAAAAGTTCAGTGGCTTTGATGATTTTCTTGGAACATCCCTCAAAGGTTTGGAAGAGCCAGCAACCAAATTTCTGTTGGCTATTGAAGCTGAGTTACAGCAGAGGGATATTAAGGAAAAATCTGACAAAGCTGTGAAGATCTCAGGGAGGAAAGGAATAAGGGAATTGAGAAGTTTATTTAGCTCTGTCAATTATGGTTCAGCTCTTGGAGGGCTGATATCGCTTGTTTGCAAGAGACAAAATTGGAATGGGTTACAAGAGGGGTTGTTAGAAGTATATGGAGTTGTCCTTATATAGATTGGTTATATTTGGGTTCTAAGGGTGCTTTAGGTGGAATTCTGCTCCTATTGGACAGAAGGGTGGTAGAAAAGATAGAGGAAGCAGTGGGGATTTTTTCGATTTCGTGTAGGTTCAAAAATGTCAGTAACCAATTTGAGTGGGCCTTCTCAGGTATCTATGGTCCGAATTTGAACAGGAAGCGTCAATTTATGTGGGAGGAATTGGCCGGCCTGATCAGTTGGTGGAATGTGCCTTGGTGTTTGGGAGGTGATTTTAATGTCATCTGCTTTCCATCAGAGAGGTAGGGGCGGATCATTTTACTCGCTGCATGAACGACTTTTTAGATTTTATTTCGCTTCATGGGCTAATGGATAATCCTTTGGAGGGAAGTCTTTACACATGCTCTAACTCCTCCTCAGCCTCTAAAATTGATCAGTTTCTCCTCTCTTTGGATTTGGTAGATTATTTCACTCATTTCTCCCAAAAAAGGCTGCCTAGAGTGTTATCCGATCACTTTTCAATTCTTTTGGAGAGTGGAAGCCATCGAAGGGGGTGAATTCCTTTTCATTTTGAGAATATGTGGTTGAAGGCAGAGGGGTTCTTAGATAAGGTGAAATCCTGGTGGGAGAATTATCATTTTCAAGGGACCCCTAGTTTCATTCTTGCCAAGAAGTTGACTGCTCTAAAAACAGACCTAAAGAAGTGGAACGAAACAGATTTTGGCAATTTCACAGCCAAGAAATAGCAATTATGGAGTAAGTTGAATGCTTTAGATGTAAAAGAGGACAATCAACCTCTATCAGAGGAGGAAAAATTGGAAAAAGCTACATTCCGTGCCGATCTTGAGAAGGCAGCCTTGTTAAAGGAGATTAGCTAGAGGCAAAAGCCCAGAGTGTTGTTTTTAAAGGAGGGTGACTCTAATACGAGGTTTTTTCATAAGATGGCTAATTCTAATAGAAGAAATAATTGTATTGAAAACCTTATGATTGATGGGGCTTTTTCTTCCAATCAGGATAGGATCGCTGACCATATTGAACAATTCTATACGAACCTATACTTTGAGCAGCAAGTGTTGCGTCCTTTTCCAGATGTTTTGGATTTTCCAAGGATTTCTGGGGATAAGGTGGAGTGGTTAGATAAACCTTTTGAGGAAATTGAGATTTTTGAAGTCATAAAGGAGTTTAATGGGGATAAATCTCCTAGGCCTGACGGTTTTTCGATGGCATTTTTCCAAGCCTGCTGGGGGTTTTTCAAACCTGACATCATGGCTGTGTTCCACCACTTTCATGTTACTGGTCAGTTTGAAAAAAGCTTGAATGCCATTTTCATTTCTCTCATTCCTAAAAAACTGCAGCAATGGAAGTAAAGAACTTTCGGCCTATCGGCCTTGTTTTGGGGGGGGGGGGGGTTTATAAAATTCTCGCTAAAGTCTTGGCTATTCGTCTTCATACGGTTCTAGGAGAGATCATTTCACCTCCTTAGAATGCCTTTGTTCTAAATAGGCATATTCTTGATTTTGTTCTTATTGCTAATGAATGTCTTGATAGTAGATTGAAGTCTGGTCAACCAGGGTTGTTGTGTAAATTGGACATAGAGAAAGCCTTTGATCATGTGAATTGGGGATTTATTACTCACTTGAGTGTTGTGGTTTTTCTGATAAGTGGAGGCGATGGATTTCCTTTTGTTTATCCTTGGTTCGTTTCTTTATCCTTATTAATGGTTTTCCCCATGGGTTTTTTTGGAAATTCAAGGGGGTTGCGGCAAGGTGACCTTTTGTCCCCTTTGTTATTTGTGTTAATTATGGAAGCTGTCGGTAGAATGTTGGATAAGGCTATCCATGAAGGTCGTTTGTTAGGTTTTAGTGTAGGTAACTTTGCTGGAAGATCTTTGGTGGTTTCTCATCTCCTTTTTGCTAATGATACTCTAATATTTTGTGATGCTAATATTGATCAAATGTTGATCCTCCGTATGGTGCTCATTTGATTTGAGGCTATGTCTGGTCTGAAGGTAAATTTGGGTAAGTCTGAATTGGTGGCTGTGAGGGTAGTTCATAACATGGATCTATTGGTGGCTGTCTTAGGCTGCAAGCAAGGGTCTCTCCCAATGATATATTTGGACCTTCCTTTGGGAGCAAAATTTAAGGACAAGTCAATTTGGAATCCAATTCTAGAGAAGATGGAAAGAAAATTAGCAGGTTGGAAAAAATTATATTTATCCAAGGGAGGCAGAGTCACTTTAATTAAAAGCACTTTCTCTAATCTCCTTACTTATTTTCTTTCTTTATTCCCTATTCCTGCTTTTGAGCCCAAATTTCATCTGGTTGATTGGTCTATGGTGTGTACCCCGCTTTCTTCAGGTGGGTTGGGGATTAGGAACCCGAGAACTTTCAATGTAGCTTTATTAGGGAAGTGGCTATGGAGATTTGGACAAGACAGGGATGCTCTATGGCGTCAAGTGATAGAGGTGAAGTATGGTTGTGATTGAGGTGGTTGGTGTTCTAGCTCTTTCCCTAGTCTTTATGGAGTTAGTTTGTGGAAATATATTAGAAGGGGGTGGCTCTCTTTATCTCGATTTATTTTGTATGAAATTGGAGATGGATCAAAAGTGCAGTTTTGGCTTGATTGTTGGTGTGGTTCTTCTCTTGCAGACCGTTTTCCTGAATTATATAGAATTTGTCGTATCAAAGAGGCAAGTGTGGCGGATCTAGTAAGGTTCACTAATGGAGTCCTTCATTGGGAGATTCATTTTTGTAGGGATGTGCATAATCGGGAATTGGAAGCTTTCAGGAGCTTCATAAACACCATTTATAGCACTCCTATAAGGGGAATTGGGGAGGATAAGAGATGTTGACTGCTTGGTAAGAGTAAGGGGTTCACGGTCAGTGCGTATTACCATCTTCTAGTTGGCTATAGTGAGCAGTTTTTCCCTTTGAAAAGCATTTGGAAACAGAAAATTCCCTCTAGGGTGGCTTTTTTTGTATGGACCGCTACCTTAGGGAAATGTCTAATAGTTGAAAATTTAAGAAAAAGAAAGGTTTGCATTTTGGATTGGTGTTATATGTGCAAGCGTAATAGTGAAACTGTTGACCTTTTATTCCTTCATTGCCTGGTTGCTTTGGAGTTGTGGGATATGTTTTTTGGTTTATTTGGAGTTTGTTGGGTGATGCCAATGTCTATTGTTGGGCTATCTGCTTGCTGACGAGGTCGATTTGGTCGCCATCGTAATGGAGATATTTGGATGGTTGTTCCTCATTGATTGATGTGGTGTATTTGAAAGGAGAGAAATAGTAGGTGTTTTGAAGACATTGAGCATTCCATGCTTGGTCTCAAGCTTCTGTTTTTCAAAACCTTATTGGACTGGTTCTCCGTGTGGAGAAACCATCCTTTTTCTTCCATTTTGGATTTGCTTGATGTTTGTAATGTTCGTCTTTGATTTGTTTCCCCCCCATGTATACTCCTTGTGTCCTTGGATGTCTCTCTCTTTTTTATTACAATTAAGCTTTATTACTTATAAAAAAAAAATACATATATAATATAATATTATATATAGTTAAATATAGCCTGCATGTTCACAAATTTGTTTATGAACATATTATTATTTTTGAACTTGGCTTGTTTGCTAAAGAAATGAACATAAACTAGCTTTTTCCCAAATTGAGCTTTAGCTGGTCATTTACATCCCTATTCCTAATCTTCCCCATCACGTCACTTTAATATTTTAGGGTGAGCCAATGTTTAACATAGATAAGCATGTCCTTTGTTTTTTTGTTTTATTTTTTTTATATTTATTTTATTTGTTTGTTTTCGTTTCTCCTTTTTATATTCTTCTATAACGGTGTAATGGTATTATGTGATAGAAAAATCATTGGTAATAAATACAGCATAACTAAACAATTGCATGTATTTCTATACATTGTTTCGATTAAATATATATATCCAGGTCCAATTCTAATCAAGGTCTTAGTCTGTTTTGAATGTTCATTGTATTTAATCTTACTTGTATCACAAGTATTTTAACCCTAAAGTTGTGAATGGTTAGTTTAGAATTTATCCTACTATAAATACCATTCAATTGATTCTTTGTAATACATAGGACTTAATAGTAATGATTTAGTAATTAAGGACTTTCCGTTGTGGATGTAGGCCTCTAAGACCAAACCACACTAATTCTTTGTATTCTCTCTTTGCCTTTTTTATTTTCTCATGCACTTTATATTGGTTTCAAAGCTATGTTAAGTCCTTTCTAACACAGTATTAGATTTATGTTTTATCTCTTCTAATATGATACTAGCCCCAAGTGGCCTCCATTAATTATCAGAGTTCAACTTTTCTGGCCTTTATTACTTTAATCACTAAATCAAGATTCTCTCTTTCACCATTGCTACCGGACACTTTGTAGGTTCATCTTGATTTATTCCCTGTTGTGGGTAGGATTCTAACAACCTTATACGCATCTTTCTAAGATTTGATACTTTATGATAAGACAGTATTGGCAATTTCAACTACATTTGATGGGCACGTGCATCTTTACTCTCCATCTGGTCTTTAACTTTCATTTCAGTCATGTGTCATCAACCATCTTGATCGAATATCATGGACCAGGCAGATCAGCCACCTCCTCTATCTGCTTTTTTTGTCACACATCTCTATCAACCTTAACATTTGCATTTCGTTTGGTCAAACCTGGTACATTTCACATTCAATTCAAGCATGATTTTTGAGGTCTTACTTTTTCTCTAAACTCAAGTTATATTTCAAGTTTCCACCATGAGTTTGAGGGAGACTTGTTAAAGATATCAAGGCCCAATCCTTATCAATGCCCAAGCCTGTTGTCCATGTGCTTTATATCTAATCCTACACTTCATATCTAATCCTACTTGTATTTCAAGTATTGTAACTCTAGATTAGTGTATAGTTAGTCTAGGGTTTGTTATACTATAAATACCCTTCAATGAGTTCATTGTAATGCATAGAGCTTAAAAGTAAATATTTAATTTCTCTATTTCAATTTCTTTCTCTTTTCCTTCTTTATTTTCTCTTCATATTTTTGCATACACTTTATAATGGTTTCAAAGTTAAGTCACATGTTTCCTAACATAGTACTAGAATTATGTTTTTATCTTTTCTAATATAGTATCAGACTCGTATCTTATCTTTCTAATAGCCGAAAATTAGAGAGATTCCGTAACTATCTCCAACAACGCAAGAGTCATTAGTAATCAAAGTATTCAAATTGAAGAATACATTTTATGAATTAGAACTGGTCAAGCCATGTTATATCATCTTAGTGAGATTTATATAGTCAAATATGTCTGTTGTTGTATTCTCCAGATATATATGGGACATAAAAAACAAATATAGATTAATTACATAAGATGTAGGAAATTAAATATTATTTCGTGGAATCATGGCCGACTAAAATACCTAAAAAAAGAAGAAGGACGAAGATAGAAATATTATACTCTCTCTTCATGGAAGTGTGCTGTCCTGTTAAGGATCCATGCAACAATCATAGTTATTTCTAGTGATTGCAATTTCTATCTTGCATTAGACAACAAAACTTATTTAGGGATTCTTTTGTCATGGGGGCAAACATGTGGTAGTATTATTAGCAGAAGGTTTATTTGGATATCACTGAGGAACCATTTCCCATTACAAGAGCGAAATTTTAATCCCTCTAAAATATATGTACCAATCAAATATACTGGCATGAATAACTAGTGTGTTTCTCTTCTGTTTTTAGTGCTTTTCCTTCAGGATTAAACTGTCTCCAACGGAGCTTTCCTTGCCATCAAGGCTCTGGTATTTGTAAGTGTTTAAATTTGAGTATTTTTGTATGTTTGTAATTTTCTTGATTAGGGTATAAGTACACATTACTTTTGTTTTTTATGGGGAACACATGAGAAATTATTCATTCCTATGGGAGGAGTTGGGTTCCACACAAGGACACACACCTCCTATGAGAGGAGGAATGATTCTTCTCATAAGAGTGAATAATTTATCTAAATACACATTAATTAGTTGTAAGGTAGTGTATAAAGGATGTACATGAATTTAGGAACAAATAAGGGCCTAAATATATGTAACGAAACATTAAACAATGGGCATTCTAACATTTCCATGTATGTCTAGGGAGGTTAACTTCATGATGTAAAAGCTCATACCGATGCTTGTGAAGCCCTATAGTGAAAAGATTTGCAATTTAATCAGTGGGGGGGAAATACTACACATAATGACTGTCAAATAGGAAAAAATTATGGAGTGATAATCAAGTTCAATGTGCTTGGTGTGAGCATGAAAAATCAGGTTGGAAGCCATGTAGGTATTGCTGAGGTTGTCAATTAAGGGGTGATTTTTTTTTTTTTCAATTTCGATCAGATTGGTGTTTAAATCCATATTAGATTTGTGATTTTTGATTTCGTGAGAAATCAAATTTTCATGATTAATCCTAATGCTTTTAGATCTGTTTATCATTGTTTGGTTGGTGAGAAAGTATATCTGTCATTGATTAGTTGGTGAGAAAAGGGAAGAAAGTAAAAGTAAAATTTTGTTTTGTTATTTTTTGGTTTTTTATTAAAAAAAAATAATGTCTAGTTATTTCAAGGAATATTTATGTAAATTCATTAGTCACATTCTTGGAATGTGATGCAAATGTAACTAATGATCCAAAAATTATAATCTTATATTCCTTTGATAAGATTACATGAATTTATGATTATAATATAATGTAATATCATGTGAACCAATTGCCCCCTCAAGGTAGCGCTCCATGGTTTGCACTACATAGAACTGCATCATAGAAGATTAATACCAATAGTATATATTGATGCCAAATACGGCCAAAAGTATAAGGCACATACTTTGCTACAACTTGCATATGTGTCAAGTGGTGATTTGATTACTTTTCACCAAGTAGTATCAGCGGTAGTGTTGTTAGTTTCGTACCGTACCGTACCGGCCGGTATGGCCGATATTTTTTGTACCGGTGGCTGGAACGGTATAGAAAAGTCTTCATTTCGTACCGATTTAAATACCGGCAGTACCGGAAGCGTTTCGGTTATACTGGTCGAAATATCGGATTTCAGCCAGAAAATGGATACTGGCCCGAATAAAAAACGAAGATTTCTTTGTATTTTTTCACTCACCTAGGATAATTTCTCAAAAAATTTCATGATCTGATGCATCTTTCACGTATCTCGGTCTCTTTTCTGCTTAGCTTTCCATTTTTCTTCATGGTTTCTGCAACGTCTGTGCCTTTGATGTTCTTTTTTTTATGTGTCATTGTTTTTCAAAGATTTTGAGTTTTGCTTTGGGTGCCCATCAGCCCATGTGATGACTGACGACTAACCAAAGTAAGGAGATGACTTGCTTTTCGAAATTTGAAATGAGATAAGACTTAGTAGAGGTAGTCATGTGGTGGAGATAAAATCAAGATAAATTGCAAAAGTAAAAGAAGATGAGTGGAGGTGACAAAAAGGTGAGTTATTAACAATTTGTTGGCAGATGTGGTAGTTGAAAATTGAGATACATGTATCAAAACAAAAATAAAAATGTTATATTCACAATATTTTTACAACAGATTTTAAGTTTTAGATTGTTATTATTTTGTAAAAAATATTTACTTTATAATATATATATATATATATATATTAAATATATAAAATAACAATAAATCCGAAACGGTACACCGGTATTGACCAGTGCTGAAATATATCGTTCCACTGGTCAAACTGGTACAGCTTCCGGTACGAGATTTACTTCCTTGATCAGCGGTGGTCAGTATGTAAGTGATGTAATCCAATCACAAGTTGACAATATGTAAGTTGTAGTCAAATATATGGAAAAGTGTGTGTAAGAATTGCAAAAAAGGAGAATATTCTAGTCTAGTGATCTATATAGTTTAACTCTAAGCAATGTTATACTACCCAATAACTTGTTATAGAATTCATATTTTAAAAATTTCACTGTTGAATTACATGTTATATATGTTTTTAACATTCATGCTAATTTTCATGTCATTTGGGTATTATTTACCATTTAGTCTATAAACTCATTTTTTATGCATTATTTTAAACTACAAAAACTTGAATTTAAACAATTAATTGATAACATGATTATTAATCTTTGATTACTTTGAAATTTTGCAAGCATGGAGATATACGAAGATAATGTAATCTAATGGGGGACTTGTTAAAATTCACATCCAATTAAAAAAAATATTAGTGATGTAACATTGTTTAAAGTTACATTAGGTGTAATTTGAATCGAACCTTATATATATTGTACAAGTATAATTATTAGTTACTTTTGGGGTATAACGATGTGGTATTTCCTCTCATACTAATAGTGCACACCATAATTAATTCAATTTGTGTGATTTTTTGTTATGTGAGAGGAGAGAATATCACATTATCGTAACCCCTTAGTACTAAGTAATTACTCATAGTATAGACAAGGACACTCTCAAGTCTCAATTTGTAGGATTCCATTTTTTACTAAAATATTTATGCATGAAATCTCCATTGTTTTCGTTTAATTAGTCAACTTGTCGTTTCATTAATTAATTTAATCACTTTAAATATTAAAATGCACCATCACTTTGTATTAGACTATTAGACTTGAATCGTAATTCAAGCATGTCGGGTATTGAAAAGCATAACAAGCTTGTGAACAAATAAATTGAAACTTTATTGTATTTATAAAAAATTATAATAATAATGCTTGTGAATGCATTAGTCATTAGTATATACATAATGTGACCTTGTAAATTTTCACTTGTCCTGAGCCTATATATCGATAAGATTTTCTTTCATATGAACTTCAGATTCTGAGTTTGCAATCAAGTGTGGTGGTCCTGAGCTTATGACTGCCACTCAAACTCTATATGAGAAGGAGAATGAGACACTTGGTAGAGCTGCATATTATGTGACTAACACAAGCAAGTGGGCAGTTAGCAATGTTGGATTATTTACAGGGAGAACTAAGCCAACGCAAACATTATATTCAAATACAATATCTACTAATTTTACAATATTTACAAATGATTTTGGGCCAGAGTTTTTCCAAACAGCTCGCTTGTCTGCTTCATCGTTAAGATACTATGGCTTGGGGCTCCAAAACGGAAACTATACTGTGACTCTCCAGTTTGCAGAAACAATTCTTCCTGACAATAAAACGTGGAAGAGTCTTGGGAAGCGTATGTTTGACATTTATATCCAGGTTTGCATCATTTTATTGATGAATTGTTTTAGGATTTCAAGGTTTTCTTTCAAATGAAGTGCTTTTTTTGTGATCTTATTTTTATTTTTATTTTTTTGTATTTTTTTATGAGAAAAGCTAAAAGATACCCTATGAGCATTGATTTAGGAACTATTTTTATAAATTTTTTATGTAAAAAGAAAAAATAAATGACTTTTTTGACAATTTTTTATATTTTTCATGAAAGTAATATTAATTTTTTTTTAAATGGTCCATTAACAAATACCCTAACGAAGTTTTTATTGCCTACTAAATTTGTTCACACCAATATATATAAGGTGTTACTTTCTTTATTTTGATATGCTTTAATTGGAGGGAGAGAAATAGTCGTTGTTTTGAAGATATTGAGAGATCTGTTCCAGACCTCAACCTATTCCTTTTTAGAACTTTATTGGATTGGTTGTTTGCATTGCAAAACCAATCATTCCCTTCTTTTTATTGATTTCCTAAATTCATGCAATTTTGGTATTTGATTTGTTGTCCCTTTGTTCACTCCCTGTGAACTAGGGTGTCTCCTTTTTGGTATCAATATATCTTATTATCAAAAAATAATTGTGTGGTATAAAACATTGTTGTTGACATTAGGCTCCTACATAGGATTGTTAAGAGAGTGTTAGAAACCTCAATTGCATTGTATCATTTACATGTGTATTGTGACTATTGTAACAAGTAGTTTAGTTACCATTGGATTAATTGGTTGATTAGGAGTTAGTTAGGCAAGTGGTTACTTAGCTAACTAACTAAAATTATGTTAGTTGTTAAGCAAGGACTACCTACAGGTATAAAGGGATAGAGCTGAATGTAGAATTCATTGATGAATAATATTGTTACATAATCTTCTCTCTCTCTCTCTCTCTCTCTCTCTCTCTCTCTCTCTCTCTCTCTCTCTCTCTCTCTCTCTCTCTCTCTCTATGGAGGCCTAGGTCCCCTTGAAGTGATCTACACAATTCTCTCTTACCCAATTCCATAATTAGATTCCTGACATTTGGTATTAGAGCAGTTGATCCATACTCAAGCACCATGGTTGAAACTAGATCAAATTCTCAGAATTTCGAAAAGATTGCTGCTTTGTTCAAGGTTATTGACGGCCATGAACAATCTTTACAAGAAATCCAAAAACAGCTATAAACACTTACCACATTCATGCAAAGATGGGTTGATTCTGAAGAGAAACGTCAACAATCACCTGGTTCTAGAGGCTATTTGGTTAACACCACTAGTAACAATGGAGGTCATGAACCATTTTTAGTGAACTTGATCAAGAATTTGAAGTTGGAGTTTCCACGATTCCAAGGTGAAGATCCAACTTGTTGGGTGTATAGAGCAAACCAGTTCTTTTCATATTACAACACTCTAGAGCATCAAAAGGTAATTATGGCATCATACCACTTAGATGGGGAAGCTCTGATTTGGTTCCTAGAAGTTGAACAAGCAGGGGTTTTACAAGCTGGGATGTGTTTATTCAAGCCTTGCAGACTTAATTTGGGGTTACAGCTTATGACGGTCCTATGGAGGCTTTAACAAGGCTCAAGCAAGTTTCTTCTGTGGTGGCTTACAAAGGTAACTTCAAAATTCTGTTTAATAGAATCATGGGTTTATTTGAGTCTCATAAACTGAGTTGTTTTCTTAGTGGGTTAAAGGATGAGATAAGATTAAAAATTATAATGTTAGTCCCCAAATCTCTTAATGAAGCTTTTGGGTTGGCAAAGATTTGGGAGGAATACTTAATAAGTAGTAGAAAAGGATTTAGGAATGTATCTGACACTGGTAAAGCTCCAATCTTTGGTACACCTAAATTGGAAGCTAGAGTAAAGTCAAGAACTAAGTTTCCCTTGCAAAGGTTAATTGGAGCACAGACGGACGAAAGGAGAAAACAAGGGTTGTGCTACAATTGTGATGAGAAGTGGCAGATATGGGATAAATGTAAGGGAGCTACATTGTTCTTGTTGGAGGGGATAACTATGGAAGTGGAACCTAGAGCTTATGGGGTACAGTTGGTGGAGATCAATAAAGGTGAAGTGGTGTTAGAACCTCAAGATACAATTCAGAAGGGTGGAGTTAATCCTGCTGAAATCACCCTATATACATTAGTAGGGAGTCCCTCTTCTAATACCATGAGGATAAAAGGCAAAATCAAGAATCAAGAAGTGGTGTCTCTCATTGATTCTTGGAGCACCCTTAATTTCTTGAATGCTACTATGTTACCTAGTTTGTAGCTACAACTTGATACGTCTCGGATTTTAGAGGTTAAAGTGGTTGATGGCACAATTATCAAGACCATAGGGAGTTGTCATGGGGTCACTATCACTATACAAGGCTATAGGTTTGTCATGGACTTTAATGTACTGCATTTGGGAGGTTGTGAGGTGGTTCTTGGTATTCAATGGTTGAGTACTTTGGGAGAAATTAGTTGGGACTTTCAGATATTGACTATGAAGTTTCTTCATTTTGGTAAAAGAGTGTTCTTACAAGGCTTGCAGCCTACTACCTCTACCATCTTGGAAGCTGACAGATTCTTCAGTGGGTTAGAAAGAAAGGATTTGGTGCTTCATATTTCTCTTGCAGATTCTACTACACCTGCTCAATCTCACTTGCTCACAGTGCTTGCTGACTTATTGGTTGAGTTTTCCAAAGTTTTTGCTGTCCCTACTAGCTTGCCACCTATCAGAGCCCATAAGCATAGCATTACCCTCAAGGAAGGTTCCCAACCTGTTTGTGAAAGACCCTATAGGTTTCCTTATTTTCAAAAATCTGAAATTTAGAAAATTGTGAATGAATTGCTAGAAGTAGGTTTCATTCAGCCAAGTCAAAGTCCATTTTCTTCACCTACTTTGCTTGTAAGGAAAGCTAATGGTAGCTAGAGGATGTGCATAGACTACAGGGAATTAAATAAAGCAACTATTAAAGATAAGTTTCCAATTCCAGTGATGGATGAGTCATTGGATGAACTAGCAGGTGCTTTTATTTTCTCTAAACTGGATTTAAGGTCAGGTTACCATCAAATCTGGATGAAGAGTAAGGATGTGTCCAAGACTGCTTTTAGAACTCATGAGGGTTACTATGAGTCATGAGTTCTTGGTCATGACCTTTGGGTTGACTAATGCACCATCTACATTTCGAGCATTGATGAACTCTATTTTCAGACCCTATTTGGGAAATTTGTTTTAGTATTTTTTTTTATGACATTCTAGTTTTCAGTAAATGTTTAAATGATCATGTCTTTCATTTGAGAACTATCTTAGAGGTCTGGTTATCTCATCAACTTTTTACTAAGCAATCTAAATGTATTTTTCGATGCACTGAAGTTGAGTACTTGGGTCATATTATGTCTGGAGAGGGTGTTAAGGCTAATCCCAAGAAAGTCTCTACTATGGTCTAGTGGCTAATACCAGAAAATGTGAAGGCTTTAAGGGGTTTTTTAGGGTAGACTGGGTATTATAGGAATTCATTAAAGGTTATAGGTCCATTGCCCAACCTTTAACTGATCTCCTTAAGAAGGATTCTTTCTAATGGAGTAGTAAGGCTTTGGTAGCTTTCTCCAAACTAAAGGAGGTTGTGACTCAGCCTCCAGTGTTAGCTCTTCCTGATTTTTCTAGACCATTTGTCATTGAGTGTGATGCATCTGGTTGTGGTCTAGGGGCTGTGTTAATGCAAGATCAGAGGCCTATAGCATTTCACAGTCAAGCTTTGAAAGGGAAGAATCTTCATTTATCCACCTATGAAACTGAATTGTTGGCCTTAGCCACTACAGTCAAGAAATGGAGATCCTATGTGCTTGGTAGACCTTTTGTGGTTAGGACTGATCACTAGAGTTTAAAGTTTTTGTTGGAACAGAGTATTGCTACACCAACTCAGCAAAAATGGCTAGCCAAGTTGTTGGGGTATGCTTTTGTGGTGGAATATAAAAAAGGCAGTGACAATAGAGTGGCTGATGCTTTGTCTTGTTAATCTGAATTCAATTTTGAGTTGCCTAGCTCTAGTTCCAACTCCAAAGCAAGTTGTTTGTTGTTGTTGTTGTCAGTCCTTGATCCCGCTTGGTTGGCTTTACTGAGAGATAGTTACTCTCAAGATGATTCTATTTAGCAACTCGTTGCCTCTATTCAAGCTAGAAATCCACCTAATGGGTTCACCCTCCAGAATGGTTTGTTATTTTACAAGGGTAGATTCTATCTGGGTCCACAATGCTTTCTCTCAGTTCTTGCACCATGTTCATAGTGGCCTTTTGATGTAGGACAACCTAGGCTTCCCACCTAGATTAATCCTACGATAAAACCCTAGGCTTCCCACCTAAGGTGTTTGGAATCACCACCAAACAAATTAATGCAATCTCTGCAAATAATCTCAATAATAATAATAATAGTCTGTCTACAAAAGAAATCATCTGGAGCTTTATATGCAGCTTCCAGGAATCACAAAGATAAGGATAAACTCTCCTAAACAAATCCTAAACAATTTCAAATACTAATCTGATAATCCTAAATAATTTCAAATACTAATTTGATAATCCTAAATAAAGGATAATGATGAACTAATCCTAACCAAACTCAAATATCAATCCAAACTAAACAAATAACTACGTTACAATCTGAAATTATCCACTGAAAATCTAAATTGAAATATTGAAATAATTTTTGGTTATGCTCCTGCATTACCCTTTGGCTAGTCACTCAGGGTTCTTGAAGTCTTATCAAAGAGCTAAGAGAGAGTTTTATTGGCCTGGAATGAAGTCTAATCTCAAGAAATTTGTTAGAGATTGTGATGTATGTTAGAGAATCAAATCTGATACCTCTTCTCCAGTTAGGTTGTTTTAACCACTATCCATTCCTACTACTCCTTGGATTGATGTGATCTTGGACTTTGTGGAAGGCCTTCCTAAATCTATGGGGTTTGAGGTGATTCTAGTAGTTGTGGATAGATGTAATTCCAGGCTGATAAACATGGGTAGGAAAGGTCTTTTGCAATAGGTGATTGGTTTTTTTGAGGTTGCAGCCCTATTGACAGCAGACTCTGGCTTACAAGGGTAGATGGAAGCTTTCACCAAGGTATTTTGGTCACTTTCAAGTCCTACAAAAGATTGGCAATGTTTCATATAAGCCGAATTTACTCCCGGAGTCTAGAATCCACCTTGTGTTTCATGTATCTTGTTTGAAGATGAAGTTTGGCCAACATGTTACAACTCTTCCTACCTTACCACCTGTTGATGAATCAAGACAAGTGATTTCAAAACCTGTTGCTGTATTTCAAACTAGGACCAAATCTTTAAGGTCTCGGGTCATTACTGAAGTTTTGGTTCAATGGTTAGGCTCTTCTCCTGCAGATGCTACTTGGGAATCTCTTCATTAGTTGCAACTCTCTTTCCCTCACCTTGCGGGCAAGGTGCTTTGAATGGGAGGGGTAATGCTAGGAACCTTATGACGTAGAACAACCACAATAAACAGAAAAACAACAATAAAAACCCTAGGAGTCAGCATCTAAGGGTTGCTTGGAGTCAGCACCAAGCAAACTGGAGTCGGCACCAGTGAAAAGAAAGCACACGTTTTTTTATAATTATCAAAAGCTGTCTTCCAATAATCAGAAAAAGTGTTTAAATAGCTAACAATATAAAACACAAAGAAACTCTAATTATTAAATGCTCGGGCTTGCTCAATCTCAAGCCCGATAACTAACAGGCCCCCATCCATAAGGCCACTGGTTGGGCCGTCTTCTTTTTGCTCTTCCTCCCATACATGCGTATAATTGGGGGCTTATATCTTGTGTTCGCACCAACTCCTCCCGGGTGAGAAGAACTCGACCCCGTTGAGTGGAAATCTGAAGAGCTCTAGTAGTACTCCAGCAAGTTAGGATCCAATCGCTGTAGCTCATCCCTAGTAATCCATGTGCAATCAGAATCTGGTCGCCCTCGCCACCGAACTAGGAAACGGTGAACTCCTCCATCCCTGGTAGAAACAATCTGCTCATCTAAAATAGCATCAATAGATTCTTTATGTGCATAGGGCAAATTTAAGGGTAAAGGGGTAGGAATAGGGGCATCAATAGGATCAGGTAAAGGCTCATCAAAAGGAGTATCA
This sequence comes from Castanopsis chinensis, assembly GCA_032878915.1. Classification (NCBI taxonomy): domain Eukaryota; kingdom Viridiplantae; phylum Streptophyta; class Magnoliopsida; order Fagales; family Fagaceae; genus Castanopsis; species Castanopsis chinensis. The sequence goes on from JAVQMG010000105.1 coordinate 11,664,613, forward strand.
GGAATAACTGTAGGGTTTTTATAAGCAACTAGATCCTCAATATTAAAGGAGGAGCTAATACCATAATCATGAGGAAGGTCAATGACATATGCATTTGGGCCCATTCGTTTCAATACTTTGAATGGACCGGCACTACGAGCCTGCAATTTCTTAACGGTCCCAGAAGGAAACCGCTCAGGTCGGATCCGAATCATGACATAATCTCCTACCTGAAACTCTGCATGACGCTGATGAGTGTCAGCATGAAGTTTATATTGAGAATTACTTACCTGAATTTTTTTGCGAATCTCATTATGCAAATCATGAACATGTCGTGCAAATGCCTTAGCAGATTCAGAAATCCTAATATGTGGGGACATGGGCAACAGATCTAAGGGCTTCCTAGCTGTAAATCCATGCACAACCTCAAAAGGACTAGCACCTATAGACCTATTGACAGAGTTATTATAAGCAAGTTGGGCTACAGGAAGAATTGAATCCCAATTTCGATTGGCTTCACCCACTAGACACCGAAGAAGGTTGCCTAGACTACGATTGACCACCTCAGTTTGACCATCAGTTTGAGGATGAAACGCTGTGGAAAATATCAGTTTGGTGCCTACTAAGTGCCACAAGGTCTTCCAAAAATAACTCATGAAGCGAACATCCCTATCAGACACTATGGTTTTGGGAAGACCATAAAGCTTGACAATCTCATCAAAGTAGAGTTTTGCAATTTTGGAGGCATCAGAAGTCTTAGAACATGGTAGGAAATGAGCCATCTTAGAGAAGCGATCAACAACTACTAGGATAGAATCATGCTTCCTAAAAGTGCGGGGCAAACCTAGCACGAAGTCTATACTCACATCCTGCCACGGGCGATCTGGCACAGGTAGAGGCGTGTACAGGCCAGCGTTTTGCTTGCGATGTTTGGCTAGTTGACATGTACGACACTGACCAACTATCTTGGCAACGCCCCTCTTAAGACTAGGCCAATAGAATTGACGTTCCACTTCCTCAATTGTCTTATCTCGACCAAAATGACCTGCAAGACTTCCTGCATGTATCTCCCAAACTAGGAAGTCTCTCACTGATGACCGAGGGATACATAACTTGTTGGCCTTGAACAAGTAACCATCTCGAAGGGTATAATCATCCAAGACTGGCCGTGAGGCATTACTTAGGCTAGTGTAAAGCTCCCCAAAATCTGGGCATGATTCACAGTCATCCTTGAGTCGTTCAAACCCAGTAACCTTAACACTCATGACTGACAGCAAAGACACCCTTCGACTTAATGCATCAGCAGCCTTATTCTCAACTCCCGCCCTATGTTTCACCACAAAGTAGTAGCGTTGCAGAAACTCAACCCAACTACCATGCCTAAAATTCAACTTCTTTTGGGAATGGAGGTAGCGCAAAGCTTCATGATCGGAGTAGATAATAAACTCTCACGACAACAGGTAATGGCGCCAATGCCAAAGGTCTCGCACAATGGCGTAGAACTCTTTGTCATATGTGGAGTACTTTTGCTTAGCATCATTCAACTTCTCACTAAAATAAGCAATTGGGTGGCGCTCTTGACTAAGTACTCCCCCTATACCAATACCTGAGGCATCACATTCCACTTCAAAAGGCTTGTTAAAATCAGGGAGACGCATGACAGGTGCCTCCGTCATCTTTTGCTTTACATCATTAAAGGCTTTAGTAGCAGCTTTTGTCCAAATAAACTCTCCTTGTTTCATGCAATCAGTGATGGGGGACATAATGGTACTAAACCCTTTGATGAATCGGCGATAAAAGGAAGCGAGCCCATGAAAGCTTCGAATTTCATGGATATTTTTGGGCTCGGGCCAATCCACAATCGCTTGAACCTTTTGGGGGTCAGCAGAAACTCCTTCAGAAGATACTATGAAGCCTAGGAAGACAACTCTATCGGTAAAGAAAGAGCACTTCTTGAGGTTACCATATAAGCTCTCATTCCTAAGGGCCGTACAAACTTGAGTGAGATGGTCTAAGTGTTGCTCCCTAGACTTACTATAGATGAGGATGTCATCAAAGTACACAACCAGGAATTTCCCCATAAAAGGTTTGAGCACTTGAGTCATCACTCTCATAAAGGTACTAGGAGCATTGGACAATCCAAAAGGCATGACCATCCACTCATATAAACCATCCTTCGTCTTGAAGGCAGTTTTCCACTCATCACCTGTACGAACCCTAATTTGATGATAGCCACTTTTCAGGTCTATCTTGGAAAAGATCGTTGCTCCAGCCATCATATCCAACATGTCATCCAACCGAGGGATAGGAAAACGATACTTCACAGTGATCTTGTTGATGGCACGGCTATCAATACACATCCTCCAAGTCCCATCTTTTTTTGGAGTTAAGAGTGCAGGGACTGCACAAGGACTCATGCTTTCACGAACAAAACCCTTCCTAAGTAGCTCTTTTACTTGCCTTTGCAACTCGGCATGTTCTGCAGGACTCATCCTATAGTGAGGCAAGTTAGGTAGGGTCGCTCCGGGCACAAAATCTATGGCGTGTTGTATGTCACGCATGGGTGGCAAATGATCGGGGAGTTCCTTAGGGAAAACATCCTTAAATTCCTGAAGCACGGACCTCACTTCTTCAGGTGGCTCCTCATGGGTGTCGCCATGAAGTTCCTTAGCAACTAAGACAAACACAATGGATTCCTGAACTGCTACCCTCTCAAATGCCTTTGGGCTTATGATGTTTAGACCTTTTGCCTTTGGTGCTTCTGGATTCTTGCTCACGTCGATTGGCTTAGGTTTCAAAGGATTAAGCACAATTTTCTTACCCTCAAACATAAATGAGCAAGAATTGGAACGCCCATAAGGGGTGACATCCAAATCATAAAGCCAAGGTCTACCTAAGATAATATGCCCTACATCCATGGGAATCACGTCACACCATATTTCAGCCTTGTAGGTGAGGAATTGAAGTGGGACAACACATCTTTCTTTTATGGATATGGAGGAAGTATCCACCCAAGAAACTTTATATGGGTTAGGGTGTGGGATCAATTTCAAGCCTAGGCGAGAAACAACATTAGAGGACACTGCATTAATGCAACTCCCACTATCTATAATAACCTTGCAAGTTTTGTCTCCACACTTAGTGTAAGTCTGGAAAATGGCGCTCCGTCGCCAATCTTCAGTGTCTCTTTGTTCAGTCAAAGCACACCTTACCACATTCACTCTAGGGACACCCAAAACAACATTGGAATCATCAACCTGGGGAGAAAAGGTTCTAATGTACGCGAGGTAGTTAGGTTCCTCTTCCCATCCGGCCTCAATATCTTGGACTTCCGCAACATTTGGATCATACACTAGCTCCTCAACATTGCCTACCTCTTCATCACCCTCTTGAATGACAAGGGTCCGGGAGGGACATCTAGCTGCAACATGTCCAATCCCCTTGCATTTGAAGCATTGGAGGCGAGAGCCTAATCTTGAAGGCTCATTGATTACACCTTTTCCCTTGTCCTCCTTTTCTATTGGAATGCTATTGGGGTTGGCCTTAGGGGGTAAGGTAAGTCTAGGTTTGTTGCCAAAAGGTTGAGGATTGGTAGGAACACTCCGAAGCTCAGAACGTCGCCAAAAGATAGATTTGGATGCTAACTCACAATTCCTAGCAAGGTCATAGGCTTCTTCTAAGGTAGTGACTCCTCAGGTGATAATCTCGCCTAGTAGGTTAGCATTTAAACCTTTCTTGAACCTATTGAGAGTGACAACCTCTTCCTCAACTATTCGGATTCGCCTCTTGAATTCCTTGAACTTCTCTATGTACTCGGCCACAGGAGCAGTGCCCTGTTTTAGGCGATCCCATTCCTCAAGGAGAGAACTCCTATAAGTTGGAGGAAGGTAATTCCTAGAGAGTGCCTCCTTCATCTCAATCCAATCAATAATGGGGGGCTCACGTCTACGCCTAAGGGTTTCCTCAAGGTCCTCCCAGAAAAGGTCGGCTCTCCCGATCAACTTCATCCTAGCATACCTTACTTTTCTATTATCAGCCCAATGGTAGTAGTCAAAGAATTTCTCCATTTGACGTAATCAATCAGTGAAAACCCATGGGTCTAGGCAGCCATCAAAGGTGGGTGCTTCTATCTTTTCCCTAGACATCCTATCATCATAGTCCCTAGGGCCATAGTGATTATAGTGATCATGTTCAAGGTTTGGAGCTCTATTAAAGTAACCATGGTTGTTCTGCCTAAGCATGTTATCTCCTTCCTGGTTAATGGGCTCCCTTTGGGATGCTTCAATTCGATCTACTCTAACCAGTAAATCACGGACACTTTTTGCTAGGTCTCCAAGAGTTTGCTCTAAAGAGGGACTATACTCGGAAGTAGATTGAATTTCAGGGTTTGACATGATGCGACCACTACGTAGATGCATGCAACACTATATCTATGAATGCAGTTGAGATTCCAAAACATTCAAGTAACCAATTCTCAATGTAAAATTGAAGGTCAAGCAAGAGTGCATGTAGAGATGAGGTCAATGAATTAAAAATAAATTGCAGTCAAATAGTGGTAGTGCTCACAATATTGAAAGATAGCCCAAATAACAGTCAAATTCCACTAAGCTCCCCAATTAATAATGAGAATCAGATATTTCAAAGAAATTGGGTGATGTCTTTTTTTTTTTTTTTTTTTTGGAATTTTAGAGTGGGTACTGAAGGTAAACACAAATAATAAAACAGCTAATTTGAGCACAAAATGAATAGGCCAATGGGATATGGTGGGATATGCACATAAAAAATATAAAGATAATATTTTTTAATGAGACAAAATTGAATCCACCAAAAAAAAAAAAAAAAAAATAGAGTAAGAATTGTACCCTAGTCAGTGGCCAACTTACTGTACTAGACAGTCACGATCTGGCTCCTCAATTGAGTGGGTCTGGCTGAACAAAATAACCTGTGGATCAACAATACTTCCCCGTAGGAATTTAGGCCCAATACATGTGATGGGCTGTTATAGTAACAATATTCTTTTTTTTTTTTTTTGGGAAAAAAAAAAAGAAATACACTGGACTTAAAAATAACGACAACACAGTACTCTCAAAACTACAGCACTAACAAAAATTTTCAGAAACTAGAACTAGAAGCAAAAGGAACTAAAGAAGAAGAGAACGGCGGAGTCATCGGCTTGGTCACCGGCGGAGGCAGCGGCTGCTCGTCTCGGCCTTGACATCGGCGGTGGTCGGTGTCCCCAGCGGCGGTGGTAGAGGGCGAGGCGTTGGGGCTTCGCGGTGGCTAGTGGCTGATGGTGGTCGGGAGTCGCGGCAGTGGGTATTTGACGGCTGGGTTTTGCGGCGGCTGGTGGTTGGTGGTTGGCGGCTGGGTCTTCGTGGGCCTCTGCTCCTTCTCCTTTCTTCTTCGTCTTTTTTTTTTTTTTTTTTTTTTTTTTTTTTTTTCCGGTCACAGCAACGATAACTCTTTGTTCTCTTTTTTTTTTTTTGCTGTGTGGGCTGTTGGTTCTGTGATCAGAGGCGTGCACGAATGGCAGTCACTGGCTTGGGTGGTGCCGCTGGCTTCTCTGTTGGCTTGAGGGTGAGGAACTCATGTGGGGCTGTGGGGAAGAAACGAATTGCAGGGGCTGGCATGGGTTTATTCATGATCTCATGGGGCAAAAACTTGAAAGGTACAGTCATGGTTGTGCTACGGTTGTGATGTATGGATCTGAAGTCTACTCTGATACCAAAACTGACGTAGAACAACCACAATAAACAGAAAAACAACAATAAAAACCCTAGGAGTCAGCACCTAAGGGTTGCTTGGAGTCAGCACCAAGCAAACTGGAGTCGGCACCAGTGAAAAGAAAGCACACGTTTTTTTATAATTATCAAAAGCTGTCTTCCAATAATCAGAAAAAGTGTTTAAATAGCTAACAATATAAAACACAAAGAAACCCTAATTATTAAATGCTCGGGCTTGCTCAAACTCAAGCCTGATAACTAACAGGCCCCCATCCATAAGGCCACTGGTTGGGCCGTCTTCTTTTTGCTCTTCCTCCCATACATGCGTATAATTGGGGGCTTATATCTTGTGTCCGCACCACCTTAATTGCATTGTATCATTTACATGTGCACTATGACCGTTGTAAAAGGTAGTTTAATTACCATTGGATTAATTGGTTGATTGGTTGATTAGGAGTTAGTTAGGCAAGTGGTTACTTAGTTAACTAACTAACATTCTATTAGTTGTTAAGCAAGGACTACTTACAGGTATAAAGGGATAAGAACTAAATGTTAATTCATTGATGAATAATATTGTTAGACAATCTTCTCTCTCTCTCTCTCTCTCTCTCTCTCTCTCTCTCTTTAGGCCCAGGTCCCCTTGAAGTGACCTACACAATTCTCTCTTCCCCGATTCCATAATCAGATTTTCAACAGAGAGTCTGAAGAATTGGATCGAGAATCCTAAAATTCCTACTTTTAATGAAAAATGAGATAACAAATTTATCAATGATAATGATATAGATTATAAAATTATAAAAATTATTCATTAAAAACCACGTTTCAACCCTCATATTTATAATCCTTATATAAATACACACACACACATTCAGACAGGGCAACCCAAACGTGTCCACACAGTCACCCTTTCAAAGCAAAGGAAGCCCATGTAGGGCTAAGCGGGTCAAGTAGGCTGGAATTTTTTTGCCATCCCTTTCCTAGACCACTTCTCTTTAATGGGGTTGTATAGTAGGATGATAGTGAAGTTTGGAATGTGACACCTCATTTTCTTTCTTGTACTATTTGGAGATAGCATAATAATCATTCCTTCAAAGGCATAAAGAGAACTATATGTTATAATGAAGGTTGTATTCTTGTGCTTTTTGTTTAAATATTTTATTATGATTGAGGTATCTTGTGCTTATTTAGTTTTTTTTTTTTTTTTTTTTTGAGAATATTGTACTTATTTAGTTGATTTCAAAATAAAATAATGTTTTTACTTAATATTGTTATTACATAATATAAGTATATAACATGTCATATATGAATATTTTAATGAAGAAAAAAAATACACCTTGTCATATGTGAGTAAAGTAAATAAGAAAAATACATTTTCAAAGGAAAATAATAATAAAATGTCATATGTAAGTGAAGTAATAAAAGTTTCTTAAAAGAGAGATTCATTTACATGCCAGTTGAAATTACCATACTAGGTGGAATTTAGTGAAATGGACCGGAACAAGTGAAATGGAGCGAAATGAGCTGGAATTTGGAATGAGATGGAATAGAATGGCAATTCTTTCGGTTAAATAATTGGAGTGGAAAATTCTGGCTATTATGGAGGGAACTTAATAGAATTCATAACTATGGCAAAGACAACCCAAGAATAATACCATTTGACCTATGTGAACCATTGTCGTTTTATTAACATTAATTAGTTTCCTTTAAAAAAAATAATCGAACCCCTTGAAAAGTAATTAACATTAATTTCATTGCTTTATTCAATAATGAGTTGTGTTCATGGAATGAAAAGAAAAAAAAAATTGAATTCATTTTTAAAAAAGATAAGGAAATTTTTGGATTAAGATAATTAATGATTTGAGTTTCTTGACTAGACAATTCTTAAATTTTAGAATTGGAAACAATACACTTTATTTTTTTTTCTTTAATTTTTCCTAATTAATTTACTAATTTCATTTATAAAAATAATAAAGAATGAAAGCAGAGGATAATTTGTTAGTGTTTATGGTCAATAAAACATAATGTTAAGTAAATTTGATAGAATTGAATTAAAGTGTCATTCTTTGTGTCAAATTGTTGGTGTTCGCATTTTTTCCAAAGCTATATTTTTCTCTCATCATTATAGTCATCAATTTATCAACTCTTTTTTCTTTTTTTAATTCCAAATGCTATATAATTTTTTTCTTGTTCTCAGAAGGTGATATATATATATATATATATATATATATATGGTTTGGAATTAGTTGATAGATAAGATATAACAATATAATTTTTCTCGAATAAAAAGAATTTAGGATATCCTTTTTGGCCCTCCATGATGAAATCTTGGTTCCGACCATTGGTAGAGGCAAAGAAAGGGGAAAAGGGGGGGGGGGGGGGGGGGAGATGGTGGCATCCCCAAAAACTCGTTTGATTTCAAGTCATGTTTTGCCCTTCCAGATCGATCAGTTGCCCCCCCTTCAAAAATAGGATATATTATTTTTTAAAAATTGATAAATAATGGATTCACTGTACATTTTTTTCCCTCCTAAATTGAAGATTAGAAGACTTAGCAATAAGAAGTGAGAACATGAACCGAAGGAAGTATGCAACTGCGAGAAAGTTACTTAAGGTATGTTTGGTAGACTGTAATGTAATAGTTATTCCTATGGTTTAACTATTCAGTTTTTTTGTTATGTTTTTATTATAGATAATAATCATTCCTTATAAATAGCTATTTTTTAATGGTGACTCTAAATTTCACTTAGTCAGTTGGGCTCAGGTTTGTAAGCCGCTGCAGGTTGGAGGGTTGGGTATTAGACATTTAAGGAGTTTTAATTCGGCCTTGTTAGGAAAATGGTTATGGAAGTATGGCATGGAGACCGAGGCTCTATGGAGGAGGGTTATTGAGGTGAAATATGGGAATGATTGGGGTGGTTGTTGCACGAAGAAGGTGACCAGTGCTCATGGTGTTAGTTTGTGGAGACATATTAGGAGTGGTTGGATGAGTTTTTCTAATCTACTTCTGTATGATGTGGGGGATGGTTCTCGTGTGAAGTTTTGGAAGCATGTGTGGTGTGGAGAGCGTACTCTCCAAGAGGCATTTCTGGAACTTTATTGTATTAGTAGATCTAAGGATTTTTCGGTTGCGGAGGTTATGTGTTGGTCTGGTGGGAGGATTAATTGGGATGCTAAATTTTGTCGTCCTCCTCAAGACTGGGAGCAAGAATCCTTTGATCTGTTTATGGATATGGTCTATTCTTCGACGGTTCGGGGATTGGGTCAGGATCGGGTGTGTTGGAAGCTAGCTAGGAGTAGAGGTTTTGAGGTTAGAAGTTTCTATCTTTCGTTCTACCCTCCTACCTTCTTATCCTTCCCTTGGAAGATGATTTGGAAATCGAAGGTTCCTCCAAGGGTTGCTTTCTTTTCTTGGTCTGCCTCCTTAAGTAAGATTTTAACAACTGATAACCCTTGCAAACGACATATGCTAGTTCTTGATTGGTGCTATATGTGTAAGAGTGGTAGGGAGTCAGTGGATCATCTTCTTCTTCATTGCCCCATTGCTTGTGAGTTGTGGTCGTTGGTGTTTTGTTTGTTTGGAATTCATTGGGTTATGCCTTTGAAGGTTATTGAGTTGTTTGAGTCTTGGCAGGATAAGTTTGGTCGGCATAGAAATATAGAGTTGTGGAGAATTGTGCCTCATTGCTTGATTTGGTGTATCTGGCGCAAAAGGAATTCTAGAAGAATTGAGAGATGTGAACGCTCTGTGTTAGAGATTAAGTCTTTTTTTTTACACACCCTCCTCGATTGGAGTGTGGTCTTTTGTCATTTTTCTTGTTCTTCCCTTCCTGTTCTTCTTGATTGTTGTAATCTTGGTTCTGGCTTTATGCCCCCTTAGTTCATCCCCAAGGTACTCGGGTTGGCTGTTTTTCTTCTTTTAATAAAATTTCGTTACTTATCCAAAAAAAAAAAAAAAAATGAGGAATAACTATTCCTCTCTAAAAGTGTTATAATAATTATTCTTTAGTAGGTGTATTAATTTCTAAAATTAATATATTTCCAAATTTTTCATATGCACATAACTATTATGATAATAAAAAAAAAACTAATCCCTCTTTCAAATTTAAAAAAAATATTATGGTTTAGGAAATATAATTATATGAGTAAGATATTTCTTAAAATATATTTTAAGTTTTTACAATTTGATTTAAAATGCTTTCATTCCATTGTCTTCACGGCTCTAAGTATTTCACCACAACATCTTGTATTCCTTGTAATACACATTCCTATTCCTATGTAATTATCATTACAGTCTACCAAACGTGTCATTATATGTGATCCGTGTAGTTTGGTAATGTTGTTCTAGTAACGTTGTTAATAGCATAAGTTTGTGTTTAAATTTTGTTTTACCACACAACCATACACGTGGAGAGGGCTTGACACAAATACTTATTGTACTTCTACCCATTGATGAATATGTTAAAAATACTATTTTGGTCACTATATATTTTGGGGATACAGTAGGAAATTTAGAGTTCTCTATTTTATTAGCTTTAGGGTCTGTTTGAATACCGTTTATTTTGTTGAAACTAAAAACTTATTGCTGAAAGTACTATAGATAAAGATAAAAGTTAGTTGAAATAGTACAACGGAGCTCAAGAATAGTACCAAAAAGTACAGTGGAGCCCATGAAGAGTGACAAAAATAAGCTGAATAGTAAAATAATTTTAATTTTTAATTGGTATCCAAACACACACTTACCCTTCAGTTGAAATTCTCCATTACTTAAAAGATAAACTGACTGAAGCCTTTGAAATTTCGAATATGTTAATGTCAGGGGAATCTTGTCTCACAGGATTTTGACATACATAAGGAAGCCGGGGGATCTTACATAGGCATTGAGAGGGACTTTCCGGCTCAAGTATCAGAAAACTATCTTGAAATCCATTTCTTTTGGGCTGGGAAAGGGACTTGCTGCGTCCCTGTTGAAGGTACTTATGGACCTTCTATTTCAGCCATAAGTGCCATCAATAAACACCCATTCTTAGTCCCAAATGCTACGACAGGTACCTCAATGCAAAAATTGTAGATGCAATAAGAAGATGAGGTACTGCTTTCCTTTAATGCTGGTGTCATGTTTTTGACTGCCTTTCTTTTGTATAGAATTTACACCCAGTTCTAGGAGTAGCAATGGCAATTTGATTGGTCTGATCGTGGGTATCAGTGTTGGTGTTGGAGGCATTCTATCTGTTTTCATAGTTTTCTATATCATCCGCAAAAGAAAACGACTTCAAACCAATGACAATGAAGAAGGTAAGCCAGAAATCATGTTAGACATTTATGATAGTTGATGGACTTCATTCAGTTTAGTCTATGAATCAAAATAACTGAATTTTTTCCTATTTTTACTAATTTCTTTAGTAAGTTGGCCTCTCAGTGCTGCACGTTGTGTTTCGTGCATAACACTGCACATTCAACTTCAATTCAATTTCACGTTCACATATAAACTGCAGCTTCATAGAGGCTTTTATACCAAAGCCTCTTCTGTTATGTCTGGAAATAATACAAAACACATGCCCATATGTACGTGTACACACACATGCATGTCATGGAAAAGTAAGGAGAAACATGATTTTCTTCACCAATGAAGCCCCATCTTCAATCCAACAACATTCTAGAAAAAACCAAATTGATAATTAATGTTTAACATGGGGATGCTTTCTCAATTTAGCAAGTTAAAATTTTCCCGCAATTTCTGCACACAACTTAAGAAAATTGATTACTAAACAATGGATTTAGAGTTACAACCTGTGTTTATGTTGAAATTTGCAGAGCTCTTAGGGATAGACATCAGACCATTCACATTCAGCTACGCTGAACTAAAAGCAGCTACAGAAGATTTCAATCCAGCTAACAAGCTTGGAGAAGGAGGATTTGGGCCTGTCTATAAGGTAAGTTCCTATGCAATTAACAACATTATGTGCATAAATCTATGTCGGTGCCTTAAGGTCTGCAATCTGATGTAAGTTTAGAGAAATTAGACATATATTGCAATCGCCAGGACCTTTTAGAAAATGAGATCTAAAAGTTGGGTTTGTAAGAGTTAAGAACAATATAATCTATATCTCATTTCCATCTCTCCCCCCCACACGTTGAAATTCAAACTTTAAACCCTATAAATGATGTTTTTCCAAGAAATCTGGCTCTTCAATTCTCACGGATCTAGCTCCAACTCTAACTCACCTTGATCCTTCACTTCACTTCCAACTCTCCTATCCGATCCGACAAGAAAAAGCCCAAATCCAAAGATAATCCTCTCTCCACCACCACCAGCAGCAGCAGCAGTTTTGCTTTTCAGCAAGCACAGGTCAAAGACAGAACTAAGAAGAAAGATAATTCTAATTCCAAAGGCAAAGAAACTCTAACCTCTCTGTCAAAGTCAAATTCAACGTTGGGCTGCAAGACAAAAAAAGGAGTAAATCTACTATTATTTATGTAGATATTTTTTTCCTATCACTTAGAAATGCTTTTCAAGCACTGCACTGCAAAATGAATTGTAATTGAGATTTATTGAATTTGGTGTCGTAGCTATGTTTGACAAACTTCCCTCGTGCCTATGAAGTTTTTGACAAAATTCCTTAGGGATAAGAAACTTGTCAAAGGAGTTTCTTTGAATATGATTATAAGCGCAACAAAATTGTAATAAGCTTAAAGTCGATAGTGAGCCCAATTGAATTTCTTTGATCCTTTTTTCTGTAAATTTTTTTTATAGATCTATGTGATTGTGGAATGCTTTTCAAAGAAAAGGTTGCTTCTAAGCCAGAACAAAATGTCAGATTTGAAACATAGTTTCAGATTTGCTTTGTTTCGTTTCTATGTTAATGTGAGAGAGGGAGCTTGACCAATAAATTTGGGTGGTATTCATCTTCTCCCACAAGTTGAAATGGAATATAGATTATGGTTGTTCTTAATATTTACAAAATCCTAAGCGTGAGTTTGGGAAGGAATTATGGTATTTTTTTTTTTTTTTAAATAACTATAAAAGCCAAACTATTTTGTTAGTTAGCACAGTTTTAAAACTATTTAGGTATCTAACAACTCGAGTCTTGCAAACTCGATTTCACTGTAGCAAATCGAATGTTAAAGACTCGATTTCCATGAGGTGTGTAGCTGAGGTGGACCAAAAATTCCACGGGGAACTCGAGTTGAGACTCGAGTTCCCTCCTCTGAAAACAACACAAACCCACAACATTTCACAGACCTGCAACAAAACTGAAAACACAGACCTGCAACAGAAAATCCCAGAAAACAACGTAAACCCACAATAGAAAAACAATAGAAAATTTTCCTCCGGTGCCTAGATCGTCAAATCTATGGCACTCCGGTGCCAAAATCGTGATTTTTGGGTTTGGATTTTTGCTCCAATTGAGATCGTGATTTTGGTTTGGGATTTTGAGAAATGTGTTTGGGTTTGGATTTTGAGAAATGGTTTTGGGATTTTGAGAAATGGATTTAGATGAAGAAAGAAGAATTGTCTTGGGTTTTTGGGCTTGGAAGAAGGGAGTGGGACGGCAGATTGAGAAAGAAAAGGACGGTAGATGGAGAAAGAAAAGAAAAAGAATGAAGGAAGAAGATGACGGACATCGAGTCTTAAAACTTGATTTCCATGTGGATTTTTTGATCCACCTAAGCTAAAACACCTCATGGAAATTGAGTCCTTAAAACTCGATTTGCTACAATGAAATCAAGTCTAAAAGACTCGAGTTGTTAGATACTTGAATAGTTTCAAAACTGTGTTAACTAACCAAATAGTTTGGCTTTTATAGTTATTTTCAAAAAAAATCCAGGGATTATAAATTAAAATTATTTCATTATTCAGATTATTTTTCCTACTATTTATGGGTCTTATTGCACTTTTTAACACTATTCATGGGTCTTAATGTACTATTTCAACTAACTTTTACCATTATCTAAAGTACTTTCAGCAATAATTTTTTAGTTTTAGCAAAATAAGTGGTATCCAAATACACCTTAACTTTTAGATCTTATTTTCTTTTGTTTTTTTATGTTTTTTTTTTTTTTTTTTTGGGAGGAGAGAGACATAAAAAGGGAGCAAAAATACAAATTTACTCCTATTTTTAACAAAGATGGGTTACCGAAAACAAACAGAGCAAACCTTAGGCAGACAAATTGACACTTTTCAAACTATAGGTAGACAATGTGAATTCAAGTTAAACCACATGTGGGTTTACTGCAATTATCCTTTGTTTAAAATATAATTTGGCCAAAAAATAATTATTGGATACATAATCTAAGTAGTCTCACTTCAAACAAACTACGTATCAAAATCATCTAAGGCCTTATAGCTTGGCACCTCCCCTTACACAAAGTATTTAGGGTGTAGGAGAGAAAGGGTTCGAGTTGCATGGTTAGCAATATGTTGTAATTATCTCTAAAAAAAAAAAACCTACATATAAAATCTTGAATTGATAATTCCAAAAATTTAATATTCTCATGGATGGTTTAAAGTTTGAGCAGTTGAGTAATTACATTTAGTGGAGGGTATAGCACTTTTTTTTTTTTTTTTTATTATTAGTCATTACATTTGGTTCAAATAAAGAATTTCCAAAATGTTTTAGCATTAGGAGATTCTGACCAAATAATTGAAGTCGTAGGCAAACATAATTAATTTTTTTGTTACTAATGTTTTAGCATCAAAGAACAGTTTCTTTTTTTCTTTTATCCTTTTTTTCCCTAGACATTTGTATGGTTTCTGACCTGATCTATGAAATGGTATCCCTAAGATGATCTTTCTGCTGTTAATAGCTTGCTTACTGTATTGCTTGACTCATTGGAGGGGAAAATGAGACACTTTAAAAAAAATTATTTATTATTATTATTAAAAAAATTGACATTTTGGGCCAAATGAATTGAAGGCTATCTAGTGTTTTGAAAAACATTTATCTTTAGGAAATGTTGTCATCCCTGATAATACTTTTCCTTTTAATGGTATGAGCCGCATGAGATTGAAGATTATTAAACTGGACATAAAATTTCATTTTGAAGATTACCATTAAGCAACTACAATGTTTTGAGATTCATCCTTAAAAATTTTATATATAAATGGATATTGTATTGTTTTGTTCTACATTGTTTGACTTGAGCCATCAATCAGATAAGAAGTGTAAATTACATTTATTGAACCATTTATCCTAATTAGCCAAACTCTCCTTTTTAATTTACTCTAATGGATTAAAATCATTTGTAAATGAATGGCTATTTTTTAAAAATATTTTCTATATTATTTTGTTGGTACTTTGTAATAGGGAACACTTTATGATGGGAGAGTAGTTGCTGTGAAGCAACTTTCTGTAACATCACACCAAGGAAAGAACCAATTCATAGCTGAGATTGCTACTATATCCACTGTGCAACACCGTTTCCTTGTGAAGTTGCATGGATGTTGCATTGAGGGAGATAAACGACTACTTGTGTACGAGTATCTAGAGAATAAAAGTCTTGATCAAGCATTATTTGGTATGTGAACCCGTCTTTGCTGTTTCTGTGTGTGTGTAACTAGTTAATTATACTATGTAGATTAAATTTATATGCTTGCATGAGACAGGGAATAGAACTTTGAATCTCAATTGGTCAGCACGCTTTGATATATGCTTGGGAGTAGCAAGAGGTTTATCTTATCTTCATGAGGAGTCACGGCTTCGAATTATACACAGAGATGTGAAGGCCAGTAATATCCTTCTTGACTCTGATCTCATCCCTAAAATATCAGACTTTGGCTTGGCCAAACTTTATGATGATAAAAAGACACACATAAGCACCCGCGTTGCAGGGACCATGTAAGACCCTGAAGTCTTAGCTTATCACCTTGTCCTTTTGAATTACATAATCCTTTTATTTCATTGTGTTATTTTTTAGTTATGTTAGTACTAAACTTTGCGTACGATTTTTACTGATATAGTGGGTATCTTGCACCGGAGTATGCCATGCGTGGGCACCTTACAGAGAAGGCTGATGTGTTTGCCTTTGGTGTTGTGGCTCTTGAGATTGTTAGTGGGAGGCCAAATGCTGACTCAAGCCTGGAAGAAGAAAAGATATATCTGCTTGAATTGGTATGCACAGTATTCTTGCACTCCATGTATAAGATTGTTATCTTTCTCTAATTGAATGGATTTTTGTTTTTTTGCTCTAAATAAATAAATTAAACTTGGATCTTCTTAAGAGGAAAGTTTGGACGGCCAAAGGAAGCAAAATAAATTTTAATTACTAATTTAGAGTATTTGAAAATAAGCCACCTTGCACCATAATAGGAAATGAAATGAGTCTCCACACCCAAATCTACCCTTAAAAGAGCCTAGTTTTGTGTGACCAAAATTTTGCAATAGCCTCTTTCAAAGTTATTTTATTTAATTCAAGATAAGACAAGTTTTATTTATTTATTTATTTTGGTTCTTATTTATGCAAAAGTTAGATTCACAAAATGAGCCTTTGTATGAGTTTAGGGGAAAAAACTGGATTTTATTTAGATCCCTTGTAAAACATGATTGTCTTATTCATTCAGACAATTAGAATGCTCATTACCAATACCTTTATACTATATTATGAACACCTTGACTCATTGAAAATATAAGTATGAACTTGGATACAAAACAATATTGTAAAGCTACTCTAAAAACACATGTATCTTTCTCAGGCTTGGCAGTTACATGAAAACAACCGTGAAGTAGACCTTGTGGACTCTACATTATCAGAATTTGATGAGAAAGAAGTAAAACAGCTGATAGGAGTATCTCTTCTATGCACTCAAGCATCCCCAACTTTACGGCCATCAATGTCGCGTGTGGTGGGAATGCTTTCAGGAGATATTGAAGTGAGCACTGTAACTTCAAGGCCAGGATATTTGACGGATTGGACATATGATGATATAACCAGTGTATTGAGTGAGGGTGCAACTATAGGAACCGATACTAGCTATTTCAACTCATCATCAGCAAGTACAAGCATGGTGGTTGCTGCAGAAAATTCAAAAGCGATTGAATCTAAACCTATGCTTGGTGAGATTATTAGTGAGGGTCAATGAGAATTATTCTTTATTTTTCTTCAAATTTTATCCAAGTGTGTAAATTGAAGAACTTTTTGTGTATTATTTAATTCCTAATTGTATACGTATTTAAATAATCATATATGTAAAGTGCTTGGCATGAATTTTGCAATTTTCCTATTTCAAGTTTGACATCATGATTTGTTACAGTTTTTGGAAGAAGCGTAGTAAGTGTCATGTTGTGACTGAAACATCATCATACGTAAGGCACCATTCAAGAGGTTGTACAAGCGTTTCACGTGGAGATTTACTTTTTTTTTTTTTTTGGTTTGGTTCTCTATCTTTATTTTTTAATTTTAATTTTAATTATTTTTACATCTACTAGGTGAAGTTAGGGATGGCAACAACCTGTTAGTACAAATTATTTATACCCATTGTGAAGTTATTGTTTTATTTTTTATTTTTTTGATGGGAAGATAAAAAATTTTCATTAATGAAATGATAAATGTTCTACTTCATGAGCTAAAGCCATGTAATCTCATACTAGGTGAAGTTCTTAACTAAAAAAGAATAACTATTTCACTTATCCGTTCATCGTTGTGAAATGGCAAGAATGTGAAAATAGTATAATATATAGGGTAAAATGTAAAATTCACCCTTTAAGTAGGGAAGGAGATAAGTAACAGGGGTCGAGCTAAGGTAAGGGGTGAGAGGGAGAAAATGCCCACCCAACTCCTCCTAAAAATCCTCAGGTATGATAATAATTAGAAACCTTCTTAAAACTCAAATGATTTGCCCCCTCTTAGCCTAGGAAAAAAAAAAAAGAAAGGAAGTCTACAGTTAGTATAGAATTACCCTGTTATTGAAAATAAGGGGGAAAAGAATTTCTTGACGCAATAAAACACCAAAGAGCCCAAGCCTAAGGGTCCATTTGGATACAGCTGAAAACTGAAAATATTGTAGTAAAATAATTTTTAAATGTATAAATAGTATCGTGGGACCTATTTTTAATAAAAAAGTTGCTGAAAAGTGAAGTTTGTGGGTCCCATGAACAGTGCACGGGACCCACAGATGTGATGAGAATGGCTAAAAAGTCAACAATATACTGCTACTGTTCATGAACAGTAGATCTTGTCCCCCTTGACGCTTGCAGCAGCAAAAAAAAAACTGTGAATGTGAAAACGCAATGCGTAATCCAAACAGGTACTAAGGGTATGGCAATATTCCTGGAAAATTGTATACATATCACTCTACCATGTTTGCTTTTAAAATAAATATAGAATTCAACCTTTCATTTTCTATTATTGTTTATTTAATAATTATTTTCTCAATTTAATTTATGGAACCAAATTAGATGCATAAATTTTATGTAGTAAGATTAATCTCTTAATTTTATTTGTAGTAACTATAAATTGTTTATTTTTGTTTTTTGTTTTAATGATATGAAATATACTTATTAAAACTATAGAGAATCTTAAGCATAATAATGAGAATTCAAATCGAATTCTAAATACACTTGTATCAAGGTAGATTATGTTTACTACTGCACACTCTTGGTGCAATGGTCACTCCACAAGTATAAGTGTTTGTGGGGTGTAGGGTGTAGAGACAAGAGCCGGGGTTCAAGTCTTTAGGAAGGAACTTCACACACATATATACTTAGATTAGACTAGAGTAGAATTCTATCTTGTATATAAAAAAAAAATGTAGATTATATTTTATGTTTATATCAAATTTTATATGACAATTATGGTTGTTTACAATTCTCTATTTATTTTGTTATTAATATTAATAAATATTTTTTCGATTATTTTTTTAATATTGTCTTTCAATCTTGTCTCCTCAAGATGGCTTATGGTTTATGTTTTTTTTTTTTTTTCTTATTACTAGCTCTTGGCCCGTGCTTTGCACAGGTGTTTTGATTGTAAATATTAATTTTCACATAAATTTCCTTTAAAAATTATAATATGAATTATTAAATGGTTGGATTTCATTGCTTAATTGAAGTTTGTATATGTTACATTTGAACCAAATCAATTAACAGATAAAATAATATTTCAATTGTTGATAATCTCCTTCTTTCTTATTGAGTGACCTTTAATTACATACCCTTTTCTATAGTTAGTGGAAACTTTTAAACGCACAAAGACAAATACATGCTTAAGAAATTTCTATATAAATTATTAAAAATACAATTAAACATGCACGCACATACATATGCACGCAGACAAATGATGAGCAAATGGTTGAAAGCCATTTTTGCATTATCCAGAGTTTTATACTCTGTAATTATAATAAGGCAAAAAAAAAAAAAGTATGCTTCGTCACCATAATTAGAATATAGTAGAAAATTATACTTCCAAGAATTATTAAAATTTGTAACTGACAACATTGGCAAGTCTATTGTGTTTATATGACTAAGTGAGGTAAAGAATTCTTTCCTATAAACTAACCATAATTTGTTGTCCTTTCTTTTAATGATTAGTCCTTCAACATTGGCAAGTCTATTGTGTTTATATGATTAAGGGATTCCCTAATAACTTGTTTGGTCTCATCCATTTCAGTGTTTAAAAAGTAATAAAAATAATAAAATACATAAATAAAGCAAAGCAAAGGGCATGCTTAACGTATTGAGACAATTATGCATCACATATCTATAAGTAATTTCACCAAATACATGCCACGCAACAATCACAAAAATAGAAAAACCAAATATTTTGAGATTTTTACAAACATAATAAGCCAAAGTTTACTAAAATTCATTGGAACTTTTTTTCTTTTCAACGCCTCATATTTGGTACACCGAAGGTTAAAGAGAGTGAGAGAGCTATGGCTTTTAGTATACTTTTTTTTTTTTAGAATACTAAGTATTATAATACAAACACACAAGGGGCTTTTACTATACTCGAAAGAGTACCCATTTGTTATGCTGATTTAACCTGCAATGTCTCAAATTGTAACACACACACATTTATATATATATATATATATATATATATATATGAATGAATGAACTTAAAAACTTGGCCGATGAACTAAATATTTGAACTTGTAATCCAAAGTTATGAATCGATTTTCATAAATATGAATGATTTAAAAAACTTTGGTCTATGTTAGAATTACATGCCTCATATTGAAATTCTTGACACCATTGGGGGGGATTCTAGCATTTTACCCTTACTTGTTTTGAAACTATTTAGGTCTATGCCTCTGTTTTGAAACTCGATTTTCTCAAAATTAAGTTTCAATGTAAAAAACAATTTGTAGAAAATCGAGTATAGGGCGATCAAACTAAAAAAAAAAAAAAAAATTGCATGGAACTCGAGTTCCATTGAAAATGCCGCTATAGGTCCACCTGAACGCAGCTATAGGTATGGGGCGATCAAACTTAAAAAAAAAAAAAAAAAAAAAAAAAAAAAAAAAAAAAAAAAAAAAAAAAAAATTTGCATGGAACTCAAGTTCGAGGAGCTTGAGTTTCATTTAAAACACCGCTATAGGTCCAACTGAACATAACTATAGGTATGAAACTCAAGCTCTATGAACTCGAGTTCCATGCAATTTTTTTCTTTAACTTTCATTTGACATAACTCGATTTTAAGCCAATTGAGTTTTAAAACAGGGCACACAGGAACATATTGCTAAAATTTTTAAAAAATGACAAAATGCTAGAATTCCCCACCATTGGGTAGGTGTTAAAAATAAATCATCTTTACAGCTATAACGTAAGTACGTAACAACAAAATTTTTGATAATCCCACATTCCAATAAGTCTTTCAAAGTTGATGAGAGAGAGAGTTGTGCAAACTGATATATAGTGGGGGGAAAAGCTCAAATGAAGAGTGGGTGAGGAAGGAGAAGGGGTGACGAAGGGAGAAAGCCTTGTGCGTTTGGTAGCCAGAGTTAATGTATTGTAACTGGCAAGGGCAACAACTAATTAGATACTTTGGTTTTTTTTTTTGGTTGAGAAAACAACTTATCCTAAATATTATTAAAGTGCTGGTGAATTAGCAGAATCAAAAGAATTTAAGTCTGGTGGAATAGACTCCATCCAGACAAGCAAAGCAAAAGAAAGTCTCACTTTCTGGGCTAAGGAATATGCAATAACATTACCTTGCTTCATAGTATGAGAGAAAGAGAAACTCGAAAGGGAGCTATCATAGGATAAAGTATCCTTGACCACATGACCAAATGAAGAGAAGCACTCATCACTCTCCTGTAGAGTTATACTAATCTCTGAATCACCTTCAAAGTGTGACTGATGTAAACCAATTCCCTAGACTAGTTTAGCTGCTCGTTTTGCAACCAGCATTTCCAGAACATCCACTGATGGAGGTTTAAGTACTTTTTTCCGAGAGAGCAGCAATAATCTCCCCTATGGAATTACACACTACAATTCCAATTCCTGCTTTCTCACATTCATCAAACGTGGCACCATCAAAATTTACTTTAAACTCCCCAATCTTTGGAGGTATCCAAACCTTTTTCTTGATGGGAGGAATACCCCGTGGCTGCCTTCGACTTACTCTAAAATTCTGCAGAAAATTAAGAATAGCATCATGAAGCTTATCAATCGGTAAAACTGGTCCCCCTAACTTGGTTTTGTTTCGGTGAGACCACGCAAACTAGGCTGTTGTGGTGAAGAGTTCAGCAGCACAACACTTAGAGCATTCTCATCAGATGTTTCAAAAAAATGTCATTTTGACACACCAAGCACATGCTTTATCATTTTACCACATTATTTTACAATATTCCATTTATTAGATGTTTTATCCTTCAATTCTATACATTAAAATAATATTTACTACACATTAAAATAACATATTAACTCCTTCCTATCATCATCATCAACAACAACGGCCACCAACAATTACTGCCACAGCCATCATTGGCACAAACCCACATCCACCAACGCCACCTCAAAAAAAAAAAAAAAGAAAAAAAAAAAAAGAAACACAACCAAAGATCAGCACAAACCCACATCCACCAAACCAAACAAACCCACATCCCAAATCCACCACTGGCACAAACCCACATCCTAAATCCACCAAATCAATTATAAAATTAATTACAATTTACACTAAAATTATAAATTGAATCGGACATACACTGAGACATTAGATCAGGACAACCACCTCCATCATCGTCGCTGATGGAAGTTTTCACTTCTAGCCACCATGTCCTTCACACTGGAGTTCCTCTTTGTCGCAAAGTGGGTTAGTGATCAATGGCGAGTCTGGGTGGTTTATGTCTCTCAGCATGGCAAGACGACGATTAAAATGCCAGACAGAGAGAGAGAGAGAGATGTGTTGCAGATGGAGAGAGACATCTAAGAGGAGGAGAGAGAAAAAACGAATTAAATAAGTCAAACAGTATTTGGCATTGATGTCCCTACTGTCTCATATTTGAGACGATACTGTAGATATATGTCAAATTTTTTGAGATTTGGAAGAGCTGATGAGGGTTAGTTTTTGGTGTTTGGTGTGCCAAATGTCAAATATTTGACATTTGGCACACTTGATGAGAGTGCTCTTAGTTAAGATTAAACCAAGCAAATTAAAAAACGACCCCTAGCAACAGGGATGAACCTACAAGGGGGGCCAAGCCTTGGCCCCGCGGCCTAAAGAAAATAAAAGGGAAAATAAATTGGGCCCTCCTAGGCTCTAGCCCAAAGAAAAAAAGAATGAATTTTTTTAATACTCTATATATATATATATATATATATATATATATATATAACCGAAGCCTCTACTGACACCATAATTTTCCACGTCAGCACAATACAATATTTAAAAAATAAAATAAAAAACACTATTTTTCTCTCCAAAACAAAACCCAATACTTATCTCTCTTTCTTTTTCTTTTTTTGGATAAAACCGAAGTCTTTGACTTTTTTTAGAGCTCCCACATGTTTACACATCAGCATTATTTAAATAAAAAAACAAAAATTCTGATTTTATATTTCTAAAACTCTCCTTCTATCTGAATTTTATGAGTTTGAATATTAGAAGCCGTGGCATATGAAATCTAATTGTCTTGCCATCAAATTCTTACCACTTATCAATTTTTTGATAACATATTTTTAATTTTATAATAATAATATTACTACTTATTTCTTCTTATCTTATCGTTGAATAATAGTTCTTCCCAACTCTCTTTCCTCCTCACATGGCACAAGGTTTTTTAAGTTAGAAGTTTTACAAAACAAAAGACTACCAATAGAACACGGCATCTGTAATTAACGTAAATTCTTGATTCTTTTTTGTCCTTATGAAGAAGTTTACCTGGGATACAAAACATATTGTACATCATCAAATAAGTTTAAGTGGGAATCTAATTCAAATGTTTAGATTATAAAAAATAAAAAATCTCTTTGGATAATTTTAAATTTTAAATCAGGATTGTTAATTTTTTGTATATATTTATTTTATTTTATAGATTTACAATGCCATGATACTACTAAATTCAATTAGCCCACAGTTTTAAGCTTATCATACTCCTTCATAATATATTATATATATAATTTCGATCTCAAGTTATTATCCTAGGGTAAACATGGAGCTAGATTCAACCCACCAATAGATTGGATTATCTAAATAATTCCATTGTGTTTTAATTTCTGACTTTTTGGTTAATTTTTTCTAACACTAGAAATTTTCTTGCAGATTTCAACAACTATAGTAATGGATTATTATTCTTTTGAGGGTAGAACATCTTTCTTTTATACTTCTCTATGTGTAGTTACATAATTTTTTGTTTCGATAATTTCTAGGCACCGAATTATTTAATTCTTTAGTTTCATCTGAATTTTTGAGTTTATATTTTGCATTATTTGAAATTATTTGGCATATTTCAATGACATCTTTCTCTTATATATCTCTTTTGTGTGTAGTGATTGTAGTCATATATTTTTTCTATTGTTTCAATAATTCTAGGTTTAGAATCTTCTTTTTTTTTTCTTTTTCTTTTTTTTTTCTTTTTTTTTTTTTCTTTTTTTTTTTGCATTTTGGAAGTTTGAACATCTGACTTTTTGCATTAGTTTTAGCAATATGTGAACATGTTTGGCAAAATTCAACAACTATACTATGGGTTATTCTTTTGAAGATAACTAATTTTTCTCTCATATTTCTCTATTGTATAGCCATATATATTTTGTTTTGTTTCAACAATACCTTTGCAATGAATCTTCCAATTTGCTAATATTTTAAGTTTTGGCTTTTTTATCAAATTGTAATACAAATTCAAGTCAGACAGGGGCAATTTATACAATTGTATAGTTTTATAATCAATTTAATATTTCATAAAACTATTTTAGTATACCATACAAACAAGTAACTTCCCGTGCATTGCACGGGTTAACGACTAGTTATATATATATATATATATATATATATTTATTTATTTATATATATATGAGGGAAAACACCGTTTTTTGTGTTTACATTTTGAGGTCACAATTAATTTGGTCCTAATATTTTGGTGCCAGTCAATTTGGTCCCGTTATTTTCAACGCAATCCTAATTTGGTCCTTATCATTAAATTACTAATGAAAAATATTTACATGGCAAACAGTTTACAGTGTTGACATGCTTAAATATGTTATTAATGTATTTGGGCCAATTATAAATTGCCACATCAATTAAAAAAACGCAGTAAGCTGCAACTCAGCTAATCTGAGTTTTCAACCCCAGGAAGATCCCACTTCACCCACGACCCAAACAGCCCCGTTCATCACCTATCAATCAAACTCAAACTTCATCTTCATCTTCATTGCTATGCCGCTGGCCACCGGCTGACTTTAGAAGTCTGTTTCAGATCAGAGTGGACGTGTGGACATTCAAATCATTTTCCCTTTAGGTTTGAAATTTTGCTATGTTAGATCAACCTGTGGACCCACTACTTGGTGGGTTTATAATTTCACCTAGATCACATCATCCATCACGGCAGTTCTGAAGAGGCTAAGGAGGTGTCATTTTGAGATTTGAAGAGTAACAAGCATTTACTACTAAAATCATTTATATGGGTTTATCTTATGTCGACATTTTGATACGCATATACAAATTTATCATTGTTACTAGTTAAATATGAGAATAAGAATGAGATAAACAGACAAGTATCGTAGAAAAGAGTCCAAAAAATTATAAACTCATAACATGTGAAAGTCATTTATAGGATTATTCCCACATTTTGATACACTAAAAATTCATTAAGTGATCATAGAAAAGTGTCCACAAATAAACCTTTTGAGGGAGTGAGACCTGGAGTTTGTGGAGCGTGATGTGTTCCTAGATCTTTTGACGGCGTGGGTGCAGGATGATTCGGAGGCGCCGCCGAGAAAGTTGCCGAGTTGTGGAGATATCGGCAACGGTGGCAAGCGGCATAGCAATGAAGATAAAGATGAAGTGGCCGAGAATGCGTTGGTTTGACAGGTAATGGACAAGGTTGTTTGGGTCATAGGAGCAGGGCGGCCCTAGACATTTTGGGGCCTAAGGTAAGAACCAAAAATGGGGCATTTTTTATATTTATATATTAATTAAATTAATGTTTATTTATTATAATATTTTTATATTATAATATGTTTCATTTGTGACATTTTCATGATTATTTTCATTTTCTTCTAAATTATTTTGAAGTTCATTATCAAGATTTGTTGTATTGCAAAATTGAACATCATTGTTATCTTGCAATTGTATCATTTCATTATCTTCTAACTCTTTTTGATGAATTTCTTGCTTATTTGTGATATTTTCATCTAAATTTTGTGTTATATTTTGTTTATTACTAATAACAAATTTATCCATTGATCATTTTTGAGACTTTATTAATTTTTCTTCTTTTTTTCTTTTTTTTAAGTTTTTCATATTCAAATGCATATTTTCTAATAAACATTTCTAATCAAACAATATATTTATAAAGACTAAAATAAAAAATAAATATCAAGTGTAGAGCAAATGAGAAATAGAACCTGATTTATATAGAAATTATTGTTGTAGTTTCACCAAATAATAACAAGTTTTTTGCAATCTCAAGTCTCAACCTGCATAAAAAAAGACTTATTTAATATATTACCACTAACTGATATATATATATATATATATATATATATATATAAACACAAGATTAAAATTAAAAAAAAAAGCACAAGCATAACAAAAATTTAAGCACAATTATAACACTAAGCTTATTAGTTTAAAATACCCACACAAAAAAAACAAAAAACAGATCCTATTTATAACCAAAAAAAAGGGGGGGGGGGGGGGGCGCTGAATCATTACAAATGAAATTCGGCTGAATCATTAAAAAAAAAAAAAAGGGGCCTGAATCATTCCCAAAAAAACAAACAAAAACTTGAAGCCCAAAACTATTACAATACATCAAAACCAGGCCCAAATCAACAGTCAATCTTATTAATTACAAGAATGCAATTAGTGCCCCAATCCCATTATCCCAATCTCAATTAGTCAAACAACCGGACCCCAAATATTTATAAATTTTAGTTATACCTGAGGTCTTCGGATCGGAGAAAGATGAAGGGAGGCGCCGAGGTTGAAGATGAAGTAAATGTGAACGGCTGGTGTCTGGTGAGTTCGTGAGTGATGAGGGAGGGAGACGGTCCGGCGGAGAGCAGATTCGGATCGGAGAAAGATGATAGAGGCGGCGAAGCGAACTGATAAGGGAGGCGGCGAGGTGGACTGATGAGGTAGCAGGGAGGCGCCGAGGCGGTCCAACCGACCAGGCTTGCTGCTTGCTTCAGTTCAGTTGCAAGAGAGAAAGGTAATGAGAGAATCAGAGAGAATGAGAGACAGAGAGAGACGGAGAGCAAGAGAGAAAGGTTAAATTTTTAGGGTTTGAATTGTTTTATTTGTTTTGATTTGTGGCTGTTTTGTGGTTGATCTCTTAGACTGGGTTTGTAGTTTATCTGGATGAATTTTGGTTTGTCCAGACGATAACAGCAGATTTTTGGTTTGACTGAAGCTTTTTTTTGGTTTAAATATGATACTATTTTTTTTTTTTTTTTTAAATCTGATACTAATTTTTTTTTCTTTTAATCTGATACTATTTTTTTTTTCCCCTACTATCCCTTATTTTTTAAAATTTGGGGCCTCCCTTCCACTTGGGGGCCTTAGGCAATTGCCTAACTTGCCTAAGGGAAGGGCCAGCCCTGCATAGGAGAAGTGAAATCTGTTTGGGTTGAAAACTTAGATTAGCTGAGTTAAAGCTTACCAATGTTTTTTTAATTGACGCGGCAATCTTTAATTGCTCCACATCTTTTACATGACATTAATTACATATTCAAGTGGGTCAGTAATGCACACAATTTCTCACGTATGCATTTTCTGTTAATAAGTTAACGGTAGAGACCAAATTAAATTTGAACTGAAAATAGTAGAGACCAAATTAATTATCACTAAAATGTAGAAACCAAATTGATTGTGACCCCAAAATCTAGGGGCCAAAATATGTTTTTGCTCTATATATATTTCTAGAGTTGTGCCTCACTTTTCCAAAAACTTAAACTCTCTCCCTTTTAATTAACCTAACTCAACTAGCAACTATCAAACTCAAAAACTTAACCCCAAAAAAAAATATTAAAATAAAAAATAAAAAATCCCTGTTAGCCTAGTATTAGAGTATTAGCATTAGGTGTTCTAAATGGTAAATATTTAGTATTTAGAACATCAAATATCAAAAACACTGTTGTACGAGACATTTCAAATGCTATATTCAAGTAAAAAAAGTAAGTTTTGATTTGTGAATTTTTTTTTTTGGCAACAGATGATACTCTTAAGAAACAATATTATTTTATATTTTTTTGTCTTTGTTGGTAAATAATTTCATCTTAATATATTAAGAAACAATGATTTTGTGTAATGATCTTGGTTGATAGTATGTTAGTACTATATGGATATTGTAGGGACCCTAAAAATAGTTCCTAAGGAAAGGTTCTCAGACCTCTTTACTAACAACTCCACATAATAAAGGTATAATTAAATAATGGGAACAAACACTCTACAATGGAAAATGCAAACAGTGGATCTCTTTGACCATTAAAATACTTTCTTTCCTATTACAAGCGCTCAGATGACCATGGGAAGCCTTTACTTTCGTTCCCGTGGTATTACATTGAATATTCCTCTCTTTCTCTTTTTCTTTTTTTCTCAAATATATCTTTTTCCTCTCTTTTGGATCCCCTTTCCTTTTGGCCTCTTTCCCTTTTATAGCTTAAACCCCTATTCTTACCGTTCCAGCTGTTCTACTTCTACTTAGAGCATCAAGGATATTTTCCCTTACTTGATCAGTTTCCTCACCTTCTTATCTTGGAATTCTAACAGCCTAGCTAGGGGTTACGTGTATTGTTCAAGTTGTCTTAGGCACCATTAATGCGGCAGAAGTTAGGTAAGAACCCCCTTATTAATGCGGAGGTAAAGATCTTCCTACTTCTTGCACCTTTTAGGAGTTTTCCGGGGTTACTAGTATCTTTTAGAAGTCACACATCAGTCATCCATGCTTCAAGACTTGGATAAACTAACAATTTCCCTTTCCTGCGGTAATGGGCTAACTGTGGTACTTCACCTTGTCCTATACACTTATGGTGATCCAACTTTCACCATTTTCACGGATTATTACTCTTTGAGCATTCCGTCAGCACAAAGACCAGGCCCAACTACTTTCCAATGACCTGGTGACTCTTTAGGCCCTAGGTCCGAGTAGAGACTGTTTCACTCTTCATTGATACTTATTTGGATTTTTTTTTCTTCTTATACTTCGGCCCCCCCAGCTTGAAATCTTAGGCCCGCCCTTGCCCAGGAAACATCGAACTTATTCACCTACCCCAAATCTTTGCACCACACTACCCTCATCACTTCACATCCCCACAAAGTGTGCATAGCATCCTCGACCTCCTTTCCACTGACATATAGTATCAGACAATTTTTCTCTTGAATAAATTTGATCTTGTTAGCAAACTGTTGGTACATGCCTTCCAAATAAAGTGTTTTAAAGCCTCTTTGGTTTAGTGCCCGTTTGGTTCCACTTTTTGGACCCAAACGTTGGCTTTTTGAAAAAATTGGGCTGCAATATGTGTTTGGTTAGACCCAAAAGCCAACTTTTGTTAAAAAGTCAGCTTTTGTTCCACAGCCAAAACGCGCAGAACACTTATGCTCCACTTTCGGTCCACAATACAAAAGCCACTGGGCTTTTATAATAGATCCGTTGAAAGAGCCATGGATTGACGAATTTGCCCTTCAGCTCTCTCATTTCCTCTCTCACGCCTCTCACGCACCAGCTCTCTCATTTCTCTCTCACGCACCAGAGTGCTCTCTCATTTCACTCTCTCACGCACCAGTGCAGCCCAAGCCTCTAACGTAAGTGTTCTTCCTCTTCTTCTTCTTTCTTCATCTTCTCAAATGGTCCTCTGTAATTTTTTCGTTTTTTCCTCTGTGATTTTATTTGAAGGTTTCCGATCTACTACCCGATCCGCAACACCGATCCGATTTGCTACCCAAAACCACCAAGCAACGCCGATCTGCTACCCAAAACCACCAGGTACCATCACTGATCCGATTTTTTTTTTTTTTTTTTTTTTGTCGGGTACTGAAAAAATTTTGTAAGTACATGGTTTGTAATTTGTTTTTTTTTTTTTTAATTTTGTGGATGCTCTGTTAACACTGATTCGAATTTTTATTTTTTATTTTATTATTATTATTATTTTTTTTGTGGATGCTCTGTCTAAAAACACTGATCGGAGTTTTTTTTTTTTTTTTTTAATTTGGTGGATGCTCTGTACTTGTTGCTTTGATTCAGTTGGATCCCTGCGTCTGTGACATGCAATTGAAAGGCCTAATTGTATGAGAATTTTGTTGAGATTCATGATGTGTATGAGAATTTTGTTGATAACTTTAATGCAATGGGTTTCATTATATTACACTATCCATTTCCTAACACAATGCAGTAACTACCCCATCAAAAAGCTACTCCTAAGTCTACTGACACCAGCTATAGATTGTTGCTCTAGGAATTTCATCCAATTTATGACAAGTGCAAATGTGTGTCTAGAGGAAAATTCATTTTGTGATATTGTTTGTGAATAGAAAATTCATTTTGTGAATAGCTTTGTGAATTCATTTTGTGAATAGCTTTGTGAATTCATTTTGTGAATAGCTTTGTGAGTAGCTTTGTGAATAGCTTTGTGAATTCAAATGTGTGTCTAGAGGAAAATTCATTTTGTGAATAGCTTTGTGAATCAAAAAGCTACTCTTAAGCCACTACTAATGCAGGTAAAAAGGGGTGTGCAGCAGGTAGTGCACTAGCTGCTGCACACCAGTGCAGCCCAAGCTGCACACCAGTGCAGCAGCTAGTGCTCTGGTGTGCACTAGCTACTGCACACCAGTGCAGCCCAAGTTGCACACCAGTGCAGCAGGAAGTGCACACTGCACTTCCTGCTGCACTGGTGTGCAGCTTGGGCTGCAGTGGTGTGCAGCAGCTAGTGCACTTGTGTGCACTAGTTGCTGCACTGGTGTGCAGCAGCTAGTGCTCTGGTGTGCACTAGCTGCTGCACACCAGTGCAGCCCAAGCTGCACACCAGTGCAGCAGGTAGTGCACACACTGCACTACCTGCTGCACTGGTGTACAGCTAGTGCACTACCTATGACTTACATGCAATCATTTTCAGTTGTATACCTTGGCTCCATTTCTCATTTAATGTAATCAAGTGGTAAATGTGGTATAATAGTTTAGTTTGTTGTTGTTTGTTGTTGAACATTATTGAGTGGTAGCTTGAGTTATTTGGGTTGGTTTTGTGATTTTTGTTGATTATGTTTTTTTGATATATGTTTTGTTGACGTGGCTTTCATTTTGATGTTCTGTTCTCCTTTTAATACAGGAGCAAGGTGATCTAAATCTGCGAGTTCGAACTTTGGAGTTTGAGAGGGCATTCCAGCGTGTTTCATAATTGGAGAGTGATCTAAGTTGTGAGTTTTGCTGTGATCTAAGCTGTGAGTTTTGATTTGTATTTTATGCAACTGTAAATTGAAATGTGAAAATAAAGTATTGATTTTCTATTTTGAAGAGAGTTGTATCTAAGAAAGGTCTATGTATGGGGATGGGAAATTGAGAAAAATATGATTGGGTTTGGCATAACTTTAATGATGGTTGGTTGATTGAGAAATTGAGAAACCCAATTTACATTAAATGGATTGTTATGGTTTGGCAATGCTAGGACATATGTAGTTCAAGTCTGTGAACATATGTCACTATTTTATGTAATTGGCTTATCCTTAGACAAAACGCACTTTACTTGTAATTGGGTAGATTTAGGATGAGTTTAACACTTCAAGAAACAGTGGTTCAAGGTTAAGTGTTGAAGCCGTCAAAGTCTGTCCAAGAAACAAGCTAGGAAGTGCAAGTTTTTAAAGCTCGACACATACCTCGACAGATGCATCTATCGAGCTTTAAAGAAGCTATTTTGCCCGAGTCTCGACAGCTGTCTCAACACTTCTCGACACCTCTATCTGTCGAGAATTAAAGAAAACAGATTTCCAGGTCTATTTCAAGTCTAATCCGTGAGTGTGTTTTTGGGACTTCTTTTCTCCTAACCCTAGACACATAAAAGGATTATTTTAAGGGCCGTCAAGGAAGGAGATCACAAGATACAAGTTGCACATTCATTGAGAACTTGTTGTTCATGCAATTTGTGATCAGAAAGACAAAGTTCGTGCCCTAGTTCATCCTTGATGATTTGAAGAACTTTGCAGCCAACTCTCTCTCTCTCTCTCTAGTTGGTGTTTGAAGTCACGTACTGGGATCCGCGCATCTGGTTAGTCACGTACTTGGGAGCCGTGCATTGAAAGGAGAAACTGTCACTACAGAACAAGTCCAATTGGGTATTGGGGTAAGAGTTCAACTATAGGTTGGTGAGGTACTTGGGATTCCTTGCTTGTAACTGCTTGTTGTGATAATAGTGGAGTTTCGGGAGTGGTGACCTTAAATCACCCGGTGGGGTTTTTGCCGTAAGGGTTTTCCCCATTCGTGAACAAATCACCGTGTCATTTATTTTCCGCTGCATTACTTAGTTTGGTGATTTGTTTGTGCTACCACGTGATATTGCATGTTAATTTGATTAATTAAAAACTGGGCTAATTAATTAATCTAAGTTATCACAAGGGGTCAACGCATTTGTGGCCTGTCAGGCAATACAAAGGTTTTTGAATTGCAGACAATGAAATCTATTATGTCATCATCATCAAAATTTTAGTACGTTCAAATATAGGATTTATTGAGATAACGTGCAATGTATAACTAGTGTAAATATGAACGTACAAAGGTTGTTGAATTGCATAAAATGAAAGTTTGTTAGATTCATTTATTTATTTTTGTGGATTTATTAGATCATGTTTGTAACTACTTCACTCAATTGGAATATTATGAATTTTATTTTTTGCATTTCTTATGGTTGGTTAACTTTATAGATGGGTAAAAAGAACACTTCCAACCCCGAGGTAAAAAAGGCTAAAGCAGATTGGGATATTAATCCAACGTGGACAACTGCTTTTTGTGACCTTTGTGTGGAACAAATTCAAGCCGGGAATACAACAAAAGGTGCTGGGTTTAGTACCAAAGGTTGGTTCAATTTGGTGACCAAATTTTGTAAGATGACCGGTCAAAACTATGATAAGGACCAATTAAAAAGTAAGTGGGATGTATTAAAAGGTGATTGGAGAGTGTGGGAACAATTGAGGAATTTTGACACAGGGTTAGGTTGGGATGCAGTGAAGGGAACGATTGCTGCTCCTGATTGTTGGTGGGACCAAAAGTTGAAGGTGAGTTGAGTATTTTATTAATATGTAGTTTAGTTGGAGATAGTTTTTTTGTTTTTTTTTTTGTTTTTTTTAATATTATTGTTATATGAGTGAAATTACAATTACATTTTGTAGGCATTACCCAAAGCCAAAAAATTTCGAGAGAAAGGTCCACAGAATCTAGAGCAACTTGAAATAATGTTTAGGGATGTTGCAGCAACTGGGGTAGCTGCATGGACCCCTTCTTCAAACACATTACCTCCAACAATGCCAGAAGAGGGTGCTGGTGATTCAGATGGTAGCTCTGAATTTAAGGATAACCAATATGATATGAGTTTAGACATTGATAGTTTGCAGCATGGATATAGTAGTCAATCACGTAGTTCAGGACAAAAGCGAACTAGTGAATCAATACCCTCACAGAAGAAAAAGAATAAGATAGGGGGAGCTGCAATGTTGGACGATCGTATTAGTCAATTAATAACTGTATGTCAGAATAGGTCAGAAGGTACTTCTTGAGAGTCACCAAGTTCAATTGAGAATGTCATGGCGATTGTGAGAGCACTTCCTGGAGTGGAAAATTCATTTGTGGTTAAAGCTTCCGTTATCTTACTAAAAAGGTCACGTAGGGAGATGTTCCTAACTTTTAAGGATCCAGAGTCACAGCTGGAGTGGCTACAAGAAATGATTTATATCCAAAAGAAGTGATCGACCTTATGTTGTATTACTTTAAACTAAGTTAGCTATGTTGTATTAACTATGTTGTATTAACTTTAAACTAAGCTATGTTGTATTAACTATGTTGTATTAACTTTAAACGAAGCTATGTTGTATTAACTATGTTGTATTAACTTTAAAGAACATTGAATATGTTGTATTAACTATTGTCTAAGTTATGTGATATTTTAGTATTAGCTATGTTGCCTTGGTATGTTTTGAATTGTCTTGATGTTCTGATTATTATGTTGATTTATATTAAAGTAGTATTACCAATGGTTGACTATTTGTTACTTTGTTGTGTAGTTTACATCAATATGGATGATTATAATGGCACTCATGAGAGTGGCCATTTTATAGAACTTTTAATGGATGGGGATTACAGGAATTATTGTGATGATCATGATGGTGGTGATTATAACAATGTTGAGAATAATAATGATGGTGATAACAATGATGATGATGATGATGATGATGATGATGGTGAGAGTAGTGACAGTGATGGAGATAGTGACAGTGATTCTGATAATGATGATAGTAATGATGATTCTGATGAGGAATTTTACCAGCTTGTGGCAGTTACCTGTGAAGCAGTTGTGACATATTTCAATAAGTACATTAATAAGACTCCTTGTTATGATTCTGAACAAACAGGGTGGGATTGGGTGAGACGTTGTATGGATGGTAATGAGAAATTATGTTACAATATGTTTAGAATGAAAAAGGAGGTGTTTCATACTTTGTGTCAAATTTTAGAACATGACTATGGACTTCAACATTCAAGGAATATAAGGTTAGAAGAGTTAGTGGCAATTTGTTTACTGATACTTGGTCATGGAACATCTAACCGAATGGTTCAAGAAATATTTCAGCATTCGGGTGAAACCATAAGTAGACATTTTGAGAAGATGATCACTCTGTTGGGTGCTCGCTTTGCAGCTGCATATGTAAAGCCTTCGGATCCAACTTTTAGTGAAGTTCCAACCAATATACAAGACCATCCAGTTTATTGGCCACATTTCAAAGTATGTGTACTATTGTATATTTGAATAAGTGCTATTGTCTATAAGATAACACAATGCATGTGGAACTGAAAACTATTAATGTTTTTATTAGGATTGCATCGGTGCGATTGATGGCACACATGTGGTAGCGGTTGTACCTACCGAGAAGTCTATTCCTTACTTTGGAAGAAAGGGATATCCAACCCAAAATGTGATGGCTGCATGTGACTTTGATATGTTATTCACATTTGTTTTGCCTGGATGGGAAGGTGCAGCACACGACACCCATATTTTTCTTGATATTATTCGTAAAGAAAGTAACAACTTTCCGCACCCACCACCAGGTTTGTAATTAGTTAATTAATTATTCATTATACTAACGTATTGTGTGTGTTAATAGAATTCAATTTTTTTGTGTGTTAATACAATTGAATTTTTTTTATAGAGAAATATTATGTAGTTGATTCTGGATACCCAATGATGAAAGGCTATTTGGCATCATACAAAGGGGTATCATATCATCTTCAGGACTTTCGAAGGAGAGGTGGAGGCCCAAGAACTAGACATGAAAAATTTAATCATGCTCACTCATCTCTTCGATGTGTGATTGAGCGCACTTTTGGTGTGTGGAAGAATAAATGGAGAATTATCAGAAATATGCCATCTTTTCCATTTCATATCCAAATACTTATTGTATCTGCTACTATGGCTCTTCATAATTTTGTTAGACTAAATGATAGGGTTGATAAGGAGTTCATAAACGCCAATCGAGATTCAATTTCTAGAAGAGGACATAATAGTGAAGCAGGTAGCAGCTATGAGCAAAACTCAGGACCTTTAACAGACCCTGCGATGGTGGTTCTTCGTGATTCTATTGCTAATTCCATTTGGGGGGATAATAATTAGTAGTTGAAAATTCTTTTTTGTAATATCATGTAGTACAATTTAAACTTGGATTATTGGTATGTATTTTATCATCTTTTTTACATTTTTTGTGTTGTACAATTTAAACTTGGGTTATTAATATGTATTTTATATCTTTTTACATTTTTATGTAGTACAATTTATTAAACTTGGATTATTAGTGTATATTTTATCATCTTTTTACATTTTCATTTTCTGCTTCATGATGATGGAAATTATTTAGATTTAATTATTATTGCCCAAACAAATAATTATGACACTAACAAAGAAAAATTGCCCAAAGATTATTAAAATAATAATAATAATAATAATAATAATAATAATAATAATAATAATAATAATATTATTATTATTATTATTATTATTATTATTATTATTATTATTATTATTATGAAATAAACTCACATAAAAAAAAAAGTATGAAATAAACTCCCTTCTATATACGTTGTCCTTTTTGGTAATTTATCCCTCAAACTACCACTTTTACAAGTGCTAGCCAAACACTCAGCTTTTTCAAAAAGCACTTTTTAACAGCCTTTACCAAACAGTCAGCTTTTTAAAACTCAGCTTTTCATTATGTACTTTTTGAAAACTCAACTTTTTCAATATGCACTTTTTCAAAAAACTCAACCAAACTCACCCTTAGTGATGTTTTGGATTATATCACTCAAAACTCATAACTTAGTTATCAAAACACGTGAGACCTATACAAATTTTTTTGTTTGGCTTGATTTTCACATTGTGTTTCTATTACTCAATTCTCTGATTTTTGAGTGATGAGCTATGAAAACTGAAAACATATTTTAGGTATTTTCAGTTTTCAAAACTCAGTTTCCAATGGCAT
Source organism: Castanopsis chinensis (assembly GCA_032878915.1). Classification (NCBI taxonomy): domain Eukaryota; kingdom Viridiplantae; phylum Streptophyta; class Magnoliopsida; order Fagales; family Fagaceae; genus Castanopsis; species Castanopsis chinensis. The sequence continues at coordinate 11,700,636 of JAVQMG010000105.1, forward strand.
TTTCGTAATTAAACTCACAAATTTTGAAGTTTCAACTGCAATGTTTGACTTTTGGGTTTTTTTTTTTTTTTTTTTTTTTTTTTTTTTTTGGGAAACAAATCCAAGCCGTATATCTTGACTTTTTAGTTTAAAAAAAAAAAAAAAACAAAAACAAAGTAACAACAGAACTGAGTGATGATTGCCAAACGGGTGGGATTTGCGAAATTAGGGTATTTTAAGCGATGAGTGATAAGAGATGAAAATTGAGTGATGGCAAATTACAAACCAAACGGACCGTTAGTTTCCAAGGGACTTTGAGTTTCCACAGACTTGACCAGAATCGCTTCTTTTCATCCAAGTTTGAGTCCGAAGCCGAGCCCCTCATATCATCATGACATATCAACTTATAACTAGTCTTCACCAAGTAGGATCCATTGTTTGTCAAAGGTCATATCAGACAATCTTCATGAGGTAAAATAGGAAGTGGGATAGATTTATGCGTTGAACTTCGATAGGCAAAAAAATTTGAATCTTAAATTCAAGTTCCCACCAACCTGAGTCATAATCTAGAAGCTCTGTCATATCTATGGATGAAATTGATAATAGGCTGACTAGCTTCATACTCAGTATTATACAAACTAAAGAATCATGTCGCTGAAAAGTAAAATAGATATTGTAGTTTTGATACTGGTGATGGAAATTGATAAATGCCAGATACTAAACAGCGCTTCCTCAAAAAAAAAAAAAAAAAAAAAAAAAAAAAAAAAAATTGGGCTTGGATGCCTTATTAATTCGGGTATATAGTTACATATTTTTGGAAGCATTTTTAAAGCAACAAACCGTGAAACAAAGCCCACTTCCACGGCCCAATATCCCCAAAAAAAAAAAAAAACACTACATCCTTCTAAAATTGAGTCTACAGATTTACTAATAAAAAAAACCCAAATTTCAGCCCAAGAATCCATGCATGAAACAGAGCCCACAAATTATTCAAGGGCAAAAGCCCATGCCAGTGGTAAAAATAAGGTCAAACCTCAAGGATTTGATTTTGATCAGATCTGGGCCATGAGATTAATTGGGTCAACACTCTAGTGGGTTAGGTCCATAAGTGCTTGGAACAAGATATCCTTTTTTTTTTTTTTTTTTTTTTTGGTTTAGTTGACCCAATAAAGGGGGAAGGGAAAACATGGGCAAAACCTACCTATATATGAAGCCCATCTCTAATTAGGGCTTACACTCTTTAAGATTTAAATTTGGATATAATCAATTCAAATATATATATATATATATATGTATAGTTGAAAGTTAAACTGTGATGGTAATGAATGATTTGAAAGGGATGATTATTATTAATATTATTATTATTATTTAAAATACATAACTGTGGGGACACTTGTCCCGCACAAGCTATTTGTCCATTTTGGGGAGTTAAGTCTGCATGGTTTTATTCTCGAGCGACATAGGAGGTACGGATTTTCACCTCTGGGACGCTTCTCTTGTCAATGTGGGACTGCGGTGTCAAGCCCCAGAGGTGAAAATCCGTACCTCCTATGTCACTTAAGAACAAAACCGTGCGGGCTTGACTCCCCAAAGCGGACAAATAGCTTGTGCGGGACAAGTGTTCCCACAATAACTTTCTGTTTTCTTTTGGGATGGATTTTTTTAAGTATAACTTTTTAAAGTTTCTATTTTTAGACCAAAATAAACTATTGGTCTATCAAGATTATAACTAGTGTTGGTTGCACGTGCTGCCCCAGTAGTGAAAAAATTAATATAGATTTTGTGTGTGAAACCGTGAATTTTGGCTCACCCAATTTGACTATATTAAAAAAGAAGTCTAAAAATACAACAAAATATCATAATATTTTCATAATATCTTCATTTTTAGGATCCGAATAAGTATTTTTTTTATTTTATTTGAGAGAAATGTTACATTCATAATATTTTTAGAACAAATTCTAAATGAAAAGTTATTATTAGTTTTAAATTGATAACATTGTTATTGTTATTCTCAAAACATTTATTTTTAGTTGTGGTTGGTCACAGTCTCATATTTTATTATTTTATTTCGACTTGTAAGAAATTAATACTTCAATATTTGTAAAAATATTGTGAAATTTGTTATGTTAGTATAACAATATATATGCCAGCTTACATAAATATTTAAAAGGAAAAAAAAAACACAAACCGATTACTGGGGGAAAAAAAAAACTTTAGGCACGGTAGAAATTAATGTTAAAATGTTGTGGACTTAGCATTTTTTTATTTGATCTATAAGAAATTGAGATCTCAACAATTGTGAAAATATTGTGATAATAATAAGTGTTGTAACATTTTCTCAAAACATTTATTTTCAGTTGTGGTTAGTCACAGTCTCATATTTTATTATTTTATTTTGACTTGTAAGAAATTGACATGTCAATAATTGTGAAAATATTATGAAATTTGTTATGTCAATATAACAATATATATGCCAGCTTACATAAATATTTTAAAGGAAAAAAAAAACACAAACAGATTACTGAAAAAAAAAAAAAAAAAAAAAAAACCTTAGGCATTGTAGCTACAGTGCCAGTTGAATAAACCAAAAGCACTGTAGCTCCAGCGCTATCCATCAATAATAGCTTACTTATGATTTGTTGTGAAATTAATGTTAAAATGTTGTGGATTTAGCATTTTTTATATAATATATAAGAAAATGATATCTCAACAATTGTGAAAATATTGTGATAACAATAAGTGTTGTAACATTTTCTTAAAATATTTATTTTCAATTGTGGTCAAAGTCTCATATTTTATTTTTTTTATTTTGACTTGTAAGAAATTAATACCTCAATAATTGTGAAAATATTGTGAAATTTGTTGTGTCAGTATAACAATATATATGCTACTTTATATAAATATTTAAAAAAAAAAAAACACAAACCGATTACTGGGAAAAAAAAAACTTTAGGCACGATAGAAATTAATTTTAAAATGCTGTAGACTAAGTATTTTTTTTTTTATTTGATCTGTAAGAAACTGAGATCTCAACAATTGTGAAAATATTGTGATAACAATAAATGTTGTAACATTTTTTTAAAACATTTATTTTTAGTTGCGGTTGGCTATAGTCTCATATTTTATTATTTTATTTCGACTTGTAAGAAATTAACACGTCAATAATTGAGAAAATATTGTGAAATTTGTTATGTCAGTATAACAATATAAATGTCAGCTTACATCAATATTTAAAAGAAAAAAAAACACAAACCGATTACTGAAAAAAAAAAGACTAACTAAACCAAAACATCGTTGTAGCTACAGTGCTACAGTATATTGTGATAACAATACGTATTGTAACATTTTTTTAAAACATTTATTTTTAGTTTTGGTTGGCTACAGTCTCATATTTTATTATTTTATTTCGACTTGTAAGAAATTGACATGTCATAATTGTAAAAATATTGTGAAATTTGTTGTATCAGTATAACAATATAAATGTTAGCTTAAATCAACATTTAAAAGAAAAAAGAAAAAAAAAGCAAACCGATTAATTAAAAAAAAAAAAAAAGACTCACTAAACCAAAACAATGTTGCAGCTACAGTGCTGCACAATGTTTTGCACTGGATGCACAGTGCCAAAGCACTGTATGCGCATTCGCGCTTAAATAATTGTAAAAATATTGTGAAATTTGTTGTGTTAGTATAACAATATAAATGTTAGCTTACATCAATATTTAAAAGAAAAAAAAAATACAAACCGATTACTAAAAAAAAAAAAAAAAAAAAAACTTTAGATACAGTGCCAGTTGAATAAAAAAAAAAAGACTACAGTGCCAAAGCACTGTGCACGCATTCTCGCTTTTATTGTATAAAAATGAGCATATTTTGGTCGAAGTTTAAAATTCCGTTAACTGCAATTAATTTCCTTAATTATCTGTCTGATAAAACTATAATCTAACTTTTTTATGTGAAGTGGTAGTGTTTATTTGAGACTTCAAGGACTAAAAGCATTTTACTGAATTGAATTCCAACATTATCAATATAATTTAGCCCATTTTAAACAAATAATTCTATCAATGACTGGCTTAGTGGTTTTGTTTAACTCAAACAAAATCATTATTATTATGATCAAAATGATATTCAATAGCTGCAAATTTGATTGCAGTTAGAGTATTGAATATAATATTTCAAAAATGGGGGATCTCAGCAGATTCAAAGCAATGGAATATAAGTGGAGAACCATGTAGTGGAGCAGCAATGACTCCACCACTTTCAATGACCCAAACCACAACCCCTTGATCAAATGCGACTGTTGTTTAATAATAGTACTACTTGCCACATTACCTAATTGTACGTGTCTCCCTTTTATATCCACTTGTTTTGTTTTTTTTTTTTTTAAAGCTTTTTTTGCTTAGAATTATTTAAATATGGCTTAATTGTCCCTTAAAAAAACATAGCTGTATTGAGTTTAATTGTCTCTTAAAATATAATTTTATTTTTATTTTATTATTCAATGCAACCATGTGTTTTGAATTTAATCAGAGAACATAATGTAAAATTAACTGTATCCATTTTCTATTTTTGAGAAACAAACATATACCCCACACATAAGGGTGAGAAAATGAGGTTTTAACACAAATGCATACCATAAACTCCACTAGAAAGTAAAAAATTATGGTAACTTTTAAAAAATGATGAGACAAGTTTTACTGTATATAACACATCCTTAAACAATGTGAACTGTTTCTAAGTTTTGCACTTACAATTTATATGCATTACCCAACGGTTAAATTATGTGTCTCTCTTTTGAATATTTTTTTTGGCAAAATTACATTTTAAACCCTACACTTTAAAAAGTTACAAACTAAACCTTATAATTCCAAAATCAACAAATTAAAGCCTAAAGTTTCATAAACCTGAAATTGTGGAGAGCTTGAGAGATTAACTCCTTTCCTCGAGCTCGTTTGTAAACACATTGTTTGATTGGTCTTGGACTTAAGGACGGTCACCCTTTGCATTGTTTTTTCTTTTTAGGGCAGCTTTAAGGGCCACCTTAAGGGTTAACCCCGAAGCCTGCCCCTGCTGCTTGCATGCAACGGCGAGCTTCCTCATTAACACCCTCTGTATGCCTGCGTCCATTTTTGCAAAGAAGATGACCAAAGGGTTTAAGAGACAATAATATACTAGAAAGGGGTAAGCAGGCAGAAAACTTACGGCGATGAGTGTAAGCGTGCAACTGACGGGCTATTGGTGTCGGCATCAGACCACCACAGAAGGCATGGAGAGTATCGAGGGTAACCAGATCTTTCCACTTCTTCTACTCGAAGGGAATCTCCAAGATGCGTCTGATAAAGCTCTCTTGCTCATCAGTGATCTACAGACGGACTTGGGCTAAAGCCAAAAAGAGAAGTGTTAGATGCATAACTAAAATGGACGAGGTGGAAATAAAAAATGTAGACGACACCCCTGACTCCCTCACAATACCCCAAGTATTATCAAACCAGTCGGGGCATGCTGTCCCACTCTTCGGGTCTACATACTCAATCCGTCCCTTGAACAAAAAAATATATTTTCTTCTAGTTTCTATTTGATTCAGGCATGTCTGACACTAGCCTAAGTGACGTCTTCCTTGCTGAGAAGTGATAGATACCCTTTGACGAGGAGATCTATTGAGGCTTATAACAATAGAAGAACTCGTCAAGGGTAAGGCGACGGTTGCCACCACTTAGTTATCACTTCAGTCCCAAGGAATATCCTTCACGCATTAAGGGCTATCTGGCTGACAAAAAATCCAAGATAATTGGCCAACTGACGATGTAGTTTCATCAACGACAACCTCAGACCTACAGAAAACATGGCATCATACATGCCGACGTCTGTTGTTTTTCCCGAGTAGCACTTCTCAAATTTCCTTGGTAGACGGATGAGAATGTTGTCATGGATTTGGAAATGGTCGCAAAGTTTATTGATGACGTTAGGAGACATGGTTGTGTAGAAATCATTCATCATCCATATAAGAGGAAGGATGAAGGGCCTAGGGCCATCGCCTTCCACTTGGTGCACCACCTCCTCATCACCCTCTCCTCCATTGCCTTCCTCATCATTTTCCTCCCTTTTTTCCTCTTCCTCTCCCTCCTCATCCTTGTCACCCTTTGCCTCCCCCTCATCTTCTTCACACTCCTTCTTTTACTCCTCGGCAGGGGAGTGAGCAGACGGTTCCCTTTCTGGGGACCAAGATACATTCTCCTTAGGCTCACGCCCAGATGGATAGACTTCATCGTAGCCCACACCCTTATGAATTGATGACGATTGCTCACTCATCGCTTTTCTATCACTTGACATCTATTCACCTACAAGCGATGGAGGTATTCTAAGAAACTATTCGGCAGGTCTCTATATAGGTGATGACTAGCTAGAAAAATAAATAAATAAATAAATAAGAGAAAGAAAAGGGAAGGGGACTTACAAGAAAAATGGACAGCTCCTTAAAGTGATGGTTTCCTCGAGAATGAAGGAGTGACACGGAGGACGGATGCTTAAAAATGACGAATTGACACAAATGCTCTAGTCTCAAAGATCTCAAGGGATGAAAATAAAGTAAAAGAAATTAATAAAGGGGAGGAACTATTTATAAAAAGAAGGGGCTCAATATACAAAGCGACGCTCATGATTGGAAATGAGGCCAACCGACAAGTGCCACGTGTCACCTCTTATATTAACCCAGGGTTACCTATGCCGTTTAAGAACACACTTTCCAATAAAACATCTAATCAATGATCATAAATACCCATATTACTCTGCGGCCTGTTAGCCAAAATCGACAGAGCCACGGAGTAGGAGGTAGCTGATGGGGACATTTTTTAATAAAGATAATGCCTATGGAAGCTAACGACCCTACAGAGTCATTGGCTCCATAAAGGCAGACGAACCCTTCAAATGACGGGCGTATTTTTCTCCAAGGATCGATGGGTGTAGCTCCCGCACTAACAAACGAAGACTTGCGAAGTAGTAGACAACCTCAGGCCGATGGAGGAAAAGCCGACGGGCCCTACGTGGCCTTGCGTGATCCTCACGATTAATTATATAAGGAAACATCTTGCATGACATGCACAAAAACCTACTACCAATCCGTATCCCCCTTATATGAAAAGACACCCTAAAATCTTAAAAACCCTAAGTATCACATCTCCCATACTGGGAAAGATCCCTACTTTGAAGCGATCTCGATTCACTACTCACCATTATTAAAAAAAAAAAAAAAATACAAACCTCCTCTTTTCTCAGGTACGCAGAAAATCCCTAGCTCTCTCATTATAGAGTCCTTAGAGGTTTCTCATTCACTAACTTGACCTTTGGAGGGTTTTGGCTGATACCACACCAGTGCCTTCTGCTTGGTCTTTTTGTTCTTATTTCACAGGTATCCATTGGCGCGATTTGGGGCCTACAACGTACTAAGGATTTCAGCACATCATCAGATTGATTAGTGGTTAGTTGGACTTGGTAGGCCAGTAAACGAGATACTTGTAAGAACAAAGAAGGTTCAAAGGGGTACCAAACTACTAGTGGTGCTAACCTAATGACTTGTTCTCCTATAAATAAATTTCTTCAAGGGGGTTTCTTTTATTTTTAGGGTCTGTTTGAGATCCGTTTATTTTGCTGAAACTGAAATTTTTTTGTTAAAAGTACTATAGATAAAGGTAAAAGTTAACTGAAATAGTATAGTGAGACCAATAAATAATACTAAAAAGTGCAGTGGAGCCTATGAAAAGTAGCAAAAATAATTTCAATAGTAAAATAAGATGGCTTTTTAATTTGGGGTCAAAAGCCCACGTAGGGTTTGTTTAAGATTTGTTTATTTTGTTGAAATTAAAAACTTTTTGCTGAAAGTACTGTAAATAAAGGTAAAACTTAGCTGAAATAGTATAGTGAGACTCATGAATAGTACCAAAAAGTGTAGTGGGACCCATAAATAGTAGCAAAAATAAGCTAAATAGTAAAATAAGTTGGCAAAATTAATCATGCCAAATAGATACTTAGTCTAAGAATGGATCTATAATAAGGAGGTGTAATTGTCATTATGGCTAAAATTTTGGAGGTGGTATTTAATGTGACTGGAAAATATAAAATCTATCTCAAATGGGACAAAGTATGCGTTTGGCTCTAAATCAAAAAGTTAGCTTATTTTAATATTCAACTTATTTTTGCTACTATGCATGGAATCCACTGCACTTTTTGGTACTATTCATAGGTCTCGCTGTACTATTTCAACTAATATTTACCTTTATCTATAGTACTTTTAACAAAAAATTTTCAGTTTCAGAAAATAAACAGATCTCAAACAGACCCTAAGTCCCACATTTATAGAGTCTACCCCATATGAGAGGAATGTAATAAACTTGTTATAGAAAATAAAATTTTGAGACTTTGGGCATGTATGTGATGAGTCTGTAAGTTGATAGTGGATCCTCGTCATTATGATTGGTTTATTGGTCTAAGCTCATCCTTTATGCTCAAACTCGTCTTTTGTACACGAGCTCCTATGCTTGTGTTCTTTAGAAATTTTTTTAAGGGTAATCATTAAGAAAATTAAATTAAAATTTAACTTGAATATATTAAAGTTAAAAAAAAAAAAAAAAACACCAAAGTACATGAAGTTATACAATTCCTTCTACAAACATAATTAAATTAAAGGTTGCGGTAGACCTCTGTGTGAGTTGATATGCTAATTTAGGATTGTTGTGATATTTTGATATATTTATAATAGTACTCTTATTTTTGTTGAACTTAAATTCTCTAGATTCTCAAATCAAGCTTTCAATATTTTTTTCTCTTAGAATTTTTTGTATCAAGTTTGAATAGAGTTAACATGGAATGAATTTAACATTTGGAAAAGGATTTTGGTTTCTTATATATGAAGGACAAAATTTAGTTACAAAATTGGTTGTAGCACTCAATATCTTTTTATTGAAGGTAAATCTTGACAAATCCACCATTAGATTACATTTTCTTCTTATATCCTCAATGCTTATAAAATTTCTAGAAAATTTAAAATCAATAGCTATATCATTAATTAATTATATAAATTATAAGTTTTTGTAGTTTATAATTATGCATAAAATATACTCTTATAGATTACATAGTAAATAATATCCAATTGACACAAAATTTGACATGTAAACTAAAAACGTAAAGAACATGCAATCCGAAAGTTAGATTTTTGAATTATGTAATAATGTTAATGATATTGAGTAAGATTATAACCTTAGGCTATAACCAATTTTATACCTAAATTTTGTTCCCAAAAAAAAAAGAGGAAAAGGATTTTGGTGATTTTAGTTTTTTTTTTTAGGAATCTAGTTTACATAACTAGTGCCACTTGATTTTTGTTCTTTGCATAACTCGAATCCTTTCTCTCTCATGGAGGAAAAAAAAACTTGAATCCTATTTTATAACTTACATATTGTTAAATGATTATACTCCGTATTTACTTTAAATATCTCATATTTGAAGACAGGGTAATCGCCCTACTCATGTCTTAGCACAATATGCCAAGTATATCAATAATTATATAACTTAGATAGAGGAAATTCCTGATATAATTGAGTCCACTATTGTTCAAGATGTATTGTTATTCTCTTCTTCTTAGTAAAGAGTTACAGTTTTCTTATAAATGAAAAATAAAAAAAATTAAGGCATCCCAACTAGTGTAGAAGTTTTTGAGGTGGGGCTAGAAGATGTATCCGCTTTTCTAAAAAGTCAAATTTCCAATGGTGTAACGAAATAATTTTTTTTCGGGAAAAAAAATGTGCGTTACATCATTGGAAATTTGACTAGAAAAGCCCACACAAAATAAAACGCATACTAAATATTATGTAATGCTTGGCGGCGAACTTGAGTACTTAACCCGTAATTAGGAACTTGATGTTATTAAATACTCCATTAAGCAGCTTAAGCCAGGTCAAAATTTATGGAGTTAAATTACAAGTGCCTGGGTGCACAACGTATCAAAATAGAATATTATATTTACATAATTTTTTAAACGATGTTCAAGTTCCACCTCCAAATGGGTGTGTACTGGGGGACTTCTATATTTTGGGAATGAATCTTATATCTTTCTCAGTTTCTCTAGCTCTCTGTAATCTCAGTCAGTGCTCATTAAGTTTGTTAGTCAACCTCAAAGTGAAAGATTAAAGCCATGGTGGGATCACCACCACTTATAGCTTTAGCCTTTTGTGTTGCTTGCTTCTTCGGCCAGCTGTTGGAGGTAGCTCAATCTCAATCTCAAAATCAAACCCAACCTCGTACAGATCCTGCTGAAGGTTCGCCTCTCTCTCTCTCTCTCTCTCTCTCTCTCTCTGAAAACAAAAAGTTACAATTGATGTTTCTTTATATTTTTGCGCATATATAGACTATAGTTATTTATTTATTTTTTTTACCTGCAGTCAAAGAGCAAAGCTCGTAGAGCATTGAATAAAAACTTTCTATTCTTTTCCCTGGGTCTGGAGCACAAATACAAACTTCTAATGACTAACTCTAAGTAGATTGTGGCAGCAAGAAACTTCGTCTTGACAATGCAAACTTCAACTTACCTATAGTTCTGCATCTCGTGTATTTTTATTTTTTATAGTGAAATTAATAAGCTGTATTCTCAATATATATATATATACACACACACACGTAAAAGCAAAAACCAAAGAAATTAATAAGTTAATTATTATTATTATTATTTTTTTTTTATTTAAAATCTTTTTTTTTAAGAAGTTCATTCTTTGTCCCTAAACTATTAAAAAATTTATATTCCATCCCTAAATCCTTAAACTTTACTAAAAGTTGTTTTTCATCCCTAAACTATTAAAAAAAAAATTTTATCCTTATTTTTGTCTCTATACTGTTCAAAAAATTCTTTACAAAGTTTAAGGATGACAGAAAAGCTTTTTAAATTTTATGCACAAAAAACAAACTTTTAGTAAAGTTTAAGGATCAGAATAGTATTTTACCCTAATTAAAAACTATGTTTAGGGTTGCAAATGAATTAAATTATTTATGAATCTTATTCATGTTTTTATTTCTCTTTCTCAAAAAAAAAAAGTTTTTTTTTTTTTAAAATTTCTAAACAAGCCAAGCCTAAGGGTCTGTTTGTTACATATTTTCAAACTCACATTTTTACATTTTAAACAACATTACACACATTTTTACACAGTTTTTCACCTATATGTATTTCAAAAAACTACAAAAATCTCATCTCAAACTACTCTACCAAACACTCTCTAAGTTTTTTTTTTTTTTTTTTTTTTTTTTAAGTTTGTTTTGAAAAACAAAAAAAAAAACATTGTTCATGAACAAGCTGTGAATATTAGGGCCCAATATAAACAAGCCGATCTTAGATTCCTTTAAAACTTAAAGAGTTTGTTTTGAGAGATGCTCGTAATGGTCTGCCGATCCATCGGAGCTGGACTGTTCATTGAGGTCGTGAAGTGTTTGTCTATAAGCTTCAATCAGCTTTCTTTTTTGTTTTAAAAATAAACATTGTAACCAACTATCTAATGCAGTAATGCCACATCACGGGCTGCACAAGCTTTGGAAGGTCCTAATGTATTGGTTAGAGGATTGTTCACATTTTCTTCTCCACAATCCACAGTCCACATTAGTTAAACTAATGATTGGTTTACAATTCATGTGAAAGATGAGAATACACATTTATATTACTTTCAAAATATTTTATAATTTTCTAACTAAAAATCTAGGCCTAAAGGCTCCCAATATAAACAGGTCACATCTTATAAGTGAATAGTGGGTTTCAAAACGGAAAAAAGAAAAGAAAAGTCTTATCTCAATCACAAAAAAAAACCCCATCCCAATAGTTGTTTTGACGTAATTAAATTTTTACAACTAAAATTGGTAAAATCTTATTTTAATTCATTGTATGTGTTAGTCTTATTAATTGAAAAGAACATATTAGGAAAGTTTAAATTTCGTATATTAAGAAGAGAGAAAGTTTTTTAATTTATTTTTTATAGAAAGAAGTGAGAAGCATTTAATATTGAGATGCAACTAGGGATGGCAACGGGGCGGGGCGGGTTCGAAGGATGGGGGTCTTTGTCTCTACCTCACATGGTTTTGTTTTATCCCATTGATCTCCTCTGAAGGGGAAAATTTTTTTGCCCCATCCCGGCCCCTTGGAGCCCCACCCCACCGCGTAAAACTCTGCTTCTTGTTAATTTTCCCACAATTATTGCAATTATTTTTTAATAAAACCTATTTCGTTAATAAAAATATATTTGAAATTAAAAATAAATTTATCCCATCAAATCAAACTAATTTTTAGCAAAAATCTCATAATATTACTAAAGTGTTTAACAAGACAATATCACAACAAAAAAAATCTCATAATACAAAATTAATGATTTAATAGTATATAAATTTGTTTATAATAAAGATAAAAGAAAATGTTAAAATTGGTACCTTGTTTCCAACCTTGCTAGAGAAAATAAAGAAGCAAAAATCCGTGTTGGGTAGAATAAAAAAAGCTAATGATATGTTGGTTTAAATAGTAGGGTTTTAGGTATGAAAAATTTATAATTTAACCCTTATTAGTGCAGGGCGGGGCAGGTTGGGTCTAAAAAGTTTAAATCCATCCCCGTCCTGCTCTGTGGTGAGGTGCTAAAATCTCGCTCGACCCATCACCTTTGTGAGGTGGGAAAAACTCGTGTGGGGTGAAGTTGGGAGGGGCGAGTCAAGCGAGGCAGGAAAAAATTACCATCTCTAGATGCAAGGTATATAAAAAAATACTAATCTCATCACAAGTACTCTGCATGTGCGATAGTACTCTTTTTTTTTTTTTTTTTTTAGTTTAATATGAACTTTCAATTTGAATTTATCTATTGTTAGTGAGGTTACACATAAAGGGATTTTTATAAAACTAAAATTTAGAATTTGAAATGAAGTAAATTGCTAGGTTTAATGTGTGCTAGTTTTTAGGGAAAAAAATGTATCAAACGTATGTGAGATATGTTTAGATAGGGAGTGTGCTAATTTAAAAAAAAGTTTCCCCAGTAAGTTTTTTTTTCTTGTTTTTGAATTTGGTTGAATTACAATTTTAACCCTATTTTTTTTAAGAATAAAATCATCTGATTAGACTAAAGGTATTTTTGACATTTTTTAAAGGTATAACTAACTTTCTGAATCCTCTTAATATATCTAGATACTACTATTTAAGGAGATTTTCCTGTTTAGAATCCTCATTTTTTTGGTTCAAAATTGCACTTACACCCTTATGTTTAAGTAGGTCATTTTGGATATACATCACTTGCAGTTTTTTTAAAACATTCTCCCCCCTCCCCTTATGTGTGTGTGTTAAAATACTTAGTATTCTCAAAAGAAGAAAAAAAATAGTGGGTTAATCCCACATTAGTAAATGAGTGTGAGTTATAGAAGTTTAAAATCTGTGCTATGTATCCAAGAGTTAGGCCCTTTTAGATATACACTACTATTAGTGTCTTTAAAGCTTTCTCCCCTCTCCCCTTGTGTATGTGTGTTAAAATACTTAGTATTCTCAAAAGAAAAGAACAATGGGTTAATCCCACATTGAAAAATGAGTGTGAGTTATAGAAGTTTAAAACTTGTGCTGTGTATTAAAGAGTTAGACCCTTTTGGATACACACTACTGTTAGTTTCTTTAAACTATTGTTGATTTTTAAATTGCTTTATCCACTTATAAATTAGATTCTCAAAATAAAAATTACATACAAAAAGTAAAGACAAAGTTTTATTTTTGCTATAAAATAGGACCACTAAGGCCAACTTTTCACTTTTTTTTTCTCCTTTTGATCCCATTATCAAGATTTAAACATTTCTCTCTCTCCTTTTTTTTTTTTTTTTTTTTTCCTTCAGGTTCTTTTCTTCTAGGTTCTAATCCCACGTTCTTTTTTTTTTTTTTTTTTTTTTTAAATTTTGGTCTTTGTTTTTATTTTTTTGAAATCTCTTCTTCTTTATTTTTGAATTATTAAAAAAAGGTGAATTTTTTTATGTACTCCCTTATTTTTTAATGATTTATTTATATATTTATGTAGGTGTTTGAATTTTTTTCTCTTCACATCTATTTGTACTACTTTTTTTTTTTTTTTTTTTTCCATTTTAGTGAATGTTTATTTTGTGTTCAAAATAAAGGGTCATTCTATCGTACCCCCTTAAAAAAAGAGGGGGTACGGTACCCTTAATATGAACCCTTCATTTAGTATTGTTTTAATCATGGCCATTGATGTAATTTTAATGGGTTTTGGTTACCGGCTAAACAGGTTTTATATATAAGCCAAAAACTATAACATTCATCAAACTTTTCTACCATGCACGTTTGGTTCTCTACCTCTGCTTGCTCTGTCTCAGTTTGCCTTTCTAAACAAAAATCTCAAATCACAGCTAAAGCCATACAAGAACCAGACAGCCGCACACCCACAACCTCAGATCAGCAACACTTTTTCTCATCCAATCCAACTCGTCGTCGTCGCTGTCTAATTTTGTCTCTTCCAATCCATCCTCAAATTGGCGGCGCACTTATATCCAATCCAACTCTGCGGGCTTCAACTCTTCCTGTACGACTCGGCGGCGCTTCTTTTCTGCCATTCTAAATCGGCAGAACCACCCATAATCTTCAAATTCTCTCTTTACATATGATTAACACTGATATGGGTTTATATTATTTTTCTAAACTTCATGGGTTTATGCTATTTTTGTTTGAGTTTTGATTCTTATATATTTGACAAATTAATCTTTACACTGAAGGGCTTGACAGTCCACCATTGATTACCTGGATCACGACTGCCATGTGAAACGAAATTGTAGTCAGGTTTGGGTTGAAGACTTACCTGGGGACATTATCCCCCTTGCTCTGTTTAATGTTCATAGTTTTCTTATATTTAAATAAAAGCATCGGTCTGTCTCATAGATTGGTTTCTCAAAAAAAAAAAAAAAAAAACAAATAATCTTTACACTTTTGAGTTTGGGATACGAGACGTGGGAACCCGTATTTATAAGTTGGGATAAGATTAGATTTGGTTGGGAGGACACGATACTATGAACCTATGGACTCAGGAGATTTTTTTTTTCAACCACCTTGGTAGTAAGAACACCAATTTTAGTGTTGGTTTGTGCTATATTTTAGAGTTGGTTTCCAATTTTAGAGTTGGTTTCTCTAAAATTTAGAATTTGAAAGAAGCCCGGTGTGTTTGCTCAAAGTTTTAGGAGCAGATATTTTATCTGGATGATGTTCACCATAAATTGAAGTTGTAATAAAAACAACCTTCCTAATTAGATCATCTCTTGTATCAAAATTGTGTCCCTCTTTTAGCATTAGTTTTTACTTTCTACTTTCTACTTTCTAGCAGTATGGCTCTGCATAGAGCCAGTTGGTGCCAAAGGCAACTAGGAATTAGTAAGTAACAAAGCGACCTCTCAACTTGAGTAACAAATAGTTGGTCCCCCAGCTCCCAAAGCATTTGTACATTACTGCAGAAGTTGTAGAGCAACACTACACCTAGAGAAAGAAAATGTAGCAAGAGACAAAAACCAAAACCCACTTGTTTGTTTGACAAAGATATAGCAACTTTGACACCTTTACCTTAACAACAATTACAGAATACAGGGTAAGGTCATCTCCAATTCTGAATAGCAACAACAGACGCTGCACAGATAGTTTCAGGTTCAACCCAGTGATTACTTTCAAATTAGGATTAGCTAACTATTTTTATTTTTTCTTTTTTAGTCTAGTTACTGTGAAAAATCAGTTTAACATTATTTCTCATTGAGAATTTCTTTTAACTTTGGTTTTTCGTAGGTGAGGTGAGGTACTTTGAATCAAGTTGATACCGAATAAACAACTAACCATCATGATTGGCTCAATCCCCCTTTCTGAATTAAAAATCCAACTACTTGCAACATTTGCTTAATCAAAAAATTTGAGTTAGTGGAAGCTCTGACACTAGATTGTTGAACAAATGACTGAACAAAGAGCTTTTATTAGAAACTTAACTCTTTGAATTACAACACTTTACAAACACTAATACTTTTACAAGAGACACACACCAACTCTCTAGACACCTACACACACTTCATCTTACATACAACTTCACACCTCTAGGAGTCCCACACTCTCTACTTCACTTTTCACTCTACTTCACTTTACTTCACACCTCACCACATATATTTATACTAGATGTATGTTGGTTAGGGAACCAGCTTGAAGCTTCTAGATCTTCCTTTTTATTGGCATTAAGTAAATGCCATTCTCCAACCTTCTAAACTATTCTATATATAAACATGTGACTAAAATTCACTAATGCAAGGAAGCTTCTAGAGAAAATATGAGAACTATCTTGGAGAGAATTCCGGAAAGAGAGCAAGAGAGAAATTTCCGGAATTAGAGAGAAGTTTCTAGAGAGAGAGATTATGTGAGAAGTTCTAGAAGTTTCTAGAGATTTCCGGAGAGGGGCAAATTGAGTGGAACTCTAGAAATTTCTAGAGACAAGAGAGTTAGTATTGATTTCTAACAAAAATTACATCACATCATCTTTAGTCTGGAGCAAAACTTGAAGGCTAAATAAATTGCATGGCTCATCTTAGTGACGTATATTATTATTTGGCTGTGTAATGGCATCTCTTTTCACTTCATCCTAGTTCTACCCCACAGGTTCTTTATATAGAAAATCTTTAACGAATGTGTAAAATCATAACTTTCAAAATTAAAACATCTTCAACCAACATGTTTTCTGTTACAAGTGTACAAAAGGTGGGCTGTAACCAAAAAAGACAAAATAAAAGGAAGGAACATGTATTTCCTAAACGTAAAGGAAGGGTATGTTATGACTCCTGTAAAGCAGTTCCACTAATTAGTGAAGTAGTGCAAAATTACAGAACCATTACTATCAGAGACCTTTCTCTTCTGCTTAAGTATGTCGCGTGAAAATTAGAACTATTGATGCTATCTTGAGAAGCCCAAATTCTTGACATCTTTTAGGAACTTATTGAAAAACTTCACAAAGGTGAACTGTCAAAAGATGCTTATCAATGTCTGAATGACCCGAGTCAAACTTTTCATGACATCCTTTTGGTTTGTCTAGATCTCTTATTGAATTTTGACCTTTAAACTACGTTCTCTGATTTCGAATGCGAACGAACCTCTCACAAAGCTTGTGGTAAATTTCTATATAAAATGTTGTGCTTGTATCTCATTCTTCTTATTCTCAGCATCTTTGTATGATATATCAAGCTTTCTGCTTGTTATGCTCAATCTTCTATAATTATCTAGATGTTGCTGTAGTTATTTCCATATTTAAAATCAATATCCCAAATTTCAATAAATTTCCTATTCAGAATTTGATTAGCTGAAATTTTCTAAAACTTGTACCAGAATTGTTAGGATCTAAGAGTTGATTCTGTCAAGTCTTCCTTGGAATTTAATGTGCTCAGTTACCTTTATTTTCCACTAGACAACAAGTTCATGCTCTGTAGCATACTATTCCGTTTCTTCACATGTCAAGGATTTACAATTATCATTGTCTAAAATCTGAGACTAGCAGCTGGTAAACTTGCTCTGTCATGTTGTGTGTACTATCTTTGGTTAGAGTACTGCTAGTGTGCGTGTCATTGAATTATTGAAAAAAAAAAGTGTGCATGGCATTGACATATGGAACAAATGAGAGTACTTTATTGACTATTTCACCCATGTCACCTTGTTAAAAGCAGATAAATGAATTTTCAAGTAGTAATGTCTTGTTAGGCTAATCTTTAAGAATCATATATTATGTGCATATGAAGTAAAATCACATCTCTTGAACCATATGGTATAAAAAATATTACTCCTATCACAAGCTTAGTACATTGGCCATTGCCTGGTTTAACTAGTGACTGTAAGGATCATATCCTCTTCATAATTTCTTCTTTAAAGGTTCGATAGTTTGCTGAATTTGGTATTTGAAACAATTATACACTAACAGAAATTCTTACAATGATAAGTTCCAGAGAAGGCAGGTAGAATCCTCTTATGGATGATAATAGCGACCCATTTCTCAAGCTCACAATTATATATAAAGCTCTTGTCCATAGGTCAATCAGTTGAAATTCACAATGTGTCTGCAATACCCAATTTTCCTTAGAATTCTACTTCTTTTGCATGAGGACATCCAGATGTGATTCAAAAGCTCAGTGCATGGTACCAGCCAATCAGGAATGGCTAAAGGCAATTCCATGCAGACACAAAATGCTGATCTTAAGAATTGCAGTGACAGAATGAATGCTTGAATCCAACACACTAAGAGTTCTTGGCAGAACAATGACATGGGCCGACAACCTGTAGTGTCTCCAACCCTACAGCAAATGTCATATTGGTCTGCTAGAGCTGATCACAATCAATCCAAGTATTCAAAAAATGGGTAGTTGAATGATGCAATCATCCCAAAACCCCCACTATGTTGGTGTTGAGAGTAATGGGTCTTGATGAATTGATGATGAGTGGTGACTCAGAGATTGTTTGTATTAGTGATGACCTCTCAGTCATGACTCTGATGTAAATTCAAATGAAATGAGCTTATGAGACACTCAAGAAGAGCAAGTGGTTCATGGCATACTTTGAGGAAATGGATAAATTGCCTACCAGGAGATTAATTCACCATCAATGTAATGGCATTGCCCAGCACGCTAGGGGGGGGGGGGGGTGGTACCTGGAGTCATTGATTGGTTCATATGGCAAACTTTGTCCGATTTTTAAAGATATTAGTTTGGTTTAGCAAAATTTGCTCTGGCGGGCATTGTGTAAAAGAGTTCTTTAAAGCTTTTTAGTAACATTTGACACCCATTTGGCATTTTGTTGAAGGTATTTTTCTCCCCTCTTAAAGCTAAAAAGTGAGAAACAATTTTAAGTATGTAAAGTGGAGAATTCCAAGCTTTTAGTTTTCTACATGCACTATTTTATCCTTTAATAAAAACAAGACTAAATTATGTTTTTGACCTTTAAAGTTTGGATTTATTTACATCTCCCTGGCCTAGCCTCTTACTTTTTGGCTTTGAAGAAGATATATTCTCAAAGAAAGTGAAGTGAAGAGGGAATTGACATTTACATTATGCATAATCCTTAAAAAGTGGGTTTTGAGGTAAGTTACTTTTTGGCAAAAATATACTATTGGTTTTTAAAGTTTGTTTGCTAAGCCCTATTAATCCTTGAAATTTAAAAAATGAGCACATTTGGTCCTTCCATTAGTTTTATTGCCTATGTGTTTAACAGAACATTGACATAACATTTTTTTAAGTGATGTGACAACCTTTTTATTGTTAAAAAATTACACATTACATTGTACACGTCTCAAAAGGGTCAATCCAAATAGTTTGGGTCTTTTAGAAGCAAAATTGGAATTTGGGGGAGAATAAAATGCCCCTTGTGCAATGCTGCAGAAGAAAGCTATATTCATTTATTTACCAAGCACTTCATTGCAAGGCCAGTATAATTTGCATGACAACAGATCATATGTGTTGATGAGATGGGAATCCAAAACAATATTGATCTGATTAAATTTGCAATATGGCCACCTGTTTACGAGGTAGAGTTGAACATTTTACTCTTTATGCAACTAAGATTATGGATCTGATATGGGAACTACTAAACCAAGTCCAGCATAATGGCAGCAACTTAAATTTAAATGAGGTGCCTTACAAAGTAACCAAAAGATCTCAAGCTATAGTGTCAAGTGTTGAGTGTAAAGTGCAGATTCAGCAAACGAGTTGCATTTCACTATTTCCAAATTCATACATAACATTTCTAATTATGTCAAAAAGGATAAATTGGAGGGGGAGGGGGAAGTACATGGAATTGTGGAACAATTGTTTTTTTTACACTAAAAGAGATCTAATGCTTCCCCCAAAAAATAGAGGTTCAATGAATAGATCCGCAACTCTGCCTACAATCTAAATGGTGCTTCTAGATCATCACTCTTTTCTTCTGGCTACCAACAGACACCTTTGATATACTCTTCAAAAATTACTCTCCATATTCAATTTAGGACGCAAGTAATGAACTGCGAAGTTCCTTTGCCTTTTGACTAAGCAGGCTTTTTGATTTTCTTTACTTAATCTCACCCACTAGCCTTTTAACGTAAGAAATTTATCCATCAACATCAAATTTCCTCTGGCAGCCCACATAATTCATGTAACGTAATTTCCCAAAAATTTGTTGCTCCTGCTAACCCTGAAATGCCAGCAAGAAGGATGTAAATACTAGGTTAAGGACTAAGAGAGAATTCATTGCCCAATAAAAAATCCAATCTCATTTCAATGGCCTGTCTCTTGTCCATTTATAGAAAGGTAGGACTGCCTCCAATGCCTACCATTTACATTTCATTGAGATTTCTATGTAAAGATGCATGCCTTCATTTTCCTAAATAACAAGACTAATTGGGTGACTCTACCAACCCTCTGATTTTTCAACATAACAGCAAGTCCCTCTACACTTTGCTGTAGAACAATGCAACTAAAATATTGAAACAAAGAGTTATTGCTGTCAATAGATATTACTCTTAAATCCTTCCAAGATAAAAGAAAATGATCAGTCCATACTTGGTCATGGATGCTGCATATTGACCACATGTAGCCAACGAATCCACTTGGGTCCCTGCCATCTATTTTAGACTGCATGTAAAGTTTTGGGTAAATAACACTTGGTAGTTGACAACGCATCAGTAACAACCTCCATGAAAGCACAATAAATCTGAAGTGAATTAACCTTGTCGTTTAGATATATTGATATTTCAAGTGCTTCTTCTGGTCCTCTTATCCACTCAAGAATCTTTTTTTCCCAATACATCCTGCACAACGTTTTGCAAACGACATGACAGGTCAAAAAGATTGTGATTCTTAACAAAAATTCAAAAGTAGTAGTAGAATTAACAGTGCATCTAACGAAATTGCATATTGTATATTCAAGAAAAATAATGCATCAATCTCTAAAAGGAAGCAAATTTCGCCCACGTATTTACATGTACAACATTTTCATAACAAAAATATTATTGGCAATATGATACTAGTGACCAAGGAATCAAAATAAAGATAGGAACAAAATGGTAAGCCACCCCAATTTAACACACTGATCATGATGCGAGCAAACAAAGAAAGTAAACTGTGACACCAAACTTCAAAACATCACAACACTGTTATACTCTTCAGGAAGTCACTTGCCGCATAAAACCATGCATCTTGCCATAGTAAACCATCTCCAACTGAGAAGCATTGCAGAGCTGGACATCACAAGCCATAAAGATAGTCAAAACAATGGCAACATATAACACCAACTAGATGTAAATAAGACTAAAATGCTAGAGGCATTTGTAAAACCAAAAGAAGACCTCATCAATATAAAGGTCAAAGCATAAACTATGAAACATAAGATACTTCCAACATCTCATCAACATCATTACAAAATAATCTTAAAAAATTCGGTCTACAGGATTGGCTGTTTTTGCCTTTTCCAATTGCTCACTGCTACAAATTCCATAATCAATTAAAAGTTAGAGAACCTTACACAAGGAATCAACACAATCCAATCAAAGTAGAGCAAATTTGACTAACGTGTAAATATGTTCTCGTACATCAAAAGCATGGCCCATTAAGGTCTTACATGCCCATTCCCTTGTAGTGAATCATAATGATGCTGGAAGCCTGGTAGAAGCAGAAGTTATTGGCAAGTTCTCTGTGCACAATCAACTCCTCCGAGAATGTATCAATTGCCTTCAGAATAATAGGCAGAAGATAGACCAAGCTATCATTGATGCCATTAACCACTAAACAAAAAGATAAATAAGAAAATTCAAATGTGATAGCAAACTACAATCAATTGTTGATGCAAAGAACAAGTTCAAAAATAAGAATTTTTTAAAAGCATACTTATTTTTCCTAACCCTGATTCCATAAAAATATATAAGAGATAAACTAACCTGAGGAAAAAGTTTCCTGACCCTACGAGCTCCCAAAGCACACAGCTGAGCAGATATTTACCCAAAGTGCAAGTATGGAGAGAGACCAGAAAGCCCTCGAGTTTTTAATGGGTTATTCCTATCTGCTGAATAACCTTAAAACCTTTTCGACAAGAACCCATTTTTACTCCCCATCAACACAACAAACAGTCAAACACTGATATTTTCTCTAATCTCTAGAGACTCTACTCTCTCTCTTATCTATATAATATAGTCACACAAAGTCGCAATTCACAAAGACAAACACAGACTCATCAGTAAGATAGTCACAGAGTCATAGAGCCAAAAAGCCAAAAAAAAAAAAAAAAAAACTCAAGCACAGATTCCTGATCAGTAAAAACACAAAAACCATAAGCACAAATTATGAGATTTTGAAGGGTAGATTAAATACTTGAGTGTGAAGGCTGGAGCAGATCAAAGCCGGCAGCGGCGTCACGGCAAGAAGGGTGTCGCGTGGTGGGTGTGGTTGTCTCGTGGCTTTGCAAGATGGGTCTCGCCGCTCTTGCGTGGTGGTGGCGTCACGGCGTGGGTACTAGCAAGATTTCAAGCTCTCACCTCGCGTTTTGGTAGCTTCACTCACGGCGTGGGCAGCGGCAAAGTCTCTCTCACTCTGAGTCTCTCGCCTCTCACACTGTCGTTTTTTTTTTAAAAGCCTCTTTCTCTCCCAGTCTTGCCTCTTAGCCTTGGTTTTCTTCTCTTTGTTTTTTTCTTTTTTTTTTCCGTTTGGACTTTTGAGACTGCAGTCTTTGTTCGGTCTGCTGGGTTTACATTTTTGGACGAAACTTTTTTTTATTTTTTATTTACATGTGGGCTAGCCGGCTGGGATGTGGGGATAATGGTTTACAATTTCAGATGGGCACAAGCTGTTTGTAAGAGCATTCTTATCAAGATGCGTAAATGGTATAAATGCTAAAATTTAACTCTAAAACACCAAAAAACCATCTCCAACAAACCTTTCATAATGCGGGGGCTCAAGTCTTTTTTTTCTTTTTTTGAAAATTAACCTACTTAAAAAACATTTGGGCTGGGGGGCCCGGGCCCACACTTGTATCCGTCCCTGGCCTTGCGAAACCAAAAGGAAAAAAAAAACAAAAAATGATTGATAACAATTTAGCAATACAAAAGCCAAACGGCAAAAAACCCAGAAGGAAAACTAAAGAATAATGATGAGACGTACTGAGATTTTAGTAACGAAAAACGGTGGAGACTTCGAACAAAAGGGAAGAGAAAGAGAGGAAAATCGGTGGCTGTTATCACCAACATTGAAGGAAGGAAGATTTGGGATGTACTAGGGTTTTTCTTGGGCGTAGGATCTTGTAGGCTTTTCAACTTATGGACCGAAAATTGAAAATTCAAAAAAATAAAATTGCAAGCATGAAGGATTTGAACCAGAGTTGCTCGGTAAAAAATAAACCGACTTACCACCATGCTGATTTGAACAAAATATAGAGATGCAAATTGACCTTTTAGTGGCCAATTATGTTCAAATTACACATTCTAATATTTTATAGGAACAAATACCAAATGGCTTTAGAATGACGAGTCTGTATAAATTTTGCAAAACCTTAAGAGAGAGAGAGAGAGAGAGAGAGAGAGAGAGAGAGATAAGTGCTTTGCGGCACCAATAAGTCTTCAACAACAAAAACATTTCATTGCTATTAGGGCTCTCACAGACTTAGCTAGTGGAGGCTCTATTGACTCAAATGAGACTCACACTTATCATTGTGGTTTATATGCTAAACTCTCAACAACAAAATTATTTTGGCAATTTTTTTAAAAAGGACTGGGTTGTTCGTTTTTGTTAAAATTGGTCAATTGTGCTTAATTGTTTTTAGCTTTTCTATTGGTAATTTTTGTTATTGTGGAAATTTTTTGGGATGTTTATTTTGTTTTAGATGGGTATAAATAGAATAATAATTTTATGAAACAAAACTGCATAGACACTTTAGTTGGGGTGGTTATACTCGTGTCGGACACAGTTATTTGACACTTCCGCACATGTGGATCTAATGAAAATGCCTAAAAAATATAAAACCTGGTGTAGTAGCCTTGATTGATGACTATTTCATACTGGATCTGTAGTTTCAATTCAAGTGTTTACTGAAAATTTTAAAATTGTCAACAATCTTTGTATTGGACTTTTTGCATAACTTGCTAATTGTATAGTCACCCTATTTCCAACCTTAGGCACCACAATAAACACACAATTGTGATTAAGTTGCAAATGTTGCATAAGAACAATTAGAGAGCATCTAAGGTTATACATCTTTGATTTTATAGTATATATTGATGATGTACAGAAAATCAGTAGACTGAATACTCCAGACTTCAATGGGCTTGAGATTGCTTAGAAGGCCTGAAAAGAAAGAAGCACAAGATCAAAGGTGATTGGGGTAAATTGGCTAAGAATCCTCCGAAACTTAAGTTACTTTTCTCTCTTGAACTCTGGAATTCCAACTCTATAAGTGATGAAAAACTTACGTTGATTTCATATGGCTGAGACCTTTTATAGTAGGCTTTGGAGTGGTTACTTGTTTAGTAACTTCCTCAACGTGGATGGAAGTTAAAAGGTTCAGACTTAACTTCTACAACTGCCATCAGAAGTTAAGAACATACTGAGAAGTTAGAGCGATGAATAAGAATTTTGCTTCTACTTCAAAATAGTAGAATATAGTCTGAATTATAAACTTTTGGATATAGATTTACTCTGAAAATTTCTAAGTGTTTGGCAGCGTCCAAATAACTCCAAGCTGGGCGACCTTCTTGCACTTGGATGACCTTTCAGGTTTTGGACAATACTATTGACGAATTGGAGATAGTTTAATTTTTGGTTCACCATCATATATAATAATAAAAATATAAACATTAGGAAAATGACCTCAACTATGCTATTTTATAGGGAGGTATGCCCTTGAATGTGATGGAAGCTACCAAAGGAGATACATAGGAAGTTAATTGGTATATTCAAATATTTGTGGAAAAAACTAAGATAATTCCAGCTTTTTTTTTTTTTTTTTTATATATATATAAACAAGAGTAATTAATGTGCAGGGCTAATTTCATGGAATGCTCTTTTTTCTTCTTTTTTTTGGTTTTTGATTTTAGATCTAAATTTCTTAATAACTTAAAAAAAAAATTACGATTATGATGAGTGGTTATTCGTAAGCAAAAAAGTGACTTCAGTGATAAGCCTAAATGTAAAATTATGTTCAAATGTGATATTGGTAGTGCTTACTATGACGGTTGAACTGTCAATTGTAAGGAAAAAAATAGGATACCACTGAATGTGACAAAAGTACAGTCAGGAGTAATATGAGTACAGCCCAATGTAATAATAGAACGGTTAAATTTGAGAATAAAAAAATAGGGTACCACTGAATGTGACAAAAATAGAGTCAGCTGCGATGTTGGTACTACTTAATGTGACAATGGAATCGTCAAATATGAGAAGAAAAAAAAATAAGGGAACCACTAAATGTGAGAAAAGAACTGTCACATATGATGTTGGAACTGCACAATGTGAGAATAGAACCATCAAATGTGAGAAAAAAAAGTAAGAAAACCACCAAGTGTGCGTAAAGAACTGTCACATATGATATTAGAACTGCACAATGTGAGAATAGAACCGTCAAATGTGAAAAAAAAGTAAGGGAACCACCAAATCTGAGAAAAGAACTGTCACATGTGACAAAAATAGAACAGATGTGATGTTGGTACTACTTAATATAACAATGTTACCATCAAATTTGAGGGAAAAAAAAAGGAACCAATATATGTGACAAAAGAACTGTTAAATGTGATAATGGAACTATCAAATGTGAGAAAAAAAGTAAGAAAACCACCAAATGTGAGAAAAAAACTGTCACATATGATGTTGAAACTGAATAATGTGAGAATGAGACTGTCAAATGTAAGAAAAAAAGTAAGGAAACCACTAAATGTGAGAAAAGAATTGTCACATGTGATGTTGGAACTGAACAATATGAGGATGAAACTGTCAAATGTGATAAAAAAAGTAAGGAAACTAGCAAATTTAAGAAAAGAACTGTCACATGTGATATTGGAATTACACAATGTGAAGATGAAATCGTCAAATATAAGAAAAAAATAAAGGAACCACCCAATGTGACAAAAGAACTAACACATGTGAGATTGGAACTAGTGTGAGATTAGAACTATACAATGTGATGATAAAATCGTCAAATGTGAGAAAAAAGTGAGGGAGCAACCAAATGTGAGAAAATAATTATCACATGTAATGTTGGAACTACACAACGTGAGGATGGAACCGTCAAATGTGAGAAAAAAGTAAGGAAACCACTAAATGTGAGAAAAGAACTGTTACATGTGATGTTAGAACTGTACAATGTGAGGATGGAACTGTCAAGTGTGAGAAAAAAAAGTAAGGGAACCACATAATGTGAGAAAAGAACTGTCACATGTAATATTGGAACTGAACAATGTGAGGATGAAACCGTCAAATGTGAGAAAAAAAGTAAGGGAACCACCAAATATGAGAAAAGAACTATCACATGTGATATTGGAATTACACAATGTGAGGATAAAATCGTTAAATATAAGAAAAAAATAAGGGAACCATCCAATGTGACAACAGAAGTAACACATGTGATGTTGAAATTGCACAATATAAGGATGAAACTGTCAAATGTGAGAAAAAAAGTAAGGAAGCCACCAAATGTGAGAAAAGAACTGTTACATGTGATTTTGGAACTGCACAATGTGAGGATGGAACCGTCAAGTGTGAGAAAAAAGTAAGGGAACTATCGAATGTGATAAAAGAACTAACACATGTGATGTTGGAACCGCATAATATAAGGATGAAACTGTCAAATGTGTGAAAAAAAGTAAGGAAACCACCAACTGTGAGAAAAAAACTGTCACATGTGATGTTGAAACTACACAATGTGAGGATGGAACCATCAAATGTGAGAAAAAAAGTAAAGAAACCACCAAATGTGAGAAACGAATTGTCATATGTGATGTTGGAACTGCACAATGTGAGGATGGAATCGTTAAGTGTGAGAAAAAAGTAAGGAAACCACCTAATGTGACAAAAGAATTGACACATGTGATATTAGAACTGCACAATGTGAGGATGGAACCGTCAAATGTGAGAAAAAAATAGTAAGGGAGCCACCAAATATGAGAAAAAATTGTCACATGTGATGTTGAAAGTGAACAATGTGAGGATGAAACTGTCAAGTGTGAGAAAAGAGTAAGGGAACCACCCAATATGACAAAAGAACTGACACATATAATGTTGGAACTGCACAATGTGAAGATGAAACCATCAAGTGCGAGAAAAAAGTAAGGGAACTACCTAATGTGATAAAGGAACTAACACATGTGATGTTGGAACCGCACAATGTGAGGATGAAACAGTCAAATGTAAGAAAAAAAAAATAATAAGGGAACCACAAATGTGAGGAAAAAAACTGTTACATGTAATGTTGGAACTAGACAATGTGTGGACGGAACCGTCAAATGTGAGAAAAAAGTAAGGGAACGACTAAATGTGAGAAAAGAACTGTCATATGTGATATTAGAACTGCACAATGTGAGGATAAAACTGTCAAATGTGAGAAAAAAATTAAGGGAACCATCCAATATAACAAAAGAACTGTCATATGTGATGTTAGAACCGCACAATGTGAGGATAGAATCGCAAATGTGAGAAAAAAAAAGTAAGGGAACCATCAAATGTGAGAAAAAAATTGTCACATGTGATGGTAGAATTGCATAATGTGAGGATGAAACCATCAAATCTGAGAAAAAAGTAAGGGAACCACCAAATATGAGAAAAAAACTGTCACATGTGATGTTAGAATTGCATAATGTGAGGATGAAACTATCAAATCTGAAAAAAAAAAAGTAAAAGAACTACCAAATGTGAGAAAAGAACTGTCACATGTGATGTTGGAACTACACAATGTGAGGATGAAATTGTCAAGTGCGAGAAAAAGTAAGGAAACCACCTAATATGACAAAAGAACTGCCATATGTGATATTAGAACCGCACAATGTGAGGATGGAACCGTCAAATGTGAGAAAATAAAAGTAAAGGAACCACCAAATGTGAGAAAAAAATTGTCATATGTAATGTTGGAACTAGACAATGTGTGGATGGAACCGTCAAATGTAAGAAAAAAGTAAGGGAACGACTAAATGTGAGAAAAGTACTGTCATATGTGATGTTGGAACTGCACAATGTGAGGATAGAACCGTCAAATGTGAGAAAAAAGTAAGGAAACCACCAAATATGAGAAAAAAACTATCACATATGATGTTAGAACTGCACAATATGAGGATGAAACCGGCAAGTGTGAGAAAAAAGTAAGGAAACCACCCAATGTGACAAAAGAACTATCATATGTGATGTTGGAACCGCACAATTATTGGATGAAACCGTTAAATGTGTGAAAAAAAAATAAGAGAACCACCAAATGTGAGAGAAGAACTGTCACATGTGATGTTAGAACTGCACAATGTGAGGATGGAACCATCAAATGTGAAAAAAAAGTAAGGAACCACAAAATGTGAGAAAAGAACTGTTACATGTGATGTTGGAACTGCACAATATGAGGATGAAACCATCAAATGTGAGAAAAAAGTAACCTGGTGTAGCAGGTTACTTATTAGTCGGTACTGTACCCCTTTTTTTTTGGTGTACCGTAGAATTACTCCAAAATAAAAAGCACTATACCAATGATTTAATTGGACAAAAGAGAGAGACATCTCAAATTGGGATGAATGAAAAATTATAATACTAAACAATAAAAACAAAATTTTATAGTACATGTAAAACGCGTATGATAAGACTAATAAAAATAAAAGCCCTTTAAAGTTTGGTGGGTGGTTTTTACAAGACTTTCGTCCTATTAGTTTGGTGGGTGGTTTGTACAAGATTCTTGCTAAGGTGTTAGCCAATCGAATGCGAAGGGTGGTTCATGGTCTTATTTCAGAATCCCAAAATGTCTTCGTGAAAGGGCGTCAGATTTTAGACTCTGTCCTTATTGCTTCTGAGTGTATTCACAGTCGTTTGAAGTTTGGGGTTCCGGGGGTGTTGTGTAAGTTGGACATTGAAAAAACTTACGACCATGTAAATTGGGAATTTCTCATGTTTTTGTTGCAGTAATGTGGATTCTTCGAGAAGTGGAGAAGGTGGATCAGGTGTTGTATCTCAACTGTTAAATTCTCCATTTTGATCAATGGTTGTCCTTCCGGCTTTTTTGGGAGTTCTAGAGGTCTTAGGCAAGGTGATCCCTTATCCCAGTTTCTCTTTAATATTGTTATGGAGGCTTTAAGCCGTATGTTGGAGGCGGCTTCTGTAGCTGGTCAGATTTCGGGTTTCACAGTTGGGAATGCAGCGGGTTCTTTGTTGACAGTGTCTCACTTATTGTTCGCGGATGACACTCTTGTTTTCTGTGATGCTGACAGTTCTCATATTACAGCTCTGCATAGGATTCTCTCTAGATTTGAAGAGATGTCAAGGCTGAGGATTAACTTAGGTTAGTCTGAAATGGTCCCAATTGGGGAAGTGCCTAATCTCCATGAGTTAGTAGAGACCTTGGGCTGTAGGGAGTCTACCCTTTCGCTGAAATATCTAGGTCTTCCGTTGGGTGCTTCTTTTAAAGATAAGTCAATTTGGAATCCTATTTTGGAGAAGATGGAGAGAAGGCTGGCTGGATGGAAGAGGTTGTATCTATCCAAGGGGGGTAAAGTTACCCTGATTAAGAGCACTCTCTCTAGCTTACCTACGTATGTTCTTTCTCTCTTCCCTATTCCAGATAAGGTGGCTAAGAGGATGGAGAAATTACAAAGAGACTTTCTTTGGTCTCGTTTAGGGGATGATAGTAAAATCCATTTAGTTAATTGGTCTAAGGTTTGTAGGCCAATTAAGAATGGAGGGTTAGGCATTCAGAGTTTGAGAAGGTTTAATTCTACTTTAGTAGCCAAGTGGTTGTGGCGTTATAGCTTGGAGAATGAAGCCCTTTAGAGAAGGGTCATTGGGGCTAAGTATGGGAATGAGTGGGGTGGTTGGTGCACCAAAGCTGTGTCGGGGGCTTATGGTGTTTGTTTGTGGAAGTTCATTAGAAGTGGCTGGTTGAATTTCTCCAAGTTCCTTAGGTTTGATGTGAGTGATGGAACTCGTGTGAAATTTTGGGATGATGTGTGGTGTAGGGACCGCCCTCTAAAGGAGGCATTCCCAGATTTGTATAATATTAGTAGGACAAGGGAGGCCTCGATCTCTGAGGTTATGTGCTTCACGAATGGGAGAATTTCTTGGGACATTCAGTTTCGTCGGTTAGTGAACGATCAAGAGTCTCTTTCTTTGGATTTGTTTTTGGTCTTAATTTATTCTACTAAGGTGCGGGGTGTTGGAGCTGACAATCTTTGTTGGATGCTAGCTGTCAGTCGAGGCTTTAAGGTGAGTGGGTATTATCATATTCTTTTCCCCTCTACTGGCATCCCCTTTCCTTAGAAAGTGGTGTGGCAATCGAAGGCTCCTCCTCAGGTAGCTTTTTTCTCTTGGACAGTGGCTCTAGGCAAGATTCTAACTATAGATAATCTTCGGAAGAGGCACTTTGTCATTCTCGAGTGGTGTTTTATGTGTAAAGGGTGTGGGGAATCTGTTGATCACCTCCTCCTCCTTCACTGTCCCTTCGCTCATGAGATGTGGAGTATGATCTTTTGTTTGTTTGGTATTTGCTAGGTGATGCCGCGAAGGGTAGTGGATTTGTTGGAAAGTTGGTCGGGAATTTTTAGGCGGCATAGGAATTTAGTCATTTGGAGGATTGTGCCGCACTGCTTGATGTGGTGTATTTGGCGGGAATGGAATGCCAGAAGCTTTGAGGATTGTGAACGTTCCACTCTTGAGTTTAAGTCTTTTTTCTTTTTTACTCTTCTTGCTTGGTGTTTGGTTGTTCCTACTTTTTCTTGTATTTCCCTTCTTATGCTGCTTGATTATTGTACTTTGGCTTCTTGATGTTTTCGCCTATTTCGTACATTTCCTATGTACGGGGCTGTTTTTTTCTTTCAATATACCTTAATCGTTACTTATCGAAAAAAAAAAATTATCGATATCTTCTACCTCTGCCTCTCATTTCATCCTTAACACATTAGCCTCCTTTTTATTTAATTGTTTAATTTTATATAATAATTTTCTTATTATTTTTAGAATCCTATAAATAATAAGTTATAGTAACACATTATCCTATCGCTCTCACTACTCCTCTCTCAAGTCACAACCCAAACACTGAACTAGTTGATTCTCAAAAAAAAAAAAAAAAAAAAAAAAAAAAACACTGATCTAGTTCCCATATTCCACCATGATTTCTTAAAACTTAGCAACCGGTTATTACGACTACCTCTGTACCTAGATCTCACTGGCAATGCCTCGGTCGGAGCTGGGTTTGTTCATGGAGGACGTGAAGTGTTTGTGTTTATGCTTCAACCAGATTTTCTTTATGTTTATAAATAAACATCTTTGTAATGCCATGCCACGGGCTGCACATGCTAAGGAGGGTCCTGAATCCTGATGTATGCTTCAACCAGATTTCCTTTATGTTTAGTTATCTGTCGTTTTATCTTTAAAAGAGAGAAAAAAAGAAAAAAAGAAAAAAACCCAGTTTGCATTAATCTCTTTCAATTGTGACGCATAAAACCATTCATGTGTATTAATGAGTTTTAATTGTGAATTTGATTGCAGTGAGAGCTTTGAATTCAGTATTTCAAAAATGGGGTATCTCAGCAAATTCAAGTCAATGGAATATAAGTGGGAACCATGTAGTGGAGCAGCCATCGACTCCACCAGTTTACATGACCAAAACCAGAATCCCTTTATCAAATGTGACTGTTCGTTCAATAGTATCTCTACTTGCCACATTACCCGATTGCACGTTTCTTTCTTTTATATCCTCATGCCGTTTTTGCTTAGAATTACAATTTTTATATACACACAACTGACACAAGTGAAAAGACAGACTGGCTTTTGTTTTTTTGGCTTTTCTTGCCAAACGCACACCAATGAAAGGACAAAGCATACAACTACAACAGATGTGTGTGCTTTAAACTTATTGAATTGTTTCATAAAATTTGGGTGATGAATTCTTAAGGAGAAGTCACAGAACCATGATAAAGTAACCTGGCTATAATATCCTCCAATATTAATTGATCTAGGCACCCATCAGTTGAGCATAACTCCTTGCATGGCCATCCATGGGAGGTAGGAAAACAATTTCATTGAAAGAAGTTTCTCTCTCTTCGTGTGTTCCTTAGGTTTTGAGGTTCTTAGATTGTGGAAATTGTGTATCACTCTCTTGAAGTGTGTACACCATCATTGTGAGAAATCAATTTAGATGAAGCTTGAGTCCTGTGGTTCTTTAGAGCATTGGAGTGCGTGGAGACTTGCCCTGATAATGTAGCAGTAAAACAAACTTGGTTTGGTTATTTTGGAACAAGAGAGGTGAAGTCTGAAATAGAAAACTTATTCCGCTGTGCATATAATTTCTAACATCTTAAAAGAAAAACTCAAGTTCATACTCATATTTGTCTAACTTAAAATTCCACATGAGGGTTTCTAGGATTTTAGGTTGATGGTTAATTTTAATCTTCTCCAGTGCTCATCGTCTCCCTATACCACATTCTCTAGTATAAGTGTGTTTTTGTACAATGAACCTTGAATTTTAATTTGTTGGAGTATACAAGAACAAGTAGAGATGCTGTTTAGCGCAAAGAAAAGAATAAAAGCCTTGCAAAGGCTAATCAGGTTGGGCCACAACATTATACATATTATTTTGCTAAGTATTAGTTAGGGGGATATGACCTTCATCTAACCCTATAAGAGGGAATGGAATGCCACTATTAATTGGCAACTTACCAGTATGAAACATTGACTTTTTGAGAGCTTGTATGACATTAATTACTACTATTCTTTTTTTTTTTTTTTTGGGGGGGGGGGGAGGTTATAATTATTTATATTCTTGAGGAGTCATTCAATCTTCCACCTTTACAAAGCTTACAATTTTAGCAATCCACAAGTTAAATCCACATAAAAACTGGAGCAAACCATTTCATATAATTGTTTTTTTCTTTAGTTTTTGTAAAACTAAAACAAAAAATTTGGGTACCAAAACTTTGACTTCTTTATTTAAAACTAAAAAAATACTTGTAAAGATTTGCACAATTTGGTAAGTGACCAGAATATGGTATATGTAATAGTACTGAACCTACACTACTAAATTCTTGAGCATCTTCAGTATATGAATCTTTCTCTTCATGGTTGATTTTTTTATAATAATTATTATTATATTTGCAGGAAGGTTTATGCCTTGGATGTTGTTGGTGTAATCCCAGAAGAACTATGGACTTTGACTTTCCTCTTCAATCTGTATGTTTTCTTCTTTATATGCTTGTTTACTTGCATTTTGCATCAATGTTGTTTACCTTCTTTTTCATGTAAGCAAGGATTGAACTTAGACCTTGAAACAATAGTACATTATTTTAACCAATTGAAATTTATACTTTTGTGGTGTACTAGTTCTCCAGGATGGTTCATTTTCATTTTTTTTTCCTGTTAAATTTGCTAAGTCCAACATTTCTTACAGGAATTTGGGCCAAAATTACTTAATAGGTAACCTATCGGTGTCCATTGGCAATCTAATTCGCATGCAATACCTGTAAGCCTAAAGGAATTTTGATTTGAAACTCATAGGACTTAGTGTACATCTAATATTAGTTAATCTGTCCCTTTTTCTGATTTTTAATGAATTAGGAGTATTGGCATCAATGCATTATCAGGGACACTTCCAAAGGAACTTGGAAATCTTACTGAGTTAATCTCACTGTAAGTTACCCTCATAAAAAAATTGTAAGATTTATAAGGCATTTTGGTGGCCTTTTTTTTTCCTAGATACTGTGGTCTTTGAATGCTATCATTTCTTTATAGTAATATATATATATATATATATATATATATATATATGAATAAGTGTTTCACAAAAGTAGGAATTTAAAATTCACCCAGATACAGGGGTGTATTTTTTTATACCTCTCTCTCTCTTTAATTTTTTTTTTCCCCTGGAATTATGCATTTATACTTGCTACCAAAGAGAATGAAATTGTTGGTTGTTCTACTTGTTAATTTTGTAGGTCTATTTCAACAAATGAATTCTCTGGTCCTCTGCCATCTGAGCTTGGAAATCTAGTAAAATTGCAACAGTTGTAAGTTCTAGAACAATGCAACCATCCATTTTCATTGTATTTTGTAACTAGTTCTTGCTATTCATAGGATTTTAACACCACCCGAACTATCATAGTGTCACTGGAACCCCTGTTGGCCTACACCATTTGATTGTTGTCAACAGGGTAATTACTGTTAGCTTTGTTGTTTGGCCATTGAACTAAGCTGGTCAAGTCTCTCATACCATCCTACATAGCATAAAAGAAAATTTTGTGAATGGCCGCTAGACCCCTACATACCTAGAATCCATGCTAGGGATGTGTAATCCATTTGATAAAAAGAGAATAGGCTGAAATTTTATTGATAATTTGCTTTCGTAATTTACATTTTTATATATGGACTAATTAATTTAAAAGCCCTAGAGAATTTAGTTGTTAAGCAAAAATATTATCAAATTCATTAAGTGATATTTGAATTATGAAAAATGAGATTTTAGGATTAAAAGAGAGAAATATAGAGAAGAATGGTGAGAGAAATTTGAGAAAAGGTTTAGGTTGCACCAATGAGCCCTTCACCTTAGCACATTTATTTTAGGGTTTATGCATGATTATAAGAATACCCTTTTTAACATGGAGTATATAGATCAAACATGCTAAACTCAAATAACAATTACTGAAAGGAGGCATGAGATAATGTTTTTGTGAGGATTTCATTCAATGGATTATTCGAATGAACAAAATGAGTGACACTTTTTTTCTCACCAACAAATCCTGATGAAGTACTAGTCAACTTCAATATGCTTGGTACATTCATGGAACATGAGATTGCTTGTGATAAAGTAGCAACCTAATTGTCACAATACATTTGCATAGGAGTGGGAAAATCAATACCTAAGTAGTGAAGAAGAGATTGAACCCATAACATCTTTGAAGCAGTACGAGTCATAGATTAATTTCAGCTTTACCACCAGAATGGACAGCCAAATTCTACTTGTTATTATGCCAAGTAACAAGATTATCGTCAACAAAAGTACAACAGATAGAAGTGGATCGTCATTCCAAACAATTAGCAACCCATTCAACATCCCTACAACTTCAGAAAATAGAGGCTTTTGCAACAATTCTCATCTAGGAGAACCCTTCAGACAGCAGGATATGAAAAATAGCTTCACAGTCAATTGATGAGGAGCATGCATATCTTAACTAAACATACTTACTGTATAAGTAATATTAGGATGAGTAGTAGTAAGATAAATCAACTTCCTAACCAACTGTTGATATTGACCGAGATCGGGAAATGGATCACCTTGTTTATCATCAATTTTAGAAGTAGAGAATATTGGAGTCTTAACATGTTGAGCTCCAAAGAGACCAATCTTAGACAGAAGATTGAACACATTTTCTTTTAGACAAAAAAGATGCCCTAGGAAGGATGAACAACTTCAATATTGAGAAATTATCGTAGATCACGTCCATGGTTTGAAATTGTTTACCTAATCCTTCATTCATTCTTATGGGAGATAGTTGATGAGTTGATGCCTCCTTTTCCCCACCATATCCTTCACCCCATCTCCACTCTTGCCCTCAACCCCCTCCACCTCTTTTTCCCTTCTTACCACTGTAAAGTCATTCTTCTCCTCTTCCTTTTTGTTTTCCACCACAGGTTGGTTTGGTTTGGTTTGGTTTGTTTGTTTGTTTGTTTGTTTGTTTGTTTGTTTTTTTTTTTTTTTTTTTTTTTTTTTTTTTTTTTTCTCCATATCCTCACTTTTATCCCCTTCAATTTTTCCTACCTCATCCCTACCACCTCCATCACCTCAGGTGTCTAACCTTTCTTTGCCTAAACTGTCTAACCATGTACTTGTCCCATAAACCACACCAAATATACCCACCATAGAAACCTCACAAAAGATCTCTCCTAGAACTCGATCTTCTGGTCAAGGGGGCAGTAAGAGGTCTTTTCGCATTGATGCAAAATTATTTTCCTTTCTCTTTTGATGGGAGGTGGTCTGATTCATATGCCTTGCATGAGACATGCCGGAATGTTAAGAGCTCTATTTGGGTTGGACATAGAGGCATGGAATGGATTCTTAATTGTTCTGTCGATGTACATGACTAGGTGCCAGGACAAGATGTCCGTTGTAAGAGACTTAGGGAGAATGAAAAGTTGATAGAGTTTTGTGGTAGATCAAATAAGGCTGATCACTTGGTGGGATTTGCCATGGTGCTTAGGAGGTGACTTCAAAATCATTCGTTTCCTTTTAGAGTGGTTGGGGGCTGCTAGCTATTCTCGGGCTATGTATGGTTTCTTTGACTTTATCTCTCTTCATGGGTTGATGGATATTCCCATGGCAGGGGGCCTTTACACCTGGTCCAATTCTTCTTCAGCTTCTCGTCTAGATCGGTTTCTTTTCTCCCCTCTTTTGGCTGATCACTTCACTCAGTTTTCCCAAAAAAGGATGTCTAGAGTATTTTTTGACCATTTTCCTATTCTATTGGAGGGTGGAAGTCAGCTTAGAGGTAGAATTCCTTTCCGCTTTGAAAATATGTGGTTGAGGGTGGATAATTTTGTTGATAAAGTGAAGATGTGGGGGGCTTCCTATTTGTTCCAAGGAACCCCTAGTTTTATTCTAGCTAAGAAGTTAACTGCCTTGAAGTCGGATTTAAAAAAGTGGAACGAGTCGGAGTTTGGCAATGTATCGTTTAAGAAGCAGGACCTTTGGAGCAAGTTGAATGTTTTAGATGCTAAAGAAGAGGTCCATAGATTATCTGCTGAGAAGAAGTTAGTTCAAGTTAATCTTCATTCTGATATTGAAAAGTTGACTCTTTTAGAAGAGATTAGTTGGAGGCAAAAGTTTAGGGTGTTGTATTTGAAGGAAGGGGACGCCAATACTAGATTCTTTCATAGAATGGCTAATTCTAAGAGGAAAAATAATGGTATTGAAAGCCTAATGGTTAATGGTACATTGTCTTCTAATCAGGGCATGATTGCAGACTACATTACTCATTTCTTCATGAATTTGCATTCTGAGCACCAAGTTGTTTGACCTTTTCCAGATGTGTTAGTTTTTCCAATGATATCCAGTGATAATGCAAACTGGTTAGAGAGACCTTTTGAAGAGGCAGAAATCTTTGATGTTGTTAAGAGTTTTTATGGTGATAAATCCCCTGGTCCAGATCACTTCCCAATGGCATTTTTCCAAACTTGTTGGGGGATTGTCAAACCTGATCTTATGGCTGTATTTCACCAATTTTTTGCTAAAGATCAATTTGAGAAAAGCTTAAACGCTACTTTTATTACTCTTATCCCTAAAAAGCATGTAGCAAGTGAGATTAGGGATTTCCGTCCGATTAGTCTTGTTGGGGGGGTCTATAAAATTATTGCTAAAGTTTTGGCTAACCGGCTTCGCGTGGTTATGGGGGATATGATCTTAACTTCTCAAAATGCTTTTGTGAGGGATAGACAGATCCTTGACCCTGTTCTTAATGCTAATGAATGTCTTGAAAGTAGATTGAAGTCTAGGGTGCCAGGGTTGATTTGTAAATTGGATATTAAGAAAGCTTTTGACCATGTAAATTGGAGTTTTCTTTTGCAAATGTTAGAAAGAAGTGGGTTCTCAGCCAAGTGGAGACAATGGATTTCCTTTTGCCTATCTATAGTCCACTTCTCTATCTTGATTAATGGCTCTCCTTGTGGGTTTTTTGGTAGCTTTAGAGGTTTGAGACAAGGCGATCCGTTGTCTCCTTTGTTGTTTGTGTTGGTGATGGAAGCTCTGGGAAGGATGTTGGATAAAGCAGTTCTTGAAGGTCGCTTGTCAGGATTTAGTGTGGGTAACTTGGAGGGAAGATCTTTGGCTGTGTCTTATCTCCTTTTTGCAGATGACACTCTTATCTTTTGTGATGCTGACCTAGACTAAATTTTGATTCTTCGCATAATTCTTATTTGGTTTGAGGCGGTGTCGGGTCTAAAGATTAATTTGGGTAAGTCTGAATTGGTTTCAGTTGAAGTAGTGCATAATTTTGACTTATTGCTTTATGTCCTTGGTTGCAAGCGGGGCTCTCTTCCAATGAAATACCTAGGTCTTCCTTTGGGTGCTAATTTCAAGGATAAGTCTATTTGGAATCCAATCCTAGAAAAAATGGAAAGGAAATTGGATGGGGTTGGAAGCGTTTGTATTTATCAAAGGGAGGTAGGGTCACTCTAATCAAAAGCACCATTTCTAATTTACCCACTTACTTTCTATCTCTATTTCCTATTCCTGCTAGTGTGGCTAACCGAATTGAGAAGCTTTAGCAGAATTTCTTATGGGGCGGTCTCGGTGATGATCCTAAAATTCATTTGGTTAAATGGGCTACTGTATGTGTGCCTATTTCTTCAGGTGGATTAGGGATTAGGAAGATAAGTCTTTTCAATATAGCTTTACTTGGGAAGTGGTTATGGAGATTTGGAATTGAGAAGGATGCCTTTTGGAGACAAGTGATAGAGCTGAAATATGGTCGTGTGTGGGGGGGCTGGCATACTAGATCTGTTAATGGTCCTCACGGTGTTGGTTTATGGAAGAGTATCAGTCAGGGTTGGCCTTCTTTCTCTCGCCATATTTGATATGATATTGGTGATGGGTCTAGGGTGAAGTTGTGGCAAGACTATTGGTGTGGAGAGTCTCCTCTTGTAGTTAGCTACCCTGACCTATTTAGATTTTGCAGGAATAAGGAGGCTAGCGTGGCTAAGCTTATGAAGTCCCCCAATGGAGTCATTTTTTGGGATGTGAGCTTCTTTAGGGGTGTGCATGTTCGGGAGTTAGAGGCTTTGTCAAGCTTCATGGTAACCATATACGGTTCTTCAATAAGGAGGTTTGGTAAGGATAAGATGTGTTGGATTCCTAGCAAAGATAAGGGGTTCTTGGTGAAAGATTATTATAGAATTTTAGCTAGTCCTACTATCTTCGGTTTTCCTTGGAGAAGTATTTGGAAGCAGAAGATTCCCTTTAAAGTAGCTTTCTTTGTATGGACTGCTGCTTTAGGGAAATGCTTGACAATTGACAATTTACGAAAAAGAAATGTGTGGATTTTGGATTGGTGTTACATGTGCAAGAGTAATGGTGAATCGGCTAACCATCTCTTCCTTCGCTGTCCCGTTGCTATGGATCTATGGTCTATGGTTTTGGGCTTTTTTGGTGTTTCTTGGGTTATGCCACCTTCTGTTTTGGGGCTGTTAGGGTGTTGGCAAGGTAGCTTTGGTCGTCATCGAAATTGTTATATATGGTCCATTGTTCCCCATGCTTTAATGTGGTGTCTTTGGAGGGAGAGAAATAGTCATTGTTTTGAAGATTTTGAGAGATCTATTCCGGACCTCAAGCTTCTCTTTTTTAGAACTTTGTTAGATTGGTTGTTTGCTTTGCAAAACCAATCATTTCCTTCTTTTATTGATTTCCTAGATTCTTGCAATTTTTCTATTTGATTTGTTGTTCCCTTGTCCATTCCCTGTGTACTAGGGTGCTTCCTTCCTTTTTGGTATCAATATATCTTATTACTTATAAAAAAAAAAAAAAAAAGTCTCAATCATGCTAGTTGGTCTCTGATCCATAAAGAGCTAAGAAATTTTTTATCTAGTGCAAAACCTACAACAATGGCCGAGGCACTTTCCAATAATTTTGGTAGTGATGGTCAAATAGCCAGTGGTTGCCGGAGTGAGAAAAATTTACCTATTTATGGTAACCAGCAGAAGTCAAGGATTTTTGAAAATATGGGAGCCATTTTGGGGCATAAAGTGATTCATGAAGATACTACAGTAAGAGCATTCTTATCAAAAGTTCTAAAAAATTTAGCATTTAGCATCTTAAAAACCTACTTCATTGATTTTAACACTTCATTTTATAATTCATCATACATCAAAAGTTCTATTTTTTTATCACTTCATTTAAAATAATATATACAATACTTTAAAATAATATAAAAACAACCTCTACAAAATCCAATAGCAACACCAGCCACCTCTGCCATAGCACTACCAGCATCAACCTCCACTGTGGCAACTAAAATCCACCACACGAAAAAAAAAAAAAAAAAAAAAAAAAAAAAAAAAAAAAAAAAAAAAAAAAAAAAAAAAAAAACGGCCCAACCACTACCTTCCTCTTCCAAATCACAAATAAACCACCATCACAATTACAAAACCCAGATCAGCGAGAAGAAAGAAGAAAGACAGAGGCAAACCCATCACGTTGGCGAGCAAAACACACATAAATCCACCATGGCAAACCTTCACAAAAGTAAACCCATCATACCGATCCACTACACCACAACCCACTACGACCCAGACCTACAACCCAGAGACCCACACCGATCACAATCTGTAGTCACAAACCCACAACCCAGAGACCCACGCCCACGCCGATCACAATCTGAAATTACAAACCCACAACCAAACCCACGCCGATCACAATTTGAAATCACAAATTTACAACCCACAAAATCAAATCATCCCGCCGTCAAGCTCTACCTCTATATCGGTGGCAACACTCTGAAGGCTTTTGGGCTTTGAAGTTCTGACTGACGAATCTTGGAGGGGAGGAGCTCAGACCGTGAGACTGAGAGAAACAGAGAAGCTATGAGAAAGAGAGAAGAGGAAAGTGAGAGAGGAGAGAGAAGAAAAAAGGGAAAAATAACGGCAGCAATTACACATCAGGCCAGACAGGAGTCCCAGGTCTTGGCTGGGAGAAGTTTGTAGCAGTTAGTGCCTTCGGCCAAGCCAAATGTGGCCGAGGTTGAGGAGCCTGTGTGCGAAGAGCTCAAGAAGATACTTATTACTGATGACATGGAGAGGTTTTTTCAGGTGGGAAGTCAATTGCCACTCCAAGAAAAAGAGGAATTGGTTATGTTTTTGAAACGGAATATTGATGTATTCGCATGGAACGCTTATGAAGCTCTAGGGGTTGACTCAAATTTCATTTGCCATCGCTTGAATGTTAATCCAATGGCAGTGCCGAGGAGGCAACCACCTCGGCGCTCGTCCAAGGAGCATGCTGATGCTGTTAAGGAAGAGGTACTGAAGCTTAAAAAGGCAGGTGCTATCAAGGAAGTGTTTTATCCAGAGTAGTTGGCGCATACAGTGGTAGTAAAGAAGAAGAATGGAAAGTGGAGAGTGTGCGTGGATTTTATAGACTTGAATAAGGCTTGTCTCAAAGACTCATTCCTAATGCCCCGCATAGATCAGCTAGTGGATGCTACTATAGGGCATTCTCGGATGAGTTTTCTAGACGCTTTTTAAGGTTACCATCAAATACCTTTAACTCTAGAGGACCAGGAGAAGACAGCTTTTGTCACCCCCACAAGAAACTACCACTACAAGGTGATACCTTTCGGCCTAAAGAACGCTGAGGCTACTTATCAGAGAATGATGACGAGGATGTTTGAACCCTAATTGGGAAAGACAATTGAAGTGTATGTGGACGATATAGTGGTCAAGAGTAAAACGATCTCGGCTCATATACCAGACTTGGATAACACCTTTCAAACGCTGAGGAAGCACAAGTTATGCCATAATGCATCCAAATATTCTTTCGGAGTAGGGTATGGTAAGTTCTTAGGCTATATGGTGACCTATAGGGGAATCGAGGTCAATCTCGCTCAGGTTAAGGCAATCAGTAGCTTGCAACCACCTCGAAATCCCAAAGAGGTACAAAGATTGACCGGAATGACCGCGGCCCTCAACAGATTCATTTCTCAGTCTGCGGATCGTTACAGACCTTTCTTCCAGTTGTTGAATAAGTGGAAAGGATTTGAATGGACAGAGGAATGTGCCGTTGCCTTCCAACAGCTTAAGGAATATCTTTCACGCCCACTCATTATGTCTCGGCCTGAAGTTGATGAAGTTCTATTTGCGTATATAACAGTGGCAAACCATGCTGTAAGTTTGATGCTGATACGGGTTGATGGGAACATACAGAAACCAGTCTATTATGTGAGTAAGTCCTTACATGAAGCCGATGTGCGTTATTCGCCATTAGAAAAGGCAATCCTGGCCGTAGTACATGGCACATGTAAACTCCCTCATTACTTTCAATCTTACACCGTGATAGTTCTAATCCAACTTCCTCTTAAAGCAGTACTTAGGAGCACTGATTACATAAGCCGGATTGCTAGATGGGGCACCATTCTGGGGGCTTTTGACGTCAAGTATATGCCTCGCACCTCAGTGAAAGGCCAAGTATTAGCTGATTTAGTTGCAGAATTCGCTGAGCCCACAATAGAAGATAATGTTAAGAGCATGGACATTGATGAAAAATCAGTTGTTGTGATCACGTGCAAGGAGCCTTCAGTGTGGAATATTTATGTTAATGGGGCCACAAATCAAAGGGGATCCGGTGTGGGGTTGATTGTGGGTACAGACTATTTTACCAAGTGGGTAGAAGCTGAACCCCTATCCAATATTAGAGATGATGCGAAGAAATTCGTTTAGAAGAACATTGTCACTCGGTTTGGAGTCCCTCATACCCTCATCTCGAACTATGGCTTGCAATTTGATAGCAAAGCCTTTAGACGATATTGCTGTGACCTTGGCATAATTAACAGGTATTTTACTCTCGCTTATCCGCAAGAAAACGGGCAAGCCGAGGCAGTTAACAAAGTTATTGTTAATGGGCTCAAGAAAAGGCTGGATGATGCCAAAGGTAGATGGGTAGAGGAATTGTCCCATGTTTTGTGGACGTATCGGATCACACCACGAAGATCCACGAGAGAGACACCCTTCTCAATGACTTATGGTGCCGAGGTTGTGATTCCTTTAGAAACTGGATTCCCGATGATGAGAACAAGTTCCTTCACTTCCGGCGGTAATGACAGGTTACTAGAAATGAGCCTAGATCTGGTCGAAGAACGGAGGGAGAATGCTATGGTCCAATTGGCTTATTATCAGCAAAAGCTAAAGCAAGGGTACAATTCACACGTGAAATCAAGGCCGCTTGCTCCTGGAGATTTGGTATTGAGGAAAGTCCTAGGTACTGCCAAGAATCCAGCATAGGGAAAGTTGGGACCTAATTGAGAAGGACCGTATCGCATTACTTCAGTAGCTGGTATCGGGGCTTACTATCTTGTAAATCTAGACGAAAAAGCTGTAAAACGTCCTTGGAATGTAAGTAACTTGCGAAGGTACTATTATTAATGAAAGGTACTATTATTAATGAAAGGTACTTCTGCCACTTTTGTTCTATTATTATTATGACACACAGAATGTTATGTTCAAGTATACAAAGTGTTAAACAGAACCAAGGTTATGTCGAATCCTTGGATCATCTATCTTGAGAAAATTAACATATCAATACAAAATGTTAACCAAAACCAAGGTTACGTCGGATCCTCGGATCATCTACCTTAGGAAAATTAACATATCAATACAAAGTGTTAAACAGAACTAAGGTTACGTCGGATCCTCAGATCATCTACCTTGGAAAAATTAACATATCAATATAAAGTGTTAAAATAGAACCAAGGTTACGTTGGATCCTCGGATCATCTATCTTGAGAAAATTAGCATATCAATACAAAATGTTAAGGTTATGTCGGATCCTCGGATCCTCGGATCTTCTACTTTGGGAAAATTAACATATCAATACAAAGTGTTAAACAGAACCAAGGTTACGTCGGATCCTCGGATCTTCTACCTTGGGAAAATTAACATCTCAATACAAAATGTTGAACAAAACCAAGTTACGTATGATCCTCGGATCATCTACCTTGGGGAGATTAACATCTTAATGCTAAGTGTTAAGCTGAAATTGGGTTACGTAGACTCCTCAGACCATATACCCTATGGAAGTAGATATCTCACCAAGTACCCAACAGGTACGTGATCACTAAGGGTCCCTTAAACTGTGGGCCTCATAGAATTTCATTTTTTACTAGTTGTCAAGTATAGCATTTGAGTTGCTTTTGGTTCAAATACAAATCATTTCAGAGAACTTAGTGTTTCCTCATCTTGACATCTTTTATACGTTGGTACGATGTTGATTCTTGAATAGGTCTTAACTGAATTGGTCCTATGTATATGATTTACTCTTAAATGTCTTGTTCATTGCAAGAACTGGATAACAATTCACGAACATGACTTAAAGCATTTGCCAATATAGAAGTCCTACAAATTCTGTTGTCCTTACTTGTTTATTTACTGGGAATTATCGATGAATATTAGGTGTATAAACTATTACTGTTTATCATGTTGCATGAATAACTAGTGGAATGACAACGCTGATGAAAGGTACAACTCGAAATTGCAACGCAATTAACTGTTCCTTTTCATTAATTGAAAGTTCATACAAATACATACACAACCAAAATGTTGGATTGTACCAAAAGAAAATGAAAATGAAACTAAGATGAAAATGAAACTACAATGAAAGGGAAATTAAAGCAAAAAAAAGAAAAAGAAAGGGGGGGCTGATCAATGCTATGCCTTCGTTTGGTCTTTGGGATCAGCGGTGACTACAACTGATGTCGAGGAGCCCTCAAC
Source organism: Castanopsis chinensis (assembly GCA_032878915.1). Taxonomy (NCBI): domain Eukaryota; kingdom Viridiplantae; phylum Streptophyta; class Magnoliopsida; order Fagales; family Fagaceae; genus Castanopsis; species Castanopsis chinensis. Next base: position 11,745,306 of record JAVQMG010000105.1, read on the forward strand.
TGTATCCTTGCCCTTCGAACCTCCCTTGGAGACTATGGGCAGGGTCGCCAACACGATCTCCAAAGTGCCACTAGCCTTTGGGTCTTGGGGCAACCCTTTAGGTTTGTCGGGAAGTTGCATCTCGTCATGCACTACCCCTTCTGCTTATGTTAGGAGTGGATGCTTAAGAGAAGCAAGGTCCGCGGCAGCTTCGCCAGGTTGTGTTACCGCCTTGGAAGAACTGGCGTCATCCTTGGAATGAGGAGGAGTGGAGGCTCGGATGGCCAGGGGGCAGTAGGCATCTTCTGCCTTTTAAAGAGGAGAGGAAGCATCAACCCCAGCTTGGGATAAAGCTTCCTTCCACACTTGGAGGCAGTAGTACCTACATACCTCCGGCACTTGAGCTTTAAAGATCTCGGTGGTTTCTGCCACCCCCACCTCATAACCACTTTGCTCAGCCTGGTCAACTGCCTCTTCAGTCTCTTGAGCTTTGGTGATAGCCTCTTCCTTGGTCTTTATGGCTTCTTGCTTAGCCTCCGCTTTTTTCAAATCCTGCTTGAGGCCTTCGATCAGCTTCTTTGCTGCAGTAAAGTTCTCGTCGGCTTGCCTAAGCTACAATCTTTGATCCTCGGCCTACCTCTCCGTGGTCTTCAGCTGGGCCTCTAAACCAGATCTTTCACTCTCCGTTTTACTTAGGCTAGCTGAGACTTACTGCAGTTTCTTCTCCTTCAGCTCTAGGATCCTCTGGGTGTGATCAAGCCTCACTTCTCCGGCCCTAAGGGACTTATAGGAATTGGCCGCGATTTCCTCGGCTCTATGCGCAGATTGAATAGCTTGCACCCAAAGTATGATAAGTCAGTGGCATGCAGGCGCAATTATTATATAAAAAAAAAATAGTAACAAATAATATATGTAGAAAGGACGTTCAATTAAAACCCTTACCATAGCAAGTTCTTTCTTCAAAATCATGAAGACGTTTTGATCCCTCATTCTCCTGAGCTCACCCATATCCTTGAGTAACAGCAATGGTTGCTCCATTGCATCTGCAATGCATGCAGCAGTACCCTCATCGGAGCCCCTGATAGACGCACTAACAGTGATTGCTTGGTCATCCACAGTCATTTGGGGGGCCCAAATGGGTGCCCGTGAGACTGCATAGGTCTCGGCCCGTCTATTCGACCTTGTCAGAATGAGGCGAGCTTGTTTTCCTCCCTTTTTATGCTTTACGTCCTTGGAAGGGAGATCTCTTCCGCCTTCAACTACATCCTTCCCCTTTTGGTGATCCCTTTTCCTTCTATGATCAGTTGGATCAACGCGTTGGGGTTGGGTTGAGGGGAGGAGAGGGAGTTTTAGTGGAGGAACCTTCTCGATGCCTTTATCTTTGGTCTTCGCCTGAGGCACCTTAGAAGGCTCCTGAACTCCTACTTGAGCCTCAAGCACATCCTTGAGACTTGGTTTTAGCCTGCGTTGGATGCCCATTGTTTCAAGTTGATGGGTGGTGTCTAATGAGGTTAATGGAGGCGTGCTGAGGACAACAATTTGATCTTCAAGTGATGGCAACCGATCAAAGACTTTGAATTCTCCTTCAGAATCCTAGACTTCAATAATCTCCTCTTCTTCTTCCTTTATGAATGGCTGAGAAGAGGACCCTGCACCCAAAATGGGTTGCATTGAAGGAGCGGTGAGGGGAATACCTTCGGGTACGAGTCGCACTGGTTCGGTGGTGAGTGTGCCTTGTGAAATGGGAGCATCGTCGGGAAGAAGGAAACCGTCAACCGCAATGTTGATCCGAGGCAGCCAAGGATCTCTTGCCTTGATCACACCCTTCGGAGCTTGAAAGGCTGTTGAGATTGGATCATATCGAAGGATCAGGTGTGTTGCTCGGAGCTGACCGTCCGAGTGAACAAATACCTCGGCTTTCAAAATCTTGTCTAAACGAGCAAAGTCGACGAGGTGAGCGTGACAAGCGGTTGCGTGGGGATCTGCATAATTATTCAAGGAAAGAATAAGGTAAAATCAAAATAATTGTAGTGATAAAACAATAAAAAAAAAAAGAAGAAGAAAAGAAGAAAAAAGAAAAGAAAAGAAAAGAAAAGAAGAGTTAGCGCTGCACAGATATTCACCTGGTTCCCCCTCCGTCATCGGACAGGGGAGATCGTCATGCCAATCCCCGGATATTATTAAGAAGTCTTTATTTAAACCCTTGTTGGAGTGTGGAAGGCACTGGATTAGCCTAACCTCAGCGTACCTAGACTTTAGATAATACCCTTGGCCTTTCAAGTGGTGGAGGTTATAAATCCAGTTCATGTCGTGGTGGGTAAGTCTTAATCCCATTTTTTCGTTTAGGGCATCTACAGCACCTAGAATCCTAAACATGTTTGGGGCACACTGTGTCGGGGATAATCTGACTGCTCTCAAATAACTCCTAGTAACCAGTCTCATTAGGATTCTCATCTCTCCCTTTATGAAGGCTATCATAGGAACGACTACCTCACCGATTTTCCTCTTGGTGTGCCATTCTCCTTTCTCGCAATATGTAATGGACACCCCCTGTGGGATCCCATATTTCGCTTTAAACCGCTCTATTCTCTCAGGACTATCCACTAAGGGTGCATATCTACCCATTTTTTGAGAGGAGATGGTGGATACGGTGAAAGGGTTGAGAAGAACGGATGACCGAGGATAAAGAAACTAAGAATAACAAGAAAGAAAGAATAGCAGCAATGAAAGCAGAGAGTTGGGAAACTTACTTTAGAGTGGTAAGGTCACCTCGGCTTAGATTTTGGAGGGTGTAAAGACGCGTGTAGATTGCAAGAATGGCTAGATTCGTTGTACAAACTCTGAAGTGGGTAGAGAACTTTTAAATCGGCAATATTTATATCGCTAAAAGTCATAAAGCGGGAAATCTCCTGCCTATGTCCCTACACAACGCTCATCCGTTTAATGGGCATCGCGCGCTTGAGCGTAGGGAACAAGAAGTTGCCAATATTTAATTAAAGCGTGTTCTGCATACCGAAACGTCAGAAGCGTGTTGTCTAGGGTGCGTGTGTCAAAATCCTTATTCCTCCCAAGGAATTAGAAATGAGGATCTCGAGGGGCTATTGTAGGGCTAATGGGCCTAAGGAATGTTTTGGGCCGGCCTAAGAGTGCTTATGGGGTTGAGAACCCAACCCAACAATACAACTGGTCCGAGGACATGAGAAGCTTCGCCCATGAAGTAACGAAAAGGGAGGAAGAAGTCATGTCTGGCTAAAACATTCTAGGGCATTATGTCCGAGAAGGGGAATGTCCTTGGCACTGATAGCCGAGAACAAGGAGAGTGATTTGGCAATTCGAGGGCATCATTACTGAAGACCATGGGTACGAAGGCAAAAGAAGTGAAGGTAAAAGATAAGGAGAGGAGACACAAAATATCTAGGGTAAAGCTGCCACCACCGCATTGAAGGCCACCACCGCGTTGAAGGCCCTGCACCTACCTCTTTGGCCGCATTAATGGGGAAGTGACGCCTGAGTATTAGAATCTAGCCTTATACCTACCGCCAAGGACTTGGGTAAAAAGGGGTGATGGGACAAGTATCTAAATGAAACATCTAATCCACACGTGGAAGAAGAAAAAGAAGAAAGGAGACAATATAAAAGGAAAACGGGAAAGAAAAGGGAAGGAGAAAAAAGTAGAGATACACAAGAGAGAATTGTAAGAAAGAAAACAAAGATGGTCCTCGGCATCAATATATAAGAGAATTTCCACTTATGTACAGATGTTATGCATGTGTCTTGTGATTTAGCTTAACTTTCATGTTATCCAACGTCCATAGACCTAGATTTGAAGCCCACTCTCTATAAATTCATTATTTTGGGCCCTTTGGGCTGGTTCCCTTGGTGTAACAGAGGTCCAGTACTATTTGTGTCCATACACATATGATGACTGCGGCTTGGATGCTGAGACCCTTTCCAGATTTAGGGATAGGTTTCAGTTTCCTAATAGGGTTAGAATTCGTCTTTCTCACAAAGAGGAACGAGCTTGTCATTTCTTGCCTAGGGAGGTATGTTTCTATGAGGCCACTTTCTAGAGCGGGCTTAGATTTCCCATCCACCCCTTTATTATAGAGCTTCTAAATCACTTCCATATTGCTCCAGGGCAACTTATGCCCAATTCGTGGAGGATTGTAGCTAGTTGTATGGAGATTTGGTTGGTGTCCATAGAGGGGGATATGATTAGGGTGGACAAATTTTTCTATTTGTATCGTTTAAAGGAGTCCAAGGAATACTGGTACTACGAGCTTGTGCCTTGGGACAGGAAAGCTAGGATCGTTACTGACCTACCCTCATCCTTCAGATACTGGAAGTCCTGGTTTTTCTTTGTGCCCGGGGATAATTGGGAGACTCTTTCTAATAAAGTTTGGGGCGATGTCCCTAGGTTACTCTGTTGGTGGAGAGCCTCGAGTCTAGATGTGTCATTTATCTACAAGCCCTTTCGTTGTCCTTTATATATTTCTTTCTTTTGTGTGTTTCTCTTTTTGATCGTCTCTAACTTGCCTGTTCATTGTGTGTAGTTAAGAAGCGTCCAAAACTCAAAAGCAAGAACAAAGGTCGTGTAGAGGCAACTATGAAGTTTGCGAAGACAATAGACAACTTCAATGACCTGGTCGATCTGCGAACTTTAGCCCATTGCTGTCTTGGTCTAAAGCCTTCTGCTTTTGTTCTTTGGGTTATAGCGATTGAAGAGAGGAGTGAGTGTCATCATACGACGTTGTTCTTCTCCCTTTTTTATTTTAAGTGTTTCTCTTCTTTTATTTTGTAGAGATGATAACCAAATTTAACTAAGAGATGTATGCCAAGATGAGGGCGAAGAGGAACAAGCCTCTTTCTACTCTTGAGAAGAGGAAGGTTTGTGTCGTGGATCAAGGGAGTCTAGCTTTTCTTGTTACCACCATCCCTGGGCTAATGAGGGTAGCTTCCTCGACCACTTCAGTGGAAGAAATCACTCCACATACGAAGAAGGCTCGTGGGGCAGACAAAGGGAAAGAGAAAGCCTTTTCACGACTATCAGCGTTTCGGATGACGCTGATCTCGCACAGACGAGGGCGCAGGAAGTGTTTACGAATGACGAGCTAAAGGCCCTTTTCGGGGTGCCACCCAACGAGATAATGGGTAGTCATGTTCACAAACTCATTCAGGTAATATACTCGTCTAGCCTGCCCTTCATTTTTTTTTTTTTTTTTTTTTTTTTTTTTTTTTTTTTTTAACATTGGATCCTCCTTCCAAGTCTTGGGGGAAACCATGCATATAACCTCAAAGTACCTGAGCCAAGAAGCTAGGGCTTTGTCCGTGGAGTCCAAGGCTAAGGGTCTAGAGGTGGAGCTTTCGAAGCTAAAGAAGGACCTGATTGTGGCCATGGACAAGACTAATATTGCTAAAGAAAAGGTAAAAGTTTTGTTTGACGACTTGAGGGCGGAGAAGCAGCTCACCCTAGAGAAGGATGAATAGCTTTAAGTTGCTAAGGAGGGGGTGAAGATGATCGCTGTCAAGTCAGTCGAGGCCTTTCAGCAGGCTGATAAGTACAATACCATGCTCTTCAGCTGGTACTACAAAGGCTTCGAGCTCTTGCGATGATACCTCGTCAAGCACCCTTTTGGTGTGGACTTGGAGGACTTGGACTTTGAAGCTGTGGATAAAGAAATGGTCGCTGACGAGGCTGCTTAGGCATCTCAAGTTGCCTAAGCTATAGTCGTTGCTCTCGAGGGAAGTACTCTAGGGCCTGACGGTGGAGAGGCTGGTGCTTAACCTGCATAAACTTATGTTTTTTTTTTTTTTTTTTTTTTTTTTTTTTTTTTTTTTTTTTTTTTTTGGGATGCTCAGTGTGTTTTTTGGGCTTTTCATTTCAATGCTAGAACAATATCTTTTGCCCCGTGTTCTTTGGGCTTTTAATTCTAATGTTGGAACAAACTTTGGTTGCCTGATGTTTTTGGGCTTTTTATTTTATTGACTACTTAATGTTTACCTATTTAATTTTCCTGCATTGTTATGCATGATACTTTTTTTTTCTGTTTGTGATTTCTGTCTGCCTCGTTGCTTGTCTACCCTCAGTTCGGGGGGTTTGTTTGATTAGGAAATGACTTGCATCCATCAGTAGTTTATATCCGCCTAGGCGGATTTTCATTAGTCAATTTTTTGTGACTTATCCTTATGTGTGGGACCTTGTCATTTGCATCCGTTAGTAACTTACATCTATCTAGGCAGAATCTTGTTACTTAACCAATTTTCGGTGACTTACACCCATTTAAGGGATCTTGTCATTTGGTTTTATTAAAAACTTACATCTGTCTAGGCGGAATCTTGTTACTTAGCCAATTTTTGGTGACTTACACCCACTTAAGGGATCTTGTCATTTAGCTTCGTTAGTAACTTACATTTGTCTAGGCAGAATCTTATTACTTAGTCAATTTTTGGCAACTTACACCCATTTAAGGGATCTTGTCATTTGGCTTCGTCAGTAATTTACATCCGTCTAGGCGGAATCTTGTTACTTAGCCAATTTTTGGTGACTTACACCCATATAAGGGATCTTGTCATTTGGCTTCTTCAGTAATTTACATCTGCCTAGGCGGAATCTAATTACTTAACCAATTTTTTTTTTTCGGCTCCTAGATTTACATGCATCACATTGGCTAAATAATTTTTTTATTGCTTTATTTCAAACATGGATACAATCGTCCATTACACTTACTGATAATATTTCTTTAAATACTCAATATTCCATGGTCGTGGCAGTCTCCTCTCGTCTAATGTTTCCAGGTGATAGCTGTCTTGCCTGGAATAATGAGTAACCTTGTAGGGTCCTTCCCAAGTTGGGCCAAGCTTCCCTTGGGTCGGGTCCTTGGTAGTAAGTGTAACTTTGCGCAGAACGAGATCTCTTATGTTAAGTCATCTAAACTTCACTCTCTTGTTGTAGTACTCGACCATCTTCTGATGGAACTTCGCCATCTTGCGAGATGCTCTGTCTTTGGATTCATCCAAGAAATCCAAGTTGACTCTTAGTTGATCGTCATGGATGCCTTTGTGGAAGACTTCTCGTCTCATGCTGGTGATTCCCATTTTGACCGGGATTACTTCCTCGGTGCCATAGGTGAGGCTGAAGGGGGTCTCTCCTGCCGAGGTTCTTGCTATAGTCCTGTACGCCCACAAGACGTTGGGCAACTCCTCTAGCCATGCGCCTTTTGCCTCATCTAACCGGGCTTTGATGATCTTGAGCAATGTCCAGTTTTCACTTCCGTCTGGTCGTTAGCTTGGGGGTGACCAGGTGACGAGAATTGGTTCTTGATTCTTAACCCTGAGCAGAAGTCCTTAAAGCCTTGATTGTCTAACTGTCATTCGTTATCTGATATGATTGTCTGTGGTATCTCGAATCGGCAAACTATATTCTTCCACACGAAGTTCTGGATTTTCGACTCTGTTATGGTTGATAGTGCTTTTGCTTTAACCCATTTTGTGAATTAGTCAATAGCAACCAGCAAAAATTTTACTTGTCTTTTACCTTGTTGTAACGAGTTGATGATGTCAAGTCCTCACCAGGCAAACGGCCATGGAGAGGCTATTTGCTGGTATGCATTGGACATTCCCAAACCTTAGGCATTTGTCGCACCTCTTAACGAACTCCCTCACATCATTCTGCAAAGTAGGCTAGAAGTAACTTGTTCTGATAACTTTACTAACTAGGGATTTCGAGCCTACATGGTCTCCACAAATTTCTTCATAGATCTCCTATAGAATATATTTAGCTTCTTCCTTGTTGAAGCACTTCAGGTAAGGCATAGAGAAGCTCCTTTAGTACAGGGTGTCATTTAGGATCATAAACCTTGCTGCCCTTCTTCTAACCTTCCTTGCCTCTTCGACGTCCTGTGGAAGCTGTCCATACTGAAGGAAGGATAGAATTGGGGTCATCCAGCTGCTTTCGCTCTAGATTGCGAAGGTGAGGGCCTCTTCGATGCTAGGATGTTTCTGGACTTCAATCTTCAGGTCTGTATTCGTTAGTCCTAATTCTGACGAAGCCCGCTTCACTAGTTCATTTGCCCCCATATTCTGGCTCCTGGGGATCTGTGTGAACTCTACCTAAACAAACTCTTATGTCAAAAGTTTTGTCAACCTTAGGTATTTTTGCATCCTTTCCTCCTTTGCTTTAAACTCCCTCTTTATCTGACCTACAACGAGCTTTAAATCGCTCTAGAGGACCAAGTTTTTGACTCATAGCACCTTCCTGAACCTTAGTCCCGTCAGTACTCCTTCATACTCAGTTTCATTATTGGTGGCCAGGAATGTTAGCTGAACTTCATATTTGAGCGTCTCTCCTTTGGGGGTGATGATAATGACCCCTACTCTGCCCCTTTTTGGGGCTGACGAGCCATCAGTCTGGATTGTCCATCTCTCTGCTTCGTTTGTTGCTCCCTCCTTATTTGGGATTGTAAATTCGGCGATGAAGTCTACCAATGTCTGCGCCTTAATAGCTGTCTTGGGGTGGTACTCAATGTTGAATTGGCTAAGTTCGATAGCCTACTGGATCATCCTTCCTACAGCCTCGGGCTTGTTCATTGACTTCTTTATGGGTTGGTCCATCATCACCAAGATAGGGTTCGCTTGGAAGTAGGGGCGCAGCTTGCATGAAGCTAAAATCAAAGCGAATGCGATCTTCTCAATTCGTGGGTATTTGGCTTCTTCCCCTTGGAAGGCCTGACTGATGTAGTAAACTGGGAGCTATCTTCTATCCTCTTCTCGAATCAAAGCTGCATTCACAGCTATAGCTAACACTGCTAAGTATAAATACAGGTTTTTCCCTCCTTGGATGGGCTTAGGAGGGGTGGATTGCTCAGGTAGGGCTTGAGTTCTTGGAAAGCTTTTTCATACTCATTCGTCCAAGTGAAGGCCTGTTTCAGCGTCTTAAAGAAGGGCAGAAATTTTTCTGTTGCTTTCGAGACGAACCTGTTAAGCACTGCTATCGTCCCTGTGAGTTTCTAGACTTCTTTCATAGTCTTGGGTGACGTCATCTCTAGTATGGCTCGTACCTTCTCTAGGTTTGCTTCTATTCCTCTTTGGGACACCATGAACCTTAAGAACTTTTTTGACACCATCCTAAAGGCGCACTTGCTGGGGTTAAATTCATTTGATATTACCTAAGAGTTGTGAACGTCTCTTGAAGGTCGTCCAGGTGAGCAGACTCTTCTTTGCTCTTGATGAGCATGTCGTCCACGTACACTTCTATGTTTCTTCCGATCTGTCTATTGAACACTTTTTTTACTAAACTCTAGTAGGTTGCTCCTGCATTTTTTAGCCCGAAGGGTATCACCTTATAGCAGTAAAGCCCTTGGCTTGTAAGGAAGGCAGTTTTCTCCTAATCTTCCTCCATCATTTTTATCTGGTTGTACCCCGAGAATGCGTCCATAAACGTCAGGAGCTGAGCTATGGAATCCACCAGCTGATCTATTCTCAGCAGTGGAAACCTGTCCTTTGGGCAAGCCTTATTCAGGTCGGTGAAGTCCACGCATATCCTCCATTTCCTATTTGCCTTCTTTACAAGGATGACGTTGGCCAATCAATCCAAGTAGTAGACCTTGCAGATGAAGCCCGCTGCTAGTAGTTTATTTACTTCGTCCATGACCGCCTGGTTTCATTCTGGAGCAAACACTCGTCGTTTCTGCTAGACAAGCTTTTTCTTGTGGTTAACATTTAACTTGTGTTGGATGATCTCTGTCGAAGATGTCTAGGTTCTCCTTAAGGAATTTGACTAGTTTCTTCTTCTTGTTCGCACTCATGGTCATCCCTACTCTTGTAGTCTTCATTGGCTCTCCGTCTACCAGCTCCACAATTTCTAGGGCTTCCATCTTTTCCTCTTTGTTTTCCTCGATCATCCACATGTGGTTTCTATTGCAATTAACATTGCTTGGTAGCACACCCTAGCCAGTATTTTATCTCCTTTTACTTTACCTACACCATTTTTCATCGGAAATTTTACCTTCAAACAATAAGTGGATGTGGTTGCCTTCCAACGATTGAGTGTGGGCTTCCTAATAATCACATTGTATGAAAATGGAAAATCTACTACTAGGAAGTCTAACTGACGGGTCAATTGTCGCGGATAAGACCCCATTGTGATCGTCAACATCACTATGCCTTTGGGATACACCCCGTCCCCAATAAAGCTGACGAGAGGGCACTCAAATGGGCGCAGCCTACTTGGATCCAACTTTAGCTGTTGAAAAATAGAGAGGTAGATAATGTCTAAGAAGCTGCCGTTATTTACAAGGACTCTCTTGGTGTTAAACCCCTCTATCATAAGCATTATGACCAAGGGGTCGTCAAGTGGCTGCTTCACTCCTCTAGCGTTTTCTTTTGAGAAAAACATGTCTTTGTCCGTCCGTCTTTGCTTCAAGGGCAGTATCCTATGGATGCTGTTCACCTGCCTCTGATACGATTTCTTGAGGGATCTAAATGACCCACCTGTGGATGGCCCACCTGTGATCGTCTTTATCTCCCCGACCACACTTGGTGGACGTTGGGACGCGTGGTCTTCGTCCCTTGGTGAGACTTCGTGCTTGTCCTTGTTATCATCCCTAGACCTGATGGGCTTTCCCTTCTTCACAAACCTCTACAACTTCCCTTTTTGTATGAGTTCCTCTATCTGCTCCTTCAGGTTCTTGCAATCTTTTGTGTAGTGGTCATGATCCTTGTGGAGACGACAATATTTCTTCTTGTCACGTACATTAGGTGATGAATGTAACGGCCTTATCCATTTGAGGTAGTGCTCATCTTTAATCTGTGCCAAAATTTTATCAACAGGCATAACTAAAGGAGTGAATTTTACCATTCAAGGAGTTTTATCGTCTTTCCTTTTACTCTTGTTGCTGTTCTAATGATTTGTATGCTCCCTTTTTCGTCCTCTCTAATCTTCTTCCTTTTTTCCCTTCTTATTGGACTTTTCCACATCTTTTATAGCTGTTAGGGCGTCTTTGGCGTTCATATACTTACGCGCCTTCAAAAAGCATCTTTGCCATCATTTTTAGGGGATTTCTCATGAGTGAGATCACGAACTCATTGGACTTCAATCCAGCTTTAAAGGTTGTTAGCTGCACCTTGTCATCAACTTCGTCGACCTCTAAAGTTTCTTGAGTTAAACGCTTCACGTACGACCTCAAGGTCTCCTTTTCTCCTTGTTTGATGGTAATAAGTGGTCCGCTGGCCTTCTCAAGTGTTGTCCCCTGACGAAGTGCATGATAGAATCTCCGTTACCTACTTGTCATCTATGCCCCTATTGGAAAATTGTTTAGGTGGCTATGATGCTTTTCCAAGCATAAGATGGTTTTCATCACAGAGTGGCATTTAGGAAATCTCCCTCAAGAAAATATTGGGCTTTGAAGACCTTATTGACCAAGGAGGAAGTGTGGGTTTGCAGACACCAACCTTGCTTGGATAAGAGAGCTAGATTGAACTCTTTGAGATCGTGAAACCCTAAGCCATCCTTTGTTTTTGGGATGTATATTTTATCCTAGCTTATCCAAGCCATCTTTTTCTTCCATTTTTTAGACCTCACCAAAATTGGTGGACTATACTTGTCATCTCGTCACACAGTGCATTTAGAAGTTGGAACACACTCATTGTATAGGTAGAGATTTCCTGTGCTACTGCTTTTCTGGGAATTTCCTTTCCTGCATTAGATAGTAATTTTTCCATCTAACCAAAGAGCTTGTTATCCAGCCTTTCTTCTAGATGTTTGAAAGTATTTCACTTTGCTTAATCCCCAAAGATCGCAAACCACAGTAAGTTTCATGTTGTAGAATGATCTCAATCTCGAAACAATTTTTTATAGTGTCTTGGAGGTCCTGTGGAGTGTTGCAGCTGAAGAATAGTGTAGTCTTTTCACGGTTTAGCTGTTGGTTGGATGAGTGTTTATATATTTCCAAGATTTCCTTAAGAGTGGAGCATTCTTCAATGGTTGCTCGGTAGAAAATGAGGATGCCATCAGCAAATAAGAGATGAGAAACTGTAGGACCCCTTGTAAATGTCGCCACGCCATTCAAAAGACCCCTCTTCACTGATTTTATTATTAGAGCTAATAACAGAAACAGAAAAGGAGAAAGAGGATTTCCTTGATGTATACCCCTAGTAGGGATAATATGTCCTTAGGGTTGTCTATTAATTTTTATGGAATGTGTGACTGAACTAACACATCTCATCATAAGCTTACCCATGTGTCATGAAAGCCATTTTGTACTTAATTTTTTTTTTAAGTAACCACACTCAACCCGATCAAATGCTTTGCTCATATCAAGTTTTAATGCCATTTCCCCAACTCTACCAGTTCTTTTTCATTTGATATGATGAATTGTTTTGAATGCTACAAGTACATTATTTGTAATGAGATGATCAAACATTAAAGCACTATGATTTTCGCTGATAATCAATAAAATCCACACAATCATTGTAAATAAAAGAGTACAATACCACACAATAACATAGGATATGTAATAAAAAAGGACAACCTGAGATAGTTGCCTTACAAGATATAGACGTGGCAAATTGGTGGGTCAGGTCGATCAATCGGGTTGCGGGTAAAAATGGTTCAATTTTAAGTGGGTTAAAAATGGGTGGGCTGTAATAAAATACATCCAAGTTGTTGACATCCCATTTTACAACCTGCATTTAACCTCGCATGGAGGGTAAAGGGTAATTTTACCTTGAAAATAGGCATCTTAATTGTGGTCACTAGATCCTTACTTTTATTTCATCAAAATGATCTTGATGTTGTAACAATCAAATTGACTAGTCATAAGCCTTAATCGGACCATCGGATTGAAATTTATCATCAAATCAATTTTTAATGGCCGAGATGCACTATCACAAATTGGGTCTGATTATATATAATTATGAACAATGGATTTCAATTGGTTATAATTATAATAAATTTGAAATTAATGACGTGACGTATTTTGATTGGTTAGACTGCATCTTATGGTAAGGTTGCATACACTTGATTAATTAGATAATCAAACATTAATTATTCAATGAGTAATATAATCTTCATTTTTTCTTTTCTTTATTTTCAATGTTTCATTTTCTTCTTTTTTTTCTTTTCTTTTAAATTTTCTTTCCTATTCTTTTGGACTTCTAAAAATTGCATTTTATCTTTAGAGCATTAACAAGGAAGAGTTGATTAAGCGATGAGTTCATTGCATTCTTTTCTTTTATGGGGGCACATATTTATTCAAACAAATCATTCATTCATTTTTATTTTATGCACCTTTTGCCTTTAGATGACCGTCATTTCCCTAGAATTCCTAACACCTCTAGACAAAGATCAAATATAGTTGAAAGAGACTCTAGATCAAAGAATTTATAAACATGACACAAGCTTTGAGACAATTGAATATTTATGAACACAACAAGTTGGAAAAGACTCTAGACCATGGAAGTTTCAAACACAACAAGATTTTAGAGATAGTAGAGCTCAACATGATTTGAATACAAAAAGGACCTTGAAGAAAATTTGGAGGATTTGAAGAAATGAGGTAAAAAACAAAGGATCATGGATCTAGATGATTTTGCATATCAATGCATATTCTCTTTGAACTAGTTTTGCATGAATTACCTATCATCTACATTGATTACTCCAAACATGAATTTAAAATTCAATCATCTCTAGTCAACTTCATCATTGTCCTTGTTTGAACATTCACACCTCACTTCTCATTTTTCTCTTCTTGTATTCTCCTAAATCAACTCAGCTCTCATGTATGATCACTTTTCTCCTCATCATAGTTGCTTAAGTTGGAGCTAGTCTCATCTTCTCTTGTATGGTCATTCATTTGTCATTCTCACTCATGGATTGCCCCTAACTAGGGTAAGTTCACCATTTTCCTTGTGGCTCTTCTTCATTTCTTTTCATGATGCCTTAACTTTTTCCTAGGCTGCATTTTCAGGTTTTCAATCTAGCAAGCTTTTTTTTTTTTTTTTTTTTTTTTTTTTTTTTTTTTTTCCACAACTAAGACTAGGCTTTCCAAAATTTGCAGGACTAAACAATCTCAAATGATCAAAGATGACTTGTTTACAGACCGTAATGAGGCTGGGGATTCTAAGGCTTAAGAAAGAAAGAGTATTTGAGGCTCAAATTTAATTGTATTCTTAGGATATCATAATTGCCATGGATTACTTCTCATCTTGTGCTTGCATCATTTTCCTCCACTTCATCCATTTTTCTTGTCCCTGTTGATTCTTACTTTCATTTCCTTTTCCTTTCTTGTTTTCTTCTAACTCTTCCTTTTCTTTCTTTTTTCTTTTCTTTGCTTTTCTCTCTTTTTCTTTTTCCATGCCCCTTGCTGGGAAAGGGGGTATCATTTCACTTATAAATCATCATCACATCCCTCTATCATTCATCCACAAAAGTTGCCCCTAGCATAGGGTTGATCCTTTCCAATATTAGAGTATGCCTCTAGTGTTGAGGGTACACTTTCAAATCATCATCTCTCTATAACATGCCCCTAGTGTAGGGGGTAATCTCTTGGCATGGGTATAAAGAAAGAACTCATCTAGGCTCAACTGGGTTAACAAGTGAAAATAATCTCTCATTGTAAGAAAGGGTAGTAGAAAGATGGTCTCTCATCCTTTCAACCTTGATTGCTTAGCCTTTCCAAACCTAGGTTAGCCTTTTAATTTCACCAAGTTCTCATCGTTGTAGTGTCATCCATGTGAAACAACAAGCTATTCATTCAATTTCTCTTTCCCATCTTTGAACTCACTCATGTCTTGTGCTTAAAGGAGTCTCTCATCACTTATCCTTCTCATTCTTGTGTACTCTCTCACTTGATCGAAGCATTTTCTTTTTCTTTTCTTTCTTTTTTTCTCTCTCTATCTCTCACCCTCTTTCTCACTTTCATGCTTGCTCTTTATGATTGAATGAATTAAGACAATCTCATCTTTTAACTTCTTATTTGGATTAATCAATGTGTTAGGTTTAAGGATTCATTCATTTCAAAACTAGCAAAAAGAGATCACATGATACACGTCATATTTGAATGGCTATCTTTATTAAAAGTAAAATAACATTGATTTGAGAATTCAAAGGAACATGACTCAACAACACAACAAGGGAAAGACTCAACAACACAACATTGAGAAAGACTCAAGTAGACTCAACAAATTGGAGACATGATAATTGAAAAAGACTCAACAAAATTGAAATGGCTCAACCTCTAGCAAAGGTGTTCACATGGATCAAATCTCTTAGGCATATCCCTTTTTTCATTCTTGCTTATTTCTCACTCGCCAATTTCTTGAGATTGTGGCTTGGCGATCACTCCTTGATTTATCAAATCTTGAATTTTATGCTTCAACCTTAGGCAACTATTTATCTTGTGTCCTATCCTTTGATAAATACACAATAGTCATTTTTATTCCAATTTGTTGGATTTGATTTGGAAGAGGAGTAGGATCAAGTGGCTCAAGGTGCCCCCCAATTAAGATTGCTAGTACTTCTAATAAAGGCATTTAAAGATCATTGAACACCTTCTATTGTAGTCGAGCAAAAACAACATTCACGTTGTTGAAAGCACCACCCTTTTCTCCTTCATTGAATACTTTCTTGGCTTGAAACTTGGCTTCACTTAGGTATAACTATCTAGTATTAATGGCATCTTTGATTCTCGTGTCACGATCACATAATTTCGCAAAGGAATTGATAGGCAAAGATAGAAGCCTATTGTATGTTGGAAGTAAGTTTTTGATGATCTTTTATTGGGTCTATTAACAATCCTTGAAACTTTGTTCTTCCACATCATATACTCAAAAAATGTCTTATTGAATCCTTGCTTAGTAGTCTCCAAGTCTCTCAAAGCCACATTAATCACGGTGTTGAAGATGAATTGGTCTACAAACAAATCCACTAGCTCATTCCACACTATAGTCTTGCTTAGATCCAAGTTGTAGTACCATCTCGAGGCATTTCCCTTGAGATACATGGGGAAGGCACACAAAGCTTGCTTCACATCCAATCCCTTCATTCCAACCAAGTTCAAATTTTGTTGAATATGTTACCTTGGATCACGACTTTCATCAAACTTTTCAACATTAGAAATCTTGAACTTGGGAGGCAATGGCCCCAATGGGGTTAAGCCTAATCAACCCATGGTATACAAGAAGTTATCCACCCCTTGGGCCTTGCGAAAGGTGTTAGGATGTGTGCCCTTTAATCCTATTGTATGATATTATGTATGACATTATTAATAGCTTAATGTTGTGATTAATAAAGTTGTTTTATTATTATCTAAAGGCGTAAATGTACTTTTAGTCCCTACATTTTGACGTTTTTTCATTTTAGTTCCTACATTTTATTTTTATCACTTTTAGTTCCTAAACTAATTAGTGCGTCTCATTTTAGTCCTTTCCATCAGCCAACTAGTGGAAAAGGCTGACAGAGCGAATAAAAAAATAATATAAAATGCCACATCAGCATCTAATTTTCTTTCTTAAATAATTTATCAATTTTAACTAAATAAAAAAATAAAAAACAGAATTAAAAATAATAAATTCATCAATTTAGATCTAATTCATCTTGAACAACAACTCATTAAGAATGTAAGAACACAAGCCCAGAACCAAACACAAACTCAAAACACTGAGAATGAGAAAAAAATAAAGAAGTCAAATCCAGAAAATCATACACAAACCCATCGAGAGCACACAAGAGCACAAACCCAAAAAAATCATACAAACCCAGAAATCGAACACAGAAAAATGAAATCCACATCATATTAAACATGAACACATTAAACATTTGAACAAGAAGACAAACCCGGAAAATTTAAAACCCAAAAAATTAGCATTGGATCCACATCAACACAAAATCAAACAAGAACAAATCAGAAAAATCAAACCTCCACACCACCAAAGCATTAAACACAAAACTTAAACCCAGAATTGTTGACCCCCATACACAAAAACACTAAACTCTAAATCCAAAATTTATGGCACCAAAGAAAATAGAAGAAAAGAAAGAGTATGATTCTCTTATCTTTCCGAGAAACCAACACAAAATCAACTTAAACCAACAAAAAACTCAACAATCTAAAACCCAACGATCAAAGACCCACTGATTTGAAACTCAACTCAAACCATCGATTCGAAACCTCCAAACCCACTAATCCGAAACCTCCAAACCCACTTACCATACACAATAACAACTTATTTCTAACATTTTAGAAATAAAAATCAGAATCTCCTCCTTAGAAAGCTTGCACCGATCTAGCCATTGGTGAAGTGAAGCATATGCCACAGGCCAAAACCCATGACCAAAACATCAGGGTAAGTCCGATTACACTGGAAACCATGAAGCAAATGGGTCAAATTGGAAATGTAAGGAGCCTAAATGAAATCCAATTTGAACCCAATTGGGTCAAGAACGATTTGGTAATCAGAGTGGCGTTTGAACAAATCGGATTTCACAGATGGGATGCGGTCAAAGTCATGGCCCAAGAACAACTGAAGAAAAGCAAGAGAGATGAATCGAGCTTGGGAGTCACCGGCAACAACGACCCATGAGCTATTGAGCAAATCGGAGGTGTCAGGAGGAGAGAGTCGCCGGAAGTCGCAAGACACAACATTTTGGGTCGGGAGGTGGTGGGTCCTCCCAGACGACTTCGTGGAGGAGAGGAAGGCAGGAGTGTTTTGAGGAAGAGTTTGGACTGGAAGCAAGAAAAGAAGTTCAAGAGCAAACTCTTGTGGGTCAAAAGGTAATTATGTTGTTGGCTTTGTAATTGTTTTGAGAGTAAATAGTTAATGTTTGTTGATGTGTTCTTTGTGTTTTTAAATTTGAGTTTGTGTTCGGTTCTGGGTTTGTGTTCTTAAGTTTTTGTGTTGATATTTATGTGTTCTTGTTTAGATGAATTAGATCTAAATTGATGAATTTATTGTTTTTAATTCTGTTTTTTCTTTTTTTATTTAGTTAAAATTGATAAATTATTTAAAAAGAATATTAAATGCTGATGTAGCATTTTATATTATTTTTTTATTTGCTCCGTCAGCCACGTCAGCCTTTTCCGCTAGTTGGTTGACGAAAATGACTAAAATGAGATGCGCTAATTAGTTTAGGGAGTAAAAGTGGTAAAATAAAATGCAGGGATTAAAATGAAAAAATGCTAAAATGTAGAGACTAAAAGTGCATTTAAGCCTTATCTAAAATAATAGTAACATGAATATTAGACATTATCGTATAGTCCATGAGATGCATAGTATGTGATTTAGTCACAGAAGATATAAATCACAAGTTCTTTGTAAACTCAGAATTATAGTTTGTAATTGGTGATGAAATTGGACATTTCATCTGCGAAGACTATAAAATATCAACTAAGATGATTTGTCTTGATCATGGAAATGGAGATTTCTGGTTGGTATGTTGATATGTTTTAAGAGTTAAAACATATTGAACTAGACTGCTATGAGGTTTATTATTCTCCTAACGACTGTCAAATGAATAATAAACTCACGACTTCTATTTACATGAACTCTTAATCCTAAGAGGATAATGGACTTGATCATGAGGTGTAGGTTGCTTTGATATATTAAGAGTGAGATCTAAAGTAACGATCAAAACTTCAGTATGTTAGGAAGCCACATTTAGTGTTGAAGGAACATATATTCTCAAGATGGAATTCATAGTCTTTTAATGGAGATATAAAATATTCCTTCGAGATAAGTTTAATGGGTTTGGTTATTCAAAGTATTAGGCCTAACCACTTTAGTAAGGAGTTACTAAAATATATATATTTATGGAATTGGATTTCATAAATATATGATGAATAATTTAAAAGATTAAACCAGGTACTCAATGAATTAAGATGTAGTAATTTACAAAGTGGCAGTCTACATTCATGATTTTGTGTTACTATGAATATTTTATGAAGAGGTTACATGTATAATAAAGTCTTGGGATATAATTTATAAATAAGGCTTAGAGTGCAACTATATTTATATAGTGGTATTAAATATAATTAATGGTAACGTTAGACTTGTCAAGAGTTGATAGAAAAGCCCAAGGCCCATTGGTTCCTCCCAACACTTAAGCTCAATTGAAAAGGCCCAAAAGGCCAGCCCAATTAGATAACCAGTTAAATACAAAGAGAGAAACATACATAATTTTTGTATGAGACATATGTGTGAGTGTTAAAAATGCTTTCTATGCTTCTCCTTTGAAAACTGATTGAGAGACCACACTTCTTGGGCATTAGTGGAATTGGAGTGAAGATTAAAAGTGTTCTCAAGTGCTTCTGATTTTCTATTTTGAAATTCATCACACTAAGGTACGCTCTCTTATTCTTGAATTCTGAAATTTATATAGTGCATGTTATTAATTGCGAATAAAGTAGATTCGTTCATTTTCGCTGCGTATGTTTTGTATGCGATACAAACCATGATTATTCCAACAAAAGGCTTGTTGCATCTTTTCCATCATCATGGTGGTCTCAACAGCTATCTTGTCTATCTTCCCATCCTTGTCGTGATTAACTTCATCTTCCTTACCTTTCTTATCTTGTTAGGGTTTCTTCCTTCTTCCAAACAACCTAAGCGATTTCTCGATTGTGCTAGCATTTCTCCTTGCTTAGCCAACATTTGGATAATCTTCCCAATTGCCTCATTAGTAGCTCCAACCTTGTCTTCTAGTACAATAGTGTCAACTTCCTTTGGGTGACTAGGGGTAGGTGAACGAAACAAAGTAAGCTTAGGAAGTTCTTTTGAGTAGGGAATATTATTGTGCCTGAAATAAAATTTGATCAAATAAATATGTTCTCCCAATATCTCTTAAAGTTTTGGACCTAACGTCTTAATCAACTTTTCTTGCTTGCATCAAAATATGGACTAAATGTATGCCTCATTCGTGTTCTAAGTCTTGTATCATTTCATTATCTTGGACTTAGAAATAAAATGAGCTACATTAATCTTTCAAAATTCATGTTTTTCCCCTATACTTAAAATCGAATTACATCATTCACATCTCGCATTCTCTCTCCTTTCCTCATTTGGATCCAAGCTCAACTTCATTTCTTTCTTTTTTATTGTTTATTTATTTCTTTGGGCTTTGGATCTAATTACAAGTCACTCATCTCGCCCTCTCATCCTCATTTGGGCTTAAGCAAAGGTTGTTCATGAATTTTGCAAGGTTAGACTACATCTTGTGCTCTATTTGACCTTATGAAAATGGTCTCATCAAACAATTTAAACACAAAGATCAATGCCCCTTTTATAATGCAAGCCCATCATGCTTTGGAAAATTTCTTTTCTTATGAAAAACTTGTTTGAACTTGTATTTAAAATGAACCATGACATTTAGAAGCCTACATCTTCTTCTTTTTTTTTTTTTTTTTTTTTTATGAAAAAAAAGTGACCAAGCTTTATCTCAACACATCAAAATCCATTACAAAGCCCATCTTGAATGTTCACTCTCTCCCCTCATGAGGGCCTTGCCCCTAGTTCGAAGAGTTTGGTCAATTGGTTCAAAAAGATTTCCTGTTTTAATTCTCATTATGCTCTCGATGAGCCTACCCATATCTTTGGGATTTAGGGTTTCAAAAGTTTTAAAGCATGGATGGGTTCACAACTTTTTAATAAAAATTTATAACATACTCATGATCTTTGGCTCTCTTGCTTTTGAAAAAGATTTTTAAACTTTGATCCAAAAGCTAGGGTATGTTATGAGTCTTATGACTTTATGGCCCAATGCCTTCTCCAAAGTATATGGTATACTCATGATATTGGGCTCTCTTGACTTGAAATTTTTTTTGAATGGACCCAAAACTTAGGGTATATTATGGCTTAGTGGATCATCTCTAATCTTCCTTTTGAGTTTTTCTTTTCAATGAGAAACTCTCTATTAACTTAGCAGTTTGGTTAAATTATAAAAATTCTAACCTTTGCTTTAATGATATTTTATTATCCATTGACAGCCTCCACATGCTTTGGATTCCAAGACCAAGGTGACCTCGTAGCTGGAGTAGGTGATGAATTATGGAACAATGGGGCATCATGTGGGAAATCCATCAGTGTCTTATGCACCGGGACTACAAACCTAAATGTGCCAGCTGGTTGCGCAGGTGGGAATGACATCATCGTTAAAATCGTCGATCATAATCCAGCTGCTGCAACAATTATTAATCTCTCTGCAACCGCTTTCGCCTTAATAGCTGATCCTAATGTAGGATCAGTCTATGTGTAAGCCCAAATCACCGAACTGTAATCTTTGAAGTTGACGATGCACCGCCTCTCATAATAAAAGTTGGAGATAAATAAACAGTTGATCATGATGGAAACATCTAAGTTTCAAGCGTGAAAAGTTATCATGATACTATTTAAATAACTTGTCATGTGTTGTTTGAAATAATAATGAACTAGGAAAATCTTATGGAATAATGTATTTCCTTATATTTTGTGTGCATTTTTTTTTTTTTGGTTGGGAATAATGAACTATTAATTACTTCTCCTTTTTAATAACTAGTCGTTAACCCGTGCGATGCACGGGATTGTTTTAAATCAAATGTTAACATATTAAGGTTTAAACATTTCTCAAATTTCAATTATTGAAAGCTAAATTGGCTCTAATATAAGATGAAACATGTAATATTATGAAATAATATTAAAAAAGAGATAAATACAAATATAATGAAGTAATATATTTCAATAATCATAATGTGCTCTTACATTTGGTTTAATAAGTATTATAAAAGAACCAGTAAATAGAATAAATATACAATTGTGCTTACGTCTTCAAGCTTTATCCAATGTTTTTCAAGAATGTATTTCCTCCCTTTCTTAGGCTCTTCCCTTTCAAGCAAGAGTAACAAACGGTATAAAGCTAATATATACAGATGAATTTTAAGTCACATGTCAAGTCAATGTACCTGACTCAGTTTCATTTATCTTTAACTTCTTGAGTAGGCTTACATCTTCCAACATATGCTTTCTCTTAGAGCTCAGGCCATGGAGAGCTTTGCCCCCTGAAAGAGCCAACCACAGATTTGTTAATGTCAAATGTCGACAAAGCAAAAATAGTTTCAGAAAGAATATTTTCTGAGCCAAAATGTTATGCCAATCTTTCATTATCAAGTACATTTCAAATTGACAAATGACTTGAAGAGGCTTTTTATAATCATCCTTAATTTCACAACCTGTTAAACAAACTCACGAATTCTTTTTTATTTTTTTCTTTAAATATACGTTTCTTCACTGCATATGACAAAAATTCCCACAATAGCAACATCAATTCCAAATATGGTATAGTATGGCTAAAGTTAAAAAATGACCATGGTATGAAAGCAGCTTAGGAAATTCTAATTTTTCAAAAAGTGATCAATTTATCACAATGACATACAAATGTTTACCTGTGTCCTTTTCCTTCAACCTTTTATGCTTCGCCAAGTAGACATCTTCAGCTTGTGGCGTTGTACTATCACAATCAACTTTATCTGCTATTACATAGTAACTTCCATTAACAGCATCTTAGGGTCACGCAGCCCTAGAAAAACCATAAGTATATCTTAATGAAAGAACCGAGTGATCTAATCACACTTAGGATAGACTGTGTACAACACTGTATATATTGTATAGCATTGTGCACACCATTGGACAACATTATTCAATTTTTTGGATATATTTCTAAAACCATTTGTGATGTGACCCAATCCATCTTGCAATAGTGCTACAACATTATATTACAAATTAATATCACAAACAACTCAACCCTTCCCAGATAGTCTCACCATAACACTATTATGATAATCTCTATTGAAGTTAGATTGACCCATGATGGACGGAAAGCACTTAGAAAGTTTATCCATGACAACTGGTATACTTTGGACTTGTGTGAGAAGTAAACGTTAATCAAGGAAATTAAGATCTCACCTAGACTTAAATCATGAGATTGAGATCGCCCAATACTCATTATGAGATTTATTAATTCACTTCAGCCAAACAAAATAACAGTTTATATTAATTTGTCAGCAACTATGAGTTCATTAATTTTTTCATAAACATACCTCCACTTTTTGAAATTCCAATAGAAGGTTTATCACTTCCAAAGCTAATCCCTGTTGCAACAATGCAAGAATTAGCTTGGGTTAGGTTTTGAATTATTGAAATCGTATTGTATTTTAAATACAAACCCACAGGATTTTCTTGTATTCAACTTTGGACATGTAAATATGTAACAAACAATACTATGAAACCAATTAATGTTGTACCTGGAAGGAGTAAATATCTAAGAAAGCAAGCGTACCTGGCTTAGGGGAAGGAACAAACATAATATATGAGAATCCAAAATAAGCAACTGAAAATTGAACTGCAAAGAACCAAAGGTCAACGTGAAACAAATATATGAGCCAAAGATGGAAAAACTTTGTTAAATAATTTAAACTGGGGAATTTAAAAAATCAAAGAAAGACAACCATATCAATGTCAAGCATCTGTTCTTCCTAAATCAAAACCAATCAAACCACAATACCAAGACCTAAATCATATTTCCAAATTAAAAAAAAAAAAAAGAAGAGAAATATTTCCTCTGTTTTCATCATTAAGTAGGCTGCCTTTCCTCTTTTGGTTTCAATTAAAAAACTTAAAATTAGAGAAAAGAGAAAGAGGAAAGCAAGCGTACCTAGGCATTGGGTATGGATTTTGATTTTCAATTGAAAATAATAACAGGTAGAGAATGAGTTGCATAATAGAGAGAGGAAAACCAAAAGTTGCAGTGGCAGCGACCCATGGTGGCGACGGCGGCGGTGAGAGAATCTGAGTTTTGGGTTTTGATTTTGGGGGAAGGAAAGGGTGAGTTTTAGGTTTAGGGGAAGGTGATGCTAGCATGTGAGAAATAATGAGACTTGGGCGATTGCAGCTGTTGAGTTGGGCCAGAGAAGGTGAAGCCGTTGAGTTGTGGGAGAGGACTAATGGTGGTTCTGGGTTGTGGAGAGAAAATTGAGAGTGAAGATGGGCAAAGAATTGGGTTTGAGAGAGGAGATTTTTTTTTTTTTTTTTTGGTTTTATATTGGGTTTTATGTATTATTGGGTTTTGGAGAAAAAGAAAATCAGAATTTTTGTTTTTTTAAAATGATTATCGGGTTTTAGAGAAAAAAATAAAAAAATTTTTATTTTTGTTTTTTTTAGATAATGCTGACATGGAAAATTGTGGTGCTAGTAGAGGTTTCGGTTATATATATATATATATATAGATAACACCGATGTATTTAAAAAAAATGGTAGTTATTATTAAAAAGGAGAAATAATGGTGACAGAGAAGATACAATCACAGAAGAAAGAGGTGATTATTTTAAAAAGAAATAGACGGCAAGTAAAGAATATGTGCAAAATTAAGAGGATTATTCAAAATGGGAAGTGGAAATGAGAGAGAGAGAGAGAGAGAGAGAGAGAGAGAGAGAATTGAGTTATTAGTGTTGGTATAGAGAGAGAAGTGCGTTAGAGAGGTTTTTAGAAATAAATTAAGTAAATAAGAATGTTTTTAAAAGATTTTAGCAGATATTTATTAAGGCACTAAATTTTGTTTTTTATTTTTTATTTTAAAAACACTGATAGCAATTAACAATTAATGGGAAAAGGGAAATTAAAATGCTCACTAAAATATGGAAAGAAAAAAATTTATACCATATTCCATAGAAAATTATCAAGAAATATAGAATCGACAGCATATATGACTACATAGCCTTATTTACAAAGCTAATTTTCTTTTGTAGGGTATGTTTGGTAACTGTTTTTCTCCTTATTTTTTGTTTTCAAAAATAATTTTTATTTTTGAGATTAAAAAACTTGTTTAGCAACCCAAAATGGGCAGAAAACAAAAATATTTTCAAAACTCAATTTGTGAAGAAAACTGAAAACATGCAAAATACTATTTTCAGTTTCTAATTTTCAAAAATCAATTAAAACACGTATTTAATTTAATGAATCTGTCTCATTTAATGAGTTAACATTTTAAAATCTTAATAACAATATATTTTAGTATATTCTACTTTTTTTCTTCAAAAAAACTATTTTTTTAATTTCAACTAACCAAACATGTTTTTTATTTAAAAAATACAAGAAAATTGTTTTTTCTTTATATTCCCAAAAACAAATTTTTGAAAATAGAAAACAAAAACTGTTAGAGAGAGAGAGAGAGAGAGAGAGAGAGAGAGAGATTCTGGACAACAGATTATAAGGGGAAAAAAAGTCTAACAACAAAGGCTTTTTAAACAGTAATCAAAAGCATTTCCTTAATTTGATTTACATTATTAAACGGATATAAACTAAACTAGAAATCTTTATTTAAAAAAAGAAAAGAAAATACAACGTCTTTTGAAAAAGAAAATATTACTGTCACCTTGAATGAGATTTTGGATCAATTTTTATTGATTGATTGCCTTTATTATGTTGTTGCTAGCAAATCCCATTATTTTTGTTTTGGATTTACATTTTATATGAAATCATCTCCTATAATCTTTCAATTTTTTTTACATTACATGATCCTTGCTAATCTTTCAATAAAGAATTGGTAATTTAGGTTCCTCTTTGTTGGCCTATATGCCTATAAAAGGACCCTTACTACCTGAAGATTGTGTTCATGGCTTATGAGTGTTAATGTTTTTTGTTTTGTTTTTTTATTCTATAAAAAAAAGCTTTAAAATGTTTATTTATTTATTTGCTTGGGAATGTAATTGGGGATATTCATCATTTGATTAGGTCTTTGCATTGGGCAAGGATTTAATGTACTAGGTGAGGGGGGAATAGGGTTGCTCATGAGTTAGCTCTATTTGCTAGGAATATTAGTCATGATTTGTTTTGGATGGAAGATGTTTCTCCAATAGCTAGGAAAGCTTTGTACCAAGATGCTAATTTTTCTGATTAATTGAATGGCATGCTTTTGTTTCAAAAAAAAGAATGTTTATTTATTTTTTTAATTTTTAATGAGAGAAGGCTTATCAGATGTTAATCTAATCTATATCTATATATTACTAAAAGTTGAAGCGTAGCGTTTAATGCTGCCGTGCTCACGTTGAGCCACGTCAGCATCCATGTCATTATTTTTTCTTTTTTCCATTTTCTTATAATTATTTTTAATATATTTTTATTTCATATTTACACTTCTCCAACTTTTCTCCCTCTTTTACCTTTTCATCTCCCTACTACTTCTCCAACCTTTCTCCTTCCCTCACCTTCTCATTTCCCTACTACCCTCTACATTAATATCATTCTTCATCTTTCCCTTTATCTTCCTCTATTTTTGTCTCTTCTTATTCACACATTCTTACTATAAATTTGTCACTATCTCTTTCATTTTAGGCATAGTTTTCTCTTAAAAAAAAGGTTCTCTCTCTATCTCTCTCTCTCTCACACACACACACACAAAATTTTTGGGTGGATTTTTATTTTCAATTTTTCTTGCATCTTCGCTTTAGGTTGATAATTTTTTATATTCTTTAATCTACTTTAGGTTAATGTGATTCAGTTTTTGTTTCCTTTTCTCTCTTTGATTGTTAAATGTTATTCTATTGCATTATAAATGATTAAATATAGCATATAAAAATATAATATTATTCCATACATAGCATGATTTGGATAATATAATTTGGTAGTTATTGTAGTTTGATAGCATGTTTTTTACAGTGTTCAATTTAGATGTTAAACTATGAGACTTTAATAATTTTTGTTTATTTTTTAATCCTTTGTGGTGGACAAAGTACTCTTAATAATTGTATTAGAAGTACCTTATAATGCCATTTATTTAAAGAAAAGTAAAGGTTGGCTAAACAAAAATTATTGGATGAGAGATAAATTTTATCTTTTGCAATTTTACTTTTACTATTATTATTATTGTTATTATTTTATAACAATGCATATATAGAAATTTAATTCTTAGATTTTGCTAATAATTGTTTATTTGATAATATGTTTTGGGTTGATGAAATTACAATTTTTGCAAAGAAAATAACCTTAGTAGATTATAAATAACAAATTGTTTTCCTAATTGGTTAAATTAATCATAGTTAAGTTTTATTAATTTTTTTAGTTACTTTTTTCAGTTTTTTGGATTGTATATAGAAAAAATAAGTTTGAGAAAATTTGTTTAAAACTAAAAGAATAATTTCCAAATTTTATATTCTTTTTAATGATTCACAAAATGTTATAAATAGCTTTTATTAAAAAATAAATATTTTTGTTAACTTGCCTTTTGAATTCTTGAGAAAAATTGTATTTTTTCATTTTAGTACGACAAAAATTATTAAATTTATAATTTATGATTGTTCCTATATTACATTTATGATTATTCTTATAATAAATAAAAATATAATTATAAAATAAATTACTCTTTATTAAATTAGTTTAAATTGTATAAACAAATTTACTAAAACGACCATAAAAATAATTATCATGCGTAACGCACAGGTTCGCAGCTAGTGTAAAATAATATACAGATGATATGCCATGAGCAACTATTAGTTTGTAGCACATTTTCAGCCAAAAAGATAGATTACCTTGGGAATTAATTAAGCAACACTTCATTAATTCTTTCCAAAACCAAACACAATTTAAATTCCTCCAGATACTATGAAAAACCTTATTGCAAACTAGTTGCTTATGCTTATAGTTGCTTCAAGATTTCCATTTCCCATTCAAGAAATGCAATATAAATAAATATCTTCGGGGTGGCTAGGTTCCATTCTCATGCCAATCGACACAACAACCTTGAACAGTGAACCATCTTAAGCTCTATTGGAGTCTGGTATCTGTTCCTGGCTAAAGCAGAGATCACTCCACCAATTCCTTGCTCTAATGCAAATTTAATCTGTTTCTCATGTCCATCTTTTGGAAGCAAAGAGCAATGTTATTTTAATAAGTTCATTAAATCATCCTCAAATCCTTCTCATTTCTCAGAACCATTTTCTGCACACAGTGCAGTGCCTCTTCTATATCTTCTTTGAAACCACATTCCTTCTTCACACACCACATTTCTCAAAAAACAACTTATTATTGATATGCCCACTTTTTCCAATTTTATAGGGAATGAAAATTAAATATTTTCAAACTAAAATGAAACCTTAATTAATTTTTAAATGCCAAATCATATATTTTTGCTGTCTCTAAAGAAATACTAACAATAAATAAAACAACTTCGGCTATAATTGGCAATTGCCACCATTTTTCACTTCACTGAGTCAGAGCAAAGCTTGTTGAAGTAAAAATGGAGAACACAACAATTCTAAAGGACTGGGATTGAGTGAGTCTAATTTGGAGAAAACCGGAAAACCATCACAGCTCCTCATCTCATTCTCAAGGTTCTCTTCTTCTTTCTTTTGTCTCTTAAAATTTCAAAATTCCTTGAAGGAAAATATTATAGTTTATGCCCTTCTCTCTCTTTCTCTCCAAAAACAAAACTATAAACTGATTTCTCTTTTATGGTTCATAAATTTGGTTACATTGATGTAAGTAACACTATCAGTTGTTCATCAGAAAGATAAAGGGAAGGGGGTGGTGTGAAATTGTTGGATGCATCTCATGTTACCATAGTGGGACAAGAGGGTCATACCCTCTCCAAATGATTTTTTTTTTCCTTTACTGTATAATTATTATAAGTATCTTTTAGAAAAATGATCACTTGACTAGTTGAATACCTCAATTGTTCTTCTTTTAACATTTATGTTCTTGTTAATTTGTAGGTTCTAGTTAATTCAACTAGTAAAGTCTTTGATAGTTGAATAAAAGATTTGTGGTTCAATCTCCACTTACACCAAAAACAGATTAGTGTTTTAATCTGATGACAAAAAGAGTTATCATTAGAAGCATATGCAATAAGTTGAAACTCTTTGAAAAAAATGGTTTTGTTAATGTAAGCATGTTTATAGATAACACTCAAACAAATTACATCATGAGTAAAACTTAGTAAACTACATAATCAAAAAATAAAAAAATAAAAAACACTTATCTTAAGTTCAATGCCACCAAGTGTTTGAACTAAATTGGAGAACCCAATATATCGTTTCTAAAGTATTGAACCTTTGTTTTACCCTATCTCAACCCTTTCAAAAAAAAAAAAAATATATATATATATATATATATATATTATTTCTTGATTGGCATGGTAAGGCAATCTTCAGAGCTAAAACAATCAACAATCTGGTTGTTGTTCATGGTATATCATAAACCATATGAGACAATACCAGGAAGGCATTCGACAAACCATGAACATAATCGGATTGTAGTGTTTTACAAAATTAATCTCCTCCTTTAGAAAGCTAGATGTCTCATTTCACTGCAAAAATTCCTACAAACTGATCGTTGTTCATGATAGAATAGCAAGAGCAGACATATATATCCAAAATTGATACTCTACCATGAACACGATCAGATTATAGCAATTTGCCATACAACATAGACATGGTACATTTGAGGCTTAGAAAACGTCCTATATATAGGCATCTTCCATGTAGAATGGTCCTAAACTAACACATCTATTTTTTGCCGATGATTGTCTAAGCCTCAAATGTACCATGTCTAAGTTGTAAGGCAAATTGCTATAACCTGATTGTGTTCATGGTAAAAAGTTTTTAGTGCCAAATATTTCCCCGAAGGTAGTATACTTGATGCTCCAGTCCATCCGAAGAGTTCTTATGCATGGAAAAGCATTATGCAAGCACGTGAGGTGATTCATAACGGTGCATTTTGGAGGATTGGGAATGGAGAAACAATTAAGGTCTGGGATCATCAATGGTTGCCTAAACCGAGGTGTAGTAAAATAATATCTCCAAGGGCCGGTTCTGATGTGGTTAGGGTCAGTGAGTTGTTTTATCCAAATTCTAGAGCCTGGGATCCGGGTAAATTGGCTGCTTGTTTTATACCTTAGGAGGCTGAGAAGGTAGGGGGGATATATGTGGGTGAAGATGTCGCTGAAGATGTTTCGATTTGGCCGCTGTCCCCGTTTGGAAGCTATAGCATGCGAAGTGCATATTGCATGTTAATGGAGGCTGATAATTCTGTTTTACCGAGTTCCTATCAGAATGTAAAGCATGATAAGCAAAACAGAGATTAAGACTTGATAGAACCAAGGCGAAACTGCAAAGCTGAAGAAACAAAGGAGAAGCAAGTGTAAAATGATGAGTAGCTTAAGGTGTCTAAGCTATATGTAGTTTAGTCTATATTTATCAGTTGTAGATATTAGTTGAGACACGTGAGAGAGTTAGTTGCTTTGTATATTCACGTGTACAGTTGGTTAGTTAGTTAGCTCTTGATAGTTGTTCAAGATTTTAGTAGTATATAAATCATGTACAGCTCATTAATTGATTAATACAATTGAGAGAGAAAGTTTTCTTCCCTGTTTTCTGTTATGGTTTCAGAGCAATTTCCCAAATCTTTCTAGGGTTTTGCATTTTCTCATCACAAGGCTTGCGTTTCTCTCCCAATTTTCTTGAGATTTTTTTTTTTTTTTTGCTAAGAATTCACTTCTTTCAATCATGGCTTCTGCTGCTACTACAAATGGCTCCACATCAAAGAGTGTACCTACTTCTTCTTTGCAAGAATCACCAAGGGATGATCCTCTATTTTTGCACCACGCAAAGAATCCAAGCACAGTTCTTGTCACACAACCATTGACTAGAGGAGAAAACTACTCAGCATGGGCTCAAGCTATGAGGAAAGCTTTGCTTACCAAAAACAATTTGAGTTTCATTGATGGTACTCTTACTCTCTCTTTGCCATTAGTGTCTTCTCCCTCAAATGTACAAGCGTGGATTAGATGTGACAACATGGTTGGTACGTGGCTCACCAATTCAGTCTCACCCAAACTTCAATCAAGCATTATCTATGAAGGCACGACTCTAGAAATTTGGAATGACCTGAGGAATAGGTTTGCTCAAACAAATGGTCCAAGGGTCTTCAATCTTCAAAAGGAGATTTCTGAGCTTCATCAAGGTGAGGAGACTATAACAGATTTCTTTACTCAGTTAAAGTCACTTTGGGATCAATTACAGAATCTTAGTCCTTTTCCCTTTTGCACCAATGGAAAATGTGTATGTAATATCAATAAGCGACTTAATGATGTGCAAGCAAGAGAGTCAGTAGTGAAATTTTTAATGGGAGTAAATGAAACATTTTCCCAAGTCAGGACTCAAGTCTTGTTAATGGATCCAATTCCCTCACTTAGGTTTACTCTTTGTTGATTCAAGAAGAAACACAAAAAGCAGTCACCAATCCATCCATTGTTAAGGTTGATTCTACTGCTTTGGTTGCCAAAATTCCCAATCTTGGTAACAATCTTGTTGGAAATAGTGCTGGTACCAAGGGTAAAGAAAAACCAATCTGACTCATTGTGGGAAGACTGGTCACACAGCAGATAAATGCTATAGATTACATGGTTTCCCCCCTGGTTTCGAGTTCAAAAACAAGACTGCATTGGCTCATCAAGTTTCACTCCCTCACGCACAAGACTTGGTCTCAAACACAAATACTGGCAACATCATCTTTACTCCTGAACAATATCAACAACTTCTAGCCTTGATTGCTCTTCTTCTCCACTTGTTTCTGCAGTGCAAGGGAAAGAATCACCTCAGTCAAATGTTGCCACTATGGTGTCTTCTAATGCTATGATAGGTATCAATTTGTCTCATTCTGTTTTCTCAGCTAAGGTAGTGAACAGAAGGGCTTTTAATTCAGATACTTGGGTCATAGATACTAGGGCTTCTGACTATATTGTGTGTTTAGTGAGTGCATTATCTTTTATTACTGTTGTTACTAATGCCATCGTTGAACTGCCTAATGGGGAAACTGCTTCAATCACACACATTGGCACCATTATTTTGTCCTCTTCTCTCACACTTCATAATGTTTTATGTGTACCCTCCTTTACATTTAATCTTTTATCTGTCAGTACCATCACTAAGACCCAACCATGCTGCCTTGTTTTCCTCTCTACTCTGTGTTTTGTTCAGGACCTTGCCTCTTGGAGAATGATTGGAGTGGGTCAACAAGTTGATGGATTATACTTGTTACATTTTGGTAATCTTCAGCAGACATCTACAAATGCTCTAGTTGAATTTCTTGCCAATCACAACCTTACCTCAGGTTTTACTTCTGTTTCAGCTGCTACTACTTCTCATTGTAACCTTTCTTCTCTTTGGCATTTCACATTAGGTCACCCATCAGATTCTAGGTTACATATTTTGTCAACTGTTTTTCCTTTCTTGAAAAATTCATGTAATGCTACTTGTGACATTTGTCCTCTGGCTAAACAAAAACGTTTGCCATTTCCTTTTAATAATCACATGAGTACTTCAGCTTTTGATCTCTTACATATGGATGTTTGGGGCCCTTACTCTACACTTACCTTGGATGGTTGTAAATACTTCTTAACTATTGTTGATGATGCCACTAGAGCAACTTGGTTTTATTTGATGAAAACCAAGTCTGATGTTCAGTCTCTCATTACTTCTTTTCATGCCATGATCATTACTCAATTCAATGTCAAAATCAAACAAATTAGGACTGACAATGCCTTAGAATTCAATATGCCTACCTTCTTTAGCTCTAATGGTATTATCCATCAAAAATCATGTGTGTATACCCCACAACAAAATTCTGTTATGGAGAGAAAGCATCAACATCTCCTCTCCATTGCTAGGGCTTTGTAATTTCAATCCAATGTTCCTCTTTCTTTTTGGGGAGAGTGTGTCTTAACTGTTGCATATTTGATAAACAGGTTGCCCTCTCCCTTATTAAACAATAAGACTCCTTTTGAGCTCTTATTTCATAAGCCACCTTCTTATGCTTATTTAAGACTTTTTGGCTATGAATGTTTTGCTTCTACTATTGCAGCAACCAGAACTAAGTTTGATCCTAGGTCTAGGAGGTGTATCTTCCTTGGTTATCCATTCAATGTTAAAGGGTACAATGTCTTTGATTTAGCTTCTCATTCAGTTTTTATTTCAAGAGATGTTACCTTTCATGAGTCCATTTTTCCTTACAAATCTACCATTTCTACATCTCTTCCATCTACTGCACCTGCACCTGCTGTTCCTTTACCTTGTACTTCATCTCTTCCTTTTGATGAAGTTCTTCCTTCCTCTCATCCTATCACTCCTACTCCTGTTTCTTCTACTCTAGATGACACCATTCTTCAGATTCATCATGAAATTGATGATGGATTTCTTCTTGATGTTCCTATTGCACCTCTTGAGCCTCTTGCTGACCCTATTCCCCTTAGACAGTCCTCTAGAGCTCATAAGAAGCCTTCCTATCTTTAAGATTATCATTGTAACTTGGTTACTTTATCTCCCACTGCTACTGTTCTCCAATCAGGTACTACTCACCCCTTATCTTCTTTTCTTTCCTATCAATCCTTATCTTCTTCCTATAAAAACTTTTGTTGTTCCATCTCATCTATTGTTGAACCTACTCACTATTACCAAGCAGTTACTGACCCCAAGTGGCAAGAGGCAATGGCTGCTGAAATTGCAGCTCTAGAAGCCAATAATACATGGACATTGACTACCCTACCTGTTGGCAAGAAGCCTATAGGATGTAAGTGGGTTTATAGGGTCAAATACAAATCTGGTGGCTCTGTGGAGAGGTATAAGGCACGCCTTGTTGCTAAGGGTTTTACTCAGAAAGAAGGTGTTGATTACACTGAAACTTTTTCCACAGTGGCCAAAATGGTTTCAGTTAAGTGTTTGTTGGCTATGGCTGCTGTTAAGGGCTGGTTTCTTGCCCAACTTGATGTCAACAATGCTTTCCTACATGGGGATTTATCAGAGGAAGTTTATATGGCTATTCCACCAGGGTTTCATAGCCAGGGGGAGCAGGTTTGTAGGTTGAATAAGTCTCTTTATGGACTTAAGCAAGCCTCTAGGCAGTGGTTTGCTAAGTTCTCTACTACCTTGATTCAAGAGTTGGGTTTTACTCAATCTAAGGCTGATTACTCACTATTTACTAGGGAAACAGATCAACCTTTCTTAATCCTATTAGTTTATGTAGATGATGTGTTAGTAGCTAGTGACAACAAAGATGAGATTGCAAGATTCAAGCTGCTACTAGATCAGAAGTTTAAACTGAAGGATTTGGGAGACTTGAAATATTTTCTTGGCCTTGAAGTTGCTAGATCAGACCAAGGAATATCATTATGCCAAAGGAAGTATGTACTTGAGCTGCTAAATGATGTAGGATATCTAGGTTGCAAGCCATCAAAAACACCAATGGAGCAACACCTCAAGTTGAGCAAGTATGAAGGAGTAGAACTTAAGGATCCTAGTCTATACAGAAGGATGATTGGCAAACTATTGTATCTGACAATTACCAGGCCAGATATTACCTATGCAGTTCATAAGTTAAGTCAATACATGGCTAAGCCTAGAAAGCCTCACTTAGATGCTGTATATAGAGTATTACAATACTTGAAAAGTGAGCCAGGGAAAGGCATCTTATTTTCTTCAAAATCAAAATTGCATGTGAAGGGATTTGCAGATTCTGACTGGGCTGCATGTCCTGATACACGAAGATCAGTAACTGGTTATAGTGTATTCATTAGTGATTCATTGGTTTCATGGAAATCAAAGAAGCAGTGTACTATCTCAAGGTCTTCAACAGAGGCAGAATATCGAGGCATGGCAGTAGCTACATGTGAAATAGTTTGGATGTTATATTTTCTAAAGGATATTGGAGTTCAACACAACAGAGAGGCTTTATTATTCTGTGATAGTCAGGCTGCTCTGCACATTGGATCAAATCCAGTATTTCATGAATGAACTAAGCATATAGAGATAGATTGCCATGTGGTGAGGGACAAAGTGCTTGAGAGAGTCATCAAATTAATTCATGTTAGGACACATTGTCAACTGGCTGATCTACTGACTAAGGCACTCAATTTCAACCAATTTTCCAACTTGATTTGCAAAATGGGGATGATTAATATTCATTCTGCAGTTTCCCTTGAGAGGGAGTATCAGAATGTAAAGCATGATAAGCAAAATAGAGATAAAGACTTGACAGAACCAAGGCAAAACTGTAGAGCTGAAGAAACAAAAGAGAAGCAAGTGTAAAATGATGAGTAGCTTAAGGTGTCTAAGATGTATGTAGTTTAGTCTATATTTATCAGTTGTAGATATTAGTTGAGACACGTGAGAGAGTTAGTTGCTTTATATATTCACACGTGTACATTTGGTTAGTTAGTTAGCTATTGACAGTTGTTCAAGATTTTAGTAGTATATAAATCATGTACAGCTTATTAATTGATTAATACAATTGAGCGAGAAAGTTTTCTTCCCTGTTTTCTGTTAGTTCCTCTTCTCCTCTATCTGAGCAGAGTATTTGGAAGAAGATTTGGAAACTAAAAGTTCCTAAGAAGGTTTGCCATTTTTTGTGGAGAGCTGTGAAAGATTCTCTTCCTACTAAGCAGATTCTGAGACGTCGGCACATTCCACTTGATGATACGTGCGAAGGATGTAATGATCAATTGGAATCCATACTGCATTGTTTATGGCTCTGTGATCAAGCTCGATCTGTGTGGTTGTCTAATCCGGGGTTCTTGTTTCTTACTCAAAAGAAGTGTAGTTCTTTTTTGGAGATTTTAGAGTCTTTGTTCAGTGTTGCATCGGTTTTTCACTGTGTTCAGTTCGCCATGACTACTTGGTGTTTGTGGGAGCGTCGGAATTGCTTACGAGTTCATCAATGTACCTGGCAGCTCCACGAAATTGGTGATAGTGCTTTGAAACTGGTTCAGGAATTCTGGGATGTCCATTGTACAGAGACGCAGAGCAGTGTTCATCCAACTCTTGTGCATTGGAATCCTCCACCAATTACGTGCTATAAGATTAATTTTGATGCAGCAATTCTGGATGGTTATAACCAAGTTGGGTTAGGTGTGGTGTGTAGGGACTTTGAGGGTAATGTGTTGGCTGCTTTGAGTCAGAAAGTGGGGAAGGTCCAATCGGTGGAAATGGCAGGGCTTTGGCGGCTAAACGAGCAGTTGATTTTGCACGGGAGTTGAGTTTTTTTGATGTACAAGTTGAGGGAGATTGTCTTCGTGTTATACAAGCTTTGCAAGCTGTAGATCGTTGCTATACTCTCTATGGCCACATTATCGATGAGACGAAAAAATTGGGAAGGCAGTTGCGACATTGTCACTTTCAACACGTTAAAAGGGATGGGAATAGATTGGCCCATGGCCTAGCTAGGCGAGCGGCTTTAGCTGCTGACACTGATGTTTGGGTAGAGGATTTACCCAGTGATTTGGATGTTGAGTTCCAATCGGATGTATCTTGATTTTTATTTTTTTAATAATATCCCGCTTACGTTTTGCTCAAAAAAAAAAAAAAAAAAAAGAAGATCTTAACATACCCGTGAATCAATGAAATCATTATCGAGAAAATCATGGGTCTCATGAAGCACAATAAATGTGATGTGTGGTAACGTTTTTTGAATTATATTATTGTTGCTTTATTTTTATTATTATTTAAGGTATTCGTATACCCCTTAATTCACAAATGCAATTTATTTCTTTATCAAAAAAAAAAAAAAAAAAACTATCATTTATTTTCGTTACGAGGATGTGTTACATTTTTATTATTAGGAAATGAACTAAGCTACTAGCCTTTGCTTTAATTAAATCTGCTTTTGATTTTTTTAATAATAATAATTATTATTATTTTAAAGAAATATTACAGCTGTAACATTTTTACTATAAATTTTAAGTAGTAAATTGTTACTGATTCTAATTTAAACAACTTGCCACTTAGAATGTTTAAATAAAATTATATATTTTAGTATTTCCAACGAATATATCTAGGTTCAAATACCATATATATTTTGTCTTATATATATATATATATATATATAAAAGTTGAGTTCAAGTTACACCTAGTATAATGTTAAGCAATATTACATCAATCATTTTTTTTTTTAATTGGATATAAATTCTGAAAAATCAATTGTTAGGTTACATTATCTTCGTATATTTTTCATGCTCGTCAAATTTCAAGGTGATCAAAGATTAATAGTCATGTCATCAATCAATTGTTTAAATTTAAGTTTTGTAGTTTAAAATAATGCATAAAAGATGAGTTTATGGATTAAATGGTAAATAACATCCAATTGACATGAAAATTGGCATGTACGTTAAAAACATATAGAACATGTAATTCAACGGTTGGATTTTCAAAATATGAATTTAATAACAAGCTTTTAGATGGTGTAATATTGCTTAAAGTTACACCAGGTATAACTTGAACCTAACGTTTTTAGATGTTGTAACATTGCTTAGAGTTACACCAGGTGTAATTTGAATCTAACCCTGTGTGTGTGTGTGTGTGTGTGTGTGTGTGTGTGTGTGTGTGTGTGTGTGTGTACGGACCGAGAATAATAGGCCCACTCCCTGTATATGCTCAGAATCGTGGGCCACTTCCTGGAGTTGCTTGGGTCCTGGTCATGGTGATTTTGGCCTTGTTACTGCCCATATAGTTGAAGACTGTAAGGGAAAGAGCCGAGAATAAGGATTTGTTAGCTTGAACCTTCACGAATTCATATAGTTAAGGGTCCTATATAATGTCTTGGGAGAATCCACATACCGAGCATGAGTCCAGCGTCAAGCACAAGTTACTAAAAGGTTACTTCGACCTTAAAGGGTGGATCATCTCATTGACACATGATTTGACACTAACCAACAATGCCCTAGATTAAAGAAGCCACTCATACCAACTGAGCGGTGGGCCCAATGATGTATAGAATATTCACTCATCATAACGCCCCCACTTAAAGAAGAGTATAAATAGGAAGTAAAGGGTTGGAACAAAAAATCGGGAGAGAAAAAAGAGAAAAATCCTTTCTAGGGAGAAGGAAGTCTTGCTTGGACTTCAAAAAGGGGGCTTGGCTGCGTGATAACCTTCACGGCCGAGCTAAACTTGGGGTAGTTCAGTGCTGAAGCACCATCGTAAGACCATCAATGACACCAACAACCATTTATTTGGAGCTCCCATTATGGGATAGGCCCAATCTAGGATACAAATAAATTAGGGGTTTGGGCCCAACTAGCCCAAGGTTATTGGTGTTGTCTATGGGGATTCCTACCAAGCTGAAGGTCTAGAAGTGGTAGGGGTGGCTGCTTGATGGAAGAGCACCATGCAAGCAAAGGGTCAATGGGATCTAGAGGCAACCGATATAGGGGGTCATCCCACGCCCTTAGGTTGGTGGAACAAGGACGTAGGAGGGACCGTTGTAGTTGCGGTAGACACGAGACTCAATGTGATGTCTTAATTTGATTGATTGTGTGATATGTGTGGGTATGTGATGAGTCTCATAACATATTTTATTGGGTTGAACTAGGCTTTATCAACAACTATAAGGAGCATTAATTGTGAATAGTTTTTTTCAGGTATTGCTTTGATATGACAAGCGTCTTTCCTTGGGTTGTTACATATGGTATCAGAGCCGACTCAGTAACCCCGTGTGAGCTTAGAGACGCTACCCCACAAAATGGGCCCTAATGAGGACGTTAGAGATTTAAGTGCGGGAGATTGTGGTGCTCTAATTTGATTGACTGTGTGATGTGTGTGGGTGTGTGAGAAGTCCCACAATAGGCTATACTAGGATGAACTAGACTTTATTAACAACTACAAGGAGTTTTAATTAGGACTAGTCTTTTTGAGGAATAATGAAGATGTGATTAGCGTTTTTCCTTGGGTTATGACACTTAGGACGACTCGCATGCAACATCATTTAGAGGAGAATGGACAGTTTTGTATATGTTAGAGAATTCTTACCAAAGTGCCTGGGACCACAAACTGGAAAATCTACAACAACAGGTTAGGGAGCTGGAGTTAGATGCTAGGAGTAGGCATCAAAGGAGATCCTTCAAGAGGTCATCCCATGACCTCAGTTCGGAAAGCAGTTATGTTGGGAGGTCATCGCACTAGAGTCCTTTCAGTTATCTAGGGACAGGACAGTTGACACTAGAGACATAGACTCGAGAACACAGAGGAAAAACAAAGATAGGCGCCCAAACGCTACCATGGATGCCATGAGCCAAGCATTAAGGAGGATAGCCCAATCACCATTTACCAAGGAAATAGAATGCATTGAGATGTCGAGACATTTCACTCGCCCTTTGTTCATCTACTATAATGGTAAGACAGGTCCAATGGAGCATGTAAGACATTTTACCCAACTTATGGCCCTTTATTCTAGGAACGATGGGCTACTATGAAAGGTGTTCCCTTATAGCCTCATCCCCGCGACGATGAGATGGTTCAATAGTCTGAAGAAGGGATTCATCCACAGCTTTGGAAAGCTCATCCAAGCCTTTGGTGCCAAGTTTATGACCTGCTACTGAGAATCGCAGCCTATCAACGCATTGTTATCAATGGCCATAGGGAGTGGGGAGACGCTTCAGTCCTATACATATAGGTATCGGGAGCTATATAATGAAATCGAGGGAAACAATGAATATGTGGCCGTAAGTACTTTCAAATTGGGGCTACCTTATGATTCTAAGCTGAGGGAATCCTTGAGCATGCAGCCTCCCAAGAACATGCACTAGCTGATGAGGCGTATAGAAGAACACAAAATATTGGAGGATGATAAACTATAGAACAAAAGGGAAAACTCCTACTATATTTTAGTACCAGAAAGAAGCTCGGGTAGTGGGCTTTCAACAAAGGCCCAAAAGGGAGTTTAGGGGACGGAATCCCAACAGCAGAACAAAAGGTGTGAACATTGCTTTCAAAGAGCTTGGACACAAAATATTGGAGAAAATTAAGCATGAGTCTTATTTTCGTTGGCTTGGTAAGATGAGTGAAGATCCGACCAAGAGTAACTAGAATCTATATTGCACGTATCACTGAAAAAAGGGCACATTACTGAGCAATGCAAAACATTCAAGGATTATTTGGAACAGGTGGTCAAGGCTGGCCATTTGAGGGAATACGTAGACAACCAAGGGAGAGCACCTCAGGACAGGCGTCAGGGAGGCGAGGAAGACCAATGCGACCTCCCCTCGGTGTAACTGAGGTCATACATGCCACAATTGGAGTTAACGCTAGCCGCGATACTCAACATTACCCCTACTAAGAGCTAGAGACGACTAACCACCTCGGGAAGAAATTGAAGGTAAGGAAAAGATAGCATTTGACGACAACAATCTTGAAAGAACGATACAACTGCATGATGACGTGTTACCAGTGGCCTTCAAGAATGGGGGTTTTCTCATGAAGAGAGTTATGATTGACTATGGGAATGGGGCGAAGATCATATACCTCAACTTGTACATGGGGCTAGGGTTGAAAGAAAAAGACCTCACTAAGTATAATACGCCATTAGTAGGGTTTGATGGAAATATGGTGATGCTCATGGGTCAAATCTTGCTTCTTGTAGTTATAGAAAGGAAAGAGGTGATGGTGAATTTCACAGTGGTTCACGCATTTTCGCCATATACAGCCATCTTGACATGACCTTGGATCCATGCAATGGGGGCTGTACCATCCATGCTGCATTTGAAGGTGAAATTCTCTATTGAATAAGGGATAGTAGTAGTGAAAGGAGATCAGAAGTGTAGCTCGACAATGTTTGGTTGTCACAATCAATCACGTAATTAAGCAGAAGGAGAAATTAAAGCCAAGTCTCTTATAGTGATTACAGTGCCCCGACCGTTGCAATAGGGTTGACAGTGCTGAGGATTTGGAAAACCCTGGGTTCTTTTGACATCAGATATAAGACGAGAAGTGCGATCAAAGGGCAAGTGTTGGCTAACTTTGTAGTCAAATTCAGCTCGACGAGTGGGGATGCATGCAAGGTGTGCCAAATATCGATTTGGCCATGGAAGTTTTATGTGGATGGTGCATTAAACACTTGGGACTCCGGCATAGGGATAATGCTAGAATCCCCAGAGGGTGTTAGGATAGAGCATTCTCTTAAGTTGGGTTTCTAGGCTTGTGAACAACGAAGTTAAGTATGAAGCGTTGGTGGTTGAGCTTGGGGCAACCATGAAGGTAAGGCCACTGAAGTAGAAATATGTTCAGATTCATGTTTGGTGGTTAGCCAATTTGGAGGAGACTTTGAGGCAAGAGATTCAAGAATGACGAATTACCTGAATTAGTCTGTTTGATGCAAAAACAATTTGGATCGGTGAAGGTCACCCAGATTTCTCGAGGATAGAACAGTCACGTGGACTCCCTAGCCAAGCTGGCCTCATTCATTGGTGGCTCCATACCTCTCAAAGAGTTCTCAATATCTCTCAGAGAATAAAAATGCAATTTTGTATATTTGAGATTGTGTACCTTTTCCTGGTGCTTGATGGCTTATTTAGCCTTAGTATAGTTTTTGGGAGGTTCATTATGAGTGTAACTGAAGGCAGCCTTTTAATGGCTCTCTTGGTTTTCTTTTGTAATGTATACATGAGC
This sequence comes from Castanopsis chinensis, assembly GCA_032878915.1. Classification (NCBI taxonomy): domain Eukaryota; kingdom Viridiplantae; phylum Streptophyta; class Magnoliopsida; order Fagales; family Fagaceae; genus Castanopsis; species Castanopsis chinensis. Next base: position 11,786,723 of record JAVQMG010000105.1, read on the forward strand.
TTAAATGAGGTTTAACTAGCTCATGGTTTGCCTTTCTGACTGTTGGAGCTTGTTGGTTATGCAACCGTTAATGACTGTGCCATAATGCTATATGGTTGTCCTCTCATGTGACAACCCTGTGGATTGTATGCCCATCATCTGTATGGATGAGCTTGTTAATTGAATGCTTGCCAACTGTATGACAAGCTTGTAATTTTAGTACTCACCAGTTGCCCCTTTATTCCTACATCGACTTTTTGGACAACTGTATGAATATTGATAGTTTACACATGTTTTGACAAAGACTCATATTTTTGGATGTCATTTATATCACATGCTTCTTGCTAATCTTGATAATTAGGTAGAACTTTTGATTTGTTGATATTGTTGATCTTGCCTACTTCTCTAAGAATGTCATTGAAACAGTTATGCCCTTCGGTTTTTGTACTTATGACTTTAATCATACGACTTTATTTTTGTTTTGAGAATTAGGTTGTTTATATGATTTTGTTCATTGGTTTTAATCTTACGAGTTTTGACCACATAACTTACTCTCGTATTGAGAATTTGGTCGTCATTATGATTGTACTTGTTTGTTTTAACCTTATGAATTTAATCATATGACTTTATTCTCTTTTTGAGAATTTGATCGTTATTATGATTGTATTCGTTTGTTTTTAACCTTGTGAATTCAATTGTATGACTAACTTTCGCTTTTAGAATTTGATCGTCATTATGATTGTACTCGTCGGTTTTTAACCATACGAATTTAATCATGTGACTTACTCTCGCTTTGAGAATTTGATCTTCATTATGATTATACTCGTTTGTTTTAACCTTATGAATTTATAATCATTTTGAAAATTTGGTTGTCAATATGATTTTACTCTTTGGTTTTAGCCTTGTGAATTTAATCATATGACTTACTATTGCTTTGAGAATTTGATTGTTATTATGATTGTACTTGTTTGTTCTAAACTTATGAATTTAATCATATGACTTTATTCTCGTTTTGAGAATTGAGTCGTCAATATGATTTTACTCATTGGTTTTAACCTTGCGAATTTAATCATATGACTTACTCTCGCTTTAAGAATTCGATCGTCATTATGATTGTACTTGTTGGTTTTTAACCTTATGATTTTAATCATATGACTTACTCTTGCTTTGAGAATTTGATTGTCATTATGATTGTACACATTTGTTTTAACCTTAGAACTTGATCATATGACTTTATTCTCATTTTGAGAATTTGGTCGTTAATATGATTTTACTCATTAGTTTTAACCTTGTGAATTTAATCATATAACTTACTCTCGTTTTGAGAATTTAATCATCATTATGATTGTACTCGTTTGTTTTAATCTTAAGAATTTAATCATATGACTTTATTCTTGTTTTTTAAATTTGGTTGTAAATATAATATTACTCATTGGTTTTAACCTTGTGAATTTAACCATATAACTTTCTCTCGCTTTGAGAATTTGATCATCATTATGATTATACATGTCGGCTTTTAACCTTGTGACTTTAATCATATAACTTACTCTCGCTTTGAGAATTTGATCGTCATTATAATTGTACTCGTTTGTTTTAACTTTAGAATTTAATCATATGACTTTATTCTTGTTTTGTGAATTTGGTCGTCAATATGATTTTACTCATTGGTTTTAATCTTGTAAATTTAATCATATGACTTACTTTCGCTTTGAGAATTTGATCGTCATTATGATTGTACTTGTTTGTTTCAACCTTAATAATTTAATCATATGACTTTATTCTAGTTTTGAGAATTCGGTCGTCAGTATGATTTTACTCATTGGTTAAAACCTTGTGAATTTAATCATATGACTTACTCTCACTTTGAGAATTTGATCATCATTATGATTGTACTAGTCGATTTTTAACCTTGTGAATTTAATAATATAACTTACTCTCGCTTTGAGAATTTGATCATCATTACGATGTAAGATTTTAAGAAAACGTTATGGGGCCCACATTTAAGTGATAAATAAAAACTCATGTCTTAAAGATTTTATTTGTGACAGACGTTGTGGTAAATAACAATTTCTAAGTAATTCTCAATTGCTATAACCCCTTGGTTAATAAAAATCTTAAAGTTAAAAGTTTTAAACTTCTTGATGGAAGGAGGTTATGGAACAAATTGTAATTTAAAAGGGTCCTTAGTGTAGCCTATATATAGCTTGGCTCCATCAAAAGGATACATGTAAGGTAAATGTCATAGACTAGAAGACACCTTTTATAGATGCACTAACATATAATGAATTTTTTTTTTTTTTTCTCTAAACACTTAAACAATTATGGCTAAAGGTATGTTTGTTTTGTTTCCACTGCATACTCTAGATTTTATTTTACATTTGGTATCAGAGTCATCCTTCATGCTATGTTGTTTAGTGATTTTAGTTTGAGAAATTTCTATTGTTTCCAATCATGGTATACTTGTACCATCTACAGTAAAAGTTTGTATGCACTAATTTAATTTTGGGATGAAATTTAAGTTGTCCTGAATGCAAATATAGAGCATGTGTACTCTAAATCCTAAAGAACAAGTTTTGTTTTGCATCGTTATTGGTATTTATGTAATGAATTACCATTAAGTTCTGAGATTGGAATAATCAATTTGAAATCCACAAGATTATTATCTATATAGAACTAGATAGGTTTAAAGGTAGATATGTTGTATCAATTTGTCTTTTCATTACATGTGCAACTCAAGGACCTTGTTTTTTCTAATCATAAATTGTCTGCATATAGTATTTTACAAAATGCTAATGTGGACTAATGGGTAATTTGACTAAAATACATGCCAAGGCACTTAAAGTGTTCTTAAATTTGATTTTGATTTTGATATTCATCAAGTGCTCATCCAAGTATTTATGTTTGTTTCCTAGATATAAAATCTTAATTAATTAGAAAATAATTTGTGACAGTATGGTGGCTCATATGACAAACATGCCTCAATAATTTGTACAATTTTCAATTGTACATTGCTTTAGACTAGTTTTGTGGATCCATATATTTGGCATGATAACACAAATGATCCTTATATTTTGGAAACCATAACGTTTTACAATAAATTATGGGGATAGATGTGTTGCATGTAAGTTTGCAATTATTTCATAAAGTTTATTGTTACATATGAGATTTGGATCATTGAAGTGAGTAATTTATTTTAGTGCATTCTATGGTTCTTTGCACTTATCATGTATTGAAATATTATTTCATGTCATTTTTGAGTGCATATTGTCTTGATCAATAATAGGATTGGTTGATCTTTATGATGCTATTTGAAGTGGTGAATATCAAATTGACTGAGGAGTGGCCATAGCATCTTAAGCCATAATGATAATCACATTAAGAAATTTTTATGAGACTTCATTGAGAATAAAGGCATCTAAGTGGCAATTAATTCCTGAAGATAATGACTTGGACCCATGAGGAGGTTGCTATTTTTGTGATTTAATTGGAATACAATGGTGAATGTAGCATTAATATGAGATTTTTCCTAGGCTGATAGGTTGGAAAATTTGATTCTTAGTGTTTATATTTACTAGTTTTATGAATAAAGTTTTATAGTAAATCCATGCATGATGCGCCTCTACCCTTAGGGAGGTCGAATTTACTACTAAATTGACATTGGTTAATTTAGAATTAAAGTTTAAATTTCACAGCATTAAAGTTTATTTTCTTTGGGTTTGTGAATCTTTGTTTTGGTACTCATGTGGATGAACCACTCATCTCATTGAATAAATATGTCAAGTGAGAAACTAAGTACAAGGGTGAGAATGATCTAATTGCTCAAGAGTAAGAACTTGGGAATTTATTCCTATAATGCTAAAGGTTTTGTGAAAACTATTAATATTAATTTACAAGATCCATTAAGGTTTGGCTCTCAATAAAAGTTATATTTTGCAAAAGTTAAGCATGTATGCATCCCACTGATGGTATGTAAATTTTCACCAACTTTGTTGTGCCATTCGGTTTTATTGGGCACATTGTTAATTGGTATATATACCTTAAGATCAATGGGAGTAAATGTATTGTTTTTGAATATGAATGACATACTACTTGGAAGTAGTGATTTGATTTTGTCATGCAAGATATCCTATATTCTATGAAGCTATAAGACAGACATTATGGATAGGTCTTAAAGTTGTCGATTTTATGATGAGACCTTTAAAGATTTTAAAGATAACTCGGCTATAATTTTCTTCTCTAAGGACAATGATTGTGAAAGCCGAAATAAACATTTCGACATAAAGTGACTCAATTGAAGAGAGAATTTTAAGAAATTGAAATTGTCCATTGTGTTGAAATTATTAAGCTAATTTTTTTTAATTTCATAACTAAAGGTTTGCCGGAAAATTAGTATAAAAGTCTTTTGGACATATGAAACTTGTTAGCTCATTTGGTGTTTTAGTTCTCTCTAATTATTCTATGTTTTGGACACATATTTGGTTATTTTTGGAGAAGAAAATATATGATTTTTATTTTGTGCACATAAAGTATATGTATTAAGTTATATATATATATATATATATATATATATATGGAGATATATAAGGATGATATATTCATGAGGATGTATAAAAGAGGAACTGAATGGCTAATAAGTAGTCCATTCATGAAGAATTAATGGCTCATAAATTACTTATGTAAGGATTGTCATACATTATAATACATGGAAGGAAGTACTCATTATAATTGAGGGTATTACCACCATGATTCATGTATTGGATTCTTTATTTGAGTGGGAGCATTCCACAACTAGTTGACATGAGTAATATCAGAACCATGTTAAAGTTAATATCATTTATCAAGTAATTTAAATGTCAAGTGAGCCAAGTGGAAGAATGTAAGATTTTAAGAAAACTTTATGTGGCCCACATTTAAATGATAAATGAAAACTCATGTCTTAAGGATTTTATTTGTGAAAAATATTATGGTAAATAATAATTTCTAAGTAACTCTCAATTAGTATAACCCCTTTGGTTAATAAACACCTTGAAGTTACAAGCTTTAAACTCCTTGATGGAAGGAGGATATAGAACAAATCTTAATTTAAAAGGGTCCCTAGTTTAGCCTATATATAGCCTATCTCCATAAAAAAAAAAAATATGTAAGGTAAAGGTTATAGACTAGAAGACACCTTTTATAGATACACTAACATATAATGAATCTTCTTTTTCTCCGAACACTTAAACAATTATGGCCGAAGGTATGTTTGTTTTGTTTTTGTTACACTCTAAATTTTATCTTACATATGATTGTACTTGTCGGTTATTAACCATGCAAATTTAATCATATGACTTATTCTCGCTTTGAGAATTTGATCGTCATTATGATTATGCTCGTTTGTTTTAACCTTATGAATTTAATCATATGACTTTATTCTCATTTTGACAATTTGGTCATCAATATGATTTTACTCATTGGTTTGTAATATCTTATACAAAACACAATAGCATTACGAATATAATATACAAATCTTATAAAGATCTCATTGATCTAATTCATTGATTTTTGAGAAAATAATACCTGACAATATTTTACTAGTTTCACTATATATTTAAGTCATGTTTTAACCCCCCCCCCCCCCCCCCCCCCAAAAAAAAAAAAATTAAGGCATGTGGGTAAAGGATAATTCATTAAAATTAAAATTCAAAAAAAAAAAAAAAAAAAAACTATATGGAATATGACCATATATACGAGAGAGAGATTTAAAGGGGTTTTTCCACTAGCTAGCTATCTTCTTTCGATTTTCTTGGCATGGTAAGGAACTCTTCAAGGCTAAGAAAAAACTACAAACTGGTCGTTGTTTGTGGAATATTATAAACCAAATGATACAATACTAGAAATTAAGGCTATTGATAAACCTCAAATAAATGTTGTTGGTTTCTAATTTTTTTTATTTTTTTTGTAGAATCTATTGGTTTCTAAAGTTAAAAATTGAGCGTTAGCCTCATTGTTTATTTAACTTATAGAGTAATAACGTGATATTTTTTAGGCGAAACTATATTGTTGGTCCCTAAAGTTTGTTTGCTAAGCACTTTTGGTCCCTAAAGTTTCAAGTGTACGTTATTGGTCTCTGAAAATTTAAATATGAGTGCTATTTCTCTATGTACTTCCGTTAGTTTGTGATGATGCACAAAATTGATCAGTGAGCTGATTTTCCTCAAATGCTCCAATGGAGGTACCTGAGAAACAAAGGGAAAAGGACCTACATAGAGTACCAGTGGGATGCCGAACAAAGACCCATCAAATGTTAAGTTAGTAATGGAAGAATTTCCAAGAACTCAGGGATGCCAAAGTTGGGAGAATTCCACGTATCTTCAAGAAGATGATGTTTGGTGCTTTTATATTGGTGTAAAGCTTGACCATGATACCTTAAGTGTAAAGGCTTTCCTCAAAGAAGATCTAGAATTAAGGGTTTCGAGATCTTAGGGTTTCTCTTCCCTTATAGGGAAAGATATGAAAGTGTAGTAGGGTCTTTGGATGTGGTGGGCAAGTTATTTCCATATAGGGACACATGAGTGGAGAATACGCAAGGGTTTTGTAGGGCCCAAAATGTTTAGCCATTGTTATGCATAATCGCCCGTCTAGCTTACGTTCGTCCGTTAGTTCGTATAACTGTCTACCAGACGTTCTGTTCATCCATCGATACGCTTAATCGTCCGTCGATGCTATGCTTCCAAACTACCCGCCAACCTTTTATGTGCGTCAACTGTCGGGACCAATCACATGGCATTCAACGAGTCTTTTACCAAGTGGATGGTTATTGGGGATGGATGAAATATCTCCCAACGAGTCTTATAGGCCAAGCATTTCCATCCCAATGGGTTGAAGAGTTAGATGGTTCTTATGCTTAGAAAATATCCTTATCAGCTTGTTTGCCTATGTGTCTAATGGAACAATGATATGACATGTTTTAATAATGTGGCAACTTACTTATTATTAAAAAGAATTATACATCATATTATACATGTTAGAACCGGGTAAACCCAAATAATGTGGGTCTTCAACACATCAAACCCATGTCGTCCTCCAAATTCAAAGCTCTTGGATTTCTTTATCTTTTCCTCCTCTTTCTCGGAATCCAAACAAGACCAAGGAATATGTTTATGGAGAGAGAGAGAGAGAGAGAGAGAGAGAGAGAGAGAGGGATTGTATCCAAGGCAGGAGGTATCTACATAATTGCATCTATACACGACCAAGTAGAAATCTCTCAAGCAAAAACTACCCAACTTTCAAAATTGAACTCTAAAAAATCCTTAGACCTTCAACTTAAATGTTCATGGTATAATAATTCCAATATGTATTTAATCAAATGGTTAGTCGCAAATACTCAATAGAATGACTACTTCCATTTCTCACCCAAAGAATTAATGAAACCAAAGAATACAAAGTTTCGAGTTCAACGAATATATGTATCTACATGTAAAATGAATGTTTATGCACAGTAAGCAATCTGAATAGAATGTTTTAGATGAGTGGCATAGGCCTTGACGTACTTGCCATCTCCATCTTCTTTTAGTGTTGCTATTGCAGCGGTGGAGCTCTGAGGTAGTAAAATCCTTTAATATATATATATATATATATATATATATATTAGTTATTTGATTTTGAATTGAACATATTTCTAGACCCTATTTGGATTCTGAGAAAATGAAGGAAAATGTATAAAAAAAAAATCTAGGTTCTTTGAATATGGAGAAAGATCCAATTTTAATGAGTTTGATGTGTTAAAGATCCACATAATTTGGGTTTACTCGGTGTTGATGCTCATTTTTTGAAAACCCCAGCAGCAGGAAAAAGCCCAACAATATGGGCAAAAAAGAGAGGTGATGGGTTGATAGGAAAAACCATTAGTGGCAGGAATAATGGATTATAGGCCAATAAAATAAATAAATGGGTCTTGAGAAAAGCAATTGGGCTTAGAGGAATCCAAAAGATGAAGTAGTAAACCCATGGACATTATGTAATGAAGAAAAGTGAGAATGGGCCACAGTAGACTCGAAGTAATGAAGTAAGAAAGAAAGGGGTTAATGGAAAAGTCCATGAGCCCCAAGAATGAAAGATAAAGCAATTGAGCCAAGGAAGCCCAAAAGACTTAGCAAAGTACCCAAATCAATGTAGAATCAGGAAATGGGCCAAGGATACCCACAGAAAGCAAATGGGCCAAGGACGCCTAAAAAGAAAGAAATGGGACAAAAGAGCCCATAAGCAAATGGGCTAAGAAAAAGCCCAAAAGCAGAATGAATGACCATACGAAGTCATTGAAAGAAGGATGAGTAGCAGGCACAAAAAGGCCCAGTGAACACGGGTCAAATAACACCGTGGCAAGAATAGCAAAGTGGTATGGCAGAAATGGCAACAAGACTATAGGTGGAGCAAGGAATAGACTAAAAGGAAGAAAAACCCAAGCAAAGCTCAACCCCTGAAAAGAAGCAGGCCTATAAAGAATGAAAGGCCAACGACAGTTCACGCCATAAGAGGTCAAGAATGGGCGGCAGAGTGCACAGGTGAGCCCTAGACCACGACAAACGCATGAGCAACAGATAGGTCTTTAGACGTACACAAGACGTGGAGCACGCGCAAGACCCCAGCCAGTATAAGAGTGGTGGGTCATGGGTCAGAGGTAAGAGCGGGTATGGTCTGGCAGCGGGACGAAGAGGAAGCCTATTCTGGGGTTCCCGCTCAAGCTCTATTGGGGGAAATGTCCTGCTGGGATGATGTATCACCCAAAAGAGGGAGAATGAGCTAGAACCACTTGGTGCATGCCATGAGGGATAGGAAGAGAGAACACTCACACTGTGGCAGATGAGAATGCCACTGTGAGTAAATAAACAAAATAACTTTATTTGTTTGGTAATGGAGAATGGCACAGCCAGCACAGGTAAGTGGTGGTGGTTGGAGCGCTGATAAACCAATGGTGGTTGGCAAGGACGCCCAAACTAGACAAAGGTTGTTAAGGAGTAAAATGGTAAAAAAATAGTCCCAGCAAGTAGTGTATAAAGAGCCTTTTACGTGCACAGAAAAAAGGAAGGCAACAGTAGCAATCACCACAAGGGTGATCACCATCACATCGAACAAGAAAGCACAAAAGAAAAGAAAGAAAACAAAAGGAAAAATTGAAATAGTAAAACAAGGAAAAAGAAACAAAGAGTTAGAAAAAGAGCAAGAAAGGGTAGAATGTCAGGCATGCACCAATAGGTTTTTTCTTTCCTTCTCTCCCTCTTAAAGCCTACTCTCTGCTAAAGAAAAAGAATTCATTTGGGTACAAGCCATTCAGGTCCTCTCCCTCAAGGTGTGTAATTTTCGCGGCAGGATCCCCCTGTGAAGTTACCCACATTGAGGAAATGGTTCCCTTCTTGGCCATAGCCCTGTGACAAAATTGAATGTGGCAAACTAATCATCTTCTTCTTTGACTTTACTGGTTATTGCTATCATTTTCTCCTCTAGCCTTTATTATTACACTAACAACTTTTTCTTTTCTTTACTTTAAAGAAAGATTGCTTACTTAATTTTCCTAACAATAATGTATCTTGCTTATCATTGTCTTGTTGCATCCATTCTGCCATAACTTTTTTTTTCTGCAGCAACTTCACCTGCCATTGGCATGTGACAAAATTTTCGGCAAACAGAGGCATAGTTTATGCACAAGCTGGACCAAAGTGAGTTGCAGTTGGACCGGTCCCAACTCTTTTATCCAGAATACTTAGGCCCAGTACAGCAGGAGGCATTCCAGCCCGAAATCACAAAAAGACCCACCACACCCGATTTTGATGTTTATAATATGATGAATAATTTTTAAATAATAAATAGGCTGCCACATCATTTAAAACATGCCACATTTTTGTTTCATTAGACGCATAAGCAAACAAACTAACGAAAGTTAACAAATAGACTAATAGCACTCATATTTAAAACTTTAGGGATTAATAACGCTCACTTGAAACTTTAGGAACTAAAGAAAGCTCAATAGGTAAACAATAGGTACTAGCAGTAGTTTCACCTATTTTTTAAGTGATTTGGGTCATGGCAATGTTTTTAATATAAAAAAAGTATACATCATTATTGACACGTCATAAACACATAATTTGTGCAATACCCAAACCAAACTTGTTTCATACGGATTTTGCCCAAATCAAAATCAAAAGAAACAAACCTCTAAAAACATTAAAAAACAAAGACTCTAGAAAAATACTTTCAAAAGTAAAATAATACTTAAATCAAAGTTTATTAAGTTTACACAATTCACAGTTCACTAACTTGAAGTTATTAAGTATTAATTTTGTGAAGAATGAATTTGTGAGTATCTGCAATGAGAAGAAAATAACTTAGGAAAAAAAAAAAGGAAATAAAAACATACTTCAAAAATAAATAGTAGGCAAAAATGCAAAAATGACCCTCTAACTTTCACATTTTTTTATTTCAATCTTCTAACTTTCAATTTTGTCAATTTAGTCTTCTAACTTTCAATTTTTGTCAATATAGGGCTTCATTACATTTCTGTTAGTGGCTGCCATTAGACTCATCGAAATGACGCCATTTTACATTTTATTTATTTTCTTTTCTTTTCTTTTTTTAATTTGGAATTAAGAGAAAATAAGAAAAATCTAAAAAAAAAAAAAAACCATTAAAGGGAACGATTCCCCTGAATCAAAACAAAACAAAGAAGACCCAAATCCCTAACCCATCACCGATTCAGAATCCTACACCTATTGCTACTACCACTCCTCCAAACAATGCTAATCCTCTCCTCCTTGCCTCAACAACAACAACAACAACAACAACATCATCGAAATCCTCCAGCAATGCGGTCTCATCGAATCCCTAACTAGCCCTGACCTCCACGACGTCGCCGCCACCGTTTCCTCCTCCTCCTCCTTAGCTCTCAAAGTTTACTGTGGTTTCGACCCCACTGCTCAATCTCTCCACCTCGGCAACCTCCTCAGCCTCATCATCCTCTCCTAGTTCCACCACTTCGGCCACCAGCCCGTCGCCCTCATCGGCGGTGCCACCGCTCGCGTCGGCGACCCCTCCGACAAGTCCCTTGAGCATCCCGACCTCAACCTTGACTCTCTCCGCCGTAACACCCTCGACATTCAATCCACCATCGCCAGAATCCTCTCCGAGAACTTCATCATCCTCAACAACTACGATTGGTGGAAGGAGGTTAAGCTGTTGGATTTTTTGAAAGATGTGGGGAAGTACGCTAGGGTTGGCACTATGATGGTGAAGGAGAGTGTGAAAAAGCGGTTGGAATTGGAACAAGGAATGAGTTACACCGAGTTCACATACCAACTATTGCAAGGCTATGATTTCTGAATTGGTGATGGAGTTCTAAATCAGTGATGAGTTAGGGATTTGGGTCTTTTTTGTTTTGTTTTGATTCCTTAATTAATTTATTTATTTTTCTAGATTTTTCTTATTTTCTTTTAATTCCGAATAAAAAAATAAAAAATAAAATGCAAAACGGTGTTGTTTCAGTGGGTCTAACGGCAGCTACTAACATAAATGTAACGGAGCCCTACATTGACAAAAATTGAAAGTTAGAAGACTGAATTGACAAAATTGAAAGTTAGAGGACTGAAATGAAAAAATATGAAAGTTAGAGGGTCAGTTTTGCATTTTTTCCTAAATAGTAAAACATGTTTGGATAGCTTCAAAAGAGTAATTTTTTTTTTTTTTTTTTTTTTTAAAGTAGCAAGGAAAATCCCTTCCCAAAAGAGCCCACCCATGTGATATGTTATGTGGATCAACGTAACCCAACTTATAGTTTTGGAGGGTTGGATAAAAATTGACCTATTATCTGCTGGTCCATAAATCTTTACACACACTGACACACGACCATACTCATATTTGTTCCTTTGAGTTTGCATAGATAATTTGGTCCAAATCCAATTTTGTTATACCTATAAAAGAAAATATTAAATTACAAATTACATCTTCTAACTTTACCTATATCCGATTTAGTCATATAACTTCATTTTCATTTAATTCAATTATCTAAAATTTCACATAAAAAAAAATCATCTAAATTTGAATTTCCATCTAAATTGCTTTGTTTATAACCCAAATGACGTCGTTTTTAGTTCCACTTTAGAACACTTCACAAAAATTTTCCAAAGAAAGTGGACAAGAGGATTGAATCAAATAAAAATGAAATTCTAGGATTGAATTAAATTTTAAGTAAAGTTAGTGAATTTATCCCAAAAAAGAAAGCAAAATTTGTCCCAACTAAATTTAACTTTAAAATTAAAAAAAAAAAATAATAATAATTAATTACTTTTATGAATTTGAAACCGTTTAAAAAGAGAGGGTGCAAGCCCGCGCGTCGCTAGAATTCAAATGGAGTGCCACAGCCTGCCTTATCTCTCACAATCATAGTCTTTTCTCAAACAATGGAGCCCCCACCCCTAAAGCTCGTAATCGTCCATGGCCCACGTCAAGGCGAATCCCTAGAATTCCGACCCGGATCCAGGATCCGAATCGGCCGCATCGTCCGTGGCAACAACCTCCCCATCAAAGACGCCGGCATCTCCTCCAATCACCTCTCCATCGACTCGGAGTCTTCTTCTTCTTCTTCATTCGGATCCGGGTCTGGAAAATGGACCATCTGTGACCTTTACTCCTCCAATGGCACTCTCCTCAACGGTATCGAGCTCCAACCAAACACTCCTCACGATCTCTCCGACGGCGATTCGATCACGATCGGCGAGTCTACTTCTATCCTTGTGAATTTCAACAACGATGAGAGCCGACTCAGACGGAACCCTAGGCGCCGAGCCGCTGAGAAGGAACCGGTTGCAGAGAAACGCGGACGGAATGTTAGGGTTTTGGTGAGCGAAGAAGAAGAAGAAGCAGAAGAATCAGAGAAAGAGAAACCGGTAAGGCAAATGAGTACGCGGCGGACTCGGAGTGCGAGAAATGTTCGTGGGTCGGAGAATGTCGAAGTTGGGGAAAAGAAACCGGTACCGGTTCGGCAAATGAGTACGCGGCGAACTCAGAGCGCGAAGGCTGTGGCTTTGGACTCAATGCTGGAGAATATCCCGGAGATTTCGGAAGCAGAGAACGTAGTTGTAGTTCTTGATGATGATGATGATAAGGTGGGAAGTGAGGGTGGTTGTGGTGTGAAGGAGGAGGGGTTTGATTTGGAGACGAGGACGTTCGGGGAGTGGATTGATTATTTGGAAATGCATTTGCCGAAACAGATAATTGACGTGACTGAGGAGATGATTGAAGGTATGAAACGGAAAGCTGAGCGAGTTTGCGAGTACATGTTGGAGCAGAGAAATGTGAAGGGCAAAGTACCGGTGGGGTAGAGAGGGAGAGTTGCGGTAAATTGCGTATTGTAAATTGACTATGCAATTTTTGTGTTGATGTTTAGAATTGTATATGATATGTTTAGTTGGTGATCTTGTGCTCGGAGTGTTTAGAAGTTGTTCTCAATGTAGGAATTTAGGGGATTCGATAAGACTGTATTAGACAATCGTTGGATCGGTGAGGCGCGGCTGTGGATGGTTTTTCTGGAACTTATGTTAGGTGCTTGCAAGGCCCTTTAGGTCCTAACATGACCGGTATTTGAACAGGATTCTTTGGATATGTAAAAACTATCACGAATTCATTTGTTTCTGTGTATGTTGTTTTTGAAATCTTCTTAGTACTTATACAAACTTCCATTAGTGACTGACCCTGAAAACTAGTCACTAAATGGAATGTTTCGAGCTTCAGGATTTTTGCAGAGCGCTGCTACTGACTAGTCTTGCTCCCATTGGTGAGATAAGATATTTGGAAGAATAAGCAATGCCATTTTTCTCTGGATCAAGCTTTAAAGAAATCACTCTACAAACCTCATGCATGCTTCAAAGGAATATGATCCTTCTATGTGAGGTATTCAATCTTCAATGTGTATTATAGAGAATCTTTTTGTGTCCTCTTTAGGTTCAAAATCCAAAATTTTGTTAAACTTCCTGACATTGGTGATTCAATATTCACAATATAGTGTTGAACTTCTGTTCTACCGAGACTGGGTGCTTGTAAATATTTTCTTTTTTGTACCCGGCTCTCCTACTAAAAAACATTACTTTTCATATTGTTTAAAGTGATATCTGTTCTTCATGCCAATTGGTGATATCTGTCTCTCAACTAAAACTTGATTCTTCGTTTGATTGGTGATATGTGTTGTCCATGCTATTTATTATTTAGACAGCCAGTTTGAAGAGGATTGCTTGGACTTTTATTGGAAGTGCTTTTCTTCAGGGCCTTCAAAATCATTTCGCACCATGTTCATACTTATAGAAATCTGTTTTACCTCCATTTTCTTCATAGTTCCTGGTTATATGTTATGAGTAATTGTGTTCAGAACTTTATAAATTTACAGCATACTCCATAACTTGAATTTGGTGATTTTGTTTGCAAATAAGTTAGGGTTGATTAATTAAAATTGATTAATTTGGTTAATGGAAGACTTCTATATGTAGAGTGTTCTCTTATTTTTCTTTCTCTTATAATATTCTTCCTGGTAGTGTCCATGTTAATCACAAAGGCGAGCTGGGTGCTTGCCTAGGTGCCCAGGCAAGGTGAGGTGCCACTAAGGTGCCTTAAAGTGCTTGCCTAGGTGCCCAGGCAAGGTGAGGTGCCACTAAGGTGCCTTAAAGGCTCTAAGGCAAGGTGCTCGTCTTTAGAACCTAGGCGGGCAAGGCGACCGCCTTAAGACATGAAAAAGGCGCCAAGGCGAGAGCTTCAAGTTTTTATTTATTTTTTATTTTTTATTTATAATTAATTATTTTATTTTATTTTATTTTTTTATAGAAGTTTGTTGTTAAACCTATGTTTAGATTATTAATTTCACAAGGCATGTTATAAAACCTTAAAACCTATTATTAGTTAAATTAGTTTACAAATTTGTTTTGTAAGACTTATTGTTATATAGAAACTTATTGTAAAACATATTGTTAGAACTAACTAATAGAGCCTAAACCATGCTAGTCCTATGTTGAAATAATTTGATAGACCGAATTTCTTCATGCTACACATTGAAAAACACTTCATTATAATATTGTAATACACTAGGTGCATATGATTTAAGTTCTATACGTATAATAAATATATTAAGAATTTGGTGCCTCACTTTACTCGTACTAACGCCTTTTTGTCGCCTCACGCCTGGGGCGATACAAGGCCTTGGCGCCTTAAGGTCGCCTTTATCCTTCAACATGTTATTGCTCACAGCCTGTGGACAGATATAATCTCAACTTCTCACCTCTTTGCAATGCAAGTCAAACTTTCTTTTTTAACCTATCAAAACCTAAAACCATAGATATGTTCGCTAGCCTTATGCCATTGATTAACCAAAGAAGCAAACCTTAATTTGATTGGAAGCATACATAGACAGGTTTTATAAAATCACTTATCAAAAAAAAAAAAAAAAATCTATTCTACATCACTAGGTGGTCTGTTATCCCATTTATTATTCATTCCAGCCTTAGAATTTTTAGCAAGATGCTGAGTAGGGAAGTAGAAGGGGGTTTATCATTTGGTTTCAAGTTGGGGTGGGAGGAATTCTGTGTGTTTCTCGTCTACTTTTTTGTGGACATCATCCTTTTCTGTGATGCTAATGCTTATAAATTTTTATCTATCAGGTCTGCTCGCTTATGTTTTGAAGCAATTTCGGGCTTGAGGCTAACCTAGGAATCAGCATGTAGGATTGCTTATAATCAGCACCAAGTGAGATAGTAAACTTAGGAATCAACACCTGGAGTTGGCAACTAAATTTTCATCATCAGAAACTGGTCTCCATGGAGCATAATAACATACTTATATAGACTTGTAGGACTGAACCTTAATTGACTTAGGAAATCTTAATTCATTGAATTACAAAAACACCCTTTACTCTAGAAAATGAAATAAAATACTAGTAACCTAATTAACTAATAAGATTCAAAATAAAATTCAATTGACAATAAACATATAGTTGATTTCTAAAATTAAATAAACTAAATTAACATAGTTTTTTTTTTTTAAGTTTTTAATTTATTATTATTATTATTATTATTATTATTATTTTTTTATTTTGTGCTTCCTGCATCAATAGGGTCTTTCTTTTGGATTTGTTAAATTTATGGTTGGGAATAGTAGGAGAGTTTGCTTTTGGAATGACATGTGGCTTGGCAATATCGCTCTCTCAAAAGAATCTAACAGTGGATAATGTCAAAAAAAAAAAAATTTAGGGTTCATATTTCTTCCTTACCATTTGTTGCTAGAGAGTCGTGGTATGCCTTATCTCTATTTAGGGTTTACAAGGTTATGCCTGTGAAGTTTATTGACATCTTTCTCTGTTTGGGTTTGTTTGAATGTCATAGTAATGATCTAGACAGAATGCTTTAATACTGTTGATGCCTGTGAAGGTTATTCATGTTTTCCTATTTCCCGCAACAGTAGGAAAATAAGAGCTCTATTGTTTATTTTTTTACTCTTAAGCTCAAATATTTATTTTTGAGATCATCATATGAGTGGATGAGTCTGGCTGCATCCAGGTTTCTTTAATAGACCCATTGAATATCTTCTGTATTCTATAGGTGAGCCTTTTGTATACATCCAATATACTTCAGCTCTTTCTTTTTTCCTAATAAAATTTTAGAATTACTTCAAAACAAAAAAATGTATGTTAGGTCAATAATTGGTCAAATGGACAAAGCTTTCTGTTTTTGGTGTGTCGCTATTTAGTAATGGCACAAGGGGATGGTCTGTGCAATCAACTTAGAGGGGTACTTTATATGCTAAAGCTGTTGATTTAGTAAAAATATTTAGAGACCCGATGTGATAAAATCCTTCTTACTTAATTATAGTTTTCATTGACTTGCTCATTCAACACTTCTCTGGGGAAAGAGAGAGAGAGAGAGAGAGAGAGAGAGAGATATGGAGTTCAGAAACAAAGTAGTTGGTATTGCTGAGATCATCATAATGCTTTTGAGATAGTGCGTGTATATATATGTGTGTGTGTGTGTGTATGTTTAACTCTTGATTCTTTACGTTGGTATATGCTGTATAGAATTATAGAATCGATGGATTGTTGATTTAATGAATTCTTATTGTAATAGTGATTATATTTATTATTTTTCTTTTGCATCCTGGTGCAGCGTTGGAGTTGCAAGAGTAAATAAATAAAAAAGGAAAAGCAAAACAACACTAAGCTTTACCTCTTAGAGCTGCTTGAAACCCTATGTGTCACCAAGTAAGGTTACTTGGAGTCACCACCAACCTAAAGAGAAAAAAATCAATTCCTTACCATTCATCAGATTTAGCACGTCTCACAATATTTTTGTAGAGCCGTAGAGCTTTTAGGGTTACAATAAATAAGGAAATAAGTAATGTAATCCATTACCTTAAATTTAGAAGTAAAATTAAACCAAATAAACTCAGTCAGCATTAATTCTGATCACAACCCCTTTTCTGTTGCAAAAATGCTTTTGAAACAACTTGAAAAGTTTTCCTTGGGAAACCATTGCAGCGATTTTATAAATCTGCTTTTGAAGAAGATATATGCTTTGCCATATCGTGTACTTTGTTGCTCATTTTATGAGATACCTTAAATTGTTACCAAAATGCTGTTTCCATCTGGTGCTCTGGAATGGTAGCTTGTATTGTATTGTTTTAAACTTGTTGCTTTATTTTGTAGGGATTTGAACTTATTTTACTATGCTTTGGGATTGTTATTTATTTTCTGTTGTACGAGTTTAAAATTGACTCTTAGACATTTCTTTTTCCTAGAAATGGTTATATTACCCAGCAGCTCATTTCCTTCCCTCTTTGAAAACCCTCAAGCTTTTAGTGCATGGGAGGCATCATCCCGCATTACCATGTACAAGTTTTTGTAAGAGCATTCACATCAGTTGGTGGATATTTTTCTATAATACAAAAACTCCTTCATTTTACATATTTTGGCAAAAAAAACACCCACATCAATGGGTGTAAAGTTGTGTAAAGATGTGCAAATTCATCCACAAGCTACAGTAATAGTGTATATTTACACGGTTACTGTAACTCGTCTATTTCTTATTTTATTAATTTCACGTTCACTCGTTTTTTTCTCTCCTCTGTGCTCAACAAATTGCTTGTCCTCTCCTCATCTTCTTCTTTTTCCTCAGATGCACACAAACATATCCACACATAAACACATCCACACAGACAAACCAATAGAGACACACTTGCTCAAAAAAAAAAAAAAAAAAAAAAAAAAACACACACACACACACACACACACAAAGAGATACATAGACAGATCGGTGCTTGTGGAACGATCGGTGTTTGTGGGTCTTGCTTGATCGGAGCTCGTGGGTCTTGCTTGATCAAAGCTTGTGGGTCTTGCCTAATCGGTGCTTGTGGATCAGAGTTAGGGAGATTTGGTCAGTGCTTGTGGATTAGAGCTAGGGAGAGACCGAGACCACTACGAACGCCACGTTCCACATGATGTCCAGAGCCACCATGGGCTTCGAGTACCCCCAATTGGCCTTGCGCTCCTCTAGCTGCCGTGCCGCCATTTCCCGCACTAGCATGGATGGGTCGTGACACCCAGTGGTGCGGCCCAAGAGCAAGGGCAGAGTGGTGGGGTGGGTGGTCGCGATGTCAAAGCTCCCCTGTCATGGGTCTAATATGGTCGAATTTGATCGAGAGAGTTGATCTAAAAAATGGGCAGAGATGGGTATAGAGATAGAGCAACAAATCAAAAAAAATGAGTAGAGAGAGAGAGAGAGTGTGTGCGTGCATATTAAAGGAGGTAGTTGAGAGAAATAATAAAAAATTTGAGAAAATTGATTATTATTTTTTTTTTGAGAAGGAAAATTGATTATTTAATTAAAAGATCTAATAAAATAGATGAACTGATGTAGGTGTTTTGTAAAAATGAATGTATAAAATAGAAAAAGTAAGTTTTTAATGTAAAAATAGATGTGTAAAATGAAGGAACTGATATGGTTGCCTTAATTGTATTATTAGTTTAAAATTTCTTAGATTCATTTTTTTTTTAGAAGAAATTTCTTAGTTTCTTTTTTTTTTTTTTTTTTTTTTTTTGAGAAGAAAATTTCTTAGTTTCTTAATTGTACTAGTTTGTATGTATTGACAGTATTGTATTACTAGGCCGATTTGTGTTGTACTATTATTAGTTGTTATGTTATTAAGATTATTTAATTTATTGGGTTTGGAAGTTGTTAGGGTTGACAATGTTTGTAAACGATAGCCCAGCGGCATCAGCCCATTTCATTTTTTTATTGTACTAACTAAATAATTTTATGAAATTATATATTACATTATCTCAATTTAAGTGATAGAGACTTTTTTTTATGGTGTTTCATGTTTTTGTTTGGGGATCACCTTTCCCTTCCTCACTATTTACCTATTAAAAAATTGAGAGAAAAAAAAGAGAGAAAAAAGAATTAAACACCAGCTCAGCCCAACTGGTGTTATACATTAGCCCTTATTTTTTTAAGGTACTTTTGGGTCGGCCACAATTCAACCCATTAAAATTTACATAAGCCTGGCCCAACCCAAAGGTTTTCACAGGGGGAGTTAAACTCGTTATCTTGTTTTCTTTAGTTAGGCAGAATTTTGCTTCAGGGCAACTTTAAACTTGAGATCTACCTATTGGATTTGATATACTTATTTTGATTTTGATTCTTTCTTCTTGGCCAAAGATGGTAGGAAGAAAGAATTGCTCAATGCATTACTTAGTCCTTTTTTCCTTCTTTGTTATTTATTTTTATGTTATTTTTCTTTGGTTAGGTTATGGTTCAGCATCGTAGCTGAGCTAGAGGATGGTTACTGATCAATATTTAATGATCATAATCTTTCTATTTTCAGATGGTGCAAAACAATTCAACTATTCTTCATGGAGATGGAATTTCACTTTGATTCCTCACATTGCAAAATTAGTATACAAAATAAAGGCCACAATTCAAAAGTTTTTTATGGTCCTTGACTCCTTGTGTCTAAATTAAGGTTTCAAAATTGAGCAGATTTGAAGATTTGACCCAGTTGGTCAATTAAAGCGATATCCATTGTCCTTTTTGTTAATGTAACATTGAATAAGGGCAATTTTATTTATGATTTATGAAGTGCACAAAAAGAAAAGAAGCAAGTTCAATAGTTTTTGAAAGCCCAACTTGAGTGAAAAAGAACAGCTTCCATTGTGGTGTCAATTTTATTTCTTTATCTTAGTTTTTTTCTTTATTTTTCTTTTAAATTTGTTATTTTTAGTACAAAATTTAGACGCAGTTTCTTTAAGTATTAGAATTTTATATTTTCAAGTAAATTGAACCATGTAGTTGTATTGCAATGTAGCACATGATTGAATTTAAATGTGTTTAAGAAAAGAAAAAACTATTTTTATAGTTGAAAACTTCTGGTACAACACATAAAGAGTCTGTACTTAAATTTTGTGCTTAATTATTTTTTTACAATCACCAATGAGCAGTACTCACCAAATTTTCAGCATAGCAGGTATTGGTGTATATATGCACGCCATTGAATATACCTAACTGAATCTCCATTCAAATTCCACTTAAGCTATGCAGATTGACACGAAAAATGCCTAATAAGGTTATCTTCCACGTTAGGTTTTACAAACTTTCAATAATCTTGGTCAAAAAGATTAATTGTAGTGTTTTAATTCTCCAAGTAGTTAGGCACCAACTATTTGGGTATTTGAAACTAGTCACACTTGAAAAGTAGATTGATTGCATTATTAAATTCTTAATCCTTTTGTTTTTACATATGGTCCTGGAGTTGCCGCCATGTCTTTTTTTTTTTTGGGTGAAAAAGTTGCCGCCATTTCAAAGCTATAATGTTGAAGCTTTTTTTTTTTGGATAAACTGTTGAAGCTTTTAGTATTACTATTAGACCCTCAAGACCAATGTATCCAATCAGATATATCTATGTTGTGAGGCAGGAGATTTATATTATATTATTGTTCTCTTTTAGTTGTTTTTATTATTATTTCTATTCTTCGATTTCTGAGCGCGGTCTTGCTACTGATGTAGGCAGTGATGTCAGTAATATAGAAAAAGGAAACGAGAAAAGCTTAATACGTTGATTGGGACGAAACAATAGGAGGATAACACAAAGCTGTTCCTTCCTGTGCCAAAGGGAAAAGCTCCTCAATGTTTCGGATGCATGTTATCTCTCTCTCTCTCACAAGGGAGTGGACTCCAAAAATATGAGGTCCACCCTCTTGTGAAAGAGAGAAAAACTTCTCTATATTTCGGATGCATGTTACTTCTCTTTCACAAGTGGGTGGACCCCCCCTCCCACTTGTGAGAGAGAGAGAGGTAACATGCATATGAAACATGTAGTACTTTCTCATGCCAAGGACCCAAAAATTCTCACATTAATTTTTTGGGCAATCCCATTACCAATTGTCCAAAGGGCCCCTTTTTCTCTCGCTTAACGACACGTACGTAGTGGCCATTTTGTCTGTAATGCAATTTATCTCTTGCTCCGTCTATATCGAGAATATAATATTAGGGTTTATTTGAATTTTGTTTATTTTGTTAAAATTAATATATTTTTTATTAAAAGTACTATAGATAAAGATAAAAGTTAGTTGAAATAGTATAGTGAGACTTATAAATAGTACCAAAAAATGCAGTGGAGCCTATAAATAGTAGAAAAAATAAACTAAATTGTAAAATAAACTGAATTTTTAATTTTTGCCAAATACAAACTTATGAGGAGGTGACTTGGTGTAAAAAAGTTTTTGTATTTCATTACCGTGCAAGTTTGAGACCGTGGCTTTGACTAGTGACAAATTTTATTACTATTCGAATGGTCTCATATTATGTCAATTTTGGATTTAAGTGGATTGGGACAATGACATGATTTACTTTAGAAGAGAAAAGAAAACATTTTTTCTTTCATAATTTTATTTCCTATCCTATCCTATTTTTCACAATAATTAACTGGTTAGGATTGGAAAAAGACAGTTTATCAACATTTATAAACAATCTTGTGTTGCTGAATTTAGTGTTGCTCATTAGTAAAAACAGAATTCTTGGTCCATTCCTTTTCAAGTATTAGTTTTTAAATCTCACTTTTTTTAGGTATTAATTTTTTTCCCCAAATAATCTGTTTTAAAAAGCTAAAAATCATTATGTAACTAAGGACACGAGTCATGCATGTGTGGGGTCGCAGCTAGCGTGGGGAAAGCTATGCATGCATGAAGGGTTTTGTTTTGTGGGCCAAAGTAGAATCCTGTAGTTGCAGCTGCAGCCTTTTAAGTGTGACAGACTGATAGAGAATCATTGATTTTTACATCAATATTTTCTGGTGACTTGTGAAGGGTCTTTCTGCATGCTCATCTTTTACTGATTCTGCAGTTTCACTGGCTTTCTGCATGCTCATCTTTTACTGATTCGGACTGAGCTCAGGTGCAATACCTTAGGTATTGCACCTGATGCAATTGGTATTGACGATGGTTGAGATTTAAAGTTACAAAAAAAAAATTTAAATCTCAGCCATTCAATATAAAAAATAAGTAAAAGTAAAAAAATAAAAAAAGTATTAAAAAAATTGTGAAAGGATTAGGTGAATTGCACGGTGCAATTGCACCAGATCCCAATCCGACTGATTCAACATTTCCATTGATTGGTACAGAGAGGCTTTGGTCAGTTATTGACTCTTGTCCCTCGGGTTACAATTTTGTCTATAATTTGCTGTCTCCATTATTTGAAATCCATACTGCTATAAGTGTGAGTTATTTTATAATCACCATTTTTAACGCATTTTTTTTCCCATAATTATCTAAGGGGAAATGTTAGCAAGCATGCTTGTTAAGTAGTTTTTTTGTTTTTGTTTTTGTTTTTGTTTTTGTTTTTTTTTTTTTTTTTTTTTTTTTGTGTTTCACTCAAAAAAAGGAAAAAAAAAGTTGTTAAAAGAGATTAAAAAAAAAATTCAAAAAACTGAAAAACTGCCAAAAAATTGAAAAAATTACCAAAAAATTATCCAAAAGTGTGTTATTAACGGATACCTTATAGTGCCCGTTAACACAACCCCTATCTAAGAGCTTTAGTGACAAAAAATTTTATTATTATATATCTTATTTGTTGAAGTGCTATTGGTTGTTTACCACTTTTATATGGACTTAATTTTTTTTTTCACCGATCGCAATCTGTTATATAAAATAACTAATCATTAATCCGTGCTATACACGAGAACTTATCTATTTTTGAGGTAAACTAAAATAATATTATTAAAAATTTAAGAAATTACATCATTGCATGATTTGCTCTTGTATGACTTCAATTTGTGTTACAATTTGATAAAGAAGTCATTACTTGAATGTGCAATGACTTACAAAAAATTTGTCAAACAATTTCAAATATTGCCAAAAAAAAAAAAAAAAACTCAAAAATTAAGATATTAAAACTTCTAAAAAACCAAAAAATATTAAAGAATCAGATGATTCACTGTTTAGAAATTATTGAATCAAAACAAAATATATATGACTAAACAATAGAGAAATATAAGAGAAAGATGGGTTACATTCGAAAGAATAATTTCAATTATTATAAAATTTTTTATTTTATAAAAAAGGGTTAAAGAGAGTTTGGTGGTTCATGTACAAAAATTACTCTTCAAGAAATACATGAAAAACCATAATTTTTTTTTTTTTTAACAAAGTAGAGGATAAGAAAATAACATAAAAAGAGCTCATGCGTCTATTCGGCTTTAAAAAAAAATATTGGGATTTGCTTTACTTTGTTTTTATAGTGTTCATGATTAACCTCGTAAATTTGGAAATAAATTATCAATATTTGAGTTTGACTTAAAGTTGAACTTGTTAGAGAGATAGAGTTTTACTTATTATAAAGTTTGGAATAAACAAAAACAATTTAAAAAAAAAAATGAGCTTGAGTTTAAGTAAGAATTGTTAGAGAGATAGAGTTTCACTTTTTGTTAAGTTTGGATTAAACAAAAATAATTTTATTTAAATATTGAGCTGAAGTAGAAAAATTATTATGAGAGATTAACAAAATGTCAAAATACTTCAGTTTTTATATATTATATAAATTATAGGTTATCTTAGTAGTGAATTCATATGAAACTGATATATTCCAATTATAACTTATTACTACTTTAATAAACTGTAAAAATAATTGTAGATATTTGCTGGAAGAGTACACATATAGTGATATAGATATAGGTGGCTTTCATTCATGCATACTATAAGAACTGCGATTTTTTTTTTTTTTTTTTTTTGGTTTTTGGTTTTGTGGGAATTAAAAGATAGGTTAGTTAGGAAGAAAAGGACTACCAACTACCTTCCAAAAAGAGCAAGTGGAGCACTGAGCATGATTGATGTAAATTACTTAATAAAGAAACTGATCTCTTCCCATTATATTTATCGACTGCTAGAATTTCTATCCCTTTTCTTTGATTCGTCTCCTTCCAGAAAACTGGTAGCCGACAATTTATTCGAAGTCTCAAGAAGAAGAACAAACACTATGCGCACTATCTAAACCCTAAATTAATTATAATTTAACAGCAAGTGGCATTTGAGCCGTTATTTAAGCTAAAAATAGGCCATACTAGAGACTATTTTTAAATTTTGTAAAGCTGAAGATAATTCTATATGAACTAACTGTTAGAACGTGTATAGCACAAGCAACACCAAATGCATGGATTTATATTAATTATATACATTAGCACTTCAACTACCATCTTTTCTTAAACATGATTGATCAGATCATCTTCCACAAAAGCCTTTTAATTATTAATAGAGTTAATTAGTTGGTTATTGCTGAGGGTCTTTCTTTCTTTCTTTTATTGTACGTGTCATGTTTTAATAAGTAAGCGGTAAGATCTGAAGTAATTTTCCCTCTAAGCATTCAAAGAGCATTAATTATAAGTATTTGAATAATGTTAAAAAGTATTTTCCCTTATAAAAAAAAATGATTAATAATGTTCATAATATAAAGAAGAGAGAAAAAAAATAATACTTAAGACTTATCATGTATTTTGTTGAGGATTGCTTTAGCAATTAAAAATGTAATATAAATTTCCACAACCGGTCGAGAAAAATCTAGTGTGCTGAAAGATTTTTGCCGTAGTACATAATCTGCAATAGTGTGGTGTCGTGGTATTTTGCAATAGTCATTCGCTGTAATGGAATGCATTTAGCAGTGCTAGACATAATGAAGATATCTAAGATGTTGCACGAGTCATTCAGGAATGTCCTATGGAACATCCTACAATGTATAGGATGAGATCTATAAGGGGAGTAATGTGAATGAGGCACGATAGCTTGATCTTCTTTGAGTGTCCCTCACATATTAGACGCTTTCTTGTAAAATCAAAGAGTACGTGGAGGTATTTAATCTAGATGATAACTTATGTTGATAGGGACAATTGAGAGAAAATAATAAGAAATTGTCATGTAAGTGGCATAATGGAGTCAAACTCTTGGTTCATGTGTTTCAAGCTATCACATTGACCCAGGGGATAAATACGCATTTTACCACTCACCAAAAACCACTCACCTACCTGTTAGACCCTTTCTCTCCTTGTTGTAAATTTGAAATTATCCTTTGGCTTGTGCCATGTGTTAGAAAGGTTACATGTTTCTTAAGAAAGAAAAGAAAAAAGTACTATTTAAATAAAATATAATGTGGCAAGATAAAATGAAATTTAAACCTAATTATATATATATATATATATATATATATTAAAAATTGATGTGTAAAATTATGAGATCTTAAAAGTTTATATGGCACAATAAAGGAGGTCAACAAAAAGCAAAACTACTTTAGTTTTATTTATACTAGTATTATGCTTTGTGTGACTCACAAGACTTAGTCAAGAGTCTGATATAAACTAAATAAAATAATTTAATTAAAATTAAAATTAAATAAAAAATAGATGATAAAAAAAGAGAATATTTTTTAAACTTTTAGTTATATAATGAATGCACTTTGTGTAAGACTAAATTTTAATAAAAATCACATATAAATCTAAAATTAATTGAATGATATAGCTATGTAACTAATATAAAAGGATTTTTCATAATAATTGAGCTTTAATTTTTAAGGCTCAATTAATTACCACAACATATTTATATGAAAAAACTTGAATTCAATAATTAAAAATGATAAAAAAAAATGAAAGTATATTTAAGTTTAGACCTCAATTCAATAAATAAGAACAATTTAAATTACTAAACATTTAAAAAAATTCAAAGTGGAGAAACTCACATTATAATTGAAATTTAATGTCCTTAAAAGTGAGGAGGAGACACCAGAAATTGGGTAAATTTCATTTCGAGAAAGCCAAAAAAAAAAAAAACCTGCAATCATTAATTAATTATTTTTTCCTATGATTTTCATAAATACTATAAATTTTTTTGAAGATACTGTGAACATGTATGAACCGATCCAAACTTGTCATGATATGGCTAGTAAAGGATAAAAGAACAAGGATATCAATGTTTTTGTGAGAGAATGTCATTAGGGCACTTGATTTGTATCCAAGGCACTTTATTATTCACTAGCATAAATGCTCATATAGTTCGTACAGCTAAGCATTCCAGGTTCTTGAAGAAATATATGTCTTCTGAATAGGGACGAAGTCAGAACTTTGAGTTAGGTAGAGTAGATTTGCTGTTAGCTGTGTACAGCAGTTTCAACCTTTGGCTCTGCTACTTAGTTGTTGAGATTTTTTTTTTTTTTTTTGTGGGTAAGGATAAAATTATTTTTGTTTAGAATTTTTTAAAGAGCAGGGTTATTTATTTTGGATTAAATTAGTTAATTGAATTTTTTTTTTTTTACCGGTAATTTTTGCTGTTGAGCTATTTTTGTTGGGCTTGTATATTTTACTATAGATTTTAGATCTATAATTTTTTTTATGGTCACTAAAATGAGGAAAATTCTAGAACTATAATTTTTTTTTTAATTTATAAAGTACTGATGTGATAAGTGGTTACTAGTAAATAAAAAAATGATGTGAGTAGTGGACCCATATGCGAGCTAACAAGAATTTGCTACCAAAACAATTTGTAAAAATGTTATAAAAAAAATTTGGAAGTGTAGCATTACTCTTAAAAGAATCAATAATATTGTTAAAGGGAAACAAAATGTAATTTTATATAATAAAATATAAGTAATACTAATTTTTTTAAAAGAAATTTAGGGAGGGCCATTGCCCCCCCTAGTCCCATGGTGGTTCCGTCCATGTTCTGAAACCAATTTTTTTATTTTATTTTAACATGTGAAATAAGAACAATTATTTCATGGTATGCATATTATTGATGTGTGTAATCTGAGATGGTTTTGATTGTCGAAAAAAATAAAATTTTGCAGTGGAGGTGAGGTTAAAACTATAAATATGAGGTAGTACAAAAAATGCAATTATCACTCAAACTATCACTTGAGTCCTAATTAAGTAATTATAGTTTTCATATTATTGCTTATGTTGTTTGCTTTATGGAGTCCCGTAAATTAGCTAATTAGTTGTAAGCTTCCACCATTACAACTTACAACTTGTAAGTTATAATAAATACTAGTCTAGATTTTGTTTAAATTGTGTGAAATTTCATGTACGGTTTCTATACATTTTTATTTATTTATTTTTTTTTTTTTTATACAAGATAGAATTATACTCTAACCTAATCTAAGTATATATGTGTGTGAAGCTCCCTCCTGGAGACTTGAACACCGACCCTTGCCCCTCACACCCCACAAGTACCTATATTTGTGGAGTGACCATCGTATCAAGGGTGTGCGGTGGAATGTACGGTTTCTATAAATTGATAGTAATAAGGATGACTTATTCGAATATTTGTCAACCTAATGTAAAAACACCAGAATTCACTTAACCTTTTAGATTTAAAACCATTACTTATATACCTAGCATTGACCATACTTTATAAAAATATTTTATAGTCTTAGAAAGAGGGAGAAATGTTAAGAATTTACCTAGTATGAGGTATCACATTGTTGGTGTAATCGTGTAAGAGCATTTACAACAGTGAAGCTAAAAATACAGCTATTTAGCACTTACAAAAGTTACTTTATCTATTTTACCTCTTTACACCCAGCATCAATGGATCTATATTTTTAGCTATTCAATAAAATAATACAAATAACTCATTAGAATAATAATAAAAGCATCCACACAAAAAAAAAAAAAAAAAAAACCAACACAGCACAAACATCCACCACTACCACCAGTCCACAGCAGGAAAAAAAAAAAAAAAAACCACCAACTCAAATCCTTAATCTTTTTTCTCAACCCAAACCAAACAAAATCACCAATCACAAACAAAATCAAAAATCACCAACACAGCACAAACACGGCGTGGGTCGGTGAGTTGGGTCAGTGAAAGGGGTGGGTTGGCGAGCTGGGTCAGCGGAAACCCAGCACAAACCGGAGACAAATCCAGAAATCAGGCTCCAACTGAACAAATGAAGATGAAGATCTAATAGAACAGATTGGCGATGGGGCATAGGGAGATGGGGTCTCGGCGGTAGGCGAGCTGGCTAGCGAGTTGAGGGATGAGGGAGACGAAGGAGGCACCAGACAGGTAGAGAGAAAAAAAAAAAAAAAAAGAAGAAAGAAAAGAAGCTAGAGAGAGACAAAAAGAAAGAAAAGAGAAAATATTTTTTTAATGAGAGAAGAGAGAAAAGTTTAATAAAATATTATTTTTTTAGCTTCTTATTATAGTTGTGTACTGTAGCAAGAAGTTAAAAAGTTTTACATATGGCACCACTACTGTAGCATACATTTGAAGTATTAATATTGTTAAAAATAATAATATAACTATTTAATATTACTATTGTGGATGCTCTAAAAGATTGTCGACAATGACGTTATAGTGTTTAGGATCTTCACGACCAGAAAAGTATCCAATTCCCAGTGTCAGCACAAATCCTTGGTTGACAGCCAACTACGTTGATCTAGTTATTTGTGTATAGATGTCAGCACAAATCCTTGGTTGTGGCAAGACTTTGGTACACAAGCTGGAACTTGAATGGCTAGGAAGTTTGGAAAGTCCATGTGAAAGTTCATTTTTTATCAATAGTTTTTTTTTTTTTTGACAGCCAAATCATTGGGAAAATCTACGAGCATGTGCTTATTGGTGGGATGTTTTTTGAGAATACCTTAGCATTTGAAAGAAGGTGTTGTTGATGCAAAAGTCATTTTGATAACCATCTGAGGCAAGTTCTAATAATCCTTTCTTTGTCAAAAAAGCAAATGGTGAAGTTGAGATTAGATTTCCTTTGTTGCCACACTTCATTACCAGAGCCTCCAAACATTTAGGGTCTGTTTGTTACACATTCTCAAACTTATATTTTTACATTTTAAACAATTTTACATACATTTTTACACACTTTTTTCACTTACACATATTTTAAAAAACTACAAAAATCTCATCTCAAACTATTCTACCAAACATTCACTTAGACATCTTAAATGTGTGGCCGAAACTTTTTCTCAATGATGTCAGTTGCATATAAGTACTTCATATCACCATGTGTTCCTGGGCCTCCATTTCTTATATAAATTAAGTTTGTGTTGACGCAGATTTCATGCAATATTTTTGGGGAATGCATCAAATGTCTAGGCGTATCTTGAACACAAGCCACTCAAAAATATGTGGTAGAAGCATCTCTGAATTGCATATGTATGGATTACTTAAAATACACTTAATGCTGACGCATGATACAATTTCCAATATGCTCATCATATTCAGAAGGAATATGATTCTTTAAGCTTTTAATTTCTGACCATTGGCTAGATTATCCTAGCAATCTCAAAGAAAATACAGTCCACAAGTTGTTTCTAGCTTTAGAAACTTGTGATTGTTCCATCAAAAATAGAAACTTGTGACTGGTTGTGAGCATGTCATTGTGATTGAGTCACATTTTAGATGTTATGAATAGGTACAAAAAGATCCAAACTAATAACATTGATGTGGCTGCTAAAGGTTGAAAGAAGGATATCAATGTTGTTTGAGAATGCTGGTACGTGATTTGTTATGCTAGATACCCTTTTATTCTGTTGCATAAATGCTCAAATACTCCGAGTGCCAAATATTCCATATTCTTAAAAGAGGAATTAACTTGTTCCATATTGTATAGAGTCTATAGGCGTCATGTTAATGATACTCAGCAAAAACAAAAACAAAACAAACATCATGTTAATGATGGTCATTGCTAAGGATATATAGAAACTCTTTAAAATCTACATTATGTTCACAACCTATTAGTGTTCTCACGTGTAGCCTAAGCATTTGTCAAACCGAACAAAATGATTAGTGTAGGTTATGTATGGAGTTTTGTAGACAGAGAAAATGGGTCTAATTTATCAGATCTATTGTAGGAGAGAATATTCAAGATTGTATATCTCAAAACGGCTATAAATTTGAATTAAATTCTCTTTTTCAATCAAATTAGTTATATATGTTAAGATATATAATATGTTTCAAATTATTTAAGGAATTAATTATATGGAGGACATTCATATATGAGCTAAGGTATGGACAATGTAAATATTGCTCTACTCTTATTAACTTATCCAAAATATTATTTGTAAGGGTCGGAAACACAATAAAAAACACTATTTGGTCAAAACAGTAGGATTCTTGGGTAATTGACTCACACTCATAACAAGAAAAGGGTGGAAATTCCACAATGGGAAGCTCAAACAATTGATTAAAAAAGTAGGATTACAGATGAGAAGGTTTGTGATACACAGATTTCTTTTCGATGTACAGGGAATTAGCAAGGAAAGAAAGTAAAGGAAAAATACAATCTGACTCTCTCTCTCGCACCCTTTTCTAGGGGTGTCCACGGGTCAGGCCGAGTCGGGTTTGTGCCCAACCCAGAACCGACCCGAATTATTCAGGTGAAGGGAAATAGGGCCCGAAACCGACCCGGATGACCTGGTCAGATTTTTCGATTCGGGTCTCGTCAATTTCGAGTTGTATCGGTCAGGTATCGGGTTTCATCGCCGGGAACGGTTTTTAGTTGGATCCGGCGAGATCTGGCCGAAATCTAGTCGTATCCGTCGAGATCTGGCCTAAATCTGGCCAGATCCGTCGAGATCTGGCTAGATTTGTCGAGATCGGACAAAAATATGGTTGGAACTGTCGAAATCTAACTGGATTCATCGAGATCGGACAGAAATATGTTCGGATCCGTCGAGATCTGGCCTAAATTTTGTCGGATAAAGGCGAGATCTCACCAGATTTGGTCGAAAATTCTTAATACTTTGCCAGAGAGGATATAGGTTCGGTTTGGGTCGGGTGTCAAGGGTTTTGAAACTAGAAACCAACAACTGACCCGCGTGGGTTCGGGTTAGCTTCGTTGGAACCAGCGTCCGACGGCCGGAGTCTTCGAATCGGGTGGCGGCGGGTCGAATGCGGGCAAGTTGGCCGGGTTGAGCGGGTCTTCAGGTCTGCTGGATAGTCCTACCCTTCTCTAAGTCTTTTTGTTGATATTTCTCAACCCCCTCTTTGTGGTAGCCTTCTCCCCTTTTATAAACATTTTTCCTTCCCCTAACTCTCCAACTGGCCTGCTCTCAGCCAGATTTTTTGGGAATACTTGTCACATTCTCCCTTGGTTCTCCCCCCTTTTCATCATGAAACATGACTTTTAGAGGTTATTTGTGCTGTTCAGGTTAGCCTATGTGTATATAATGTGGAAAAGATTAGGTAAAGAACCTTTCATTAATGCGGAGGTGATGGCCCCTGTGATTCTTATACTTTCAGGAGGTTTCCTGAGGTGGTCTTGGTAGGAGTGTCACCTCAGCTAGAAAAATAAAAAGGGTGGAATCGATCTCCTGTGGTCCTTCTTTTGTTTACCAAGGGGTCACCTATGCTTATGATCTCAGAAAAGCATCTCAGGATTGGTGGCATGCTTAAAACTCCGTGAGAATAGTATTGGGAGGTTTCCCTTTACTACTCATTGAGATGGGTTTGGCCCATTTCCTCAAGCATGATCTTCTGAGCATTTGGGCTTCGGCCCTAAATCAAGTTCACCCCTCCCCCCCCCACCCCCCCTCCCCTCCCCACATTACTAATCTAAGAGTTTATTGTGTAATATTATGTGATAAAGGCTACTTTTATCTCTCAATGAGTGAGATTGAGCAGATGTGTGGTGTGTCATGCATCTGGTGTATTTTAGATCAATTAGGGTTATATATATAATTATAAGAAGCCCTAATTATAATTTGACTAGTTTTTATGAAGTATAGTACAAATGTGGCTAACGCTTTTATTGAGTCATGACAAATAATATCAAAGCCAACCTAATAATGTGGTCTCTTATAAGAACATTACAAATTTGTGGTCAAAATTGTGATACTTGGATTATGTGGATTGGATTGGATAAATGTGTGTTGTATGAGCATATATCAAATCATACATCAAGTGTTTTTGATATCAAACTAGATTATATAAATAGTTAAGAGGAGCACTAATTATAACATAGATTTGAATCAAATCTTGTGTGTGATCCAGTCAACTAAATATATAGTCTTTTCGAAATATAACACAAATGTGACTAATGTTTTCATTGGATTGTGACCTAATTAATGATGTCATGTTACTTGGGTTATTGCACCACAACATGAAACCTGACAAGAACATTACGAATTTAATGGGAAAATTCAAAATTGTGATACTTGAATCATGTGAATTGGAACGGATTGGGATAGCGTGTATTATGCAAGTATGTATTGAGTCTCACATCAAGTGTTTATTTCATTGAATTGGATTATATAAACAATTCGGTGGAGCACTTAAAATAAAAAAAAACAGTTACGATGAACACTAATTATAGCTTAAAACTATCAATTTGGTCCATAACGCAGGTTTGAATTATATCATTTGTGTGACCCACTTAGCTAAATATTTAGTGTTAATGCATT
The DNA here is from genome assembly GCA_032878915.1 of Castanopsis chinensis. Taxonomy (NCBI): domain Eukaryota; kingdom Viridiplantae; phylum Streptophyta; class Magnoliopsida; order Fagales; family Fagaceae; genus Castanopsis; species Castanopsis chinensis. Next base: position 11,819,645 of record JAVQMG010000105.1, read on the forward strand.
AAATTGAGTCTACTCAGCTCTTTGGACTCTTTTTTCTATTTCTTTTATGTTATAGAATCTATTAGGTTTTGAAATCTCATGAGTGACGTTGATATGTTCCCATATAAAATTTTGGGAAACTATAAGCTACTAGGGTTTTTTTTTTTTTTTTTAACATTATATATATGACGGTGCATGTTTCATGCCCCAAACATTAAAAACCTCCGAAGCTTTCAGATTCATGTCTGTGGGCCAAGTATTCCATGAATTTTCTTATTGGAGATTAGAAGTTTCAAGCTTTGGAATGTTCTAGATAGTTGAGAAGGTTAAGGTGATGGAAGCATTTTTTGTTATTTTAATTTCACTCTGTTTCTGCAAAAGTAAGTCCATTATTATCTGATTCAAAGCCTGTCCATATACATATTATTCTCTGTTAAGTCCTATCTATAAACATAAACTAATAGTCCAGGTATTTTTAAAGGTATCATCATGTGGTTCATGCGTGAAACTCGTGGACCATAGATATCAAAGGAATTGTTATCTCTATTGCTATCGTCGGCTGATTTTGGAAGACCACATAACAACCATATTGAATGTATATAAATAAAATATGAAGATTGTGGAGGGATTGTGGTTGCTGTTGTCAAATAATAGTATATAATAGTGAGAAAAATGGTTCTGTATATGATTGGTCACTTCTTCGGTGAACTGTTTTTTTAGTATATTAATCCATTGGTTGCTTCTCCACGGGCTTGAATTTTATATATCGAGAAAGTTTGTGGACACCAGTTTTGTGTCACAAGTTTCTTGTTTTACTTTAACACGGTAGATTAATGTAAAAATAATTGTCTATCATTCGTAGTTAACCACATCAAAACTGTGACAAAAATTATGATATAAAAATTGTGGTTGTGGAAGAACCTTCATTTATTTCAAGTTTGAATGGAAGCAATTGTGGGTGATGAGAGTGAGTGAGAGGAGACCCTACCCATTTAATTATCGTCATGCAAGTATACGCAAGCACTTACATATACTTTTAGTTACAATATACGCAAAAGTATGCTTATAAAATTAACAATTGTTATTGTAAGAAAGACCACACGAAAGCTCAAAACTAAGCTGTAACTTCGATTTGATATATTCACGGCATATTATGAGAGTTTGGCATGAGTGGCTTTCAGGACTTGGAAATTAATTGAGTGTCATGAATCATGACTAAATATTTGAAAGCACTTCAATTACTTTCATAAACAATTAAAGTCGTTGGCTATCTGTCTAGGTACGGTCAAAAGTTTGGTGGAGATTTTCTCAATTTACCAACTAAAGGATGGTAAGAAAGCATTGTTTAGTTGATTTAGTAAAATTGTAACTGTATATTACTTTTTGTTCGGTTGAGTAAGCTAGTAAAATTGCAATTGTTTTGTTTAGTACTTTTATGAGTTTTATCAATGAACAGTACAAGTTGGTTTTTTTTTTTTTTTTTTTTTCATTGGCTGCACAAGACAGATGGTGCATATCTCTTTTTATTTTTTTCAACAATTTATTGCGCGCATGAGATAAAGGCAACGCCAAAAGCATGCCTCGAATCGATGAATTTTAAGCCTTTAGATAGTCTAATACCTAAGAAAACAAGCACATGATAATGACAAAATTAAGAAACCACATTGAAGTGGCATTTTGTGATGTTTCTGCATGATGTTTTCTGTCGACAGCTGCTTTTTCATTTTTCTGCATGTAGTACAGCTGCTCTTTTTTTTTTTTTTTTTTTTGGTTACTTTATAATTGAAAGTGTTTCACTTCACGTGCGTGTCTAATAAGTTTCTCTTGGAGATTGGACATTGATTCGGTGATAGGAATGTAAATTTGTCTTCATAGTCAAAATGGCTACTCCTCAAGATATTATCTACCAAACAATTGGTGAACTTATGGTTGGAGAGCAATTGTTCATTAGTGGATTCAATCAAGTAGAACGAGGTAAACTCTCGTCTTCACTTCACCCATATATGGTTGAGTATAAGATACACTATTGGTGATAATGATGCATAACACTTGGACCATAAAGAAAGAGGGGAAGATAGGGACTGAGACAGAAGTTTTAGTTTGAGGGACCGAATGGCATAGTAATACATTAGTGAAAAATTCAAAACACATACATACATTTTTAATGAAATGCTAGAAGTGTAACTCCGCCCTTGGGAAGAGACTAATTGAAGTGCCAACAGTGACTTGGTAAAAAGCTTACATGTGAAGGAGAAAATTTCTTAAAATTTTTATGAATAAGTAGTGTGATTGGAGAACTAAAATCTCACATTAGATACTAATGAAAATAATGAGTGATTAATATAGTATAATTAAAACCTAACCCAAAGGCTTAAGCTTTTTATTCAAGTAGTGTATTTATATGTTATATTAACTTCACAATTGGAGTCGACCCAACAAACCCAAAGCCTTATAGTTCAATGCTATTTACTAGTCTTACTTATGACTCTATTTGGTTGGAAGCATGAGAAAGTAAGAGGATAAGAAAATGTAAGTAGAATAGAATATATTTGTGTTTTCACCATATGTGTTCAATTGAGCGGATGAAAAAATGAAAAGATAGAGAGTTAATTATTATCAAGCCCTTATTATTAATAGTAGAAGGATGAAAAAGATGAAATAATATTGACATTGTGTTTCCCTCAAGTCTTCTCTCCATATTTTCTCTCCATTTTAGATACAAAATGATTTGTGGGCTTAAAGAGAAAACTTTCCTCCATGTTGGCTCATGCACTAGGAAACTTAGGTAATTGTTTAAGGCCCTCAAGTGAAAAAAGACTCTTAATTTTTAACCAATAAGAATACATACATATATATATATATATCCTTGTAAAGTTTATAAAGCCTCAAATATTAGTCATGGATGAAAATGATTTAAGAAATTATTTTTTCTTTTTTTCTAAAATGAAAATATCACACTTCGTATGCCTAGTTACTTTTGTGCTCATTGTTGTAAGTCTTGCCACCTATCCTTTTATAAAATAAAAAGAGTGTTTTTAATAAATTTTCTTGGATTTGGATCCGGTATTGCATAGATCCAATTACTCTACTTCCTCTTACATAAATTTTTACCATTCTTATTTTTAACTTAAACTTTTTAACTTTTTTTTAACTATTTTTCAACTTTTTGTATTTGATGGTTGAGATTGAAAGTTGCTTTTTTCAACTTTCAATCTCAACCATCCATTGCTATTGCATCAGGTGCAGCCTGATCTCAATTCAACTTTCTTTGTAGCTGCTTCTAGCCTAGTGTGCGTCTTTTTTTCTGACAAAATTTGCAGATTGCTTGACAAAATTTGGTTCTCCTTAGTTTTCTATATTGCTTGACTTTACTCTTTTTTTTCCATAGAATTTTACTTTACTTTTTGAGTAAACTACAATTACCATCTCTAAAGTTTTGGTTAATGCCAGGCAGGCCTAAAAATTTTATAAAAAATGATCCATTTAATTCCTAAATCATGTTCTCTTGAAAATGAGATTGGCCTATATAGCACTTAATTTAGAGACAAAATGAGTTGTTTGTTATTTTTGAAATATTTTGAAGTTGCTTAGCATTCAACTAAACTTCAAGAGTCACAGGCAGTCAATGTACTTTTTATTTACTTCACTTATTCTAATTTGGGTCTGAATAATATACATCTTAAGGCATATGTTAATAATCAATTTTTGAAGACATTTGAAAAAATTGTCAAATAAATTAGTAACTTTTTCGCTTTTTCATAAAAAAATTCCATTTAATGACCCATCAATGCATAGGCAGGCAGTATAAAAAGCTAAAAATAGGCTTTTTTTTTTTTTTTTTTTTTTTTAAAACTTTTATGAGTTTATCCTTGTAAAAGACAATATGAACCACTTTTAAGACTTTTATGTAATATCCATTAGTTCAGCTGCTTCCCCTCAAATTAAAATGATTTGCATTGAGAAAGCAGAATTAAAACTAGTTTTAATGGAAACATATGCTGTCCAAATTTGAACCAATTTTTTGAAAAAAAATATTTACCAACAAGAATAATTAAAACGGGTTATATTAATCCTAGTTTCACAAGACCTCTGATGTATAAAAGACACTTTGAAAGTCAAATTAACATAACCTTTTAACTTTTTCTAGGTTAAAATTGTTTCCAAATCTATTTCCACTACAAAAAAAAGGTTCTATAGCCGCGTTTTCAAGTATCTTTATTTATGTTACTATTTAAAGGGATTTCCTTATTTGAATTCTACATTTTGATAGTTCAAATTCCCCCTACACCCTACATTTAAATAGTGATTAAATTAGAATACAATCCAGTAAAAATATATCTTAATTCCTACGTAAAATATGACCTACAAAATCAGACCATTCTTCCATTGGTTTTCATACTGAGCTTCAAATGTATTCAGAGATTTGAATCGCTCCAAATCTCCCATATTCCTTCAATTACTCAAAATGCCAAGACCTCATTTTTCTTGTTCTTTTCCTTTCTCTTTACATATTTCTCTTTTTCCTTTCTCTATTTTTTTTTTTTTTTAAAAAAAAAAATTTGCGATTTCCTTACTCTCTAATTTCATGTTTTTTTTTTCAAATTTCTTCTTCTTTATTTTGAATTTGAAGGGAGAAAAAAGAGTAAAAAACACTCTAATTATAAAATCTTTGGTATAACTTGATTGCGTTGCTAACAAATTGAATATAGTTTTTTTTTTAATAATAGTACTAATTTTATATACTTATTATGATATACAATTTAATCAAGAAGCATATGTAAATTTAAAAAGTATTTTAATAATATAATTACAATTAAACAATAAAATAGAAAGTGAAAGTAAAAGAATAAAAATTACTTTTAAATTAATTGACCAATGTGTATCATATAATAGCAAGTTATACTTTAATTGTATTTCAATTATGCTTACATGTAAACTAATGTATTTAAACTAAGAAAATTCAAAAGAACTCTGTTGGGTTAAAATAGATTGACCCCGATTAATTAATTCAATTACCCAAGTTGATTAATTAGGTCAAATTACATGCAAAGCCATTCATCTCATCACCATGAGCAGAGCCACAAGCATCATCACTCTCATCATCTCCACTATCAAAAGACTCCTCAGAAGGATCAGACGAGGGAGAAGGAGCAAAGCCACCAAGACGAGATTGTCGAAGAGCGATACGACCAATCCTGGTGTTCATCTGACACATTAACACATTAGAAAGATGGTCAAGGCGACTACCAAAATTAGCACGCATGAGTTGTAGTTGATCCATGATGGCAGAAAGAGATGCCTTTACTCCAGAAGAAGAAGATGTAGCAAACGTAGAAGAGGGTTGAGAGGCATAGGTAGCATCCTCAGCAACTCGAACGTTAGCCTCTTCCTCGTGGGCAAGAGTAGACTCCTCACGAGTCCATTTAGCCTTAGAGGCCAGCTGAGCAATGCTCCTCCACATAGATCCCTGATTGATAGCACCTATGATAGAGAAGAGAGGGGTAGAAGGAATAGGTACGTGCATGTGTGTTAGAATGTGTGTGATGGCTAAAGGAAATATTAGCTTATTACGTGTAGCAGTGACTTGATAGATATCTATCATATACACTATTATGTGAGATGGAAAGTCTATATAGAGACCTTCCAAGAGAGAGAAAATAAAATGAGCATGAATCTTAATGATAGTGTTATAGTGAGATTATAGAATGAGAACAAAGGTCATCACCATATTAAGGATCCTTAAACCCTTAGCAAAGTCGTGTGTGATGAAGTTAAGAAGATCACCTCACACCATGACTTTCTCACAGAATTGTGAGGCCAACTCATCTCAAAAGATGGAATGAAGACAAAGATGACTAGGATAGTCTAGATGAGCTACCTTAAGAATGTGTAGTACCTTGAAAATGAGCTCCTAAGTAACTATGATAGAGTGCATGTTAGAGTAGAACTCTTGTATAAACACATTGGGACACCTTGAGGGTTTCTCACATAGAGATTCCCAACCCCAAGAGCTAAACACATTGGGAAGAGGTGTGTCTGGAAAATCAGATAGGATGACTTGGCGTTTCGAATAAATCACCCAATCACTCTCCTCAAATTTCTTTTGGGATTTTAAATCTTGGAACCTATCTCTAGAAGAAGAAGAAGAAGAACCACAATGAGATATCAAGTTCTTCGAAGAGTGGATTTCTTAGGTGCCATAGCCTGAAGTCAAATGAGAGAGCAAATAGAAGACACAACAAGAAGCAATGCTCACGAAGGATAAAGAAGAAACCAACAATGCATGGTAATGCATAAGCATGTAACGTGCAAAAATAAAAACATTGTGGGCAAAAACCCAATCCAAACTACATCACTCACATTGTTTCATCAAGAACACAACCTAGAATGCATGAAAACATGATTATAATGCTAGAGATTGCCATGCATGATCATGTGATATCATCTCAACAAAACCTAACCCAAAAATTCCAGCAAAATCACAAAAATCCCAAAATTTCCCAAAAAAAATGAAAACCTAGGTCTAAATGCATGAAAAAAGATGAAAGGACACAACTTAGAATGCATGAAAACATGATTATAATGCTAGAGAATGCCATGCATGATCATATGATATCATCTCAACAAAACCTGACCAAAAAATTTTAGTAAAATCACAAAACCCCCAAAATTTCCCAAAAAAATGAAAAACCTAGGTCTAAATGCAATAAAGAAGAAGAAAGGAAGAGATTTAGAACACATATCAATGAATTAAAGCTTGGTATAGGTCGAATTCTTCAAGGGAAGAAGTATTTTGGTAAAAGAAAGGGTTTTGGATTGAGAGAGAAGAGAGATAGATCGAGATATTTGAGTTTGAAAAAAAGGGGGTTGACCCTCAATTATATATAAACTCAAGCATCTTGATAGATCAAGGATGTATCGAGAGATGTCAAGAACAAATTCTCGATAGATCGAGAGGTATCGAGGAGATGTCTATGACTAAAACTTCAATGTATCGAGAAAGGTGTCGAGCTTCTATTGAGCAAACCAAGAGTTCAAAAATATGGCTTGATGGATCAAGCTATGTATCAAGAGGTATCGAGAAAAACCCAAAAAACTTCGATAGAAGAAGCTTATGTCGAGAGATATCGAACAGCTGTCGAGCTAGTATCGAGCAAATAGAGACATGGTTTTTATAGGAGGAAAAAACACATGAGATGAATGCAAGCAAGATAGACACCAAGTCAAACAACAAAAAAGCATGTTAAGCACTCAAACACATCAAAAACTCTAGATGCAAAGCAATCCTATATCCAAAAGCACACAAAACAAGTATAACCAATTTTATTTTCAAAAATAAGTTAAGACAGTTTAGTAAGCTTATACTACCACATGTATTCCTTGTGATGGCCAAATCACATTGTACCTGTACAATAGTGTCAAGAGTAGCAAATAGTTTACGTGTTGTGTGTGAAACTTTTGCAAGAAAGTATAAGTGTCTTATAATATGAAAATAATGATATAGGAGAATCAAGAACATTCACACACAATTATAACCGTTTGATAGGGATCATCATTTTTGAGGTACATCATATAACTCTCACATCTCCTAGAAATACGTTTGCAACCTTATTTAAAAGCATTTTGATTCTTTTTTGATTTTCATGTTCTTTGCATATTTTTCTTTTAAGAATAAAGAGACATATCATGCATGGGCATACAAGAGAGAAAAGAAAAGACCTATTTATGTTAGCCTAAACATCTTGTTCTTGATGTGTAAGTGCTACACCATATTGAGCATGTCTTTTATGAGTTGCACACAGATGTTTTATGATTGATGAGTTTTAGTAGTAAGATGGTTATTTATATCTTTTCCTTGAGATTTTTTTAGTCCTTCACATAACAAGCCACAAATCTCACGTTGCTTAGTTGTGCATGGAGATGCTCATCTAGGCTACAAGAGAGACAAAGTTAAGAAACCTTGATTCTTTGGTCATCTATAGGTACACAAGCACCTGTATACATATACACATATTGTTTTTGTATTTTTCAGATTTTTCCCTTTTTTTATTATAAGCAACAAACAAACAAACATATCTAAAAACAATAAAACTAGATTGACTCAAAACAACAGAAACACACAAGAGATGCAAGATAAGTGAATGAATCACTTAAAGGAGTATTTTTCCTTCCAAATAGGAGATTTGGAGGAAGAAGAGGCGCTCTTTTTTTACGACTTCTGCTTAGGTGGGTAAGAAAGAGGATTAAACCTATTAAATTTGTCAAGAACAACACAACCTTCAAAAGTTTCCCAAGAGGAGCCAAAGAGTTTTGAAGTTAATCTTGGCTTCCAAAAGAGGGCACACTATTGTTTTGTTGAGTAGCAAGCCACTTATAGCAATTTGGACAAGTATGTCCCAATGCTCCACAATGATGATAGAAGTGAGATTTCTTCAATTGAGACTTCTTATTAGTGGATCGATGATTGTTCTGCTTAGTTTATTTTCTAACAACCTTAGGGGGTGCTCCTAGAATAGATTTACCCTTATCATACTTATCCTCACTAACAATTTCAATTTTTGGCTCAGTTATCTCAAGTTTAGCATTAAAAGCAGGAGGAACAAAAACAACATTATTCAAAGCACTAGAGGAAGCACTACAAGAAAAGAGAGAGAGTGATCATACCCGAGACCAGTTTTATCAAATGTAACATTTTGGAAATTTAACATTTCATCCAACTTAGCACTTGAAGTTCTTTCCAATTGAACTCTCACCTAAAATAGCTTAGCATCCAGTTTCTTGGTCTTCTCAGCTAGGAAGTTGTTTTCAAACTGTAATGTTCTGATAGTTTGATTTGCTTAATCAATTAGTGGAGAGTTCCTCTCGTTCCAACTCCACTTCACTCAGCTTCCTTGTGGCTAGCCTATAAAGCTTTTCATGCTTCTCAAAATTCTTGTAAAACTTTGAGTAGGCAGTATGGACATCATTTTTTCATCCATCTCTTCAAACTTAGACTCCATTAGATCCTCTTCCTCATCAACCAGTTCTTCAGATTCCTTGGAAGAATTAATAGTTGCTGTGAAGGCGCTGACTATTCCTTCTTGATCTCTATCCTCTAAATCTGCTTCTAGTTCAGTATCACTCAAAGTGGCAGCTAGGGCTTTGCTCTTGCCAATTGATTTGAGATAAGTGGGACATTCTTGCTTCATGTGTCTGTACCCTTGACACCCATAGCATTTTGGACTACCCGGAGTGTTGCTGCTTAGTCCAACTTCTTTGAATTCTCTCTTGAATTTATCTTGAGACTTAAATTGAGAGAAACAAGACTATTTGCGATCCTTATCATTAGCCTTGACATTCTCATTCTTGATGAACTTCTTGAATTGTCTGGTAATGTAAGATTTAATATTTGAGTTCTCATTTTCAGATGACTCATCTTCTTCATCATTCTTAACTTTTAGAGTCATATTCTTACTTTTACTTCCCTTGCCAATCCTTACTAAACCTAATTCATAGGTTTGCATATTCCCAATTAACTTTGTCAAAAAAATGGTGTCAATGTCCTTTGATTCTTCTACGTGGTGATTTTAGTATGGAATTGCTCTGGGAGAGATTTGAGGATTTTCCTTACAATCTTAGGCTCTGGAATCTTTTCACCTAAGTTGAATGTTGAATTCATTATGTCCTTGAACTTGGCATAGAATTCATTAAACGATTCATTGTCATCCATCCTTATTTCTTCAAAGCTAGTAGTGAGCCTTTGAAACTTAGAATCTTTTACAACTTTTGTGCCCTCAGAGGTGTTTTGAAGAATTATCCATGTTTCCTTGGCACTCTTAGTGGATGAGATCTTCTTAAATTCCTCATTAGTCATAACACTAAACAAGGCATTCAATGCTCAACTATTGAAATTTGCAGCTTTGATCTTTTCATCATTCCAAATTGTTGGTGGATCAATAGGTTTGGTCCATCCAACCTTAATAGCCAGCCATACCTTTTCATCTAAAGACTACCAAAAAAAAAAAAAAAACACTCACGTGCATACCTTTCAATATGCATGGTTAGTACCATTTAATAAAGGAGGTATAATCAACGATTTTCCATGATCTATAACAACATGGGTCAATAGATTACACAACAAAGATTAAAACTTAATCAAAGTGTGTTCGCTTTGATACCACTTGTTGGGTTAAGATAGATTGACCTTAGTTAATTACTTAAAATATCCAAGTTGATTAATTAGGTCAAATTACATACATGTCGTAGATGCACCAAAAAATCACCAAATAAACTAAATTCAAAGGAAATTAAATTGACACGGTGATTTGTTGACAAATGGGAAAACCTCTCACAAGCCAAAGATCCCACCGGGTAAATTTAAGTCACCACTCCCAAAAATCCACTAATCAATAATCAAGTGGTTATAAGTATGAGGAATTTTACCACTATCCTAACCTATCCCAAAATACCAATCTACAGTTAAATCTTCGGTTCAATGCCCAATTGAACTTGATTTTGTAGTAGCCTTCTTTTTTTTGATGCAAAAATCTCCAATCTGTGACTAACTCCTTTGTACGGATCCCTGTACATGTCTAACTCCAGCAACTTGTGTTTGATGAATTTTAAAATAAGTCTTATATATGACTAAGATTGTAAGATGCGAAACCCTAATCTTCCAATTCATCATGAGCTGAATTTCAGATCTAGAATTTCTGAAATTATAGATCTTGATAGATTGAGCTAGTGTCGAGTTTCTCCATTAATCTTCGATAGCAGCATTTATCGAGCTTGTGTCGAGACTTAATGAAATAGTTTTTCTTCACTTATTTCTTGGATTAACCTTCATATCTTTAATGATACTACTTGATATGTTTAAATAACATACTTCTTGATACATTAAACCCAACTTAGATCTACCCAATTACAAGTAAAATGTGTTTTGTTAAAGAATTAGCCAATTACATAGAAAATATGACCCTAACAAACTCATTTCAAATTTATTAAACATTTTTTAAAAAGAATTTATTATACTTCTATGTAATACTATAAATGAATATACTCTATTACTTATTATGTATAAATCTTTTTGTGTATAATTATATAGATTTTTGCATCCTTGAATATGAAGGGTTATAAGCTTTTTTTATTTTTATTTTTAATAATGAACTCATTTAAATTCTTGAAACATTTTATGATTGATTTTAGTTAGATTACTATTTTCTTGCATATTAACCTACCCCTAAAAAAATTTGAATCCTCACCGCCTATACATTTTCAATTTGAATTAGGGACTTTGCAAACACTCTTTGTAGACACCTTATTTTGTACCCGTAAACAAACTTTGGTCCCCAACCGCAATGATGAGCTTGACATATTTCAACCAAGGGTAATTAAAGAGTTTACAATAGTTTGGAAGTAGTCATAACTCAAAAGTGCTCAAATCGCTTTGAAAACGATGTTAATTACCTTTTTCACATGTTTTACCACAACTTTGGATCCAAAAATAATTTTTGAGTGACATCTATTTCATTAGAAATTGTACATCTTGGGCTTCAATTTAAATATAAATTTTTCATAATTTAGATTTATATTGAGTGGTGTATGGCCGTTTGAAATCGAACTAATAGTGGGGTTGAAATAAGGGTTTTTGGGAAGCATGTATAAAAATGCCTCGAACTTACATACCCAGGCTCATTTTGAGGTGTTCTTGAGTTTTGCACCCCCAAAACGTCACTATTTGATGGGGGCCGACCCCTAGACCATTGGAAACGTCCAGAGGCCTCTAAAAGCCTTGAAACCATAGTTTTAACATTTAAATACCAACCTTATGTCTCCAATTAACTGAGTTCATTCTTAATATAAGTGGTGAATTCAAAGTAATGAATTTTACATAAAGTAATTTGTTGCACGACTTTCCAAATGGCAAATACATGTTTTCTTTATTAAAAAAAAATTCATATGAAAAATATTGGTCAACCCAACCCGACCGGCAACCCGATTGACTCGAACCTGTTTTAACCAGCAACTCGATTGACTCGACTCGAACCCGACCCAACCCAACCGTTTTGCCATGTCTAATGCATGTAAGTGGCCAAAAAAGTCCAATTTGACTCTTGGACCTAAACTAGGAGGTGACTCCCAAATCCTCCATCTCTGATCCATTTGGATGAGGCATACTTCCCAAAGGGGGTATGAACCATGCATGTGAGTTAGGCACGAGACGGTGCACTTCACTCTCCTACTCTGACTTCCTCTCAGAGCCTCCTTCTTAGTTAACTGCTAGGTCCTTAACTCAAATGGGTAGAATAGGGTTAGCCAAACAGTGGGCAACTCCATCATCTACTCCGTGAAGGTAAATCTTTGCCTACTCAGTAAAAGGATTGCAAGTCCAAAGAGCACAAAAGCAAGGACTTTCACCCTGCAAAGCAAATGGAAATCATGGTGTCAATTTACTTAACCAAAGTCATACCTACAACGCAACCCAATCCTTAGTTTTAAAGTTTCTATCTTACCAATATATTTGTCATTTGATCCAATAGCATTCTGATAGATAGGAACATATTTGATAAATATTGATAACTCTCAAAAGGAGTAATACTCTTCAATTCTCCCTTCTTTACCCTTCACCCTAGCCTAAGCTAGGGCTCAAACAATTGAATCCCTAATCTTTGCAAAGTGGCCCTCCGAAAATGGTTATGTTCCTAAGATGTTTACTTCCATTGTGGGTATGTATTTGGATTTGAGGTCTTCCTTAAACACTATGGTACATGGTTGTCGTCATTTCATGTCGTAAGGTGTTGAGTTATGTACCACCTCCTCTTTTTAGCTCGGCAAATAGATTTGTTTTTATTTTTTTCTTTTCAGATAATATATAGAGTTTAATTTAAAGTAAACTATAGGAATAATTTTAATGTAATTATAATGAGTCTTATAACAAAATTATGACATGTAACATGTAATACTTATATTGAGACACTTAGTATAAGCACAACAGGTAAGGCCCAATTTTTATTTTATAAAAAAAATGTTAAATTATTAAATAATTGAATTTATTTAAAAAAATAAAAATTCAAGAAGCACCTGGTTGTAAATTCTAATCGAAGTAATTAATTTATAAACCTTTTGAAACATTGTCAGTAGAGTTCCACTAAATGCAACTATGTCAATTATTTTAAAGTACTTAAAGTAGACAACATGTCAACATGACATAAGGATGAAAACAATAAAAATTGAGAAGAATTCCATTTAGAGCCACCATAACATGTAAGATACAAATTTTATTATAGAATATCAAAGTTCAAATCCCTCATGCTCACAATATATACTCATGCCTACAATGATCAAAATTCAAATAGAACACTCAAAATGATGATAAAATAAAACAAAATTTAGTTTTTAGTGAGATTGGTAGGATTCTATATGATTCTATACGATCCTACAAAAAATGTGATCCTCGTATGATCCTAATCATTTTAGTTAGGTGGGATAGTATGATCTAAATCGTGATTTTGTCAACCATACTAGGAAGTTAGGTTTAGCATGATTTTGAACAATCTTTGATTTGCTTACATTTTGGCTCTCAGTTCTTGAGGGTTTGTGAAGGTCCCTGAAAATACTTTAAGTTCTCTTGAATCTTGCGTTACTGAGAATTATTGGGATGAGGTTAAATGTAAGTTGTGAAATAGGATGTCTACATTATTATTATTATTATTATTATTATTATTATTATTATAGATTCAAGTAGTAAGGTTTATTCAAAATTTAATGTTAATTGACTTCCCTGCTGCATGATCTACATTTTACGATAAAAGGGATTTATTGTGCTAGAAGATATTCATTTCATTTCTTTATACTTTCAAGAGAGACCCGAGGAATAGTTAAAAGAAAATGAGGAAATTTTTAATGACTTTTAAATTAAATGACATTTTCTAATGTTCCCAGTAGAATCCCCCTGTTAAAATGTAAGTCGGGTTGAATCCTCATTCTCCACTTAAAATGAGAGAGAGAGAGAGAGAGAGAGAGAGAGAGAGTATGATGACTTGGATCCTGACTCAGATAGCCTTATATTGATTTCAACCTCACTGAGCAGAAGGGACATATTGCTTCTCAATATAAAAAACAAAATGAGAGCACGATTGAGCCCGCACTAAGAGTGAAGTAAACCTCAAGGCAAGTTGTCTTAGGCAACCAGTGAACAAACTAGAAAAGACACTATGCTCTCTAACACTCGAAAACCCCATACACAAAAAACCCAATGAACGGTGAACAATCCCGATCCTCCAACACACAATATTCCCCAAAGTTTTGTAGTGGCCTATCTATCACTGTGGCTTCCATTTTAAAGACGTATGAAATGATGAAAAACCACACTTGTTTGGAAAACTTGTTTGTTTGGGATGGACCCTCTGAGCACCATAGCAATTCAAGATGGGGAGTGAGCTAGCTTCCCCAATAATTGAGTCTCTTGGACAAACCGATAAACCGCAACTTGTATAATGTATAGCAAAGTCAATACCTTGCAACAAATGGGCATGATTTCTATGCATCAATTTGTTTGTCGATGACATTATACCAATAAGATTGATTTGATATTGTTACAATTTCAAAAACTTTCTTATAAATCATTATTTCTAATTGTAACTGTAAAAACTAATTTACAGCAAAGTCATTGCTTGTGCACCAATGACCAATCTAAATTTAGACTTCATTCACAGTTCAGTTCAAGCTACTGTCGAGCACTTGGCAAAGTTGACTTAGAATATACCCTTTCCATGTTTGAGATTAGACTTTTTATTGACTTAAACTACCATACAAAATATCTTGCTTATAAGTTATTTCCTCTACTTGAAAAGTGTTGGTTTTTGTCCAATTTCTCAGTCACTAGAAGTATGATGTTTCTTGCTTTGATTGGTGCTTTTTAAGAACCTACAATTGAGGGGAACCACCCATGACTCATCGCCACTATCAAATTCCAACCTCCCTATTGGCAACAGAACTAGCAAAGTGATAGTATTATCATGGAATTCGATGACCTTTTTAGAGTGTTTGATCGAAAAATTATAAGGATTTAGCAGCAGTGTGTCAACGTACTTCGATTTTAATTCTCCCATATGTTGTAAATATTGAAGACTGAACGAAGTGTTGCGTATCTACATAAATAGACTAATTGACAATTGTCGGCTGTCTTATACGGTTGATGCTAATTGGTCCATTCCTCTCCCTTCTTCCTTGATATACATCATGAATAACGTGTTTTATTTTTTTTATTTTTTTTCTTTTCTTCTCTTGGGGTTTAAGAACACTAAAGTGGCGGTAGTTGATTATGATTAGAAAAATTGAAAGCCTAACACTCTATTCCTTAATACAAAAGTTACCAAAGAGGCTGTAGAGCCAACTTATTAAACTTTTTAATGGTCAAAATACATTGTAGGTCTTTAAATTTTAGTCTCCCTATAAAACTTTAAATGATTGTCATATAAGGGCTCATAACGAACGCTTAAAATTTTAGTGTCTAAAATTGCCTATGGCGTAAATTTTTATGTTTGAAGAGCATATTAAGCCTTTTAACAATGAACAAAAGCAATTTACCACTTACGTTTTAAAGACCAAAATACATTTTTAGTCTTTAAACTTTAGTCTGTGAACAATTTTAGTCTTTGAAAATGTAAAATTATCGTTTTTAGTTCCTACGATACTTAAAATGATCGCTTTTAGTTTTAATGTGTCTAATAGAGTGAAGACGTGTCAATTTTTCAATTTTTAGTTTAGTCATGCCATATAAGGGGGACTAAAATCGCTTGTGGCCTAAACTTTAAAAGTGAAGAGTATATGTTATGAACAAAGACATGGATAATGGACATTAGAAGGCAAGTTGATTTATATTATGAATTATGGTATTTTACAACAGAGAATTACAGAGAGAGATATATATAGACAAAGAGATTACACTCTCTTTTGTAAATGTGTACTTTTAACATGCACATATGTGAAAGAATAAGCAGAAACCAGCTGAGCTCAAATTCTACCAACACCCAAAAGCTACAAGCTGGTCTCCCAAAACCTTTCACATGTGAATAACCAAAAAAAAAAGGATGAAACTGTCACTGTAAACAGAGGAGGAGATTCCGGGGACATATCTGCAAAGCATCCCTCTGGTAAATCTCTCCTACAATTTACTAATAATCTACAAACATGGATGAAAAATCATCCATGAGCATCGTAGAGAAATTCAGATAGCCTAACATTAGGCCTGTTTCTCTAAATCCTTTGAGTTTATGAAGGTTCCATGGAAACCGTAGGGAACTCTAGATGGAAGCTCAACACTGGCTTCTAGCTTCAAATTCTTAGCATTAACAATTTGAAGCTCTGATTTCCACTCCTTTTCGTCATGCACGAAAGCTAGAATATAGCCATTATCTTCATTGGGGTCATTGGGAAGAAACAAAGGCTCACCACCAAACCTCTGGTCTCCATATATGTACTTCTTCACTTCACCAGTGAAAAGCTCTACTTTGGCAAAACCTGAAACTTTAGGCCATGGCTCAGCAAGTGCTAAATATGCATACTGTGATTTCCTTCCAAGCCTGTTCCGGTTCACCATACCGGCCTCTAAGTTCACATGCTCGGCCTCCGGTATGATGGGACGGCGAGTGGACTTGCCAGTCTTCAAATTGAGCCTAATTTCAGACAAAACACTCTTCAAACTCTCTTCACATTCATTGAAAATGGAGTCAGCTGGAGTCATGCAAGACCCAACTACAACAACCTCATTAGTCTCAGGCTCTTCCCAAGCATTCCAAAGATGGAAACAAAAGCAATCAGGAGCTTCAATCCATTTAATCTCCGAAGCATCAGTGGCATTCTTGTCCAAAACCCCGAACCTAGCAATCTTGTTCTTATCATACATAACCGGAGAGCCACCTCTAAACATTTCGGGGAGATTGAACACAACTTGCTGATCAGGAATCACCACAAACCTCTCAGTGATTGCAAAATCATGCATCATAGTAGGCTGAGCTAAAGGGATTTCAACATCTTGTGATTTTGTCCCATCTGGTTTGAAGTGGAAGTATTTAAGGTAAGGCTTTTGGACAACATTGTAGCTTAGAGCAAAGAGGTTTCCAGAGACAGGGTCGAGTTTTGGGTGAGCAATCATTGCTGAGTCAAGCTGACCATTGAAATCATAACGCCCAACAGTTTTAAGGTCACCAGAGGGAGTGATTCGAACTTGGTATGGTAAATCATCTTCAGACATAGCCAAAAGTCGGCCATTGAAATAAATAAGGCCAGCGTTAGCCACTCCAATCCCATGGCTTTGATCAACAAGTCCAAATAGTCCACGAGCGTAGAAAAGGAGTAGCCTAGCTATGCCAGAATGACCATGAAGCTCACCTATGGCTTTTGGGAAAACAGGACGACCAAGAGCTTGTTCTTGAACGAACCGCTGTGTTTCAGTGAACCTGCAAGCATAGCTAGCTGAGCCATCTTTGAATTGAACTACATGAACCATTCCATCTCCATCAAACAAGTGGTGTCCAGCAACAGGTTCGTGAAGTGGGTTCGCGCCGTTTCGAACATAGACACCTTGTACACAGTCCGGTATTTTGCCTGAGACTGTGAGAGAGTGCTGAACTGGTTGCTCTGGTACTGGAGCAAAATTGCCTGCAATTTGGACTCTTGGGTCTGCAGTTTTGGGAAGTGGGTGTTGACGCTCACTTGAGACTAAGGCAGATTCCACAGCATCCAAGGCCATGGCTGCAGCTCTTTGCAAGAGATTCCATTGTTGGGGTTCACATTTTTTAGCTGTTGAAGAAGTTGAAGGAAAAGAAGGAGAAGGCAAGGTCTTGGGTTTGTTTTCTTTTGGGTGTGTGATGGGAGTTACGATACTATTTGACTGTCTAGGGGATTGTAGTGTTTGAAGAGAGTAAGTTGTGTGAATGGGCTTTTTGGTGGTGGGCCTGTTCTTCAAGGAGATGGTGTTTGAAAAAGAGCCCATCCTTGAAGAAGAAGAAGAAGAAGAAGAAGATAATAATCTAGGCTTAACCCATGTGCTAGAAGATGTTCCTGCTGGAGATGAAGCCATGGTTGTTTATTCTGGAATAGTGGAAATGGTACTTGGAATGGTTTATGAGTGAGAGAGATAAGCAATTGAGATTGTATGAGTTTTGAGTGTTTTATTGGGATGTGAGAGTTGGTTGTTCTCTTTTGGTTTGGTTTTGTATGAAGGAATAAAGAGTGTGAGATTGACAATGAATTGAAAGAGAGAAAGAGAAAGATGTGTGTAACTTGAGGAGAGAGGTGAAGAATATGTAGAGGTTTATATAGGAGGAGAAGGGAGGCATGGAGGTCCACTTTGGACACATAACGGAAGACCACGTGTAACATATATAAATGGGGGACTCGAAGGAATTTGCAAATAAGTGATCAAGACAAGGTGGGGGGAGCATCGTGGGGTATATTTGCTTATTTATATGACACGACCTCTTGCTTTTAAACTCTCTCTCTCTCCCTACTATATGACCAGATTAGTTTGTGTATTGTGTGTGTGTTTCAATATTATAATATAATAATACTAATAATAGTACATCATTGTATTATATTTGAGAAAGTTCCTTAAATTTAGAACAATAACACATGATAATGCTGACAAAACAATACGATGTTTGAATTTGCGAAAAGGAAAGGAAAAGTGAGAAGTGTTTTGAGTATGGGGTAAATTTGTTGCAAATAAATTGTTTTTCACACACTTCAAAAAGTTACAATTTCAATCAAGTGTGTGTAAAATAGCTTTGTGCGTAATAAATGTTACTTTTTTTAAATTTCCGGATCGGTAAGTAAGAGAATCAAAATAAGGGGGGGGGGGGGGCGGCGGTCGGTGGGGAGGATTTGTACGTCCCTTCCACACGACTAACGACTAAGTCTAACCCCGCGTTTACTCCTCAACATAAGAGTCAGCCACAGTACACGTGGACTCTTCTCTCTGTATCTCTCAACTAAGAAAATCTAAGTCACATCAATTACCCCACACGCTTGCCTCACCCAAGTTTATATCTCATTTTATGCATCAATAAATTAAAGATTAAATAAATGTAGCAACATAATAATTTTCACCATTTTTTTTTTTTTGGTAGGTTGGGGGGGGGGGGGGGAATTTTAGAATAACTTGTCGTGAATAATGCATAGTAAAATTTCAATAATAAATCTATATGATAAGGAAGCTATTCAAATTTTTATAACTTGATGGTTGACACCTTAACAAATTAAGAAAAAAAAAAAAACTGTGTTACTAATATTGCTTATTAAAACTCTAGAGTAAAAGCCAGACTACTTCTCTTCCGCTAAAACACTTGTACTCTTTTCTTTAATGAACATGAAAATTGTCAGACTATGAGCTGTGTCATTTTACCTCAAAATCAGGAATCGGGAATTAATCCAATCCAATTTTTAAAACCATTATCACACACCACACGGACTTGTCTTTAGAGTGGTAGTAGGGAGTCAAATTGTGGTCCCTCAATAATCTCTCCTTCACAATGACACTCCCATACTTCGAATCCATGACTATAGCTCTAATACCATTTATTGGACCGTGAGTTATGACATTCTACCTCAAAAACAACTGGTGATGAGGAAGACATATTCAAATCTTTTATAACTTTCAACATCACATCACACGGGCTTTTTTTAGAGTAGTTGTAGGAAGACAAATTATGGTTTCCAACAAAAAAAATAATAAATGAAATAATAGATGCATCAATGATACTAAAAAGACTGGGATTAAAAAAAAAAAAAAAAACCGAGATAGTGGCAAACCCTACGTGCATGGCTTGGTAAAACAAAAAGCAGGTCATATGACCTCGCCACAGTATTATTATAATTTCAAAACATTTTGAGTTTTTATTCCTTAAAGTTAATTATTTTCTTATTATGATATCCGAGGGTTTTATAATATTGTAAGAGATGTTTAGAAACAATTTATCAAGAAAAAGGACCTCTTTACTAATTATAGTAAAAGAAAAATGCACCAGAATTAGTGAATTATATGTATTGAAACGAGCTTAATATGATCAGTGTTTCAATTTTTAATTAATACGATATATCATAATATAAGTAAAACTCCATCATTCTCAACCAAAAAAAAAAAAAAGTATAACTCACTTGTTGATTTTTTTAAGGCCCTGTATAGGCTTAATTGATACATGTCACTAGACATGGCAATGGGCGGGTCGGGTTAATCGGGGTTGTGGGTTAAAAGTGGGTCATTTTAAGCAGGTTAAAAAGGGATTCGGGTCAATTAAATAGCGGGTCGGGTCGGGTCAGGTTGACCTGTATTTTTCACATGAATTTTTTTTATAAAGAAAAAAAAATCATATATTTGCTATTTGGAAAGTCATTCAACAAATTACTTGATGTAGAATGCATTACTTTGAATTCACCACTTATATAAAAAATGAACTCAGTTAAACTTATTAATACTTATTCAATAATTTTAAAATTAGACAAATGTTAAAATTGCTATCTAAAACACAATAACACAAAAATAAATAAACAAATACACAAGTTTATTTCTACACAATATCAACATCTCAAAAAATAAAACAAAATTACTAATGAATAACTCATTTGACAAATAATAAAAACATATAAGAAATTTACAATCATGAAAATTAATTTTATAATCTATTATTAATTGTAGTTGGAATTCTATTTCAATTTGAGATATACATTAAAGTTTGATTGTTTACTTATTTATACATGAATTCTTTTATGAATATCATATCATTATTAAAAAACACACACTCTAGAAAATATTATAATTTATTTTAAAAAGCCGTTTATTTTGGACATAAATTGTTAAAACAATATGTCTAAGCATTCATAATTTATGCTAATTTGATACTTTGGCTTCACTATTTTCACACTTATGAATGTTTTCCATACATGTCTACAGTTTTAAATATATATTTTTAACTCTACTATAACCAGATTATCTCGGCATGTACTTTGCTATTTGATATCTAAAAATCTTTAATCATTATAGAATGCTCAACCATTTATCTTTCAATTAATTTGCATACAGTTATGTAAATAACTCAATTGTTTCATTAAAGTTCACAACAAACAATTAAACTAATATTATCTTAATTTTATTATTTTTTTACCAAAAAAAAGTTTTAAAAAATGGTTCGGGTCAGGTTGACCCGCAAAAAATATGGGTTGGATCACGAGCCAACTCGTTTTTTGCTTCAGGTCAAAAAAATCGGATTCAGGTCAAGTATTTTTTGGACTGAGTCAGAAAATTCTGACCCGTTTTGCCATGTCTACATGTCACTTTAATTTAAAATAGTCCGTTATGGTGGCAGATTGGTGTAAATTAAGTAAATCGCTAATATAATTTCATATAAGCTGCAAAGGATCAAGACATATCTTCCTAATTTGGTACTAGTTTGGATTAATTGTATAGTACAAATAGACACTCAACATCACTAGCTACCTTACCCCCATTTGCCTTCGATAAGAGGAGAGACTAGAAAAGTAAAAGCAGAAGCGTTTTTATTTATGGTGTTATGGTGGCAGAGTGGTGCAAATTAAGTAAATCACTAATATATTTCGTGTAAGCTGCAGAGGAGCAAGGCATATCTTCCTAATTTGGTACTAGTTTGGATTAATATTGTATGGTACAAAAAGACGCACAACATCACTAGCTACCTTACCCCCATTTGCCTACTACAAGTGAGTAAAACCTTTTTTTTTTTTTTGAGAAGAACAAGAGAGTAAAACTAAAAAGTGAAAACAAAAGTATTTTTATTTATGAAATACCTACAAATTATGAGCCTTAATACTTTAAAAATGATATCACAAGCAATGACAAGCATGCAGCAAAATTATAGTTTTATACTCCAATCTTATTTTGTTTAAAAATTTATAGATATAATGTCAATGATAAAGTCAATGCTCTTTTCGTGGGTTCTAGGTTTTTTTCTTTTTTCTTTTTTCTTTTTTTTTTTGGGTAGAAATGATAGTTTCTAACAAATAAGAAATGTGCGATTTGAACCTTACCTATACTAAAAAACAATTAGTATTTTGATCTATCGATAAACAGCAGTCATGGATTAAATTTCTAACGCATTCATATATTTTATATATATATATATATATATATATATATATATATATATATATAAATCAACTTTCACCATTACTTATTTGATTCGTTGACCAAAAAAGTACCCGTTTATGGCATTTATTGTTTGAGTGATTTATATGGACAAATTTTGCTACAACTGCACTCAATATATTTTTTTTATTGGATTTGAATTTTTATAAATTCACTGTTAAATTATATTTTCTTTTTATATCTTTTATACTTACACAATTTCACAAAAATGAAAGATCAATAGCTATGCCATCAATAAAATATTTAAATTTCAAGTTTTTGTAGTATAAAATTATACATAAAATAATAAGTTTATAGATCGAATAATAAATTACATCTGATTAACATAAAACTTGACCTGTGTGTTAAGAACATAAACAAATTGTAATTCAATTGTTAGATTTAAAAAATATACAATCATGTTCATTTTTTTATTGAAAGTTGTAGTTTTAGACTACTATCAAGCCTATAGCCAAACTTTGTCTATTTATATTAAGTATTGTAATAATTTAGGTTTTTCTTCTCATAATTTGTTTAATTCAATTAAAATTAATAATACATTATATATAATTTAAAATGACTGTATTTTGACTTTTACTAATTATTTTGAATAATAAGTTTTTTTAGACATTATATTTGTGAATTATTGACGAGTTCAAAAACAAAAATTTTGTTTTTCGAGAAATAGTTGACAAGTTCGATTGAATATATTGATTAGTGAAATTTTCATTTAATGTTTTCTTTTATGAGTTTATGTTTTTAAAAGGGTTGACGATGATTAAATTAATATTTTTAACAGAGGTTACCGTGCAACATTTTAGAACCAAAACGTTATTTATTTGAAGTAAAAATTTTTATGTATAAAATAATATCAAGGCAATCCCTTTAAAATTTTTATATAGATTGCCTTTTTTTTTTTGGAGAAACACACACACATATATAGGAGAAGAATATGAGATAAGAGAATACACTAACACGCTAACACAAAAATTGCATGCTTAGTATCGATTGACTTGATAGTCGATATTTTTCATTTGATTGGTTGACCAAAAAAGTACTACTTGTTTATGGCATATATTGACTGACTTTCTTCTTTGTTTTTTTTTGGAGAAACCCTTCAAAAGCAAAATATAGAAAATGTTCCATCATTTACTGAATATTGACTGACTTATTTATATGGAGTCTTAATATAGGTTTTATCTCTCATATTGTTTTTAATTCAATTAAAATTAATAATACATAATGTGTAATTTAAACTGATTATATTTGGAGTTTTACTAATTATCTTTGAATAATAAGTTTCTTAGACATTATATTTGTTGAAGCATTGACTATTGACAAGTTCAGTTGACTATATTAATTAGTGAAATAATTTTTTTTTTTTTGAATGAGTTTATGTTTATAAAAAGGGTTGATGTTGATTAAATTAATATTTTTTTTATAGCTTTGATAAGGAAGTGGCCATGCAACATTTTAGAATTAACATGTTATTTATTTCCCCCTCAAAAAAAAAAAAACATGTTATTTATTTGAAATAAAAAAATTTATTGTGTTAAATAATATCAAGTCAATATATTTAAATTTGTTCTAAGTATTTTTTGTATCTAATGAGAAAATTTTCTGATTTCGCCACTAAAATATATATAAGCAAGGGATAAATAAAATAATTTTGAATCAATATATATACTTTAAAAAATCAAAAAAGTTCTAGTACGCTAAAAAAAGATATTCACTAAAAAACACGCAGGTCTTAGGCTGCGTTTGTAAAAACTCAGCCACAGACGGACTAAAGCCACATTTTTAAAAAACGCGGCTTAAAGAAAATAACAGAAGCCGCGTTTTAAACACGCGGCCATAGAACGCGTCTAAAGCTGCGTTTTCTTGAACTCGCCGCACTTTTGGGGGTGAAGCTATGGCCGCGTTTAAAACACGCGGCTTTAGGAGCTGCGTATTTCATATATTTTTTTTTAATCTTAACTATGGCCACGTTTTATAGACGCGGCTTTAAATTTACTCTGAAGCCGCGTTTTATAGACATGGCTTTAAATTTAGTCTAAAGCCGCGTGTTAAAAACGCGGCTTCAAATTTTGCCTATAGCTGCAAGTTAAAAACTTGGCTTTAGGCTTTGTATAAATACTAAGCTAAAAATTTCCAACCCTAGCCTCTCTATCTCTGCCATTTCACACTCATTCTCTCTTTCTCAAAGACAAAACTCTCTCAGACTCTCACATGTCTCTCATCTTTCTCATCAAGCTCTCACCTCCGATTCATCCATCATCCTCACCGATTCATCATCGTCCTCATCGTTGCCACCGAAGCTCATGCTCCATCGCACCAAAGCTCACGCACCATCGCCGACCCACTTCATCATCCTCCTCGCCCATCTTCGAAGCCCAGCTCCGTTCATCCATCATCCTCACCCATCTGTTCAATTAGCCATCGCCGACCCACGCAGGCCACACCCCATCACCAATCTGTCACCCAAGCCCCATCGTTGATCTTTCTCCACTCTTCTGCGGGTACTTTCTCTCAGCTTTTCCCTTTTTCTCAATTTGCATTTGGGTGTTTGTGTATGTTTGTTTATGTTGTTGTTGATTCTGCCTTGGGGTTATTGAAAAGGTCCTAAATTTTTTGAAGTTTCGTTTGTGATTGGTGATTTTTGATGGTCTGGGTTGAGGAAAAAGATTGGGGATTTGGCCACAATTATTGAAACAAGGCCATTGGTCCTGGCCTATAGCCGCATTTGAAAAAATGTGACCATAGACCCCTCAAGCCTATAGTCACATATGTTAAGCCATGGTTGGAAACGTGACCTAAAAAAATGCGGCTATAGAATCTTTTTTTTGCAGTGATTAAATATTGTTTTGAAAAACCCAAAGATTCAACGGTGCTCATAATAATGATATTAAAATAAAATCTCTTTTTCTAATCATTATTATAGTAAAAAGAAATATAGTCTTAGAACCATTATTTATATTATTTGATGTATAGTATGCTTGTGTTCCCAAAAACCAGTAGCCGCTGAAGGATTTCTTTCTAGGAGTTCAAATAAGAAGATGAAATAGGAGATGAATTTTTAATGTGCATCATTTTATAACAAATTTGTCTATAATATTAAGAAAATAAAAAAGATAAATTATAAGTTCATTTGGTATATTGTTTTTTCATATAGTGAATATACTAATTATGATTGCTAAGAAAATTTCGAAAATAATCTATTATTTCTAAATACAATACCGTTGCGCACCATTAGCGTAATGATCACTTTATAAGTATAAGTTCTTATGAGATGAAGAGACTAGAGTCGGGGTTCAAGTCTTAGAATAGAACTTCACACACATATACATTTTTTTTTTTTTTTTAGAAATTACACACACATACACTTAAATTATGTTAGAGTGACATTTCTATCTCAGATTAAAAAAAAATACAATAAGTATATTAATTATTGTTGTTAAGTGAACTTTAATTATTATTGTTTAGAATATATTTTATCAATTAGTTTATGTCTTTACTCTATACAATTATTTTTTTAATAATTCAATTCAACTTTGACAACTATTAGTCTTTGTAATTCTATTAAGAAAATTTTTGTTGTGAGCATTTTTTTTTTTTTTTTTTTGTCTTCACTCAATCTTGTCTCAATCCCTTGTCTAATTTTTTTCTTATTTAAAAATTTAGAATCACCCATTGTCCAATTGTTTAATTGTTTTTTAGTGTTAACATTTACTAATTATTAGTTGACTAACTGGCCCATGCCCCAATCTCCGCTTAACAAATAATAAATTAAAAACACATTCAAATTCATCCGTTCTACTCGCAGATTCAATTAAAAGTATAAATTAACTGTAATTTTATTTAAAAATTCAACTCAATTTTGATAACTACTGGTCTTTGTAATTCTATTAAGAAAAATTTTATTGTGTTAATATTTTGTTTTTGTCTTCACTCAACCACTCCCCTATCTCACGCCCCTTGTCTAATTTTTACTTTTTTAAAGAATCATCTTTTGTCTAATTGTTTAATTGTCTTTTAGTGTTAACATTTACTAATTATTGATTGACTAACTGGCCCATGCCCCAATCCCCACTTAACAAATAACAAATTAAAAACACATTCAAATTCAATCACTCCACTTGTAGATTCGATCAAAAGTTTTAATAAATTGTAACTTTATTTGCAAGAATAGATTGTTAAGGGGATCATATTCAAGTTTATTTCAATTGGACTTTGACATATAATGGGATCGAAGGAAGCACACAAACAAGATCTACTCAATTTAAATAATAAATAAATAAATTGCTCCGTTGTAAGATAGCAAGCTTACATGCGCCAAGAGAATTTCTGTAATTAACTACAAACAACAACCAACTTAAGTTGGTGGAAAATGACAAAGCAAAAGCTAGAAAATTTAGCTGCAAACCTAAAAGGATACCAATTGGCACATACAAAATCAACTAAGATTTCAGTATAAATGATTTAACTCAGTTCAGACACAATGCATAATGGTTAGGAGCCCAGTTTCACAGCATTGGTTCTTTGTTGTTATTGTCATTTTTTTTGTAGCATATCTCTTGTGGAAAGATTTTCTTCCTCAATAATAAGTTATTATTCCTTCATGTTATTACTATTATTTGTGTATTATTATTATTATTATTATTATACTCCATTTTTCTTTTTGATTGTAGGTAGAGATTCCTTCCTATTCTTCCTTCATCAGCAGAAAGATTTCTTCATTTAATTGTTTATTTAATTATAAAGGGCTTTCAACTCCACAAACCAAAATCATGGGCTAACGACCATATCCTTCCTCCATGTTCAGCCAATTAAACATCTTATTTTAATATAAGAGGGATTATGTAGTCTCTTCAATTGTCATGGATGACCCTAAAACTTCAAAAGAGGTATAATATTATAAACATTTTATGCATAAAATACTTTAAAGGGTTGATTTGATAGAGATGATCTCTCTTTTGACATCTTCCTCAGATCTCATCTTTAAAATAAATTCAACATTCTCAACCTATATCTACGTGTTAGTTAGGGACGAGGCCACACTTGGTGATCTGATCAACCTTACATAATTTTCTTTTTTGCTTTGATTATGATCATATAGTATCTATACTACTATTGAAGAGGTTTCCTTTGTTTAGACCAAAAATTTTTTAGTTCTAAAATACCCCTACACCCCTAGACTTAAGTAAAGGCAAAAACAAAGGATAGTCTAGTAAAGATACATGTTTAACTTGCACTAAAACATTGCCTATAAAATAAAAATACTCTTCCACTATTTAAGGGTTTCCCTTGTTTGGACCGGAATTTTTTTTAGTTCCAAACTACCCTACACCCCTAGACTTAAGTAAAGACAAAAATAAAAGATAGTCTGGTAAAAATACATGTCTAACTTGTACTAAAACATTACCTACAAAATAGAAACACTCTTTCACTAATTTACTTTTAAAAAACAACTATACATTTATTTTATTTTTTTAAAATAGAAAAACAAGTTAAACAACTCAGTTTTTTTTTCCTATAAAAAAAACACCTCCCGTTTGTCCAAAAACAAAACTAAATATAAAAATATAGTTATAAAAAAAAAATAAAAACTAAACTAAATAGATATATTCACGTTCTCAAATTACTTGCTACTTGCCTTTCAGTTTTTTCCCCCTTATCGGAAACATCTTCAATTTGAGTCTTTTCACAAAAACTTTTCCTACTTTTTTGTTCATCACTCCCCTATTCTGCAATCTTTATTCCTTCTTCTCCTCATTCGATGGCCACTAAGAGTCTTAACTATGTGTGTTATTGGCTGAGGAAATTTGAAGATATGCTTAAATTTTAAGTTATTGCCTAGCTTCTGTTAGTATTACCACATATTTTGTGATTGTTTTGATCGAATCAAATCAAAATTACAAAACCCAAGAAATGGAGCAAATATCGTTGATTGGAATGAAAGCCTAGTATGGATATATCAAGGCTAAAATACCTGTATGTAAGGCCAATTTCTTTTGAAAGATTGATGAATTTTTTTTTTTTTTTTTTTTGCCTTTCGTTCCACATTTTACTTAAGTGGATAGTTACTATGGGTGAGCTTCAATCTTTCTTTCTTCTTCTCTATTTATTTATTTATATTTTATTTTAATGAAGAGTGAGCATTAAATCAAACAGAGAAAGTTGTACTTTGTTATTAGTAGTTAGTATTACTGCCAATTGAATGTAATTTAGATTTGGAAGTATGCATTATAATTTTTTTTCTCTTTTTCTTTTTCTATATCTGATTTATCTTTCCACTTAAGTAATGTTTTATTATACATTTTTGATTTGGTAATCCTATTGTGGTTCTTTTCCCCTAGTATTATGGTGGTGAGAGAGATTCAATGTAGACGGAGGTGGTAGTGCTACAAATATAAAATTTGATGCAACGGCTATAAAGATTTTGAGGCATGGAATGCTAATGTTTTAATTTAGGTAGAGAGTGTATTGCTCTAGAAGATAGATATGTCAAGTTTAAAATGGGAAAAAAAAACAAAAAACAAAAACAAACCCAAAGAACATTACGATTGGTAGATTATAAATTGGAACACAAAACATGGTACAAAATATTTGTATTCATTCTTGTAATCTGTATATTGTAATTGTAATTTTTTCTCTTTTGTAGTGTTTGGCCCTTTTTAGATGGGTAAGCTTTACATAAGAAATTTATGCTTTCAATTGGGGTTGATGGGTCTTTTCATAGAATAATTTATGAATTTTTAGGTTGTTACTTCGACAGAAATGTTTATACTTTAAAATGTACAATACCCGATTTCAAATAAGCAAAATGGGCTATGATAAGATTTATATACGAAAAAATTATTTAACTCATTTAAATCTTATTACATATCTACGTATTTTTGTGATTTGAAAAATTGTAGTAACTTTGAATTATGATTAATGGAATGTATTGACCTTTAAAAAAAGAGAAATGTTATGTCTATAGCAATTTCACAACATTTTAAATTATTATCCTTATCTCATCATAAAAAATAGAATCTCTTTTGTGAGATATCATTTTTTCCCCTCTCCTTCACATTAAGTTGGTTTTTTTAGAAAGAAAAAAGAAAAAGAAAACCTTACTTTTTTTTTATGGGAAAAAATCCTTATCCTTATCCCTTTTTTTTTTTTTTGGAATTATTATCCTTATCCCATCATCTCATGTAATTTTTATTTTTTATTTTAATGGGATTATTCAATGTAGTTAAAAGAATATTCAATTATCCACCAACATATCTCACTTATCTATGTAAAAAACAAAATTAAATCAAATCCCACATTCACCCATTTTTCTAAAATTTAGCATACCTCTTCAAAATTTAAAATTTAAAATACTCACAACTTTTAAAATCTTTTCGTTTTACAATTTGTTTACTAGAGGATTCTAATATCTCAACTACTTCTCCTAAACTCAAATTACAGTTTTTATTCGAGTTTGTACTTAGCTGTAAAGGTTGTAATTATCTTTTAGTTGTTACTCATGTATATTTTGAATATAAATACAAAAACATGGACAATAGTGGAATGTCTGCTGTCCACCTTCAGGTTTGCATTATTATTTTATAAACTAGCTTATGAGAATACGCTCACGCGCGTGCTATTTTTTGGGTAGAGATTAATAATTTACATTAATTATAATTTGGAATTAATATATTTTCCAATCACAAAAAAAAACCTAGGGGTGTGATGAAAAAATTATTTCACTTGCAAACGCATAACGCTGATCACACTCCTAGGTTTTTTTTGTGATTAGAAAATATATTAATCCCAAATTATAATTTATGCAAATTATTAACCTCTACTCAAAAAATAGAAGAGCCTCTAAGCACGCATGTGAACGCGTACTTAGAGGCTAGTAACAATAAAATTAGTGCGAGACAAGGAAGCCTGAGTAAACTATCTACTGCATCCATTTTTTTTTTTTTTTTTTATACAAGATAGAATTCTACTTTAGTCTAATTTAAGTGTAAATGTGTGTGAAATTCCCTCCTAGAGACTTGAACTCTAGCCCTTACCCTCTACCCCCACAAATTTTTATACTTATGGAGTAGCCTCCGCACCAAGGGTGCATAGTGGTAACTTTTAACCTCATTTGTTTCTATTAACTTCTAATATTTCTTTCTGTTTCCTTATGAGTATTATTCTATACTACTATTTAAGGGGCTTCCCCTATTCAGACCAGATTTTTTTTTTGTTCTAAAATACCCCTACATCCCTAGGTTCAAGTAGAGACAAAACTAAAAGATAGTCCAGTACAAACATATATCTAACTTGCACTAAAATATTGCCTACAAAATAGAAACACTTTTCACTAATCAACTTCTATACATTTATTTTTTTTAACAGAAAAATAGATAATGAATTAGCACATAAATTAAATAGTTTTAACTATAAAAAAAAAAAAATTTAAAATCCACATCTGTCCACTTCTTCTTCTTTTTTTTTTTATTCTTAAAAAAAAAAAACACTCCCATCTTTTGTGCAAATTAAAGAAAAAACAAAAATAAGGGATAAACACATATACAAATCCCAAAAATCTAAACCTCCCACTAACCAATAATAATTAGAAAAAACGTCCCACTAACCACATACAGTTCATCTGTTTCCTCTGCACACACTACACACCAAAACTACCTCCTCACTCTTCTTCTTGCACTTCTTCCACTCCATCTCCTTCCCAACAATGCAACAACTACAAACCAACCCCAAAACCCATCCACTACAACGTGATTGCAGTAGCCATGGCAACAGGCAGAGTCTTCTAGATGCACCATCCTCAACTTTCAACATTGAACCCCTTAAAGAATATTGCTAGCCAAATTAAAGTGAGTAGCATTTAAATGAATATTGCTAACAATACATTTTTGGTTTTTATTTTTTCCCTTACTTTGTTTTTGAAATGAAAATTGAAGTGTTTACAATTTGTTAAAGTAGGTTCCAAGAAATTTTGACACACTGACAATGATATATGATAAAAATTTCGTATAAGTTTAGCATCTTATTTGTTCTTTCACCCTATAATTAAACTAGCCTCTAAATACGCATGTTTGTGATTGAAAAATGTAGTAATCTTAAATTATAATTGATGAAAATTATTAAAATTTTCCAAAAAAAAAATAGAAAAGTCTCTGAGAATGTGCTCAGAGGCTTGTTAATATATTAATCTCTTAGCTTTTTGTTAGTTTACAATTTAATTAGTACCTTCTGAAACTTAGCATTGCCAAATTTAATTAAATTATGCAAATGATTAAACAAATGCGCGAAATAGTAGGGGTCGGAAGGTGTATCGATCAACGCACACACGCCAGGGTCAAAACTACTAATAATTAGTGCCAGATTTATCAATGAGAAACTACAATTAATTAGTGCAAACCACACACACATATATTCATTATTCTCCACCCTCTCTAGTCTCTTCCCTCCCTGCTTTTTGTGTTTGTTTGCACTTGAAACAACTAGTGCAGCAAAGCAACCTTCTCTGGTTGAAAAAAAAACTTGTATCAATAGCTTCCAATTATCCATCGCTATGCTCTTCTTGACTCGGACCCTTCAATCACTTTTCTAAAGAACCATTAACGACCCACTTGTTTGTGAGATAAATCCAATTTAACAACTGTGAAGGCATAATGGAACCACACAAGTGGATGCAATGGGGGACAATGCATATTAATGATGGAACTCATGCACGTTGGACAAATCCGAAAAATTAACTTGAAGGCCACAAGTATATTCGGACCGACCGACGGGTATAGTCAAAAGAATTTTTAGTTGAGTAATAATAGTCATACACTTCTTATTACATACACACTCGTACATGCACTACTATATATATATATATATATATATATATATAAATGAAATGGGTTCAAGTTACACCTGGTGTAACTCTTGTAAAGTTATATTTTTTTTACATCGTAGATTTCTAAAAAAACTAACAGTTAAAAGAAAAATTATTGTGTACTCCTAGAGTACTATAAATGCGTACTCCCTTCTCTCACATGAATAGTAGGTCCTACTAATTAAATTCATGGTGGGACCCACCATTCATGTGAGAGGAGGGAGTACGCATTTATAGTATTTTGGAAGTATCTAATAATTTTCCCAGTTAAAAAAGATACCATTAAATGTTATTGCTTTCCACTTTTGTCTCTCTTTTTATTTATTATTTTTTACTTGATTAAAGGGCACTTGTCATTTTCAACAACCCACTTTTCAAATGAGTCATTAAACTCTCTCCACCCAACCCACTTGATTTGGCCAAGGGTATTTTTTTTTTTTTTTTTTTTTTTTTTTTTTTTTTTTGATAAAGATAGCAAAGGCACGAGGACAAATCCTTTTAAAAACGATAATACAATAATTTTACACAACTTTAACTTTAAATTTAAATTCTCACAATGCTGAATCACAAAGATGAAAAAAGACTTACATAAAATTTAAGAGTAGAAACTAATTTCTAATTCTATATCCTATCACCATATCGAGGCAACTTCCTAAAACATATATTGGTAGAACAATTGCACTCACCCACAGCCACAAGAATCTCTAGTAAAAAAACACTTCCAAATTAACAGCAATAAACCACACAATTACAACTGCAACCACCCAGAAGAATGTGCTCTCTTAGTTTCAGTCAACTCTGGACTGACCAGCTCGGGAAGAAAGGCTGATGCCAACGAGACCATAGAGAGCCAGTGCTTTGGCAAAAATAAGAATAAGAATAAAAATCATCCCAATAAAAAGCTTTGGCTATTGTGCATTGGCTCTGAAGTAGATTAGTTATTTCTAGGTTGTTGGAAATGGTGTGTGCCTTTAATCAAGTGAAAAATAATAAAACATTAAATAAAGACAGAGAAAATTGTTAGTATTAATTAGTAATAAGGTAGAAAGTAATAGTATTTAATGATACTTTTTTTAACCGGTAGATCTTTTAGAAATTTACGGCGTAAAAAAAGGTGTAATTTTACAAGAATTACACCAAGTGTGAATTAAACTCATCTATATATATAGATTAAAATTGTGTTTATAAACCGTGATTTCAAAATTCTTTATGTATAAAGTGTGTAACAGAGAGTTTAGAATAAGATTTTTCGCTTTTAATTATACTAGTAAAAATGAGATTCCAACACTATTAGTACAGGCATATATATGGGTGTTGATCTGTATCTGTGTGAAGCGAAGTGGGTCAGCCATTATCAGGGGGAACATATGCCATGAATATATAATGAAAGCCCCTGACCCATGAGAAGTGGGAGATTCGCCTGCATGATTAGTGCACCTTTGAAGCTTGCTTAATCATGAGGTGCATGGGGTGAATCAGAACATAAATTTATATATATTTAAGTTTGAAATCTAGTAAGGAGAACAACGAGAAAAGTAATCAGTTTATTTCTGCTATCATTCAGCACACATGTGATGCCATTCATTGACATTGAAATAATAACAGAAATTTTTTGTTTTTCAAAAAAAAAAAATTATGTTAGTGTGTGTTTGAATGAGCTTATTTTGTTTATTGTATCTTGAAAAATGTTAATGTTTTAAAAACTAGACTCTTTTTTTAGGTAAAAATAAATTCATCCAACAAACATCACTCGATTTGATCAAGCATCTTTTCCCTTTTTTTCTTGAAATGTCCATTTCATTATTGAGATTAGATATCTCAAAAGAGATAGTACGATGACAAGTTATTTATAATCATATATCATTTCTTATTTAGTCAAAAAAGATTATAAATGACCTAATACCTTACAAATTTTTATATGTATAAAAACAAAATCTCCACCATTTAATGTACCTTCCCCATTAAAAATTAAATAGAGAGAATCTTGACCCCTTGGATTCTCACATACTGAAATTGTTGAACTCTAGAGAAATTATTATTCTGTTAGAGAAGAAATCAAAAAAGGATTTCAGAAACAAGCACTACAAGGTCATTTGCTATACCAAAACTATGAAAACAATTAATTAACATGAAGAAAAAAAAACTATTAACTAACATGTGAGATGGTTCAACATTTTACATATAATTGTCAAACAATTGATCTTCCACAAGTACACATGATGGCACATGCTTTGCTTTAATTATTTTTGTTATCCCAAGCTAGCTAGATTGATCAACCCCATTTTTTTCGGGTGGGTTAGGAGGAAGCAAAGAAAAGAACGTTTCAAGTTTTCAAGACTCAAAGCATGCAAGATCCTAAAAAATCCAGTGTAGTATTTTTTTAGTATAAAATAGTAATACATATACTATAACTTATTCTGACCACTGAATTTAATTAAGAAAGAAAAAAAAACTATTACTTGACCAACCAATCGTTTAGTCATCCCAATATAACATTTTCAAACGCAATTATAACTTTGAAGGCAAGATTAAGCTAATCTAAACAGGAAGTAATGCCCTCAATAGTGTCCACTTTACATTTTAAGACGTAATTATGAGATTCTCCAAACAATATTATACCTATTTTGAATTAAAATTTCCTTTATGGTTTACTGCTTGATAATTTTCATCGACAAATTTATTACAAATGGTCTCCGACAAGCTATCATGTACACGATACAAATTACGAAATACAACAACAAAGTGTGGCTATTAAAACAAAAATTAAAATAGATTTATATTTTGTTATATGTGAATGTGAGTTTCCCTGTTAAAGCTATCTCTGTCTTCAAATTTGCCCTTCTCTTTAAATATCTTTTTTTATTTTTTATTTTTTTTAGAGAAGCTTCTCTTTAAATATCTTAATTCGAACAAGATAGCATGGATATTTTGTGTACCCAATTGTCATCGAAAAATATCCATAAATAATAGAAGGATTCCTGGGCCAACCGACTTTACCCGAAAAAACTGCCAACTGCCACGACCAACGAACAAAGCAAATTAAATGGATTAGTATTGTTAATCTATCAAATTATCAAATCATGCAGTTCTCTATGCCAACATGGAAGGCTACAATCTCCAATAAAGCATTGGGAGACCCCTAAGATTATGGTTCAGTAAATGACAAGTGAGTGCATTTGTCAAAGAAAGTTGATCTTTCCCGTCCATAAAAAAAAAGAAAGTTGATCCAATTAAAGGCTCGAAAAGATGAAAATATTATTGTGATGATTAACCCGATGTTTAGGCTTTACTCAAAAAGGTAGAAAATGAAAACAAAAATTGGAGACAATTAGACAAGAGAGGATAGGCTCCTCATGGAAGAGATAGAGGAAATAAAGGGATTTAATTGGGAGAAATGGTGCCTCAGCATGGCCCATTTGAAAGGACAGCATTGAAAAGCACATGGATGCATTATTAATAGAAACAAACATGCATGGACGGCGATGAAGATTTTGGTTATCTGAAACAAAAGTGGGGTATCCTTAGTCTTTTTTCTTTTTTTTTTTAAATAAGCTCAGAAAATAATGTAATTTATAAAATATCCACCCTAAACTAATCACTCAAGTTGTAATAATATCTCCTTAGAGTTTAGAACTAGACAATCAAACCCTTATATTGTTGCTCAAAATTCCATATGGTTTCCTTGTCATTGCAAATGATTTTTAATTAAGAGTAAGTGGTAATTGGATTAGTTTTCATCAGTTAATACCAATAGTGAAGTCATGTCTAACCAATGTAATCCAATCATAAGGTTACATGTGTGTAAGTTGTGACAAAGTACATAGCAAAATATATGACCAGTGAAGAATTTATTATACATGGTTCACCACTCTTGTAAATGCTTATTTCAGTTAAAGAAAAGTAAGGAAGAATGCTATTTATAAGAATTTTTATAATCAAAATTAATATCTGAAAGCTACTAAAATTTTCTTCTTTCCTTGTGTTAGATTTGCAATGTAAAGTTGTAAACATGAACCAGTAAATGGCTGCTAATTACCTTTAAAAAGCTGGCTGCTAATGTAATTAGTTTTTTTTCTGTTTTTTGTTGACTACAAACCTTAAAACCCACTTTATCCCTACTTAATTTCTTTTCTAAAAGTCTCTTGGACTTCTAAGTTTAACCGTTTGAAATCAATTTTCATGCATGAGCTAGGCATAAAAAGATGCTAGTAATATTATTCAATGGAAAAAAGAAAAGGGTTATGCTAACGAATGCCCTTAGGGCATTGGTTAACAATCCATTTTAGGAAAGGTTTAACATCACTTTTATGGGAAATGAAAAAAGCTGCCAAAACATTAATTGTTTTATTTCATTTTTCCATAAAAACTTTCTTTAAATGGATTATTAACCAATGCCCTAAGGGCATTCGTTAGCATTTCCCAAAAGAAAAAGATGCTAGCAAAACAAATGGTTTACAAACATTAATTTGTTCGAGGATCTTGGTCCTAAAAATGATCCTTAACCCATAAGAATATGGTTAAATCTCTATGCAGTAGAACCTGATTGATGAATATAATGTTGACTATTCAATATTCATGCTATTAAATATTCATGTTCCCCACGTGCATGCATGACACACACCTATATATATAAAATTCGAACTTCCTTTATAGAAAAATGTGAATAATGAAAACCACATGATTGCTGTAATAGATAGTACATAGCCCACAGTGCCAAAAAGTTTACTCATAAGGTGGACTATCTAGAACATACTTAATATATTCACTTATTGAATGCCATTGTGAAGTGACTATAATAGAGAGGTCACGTGAAGCATTAGCTAGCTTGCACGTTGTCACGAGTGACCAAAGGACACTTGGAAATCCACTTAACGTTCCCACCAATCCCACTAGTAGAAACAGAGGCCCCTTTTTGTTGATGGGGATTGCTATTTAACGTGTACTCCTCCATTTGTCTTCTCCATGATATACAGAAACTGTTCTTTGCAGATAGTGTTTTGTGCAAGGTATGTATGGGAATGGTACTATTGGACTTCATAGCTCATGTTTTTCAAACAATATTGGTTCTATTCCTTCAAACAATATTGTACGTGAGAATGTTAAAAGGACTTTGTAGTTTTAAGATTTTCAAAAACCCTAATTAATTGCGATAGTCATGTGGAGAGAAGATATCAAATGGTTTTTGGTTCTGAATGCGACGCACATTTTGAATACACCAATAAGTTCATTTTTTGTGTAGATGATACTCGAACTCGTATTATATATTTTGATATGGATATGATTTTGGTTCAAATTCTTTACTATTTTAGAGATTTTATGAGTTTTATGTTAATTATTGACACATTTATACTTTTAATTAAGTGTTGTTTGATTTTTAGTTGATTGTACGTGTTAGTTGTGTGGAAAAGATATCAATTGGTTTTTGGTTTTTGAAGAATGCATATTTTGACAACAACAATAAGTTTATTTTTGGTGTAGGTGATATTCAACTTCATATGCTATTTTCCATTTAGGTGAGATGGTTCAGTTTCTTTATTAACTTTTAAGAGATTTTATGAGTCAAGTAAATTAGTAGAACTTAGTATTCTTTGATTTCTAGTTAATATGCTATTAAAATATGAAGCAGCTTAACTCCTCAACTAGGCTTATGAAATAGGATGTACTTAATTTGAGGATTCTTTCTTCAAAGTTTTAATATATTTTGTGGGTAAACTCTAACTCCAAATGGACGGAAGAATCGAATTAATAATCTCCACTTGATCCAACAGGATCCCTAAATTATTGTTTTCTCAAAAGTTAAATTTGGAAAACTAACAAGTTTTTAAGTATCATCAATGTTTTTGGTTTTTTATTTTTTCCTATTTATTGGTTCCTTACAAATTAAATTATAAGAAACATGTATCGAGATTTTGTCTTTCATTTATACAAATTGAAGTGATTATATTCAAATCATACTTGAATACACAATGGTCATATGGCTTATTGACACTTGTGCTGTCCCAATGTGGGGTGAGATTCATGAATGAAATCACCTCATCAAAATCTATCTACTTAGGAACAAAATCTTTGAAAAGATTTTATGCATATCATAAAATGAAGGTGAAGCAACACATATGTCATGCTATCGTTGTTATTTTTTTATTTATTAAAAAAAACTATCTTTCTTATTATTCACAACAATTAAAAAAATTATAATAGGAAAAAAAAAAAAAAACAACATGATATAAATATTTTTAAGAGCACCCATCTTTTAACTACAAAATTATGATAAAATGTAATGCATTAGTAGTAGTACTATTATAGTATACTTAATAATCTTGTTTTGCCAAAAACCTTATAATTTGGTGGTATTGCATACTTTCATTTACGAGGGAACCAAGATTCAAATCTTCCTTCTTCTCAAAATTGTTGCCATATAATTGGGGTTCAAGTGGATGAGTATTTTCATCCTTTTAATTATTTTTCAAAAATAAAGTAAAAGTAAATGAGAGGGAAGTATGATTGATTAAAAGTAAAGTGGGAGGCTCAAAAAAGAAGAAGAAGGGTATGATGCTACGAATATGATGATATATTGGACCATTATTAGAAGATAAATGGGCTTGGACTAGTGGGTCCATTATGTTGCCGGCAAAATTGTGAAGGGGCCCTCTTAGTTTTACCCACATGGTTTGGATTGGCGTTGACTCCCCTTCCCATCGCATGAGAGATAAATAATAATAAAAACTATAAAAGCCGTAATGGCAGTTGCTTTAGATTTTAGACTTTGCTGTGTCATCAGTCATGTTGGCATCTTTGCGAAGCGTCACATCAGTCGTTCTTAAAAGTTTGCGGGGGTGGCCTGCCGCCTGCCCAAGCCCATTCACCACATAGTGGTCACTCTCTAAGCTCAGACTCAGCATACTGCTCCAATAATTCTCTTTCGAGTAGGATATTTTTCTTTTCTTTTCTTTTCTTTTCTTTTTCTTTTTCTTTCTCTTTCTCTTTTTCTTTACTCTCAATATATGCGAGAGCTTTTCAAAACAAAATATTGGCAAAAAAAAAAAAAAAATTACACATAATGGAGTTTGGGTCAATTGTAAATTAACTCTTATTTTGCCAGTATTGTATTATTGATTTCTGAAGTTTCAGATTGTTTAAATTGACTCTTTCATCTTAATTCTTCGAATTGAAAATAACTCACAAAAATTATAAATTAAAAGAGCCATGTGGTGTGCATGGGATCCCTTTATATATAAAATAGGCGAAGGGTGCATGATTACTTTTTTGCCAATTATAGACTTATAGTTAACATAAATGAGATGAAGGGGTCAATTTGGAAAATCTTAAACCTCATGGATCAATAATACATAATTGATAACATAGGGGTCAATTTGCAATTGACCCAAACCCTAGGTCTTTTTGCAGCTTTTCCTAAAAACATTTATCATTAAACTCTTTTATATTACCCATAAATTTGTATCTCTATGGATAACTTTTTGTTTTATTAATATTTCTAAAATCTCATAAATTTTAGAACATATTTTCATTATTCATAATATGCACATCAAACTCGTGTTAATTTGGTGTTTTTTAATTATATGATCCACAAACTCATGTTTTGAGTATGACTTTAAATTTTTAATATTTTAAATTTAAACATTTATGATGAAATATTTATTAATCTCTAATTATTTTCATATTTTGCAAGCATTGAGAGTATAAATATATAACATAATCCAGTGGTTGATTCATTTAAAAAAAAAAAAAAAAAACTCTTTTGATGAAAAATGATGAGTGGTGTAACATCACATAGAGTATATCAACTATAACTTGAACCTAACTCAAAATTACAAGTCTTTTCTTAAATTTGAATACACCATTGACCTTTCTTAAGTATTCAAATTTCAAAAGCATTTCAAAAAATATTATAATAAAAATAAACTCAAAAATACTACTACTACTACTACTACTACTACTACTACTACTATTATTATTGTTGTTGTTGTTGGATAGATATGATGGCATTTCAACTTATGATATCCACCCTGTGATGTCTACTATTATCATCAAGCTTAAACATTAGTCACTTTTTAGTGTAGGTGGAGTTCGAACCTCAAATGTTTTATTTAACAATAAAATATTTATTAGTTAGGCTACCTGGAATCCTTTATAAATAATATTAGTGGTTTCATTAAAATATGTGTTATTTGTAAGCTATCATTTATTTTTATTTTTATTAATTTTTGAGATGGTTGTACATACATTCTCTCAAAAAAAATATCAAATTATAAGAGATTATAAAGTGAGCAAGACCCCATAATCCTCCACCCTAAGGGTCCATTTGGTTGAGGAGATGAAAAAGTGGGAAGATAGAAAATTATGAGACGATGGAAATGTGGAAGGATAGAAAAAAAATTTAGTTTTCCCTCATTTGTGTTTGGTTGGAGGGGAAAAAATGTGGAGGATGGAAAAGGAAGTTGGTAAAATTTACCATTATGTTCTTACTAAGTATATAAACAAAAAGTAACACATTTTTTAATTAAAAAAAAAATTGTATAAACAATTCAATTTTTTATATATAAAATATGCAAATTCCAAAAGGATTAAAAAATAAAAAATAAAAATAAAAAAGAGACCCAAACCAAAACCTATAGTGCATAAGAACTAGAACGGGAAGACCTTTATCCAAAAAAATAATAATAATAACATAAAAGCATAAGGATGAAAAGGGAAAAAAGTGGTTGGTGGCAATTTGTCATTTATCATTGTTAATGCCCATTTTCAACAAAGGGCCCAACAGCAGAAAAAACCCAACAATAAAGAAAATGAGAAGAAAATGAGGGGCAAAATGGTAAATAAATAAAGAAGCAAGCCCAATAGGCTGGAGTGGCAGGATTGATAGCTAGTAGGCCCATGAAAATAACAAGAGGTGAAGAAGAAATAAATAGGCCAAGGATGCCCAAGAAGTGAAGTAATAAGCTCATGGGAATAATAAGAGGTAAAGAATAAGTAAATGGATTAGGAAAGCCCAAGAATAAATTAGTAAACTCGACATGGCAGGAATAATGACCAATAAGCCCATAAGAGTAATAAGAAGTAAAGATGGAGTAAAAGGGTTGGGGAGGCCCAAGGAATTTAGCAATAAGCTCATGGCAGTAAAAAGAGGTAAAGAAGAAGTAAATGAGCCAAAGAAGCCCTAAGCAAGGGGATTAACGAAGCAATGGGCTGATACGGCAGGAGCCTCAACCTGCAAGCCCAAAGGGAAATAAGAAGTAAAAGGAAAGACAAAACTATAACAAACATAATGAAGCAGTATGGCAGGATTAATAGTCAAAACACCCATGGCCATAAAGAAGAAACATGGGCTCAGCAAGCTATGAGGATGAAGACTCTCACATAAGCAATACCCAGCCTAGGAACGAATGAAAGGAAGAAAAAATGAGCCCAAAAGCCCACGCATCCTTCGTGCCACAAAGGATAAACATCAACTAGTACGTACAACAGAACCAGACAATGCAAGGGCAGCAGAAATGGTGTGAAAACTAGAAAGAACAAATTCAAACAGAGTGGAGCATGCACAAAGGGTCAGGGTGC
Source organism: Castanopsis chinensis (assembly GCA_032878915.1). Taxonomy (NCBI): domain Eukaryota; kingdom Viridiplantae; phylum Streptophyta; class Magnoliopsida; order Fagales; family Fagaceae; genus Castanopsis; species Castanopsis chinensis. The sequence goes on from JAVQMG010000105.1 coordinate 11,861,206, forward strand.
CACCTGCTTGTACCTAGCCCATACATAGGAAGTGGGTCACGGGTCAAGGTATTTAGAGGGTGTGGTTTAGTAGTGGGGAGAAAGAGGGGTCTATTTTGGAGTTCCCGCTCAAGCCTCTTTAGGGAAATGTATTGATGGGATGGCATTTCACCCAAAAGAGGTAAATATGGGCTGAGACCACTGGATGCATGTCACAGAGGTAGGTGATGAGGTAGCTCAATCCTTATCCATATGGGTAAAACAAGAATAGAGAGAGGTAAGAAACAAGACAAGTAATTTTGTCTGAAAATGGAGAGTAGTGCAATCAATACACTCTGGACAGAGGTAATGGTTGGACAGCCAGCAGGCTAGTGGACAGTCCTAAACAGATGCCCATTAGGAGCCAAAAATGGTTGAAGGACAAAAGGGGTAAATCACACAATGGCAGACAGTATAAAAAGGGGTAGCCATGAATAGTAAAGGAGAAAGGCAAGAGACAAAAAAGAAAGACTAGATAAAAAAAAAAAAAAAAAAGGAATACACGAAAAAACAAAAGAAAAGAAAGAAAGATTAGAAAGAAAACAAGAGAGAAAGTAAACAGTAAGAATAGAGGCATGCATCAATAGACCACCATTTCTCTCTCTCTTAATAGGCCCACTTTCTGAAGATTAATAATTGAAGATCAAACCATTTAGGCCATTTCTCCAGAGCGTGTAAATTCTATAGCAAGAGCCTTTTTTAAAGGTGACCTGTGTTGGAGATTGGATCCTTTCTTGTGTTCGCTTCTACCAAAAAGTTTGGCTTATCACCTAGTAGACAAATTGTTTCATTAGTCATGTTTATTGGGTGGTTCACCTATTAATTGGCTCGAAATCTCTAAATTATTTACTCTTTTTAAACTAAAGTGTTATTTCCACTTGTTGTATTATTCTGCCACAACTTTGCTAACTTTCCTCTTGGTGTTAGTTTTATTCATTACATTTATTATCATAGTTATCCTGCTGTACTGTATTCCTGTCATAACACTTGTAACATTATTTCTACTGTGACCACACCATACCTTCAACCCACAACATTCATGCCAGGGCGCGTCTACATTGGGTTAGCCTGACTTGTGCATAAGTTAGCCTGAAGTGTAGTCCCAATAAGGCTAGTCCTAGCTCTCTTTCCTCATACTAACAGGTCATAGTACAGCAAAAAGGATTGAGGCCCAATAGTGCAAAAAGGCCCCTACAATCATTAACAAACACAATCATTCCTGTTTTCTCTCCATTTTGGAGAAATAGTTTTTGTGTGGGCCTGGGTGGAAACTGCCTAGGCCCCACTCAAAAAGTTTCGCTCCCCCTCTTCTTACCAAACAACACACAAACTCATTTTCTCTCCTTTATTTTTCATCCATCATATTTTACGTCCAACCAAACATACCCTTAGAGAGTAAAATTTCAACCTCATCCTTTTAAAAAAGAATATAAAGGTATCCTATAAGCCTAATACATAGTATATTAACTGAAGATTTTTTTTGAAAATATCGTAGTATTTGATATCATTTTGTGTCTAACATAAGTCATAAGGTTTCCGTATTATTTAATATATGTCAAAAGACTTAGTAGATTCAAAATTTGTTACAAAAAAGTAGTATCTTAGTTTCTCTGTCACTAGAGAAATCTTGGAGTCTCCAAACTTCTCCTATGCTGTAGAACTTTATTGTCCTTTTCTTGAGGAGTTTTTGTCCTTAGGGTAACAAGTTTACTCTTAAGGTTAGTGGTTTCTTTCTTTTGGGGGTCTGGGATACACTTTGTTCTGTTTGAAAATGGATGATCTTACCAACTAGTGGAGTGGACTCTCTATCTTTGATAGAGAAGGTCTGGTTTTTAACCTGGTAGAAGAAATGGCTATGATTGAGTTCATTATCACAGCCAAGTTCTTCACCAAACGAGCTCTAAATACTAATGCTATGGCATCAATGTTTAAAACTCTATGGCATTCCAAAAATAGATCCAAGGTCAAAAATTTTGGAAACCATATTGTCCTCTTCATTTTTGACAATAAACTCAATGTGGATACTATCCTTTCTAGTGAACCTTGGAGCTTTGATAAACATCTCATGGTGTTGCAATGCTATGATAAGGATACTCCTGTCAAAGAGATGCTATTCAAAAAGGTTACATTTTGTGTCCAGGTATAAGAGATTCCAGTTAGATTTTTGAATTAGCGAGTTGCTAAAGGAATATGTGAGAATATCGGACAAATAAATTATGTACTCAAGAACTCAATCATAGATGGTGGTAACTATGTGCGCATGCATGTTACTTTGGATGTCACTGAACCTTTGTGTCGTGGACGTATTATTGCTTTGGAAGAGGGGAAGAAGCAGTGGGTTTCTTTCAAATATAAGTGTCTCCCCAATATATGCTACAGGTGTGGCCGACTTTCTCATGATGATAAAGATTGTGAGTTGTGGTTTGAAAGTGAGGGAACCTTGCCTATTGAAGATTAGAAATATGGGTTATGGTTACATGCCCAACATTTCACTCCCACAAGGAAAAAGTGGGTTTTATCCCAAGTTTCTATACAAAGAAGGATGGGGTCCCTAGTGGTGAAACGTAGGGGTGTGCAGCCAACCCACCAAAACTGACCCGACCCAACCAAACTCGCCGGGTTGGGTCAGTTTTTAGAGATTGGTGGGTTGGGTTGGGCTAGGATACAAATTCTTTTTGGATAATGAGTCAGATTAGGTTCAGGTCATAGAATTCCAAACCTGCCAAACCCAACCCAACTCACCCATATATTTAATATATATTTAAAATATATATTATATAATTAATAATTTTTTTTAAATAACCAACTCTTCCTCCTATCCTATATAAAAGCCAATATTAATGTATATTAGTTCATATATTAATGTATAACTGAGTTGGAATATTAGTTCATATATTAATGTATATTTTATTTATCAACTCAGGTGGCAGGTGTGATATTTTATTTTTCTGCTCAATTTAATAATAATAGTAATACAAAAATTTGTCAAACCCATGGGTTCAACTTGACTCACAAGGGTTGGGTTGAATTTTTTTAACCCACTATGGTGGGTTGGATCAAAAAATCTCCTTAACTCGACCCAACCAAACCTATGCACACCCCGAATGGAAAGTCCACTGGTTGCTCTCATCAGCCATTGTAGGCCTCAAGTATGGCAATCTCTCCAAATTCGGACAACTATCCCTAAAAGGTAAGTGCAGTTAATGAGATTTTTGAAAATTCGAATTTTCCTTATATGGGGGAAAAATATATGGAAGAGTTGACTCAATCCTCCATGAATCAAGGATTTTCAAAAAATCATCCTGATTTGTTTGAAAAGTATTTAAAGGAGATTGATCTAGAAATAGGAAGATTTGATTTGCCTATTAACAAGAATCAAGGAGAAATATCGGATATAGCTAAGGCAAAAACAGGCACAACTAAGGTTTACGTTTCCAAAATATCCAAGGAAAATCAGTCCCCAAAAATTTCTCCAACCAACCATATCTCATCAAAACACACGGCCTTACCTAAACAACATAATCTCCTTCCATCATTCTAGCTGAAGCCACCAATTTGAATCCCATTCCAACTATGTGCCAGAGTCCTATATGGAAATGAATTCCTAGGAAAGTTGTTGAATCGATTACTGTTATGGAAGAAGTGGTGGGGAAAAAAAGAGTGCTACATAACACTGAAAATCATTCTGAGTTACCTAACAAGAAGCATGTGGTTTCTCACAGCGATAAATAAACTTTTGAGATATTGGCGGAGGCTGGTTCCCAGCCCTGCTAGAAGCCATGGGTCTCTTAGTATGGAATTATCGGTGGCTTGGGAACCAACGTACAGAAGATCAGCTTGCAGATTTGGTGTGGGCAAAAGATCCCTCTGTTGTGTTTATAGCTGAAACATCAATAGATAAAGCAAGGCTATAAAAAGTTCAAAGAAGGATTGAGTTCAAAAATAAATTTGAAGTTCCACGGAAGAATAAAGCTAGAGGAGTAATGATGTATTGGAAGGAAGGTTTTGACTTGACAATAGAAACTTTTTCATGGAATCACACTGATACAACAATCAATAAAAATAAGAAGAATGAATGATTTACTAGTTTCTATGGTGAGCCGGATACTTAAAAAAGGCATGAATTATGGGCACATTTACGTAGTCTTAAAAATCATGGGAATGCAACTTGGCTTTATGCTGGTAATTTTAATGAAATAACAAGAAAATTTAAGAAGTGTGGGGGGAGAGTTAGATTGGATAGTCAGAGGCATCCATTTCAGGATATTTTGGATGAATGTGTTTTTATGGATATAGGTTTTGTTAGCTCTTAATTTACGTGGCATAAACATTTTGCAGACTACATTGTGTGGGAACATTTGGATAAGGCTGTGGCAACCAATGATTGGTTCAATCTTTTCCCGGATACAAAGATTCATCACTTGGACGTGACATCCTCTGATCATAAACCTCTACTTATGGTCCCAGATGACATGGAGTGCAGATTTAAGAAACCTTTATGCTTCGAGCAGATGTGAATGTCTAATAAAGGCTATAGTGAAACCATTGAAGCATTTTTACCACAAGATTAATCAAAAGATTAGAGAAGTGTGGACAAGAACTTACACGCTGGAGTAAAAGGTGTTTTGGAAGTGTGCGATGTGATTTGGAAAAGGAATGAAAACTTTTGAGTCAAGCAAAACAGGAAGCAATTCGGGGAGAGAGGTACTAGTAGCATTAGACAGTTGGAAAGGGAGATAAATGAATTGCTGGATAAAGAGGCACTGATGTGGGGGCAGAGATTGTGCATTATATGGCTTAATGATGGTGACTGGAATACTAAGTTTTTCCACAGTAAAGCTTCACAAAAGCAACACAGGAACTATATTACTCGTTTATATGATGCAATGGAAACTGGTGCACACAACAATCATAAGTGATCCAAACAATTGTATATTCTTATCAAGATCTTTTCACTACAAGCAATCCAACCAGTTTTGATGAAGTCCTAGATACCATTCCACAGGTTGTAACTCAGGAGATGAATGACTTGCTAGCATATGATTTTACAATGGAAGAGGTGGAGTTAGCTCTCAAGCAAATGGCACCGCTAAAATCACCAAGACCTGATGGTATGCCACCTTTATTTTATCAAAGTTTTCGGTTTTTGCTTGGTTTTAATGTTGCACACTCTATTCTACATTACCTAAACTCAGGTACTTTACCAGCTTTATTGCGTTACTCTTATATCTCTTTAATTCCAAAGGTGAAAAAGCCTGAGTATGTTTTCTAGTATAGACTTATTAGTTTGAGTAATGTTTTGTATAGAGTGTTCTCAAAGGTCTTGGCCAATAGACTTAAAAACAATGATGCCACATCTTATATCTGAGCATCAAAGTGCTTTCATGTATGATTGTTTACTTTCAGGCAACATCATGGTTGCTTTTGAGACATTACACTATATGAGAAATCATCACAGTGGCAAGATTGGATTTATGGCTCTCAAGCTGGATATGAGCAAGGCGTATGACCGAATTTAGTGGACTTATATGGAGAAATTAATGGTGAAGATAGGTTTTCAAGATAGTTTGCTGAAGCTTATGATGGAATGTATTACAACTACCTCATATTCAGTGTTGATTAATGGAGAACCTCATGGTGATATTATCCCCACTAGAGGACTTTGCCAAGGCGATCCCCTCTCCCCCTATCTGTTTCTCATGTATATTGAAGGTCTCCATGGCCTAATCCACAAGGTAGCTACAATGGGTGATTTTTGGGGTTCTCAATATATCAAAATGAACCTAAACTAATCCATCTTCTTTCTTTTCTTTTCTTTTTTTTTTTTTCTTTTTTTTTGCAGATGATAGTTTAATTTTTTTGCAGGGCCAAGGAGAATGAGTGTCATAAGCTACTTGATATCTTGCTGCCTATGAAAGAGCTTCAAGCCAAAAAATAAACAGGGAGAAGACCACACTCTTTTTTAACAAGTCTACAACTTCTGATATATAAATGGTGATCAAAGAAGCTCTTAGGGTTCTAGTTGTACAACAATATGAGAAAGACATGGGCTTACCCTCATTGGTGGGTCACAATACAAAAGACAATTTTGCAAACATCAAGTAAGGATATGGAAGAAGTTACAAGGTTAGGAAGCCAAATTACTATCTCAAGCCCGGAGGGAACTTTTGGTAAAAGTTGTAGCCTAAGCACTGCCAACATATACAATGTCTTGTTTTAAACTACCAGTGACACTCTGCCATGAGATTGAAGCACTCTTAAGAAAATTTTATTGGAGGCTGCAAGGAGACAATAGAAAAATTCATTGGCTGAAGTGTCAAGAGTTAGCCGAAGTCTTAGGGTGGTTTAGGCTTTAAGGATCTAGCCATGTACAATGATGCTTTACTAGCTAAACAAACTTGGAGACTTTGCCATGATACCCAATGACTATTCTACTAGGTCTTTAAAGCTAAGTTTTCCCTAAATTTTTTGGTCTCAAAAGCAAAGGATATGAATAATTCATCATATGCATGGAAAAGTATTCTCAAATGGAGGGAGGTTATTAAGAGGAGAACTTCTTGTAAAATAGGAAATGGGAGGTCCATCCATATATGAGGGGGATAACTGGCTCCCTACAAAAAGCAATCCTAAAATCATCTCACCAAATGTGGAAGGTAATCTAGCTACCTTAGTTAGTTCCCTTATTGATCTGGTGCAAAAGATACGGAGAGAAGATATTATTAATGCTTATTTTTATGAGTTTGAGGCAGGTGTGATAAAGAACGTTCCGCTTTGTCATTCAATCCAAAATGATGTGCTTATTTGGCCCTTTACTCTAGATGGGAAGTATATTGTCAAATCGGGTTACAAGTTGTTGCAGAATAAGCAACAAGCATCTTAACCAAGGCCATCTAAACCATCTGTTTTATAGCCTTTATGGAAGAAAATTTGGGATTTGAAGGTTTCAACAAAGATTTAAAGTCTAACTTGGCAAGCCTGCAAAAATCTGATACCCACAAAAGATAATTTGAAGAAGCTGTTAGGAATATATTTTATGTAATTGGCTAATCTTTTGACAAAATGAACTTTACTTGTAATTGGGTAGATCTAGGATAAGTTTAAGACTTCAAGAAATATGTTGTTCAAGTCAAGTTAAAGCCATAAAGATTTGACCAAGAAACAAGTGAAGAAGAGCTATTCATTAAAGTTCCATAGAAGTCTCAATAGAATCCTTTCTATCGAGATCTAATGTTGAAGTTTGACAAAAGCTCGACACAAGCTATTTCTGTCAAGACTTACAAAATCAGAATTTCCAGATCTGATTTTTGGCTCATACTGTAATATTTGTATAGGATTTCTTTTCTCATAACTCTAGACATATATAAGGCTTATTTTAAAGGTCGTCGCACAAGAGAGGACGCAAGCAGATAATGCCCTAGTTCATTATTCTCTCTGAAGAAGCTATTGTGTCTTTACGCCAAGGGTTTTGTGACCAAAGAGTTTAATAATCTTCATTGTTGATGAACTGAAGAACTTTGCAGCAAACATGTTCTTCAAGTTGCTGGAGTTAGTCATACACTGGGATCCATGCATCATTGGTTAGTCACGTACAGGTATTCGTGCATTGAACGAAAAGATTGCCGCTACAATACAAGTCATATTAGGTATTGGGATAAGAGTTCAACTGTAGGTTGGTATTTCGAGATAGGCCAAAGGGTTTGGTAAAATTCCTTATTCTTGTAACCGTTTGTGATTGATAATAGTGAAGTCTTGGGAGTGGTGACCTTAAATTCAACCAGTGGGGTTTTGCTTCGGTGGTTTTCCCCATTCGTAAACAAATCACCTGTATCAAATTTATTTTCCACTGCATTTAGTTTAGTTGGTGATACGTTTGTGCTACCGCACTATTGCATGTAATTTGATCTAATTAATTAACTTGGGTAATTAATTAATTTGCAAGGGGTCAATTCATTTTAACCCAACAGAAGCATCATGTTACACAGGATGATATTTGTGGGATTTATCAGCTGCATAGGGAAGATGTAATTCACGCCCTTCATAAGTGCCTAGCTATGGAGTCTTTTTGGACAGCAATCCCACTTTGGAATGATGTTTCTTTTAGGCAAGCCACAAACTTCATTGAGCTGGTAAATTTAGTCTTTGATATCAACAAGGATCCTGAACTTTTCACCACAGTTAGCTGGAATGTATGGAACAAATGCAATAATTTTAGGTTAGGGGAGCAAACTACACCACTCAACAAGCTGTAGAATCAAGCAAAGGAGAGATGTAGCAATGATACACAGCCATTGTAGGTCACGCATGGTCCAGTTCCTCGACAATCTGCATCCTGGTCAGCCTTATGTCCTAGCAAATACAAAGCTAACTTTGATGGCACGATTTTTAGAGACAAAAACAGTGTTGAAATTGGTGTAATCATTCGAACTTTAGAAGGACTTCCCATGGTTTCTTTGTCTTAGCTCATTCTGTTGCCTCCCACAGTCATTGAGGTCAACGCCTTGGCGGCAAGAAGAGCACTAGAATTGGCTTTAGAACTTGTCTTTGAAAGTATTGAATTGGAGGGTGATTCAGAAGTTCTCATAAAAACTCTGCAGTAGGGTAGCGATTCACTAGCACCATATGGCCACATAGCAAATGTCATATTTTACCTTGCCTCGCAATTCTCAGCTTTTAATTGCAACCATGTATGTAGGCATTGTAATAGGGTTGCTCACTCATTTGCACTGTAGCTCAATAGCAAAAAAATTTGGCTTTATCTCCATTGATGCAGCCCACTTTTGTTATGTTTAGTTGGTAAATTTAGCATTTTAGCAATTTGCCTCCATTAATAATAATACTTTGATTATATTTCATCTTAAAATTTTGTCTATAAATTCTCTTTAATTGAAACTTTTAAGTAATACCCTCAGTCAATCCTCATATTTCCCTTTGATATTTTCCTCTGCTATTGACTATAGAAAGAAACACACACACAATGGAAAGGAAAAGAGATTCTAACATAAAAGCATACCACAAATTCCACTTAAAAGCTATGGTAATTTTTAAGAAAGTTTGTGATAAGTTATACTATACACAATACACTCTCTTAAGTAATGCAAGACCAGTAATGTAACACATGAGGCTCCCGAAAGAGAAAATAGAAACAATTGTAGAGAAAAAAAAAATAGTGACGAGGAAAAGAGAATTGAAGTAAAAAATTTGGATGATTCACTTATTTTATATTCAATTAAAAAACATTTATAGTCATATTCTTAGGAGATTCTGGCTTTTTGCCTCTATTGAGCAAAATATTTGGTATTATGCCCCTGTTCCAAACTATATAGGTTTGTGCCCCTGTTTTGAAATTCGATTTTAATAAAATCAAGTTTCAATAAATAAAAAAACTCGATTGCAAGGAACTCGAGTTATGCAAAATGAAACTTAAAATAAAAAAATTAAAAAAAAAATTGCATGGAACTCGAGTTCCATAAAAAAAACGCCGCTATAGACTCTCTAAACGCAGCTATATGTATACCTAAAAAAAAAAACCTGCATGGAACTCGAGTTCAAGGAGCTCGAGTTCCATAAAAAAACGCCGTTATAGACTCCTTGAACGCAGCTATATGTATGAGGCGATCAAACTTAAAAAAAAAAAAAAAAAGTACACTACCTGTATGGAACTCGAGTTCAAGGAGCTTGAGTTCCATAAAAAACGCCTCTATAGCACTAAAAAAATGCCACTATAGGTATGGAACTCAAGCTCAATAAACTCGAGTTCCACGCAAGTTTTTTTTTTTTTTTAAGTTTCATTTGGCATAACTCGATTTTAAGTCAATCGAGTTTTATTAAAATCGAGTTTCAAAACAAGGGCACGAACCTAAATAGTTTCAAAACAGGGACATATTGCCATATTTTTTAAAAAGTGAGGGTAAAATGCTAGAATCTCCCGTATCCTTAATTCACAAACAAATAAAAAGTATAGTTTTGATTGTTTCACATACGCCATTTCATACAAAGTACACACTCACTTTCTTAGAGCGCTTGCAGCGGTGGAGCTAAATAGCTATAGAGCTATTTTAGCTCCACCAAAACACAAAAAACCTCCCTGCAGCAGTGGAGGTATAACTAAAATTTTTAGCTTACTTGTTACAATACTCATGTATAAATACATGAGTACTGTAGCTCAAAGCTATAAAAAAAATTAATTTTTTATTCAGCTTTCCGATTAAAATAATATACGCCTCTCTCTCTTTCTCTGTCTCTCAATCTCTTCTCCATCTGAAACTCTCTCTGTCACTGTTCATACGCCTCCGCCGGCCTCAACATCACCGGCCTCAACGTCTAACTCCTAATAATATAAGCTCACGCCTCCGCCGGCCTCAAATAATATAAGCTCACGCCTTCACCGGCCTCAACGTCACCGGCCCAAGCCGACCCAAGCCCCAAGCTGCTGACCCACGCCTTCGCCCACGCCTCCGCCGACCCACGCCTCCGCCCAGTCCTCCATCTCAACGCTCGCCCAACGCCGATTAGACCATTGCCTTGGTTTTTTGCCAATCAGACCCATCCGCCTCACACTTCTCTTCCACCGATCAGACCCACGCCGACACTGTCCTCCTCACCAAAGCCCAGCTCTGTGATTGGTGATTTTTTATTTTGTTTGTGATTGGTGATTTTGTTTGGTCTGGGTTGAGGAAAAAGATTGGAGATTTTGGTTGGTGTTTTTTTTTTTTTTTTTCTTGCTGTGGACTGGTGGTGGTGGTGGTTGTGGCTGTGGTTGTGGCTGTGGCTGTGGCTGATGGTAGAGGTGGTTGTAGTTGGTGCTGTGAATACTTTTTTAGTAGTTAGATATATTATTTTATTGTAGTAGATATATTATTTTATTGTGATGTTTATATTATTTTATTGTATTGAAAGCTAAAATAGATTCACTGTTATAGCATATTTTATAAAGTAAGTAGGTAAAATAAATAAAGTAATTTTTTATGAAGTTAAATTGCTAAAATTTTAGTTTCACTGTTATAGATGCTCTTACACCGGTAACTTAAAGTTATGATTTTAAGTTGGTTATAGATCTTTTTATTCTCTCTGTTATAAGGATTACTATTGCAATTTTTCCTCAAAAAAAAAAAAAAAAAAAATTCCTGCTGCAATTATGATTGTGTCACAATTATTTGTACACTCTGACAAGCCATTTCCGACAAAAAAATAATGTTCATCAAGTTCACTCCCTCAAAAGCATACATTTTGGAACTACCTGCGACAGAATTGTGTGATTATAAGGCTTTAACCAATGCTACACAACATAGTTCTGACTCAAGTGGATTAAGTGGCCTCCTTGTACCAAATTATGCATGGACAACCAAAGATTGCTAGATATCTGTCGATCTGCCATAATTTAATAGGAAAAATAAAATGAATCAAATTTGCTCTGATTCCAAGCTAAAATAAACACAAATCGAAAAAAGGAGAGAGATCAAACTTTGAATAATATATATATATATATATATATATATATATATGATTTGGGTTCAAGTTATATTCAGTGTAACTCTAAGTAATATTATACCACTAAATTTTTTTTAACTGGAGGTAAATTTTGACAAATCTACCATTAGATTGCATTATATTAGTATATTTTTCATGTTTGCAAAATTTAAATATGATCAAAGATCAATGGCTATATCATCAATCGATTATTTAAATTCAAGTTTTTATAGTTTAAAATAGTGCATAAAAGATGAATTTATAAATCGAATGGTAAATTACATCCGATTGGTATGAAAATTGGCATGCATGTTAACAACATATAGAACATGTAATTCAACAGTGAGATTCTCAAAATATGAATTCTATAATAAATTATTGAGTGGTGTAACATTATTTAGAGTTATATCATGTATAACTTGAACCCACCCTGTATACATATATATATATATATATATATATATATATATGTTAGGTTCTAAAACTTTAGAAACTAATGTATTAGAACTTCATTTTGTATATGTTGGTAAACCATGATAAAAACATTTAGTCTAGGTTTAGACTTGCTCAAAGATTGGTTTTATGTAAGGTTTGAATCGAGTAATTGTAGGAATTTAATGGTCAAATTCTGTAAGGCTCGATCGATCGAAAATTAGACTCGATCGATCAAATCTCACAGAACAAGATTTTCTGCAATATTATCAAACCAGCTCAAGCTCGTATGACTTGTACGGTTAAGTGTTTTATTTCAAATATTGTTGACACCCCATTTTACAACTTGCATTTAACCAATCGGTAAATCTTCAAATTTGTGATACAAAACAAATCTTGATGCTCTAACGATCATAATGATATGTCATGGGTTTTGGTCGGACCACCCGATCAAAAGTTATAATACAATCAATTTTCAATGATCATGGCTCACCTACACGATGGGCCCAATCACATCCTATCTTAAACACTTAATTTTAATTGGTTTCAACAAGAATTAATTTAAAATTAATCAAGAGTGAATTTTGATTGGATTTAATTTTTTTTTTTTTTTTTTTTTTGTTATGGCATCTTATCTGCTCTTTTGAAAAAAAATTTGGAGAGAGAAAGATATGATCCATGAAAAATTTAAAAAAAAAAAAAGAAAAAAAGGAAAAAAAGAAAAATGCTAAAAAAAAAAAAACGTTATTATCTTCAGCAGAAACTTGAATCGCATTTTGGCTTGAAAAAAGTTGAAATTTAATTTTCTCTATTTCTGGAAAAGTTGTAGAAAATTAAATTTCCTTACAAAAAACACTAATCCAGAATCAATTGGAATTTTGAGAAGAAAGTTATGGGTATAATACGAAACAGGTGGATAAGATAACACAAATTCAGTATCATTTTTAATTTTCTTTCAAAATTTCAAATGAGAATCAACACCCAATCTGATCAAGCTTATCTGATAGGCTTATTCCCTCCCTTAGCTTCAGAAAAAAGTTTTTGAAAAACAAGTTGGATAGAAAAACAGATGCATTCTTTAAAAATTTTCAAAAAACAGAAAAACGCTCAAAAAACGTTACTATTTTTAGTAGCAAATTAAATCGCATTTTTAGCCTAGAAAACATTGAAAATTAGTTTTCTCTATTTCTGGAAAGGTTGTAGAGAATTAAATTTCCTTTCAGAAAACACTAATTTTGAATCAATTGGAATTTTGAGCAGAAAGTTAGAGCCAAAATACGAAACAGGTGTAAAGGATAACACAGGTTCAGCATCATCTTCAACTTCCTTTCAAAATTCAATTGGGGATCAACACCAAATCCGTTCCAGCTCATTTAAACAGGTTTATCTCCTCCATTAGCTTTAGAAGAAAGCTAATAACTTAGCTTTAAAGCTAAGCCATCCCTTCCCTTATAAATAGAAAAGACCTCTTTCATTTTCTAGACCCCAAATTCCCTATAGAGAGCTAGTGAGAAAGCAAAAAAGAAAAGCTATTGTGCAACTATTGTTCTTACTTTGGTTGTAGTTGAGTACTTCCTTGCTTTCTCCCTGGCCCTTTAAGTGATCACTTCCCCCTTTTAATTTATGCTCTATGCTGGTAAGTAGTAATTATGTTCTTAACTTTTCACATGTCCTTGAATAATCGCTTAACAAGTCATTATTTATTTCTTTCATGATATGCTTGGATGAATATGTCTATATATCTCATTGATATTCTTTTTACATGCTTAGACGAATACTTCTAAGCTAATACACAAATTTTCTCTTGAATGCTTAAATGAACACTTCTAGGCTTAAACACAACTTTCTCTTGAATACTTAGATAAATATGTCTAGGTAATTGTTCTGCTTTGTTAAATGCTTGAACAAACATGTCTAAGTATTTTGATTTTCTCTAGATGAACATGTCTAAGGGATTTTCCTTTACTTCTTTTCATAATTGCGTGGATGATCAAATATGTTTAAATGTTTTTTTTTTTTTCTCTTTGCAATTATGTTGATGACAAATGACATGACAATTTTCATTTTTTTTTTTTTTTTTCACATGCTTAGATGAACATGTCTAGGCTAAAAATTCTTGGATGAACATGCCATTACCTTCATGCTTTCTTTACATTAAAATTGTTATCTAACAAATTTCTTCTTTTTTGTTTCTCTTTATGTCAGATTCCCCTAACACATATTTGCTTACAATTCTTGCAAATTAACATGTTTGTGGGACATATTGTTTGTACTTGTTTGACATGGCATGATGTTGGCCACCTTAACCTAGGAGACCAGTTTTACTAGGCGAGATGGGTGCTTAATTCCTTCTCATCTCATAAATTAGCCTCCGAACCAAGATCAAGGGTTCTAGACTATGCTTTTGTATTTGCATTTTACATTTTTAGAATGTAACTAGGAAATAAAGCAATGTAATTTTCTTTTCTTAGATTGTATCTAAGACAAAAAAAGCATTGTAAATTTTTATTACAAAATTGATGTAAATTGTCATATACATTAATACAACAGAGGCATTTTTTTATATTAAAGGTTTTCTTATTTTTTTATTTAAATTAAATAAGTGGCGACTCTATGTAAAACCCTCGATCTAGGGGGGAGTACATTTTACAGTGAATTCGTACATTTTGAGCATCACAATTCCACCCGTTCGCGCGGGTTAGGCCCAGTTTGAAAAATAAATTGGCGGGCTCGGGGTTGCGGTCGCTCACAAGTCTAAAAGGAAAAACCCTAACTACGTTTTAGAGGTCTTTTTGATCAGTTTTGTGTTGAATCTTTTGTGAGTTTTAGATGTGTTTACCTTCATACACACACATTGAGCTATCAAGATCAAGATTCACATCAAGAACTTGATGGTTGTTTAAGTTTCTGCATAAAGAACTTTAAAGAAAATCTTAAACCTTTGAGTAGAGTCTCAAAGTCACAAGTATGTGAACTTGTGGTTGTTGCAGATCAAGGAAAAAAGTAGCCCGTGGATTCGGAACTATCACATGGCCATGATAGTAAGTTTTCTATACAAGGTAGTAATAGAAGGTTAGTGGTCTAAGTCTTATTGTACAAACTTTAATTCTTTCATAATGGATCTGTTTTACCTTGAGGATAGTTATGTTAAATCCTCCCCAGATTTTTTACCAGTTTAGTTTTCCTGAGTCATCAGATTTTTGTGTTCTTTACTTTCCGTTTTATATTTGTTCTATATATATTTGTTTAACCTAGACTTAATTAACAAACTTGTTAATCAACTTAGCTTAATATTAGGTTAAACATATTGTGTTAACGGGTCTAAAACTTAACTGTATATATATATATATATGTGTGTGTGTGTGTGTGTGTGTGTGTATATATATATATATATATATAATGAGAATGCCTGAATTTGTACTTTGTAGGCCCAAGTAGTTGAGTAAAGGGCAACAATGAAATCCTTGATTGAGATAATATTGATTATTCTTAGTTAATCAAGGATATGATACTAATATACTACCATTTTTTTTTTCTAGAGGAAAATATACTATCATATATACCAACATTTTTTTTTATTATTATTTTTTCAAAGATAAATGCTATTCCAAGATAGTTTTGGTTCATCAAATTCCAAGATAGTTTTGACTTTTGAGCAAAGTTGTGACTAAGAAAAAGAAAAGATAGTTTGTGCAAATACTATTATGTTTTCTTCTTAATAGCTGATTCCCGATTTGACAACATGATGGATAGGTGTCTAACTAAAAAGGAAAGGAAATTATTGGTAGTGACATACACAATATCCCTCAAACAATAAAAGAAAAAAGAAGAGGTAAAAACTGAGATTCTTGGAAAGCTCGTGTTATTGCTCCTCTAAAAATATCCATACTGATCCCATTCAAATCAAGAAACAATGGGACGCCTGGCAGTTGCTGCATCCAACACGTGTATCATATGTCTTGTGGCCTCAACTTTAATCCAGACAAGCTCAACTCAGGCCTTTCCTTTTTGTCCATTTTTGTGGGGCTTATATGCTCAGTAAGTTCATTATTGAATTTGAATTGCTCATTGCTCAGTACTTAAGTATTGGCACGTAACTATATAAAATATTATATTAATAGTAAGAAGATTAGAAGCGCTTAGGCATAGATTAAGACTACATTTCTATCCTAATGTCTGTTTAGTTGTGCTTAATTTTCAATTTATTTGAGGGATTTTTTTTTTTTTTTTTGGGCATACACTTTCTTTTTTTTTTTTTTTGATAGGCATACACTTTCTTTTTATTAAGATAGAGTGGTGAAGTATTTAGTGAGCTAAGATACGTTTTTTATGAGACTGACATATGGGGTCTACTCGGCTCATGAGAGAGAAATTTGACCACGTCCATGTTGTTTGTACATGGGAGCTTCGCGGTTTTGTAGACCCCAAAACTCGGAAGAATATACTTTGTCGGTTGGCATTTTTTTTCACGGGTTGATATGTATCGTACATTATATATACGACCAAAAATGACATTGGATTTTATGTCAAAGAGCGCATGTTTAATGTGTTTAACTAATGCAGGTTGGACCCAAAAAAATTTCAGGTCGGGCCAATAAATTTTAGATACGTGGTGGCCTTCTGGAGGCATCATGAGTCATGACACCTTGACCAAGTGCGATCGATAGACGATTCACAATTCCACATTAGATTTTTATTCATTTATTAGAAGCTCTAAGCCAAGATTCTTAGGCAACATTATAAACCAAGAAAAAAAATAATAATGTTCCAGTGCAAATAAACTGTGTATAATTGTAAACATTTTAACCAAGCCAATTAGCAGATTTTCAAATTATTGCATCCATTAAGAAATGATTAAAATGGTTGTCGGTTCAAAATAAACCAGCAAATGAGTTCCCTTTTACACTCAATGTTGACAATCCATCATTTTTTTTTTTTTTTGAAAAATACACATATATATAGGGGAAATGGGATGAGATAAGAGACTACACTCACACGCCAACACCAGAACTGCATGCATTAACAATCCATCATCAGAGACAAAGACGAATACGTTAATAATATTGTTTAGCTCATGATAATCACTAACAATTAAATTAATCCCAAATGTTCAAACTTCAAAGATGTTAATTAGTTATTAGGCAATGAAGAACATGCATTAAGGGAGGCTCCTTTGCCTAACACATATTACTTCATTAAAATAAAAAGAATTCATTTATAATTTTTTTTTTTTTTACTTTTTGTGGTAAGAATATAGTCTTACTTAACATATGATATTTCTTTTGTTTATGATTAGATTACTTAAAATAGTATTACCCGTATGGCCGTATCCTATAATTTTGTTTACATTCTTAGATTACTTTCTAAATAAAATAAAACGTAACTTTGAAAAAGATTAAGGAACACAGACTAAAATAATGAAATTAAGCTCAACACGTACACTGACCCCATTAATGGGTCCATCTTTTGTTAAAGATGTTGGTGAATCATTCAAACCTACAGCACTTTCTTTATGCGCTACGCAATATAACTCAATAGAAAAGCTATTAATGACACAGTCAGCTTTAAACTATTATTTTTGCTTTCAATAAATGGGGAAACCGGGAAAAGGGAATGAATACAGATTTTCCTAAGTGAGGAATTATATAACACTGGTAAGACCACCGCATATTTTGAAAATGATGGTCGATTTATAAATATAAAGTTTTTGTAGAGTTGAGAGTAAGAGTTAGGATTCAAGTTTTTAAAAATGAGTTTCATACAAATATATATATATATATATATATATATATATATATACACTTAAATTAGGTTATAGTAGAATTTATATATATCTTGTATAAAAAAAAAATAACACATGCAATTAAGCTATAAGGCTAGAATAGAATTTTTATACCATTATTAAGAACTTGAAAAAGGCCATATAAAAGGTATAGGTCTTGCCATAATTAGTTGCACTTGTGACTACATGCTAAGAATGCATACAAATTTAACTTTGCTTCCAAGTAATTAGTGTTTTAACTTCCTTAATTCTAAAAGGGTCGTAGTCATGAAGTTTCAGGAATGGCAAGTAGTAACATATACGCATGATCACAAGCATGGGTTTTGTTGCCAACTTAATTCTCTATGATTTAATAACTATATATGCATGATCACAGATCTATCCTACATGCCTTGAAATTCTTAATTTTTCAGATGGGTTAAATGCCTATATTGCAACTGGAATGAAACTAGACATTTGTACCGAACATGTGCTCGTTTTTACTAAGCAAGGATTGCCCTGCTTTTGCTGTGATTGGTGATAGTTAATGAAGACAGTTCCCTAATCATTTAAAAAAAAAAATTGCATAAAAATATTGATCACCTCAAGAGTTTTTCGGATCATTATCTTTATATAAAGAATTATCTAATCCTATTCATTTGAAAAAAAATACATAATTTAAAAAAAAAATAATGATTCACATTAATATATAAAAAATTACCTAATCCTATTCATTTATCCCTAACTCATTCTTAATGTTTTCTTTAATAAAAAAATGAGACTTGGATTTAAGATCTCACTAGCTAGATTCATAATGCCTTTAATTAAAGCAATCCGATCTCTAATAATATCTTTGGATATGATTGACTCTCTCATTCTTTTCTCTCTATCTACTTGTACGAAATGCATGAATTTATCCCACTTTCATGACTTTGGATTACCTGATAGCCACGTATTTTATATTTCTTTGTTCACTCCCTTTTAAACAGATTCAAGTAAGATATCTAATAATAAAAGGCTATTTGGTTAGGTATTTTAAGCAACAATTTATAGTAATTAAATAATATTACATATATTTTTACACACTTTTTTATTTATATTTATTTTTAAAAATTACAAACAACATTATTACAACAACGTTATAGTTCCTTAAATTCCGTTAAAATGCATGATGTCAAGCTTTTGATTGAACCAAATCAACGGGATTTGGACCAAAACAAACAAAAATAGTACAGAGAAATTGACAGGCTTAAAGAAAAGAAAAAGACAAACCAAGATTTTGCTTCAGTCCAACGGCCCAAAACTGCCGCCATATATAGTACTTTGCTATTAGCAGTGTGACACGTAACAAATAGACTCTCCAACATTCTGTGACAATCCTAAAACCGTGTTGGACTAAAGTCACCGACGAGATATCTTTGGACACGTAACGCCGTGTTTTGACCTCTCAGACCTTCAGTCAAAAAGTGAACCTCCTCTCAAACCGACCGCACTAAGGACTGCTTTTTTTTTTCTTTTTTCTTTTTTTCTTTTTTTGTTGTGTGTGTGCGTGTGAGAATCAACCGTGCTTTGTTTTATGTTTGAGATAATAGGCGAAAGACAAATGTAGTTCTTGTACTAGCTAGCAATGTGAAAGTGTTTAGTGCATACTTTTTATGGGCTTTATCAACCTTAATCTTGACAACCGTCATTCCTTTATGTGACATCTAATAGTGCAATCGAAATTTCTTAGAAACTTACTAGAAGGAAGACCTTTTCTACACCAAATTTCTTACGTGGGAGTTTAGGAATTTGATTGGGTCTTCACATACAAAAATATCTCTCTCCTTGGATAGTGACTTAATTTTTCATTCAAACTTATTCCTCTCTCTCTTTTTTTGCCCCCTTCAAATGCATAAGAGTTCTCCCCTCTCTTTAAAGAATAGAGAAAGTACTATCTCATCAAAAAGAATAGAGGAAGTACTAAAGTAGAGACTAATAAAATATATAAAGCCCATGAATTTTATATTTATTTTTTTTAGGAGGGGAGGAGGGGCTGAAGAACTATAAACTTTAAACTTCTAAATTGATTGTATCCCAAACAAAAACCCAAAATATGTAAATTTCTATCTATACTTTTCACATATTAACTAATAAAAACTAAATTCGAAAGCCCTAAAAACTCTACCTCAACTGTCAAAGCATTCGAATTATTACAGATCATAGTAAAACAAAAACAAACAAAAAAATTCTAGAATTACACCATATTTTACTAGAACCATATAAAATCAAATCTCCTTTTTCATCTCATTTTTAACTTATTTCACCTTTCACTGACAATGACATAATTGGATTCCAGTTAAAGCTAGTTTGAAATTGTTGATCTTCTATTGATTTTTACTTAACTTGATGTTTATTGTCTTTTAACTAAGTTAATCCTTTCACAGTATATAATCAAGCACTTTTCTTTCATGATTTGTGTCAATTCTTCTAATTAAATTATATTGATTTGGTAAGAATTGAAGAGATTTAGAGGTTAGGATTAGGTTTTTCACCCAATTTAGGGTATTTTGAATGCCGGTTATAATATTTTTAATCGATCATTAATCATGTAATTGAGACACCGAATTGAAGATTTATAATTTTGATGTTTTAAATTTGGAACATTTTATGATTCATTGAAAATAGTAAATTTAGGGATTAGGTATTTACGTTCCTAATTTAAGTGGGGTTTTCTTACATTAGGTTTTATTTCTTTTTTTTTTTCTTTTTTTTTTTTTATACAAGATAGAATTCTACTCTAGCCTAATCTAAGTATATATGTATGTGAAGCTCCCTCCTGAAGACTTGAACCCCGGCCCTTGCCCCCCACACCTCACAAGCTAGCATTTATACTTGTGAAGTGACCATTGCACCAAGGGTATACGGTGGTAGGTTTTATTTCTTATAAGTTGAAAGTTGGGGGTGAGGGATTAATTATAAACCCTAGATGTCACCATTAGAAATATGCGGTGCCAACCAATTAAATTACAAGCTCTTGACAATAATTACATTATATTGAATGCTTATAAGTGAAATAAAGGTCTTTTACTTAAATGGTTTGAATAATAAATTTGGTCATATTATAACCGGATCATAAAAATTTAAATGAATGGAGTTTGTAAGAGATTAAATCTACAACTTAAAATTAGGGCTTTTCAATCTGGACAGAATTTTAATTTGACTTAAATAATATAAATTGAGATATCTAATTATGGTTTATCGAACAGTTATATGGGCATAATACAACATATTGGAGAATAATTAAAATTCAAGATCATACATGTTACCTAAGCCAAATTGGCTGAGATGATCATAGATTGAAGATGCATGTGTGAAATTGAGATTTACAATTACATGCCTAAACTTTAAATTGGGTGAGATGATCACATAATTTTTTTTATTAATCTAATATGGAGGATTTAACTAAAAGGAATTTCCCAAAAATTAGGGTTTTCTACTATCAAACCTAATTTTCCTAATTGTCTAGACCTATCTAAAAGAGCAAAACTTAGGTACAGTACTTTTTTTTTTTTTTTTAGAGTTTCAAAGACACCAGTCACTTTTTAGTGTAGGCGGCAATTAAACCCTAAATCTTTTATTCAACTATCAGAGACTTTACCAGTTGAGCTAACTAGAACCCACAGGTACAATACTTATGTGTTGTTCTATAGGTTCCCTTCTTAAGATTCTGCCATGTGGATTTTTTCTCATAAGATAGAAGTATATTTCTTAATTAAGTAATCACATGACTGAATTTTGAAAAGGAAACTTAAGGAATAGTACCTAAAATACTATACCTAAGTTTTGTCCTACCTAAAATTGTAAGCCACAATTAATTTACTTGTGATATAATCCATTGTCTTTAATAATTCAATAATTATTTTAGTAGTTAGTTGATAAATTAACTAATTAGAGGCTTTGGGATTAGTAATATCTTTGCATCAAATTTTTTCACTTGGATATCCTTACTAGGTGCTATTATGTTGATTCTAAATAATTAAAATAAATTAAAATAAAAAAAAAGGTGCTATTATGTTTGTTTTGCTCTATGCTCCAAAGATGATAGTGATGCACATAGTGCAATTTGATTTTGGATTCCTAATGTTGATGATCATACGTAATATCGGCATGCTTCCTTCCTAAAGTGGCCTAATATTGAAGGCATGGTACTTTAAATATTAATATATATTTAAACATACACTTATCATGCTCCTCCTTGTAGGTCCAATACACCATTCATGTTAACATCACTTTAACTACAATTCTCAAGATATTTCTTTCTTCGATCGTATCTTGATTGAAGAATGAAACTTTGATAGATTTTTTAAGTGCATTCTATTAGATTCTTCAATTAAAATAAAATACATGATTCAATTCTCCAATTAAACTAAAATACATGATTTTCGTAATTAATAATGCATCAACAATACTATCATATTCATTACCAAAACAATAAAAACAAGAAAAAAGTATTATCTTTTTGAAAATAATTAAATTCTATTCTATTGGAAACCTAATGCACTAGATCTAAGCATAATCCACTATTTGTTACTACTTGGTACAATAGAACAACTTTATAATTTATTTGTTCCATTTAGCTCTTGATTAATTGTACTGCTTCTACTCCTTTTAGTGTATATAAGGTCATTTTATACCTACCTACTATAGATTCCAGTTAATTAGAATAAAATCTCTTGTCATCGAATAATAAATCTAAAGTTTGAACTTACACCAAAAATCAATTAGTATCTTAACTTAAATAAATAAATAAATAAAATCACATAAAGTGAACTCATAAATTAAAATTATTTCATACATTAAAAAAAAAAATAGTGTATAACTTATATATATATTGAGAGAGAGAGAGAGAGAGAGAGAGAGAGAGAGGCAATTAGGTGAATCAACTAGTCAGAGCCTAGGAACTTTTTAAGGCCCAATGGACCTTTACCTCATGGATTTGTCATATCTTTCGTGATTTTTAAGAAGCCTTAGATTTTCTCTTAACAAAAGGGCATCATGAAACTTTGAATGAATTCAATTCTTATTCCAACCAAGAAACAATCATTCCAACCAATACATGTTTTTTTTTCCTGATGAAATCCCATGTCCTTTTTCTTGTATTGACAGGGAAGTGAACAAAGAAATCAGTGTGAAATAAAAATTTACACTAATGAATAGACAACTGATTTAGTTTAGCCTGAGCGAAGGATTAACAAATTTGAAATTTCTCCAATGGCTTCGGATCCTTCTTGTGATGGGCTCTTCACCAGATCAAGTTTTTTATTTATTTTTTATTTATTTATTTATTTTCATCAAAACAAAAGGTTTGCGTGTTTTCTTTTAGTCAGCCATATTTCCCAAAACAAAAAATAAAATAAAATAAAAACTTAGATGCATTTTTTTGTTTGAAAACGTAATATTTGAAAATTTTATGATTTCAATAATATCGCAACTAAAATATAATAATATCACAACTAAAATCTATATATATATATATATATATATTTATAAATCAACTGTGAGCGTTAAACAAACTATGTGAAAAAAGAGTAGTGTTATTTTTATATATTGAGAATTTGCTCATATTTGTATAAAAGTGTTGTTTTGGTTCCAAACACCAAAAATGATCACCGTTGTTTTAAATTTCTCTCTTTTTATTTTGACAATCAATCTTGAAAATTAATACGAATTAAGAAGAATAATTTCTTATTATTAAAAATTTTAATTTAATTTGTTATTTCTCATTTCATGGATTATGAATTGATATCTTTTAAAAGACCATATCCAAATTTTAAAAAAAAAAAAAAAAGAAAAAAAAAAGGAAAGGAAAAAAAAAAAAAAAAAAGAAAAAAAGGAAAGGAAAAAAAAAAAAAGAAAAAAAGAAAAGAAAAGAAAGAAAATCACCTTCCAGCGAGTGTTGCTTCAGAACTACTACTAGGATTTCCAGCTACATACATTTTAACGAACTCAGAACGTTTGAAATTCTAGGCATATTACAAATTTTATTATATAGACCTTATTAAATGATGTGTCAATTTTTAAACAATACAACAACAACCAAGTTTTAGTCCCAAAATTTTAGAGTTGACAATATAAATCCGCAACAAACTAGTTTAGGTTGGCCATATATATTATTTTCCACATTAATTTTATCCAAAGCATATTCTATGTTACTTAATTGATATATATATATATATATATATATATATTTCATCAATAGTAGATCCCTTATCTCTAAGCAAATTATCACATTTCAAATCTTATTATTAAAAATTTTAATTTAATTTGTTATTTCTCATTTCATGGATTATGAATTGATATCTTTTAAAAGACTATATCCAAATTAAAAAAAAAAAAAAAAAAGGAAAGGAAAAAAAAAAGAAAAAAAGAAAAGAAAAGAAAGAAAATCACCTTTATGATATTGAAAACTCTCACTATTTTGTACTACAATTTTAGAAGATTCATATACTTAGCATTTTCCTCGTCACCATATAGCCTATTTTGTTGGGCAGAAAGATATGTGGGCTTTATTTAAGCCTACAACAACTATCTTCTTTCAAAATTGAGTTTTTCATTTTATTTTCTTCTAGGAAAAGGTCTGTTGATCGATGATTCTAATATCTTAAGAGTAACATATTCATTTTGGACCATGACTGCGTGAATAGAATGGTCTTGAGTAACATAAAGGAAAAACTAAGAGGTAACCACAGCTTCATTTCTAACCTTCGCATATAAATGACATAAATTGCTTATCCTAATCACCTGAATGAGAAAATGGGGAAATGGCTACACAATACACACAATGAGTGTTTGTTATATGAAAGGTATTTCACATATAATACACAGAAGCAATGCCATTGTGTCCTAAACTTCTATGCTCCTCTTTGCAAACATTACAAGAAATCTGGGTTTAGGTGACGTTTGTAAAACGTCACTGAAAACTCAAAAAAAAAAAAGTTGCTATAGACACAAATGGTCTACAGCGAATTTTTTTTTTTTTGGTGATGTTCAAAAATGTCACAATAGAGCAATTGTTATAGGTCTATTTGCGATGTCTCTAAAATCACCACTAAATAATATAACATTTTTGTATATAATGTAGAAAACTACATTCAGCGACGTTTTTAAAATGCTGCAAATAATCAAATCTATAGCAACCTTTTAAAAATGTAGCTATAGGATTGATTATTTGTGGCACTTTAAATGTGTCACTAAAAAGGATTTCTGCTTACTTTTTAGCGATGTTTTTAAAACATCACTAAAACCTGCTCATTATTTTTTAAAAAATATTAAAAATGTTATATAAACCTACTTAAACAACAATAACTAACATAAGTTTGTAATAGATCAAATATACCTATTGATCATCAATATTCCACAATAACAAACTAACACACTAACACATTAACCATAGATTCAAATAGATAGATAGATAGATAGATAAATAGATAGATGGATAGATATATATATATATATATATATATTTTTTTTTTTTTTAATACCAATACATGTATCATCTTGAATTGAACAAAACACTTGTTTACCTACACAAAAAAAAAAAAAAAAAAAAAAAAAAAAGCACCTAAACTATGACAATATTATAAACTTAGTACAATACTTCTAAAATAAATGTGGTTGTAACAAAACACTTGTCTACCTACAAAAAAAATAAAAAAAAAAAACTACCCAAACTATGACAATATTATAAACAAAGTATAATAGTTCCAAAATAATTGTGGTTTTTCAAAATAACTATGTAATAGCCTTGGAGTCCTTAAAACACTACATTTACCGCTATATGCTAGTTTCTTGATGGGATGAAGCCTACGATCTATAAGGAGTTGGAGATTGATGATCTAAACCAAAACTACCTTGAATACAAATTAAAAGTATCTAATAAGTTCATAAAGAAATCATTTTGAGTAAAAAAATAATTCTTGCTATGCTTAAAAATTTAAACACCAAATACATTTTTAAAATATTAAAATTTAATACCTGACTAGCTTCTGGAGAATGATTTTGCTAATTTTGCACTAGTTGCATCAATTGGGTCACTCGCTCCTCCACGTTTTCATAACGATTCACTTTCTCTGTCAAAAAAACCACTTGATTCTTCAACTAAGTCACTTCATCATCCCTTTCTTGGCTTCTTACTTGAGCAATTGCAGGAGTGTTCTCGACAAGATGCATACTTGGAGTTGGGCCAAATCCCACACCCCGAACACGACCATTGTGCTCATTACCAACCACTTGAGCATATACATCATCTGGTGCGCATGTAATACTAATAGTAAGGTCGGATGACTGCACATCATTTGAGGGCTCACTCAACAGTTTGTTGATTTTTTCCTAATATTCAAAATTTGAACACAATAACACATTAGAAATTGACAATGTTAATAGATTCAATATTACACTTGGCAAATCATGATATTACTTACAATGTTGCTTTTTGCTTTGACGTTAACAAGAGTACCATCTTTACGAAGATGGAGTTTTACGTATACATATGCATGCTCTATAGGATGCCCAAGCGTTGTTGCCTAAATTACAGTCATTGCATTTATTTAATTAGGAATAATGGTTTCATAGAAACTTAAGAACAATCTAATAAGTTATTTACAAGATAATTATTGAGTCATTACCATTTCTTTTGCGTATGAAGCAAAGTTTTCTAAACCACCAGTATGTACATTTTTTTTGCTTAGATCGATTGTTCTTGTATACCAAAGCAAGATCCTATGTTCAAAAATATTACATATATAAACAAAGTATTATTTGAATATATTTTTCATGGTAGATATTCAATGTAGAATAAAGATATCCATATGAATGTTCTTGTTGTGATAATGATATAGAACAATTAAAGCATATCAATATAGAACAATACCTTCATTTTTGGTAAATTCCAATACTGAAAAAGGGCTTCATAATCTTCAGGAATCACATTTGGTGGTACTCTTGCTATATTTCCTCTTCTTAGGAAATACTTCTTCAAAGTTAACTTGTGGTCCTCCAACATTTCACAATTGTGAACAATGTCTTATTTTTCATTGCCTCTAACCTAGTAGGTTCTTTAGTCAAAATCCATTTTGAGTACATGCAATAGCTTAGTTAGCAAAATCCATATCAAGTTAAACACTTCTGTTTGTGCAATGATTTCGTTTCCTAACACTAAAACAGAGCTTGTTTGAAATCTTTACGCCCATCAAACTCCCTATCATGATTATTAAATTCATGATCACTGTCCAAGAATTTCCTATGTCCAATATAACTAAATTTTCTTCCATGTTTTAACCAACGAGATAGAGGATCATAATTACAATAAGGACATGCAAGAGCATCTTTGGTATCCCAACTTGAAATATCACCATATGCTAGAAAATCATTTATGGTCCACAACAATGTTGCAAGCATTTGAAATGAGCTATTGGAAGACACATCAAACGTTTCTACTCCAACATCCCATAATTCCTTGAGTTCTTGTACTAAGGGTTGTAAGTACACATCTTTATCATTCCTAAGAGAGGTTGGACCAGGAATCAATAGTGATAACATGAGATAAGCCCTTTTCATACACATCCAAGGAGGAAGATTATATGGGACCAACATGACAAGCCAAGTACTATAAGCAATACTTATATTGGAGAATGGGTTGAATCCATCAGCTGCTAATCCAAGTTTGACATTACGAGGCTCAAATGAGAATTTTACATACTTAGAGCCAAATAATTTCTAAGCTTCAGAGTCATCATGATGCCTCATTAACCCGTCATTTGTACGACCATCAACATGTAATTTCATGTGGGGAGCTACTTCGGGAGACATAAACAATCGTTTCAACCTTTGCTTTAAACGGAACCACCTTAAAACCTTTGCAACTTTCTTCTTTACCCTCTTGGAAGGAGCATTCATATTTTTTGAAACTCCAGCCTCATTGCTTACCCACCTTGAATGGTTACAATCTGAGCAAGCTTCGAGGTTGGAATTCTCCTTCCAAAACAACGTACTATCATTAGGGTAAGCATCAATCTTCTCTTAACTAACCTAGATCCTTAATAATTGTTTTTGCCTCATAAGAGTCTTGTGGCAACTTCACACTTGAAGTTAGTAGCTCTTGCAAAAATTGAAGCAACAAGGTGACTGATTTGTTACTCTAACCAATTAGACACTTCAAGTGGTACAAATACACAATGACTAACAATATGCTAAACTTTGTACAACATTCATAACAAGGTTCCTTAACATCTTTGAGCAATTTAAGAAATTAGAGTGGCTCTTCGTTGGACCTTGTGTAGGTTGTTCCACACTAGGGCCTCGTATCACAAGATTTGATGCCATATCTTCTTCCATTGGTTTAGGCACCATATCATGCATAGGAAACATGTGATGCAACATTTCACGCATATTACTATTTTCATTTGAGTTTTCATGCATAAGGATTATCGACATTGGACTTTTCATGGGGAATCATAGTCTATTTTTTTCCGTGAAAAGTCCAATGTCGATAACCCCTACAAATCCCATTTGATACTAGATGAATTCGTACAATATCTATAGCCAACATTGTTGAATACGCACATTTTTGACATGGACAAACAATCGTTCCATCTCATGTGCATGTTGAGATGCAAAATTCAAGAATTGTGTAACTCCATTTCTATATTCCACAGATGTCCTATCTCTAATGTCCATCCAACTCTTGTCCATAGCTATAGAACAAATTTACACAATAAATACCTAGAGCATGATATCATGAAAGCATAAACCAATCATTAGTCCATATTTCAATTACTCTCACAAAACAAACCTATGCTTCTAAGAAAAAAAGGCAAAATTTTCAAATTTGAGAAAATGACTTGCAAGTCACACCAAAGTCCTTAGTGTAGGCATAAGGAGTTTAAATTCATAAGTAATTTATTAACAAATTTTGTAACTAATCAATATCTCTTGAAAATTTTCATTTAGTTTCCATGTTTGACATGTGAAAGAAATGAAATAATCAAACAACAATCCGCCACAAAACAATTATCAATGCAAGCCACCTGCTTGCTCCAACTCAACGATCCACCACAAAACATATTAGATAGGAACATATTTGATAACTACTAATAACTCTCGAATGGAGTATTAGAACTGAAAAATCCATTAGATAATGAATTGTTGGTTCTAAGCCATCTTTGGCAATAAATCAACAATTTGAAGTGCTTTTCTTGTGTATTCTTAATAAACCAGCGTTTATATATAGATGTAGGAAGGTCTGTTTGGTAAGTAAGAAGCCCCTTTGGCATCTCTTCATCTGCAAAGAATTCTCGATGTGAAAACACAGAGACAAAGGGCGGATCTTTGAATAGGAAAAAAAGTGGATCTGCAGGGTCCCAAATGAATTAGCTTATTAGGAAAAAAAAAACCTTGTTCTTTGGAAGATCTATTTCTTGTCTAGTACTACACGATTCCACTCTACAAGAACTCTGAATCATTCTCTTGAAGCTCATCCTCTTCATCATAAATGATCCGCTTGCCCCGAAATGACCTAGCCCAATAGGGAAATCCCAATTCATTGGGCCTTTCGATACAATCAAATAGAAAGCCCCAAGGGCGCCATATTCTAGGAGCCCAAACTATGTGATTGAATAAATTCTCCTCTATTTATTGTGGGTCGAGGACTCCTTCTCGTTCCCCTTCTTCAAACTTCGATTCGTATCATTCATAGGGAAATCTCTTATCAACGATAGAACAAGATCCAGTTTTCATTATATCTAATTGATTCCTTGGTTCAAGCTGAAGAAGCAATGTCATTCGATCATTATCAAACTTAATGCAATCTAAACAACTTCCGAAACGAAGGGGACTAAACAGGAACAAGAGGAATCCACCGAAGAAGATCTTTCTCTTTTTTCGGAAGAAAAGGAGGATCCGGACAAAATAAAAATAGATGAAACGGAAGAGATCCGAATGAATGGAAAGGAAAAAACAAAGGATGAATTCCACTTTAAAGAGACACGCTATAAAAATAGACCCATTTATGAAACTTCTTATCTAGACGGCAATCAAGAAAATTCGAAGTTAGAAATGAATAAATGAGTTAAAGGTAGGAATCAATGCTAAATTCTTGTGAATAGGATTTCAAGGGAGTGAAGTGACTTATCAATATGAGGCATGAACGCTCTAACATGGATAAGCAAAGGAAAGCAAGCCAATAAAGAGTTAGAAGCTTCACTATAACAATATAGAATGCTTATAAGTATTTAAGTCTAAAAAATAATCAACAAACATAACTCAACAACATCCAAATTTTCAAAAAATAATAAACACTCCCAATATGAATGTAAACCACCTTATAACACCATGCAAGCCACCTACTTGCTCCAACACAACAATCCTCCCAATACAATTATCATAATCACAAATATAGAACGCTTGCAAGTATTGAAATCCAAAAAGATATCAAAAAATATAATTCAACCATATTCATCCAAATTTCCAAATTTAATAAACACTCTCAATATTAATTGCAACGACCTCATAATACCATGCGAGCCACTCGCTTGCTTTAACACAACAATCCACCTAATACGCTTATTAATATAACAATATAGAATGCTTACAAGTATTGAAATCCAAAAAGTAATCAACAAACATAACTCAACAGCATCCAAATTTTCAAAAAATAATAAACACTCTCAATATGAATGTAAACCGTCTTATAACACCATGCAAGCCACCTGCTTACTCCAATACAACAATCCACCTAATACAATTATCATAATCACAAATATAAAATGCTTACAAGTATTGAAGTCCAAAAAGAAATCAACAAATATATCTCAACCATATCCATCCAAAATTCCAAATTTAATAAACACTCTCAATATCAATTGCAACAACCTTATAACACCATGCAAGCCACCCGCTTGCTCCAACACAACAATCCACCCAATATAATTATCAATATAATAATATAGAATGCTTACAAATATTGAAGTCCAAAAAGTAATCAACAAACATAACTCAACATCTAAATTTTCAAAAATAATAAACACTCTCAATATGAATGTAAACCGTCTTATAAAAACATACAAGCCACCCGCTTACTCAACACAACAATCCACCCAATATAATTATCATAATCACAAATATAGAATGCCTACAAGTATTGAAATCCAAAAAGAAATCGACAAATATAACTCAACATCATCCAAATTTTTAAAAAATAATAATCACTCCCAATATGAATATAAACCACCTTATAACACCATGTAAGCAACTCGCTTGTTCCAAAAAACAATCCTCCCAATACAATTATCATAATCACAAATATAGAATACTTACAAGTATTGAAGTTCAAAAACCATGCAAGCCACCCGCTGCTCCAACTCAACAATCCACCCCAACACAATTATCAACATCTTAAGTACAAAGTTTTAAGCAAAAATTACTTACTATGCTCAAGCCAAGCAAACACCTTTCCAAAAAAAAAAATTCGAACTTATCACAATAAATGAGCGCGTAATCTACAAAATAAAAGAGGGAACTTAAATGATATGAAAGGCAAATAAGGTTGCCATTGCAAAAAATTTTAA
Source organism: Castanopsis chinensis (assembly GCA_032878915.1). NCBI lineage: Eukaryota > Viridiplantae > Streptophyta > Magnoliopsida > Fagales > Fagaceae > Castanopsis > Castanopsis chinensis. The sequence continues at coordinate 11,892,487 of JAVQMG010000105.1, forward strand.
TGAGTCAAAACTTGGAACAATTAGGCAGAAAAATTAAGGACCACTTTGCAGAAAATATTTGAAGTTTAATTGTATCCAAACTTGGTCATTTGGAACACATAAGGAAACTTACCCATTATGCCTAAATGTCTCAATAGAAAAAGTGCTCCACATCATCCAAATTTTGCATATGAGAATGTCATTGCAAAAAATTTTAATGAGTCGTGGGGCATGAAAATTTAGTAACAATATATATATATATATATATATATATATATATATATATATATACATATTTAGTTGAGATTATATACTCACGACAAGAGTGAAACCCCAACACCTAGGCCAATAACACCAAATGAAACCTGCCAAAAAAAAAAATCCTCAACTTTCTTAATTTTCCAAGATTATAAAGAAATTACTATAATTCCATATAAAGTAATAATTGTAATTTCTAATACAATAACACACACAAACACAGCTCAATACATAGAATTTAAAATCTTATCAAAATATATAAATAAATGCAAAAAGTATATTGTTCATTTCCAGTAAATCAGAGACATTGAATTCAATTCCACTATTGTATGGAAACAAGAAAATTTACCAACTTTTTTCCCCTCATCTTTTCAGTTTTCATAGGTCATTTTCTTTTAATCTTAAATTAGGAATTAAACAATATCACCGGATTTAGTAGGGAAATAAAGTATGAAACTTACATTGAGCTGTGCTGGTTAGGAATGAGACTTGCATGCTCTAGTTCACCTCTAACCAGGTCAGGTTGCCCAAGTCGCAACCTCTAAAATTTCAAGCTTGGCATATTGAGATTTCATCACAGTTAATATATCTATATATATATATATATATATATCTGCGTAAACCAGCCTAGGTTGCCCAAGTTACAGCCTCTATTTTCAGCTTCAATCTTGAACTTTCAATTTCACCAGAGTTTATATCTATTTGCTAGGTGAAAATGGCCAAATACCACAATTTTCATAAATTAGTATCAAAAAAACATTGTTTCGGAAATAAATAGGGAAATACCACTTTTCTAGTACTTGAGCTTCTTCAACTCGAGTTCTAAATGGTACTCGAGTTTAAGAAACTCAAGTACTTAGAAGTTCAGCCACCGTGGGACTGCTGACATGGAATTTGTACGACTTAAAAAAATAATATGGTAGTCGAGCTTGGTAAACTCGAGTTCCATGCAACACAGTACTCGAATATACTAGACTCGAGTACCTATTATAAATAAAATTATGTTTATGTTTATTTATAAGGTACTCGAGCTCACCAAGCTCGAGTTCCGTATAACTTTTCTTTTTTTTTTTGGATAATCGACAAATAAACATAAACATAAATATAAGTAGCTTTTTTATGTTTTTATTTATTTAAATAGAAACATTGTAAAATAGATTTTAATTTCAAAATATGAATTAATTTCTATATTAATTAAAATTGTTCATTATTTTCTCATAAAATTATTTTTTATTCAGCATTATTTAAAAAACTGTTTACTCTCTTTTCTATGTAAACTATTTTCTATTCACTATTTAAAAAATTATTTACTGTTTTCTCATAAAACACCTACTGAAATCGTACTTTCTAAATTTGAATGCCAAATCAGAATGCTTTTTCATGCTTGAATTTCACAATAATCGAATTTGTTCTTCTGCATTGATAAAATCTATTTCTACATTAATAAAATTTGCTCTCTACACATCATGTTTACTGTATATTCAAATCTGCTTACTGCATTCATAAAATCTTTTTTCTGTATTAATTAAAATTACTCATTATTTTCTCATAAAAATTGTTCACTGCTTTTTGCAAAATCTATTTCTATGATTTTGCATAAAATTATTTTCTATTCAGCATTATTTAATAATTGTTCACTCTCTTTTTTACGTAAATTATTTTCTATTCACTATTTAAAAATTGTTAACTATTTTTTCATAAAACACCTACTAAAATCGCGTTTTATAAATTTAAACGCCAAATTTGAATGCTTTTTCTTGCTTAAATTTCACAATAATCGAATTTGTTTTTTTGCATTAGTAAAATCTATTTCTACATTAATAAAATTTGCTCTCTGCACATCATGTTTACTGTATATTCGAATATGCTTATTGCATTCATAAAATCTATTTTCTGCATTAATTAAAACTGTTCATTGTTTTCTCATAAAAATTGTTCACTGTTTTCTGCAAAAATTATTTCTAGGATTTTGCATAAAATTATTTTCTATTCAGCATTATTTAATAAAATTGTTCCCTCTCTTTTCTGTGTAAATTATTTTATATTCACTATTTAAAAAATTGTTCATTGTTTTCTCATAAAACACCTACTGAAATCGTGTTTTCTAAATTTAAACACCAAATCTGAATGATTTTTCCTGCTTAAATTTCACAATAATCGAATTTGTTTTTCTGCATTGATGAAATCTAGTTCTACATTAATAAAATTTGCTCTCTGCACATCATGTTTACTGCATATTCGAATCTGCTTACTGCATTAATAAAATCTGTTTTCTGCATTAATTAAAACTGTTCATTGTTTTCTCATAAAAATTGTTCACTATTTTCTCGGGAGTGGTGACCTTAAAATCACCCGGTGGAGTTTTTGTCGTGTTAGTTTTCCCCCATTCGAAAACAAATCACTATGTCAATTCAATTTCCATTGCACTTAGTTTAATTGGTGATTTGTTTGTGCTACCACGCGCTTTGCATGTTAATTTGATTAATTAATAAACTTGGCTAATTAATCAATTAATTAATCACTTAGGGTCAATATAGGGCTGTACACGGTGCGGTGCTACCGGTTTTTGTGGCCGTTTTTGCACCGCACCGGAATCTTCGGTTTCCTAAAAATCCAAGCCGCCGCCATGCCTAAGGAGCGGTTCTCCGGCAACCTCGGTGGCGGTTTCGGTCAGCGCGGTTGTCGGTGTCCACCTGTCTATCACACACACAAAGGAAGAGATATCTAAATTCTAAAATCAAAATCAAACTCAAAAAACTCAATGATTCAAGCCACAAATCAAAACTCAGATCAAATCTAAATATCTTCAACCCATTATAAACCCAAATATTAAAACCCATTACAACCGACCTGTTTGAGTCTTATTGAGCTGAGCGATGGAGAGATTGGGTCTGAAAGACTCAGAGCAAAACTCTAAAAATAGAGAGCAAGAGACAAGTTATGTTAGACAACTGGGTAAGTGTGTAACTGAGAGTAAATAAGGAAAAAAATCTTATAGAGAGAAAAATCTTATACGGCATTGTGTTTTTTTTTTTTTTTTAAATGCAAGACAATAAGACAAGACGTGAGTGTGACTATTCGCAATTAAAGGCTGAATGAGAGCAAAAATAAAAAAGAAGAGAAAAATGGTTATAACGCATACGATTACAGTTTTTTCATTTTTAATATATTTTTTTTTATAGGAGAGTTACTTATGGACAAGACTACTCAAAGACTCAGAGTATTAGTACTCCTGACACACACACACACAATTATTGACTAAAAAATGGACTCACACACGTTTTTTTTTTTTTTTTTACTAAAGAAGGCAAAAGGATCACACATGTTAACTCTATTTTTTTATAAGGACAGCCCTGTTCATAGATGAACGTTCTTCAGACTTCAGACTTCAGACTTCATCTCTTCTTAGAAGTTAGAAACTTAGAACGTTCTTTAGACTTCAGCTCTTCTTATACATATTAACATATATATATATATATATATATAAAACTCGTCGGGTCGGTTCGGTCTTCGTCAGTGTGCAAATCTCGACACCGATGGCCGCACCAGTCCGACGTCGGTACTGAAAATCCACTGCCGACCACCGTGCCGGAAACCTTCGGCGGAGCTCTGAGCGGGGCAGGGCAGTGCGGTCAGATCGGTTTTGTCGGTGCCGGTATATTCTTGAACAGCCCTAGGTCAATATGTTTTTGGCCTATCAAATATTGTTGACAGTACAAAATCGTGAAAATTCGAGAGAGAATTGTGTACATTAGATGTACAAATCGTTCGAATTTGTAAAAAAAAATAAAAATTATTCGTTGAATGTATAAAATCTTGAAAGTACAAAATAAAATTATGTAAATTAGATGTACAGATAGTCTGAATTTGTTGAAAAGTTTGGATTCGTTAAATGTACAAAATCGTGAAAATTAAATGGAAAACTATGTACTAATGTATTGATCATCCAAATTTGTTGAAAAATTCAAAATCGTTGAATGAACAAAATCGTGTAAAGTCAATGGAAAATCAAAGAACATACCAAATCGTTGAGCAGCACATGCAGCACTGCGAACATCAATGTAGCAATGGTAGACATTAACAACAACGTCTAATATTCGTAGGTAAAATTTTTTGGAAATCATCATTACTTGAATCTAAAAAGTTTGAAATATCTCTTTTATCATCTAACGTAGTAACTTCATTAATAGACTTGATGGCTCACTCTTACGCCTTCCCCTTTAGATGCTTCCTAGCTTTTTGGATTGCATGAAAATGATCTAATCGCCTTTGCATTTGATTGTTCTCTTGTTCAAGATGAGCAAGTATGTTGGCAGACTCATTTCTAGGTAACTCGGCTAAGCGTGCCTTAGAAACTCGTAACCCGTGCCTTAGAAACTCGTAACCCATGCCATCGACAATACACCTCCAACTCACATCTTTTCTCGTATAGGGTTAACCATGGTGGTTTTGCTACGGTGAACTCTATTGCGGTGGTATCGGTACTTAGTTTTGTAGGTTTATCGACCATGATGTGCCCAACTCTTCCAAGACTCTCGTACGTGTATATTGGCATATTAAGGAAATCTCTCCTCTTTCTAACCCATTTCCCTCCATAGTGATCTGTGTATGTTTGTAGTTGTTGATCTGCTGGAACTTGTGATAATCCATTTTTTGAAGTAGATCCAAACTTGTTTCGTATTGTACGATTTGATGTTGAGGCGCTGTGACTCATAGCTTAGTCAATCTACGAAGTTAGTGGGGTAGAAATAAGATCATTATTGTGGTGCATTTATAACCTCATTTCATGCTCCAAGCATTATAATTTCAGTTATTAGGGCTTGTCATATCAATACAGGTTGGAAAAACACTACATGAACAAAATTTTAAATGTTCCCAATGTCACAGTGAGATTTGAAGATGCAGGCGGTAGTTGCAGTATTCTTGAACAGAGTATCATATTTAATTGACACAGTGCTATGTCCCTAGCATCAGGGTACGATTATTCATATATTTAAGTATTCACGTGAATGTGGATGATATGACTGGACAGTATATGAAATCATGCTGAGCTGTTGAGCAGCACGTGTGAAATAGTGGCAATTGTTGGTGCATGTGGTTCGTATGACTACAGTTAGTGCTACAACAGCGAGCTAGTGACGTGTCTTTAAAAAACTACTCATGCCATAGTTGGTGTTACATCATGTTTACTGTATATTCAAAACTTCTCACTACATTCATAAAATTTGTTTTCTACATTAATTAAAACTATTAACTATTTTCTCATAAAAATTGTTTACTATTTTCTGCATAAACTATTTTTAGCATTCTGCATAAAATTATTTTCTGTTTAGCATTATTTGAATAATTGTTCACTGTTTTTTCTACATAAATTATTCACTGTTCATTGGGTGTTTTAGGATCCAAATACTCTAATACCAATGACTACCCAGGAGAGAGCACAACACTAATATGGAAGCATAAAGAATGATAAAATAGATAATAAAGAGAGTAAAAAGAAAAATAGATATATTTAAAATAAGGTTAAAATGGAGTATGGAATATGAAAACAGAAACTTGTAAAATCTTACTTAAATAAAAACTTCAGTCTTTGATAAACTTGAAAACAAACTGTTGTCTTTGATACAAGCTTGAAAATAAAACTGTCTGAAGAGAAAGGTTATAAGATTAAAAGAGGGGGAGAGAGTACAAAAGTCTTTTGGAGAGAGAGGGAAGGCTATTACAAAAGGCTTTCTAAAACTTGGAACTTAAAAGCTTAGAATCTTAGAAACTTAGAAACTTGTCTTCTGTCTTTATAGTCCGTCTCTTTTATAGGTGAAATGAACCATATTAAAATAACCTGAGTAGGTAAATTGAACTCAAGTTAATCTGTCGGTGGTATGGAAATTAGTACTGATGATTAATAGTCTGTCTGCATCTGTCTGGGAATCTTTCAAATTTTGGGAATCTATCAGATCTCTTTTTACGTATGCTAGTAAATAGTAGTAACTTTTGAACATCTGTCTGTATCTATCTGGACTGTCTGTATCTGTCTGGACTGTCTTGAATTGTCTGGAAGCTATTCACGCGTGCTGGTGAATAGTGATTTGTCGCCAAAGAAATAGTGATTTGTCGCCAGTGAATAGTGATCAATTTGTCTGTCTTTCAATCTGTATAATTCTAGGATCCTTAACAATCTTTCTTTTCCCAAATAGCCTCCTTGCTGAAGGTATTATACCATATATGGCTATCCTGTTTGTGTAACTATATAAGTAGAAGCATCTGTCTAATTCTTTCTGTATCTCATAAATCTTATTACTCATAAAATTAGACCATTCTTAAGCCAGAGCATCTAGATCATTAAGTGGAAAATAATATCTCCTATACACCATTTGTATTCAAGGATACGACCCTAATCATGAATAAGAACCAAAATGTGTGCTGGCCGAGCTTCCATATAATAACTACTGTCCCAAACTGGAAGAGTACTCCAGATAGTGATCTTCATATAATTAAGTCCTCCAATCTATGCGGCTACTTCTTGGATGACTGTGGGAAATAAACTAATCTGAATTTCAGAAGTTATGATTAATTTGCTGATAAACCCTGCTTCTAGCATTTCAGATAACTATAAAGTATCATGAATTACTGGATTTTCTGTCTCCGTATTGATAAGTAATCCCAGATAGGGATTGTATCTGTCTCTTGTTCCTTCATAAACTCTGTCTGCTTCTCCAAAACTTTCATACCATATAGCTTTATGAGATAGCCATATGTCATCTGTCATGTCTTCTGTTCTGATAAATGCTGTAGAGACTAATACTTTGAAAAGGTACATCCATCTATCATGGTGATTTGTTATGGCTTTATGGGTTAGTATATTTTGTGGGATTTCAGGGGGTAAGGTTCTAATGCCAAGTCTTGTTTTTTTCTAAATCTTAAGGTGGAGCTTTGAAAAGCTTATTCCCATAAGATAGCTTTTAGGAGACTATGATTCTGTCTTTGTGGAGCTTAAATCTCCAACCTCCTTGCTAGTGTGTCGTTCATACTTCAACACAATGAAGTCATGGACATCCGATCCAAACCTACATTTGTCCCCCCGCAGACACCATCTTTTGTTTGCCTTCTTTCTTGTTTGCTTGTTTACTTACTTCCTTGTTTTTTTGCCTTCTAGTTTGCTTGCTTATCTTGTTTCTTATAATGTCTCCTGCCACATGCTATGCTTGCTTTGCTTGTATGCTTGTTGCTTTATACCCGTTGCACATTATCTACGCATCTCTTTCTTTGCATTGCTTGTCTCCTGGTTTCTTGTCTCTGCCTTTGCATGTACACACATGGAGTGAGGATGCATGGAGCTAGGGCATGGTCTCCCAACCACAAGCAAAAAGGGCACAGATGCAAGCATGTAGATATGAGCCAAGTGGCTATGTTCAGTAGATTTAGGGGTCTAGCCTCGCTTATTTAGTTATGTACTCTTTTAAATCCCCTTCCTTCCTCCCTCCTTTCTCTCTTAGATTGGTTGTATTAGGTATATCATATCATGTACCATTCATCCTCATCTCTAGAGTATGACCACCCCTGTTTACTTTCTAGCACCTATATTTTAGGCCATGCCCTAGGGATGTAGGCATTTACTTTCCCACTCTGTGTGCTTGCATTGTGCATGATGTATGTATGTATGTATGTATATATCTGCTCGCCCCTTCCGGTGTGATTGTCACAGTCCATGTCACCTAAGGCAAAGCGGTGCCTAATTTTCATCGCAAAAGGAGATATGTCACTGGATTTTCACCATGGAAATCTAGTACTTTGCCCGAATGCCTTAGGAAAGCATAGATTGGGACCACACCCATTCAAAAGCCGAACCTCAAAGCCCCATGCATGTAAAGCCCCAAAAGCCAATGTCAAAATCATGTTTTTTACTATCAATCTCTGAAAATTAAGGTTTTATCAAAACAAATGACGGTCCTTGGACAGGCGTTGTGGGGTGTCTAACACCTTCCCCCACACATAACCAAACTTCCAAACTCAGGAATCAAGATTTTTTTCCATCCACAGTAGATGAGGAAAGATGCCCTTTTACTTAGCCTAGGATTGGTAATAAAATCAAATAGAAATAGGTGACCAATCACACCTTAGAAAAACCTAATGATTGGTGGCAACTTCACTTACCTTTGGTAATCACCTAAATTTTGGCCAAGATTCCTGCCACACCACTAAAGGTAGACCTACCTTCCTCCCTAGAGAGAGAGAGCACCCGAAGCTCCACGCAACCACACTATTATCGAAAGGGGCCTCCAACAGGCCCCCCAGGCACTAGAGCGTTACCACGGTGGGTGGTCGAACTAAGGCCCACGATTCTCAGTTTTAGGCCGGGCGTCGACAAGGTGCTGAGGCTGAATGTTTCTAAATATTTTTGGTTTTATTTTTTAAAACGTTAAACTTAAGTACTATAGGTTTTCTAGAGATTTTATTTTGACATAAGGGTAAATTTAGGACTTCAATCTGTTTTTGGGCTTCTGATAACCCATTGGGCTTGTGGGTTTAGTTGGATTATCTTACCTAAATGAATCCCACCAAAAAAAAAAAAAAAACCCAAGCCAAAAACGTCTTTTAGTAGGATTGGTAGGATCCTATACGATCCTATGATCCTATACGATCCTACATACGATCCTACCTGTTGACACCCAGGCCTTGAATGGCCAGAAAACCACCGTAGGGCCATCGTTCAACCTGTGGCTACACTCCCGTGCGTGTGGGGCCCGTTGGAGGCCCCTCTCAATGATGGTGTGGTTCATGCGGTGCTTCGAGTGCTCTCTCTCTCTCTTGGGGGAGGAAGGTAGGTCTACCTTTAGAGGTGTGGCAATAATCTTGGTCAAATTTTAGGTGATTACGAAAGGTAAGTTAAGTTACCACCAATCATTGGGTTTATCTAAAGTGTGATTGGTCACCTTACTTTCACAGCAGAAATTAGGCATTGCTTTGCCTTAGGTGAAATGGACTGTGACAATCACAACGGAAGGGGCAAGCAGGTATATATATACATACATCATGCATAATGCAAGCACACAGAGTGGGAAAGTAAATGCCTACATCCCTAGAGCATGGTCCAAAATATAGATGCAGGAAAGTAAATAGGGGTCGTCATACTCTAGAGATAAGGACGAATGGTATACGGAATGATATACCTAATACAACCCATGTAAGAGAGAAAGGAGAGAGGAAGGAATGGGATTTAAAAGAGTACATAACCGAATGGGAGAGTCTAGACTCCTAAATCTACTGAACATAGCCACTGGGCTTATATACACATGCTCACATCCTCGCCCTTTTTGCATGCGCCTAGGAGATTGTGCCCTAGCTCCATGCGTCCTCGCTCCATGTGTGTACATGCAAAGGTAAAGACAAGAAACTAGTAGACAAGCAATGGAATGACAAAGATGTAAAGAGCATGTGAAAAAGACATAACGCAGATAAGCATGATAGACATGGCAAGCATAGCAGATGGCAGGAGACATGACAAGCAACGAGATAAACAAACAAACAAGAAAACAAGCAAACAAGAAAGAAGACAAACAAGCAAAAAATCAAACAAAAGGTGGTGTCCGCAAGGGACAAATGTTAGTTTGGATCGAATGTCCATAACTTCATTGTGTTGAAGCATGGACGACAAACTAGCAAGCAAGACTCATGCATGGACATGTGAGCAAGCATGTAAAGATGTATAGAAAACCAACGGGTGGCATAAACAAGCATGGTAAGCATAGCATCGCGTCGACCAAAAAAGGGAAAGGTATGCACGAAGCAACCTGGCATCCAGAGATGCCTCCCAAATGGTTACATCCGAACAAGGCCTCATAGGCGTTGGATGTAACCAAACAAGATCAAGCCCGTGGAGGGCGTCAAGCATGGCAAAGCCTAGAACAAGTGAGGCTAGCACAAGCATAAATCGTAGAAGTAAGCAAGCATAGACATGCAAATAGGATGATCCAAACCCTTTGATGTGGGCCTTGGTGTATGGACGATGATAAAAACCATAGGGTCTAGATTGGGTCCTAACCATTAGGCTAAAACACAAGAAAATGCAATAAAAGCAACAAAAGGGCTACAATTGCACATGGCATGACAAACAAGGTCTAGGCCTAAGCCTAAGCACATAAACATGGCAAGAAGCATGCAAGCATATTGATCTAACATGGGAAAAAGCATAGAGCATATAGAAAAGAAGATCTAAGCACGCAAGCATGTGAAAACATAGATCTAGACATGAATGTAAACATGTAGATCTAAGCAAGGAATGGCCAAAAATGTGATATCAATCATGTGAAAAAAGAATCCAAACACATAAACATGTGAAGACAAGGATCTAAGCCTATAAATATGTAAACATAGGCATAAACACATGGGTCTAGACATGTGAGCATGGCATAAAGCATAAAAGCAAGCATAGGGACCCATAAATCTAGGCACAAGCATGGAGATAGGCATATAGACTAACATTGAACATGTAAATCAAGCCATAAACATGGAAAGCATGGAAACTCGTAGATCCAGACACAAGCACCACATGGAAAAGGTAGATCCAAGCATAAAACATGGCATAAGGTTTAAAAAGAAAGGAGATTTACACTAGAAGCACAAATAAAGCAAGAAACATGCTAAAGAAAGCAATAAATCATGCTATTCAAGCAAAAAGAAAGGATAAAAAGCTTGATGAAGCTTTATAGGAAAAGGGGTATGGATTGTAGCCAAAAAGCTAATCCATGTTCCTATATCTGAAATCCAAGGTATAGAACCAAGGAGAGGAAGATGGAGGGTATGAACATTACCTTGTATTTTTGGAGAAGAGAGAAGAATCAAGAAGTTTTGATGTGTTTTTGTGTTTTTTGGGAGAGAAATATGGTGAGAAAAGAGAGAGAGAAAAAATGCCCAAAAAGATGCCCAAACAGCTTTCAAAACGTCCCCCCTTCAATCTGAGCTGTTAGGAACCTTTTATAGGCCCTAGCAAGCTTTTCAAGGCCCAAGGTGCACCGGCGGCCCTTGTTGGTGAGTCAGGTCAGGCCCGACTGACATCAGCAATTTCGTCCTCAAGCACTTTTTCATTTTTGACTTCAGACGCGCATTTGGAGGCCTTCCAGGATTCAAATTGATGCAATCTTGGTGTCCCTGGAAAGCTCTGGATGTGTAGTTTTCATAAAACTAAAGAAATTAAAATTCCAACACTTGGATCAAAAGTTAATACCTTGGGAAGTGTGCAGATGCCCTTTTCGCAATTTTCTCAATAGCTCAATTGTTTTAACTTCGATTTCGACCCTTGAATAGTCGTTGGATTGAGAATTTGATTATCTTCGTAATGGTGTTGGTCTCAACCTATTTTGATGAGTGAATCAAGATTAAGGTTTCTGGGGCCTACTAGGAGTCAACTCTGGATCAAATTTGGTCAAAGTTTCTAAAGATCTTCGAGGAGCTCGAGTTTGATATAAAACCATGAAAAATGTTATTTTGTGAGGATTTTGACCTTGTTTGACCTTCGGTCAACCCAGGGTTAACTAGGGGCATTTTGGTCATTTTAGCTGAAAAAACACTTTGATTGCTCTAGTGTCCGAATGGGTTGTGCCATGTCATTTTGAATATTCTCGCGGCCCCATGGAGAGAAACTAATATTTTTGGATTTTTGGGGTCTGGCACGCAGATCGAGAGCGGACAAAATACGGTATCAACACTACCATTTTTACGATCCCACTACAATTCTAATCTTTTTGGTAAGGTGGGATTGTAAAATCATGCGATCTTACGACCCAGATCGCAATTTTGACAACCATGACCATTACTCATGTGAATTTGTAATATAGGTTCCATGTCAACAAAGGAAGACTATGGAGCAATTATATTTTGATATGTTTTATTTAATGTAAAATGTATATTAAGTAGCAATGTTGTCTTTATTTGTACATGTGAACTGATATCAAACAATTTTTGGATCTATAATTGTTGCTCATAGCCACTTGCTTTTGCTACACTCATGATTCCTTTGTTAGTTGAACATGAATAATGTGGCTTTGATTGTTTAGTTTTAAAATTGTCAATCTTCAAGAAGCAATTGATTGGGTAATTTACAATTATCTTTGGTACAACAAAAAAAAGGTATATTACAAAGATGTTAGAGGAATGAGTATATTTTGGTGAGAGCTAGAAAATAAGAAAACTATACACTACTTGATAAATTGTTTTAGAACACAATTTTGTTGAGTTCAAATCAATTTATGGAATAAAATATTTGTTTAGTAATCAAGTTTTGTCATTGATAATTTTTTTTATACTTAACCTTCCCCCCCCCCCCTGCATGTTCAAACTCATCATGACAATTAGTTTGTTCAATTATGTATTGCTAGTCTATCATTTTTTTTTATGTAATTAGTTCAATTAGTTATCTTTGGTGTTATACTACTATCAGGGACTAATGGAAACACAAATGTTGGAACAATTGAAGGAGGTGGCCACAAAGAAAGCATTGATCAACTAGTTTGTTAATCCTTCCAAATAAATGAATAAATAAATAATAAAAAAACAACAGTTTAGAGTTGGTAAAAAATTACAATAGATTGAAATAATTATGAATATATTTGTATATATACTCTTTTTTTTTGTTCAATACATTTGTATATTGTATAGCCAATTATAGAGTTTTTGTATACTCATTAGAGTTTAAGAAGATTATAAGTTTCTCGTAAAAAGAAGATATAATAGTTAATTATATATTTTCATAATCTCGGTGTGTATATATACATAATACAGTAGATAATTATATATATATATATATATATATTTATTCATACACACATTATGTGGATTTTTGTAGAACCGTGTAGATTTGTGATTTGAGTTTATCTTGACACACTAGTTCCCCCCCCCCCCCAACTCAAAATTCTTGTCTTCACCACTAGAAACATGCACGTAGATTAGTATGTATATCATTGAACTGCCCATCCTCATGCATCATGTCAAGTAACACTACACATGCGTATTTACTGTGACACCATATTTCGTCCAATCTAACATATTTGACAATAATCACATGCTAACAAAATTCAAGAACATGTTTAGATATACGTGAATAATTCAGTACACCTTTGTACTCCCCTTCATCATGCGTCATGTCAACTCTCATTGAGCAAGCGTATTTACTACTATACTATGGTTGGCCCGTTCATATTCGACTACAAAATACCCTATATGCGAACAAATGACAAGAACATATAATAATGTCCACATGAACAATTATGCATACTTTTTCACTGCACTTCATTAGTCCATTATTGTTGCACTAAGTCTAGTCATATCAAACACATTCGACAAAAAACATATGCCAAAAAATGTTACTGTTGAACCAAGTCTTATGCTATTAAATATAGTTGTACTATTCAATTATACATACTTTTGTAACTATTTTTCTATTATATACTTTGCTACACATGAATTATGAACACTTTTATGCTACGCTGCATCAGTCCCTCATGCATCATGTCAAGCCTCGTTAGCAAAGTTTTATTAAATATTGATACACGTGACCGACATTACCACATGCATAAATTCTACATTAATTTTGTCTATCATTCATCATTCACCATGTCAACATCATGTACCAATTACTATTAAATAATCGAGCTTCACATAATAGACAATACCATATCTTTCAATTACCCAATTTTCACAACTCCTATATATAGTTGTATATGCATGCCATTTGCATATACCATACTGGAAGTCACACATTGCAATGGCAATGTGCAATTAGCTACTACCCTGTTTTCCAGATTACTATAGAAGAGAGAGAGATTCCAATGAGAGGGAATACTATGCGAGACTAAGGTGAGAGTGGGAGTTTCGCATCAACAAGCCAAACACTCTACACAATGATCTCATATTACTCGAAGCACCTCTGGTGGACTATGTCTTGCTTATGAAGCCAAGGTGGAACATGGACGAATGTAGGCGTGTAGTGGCAAGAATCCGGAATGAGAACAATTTGATGTTGCTCCATCAATCCAGATATCATTTGCTACAACTTGTAAAAGAACTGGTTGCCGCAACCAACAGGAAACTCACACCAACGAAACATAACAATGTCCTTAACTACAACCCATACTTGTCGGAATGAAAATAATGTTGCATTGTCCTGAAGTCAATTTCTATGGAGTGTGTATTATCTTTGTTCAAGTTAATGTCAATACCATTAGTGTTCAATAGGCACTAGATGCATATAGATGATATCTTGTGTAAGAATATTTATGTTTTGTATATTATGCGTATAATTCTATTGTCTACCTTCTCACCCTAAGTAGTCATTTAAGAATACAAATAACATGCATGTTTGTCCCAACAATAATAACATTTACATTGTCTCCTCAAATGGATACATAGTTTTACTACATAGTACTAATACAATAACAGTGACATACATAGTTCTAATACATAGTCAAGAAAACATAGTTATACAACAACGTGCAATGGTGCCACAACACGATTACTCTTTAGCTAACATCTCCATGTCCAAATGATAAATATCTCCTGCAAGAAGTGATTGCATTTATCATGCTTGCTCATACAACTTACACTCCACTAATTCTCAAATCTCGAGTTGGATCCAATATTGATTAAGACGTATTTTCATTTGATTATTTTCTTCTTTGTCTCTTAGCATCTAAGATGCAAGTTGGTGAGGTACTGGCAACTTATAACCGACCAACTCCTCATAAAACATCCCCTGGTCATAGATTAACCAAGCCTACTCTTGTCTCAAGGTGTTATGAACTCATGCACTATTTCGCAGGTTGGGATCAATTGGATAACTGAACTCATCTTCTAATACCCAACAATGACCCATTGCTATGAACAAATTATGTTGCCTATAAATTGAAAAATTAATACCATAATAAGCCATTTACCTTGGCTACAATAACATCTAATACATTATTAACAATGTGCATTAATTGTTGGTAAATAATGTAAAGCTACATAAGATAGTACACGATTAAGACATTCATAAATTAATGTAGTAATACATGCATTAAATTAAATGCTAACATTCACATGTGGTAAAGAATGTAAATATATGACTAATCGTACCCTCATGCATAATGCGCAGCCCTATGTCAATGTAAGATAGGGCTCTGTCAAAGTAAGTTGTAACTATGTCGATATGATTGATTTAAAAGTGACATGACATGACCACATATGGACTCATAACTACTGCGCACAAGCTGAAATATCACTACAACATTGGGAACATGGGTACTTTATTCATATACTATTTTACCAGCCTGTATTGACATGACAAGACTTGACAACTCATATTTTATAATGATTGGAACATGAACTAAGGTTGTAAATACGCCACAATATTGAATGGTTTGTTTCTAACCCAGCAGCATCTTAATAAGATATGAGTCACAACGCCTCAAAATCAAATTGTACTCTAAGAAACAAGTTTGGATTTACTTCAACATGTGCATTATCAGAAATTTCAACAAAGCAACTACTATGGAGTGAAATGGGTTGGAAAAAAAAAGAGATTTCATTAATGTTCCTATATACTCGTACAAGAGTCTTGGGAATGTCAAACACATCATGGTTGACAAATCTATACAACTAAGTATAGATACCACCACAATAGAGTTCACCACAGAGAAACCACAATAGTTAATGCTAAACGAGGAAATGTATGAGTTGGATGTGTAATGTAGATGGCACGGGTTAAGAGTTCCTAAGGCACGTTCAGCCAAGTTACCTAGAGACAAAGCTACCAGGGTATTTGCTTGTCTTGAAAGAGAGAACAATCAAATGCAAAGGAGACAAGACAGTTTCAAAGCAATCCAAAAGGTTAGGAAACATCTACAGGGAAAGGCACAATAGCAAGTCATCAAGTCTATTAGTGAAATTGCTTCATTAGATGACGACAAAGATATTACAGATTTCTCATATTCAAACAACGATGATTATTAAACGTTGTTGTTAATGTCTAGAAGTTGTTATTAATGTCTAGACGTTGTTGTTAATGTCTAACAATGGTGATTATGACCATTTGTGCTTACTACATACAACTTTTGTTACATAATGCATTTTTTATTTTATATAATTTTATTTTCCCTTTCTTTCTTTCTTTTTTTCAACTTTTGGTGTCAAGAAAACAATAAGGTATCTCTTGCATCTATCTCATGCAATGCATTTAAGATTGATATGCGAACCCCACTAGCTATGGACGCATTAAAAAAAAAAAAAAAAAAGAATTGCATACTTTTTCATAGTGAAATTGAGTTCACTATGACCACTTTTCTTTCCCTTTGGAGGGCATTTGTTAATAAAAGCCTTCTAGTATTATCAACAATAATAGATTACATCAACAATTCCTTAAAAAAAATTTTGATGTCCCTTAAATTTATCATAATATTAGACCAATTGATCATAATATTGTCAAAATCAACTATTATTACATTCCAAGGTCCAAGGTAGAAGTCTTTATTATACAATGTATGACGTTAGGGGGAGACCCAATTACTATCCAAATATTATCAAAATAAAAAGAAACTCAAGTAACATGCAAAAGAAAGATAATAGTTTCAATTGCTAAGCCATCTCATCACCTAAACTCTCAATAACAATTTTTAAAAATTCTGAACCAAATAAGATCTATAGTTAATTGCTTCTAGCATATCTAGAAATTTGTATTTTTCTTACTTCGAATTTGCAGCTCCAAACAACTGATATTCCTCCAATGTACTCGCATAATGCTGAAACAACTAAATACTCAATGCACAAACAATACTTTCCATACAATACAACATATCAAATGCAAGTGTCTTTCTTGGATAAAAACACTTTCCTAATATAAAAAATACATTTTATCAAATAGGCCTTTGCAATTTCTAAAATTATTCCTCACCTACTTCAGAAATTTTTCAATATGCATCAAATTATGATATGGGCTTTGTACTTGTGATGATAGAGAGATGATCGCTAGAGGGTGAACACTGAATCTAGGGATGTAAAGCACGAAACTGAATTGATCAAACCTGAGAAACACTGATTCTGAACTATTTGGGGGGGGGGGGGGGGAATGGGTATTTATCCATAATTTAAAAACTATATAGCAAAATGCCCCTATGTTGAAACTTGATTTTGACAAAATTGAATTATGAGTAAAATTTGATATCCTTAAAATTGAGTTTAATGTATATTTTTAAGTAGAACTCAACATTAGCAACATCGAGTTCCATTCAAATTTTCAAAAAAAATTAAGTTGCAAAATATGTATAAAACTCGACATTGCTAATGTCTAGTTTTCCTTGTAACTTGATTTTGTTAAAATCGAAATAAAGACATTTTGCTAAATAGTTTCAAAACTTGGGCATTTTGCTAAATAGTTTTCAAATTACAGGTAAATACCCATTTTGGCCCTATTTGGGTTGGATATAGTTTTAGTATAACTTGATTTTCATAAAATCGGGTTCTCTTTTTAAAAAATTTCAACACACTCGATACCATGAATATTGTGTTACATCAAGGACAAAAAAATTCAATAGAACTCAGTATCTCTAATATCGAGTTACACTTCGATTTTAAAAAAGAAAACAATTGCAAAGAACTCAATGATACTAATATCAAGTTCGTCTAAAAAAAATTTCTATGGAGCTCGATTTTAAGAAAATTGATGGATAAATAGGTAGAACAGAAACTCTTCTTTGAGGTGAGTCGTACGTCTAAGTTCCAAGAGTCATAGATCCATTTTGATTCCTGTAGTGGAAGGCGAGATGTAGGCCTATCAAAAGTGAAGCTCCAAAAAGAAGATCCTATTATCATCATTCAAAAGGTATCCTAAAAGTACTTTCAAGGAAGCCCTTTAATGAAAACCAGACCTAAAGAGACATATGCCAAGACTAGAGTCCAATCTGAACCTTCACTTTCATCTAAAACCTTGATGTTTAGTGAAAAACAACCAAGATGTGAATGCGAGTTTGAAGGTTTCTTTTGCTTGCAATCAATCTAGTGAGCTCTTTCAAGCCCATAGTAGGGCTTTAGGTTAAGACAGAAATCTTTGTCTTTTTAGGCGTTAGTCGAGGGAAGAGAGCGAAGCAGATTTTCTTAATCGGGAAAAGCCACATCTGCTTGGTCCAGCATGGCAAGATTTGCACGTAACTCAAAAATAGTAATATCAAGTTATAAGAGGAACTCAGTTTTAAATAAAGAAAAAGAAAATCAAATCAGTAATCAGAAAAATAATCAGATTGAATGACTGATAATGAGGACATAACCCACTGCAATAAATGAGATGTTTCATGCCCATACCTCCATAACCATTTTTCTTGCAATGCTTGATTAAAGTACACAACCCTCCTGACCACCAAGCCACCTACCTCAACTGGTAAACAAACCTTGTTTGATGCCACCAACAAGAATTACCTCCTTTGTGTTCATCGTCATGAACTAAAGTTTATACTTTCTTAGAATAATAAAACTACACTACTTACGTATCAAAAAAAAAAAAAATAGAGGACATAAATCCAGAATTTGAAGGATTGACAGTGATGGGAAATAGAGATAAAGCTACAGCTGATCATCGAAAAAAAAAAAAAAAAGCTACAGCAAAGCATGGTGTATCAGTCCTCTTAAGTGTTCAGATGAGAGAGAGAGAGAGAGAGAGAGAGAGAGAGAGAGAGAGAGAGGAGAAATGTCTAGAAAGGGGTTAAAGGGGTTCATAATCCCAATGGCACTCTTTTTTTTTTTTTTTTGAAAAGGTAAGGGAATCTTAGGTATTTCATAAATTTCATTAAACCTGAAAATGCAGCGTTAATAAGCAAAAATAGTTTACCAATAAGCAATTTTCTAGAAATATGGCCCTCCCCTGGCATTTTCTTTAAGCAGTTTTTGCCCCAAAAAAGAAAGGGTGGGACTTAGGTATAGTAATTAAGTGTTATTTCTTAAGTTCCCCTTTTAAAATTTTTCCATGTAGATTTTTTCTCATGGGATAAAAGTATATTTTTTAGTTGAGTAGCTACATGACTAAATCTTAAGAGGTGAACCTAAGGAACAACTAAGGTACTGTACTTAAGTTTTATCCCAAAAAAAATAATACACTATACACAATCATTCTAGTGTTCTCTTTCATATATCAACTCCTTCCTGAATTTTCACCCGAGCATATGCCAGTTGCTCATTGGAGACTTGAGAAGCTGCTAGGCTGAGTATGAAAAGGTGATGGTAGGTTGCAATGCCTATATCCATGAAGATTCCAACCAAAAGAATACACCTGCCCGTTAGGTAGTTGTATTAAGAAGCAAACTAAAGGATCACCTATGGAAGAAGAATTCAAGGTTTTATGAGTTTAACCATTCCCCTTTACTTAGACTGAGGCTTGTAACTGAAAGTAAAAACAATCAAAGAAAAGTTCAATGTTTCATGAATTTAACCATAAAACTTTGCCTAGAATTGAGTCTTTTAAGTTGTAACTGCAAATCGAAATAATCATTGAAAATCTTGATTTCTAAACAATTCCATCGAGTAAAAGCAACATACATACATACAAAGATGACATCAATAGTTTAATTTTATGATAATATCCTCTCAATTAGTTTAAACTAGAGACTAGAGAAGCTTTCTTGAATTCATGATAACATATCATCCATAGTTCACATGATCAGCTCTAATACACAACTTTTTGTGAACTCCTTTCCACTATGAGAATTAATTTTAGATAGAAAAATGAACAAGGATCTTTCCAAATAATCATGTTTGAGTTCTAGAACAAGATACACAGACACAACATAATGCTTCAGCCACCCAATTATAATTTCTTCCTCAGAAGAAGCACATGTAGGACATCCATTTTAACAGTACCATCAGCAAATTGTTAAATATGAGTAAGATCAAGTTCATTAAAAACAGGTTTAATAGATGGAAACTCTCGTTCCAAAGTCCATTCTTTGGGAAGAGTTATATCTTGCCATTGAATCATCTTTGGGACTTGAATCTTAGCATCAGGTGTTGAACACTGAATTAGCATGGTATTACCAGCAAGATCTCTTCCTCTGGAACAAGGACTCAATTGAGAATCAAGCAAGCGGTAATAAATGCGATAAATAAGAGCAAAAGGCTTACTGCCTTCATCCATATCATAACCAAATGTCAATATATTTAATGTCAAAGCTTTAACAATATTAGGATCATCTAAAGCAAGAGTAAGATCAGGATAACAATCAAAGTAAACAAGACAATCATATAAAGAAGCAGTAATCATTCCAAGAATGCTATCATTAATTTTCTTAAATCTAGCATCTCTTAAACACAAAAGAGTAGAAGCATTAATACCTTTTCTGGTTAAAGGCTTAACAGCAACTTGAACAAGTCCAATATGTAACTTATTCATGAAATCATTAATATTTTTTCTGGAGAATAAACATTTTTCATGAGATCTAGAGATTGAAAAAGTTTGTTCAACATTTCTAACTCTATATTAAGAAAAAACAGTATTTTCAGACCAATTAAGTTCATCAACAGATTTAGTGGAAACCTTAGGGATGTTCCATTTATGGAAATCAAGGTACTCACTACCAATTAAACAATTTTGGCTTAATAAAGATTTTTACTAAGGTTTGTGATGAACAAACATAGCACACTTTTGCGTAAGAAATCATGTTTATCACTTTTGAAGAAATTAAGTTTCGAAAAGTGTGTGACACTAGAGTGAGTACACTTTTGGGTAATAAATCATGTTTATCACTTTCTTACCCAATTAAGTTCATAAACAGATTTAGTGGAAACCTTAGGGATGTTCCATTTACGCTAAACTTTTGTTGTCTATGTTTGTTCGACTCACAATATCAGGAGGACAACCAGTCCTGGAACTAACAGAGGAGTTGGATCTCCACATCCTGTCCATAACTATCCTAGTTATAACACTCAATTATCATGTTTTCTCACAACCGTTGCATTTCGTAACACATACCATAATCAACCTTATTCCTCTCATGCCCTCACGCTCTCTTGGCTTCACGGGCCTTACTGTTTGGATCTGGGACTTCACTTTACAACTATGATGGCGCCAACGACAATAAGAAGGAACACAACAAAGAAAAATACTGAGCTTGAGAGAGGAACTTCTCGTCTTGTGATTAATTACAAACCTCTGAATAAAGTCTTAGAGTGGATTAGGTATCCTATCCCCAATAAGAATGATTTAGTTCACAGATTAAGTGATGTTGTTGTCTTTTCCAAATTTGATATGAAATCTGGGTTTTGGCAAGTCCAAATTAGTGAAAAAGATAGATACAAAACTGCTTTCACCACTTCTTTTAGTCATTATGAGTGGAATGTTGTGCCTTTTGGTCTCAAAAATGCCCCCAGTGAATTCCAAAACATTATGAATAACATCTTCAATTCTTTTAATCATTTTACTATTGTTTACATTGATGATGTTTTGATCTTCTCCAATTCTATTGATGAACACTGGAAACATTTGTACTCGTTTACTATCAAAAGAAATGGTCTTATTGTCTCTGCTAAGAAAATCAAACTGTTTCAAACCAAAGTGAGATTTCTTGGTTATGATATTTCTGAGGGACAAATCCGTCCTATTGATAGAGCTATTCAATTTGCTGACAAATTTCCTGATGAAATTATTGACAAAACTCAACTTCAAAGATTTCTTGGTTCCCTAAACTATGTTGCTGATTTCTATAAAGATCTGAGGAAACAATGCGAACCACTTTTTGATCGGTTGCAAAGTAATCCTCCTCCTTGGACTGATATTCACACTTCCCTTATTAAACAAATCAAATTTCATGTCAAAACTTTGCCTTGTCATGGTATCCCTACTGTTAATGCTTTCAATATTGTTGAAACTAATGCCTTTGGCATTGGTTATGGAGGTATTCTAAAACAAAGAGTTTTGCCAAACTCATCAGAACAAATAATTCGCTTCTATTCTGGAGTATGGAATGCTACACAATTAAATTATAGTACTATAAAGAAAGAGATTTTAGTTATAGTACTATATATTTCAAAGTTTCAAAGTGATCTATTAAACCAAAAGTTTTTATTAAGAATCGACTGCAAAAGTGATAGATATGTTATTGAAAAAGATGTTAAAATATTGTTTCAAAACATATTTTTGCCAGATGGCAAGCTATTTTGAGTGTGTGATTTTGATATTGAATATATTAAAGGCTCTCAAAATACTATTCTTGATTTCCTTACTCATGAATTCTTGTAGTACCACAATGGCAAGCAGAAAATCCAAAGACAAAAATCATGTTGAATCACACAAACATATTGAAAAAAAAAGAGTCAGTCTCTCCTACTGAAATTGTTAACCATTTCACCCCTTTAGGAACAATTTCTAAGCCCAATTACTCATTTGTTTTGGCCTCTGCCTATGATCCTTATGCCTTGAACCTTATTACCCAACCTATTAAAACTATTTACCCCAAAATATCTAATGCTTCGCAATATGTCAAAAAACAATATTTCCAAAACTTGTTTTTTATTGAACCAAACAGATCTGCAATCAAGAACCCTCTCCAGATTGCAAAAAGCTACTTCCCTCCAAGATTTCACTGGATTCCAGAATATGGTGATAAAAAGTTGGAATATTATTCTGACATTTTGCATCAAGAAGAATCCATTATTATTAAAACCATTTTTGATCAAATTGATAAAATCAAAATTATTTACCACAGTGTTTATTTAAAGAGTATTATATCTGAAAAGAAATGGGGGCCCTCCCCTACCTTTTCAAAAAGATTACCAAATTCCCCTGTTCCATACTCTTATTATGATTATATTAATGTCTGGTTCAAATTCATGCTCCACCAGAATGACACAATAACTCATTCATGGTTTGTTAACTTTGACAAAGAATTTGATGAAAATGCTAAATTGCCTCTTTGGTTCATTTGGTGGTGGAATCAATTCGGACCTGTTACTGATATTTTTCCTGAGCCATTGTTGGGTTCTTACAAAATTTTTGAAAGTACCCTCAAGACAGATGCTCATAATGCCAAGTTTCCTATTCTCTTCCATTTTGTTAAACCATTTAGAATACCTTGGATTTTAAAATGGCAATATGAAAAAGATGGTGATGTTCTTACTAGATGCTGGTATGTTAAATAGTGGGATAAGTTTGGATATATTCAACAGATTATTGATAATGTTACCAGGGAAATGTCTCCCAGAACTTTGCCCAAAAAGCATTCTCCTGCTCATCTGGTCGGTAATGCTAATTCACCCTCTACTTCTTCCACCAAAGCTATCAAGAAGACTTCTCCTTTTGATGACTTAAGGAAGGAGGCTTTATGTGTCCTCCTATAAAGGAAGATTAAAGAAGAAGAAGCTGCTGCCAATAAAAGCTCAGAAGAGAAGGACTCTATTGCAAAGAGTCCTTATTACCCCTATCCCTAACCATATCCCAAAGATTGGTTCGGACATGATGAAGAATATGATGAAGAACATACTCCTAACCTAGGAGCAAATTGATAATTTTACTATTTGTCTAGCCTGCACAAATGCCACTATTACTTTATTTACTTCTTTCAAAGATGCTGACTCCTCTGACACT
This sequence comes from Castanopsis chinensis, assembly GCA_032878915.1. Classification (NCBI taxonomy): domain Eukaryota; kingdom Viridiplantae; phylum Streptophyta; class Magnoliopsida; order Fagales; family Fagaceae; genus Castanopsis; species Castanopsis chinensis. The sequence goes on from JAVQMG010000105.1 coordinate 11,916,311, forward strand.
CCATTGATGTTCCTACTTGTCTAGCTTGCACAAAAGATGATATATTCACGTATTCTCCATAATGACTTCTGTTGACTACTTTTAGCACACTACTTGATGATTCCCCTGGCTCAATATGCCAAACTACTTTCGACACCAATATTGACTACTATTCCATTACCAAAAGGAGCATCATATTTTGCATCATCTTCTTCTTCATTAGCACTTTTGCTAATATTAAAGGGAGATTCAGCTTTAGTTGAATAATAAGCAGTGCTAATCTGGGAGTTGTTGCTAGCTACTCTTTTTAGCCTTAAATCAGGTTTTTCAAAATTCTTTTTCAAAAACTCATCAATATCATGATCTCTTTTAACAAGACTTTCAGATCCAACAAAAGAATGTCTTCCTTCGTTGATTCTTAAAGGTTTGTTATCACCAAAACTTATTTTAACAGTACCATCTACAAATTGTTGAATATAAGTAAGATCAAGTTCATCAAAAATAGGTTTAATAAATGGAGACTCTTGTTCCAAAGTCCATTCTTTGGGAAGAGTTATATCTTGCCATTGAATCATCTTTGGGACTTGAATCTTAGTATCAGGTGCTGAACACTAAATTAGCATGGTATTACCAGCAGGATCTCTTCCTCCGGAACAAGGACTCAATTGAGAACCAAGCAAACGATAATAAATGCAATAAGTAAGAGCAAAAGGCTTACTGCCTTCATCCATATCATAACCAGATGTCAATATGTTCAATGTCAAAGCTTTAAGAATATTAGGATCATCTAAAGCAAGAGCAAGATCAGGATAACAATCAAAGTAAACAAGATCATCATATAAAAAAGCAGTAATCATTCCAAAAATGCTATCATTAAATTTCTTAAATCTAACATCTCTTAAACACATAGGAGTAGAAGCATTAATACCTTTTCTGGTTAAAGGCTTAACAACAACTTGAACAAATCCAATATGTAAATATTTGAGTTTCTTAGTCATGAAATTGTTAATATTTTTTCTGGAGAATAAACAACATTTTTCATGAGATCTAAAGATAGAAAAAGTTTGTTCAACAATTTTAACTCTATATTCAGAAAAAAAAACAGTATTTTCAGACCAATTAAGTTCATAAACAGATTTAGTGGAAACCTTAAGGATGTTCCATTTATGGAAATCAAGGTACTCACTTTTTTCTACAGTGTGGTCTTCTTCATTCACAATATCAGGACAACCAGTCCTGGAACTAACAGAGGAATTGGATCTCCACATCCTATCCATAACTATCCTAGTTATAACACTCAATTATCATCTATATATATATATATATATATATAAAGGAATATAACATTGTCCCTTCTTTCCTTTATTGGTAAATAGAGGTCAGGCCTCAATGCGATGGCAAGGGCCTTCCACCAAAAGCGACAGGTCACTGGTTCAAGTTCGCAAATAAGCCTCTTCAAAAATGAAAAATGAGGATAAGACGGTCTACCATGACCTTTCCTAGACCCAGCAAAAAGCAAAAGTGGGAGTTTTGTGCATTGGATATAACAATTTTTTAATTGGAAAATATACATGCACTTGATGAGTCTTGAATCCACAATCACACCCTACACCCCATTCTTAAAGGGGAGGAAGTTGCATTTGACCTAGTGGTAATTGCCCCAGTTTTGACATTTAGACTCTTTTTCTTTTCTTTCCTTTTGTTTTTCTTTGAATCCACAACCCACCCTCCAAATATCTTCTGATGGGGTCTTCTAAAAATATTCACAATTTCATTCAATATGCTGTATTAAACTATAAAAGAACATGGCAGCATACATTATGGAATATTAAATCATGAATACCCAAATTGATTTTTGATTTTGTAAAAAGACTCCAAAAACAAATCATAAGACAGTACCATATACTCATTCATTTAGTTGCCTCCATTTTCATAGTAATTTTTTAAATTTTAAACAAATAATATAATATATTTTTTAGCCAACTGGATTCTTCAAAATTAAAATGATAATAATAAAAATGAACATAACTTTTTTTTTTCATAATATGATACCTTCCTTTGGTTGGAATGAGGCAGTAATCTGTACAAACTTTTTCTTTTAATTTTCAAATATTAAACGCTTATTTACTTCTTTATCATTGCGATTTTGGGGCTCCTTGAGTACCCAACTAGTCCCTTAGAGATACACTCCCTTTCCACACAAGCCAATCATTGGGATAAATTCTTGAGGGTGCATCAGTGGAGACCTTAATTATACTCAGTATTAAGTTATTGCCATGAAGCCTATACAAATGCAATAAAAAGGAAATATGCACAGATATGTTGAGACACTTTAAGCTCTTTCTTTTTTTTTCCCCCATCATTTTGACAGTTGAGCCTTGCCAAGGCATAATGTGAATTTTCAGAAAGCTAGATGTTTAACTAAGCTATAACCAAGCTCTTTTCCAACCGATAGTGAATCAGAGTGTGCTCAGTGCACACTCAATATCTTCTCTTTAATTCGTATGACGCCATGGTAATTTCACATCAACAGTAAACAATGAAGAATAAACAACATATGATCTTAAACTTCTACAAAAATTTAAACTGTCCTCACTCCCAAATTTCCGATTGTTATGATGTTATCCAACTAATCTATCCGAACATATTTTTTATCTCCCATAGTAATAGAAACACAAAGAAAACTAACCTCAAAATTCATAGCTGCATCGATTTAGCATGGACTCTTCAGTAGTAGAAAAATTTTCCGTTAACTGTTCCATGAGGCAGCCTATCATTTTGACTGTAATGTAAGAAACTTTTGTTGTACAAGAGCTAGTAATCATGTGAAGTGAAATATAGGCTGGTATGCCTTGGAAAATTGCATTCCAAACTTAGATATGTGGACCCAAATTCAATCATATCCAACAGAAACCAAACTTTCATTGCCAGACTACCTAAATTCTTTTACTGCATTTAAATGGGCTTTTCCAAGAAAATTCAAAAATCAGCATTATTGCCGTAGTAAGCCGAGAACAAAAAGGTGATATCCTTTGCTGTCCCTGCCAAACAATAGAACATAAGTGTAAAACTGCAGAGAGAGAGAGAGAGAGAGAGAGAGAACAAGGAATCAATAACCTGCATGAAATACATACTGAGGCTTCATTTATTACATGAACAAGGAATCAAAATCTCTCTCCCCAAAGTTTCTGAAGGATCAGCATCCAGGCAGCTATTCAGAAAGCTGAAACATTCGACAGCTTCTTTGTCAAAGCAAATCAAAGCTTCTACTATATCTCAACCCAACTATATCCTGGGTCTTTTGAGACACCTCTTTTGATCATACCCCTTCTTATCCTTGCAGCATGTTCCCAACTACCCCCTTCAGAATAAACCTTTGACAACAATACATATGCTGCATCGTTCTCAGGGACCATCTTAAGTAACTTCCCAGCTGCCCATTCTCCCAACTCTCGGTTCCCATGTATCCTACAACCACTAAGCAAGGATCTCCAAATGGCTGGCCATGGAGGAAAAGGCATCATTTCTATTACATTTTTCGCATCATCGAGGTATCCATTCCGTGACAGCATATCAACTATGCAACCATAATTATCCGGAGATGGTTCCATCCCATAATCTAAATTGATTGATTCAAACAAAAGACGGCCTTGATCAATTAGACCCATATGACTACAAGCTGATATAATTGATACAAATGTGGCTTGGTTGGGCTGTAGATTAGCCAACTTCATTTTCTTAAATATTTCCAAAGCTTCCATAACAAGACCGTGATGGGCATAAGCCATGATCATAGTATTATATATAATCACATCATTCGATCTAAATGACTGATCAAAAACCGTCCTAGAGCCCTCAATATCCCCACATTTCGCATAGGCATCTATAACTGCACTAGAAACAAACTCTTGTTTGTCAAATCCCATTTTTATAACAAGTGGATGAACAGACTTAGTTTGTTGATAAGCTCCAACAGCAGCGTAACTATTCAAAACACTTCCCAAAATAAACTCATCAGGCTTCTCACCAGATTTTATTAGAAAGTTAAAGAATCTGATAGCTTCATAATTATGGCCTTCATGCACCAATGTAGATATCATCACCCCCCAGGATGCTAAATCTAATCTGTCAAGCCCATTAAAGAATTTATAGGAATCATCTAGTAGCCCAAATGAAACATAACCTTTAATTAAAGAACTGCAGATATATCCATGAGAAGCAAAACCAAGCTTCACAATAGAACCATGAATTTGTCTTCCCATCTGCTGGTTCCCACATTTATAACAAGCCTCCAAAATGCTGGAGAGGGTAAATCTATCAGGCTCAACTCCCAACTCCCTCAAACTACAGAAAATATTTAGAGCTTCTGTGTAATGACATATTAAATTGTAACCACAAATCAACTCATTCCAAGTAATTATGCTTTTGAGAAGTACACTATCAAATACTAGGCATGCCATTCCCATGGTCCCACATCTAGAGAACATACTGATTAGTGAGCTTGAGACGTTATCTTCATCAAAGAATCCAAGACGTAAGGCAAGTGAAAAAAATTGAAGCCCAAGGTTGATATCCTGGAGCTCCCCACATTTTCTAAACAAGATTGAGAAAGTGACATTGTTGGGCTTCACTCCAATCAGCAATAACTCATTAATTAAGATTACAATTTCTCTTGCATCTCCTTCCTCAGAAAAGCCCCCAAATGCAATATTCCATGAGATAACATCTTTGTTTTTCATTCTATTGAAAACTTTCAGAGCAGACTGCTTCCCATCGTTTTTGAAGTACATATCCAAGAGGGCGTTCATCACTGAAATACTAGATTCTAACTCACTCCTAATGATCAATGCATGAAGTTGTTTACCATATTCCAAATCTCCCATAACCGAGCAACCCTTAAAAGCGTTAACCAAGGTGATATGGTCCATTCTTACACCCCTACACTGCATCAAAGATACAATCTTCAATGCTTCGAAGCCATAGCCACATTCTGCATACCCTCCTATCATAGCATTCCAACAACCAACATCAAGCCTGTCCATACACACAAATACTCTCTCAGCTGATCCAATATCCCCCAACTTAGCATACATATTTAAGATGGAACTAATAACAAACAGGTTCCACTCCATCCCAATTTTCAAAGCAAAACTATGAGTACACAAACCAAATTCATAAGTTCCAATGATAGCACACGCTTTTACAACACTACCCAAAGTGAACTCATTCGGCCTCAACCCACTTCTTATCATGTGCAAATAAATATCCAACCCCAGTACGCATTCACCAGTTTGAATGGCACCCGAGATTATCAAAGTCCAGGAAACAAGGTTTCTTTGTAACATTTCATCAAACACATTAAGCCCATAGCTAAATACCCCGAGTTTTGAGTACATTTTAATAAGATTATTCTGTGAAAAAATGTCACTAGTTAGTCCTAATTTGACTATGTGGCCATGGATTTGGGTGCCGAGAAAATATGATTTTGAATTCTCAGAGAACGAAAGGGCAGTGGATATGGCAGTTGGGTCTTTCCCCAGTAAGAGACCAGAGTATGAAGAGCAAGATTTGGAACAGTAGAGTTTGTGCTGATGTTCGTAGATCGTGTGGAACTGACCAGGTTTCCTTACAAAGAGAAAAAACTGCGTCGGTCTTGAAATAGTACGAGAGAGTCCTAGAATAATCATCAATGGTTAGTGTTAGTGGCCTCTTCACACATGCTAACTAGGATTAAAGGCGCTTCTGTCAAAGAAAGAGGCATTGACTCTCGACAGTTAACACCACTAGCCCACACCAGCAGGTCATTCAATAATTCATCCAAAAGTGCCATACATATATGAATTTAATGTGAAAGATGGATCAACTCAACGGAAATTCTAAGGAAAAGAAGACCTATACTTCAAAGGTGAAAATAATAATAATAACATACTTTCAAAAAAAGAGAAAAAAGGTGAAAATAACATTTTGACTCTTATAATTTGAGTTGTCGTTAATTACATCCATATATGTAGCAGTTAATTTAGGTTTTTTTATTTTTATCACAGCTTTTCTTGCACTTTCTTGCAACCAAACACAAAAACGCAAATCAAATTTACTAATCTCTAACTCGATAGATACATATCAACTTAGCAACTAAAACGAACCCAAATTTGGACCTAGAATATATATAAATTGAAAATATCATAGACCAATTTAATTGTTACCAAAATGTGGGGATCAAATTAACAACAAGTTGAAAATAACAACAATCAAATTAACTACAACAAAAAAATAGGAACCAAATTAACAATGAACCCAAAATGTAATGACCAAAATTATATTTTCTCCTACTTTGAAAATGGACATAAACTATAAAATCCAACAACTATTGGTTGTGACTAAAGAAATAGAATAAGTATCAATTGAATTACAGGAATTGAATTCAAAAAAAAAAAAACTTTAAGTTCATGAACCGTTCATCAAGCAAGAGCCCACATAGATGAAATGAAATATTTTCAATCACCACATAAAATAAAGAGAAATGTTAACGAATGCCCTAAGAGTATTGATTTAGGAACTATTTTTAGAAATATTTTATAAGAAAATGATAAAGCAATTAATTTTTTTGACAATTTTTTATATTCCCCGTGAAAATAGTGTTAAAAACTTTCTTAATATGATTTATTAACAATTGCCCTAAGGGTTAATAAAAAATAAAAAATAAAAACAATTACCTCAAGGGCACTCATTAACATAACCCTAAAATAAATAGCAAAAGCACAAGGCCTGGCAGATTGATCAATTAGACATTCCCAATACACTACAAAGAACAGAGAATATTCACAATTGATGTGAAAGAAATTCAAAAGCAAAAGAAATATTAGGTTAACTTCCCATTCCAAGGTCGTTAAAATCAAGCAAAGAACTTTATAGCTTAACTAGTTGGTAGCTTATGATATTTCTAACGGGCACATCTATGGTTCAAATTCTCTTACCCCAACTATGAAAATATCAAAAATAAAAAATAAGATCCCAAGCAAGATCAGTGCACGACCTCACAGTTAGATTACAGATCATATCAAGGATTGTAAGATCCTACTTTTTATTGGGAAAAAAAACATTGGTAGTTATTATGTCTATTGAATAATCATTAAAAAAAATTAATTATCCATGAAAAACAAAATTTTGCATTAATATAGAGTGATTTTGAACCCTATATCAGTACATCAATATATAATAAGTAAATAGATATACTTCCTTCTCAAAAAAAAAAAGTAAATAGATATACTTTATTTTTCAATACAATGATTACAATCTATCCAAATAGCAACGACAACACAATCAATTAACTTTTTGGTCCCTACATTTTGAAGTCATTGCAATTTGGTCTCTATATTTTAGTTTGGTTATTTGATTGTGCCTTAATTGGATTTTCATGTAATGAAACTAATTAATTAACTTGAGTAATTAGTTAACTGACTCAAGTCCATATCCTAACCCAACAGTTTTAAATAAATTTTGCAATGATGAATTAAATTGAAACCCCTGACTAATAATTTTATATATTAAATTTCATATTGATCGACAACCTTGTGAGGTTTCAATTTTGGAAAGGTGAGCGAAGTCACCACCAATCATAGGATTTTTTATGTGTGATTGATCATCTAACATCTAAATTATTTATTGACCTACGGTTAGAGCATGTAAGGTCTCTTATTTCGAATCATTTAATAGATTATGGGATTCATTTATATGTTTGTAGGACCATAGGGGAAGGGCTTAAGCACCTTTCAACATTGGCCTAATAGCAACACTCCATTGTTAACATTTTGATCATTCTAATAATCTATTACATAATGATGATGGGATTAACTGTTTTAGAATATTATTTGGACGAGGTTATGCTCCTATAAAGGGCTTATGTAGTTCTAACTTATGAGACCTCTTAAAGGGAAGCTTAGAGGCTGTTTGGATTTGTTGTTTCCATAACTCATAACTCAAAAATGGTGAGACCCATGGCTAAGAAGGCTATTTGGATTTTGTTTCCAGTTTTTGTTTCCATCACTCAATTTTCTAATTTTTAAGTAATGAGTTATAGAAACTGAAAACATATTTTAGGTGTTTTCAGTTTTCATAACTTTGTTTTCAATGGCATTTCTGTAATTAAAACTACGTACTTGGTCCAACAGTCAGAGCAATACACGTGAGGCACTCCTTTTGATGCTCTCTTCAGTAAAGCAGAGCTCTCTCATCTCAAACTTCTCTCATCTCCATTCTAGTACCACCACAAGCTCAAAGAAGCTCTCACTGCCCTCACCGCCTCACTCACTATTTCACCTATTCGAGCTCAACTAACCCGCGCCGTCATGTCACGGTCATGCAGTGCTTCACGCGCCAACCAAACCGATCTTCCTGACCTCTTTCTCAGCTATTTTCACAAAAATCCGAAGGTATTCTTTACATTTGAGCTATTTATATATCTAATTTGTTGGTAATAGCAAGGTATTTCACATCTTTTACATCGAATCAAGGATTGGTGATGAGAAGTTTGCTTCTCTGTTTTTTTCCTTTTTTTTCTTTGTTTGATGTTTGGGTTTTTGCATCTGATTTAATTTTATCAACCCGTGGTGATGGGTTTTCAACCCGTGGTGATGAAGGTTTGCTTCTCTGCTTTTTTTCCTTTGTTTGATGTTTAGGTAAGCATCTGATTTGATCTATTGAAACCCGTGGTTATGGGTTTTCAACCCATGGTGAACCTATGCTTCTCTGTTTTTGATTTTTTCTTTTTTTTTTTTTCTTTTTTTGATGTTTGGGTAAGCATTTGATTTGATCTAATGAAACCTATGGTTATGGGTTTTCAACCCGTGGGTAAGCATCTGATTTAATCTATTGTACCTGGAGCACTAGATAATTTTGTTTTAAAATGACTTGTAGAGAATGCACTCTTAAAAGTTAGCTATTATATATAGCCACTTGAGAGGAATTGCATGTTTTAGTTTTATTGTTTTGAAACTATTAGCGGTTGTAATTGGTGGTAATTTTAGCATTTGTTAGGTTTGTAGCCTTGGTCATGTGAAGTGCTTCAAAATTATTTTTGTGTCTAAAACAATTACATTTGGAATTAAAATAAGGCAAAGAGTGATAGGTGGGCTTGTACAAAGTGGTTGGGCATATGAAATTAAAGTAATAAGATTTTCACAGATTTGAGAGGATCAGTTGTTGATTTCGGCCGTCTCTTACACTCCTATCATATTTGATTATGAAATCCATAATAAATGGTCCAAATTGGTTCAACCATCCTTACATTGAGTGACTGAAAATAGCTTTTATTGATCATATTTGATTTTGAAATCCATAATAAATGGTCCAAATTGGTTCAGCCATCTTTACATTGAGTGACTAAAAATAGGTTGTACTGATAAGGTCACCAAAAACACTGCATTCAGAAAATGCTGAAAGCAATTGAAAAAGATCATTTTTGGTCCAAAGGGCATGCCACTTAATGAAAAATATATATTCCATATAATATCATCGTCCTTCAAAATTTATTGTCAGTGGGTCCTTTTGACTTTTTCACCATATAATTGTTGCTCAACCATTGTAGGAAAAAAATTACTGCATGATTGTGATGATAAATTTAGGAGTGATAAGGTAACAAGTAATACAATCTAGAAAGGGATGAAAAATGTTGACTTTATTGAATCATGGGTGGAATAAGATTGGGAAAGCTGAGAAAGCATAGAAATTTTGTTGACAACAATTAAAGTTATTTATTTGAGCCACATTATTGGTAATGCTCACCAATTGATGTGTGGGATCTTTTATTTTTATAAAAGAAAAATAAAAATTGTGTTAGAAACCTTACTAACTCGCGCTTGGCTTCTCTATCATTATTCCAAGGCAATAAGAATATCCAATACCAAATTAATAGCAGGTGGGATGATTACTTGCATTCTTTGGCATTTCGCTTTCTTTTCCTTCTGTATTTTCCTCAGTTCAGGTGATTTGCATTGTCCTCAATATTTTAGTTTTCTTAATTAGTCTTTCTAATTGTATTTTGAAATAAAAATTCTACTGCTAAATGTTATTTGGTTTACCCATTTTCCATATGAATATTTGCCTTTCTCCCTTGGCTTCTGTTTTTTGTATAAGAAAATAAAAATGGAAATTTGTTTGCTTTATGTGCATGGAAAAATGAAACAAGGTTGGTTAACGTATCTCTTGTTCCATGCATGGATGTTGAAAAAAATCTGAACTGCTAAAAGAAGTGTTTGTAAAATAGTGTGTATTCTGTGGGATGAGATGTCAGCTTTAGAAAGTTAGGTAATTAGGCTGACTACATGATCCAAACCGTTTGTTCTTTTGGCATGCAAGAAACTTATTCAGACCAGTTGAATTACAACCTCATGTTTGTAGGGTACTGAGTTGTATGAAGTTTTGTGGGGCTATAACAAAAAGTTACTATAAGTTGATTGATACAGTGGTACTTACGCAATAATTGAAACCTGCCTGTTTTACTGAATATTTGTGTCTTCTCTGCTCTGTTTTGCTGAATATCTGTGTCTTCTTGATCTACTTATATCTTTAATACTGTTTATGAATTTCATAAGAATGATTCAGTACATGTCATTGCAGTAATATGTACATATTAATATGGATCCTATGCTCAATATTTGTTCCTCTAAAAATACTGCGATTTCTTTATTGTATTTGTGATATGATTGTGTATGAGATGTGTGTGTTGTTCTTTAAGATGGTTGTGGATTTGAGAACATGGGGTGCTAATTATGAGGATCTGTTGTATGACTTCGTATTTTCTCACCATGTGCTTGGGAGTTTGCGTCCTTATTCTGCCAATGCACAAGTGTGCGAGCAGATCATGGGCACTTGATCTTTCATGTGTAGAGATGTGTAGGAGCAATTGATGGAACGGACGTGAGTGCCTGACCTCCTGTAAATCAGACTCAAGCACACAGGAACTACAAAAGCCTTGTAGTAACTAATGTGCTATGTGTGTATAACATGGACATGTAGTTCACATATGTCCATGCTAGGTGGGAAGGCAGTGCAAATGACTCAAAGGTTTTCGAGAAAGCGATCAATGACCAGAAGCATGGATTCCCATGGCCACCAACAGTTACTATCCATTACTATGACTTTAACTAAAGTTATTTTATCCTCCATTGTAACTAGTATTTTTATGAACAACTTAATTGTGTACTGGCTGGTTGTGTGTGTGTGTGTGTAGGGTTGTACTACTTGGTGGATTCGGACCTACCAATTGGCACTAGTTTTTTCCCCCCTCACAAGCCAACTAGGTACCATGCTCAGGAATTCCGCTCAAGCGGTAGACGGATAACATCGAAGAAAGGGTTGTACAACTACAGGTACTCATCCTTGTAGATGGTTATTGAGTGGTTTTTTGGCGTGCTAAAGGCCCGTTTCCCCATCTGAATTTAGTGCCAAACTTCAAGCCAATTAGGCAGCATTATGTCATTGTTGTGTGTTGTGCTCTACACAATTTCATATGCACGAACAATCGGAGTGAGGAATTGTTCAAACCAATAGGGAAGAGTGTTGGCGAAGGTAGTGTGACCAATAGCAAAGGCAGTGGCGATGCTAGACCATCAATAAGCTCAATAACCCAAAGGCATGTACTAGAAATGTCAAATGCATCGAAGAGAGCGATAGGCCAATTTAGGGACAATATCACTGACGCAAGGTGGGACAATTATGTTGCCCGTGGCAATGTGAGATGATTATATGTTGGCCATGGCAATTGACCATTTACTTTGCTGCAATTTAGATGCTATGGCTTTGCAGCATAATTGTTTTTGGAACTACTGTAAGGTCAAGGAAATATTTCTTCACGTAGGCAGAGGTAGAACTTATTTAAAACTTGTATAGAACACACTATTTTGGAATCACATGACAACGTGAGGATATGTTCTTGGCATAATTATGTAACGTAATTCAAATGTATCAATTATTATAAGAAATATTTTTGGACCATGGTATACCCACAACATGTGCTTACACCTATTGTCATTACTATAAAAACTATTTTTGGACCATCAGGCATCAAAAAATATTGTCACTACTATAAGGAAATTTCACATTACTTGAGTGCATGCTATGAGATGCATAAAGTAGTTCACCATAAACAAAAAAAAAAAAAAAATGCTAACACCCGTGATCAGTAATGTACAGAACACACTTCAACCTGTGTGTTATATCACCCTGTAAAATATATAGGAACTCAAAACAGTGATCATTAATGTACATAACACACGTGACCGTAAATGGGTCATGGCAGACGCAACTGTGTATGGCCATGGCCCCCAAAAACAGTAGAGAATACAAAATAAACCCCAACTATAGTCCAAGACAAAAGTAAAGCTAGCCTATACTTGTAGACCTTGTCTTCAGCAATCTGGAGTGTGAGCGTTGTTTTTTCCGCCTTACGCTTTGCTATCCTTGCACACTCCTGTGCTTCTGCTTCCATTGCATGAGGTTCATGCCTTTCATTCCTTGCAGTTGCTGCCTCAGCCTTATATCTTGTAAACCTTTCATGGACAAGTGGTGTTGTTGCACAACCACATGGGCATGTGTTCTTGTCCAACCATTTGAAGTACTTACATACCTGATCGGAGTCCTGCATACAACATTGAATGCATATATATATGATGGTCAGCAATGATAGTAAGAAAATGACAATGCAAATATGTAACGACACTAAAAAACATGTAATACTAATCGGCGACCAATGCTGACATCCATAGAACGCCACCAAAATTACTGATAGATAGGGAGGTCCTTTCCACACACCAATCCATATCACATATATGGCCGCTCAAAGTGGACTCATAAGTAATGGCAAAATTGGTTCTACTGCTGAAGAGTATAACAAAACAGGGAAAGAATAGAAACCTAATTCATAGTCTAAAGAGTATAACAAAAAAGGAAAGAATAGAATTTGAGAACTTCAGGAATTATTATAGATACGTGTAGGCAGTAGCAACCATTTTCATAAAGACCCAGCTAACATATAGTGGACAACTAGCAAAACAAATTGTATGAGTCTTGCCAACAAAAAAATATTAACAGGTCTACCAAATTTCCAGTTGCGAAGGAAAAGTATGCAACTTCAAATTGAAGATCAAAGACACAATGGTTACTAAAAACAGAACCACAATAACTATGTTCAAATATCAGCTAATCCATAAAAGGCAATACATTTAAATGGGATTCCTATGTTCACAACAATCAATAAATTTTTATGTGTAAACCACATATTTCAGTTCAAATGTTGTTCGAAATGCACAGATGGCCCACAAATTTTGAAATTTTGCAACAAGTCGTATAAAATTAAAACAAATCAGTAAATCTAAGTGAAACCATATCAATAATCCACTATAACTCTCTCTCTCTCTCTCTCTCTCTCTCTCAGATACAAACTCAGCAGACACACAGCTCCTTGTTTCTATCCACCAAACATAATAGATACTAAAGTAAAATTAATAACTTCTTATGACCACGACATAAGAAGAAAAAGGATAGAATGATGAAACAATACAAAAAGCAAATTATTAATTTAATTAATTTCTTCTATATGAAACAACACTGACTTATTAGAACCTGGAGATGCAAGAAGGATGAACGAACATTCAAACTGACAAAGCTTACAAAATTAATAGTTGAACTTCAATGATTTTCTTAAATAAAGGATAGTGAAGCCAACTATTTACATGGTGCTATACATGTGTTGTTAGATTGCATGTACATGAATGATACCAAAACAAGTTGAATTATGATGCAAACTTACATTTAATGGTAAAGGTATTAGGTTGTATTTGCCAATGATCTAAGTAAAATTAATAATCTTTAGTCAATAAACCACTTTATAGCAAATCAAATCACTTCCAAGAAATAATCTGCTACCCATCACTACCAAATTGTAATGGATCAAATCATCCGTAGAGAGGTGATGAACCTCACGTAACAGTCTAACAAACTGCCTAAAACAAATGAAACAAATTACCACCAACTATGAACTACCTGTTAGGATATGTGCCCTTAAATCTTATTATATGATGCTATGTATGACATTATATATGACTTAATGTTGTGTTTAATAAAGTTGTTTATTTTATCTAAAATAATGGTAACATGAATATTTGGACATTATCATATAATCCATGAGATGCATAGTATGTGATTTATGTGATTTAGTCACAGAAGATATAAATCACAAGTTCTTTGTAAACTCAAAATTTATAGTTCGTAGTCGGTGATGAAATTGGACATTTCATCTGCGAAGACTATAACGTATCAACTAAGATGATTTGTCTTGATCATGGAAGTGGTGACTTCTAGTTGATATGTTGATATGTTTTAAGAGTTAAGACATATTGAACTGGACCGCTGTGAGATTTATTATTCTCCTAACGACTGTCAAATGAATAATAAATTTTACGACTTCTATTTGCATGAACTCTTAATCCTGAGAGAATAATGGACTTGATCATGAGGTGTAGGTTGCTTTGATATATTAGGAGTAAGATCTAAAGTAACGGTCAAAACCTCAGTATGTTGGGCAACCACATTTAGTGTTGATGGAACATATATTCTCAAGATGGAATTCATAGTCTCTTAATGGAGATACAAAATATTCCCTTGAGATAAGTTTAATGGGTTTGGTTATTCAGAGAGTTAGGCCTAACCACTTTGGTAAGAAATTACTAAAGTATATATTTATGAGATTGGATTTCATAAATATATGACGAATAACTTTAAAGGATTAAACCGGGTACTCAAGGATAAGATGTAGTAATTTACAAAGTGGCAGTCTACATTTATGACTTTGTATTACTACGAATATTTTATGAAGGGGTTGCGTGTAAAATAAAGTCTTGGGATATAATTTATTAATAAGGCCTAGAGTGCAATTATATTTATATAGTGGTATTAAATATAATTAATGGTAACTTTAGACTTGTCAAGAGTTGACGGAAAGCCCAAGGCCCGTTGGAGCTAGTGTCTTATTGATCCCTTTTGGTCCCATTCCAAGCCACACACTAAAGCCCAATTGGAAAGGCCTAATAGGCCAGCCCAATTAGATAATCAGTTAGTTATAAAGGGAGAAACATACAGAATTTTTTAAGAGATTTTAAAAAAAAAAGAATCGTAGAGAAAAAGAAAGAGTGTAAGACACACTTTCATTCTCCCTTTAGAAACTGATTGAGAGATCACACATCTTGGGCGTAAAGTGGAATTGGAGTGAAGATTAAAAATTTTCCCAAGTGCTTCTAATCTTTGTTTTGAATTTCTCCATACCAAGGTACGCTATCTTGTTCTTAAATTCTGAAATCTATATAGTGCATGTTGTCAATCATGAATGAAATAGATCCTTGTTTGTTGCTTCCGCTGTGTGTTTTGTATGAGATACAAAACCAGATTTTTATCCAACACTACCATCACCATATAATTATTGAAGGCCAACATAACCAAAAAGAAAGTAAACAGAATAATGAAGATTTCCTTGTTCGAGTTGACTAAAGCTTCCTAAGAAATTGGAAGATAACAACTAATTATGCAGAGATATAGACAGTTTAGGTGCAAGTGCAAAAGCATTTCCTCCATTAATTTCAGAATTCAGTCTTCAAGGCTTGAATCCAAACACATCTCACATGCCAATAAACCATCAAAATATCCAGCTAAATGAAAAAACACATAGAAGAAGCTTTTAAGTTCAAAGCTTGAATCCAAACTCCAAAGACATTTTTTTTTAATATGTAGACTTGAATCTAAAGATATACAAAGTGTAAATGCATCATACATGAATCCTCCTTCAGTTTTCATTGTTCTCCGCTTCCTCTTTAAGAAATTAGCAACAAAAATTTAGCAATCATCATGCCATTACCTATAATCAAGATGCCTCATAAGTACTTTAAAGAATGCTGGTTCAAAACAAGGTTGTAAGACACAGGGGATGTTGTTGATAGAGTTTGTTTCCTATTAAATCCTCTATAATATACTTCAAACTGTATATCTAATTTCCTTTTAGACAAGTTTATATGAAAAAAAGCCAACTCCATACTCCAATACACACAGAACCACACTATACTCCAATACACACAATCACTGCACATCGAATCAAGGACCTTAAAACCATTGTCTTCTTCGCAAAAATGTTTTTTCATATATAATAGAAAAGTAACAAACAGGATTGGGGTATTTTCAAGGTAATATTACTTCAGCAAATAAAAATTCGAACACAATGTAAATAATCCAGAAAATCTATAATAGATTCAAATCCTCTAAACGATCTAGTTGAATTGATTTACTTAAGCTGATGAGAAATCAAATTTTTCGAAGTGATGAAGTCTTAAGTCTCTGTTTACCAAGTGATGAAATCTTAAAAAATTGAGTTATGGTTGCATATGACATTTGCTTATGGAATAGAAATTCAATATGTTAGAGTGCCCAGTATTTCAGTTCGAACATCTATCAAAATCCTTTATATGTCTAGTGTATATTATAGTTTTGCTCTGAAGATGAATAAATGGGATGGGCTTCAATTATTTAAGAATGTTGCAAATAAAGGTTTCAATAGTTTCCAAAACTATTTCATTTGAATCAGTTAAAAAACAACAAGGCTTTTGTAATCTGCAGTGTCGTTATTTTGGCAAATAAAATAACATCAAATACATATAGGGAAATGAAATAAATACCAAAGATCAAAATATGCAAGAAAATCCTCTATAATATACTTCAAACCATTGAAGCAAACTAGCAAAAGGTAAACATAATAATATCATATAAAAAAAAAAACAAACAAACAAACCAAAAAAATGGCCCTTTATTATTTTCTCACCAACCAAACAACAGGGAAAAACAAAGCAAAAGTAGAGATAGTGCTAAAATCTAACAGTTTTCTCAAAACCCAAATGCCAAGCACACAAATCGGATAAAGAAACAAGCTGAGAAAGTACAAAAAGGGATGAGGTAGCACTGTCTTGGGTCGGAGGAGATCATCCGTGACATATCCAATAAATGGGTCATGTTTTTTCACACTTCGTCGGTGCTGCTGGGCTTTGAAGGAGGAGATCATGCTGCCGAACCCGCATCAAAGAGATGGATGAAGCGGCCTTGGTGACGCTGGAGACTGGCATCCAAGCTTCTTGTAGTTTTATGGGTTAGGGTTTGTGTTTTGGGAGAGGCACTCTGTTGAAGGTGTGAAAGGGATGATGAGAAGTGAGGGAAATGGCGTGGGGAATGGGTTCTGCAGGAAAGAAAATAGAAGGCTCTGACACTCGCTCATGTATGGGACCCACAAAAAAGGTGGAAATATTTGAGTGATGTGAAGTGAAAGCAAAAACCAAATGGGTAGTATTAGAAAATTAGGGTGTTTTAAGGGATGAGTGATAAGGGATGAGTGATAAGTGATGAGTGATGAGTGACAAAAATTGAGTGAGGAGTGATGAGTGATGAAAAAAAAATCCAAACAGGGCCTTATCATTTGAGCTTTCCATAATCTATGGTTCACATAATCATAATGATCCGCTTCTCATTTCAATGGGAATTGAGATATCTTCACGTTAGCATAAGAATTGTTTTGGTTGAACATTTGGATTTTCTCTCAAAGCTAGCTAAACTTTGGTCAAACCTCATATATTGCTTCAAAGTTGAGGGAAAAATGAAATAGTGAAATAGTGACAGTCACAAGCGGTAAATTGCTTCCTTGAGGGAAAAATGAAATAGTGACAGTCACAAGCCAAATTGAGTCTAATATTAGTGAGATATCACAAAATCATTACCTAAACACTTTGCACTTTTTACTAAGTATTAGAAATGTTTGGTTGTCAATTTGGCCATGGTTAAACAACACCAAATTTATGAAAACAAGATTTCTTTGAAAATTCTTCACTTCAAAGGGCTTCGAGCATGAAAATCCTTACTGAATGATGAGAACTCACAAAAATATGAGAAGTAGAAACTTACAAAGACATATTTGAGTAGTCATGTTTATGCACTTGGTGTTTTTTTAATTGAAAACATTGAGCCTCAACCTTGGTATGATATGAATGAGAATTGATATTGAAAGCCTTTTGATGGTTACTCATTTTAGGCCAAATTGAGGTTAGTAAGGTTGTGAATCAAATCTAATTAACTTAGGGTTTGTTTGAAATCCACTTATTTCGCATTTTTGTTAAAAGTACTATAGATAAAGGTAAAACTTAGCTAAAATAGTATAGTGAAACCTATATATAGTACCAAAAAGTATAGTGAAGCTCATGAATAGTAGCAAAAATAAGCTACTTTTTTAATCTAGAGCCAAACGCACACTTAGGGTATTGACTTTACGCACAAACTTGCTGCAAATTGCACATACGTGTTCTTGGAAGTTTCCATTTTAAGAAGCTTTGCAAGTCCCTCTATGACTTGGAAATTACTCAAAAGTTCAACCCCCTCACAACCCTAATATTGTGACCACCTTGACCCTTTGGCATCAATCACTCTATCGTTGAACATTCATTTCTCAAGCTACGTGGGACTTGGAGACCCCTCTGAGGTTTGAGGTTCATATCATCATGAACATCGAAGCATAATTTCACCAACCAAATTTTCATATTTATACAACACTAGCCCGTATCCGCCTGTATCCGCCCTTCTCCTTTACTTAGGGCATATTTGGTAAACTGTAATATGCGCTGTAATATAATAGTTATTCCTATAATTTAGTTATTCTTTAGTTTGATTATGATTTTATTACAAGGAATAGTCATTCCTTATGAATAACTATTCTTCAAAATGAAGAATAACTATTTATCTTTAAACGGTTGTATTATCTATTCTTTAATAACTGTAATAATTTCAAAATTTAATATATTTCCAAATAAACAAACTTTCCATAGACATCTAACAATTATAAAATTATAAAAATATAAAAAAATAACACATATCTCTCTTAAATTTAAAAATAACAATTTTTAAGGAGATATAATTGTATGAGTAAGATATTTTCTATTAAGTTTCATTCTAATTTTATAACCCACAACCAAACTAATAAATAGGTTTAGTTATTACATTACAACACATTTTATTCCAAGTAATAAAGATTATAATTCTTGTTGTAATCTCCATTCAGTGTACCAAACATACCCTTAATCCTTGAGTCCTTTTACTGTCCTTTTGGTGTAATGGTTACTTTACAAGTATAAGTGTTTGTGGAGTGTAAGCGAGGCAAGAGCCGGCGTTCAAATTTCTAGGAAATAGTTTCTCGCACATATACACTTAGATTAGGCTAAAATATAATTTCTATCTTGTAAAAAATATATATATAAAAAAAAATCCTTCCTTTCCTCTTTTGCAAAAGTGTGTGTGTATAAAAAATCCTTCCTTTCCTCTTTTGCAAAAGTGTGTGTGTGTGTACACACACACACTGGGATTAGTGGAAGGAATAAGAAGTTTGAAAGAAGAGGAATACATTTTGGGAAAAATCTCTCAAGTCCCTACCACATGAGATACTAGCTTTACACCTTGATAGAAAGCAGGAACTATTGAAGCTGGCGGTGGCAAGTGACAACAAACAGGAGCCGCCATTGGTGGATCTTAAGACATGATTGTGTGTGGCAAGTTCTATGGCTTAATTTGTCATAAGCTAGCGTGGCATACTGAAATTGGAAAGTGTAAAATAAAGGTTTTACACTTGATCCATATAAAATATGCACACTATCTTCAAAAGCGGAGGCCAAGAACCTACTATCCGACCAATCCACTTGCCATCAAATCATGCTTGGGGAATGTAAATATGATGCCTATTATTAATTTTGAATAAGCTAATCTTGTGACCAAACACTATAGTAATTCGAGTCCTAACTCCTAACTTCGACTTTCCCTCTCCCCCTCCATCCAAAAAAATAAAAACCTTCTTTCTACCCCTCTCCCACCACGCGTCGGCGGTGAACAAAGGGCTCTGAAGCCAAAGCGACGACTACGAGTGAATTTCTCGTCCTCCACAGTCCGAGAACGTCAAAACCCATCAAGAAAAACCCATTTCAAGACCAAACCAACCATCCAAATAGAGTGATTCAACAAGCTGGTACTGAGTTCAACAATATAATCAATGTGAAGAAGAATGGTTCTTCTGATTTAAAGATTGTGATCCAGAAGAAGAAACTGCCTAAAGCCCATATAAGAGCTGAGTTTCTGAGCCAAGAAGAACAAACCAGTCTACAGCAAAACCAAGAAAATGTGGTTCGTTTGTCTGTCAGAATTGTAATCTATCTATAAATAATATAAAACCGAAAACATTTGACTTTTGGTTGAGTTTTGGATATATTGTTCAGCCTTTTATGTTTGTTTGAGTTTATCTACTTCTACTTGACTAAAGATGTTTTTTTTTCTTAAATTTTACTTTGATGTATCAATATGTTTCTAATTTGTAGATTCCATTATTCTAAATTTTTGTAGATTAACCAAGTTCTATTTCTTGGTTATATTTGCTAGGTGTTCAGCAAAAGGTCTCTAAGAGCAATAGGTGTTGGGATAATAGTATAGATGAACTGTCATAAAATATTTGATGATGACCCACTAAGTTTTGCATTTATGTTTATTTCCTTTTATTTATCACAATAATCATTAATATCTTAGACATTGTAACCTGAGGTGTGGATTTCTGCTGTATGCAGATTTGGGGGGCGTTGACTTGGGTTTGAATACTGGAAATATGATTGTTTGGACTATCTTTTGTGCTCATGACCCCAATTTCCATATAAGAACAGAGTTAGGATTTCACCTAAGGAGGCAATTCAGTTTTATCAATATAGGACTTCATTGCAACATCCTAAATGCAATTTCTCATTATTCAAGTTGGCTTGGGCTGCATATATAACACACACACACACACACACACCTTTTTTTGGATTTAGAAAAAATGCAAGGGTGTTTAGTGGCAACTGGCAAAGTATTGTTAGAGGAGGCTATGCTGTGTTTGTTCAATTGTAATGTGTTTAGTTTGTCTTGGGTATAATTTTGGGTGGATTCATAGTGTAAACATTCTTATTATTCCCATGTTGGAACATGCACTGATGCACACCATGTGTTTGACAAAATCTCTCACTTATGCATTATTTAAGCCAACTTCACAATGGAATGTGTTATGAAATATATTTTTTGTATCAATATATGTTTGTAAATAATCAGCTATAGCTTTAAATTGCAATGATTTGAGATCATCTAGATAGTTTTTTATTTTATTTTATTTATTTTTAACTTATTTGTGGTAAAGTGAAACAAAAAGTCTACATCTAATTACTTATAGCCTAACTCTTAAGGATTGTCTTGATGTTTTCAAATTTTTCGTCCTGGCTCTTGGAAGACTACCATGTGGATATGACATTGGTGCAACATCTTGTGCTACAATATCTATAGAGATGTGCTGCTAATGTATTATGAACTATAGTGGCACTATATTAATATGACATATCTTTCTCTCATTCTTATATGAAATTTTTCAGTCAATAGCAAAGAATGTATACTTGTGTTTCCTTACTTGAAGAATTGACTCTAAAATTGAAGTTTACACCTGATAATTTGGTATTATTAGTTCTCTCACTCCCGTTTATTGTACTTATTTTTCTTGAATAACTAGGTCAAGTTAATGACATTCCAAAGGGATTGATCTCATAGTAAGTTTACAAATAATTGACAAAATATTACTAGCCCTTAGATATTGGTTTAATTTTTATTATATAGATTATTTGAGTGGTGAGATTTAGAGAAAGCATTTTAGTGGTTCTTTGATTCTTCTTGGATTGAAGCTATACCTATTGCTTCCTATTTTATAAGATCTCTTTCATTAGTTTTCCTGTGCATTGCATGGGTATGTGACTAATATATATATATATATATATATATATATATTTCAATTTTTTTAAAGCTTCTATACATGTGTGAACTATTTATAGTTTGCCCTCTGAATTTTAGCTTCTATACATGTGTGAACTATTTATAGTCCCAGCCTAATTTTCTGTGTATTGGTTGTGTTGATGCAGTGTTTTCTCTGTCATCTGCTGTCTCTATGGTCTGTTCACCTTAGCCAAGTTACAAGCCAATGGATGAGTGGCATGCGTGCAACAAATCAAAATATTAGGCATTGGGACTTGCCCATTTAGTCCTCAAACCAGTAGTATGCCCCTCTCTTTCTTCCTTGGTATTAAACTGAAACCAAAGCCACCACTTGTACTCAAACCCTTCACCACATTCTTCTTCTCTACTAATACTACTACAACACCCACAATTCCTCTCATCACTAACACGCTTCTAAAGCAATGCAAGACCTTAATCCAAGCCAAGCTGGTCCATCAGCAGGTCTTAGTCCAGGGCCTTGCAGACATGGCCACATACCTCATTGGCACCTACATAGCATGCGAAGCTCCCATGCATGCCATAAAGGTGCTCGAATGCCTTGTTCCATCGCAGCCTACTGTTTACTGGTGGAATGCACTTATACGACATGCAGTTCGTCTTGGGTTTCTTGAAGATGTACTTGGTTTGTATAGAAAAATGCAGAGATTTGGCTGGAAGCCTGACCACTACACTTTCCCTTTTGTTTTCAAAGCTTGTGGTGATCTTCCTTCGTTCCGACGAGGTGCTTCAGTTCATGCTGTTGTCTGTGCAAATGGGTTTGAGTCCAATGTGTTTGTTTGTAATGCGATGGTGGCTATGTATGGAAGGTGTGGCATGTTGGATTATGCACGCCAAGTATTTGATGAATTGTGTGTGAGAGGGATAGGTGATGTGGTGTCTTGGAATTCGATCGTGGCTGCTTACGTGCAAGGTGGTAATAAGAAAAATGCACTAAAAATGTTCACTAGAATGGCTGATGATCATAGAATCTGCCCAGATGTAGTTAGCATTGTCAATATCCTTCCTGCTTGTGCTTCATTGAGTGCATGGTTGCAGGGTAAGGAGATTCATGGTTTTGCAGTTCGAAATGGGTTGGTGGAGGATGTGTTTGTGGGTAATGCTGTAGTGGACATGTATGCCAAGTGTGGGATGATGGATGAAGCAAACAAGGTTTTTGAGCGGATGATGGTTAAGGATGTGGTTTCCTGGAATGCTATGGTAACTGGGTACTCTCAGATTGGTAGATTTGATGATGCTCTTGCTTTGTTTGAGAAGATGCGTGAGGAGAAGATCGAACTGAATGTTGTGACTTGGAGTGCGGTGATTGCTGGGTATGCTCAGAGGGATCATGGTTATGAAGCATTGGATGTGTTTCGTCAAATGCAGTTTTGTGGTTCAGAGCCAAATGTTGTTACTCTTGTGTCTCTTCTTTCAGGTTGTGCTTCTGTGGGAACATTGCTTCATGGAAAAGAGACTCATTGTTATGCCATAAAATGTATTCTGAATGTAGATGGAAATGATCCTGGGGATGATCTAATGATAGTTAATGGTCTCATTGACATGTATGCTAAGTGCAAAAGTGTCAAGGTAGCACGAATGATGTTTGACTCAATAGCAACAAAAGAGAAAAATGTGGTAACTTGGACTGTCATGATTGGTGGGTATGCTCAGCATGGTGAAGCCAATGATGCACTGGAGCTTTTCTCAAAAATGCTTGGACAGGAAATTTTCATAAAGCCAAATGCTTTTACTATAGCATGTGCTTTGATGGCTTGTTCTCGTTTAGCTGCACTAAGGTTAGGTAAACAAATTCATTGTTATGTATTGCGCAATCAGTATGAGTCTATGGTGGTATTTGTAGCTAATTGCCTCATGGATATGTATTCCAAATCTGGAGACGTTGATGCTGCTCAAGTTGTGTTTGATAACATGAAGCAAAGGAATGCTGTTTCTTGGACATCTCTAATGACGGGTTATGGCATGCATGGTTGTGGAGAAGATGCTCTCCGGGTTTTTGATGAGATGAGGAGAGCAGGGTGGATGCCTGATGGTGTAACCTTTGTTGTTGTTCTTTATGCTTGTAGCCATACAGGAATGGTTGAGCAGGGAATGAAATATTTTAATAGCATGAGTGACCAATATGGGGTGGTTCCTGGAGTGGAACACTATGCTTGCATGGTTGACCTATTGGGTCGTGCTGGTCGCTTGGATGAGGCCCTAAAGCTCATTGAAGGCATGCCTATGGAACCAACACCAATAGTGTGGGTGGCATTGCTTAGTGCTTGCAGGCTCCATCCAAATATTGAACTTGGGGAGCATGCTGCAAATCGGTTGTTAGAATTGGAGTCTGAGAATGATGGGTCATATACTTTGCTTTCAAACATATATGCCAATGCCAGGCGATGGAAAGATGTGGCCAGAATTAGATCTTTGATGAGACATACAAGGATCAAGAAGAGGCCTGGTTGCAGTTGGGTCGAAGGAAAGAAAGGAACTGCAGCCTTCTTTGTTGGGGACAGGTCACATCCTCTATCTCAACAAATATACAAGATCCTGGGAGACCTAATTCTACGCATTAAAGCCATGGGATATGTTCCTGAGACAAGTTTTGCTCTTCATGATGTGGATGATGAGGAGAAGGGTGATCTTCTTTTTGAACATAGTGAGAAGTTGGCACTTGCATATGGCATCCTAACATCACCTGCAGGGGCACCCATCCGAATCACCAAGAACTTGCGTGTCTGTGGTGATTGCCACACTGCCATTTGCTACATATCTATGATCATTGACCATGAAATCATTTTGAGAGACTCAAGTCGTTTTCATCATATAAAGAAAGGATCATGTTCATGCAAAGGTTATTGGTGATAACCAAATCATGCATGTGTCGTTGTGTAAACAAATTTTTACCGTGGGACAGGTATTTTTTTTACATATGTAGATAGTGGGGAAGCCACGGTTCAAAACACATACATAAGGTATCACAAGGGATGCTATTACCATTGGGCTATCACTTCAACCCCATTACATGGGACAGGTATTAGGATTGCTATGACAATTTTGAATTGTAAATCTAGACATTCCCACATTCTCCCTCCCTCTCTTTATACAAACACTTAATCCAAAGAAAAGTTTTCCTAGTATAGACTTAAATGAAAAGTGCTTTGCAACTGTAGATGATTTTACTGGGACCCAAAGAAAGCAGGTGGCTCTTTGGATTGCACAAGTGGTTGAGCATTTGCATTGTCAAAAGCCACTTTACATATTTCACTTTATTCACCCCGCTCTTGTAATGCTTGATCAGGTCAGCTTTGGTTTTCTTCATTTTACTCGTTAGACTCACATTTGTTTTATGATCAAAAGGATCCAAAATTTGCTATAATTGACCTTCATTGTTCCACAGGATTCCAATCCAGTGTTCTTTGACTTTTATATGCTAATTGGTGGAGCTCTTGGTGATAAGCAGCATGTGTCAAGTTCAGACTTCATGTTACTCTCTTATGGTGCCTATATTGATGTAAATTTTGTAGTGACAGGTATGTCCATTTGTGTTTTAATATATATAAGTTTGCAAAACCAATCATTCACCTCTTTTCTTGATTCTTGAAAATATATAGAAGTTTGCTTGGGTTCCTTGTTTACTAGGTGCCAAGCTTTTCACTTGAATAAATGATGCATTGTCATATCTGGAGTGAGATGATTGAAGTTAAAACATTTTGGCTTTGTGTGAATTTTTAGCAACCCTAATCATTCTCTACCAATTAGATCTTTCACTTTAACATCTAAACATCAAAAGTGAGATGCCGTGAGAATTTATACTATGAATTTCTCAGTATTCTAACTCCTAATTACTACCAAAAAACTATTTTTACCTCAGTGACCATTATGTCGTAACCTAAATCCCTATAGCAGTATCAGGTCCTTTTAAAAAGTTTTTTAGTGCTGACACTGAAAACCAAGAACACTTCTTAGTTTCAAACTTGCTGTCCTGCTTCGTTTTGGTTTTAGATTTTGCCCTTTATCCTTTCTATTTTATACTCTAGTGATGTGTCTAAGCTCTAACCATCTCATATCACTTCGTGCCTCGCTTTTCTCAACTTTGTCCTGTGATGGAAGCATTTTGCCATTGTAGTTCCTGCTTTAAGTGGCCCTTCCTCTTTGCTATCTTGGCATGGACCACCAATGCAGGGAAGACTACCTATTGTTGTTTGCTTTATTGCTTATGACAATTTCCTTTCTTTTGGAGTAGGTCAGGATCAGTTCAGATTCTTGTAGTGCATGCTGTTGTGGTTTTTGGTTGATTTAGGGTTAAGAAAAATCTATATAGAATTGAATTGGGTTTTTTTATTAGGTAGTAGATGTTGTTGGTCCCAGATAAAAGAAAGTCCTGTGAGGGTGGAAATCAGGCGTAGAGAGTTTTTCTATAAATGAGAGGGGACAAGGAAAAAAATGGCCTGAAGACATGGGGTTTATATATAGGCAACCTCATACCCTTTCATGAAGAGTTATACCCACTTGAAAGATTTGTATCTTTAGGAACAAATACAACCCTGTGTAGAGTCATATGCATTCACTGAAGTTATCATCTCTTCTCTACGAGACAGTAGGAAATCTAGTGTGAGAATGTGCACCATTGATATGGTGTGATCACCCACTTGATCACCTTATAATAATAGGTGATAGCAATATTTAGTTAGCATAAAACATAGGCACTGAAGATTGGTATCAAACAGTGATATGAAGGCCATACGCATGCTTTTATCACTTCTGATCACCACTTCCTAAAATACTATCCATACAAGTAGTATACTCTGGGTGTCTTATGAATCATTTCAATTGATCGACATTGGCTTCAGATCTTATTATATGCACACAATTGATTACTACACAATACAATAAGTAGGAGAACATAATCCACATCCCTCCAATCACCAATGCTTCATCCGTACACAAAGCGTGTTGATGTGCATTACAATTTTGCAAGTACTTACTCTGCGTCCCAATTACAACTTTATCGGTGATTTCGGTATTGAGAGCATGGTATCATCTTGATGTCTATCTGGACTTCAGACCCATTTTATTTGTGACTGTCCATATCTCTCATATGTCCCATGTGCCCTTAACAGACCAATTATGTCTCCCAAGCAGAGCATGCACAAAATCGTTCTTCTGGGCATCCTCAGATCTTTTTTAATATGCAATCATGCATTAACTTACCTGGGTATTCTAAAATTTTATCATTGCTACACAGACTTTGAATTTATCTTGAGTGAACCCCTTGATCAAAGGATTGCCCATTACCTCAACTGAGAGGATGAAATTGACTATTTTTTTAGCTTTTCTTTCGCCATATATAATAGTGATACATCAATGAGCTTATCCCAGGATCTGGTTAACTCTTAGAGATGGTGGTCTTCTTATTGCAAAGCACATTGATTTGTTTGTTAGATATTCCTCAACACAAACTACTTTAAGCTTTATTGTCCAAATCACACAACTCACGACATCAACAATGTAAGTTATATATTCTGTTTGTAGGAATAAAAAGAAGGGAAACAGTTATCAATGTGCAGAAGATGTTCGCCCCCTCCCAAAGTCGCTACCCTCCCTAAAGTTGAAACAAATGGGCTGTATGTTGCAAAGTCGCTACCCTTCCTATCTTGAATTGTCTGTGAGCACTAGGCATTCACTTAACTGATAAGTCTAACAACTGTTTAAGGTTACTAAATCATTGGAAAAGGTTTAATTTGATTCCTCAACTATTAATGTTATCATAAGGATGAAATTAAATTAATTTTAAAAAATGAGTCGAAAGTGACACTATTGGTAGTTATGAGATCAAATCGACATAACTAATAGTTGATTGACTATATTGAATTCTACCATATAATTGGAGGTGCATTTATATAAACTTTATTGATTGCTTAGATATTGAAAGTACTACAGAAAAGGACAGGAAAAAAGTTTTTTTGGTTTGAGTTCCACCCCCCCACCCAACACCAAAAAAAAAACTGTCTTTTCTGGGCTTAGGAAATGGAAGTCTACATTCCTAACATATAAGGGAAACATGATACAAAAGACCCAATAATAAATAAGATACTTTTATATTTATATATATATATATATATATAGAGAGAGAGAGAGAGAGAGAGAGAGAGAGAGAGAGGATAATTCAATAGTTATAATAATAGGAAAAAAGGGATTTGAAGTTTTGAACAATAGTGCTCCTGATAACGGAGAGCAGATTATTTCATTGAGCTATAAAGCTCTGGACAATGAAATATTGACATGAATTGTTCAATATGGAGGAAAAGACACTCTTTTCTTCTTCTTATTTTCTCCCTCATTGATAAATTAAATATCTTTATAATTTGTGATTAGGAAAAAAAAAAAATTTGAACAACATTTAAGTGTAAGAGTAAAGTATAGCTCATCATGTGTTCATAATGGCCAACGTAAATTTGTTGCAGTTGAATATTAAGAGGTTCTCTAAAACGGCATCATTTATCATTAAAAACAATATGAGAATGGAGTTTTAAGGAAATCACTACCAATGTAAAAGGGATTTTTTTTTTTTTTTCTTTGGGTACATGTTAATAGTCGTTGCAACAAATTCTCTACAAAGTCAACGTCCTTGTGAGCCTAATTCATATGTTTTAAACATGACCCAAGGTGGCTAAACATTTTGACCAACCCATTTTAGCCCCTAGAGCTTGGTTGACCTTGGCTGCTAAACACCACTAAGAACAGCTTCCTAATGAGCTCAAATGATTGAGGAAGAACACCTAACTAGATTTAATCAAATAATTACTCAATTGTGCTTTAAGTAGATCGGTCTCTTATCCAAACAAAAGCAAAATAAACCCCAAGGGGAGTTTCACACTTTGATTTCGTTCCTGTGATGCACCACTAACCTCTATTCATTGAATATTTTTTTTTTTTTTTTTTTTGAAAGGTCTATTCATTGAATATTGGAATTTTAGGCTTGTCTCACTCAAATTAATCAATTTAGATAAACCCAAGGGGAGTTTTGGGCTTGTTCTAGCATTTCGGCTCTTGTCACAACAAATTTCCTTGACACATGTTAAGAAATTTTAGAGCCTGTTGTTGATTTTGTAGTGAAAATAATCAATTTGATAAAATAACCAATTATGAATTCATGTTAATTTAGGCTAATTCTCACAAATTAATAGAACCATCTCATAAAGCAAAAATCATTAAAAAAAAACACTATATGATTACCAAGTGGAAAACTTAAGGACAAAAATCCAAGAGAAAAACTGCTATGGGAGTTCCCAAATCCTACGAAGAAATTACTAAAGAATTGAAGTTCTTACCATTAAAACATACCCATTTTTACAGTTAGTAGCTATAGTAGTAACTTACTCATGTGCTAGCATGCGTCTCTAACTTGATTAGACACTTCCATTATGAATTCCTTCACACAAACTTCTCGCACGTGAATCCAAGGACCACCTTAAAGATTTGATCTCCTAAGTAACACACACTAGGATGACTCTATGGTTTCAAGTTTTGATTTCACCAATATGAGAGAACCCGAAGAATGTCTTTTGGAACTCACATGTACGCTAGGATGGACGTTTGGATTTTCTCTCTAAATAGCCAACAGTTTCCACCTCTCTTAGCTTCCTTTCTTTCTTCTAAAAGTAATAAGTGGTTTATACAGGAGCACAAAATAGGGTTAAAACCTAGTAAGAATCCTTCTCCTATTAGAATTTGAACTCCAAGTCCCGCAATTTTGAGCTCCAGTGTGCTTCTTAGATTTAGCATTTTGTACTGACTTTAAACTGTAATATCTCACTCACTTCAAATCCAAATTAGATCATATTTGTGTCCATTTTGAAGTCTTCGTTGTCCACTTTCCAATGAAACAAGTTTCACTCAAAAATTCATTTCGGTGCAAATTAAAGACATGGGTCAAAGAACATGAACTCCTCATATTGAACATATAGAAACTTTGTACTCTTTGAGCAATTTCTAACCCATCACCACACTTTCACAATGAATAAATTGCACCAATAAATATAAAATTTTATATATACTATATATAATAATGTAACCATCGCAATTTTTCAAAAAACTTGTGCCACCACATCATCATTGTTTTCCTAACAATTTTTCCTTTTTTTTTTTCCCTCTTCAAGTTCAAGCGTTTGAATGCCTTATTCATTTTTTCCTACCGGTGCAATTTGTTTAACCTATCTCTCCTCACTTTTCACTCTTCTTCTTCCTTTATAATTTCTCACTCTAACCTTATTTTTCATGCAACCCTTTCTCCTCAATCTCATTTTCTAAGTAATTTTCTTATTACTCCCTTTGCACTTCTCTTCCAATCCATTGGTTCTACCTAAAATCCACCCTCCCCCCCCCCCCCCCAAAAAAAAGTCCATACTCTCTATTTTTTCTATTTTGTTTATCTTTAGCGAATCTTTTACTGTTTCTACTTTTTTTTTTTCCCGCTAATGATTCATTTTGTTAATGTTTATTTAATTGAAGCTTCAAATTTGTATGTTACAATATAGCATTATCAAAATATTATCAATTTTATTATGTTAATTAATTCAATTCTGTTTTGTGCTGAAGTATTTTGCTATATTTGATACATTCGTTCTGCTGTATGAGTGTTGTGTGTGGTATATAGATGATTATATCATGGATAAAACTTAGGTATTATACCTTAGGTTCTGTTCCTTAAGTTTTTTTTTACAATTCAGTTATGTGGCTACTTAACTAAAAATACACTTTCATCTCATATGACAGAATCTTAAAAGATGAACTTAAAAAATAACACCTAATTATTGTACCTAAATCTTATCTTTACATCATTACTTTCATTCATCTTGTGTATGGCATAGATTTGCAAATAGTGACAAGTAAATGTCACCGAAGTAATGAGCCAACACTAAAAGACGCAATAATAGTGCCTAATGAAAAGAGGCATTGTTCTCTGGAATGGCATTTCAATCACAACATGTTTCCACCCAAAATCAGATGGTACAAGTCAAGAGAATATCAGCCTTCAAAACAATGCTTTGCAAACCTCGAATCTTTTATGTTGGAGTTAAAAGCATATGGAATAAATGCTTACATGTTAAAAAAGTACTATATATTGTTTTCAGTTTTATTTTTTATAGGTTAAATTCCACCTACCACCCTGAGGTTTATAATAATACTAACTAAGTTCACAACAACATTTTAAAACCTAGCAATTTCGTCCTAAAAAACAAATTTGTCCCTGAACTTAAAAAAAAAAAAAAAAAAAAAAAAACGCCCATAACTTTTTTTTTTCTCTTCTTCTTCTCTCTTCTGTCTCTTTCCTCTCCCCCTTTCTTCTCTGAGTTCTCCGTCCTCAAGTACTTGGTCCCTTCTTTCTCTTCCTCCCTCTTCCTCTCGCCACTTATCAAAAGCACATTGTCGTCCTCCACCTGCACCTTAATGTCCCCAGACTTCAACCCAATCATGTCCACCACGAACACGTACAAGTTGGGGTACTCCTTCACGTTTGCCGGTGTGGCCGCCATCACCTTGGCGTCGCGGACGTAGGTGCGACTTGGGCCGTTCAAGGATGCCAAAGAAGACTTGTCGTCACTCAGCTTCATCATCTGCTACAGCGTTGACAACAGTGGGGATGATTCCAAACCCATGATTCTCAAATCCATATTTTTTTTAATTTCTTGATTGAAAAAGAAAGACAAGGATGCTAATTAAAATGTGTATTGGAGCTAGATAAATGAAAGAGGAGGTGGGTGTGATGGCATTTTTATAGGTGATGAAGAAGAAGAAGAAGAAGAAGCGGAATGGAGGGAAAGTTCTAGATTAGCATAGCGAAGAAAGCAGGAGAGGAAAGAGACAGAATAGAGAAGAAGAAGAAGAAGAGAGAAAAAAAAAAAAAGTTCTGGGTATTTTTTTTTAAGTTAAATCGGTAAGTTTTAAAATGTTGTAGATTTAATTGGTATTATCATAAATCTGAAGGTGGTTTGTGAAATTTATTCATTTTTATATCATAATATATATATATATATATATATATATATATATATATTTATTGTATTCAGTTTGACGGTTATACCATTAAAAAATACAAACGATGGGTTTCTGAATGATTAAAATAAGTGCAGCAGCGATTTCAAGGGCACTTGTTAAATTCCCACTAGTGAAAAAAAAAAAAGGGGCAGCGTAAACGTCTAAAGGTAAGTAAAAGGTCGGGGTTGTGTCAGATAATAAAAAAATTCAACTCTTCTGCAGTTTTCTTCACCAAAATTTGTTGGATTTATATGACTATATCATGGCTGCCTTTAAAAAAATATTCATGATGGCTGTTCTTGCATTTGAGAAAAGATTAATTTATTGCAATTATTAGCACGTGGAGCAAGTACCAGTGGTATTTATAATTTTTTATTTTTTATATATATAGAAATGGTATATATAATAGTGACAAACCTTTGGCGTAATTTTTGCTTTTTATCAACCTTAAGCTAATCGTAAGTCTTCCCTTGGGCCTTATTGGATATTTGGATGGTTTTTCTTTAGTTTTTTTTTTTTTAGAAATAAATACACACACAAGAGAGAGAGAAAAAAAGATTCTAATACAAAGTTACATCACAACTTTATTCAAAAGACATAGTAAATATTTGGATGGTTAGATCATTAATTCAGCTGCTATTAATGTTTATTGAACTTTAACTATACATGAACATGAATGCATTTAAAAATAAACACATTTTTTAATCATAAAAATATACATAATTAATCAAATTATATAAAAAAATAAACTTAATTAGATGCATGTTAAAATTCCTACCTAAGTTTAATTACTATATAGTTTATATGATGCTTTTTATTTTTTTTAGTTTGTTAATATTAGACTTTTTGTAATTTGCACTCATTAATTCACTTAGCAATTGGCACAAATATTAAAAAACTTAAGTTGACACATGGCACAAAATTAGCTCATAATTGAAATCTAATTGAATTTTCTCTAAACTTTGGTTTAAATATATACTAGTGTATAGCCTTGTACAAATGGACGGATACAATTAAAAATGATTACAATTATACATGGATATACACCACTGTCAGTTTCTTTGAGATCTTCTCTCTTCTCCCTGTGTGTGTATTAAAAAATACTTGGTATTTTAAAAAAAAAATACATGGTATTAGCTTACACTTTTTTAAACCATACATTTCTAAATATGTAATGGTTTCTTATTAATATATATATATATATATATATATATATATATATATATATCATTTAGTATTTAATTGGTTTTAAACTCTGCAATTTATGCACCCAATAATTCACTTGCCACAAAAATTAAAAACTTAGATGGACACATTGCGGAAAATTGGACTCCAATTGAAATCTAATTTAGAATCTAATTGGATTTGGACTATTCAATTTTTACACTCAATAATTCAGTTGACACAAAATTAAAAATTAAATAGGACACGTGGTGTAAAATTGAGAATCCAATTAAAATTTAATTAAATTTTCTCTAAGTTTTGGCGTGTATATATATATATATATATATAATTTGGCTTCAAACATATTTGGAGCTATCTTACTTCAACTCATTATGCGGCGATTGAAGAGACCATTTATATGTAGTTTTAGTTATATAGTTTTTCAGTTAATCAAGTGACTTGTTTAAATAATATACATGGATAGTTTTATAAATCGTCATGTAATGAGTTTGAAAAAATAACTTCAAATATGTTTGGAACTAAATTTTGACTTATATCTCATCACTTTGCAATGGGAATATTGTCCAAATCACAAGGACGGGCTGTTTTTGTGATAGATTTTGAGCAATATCAAAGATGGAGGATTTTAAGGGCTAACCTAGCTACCTAAAAATTATTACCGAAAAATGAATAAAGGATAGGTATAAGGATAAGAAATGAAATGAAATTTTCACTAAAAATTATTGAAATTTTCACTAAAGAATTACAAATATTGAAAATTACTATTTCAGAAAAGTTACGAAATGAATATGTGTTAGGAATTAGAATTGCCTTAAATAGGGGTAATAAAATCAACCCAAGCCCATTTATCCACCCATTAAGACAAGACTTAAACCCACTAAATTATTAATTGGGTCAATTGGATACTAACCTAATAAAACCCAATTAACATTGCTATTAATTAGGTTTTAACTAGTATCCTATTAGACCCAATTATGACCCAAGTATCATTTACCGAAATCACTTGACTCTAAATACCTCAAAACCACTAAAAAGAAAAAAGCAGCCTTGGGACTACCAAAAAGAAATTTAAAAAATACACTCCAAATGACTAAAAATATCTCAAAGCCTCAAAATGACTAGAATACCTCTAAAATCTTTAAATTGACAAAAAATACCAAAAAACCTCTAAAATGAGCAAAATACCCTTCAAATCTCTATAAAAAAAATTAAAAAAAAAAAACCTCGAAACCTCTAAAAAGACTAAAAAATACCCTCAAAATCTCTACAATGAGCCAAAAATACCTCTAAACCTCTAAAATGACCAAAATTATCAAAAATACATAGAAACCTCTAAAATGACCAAAATACTCTCAAAACCTTTAAAATGGCCAAAATACAATTGAAATCTCTAAAATGACAAAAAATTTCCAAAAATTTATAAAATGACTAAAATACCCAAAAATCTCTAAAATGAGCCAAAATATTTAAAAACCTCTAAAACAATCAAAACACCCTTGAAACCTTTAAAATGACCAAAATACTCTTAAACCTCTAAAATGAGCCAAATTTCCCTTGAAAACATCTAAAATGACCAAAATTCCCCTAAACCTCTAAGTTGACCAAAAATATTATGAAACCTCTAAAATGACCAAGGGGGTCCTAGGGTTATTTTGTTATTTTTTAAGGTTTCGGTGGTATTTTAGTTATTTTTTAGGTTTAGGGGTATTTTGGTTATCTTAGGTGTATTTCAGTCATTTTTAGGCTTCGAGGGGATATTTTGGCCGCATTTTAAGTTCAAAGGATATTTGGTCATTTTTTAGATTCTAAAGGTATTTTGGTAATTTTAGAGGGTTTTGGGGGGTATTTTACTCATTTTGAACATTTAAGGGCATTTTAGTAATTTTTTAGATTTAACGGTATTTTGGACATTTTAGAGGTTTTAGTGGTATTTTTTGTTATATATAATCATTGATTATTGGGCAATTGGGCGGGTTGGGTTTTACCAATATTAATTAGGTTGGACTGGGTTTGGGTTATAATTAATTAGTTAAATGTGTTATAATAGATAAATGAGTTTTATGTACCCAACCCATTTATACCTAGCTCAAACCCACTCATTTAACACTCCTAATTTCAAATAATCAAAGTATATATATTAAAGGATGTTGTTTTGAAAGTCCTCTTTAGCGTCCATTCCTTTTTTTTTTTTTTTTTAAGAGTGTCCATTTCTTTTTTAGCGTATCAATGCGAGAAAATTTTTAAGTAGTCTAATGGTATAAATAAAAATATAAACATTAAGATATTTTATAAATTATAATAGGGTCTTTCTTAATTTTTTTTTTTTTGGGTGTGTTACTTTTAGGCTTTTAGCTTTTACGTACAATTTTTTAAAATCTCATATTTTTTCATTTTTTTGAAGTACAACTATACTTTAGCACACTTTTAGTAAAATGTTTTTAACAAAAAACTCGGTAAGTTATTTCTTTTTCTTCCTAATGATAGCTTTTTATTATTAAGCCAAGACACCAATTAGTTTTTTTGTGTAGGCAGAGATTAAACTCCATATTTCTTATTCAAACAATGAATCTTTACCAGTTGAGCTAATTGAAATGCAATAGATAAGTTAATTCTAAACAAACACTAATGTTATAAATATAGATATAAATATTAAGATATTTTATACTAGGGAAAATTACACGTGAATAATTAGGGGAACAAAAATCTTATGTCCATTAGTCAACTTCATCTGACCAATAATTATCATTAAGAACTTACTTTATTATCTTGTGAACGAAGCCTTGTCTTTTTCTGTTCATTATTATAAATGAAGTCAAATTTACCTCTATTTATAGGCCTAGATTTTTAGGAAATTTGAATCCAACCATTTTGGATCTTATGCATGGTTGTCAAAATCTTGATTTGGATCTTACGATCCTACGATTTTATGATTCTATCTGCCCAAAAAACGATCTGGATCTTTCAAAGATCTTTGCAATCGTTCAAGATTAGTAGGATCATATGATTCTGACAATCCCAAACGACTTTTGTTTCTTGTAATCTTCTTTAATTTGACAAAAGAATCAGTTGGATTTAAATGAAAAATAAAATCATAATAGACCAAGTTTTTCCACTTTAATGTAGAGAGAGTATCAGTTGGACCCAAATAAAAAATATTTCAATAGAGTGTCACGTTTTGAGATTTTTGGTCTCTTTAAAGAATGCTTACAAATGGATATAGTGATGTGTGGTAATTATATCAATAAATATATAATTTATGTGATTAGTTAACATACCAATGTGTGTTTTATTATTTTTTTCTCAAATAATGTAGGATCATACGATCCACAATCCAATCCAATGATCTATGATTCCACCTGCCTTCCACGATTTTATGTAGGATCTCAATTTTAACAACTTTGATCTTATGACACTTGTCACTAATTTCAAGATAAACGGGTGTCATATGGATAAAGATTTCCCATGATGTTACCTTGAGAGGATCACACTTTAAATCTAGGTTTGTAATCCCTACCCAAGGTCAGATTGGCATTCAATATCTTTGCCAAAAGTCTTTTCGAGGTGCTAGGGTGATCCAAGCCTCAAAGGGTAGTAGGTGGTGGCCGGTGTAGAGCGGCATAGTAGCTCCCAAGTACTTTATTCGCCTAGGTAATTCGATTGCTTCCTCATCATGGCTCCATACTTTGGGCAGACTTAGGAGACTTATCCTTAAACATTTAATCCACAGACGATGATGATCTTTTAAAACTCCTCTTTAATGTTCGTTCCTTTTTAGTGTATCAACATGAAAATATATATATTGAGTAGTCTAAAACATGATATAAATATAAAAGTTAAGATATTTGAACAAAAATAATATAACCTTTTGAGAATAGATAACTCTCAAAATTTACAATTCTCAATGGCAAACAATTACCTATTTTGATTCATCATATCAAACTTCCCCATAATATCTTGCTTTATAATCTTATCTCACATCTTGCTTTATTTGTGTAAGTTTAGTTGATAGTTTTTGTTAATTCTTCTTATTTTTCTATATTGTAGCATTCTTATTTTGATTGTCCTTATTTTTCTAGTTAATTTTAGTTTATCTATATTATTCTTCATAGGTTGGAACCCAAGTTGTTATTTTACATATATATGAAAATTGGTGACTTTTTTTTTTTTTTTTTGCATGAGCAAAATGCCAGCAGAATCGTAATCAAGCATTTAAAAAAAAAAAAAAAAAGTAGTTCTCTCAAAATTGTTTTCAGGAAATTTCTTTTTTAAACAATAACGTTGTGTGCTGAAACAAATGGAGTCTCAATATGAAAAAGAGTTGAGCTACAAGGGAAAAATTATGTGACAATTCATAAAATCATAGTACAAATTATTTCAAAAAATCGCATAACTCATTAAATAGGCAATATGACTAAAAGTACACATAAATGGTCATTTGAGTCACCTCATAATTTTCTTTAAAGAAAAAAAAAAAAAGAGTTACCTCATAATTTTAAAAAATTTCTTCCAAGCTAGGGACGAGTTTGAACGATAACATTTGTTGCCATTGTCTTACCATCAATTAAAAAAAAAAAAAAAAAAGGAGAAGTTTGAATGTATTAGATTATATATATATATATATATATATATATATATATTTATATATTAGAAGTTTGAATATATTATAAGCATGTTTAAAAAACTCTATATATTATTTCCGTGTTTGTGTGTTCTAATATATATTACTGTTTTCTTTAAAAAAAAAAATGATGTTTATCTAACATTAGTTGTGTGTGTTAGAATTTTAGTCCTTATAACCCCATGCTACTACTACAAAAGTTAGATCCTTTTGTAGTGGTACTCTAGTTATATAATATATTATAGGTCTATTTAAAAAACTCTTTTCTATATACTACTTCTGTTATTGTTTCCTACAAAAAAAGATTAGATCATAGATGATATTTTTTAGCTGTCATTTTCTATTTTATTTAATTTCGTTATCATAATATGGGTTCAAATTAATTCAATTGGTAAAATTTCGTGTCGTAAAATATAGAAACTTGATTTGAATCTCATTTAAGTCTTAAATTTTAATTGATAATAAAGAATAATGAATTCCATATATTCAAATCATATTTTATATATAAAAAAACAATTTTAATCATATCGTGCATTCCTTTTTTTTTTTTTTTGATACCAAATAAAACATTCATTGCACCACAAAAACATTACATCATAGTTCAAGTGATAGATCCAAAGTCTGAGATCATCCTACAATGATGCACTGGGAAAGAGGTAGTTATGTAAGCTAAATCCAAAACATGAGAAATAACCATAGTAGGGACTAATAGGTGGTTTACAAGGGCATTCTGCTGAGCTAATTGCTGAAGGTCATTTTAAAGAGTCTTTTCCAACCAATTTGGCTTCCTGTAGTGATTGCACAGCTTATCAAGCTTCAAACTCGTGCTCAAAATCAAAATTCTATTGAAGCCTAGCTCCTTAGTTTTAAATACCACTTCACTCACTACATCCTGAAGAGCCAAGTATTTGTCTTCATTGCACATGAGACAAATATTGGAAGCAGCAATCCCCCTGTCTCTAAGTTTTTGGAACACAGGTAAGCTATCATGAAGCAACTTCCAGATAAAATTGAGGACTTTCATGGGCAACTTCACTTTCTACAGCAGTTTCCAAACCGAGCAATTAATCCCATAATATCCTTGATCTTGAATTATAGGGGACTTATTCTGTTGGAGCATGAGATAGGCCTTATTAACTTTATATTCCCCAGAATTTGAAAATTTCCAAATCAGCTTATCCTCCATATTGGCAAACTTTGAGATAGGAATGTGCAAGATTTCCTTAGCAATTGAGGCTTGGTACAGATATTTAATTAAATCCACTTTGTATAGGCCAGTCTCCTGGTTAATAAGGTCAGCCACATATTCGCCTATAAGATTATTGTCTCTCAATTTTTGTTGAGTTGTAAGGAATCAGTCAGGGTGGGAAAGGGGTATTTGAAAACCTCTTCCAACAATCCATCTACCTTGATGCAATAAAGGGAATTGGATGACTGCAATGTTTCTCCAAGTCCAAGAATGGTTTGGCTTAGGATTAAAAGCTTGCAATGAGCTTCTAGGAAAGTACTTAGCCTTAAAATTTTTAGCTAATAAGGAATTGGGGCATTGTTGAATTCTCCAAAACTGTTTTGCAACCAAAGCTTGGTTAATTAGATTAAACTTTTTAATACCAGTCCTCCCCTTTCCCTAGGTTGGCAAATCTTATCCCAGTTAATCAAGTGTAATTTTCTATCACTCACATTATGACCCCACCAAAACATCTGACAATCTCATCAAGTTTGGAACAAGATGGAAATGACTCGAAAGAGCCAATATTGGTAGTCTAATATTGCCTCTTTATCAAAATATTTACAAGATGTTACATTGTGATTTGAAAAATAAAAAGTTACATGGTGTGATTTTGGGTGAATTAGGAATGCGAAGTTACATGGTGTGATTTTGGGTGAATTAGGAATATCGTGCTTTCCTAATTCACCCAAAATCACACCATGTAACTTTTTATTTTTCAAAACACAATGTAACATCTTGTAAATATTTTGATAAAGAGGCAATATTGGACTACCAATATTGGCTCTTTCGAGTCATTTCCATCATAGAAGTTTTTTTTTTTTTATTTTATTTTTATTTTAGAGAGTTTCAACCTACGACATTTATTCTTGATGATAACTTTTTATCATTAGACCAAGACACCAATCGGTTTTTGGTATAGGCGGGGATTGAACCCTAGAGCTCTTATACAATTATTAGAGACTTTACCAGTTAATCTAATTGGAACCCACTCCATCATAGAAGTTGTATTCACGTTTTTTTTTTTTTTAATAATTCTTCTGCTAAAATTTAATTTAGTCTTTTGACTTTTATTTCGGTTAGTTTAGTTTTTGTCAATTTACTCCCACACTTTATCAATATGACTATTTTGTTCAAATCTATTAGCAAATGAGGCGATTTAAAGATATGTTTCAAAAAATGATCATCAATCGATAATATTTATTAAACGGCCCATCTCATGAATTTTTTAAGTTAAATTTTAATTAAAACATAATGTTTACACAATGTTATTTGTTAATAATTTTGGACAGATTAAGGATAGCATTGGGGCTAGACAATATTGAATAAAAGGATCTTCACCCCCACCATGGATGGTTTTGTCTTGCTCCATTCCCACCCTATTCCATATGAGAGGGCAAACTGCATTGCCTTATTCCCTCCCCTTGGGGCTCTACTTTATGTTAATTCGTCTCACCTCTCCCCAAACCTATTACAATTTGTTTTTATTTTTATAAAACTTATTTTCAATAATATAAATATACTTGAAAGTACAGAAAAACAAAACGTCTTAATGCTCATGCATTCAAATACTTAGTAATACAAACTAAGTCTTTAACATTAATAGTGTTGCGTGAGACAAGACAGGACTAAAAACCCCAAACCCATCCCCGCTGTGCCTCGGGGTGTGGGGCAAAAGTCTTGCCTGATCTCTGCCCCACTAACTAATTTAAGAATTTATTTGACATTTTAAAAAAAAAAAGTATAGGGACTAAATTAAATTTTAAACTTTATTTTTTCATTAAAAGGATGATGAAGCACATGATTAAAAGAAAAAATTTTAAAGATTTTTTTAACAAATGGCCCAAGAGAGGTGGTTAAGAAGCATTTAATACTTTATTAAATAATATTTTTTGATGGGGTATGATAAAATACCACTCCAATTTTGTCCATAGAAATCGTCTAGGACGAGCAGGTTACATGGACGAGGCGTTTTCCTGTCAAGGGCCTCAGGACGAGGTAAGCTGAGTAAAGTCCTCAGGACGAGGTAATCGTAACTTGAGGGCCTCAGGACGAGGTAGCTGACTGTAGGGTATCAAGACGAGGTAATCATAACTTGAGGGCCTCAGGACGAGGAAATCTAGACGACACACGGACACTTGGGAAAATTCATAAGTAAAATAACTCTGTATCATACGTGTAACTCCCAGTGACCGTTGCGCATAAAGAGTAACTCCTAAACAGTTGAGGAAGTTATACTTGAACACACATCTCCTCAAATTAAAAGGGGGTTACAAATCCAATAACTGCTCTTAAGACACTATATAAGTGTGGATTCAGACCAAGAAAAGATACGTTCTATGATTGCTAAAAAGTTGGAACTCAAAAATAAGAGAGAAAACTGACTTTGTCATCAGAGGGTTATTGGCCGGCGACCCCAATCGCCTTTGATTACTGTTCTTTCTTTTTCAGACCATCAAGACAACTGGTAGTCCTCTCTAATCTGAAGTATTCGGTCTACTGATTTTCTTCGCATCATCATTTTTATATATATTTTTTAAAATAAAGTCAAACTCTTATACATATATTTAAAAAGTACACATAATTATAATGAATTTATGCATGTAAGCTAATGAATCATTGACATGTGTATTTTATTTTTTGAAAATTGTGCACTATAGTTTATGATTGAGTATTTATTAAGGCTACTTATTAATCGGACCCTCAAAATGCTATTATTCATTAAAAAGAAGATAAAAGTTTCAGATAAAAAAATTGTAGGTACTTAAAAAATAAAGGCCAAAGCGCACTAAGACCAGTGGTATCTTGTCCTTCAAATCAAGCCCAAACAATTGAATTTCTTTAGAGAGTGAGAAAAAACTCCAAGTGCAATTCTAAGCTACGTTTGAATCTATGACCAAATAGCCCCAAAATAACAGGTAAATGTAACTCGAATAATAATTGAGAATAATATTCTCCTTGGGCTGGTCCGAGGATCAATTTCTTATATATGATTAGTACAAGAATTTTACCAGATCATACACTGTTCACCTTCCCGTTTTTCTATATCACAATGAAAGTGTCTTTTTTCTTTTTCTTTTTTTTTTTTTTTTTCTAGGAGTTTCCTTTCCTTTTATATTCTCTCTCCTTGTATCATGGCACTCCACCTGTATGCCTTAAAGCATTCCTTAGGATATTTGTCCCATCAAAACTCTGCTGACGGTGGTAAAGGGGGCTGCTACCTATGAAGTTATTGTTTAGGTGTCATTTCCACATTAATGCAACTGATATGGTTGGTGTAGGGCATTCAATGTGAAGGTGGGAGATATATCTTTCTGGAAACTTCCCCACACGTCCTTTGCTCCCACTATGGTCCTTTCTTCTCTTCCTGGGCCTTCGTAAGATATTAACTACCCTATTTTTGCTTCCATCCTCAGGTTGACAGAGTTTTTGGAGCTTACTTACTCCCTCGGGCTAGCTTATGCAAATTTCTCCATAGTCTAATCCTCTTCACTCCTTGGAATCCCCACAAAAATAATTCTCGAACGACAAAGTTAATGAAAAGGGAAAAGTTAATGGATATCCTAAAGGGGCATTTGGTTCGCTATGATGTTACATTACGTTGTAATATTACATTATTGTAATCTTATATTAATATAATTTCAATACAAGAATGCAACATTATATTGTTTAGGAAGATGATGAGATTAAAATAATGTAATATATTTTGTAATTTTAAATTATGGTAATGTTATAAAAAATAAAATAAACAAAAAATCTTAATGTCACATCATAACAATGGCACATACTCCCTCTAAAAACATTAGTTTAAGAAGTATTTGTAGGCACTCATTTAAATACAACTTTTTATATTTTTCATGAAATATTATCAAAATTTTTTAAAAATAATCTGTTGACGTTAACGAATGTATTAAGGACCCCTGTTAACTAAACTAAAAAAGAATAGGGTCAATTTGGAAAAGTATTTTAGACCAAAATTCACAAATGGCATTAAGAATTCCAACGCATGGACGGCACGCTCAACAGTGTCGATGTTAGCCCCACAACCAATTGTCAAAGCTTTGTTTTAGGCAAGCAATTGTCAAACACGCCAAACAGAAAGTGATAAAAACTACACCTAATCTTAATTTGTATGCAGACTACATAATTAAATAGTATTAACAATAAAGTTCATTTAAAAAAAATAACAAAAAATATTCTTCTAAAAAAAAACTAAGAAATTCGAAATATTAAGATTCAAGTTTTTAACCAAGAGTTTAGCAAAAAGAAAAAAAAAGTTATTAACCAAGAAAAGCACCCACCCTAGTTGGCATTAAACAAAAACTACAGCGAATAAATCCAAAATTAAAAAAAGATAAAAGGACGGCAAAGAGATAAATATGCAAAAATGGGAATCCCAATTCCCAAGTCCCAACAAACTCCCGAAATTGCATAATCTATACTAAAAGTGCCCCTTTGACTAAAATCCAAAGCAAATTGTCTGAGTGTTTTTAGCAAATAATTTCAATTTTAGATTTTTTGTTTTTAAATAAGCACATTTTAACAAACATTTAATATAAAAGTTATAAAAATTTTATATCTTTTTCAATAAATTTTATATGAATAAATTACTGAAAACTACAGTACCAAACAAGCTTTAATAGTTAAGAATGGCATGGTAAACTGCTAAAGTTATGATTTTTTACAAATTGTTGACCTGACGAGTGATTATTAATATGTGAAAGAGTGATGTAAGTCAATACTGCATGGAAGAAGTGAAATTTTAAGTGACAGATTATTATTAATGAGCAAAAAAGTAATTTTAATAATAAATTCTACCACTAATAACAATTCTATTTATAATTTATTATGGAAACTTTTCATTTAGAAATCCTATAAAATAGGACATAAGAGCATTCACATCAGGTCAGCTAAAATCATGTAAACAAGAAAAAAGTACAATTTTTACACATTCTGATCAAAAAAACTCCCACATCAGTGGGTGTAAAAACAGC
Organism: Castanopsis chinensis; assembly: GCA_032878915.1. NCBI lineage: Eukaryota > Viridiplantae > Streptophyta > Magnoliopsida > Fagales > Fagaceae > Castanopsis > Castanopsis chinensis. The sequence goes on from JAVQMG010000105.1 coordinate 11,960,250, forward strand.
TAAAAGTATGTAAAACCATCCACGAGCTACAGTGCCCGTGTAAATATACACGGGCACTGTAGCTCGTTCATAAATTATTTTATTATTTTTCAGTTCGCTCGTTTTTTTCTCTCTCATCTCTGTGCTCAACAAACCAATAACTGTTCATCTTCTTTTTTTTTTTTTCCTCAGAAGCACAAAAACACACCCACACACAAATAGATAAATCAACACAGAGAATCAACACTTGCTTAAAAAAAAAAAAAAAAAAAAAAAGCAGAGATACACAAACGCAGATCGAAGGTCAGATCGGAGGTCGTGGATCGTGGATCGTGGACCGGAGCTCGGATCGGAAGTCGTAGCTCGTGGATAGTGGATCGGAGCTCGGATCAGAGATCGTGGTTCGTGGATCGTGGATCGGAGCTCGTGATTGGAGCGGATCGGAGCTCGAAATGCGTGGATCGGAGAGGATCGGAGCTCGGAGCGAATCGGAGCTCGGAGCGTATCGGAGCTCGAAGCTCGGAGCGGATCGGAGCTCGAAGCTCAGAGCAGATCGGAGCTCTTGGATCGGAGCTCGAAGCTCGGAGCGGATCGGAGCTTGTTGATCGGAGCGGATTGGAGCTCGTTGATCGGAGCAGATCGGAGCTCGTTGATCGGAGCCGATCGGAGCCAGGGACGGTTGATCGAGAGGGAGAGTTTTTGAGGGGAGAGAGAGAGCTTTTCAGGGGAGAGATGGGTAGAGAGAGAGAGAACAAACGGAAATGGGTGTAGAGAGAGAGTGAGGCGCGAATATATATGGGGGTAGTTAGAGTAATAATAAAAAAATTGTGAAGAAATTGATTATTTAATTAAAAGATGTATAAAATAGATTAACTGATGTGTGTGATTTATAAAATTAAATGTGTAAAATAGAAAAAGTAAATTTTTAGTGTAAAATAGATGAAATCTTTTACACGAGCTGATGAGATTGCTCTAAACATTATCCAATGATGTTTTTGTTAACAAAAGCTAATGCTTAAGTCAACAAAAAAGAAAAAAAAGAAAAAAAAAGAAGCTAATGCTTAAGTCGTATTTTACGATAATGTCCTCCATTTCTTCCCAATTTTAACGTCCCCCAGTCCTCACTCACTTTAATACTGTCTCTCTCTCTCTCTCTTCCTTAAAAAAAAAAAAAAAACAGAAACAAACTAATAAGAATCAGAAGAAAAAAACAAAGGAAAGAAAGAGAAAGATATACAGACAGAGGTTGCAATCAGCAATAACCAAAAACCAAAGCAAAACTGTTTGCCTTTCTCTCTCTCATTTGATCATATTCTTCTTCTTTCTCCAAAACCCTCTTTTGTTTCTCTCTCTACAATCTTTTCCTTTACTTAAGCATATATTTGTTTTTTTCTTTACCCTTTAATGAGTCTCCATTTTTAGGCCTCCCTTTTCTATCCTTGTTCATAAAAATCTCAAACCCAAATCAGATTCTCATTCTCTCACACTCCCAAATCTATAAAATTCTTTAAACCCATTTCCATTTTCTCTCAGAGACCCCCGAAAACACAGTGTACTTATTAATTTATTAATCAATTCTCTCTGAATTTTTTTATATACATAGAGTTATATATATATATATATATATATATAGTATATTACTGTGGGATTTTTTTTTTTTTTTTAATTTTTTTGGTGGGTGTGTGAATCTAATGGCTGCGGTGGCTGAAGTGTCTGGTGAGGCAGTGGCTGCCAAGACCTTAGACACCAAACCCACATCGGAATCTGAAATCAATGTGCAAGTGCAAGAACTTGTTGCTATGTTCAAAAAGTTGAATCCTTTAGCCAAAGAGTTTTTTCCTTCCTCATACCCAAACCATCAAAATAGCTTTTATTTTCTGAATAATGGTCAATTGTCTCCCAACAATTTTGCTGACACCAATAAGCCTTCTGGCAATGATTTCTATCCCAACAACCGCAGGGTAATTATCATTCTCATTTGATCTCTTGTTTGTGGTTTTTGGGTTTTGTATCATTGTATGAATGATTGTTTGGATTGTCTTTGTTTTTTAGAGAAATGGGTTGTTGTTGTTGGTTTTGCTTTTTTACTGTTTCTTTTGTTATGTTTTTTTATTTTTTTTTGGGGTATAATGTGAATTGAGTTGAGTGTCTGAATTGTTAGATTAATGGGTTTTTGGATTTTTATTTTTTATTTTTATAAAATTATTATTATTATTATTATTATTATTATTATTATTATTATTATTATTATTATTATTATTATTTCTGTGATTTGAATTGAGTATGAAAATTGGTATGCACAAGTTATGCTTACCACTAAATAGGTTCTAGCATTTATACTGTTATATCCATTTTCTTTTTAGGAAGAAAATTTGGAATGGTATACTTTTTTAAGAAGAAAGAAACTGAATTGAAAAGAATTCTCGGTTTCAATTGATCGGCTGAATTATATTTTGGTACTTGTTGATGGTGGTGTTGAGTACAGTTTCTGGGTTTTGTTATGTAATTTTTAATATAGGTGGTATCTGAGTCAATTGTGTTTTTAACCAATTTGTGGTCTGAGACTGAATATGTCCAATTGTGGTCTAATTATGTATTTCAATTGAGATGCTGGAACACTTAAGCAAGGAAGGGTAGTTTTTTCTATCTGATTTTATTTAGGTGATGATAAAACTTCCCTGTTGGAAATAAAGAGAGAAAATATTGAGAAATAGTTTTTGAAGAAGTTCCTTGCCATAAACATTGACATTTGCTAAAATTTCAACTTTTTCATTTCCAGAGAAGAAACAACCATAGCCAGGGGAGGAGAAGGTTGAATGGGAGAGCTTTCAAAGCTCAACGAGAGGATAGCATTAGACGAACAGTTTATGTTTCTGATATTGACCAGCATGTAAGTGAAAATTTTGGGAATTTCTAATCATCTTGATGGTTGAATATATAAATATAAGGTCTTTATTTTTTTTTCTAATTTTTGAATAATAACTTTAATAAATCCTTTTATCACGTCAATTTAGGTCACTGAAGAGCGGCTTGCTGCCTTATTTAGTAGTTGTGGCCAGGTAAGTTGCAATGCTCATTTGAACACTGATCAATCCATTGTTTTTTCAGTACTTTAATATATTTGAACCTAGGAGCTTCATTTTGATTCTTTGATAATATTTTAATTTTCACTTAGAGAATTCTTTTTCCGTTATAACTTTGAATTCATTTTAATTTTTAATTTTTTTTAAAATTTTTTAATTTTTTAATTTTTTTAATTTCATCCTAAAGAATTATGCCAATGGGCTCTAGCTCAAAAGGCATTTCCTTCCCCCATAAGAAAGATTGGAGGATAAGGTTATGGATTCAAAACCCACTGCGCGTGTGTGCAAACTTATCAAAAATAAACAGAAGAATTAAATCATGTCAGGGGGAGTTGTCACAATTTGGCTATGTGATCCCCTCAAGCTTTCACATTTTAAACTTTTTGTCAATTAGTTCATCAAAAAAATTTTGTGGAACATATTTGGCAACTATATATGTTTTCTTGAGTCTATTGTTCCTTTGAATGCAATGAGAAAATTTACACGCTTGACCCATTGCAGCTGCTGCCTAGTGCCTACCCTTAGATGCCCCTTGATCCATTGGTAGCCCCAGCATGAATACCATTATTAATACAGCAGTCTCTGATACTACTTCTGGCATGTAGCCATTGTAAGGGCCATTTCCTAGCATGCTACCTAGGCTTGCAGCTACTAGTAGGCTGCTTGAAATGACACTCCCCCATTCTTCGAAACTGTCTTCTATACTCTACTAAGCAAGTAAAATTTTTTACTCTACTGTTTGGCTGTTTTTTTTCACTTTTATTTCACTCTTCTTAATATGAGCTATGCTGACCCTAATTTTTTTGTAATAAGGCTTGGTTGTTGTTATTGTTATTTTCTTAACATAAGCTATATGAATTTGTTAAGGGAGCTGGTGCCATGAGCCTTGTAGCTCAATTGGTGCTTCTTGGTGTTTCCAACAGAGATGTCTAGGGTTCAAAGGTCCCCTTCCCCTTTGTAACTATAAAAAACTTGTTAGGGGAGCTGGTGGTTTTCATTTTTTGGTAGTTGAATTCTTATGTGTATAATGTAGAAGGATTTGTGATTGTTATGATGAAGTATCTACCTGATTCTCAATATGTGTACCTGGGCATGCATTAAATTGTAGTTTTTGAAGTATTAATTTATGTAATGGAACAAGCATATGTGAAAAAAATCCATTAGAAGATGAATGGTAAAGCTGTCACTAGAAAAAGTAAATACTCTAGTTGTGATCGTCACCTAGAAGTCTAGAATGGTTATCTGAATATGGAGTGTTGGGATCTGATGCATGGCAGAGATTGGTTCTCTCCATGCCCTTTTTGGGACTAAGAATGATTCTTGGGGTTTTTATTTTTAATATGTAAAATTGGAAGTGGTCGTGTTGCTATAACTACCTCATTGGTAGGGCTAATGTACTCTACCAATGGTCTAGCATTACTTGCAGTCTGAGCTGTGGCTGTCCACTGAATGATTAGTATGGATGTCTTTGAAGGGCTTTAGTAATTTTATAAGCTGTTAAATCTGGTAGTTTCATTAACTAAAAGCCAATAAGCTACAGCTCAAATGGCACTTCTTTTCCTTGTAAGAGTAAGGTGGAGGGTGAGGTTGTGCATTCAAGACATACTGGGTGTGTGTGTAACTTACCAATAAAAAAATAAAAATCATTGATTAGAATAAGAACCAATCACGGTGGGGATGTTTATAATTATCTTTAACTGCTCAAATAACATAATGGCTCAACAAAAAATCAAGCCACATTTGGTGATATATGACTGTTGAAAAAAAAGAAGTATATATATTTATTTATTCTTTTTCTGCTCTATCTTTCTTTGTTATATACTTTCCTTGGTACGTGCAATTTGATAAAAACAAAATTCATCATGTTTCATTACTGTTGTGCTATGATGCACCGTCTCGGCAAAATGGCCGCTGAACCCGTGTCCGATGGGGGTGCGGCGGGCAACGCTGCTGCCTGCTCGTTGGTGCTGTGTGAATTTTTTTTTTTCGTTCCTGATACACTCGCCACCTCGTTCTGGTTTCCTGAAGAACAATCCCAGCTCATTGCAGACAATGCAGAATCGTAGATCAGGCTTCTTCTTCTCTGTTTCCTCTTTACTCTTTTGTTCTTTGTTTTTGAGTCTTCTGACTTTCATGAGTCTCCTGCTCTTAGTTTCTCTGCTTTGTTTCTCTTTTATCTTTCTTTTTAGTTTTGTGAGCTTAGTCAGTAGTCACGTGACAAGGCATTGGAAAGTAGCAAAGAGAGTTTGAACTTTGAAACTCTCCAACTTTTTTATTAAGTCTGACCCTTCCCCCAAACATAAATGTACGACCTTTCTTTCTTTTTTTTTTTTAAATTTTTAACTTGCGGCTTTTTTTTTTCATTATCTACGTACCTACTATATTACTGTTATAATATTCTAAAAAGTGATAGTTGTTATTAACTTATTATTATAATTATAAATGCCGAGTCCCGCACCCGCACATGCACTCGAATCCGGAAATGGACCTGTGCTCTTTGGTATCTTTTGACTATCAAGTCTTACCATCTCTTTGTTATCGTTTCTACTTTTACTAAATTTAAATTTACATTCCATGTACTTTGATTTAGTCCTACTTCTAGTTTCATCCCACTAAAACTATATCATTTGTAAAAAAGAACCTTCATCCCTTCTCTATAAATAGAAAAAAAAAATAGAGATTAAACCAAACAAAATAAACCAGTTTGGCTTGTTCTTGATTAAAATGGTTTCTCTTTCCCCATTCTTATTATTAGTGATAATTCTTGTTTGCAATCTACAATAATCATGACTCATATCATACTTTTATTTGTTTTAAATGACTGATGTTAACTTCTTTATCACCTGGTTCTATTTCCCAATAGTTTTGATCATATGACTTCCTGTATTTTGTTCTTTTTAAACCTTGTGCCTTCATAAAAACAAATTAACCTTTTAGCATCTTTATATAAAACAATATCATAATTCGAATATCTGACGAATGTTGTCTAATTCTTCTGCTACATTGTCCAAAAGTGTGTAATTTTAAATCTTTACAAAGTATTACTAGTAGCTTTCCTGTGCCTGTATTATGCGTGGTCCATGTGGAGTAAAATGCTTTGGTTTATGCCTTTTCCTTTAAGAACGGTAGTAATTTGTCTTTCTCTCTGAGTATGTTTTGTATTTATGAGAGAACTAGGTTTTTTGATAATTGCATTTTCTTTTACTATATGGTTAATTTGGTTGATGGGATAGTAAAATCACTTTTTTCAGTTTTATTTATCTATTTATTTATTTTAAAATTTTGAAGGTTAATGATTGCCGAATTTGTGGTGATCCGCACTCAGTTCTACGTTTTGCATTTGTGGAGTTTGCTGATGACCGTAAGTTGATTGTTCTGGCCCGCAACTCTTTCTTACTGGTGTTCTTTTTCCCTCACCAAAACATACTGATATAATGTGAATATGGGATTTATGCCAACAGATGGTGCAAGAGCAGCTCTAGAACTTGGAGGGACAATGCTTGGGTACTATCCGGTTAGGGTTTTACCTTCAAAAACTGCCATCCTTCCTGTGAACCCTACATTCCTTCCTAGGGTATGAATCATTAACTTTCTGGCTCTTTCTAGTTGTGTTAATTTCAAAACTCTATGAAGTTGTTTGCTGTATTGGTGTTTTGATGACTGAAATTTAACTGTAGTCAGAGGATGAACGGGAAATGTGTGCCAGGACAGTCTATTGTACAAATATTGATAAGAAGGTATTCCGCTTTGTTTTATTTGGAAGTATTAAGTTTTACATTCCTGCTGATACTTTTTATAACTGCGTCTCTGTTCTGGATGATGCCCATCATAGTGGTCATATGCATTATGCATGCATATGTAGTGATTGTAGTTGATTTACTTGATTCCCAGTCAATTTTAATTTTTTCCCAATAAAAGGTTCATCTTTGTTTGCAGGTTTCTCAAGCTGAAGTGAAGAACTTCTTTGAAACAGCCTGTGGTGGTGAGGTTGGGACAATACTTAAAACATGATTGCGTTTTAATGGATTAGAAGACAATCAAAACATGATGTATCAAGTTACGTGATTGATAGTTGACATCATTTCAAATGTACAGGTTACTCGCTTGAGGCTTTTGGGAGATCATGTTCATTCAACTCGTATAGCTTTTGTTGAATTTGCACTGGTAAGTTTTTGTTTACAACCTTGAAGTTATTGATGTTTTAGAGGTAATTAAAAAAAAAAAAAAAATTTGCAAAGGTCTCTCTCTCTCTCTCTCTCTCCCTCTCTCTTTGTGCCTGGTTAAAAACATTATTGAATATTGACAATCTGATATCTGATGATCCATATCTTTTCTAGGAATAAAATAAAATAAGCATGCTTGGGCATGCTTTGTGCTTCTTCAAAAAGCTCCAAAAAAGCGTGCCTAAAGCATGCTTCATTAAGTGAGCTTTTTTTTTTTTTTTTTGGCTTAGCTTTAGAGCTTGGGGCTAAGCATGCCTCAAGTGCACTTTTAACAACACTGGGTTAGAGAATTACCATACCCTTTGCAGTGAGCATGCTTCATTTTTATAAGTTAAGTACGATGAGTTCATGATTGTTTGCGCATGTGAATAGTGGGCAGTTTAAACAATAGGATACTTATTAACATCTTCAAGGTTTATATCAGTTGTTCGATGTCCAAATTTGATATATCTCTGTCTGTTTTAATTTATTTTGGAGTACTTCCCTATTCATAGTCAAAAGTTATCCCACTAACTAAACCATTTTGACTTTTGGAATTCATCTTAATGGCCCAACATATTTATGAAGAAATGAAGTGTGTGGTGCTGAATTTAGTTTAACAGTTTGGGAGCATGTTCAATTATCACCTTATCCTACTCTTCAGGATACCGCTCTGATATCCAAGATAAAACGGCATATCCAACAATTTCTTAGGAAATTCAACGGTGGAAGTATATTCTTAGGGGCATCAACCTGAAAAGATGTCTTTATTGAAAAACCTTTCACAAAAGTAATTTGATCTAAGTGACCTGTTGGCTAAGTAAAAAAGGGAAAATTATGTTAAGAGGATATTTGTGAGGTCTTTCTGTGGTGACATTGTGGACCTGGCTCCCAGCTGTGCGCTTCAACACTATCCTCTTTTATATTTATTGCAATATACATGACCAAATGATAACTAGAGAAATAATCAGTTATGGTTTTAAGTATTAATAGGTCATGGTACAATCCACTGGTGGAGGTACTACCATTTCAACAGGAAATGTGTGTCTTTCATAATCCCAAAGAACTTTTTCTGATGTGGAATTCCTTCTAATTTCTTCCCTTATCTGCATTTCTGAAAGGTACCATATAAAGGGATATGAGAAATTTATAGATTATGAAGCTTTGGTGCAAAAAGAGGCTAGAGTTGTTGACTCAAAGATTGCTTTATCACACTCTAACTTCTAATTATGAGCTGCAAAATAAGCCCCATTGAGTCCTATTCAGAATGAGTGGTATACTACATTCTGGTTTCTCTTTTGCAAAAAACAGTGATCCTCTTTCTAGGTAACATAAGGGTGTTTTTATTTTATTTATTTTTGTGTAACAATGTCAGTTGTGGGTAGTTATTCTTTATGTTCGATTTATGATTTAATTGATCATTGTAGTCTGCATGCTTGATTGTAGTGTCCCCATATATCTACATCCTGTATACTTGCATGACTGTTTTCTGGTATCAATGAAGTTTCATAATTTCATTATTTATAATATAAAAAAGGGTTTGTGTGTGTTGTCCTGTTATCAGCTAACATCTCAAACCATGACTTTGAATTATTTATTTTTATGTCAAAAGTTACTTTCATTTTGGCAATGTTATCTTGTTGAACATGCCATGGATACTTCCGTAGAACACTATTTCATAAATAATGCCTCTTTTTTTTATTATGAAGTTGCCCACGACCCTATTGTGTCTTTTATTTTTAATTAAAAAAAAAAAAAAACAAAAAAGAAAATAACAGAAAAGAAAAAAGTTATAAATTACACATTCAGCCTGTGGGTCTCGAACCCATAACCTTACCTTCCATCCCATTTTTAAGATAGGAACAAGTTTCATTTGAGCTAGAGCTCATTGACATTGTGTCTTTGAACCATGAACTCATCTTAAGAATGGGGGGAGAAAGTGCAATTTGAGCTATAGATCATTGGCCTAAATCAATGACATTTTTCAATGCATTTGTCAAAGTTATAGTGCCAGACCTTTCTTTCTTGCTTTGGACTCCGATGTTCTTGTCAGTACATTCTTGCACTCGTTCTGTAGGTTTCAATTACTTTATCAAAATGTCTTGCTTATATTACGTTTATTTTTAGTCATGAATTTTATGTTTAGTTTATCTGCTGGCAAGATGGAACATGTCATGTTCATATGTCAAGACATGTCTATCATCAACAAAAATGGGGACACTTTGGTTTGAAATTAATCACTCACTTAAAATTTGTGGAAATGTTGTGAAATCTAATCAAACCTGATGTTACATCTATCATTAAAAAAGAAAGCATACAAACTACTTTTTTTCCGTGTCAATCTTCTGCAAACTGATTCTAATATTTGGTGATTAGGTTTACTTTTTGACACTGGTTCATTAACATAGTAGTCATATTATGACATAGGTATCTTGATTTGTGTTTTGTGCAACTCTTTTAATTGGATTTCCTGAATTTTTTGTAAAATGGAGAGATGTTTGATGTTTTCATATCTTATGCATGAGTATATTCCATAGATGGGGTGTGGATTTAATAATTACTTGGCTTAGAAACCAAAGGATAATGAAGATTAAGGTAGAGGATCTAGTTAAGAGGAGATAAGGACTAGAGAAGAAGTTGCTCTTATCTTTGTAGTAAATAAATTATGTGGAGAGAATTTATTGCCTTCTTACGGAGGACATATTTCATTCTAAGAATTGTGCCTGCACTTCCCTTTATCATGAAAACAATTAGTAATAACAATAATACACAATTCATAGTTGCTGAATGATGATTTCCTTTTCTGTGATGTACTGGTACCAAATACTGTCATAGATGGAATACTTGTAAATGAAAAGTCGTTCACAGTTGTGCTTACGGAAACACAAAAATCACCCATTCCCCCCCCCCCTCTCTCTCTCTCTCTCTCTCTCTCTCTCTCTCTCAGGAAGAGAATTATGGAAGTAATTGTGCATTTTCTCTATGTATGTTAAATATATTCGGCAATGAGTTACATGCATTGTTTACTTGAAAAAGACTGGAAACCAAAATTAGAGGAGTTTTCTCTCTCTTTGTATATGCTTTTGGGCATCCTGTGGGATGCAGAAAATCTGCATTAAATAGAAACAGCAAGCTTGCTTGTTGCTTAAGAAATGTCATTTTTTATATGCACTCTACACTTCTATTTCACCGCCCGCCATAGTTGGGGGGGGGGGTGTTGCAGACATTTTCTTTACATAAATACTTGTTTTCCTACCTAAGAATTAAGAAACACTGCACATTGTTTGATGTTACTTAGGTATGAAGGATCTATATGATGCAAATGAGCTCGAGGTTATATGACACCTCCCGAAGAATGGGGGTCTGGGTGTAGTCATGGGTACTAATTGAGTGCCTGTATAGCTTACTAATAGAAGAATAATAGATCCATGAGATAACATCATGGGGTAAGACATAATGATGTTTACTTGTGATCTAATATGCTTGATGAGACCTATCAAAAAAAAAAAAAAAAATATTATATGCTTGATGAGTCCCCTTTTTGTGTGAATTATTTATGATGAAGGGACAATGTTTCATCTCCATGGGTGAGGTGTATACACATTCCTGCATTTAGAAAAGCAAATTTCCAAATTAATATCTGAGAAAAGGGAGGAAGATCATAGCAGAACCAGCACTTTTTTTTGAAAGAGGATTTTTATAGTTTGTGCAATATAATTTACTGTATGTTACATGAATCATTTCTAGTTTTTGTGGTTATTATACATTGTTAATTTTTTTTGGCCTTTTTTCTTGTTAAAATTGGGTCATTCAACCACCCCCCCCCCCCCCCCCCAAAAAAAAAAAAGAAAAAGAAAAAGAAAAAGAAAGAAGAGGTCACTTTTTTAACAAGAGATCTATAGTTTGTCTCTATAATATTTGAATTTTTTATTTACAGTGACATTGAATTATCAATTCTAGATTACATGAGACACATTTGCAGACAGTTGTTTTATGATTTATGCTCTTTTGCTTAATAGTTAATTAATTTTTTAATGATTTATTGATGTGTTTGAGTCATCTAAAACCTTATACCACAATGCTCTGATTGCAGTAAATGGCTCTTGCTTAAATCTGACATGTTATTTTATTTTCCTGAGCAGGCGGAAAGTGCCACTACTGCACTGAGTTGCAGTGGGATGATAGTAGGAACCCAACCCATCAGGTTTGCCCCTGGACTGGATTGTTCTTCCAAGTCCTTAACTAAGTTTGATGTCACTTTATCTTGTATATTGTTGATTTTGTAGGGTAAGTCCATCAAAGACACCTGTGAGGCCGCGAGTTACTCGCCCAACATTGCATTAACTAATCATCATTGTCCAAGACACATGGATGGAATTGGGTCAACTTCCCAGTTGAGAGAAACTTGTGTTGAAGGGGTGGTGAAACTTAAATTTTTTTTTTTTTGGTCTTCAGTATTTCCATCTTTTCTGTCGCAACAGTTACTTTTTCTGTGACTGAACATATTGTGATCCTGCCTCAATTGAAGTTTTACAAGAGCGGGCCTCGGTCTGAGAATTTTTCCTTGATCCATCCTCTTTGTTTTGACAATTTCATCTATTAACTTAATAGTGTTAGTTTCTGTTACTAATGTGTTGATTGCAAGCCTTGCTAATACTTTGCACAAGTACTATTACTAAAAAGTCTAACAAAATTGCCAAGAGCCTTTTAGCTCAATTGGCTCCTCCTGATATTTCTTATTGAAATATTCAGGGTTCAAATCCCCCACCTCTAACTATTAATGTAAAAAAAAAAAAAAAAAAAAGGTTAAACAAAATGAATTTACTATCGTTACTAGGTAGTGAAGATTGTCATCATAGAGGCAAGTCTGTATGAATATGGACCTGCCATCAAAGAATTGGGTTCCATCCCAGTCCTAGTAAACATCCCTTTGACTCTTTTTTAGCTTATCTGGACCATCCAAGTTTTTGGTACATGTAAGGTCCGTTTGGATAGAGTTTATTTTTGCTGAACTGAAAACTGAAACTGAAAACACTGTAGCAAAATAATTTTTTAATGTGTAAATAGTATTGCGGGACTCATTTTTAATAAAAAACTACTGAAAAATGACGTGAATAGTGCTTGCATAGTGCCGCACAGTGCCGCACAGTGCGCGCACAAACCTTGTCCCTGCGGCAGAACCGAAAAAAAAAAAAAAAAAAAAAAAAGCCTGAAAACGTAAAACGTAAACTCAGAAAAGAAAAGCTGCATCCAAACGGGCAAGTAGTATATGCGATTAGTGATGTATAACGTTTCCCTATTTGGGTGTAAGTTAAATTAGTTAATGCAGTTGATTTGTGTTTTTCTGAGAGATATTGATATGCTTTGTGTTGTCTATATATTTTAGGGGAAATTACATTTTATGCTTTTAAATTATACCACTTACCTCTCTAAATTATGAGAATGCACACTTTACTCGCTTAAACTATTACTTGCATAATACTTGCCCTCCTAAACTATCTGAGTGCACACGCACCCTTTGTGTGAGCCTTGTATTTTTTGCAAACGTCGGGTTGGGCCGCTTGCCGCTTCACTAGACCAAAAGATTTCTGGATCAGGGAGTTGAGACCCGTCCAAATGTAACCCTCCTTGGTCTGGTTGGTGCGCAAACAATGCCCCCTGTGTGTCAGGCTTTGATCACATGCCCATAGCAAACAGAACTATTGCATTAACTACAACAGATAGATACAAAAAAAGATAATAATGAAAATTCCTTTAAAATTCAAATAAGATAAATAGTGGACTTTGGTAAGAAGTGCCCGTTTTACAAAGCAACAAAAAAGGTGAGTGTTGAATGAATAACAGTAAGCTTATTGAAAGAAATAAGTATCAGTCTGCCGTATTAAGTTATGTTGCTAAGTCTAAGTCAAGAAGGGGCATCACCTCTTCAATGCGACTAATCTCTCTAAAGGGGAAATTAGCTGCTTTGAAAGGGCGGGCCTGAATGACTTGAGTTCAGTGAGGTCTTTCTCCATTACCAGAGAGCATGAGTTGGAGAGGGAGAGGGAGATTGACCCATTCGGTGCAAGCCTGTTCTCTCTGTTTTCTACTTCTCTCTTTATTTCCTTGGTTCTTTCCTTCTTATTCTTTCTTAATTCTTTCTTTCTTTTCTTTTTTGGTTTTACTGTCTTTTTTTTTAGTTTTAGTGATTATCCTCTCAGAGATATTTCGTCCCCCCTCATCGTGCATAGCAAAGGCTCCTTATATAGGGTTAGCTGTGTTTGAATTTTACCATTTTAGTCCTTAACCGCTTTTGTTTGGTGTGGTTGTCCTTGTTGACCATTACTGACTAGTCAGTCACCCAACCAGCGCCACTTACCTGCACTGGCCGCGCCACTCCACCTCACCAGACAAAGAAGGCTCTTTTGTTTGATTGCTCGTTGTGACACTTTTACCTGCCACGGTGTAAGTACTCTCTTTCTCTCCGTCTCTCATGGCATGCACCTAGTAGTTCCAACTCAACTTTGTCTCTTTTGAGCAGTAAGTCATCCCAGCAGAACATTGCCTTCAAGAAAGCTTGAGCAAGAAACACGAAAATTGGTTTTTCCCCCTCCCCACTGCCAAACCATACCCCCTTACCTTTGACCCATGGCCTCACCATTTCCTGTATTGGCTGGGTACAGGCTGGTGGTGCTTGGGCCTTGCGTGTGCCTTGCCTCCATGCTCATCCAAATTCTGCCCGCTGCTCATGTGTCTGTCGCGGACTGAAGGTCAACCTGTCCAGTCTGCCGCTCATGTTTAACTTCTTATGGCATGGGCTGCTTCCCCTAACTTCTCATTTTTGGCTTGCTTCTTTTATGGGCTGGGCCTTGCCCGATTGTGGCCTGTTCCATGCTTTTATTCCCCACCCTTGTTATTTGTTTCCTGCCACACCATTCTGTTATGCCTGCTGTGAGATTCGCTTGACCTAGGGCTGCTGGGCCTCTTCGGGCTTTATTGTTCATTTCTTCTCTGATGGCCCAACAAGCTTATTGGGCCTTTTACTACTTGTGGGCTCCCTTGTCCCGCCTACTTTCCTTTGGGCATCCTTGGCCCTTTTACTTTCTTGGGCCATCTTCAACCCTTTTCAATTCTATGCTTCCTATGGGTTTTTATTAACTCTTTGGGCTTCCCTAACCTAAGTGCTTCTTACTTTATCTTTGGAGCTCATGGATTCTCCATCGCCTCTTACTTTCTTTACTTACATTGCTTTTGGTCTGCTGTGACAGCTGTGACTCATTCTCATTTTTCTACATCCATACAGCCCATGAGTTCGTTATTTCTTTCTTTCGAGCCTTCTTAGGCCCATTTACTTCTTCAAAGTCCATTTGTTTGTTTTATGGACTTATGATCCATTATTCCTGCTACTTGGATTTAATGACATTTCCATTCCACTCTCTTCTGCTAATGTCTTTGGGCTTTTCCTCCTGCTGGGCTTAAAAAATGAGCATCTATGCCCTTCTAGACTATTACTCGTATAACACTTTGTAACCCATTCCATATGTAATAATTTAGGAAAATAAGTGCATTTTCATAGTCTAGGCTTTAGGGGGTAAGTATAAAAGGGGTCATAGTTTAAGAAGATAAAATGTGCATTTTTATAGTTTGTGGAGAAAAGTGTAAATTAATTTAGAAGGGTAAAGTGTAATTTTCCTCATATTCCATATAAATTGTGTTTGGCTGTGGGCGATTTGGTTAAAAAAAAAAACAACAAAACGTTGTCATTGCTTGAGAAATGTTTCACCATTCCATCATGTTCACGTGTATGGGGAATACCATGGTCTTGCCATTCATCAACAAATATATGAAAAAAGTTGGAGCGAATGAATCTCAACTCACAGGTTAGATATCAAAGCTTCTTTCCTTTCTTGGTCGCCACACCCTCATCAAATCAGTGACTGAATCCATTCCTGCTCTTTGCATGCACTATTCATCTCTTCCTACAAAATACTGTTCCACCCTCTTGATATGGATCACTTTTTCCCTTAATCCACCATTAAATGCTCTAGGCCTCAAGTGGTCCTTTAGTAGCAATCCCACCCTCTCTTTATGATCATGCGTTTCAAGGAAAGAAATCAAAGTAGATGACTTTTGCCCTTTCTATAAAGCAAAATCTGAAAATCCTACCCATCTCTTACCTAAAATCTTTGGAACAACCTCCAATTCCCAGGGCATTGTGTTGGACCCTTCTCTTCCACTTGGCTACATTTCAATTGCACTTCCAAAGCTCTCTCCATAACCATTCCTTGAATTCCTCTTCCCTATGGGACTCTCTTTGGCTCACCATAAATAGCCCCATCTTATTTCGGCATGACCGATCCATTCATGACCACTTGCTTCCAAAAAGATTTAAACCTTCCACCAAACTCAACACAAAAGTTCCTATTTCTGTGAAATGGAAAAGTCATTCCCTTGTTTAGTTTAAAATTAACACCGATGGATCTTTACTATGAAACCTAGGCAGATCAGGTTGTGGGTGTTTAATTAGTAAGAAACTATATTGTGTCGTGGGTAGCTGGCTTCTCAAGATCCTTAGGGAAGGGAACTAGTGTTTTAGCAATGCTGTGGGTAGTTCGAGATGGTCTTTTTACTTGCCAATGCACTTGGACTCACTCTGGTAGTGAAACATGATGCTAAACTTGTTTTACATTTACTAACTCATATTGTTGTTGAAATTTTTTTTAAACTGGTATTGTTGGAGACTGCAGATCCCTCATGAGCTTGATATCCCACCTTGAGCTAATCCATTCCTACCATGAAGATGACCAGGCAGCAGAATTTTAGCAAAGCTTGGATGCACTCAGGACCTGCTCTTTGTTGTGCGTAGTACTCCTCCACTGCAGCTGCAAGCTTGGTTATATTTTGATTATCCACATGGTCTCTAACTACCCTGCCAAGTTACATTGATATAAACTCTAATTTCTGCCCAAGCTAAACTACAAAAACCGCATAAAATTCTTAAAATTATGGTTAAGTGATTAAATTCACTATTTTTTAATAATTTAAGTTTTTAAGAGAATCAGTAAATTTATCATGATGTCAAAATAGTTAATCTAAAGTTAAATCTTTGTCTTCACTCTATCTCCTATTTAAACTGTTAAAAATTCTACATGTTAAGCCTCATTAAGAGAGAGTTTAGGCCTACATATAAAAGGAAATGTTAGAATAATAATTAAGTGATTAAATTCACTATTTCCTAATAGTTTAAACTTTTGAAATAATCAATAATTTATCAATTCTAATATATTGAAATATTTATATTATACATTATCAAAATAACTAGCAAAATTTGGAGCAAAATCCAAATTCAAAGAATCCACTCCACATCTCCCACAACCAGCAAAATTTAGAGCAAAAATCAAAATTCAGAGTATCCACTCCGCGCCTCCCACAACCAACAAAAAGCAAAGCAAAAACCTCCATTTCCCCGAAAACCAAAAGCATCCTCATACCATAACCATTTTTTAATCCTATCAAGTCTCAACTAACACAAGTTTAAGTTCCGTTGATAGTTCACTTCATTAATGAAAATTGCGAAGCATTCAACAATGACAACGACAACAACACTACTGCTCAATGAAAGCCACGAGGAGAGTCCGTGAGTTCGGAAGAACATGGTGATCATTATCGCGTTTGTGAGACACCAGTGATCGTTGCTATGATTGTAAAGTTCGACTGATCAATTCATATATAAAGGAAGATCCATTACTCAGATTCAAAAATCATTTGTTCTATATAAGTTGGATTAGTTAAATATGGATGGTGTTCATGGAGAAACATTAAATACAAAAAAATTGGTTAAGTTTGGTTATTTTCCATATTAGAATAGGGTTTTAAGCATGGAATTATGACTTAATTTTATAGTAATCTTTTCATGATATTGGAAACTCATTTTCCCCCATGCCATACTCGTGGCATACATCTTAACATGTGCATAAGTGCATTCATCGTATGCTAACATGATGGCTCATTGAATAATGATATCATCTCAATGTTAATTATATTAGCTTATGTCAATATTGTTGTGGATTTTCTATTGCACCAGAGATTAAAATGTTTTTTAATTCCCATTTCTTGAATTAGAATATGGTCTTTTAAAAAAAAAAAAAAATCTTGAGATTATTTACATGAAATGATATTGTTCATGCATTGAATTAGATGATTTTCAGCATGTTAATGTTGCATTGCATCCCATGAAATTATGAAAAATCAAAAATACATTCGGATTTTCTTGCCTGCATAATTGTTAACATGTTATATTTGATTAGGCTTATTCACTTTCTATGTAGCATGAAAAATTCACATAAAATAATGAAGAATTAGTTGAAATGACAAAATTTCAGATTTGATGCTAGATTATATATATAGTAGCGGCTCTAGAATTTTTTTTTACGATGATCACTAAAAAATTTAAATTATACAAAATCTAATAAAACGATAATTTGAATATTAGCTATAATGGTGAGTCGAGCCACTAAGTAGAGCAAAATTCTTGTGACTTCAAAGCTAAAAAGAATATGACTGTAATCACCATTAAGGAGAACTGACAACCACAATATTTTTCTTGGTACCATTTTTTTTAAGGAAAAATGAAATAAAAGATTATTTTTATTAAATAGGTTGAACGAACTACCTATTTGAATGTTTAGCAAATTTTATCTTTTCGTTGAATAATTAAATCACTTGTTGTTGTTGGATCTTATCTTGTTTTTGTTTGGTTTTTGTTTGTTGTTATTTGGGCTAGCATTTATTGTTGTTATTTAAGGTTTTTTTTTTAAAATTTTTTTTTTAATTTTAAGTTTTATAAAAGGGATTAAGGATTATGTTTGCGGGGTAGAATTAATTTTGGAGTAATGCTACGTTCATAATTTTTTTACAATAAATCTTCTGTAAAAAACTATTATTGGTGGGTAAAAAAATAATATTAGTATTGAGCTCAAATTAGAATCAGTAATAATTTACCATATTGGATTTGTTGTAAAATAATTATGAAAATGTTGCAAATGTAGTATTTTTCTTATTTTTTTGTATCAAACTTTTTGTAATTCTCAATTTAAGGTGTTCAACATTTTTATTAGGGTAGTTACAATATGTTAGTTTAACATATAATTTTTTTTGACAAATGTATATATGCCATTTTTTGTAAGTCGGGGTGGTCTTGTGTCCACCCTGGCTTGCATGTAGAGTTACCAGTGAAATTATATTTTTAAGAATAGCCATGGAATATAACCTACTCATGCAATCCAGTAGGAATTAATTTAAGGTGTGCATAATCCCTTTACATGCAGACGGTGTTAAATTTTTTTTTTAATACTTATTTTTCCTTTTGAAAGGTCATTGTGACTAACTCTTTTCTTTTTGAGAAAGAAGACATTCATTATATGAAATTGAAGGGCGGCCAAATCGAAGAGGCAGAAGTTTTCCCACATTGTTGGAATGAGTGGTTGTGAAATAGATGGGCACCTTATCATCAAATTTAATGTACATCATTATTTAATTTATTGACCAGTAGCATTTTACACAAGATAATGAGAATATATATATATATATATATATATATATATTTTGTTTTTTTAAAAAGAAAGTTTCAACCTATGACATCCGCCTGTGATGATAGCTCTATATTATTAAATCAAAACAACAATTGGTTTTTGGTGTAGGCGAGGATTGAATTATCTTAGATTTCTTATTTAACCATGAGAGACTTTACTAATTAGCACTAATTGGTTTTTTATGTAAGCAGAGATTGAATTTCAAACATCTTATTCAATTATTAGAGATTTTACTAGTTGAGTATATTAGAACCCACATAATGAGAAAATATTCCTATACTCATTTTACATCTATTATTTTACACAATATCCACAATTAACACATTGATATACACATTTTAAAATTTAAGAAGAAAGTGTCCATTTTTAAAACATGTTAATAGATGTGAAAAAGTGGATGTAAGAGCAACATTACCCTAAAATAATACAAAAGAGGTTAAATGATAAGATTAAAACCTCATGTCGGTGATGTATTTTTAAAAGTAAGCCAAATATGAGTTTTGAGTAGTTTTATTTAAACTTAAGAATAATGTTACAAGCACGAACTATTTTGCAACATTTTTACAAAATGCTTTTATTGGTTTTTATCCAAACCCGCTATTAATATCACATTTTTCATTTACTAATAATTATTCACCATATTAGTAATTTGTAAAATTTTTTGTAAAATAGTTTGTATTTCTAGTAATATTCTAAACTTAAATCATAAACATCAAAGAAAATGTTATTATGTATTATTATTTTTATAATTGTTACAACAAGTGGGGTAGGTGTGATTTAGAGTTTCAACCCTAATTTTATCATTTTAAGGAAGACTTAGCCAATATCAATGAACTATAAGACTCTTGGCACCAAAAGTTATTGATGAGCATGGATGTTGGCGGGTTTTGTTCCAATTCTTAATGCAGCTATTAAAGAGGAAATTTTGTAACATTGATGGTGACTAGTTATAAAAGCATGGCAGCATGCTACTTAATTTAGAGATTTGTTTGACATGTATAAGGAGTTTTTTTTTTTTTTTTTGGCTAATCGTGTACAAGGAGTTAATATAGTATTATTATCAAAGATAATGCCAATCCAAAATCGCAAGAACATCCTAAAATAATAACTTTTGAAGCTTTTAAACAAATCACCCATTTATTGCTGAAAGCACAGCTAACTTTTGGTCAAGTATATCTTTTTTTTTTTTGATTTGAAAAGTGAAAGATAGATAGCTATGTATATCTTAGTCTGCAGGACTTGGCTAATTAAGAATGGCAAAACTATAGCCGGAAAACCATGAAACGATCTCTCCATTCTCCAAGGTGCAAATTAAGCATACAACAGTATTTGACATGTTAGAATCTAAAAGTCTTGAACCTGATAATAAGCACAAGAATGAGCCATTAGAAGAAGGGGATCCTTAAGTCTACATTATTTCTAACATTCTGGCCGTATATATATATGGGAAAGCACACTAAAAAGGAACTTGCTAGTGATAGTAGGATTATATGCACGATGCAGGATTTTGAGGACCAAGAGATTCGCCTTTGACATTATTGCAAATAGCAGTAGAGCCCTCTCCATCACGGCCATGATAATGCAAATTGATGTTCTCCATCACTAGGTCTCTGCATGGTCTGCTTTGGCTGCATCGGAAAGTTACTGCGACTTTCGAACCTGAATTTCCCCAGATGTTTCTGTACGTGACATTACTAATTTGAACACGAGAGGGCTGTAGACAAGAAAGGAAATCACAAGTTTTATTAGTAATTAAGAACACCTTGTTAATAATTAATTGGCAATGTGTGGAACTTGTTCATGCAAGTTGAAGACTTTTCCATTGCAGTTCTTTATTTACTGGCATGCTTTTTGGTACCACTAATATAGAGATCATAAATAACCATAAGGTTTTTTGTGAAAGTGAAATGCTAAAAGTATGGCCATTTTTTTAACAAAACCTTTACAAACTTATATGTCAATCAATATATTAATGTCACATTAACAACATAATAAAAATGTCAATTTTTTAACCAAGAGCCTATTTTCTCTCGGAGTCCATACACTAGCATCTACATTGCAAAGTGGATATCATAAATTTACATCTATCATAATAAAAGAAGTAGAAGAAGAAGAAGAAGAAGAAGAAATGGATTATTAAAATTACCTGTGTTTTGCAAGGAGGGTACGGGCAATATTCTTGATCGATAATGATGGGATTGCCAACTTGATTCATGAAAATGTCTTCATATATCAAGCTGGAAACCTTACCAATTCCAGGAGAAGCCCAAGTTTTGATTCTTATCCCATCAGAAGTATTGTGAAATGAGCAGTTTCTAACCTTTATATCAAACAAATCATTTTTATCTCCATCTTTGCCAAGGCTCCCAATACTAATTCCATGCCCAGGTCCACAGGTAACATTAAAAATACGTACATGACTGGTTTCGGCTAGCATGGCTATACAATCATCACCAGTACGAATCGTTGTTTGTTGGATTTTGATGCCCCTTGAATTTGCCATTTTTATCCCATCCGTGTTGGGGCTGTCAGCAGGGGCTGATATTCTAGTATTAGTGATTCTTACGTCCACACATCCGAAAACCACAAAATGGGTGTTCTTGCTGTTGATTGATCTCAAGTGATGAACCCATGCATTGGTCACAAAATCAAATCTCATTGTCTGAAAATATATTTGCAATGCATAGCTAGACGTTAGTCTCTTACATTGGGAACAAGATAACAAATTAAAAAATTTACTTTTTTAATAATACTATTGAGAAATTTAAAGATTAGTATTAGTTATAAAAAATATATGCATGATTAGTAAATTCCACTGGTTTTGGTTTTGGATCTTCCAACTTCTAAATTATTCTCGCAAGAGATGTGATGGAAGATGAAGAATATGGGACATCCCACAATTTGAGCAATGTAAAAATTATCGAAGAATTGTATGTATAGCTTGTGTTTTTATATGCAAAAATATATGGTACTATTTTTTTATTTATAGGTAAAACAAAATCATAGTAATAGAGATGTATGTCTCATGGCCAGTCCCAAGAGGTAAAGGCAGCAACGCTGCTCTACAAGGCAATGGAATATGAGACCACTCATCGACGAAGGAACTCCTCCAAAGAAGGAAGAGGACCATCAACGTCAACAAGCATTTATATGTGACATTAACTTAGGAATTTGCATACACTAAACAAAGTTTGCTCCTATCAAGTAAGGGATCTAATCTAAAATCCCCTGTCACGTTTTTATAAAAAAACTCCACTTGACTTTAGTCATTGAAACGACACCAGTACATGCATGCATATGCATGTATTAACACAAAAAGAAATCCACACATCATGACATACACCATCAGAGCCAGGAAGAAAGACCAGAACAATAACTTCATGGTTGTGATTATATACATACGACCCTTAATCACAGTGATATCTACGAGTAACCATTTGTAAATTTGACCCAAAATTCCCAATCCACATGGTAGACCAACATGTTTTGGAACCAAGGAAATCCCTATAGATCTAAACTTACCGTTGGTAGAGAGGGACAATTGGGATTCTTGTTGCAGTCATTGTAAGCCCAAGCCTCCTTTCCCTGACCATCCAAGACGCCACCACCACTCACTGTCAAATTGTTAACATATCGAAAATTGATCCAGTTCTGGGTGATAAACAGGGATGGTTCAGTAGGAGCCTTGAGATATCCCTTAATCACAAAGGCTATTGGACCCTTGCATGGACCCTCAAATTTTGCTGAGTTCACCATGTATGTTCCCATGGGGATCCAAACCCTAGCCCTTCCAGTCCATTCACATGCTTCCTTCCATGCCTTTAGAAATGCCTGACAAAACATCCAAAATTCAAGTTTGTTGATGCATGCACATGTTTGTTGATGCAAAAAACATAAAAAAAAAGTTTGATTAAATGATTAAATTCATTATTTCCTAATAACTTAAATTTTTAGGATAGTTGATGATTTTATATAGTACAAAAGTAAGAGGTGTGTTGGGTGCCAAATAATAAGGGGAGGTCCACATATAAATAAGGAATGTTGGATTATGTAATTTCTTTTCACTAATTTAATAAAATTTCAGTCCTCTTATCAAAAAAAAAAAAGAAAAAAAGAAAAAGATTTAAGCTTTTTAAGACAATGGATAATTTAACAATTTGGAAGAACTTTTTTTTTCAGCCCAAATCAGCACCAAGTCCACCTTACTAGCTTCAATTTTACAGGATCAAACTGAAACTATATTTAATTCTTTTATAAGTTGGTTTTATAAGATTCCAAAGATGTGATCTATCATATCAAAAAAATAATATATAGTTAATCATTGTCTGAATATTAGGTTCTACTGTTCTACACAATCCCATGAGGAAACCATAAGACTTCTTTAGGTTAAGGTTCTGGAAGTTGAAACAAATCATGGATTTGAGGAACTAGAATTGTAGCCTAAACTCTTTTTTGGTTTTGTAGGCGCATAAGAAATAGTGACTAAAGACACGGTTTTTAAGGAAGTCAGACAATATACCGTTATCTGTTTTGCCCATGTTACACCATCCAGAAAATTCAAAATTGATTTACTAGTCCTGCTACAAACAATGAACAAATCACTAACTTTTTATATTTTACTAACATAACCTTTGAGATTGAGATAGGTCATGATTGAACCTATCATAACACAAAAGCACAAGAATAGTGTGAAGAAGTCTAAGAAACTTTAAGAGTTGAGAGACTTTTCACTACGATTAAAAGACAAATAAAATAAAGAATTACCTTACTGTTGTCGGTCTTTCCATCAGCAATGGCACCATAGTTCTTCACGTTGAAATCCTTGGTTTGGCCTTGAGCTTCAGTAATACATACAGACAAAGATAATACTAACAAACAAACCCAACCAAAAGTAAGTTTCAAACCCATTTTTCTTCTATTTTGATAAATGAGTTTTGTCTTCTCCTTCTGGCTTTAGGTTTGTCTACTCTTATGTATGGGATTATAGTTCTATTTAAACGAAAAAAAAATGGTTTCTACATTAGATGAATCTAATCTGTATTTATTTTATTGATAGTATTTCTTGGTATGGGAAACTTGAGAGATTTCTTTCTGCTTGAGGTGGCATTTTCATATTTTGAGGTATATTAAAATGGAAAGTTGACAAAACATGTATAAGAAGGAAGGGAAAAATGCCCTTCACCGTAATATAAGCATTTCCATATATAACAAATTTGATCTGAGGAAAAAAGAAAAAGAAAAGATTTTAATAGAGATTTCAATTAACATTTATTCCGAAAAGGGACCTTATATATGCCATGTCTGACTCAACCCCAAATCCATAACGGATTCTCTCTTTATTTGTAACATATAGATCTTTTAAAACTAACCGTGAGGATTGAAAACTTAACTTTGGGGGGGAAAAAAAATTTAAATGGGGGCAAGAATCACGTAAGATAAGAATAATATAATTGATTTTAATTATATTCAATTCACTACTACGGTCGTCACTTTATAAGTACAAGTGCTTATAGGGTGAGGGGGGCAAGAGTCAGGGTTCAAATCTCCAGGAGGGAACTTCACTCACATATACAGTTAGATTAGGCTAGAGTAGAAATTCTATAAAAAAAATACATATATATTCAATTCTATAATTTTTTTTCTTTTGGTATATAGAAAACTAGTTTAAAAATGGATAAGATATATTCCCTTAAAAAACTAATTTTGAATTTATTTATATTAGATATTCAGATATATATTCCCTTATCAATTTTGATTAAAAAAAAGCATGATCCAGAAAAATAAATGAATTTTAGAATTTGAAATTTTCACGTATGGGAGCAGAAGATACATATTCGGTTTTCCTACAAAAGATGTTTCTAACCTAAGTTCAGAGTATCTAGAGCCAAGTATCAACTCAATGGATTCTCAAAAAAAAAAAAAAAAAAAAAGTTTTTTTTTTTTTTTTTTTGAAAGGAGCTGGTGGGGGAGAGTCCTCCATCCAGTATATATCCTCAGCTACAGTATATCTAGCTTATTGTGCCAAAGCATGTGCTACTCTATTCCCACCTTGCCTAATACAGCAAACACTTACCCATTGCAAACCCTGCATCAAATGTCGAATATCATCCACAACATTACCAAATGGTGAAAAGTTTTCCAAAGAAGACGCTATTGCATTAATAACATTAATGTTATCCCCTTTAATTATCATACTTGAAAATTCAACATCCACAGCAAATTCTATGGCTCTTTGGCAAGCAAGAAATTCTGCTTCATCACTTGTGCGCACCCTCTGCCCACTAGCAGTCATAGCAGCCATTACCTCTCATTTTTCATTTCGAACAATGGCACCATAACCTGTTCTGCCTAAATATGAAAATACAGCTGCGTCAAAGTTCAGTTTGTACTCCCCTGTTGGTGATGGCTTCCATATATCTCCATTTGGTTGCCGTGTCAACTGTGTATCCAGCCGTGATTGCGCAATCTTGAATTCTGTAATATACTCCTCAGCCCGGTTAGTCAAGCTACTTGGTACCTTCATTTTTCCTTCATGCAGCAAGCAGTTACGGTGGTTCCAAATTATCCACGCTTGGGTCCAAAATAACTCAAGCTCATCTTTAGTAAGGCGCTCCAATAACTCCTCCATCAGGTGCATCATAGCAAGCTGGGCATGTCTAGCTTTCTGCAATTTTCAAGAACTTCCAGCCCAAATATCTTGGACTGCAACACAATCCCAAAGTGCATGAATGGTGGACTCCGTTTCCCTTGTGCAGACCGTACATTTATCCTTAGTAATCACCTTTCTTCTAGTCAGATTCGCTGCAGTTGGGAGGATCTCGTGACAAGCTCTCTAGGTGAACACTTTTATTTTGTTTGGGAGCTGAAGCTTCCATATTGTAGTCTAGACATTTGTTGCAGCACATTCCCTCGATGACCCACCTTGATAAGCATCAATTAAGACCCTCCTAGCCACATGATATGCAGACTTCACAGTGAACAGACCCCGTGAGTTATGCAACCAAAAAACCGAGTCTGGAACATTTCTTCTATTTAATGGAATTTGACAGATCACTTCAGCTTCGTCCCTATGAAAACTAGCCATAATATTGTCATATTTCCATATGTTCAGCTCCGGATTAATCAAATCTGCCACCATTAACTCATCCCAATTTTCTTGAACTGAATTAAGGACTTTACGTGTTGGGAAATTCGGCAACCACCTGTTCTTCAATGCGTTGATTGAGTGTCCATTACCAACTCTCCAACAGTGACTAGATTGAATAATTGGTTGTGCTGCCATCAAGCTCCTCCATAAATATGAGCAATTAGGGGATTCTTTAGCCTCTAGGAAAGATGATCTCAGAAAGTACCTTGCCTTAAAACATTGATAGAGAAACGAACCATTGTCCTGAACCATCCTCCAACCTTGCTTTGCTAGCATAGCCAAATTAAAGGCTCTCAAATCTCAAAACCCCATTCCACCCTCTTTCTTTGACATCGTTATCTTATCCCAACTCTTCCAATGGATTTTCCGTTCGTTACCAATTTGACCCCACCAAAATTTTGCACACAACGCATCCAATTCATTGCACAATTTCAGAGAGATTTGAAATACACTCATAGTATATGTGGGTATGGACTGTGTCACAGCCTTGATGAGGATTTCCTTACTAGCCCTAGACAACAACATGCCCTTCCATCCTTGGAGCTTCTTCCAAATTCTGTCCTTCAGGTATGAAAAGGTGTTATACTTAGCCCGACCAATCAGGTTGGTAGGCCAAGATAATTTACAAACCGATCAACCTGTTTGACTCTCAAAATCTCCAAAATATAGCCTTTCTGCCTTTCCGATGTATTATTGCTAAAATAAGCTGAATACTTTTCTAAATTGATACTTTGCCCTGAAGCTCTTGCATATGTTTAGAGGATTTCTGCTATAGTTTCTCCCTCAGCCTGAGTTGCCTGACAAAAGAGTAAAGAATCATTTGCAAACATAAGATTTGTAATATTTGGTGCCCCAATACAGATGGAAACTCCCTTAATCCTCCCTTCTGATTCTACTTTATTTAATAAAGCAGTAAGGCCTTCTACACACTAGAGAAACAAGTATGGTGAAATCGGATCTCCTTGCCGAATTCCTCTAGTTGGATGAATCATACCATAGGATTTCCCATTCATCATAATAGAAAATGATGGTGTTGTAACACAACTCATCACCCTTTCTATCCAGCCAGCTAGGAACCCCATCTACTCCATAATACTTTGCAGGAAGTGCCACTCAACCCGGACATAGGCCTTGTTGATATCAAGCTTCAGTGCTAAAAAAACCTTTCTTTCCCTTTTTCTAGCATGCATAGTATGAAGTGTCTCATATGCCACCATCACATTATCAGTGATCAACCGTCCCGGTACAAAAGCATTTTGTGTGGGTGATATGATTTGAGGCAGTACCTGTTTCAACCTGTTTGCCAATACGTTAGAAATAATTTTGTAAATAACATTACACAAACTTATAGGTCTAAACTTAGACATTCTCTTCGGATTTTGTACTTTAGGAATAAGCACAATATTTGTATGATTAATATCAGGGAGCATGTTACCATTATTTAAAAAATCCAACACAGCTGAAATAACAGAATCGCCCACAATATGCCAGAATTTTTGAAAAAATAGAGCATTCATACCATCAGGTCCTAGAACTTTAGTTGGTCCCATCTGAAATAGGGCCACCTGTACTTCTTCAGCAGTAAATTGAGTTGACAGAAATTCCCTCATGTCATCAGTCACCCTGCTCTCCACTGCATCCAGACACTCTTCCATCTGATCTCCCACTCCTACCTAAAAAAGGTTATCAAAGTAATCTGATGCTACCTCAACCACCTCTTCCAAATTCTCCACCCATATCCCCTGGGAATTCCAGATGCCACTTATAAAATTTTTCCTTCGACTTTGTGATGCCTTGGCATGAAAAAATTTTGTATTCCTATCACCATGTTTCATCCAATTTATTCTAGACCGTTGGGCCCAGTATATTTCTTGCTTTTGCAGAAGTGCGTCCATCCTTTTACTTAAACTCAAAAATTCAGCTTTAGAAGCTTCAATGAGTTCAGCCTCATTCAGCCTATCCAATTGCTTTTGAGTTTCCTTAATGGCAATAGTATCCGAATCAGTTATTGGAGAACCTCAAGCCATGAGGTCTGCCCCACAAGCCTTTATTTTTTCCTGCACTGCAGCCAAACCAGCCCTATCAATTCCTGCCTTTTCCCACACCTTCTGAGTAATATTTGCATAGTCAGTCCGAAGTAACCATGACTCCTCAAATCTGAAAGGTCTCCCACAGTTCTACCTAGGCTGTGAAAAGGATTGAACATGCAACAAAAGTGGAAGGTGATCCGAAGCATGAGTTGCCAAGTGCACAACTCTACTCAGCTGGAATCTGTCAATCCATTCTTTATTGGCAACACCTCTATCAAGCCGAATTTTAGTATTAGCTTCCCCAGGCCTCTTGTTACTCCAAGTGTAGGGATATCCCTTAAAACCAAGGTCAAGCAGTTGACAAGAACTCAAAGCCTACCTAAAGGCTTCAATCTGTGAAAATTGTGGCTATCTTGCACTCTCCTTCTCTGATGTGTGTAAAAATGCATTGAAATCTCCAATCACCACCCATGGACCCACTACAAAAGTTTGTAGATATTTTAACGATCTCCATGAATTTTCCTTCTGCTGTGCATCCGGCCACCCATAAAAACCAGTCAGATACCATACATACCCATTCCCTTCTATGACTTTAGCCAAGACATGGTTAGTAGTAAAATTAATAACCTCCAAAGTCACATCATTCTTCCACAAAAAAGCTAATCCTCCCCTAGAATTCGGATGTTTAACGATGATCTTATTTTGAAACGGTAAATTTCCATATAACTTCTCAAAACCTTCCTTATCAAGTCTAGTCTCCATCAGAAAACAGATAGTGGGAACTTGCCCCCTCACAAGCTTGCGAAGGCTTCCACCTATCCAAGGGTTCCCAAGCCCTTGGCAGTTCCAACTTAACACCTTCATTACTCTCGGCAAGGGTGGCTCTCCACCCTCGCCAATCCATGGTCATTGCTTTCCTTATCACTGTTGAATTTTCCTTTCTTAGAATTCAAATCTTCAACCTGCCCTTCAAGTGCTTCACATGACTCCCTCTTGCCTAATCCAGGTAACATAATAGACTTAGTAAAGCCTCCCAAGCCGAAGTCCATTCTATTTATACAGGTCCAAGAACCTTTGGGCTTAAGATTATGAGGCCCAATCATATCCGGTCTTGAAGTAGATATGTCCATACCCTGCCCTTGACTTTCTATCACCGCACCAGCCAATTGACCCTCATTTAATCCCACGTTCTCAGCACCTTTTTTTAAATCATTGCACATTTGTTCATTCTCTTGTTGTTTCGGACCAGTTTCCTCATTTGCTGAGTTTAAACCCTTCACGTTTGCATGGGAGTAATTACTCACGCTATTTATGAGCGTGATTTTAGCATCCGTTCCTTGAATTACGACCTTAGAATTAATCACATTCCCAACGTTGCTAGGGTTTCCAAGAGCACCCCTACTCGCCACCGTCCCTTTCATCGGACCACCTTGCTCCCCCTATACGGAGCTCTTCTCTGCTTTAAAACCCTTGACCTCCTCCGTGCCAACCTTTTGACCTGTGGTTTTAGAAGATGACTCTCTTGGACAGCCACCCACAGCCCTAAGAAAATCACCATATTGATACTCAATCTAGTCTCCCTTCTTCTCCACTGCGTAATGGGCTGCACAGTACCTCAAATCATGATCTAAAATTCCACAATAGTGACAAAAGATGGGCAATCTCTCATACTTAAAAGATACCTACGTTTTGACACCATTCGATCCAGCAATAAAACCTCCCCTTCGAATAGGTTTTGAAATCGGTAAGGCTACCCGGACTCTCATAAACATACATATATCATCTTTTCTTTTCTTCCATTCCACCTCCTCAACCTCACCCAACCGACTTCCCACTTCCCTTGCTACTTGAGAGGAAATCATGTCAAATGGAGCATCCCATATCTGAACCCAGAGTGATGCCGGCTCTAATCGAATATTTCCCACGGTCATACCCTTCTTCCACCGTTGAAGTAATAGTAGTTGATTGTCAAAAGACCAAGGACCTCCTCTCAATATCCTATCCAAATCAAACTCTGATTGAAATTTGAATTGGAAGAGATTCGGCCCTACTTCAAGAATCTGCATTAATTCATTCAATCCCCACGCTCGCCTAATTGTGCTCTTTGCTGCAGCTTTGTTAAAAGACTTACATGTGAGAAATTTGCCAATCAAACTCAGAGTGCAGCTTTCAATAGCTTCCATTCTTCCATCATCCGAGATAGCTATAGTTTCTTCCTCTTCAGTAGTTAACTTCATCTTGTCAAGCCTATCACACACAGTATCCTCCATTTTGCCTTGTAGAGAACTAGCTAATTAGAAAATTGCCCTTTGCTCAGAGCCAAGGGAGGGAGTGCTCGTACTAGTATTAACTCAACGTTTTAGATTCATATTTTTTTTTTCATTCTTAGTTATTTTAGTGCTTATCCATTATCAGACATGCCAAATTTGTGTTTCCAAAAAAAGGAAAAGAAAAATACATAATTTTATTAATCAATGCTATTTAGTATCATCTTTTCAAAAAAAAAAAAAAGAAAAAAAAAGAAAAAAAAAAGAATTTATTTAGTATCAAATCAATAAATCCATGCATCTTAGATTTCTAAAATTATAATTATAAAAATAAAAGTGAAAAATTTAAATTTTTAAACATTTAGGCTCTGCAATTATCTTAATACTAGGATTATGCACTTAGTTAAAATTCATACGTAAACAAAAAATGAATGAATAATTTACTTAGTTATGTAACTAATAATGAATGTGATAGGCCAAGAAGGTATTGACCCCTTGTGATGAATTAATTGACTAATTAACCAAGTTTATTAATTAATCAAATTAACATGCAAATGCGTGGTAGCAAAAACAAATCACCAATTAACTTAAGTAAGCAGTGGAAAATAAATAGACACGGTAATTTGTTTACGAATGAGGAAAACCAATACAGCAAAAACTTCACCAAGTGATTTTAAGGCACCACTCTCGAGAATTCACTATTATCACAATAAGCGGTTACAAGTAAAGAAATTCTAGTACCTTATACCAACCTACAGTTGAGCCCTTAGGGCAACCACATTAGCCCATTTTTAGTCTTTTAAAATAGAAAGAGGTACAAATTTTACACATTTTGAGCAAAAAAACACTTACATAAGTGGGTGTAAAAATGTGTAAAGATGTGTAATTATTTCCATGAGTTACAGTAACCGTGTATATTTACACGGTTATTGTAGCTCGTCTATTTATTAATTTATTATTTGTTTCTCTCTTCTCACCTCACTCTCTCCTTTTCAACTTTTACTCTGACCTCTCTCTTCAGTCCCTCAGTCCAGCCTCCTTCATTTCTTGAGAGCGAAGCCTTCCTCAGGCTCCATCTTCATCAGAGGGGGTGAAATCGAACTGTCTGATCTAGGAAACCCTCCATCGAAGTGCTCATCGATCACTTCATCGGCGTAGATCTCCAAGACTGGCCGCGACGCGAATGCGTTATCTCCGGCAGAGAAAGAGGTGTCGTTGTTGTTATGGAAGATCGGTGAATCAGTGGCCGAGTCCTTGAGTGGGTCAGAGTTGGAAGATCGTTGTTGTTGTGATTGTTGTTGTTGTTTGATGTCGTATGATTGGTAGGTTTTGATTAGTGGGTTGTTTGATTGCTGCAGCTTTGATCGTTGATGGTGGATGGGTATTGAGTCAAGAATGAATATTTTATTAAATAAGTGTGTAGGATAGACAAACTGATGTGGGTGTTTTGTAAAAAAGGATGTGTAAAATAGAAAAAAAATGCATTTTCTTGTAAAATAGATATAAATTATGCATCCACTGATGTGAATGCTCTTAATCCAATATCCAATTGGACTTATTCTGTAGTGACAATCTTTTATTTTCCATGCACGGCTCCCAGTACGTGATTAACCAATTACGCGAATCCCAGTACGCGACTTTAATCACTAACTAGAAAAGAAGGTTAGCTGCAAAGTTTTTCTGTTCTTCAAAACATGAAGATCTTAAAGTTGCTTTGTTACAAAACCTTTTGGTATACAGAACACAACAGCTTCTCAAGAACTAGGGCAAACTTGGTTTCTGGTCACACTTGATGAATTATGCTCTTGTGCAATTGTGTTCTTAGCTGTGTAACCTGATACGGCCCTTAAAATAATCATTTTATATGTCTAGGATTGTGAAAAAAGAAAGCCCAAACATATAATCACGGATTGGAGGAAAAACAGACTTGAAAATTTGAATTTCATAAACCTCGATAGATAGCTTATCTGTTGAGCTACTGTCGAGCCGTGCGCTAGAACAGCTCTTCAAGGCTTGATAGATGCTAGCTGTCGAGTTTTAATGAACAGTACTTTTCACACTTGAATCTTGGACAGACTTGCATGGGTTTAACATTTGGTCTTGAAACAAGGTTTCTTGAAGTATTAAACACATTCTTGATCTACCTAATTACAAATAAAGTGTGTTTTGTCAAAGGATTAGCTAATTACATAAATGGTAACATATGTTCCTAACATTTAATCACATATGTCCTAACAGAATGCATAACTATAACTATAGCTAATATAAAAGGTGATTTATTGTGTGTGCGTGTAGGTTCTAAAAGTTTTATACAATTGGCTAATCGTGAATGCAAACTTGTTTAGATATAGATTCCTAAATTTATAGGTATGATGTTTAGACAATACTCAAGGTGTTGCAAGTTAAAATACAAGATTAAAGATGTTGCAGTTTTAGGAATTCGAAACATGCTAGGGTCGACTGATCAAGAAGAAGGCTTGATCGATCGAGACACAAATCTACAGAATTTAATTTCGGCCCAATAGCTCATTAAGCCCATAAAGTGATTAGGGTTTCAGATCTAATTCTTCTAGTATTTAAAAGAAACCCTAGGCATGTTTTAAAAGACTTTGGAGGTGCTCTTTTGAGATCTAAAAGGCATTGTTCCTTTTTATTTCAAAATTATTACTAGAATTTCATCTACACTTTATTAGAACTGGTAGATCTAAAGGTGCTGCAACAAGATCATACATAGTTGATGATTTAAAACTTTGAGTAGGATCTTAGAGTCATTATATAAATTGCCACTAAAGATTGATTTATCAAATTCCTAATTGTAGATATTGCATTTTGTACCTCTTATGACATAGGCCTTCTTTCCCTAATGATGGTAAAACTCTAAAGCCGAAGGTTGGTTTAGGGTCTGATCCAAATTAATTTAACTTGAGGAAGGTTTTCATGGAAAATAAACTCTTTTATGAGTTGAATAAAACTTTTTTTGGGAAATAAAAACCACGAAAACCCTAAGGCGTGCATACACAGACACGTGAGTGTACACATGCCCTAGCCCTACATACGCAATCTTCATGCATGCGTAGGCATCCATAATATGAAAGGCAAGTTTTCAACATTAAAGACTGAGGTTTGGAATGAATCCCATATCATCTAAGAGTCGTTTCAAAACCCCATTTTCTCAATATAAAAAGCCATGCATGGTACCTTTTCAAAACACAAAAAATCCTACAAGAAAGCTTAAGATTCACTACAAATAGTTAATCAAAGAGGGAGTTTTTCACAAAACATCCTCAAGTCAATTTTCTTTACTAATCAATTGTGTTTGGCTGTGAATAGATTTGACTAATGGAAACGGTCAAAATCAAGCCAAAGAGCTTTTGTTTTTGAGGTATAAGTTCTAAACTTTCTTTTTCATTTCCTTGCTTTTCTTGTTTTAATCTTCCTGTTTTCTTTGTTTTTCGTGCTTATTTATGTTGTGATATGTCTGCTTAGCTTAGGCTTTCTTTGTTTTATCGTTTAAAGCATGTTAGGTTGTTAGATTTATTATCTTAAGTTTCTACTCTGTTTCTTTGTTTATATTGTTTTTGGGTTAGGGTTCTAGGCATGTATGTGTACCCACGCTCTCTGCATGCATACGCATACTCGTAGTATGTGTATGCAAACAACTGGGCTGTGTACGTAGGCCCTATCTATGCATATGTGTACTTAGCCCCAGAAACCGTAATTTAACTCTTTTTTGTTTCTGTTTCTTTGTTTATCTTATTTAATAAGCGTCTACCCTGTTTGGGTTTATGTTTGTAAGTATCTACTTCTCTGTTTGTGTGTTTTTTTATCCTTCACATACTAGATTATGGTTTCCTTTTACTTTGTTGCTTTGTCATGAACATGCATATGATATGACCATGCATTGATGCATAGGTGTTGTGATGCAATGAGATAAGTGAGGTAAGACATGCATTCACATGAACTTGCATTTATCTTGTGCTTTGATGAAGGATATGGATGTGTTTTGGTTGAATGATATGTTTTTAGGATGTCTACCAGACATTTTTTTTAATCTTACCATGCCTATGTTTCTTCCTTGATTTGATGTATATATGTTACTGCCTTGGATGATATATGAGATGGTATATGGTTAGATGCATGTTAGAGTTTTGGGATGATTGATGCCATGTGTATGCTTAGATGTATTCTAGTGTGTGTGTGAGTTTAAAATGCAACATTAAGCATGCCTTTAATGAGATTAAGACGTAAGACATAATGAGTGAAAGCCGATCCATGAGTCGAGTGCTCTTGGGTGCCTAACACCGTCCCAAGCCGTACCAAAACTCTAAACCCATACTCTGGTGGTAAGATCAGTCCTTCCATGTAAGGACGCTATTTACATGGTTTCTAGGCCATAAAACTAGGTGGCAACTCCATTACTCTTTTCTTTGCCTTGGTCCACTCGGCCGAGGCATACTTCTCCTGTTATACCCACACTAACCCTATACGGTAGCGATGGAAAACTCGCTGCAATAAACAAAAATTCGCTGCCAAAAGGTACCTATATAGTGGCAGTTCTTATTATCGCCGCAATATCTCTATTGCGACACTTTAACTGTGGCATGTTGAATCGTTGCTAAAGGTCAGATATGCCTTTAGTGGCGCTTTATTGGTTTAGCAGTGCTTTTGGAGCATCGTAACGCAATAATTGTATTTCTTATAGTGGTACTATAAGGGTAGCTTTAGATTTTAAGGAGAAAATCTATTGTAAAACTTCCATTTTATCATAGTGAATTTGTATACATTGAGCATAGTTAGGTTAAATCATTTCCAGTTTTTGTGCCTCGAAAATGTTGGTTTCATTGGTATTCTAAAGTCATCATATCACTATCTTCTTTATATTTCTGCACTTTGTGATATGATTGCTTGAGTTTAACCTAGATTTGAATAATTGGCCTAAGTAACTACTTGACTAGCCAATTAATTAAGTTAAACAAATCTAGTTTACAAGGGTCTAAACAAACAAACAAATAAACAATATATATATGATGGGGATTAACACTAAGTATTACTCGTCCTTGTGTCATCGTCCAAAGATCAACATGAATTATATCAACTCATCCAATAGTACTCGTCCATTGATGACTAGGTTATATAGCACAGGGAGTTCTCTATAGATGAGATGATCTATGGACGACTAGTACATGGACAACCAAATTATACTTGGTGAGTTTTGTGGAAAATCCTCTATTATATTCACATAAGAAAAATACGACACATTGCATGATACGTGGAAATAATTCCACATACCATGCTCCATATAGCCCATTTTCTTTATCAATCGCCAACATTACCCACGATGGTGGTGAATCCAAACAAGTAGACCCACGTCTAACTCTCTATAAAAGGAGTAAATCCCATTTACCCAAGGTAAGTCCAAACGATTCACTATTTTTTTTCCTTGTGTCCTAGAGAGAAAATTGACTTAACTGTCGGAAGGCCTTTGGCCGGGTCACACTGGTCACCTTTGACAGTTCTTTCTTTCTTCTCAAGATTGAAAGCTATTACCGTAACTCGAAGTATTTCAACATACTGATTTTTGTGCTTTATCAGTTGGCACCGTTTGTGGGAATAAGAGAGTTTCTATCAACTTTTCTGTTTTCCAAGACAAAAAGGCTGCATGGTTCGGACTAAATCAATAGCTACTAGTCCAGGACACCAGGAGAGTGGAAACGCCTCCAGTCACCCAAAGTGTGCACCACTACCCCCCATGACCATCCAGTGACAGTTGCAGTTACAGTTGATGGCAATAGCGATTGCAGAACTGATGCAACAAAACCAATAGTTAATTAGAGAAGTTTACAGGAAATGTCAACAACATGGTGGAGAACGAGGCCAAAGTTTAGGATGTGAAGGTATTGAGAACAATGCAGAAAGGGACCAGTTTAGGGGCACCATCACTTGAAGAGTACCGCATTTGGAGAGAGAGAGAGAGAGATGGACCAGATGAAGAGAGCTATGGAAGAAATGAAGAATTTCATGAGAAGAGTGAACCATGTGGATGATCTCGTCCATAGGACAGATTCCCCCTTTGTTGCATCCATCACCAGTCATCCTTTGCCTACCAAGTTGAAAAAGCCAGCCCTGGATTAGTATGACGGGACGTGTGACCCTTGTGATCACATTACCACGTTCAAGATAACCATGCATCTTCAAGGTGTTCCGGATGAAACTATGTGTAGAGCCTTTCCTACAACTTTGAAAGGTCCAGCTAGAGTATGGTTTAGTAAACTACCACCAAACACTATAACTTCCTTCCAAGAGTTAAGTAAGTTGTTCGTCAACAACTTTGTAGGGAGACTAAGGTAGAAGCGTTCTTCGTCCAGCCTGTTGAACATAGAGCAAGGAGAAAATGAGAGTTTACGCACTTTCATTAGCCATTTTAATAGAGAAGCCTTATTGGTGGACGAGATGGATGACAAAATCCTCTTGGCAGCTTTTTACAATGGAGTTAATTAAAACTTGTTCATTCATAAGCTGTACGATTAGGATCCACAAACGGTGGCTGAGTTGATACATTAAGCCCAAAGTTTCATAAACGCAGAAGATGCCATTATTGCCAAGAAGAAAAAGCAAGGGGAAAGGTTAGAAATTGGTTATGTGCACCATTCAGAGCATAGTCCTCATCCAAAGAAAGCTAAGAGCATTTCCAATAGCCTCTTCAAATTTTTGTATTATTTGGAGAGTGAACAGTTCATTTAACTTTTTGCCTACCTACTTTTTCAAATACACTTTCCAGTAAACTCTCTATCCCATTTAAATATTATTTCTTCATTCTTTCTTTAATATTTCTTTCTCAATTTTCTTTCATGCATCTAATTTTAATGAGAAGTGCTACGTTATCAACATTTTACAATATTTTCACAATAAATCATATGTGGTAAGTTATTACTGATTTTAATTTGAACACATCACTTATTTTTTTTTTTCATTAGTATTAGCTAGTAACAACACACAACTTAAAATTTATTTTAAAAATATTGTGAAAATATTGTGATAGCATTTCTCAATTTTAGTTTCTTATTTTTTATTTTATTTTATTTTTCCCTTATCTTTTTTTTTTGTCCTCTACACACGTATTCTTTCCCTTATCCCTATCTTCACTTTTCTTTTTGCTTTTCTTCTCTACCACTTCGTCTAGTCCAGAACATTCAAGAAGCTTTCTCTTTTTCTTTCTCTCTCTAACACACAAAGATCATCAATGCATGACAAAGGCTAGAGAGGACAACCTTTACATTGGCATTTACGCATGCCTATCCTTCACTGGTCCTCCTCCCACCACCACTTGTCCTTCTCCCCACTGATGCTCAGATGGGTCAGCTTTGATTTTTATTTTTTTATTTTTTATTATTAGTTCTTTTCTTTTCTTTTATTATTCTAATTTGATTAGTTTTAAAATTGTGATTTGAGTTTATATTTTGATTGATACTGAATATAGAGATGTTTGAGAGAAAAGTTCTAGAATAGCTTTGCTGTTACCATTGTGATTATTGAGTAAAAACCAACAACGTAGTTACCGATGTTAAGCTTAATGGAGCTAAAGTCAACCTCAAGGAAACGTTCTATAGTATCCATATGAAAGTCCTCAAAACTAGTAGCATAGTTCTTATCTAAAAGATTAGTGAACTCACTGGACGCCTTAAAATCCTTAATGGCATCTCCTTAGGCCTTCTCAAGAAGGATGCGAAGCTTGTCATTCCTCTTTTGTAGGTGATCAAGATGAGTGTCTTTCAGCATCCGCCTTAGGTGATCAAGACAAGTGTCTTTCAGCATCCGCCTTAAGCTCTTCGATGAGGTTCTTCAGCTCCTTCACCTTGTCCATAGCCTTAGCCACTACCTCAACTCTACTCCTATAGTCCACCTGCACTCCACGAACTCTTACTTCCAGCTTAACCCTTTCATGATCCATCTTAGTAGCCTGCTTGGACGTTGCCATGAACTTTGACATGGCCTATATGTACAATTTGTTAGGGACATATTTATGTAATTGGCTAATCCTCTAACAAAACGCACTTTACTTGTAATTGGGTAGATCTAGGATGAGTTTAGTACTTCAAGAAACAAATGCTAAAGTTAAATATTGAAGCCATGTAAGTCTGACCAAGAAATAAGTGAAGGAAGTTCATTAAAGCTCGACAAAAGTCTTGACAAAATCCTTTCTATCAAAATTTACTGTTTAAGCTCAACAAAAGCTCGACACAAGCTGTATCTATCGAGAATTATGAAATCAGACTTTTTAGATCTGATTACACGCATATGCTTATGTGTTTGTGTAGAGTTCATTTTCTCACAACTCTAGATATATATATATATATATATATATATATATATATATATATATATATATAAGGCCTATTTTAAAGGTCGTCGCATTATGCACAATGTATGCAAAGTGTATGCCAAGAGAATGCAAGCATATTATAACCTAGTTCATTATTCTTTCTGTAGAAGCTTCATTGTTGATGAACTGAAAAAATTTGTAGCCAACAATCTTCTTCAAGTTGGTGAATTAGTCATGTACTGGGATCCGTGCATCATTAGTTAGTCACATACTGAGATTCGTGCATAGAACGGAGAGATTGCCGCTATAATACAAGTTTAATTAGGTGTTGGGGTAAGGTTTGAACTATAGGTTAGTATTTTGGGATAGGCCATAGGCTTTGGTAAGATTTCTTATACTTGTAATCACTTGCGATTGATAATAGTGGATTCTCAAGAGTGGTGACCTTAAATTCACCTGGTAGGGTTTTGCCTCGATGGTCTTCCCCATTCGTAAACAAATCACCTGTTTCAAATTTATTTTTTGCTGCATTTAGTTATATGGTGATTTTTTTGTGCTACCAAGCTATTGCATGTAATTTGAATAATTAATTAACTTGGGTACTTAATTAATTTGCAAGGGGTCAATTCATTTTAACCCAACACAATTGGTTGGAAAAGATGATTAGATGAGAAATGTGAAATATAATACAAGACGAAATAATAAAAAATACATAAAAACATACCTTGAAGAGTTCATGAACTGTAGAGTTTTCAAATTCTTTCAAGGACATGTCATAACACATAGCAATGTCCTCGTCAATCACAACCTGTTGAAACCTTTCCCAAGCAAGTTCCTCATTTTCAAGAAGATTCATAAGAGCTCTTTTTGGAGGCTGGGACAAAGTGGTTACAGCAAGCTAGGACAAAGTGGCTCCAGCAAGAATGGACGAATCCAAGTCATGTATTTGAACAAACGATTGTTGAGAAGAAGCAGGAGGGACAGCAGAACCAGGCTTGACGACTCCAGACTTAGATGACCCATGCTTCGCCTTCTTGTGACCTCGACGACTTGGAAGATTTCATAAGTTAATCGTCTTGGACAAGGTCTTCCTCTTATCTCCAGCAATTGGACGAGGTCGAGATGGGGTCTCTTGCGTGGTCTTCTCATTTGCCAAGTCCTTCCCCTTGTTTTCTTTCATAGTTGATATCCTTCCAAAGAAAAAGGATGCTAGAGCTTGGGTAAAACAAGTAAGGAAAAATTTTCAAGAAAAGAAGCTTACGTCCACGAGTAGTGAGTTTGTGAGCTAAGGCTTCAGCAGAAGGTTCAAGCCTAAGTTCCCAAGTGGTAAGACACTGAAGAGTGACTAAAGAATGAAAGCTTTTGTTAGTGAATAGATGAGCTTGTTGAACACGCTCAATATAGAATCTGCTTAGAGAAGGTCATCTTACAGCTGTATAAAAAAAAAAAAAAAAAAAAAGAGAGAGAGAGAAAAAAAAGTGGTCAGATGATTCAATAAAAGATAGAAGATATTAAGTAGAAAAAAGCTCTATCTGTACCCCTAGCTGAGAACTAATAAAAGCCCAGGGATTGACTAATTTCGGAAGGTTTGTAGCAATAGAGGAACTTGTCCACAATAAGAGGACTATCCCCCTCAAACACTTCCCTCCATAAAATCTGCATAGAGACAATGAACCTTCATGCATTGGGGTTAAGTTGACAAATTCCTAAGCCTAACTTAGAGAGTAATTCTCTAGCAAAGGCATTGAGAGGCAACCTAAATCCCCCCAAAAGGTAGGCCTCATAAATACCTACTCCAAAACGAGGGTCACAACACCACTCGCCACAGACGACTAATCTAGAGTTAAGCTCGTCTAGAATTTGGTACCAACTTCTAAAGGAAGTCTTCTTTCATCAGTCTTAGAAGGGACACCTACAACACAGCTATAGAAAGTTTCTACTTCATCTAGGGTGGTGGACGAAGGAGCGCTGGTAGAGGTACTAGCATGTGACCTCGAAGCAACCCTCTTCCTTAGCTCCTCTTAAAGGACCTCTAAAGGAACCCTTGGAACTCCAGACGTATATTGCTTGTCCATTGTATTCCCTCTGCTACTATTGCTATCACTGCTTCTGCTACTATTACTACTGCTAGAGCCACTATCACTAGTGCTATTATGATACTCGTCTATCTCCCTATTATCGCTATTGCTAGACGAAGATACTATGATTTTAGACATCTTGAAAAACTATAGGAAAACCTAAAGACGAGATGGAGAAGATACTTGGATCTAAATGAAGAAGGCCTAAGGACGTAGGAAGACTTCTAGATGAGGCGTTGGACGACAAATGTGAAAGAAGAAAATATTGGGAATGTGAAAGGATAGGAGAGGAACTCTACTATTTATAGGCAACGAAGCAAGTCATAGGAAATGACGTGACCAACCAAAAGAAAACATGTGGCGCTTTTCTTAAAGGACGAAATGACATGATTGATAAACCTTAGGATTGAGCCACGTGTCAACAATCAAATACGAAATTCAAAAATTTGAAATTAAAAAAAAAAAATTGATTGATTGACAGACAACACAAGGACAAGGGGGCAACTGATGGCGATCAACACTAAGTATTACTCGTCCTTGTGTCATTGTCCAAAGCACAACATGAATTATATCAACTCATCCAATAGTATTCATCCATTGATGACTAGGTTAAATAGCATAGAGTTCTCTATAGACAAGATGATCTACGAATGACTAGTATATGGATGACCAAATTATACTTGGTGAGTTTTGTGGAAAATCCTCTATTATATTCACATAAGCAAAATACGACACGTTGCACGATAAGTGGAAGGAATTTCACATACAACGCTCCGTATAGTCCATTTTCTTTATCAACTGCCAACATTACCCACGACGGTGGTAGATCCAAACAAGTAGACTCACGTCTAACTCTCTATAAAAGGAGTAAATTCTATTCAACCAAGGTAAGTCTAGATGATTCACTATTTTCTTTCCTTGTGTCCTAGAAAGAAAGCCGACTTAATCGTCGGAGGGTCCTTGGCCGGGTCACGCCGGTCACCTTTGACATTTTTTTTTTCCGGGATTGACAGCCATTACCATAGCTCGAAGTATTTTAGCCTACTGATTTTCGAGCTTCATTAATATATATGTGTGTGTGTGTGTGTGTGTGTGTGTGTAAAAGGAGATGCCTAAAAATAAGTTTAAAATAAGTTTGTGTAATATATTGAACTTTAAGTTTAAGGCTCAAGTAATCAAGAAGGTATAATTAAATTAAAACCTTAAATTTAATAATTAAAAATCATCCAAAGCAATAATTGAAAAGCATTTTAAGTGGAAGCCTCAATTAAATAATTAAGAAAAATCTAAATTACTTAACAATTTAAAAATTTGAAGTACAGAGGCTCACATGAAAATTGAATTTTTGTTCTTGAAAGTAAGAAAAGAGACACCGAAACTTGGATAAGTTTTACCCTACCAAGAGAATGTATATATGTGTGTGTATGAAGAAAACATTATATTTTGCATTCTAAGCAATTAATTGTATGATCCATATTAACAAAACAAAATATTACCTGATCAAAGCAAGAATAAAGTTGCTTAAAAATACATATATTTGGTTTGACAATTTAAAGACCACCGTTCATAATTTATAAATTTTATCTTTGATTTATAAAAAAAAAAGAGTTTAAGTTAATAACAAAGTTATATCCATCATGACATGCATTTTAGCTTGTTGCCACTCTCTAATCCCCCATGTGAATAACTGAATTCGAATCCTCCCCTACTTATTTTCTGAATTTGTGCTTGATCAACTATAAAACAAAACTGCTATGAATTTTCTATCTAGTCCTCCAAAATAAGAT
Organism: Castanopsis chinensis; assembly: GCA_032878915.1. Classification (NCBI taxonomy): domain Eukaryota; kingdom Viridiplantae; phylum Streptophyta; class Magnoliopsida; order Fagales; family Fagaceae; genus Castanopsis; species Castanopsis chinensis. The sequence goes on from JAVQMG010000105.1 coordinate 12,002,713, forward strand.
TTTTCAAAGCAGTAGAGGATAAAGCTAAAATTACATAGAGACACAATACGCCAAGCAATATAGAATAGAGCTTAAATTACAAAGAGAATAATAAAGAACTGTAACGATAAAGGGGAAAGAAAGTTTTTATTTTTATTTTAACGAAGAAAATTGGTCGATTTTTATTAATATGAAAACCAAAAAAAATACATTAGAGCTGGTTTGGATAGCACCAAAATTGAGTGATATCACTCAGTTTTCATGATCCATCATTCAAAACTCATGGGTCTCATAGATGATGCAGTTTTTGGCTTGGTTTTGGATGTTTGTTTCCATCATTCAAAAACTCAAAATTTTGATTATTCAGTTTTCATGATCCATCATCCAAAACTCGTGGGTCTCACAGATAATGCAGTATTTGGCTTGTTTATGGATGTTTGTTTTCATCACTCAAAAACTCAAAATTTTGAGTTTGGATGAGGGAAAACAGAAACAGGATTTTGCTGTTTTCAAAAGTTGAAAACTTTTAGCTTCCCTGTTAACTTTCTTCTCCAAAAAAAAAAGAAAAAAGAAAAGGCTTCCCTATTAACAATATGGTCAATCTAGGATATCTTCTAATTAAGCTCTAAAACTATGTGTTGTGAATACGTGCAAGAGTTGACATCCTGAAAACTCCAATTTCTTAAACCTTTTGCAACCATGTTTGCATCTTCACTGATGTACCCCAACGGTGATATGTTTTCTAAATGATCCCGCTGAGCATATATAAAAAAGTTGATAATAACTATTAAAATTTTTTGTCTACCTAAAACATTGACAAAGTGTCAGAGCTGATTTTGCCGTTGGAATAAAAAGAAGTGAAGAAATTTGATAATAATAAATAAGGTTATTTTTTTGGGTATCTATCCAAAAAATTAAAATTTGATAAAAACAATTAGATGAAACTACACTATTGGTCCCTAAAGTTTACTAGGTAAGCGTAATTGATCCCTCAAGTTTTAAGTGAGTGCTATTCGTCCCTCAAGTTTTAAACATGAACATTATTGGTCTTTCTATTAATAGTCGTTAGTCTCATTACCTACGTAGCTAACGAAGCTATGATATGACATCTTTTTATGTGATATGAGACTTTTTTCTATAAAAAAATTACACTTATTACTTCACATCCCTGTTTTGAGATAGGTTGCTCAACCCGATAAAGAAAGAACTAAGCTCTAAGCCTCTAACCCATGACATGGCTCCACCCATGCCATGACTATGTAGCGGTAGCGTGTAAATCAGATGTCAAATTGTTGTGTGAAACTGGTTGGAAAGGGGATGACGTTGGGTCTCTGTATGGCTGGCGGAGCCATCGCATGGGGTAGAGTTGTGGTGAACAATATGCGAATAGGGTTATGCTGTTAGGGTGAAAATAAATATTTTGTGAAAATGTTGTAACACTTGTTGTTATCACAACATTTTCACAGTTGTTAAGATCTTAGTTTCTTATAGATCAAACAAAAAAATATTAATTCCACAACATTTTCACTTTAATTTCACAACAAATCATAGGTAAGCTATTATTGATGGATAAAAAAGTGATATTAGTCATGGATCCATTTTAAAATCAGTAACAACTTGCCATCTAGAATTTGCTATGAAAATATTATGAAGATAGCATTTTTTTAAAAATAAATAATAATATTGTGGATGACTAAATTTCTCGGTTTGAAATAAATCAAATAAGTAAAATAGTTTCACAAATGCGAATTTGTATTGATGAATGTGTGGTACAATTCTCTGTGATTACAAAAGAGTGATCCTCTGATTTGATTTCCTTGAAAGATTTGTTGATTGAAATTGTGGTGATGTGATTTTGATTCGAACACAAGATATCCTTCAATTTGGCTGAAGGATGGATCGAAGACTTTTGAAATGGAATTACAATGAATCTCTGGCTATGAGCTTATTATAAATTCTTTGTTTTTCACATTCTTTGTGTGTTCTTTGTCTTCGAAGGTTTGTGGTGGAAGTTCTTCGGGGCTTTAGAAGCTTGAATCCGTAGAGCTTTAATGATTTGTGGTTTGTGAGGTTTCTGGAGGCTTTTGAGCTTGATTCCAGTGATCTTTAAGATCTAGGAATATGATTTGGATAATTCCTCTTCGAATGTTCTTCGTATTTGAAGGTTTGTGGTGGAAGTTCTTCGGGGCTTTGAAGGCTTGAATTCGTAGAGCTTCGCTGATTTGTGGTTTGTTAAGGTTTCTGGAGGCTTTTGAGCTTGATTCTAGTGACCTTTGAGATCTAGGCAAGTAGTTTGGATGATTCTGCTTCGAATGTTCTTCGTATTCGAGGTTGAAGTTCTTGAAGTTCCTGAAGGCTTCAGGAACTTGATTCCAGCAGAGCTTCAATACTTCTGAATCTTCTTTGATGCTGCTTGTGCTCTAGATGGCTTGGTGTATTTGAGTTTCTGGAGGCTTTTGAGCTTGATTCCAGTAACCTTGAGATCTAGGAAGATGATTTGGATGATTTCTCTTTGAATTTTGTTCGTATTTAAAGTTGAAGTTCTTAAAGTTCCTGGAGGTTTCAGGGCTTGATTCCAGCAGAGCTTTTAGATTTCTGAATTCAAAATCTCTTCCCAGTTCTTCCCCAGATGTCTTCGTGTGTTTAAATGCCTTAGGAAGGCTTCTATTTATAGGAGTTTGGGGGTGGGTGAGCAATACATGGCTAAGTCTGATTGGTGACACATGTCACAGCTTGATTGGTCCGCTTGTGTCATCGCTTACATGCGCCGGATTGCTTGGGTCATCGCTTACACGCGCCGACTTGCTTGCATCATCGCTTACATACGCTTACATGTGATTAGCATTTTGCATGCTTTTCATGTTTTTACCTTAATGGAATTTGGCAAATTTCTAGTAGCAATATATGATGCTTTGTAATTAGCCATACTTTGTGGACTTGGTGGCATAATGTGTCAGCTTGTGATAGGCAGGGAATTTTCCCTCTCTACAAATGCCTCATCGAGACTCGTTCACGTACATAGCTTTAGAGTGTGGTGAGGGAATGAGTCTCGAAAAGAATGAATTTGGTACTTGACTCTTCAAATGTTGTGGTTGAAGGTGGTGGAGCTTTTAGCAGGATGAAGTAATTTCAGAAGAGTAGACCCACCCATATGAAAGGCTTTGATGAGACCGAAAAGGGGTCTGCGAGTATTTGAATGTGCTTGCATGACTGAGCTTTCTCAGCAGAGATTAAGTCAAAGTAATTTCAAAAGAGTATTCCATGGTACTTAAAGTGGGTTGGTGAAGCTGGAAGTTATTTGCAAGAAGTTGGATGTACTTGCAAGATTGAATTATTTCAGCAGAGATTAAGCTGAAGTAATTTCAAAGGAGTATTTTGGATCGTTGACGGTGACCACAGGGTGTTAAAGATGGAGAAGAAGTGAGGATGTTGGCTGGGTACAGTATGCAGAGCTGTGGAGTTGGCCTCCCATTTTTAAGAACTTCTGGTGAAGTTATATTCGAAGGATATACTTCGGATCACGGAGAGATCATGTGGGAAAGTGGTTGAATGTGCATGTGTTATGATATCACTTGGGTTAAGTTGAGGTAATTTCAGAAGCTTATGGATTTTGGGTTTGGTGGTATTGATGATGAAGAAGATGGGGACAAAGCAAAGTGAATGGGTGAAACACAGACACCATGGCGCTGGCCCTGTATGTTAGGGACTCTTCGGTGTAGTTGTTTCTGGGAAGTACACCTTGAGATACGGGACTGACTGCATGCTGAATAAGGCCCGACAGCAAGTTGTTGAATGCGCATGTGTGACGGGACCATGCTGACGGACATTAAGTTGAAGTAATTTCAGAAGTATATCTTCTGAAATCGTTCAAGCTGGTTTTAAGTTGGAGTAATTCTAGAAAGTGTATTTTGAGGTACCAGCAGCGATGACTTTTGGGTCACATGTTGGTGGGAACATGGAATAAGGCTTTGGCGACCATTTACCAGCACCAAAGGCTGATTTTTGATGAGCTGGTACCTTGGAGGTCATCGTAAGTGTTGGATGGGAGACAATTTGTAGGATACCCCAACGCCTTTCACCACCTTCACCTAATGCCACTTGTTGGGAAAGCACAACAAAATGAAAGGTGGAGTTAACTTGCGATCCTGGTTTTAGAAACCAGCCAAGTTGCTGTTTGTTTCGAACCACTGCTTCTGATGGGAGACCAAGTAGTTGAAGAGAGACTACAGGAGCCCTGATCTTAGGAACATGTGTCTCTGCTGGACTTAGATTTCTTGGCCAACCAAGTCCACGGAAACATGGAACGTCGAGGCAGACCTTGTTATGAATAACTTTATGGACAAATGTGGTCGTTAAGTGAGGAAACAAAATTTGTTTGGACCCTAAAACAATGATGATGTTCTGAGAAGGGTTTCTACTGAACCATGAGAGGGTTGATTTCAAACTGATTACGAAATAATTTTGGTTGCTAGGTGTTGAGAATGATGAGGCCACAGTGAGAAATGGTTGTGAGAAGGAGGATTTGAGAATTTGAAAGAAGCAAATCTTCATTTCGTGATTTAGTGTTTTTTTTTTGCTGAGTTTTTGATGAATTCGGCCCTTCTATTTATAGCGAAGAGATGAAAAAGGGTAGTTGGGTAGTTGATAACGACGGACATAAATTTTTGGTGAGAATGGTGGATTAGAACGGTAGGCACTGAATGGGAATGGTAGGTTGGAGACTGGTAGGCACCGAACGGAAATGGTAGGCTGAAGTAGTGACCCAATGTAATTTCAAGTTTAAGACATACTTGTGGGAGTTCATCTGTTCTTTGAAAGGGGAGCCTTGATGAAGTCTGGAGGATAATCTTGAGGGAATCCAGACCAAATGAATGGTCTCAAATTCCGATCTTGAGAGCTTAAATTTTGGACACTGCTAGTACTTCAGAGAAGTGGGTTAGATTGGTGGTTTCCAAGTCCAAACAAATAAGCTAATTTCAAAAACAGAGCCTTGTGAAAATCTGAGTAGGACAAGCTTTGCTCAAGCATCTTGATTTTTGGTCAAAGCTCACATCAAAGCCAACAGCTGTATAATCGCACAACTTGAGCAATTTTGGCTTCTCAAATGAATAAATAGACCTTAAAATGGGAACGTAAATTGGGTAGGACAGGTCCTTCTTAAAAATTTTGACTTTTGGTCAAGATTTGTGCAAAAGTCAACTTTCTAGAAATTGGACCGTTATGCAATTTTCAAGTTTCAGATGAAGAAACGGATCCCAAAATCGAAATGTACTCAAAAAATCGAGTGGGACAGGTCTGTCTTGAAATTTTTGACTTTTTGTCAGGATTTGTGCAATAGTCAACTTTTTAAAAATTGGACTGTTTGCACAATTTTCGAGTTTCGAATGAAGAAATTGATTCCAAAATCGGAATGTACTCGAAAAACTGAGTGGGATAGGTCTGTCTTGAAATTTTTGACTTTTGGTCAAAGTCAACCATGGTCGAGGCTTTTTTTTTTTTTTTTTTTTTTTTCAAGGAGGTTCGGATTCGGGTCAGGCGCGTGTAAGCACGTGAGAGGAGCTCCGGTACGTGAGAGCATGTGGAAGGTGAGGGTGGCGCGTGGAAGCGCGTGAACTGATGCTGAAGCATCTGGCGGCGCGTAGAGGCGCGTGGCATGCCACTTGAACCTGAAATTTTTAGGTTTTTTATATGTAAGGCCATAGAAGACCCCTGTAGGGTTAGTTTTGTGAGATTATGAACAGATTTGCATAGTTTTTAGGGACTAAGCCGCTATTCATCGCGAGTTTGTGATGGCGCGTGGTCACTTCGTTGTTGATGATCTTTTTGGGTTTTGTACATCGAGGGCCATAGAAGACTACAATGGTGTTAGTTTTGTGAAATAAGGTCTGGATTTTCACAAATTTGGATGAGAAAGTTGCGGGTCTTTGTTGGACTTACAGCCTTCTTGGTCTATTTTGGCGCTGGCTGCTTTGACAAGACGGTGCCAAGATTTAGACTTGCAAGGTAGGTAGTGAGCCATCATCTTCTGTCCCTATGGCTAAATACTCTTTCATTTCAAAATTCGGTGCAGTCTTCTTTGACTTTGAGTGCATTTGAGTTTGCAAAATCTGAATTTGAGCTCCAATTGTTTTCACACTTCTCTTGTTCGTTATCTCAGAATTTTTCTATATAAAGGCATGCTATTGCCTTCATCACATGCTCAACCTTTAGCCGTCTTCTCCTGCTTTCAAGTTTTTTTTTTTAGGTTGTGCTATGAGATCTTTTTCCAGACAAATTTTTTTGTTGCTTGTTTTTGTTTTGTAGCCCAGTTTCCTTGATCTTTGGACTTTAACGTCAAACTTTACATCGACGTTCTCGTAGAAGTGTTTGTCTTCATTTGATGGCTTCGTATTTCATTGATAGCAACATTCTTGCAGTGACGTATGTCTTCATGTTGTTATATATCGACAATCTTTTAGCAATATTCGCCTTTGCAACAGCGTTCTTGTAAGAATATTCAGCTAAACAATAATGCTATCGTCAGTACTCGTCTTTGAAGTCGTACTGTTCTAGTATTGGCAATTAAGTCGCACCAACACTTGTATTTGCAACGCCGCCATACCAAGAATCTTTGCAATGTAGTTACAGCAAGAATCTTTGTAAGGTAGCCTCATCAAGAGTCTTTACCATGAAATCACGCCAACATTTGTCCTTGTACTGAAGCCATATTAACACTTGCTTTTACAATGAAGTGGCATCCATTTTTTTTTTCTTTGCATCGAAATCGTGTCACCACTTATCTTTTTCATGGAGCAGCACGAACACTTGCATCTGCTATGAAGCATCACCATTAATTTGTCTACTGAAGCAATATTTGCACTTGCGTCTGCCATGAAGTCGCACCACCTTTTGCCTTTGCAATGAAGATGCACTAGCACTCTTTTTTTGCCATAAAGCTGCCTCGACATTTTATTTGCCATGAAGCCATGTCAACACTTCATTCGCACTGAAACCGTGTCAACATTCATCTTTGTCATGAAGCCACAACAACACTTCATTCATACCGAAGCCCTGCCAACATTCATCTTTGCCATGAAGCTATGTCAACACTTCATCCGCACTGAAGCCACGTCGACATCCATCTTTACCATGAAGCCATGTAACACTTCATTCACTATACTCGCATTGAAGTTGCACCATTATTGACCTTTATAATAAAGCTACAACAACGCCAGTTTCCAGAGGCAACATAGCTCAGACATCGACTGTGCCTAGCACGGTTGCCAGACATCAAGATTTCAGAAACACCAACAAGACATTGAAGATGCAAGGAGTCCCTATCAAGAGTTTGAAGATGCAAGAAAATGCCAACAAAACCTTGAAGTTTCAAGAAGCTCCCATCAAGACTTTGAGGATTCAAAGAGGAGCCAACAAAACCTTGAAGAAGTGAGAAGAATGTCGCCAAAACTTTACAGATGTCAGAACATGCCCATAGAGGAGAGATGATGCAACACCGACTTCAGATATAGGGTCTACTATCATTCCGGAGGAAGTTGACATCATCCAAATTTCAGAGATATGATGTGAAGTGACACCATTTAGAAGGGAGATGATGTGGTTCAAATTTCAGAGCTATGAAGTGGCGCAACCTAGAAAAGAGACGATGTAACTTAGACTTGCAAGGTATAAGAAGATGCCCCCAGGAGATAAGTGATGCAAAACATGTTTCATAAATGTGGGAGAATATCCATAGAAGATGGGAAATGCCATGCACACTTCATTTAGTCTTTGTCTTTGAGTATAATGATTTTTGATCATCCTATTGAGCAATTGATTATCTTTAAGCAATGCCTTGCCAACCAAAGGGACCTTAAAAGCATATTGATGACTGTTGGAAAACTCTTCAAGCTAGACTGGCAATTATTCTTCTTTTCATGTGACTGAACTTAGTGAAAAGTACTAAGCTGCCTACGTACCCCGGAAAGAGATCAAGTCATTACGTAGTTCAACTGATTTTTTTTTTTTTTTACAAAAAAGGAGGGCTCACGTGTGTAATCCTTGCCCGACACCCCACGGCATTTCATGGGTACCAATTGTGTAATAGTGGGTATCACCACTAATCGAACCTGAGATCTCGGCCTCAAGTTTGACAACGGCATCCAGCCACTACGCCACACTCGCAAATGGTGACATAGAGTGGGATTAATTTTTCTTTATTTGTACGCTTTCAAAGGTAATGGGAGGACATCATGTACCCTTGTAGCATTGTAGTGGGCAGTTTAAACTCTTATCGAGGAGCAGCCCTCGTTTTTCAAGCATAGAAGTGTTTGAGGAACTTCCCTTTGATAGGGCCGATCCTTACGCCATCATTGTCAACCAATTTGTAATCCTTGTTGGTGTTTGTCCCCTGCCTGAGAGTTAAAAGTACATCACAATCAACAGTTACATGGTTTGACTCGACAACTTCATCAAAGTCTAGTTAAATTTGTTTTCTTTGGCAAGCTTCATGATTTGTTCTTTGTAGACGAAATATTTTTGGATTGGGTGGCCGATGATGCGATGATATTTGCAGTAGTTAGGGTCATCAACTTTCCCCATGTCTTCTGGTCGTTTGCATTCTGGCAATTCAATCAGCTTCAATTGCAATAGTTGTTCTAAGATGTTTGGCACATCTTCATCGGGGAACGGATATGTTTTTTGCTCATGTTCCTTGAAGGTTAGACGACGCACTTCGTTCTTTTGCCATCTTTCAAGCTATTTTTCATTTGCCTTTGCTTCTCTTCTTGGAACCTTAACTATGGCAGTGTTAATAGCCGTTGGGTTTTTTAGATTGCCTTTTGCATTCCTGTCATTCCTCCTTACTTCAGGTATGGGAGGGTTTGTATTCCCATTGCTAGCAATGCTCAGCTCCATGTCATGCGCACGAGTTGCTAGCTCTTCAAATGTTCGAGGCTTTCTCCTTTAAAGGATGTAAAGAAGTCCCCAATGCATACCTTGGATGCACATCTCTACAGCAGAAATTTTAGAAAGTCTATCCTTGCAATCCAAACTGAAAGACCACCATCGATTGATATAGTCAACAATGGGCTCATCTTTCCATTGCTTAGTATTGGTAAGCTTCATCATGCTTACCGTGCGACACATGCTATAGAATCGGTCAAGAAACCCGTTCTCAAGTTGTTCCCAACTATCGATTGACACAAGTTCTAAGTCTGTATACCAATCAAAGGCATTCCCCTTGAGCGAACGGACAAATTGCTTTACAAGGAGGCCTCCTTGAGTCCTTACATTCTCATAAGTTTCTACAAAGTGAGCAATGTGTTGCTTAGGATTTCCTTTGCCATCAAACTACAAGAACTTGGGGGGTTGATACCCATTTGGCATTCTCATGTTGTCGATGCGCTTTGTGTAGGGTTTTGAATATGTGAGAGAACTTGTAGAAGAACCTCCATATTGTGCTTGGATGGTATTTGTTATCATATCTTGTAATTGTTGAACTGTTAACAAAGCAACCGAAGTAGATTGTTCCCGTTGAGGAATGTCTTGATTTTCTTTCCCTGTGTCATCTTTTGTAGAAGTGAAGCCAAATGGGAACTTAGGATCATGGCTTGATTCACCAAGATCTTGTATTTCAAGTTTATTCATTAGAGTTGTAATTTGGAGGTCCTTATCTTCAAGTGCTTTTGTGAGAAGGATGACCCTTTGCTCCATTTCAATCATCTTTTCTTCCATGGTAGAGGTGTTAGTCATCATGACTGACACAACTTCCTAAGATGATGGAGAAGGAAGTGAATTAGAGTGAGCACGTGAAATCTCATTTTTTGGGTTCCTTTTGATAGGGGAAAAATCGTGTGACCAACTTCTTATGAAGGAAGAAAGGGATTTGCCCCCATACTTGAGGTGTTCCAAGGTGGAGATGTCCTTATTGATGACCTTATTTCTTGTAAGAGGGTTTAAGGAGATGATTGTCTGGAACTTGGCTTCCTTGGTTGATTGAGATTGAAGTTGATTATGAGCTTTAGGTTGGCTACAATTGATTGCACCAATGCAGCTGTTAGTGGTAGATGTACCAAGTCTAACTGAAGTAGCTATTGTTGAAGCTTGAATGTCCTTGCTAGAGGCCATTGAGGTTGGTAGGAAATCGAATTTCTTTTCTTTTGGAGGAGAAAGAGATGAGAGGCAGAGATGTCCCACTGGGCGTGCCAGAATTTGTAGAAGACTAAATTTCTCGGTTCGAAATAAATCAAACAAGTACAATAGTTTCACAAATGCAAATTTGTATTGATGAATGTGTGGTACAATTCTCTGTGATTACAAAAGAGTGATCCTCTGATTCGATCTCCTTGAAAGATTTGTTGATTGGAATTATGGTGATGTGATTTTGATTCGAACACAAGATATCCTTCAATTTGGCTGAAGGATGGATCGAAGACCTTTGAAATGGAATTACAATGAATCTCTGGCTATGAGCTTATTAGAAATTCTTTGTTTTTCACGTTCTTTGTGTTCTTCGTGTGTTCTTCATCTTTGTGTGTTCTTCGTCTTTGAAGATTTGTGGTGGAAGTTTTTTGGGGCTTTAGAGGCTTGAATTTGTAGAGCTTTAATGATTTGTGGTTTGTGAGGTTACTGGAGGCTTTTGAGCTTGATTCCAATGAACTTTGACATCTAGGAATATGATTTGGATGATTCCCCTTCGAATGTTCTTCGTATTTGAAGGTTTATGGTGGAAGTTCTTCGGGGCTTTGGAGGCTTGAATCCGTAGAGTTTCGCTGATTTGTGGTTTATTGAGGTTTCTAGAGGCCTATGAGCTTGATTCTAATGACCTTTGAGATCTAGACAAGTAGTTTGGATGATTCTGCTTCGAATGTTCTTCGTATTCGAGGTTGAAGTTCTTGAAGTTCCTAGAGGCTTCAGGGCTTGATTCCAGCAGAGTTTCAATACTTCTAAATCTTCTTTGATGCTGCTTGTACTCTAGATGGCTTGATGTGTTTGAGTTTCTAGAGGCTTTTGAGCTTGATTCCAGTGACCTTGAGATCTAGGAAGATGATTTGAATGATTTCTCTTCGAATGTTGTTCATATTTGAAGTTGAAGTTCTTGAAGTTCCTGGAGGCTTTAAGGCTTGATTCTAGCAGAGCTTTTAGATTTCTGAATTCAAGATCTCTTCCCGGTTCTTCCCCAGATGTCTTGGTGTGTTTAAATGCCTTAGGAAGGCTTCTATTTATAGGAGTTTGGGGGTGGGTGAGCCACACATGGCGGAGTCTGATTGGTGACACATGTCACAGCTTGATTGGTCTGCTTGCATCATCGCTTACACGCGCCGGATTGCTTGGGTCATCGCTTACATGCGTCGACTTGCTTGCATTATTGCTTACATGCGCCTATATGTGAGTAGCATTTTGCATGCTTTTCATGTTTTTACCTTAATGGAATTTGGCAAATTTCTAGTAGTAGTATATGATACTTTGTAATTAGCCATACTTTGTGGACTTTGTAGCATGATGTGTCAGCTTGTGATAGGCCGGGAATTTTCCCTCTCTACAAATATATAAACCAAAACTTACCACGACTGAAAATAAAGGTATTGTAAAAATATTATGACATTTTTTTTGTATTTCTAGACTTCTTTTTTGGTTTGGTCAAATTTGGTGAGCAAAAATTCACAGTTTCACACATAATTTTCTTCTATTGATTTTATGTTTGTTGTTTCTTTTAATGCACAGTTTAAAGTGGTTGTCCTAATTAAACCAATAATAATTTACTACCTAAGATTTGTTGTGAAAATATTATGGACGTAGTATTACTCTAATTAAATTATAAAAGATCATACTAGGGCCCACCATTAGTAAAATAAAGGTATTGAGAAAATATCATGACATTTATTGTGTTTTTGACTTTTTTTTTTTATACCCAATTTGTTGAACCAAAATTCATAGTTTTATAGACAGTTTTCTTAGGCTGACTTTTTTTTTTTTTTTTTTTTTTTTTTTTTTTTTTTTTTTTTTAACACATTGGTTAAAGTAAAAAACACATAGTTTTACTAACAAAAAAGAATTATGAAAAAAAGTACTTTTCCCCTTTATGTTTGAGGTAGTTTCATCCCCCCAATGAAGTTGGATAATTTCCTCTTTTATATTTTGTAGATAAGTACATAGTCCATGTTGTTACTCTTTTACTTAAACCTTAACAAAATTTTATGATTCCTAGAATATTTAGTTGTGGAATATGTAAAATGCCTCACGGAATTTTATAATTTTAGTTGTGCAATATCTTCTAGATTTATAATTTTATATAATAGAAACTTTAATGACATATGTTATTTTGTTATTTTTTTATTTTTTTTCTTTCCTAAAAAGGTTTTCATTAAAAATTAAGTAAGCTAAGCATCGTTGTTAGACTCCTAGAATAAAATGATAAAGAAGGAATTATGAATAAAAAAATATTCATTGCAAATGGTTGTAGGTATTTAATTTGATGAAGAGTTTCAATTGTAGTATATGTCATCATTTATTGCGAAAATTTAAATATTGTGACAATGTTTTATCATACCTTAATTGTTTATTGATGGAAGATGACGAAATTTGTTATCATTCTTAGTAAAATTTTTTTGTGAGTAGATATATACTGTTTTAAGTAAATAGGTTCTACGAAATGAAAAAAATATTTTATATCAAATGATACCATGTTATTTGTATCAAAATCCAATAAACGAGAGACGTGTACAAAAATAACAACCCACTAATATATGTCATTCAATTTTTAATGGGTTAGTTATTTTTGTTGACATGTTTCACACTTATTGAATTTTGATACCGTTGATATGGTATCATTTGATATCAAGTAACTTCTCCTAAGAAATTATCATACTAAATAGATAGCCATATGTTAATAATTGTTCTAAATTCAAATACATGGTTTGATACTACTTCAAAAAAAAAAAAATATCTATCTTAAATTTTTTCACTCAAAGGGCAGCACGTATCTTACATGTGCAACCCTTACTAGTAATCTTTATAAATTCATATTTCACTTAAACATTTTGTCAATCACTTTTAAGGGTGATTGCCGATTGGGCTGGTCCTTCTTCACAAAGAGTAAATATTTTCATTCGTTCTTTCAAGTATTATGCCAGCAAAAAGAGAAAATTAAAGGAAATTAAAGAGGGGCGAGGAGTGGGGTGCATCACAAAGTTGGATATGGCACAATATAAAGACATCTTCAGCTATAATATATATATATATATATATAATTTTTTTTTATAAAAAAAACCTGTGATATTCGCACCATGATAATTGCTCTTTTCATAAAACTAAGACACAAAATTAATTTTTAGTTATTTGTTGTATTAACTAGAATCCACATAAATAGTGGAAGTCATTACGGGAGATTAAGAAGAATAATACATATAGATTCCTTAAATTTTAACTAGAAAAGAACTTTTTTTTCAAAAAAGAAAAAGAAAAAAGTAAAAGGGTATTGAATATATTTAATTTTAGATTGTTATAGAAATATAACATCATAATTCAAGCGCAAGATTCTAAAGTTTTATTTTTTATTATTTGGAACCCTTGACAATTGCCTAAACTGTCTAGGGGTTGACCTTGCATTGTTGCAAGTCTTCAGGTTATTTGCTGATACACATGCTACCTAAATCCGCATTTGTTTCTCACTCAGTCTTTCAAATTTTGACATTTTCCTCAATAAAAGCGCAAAGTCTATGGAACATTCTGAAGTAGACTTTCTAGACAATTTAGAAGTTCAGACTCGTAGATTAAATCAGAACATGTAAAGTCTTTGTAAAGTCAATTCCGTTCAAACTGGTGTTAGGTAAAATCAGAACATGTAATTTTATAGAAATATTCTGACTGCACTGTACATTTTAATCCTGATTCCTACCAATACTTTGTCAATAATTTAGATAGTGTTAATTATATTGAAACGGCATGAATTTTAGGTGCACATCATAGGCACGTACGTCACTCATGCATAAGCTTGATTTGGGTCTGCTGTCTGCACATATTCATTCCATTGGGATATATAATATGGTGGTGTGGGTCAGGGATTTTACCGTGAAATTTTCAACTTATGATTGAATTTAAAATTTTGTCGAAGAGATTTCTTTGTTTGGATGAAGCATCAGAAATTCAAAATTCATGAGGAAATTTTAATCAGAATCTTTAAAAAAAAAAAAAAAAAAAAAACCGCACCTACAATTTTTGCGCATTGACATTATTTCTAAATTTGCTCCGAACTCCTCTGCTAATTAACTATCACAACCGAGAAACCAACGGTAAAATTTTTAAAATGCCTATAACAATCATCAATACTGATTAAATTATAAATTTTGTTAGAATCTCAAAGTCTACAGAAGCAGCTTTAGTGGCTGTGACTTGGACATCCCGGCATGAGTTGGAATCGGGCTGGGGCAGAGGTTGGTTGAGTTCGTAGAATTTGAGGATGGTGTGTTGACCTTGATGTTCACTGTTGCTATGTTGTTGGCCTTAGCCTCCAAGAACTTCAATTATCTCAATAAACTCTTTTACAACAAGAGTCTCAACTAATCTTGTAGTCTATTTTCAAATTTTATGTATTCGGTGCATATTTTATTATAGGCTTCTTGAATTGTCAATTTTTCGGGTACTTTATCATCAGAAGAATCTTTACTATTACTAGCATCCTTTACAATCACCTCATCAGTTGTGGTGGTAAAAGCCATATACTTACCACATTCATCCTCATACTCATTAGAAAGATCACTCTCAATATCACTCAATGTGGCATCCAATACTAAACCTTTTGATTTCTTGGTCTTTTCTTTCGTAAGGTAATTTGGGCACGCTATCCTCATGACCAAAACTTCTATACTCATGGCACTGAATGAGGGATTTCTCACTCACACTCTTCTTAAAGGATTTAGATTTCCTAAGAGCTTTGTTTTTATCCTTTTTCCTTTATTGGAGAAGCTTTCTAATCTTCTTAGCTATGAAAGTTTAAGTCCCCATCCTCATCCTCATCCTCATCCTCATCCTTATCTTCATCTTCATCTTTAGAGTCCTCACTTCTTGCTCTATAGCCTTAAGAGCCATGTTCCTACTCTTTCTACATTTTTCTATTTTACCTAATTCCATCTCATAGGTTTGAAGGTTCCCTACAAGCTTAGACAAAGGAATTATATCAATTTCCTTTGCTTCTTCAATGACAGTGATCTTGGCATGAAATCTTTCAAGTAGGGACCTAAGGATTTTCCTAACAATTTTGGGTTCTGCTATAAATTCTCCAAGATTGAAGGCAGAGTTTACAATATCCTTGAGTTTAGCATAGAACTCACCAAATGTCTCATTCTTTTCCATCCTTATTTTTTCAAAACTACTAGTGAGTCTTTGAAGCTTAAAAATTTTGACTACCTTAGTACCTTCATTGGTGGTCTCAAGTATAGTCCATGCTTTCTTAGTAATTTCAATGGATAATATTTTCTTAAACTCCTTATTAGTCACACCACTATAGAGAGCATTCAAAGCCCTACTATTGAAATTTGCCTTTTTGATCTTCTCATTGTCCAAAGTAATTAGTGGTGATAGGCCAAAAATGTATTGACCCCTTGCGATAAATTAACCAATTAATTAGCCAAGTGAATTAATTAAGTTAGATAACATGCAATAGGCGTGGTAGCACAAATAAATCACCAATTAAGTTAAATGCAGCAGAAAATAAAATTGACATGGTGATTTGTTTATGAATGGGGAAAATCTCCAAGGCAAAAACCCCACCAAGTAATTTTAAGGTCATTATTTCCGAGAATCCACTATTATCATAACAAGTGGTTACAAGTAAAGGAATCCTAGTGCCTTATATCAATCTACAGTTGAACCCTTACCCCAATACACAATTGGACTTGTTTTGTAGTGATAATCTCTCATTTTCAATGCACGACTCCTATTACGTGACTAACCAATTGATGTGCGGATCCCTATATGCGGCTTACTCCTTTGTAGGAATCCAAGCATGTGACTAACCACCAACTTGAGAAGGATGTTGGCTACAAATTTTTTCAGTTCATCAACACGATGAAGATCACGAAGCTTCGTGGTTACAAAATCCTACAACATACAAACGTAGTAGCTTCTTCAAGAGAAAGATGAACTAGGGCAAATTTTGTTTCCGGTCACAATTTGCTTGAACAAAACCTTTGCATCAAGTTTCATCTATTTGCAGCACCTGAGACGGCTCTTACAATAATCCTTATACATATGTTTAGGGTTATGAAAAAAGAAAGCCTAAACACATACACATGAATATAGGTGAAATCAGATCTGAAAAATTGATTCTTGTAAATCTCGATAGATAGGCTATCAATTAAGCAGCTCTCGAGCTTCGAGCTGAAGATCCCTTTTAAACCTTGATAGATGCTATCTGCTGAGTTTTAAAATAATGCATTTCTTTACTTGTTTCTTAGACAGATTTGCATGGCTTCAATACTTGGACTTGAACTCTTATTCCTTGAAGTATTAAAAACATCCTAGATCTACCCAATTACAAGTAAAGTGCATTTTGTCATAGGATTAGCCAATTTTAAATCACATATGTTCTTAACATGATTCACATATGTTCTAACAATCTCCCCATTTGGCAATCTGTAACAAAATCACAACAAAAAAATAAACATATGAGAGAAGTCATAAATCACTCAACTCATACTCACTTGTTGAATACAATAAAATCTATCATAACACAAACTCTTGAAAAATTTTGCAAGAAGAGAGTTCATGGCAAGAAAGACTTTGACAACTTGTATTTCTGAAACACTTTAAATAAAACTCATCACAGCATCTTAGTGTGAAACAAATATAAAAGATTGCATACAAGTAATAAGAAGCATGTACATGAAGAGAGAAAAGAAACAACACATGAAGAGATATGTGAAATAATGTAATAACAACCTCAAAATATAAGAATAATGTTTTCTATCACAATATAAGAATAATGTATCTAAAAAGAAGGAAAAGAAAAGATACACTATAAATGTCTCCTATACTAACTTTTCCCCTAAGAACATGACTACTCTCATACCCAAAACTACTCTCCATTTTTGTCACGAATGACGAAAGGTAAGTCACTAAGAAGTAGTCATCTCCTCGTCACCGGAAGAGCTACAAGCCTTATCCTCATCAACATCACTACCATCGGAGTCACCATCATCATCTTCGTCTTTAGAAGCCTCTTGAGAAGGAGAAGGAGAAGGAGACTCAACGAAGCCACCAAGGTGAGTCTGTCATCATGCAATATGGCTGACACGGGTGTTCACTTGACACAACTCATCACTGAGAGTGTCAAGGCAAGCATCCATGCACTGAAGCTGCACTATTCCACCGGCAAAATAAGAAGGAGCGAATTGGATGGAGCTGAAAAAGCCAGAGGAGTCACTGTCTTGGTCCACTTCAATTGAAGCTGAGCCTCGCTCCGTCTAACGGTTGCCACATCAATGGCACACATGACGAAGAAGTGATTAGACTCGGGATAGGAGATAGAGAAGTGGCAAAGGATCCTCGTGATAACAGAAGGAAAGATAAGCTTATCATGGGTCATCGTATTCTTATAGACATTTATAAAGGAGAGTATGAAGTGAAAGGGAAAGTTTATAGTAAGCCTCTCAAGAAGGGACAACAAAAGTCGAGCACGAGGCTTAGTAATCAAATTATAGTGAGACAAGGGATGTAAAACAAATGTCATATTCAGGAACCTTAGACCTTTTGCAAAGGCCGAACATGAGGTGTTTTGATGTCCACCCGATGATGAAGGTGTCTCACAAAATGGAGACATGAGCTCATTTTTAAACACAGTCTTAAGACGACGACAATTGGGGTAATTAAGATGCGCTACCCTCGGAACATGTAGTACCTCAAATATATGATCTGGAGTGACTACAATATGCATACCTCTAACGATAGTAGAGAAATGTGGTATGGTGTAATAAAATCAATGCATATTGGAGTAAAACTCCTGTATGATCATGAAGGGACAAGTGATAAGGATGTCACAAAGGGACTCCTAATCCCTACTGTAGATGACAATAGGAAGGTTAGTATTGGAAAAATCCAAAAGAATGACTTGGCGTTCCGAATGAAAGCAACGTCGAGAGAAGTTCTTTAAAAAGTCCTTATGGGTTTTATCATCATGGAACCAAACGAGAGAGGTGGTAGAATCAGAAGTAAATGCTCCAAGACAAAGAGGGTTTTGGGATGGAGTAGACTTACGCTTAGGTGCTATGATGCAAACTAACTGAAAGAACGAGAGAGAGTGAGAGACAAGTAGAAGAGTACCAACACAACCAACATAAAAAAAAAAAATAGAAAAGAGACGTATGTATGCATGAAAAATGCATGAATATGTGACATACAACAATAAAAACATCATGGGCTCAACCTAATCCAATCCTACCAGCACACATGATTTCAACATAGTAAACACACGTTTATAATGCATGAAACATTGTTAAAATGCAAATGTGATGCAATGCATATGCATAAAGGATTGTTTAAACTAAATCCTAACCCAAAATTTTGCAAAAACCTCATCAATTTTGAAAATCCCCAAATTTTTTTCAAGAACCCCAAAAGTTAGGTCAAAAGTGATGAACTGCATGATAAATGTAAGAAGGAAGATCATACCAAAGGAAGAAATCACTCTTGAGGCCAAAGATTTAGTGAAGAAGAGGTTTAGAGTGAGAGAAGGGTGTTTAGGGAGGTGAAAAGTCAGAAACAATCGAGAGAGAGATCGAGAAAAACAAGAGAAAAATCGCGTTGAGTCTATATATAGAAAAAATGAATTCGATGGATTGAAAGGTATTGAGAGGTGTCGAGCTTTAATACCCGATAGGTGGAGTTGTCGAAGAGCTATTAAGAGGTGTCCACAGCAAAGTGACCTCGATGGATTTAGATGCTATCAAGTAGCTATCAAGAAGATAGAAACTATCTCGATGGATCGAAAAGTTGTCAAGAAGCTATCAAGAAAAATTCTCAAAAACTTCGATGGATTGAAATTGCGATAACATCTGTCGAGAAAGGAAGATCAAAAGGTATTGAGAGATGTTGAGCTTTAATTCCTGATAGATGGAGCTGTCAAAAAGCTATCGATCGGTGTCCACAGCAAAGTGACCTCAATGGATTGAGAATCTATCAAGCAGCTATCAAGAAGACAGAAACTATCTCGATGGATCGAGAAGTTGTCGAGAAGCTATCAAGACAAATTCTCAAAAACTTCGATGGATCAAAATTGCGATAACATCTGTCAAGAAAGAAAGATTAAGAGGCTCAATAGATAGCCTAGCTGTCGAGAGGTATTGAGAAGTTGTCGAGATTACTCAAAAAAAAATTTTCAGAGAAGAGAAAAATGCAATCAAGCATGCTACTCAACCAAATATCCAATCATCATTTTAAAGTCTCAAAAACATCTCTTAACAAGAAAAATGACTAGCATTTAGATCCAAAACATGCACACACACACACACACACACACACACACACAAGTCTACCCAATTTTATATTTCAAAAATAAGTTAAGACAGTTTAGTGAGTATACATTAACATATGTATTCCTTGTGATGACCAAATCACATTGTACCTGCACATGTATCAAAATTAACAAAGAATATTGCGTATTGTGTGTGATAACATCGCAAGATTACATAAGTGTCTCACGTTATGATGATTTGAGATATGAGAAAATCAATTTAACTTACACACAATCATAACTGCTTGATGGGGACTATCACATTTGAGGTACATCCTATAACTCCCACATCTACTAAAAGACATGCTTGCAATCATATATAAAGAATTTGGATTCTTTTTGCTTTTATTTTTCTTTGCAAATTTTCTTTTAAGCATACCATGCATGGGCATAAAAGAGAGAGAGAAGAAATACCCAATGATTTTAAGCTTTTGACATTGCACTTTTGCTATACTAAAGTATACAGATGTCATTGACATTGCACTTTTGCTATGTCGAAACATATAGATGTCATTTCATGATTGGCGGGCAACAGTGGTAAGATGGTTATTTATGCATTTCTCTTAGGATTTTCTAGTCCTTCCTATCAAAAAGAGTGATATGAGTGTTAAGTATAAGAGATTATTTAATCTTACTCATCACAAACATGAGCCACAAAACTCATTTGCTTAGTTGTGCATAGAGATGATTATCTGAGCTACAAAAGATACTAAGTTTAGGAAACTTTATTTCAATGGTCATCCAAGGTACATAAGTACCAATGTACACAAAACACACACTGTTTTTGTATTTTTCTGATTTTTCATTTTTTTTTATGAAAAAAATAAAATAAAGCAAAACTGAAAAAAAAAAAGAAACAAAAAAATGTTAAACAAACTATAGCATAAAACTAGACTGACTCAAAATCAAGAAAGCAAAATACACAAGTAATGCATAATCAAAAAGAGAGGGGGAGAGAAAAGTGACTAAATTGCTTAGAGCCTTTTTCCTTCCACATCTTGAAAGAACCTTTCCGTTTAGCAAACCTTTGATTTGGTGGTGAGGGGGAAGAATTAAAACCATTCAAGTTCGAAGGGAACAGAAGGCCTTTGAGTTGATCTTTAAGAGGAGCAAAAGGGGATGGAAACTGATTTTGGTTTCCCAAAGAGATCATATTGTTGCACTGTTGAGTGGCTAACCACTTATAGCAATTAGGTTGAGTATGCCCAGTGACTCCAAAGTGATGACAAGATGTTGCTTCTTCTGTTTAGACTTTTGAGTATTGTCTTTCTTAGCCCTAGGGTTTTTAGTCTCTTTCTTATCAAGCTTAAGGGGTGCTCCTAAAATAGATTTACCCTTGTTTATATTCTCACTAGCTAAAACAGTTTCTATATCATTATTCTCAGATTCAATATTATTAGTAGGTGAAACAAAAATAGTAGTACTAGAAGAAGCAATATTAGGAAAAGAGAAATTATACCATAAACTAGTTCGATCAGAAGCAGATTTCTGAACACTAAGCATCTCATCAAACTTTGCACTGGAAGTCCTCTCTAACTGATCTCTAACTTGGAACAGCTCTACCTCAAGCTTCTTGGTCTTCTTAACCAAGAAATTGTTCTCAAACCTCAGTGCTCCAATAGTCTGATTAGCTTCATCAAACTTCGTGGAGATTTCTTCTTGTTTAAGCTTCACATCACTTAGCTTCTTGGTGGCCAACCTATACAATTTCTCATGCTTTTCAAAGAACTTGTACAATTTAGCGTAGGCTATATGGATGTCATCTTGTTCATCCATCTTCTCAAATTTAGATTCCACCAAGTCCTCTTCTTCATCCACTTCTTTAACTATCCCCTTAGTAAGATTTACAGTGGCAGTGAAGGCATTCAGGATTCCATCATCCTCATTATCCAAATCATCCTCACGCTCAGTGTTACTCAAGGTAGCATCGAGGGCATTGCTTTCCCTAATGGTTTTGAGATACGTTGGGCACTCTTGTTTCATGTGTCTAAAGCCTTGACACCCAAAGCACTTTGGTCTTGAAGGAACAGTGTACTGACTGCCATCTCTAGCATCCTTCTTCCCTTTGTCTTGGCTCTTGAACTGAGACAAACTGGACTGCTTGCGGTCTTTTCGAAGCCTTTCACATTGACATTCTTCATGAACTTCTTAAATTTCCTTGTGATGTAGGACTTCATTATGGAATCTTCATCATCAGAAGACTCATCATTGTCACTGCTCTTGGCATTCAGTGTCATGCTCTTACCTTTACTCGATTTTCTAATTCTTTTCAAACCCAACTTATAGGTCTATAGATTGCCAACCAGCTCTGTCAAAGGAATTTTGTCAATGTCCTTTGATTCCTCAATTGCAGTGATCTAGGCATGAAATCTCTCTAATAGAGATTTCAGTACCTTTCTAAAAATCTTGGGTTCGGGAATGGTTTTACCAAGATTAAAGGCTGAGTTCACTATGTTCTTGAACTTGGCATAGAACTTATCGAACGACTCATCCTCCTCCATCTTGATCTCTTCGCACCTTGTAGTAAGCCTCTGAAGTTTCGAATATTTAACAGCTTTGGTTTCTTCATAGATTGTCTAGAGGATGGTCCATGCTTTCTTGGAAGTTTTGGTAGAAGATATCTTCTTAAACTCCTCATTTGTGACTGCACTAAATAACGCATTCAATGCCCTGCTGTTGAAGTTAGCCGCCTTGATCATAGCATCATCCTAATCGGCAGGCACTTCCTTTGGCTTGGTCCATCCTATCTCCACAGCTTGCTACACATTTTCATCTAATGACTGCAAGAAAGCTCTCATGCGCACTTTCTAGTATGTATAGTTAGTGCCATCAAATAAAGGAGTTATAATCAACGATTGTCCTCTATCCATAACAATAGGGGTCAATGGATCACACTGCAAAGATTAACCCTAATCAAAGTGTGCCTACTCTAATACCTCTTGATAGGCCACGAATGTATTGACTCTTTGTGATAAATTAACTACTTAATTAGCCAAGTGAATTAATTAAGTTAATTAACATGCAAAATGGTTGGTAGCACAAACAAATCACCAACTAAGTTAAATGCTGCGGAAAATAAAGTTCACTCGGTGATTTGTTTACAAATGGGGAAAACCTCCAAGGCAAAAACCCCACCAGGTGATTTTAAGGTCACCACTCTTGAGAATCCACTATTATCATAACAAGCGGTTACAAGTAAAGGAATCTCAGTACCTTATATCAACTTACAGTTGAACTCTTACCCCAATACACAATTAGACTTGTTCTGTAGTGACAATCTCTCATTTTCAATGCATGGCTCTCAGTACGTGACTAACCACCAACTTGAGGAGGATTTTGGTTGCAAAGTTCTTCAGTTCATCAACACGATGAAGATCACGAAGCTCCTTAGTTACAAAATCCTAAGACGTACCAACGCAGCAGCTTCTTCAACAAAGAGATGAATTAGGGCAAACTTTGTGTCCGGTCATAATTTGCTTGAACAAAACCTTTGCATCAAGTTTCATCTATTTATAGCACCTGAGACAGTGCTTAAAATAATCCTTATATATGTCTAGGATTGTGCGAAAAGAAAGCCTAAACACATACATATAGATATGCATGAAATCAGATCTGAAAAACTGATTTTTGTAAATCTTAATAGATAGGTTATTTATCGAGCAACTGTTGAGCATCTGGCTGAAGATCCCTTTTAAACCTTGATAGATGCTATTTGTCGAGCTAGCTGTTGAGCTTTAAAATATCCCACTTCTTCACTTGTTTCTTGGACAGATTTGCATGGTTTCAATACTTGGACTTGGACTTGAACTCTTGTTCCTTGAAGTATTAAACAAATCATAGATCTATCCAATTACAAGTAAAATGCGTGTTGTCATAGGATTAGCCAATTCTAAATGACATATGTTCTCAACATGATTCACATATGTCCTAACAGTTGGTTCACTTGGTTTCTTCCAATCAACTTCAACAGTTAACCAAATTTTCTCATCAAGAGCCTGTAAAAAAGCATTCATGCAAACTTTCCAGTACGCATAGTTAGTACCATCAAACAATAGAGGAATCACAAGAGATTATCTACAATCCATGGCAATAAGAGTCAATGATCACACTCAGGAAATTAATCTAATTAGAGTATACCTGCTTTGAAACCACTTGTTGGGAAATTTAGATCCCGGTTGATAAAATTAACAATTTTTAAAGCGAAGTTGTTTATGAGATCTATGATGAATAATCCTTGGTTAAACAAACAAACATCAATATTATGTCAATATCATGCACAAAAAAATAGTAAATAAGACAAAATATGATGATCCAAGGAATGTTTCACAGTAAAACCCATTAAACAAACTAGTAAATAAGAAAACCCATTAAACAAACTAGTTTCACAGTAAAAAACCTGGGGGCAAACCTTCCTAAGAAGCAAACAATTACAGTAAAGAGAACTTTTAAGATCTAGTACAAAAACTTTATTCTTAAACTCTACAATTCCAGTAAATGAAGTTATAGCAAAACCTTTCTACTACTTCAGCACCTTTGAACTCTCCAATATATGAACGCTCCACCTACAATCACAATTGGAACCTCCAATTAACTTTAAGAACTTCTTGAAGTTTTCTTCATTGTAGCAAGTCTGTGGTGATTGCTATAACTACAACTTCTTCACTAATGGAATCTTCAAATCTACTTTGAAACTCTTTGGTATGGTGGAATAAATAAAACTTGGTGTACGTGCAAGTTAGATTTGTGAGCACGTATGAAAGGTGTGTGAGATATCTAACAGTACATTTTGATGAAAAATCTCAAAAGTGATAAAAGATAAAGCTTTAACATCATAAAGTCGAGAGAAAAAGAAAACAATGCAAGGAAAGTAAAGAAAACAATGAAATGTACATGGAAAACCCTTTAAGAAAGGGTGAAAAACCACGGGTGAGTAAGAGTAAGTGTCCCTTACTCCTTCAAGCTCTCTATTATGAAAAATGAAAGTTCTCCTTTTATAGTGGTGATGTTCTTACTAAAAGAGAGGCATTTTCTCTACCTCACTTCCTTACAAACTTTCCATTCTCTTCTATAATGTTCTATCCTAGTTCTTGCCATAATAGTCTAGCAACATGTTCTTCTTATAATCCAAGGAATGTTGCTAGGTACAAAACAAAGATGTCAAGCCGTAATTCCCTTATTTGAATCCCAATATAGCTGTTGTAGAATGTAGTGGTTGGAGGAGAGAGAGTAAGTAGACCGAGGTTAATGTAGCGGTGTGAAAAGTGACCTTGCCACTACGTGGGGAGCAATCCTTGGACAAGGAAAGGGACATCAATGGCATTAAGAGTGATGCACGTTGTTAATACCGTATTTTGTCCAGCCTTGATTTCTGTGTTGGACCTTGAAAACCCAAAAATATTATTTTCTCTCCATGGGGCCGCGAGAACATCTAGAATGACGTGGCACAACCCGTTTAGATACTAGAGCACTCAAAGTGCCTTTTTCAGCCAAAATGACCAAAACACGCCTACTCAACCCTAGGTTCACCAAAAGTCAAACAAGGCCAAAATCCTCACAAAACAACATTTTTCATGTCTTTACATCAAAACCGAGCTTCTTGGAGATTTTTGGCAAATTTGACGCGAAGTTGACTCCTAGCGGGCCCTAGAAACCCTAATTTTGATCTGACTGTCAGAATAGGTTGAGACCAATGCCATTGCAAATATAATCAAATTCTCATTCCAATGACTATTCATAGGTCAAAATCAGAGTTAGAAAGGCTGAGATATTGTGAAAATCGGGTTGATGCACCAATCGATGCACCACCAACTTCCTAGAGCCATAACTTTTGATCCGACTGTTGGATTTTAAAGTTCCATACCTTTTCAGAATCAGGAAGTCAAGATCTTTCCAGAGGTTTTCAAGATCAAACCCATTTGAGGAATTTTGAGGGTGGTGGCCCTTAAGGGCCGCCGCATCAAAAAGCGCGTCGGGGCTATAAATAGACCCAGGCACCCCCTAGACCAAAAAAAAGGTGGCAACATTTACTACATGTTTTCTCTCTCTTCCAAACACAAAAAACACATCAAAGCTTCTCAATTCTTCATACTTCACCAAAAATACAAGGTAGTGTTCTTGCACCCAATCATCTTTTCCTTGGTTCTACATCTTGGATTTGGGGTTTGAGGGTGTGGATGTAGCTTTTTAGCTCCTATCCACACCCCTAAATTTCTAAATCTTTTTTTAGAATTTAGCTTGGTCTTTTTTGCCTTAATAACATAATTTATTGCTTTCCTAAGCATGTTTCTTGCTTTATCTTGCTCCTAGGATGTTCTTAACTTAGATCCATGTTCTTCCATTCTTGTTTATATGTTATTTTTCTCGATCTACATGTTTTATGCTTTATGCCAAGTTTTCCCATCTTTTGTTGCCTTTTTCATTCTATGTTGATGTTAGGGTTACATGCTAACATGCTTGTATGATGTTTTCGGCTATGCCTTGTTTGGATCTTTGTGTTTATGTGTACATTTCCATGCTGTATGGTTGGATCCTTATCTTCACATACTTATATGCTTGGATTCATGTTATTTCATGATTATGTGCTAGGCTTGTACATGTTGATGTGTATGTTTCTATGTCTACTTGTCTTGACCTATGTTTTCACATGCCTTTGTGCTTGGATCTCGGTTCTCTACATGATTTATACTATCTTTCATGTGCTTGCATGCTTCACACTCATGCCATGTGCTATTGTAGCCATTTTGTTCCTTTTATTGCATTTTCTTACATTTTGGCCTAATGGTTAGGATCCGATCTTGACCTTATGGCCTTGGTGCTCATCTGCACGCCTTGGCCCATATCAAAGATTTTGGATCACCCTATTTGCATGTCTATGTTTGCTTGCTTTTATGCTCAATCTTCCATGTTAGCCTTTCTAGTTCTAGGCTTTGCCACACTTTACGCCTTTAGCAGCTTTGTGGCTGTGTGGTTACATCCGACGCCCTTGAGGCCTAATTTAGGTGTAATCACTTGGGATGTGTCTCTAGATGCTGGGTTGCTTCGTGCATACTTTCCACATTGTTCACTCTGTGCAATGATATGCTTGCCATGCTTGTTTACACCACCTGTTGGCTTTCTATGCATCTTTACACGTTTGCTTATATGTCCATGCATGATTCTTGCTTTCTAGCGTGTCGTCCATGCTTCAACACAATGAAGTTATGGACTTTTGATCCAAACCTATATTTGTCCCTCGCGAACACCACCTTTTGTTTGTTTCCTTGTTTGTTTGCCTTCTTGTTTGTTTGCATGTTTTCTTGTTTCTTTACCTACCATGTTTATCATACTCATTTGATTATACCTCTTTCATATGCCCTTTGCGTCTTTTCCCTCCCTCGCTTGTCTGCTGGTTTCTTGTCTTTGCCTTTACATGTACACACATGGGGTGAGGATGCTTGGAGTTAGGGCATGGTCTCCTAGGTGTAAGCCAAAAGGGCACGGATGCGAGCATGTAAATATGAGCCGAGCGGCTATGTTTAGTTGGTTTAGGGGTCTAGCCTCTCTCATTGGGTTATGTACTCTTTTAAACTCCCTTCCTTCCTCCCTCCCTCCTTTCTCTCTTAGATGGGTTGTATTAGGTATATCATGTCGTGTACCATTTGTCCTCATCTTTAAAGTTTCGCGACCCATATTTACTTTCCTGCACCTATAATATGGGTCATGCTCTAGGAATGTAGGTATTTACTTTCCTACTCTGTGTGCTAGCATTGTGCACGATGTATGTATATATACCTGCTCTGCCCCTTCTGGTGTGGTTGTCACAGTCTAGTTCACCTAAGGCAAGCTATGCCTAATTTCCCCCGCGAAAGTAAGGTGACTTGTCGCCTAATTTTCACTGTGGAAATCTGGTATTTTGCCCGAACGCCTTAGGAAAGCATAGATTGGGACCACACCCTTTCAAAATCTAAACCTTAAAGCCTCCCTATGCATGCAAAGCCCGAGAGCCAATGCCAAAATCATGTTTTTATTGTCAATCTCTAAAAATTAAGATTTTATCAAAATAAAGGTCTGTCCTTTGACAGGCTTTGTGAGGTGCCTAACACCTTCCCACACGTAACCAAACTTCCTGACTCAAGAATCAAGATTTTTTGCCATCCATATTAGATTAGGAAAAATGCCATTTTTCTTAGCCTAGGATTGGTAATAGAATCAACTAGAAATATGTGACCAATCACACCTTAGAAAAACCCATTGATTGGTGGTGACTTCACTTACCTTTGGTTATCCCTTAAAATTTGGCCAAGATTCCTGCCACACAACCAAAGGTAGACAAATACCCTCATCCACTGAGAAAGAGAAAGCACCCAAAGCTTTACGTGAACCACACTGATCATTTGAGAGGGGCCTACAATGGGCCCCGCGTGCGCGGGAGCGTCACCACAGCTGGTGGTCAAACGAAGGCTCGGCAGTGGTTATCCGTCTCATGGTTGGGTGTCGATACACGTGTCCTTAATAGTGATCCAGCACAAGCACAATAAATGAAGGGGAGGGATTTCAAAGCCTCAGACCAAAAAAGGTCACTATCTCTCTTTTGTGAGTGCTAGATGTCCATGACAAGTGCAAATCTCACTCCTCCTCAAGATGGTCTCGCCGTTGGCACGAACCAAAGATCTTTTCCCCTAGCCAACGTTTCCTCTCCTTTGCTTACAGTTATTCCACGTGTAGGATTTAGATCTAGCCATGTCAACATTCTTACATGCCTTGGCTGGTGTACTGTACATTTGGTTACAAAACCCTAGCTGCATAAATAGAGTGTCTCTCTCTCTCACAAAAAGCCTTCTAATAGATGGTTTATAATTTCATTTAAATACAGGTCTAAATGGATCTTAATTCGAGTTTTAAACGAATAAGTTATGGGATTTTTTGTATTGCTAATTTTTGCTAATCCGTGAAGTTCAATGTATTGAGGTAGTATTAAGACTGCTATTGAGGAGTCAGTAGGTTTTAAGCTTGTATCGAGCTTTTATCAAGAGGTATCGAGGTAGTATCAAGACTGCTATTAAGGTATATTAAGTTCTAAAAGTAACAATTGTCAAAATGTAAGCACAAACTTGTCTAAATATAGATTCCTAAGTCTATAGTACAATTAGACAATGCTCAAGCTACTGCAAGTCATAATACAAGAATAAGGAAGCTGCAAGTTTAGGAATTAGAAACATGCCAGGTTTGATCGATCAAGACTGTGGTTCGACCGATCGAGATGTGTTTCTGTAGAATTTAACTAAAGCTCTTCAGCCCATTAAGCCCTAAGACATTTTTTTAAGAGAGAGAAGAGTGCATCTTGTGCCTTCTATTATAGATCAAGGGTTTCTGTACCCAAAACACTCTAAAGTCTTTGACCAGCAATATTCTTTGAAGAAACTCAAGATCTAGTGCTGTAGAAGTTGCTACCATCACTAGACATCACAGTTGATGATCTAAAATTTTGAGTGAAGATCTCAAAGTCACAAACTAGAGTATTTGTGCACAACAGATTCATAATAGAAGAATTCGTGGATTCGAAATTACATGTGATCATGTGAGAAAGTACTACGAGAGGTAGCATCAGATTTAGGGTTAAGTCTATTGTAAAAACTTCCATTCTATTAGTGAATTGTTGCCTTGTGGATTGTTTGGGTTAAATCCTCCCCAAGTTTTTTACCTTAAAACTGAACTGTTTCATTGGTTTTCTTAAGTTAACATATCGTTGTGTTCTTTACTTTTTTGCTGTGCATGATATGATTTATTATTGTCTAACGTAGTTCTGCTTAATTAACTTAAGTAACAACTTGGCTATTAAATTAGGTTAAACAAACTGTGTTTTCTAGTGGTCCAAATCTAACAAGGTACATGCTAAAAATGCTCTTCTCTTGAGCAAACTTTTCACCTTCAACTTGGTCTTCATTTACAACTTTAAAACATATCAAAAATCAATAAAAAAAAAAACATTATTTGGTATGGTTTGACAAAACCAAAACATATGACCCTAACAAATACAAATTTACATTTGTAAAAAAAATTTAATTATCTGATTTTTATACTTGAGATTTAGTGTTTCTGGTTGGCATTTTAAATGAAGAGGGATGCAAATCGCACCACTTATGAATTTCAAAGAAATTGTCAAATTTTTAATCCAAACACATGGTCAAATGTTTGTTCAAAAAGTATTATCCTAAGTCAATTTAACTTATTCCTTAATACAAACTTAACGTTCAATTTATAGGAATGCGATTGAAGAAAATTATATCTTTTCAACGGGATAAAACCATTTGGAAAAAGGTCCGTTACTCGGATTTTTGTGGTTTTTACCTAACAAATTCCAAGTTCGGTTTTTGATTCAACTAGTTGAATTGACCTGTCTGATCTGATTTTTTAAATACCGGATCAAACCTTTTGTGCCATTTTTAGTGGAGGCTACTATTTCTACACTCACTGGGACTCCTAAGAATGAAAGAATTTAATTATTTAATAATTATTTTAATACTTTTATTTACTTGTATGTTAAAACATTCCTTTGATAAATGAGATCTCACATATGAGATTTTTAATTTTTAAAATAGGAAATAGAGTAGACATGGCAAAACAGGCGGGTCGGGTCGGGTTCGGGTCGGGTCAATCGGGTCACGGGTCAAACGGGTCATCTTAAGCGGGTTAAAAACGGGTTCGGGTCAATCGGGTTGCGGGTCGGGTCGGGTCGGGTTGACCCGTATTGACCCGTATTTTTCACATGATTTTTTTTTTAATTTTTTTAATTTTAATTTTTAATTTTTTTATAAATAAAACAACATGTATTTGTCATTTGAAAAGTTATGCAACAAATTATTTTATGTAAAATGTATTATTTTGACTTCACTACTTATATCAAGAATGAATTCAGTTAAACTTATTAATACTTATTCAATAATTTCAAAATTATACAAATCCTAAACATTGCTATTTAAAACAAAATGACACAAACATAAGTAAAACAAATACACACGTTTTATTTCTACACAATATTAACATTCCAAAATATAAAACAAAATTACAAATGACTTATTGGATAACTCATTTGATAAAGAATAAAAACATATAAGAAATTTACAATCTTGAAAATTAATTTTATATTTTATTATCAATTGTGGTTGGCACTCTATTTCAATTTGAGATATACATTAAAATTGGATTGCTTACTTATTTATACATGGTCTCTTTTATGAATATCATATCATTGTTAAGCAACACACACTCTAGAAAATATCATAATTTATTTTGAAAAGCCATTTATTTTGGACATAAATTGTTAAAAAATGAGTCTAAGCATTCATAATTTATGCTAATTTGATACTTTGGCTTCACTATTTTTACACTTGTAAATGTTTCTCACGCATGTCTACAATTTTAAATCTATATTTTTAACTCTACTGTAATCATATTATCCTGGCATGTACTTTGTTATTTAATATTAAATTTTTTTTATTCATTACAGAATGCTCAACCTTTTATCTTTCAATTAATTTGCATATGTAAATGTATCAATTGTTTCTTTAAAGTTCATAATAAACAATTAAACTACTATTGTCTTAATTTTAATTTTTTTTTACCAAAAAAAGAAAGTTTTAAAAAAGTGATTCGGGTTCGGGTCGGGTTGCGGGTCGGGTCAGGTTGACCTGCAAAAAATACGAAAAACTCGGGTCGGGTCACGGGTCACGGGTCAACCCGTTTTTGTTTCGGGTAAAAAAAATCGGGTTCGGGTCGAGTATTTTTCGGGTCGGGTCAGGTCGGGTCAGAAAATTTTGACCCGTTTTGCCATGTCTAAAATAGAGCAATGTTAAATCTCAAACTCAAGACTACCTATTGTGATCCCATTTTAAAATTTTATTTTTCCCCAAAATTAATAAGATGATGAGTTTAATAATTTAAGAATCATTCTAGGAATTAATATTGAAAAGTAAAATAATAATAAATAATTTAATATGCAAATTAAAATAAATTAAATGTCCATTAAAAAATTTTCACAAAGAAGCTAATGTATGGTCGCAATTCGTGCTTAGGCCCAACAACAAAAAGGGTATAGGCTCAAAGAGCCTAATACAATAGATTTATAAAGTGTAGGTCAAAAACCTTATTTCTAATGAGCTTAAACGGTAACAACAATGGCCCAAAATTACAACACAATAAGGATGAACGAGTTTATATGATGAAACTTATTCCCGGACTCAAGCCGAGGACCAAATGC
Organism: Castanopsis chinensis; assembly: GCA_032878915.1. NCBI lineage: Eukaryota > Viridiplantae > Streptophyta > Magnoliopsida > Fagales > Fagaceae > Castanopsis > Castanopsis chinensis. Next base: position 12,034,410 of record JAVQMG010000105.1, read on the forward strand.
TTATATTTCTCCTTACTTAAAGATTAATTACAAATATCCAGTCTATAATCTTTTTCTTTCTCCCTCTAATCCCCCTTTTCTACAGGACCTTCCTCCTTCTTATAGTTCCTCATCCCCTCCATTCTTGCTCTCCACGTGTAGATTCAGACTGTTCCCCTTGATACTTGTCCCATCCACGTTTTCTTGAAGTCCTTAGGTAATAGCTGTAAGGTTGAAAATCATTGTTCAGGTATCACTTCTTCATTAGTGCGGCCGGAGACTTAGGTATAGAGCATTCAATGCGGTGTTAATAGCTTTCTTTGAGATATTTCCCAACCACCTTTGCTCTCTATACCCTTATGAAACATATCTTCATCCCCAAGACCTTCCAGAATATCATTCTAATCAACATGACGTACCACCTGACCCATTCTAATCAACATGACGTACCACCTGACCCCCACTACACTTAGCCGAGGAGGTACTCCTCCTCGGATTATTCATGTTCACTTCGTCCGCCATACTTGCTTTTGGGGCTATAAGTTCGATATCATTATTATCATCAATCTGTCCTCGGACAAGTAAGTGTCCTTGACCAAGCCCATGGCCTAAAAAAATATCTTGGGCCTTTTATCCCCACAATAGCCCCTTAAAACTTCATTTTTCTCCCCCATCTAAGGAGAAAATTGGGGTTTTGACCCAACACAACAACTTCTACATGCTTCTCAAATTTCCACATGTGAGAATGTCATTTCCCACTTTGAAACTGTTTCTGATACTTCGAAGCCCACAATGCTTCCATTACCCCACAGTCAGAATCTCTTCCTGAATTTTTAGCGGGATAACTCCCGCTCTATCACACCTCTCATACAAAACATTTGGGAGGATACAATCTCCTCATTATTTCATAAACCAGTTAGCCTTTAAGAATGCCTCACCTTCCTAGTTCCCAAGAAGATCCTCAAGTCATCCGTTCTTCTCCTCGGCCTATTAATCTTTTCCCTTTTTTCAAAATCTCCATTTCTATTTTGTTTAAATAGGTAGATTCAAAGACCTAGTAGACACTCCTGTTGGTATGGAGGGCTTTCGAGCCAAATACCACATCCCCTTAGGAGTTGGTTTGAGATATTGCACCCTAGACTAGATATATACCCATACGAAAGAAGGGAAAGTCGTCATTCCCATAATCGCATTCATAGAAGGAGGGATAACACTTCCCATGAGGGGTGTAACTCGAGATTACTTATATAGCCATAGGTTGTTCCCCCACTAATGTGCTTCTAATGTATTTAGAATCTTAGGTAATGTCGATGCTCTCAATGAGCAAATGGCACGAAGTTGTCGATATGTATGAGTGTCGCTTACAACTGACTTAGGGTATTACCTCAAGTCTAGATCTAGCGTTGTTATGCTTGTGTCGTGTCTTCCCAAATTTAACAAGGGCATGAAGGATGACTACCTAATTGCCTTTGACAAGTGGCATGCCAGTCTTCACTGCCTAGTCGAGGAAGGAACACCAGGTGTAAATCCATAGGGTTAGGCCCTTTGGCACGGGGTTTAATTCCTCTAACCTTATCATTCATATTTTTGTTGTATATTAGTTTCCTTTTGGTGGTGGATGTTATTGGTCTAACCATGATTGGCTTCTCAGATGTTTTTGCAGACAGGTAACAAGTAGCGCCCTGCTTGAGCCTAACCAACGTCAAAGATCTCAACAGAGTTTTAAGGTCCGAGGTGTTTGTGAGTGAAAACAGACAGTTGAGGGCAGTACATCTCATCCTGGGCTTTGAACCCATATCGACTGTCTTCCAAGATGTAGGTAACGCAATCACAACGGGCGACTGTGGGCGCTGAAGAATAGACGTCTCTAAAGTAGGATTTCTTGTCTTACGAGAATTGCCTGACAATCCTCCTCTCCTCCTTCTCACACACCCAATAGCAACAATCCCCCCATATGCGCCCCAGAGTAGTATCTTCTAGGGAGGAATCTACCTCCTCACGCTGGTCACTCGAGGAAGAAATAGACAAATTCCAACTAGAGAAGGAAGAAAAGGAGCGGATTAATCCTATCAACCTCTCAGACTTCGAGAGTGAACCTAACCAATTAACAGCCAATTTTCCACCTTTGATAATTGCCGAGGTAGATAGCGAGGTCGAGGAAGAATCAATGGCTTTGAATCTAAGGAAGGGTTTGAAGGAAATAATGGCTGGTAGGTAGAAAGAGTCGTCATCCAAAGAGGCCCCAAAAACTTAACTTCCGCCTACCCTTCCATCCAACCTTCCTCCTCCCACAACCACAATCGGAACCGGCTTGCTCCCTATGGATAACCTGAAGAAGAAAAGGAAAGAGCAAGAACTGGAGGAAGGAGAATTGGTTCCTCCAAAGGGGGCCAAACAACAGAAAGTGGCCAATGACAAACACGTTGCTCCTACAGATAATAGGGAGGATACAATTGTTCCTGAGGTGCTCTAACAACGCATTTGGGCTCCTCGGCTAGAGGTAGAAGGGGCTGCTATCCTGTTGAATGCCTCTATTATAGAATTTCAGAGAGGGCATTCGGCCTATATCGCTGAAGCCCTGTATTAGCCTCTCCTCCTACCAAGGGACATGGACGCTCTGAAGAGTATGAGGCAGTCGGACCTCTTTATGTCACTAAAGAGGGATCTTGCTATGGTAAGTCCCACTATCATATTAGTTAGATAAATGCTAAGGCATTTTTTATCATCATTTTTCTTTTTATGGAATTATTACTATTCTTGTGCAGGCTATCCAGGAAGTATTTATTGCTGAGGAATGGATCAAAGACGCTAAGAAGGAGACCAACGCCGAGATCCAAGCCCATACTAAGACCATCAAGGCCTTAGGGACCTTGAAGGAAGAGAAAAAAGAGTTGGTTGATAACTTGATTTCCGAGGAGAAAGCGCAGAAGAGTGCTAAATCTGGTATAGAGAGTGCTTAGAGGTAGGCTGAAGATTATCGCAAACTACTCCATCTCAAAGAGATAAACTTGGCCATTCTGCAGAAGATGGTTCTGGACCTTAAGGCCGAGATGGAGAAAGCCAAAACCATCGCTTGGGCAGCCGAGGAAGCTGCGAAGGCCTCACGGAAAGCTTTATTCAACCAAGGAGTTAAAGAAACCGAGATTTGGTTAGTTGAGGGGCTGGCTAAGGTATGCAGGGATTATTGCAAGGAGACTTGGGAAAAAGCCATCGACGTTGTAGGGGTCCCTGCTTCCTCGGAGTGAAGCCAGCCTGGGAACGTATACTATCATCCCAATATTCGTGAAGTCCCAGCTGCCTCTACGCTTCCCACTACCACTGTCTTAGAATCTTCTGAGTAGCTCACGGCTGTGCAAGACCTCCTTCCTCCTCCCCCTAAGGCCTCCAAAGGGTCTAACCAAGTTGGTGACCAAAGCAAAAAGGATGGGGTGGAGAAGGATAAAGGCAAGGGCAAGGAAGTCAAGCCTCCCTTAGAGGCTAAGGAAGCTGCCAAGGCCAAGGATGCAGTAGTCACGGTGAAGGAGGTAGAGGCTAAATCCAAGGAGGTGGGGTCCCAGGGCAAGGATGCTGTTACCTCTTAGCCAGGCAAAAAAGAAGGCCTTCCTCCCCCGACTAAAGCCTAGTCCCTAGGGTTTTATTCCTTTCAAGGCTATTTTTTCCTTTCTTTTGTAATTTTATTTTTATACCCTTTCCTTGTGGATGGCATTTTGCCCCTATATATAATGGGATTTCTTGTAAACAAATTGTCCTTTCACGAGGCTTATATAAACGAGAATTACAAGTTCTTTGTTCATGGTGTTTGTTTATGCTTGTGCTCTTCCTTTGTGTAATTTCTATTTTCCTTAGCATTCATTAAGTAGGATAGTGAAACACGCCCCATTTTAATACCTACATAAACAATAATACTAAAACAAACATCTCTAAATTCATAATGGATGTATTCAACTATTGAGTAGACAACATATATATATATATATATATATATATATATATATATAATGTGCTTACAAATGCTATAGTGATGCTCATGAACTCTAGTTTACCCAGATCATTATGGTTTGAGGAGTAAAATGTAACCAAAAAATCAATGTTCAACCTTAGAAAAATAATAAAATGTATCAATCTTTCCCAAGGCATGCGGTTTGAGGATCCAGGCATAGCCAATGCTCTGTTTGATACTTAGAGAAATAATGGAAAATATCAATTTTCCCAAGGTATGTGGTCTGAGGAGCTAGGCATAGCCAATGTTCTGTTTGATTCTTAGAGAAATAATGGAAAATATCAATTTTCCCATGGTATATGGTCTAAGGAGTCAAGCATGGTCAAGGTTCTGTTTGATTCTTAGACAAATAGTGGAAGATATCAATTTTCCCAATGCATGCAGTCTGAGGAGCTAGGCATAGCCAAGGTTCTATTTGATTCTTAGAGAAATAATGGAAGATATCAATTTTCCAAAGGTATGTGATCTGAGGAGCCAAGCATAGTCAAGGTTCTGTTTGACTCTTAGAAACATAATAAATGTAATGCATAAAGTAATAGGTCATTAATAATAATTCTTTCGCAGGTTATTTACATTCCAAGGACGTGGTACAACCTTTTTATCTAGATCTTCAAGATAATAAGCCCCTATTCTAGCTACTAAGGTGATGTGATATGACCCTTCCTAGTTTGGCCTTAGTTTTCCTTAAGCTGGATTTTTTGTTGTACCCAAAACCTTACTTAATTCCAAATCCCCTAGTGCCAGTGGTCTTAACTTCGCATTCGAGTCATAACCCTATTTAAGTTTGTGCTGATAATATGCTAGTTGAACCATAGCATTTTCCCTCCGTTCTTCAACCAAATCTAGACTCTTCTTTAACAATCCATTATTGTTACTCAGACTAAAAGAGCTCGACCTTAGCGTTGGGAAACCCGTCTGCAGAGGACTTATTGCTTCAGCCCTATAAGTCATTGAAAAAAGAGTTTCTCTTGTGGACTATCGGGGTGTAGTTCTATAGGTCCAAAGGACATGTGGTAGCTCTTCCACCCATCTCCCCTTAGCCTCATCCAATCTCTTCTTAAGCCCATTAACAATTACCTTATTAACAGTCTCGACCTGTCCATTCCCTTGTAGATAAGCCAGAGTGGAATATCTATTTGTAATGCCCAGATCACAGCAATATCTTCTAAAGACCTTACTATCAAAATGAAGACCATTATCCGAGATAAGGGTATGAGGAATTCCAAACTGAGTGACAATATTTTTTCAAACAAATCTTCTTGTGTCCAGATCCCTAATATTTGATAGTGGCTTGGCTTCAACCCATTTAGTAAAGTAATCCGTGCCGACTAGCAGAAATCTCTTATTCCCTGCTGCCTTGGGGAAGGGTCCTATAATATCCAAGCCCCATTGAGCAAAAGGCCAAGGATTGGATAGAGGATTGAGAACTCCTCCTAGTTGATGAATATTAGGAGCAAACCTCTAACACTGGTCACATTTTTTTTACATATTCCAGTACTTCCTTCTGCATATTAGGCCACCAATATCCTTGAGTAAGGGCTCTATGAGACAAGGATCTTCTCCCTATATGACTTCCACAAATCCTCTCATGCAATTCTTCTAGAAGCAACTCTGTTGCTTCAGGGTGCATACACAGCAGATATGGTCCAGAAAAAGAGCGCTTATACAACTTTTGATCCTCGGACAGCCAAAATTGAGGAGCCTTCCTATGTACTTTGTCAGCTTCAGACTTTTCCTTAGGTAAGATATTCTCTTTAAGATACAACACAATGGGGTCCATCCAACTAGGTCCCACTTTGATCTGATGAACATGGACTACGTCTACATTTATCTTAGTAAGTGTATACAAACCTTCCACTAAAATAACCTGAGGTAAACTTTGTGCCGAGGACGTTGCCAAGGTGGCTAGCGAGTCGGCATGAGTGTTCTTGTTTCTAGAATTTTGCACTAAAGTGAAAGATTCAAAATTTGATTGCAAACATCTAACCTGACTTAAATATTCCTGCGTTCTCGAGTCTCAGGCTTCTAGCTCCCCTTCCACCTAGCCTACAACCAACCTTGGGTCCGAGAACATCTTCACATTCTTCCCTCCCATTTTCTGAACCATAGTCATCCCTATTAGCAGAGCTTCATACTCGGCTTCATTCTTCATGGCTGAAAAACCCATTCTCAAGGACTTTTCAATGACGATCTTCTCTGGAGATATTATAACCAGCCCAACTCTAGATACTCTTTGATTTACTGCACCATTCATGCACACCTTCCACGATAGAGAATCTTTTAGGGAGATCATGCCAACAAGATTTTCATCCATGTCTAATCTTTTCGTATGTTCTTCTATTGAGGGCTTAGCGAACTCGTCTACCAAGTCAGCAAGGACCTAACCTTTCATAAAGGTGCGTGGCATGTACTTTATATCAAAAGCCCCCAGAATCATTCCCCACTTGGAAATCCTTCCCGTATAATCAGCACTCTGAAGTAGAGACCTGAGCGAGAGTTGGGTTAGGACCATAACTATTTGAGATTGGAAGTAATGGGGTAGCTTTCGCATGGTATGCACCACTGCCAAAATGGCTTTTTCTAGTGGTAAGTAGTGGATCTCAGCTTCGTGCAATGATTTACTTACATAATATACTGGCCTCTGGACACCGTTATCAACCCTTGTTAGTACCAAGCTGACAGCATGAGAAACTACAACGATATAAGCAAACAATACCTCATCTACCTTAGGCCTGGACATAATAGGTGGCCGAGAAAGATATTCTTTGAGTTGTTGAAAAGCCAAAGCACACCCCTTAGTCCATACAAATCCCTTCCATTTATTCAGTAACTAGAAGAAAAGCCTACATCTATCCATGGACCAATAAATAAACCGATTTAAAGTATCCATCATTTCGTCAATCTTTGAACTTCCTTAGGATTACGGGGTGGCTGCAAATTGTTAATTTTCTTAACTTGATCAGGATTAACTTCAATTCCATGATGTGTAACAATAAAGCCCAGAAATTTACCAGACCCCACACCAAAAGAGCATTTGGAAGCATTTAGGCGTAACTTATACTTCCTTAGTGTCTCAAAGACATTTTCAAGATTCCCAACATGCTCAAACACCATCTTACTCTTTGCCACCATGTCATCCACATAAACTTCAATCCTCTTCTCCAATTGTGATTCAAACATCCTAATCATCATCCTTTGGTAAGTAGCCTCTGCATTCTTCAAACCGAAAGGCATTACCTTATAATGATAGTTTCTTGTAGGAGTGACGAAGGCTGTTTTCTCTTGATCGTCCAAAGCCAAAGGTATTTGATGATAACCTTGAAAAGTATCTAGAAAACTCATCTGAGGATGTCCAGCCGTGGCATCCACCAACTGATCAATGCGAGGCATGGCGAAAGGATTTTTGGGACATGCTTTATTCAAATCAATAAAGTCTACGCATACCTGCCATTTGCCATTCTTCTTCTTAAACACCACTGTATTGGCCATCCAATCAGGATAAAACACCTCTTTGATAGCTCATGTTCGTTTGAGCTCAATTACTTTTTCTTTGACAGCTTCAGAATGTTCTTTAGATGATCGCTGAGGTGGTTGCTTTCTTGGTACAACAGCGGAGTTGACATTCAAATGATGACAAATGAAGCTCGGATCGACCCCCGGGGCCTCATAAGCATTCCAAGCAAAAATATCTAGGTTTCCCTTAAAGAACTTCACCAATTCCTCTTTCTCTAGAGGAGGCAGCTGGGCGCCTACCTGAAAATACCTTTCTTTATCATCACCTATAGAAGCTCACTCTAAAGCTTCACATTCTACTTCCAGTGATAGGCTCCCTGATAACGGCGGCTCTTTTAATTGCTACAAATCATGATCATCTAATGCTGAAGACCCACCTTCAGATTGATATCTAATTGCAGCCATCATACACTGCCTCGCTGTAGACTGGCTTCCGATCAGCTCTTCAACCTAGTCCCCGGATGAATATTTCACCTTCAAATGCAAAGTGGAAGGGACGGCCCCCATGACATGAAGTCAAGGTCTCATTACAATGGCTATGTATGGAAAATAGGCATCCACTACTATGAAGTTGACTTCTACAACTTCTGACCCTGTTTGTACCTACAACTTGACTTGGCCCAATGGTATAACCATGTTTCAATCGAAACGTACTAGAGGTAAATCATAACTAGTCAAATATTCTGGTTTTAACCCTAAGCCCATATACAAATTGGGGTACATAATTTCTGCCCCACTACCTTGATCCACCATTACACGCCTCACGTCATACCCCTCTATCCAAAGCGTGACCACCAAAGCATCATCATGTGGTTGTATAGTTCCAACCTTATCCTTCTCCAAGAAACTCAAAGCCATTTATAGTGCAAACTTAGCCCTCTTCAGCTTATGATTATAGTTCTCGAGTAGTGGCCGAGCCACAGTCATTACCCGAGAAGGACACGAATCCGTCCTTTTAGGAGTTGCAATTATGACAATAATGGTTCCCAAAGGAGGCCTTGAGGAGGTGTTCCCTTGAGTACTTGAGCCTGCATGATCGGCTTGGCCATTGGGCCTATATAGGAACTGTTGCAACCTTCCATCTTTAATCAATTGCTCCAAATGATACCACAAATTTTTGCAATTCTTGGTGATATGTCCTCGCCTCTGGTGATACTGGTAATGAAGGTTCTGGTTATGTCTTGTGGGGTCTCCACTTATCTTGTTAGGCCATTTGAAGTAGGGTTCATTCTTAATCTTTTCCAGAATTTGATGAATTGGCTCTTGGAACACCGTGTTGATAGATTGTGGCACAATACCAGCTGCAGTCTGCCTGGTGGAATCTCTCCGAGGACGATTATCATTATATTTGTCCGACCTAAAGTCCCAACTATCCTGAGAGACCACCTTCGCCTTTCCTTTACCTAATTACTGATCCTCCTCAACTCGCTTATACTTATTAATATGGTCCATGAGCTGGTGCACACTACTAACTAGTTTCCCAGTTAAAGACTTCTTCAAACCATGCTCGGCTGGTAAACTGACCTTGAAAGTTCTAATGGCAACATCATCAAAATCCCCATCAATCTCATTGAACATCTCCCAATATCTATCTGTGAATGTTTTTGAGCTTTCATCCTCTTGCATAGCCATAGAAAACAAAGAATCCAAAGGTGAGGGACTCTACTGCATGTAATGAAGTGAGAACCAAACGCCTGGGTGAGTTCCTTAAAGGAATCAATAGATCCTTATCCCAAACTATCAAACCACCTCATCGCGACAAGCCCCAAGCTGAATGGAAAAACCTTGCACATCAACACTTCATTCTTGAAGTGCACAACCATCCTCTGGTTGAAATGTCTTACGTGTTCCATAAGGTCAGTTCAACCATTATACATGGTGACTTAAAAATTTGATTCAATGCCCTACTCATAGCATCAGCTCCCAAGCCCCTGCTGGAAGAATTCCTATTCCTGTGGTTATGGGGGCTACTATCTTCATACGAGTAAAATTCACTAGAGGGAGTTCTCGACCTTGGCCTATAATTGTCCTCCTCATTCTCATTCTCATTCTCACCAGAAGAAGAGTCAGAGATGGACTGAATCTGCCTCCGTCATTCGTGACGTAACTTTCTCTTCAAATGGTCAATCTCCAACTGCATGGCCCTAGCACTCTCCCTATAGGAGACTCTGCTTCCACCTTGTGACTGACTCCTACTAGTATGGGTGGTATGTACACTCCCCTCTTGATCTCCACATTGTTCAAGATTGTGGAGGTTATCTTGACACTGGGACCCCTTAGACTCGGTGTGGACCTGAATTTTTCAAACTCACTAAAAACCCAAGATCCCCATATATGGCTCCAATTGTTTGGTCGCAATTCATGTAGATTCAGACTGCTCCCCTTGATATTTGTCCCATTTGCCTTTTTTTGAAGTACTTAGGTAATAGTTGTAAGGCTGAGAATCACTGTTTAGGTATCACTTTCTCATAAATGCAGCTAGAGACTTAGGTACAGAGCATTCAATGCGGTGTTAGTAGCTCTCTCTGAGATAGTTCCCAATCGCTCTTGCTCTTTGTGCCCTTATGAAACATATCTTCATCCCCAAGACCTTCCAGAATATCATTCTAATCAAAATGATGTACCATTTGACCCTCACTGCACTTAGCCAAGGAAGTACTCCTCCTTGGATTATTCACATCCACTTCGTCTGCCACACTTTCTTTTGGGGCTGTAAGTTTGACATCATTATTACCATTGAATGTTCAAAAATGTGTAAAACACTTATGAACATTTAAACCCCCAATTTACAAATTATCAACACAAGCTTATTATCAAACAATGTATGTGCGGAATATGACAATAAGCTAAATCAGAATGGGTAAAACAATTTAAACTGAAATTAATCACAACCATAGCAGCAATTAAAAGGTAAAGATTAAGGGAAGAGAGATGCAAATACAAAGACAACACAATGATGTGTTATTGAAGAGGAAACAGAAGTCCTCGGCGTAAAACCTCTCCACCGCCCTCTAAGCGGTTTATAATCCACTAGAGAATGAAGTTGGGATATATGAACAACAGAAGACCCTCTAAGCCTAATCTACCCAGTGTACCTAAGCCTTCCAAGCTTCTTACTCCAACGAGGTTACACCGAACCTTTGTCTTCTCTATCTTACCGGATTCCACTATAGCCCATAGCATTAACTAATATCAATTGGTCCCTTCCTAATTGCTTTCCAAGCACCAAATAACCTTCTCACAGATATGGGTATGGTGAGAAAAGGATTTGGCTAAATATACCTTTCAAGGATGTAACAATGGAGAGGGTGAGAGTAGAGGAATTTGGAGAATCAAAGGATGAAGATTGTGGATGAGTCAATATTATTTTTCTCTAGCGTTTCTCTCTCAAAGTTATCTCTAGAAGCTCTCTACAATATGTGGATATAAGGGTATTTATAGTAGGGTATGGATGGAATGCGAGAAGTTGATTTTAGCCAAACAGGGCATTCTGGTGACTCAAGCTCACGACTGGAACGAGTCGCGAGTCACGAGTTTAAGTCGCAAGCTAACTGTCTGGCCAGCTAGAGGTTTTGTCCTATAGTGCGACAACTGGCGTGACCCTTCAGCTCCCCCTACATGCTTCACACATGTGTCTTTTTGGCGATTCGCCAGTCGTGAGCTAGTCATGAGATCCAGTCATAAGGCCCTGCTTGAGTGCACACTCTTAAGCCTTTCTTCACATTCTTTCACACACTACCCTTACATGATTCCCACCTAAATACAGGATTTCTAAATGCTGAATTACAAGCAAACTAGCACGGAATAAAGCCAACAAAATGATTGAATAAATTCAATCTTACAACTATCAATCTGTCCTTGGATAAGTAAGTGTCCTCGAACCAAGCCCATGGCCCAAAAGCATATCTTGGGCCTTTTATCCCCACAGCTAACAAATTTATCAAATTTTGAAGATAACAATGATGTTCTTTTAGTTCTCTCAAACAGCTTCTGTATAAACTTTTTTCCGAGATTCATTTTTTTAACGATTTTTTCCCTTAAAATATATTGTCAAACATGAAATATTTTCTTTCTAGTTTCATAATAAAATGTGACAGATATGCCTTAAGATAGATCAATAAAAAAAGAACAAAGTTTAGCTAAAAAAATTGTTGTAGTCTAAGGCTACAACTTTACTAATTAAAATAAAAGAAATGCTATGTCCACAACATTTTTACAACAAAACCTATGTGGCAGGTTGTTATGGGTTGTTATTGGTGGAGTAGAAAAGTAATTTTAGTGGTAGGTTCAAATAAGAACCAATAGTAACTAGCTACCTATGATTTGTAGTGAAAATGTTATGAAAATGTTGCGGATGTAGCGCCTCTTATAAAATAAAATATGATGTGTGAAAATCAGTAGGCTGAATGTTCGAGGCTTTAACGACAATTGGATGACCTGAAAAGAAAGAAAGAGACTATCGAAGGTGACTAGGGTGAACCAGCCAAGGACCCTTTGACAATTAAGTCAGATTTCTCTCTATGACTCAAATATGGTGAGTGAATGAATAGTAAAACATACCTTGATCTGATGAGATTGGGTCCTTTTTATAGAAAGTTTGGAGTGAGTCTACTTGTTAGATGCCACTAACATCATGGGAGATGTATGGACTTAGAGGAGAGAGTGGAGCAAATTTTGAGAATTCACCCCACGTTCTAAGGTAGAGGATCATGGTCTAACCATTTGTGATTAGTGGAAAACACTTAGAATTTTACCAAGTGTTTATTAATCGTCCACACCTTCTTATGATGTGGACGACCAAAATCTCTTTGGACGACTGGTAACATCCTTGAATGTCCTAATTTCCCATTTATGTTGTATTTTTCTCGTTTCTCCTTTCTGAAGAATGTCTTGGACGTTATTGGTCTTGGACGACCCTTATGGATGAAGACTACTTGCTATGGATCTCCATCAATAAATATTACTATATATTTTGAAATCTAACTGTTGAATTGAATATTCGTTACTACAGGGAAAATTTTGTGCTAATCGGATATTATTTATTACAAGATTTATAAGTTTATATTTTATGTACAATATTAAACTACAAAAGCTTGTAATATAAAAAATTTATTGATGATATAGATATTAATCTTTAATTTTTTAGAAATTTTGCAAGTATGGAGGATATAATAAGAAGATATAATTCAATGGTGAATTTGTCAAAATTCACTTCTAATAAAAAGATATTGAGTAAGGTTGTAGTTTAAGACTACAACAAATTTTGTAGCTGAACCTTATTTTAAGAAAAAATACATAGAATGTAATTTACGAAAGGAAACAAATTAAAAAAAGAAATGAAATTGGTTTTAGTTAGCTTAATTATTGAAGTCTCTTGATAGTTGACACCATAAATTTGAAAATTATATATATATATATAGAGAGAGAGAGAGAGAGAGAGAGAGAGAGGTGAACTTTAGAATCTCTTTGTAAAATAAAGAATACATGCAAAGTCTAGAAATTTATTTTTCGGGTGGTAGAATAGATCATTTGTTAGAAATTCTCTTATTTCTTTTATCACTTTTTTTTTTCTTTTCCTTTTTTTAATTATCTAGAAAAGTCCTTTTTTTGTCCTTTTGATTAAAGAATTAAAATTGGATATGTCAACATTCCAAGGTCCAACACTCACGTTTCTAATAACGGCAATATATAATGAGTTGTTACTTGCTCATAGACATGACAAAACGAGTCAGAATTTTCTTACTCGACCCGACCTGATCAGAAAAATATCTGCCCCGAACTTGATTTTTTTGACCTAAAGCAAACACGGGTTGACTCGTGACCCGACCCATGTTTTTTGCGGGTCAACCCGACCCGACCCGAACCCAAAAAATATTTCAAAACTTTTTCTTTTGGGTAAATAAATAATAAAATTAAGACAATATTTGTTTAATTGTGTATTATAAGCTTTAAGGAAACAATTGAGACAATTACATAATTGCATGCAAATTAATTGAAAGATGAATGATTGAGCATTCTGTAATGAGTAAAGATTTTTAGATATCAAATAGCAAAGTATATGCCAAAATAATCTAGTTACAGTATAATTAAAAAAATAGATTTAAAATTGTAGACGTGCGTGAGAAATATTCGCAAGTGTGAAAGTAGTGAAGTTAAAGTATTAAATTAGCATAAATTATGAATGATTAGACATATTTTTTAAAAATTTATGTCCAAAATAAATAGCTTTTCAAAATAAATTATGATATTTCCTAGAGTATGTTTTACTTAACTATGATATGATATTCATAAAAGAGACCATGTATAAATAAGTAAACAACCAAATTTTAATGCATATCTCAAATTGAAATAGAGTGACAATCACCATTGATAATAGATTATAAAATTAATTTTCAAGATTGTAAATTTCTTATATATTTTTATTCTTTGTCAAATGAGTTATCCAATAAGTTATTTGTAATTTTGTTTTATATTTTGGGATGTTGATATTGTGCATAAATAAAACTTGTGTATTTGTTTTACTTATCTTTGTATTATTTTGTTTTAGACAGCAATGTTAGAATTTATATAATTTTAAGATTATTGAATAAGTATTAATAAGTTTAGCTGAGTTCATTCTTGATATAAATGATGAATTCAAAGTAATGCAATTTATATCAAGTAATTTGTTACATGACTTTCCAAATGGAAAATACATGTTGTTTTCTTTATAAAAAAATAAAAAAAATTCATGTAAAAAATACTGGTAACCCGATTGACTTGAACCCGTTTTTAACTCACTTAAAATGACTTGTTTTTAATCTACAACCCGTTTGACCATAACCCGATTGACCCGACCCGACCCGACCCACCCGTTTTGCCATGTCTACTTGCTTTCCAGTCCTCGAATGGACCATATCTGCCACACCCTTAATGTGTGGTCTGACTTTCACGTTTTGAGTTGACACATATAGGATAAATTGCCAAGAAACTCTTTTCCTTTTTATAATTGGGGTAAGAGTATTTGAAATATTAAGAGGCATAAGTTAAATATAAATCTCATAATAATTCCAGAAAAAAAATTTATGAACACAACAAAATATTATAATATTTTCATAATATTCTTATTGGGCTAAATCACATTTGTATTATTTTATTATGTTATTCTTAATTATAAAGAGCTTGACAAATTGAGTTTAATGTAATTGCTATTGCACTGTTCAATTCACTTTAGTTGTGAAAGAAATGAAAAAAAAAAGAGTAAAACTAAAATAGTAAAAATTTATTTTATTCAAGGGCGTATGTTTTTTTTTTTTTTTTTTTTTAAAAAGGATCCAATGGCGTATGTTAAAAATGACTTTTGAAATTATAAATTTAACCGGTGATAGCTTTTATATTTGTCACTGAATTAGAATCTGGTACAATAGTCAATACATTGGGTGCAATTCAGCTAAATCTTTCACAAATTATTTTTACTTTTCACCTTTTTATTTTTTACTTTTTACTTGTTTTAGTTTTTTTCCTTAACTTTTTTGAATTAATGGTTGAGATAGAAAACACTATCAATTTCAACAATGGCATGATCTCAAGTCATTTGCCAATAGCTATATTGACATGTCCATCAAGTGTGTAATTAAGTTCCGAACTTGAATTGCATGGTCGTCAGTTGTGTGCGCCTTTTTGACATTATCTTTAAACTTTTGGTCCGTGTTGACTGCCTCCAACTTGCAACGGTCAACTTATCTCACCTCTTTAACTGTCAAACCCCACCGTGCAAATACTATGATTCTCTATAAAACCCTCCATCCATTATATTATCTATTCCAAAAAAAAAAAAACCAAAGTCATATACAAACCCATATATACCAAATGTATTGCTTAATTTGCTAGCGAAAAAACCTTTGAATCATCCAGGTTTTTCGTTGTTTTTTCTCTCATATTCTTGCAAGGATTTGTAATGTCGAGCAGCAATAGAGAGCCAGTTAAGGTTGTGATCATCAGCACCCATTATGTGGAAACTGATGCTATCAGCTTTAAATCTGTTGTGCAAAATCTGACTGGAAAAGATTCAACGGTAGCAGAAGGGAAAGAGAAAGACAGCAAGATTTTGAAAGAGAGGATGGAGAGGATGGCGGCGAAAACTTGGTCCAGCTCCGGTGGTAATAAGGCGGTTTTGATTTGATGAATTGCTTAGAGAGATGCCACCAATGTATGAGCTATGGGAATGATCAATTCAAAAGTGTATATTGTGTATGTTTGATATCATTCTTCTTCTTTTTCTTTTTCTTTTTTTCTTTTTTTCTTTTTTTCTTTTCTTTTTTGAGAATATATTTATTCACTATTTGTTCTATAATACAATTGAAGTTTCTAAATAAATTTATGCTTCTTATGAAAACCTCTTGAGGTATCGAGATAGTATTGAGACTGCTATCAAGGTATGTTAGGTTCTAAAAGTAACAATTGTTAAACCATAAGCACAAAATTGTCTGGATATAGATTCTTAAGTCTATAATATGATTAGACAATACTTAAGCTGCTGCAAGTTAGAATACAAGAATAAGGAAACTACAAGTTTTAGAAATTAGAAACATGCTAGGTACGATTGATTGAGATTGTGGTTTGATCGATCAAGATGCATTTCTGCAGAATTTAATTAAAACCCATCAATCCACTAAGCCCATTAAGTGATTAGGGTTTTAAATCTAATTCTCCTAATATTTAAAGGAAACCCTAAGACAGTTTTTTTAAGTGAGAGAAGATTGCATCTTGTGCCTCTTATTGTAGATCTAGTGTTTTTGTACTCAAAGCTCTCTAAAATCTTTGACCAGTAATATTCTTTGAAGAAACTCAAGATCCAGTGATATAGAAGTTGTTGTTATGACTAGACATCATAGTTTATGATTGTTGATACCCATTTTTGCGACACATTTTCTACAAGCTCAATTCAACTAAGCCTGACTTTCTTGTGATTTCAATTCATGTATTATATTATTTTTTATTCTTTTAAGTATGGTCCAAGTCCATGCGACTTATTGGAGAAATTGAGGAAATGTGGTTTTGAGGGTATGGGTTAGTTTCTTTCGGACCTTTTGCATGAGCCCAATACAAGCGTGCTACCAATTGGACAAGGGATACTTGTAGCACCTCAGGCTGATGGATGAGGACTGATACCTAAAATTTCCACTCCAAAACAGCTTTTATGCTCTATCTAACTGTGGTCTAAAGTTTTTGCTCGAATCCTTTTTTCCTTTAAAAATGTTTGGCTCTCGTTGGCTAACTTTAGCTACTAATTCTCATTCAATTGAGCCTCCCAATGGTCTGAAACAACTGAAAAGGGAGAGCCAATGAGAGTTTAGTCAAGCATTTCCCAAATCATGTTAAAAGCATGCTAAAAACTCTTCCATAAACAAAAGCGACCCAAGCCAAGACACCAAATTCGTGTCATGGGGATAAAAGCCTCTTCTACTACCAAAAACCTAATCAGTTGCAACACCCCAAACTCAATATAAAACTCTCTCTTCAGCTAAAAAATCAACCAGCCACGTTTTTCCTTACAGAGCTGAAACTTGAGACCAAAAGCTCATTCAGCCAGCTAAGATTTCCACAATTTTTAAGCATAGGGGTGGAAATATGAGTACATGGGAACCTTTCCTCTCTTCCTCACAACCTCTCTCAATTTCCTCTTCTTGCTGACTGTGGGTCGAAGTTTCAAATATATTATGTTTTTATACTTTTTCTGCATTTTTGTTATTAGCATTTTGATTCTCTCTTCTCAAAGTACCATAAGCCTTTTGTTCAATATACATTTAGAATTTTGGGCTTGATTCTCCACAATAAACACTTTTAAAGAAGTCAATGGGAGATTTGGTCCATGCTCGCATTTTCGACCCTTGTCGCAAAAACATCCTTGACAATGATCTAAACCTTTGAGTGGAGAACAAAAGCCATAAACTAGAGTGTTTGTACACAACAGATTCATAATAGTAGAGTCTGTAGATTCGGAACTGCATGTGATCACGTGAGCAAGTACTACATGAGGTAGCATTAGATTTAGGGTTAAGTCTATTGTAAAAACTTCCAATTTATTAGTTAATTGTTGTCTTGTGGATTGTTTAGGTTAAATCCTCCTCAGTTTTTTTTTTACTTTGAAACTGGACTGTTTCATTAGTTTTCTTAGGCCGTCATATCACTGTGCTCTTTACTTTTTCATTGTGTATGATATGATTTATTATTGTTTAACCTAGATTTGCTTAATTAACTTAAGTAACAACTTGACTATTAAATTAGGTTAAACAAAATGTGTTTTCCAAGGGTCTAATCTAACAAGGTACTTGTTGAAAATGCCCTTTCCTTGAGTAAACTTTGCACCTTCAACTTGATCTTCAATTGCAACTTTAAGACACATCAAAACTCAATAAAAGACACTTTGGCATAGTTTGACAAAACCAAAACATATATGACCCTAACAAAAACAAATTTACATTTGTAAAACATTTTTAATTATTTGATTTTTAAACTTGAGATTTAGTGTTTATGATTGGCATTTTAAATGAAGAGGGATGTAAATCTCACCATTTATGGATTTTGTAGTAATTGTCAAATTTTTAATCCAAACATACGGTCAAATGTTTATTCAAAAAGTATTATCCTATGTCATTTTAACCTATTCCTTCATACAAACTTAACATTAATGCAGTTAGAGAAAATTTTATGTTTTCAACTGGATAAAGCCATAGGTTTAAAAACCGAAACGATTAAAGAATTAGAAAAAGGACCGTTACCTGATTTTTTTGCAGTTTTTACCCAACAAATTCCAAGTTCAGTTCTTGATTTAACTGGTTGAACTGACCTGTCTGGTTTGATTTTTAAAATAGTGGATAAAACCTTTTGTACTATTTTCAATAGAGGCTATTATTCCTACACTCAATAGGACTCTTGGGAATGAAAGAATTTAATTGCTTAATAATTATTTTTATACTTGTATTTACTTGTATGGTAGAACATTCCTTTAATAATTGAGATCTCACAAATGAGATTTTTCATTTTTAAAATAGGAAATAGAGCCCCATCAAAAAAAAAAAAAAAAAAAAAAAAAGAGGAAATAGAGCAACGTTAAATCTCAAACTCAAGACTACTTATTGTGATCCCATTTTAAAATTTTATTTATCCTCAAAATTAATAAGATGATGAATTTAATAATTTAAGGGTGTGTTTAGATACCGTTTATTGCTGAAAACTGAAAACACTGTAGCAAAATAATTTTTAAATGTGTGAATAGTGCCATAAAACCCAGTAATAAAGTTTTTTTAAAGGAAAAAAGTACTTGCGAGTTTTGTGAACATTGCACGGAACCCATTGGAAAACGTGGAACGCATCTGAAAAGTGCTTTTTAGCACTATCCAAACATACACTAAGAATCATTCTAAGAATTAATATTGAAAAGTAAAATAATAATAAAAAAATTAATAAGTAAATTAAAATAAATTAAATGTCCTTTCAAAAATTTTCACAAGGAAGCTAACAATTTTATCAAATTTTAAAGATAGCAGTGATGTTCTTTTAGTTCTCTCAAACAGCTTCTGTATAAACTTTTTTCCTAGATTCATTTTTTTAATGATTTTTTTTTCCTTAGTATATATCATCAAAACATGAAAGATTTTCATTCTAGTTTCATAATAAAATGTGACAGTTATGCCTTTAGATAGATCAATAAAAAAGAACAAAGTTTAGCCAAAAAATGGTTGTAGTCTAAGACTACAACCTTACTTAATAAAATAAGAGAAATACTATCCCCACAACATTTTTTATAATGTTTTTCCAACAAATTCTATGTGACAAGTTGTTATAGGTTGTTATTGGCAGGCTAGAAAAGTAATTCCAATGGTTGGTTTAAATTAGATCCAATAATAACTAACTACCGATGATTTATTGTAAAAATGTTGTAGACGCAACACATCTCATAAAATAAATGATGGTGTATAAAAATCAATAGGCTGAATGTTCTGGGTTTGAACGGTGGTTGGATGACCTAAAAAGAAAGAAAGAAAAAATCGAAAGTGACCGAGTGACTAGCCAAGGACCCTTCGATTATTAAGTCAGATTTCTCTCTAAGACTGAAATATGGTGAGTGGATGAATAGTAGAACATACCTTGATCTGGTGAGATTGGATCCTTTTAATAGAAAGTTTGGAGTGAGTCTATTTGTTAACTGCCATTAACATCATGAGAGATGTATGGACTTAGTGGGTAGAGTGGAGTGAATTTCAAGAATTCACCTTACGTTCTGAGGTAGAGGATTGTGGTCTAACCATTTGTGATTGGTGGAAAACAATGAATTTTACTAAGTTTTTATTAATTGTCCACACCTTCTTATGGTGTGGACGACCAGAATCTCACTATAAAAAAATGTATTTTTAGTGACGAAAATTAGTGAGAAAATATTTTTCGTCGCTAAAAATATAGCTTTAGCAACGAAATTTGAATTTTGTGATTGGTTTTGTGGTGGGTTGTTGTGTTGGAGCAAGCGGGTGGCTTGCATGGTGTTATAAGGTGGTTTGAATTCATATTGAGAGTGTTTTTAGTTTCTTGCAAATGTGAATGGACCTTGTTAGTTAGATGTGATGAATAGTACTTTAATTGATTTCATTACTTGTAAAAACTCTATACTTGTGATGTTTGTGATTGGTTGTGGTGGATTGTTGTGTTGGAACAACCGGGTAGTTTGCATGGTATTATAAGATGGTTTAAATTCATATTGGAAGTGTTTTTCGTTTTTTGCAAATGTGAATGAAACTTGTTAATTAGTAGCAATTGTGTTGCTTTATTCGATTTCAATACTTGTAAGCATTCTACCTATTGGTTAGTACCTTATTTTAGTAATTGACCCGTACTAAATGGTGTGACTACTTTTTTTGATGCATCATTGGTGTGGCTACTCTTAATACATTGTTAGAAATTTTTTTTATAACTATTTTTATTTTACGATTTTAGTGTAGTATTGTTTTTATATTTGTGTAGATTTCTTGTTGGTGGCTTTTAGGAAATTTACTTTTGGCATTACTTGAAGACATATAAAGACATCTTCCGTTAGTCCTAATTATATTATGTTACACTTTTTGTATTGTTATAAAACATCTTGAGTTATTATATGTGTTGCAAACAATTATTGTATGGAGGGAGTTTGAATTGGATATTTCTTTTATTTTTTACTTGTGGAATGTATAGATATTTTTTTTTATAAATGTATTGTTGAAATAAATGTGTTATTTAAATTTGAGGTTTTAATAATGTAATAACAGGTTAATATCAAAGTTATGAAAAAAAATAAAAACAGAAAATAAGTTTTAGCGACAAATTTTTTCGTCACAAATATGGCAACAAAAAATTGTTTTAGTGACGAAATATTTCATCGTTAAATGTAGCAAAATTTTGTAAGAAATGGTTTTAGTGATGAAAATTTTCATCGCTATATGTGCCTGGATTTTCTTAAAAATAGTTTTAGTGACGAATTTTTTCGTCACTATATGTACCCGAAAATAGTTTTAGTGACGAACAATTTCATCACTAAATATGATTTAATAAATTGAAGTGTTTTTAGTGACGAAATATTTTCGTCACTGAATAGTGTTTTTAGCGAGGAAAACATTTAGCGACGAAACGTTTTCGTTACTAAAAGTTTTTTCTTTTTAAAACAAATCAGACTTTTAGTGACGAAATTTTTCGTCGCTAGGACTTTCAGCGACGGGGTTTCAGCGACGAAATGAGTTTCGTCGCTAAAAGTCCAATTTCGTCGCTAAAGGTTCTTAGTAACGAAAAACTGGACTTTTAGTGACGAATTTTTTCCTCACTAAAAATACATTTTGTTGTAATGTCTCTTTGGACGACTAGTAACATTCTTGGATGTCCTTATTTCATGTTTGTGGTATGTTTTTCTCATTTCTCCTTTTCGAAGAATGTCTTGGATGTCGTTGGTCTTGGATGACCCTTATGGACGAACACTACTTATTATGGATCACCATCAATAAGTATTACTATATATTTTGAAATCCAACCGTTGAATTATATGTTTATTATGCTTTTAATACATAGGGAAAATTTTGTGTCAATTGGATATTATTTACTATATGATTTATAAGTTTATATTTTATGTATAATATTAAACTACAAAAGTTTGCAATTTAAAAAAAATTATTGATAACATAACTATTGATATTTAATTTTCTAGAAATTTTACAAGTATGGATGACATAAAAAGAAAATATAATCTAATAGTAAATTTTTCAAGATTCATTTCTAATAAAAAGATACTGAGTAAGATTGTAACTTAAGATTACAATTAATTTTGTAACTAAAACTTGTCATAAGAAAAAATATGTAAAATGTAATCTACAAAAGAAAAAAAAAAACTAAAAAAAGGGGTGAAATTTGTTTCAGTTAGCTTATTTATTAGAGTCTCTTAATAGTTGAAATCATAAATTTGAAAATTATATATATATATATATATATAGAGAGAGAGAGAGAGAGAGAGAGAGAGAGAGAGAGAGAGGGGGGGGAACTTTAGGGTCTCTTTGTAAATAAAGAATACATGCAAAGTCTAGAAATTTATTTTTTGGGTGGTTGAATACGTCATTTGTTAGAAATTCTCATATTTCTTTAATCACTTTTTTTTTTTTTTTTTCTTTTCTTAATTATCCAGAAAAGTCCTGTTTTGTCCTTTTGATTATAGAGTTAAAATTGGATAATTCAACGTTCCAAGGTCCAACACTCACGTTTTTAACAACGGTATTATATATGACTTGTTGCTTGCTTCCCAATCTTCGAATGGTCCACATCCTCGTTAAAAAAAAAAAAAAAAACCGAATGGAACATATCCGCCACGCCCTTAGTATCCGTTTGGATACAAATTATTGTATTTACGTTTCCCTCGAATGCATTTTAGTCTTTTTTGTTTTTCTTCTTCTCCTCTGCACGTGTTTTAAGGGGACAAGAGTTACTGTTCATGTATTGTGCAATTACTGTTCACGCACTGTACTGTTACTGTTCACACACTATTTTGCACTATTTATGTACTGTTCACGCATTTTCAGTCATTTTTTTTTTTATTAAAAATGGGTCTTACAGCACTATTCACACATTTAAAAATTATTTTGCTACAGTATTTTCAATTTTCAACAATAAGTTCTTATCCAAATGGACCCTTAACAGCTCCATTTGGATACATCTCACGTCTGCTGCGTTTGTTTTTTTTTTTTTTTTTTAAGCTCAGTGCCTCTTGCACTATTTATGAGACATGAACAATGCATTTAGGCCAGTTAACAGTAACCCACAACTCTGCAGTAACTTTTTTATTATTTTTAACTTTTAGCAAAATAAGCAGTATTTAACGTATGGTCTGACTTCCACGTTTTGAGTTTAAAAAAAAAAAAAAAAAATGGTAAAACTAAACTGGTAAAAATTTGAACGTTAAAATTTATGTTGTTCAAGGGCGTACGTTAAAAGTGAGTGAGTCTGCCACAAGCTATGTTGACATGTGCAATCAAATGTGTAATTAAGTTCCATAGCGTGCAACTTGAATTGCATGGTCGTCAATTGCGTGCGCCTTTTTGACATTATTTTCAAACTTTTGGTCCGTCTTGACTGCCTCCAAATTGCAACGGGAAACTTATCTCATCTCTTTAACTGTCAAACCCCACCGTGCAACTACCATGATTCTCTATAAAACCCTCCATCCATTATATTAGTTATTCCAAACATAAACCAAAGTCATAAACAAACCCATATATACCAAAAGCATTGCTTAATTTGCTAGTGAAAAAAACCTTTGAATCATCCAGGTTTTTCGTTGTTTTTTCTCTGATTTTCTTGCAAGGATTTGTAATGTCGGGCTGCGATAGAGAGCCAGTAAAGGTTGTGATCATCAACACCCATTATGTGGAAACTGATTCTATGAGCTTCAAATCTGTTGTGCAAAAGCTGACTGGTAAAGATTCAACGGTAGCAGAAGGGAAAGAGAAAGACAGCAAGATTTTGAAAGAAAGGATGGAGAGGAGGGCGTCGAAAACTTGGTCCAGCTCCGGTGGTAATAAGGCGGTTTTGATGAAGAATTTATCGTTCAAGGAGTTTGATAGATTGCTTAGAGAGATGCCACCAATGTATGAGCTATGGGAATGATCAATTCAAAAGTGTATAGTGTGTTCTTTAGATACGGAATTTAAGTCCGTTATTTATTCTTTTTTTTAGAAACAATTAGGTATGGAATTAAAGTGTTGTTCTTTAGATTTTTTTTTTTTTTTAATTTTGTTATATAATTTTTTTTATAAAATAAAAGAGTATTTTTTAATTAAATAGTCACGTGATTAAATTTTTTATACTTATTATGAAAACCTCTTGAGTTGGTTGTGAACCTATAGTAGTGGTCTTTTTAGAACTTACACTTCAATTCTATTAAAATGAATGACATTAATAGAACCCTATATATGTCTAAAATATAAAGAAGTGAATGACCATTGAAATCTTTCTTACCCCTATTACTCTCATGTGCTACTTACACTTGTATAGATGATTTTTGTTGGTATAAATAACTATTTGGAATTGTTATAACAGAAAGTTCTATTTGAACTAATCATAATAATCTAAACAAATTATTCATTGGGATCCATATTTTGGATCCCATCATCATTTTTTGTATCCTATTCTTGAGTACAAGTTTATGTTGGCACGAGTGTGGATCCCATAGTCATTTTCTTGGAAGAAAATTATAATAATGTAATGTATTCTACACTCTCCGGATTTGAATTTTCAATTTCAAAGAGAGTTTGCATTGAGTTCCACATTATTATAGAAAATGTCACGAGCAATGGATGATTTTTCCTCCCCAGCCTCCCTCCCCCCTCTTCTGGGCTAAATTGGCTTTTACCACTGTATTGTCACGGTATTCAAATGACGCGGCAAAATGGAATTTCATATATATGACATAGCAAGGCCAGATATCCCAGGTTAACGCCATGATTAACTAGAAAAGTAATATCGAACTTGACCTAAATTGAGGAAACATGGAAGTAATTGTTTTATCCTTCGAATTTGGGGCATAAAAGAGTTCGGCCAGGATAGGCAATAGTTAATGAGATCATCATTATAGTAAATGAGATATGATGGAAGCGACTTGAATTCTAAATTTAAATCTTTTATTCTAAATTTAAATCTTTAATAATTTGGTAAATTGATAGTTACAATAGAGAATAAGAGATTTAAATCTTGGATATTCTTGTGAAAATATGGAGAGATGCTATGCAATTACATTACAAGACTCTAGGAAAATTTGACTGGGATAAAACTTAATGTAAATAGGTGATTGAGTAAAAAAAAGAAAACCTTCTAGTAAGCATAAAAAGGGGTACTTTCCTCCTTTGAGATAAGAAATATTAACTATATCAAGTCGTTGAAACATGGTGTTTCTAACGAATTGATTCCTTTTCAATTTTCATGGTGACCCACGCTCCTTAATTAGTGATTTGACTTTCATGTTTTAACATATGGATTAGGATGTTTTCCATTTGTCTTGAACTAAAAAGAATCCAATATTTACAAATATATGGTGAGAATTAAGTTTCCATATACATAAGAAAGTACACCATCACATAAGAACGTATAACTAATTTTAAAAGATATAAGTAAACTTAAAATTTTTTCATGGATGCTCTACGGAGAAAAGTCCTTCTCTATTATTCGTAATGATTCTTAAAATAGAATAAAAGGTCTAAGAATCATAAAAATTTTTATAAAATATTTTACTATTGTCAAAATGATAAATTATAAATAGTAGATAATAAAGTGATATAAATAGTTGGTTAGGATAGAAACAAATAAAACTTGTTAACTCTATCACGTGTCATTCTATAAATATAAGTGTTTATGGAGTATGAATGGTAAGGACCAGAGTTCAAGTTAAAAAAAAAAAAAAAAATTTACACATATATACAAATAGATTGAATTAAAAAAAAAAAAATTATTTTATATCAAACAACTCTATCATGTGTAGGTAACTTACTTGACCACCTCTTCACAGTTCACACCTTCGAGTTAAATTGGAAACTCATTTTGCTTGACATGACATATGCAATTAAGGATGTTGCCACTTGCAGCTGGCGATATCGTATATGTCTAGTAACATGCACGTAGGATCAGTTCGTCAATTGCGTGCCTTGACATCTTCTTGGTCTTTCTTGACCGCCTCCAAGCCATAAATGAACGGTCCACTTGTCTCATTTACCACTCTTAAATGTCAACCTCCACATGATCTTACCAATATGTACAAAGCCAGCTAGCTAGCTAGTCCCATAAATTTCTCTCTGTAAAATCTCCATCCATCGCACAATTGGGACATATAATTAACAAAAGGTGGATTAAGTATACACATTAAACTGTTAATTTTTAGAAATATTTTATGGGTAATTAAAAAGTTATAAAATTTTTTTAATTCTTGATAAATTTTTTTTCAAAAATAGTAACTTAAGGCATACATTAATAAAATTCATTAATAAATATAACCAAAAGTCATCATTACAAAACTCCTGCCAAAAGGCAAAGACACTGCTTATTTGCCAAAGTTTATTGAACCACCAGGTGTTTTGCAGACTTAATTTTCATGTCAAGCGGCTAAAGGGGGCCCGTAAAGGTTGTGATAATCAACACCCATTATGTAGAAACCGATGCCTTGAGCTTCAAATCTGTTGTGCAAAAGCTAACTGGTAAAGATTCCACGGCAATGGCTGCCAAAGCTGCAGAGCTAGAGCAAGGTTTTGAAAGAAAGGATGGAAAGGATCAACGGCAGTTGCTCAGTATGGAGGTTTGATGCATTTGGAGGCCCTATGGAAAAAAAATTGAAATTGAAGCATTTTATATATTTAAATGACTTAAATTTTTTTAAATATTACGTAAAACTATATTATCTTGTTTTAGATCCTAAATTGCTACTAATATGAACCATGTAGAATTTGTTTGTAAAAAAGTCTATAAATACAAAAAATTTAACAAAACTTTTTGTAGTTTGATGTGACAGATTAATAGCAGTGAGTAAAATGTTGTGATTTTTTTTTTTTTTTTTTGTATATAAGTTTTCTTGTTTGTTTTTTTAAGAAATACTATAATCACAATATTTTTCACAACAAATCTCAGATATTAAGTTGTTGCTATTTTTAATTTGAACACACCACTGAAATTATTTTTTTATTATCAATAACAAAAGATTTTTTTTTTTGTAAAAGTGTTATGAATGTAGTATTTTTTTTTATGTATTTTGTTTTTCATTTGATAAAAAAATTATTTATTTATTGACTAATATTTGAACTTAATTAATACTTTTATAATGAAAGAAATAATTCTATTAATTGAAATTTGAGGGCTCTTTTTTTCACTTAGGGCCTCAGGAGACTGCCTCAATTGCTTATAGTATAGAACCGGCACTCTTTCTCAATCAAGTGGCAAGCTGAATTTGATGAGAGATATATCGTTATGGGAGTTTGATAGATTACTTAGAGAGATGCAGCTAATGCCTGATCTATGGGACGTCAATTCTTTCTTTTAAAATTTGCAAGCTTATATTGAACGTTAACATAGTTGTATTGATTATAATCAGTGACAAAATTAGGAACTTTGAGAAATGCTCAACATATTTTGCAACATTGGATATTCATATACAACTAATGTTATAGACACAAATTAATTACAACATTTTTACAAACTGCTGATATGACTTTAGTAATTTAAAATAATTATTGATAAGCATAAATGTTGTTAGGATTTGTGCCCTAAAATCTAATTTATTGGCATGTTATAAATAATTAAATTGTTTAATTATATAAGACTATTTATAAATGAACTAATGTGACATTATCATAGTCCTTGAGATGTATTGTATGTGATTTAATTACAGAAGATATAAATCACAAGTTCCTTGTAAACTCAAAACATAGTTCAGAGTTGGTGAAGAAATTAGGCGTTTCATCTGCGAAGACTATAATGGATATTAACTAAGATGGTTTGTCTTGATCATGGAAGTGGAGACTTCTAGTTGATGTGTTGTTATATCCTAAGTGTGTAAGACATATTAAACTGGACCACTGTGAGATTAATTATTCAATTAACAACTGTCACTTAAATAATTAATATCACGACTTCTAATTTCATAGACTCTTAATCCTGAGATGATAGTGAACTCGATCATAAAATGTAGGTTACTTTGATATATCAGGAGTAAAATCTAGTTTA
This sequence comes from Castanopsis chinensis, assembly GCA_032878915.1. Classification (NCBI taxonomy): domain Eukaryota; kingdom Viridiplantae; phylum Streptophyta; class Magnoliopsida; order Fagales; family Fagaceae; genus Castanopsis; species Castanopsis chinensis. Next base: position 12,062,146 of record JAVQMG010000105.1, read on the forward strand.
ACGGTCAAAATCTCAATACGTTGGGTAACCACATATAGTGTTGAGGGAATATATATTCTCGAGATGTAATCCATAATCTTTTTCTATAGAGACACGAAATATCCCTTTGAGATAAGTTTAATGGAAACTGGTTATTCAGGGTTAGCCACTTTAGTAAAGAGTTACTAAAATTTATATTTATGAAATTAGATTTCATAAATATGAATAACAAAAAGATTAAACTAGGTACTCAAGGAATAAAATAGTTGTTTACAAAGTGACATTTTATTATGACTTTGTTCATTATGGATATTTTATGAAGGGGTTAAATGATATCATATTAGAGTCTTGGGAAATAATTTATTAATAAGGCCTAGAGTGCAATTATATTTTCATGGTACTTTTTATATAATTGATGATAACTTTGGGCTTGTCAAGAATTGAGACAAATAAGTCGGAGGCCCATTGGAGCTAGAGCCTTATTAGTCCTTTTGGTCTCATCTCAAGCCACATACCTAAGCCTAATTGGGTTTGCCCAAAAAAGCTAACCCAATTAGATAATCAGTTATTTATTTAATAAGAGTTATTAAATAAAGTAATAGCCAAGACAGATATGATTAAAAGGAAGAGAAAACAGTTTTTCTCTACAGAATCTTGGAAATATACTTTTCCAAAAAAAAATCAACGTACACAAGAACTGATTGAGAGACCACTCATCTTGGGCACCATGTGAAATTGAGATGAAGATTGAAGGTATTCTCAAGTCTTGTTTTTAAATTTCACTACATCAAGATACGCTTTCTTTTCTTTGTTCTAAAAGTCAAGGTTACATGTATCTATCATGAATGAAGTAGATTCTTGTGTTACTTCAACGGTGGGTTTTGTATGAGATGCAAAACTAGTTTACCAACAAATGTGATGTTAGTAGTGGACCTATATAAGAACTACTAAGAATTTGACACATCAATAATTTGTAAAAAAGTTGTAATATAGTCTGTACCTATAGCATTACTCTTCATATACTAGTGGTTGTAATCCAAGATTATGATTTATTTATGCAATATTTATTTGCTTATGCTAACTTCGTTGACCCTTTAAAAAATATTCACATCTTAATTTTTTTCTACTTCTCAACAAAAAAAATTTTAAAGTTCTATATAAGCATGCGGGAGTAACTTTTTGAATCTTGAACATTGTTTCTCTTAAAATATACTTCAAATATGAGTTGTTACCTTTATAAATTACTCATGAAATTTGAATATTGAATTTTATAAACTAATTATATAGCTAATTCAAAATGAAAAAAAAGAGTGTGAACTACTATTTAGAGAAGTGAAATAAAACCAAACAATATAGCAATTGATTCTCTTTATCTCAAAATCAACTATATATATGTGTGTGTGTGTGGGGCCACAAAAATTGGACCCCATGGAGTTCTTCACAGATTCACACACTCAAATTATTCAAACAACCAACATATAAGTAAACAACAAGGGATAAACACTTCACAATGGGAAACTCAAGCAATTGATTTCTGTTACCTCAAATGTTACAATTTCAACCTAGATATTACAATAGATAACTCTCACGTTCCCATGGTGTTCCCCTCACTCTCTCTCTCTCTAACTCATTTTTCTTCTAAATGTTCCCCTCTCTCCTTTTTTTTTTTTTTTTTTTTTTTTCTGTACCCTTTGCCTTTTGCCTCTCCTTCCCCTTTTGTAGCTTCATTCTTTGCTCTTATCACTACAGCTATCCTGTTGTCTGCCAAAGTCTCAAGGATATTTTCCTTAACTTTATCGGTTTCCTCCCCACCCTTATCCTAGAAATCTGACTTTTGGGAGTTGTTTGTATTGTTCAAATTGTCTTACTTGTATTTAATGCGGTAGAGGTTAGGTAAGAACCCCATCATTTAATGCGAAGGCAAAGATTTTAAACCTTCTTCCATGTTTCGAAAGTTTTTCATGGTTCCAGGAATCTCCTAGAAATTAGATGTGGATTATCCGTGCACCGTACCTCGGGTAAGTCGGCACCTTACCTTTTCCACGGGAACTGATTCCCTATGTCACTCATCTTTTCCATAATACTTGGGATGATTTGGCTTTCCTCCTTTCATGGTTTATTACCCATTGAGTCTTCCTTTCAATACACAGGTCTGGCCCAATTCTTTCCCAGTTGCCCAATTACTTCTTGGACTTAAGACCCGAGTGGTGATTGTTCCACTCCCTACAATATATATATATATAAGTTAGTCATAACAACACTGTTTTATATATTAATGAGAAAAAAGCATTACAACAACACTAATATATAATATATACTCAATAAGACAATAATTAACAACGTAATATATTATATTGCATTATAAAAGGTTAATATACCGAAATGTAAATATATTAACAGGCTAGTTGAAATAGTGTAGCAAGAACAGAAACCCATTTTTGGGAGATTTTAGCCTTTTGCCCCTATTTTGTAAAAAATTTGGCAATATACCCCTGTTTTCAAACTATTTAGGTCCATGCCCCTATTTTGAAACTTGATTTTCTCTAAATCGAGTTCAGCCATATAGTGGCATTTTAAGGAGCCCAATTGTGACGTTTTAAAGACCTATAGCGACGTTTTGAAACTTGATTTTCTCTAAATCGAGTTTCATGCAAGTTTTTTTTTTTTTTTTTGCCTATAGCAATGTTTTAAGGACCTATAGTGACACTGAACTCGATTTTAAGTAAATCGAGTTTCAAAACAGGGGCATAGACCTAAATAGTTTCAAAACAGGGGCATATTGCCAAATTTTTTACAAAATAGGGGCAAAATGCTAGAATTTCCCCCATTTTTGAGGTGAAGTACAGGGGTACTGAATCTACTGATGTATTCACAACATAAACTAGTAAACAGTAAACGTCTTTAGTTTTTTTGGTGTTTCTAAAAGCATTGGTAACAGGTTGTCTGAAGATTTTCCACATTTTAGGATAATGAACTACTTTTTCTGTCTTATACAATCGTTTTTCTTATTTTCATTCACATTAGATTTTTTTTATTTTAAATCCTATTTTATTCATTATTATTATTATTATTATTATTATTATTATTATTATTATTATTATTATTCACTTAACTTTATCATAATTAAAATTTTACATCATAATAAGCTATGAGTAATAAATGGTGGCTCTACCTCCACCCAGACCTTAGTTGGGCAACCTTTGATACATAAATCACCAACTCTCTGGCTGGTTTGTTCAATTCTCAAAGAGAATATTTGAAATTTGCACTGAGTACTTCTCGATTGAGGGTCTTGATGTCATGCACCAAATGGCCATAACCAACCAAAATCCAAGCAAACATCTAACTAGCATAAGTTTCATGGGTAAAGAGAAAAGCCCATATTTTTCTTTACTCTCACACAAAATTGCACTCTTTCTTTTTTCTACTCACTAATGGCAGTATGGCACTCACACATATTCTTTTTCCCTTACGTTCTATTTATTCCAATGAAAAATCTTTTGTGAAATAATTTTCCGCAATTTCCTATGTTTGGTAATATCAGAAACAATAGATCAAATGAAAACTATCTATTAATACTTATTTTCGCTTCACATTTTCTACAAGTCTGATTTGACCAAGCCCAACTTCCTTGTGGGCTCAATTCAGGTATTATATTATATTTTATTCTTTTAAGCATGGCCCAAGCCCATTCAACATATTGGGAGAAATTAAGGAAGTGTGGTTTGGAGGCAAAATTTGCTTAACAGTACTTTTTTAGAAAAAAAATTGGTTGAATAGCATATGTTTGAAGTTTTTTAGTTAGTTAAACTATTTTTGTAAGTCGAGTTTGGCAAACTCAAGTTTGGGCTGGAAGTTAAGTTTGACAAACTCGACTTCCAAGCAATATTGATGCATCCTGCTTAGTCCTGCTTGGAAGTCGAGTTTGTCAAACTCGACTTCCAACTCTAACTTAAGTTTGCCAAACTCGATTTCTAAAAATAGTCTAACTAACTAAATAACTTCTTTCGTGCGCTGCTTTCCTAAATTTTTTCTAAAAACATACTATTTAGCAAATTTTGCCAAGGTTTGGAGGGTATGGGTCAATTCCTTTTGGACCTTTTGTATGAGCCCAGCTCATGCATGCTACCAAGTGGGTAAGGGACACTAGTAGCACCTCTGGCTCATAAAACAAGTCTTGTATCCAAAATTTCAACCTTAAAAGAGCCTTTATGCTCTGGTTAACTGTGGCATAACCTCTTTGCTTTACCCTTTTTTGGCCTAAAACATATAGTTAACCCTATCTAGCTAGCCTTGTTTTTTGCAGCAACCAAATGCAAACTCCAAGAATCTGCCATGTTTAGGAAACATTAGCCCATGAATTTAAGCCAACCCATTTCCCAAATTATGCAAAAAGCAAGCCAACCCTCTTATCCAATTAAAACAAATCTGACCATAACTTGTTTGATTGAGACCTTGGGATTCAAAACCTCTTCTATTGACCAAAAACCATTCACTTAGAGCACTCCAAACATAATACAAAAGGATCCAATCAGATTCAAAATAAACCAACAACGTTTTCCCCTACAGAGCTGAAACTTGAGACCAAAATCCATTCAACCAGCTAACATTCTCATGACCTTGAAGCTTAGGGGTGGATATATGGGTACAAGGGAATCTTCTCTCTTCCTCACAACCTCTCTCGATTTCCTCTTCTCGCTGACTGTGGGTCGAAATTTCAAACTTGTATACTTTTTCTGCATTTTCTTGTATTTCAGTTATGGTATTTTCATTTCTCTCTTGTTAAAGCACCATTAGCCTTTTGTTCATTATACATTTGAAATTTTGGGCTTGACCCTCCACAAATCATCATTTCTCTTAGGACATATGTGGTTCAAGTGGCTTCAAACATATGTCATTATTTTATGTAATTGGCTTATCCTTTGACAAAACGCACTTTACTTGTAATTGGGTAAATTTAGGATGTGTTTAACGCTTCAAGAAATGGTGTTTCAAGATCAAGTGTTGAAGTCATCAAGTCTGTCCAAGAAACAAGCTGGAAAGTGCAAGTTACTAAAACTCGACACCTAGTCTCGACACATGCATCTATCGAGATTTAGAAGCTGTTTCAGCCCCGAAGCTCGACAGTTTCTTGACAGATCCTTGACACCTCTATCTGTAGAGATTTATGGAAAACAAATTCTAAGTTTTGTTTTGATTCCAATCTGTGAATGTGTCTTTGAGACTTCTTTTCTCCTAACCCTATACATAAAAAAGAATTGTTTTAAGGGCCGTCTAAGTGACACAAATTGCACAAGCATTGAGTAATTGTTGTTCATGCAATTTGTGACTTGAGTCAAAGTTCATGCCCTAGTTCATCTATTGTGAAGAAGTTGCTGTGTAATGTGCACCGTAGGATTTTGTAACCGAGCATTTTCTTGATCTTCATCGTGCGGATGAATTGAAGAACTTTGCAGCCAACATCTCTCTCTCTCTAGTTGGTGAATTGAAGTCGCGTATTGGGATCCGCGCAATTGGTTAGTCACGTACTTGGGAGCCGTGCATCAAAAGGAGAAACTACTACTACAGAACAAGTCCAATTGGGTATTGGGGTAAGGGTTCAACTGTAGGTTGGTAAGGTACTTGGGATTCCTTGCTTGCAACCGCTTGTTGTGATAATAGTGGAGTTTCGAGAGTAGTGACCTTAAATCACCCGGTGGGGTTTTTTCCGTTAGGTTTTCCCCATTTGTAAACAAATCACCGCGTCATTTATTTTCCACTGCATACTTTAGTTATTGGTGATTTGTTTATGCTGCCACATGAATTTGCATGTTAACTTGATTAATTAATAACTCGACTAATTAATCAATTTAATTTATCACAAAGGGTCAACGCATTTGTGGCCTATCAATTTCTGAAGAACCCATAGGGAGATTTGGGCTAATCTCGCATTTTTGGTCCGTATCGCAAAAATGTCCCCAACATTTTGGCAACTTTGTTGGGGACTCAAGCAGCTAAAACAAGAAAAATAATGCCTCCAAAGATGTGGAACCAGCAAAGAGATGGTGTTTCTCACACCAACTTTTCATTCCAAGAGAAACCGTATGATGCTTTGCCATGCAAGAAGAACATTATGGAGTTGAGCTGAAGGGAAAAAAAAAATGTTCATCCTTAGCTCATTGAGCTGGTGGAGACTCTCTAAAATGTGCAACAAAATCATACCAACCTCCAGAATCCATCCAAGAAGTGAAGGATTTTGAGGATAGAGGGAGAAGCAATTTTCTTATTCAAGGAAATAATTTTCTTCCACATATTTATATTATTGTTTTAGCTATTATTCGTATGGATGAATTATCCTACATCTCTTGCTTTATATAATATTTGTGAACATTTTTGTTGTAGCTTAAACATGCAAAAATAGTGAACTGCAAGTCTGACTGCAAAGGAAAGGAAGGCAGCAACCAATAATCAACGAAGTGAAGTTCTAAACATCAATTTCAACCTAAGAACCCCAACGACAATGCTAAAAGCTCATTGTCAACATCTTCACAGCATATGTCTCATTTTTTGTTGAGTTTGTATTGTTGTCAGGGTTAGTGCTAAAGCATGTGAGGGTTGCCACGAGTGATTGAATCGTTTTGGGATGAGTATAGTTGACGATGTGTGTGACCCTTCACAATTGAAATTTTTTGGCATCACTGCTGAATGAAGTCTTCACCAAATAGTTAAAGGTCATAGTTAAATGGCTACCGCAAGTCGCTAGATATTCCATACACCAAGCCTTAAGGTAGTGACATACCATACTCCAAGTCTTGAAGTAGCGACATTCCATACACCAAGTCTTGAAGTCATATGTGCGATATACTATCGTCAAAGCATGCTTAAGCTAAGACTCTCAAGCTTTCTCTTCTCTAATTCATCTTTTTTATATACCGCTTAAACCATTTCAATACTTCAAGTTTTTAATCAAAACATTTTCTATAAATCATTTGTCCTAAAGCTTAGCCATGACTATAGTTTACTAATACAAATTATTATTACCCTAGGGGACAAAATGGAAACCTTCTCGGACCATCCGACAAAGAGGGAAAACCAGACTCAATTCCCTCTCACCGAAGCTGTGACACACTCATGCACTCTAAGCCATGACAAGCTCACGGATCCAAAGTCATGGTCGATCCACGAAAGCCAAGCCATGGCATGTTCATATATCTCAAGTCGTGACAAGCACATGCATTCCAAACCATGCCAACGCCTTAATCATTCGTGAATTCAAGATTTACTTGAAGAAAGAAGTGCTAATGTTGCCATTCTCAAGAAAGTTATTATTATCACTCAACTCTTGAAAATGAAATTAGCAACTAAGCCAACTAATAAGAAGGGTTTGTGTGCGCACCTTTGAAAAATTCTTTGCTAGACCTCGCTCTAGATATTAAAGTCAAAAAGCTCAAAAATCACATGCTAGTTGCTGGAAATCCATTCCAAAGGTCTACGAGTGGAATCTTAGTGTAATGTGGAAGCTTGGAATAAGTGGCATGAAGGCAAATAAGATATATTGTTGTGCTAGGGATGCAACAACCCTACACTAACATCATTAATGCTTAGCCCACCATTATCCCAAATTTAGAAGCCAAGCAAGCCAAGTATGAAGCTACTGTCTACAGTACCATTTGTCTTCGACAAAAAGGTTAACTGAAGCCTAGGAGAGAAGCTATTATGCTAGGATGAAACAACCTTATACCGACATCTCTGATGCTTAGCCTATCATTGTCCCAAAATTAGAAGTCAAGTCAGCGAAGTATGAAGTTGCTATTTGTAGCACAACAAATCTTCGACAAAAAGGAATCATATTCTGCCCTCTATATAGCATATGGGAGAACCCCCATTTTCAAAAGTTATCTTTGAGTCATATGGAGAATGCTAAGGGAGGAAGAAATCCCACCAAAAAATCTTGGCATATTCTATAAATCTTCAAGGCATGAATGTCCCAATGCCTTCCATACTTGGGGGATTGATCTCGCTGGACCTATCCATTTGCCCTCAAACGGGCACATTCAAGTCTTTGCCGCCACTAAGTAATTCATTAAGTGGCCAGAAGCAATTCCACTTAAGAAAGCAATGGGAGTGGCCATAGCTAACTCCATCAAAGAGCAAATCATTCGTCGCTTCAACTTCTCGCACAAAATTATAAGCGATAACAATATATCTAACTTATACCAATTTTCTTAGGCAAACCCTATGAAACATTAGGAAGCCAATGATCTATCATATTATCCAAGCATGGTGAGACCCCTACATGTGAAGGTGTAATGCCTTCAATAAGGCAGGAAAAGCTAATACTTTCTCCTAATGGCAAACCTTGCAAAGCAACGAGAAAGCTTATAAAGTACTCTTATGATGAAGTCTTTACATGCAAGGGTGAAAATACTCTCAATAAGGTAGGGAAAGCCAAGCACATACTCTCTTAATGGTAAGCCCTATCAAATGGTTAGGAAGCCAATGGGACATTTCATTATGGTGATACTCCTACTTGGGAAGGCATAACTAGTCCTTAATAAAGTAGAAAACTCAATACGTTCTCAAAGGTAAGCCCTACCAAATTATTATGAAGCTGACGAGATGTCATATCATTCATTTGTAGCAAGACCCCTACTTATGAGGATGCAACACCCTCAACAAGGTAGGGAAAGCCAACATAATATCTTAAATTTCAAACACAATGATCCACTACATGCGGGGATGTATCCAGCCTTCAAAAGGATGAGAAAGATGATGTATAAATCTTGTAAAGCAGCAAGGAAGTCAATGAGCTATTACCCCATTGCCATATGGTAATTCACTATATGCAAGGATAAAACTCCTCAAGAAAATAGTAATCTTGTCATTCTATAAGTCGTTATATGCGAGAATGTGATGTCTTCAAAAAATGACAACAATACAAAATTTGTTCAAGTCGCTGTCAATGAGAATGCAATCAACCTCTATGAAATGATGACAAATAAGTGCACCATGACCTACAATGTGCATAAACGCAGCCCATATGTGAGGGTTTCTTGAAACTAAGTAAATAGCAACCTAATACATGTTGAGAAATAAGTCAACTACCAAGCGGCAAGCCAAGCTTCAATATATATGAGCTGCTATCTGTGAAACCAAATTTGCCCATTAATAGCGCGCTGAAAAATGGTGCATAGATAGTGAGACATGCGCTTAGCCAAAACTTGTTCTCAAAGACATGGCAACCAAGTAACATGTCTACTGACTTGCCCTTGCAAAGGCAAAGCCACATTCACAAATTATCCAATCAATCACAAGTCATTCTCAAGAGACTAAGTGCATATAATCTATCAAAATTATGCTATTTAATCGCAAGGTGCACTAGACCCTTCCAAGAAAGCTTTTCTCAACATATTCAGGTCACAACTATACAAGAGTTTTTTTCGCAACAAAAACATGCTCATAGCCTATTGAAGAAAGGTTGAAACTCATTCTCGAGGCACAAAATACAAACTATCCACATCCTTGAGGTACAAATCATTCTTTCATTCCAAATTTCAAATTACATGTTGAGACATCACATATATGTTCCTTTGTACAAAATACAAATTGAATCTACTAACCATGGCAGCATAAGTTCAATGTTTCAACAAATACCAATAAATATGAGCTATTTTTATACACATAAGTGGGCTTTCCACAAAAGTGAAATACAAGTGAATGTGTTTCCAAGGTAGCAGCCCCTATTATACATTACAACCAGCTCGAGTTCTCAAGGCTTCAGTAAATTCAAGAAGCAAACAAAATGAAAAGAAAAGGGGACTTCAAGAAGATCAAGACTTGCACTAATATATGAAGCTATCATGTTCGGAACACTCGCTTGCAATTGATCCTTTGTGAATCTGTGGCTACAAGTTTTTGCCTCTTCACAAAAATCCAATTGCCAAGAGATACAAGTTGAACTTTCAAGCCTCACTTAAACCATGTATCGACATTGCAATAGAGATAGTAGAGAAGAAACTCTACAATCGGCCTATCCCCAATCAAGTTCTTGGCAACACCCCTTTGTTCAAACAGTATCTCCTTAGCCAAAGGAAGAAACCAAGTCCTATGCATGTTCATTACCATAGCCACTCTCTAGTCATTAAAAAAAAAGCTCCATGTTTGTCACTATTGTCCTCACTAGGCTCAACCAAAGAAGCTCTACAATCCTTCTGAGGTGAGTTAGGACTGACGAGACTAAAAAAACGAAACTCAATTTCAACTTAGGCACTCAATTTTACAACAACTTATGATGTTGTCTCTTGACATTGGAACTTAAAGCGACCTGGCCCTAAGCACAGACAAAAAGACAAAAATTTCGTCAAATGTCCAAAGCTAGTAAGAAACAGACCAAAAAGGGTTCAAAGTTACTAACGGCGACCATGGTTCCATCTATTGTAGCTCTATGTTGCTGTTTGTAATAGCTTTAACCTCAGAAAATGATGTATTGGTAATGAGATTGGCCTTTTGGATGAAAGAACCAACAATGGCATCACAATGGCCTAAGCCAAGATCATTCTACAAGAAACTATAGAATGATGTGTTCAATATACTATTATATGAAATCAAGAAAAGAAAATGAAGAAGATATGTGGATTACCAAGTAAGTTACAAGTTCTCACACAACAATGGCATAATCTCCCAAAGTACATTTATTCTATGTAGAATGGAGAAGCATCATACTCAGCAACACCTATTGGCATGATAAGAAAGGGTGGCAACAAGTTTTGACTTGCCATAGCAGATCTAAACTTGCCCAAAAAAAAAAAAAAAAATGGTGGCTTTGCTCTCAAACAAATGGAGTTGTTGTATGCGCATCATCTTCAATTTGTGAATAATGATAGATGCAACATTGCCACAAGTAACAAGTAAAAGCATCTAGGCACAATGATGTTTCATTGAGCAACATTTTTTTATAGCCACGCAACAAAGAAGAACCTCTCACTTGCTTACAAGTTCTGCCGTTCATCACTTTTAGCATACACAACAGCTATCTTACAAGGCATTATTGCATGCCATCATGGTCTATTTTTCCCTATCAAGACCCAAGATGTAAGGGCTATTATGAATGGGTAGCACCCTGATCAAAGAATAAATACTCTATGGAATCATCAATCTCAACTTCACCAACAATTTCTAGTTACAAAGCTATGGAACGCATCCCTTACTCAATAGCGTCAACACTTGAAGCATTACAATGTTCAAATGGCTAAAGAGATAACTTGACAGTGCTTTAGCTAGGCCAACCACATCTCAATCTACTTGGGCAAAAACAAGCATTATGAGTACGAAGTCATGAAGCCTAATACATTTATGCAAAAATGAGCCCAGTTAGGGATATGGGCTGATCTCATCACTCTTTAGAACCAAGAAATAATGGTGCTTTAAACATGATATTTCTTGCATAGGAGTAAGTTCCTAAACTTTTTCAACACTCGACTACCTTCTTTAGCTTTAAAAAGGACATGTTTTAATGTATAATGCTTGAAGCAAAGAGAGGGAAAGCTGCTAGGTGCGCCCCTTCAACCCTTTTATAGTCACCAACAACCTTGTCTTCTACGTCGCGCAATTAGTAACACCTTCGGTATCTTAATGTTAACGCTCAAGCCAATGGTGTCTCAACCAATATTTTCCCATCATTACAACAAGCATAAAGTGACAACAACTTGTGACTCTACATTATTATTCACATTCGCTACAGGGACACAATACTGGGGGCTAGCAGCACATACATTAGCTATGTCACACCCCTATACGACATCGCCAAGTGATTCTTCACTTCATTCCATCTCAGGAAAGTTGTCCTAAGGTAGCCAGTAGTATCACTCATGGATATGGTTTCATCAAAACTAATCTTGGCAAACACAATCTCACCAAATTGACTAATAATCAAGCAACTCAAATATTGAAGCATCCCTAATGTGATCCAATTTGTATAGAGGTTCAAGATAGCCTCTCATTCATCATCATCTTTGCCTATAGACCCAAGTCAAATTTACAATCAAGTATGCTACCTCTACTTCCAACATCAATGCCAACTCAATATCAGGCATGGTCAAGCCTGAACTAATTTCCATGCCTATTGGAATCAATAAGGAGCCGACTTCTATATGAAATTCAGCTTCAATTACAATGACTCAACCTTATGGGTTGGTGCCTCGCGATATTTCTGTAATCTCCTAAGGAAGAGCTAGCCTACACAATCAACAACACTATTCATTCAACATGTCACCAAATACATCCGAGAGATCAACAAAAACAAAAACAAAATTAGCTCACCAAGATAGGCATCACATCTAATTTATCAAGCTTGCCCAAAGAATGGTTTTGACACATTTTTGTAGTTTTTAGTGTCATTCAACTACAACAAAACCTTGCTCCTTAGTGACGAAGGTTCTTTTCTCTTTGCTGGTAGCATCGCTTCACCAAAATTGGTACCAACAAATTTTCCAATGGAACCCACTTGCTTCCCATTAACAAAGATCTTCTCCATTTCCCCACCATCATCTCATCTCCCTTGAGTTTCAGCAAATATGGGTGAAGGATCGAAAGTGGGTGTCGCAAGATTTAATAGAGTTTAAAGGGTTTTGTACCCAAAAAAAAACGGGTTGACAAATCTTGATTTAGAGAGCTCAACCTTGAAAGGATAAGATAAGTAAAAGATATTTGAAGTCATGCTTGAAGCAAACCTGAGAGGGAAGCTAAAAGCAATAAAAGAAAGGGCTATTGAAAATGTAGAGCAAACTGGTGCATTGGTTTAAGGAAGATATAGTGCCTGTTTGTTTGCACTTTCCCAACCCAAAAAGCACTTTTTAAAACCATAAACTTAATATATGCATTTAGTGATGTCTAAAAATCAACTTTCTAGAAAAAGTTGCGTTTTGAAAATGTGAAGAGAATGCGCGTTCTGAAATTGGAGCTATTTAGAGCATTTTCCAAAAGCCCATGCACGTTCATAAATCCTACCGTTGGACTCTGTGTTCAGTTATCAAAAGGTCATCTACGTGCTACTTTGCTACAGAACTCACCTTAATTGATTTTTAATGAAATTAGAGAAAATGAGAAGCAGAGAAAGAAGATAAGGATGGGAGAGTATAAAGGTGGAAGAAGGTCCTCTCTGTGCTGCTTTGCTACAGAACTCACCTTAATTGATTTTTAATGAAATTAGAGAAATTGAGAAGCCAAAAGAAGATGAGAAGCATAGAGAGAAGATAAGGATGGGAGAATATAAAGGTGGAAGAAGGTCCTTTCCATACTACTCTGCTATAGAACTCGCCTTATTTGATTTTTAATGAAATTAGAGAAAATGAGAAGCCAAAAGAAGATGAGAAGTAGAGAAAGAAGATAAGGATGGGTGAATATAAAGGTGGAAGAAGATAAGGGTGAAAGGAAACATGTGGTTGAGAAAAAAAAAAAAAAAAAGAAGTAAAAAACAAATAAATAAAAGTAAAAGGTAGAGTGGGATACGTGTCCATGCAAGGAAATTTACAAAATGAAAATTACAACTGTATTAGGGCACAATAAATTATCACAAAAGTTCGAAAACAATTGAGGTATCAAATTGTTAACACCCCATTTTGCAACCCGCATTTAACCTCACATGGAGAGTAAAAGGGTAATTTCACCTTGGAAATATGTATCTTGATTTTGGTTATTAGATCCTTAATCTCATTTTACCAAAATGATCTTGATGTTGTAACGATCAAATCGACTGGTCATAAGCCCTAATCGGACCATCAGATTGAAAATTATCATCAAATCAAGTTTTAATAGTCAAGATGCACTATCACAAATTGAGTCTAACTATATGTGATTATGAATAATTAATTCCAATTGGTTATAATTATAATCAATTTGAGATTAATGATATATCATAATTTGATTGGCTAGGATTACATTTTATGGTAAGGTTGCATACACCTAATTAATTAGATAGTTAAACATTAATTTTTCAATGAATAATTTGTGCAATTATCTTTTAATTAGAGTATATTTTGAATCAATTAAGTCTGAAATGAGAGTGATTGAAGCCATTTAATGTTAATTGGGAGCTAATTTGGGACCTATTAATGTTAATTGTGCTGAAATCATTTTCTAACAAATGACCTCTGCTCACTATTTCATTGATATCTCTCGTAATATTTTGAATCTATGAATGAGTTTAATTTTTCCAAACACTAGACATCTGGGGCTTCAATTTAAGTATAAGAACGAGACAATTTTGATTAGAATTGAGTCAGATATGATTTTTCGAAGTTGACTCTACAGACTGTTACAGCAGCTACGAGAAAACCGAATTTTAGCTTGCTCCTCACTCCCATCAATCTCTACATTTAATGCACCAAATTTCTCCAAATGCTAAAATGAGGCCTAGGTTCATGATTCTTTGTCAACCCTTATTAAGTGGCCTTCCATTCATATTTTCTAGACCACTACTATATAAACCCCCTTTCTTCTTCATTCCAGGACACACAAAAACCCCATCTCTTCTCCTCTCTTCAGTTCTAGTGAAATAGAGTAGTCTTGTCATATCTTAGTCTTTTTGAGACTCATGGTATTGAGTGAGACTTAGTCTCCCTATCCTAGTCCTTCTTTTTTCCTCCACCCTTGGGACTTCCACCAAGAGTCTCCTCCTCCACCGTATGGATCTTGCATGAAAGTATAATCTCTTTCCCTAACTTATTTTTTGTGTTGCCATGATGAGAATTTAGGATTAAAGCATGATAGTAATTATTTAAATTCTCTTGAATATGTTTGAATGCTTTTAAATGTTCTTATGTGTTCTTTATATGTTCTTGGTTGTTCATCACGTGTTCATGCATAAACACTAGTTTTGATCTTAAATCAACATCAAAAATATGAAAAACATGTTTGTTTCATAATTCTTTTAAATCCTTGAATCTAGGATATCACCATACACACACATTCATTAGAATTAATTTATCAATCCAAATGCAATGCTTAATAAATTTAATTAGGGTTCATCACATGCACACACATTAAATTCAGCATGCAAATTGATTAACATATTGGATGATATGATATGAATGTTGGCCACCATAATCTAGAAGACCGGTTTCACCGGGTAAGGTGGGTGCCTAACACCTTCCACCTTGTAACATAGCTTCCGAGCTTAGATCAAAGGTTAGTAGATCCAATACTTATTCATGTTATTTTTCAATTTCTAGATTGTAACTAGGAAACAAAGCCATGTACTTTATCTTAGATTGTATCTAGGACCAAAGCCATCTAATTTTCCTATGATCAATGTAAATTCAATTGAAAATTAATAAAATGAAAAATTTTTTAATTTTGATTTTCTTATTTATTCCAATAATTAAATAAGTGGCGACTCCATTGTAAAACCCTTAATCTAAAGGGGAAAATATAACTAGTCAAACCTCCATTTTGAGAGGCAATAACACGACTCCACCCATTCACGTGGATTTGGCCCAACATTCAATAAAAAAGGAGCCAGGGGCGCGGTTTCTCACACAAATCTTTTATTAGGCTAGGATTGACCACAACTAAAAACAAATAGTATTGTGAAAATGTTGTCATATTTTATTGTAGCTTTGGAGTTTTTAAATTAGTGCTATGTTCTTTAGAAAAAAAATTGTGCTATTGACACAATATTTTCATAACAATCTCATAATAAATTTTACACAGTAAGTTGTTATTAGTTCTCATTTGGACCTTTTAGTGACATTATTATTTTTTTTTTATCTACCATTAACAACTTGTTATTTAGACTTTATTGTGAATTTTTTGTAAAAATGTTGTATCCATAACTTGCATTAAGAGAGATAATTAAAACAAAGAATTCTCTTTTTATATATATCTTGTCCTTTTTGGTAATTTACAACTTAAACCTCCACTTTTATAAGTGCTAGTCAAATACTCAGCTTTTTCAAAAAACACTTTTTAAGAGTTTTTACCAAACACTCAGCTTTTTCAAAAAGCCTAGTTTCATACTGCACTTTTTAAAAACTCCACTTTTTCAAAAAGTCTAGTTTCAAAATGCTGAACCAAACTCACCCATAAGTGGCATGAGAAAGCTTCAGGAAAACTAAGGAAGCTAAGGCTGTGTTTGTTTGAGTGTAAAATAATTTCAAGTGTGACAGGCCACAAACGTGTTGACCCCTTGTGATTAATTAAGTTGATTAATTAGCTAAGTTTATTAATTAATCAAGTTAACATGCAAATTCACGTGGCAGCACAAACAAATCACCAATAACTAAAGTATGCAGTGGAAAAATAAAAGACACGATGATTTGTTTACAAATGGGAAAAACCTGATGGCAAAAACCCTACCGGGTGATTTAAGGTCACCACTCCCGAAACTCTACTATTATCACAACAAGCGGTTACAAGCAAGGAATCCGAGTACCTTACCAACCTACAGTTGAACCCTTACCCCAATACCCAATTGGACTTGTTTTGTAGTAACAGTTTCTCCTCTTGATGCACAGCTCCGAGTACGTGACTAACCAATTGCGCGGATTCGAGTACGCGACTTCAATTCACCAACTAGAAAGAGAGTTGTTGGTTGCAAAGTTCTTCAAATCAACCACACGATGAAGATCAAGAAGATGCTTCATTACAAAACCCTACGGTGCACATTACACAGCAGCTTCTTAACAAGAGATGAACTAAGGCATGAACTTTGTCTTTGATCACAAATTGCATGAACAAGAATTACTCAATACTTGTGCAATTTGCATCACTTTGACGGCCCTTAAAACAATCCTTTTATATGTCTAGGGTTGGAGAAAAGAAGTCTCAAAGACACATTCACAGATTGGAATTAAATCAGAACTTAGAATTTGTTTTCTTTAAATCTCGACAGATAGAGGTGTCGAGAATCTGTCGAGAAGCTATCGAGCCTCAGGGCTAAAACAGCTACTAAAACTCGATAGATGCATGTGTCGAGACCAGGTGTCAAGCTTTAGTAACTTGCACTTTTCAGCTTGTTTCTTGGACAGACTTGATAACTTTAATACTTGATTTTGAAACACTGTTTCTTGAAGCGTTAAACACATCCTAAATCTACCCAATTACAAGTAAGTGTGTTTTGTCAAAGGATAAGCCAATTACATAAAATAGTGACATATGTCAACACCTGAACTACATATGTCCTAACAAAGTGAAATATTTTTGGGTAAGGAAAATAATTTCTAGTGTTTGGTGGCATTTTAAAAAATACTTTGAAAAATATTTTTTGGTGTTTGGTTGTGTTTTTGGAAATACTATAGAAAACTCATATTCTACTTGTTGCTCACATTTTCTCACATATTCTCAACTTACAAACATATATATAATTTCATTTCTCAATACAGAAACACAAAAGAAAGAAAACCCAAAAAAAAAAAAAAAATCATCAAATCCAGTCAAAGAAGAACGAAGAGAGAGAGAGAGAGAGGCGACTGAGTTCGATCTAGAGGCGAGATCGGGGCGGAGGCAAGATCACACGACGGAGGGGAGATCGTGCGGCCGAGGCGAAGGTGAGATCACACAGCGGAGGCGAGATTGCACGGCGTTGAAGTCGATCTTTCCTTGATCGGTGGTGAAAAGCATGGCGCCAAAGGCGAGATTGTGTGGCGTTGGAGCCGATCTTGGTTTGGTTTTTTTTTTTTTTTTTTTTTTTTTTTTTTGTTTCTAGAAATGGTTTGAAGGTAAGCTTGGTGATGGGTTTCTGACCGTGGGGCAGCACGATTTGGGCTGGCCGAAGCTTGGCTAAGGTGAGCTTGGAGATGGGTTTTGGACTGTGTGAGGAGTGTGCTCGAGCTCTCTCTCTTCGAGTGTGTTTTTTGGAAATTATTTGAAGGTAAAATCAAAGTATAAATGATTTTCCATTCAAAGGGGCTTATTTTCCTATCAAAGTGTAAATCATTTTCTGTTGACCATATTTTTCGTAGCTGCCAAACACACGTAAAGGCATAAAATAATTTCCTAAAACTGTTTTCTGTTAAAACAAACGCAGCCTAAGATGTAAAAGTCAGAAAAAGGACAATATGTGTTATAAGAGAAAGTAGCGCGAAGGCCAAAGCCTCTAAAGAAAACGAGGCTAAAGCTACATAGCCTTCGTGAAAGGCAAGCCATTTAAGTGCTATAAAGGGCTAAAGTTACCTTAAGTAGCATGAAAGACATCGTAAAGAGATGCTAAAATCACCATGTTGGTCACAAAAGTCATCAAGGAGAAGATTATAAAGCTACATGTGAGCATGAAAGTCAAGCCTTACACCTTTTCTTCAGGTGCTTTGAATTATATTATGCATAAGATGCTACATTTATTGGCCGATTGATGTTCTTCAGTGGAACAAATAACCATCAAGTGCCTATGCTCAGGAATCGCAAAAATTTTAAAAGAGGAATTCTTTTACCTAATGTTTTTATGCAAGTGGGCTTCGCGATCTATGACATTTCAACAAAAAAATAGAGCATTTGGGTAAACTAATTTCCAAACTTGCAACATTTACAAGTAATGGGAAACATCAACTGCTCATATGCATGCCACAAGCACCACGATTGCTCAAGGGGCTAATGTTAATACTCATTTTCGCGACACATTTTCTATGAGTCTAATTCGACCAAGCCCAACTTCCTTGTAGGCTCAATTTAGGTATTACATTATATTTTACTCTTTTAAGCATGGCTCAAGCCCATGCAACATATTGGGTGAAATTAAGGAGGTGTGGTTTGGAGGGTATGGATCGGTTCTTTTCGGACCTTTTGCATGAGCCCATCTCATGCTTGCTACCAAGTGGGTAAGAGACACTAGTAGCAGCTCTGGCTCATGAAGGATGTCTTGTATGCAAAATTTCAACCTTAAAAGAGCCTTTATACTTTGACTGATTGTGGCCTAGCCTTTCTGCTTTACCATTTTTTGGTCTAAAACATATAGCTGGCCCTAAGTGGCTGGCCTTGTCTTCTACAATAGACAAATGCAAACTCCAAGGGTTTGCCATGTCTAGGAAACATCAGCCCATGAATTTAGGCCACTTCATTTCCCAAATTATGCAAAAAAGCAAGCCATCTCTCTTATCCAATTAAAACAAATCTGACCATAACTTGTTTGATTGAGACCTTGGGGTTCAAACCCTCTTCTATTGACCAAAAACCAGTCACCTAGAACACCCCAAACTCAATACAAAAGCCCCAATCAGATTCAAAATGAAACAATTATGTTTTCTCCCACAGAGCTGAAACTTGAGACCAAAAGCCCATTCAACTAGCTAAATTCTCATGATTCTAAAGTTTAGGGGTGGAAATATGGGTACAAGGGAATCTTCCCTCTCTTCCTCACAACATCTCTCAATTTCCTCTTTTCACTGATTGTGGGTCAAAATTTCAGACCTGTGTACTTTTTTTGCATTTTCTCATATTTCAATTATGGCATTTTCATTTCTCTCTTGTTAAAACACTAATAGCCTTTTTTTTCATTATACATTTGGAATTTTGGGCTTGTCTCTCCACAAACCATCACTTCTAAAGAACGCAATGGGAGATTTGGGCCAATCTCTCATTTTTTGCCCTTGTCACAAAAATGTCCCTGACACTATCTTTTGAACTTTTCTTATTTAGCTTGGCATGTTATAGAATTGGTTTCCACTAAAATTTTCTACAAAAACAATTATATTTCACGGGAAGAAAAATATGGAAAATAATTCTATCTCATGCAAAGCTAAATATGGGTAGTTAAGAAATAGTGTTCCAACTCATTTTAAAATTACTACCAAGCATAGGAAAATGAGAGAGTTTTCTCGAAAATATTAATTTTGAAACAAACAGAGCGTAATACAGACAACTTGCATTCTTCACCAAATGGCACCCCACACAAAACCACATAAATACTTTATTTTTATAGCAAACCCTAGTCACTTCTTATTCTCCTAAGTATTAAATTTACCAATTTTGTTATATAAAATTATACTTTGCTCCCTTAATAATATTTGATTCTTTATAATAATATCATTGATTCTTTTAAGAGCAATGCTATAGCTACAAACTCTTCTACCACATTACTACAAACTGCTGAGGTAGTAAATTCTTATTGTTTCGTATCTGGACTTATCGCTTACAACCTTTTTACTTACTAATAACCATTCATCACATTAGCAATTTGTAAAAAAAATAAAAAAATAAATAAAAATTATAGCTCTAGCATTTTCCTCCTTTTAAAGGCCATAACAAAATAATGTAGATCTAAAATCTATGTGTATATATATATATATATATATATATATATATATACAAGACCAAAAAATTAGTCCAACAACAAAAACTACCAATAGTAAATCTAAAAAAACAATTAAGCTTAATCAACCAACTTTACCCAAAACAAACAACCCAACCTTTTAAAAAAATTTAAATAAAATAAGTTTATCCTTACCCAACAATAATGCACACATAAAAAACGCACAAAAAAAATAAATAAATAAATAAACCCTTTGTGGTTAAACAGTATAGCTGAAGGCTAAGCCAACGCACGTAACTAGTAACAAACTTGCCCCATACTCTAAGTCCTGACTTCGTCCTTACCCCTAGAGACACAATAATTCTAATTTACAAAGGCAATAGGTCACTCATATGGCGCACTTGGCCATTGTTAAGCCATATAGGGCTTTAATTTGGTGTGAGTTGGGTTTGATACACAAATGCACCCAACAGATACCAATAATTAGAAAAAAGTAATTATATGACCAAAAGTACTTAAAATGTTTTTTTTTTCCCTTAAAGAAGGAAATTAGTAGACGAGGGTTGTAAGCTTTAATCATAAGCCAGCCTTAAAAATAGTACTCTATTTTTAAAGTAGTTTAGAATGATAAGAGACTTTACTAGTTGAGTTAATTAGAACTTACTTTTTAAGATCTAACTTATAGAAAAAATAATCACTATCAAATAATTATTTTTTGTTAATTTTATTTCTTTATTAAAACCTTAAGCCATCTTTGTTACCATTCCACGTACATTCTAGAGTTAGGGGTACAAATAAATCAAAATTTCAAATAAAAAACAAGAATGGAAGGGTTGGACTTACATACGATACTTCTTACAAGTATACAAAATGAACTCAACAAGCATATCAAAATTTCAAATTTAAACAATATTCTCATGGGAATATGTATGTGAAAAACCCCAATATTAAAATAACTTATATTGTTTTTGACTAACTTAATTTTGTGATATGGCAAGCATCCCCTCCACCCTGCCCAATAATCAAGAATCAAAATTAGACATACAATTGAACAAAAATAAATAAATAAAAGGTTGGGCTATGTAATTGATGGATATACGAAATTAAAGCTATATTAAGAAAGCCTTTTGCCGAACGTAGAACAAGATATATAGGGTTTGAACCCCGTATAAATCAAAAATCAATTGGTGACTTGGCCTTTTAAAAAAGAGTAATCATCATAAAGAAAATGTAGGTTGGATTTTATTTGTAGATTAAAAATAAAAATAAGTAATCAAAATTTACTTTCACATCGATAGAAAGATAGGGATTTCTTTTGTATCCTCAACTGCATCCACAATAAAAGCTCAAAAGTTCTGATTTGTTGTAAGGCTCGAGCATCTCACAAGAATTGTTGGTCTGGTTATATATCCGCCGCTCCAACACCACAGGAATGAAATGGAATTGTATTTTCTCCATAGAAGAGAAAGCAAACTTATCGGATCCCCCACCATCATATCCACTTGGATCATGGTTGTCAAAATCCCAATCTGAATCCTACGATCCTACGATTTTACGATCCCACTTACCCAAAACGATCCGGATCTTTCAAGGATCTTTGCGATCGTTCGATATCAGTAAGATCGTATGATTCTGACAATCCCAAACGACTTTTGTTTCTTGTAATCTTCTTTAACTTGACAGAATGCTCAGTTGGACCTAAATGAAAAATAAAATCTCAATAGATCAAGTTTTTCCACTCTAATGTAGAGAGACTATCAGTTAGATCCAAATAAAAAATATTCCAATAGAATGTCACGTTTTAAGGTTTTTGTCCTCTTTAAATGATGCTTACAAATGGATATAGTGATGTATGGTAATTATATCAATGAATGTATAATTTAAATGATTATTTAACATACCAATGTGTATTTTTTGTTTTTTTCTCAAATAATGTAAGATCTTACGATTTACGATTTGATCCTACGATCCACAACCCTATGTAGGATCCCTATTTTGACAACCTTGACTTGGATTATTATCTATATTTATTAAATCTACATTAAATACTTGAAGCCCATAAGGGATTGTGGTCTGGCAGCAGTTGAGAACTGAGCATTTATGACGTTGTTCTTGGTTTATAAAGCTTGTGTCACAATGTGATTTGCATCCAACAACCATAGGATCAGTTTTAGCCACTGTTGCCCAGTTGTTGCAACCAAACGAAATGAATGTGTTCATATAGTCAGAGAACTCAAAAGGACTTCTTTTAATGTTCATACATCCTCCACTGCTCATTCACACAATTCGAATTCAAATTGATGATTGAACTTTGGACACGAATAGTATTTTCTTCAGCTCCATTATCTGTAATATTTATTAGGACATATGTGAATCATGTTAAGAACATATTTCATTTAGAATTAGCTAATTCAATGACACTTTACTTGTAATTGGGTAGATCTAGGATATGTTTAATACTTCAAAGAACAAGATTTAAGTCCAAGTATTGAAACCATACAAATCTATCCAAGAAACAAGTGAAGAATTGCTGGATTTTAAAGCTCGACAAATAGCATCTATCGAGGTTTAAAAGGGATCTTTAGCCCGATGCTCAATAGTTGCTCGATAGATAACCTATCTATCGAGATTTACAAAAATCAGTTTTTCAGATATTATTTCATGCATATCCATATGTATGTGATTAGGCTTTCCTTTCTGACAACCTTAAACATATATAAGATTTATTTTAAGGGTCTTCAAAGGTTGCGTAAGTGTGAGGTAGAGTTTTATTTATGAAAATTGTGACCAGAGACAGAATTTGCCCTAGTTCATCTTTCTCTTGAAGAAGCCGTTGCATTTGTACGCTGTAGGGTTCTGTAACCAAGGAGTTTCATGATCTTTATCGTGTTGATGAACTTAAAAACTTTGCAGCCAACATCCTTCTCAAGTTGATGGATTAGTCACGTACTTGGATTCATGCAAAGGAGTAAGCCGCGTACTTAGATCCGCGCATCGATTAGTTAGTCACATTCTGAGAGTCGTGCATTGAAACCGTGTCAACTTTATTTTCCGTTGCATATTAACTTTGTTGATGATTTTTTTGTGCTACCATGCATTTTGCATGTTAATTGGATTAATTAATTAATTAACTTGGCTAATTATTTGGTTTATTTATCACAAAGGGGTCAATACATTCGGTGGTGTTGGGCTTAGTTTCGGTGGTGGTGTAGAGAGAAAGGGTCAAAGAGGCAGATAAAGAAGAAAGATATGAGTTATTGATTTATATTATTTTATTGGGTAATTTATATTATTGTAATGAGTTGTATGTTAAAATAAAACATGGAATGTGGGGTGTATTGTTAAATGGGGCATCAAAATAGATAAACTAATTTTTTAAGTTGGAAAATGAAGTTTCTTTTTTTAGAAACCCTAAAACATGTTGAATATATTATTGAACTTTCTTACTCCAAAAAATAAAAAATAAAAAAAATGAAAACAAACAAAACAAAGCCCACCAGACAAATTTGACTAGGCCTCTGTTTGATTGGGAGGATTGAAAAGTGGGGAAATAAAAAGTTTTCATAGAATAAAAAGGAAAAAAATAGAAAATATTTATGATTTCCACAATGTGTATTTGGTTAAGAGGTATGGAATGATAGAGAGTAAATTACTATTATGCATTAAAAATAGAATGATGAAAAAGTGAAGTTCATTTGCACTCTTCTTCTCAGTACCATTGTCATTCCTCTTTTCTTTCCAACTAATCAGAAACCCGTGCGATACAAATTTGCCTAAAAGTATGTTGGTCTCAAACTTTGCATAAAAGGTATAATTAGATTATATTGGTCTCAAACTAAAACAATAAATACTAGGTCTAACTAAAAGTTTATGTAGTCCTCTCTAGTTTCTATTGTGGTATACCAAAATTATTTTCGCATTATAGATTTTGTGCCAAATATTTATGGCTAGAATCCTATACATTGTTTAGATTTTTAGAAAGGACAAATGCTAGAATCTACTAAAGGGACAAATGCTATTACAATTTATCATCGCAGTATCTCAATTGTTTGTCAGTATCTGTACTTATGATCATTGTTATGCTTATGATGAATCTACCACTTTCATGCATTTGTGTAAAAAAAAAAATGCAATTCAAAGGCATAGAAACAATTTGATCCAACTTGTTGTGAATTTCTTAATCGGTTGTAAGAGCATATCAAAAGTCATTAACAAACTGGTTTTCATATCTAGTACCATAGCATCACAGATGACTCAAATTTTAATATGAATATAGTTGAATGCAATATGATTATTGGTGACTATGCCATATCACATAGCATTTGACTTTTTCTCTAACACGGAAAATTTTTTGGTACTCTTGGAGTATAGTAAAATGGTGCTTCCTCCTCATACATTCATGATGAACCCCACCATTAATTTAATGAATGGACCCTATCATAAATGTGAGATAAGGGAGCACTATTCATTATACTCTGGGAGTACCTAAGAATTACTCTTGTAACACAACAAGAGAAGCACTCATTTTCTTAGTAGACAATCCTTCCAATGTGTAGCCCATTGGAAAGATTGAATATAATCTTCAAGTTGGGGAATCCTAATATAGTAATCCAAATGAGAGAGAGAGAGAGAGAGAGAAGTTTTGGAAGAGGAAAAGAAAATAGAATGGTAGGACTATTGTAGTTAGATTGTACATTTTTATTTTTTAGAGTGATTGCATATCTTCCTTGACCATACATCTCCATTTGCTTACATAGAAGGTTTGATTTAAGCCTTGAAAAATGGGTAGGAACGTTGGTTTGGTCAGATAGGATCAGTGAATCCAAACTACAAACCATTGTTCATAAAGAAGTTGAAGAGTGTGTGTAGTATGAAAGGAAGCTTGTATGAAGGAAGAGAGCTTCCAAGTGAGTTAGGGTCTTGGCTTTCAAGTTTCGTCTACACATAGGGGAGGAGAAAGATAGTTTGTAAGTGGGTTAGGGTCTGGGCTTAAATCCACACAAGGGAAAGAATCATGCTTAGGTCATAATATGTAAAGGAATAAGTGGGCTTGGACTTTTCATAAGGTTTGGTTTAATTTTCAACAACCACTCATTTTTTACATAATAGTAAAAAGAAGTTAACATGATTTTTTGGGTAACAATAAAAACAAATTAATGAGAAGAGGTTAAAAAAGGCTAAATGCAATATTAGAGCGCCACATGACAAGAGCTCTTGCCATGTGGTCTCTACTTATATATATTGATTGATTGATATGGAAGAAAAAAAAAAAAAAAAAACAGCCTAAATGATAAACTCCATTCACCCCATTTTCTTTGAAGTCCCATCCATTACAAAAAATGTTGCCTAGAGTGGCATTTTTTTAGTGGAATTTTCTAAAAATGCTGCTATAGTCTTATCTATAGCTGCATTTTGAAGGTTCTACAGTGGCATTTTCAAACACTAGGCCTATAATAGCATTTTAAAAAATGCCACTATAGGTCCTGGGGCCTATAGCGGCATTTTAAAATGCCACAATAGACCCACTTCTTAAAAATAAATAAATTCTGAAGGTGAAAAAAATTGTTGTTTTAAGTAAATTGAGGACTTGTAGTGGCATTTATAAACACCACTATAAGTCTAAAAAAAAAAAACCCAACCAAAAAAAAAAAAAAAAAGAAAAGAAAATTTTTTTGAGGACCTATAGTGGCATTTATAAATGCTACTATAGGTTCTTTAAAAAAAAAAACGTATCGGTTTTTAAAAGACACATTTAAAAAAGGATCTATAGTGGCATTTATAAAGGCCACTATAGGTCCTTTAAAAAAAAAAACCAAAAAAAAAAATTGAAAATGACCTGTAGTGGAATTTATAAACGTCAAACACCACTATAGATCTTTAAAAAAAAAATTAAGTCTTACAAACGCCTAGTGGCGTTTATGAACGTCACTATAGATCCTTTAAAAAAAAATTAAAAATGACCTATAGTGACGTTTATAAACATCACTATAGACTCTTTTTTTTTTAAAAAAAATGCTGCTATAGTGGTGTTTTAAATGCTGCTATAGCCATTTAAAAAAATTATATATATATAGGGGTAAATTGCAGCGTTTAAAATGCCACTATTTCAGCATTTTTAATATATATATAGGGGTCTATAGCAACGTTTAAAACGCCACTATAGTAGCAATTTAATATATATATATATATATATATATATAAGAGTCTATTGCAGTGTTTAAAATGCTGCTATAGCCATTTAAAAAAAATTATATACATAGGGGTAAATAGCAACGTTTAAAATGCCACTATAGCAGCATTTTTAATATACATATATATAGGGGTCTATAGCAACGTTTAAAACGCCACTATAGTAGCAATTTAAAAATATAAATATACATATATATATATATATATATATGAGTCTATTGCTGAGTTTAAAACGCTACTATAGAGTATGGATCTATAGTGGCGTTTTTGTAAAATGCAGTTATAGGCCTCTAGTTACAGTACAATAGTAGTGTTTTGTACCACTACTCTAGAAAATGTCATTATAGCACAAAGGGATCTATAGTGGTGTTTTTAGGACTTTTAGTGGTGTTTCACAAATGCCAGATAATGGAAAAATAATATTTTTCATCCCCCATTTTCCATCATTTCCTTTTTCACCCCAATCAAACATAAATTTCAAATTCAATGAATCTAGTAATATAAAAAAATTTACTCATTTTTTTTTTTCACAATTGTTGACATGAGATATTATGATTAGTATGTATTAATAATGGTGTCAGTTTTGATCTTATGTAAAGTAATATTTCTCCATGAATGACTTTCCACCTTGACAAGTGGTAGAAAGAATATTGTGGAATAGAAGTTTGTGTCTTTGACAAGCTTACAAAAATTTCATAAATGAGAAATTAAGCGTATGGTCTGTTTCTAGTTTCTACACTCAAAACAATGCTTGAATCGTTGTTTTTTAATAGCTTAAATCTTATTGATTGAACCATACACATGCTTCGGTTATTATGATTGGTCCTAACTATTAAATCATATTGGTTGGTAATTTTAATTATGGTGGGCATGCAGGCACTGAGTAAATTTCATGTGGATAATGTGATAATATTAATTATTTTAAGATAGCAATTTGTATCTTTTAGATAATGTATTTATCTTAGTTATTAATTTATTAAAGTTTTAATAGTAGAATAACATAATCAAGAAAATAGTACATTCTCATTTAAGAGTCAATCATCCAAGAGACCAACCCCATTTGTGTTGTATATATAGATATATACATGGATAAGCTGTAATAATGATGTTTGAGTTTGGAGAGTATTATTTTATAAAGTGAAAATTTAAGTTCTGGAATTTTTTAAGTAAAATTCGAACTAAAGGATTTTTGATCAGTTAAAACTTCTGCTCAATCGATTGAAATGATGAAGAAAATAATCGTAGAGTCACTGGATGATTCGATCACTATTCGATTCCTGTTTGATTGATTGAAAAGAGAATTCAATCGATCAAGAGAAACTCTCGACCGATCATAACTCGTAAAACTGAGTTTTCTACAGAATCCTTTAGTAACTATTCCGAATGTTTGAAGAGGTTGCAAGTCTTGTGAATGGTTTTATGAAACATTTTGACTCTCCATATGTACTTATTGATGAAATATAACCCTATGGGTATAAATAGAGGCTTATGTTCACTTGAAAAATAGTAAGTTGGAAAGAAACATAAGAAATCCTATGGTTATTTTCTAAACTTGCTATCCGTAGAACCCCACAACTTAGTTGTATCTTGAGAACAAATTTGCAATAAGCTTTTAACAACAAGAGTGTTGGGGCAAATATTGTCTAAGGATAATAATTTTGTGCCTCCTAGTTATCTATTTCTGTTTATCTTTTGGGTTATCCTTGTTCTTCAGTTATTACTTTGTGTATTATTTCCAACAATTTGGACTCAATCACTTATATTGACCAAACATGATCATTATTTTCCATAATTTTCATTTTTTTTGTAATTTTTTTGTGGGAAATATTTTTAGACCTTTTCTGGGACTAAAACATTTCATTATATCTAAGTAAGAGGTCTTATGGTTTACAGGTAAGTCAGAGGGTCCAAATTTTCACTAACGGTAATCTTAGGAAGTTGTAGAGCACTAGTTTACACACCAACACCCCTAGCTAGGAATTATTTATTATTTTTCGGAATATATACATCACACACACCTCTTCACAGCACACACAAAACCTATATGCATCCATAGTATTCACTCACAAATTACCATAGATTCCATATACATAGTCTTTTGCACCAAGCATCATCAATGGAGCGAAGATCTGCTAACAAGCATCAATCTTCCGGAGGATCTATATAAAGAAATAAAAGATGCACTGGAATCACTGCCTAGCTTATTAGTCCCAAATTCGAAAACCAAGTTACAGGTGTTCTTCACAATGAGATCATCTGTGTTATTAGAGGTACAATTGTAAGGTTTCATTAGGCAAGGAGTGTGCCTAATAAGAGACATAATACCCATTGTTAGACCCTCCATAACCATTTTTTTCTTTTCTTGAGAAAGCCTCCTTAACCAATTGGGTTAACCTAACGCCATCCCTATAAAAAATAAAAGATGCCCACTTAAATTTATGGAGCGTAAAAAGCACGGCCTATATAATATGTATTTTATACATTTGCCCTATGAACTAATATGGGATGACCAAATAAAAACTAGGGGGAAGGAATCTTGCTTCTTTCTAAACTACGATATATCAAAGGATAGTTTTCTCCTTTTTCATACTAAAACCCAAAAAAAAAAATAAAAATGAAGATAGTTTTTGTTAAAGTTATTTTGTCCCGGAGGCAAGATAAATATAGGAAAAAAAAAATGATAAAAGTTAATTATATACTTCCTTTTCTTTTCCTTTTAGCATATAAAATGTTCAAAATTCTTTGATAATTTTATGTTTGACTAAAAGAAAATGGAGACAAGGAATAGATTTATAATCACAGTCCATTTTGGGTGTGGATCCTGCTCTTGCCATAAGGGCTTGGGGGGTTTCTATAGGCTCGCTAGTTTTGAGCTCAGGGATGGGCTTTAGGTATTAGGATTTCTGAAGAAAAAAAAAAAAAAAAAAAAAAAGGAGAGAGAGATCAAAGGACTTATTTTTCTTTTCCCTAAAATGAGAAAAAAAAATATACAATTTCTTTTTTATTGAATTATTTTTGTCCATGCCCAAAATCGCCTCTACTACAATCATGGCGTCACAATTTATTTGTATGTGGGGGTCAAGCTCAATCCTACCAATAGAGGCCCCAAACAGGTAATAGTACTCTCCCCTTAATTTCCCTTTAGTTTCCCTGAGTATCCCAATGTGTTCACTCTCTCTCTTTTTCTCTTACTCTCTCCTCCTTTCTCACAAATGTCCAACCTCTTCTACCCTTGCTTCGACCTCCTCTTATAGCCCTCTGTTAATGGGGTGACTATCACTTCCTTCTCCACTTACTCACACATTCCCATGCCCACCAGAATCCCAAGGGATTCTCACGAATTCAGAGGATTCCCTTGGAACTTGTTCCAGACGCCGGACAGTGTTCGGGAGTGGATCCATTTTAGAGCTTTTGGTGAAAAATCTTGCTAGGACTGTACACAAATTTCCTTTATGGTCGACTCTGCCCACTGACCTCTAAGGAATTCCTCAGGATGTGGTCACTCCAATCCCCGGCACTCAACTAGAGATCGGGCCCATTGTGATGAAGCCCGGGGTTATCTCCCCCATGTGTATTGAGCCTACATCGCTTAATAAGCCTTGGGCTTCACGTTGGGCTTTGTCCAGGTGGCCTAACCTGGTTCCTCGGGCCCAATTCACCTACAATAGCCCTCCACGATCTTATTTTTGCGTAGTAGGAATAGGATCGGGGTCTAGCTACTACGCGGTCTGTGCGCCAGTTCTCATCTAGCCCCGGGGGCAAAGCGTTCGTACCTCAGGAAGACCAATAGACCACATTTTAATGTGATGAATAAGATAGCCTACTCCGTTTGGAAAAGACGTGGTAAGACCTGGAACATCCAACGACCCAGATAAACTGATGCTTTGTTTACCAAAGCGTGAATGACACGAAATGATGGCACGCATTTATTGCCATGTGGCAGTTACCATTAATGACTCTCTTGTTTCTATAAATACCCATCGTGGCCCCTATGCCTCTCTCTTCTTTCCTTCCTTTAGTTTCTTTTCAATCTAGAGATATTATCTTCCCTCTGTTCCCGAGCCCATATCTTCCTTAAAAGACCTTTCTCCTTCAAGATTAGCGAACAAGTGTCAACCATTCTACTAGCTATTGAAGAAGTGGAAAAGTTGAAGCAATCAGGGGCAATAAAGGAGGTGTTCTTTCTTGAATGGCTGGCTAATACGATGGTAGTTAAAAAGAAAAATGAAAAGGTGAGAGTCTATGTTGACTTTACAAATTTGAACCGAGCGTGTCCAAAAGACCCCTTCCCGACGCCAAAGATTGATCAGTTGGTGGATGCCACAGTTGGGCACCAATGTTTGTGCTTATTTGGCGTCTCCCAAGCATGGAGGGTCTGCATAGAGGTGAGGGATTTGCAGCTAGGAATTAGTTTGAGGACTCCTCAAGGGGTTGTAGGAGGCGTGAGAGGGAGAGATAGAGTAAGCAGCAACACACAGGAAAGGCTGGAAACTAGAGTGGATTCTGATGAGGGAACATCTCACAGGGAGCGAACGGTCTCGTACATACCTGCACGGCCCCCATTGTAGCAACTGCTTGAGGGAGCTTGAGAACCTTTGTAAGCAAGTCCATGATTTAGAGATAGAGCTCAGAAGCTTAAATTCAAGGAGAGTAAGGGAGGGCTCGTCTAATGATCTAGACTATGCACCGGACGGATCATTTCGTGGTAGCGGTTCGCGCCAATCAAGAAACCAATCATAGGACACCAGAGAACACTACCACGAGTCCCCCCTCATGAAAGTCACGTGCGTCGTAACTCCGCGTTGGATGCAATGAGTTGGGTGTTGAGAAAGGCAGCCTGGTCACCTTTCACCGATGACATTGAGCGTACTGAAATGCTGAGACGATTCACACGACCGTCGTTCACTATTTACGACGAAAAAACAAACCTAGTGAAGCATGTGAGCCACTATATACAGATGATGTCCCTATATTATCACAATGATAGGTTAATGTGTAAGGTGTTCCCATCTAGCCTCAGAACGACAACTATAAGGTGGTTCAATGGTCTAAGAAAGTGGTTCGTCCTTGATTTTGGGGAATTGATACAAGCGTTTGGGGAACGATTCTTGACGTGTAGCAAGGTCCCTTAACTGATAGGTTCTTTATTATCTATGAGGATGAGAAGCGACAAAACCTTCCAGGCCTACACAAATCGGTATTGGGAGCCTTACAATGAAATCGGAGGAAGGAACGAACAAGTGCTTGCTTGCACTTTTCGAATGGGCCTTCCCGAGAAGTCAACCTTGAGAGACTCACTGACCATGCGGCCCCCCAAAGACATGCACCAATTAATGAGGAGAATCGAAGAATATAAAAGACTGGAGGATGACCATTTGTAAAGGAAGGGTAAGCCCCAACCTCATCACAATTTGACAAAAACCCCATTTCCTTGGTCCACCAACACTTTCCTAACTATGAAACCATTTATTCCGCGAAGAGCTTCTCCTTTCTTCATGTTGTCAGGCTTATCGGTCTGTTCTTCAGTCTCCAAATGCCTTAGTTTTGAGATGCCATCTCCGTCACTCCCCCATTTATAGGATTTCCCTTCACATGTGAAGTCGAGTAAAGATCTGAACCTGGTAAAGAAGGAGCAGTATTCGGAATCAGATCTCGTTCCCCTCCTCGAAACCTATATGATGACCTACCCGTTTATGATGCGATTTCCTACTCCGGACCCATCACCAAAAAATAAATCCATCCCATCCGAAGCTTGAAGTCCCCTATTCAGTTCTGTCTTTCTTTCGCTTTTCAGCCACTTCTGCTGCTCTCAAACAACAGAACTACTTGCATCTGGGGTGAAAGGACCTGCTGGAACCAAACACAGGTTGAGGCACTTTCTTCGCCTGCCCTTTATCTTTATATTATAATTAGAAGTTACAAAGATCCAATTCTATAGTAACAACAAGTACATTGTCATGTGGCTGGGTTGTTCCTTCTAAATCATCATCATTAAAGGCAATTGGCTCCCGAGTAGGTGTCATTATCTTTCCCAACGATCGATCTTTTCAATCACTTTCTGCCGACACTACAGTCAACACACCCTTTCGTCGAGTTACCGAGGTGCCTATTGAGGGTGCATGAATAACCTTTATTATTCCCAATGGGGGTGGAAGTGTATTTCCTTGTGGCCTCGTGGTCTACTCAGTTTTGCCTCTTCTAGTCTCTAAGACAAATTCATTCAAATGCCTCAATTTCCCTAGCTACTCTAAGTGGTCCTTTAATACCCTACACTGCTCGGTGGTATGCCCCTTGTCCCAATGATAAGTACAATACAAGTTTTGATTTCTTCTCGAGGTCAACTCCCATTTTGCTTGGCCATCGAAAATATGGCTCGTTTTTTCTTCATTCTAGAATCTTATGCACAGGTTCCTTAAATGTCACATTGACATCCCATGCCTGAGCACTCAGTTCTTGGATTCTCAACTCCCTCTTAGGTCTCATCAGGAAGCCCTTTTACCGAGGCTTCTTCGAACATTGTGATGTGGCTAGTGGCTTCCCCTTACTTTGCTGCCAATCATCTTCTAGCCTTTTATATTCCTCAATACGCCTCATAAGTTGCCTCATATCCTCGGGGGGCTTTATCGTCAACGATTCTCGTTGCTCCAAGTTGTCCAGTAAACCTAACCTGAAAGTACTTGCAGCAACCTTCTTATTACCCCATCCGATCTTATTATACAACTCCTAGTACCTATTAGCATAACTCCAAAGAGTCTCCCTTGCTCCCATTTTCATAGAGAGCAACGCATCCATAGGCTGTGGCACTTGACTACACATTATGAACCGAGCTCCAAACTCCTGAATTAGCTCTCCAAAATTGTGAATTGATCCCTTTCGTAATCCACTAAACCACCCCAAGGCAGTGGGCCTTAGGCTAGAGGGAAACACTTTACATATTAACGCGTCATTTTGATTGTATATAGACATCATTTGGATATAGTGACCGACATGCTCCACGGGGTCTGTCTTCCCATTATAAGGGATGAAAGGCAATCTACTAAACCTGCTCAGCATCTGAGCTCATTCTATCTTGTTCCAAGCAACTCTTCATAATGCCCGGCTCATCTCGTCCATTGAACTGCCCCATAGCTGTCGATCCGAGGCTGGATGGGAACACCTTACACATTAACCCATCATTGTAAGAATATAGCGACATCATCTGTATATAGCAGCTCACGTGCTCCATTGGGTCTGTTTTCCCATCAAAAATTGTGAATGGCGATCGTGTGAACTATCTTGGCATTTCAGTGCACTCAATGTCATCAATGAAAGGTGACCCAGCGGCCCTTCTCAATGTCCGACTCATTGCATACAATGTGGCGTTACAGTGCATGTGCCTCTCATGAGGGGGGACTCGTGGTAGTGTTCTCTAGTGTCCTGTGATTGGTCTCTCAATTGGCGCGAACAGCTACCATGAGATGACTCTCCAGGTCATAGTCCGAATCATCAGACAAGCCCTCCCTTACTCTCTTTCAATTTCGGCCTCTAAGCTCTATCTCCAAATTATGGACCTACTCGCAAAGGTTCTCAAGCTCCCTCATGCAATCGCTATAATGGGGTCGTTTAGGCCAAGCTAGACATTTGCCCTTCAAAGAAATCATTAAGGTGTCCATCTAGTCAGTAACTGAGGTCAAGCCGAGTCAGACTTCTATGCTTTGGGGAAATCATTAAGGTTTCCATCTGGTCAGTGATTGGGGTCAGGCCAAGCCAAACTTTTGTCCTTAGAAGAAATCACTAAGGTTTCCATCTAGTCGGTAACCAGGGTCAGGCCGAGCCAGACTTCTATCCTTAGGAGAAATCATTAAGGTTTCCATATGGTGGTGACCGGGGTCAGGCCGAGCCATACTGCTATCCTTAGGAGAAATCATTAAGATTTCCATCTGGTTGGTGACCGGGGTCAGACCGAGCCAAACTTCTATCCTTAGGAAAAATCATTAAGGTTTTCATTTGGTCGGTGACTAGAAAAAATATGGAATAACCACCTAGGAACTTTATGGTTCGTCTGAACTATAAATGACATCAAATAGGTAAAAATCACTTAGTTCCATTGTCTTTGCTATCTTATAAGTCAAAACCACTATTACATACATCCCATTACATTCACTGGTAATACTTCTTTAAATTATAGACGTTCCATGGTCAAGGCAGGGGTCTTTCTTCCAAATCTTCCAAATAGTAGGCTCCCATCCCGGCCGTGGCTGTCACTCGGTAGGGCCCTTCCCAGTTCGGGGCCAATTTACTAGCACTTTGGTCTTTCGTGCTCCCAACGGCCTTCTGGAGAACGAGATCCCCTGGCATAAATTCTTGAGGCTTCACCTTCCTGTTGTATCCCCAAGCCAAGCTCTACTCATAGTTGACGAGTAGCATGGCTACCATGTTTCTATGTTCCTCCTAGGCATCTAAGTTCCCAATCATGTGTCCATCATTTCATCCCTGTGTAAAACTGGCGATCCTAGAGCTCAACAAACTAACTTCCATTCGTACAACCGCTTCAACTCAATAGGTCATGGAAAAGGGGGTCTTGCCCGTCGACCTTCTAGGCATTGTTCAGTAGACCAATAGTACATTCGGCAGCTCTTCAACCCAATTTCCCTTCAAGCCTTTTAACCTTTTCTTTAGGCCGTTCACAACAGTCTTGTTTGTTGCCTCAGCCTACCCATTATTCTGGGGTACGTTTTGGATAAGTAACTGTTAATTATACTGAGGCCAACACAGTATTCACGGAAAACCTTACTATCAAACTGCAACCCATTATAAGATACCAGAGCCCGGGAGACCCCGAACCTCGTGAAAATGTTCTTCCAAACAAATTTCTTCACATCGACACCTCTGATATTTGTCAAAGCTTTGGCTTTCACCACTTATTAAAATAGTTTGTGGCCACTATTACATACCTTTGTTTACCAAGGCTCGAGGGAATGGTCTAATTATGTCAAGACCCCATTGTGTGAAAGGTTAGGAACTGACAATAGGGTTAAGATTTCCTTCTAGAAAGTGGAGCATGGGCGCGTGTTTCTAACACCAATCACATCTTTTAACTTATTCAACTGCTTCTCGTTGCATATTTGGCTACCATAATCCCTAGGTCATGGCTCAGTGCTCGAGTGATCTACCCCCCGAGTGGCCGCCACACAATCCCTCATGAAGCTCAACCAAAAGCTCGGCAATTTTGCTGGGATGAAAACACAAAAGATACGGCCCACCGAATGAGCGCCGGAATAGCCTCCCATCATTAAACAACCAAAAACACGTTGCCATCCTTCGCACCTTCTCAGTCTCTTTCGCATCTTCTAGAAGGGTTTTGTTTGATAAGAAAGCTACATAAGGATCCATCCAGCTTAGTTCTAGCTCCGACGAAGCGGCCACCATTACCTGCTGTTCTATGCTTAGTTGCTCTAGCATTTTCACGGTGATCATTCGGGGTATACAGTCATCGAAGGAAGATGCCAGTGTGGCCAGGGAATCGGCGTGACTATTCAGACTCCTAGGCACTCTTACCACGCTAACCTTCTGGAAGTTTTCCTGCAAGATCTCGAACATCCATAAATATTACGACATACAGTGATCCCTCGCCTCAAAGCTTCCCTTAATATGACTCACTACCAGTCTTGAATCCGAGTACACCTCCACCTCCTTAGCCCCAAGTCTCTTCAATGCCTTGAGCCCCACAATGAGGGCTTCATACTCCACTTCGTTATTTGAGGCTCAGAAGCCTAATCTGAGTGACTTCTCTAGCTTGATACCCTCGGGTGACATCAGCATAATCCTAACCTTTGACCCTTCGCATTAGAGACTCCATCCACAAATACTTTCCATTGCCCCCTTTGGGTTTGACATTCTCCCACTGCACCTGAAAGATGAGGGATAAACTTAGCCACAAAGTTTGCGAGCACTTACCCCTTAACAAAATTCCTCAGTTTATAACGTATGTCAAACACCCATAGCCTCGCTCCCCATTTTGCTATCCATCCCGTAAAGTCTGACCTCCTCAACAAAGACTGCAAAGGGTGTTTAGTCAAAACCCATACTGTGTGAGCTGGGAAGTAATGGACCAGTTTCCTTATGGCGTGCACCAAGGCCAAAGCCATTTTTTCCAATGGCAATTACCGATTTTTTGCATCCACCAAGGTCTTGCTAAGGTAATACATGGGCCTTTGGATCCCTCCATGCTGTCTGATTAACATCGAACTAACGACATGGTCGAACACCGCAAGATACATGTATAGATCCTCTCTTGGGTCGAGTTTGGTCAGAATAAGAAGGATAACAAGATAAGACTTCAAATCTTTAAATGCCGAGTCACATTCTTTCGTCCACTAGGATCCTTTCCACCTCTTCAATAGCTAGTAGAACGATCGGCACCTATTTGCTGATCTTGACATAAATATTCCCAGTGCAAGAACCATACCTGTGAGCTTTTGGACTTCCTTTAAGTTGCAAGGTAGGTGCAGCTGTTGGATGGCTGTTATCTAATCAGGGTTTACTTCTATGCCCCGAGTAGTGATCATGTACCCCAAGAATTTGCCCGATCCCACCCCAGAGGCACACTTCTCTGCGTTGAGGTGTAACTTATGCTGCTTTAAGATATCGAAAACACTCGGCAGGTCATGAGCATGCTTCCCTTCCTCCTTTGTCTATACCACCATGTCATCAATGTAAACCTCCACCATCTTACCGATCAATTCCTTGAACATACATGTGACCATCCATTAGTACGTAGCTCCCGCATTCTTCAACCTAAAAGGCATGACCATATAATGATAATTCCCCTCGGGTGTTATAAAGGCTATCTTTTCTTAATCCTTAAGAGTCAAGGTTATTTAGGGATAGCTTTGAAATGCATCCAGAAAGCTCAAACATTGGTGCCCAACCATGGCGTCCACCAGCTGATCCATCTTTGGCATCAAGAAAGGGTCTTTTGGACACGTTTGGTTCAAATCTGTAAAGTCAACACAGACTCTCCACTTTCCATTTTTCTTTTTAACTACCACCGTATTAGCCAGCCATTTGAGAAAGAACACCTCCATTATGGCCCCTGATCGCTTCAACTTTTCCACTTCTTCCCTCATAGCTTCCACATGGGGTCTCGCAGACCTCCTCGGCCTTTGCTTTTTAGTCACGACTTTAGGATCTACATTTAATTTGTGCATTATGAAAATCTGGTTTGCCTCAGGTACGTCGTATGGACTCCATGCGAACACCTCTAGGTTCTCCACTAACGCCAATAAAATCTCCACACAATCCTCAACGGGCAGGCTTTTCCCAACCCAGAACCCTTTATCAGTGTACGGCAGAATGGGTATTTGAATCAGTTCCTTGGCACTATCCACCCCTGCCGATCTCTATGGCTCTAGTAATTGCTATAATGACTCACAGTCGACTTGTTCCTTCTGCTTAATTTCATGGTTAATGGCTGCCACAAGGCACTGCTTGGCCATCTTTTAGTAGGCTCGGACCATTGTGACACCGTCTTCGGTGGAGAATTTAATTTTATGATGTAAAGTCAATAGTACTACCCACATGGCATGGATCTAGGGCCTCCCCATGATAGCTGTGTAGGTGAGAAGGCGTTAACCACGATGAAGTTGACTTCCACTTCCTTTCCTTTAGTTACCACCAATAGCTTTACCTGCCCTTTAGGGGTCATGATTTTCCCACCGAATCCCACAAACGGGGTATCATATTTGCTCAAATCCTTGGATTTCAGCCCCAGTCTCTTGTAAAGATTGGGGGTACATTATCTTTACTCCACTCCCTTGTACTACCATTACCCTTTTTACCAAGAACCCTCTCATCTGGTAGGTCACGACTAAAGCATCATCGTGTGGTTAAGAAGTTCCTTCCAAGTCTGTTTCCCTAAAGGTGATTGGTGCGGGGCTCCTCCGAGGCCTGTTATCAGGTCAGTCTAAAGCCTTCACCTCAGATGGGGATACCACACTAAGTTTTCCCTTCTGGCTATTCAAGTTCATGCCCCGAGATGTTGCATGGATGACTTCGATAATTCCCAAAGGAGGTGGGAGGATTCGTGCATTTCGACTCCCCGATCCTTGTCCCACGCTGGTCCCCTCCTAACCGACTAAGAACTCTTTAAGGTGCCCAGCCTTCACCAATTGCTCTAGGAGGTCCTTCAGTACCCGGCACTACTCGGTGGTGCCCTTTCTCCCGATGGTACGTACAATATAAACTATGATTTTGTTGTGCTGAGTTTCCACCCATCTTCCCCAGCCACCAAAAATAAGGTTTGGTCTTTATGCACTCAAGGATCTTGTACACTAGAACCTTAAAAGTAGCGTTGACTCCTTCGACATGCTGTTCCGAGCCCTCCTTGGGGGCCCTTAGTTCTCTCTGATTTCTCTGCTGAAATTTTTCAGGACAAAAGTCTTTGTGAAACTGTGATGATCCCCTGCAAACAGTCATCCTCCAATCTTTTATATTCCTCGATTCTCCTTATTAATTGGTACATGTCTACAGGGGACTGCATGGTCAGCGAGTCTCTCAAGGCTGACTGCTCGGGAAGGCCCATTCGAAAAGTGCTAGCAGCCACTTGTTCGTTCCCTCCGCTGATCTCATTGTAAAGCTCCTAATACTGGTTCATGTAGGCCAAGAGGGTTTCGCAACTTCTCATCCCTATAGATAATAAAGAACCTATCGATTGAGGGACCTTGCTACACATCACGAACCGTTCCCTGAACACTTGTATCAATTCCCCAAAATTACGGACGAACCCTCTTTTCAAACCATTGAACCACCTCATAGTTGTCGGTTCAAGATTGGATGGGAACACCTTACACATTAACCCATCATTGTGAGAATATAAGGACATCATCTGTATATAGTGGCTCACGTGCTCCATTAGGTCTACTTTTTCACCGTAAATGGTGAACGGCAGTCGCATGAACCATCTCAGCATTTCAGTACGCTTAATGTCATCCGTGAAAGGTGACTGAGCGACCCTTCTCAACTCCCTGCTCATTGCATCCAACACGGCGTTATGATGCCCGTGCCTCTCATGAGGAGGGGACTCATGATAGTGTTCTTTAGTGTCCTGTGATTGGTCTCTTGATTAGCATGAACCACTACCATGAGATGACCTGTCTAGGGCATAGTCCGAATTGTTAGACGAGCCCTCCTTTACTCTCCTTCAATTCTGGCCTTTGAGCTCTATCTCTAAATCATGGACTTGCTTGCGGCTCCCTCAAGCTGTCGCTATGATGGGGCCGTTCAGGCATGTACGAGACCATTCACTCCCCGTGAGACTATCCTTCATCAGAATCCAACCTGGTTTCCAGCCCTTCCTACATGTGTTACTGCTCCCTCTCACGCCTCTTACAACCCCTTGAGAAGGCCCCTAACTGATTCCTAGCTGCAGATCCTTCACCTCCATGTGAACCCTCCATGCTTGGGAGACACCAAACAAGCTCAAAGCCTCAAGTGAAGTAGGATCCCCATTGTGCGTGCCCAGAATCGCATTTGCTACAATCATGGGGTCACAATTTATTTGTATGTAGGGGTTAAGCTTAATCTTACCAATAGAGGCCTTAAACAGGCAATAGTTCTCTCCCTTTAATTTGCCCTTAGTTTCCCTAAGTATCCCAGTGTGTTCACTCTGTCTCTTTTTCTCTTACTCTCTTCTCCACTCTCACAAATGTCCAACCCCTTCTATCCTTGCTTTGACCTCCTCTTATAGTTGTACTTTAGTGGGATGGCTATCATTTCCTTCTCCACTTACTCACACATTTCCATGCCCACTAGAATCCCAAAGGATCCTCATGAATTTAGAGGATTCTCTTGGAACTTGTTCCAAACTCCGGACAGTATTCGAGAGTGGATCCATTTCATAATCAATAGTTCTCAGTGAATGATCTTACTGGGACTGTACACAGATTTCCTTTGTGGCTGACTCCGCCTGCGACCTCTAAGGAATTCCTCAGGATATGGACGCTCCAATCCCCGGCACTTAACTAGAGATTGGGCTCATTGTGATGAAGCCCGGGGTTATCTCCCCCATGCGTATCGAGCCTACTTCGCCTAATGGGCCTTGGGCTTCACGTTGTTCTTTGTCCAGGTGGGCTGACCTGGTTCCTCAAGCCCAACTCACCCACAGTTTTTTTCTAATTTATGTAGCAATCTCGCTACGATTGGCTAGCATTTGAAATAGATAATTAATGGAGTGTTTGACAAATTACAATAATCAATTTGAGCCGAAAGTCTTGTAATTCAACTAGTTGACATATTTTGATATTATAAAAATGAGATATCTATGCTTCAAATCCTTTCACCTAACTATCAAATTATGAAAACAAAATCAAACACTAGTTTGCATCTAGATTATACCCCCAACGAAGGAAAGCATATTGCCCATGAAATCTAATCCTTAAATAAATTTTTTTTTTTTTTTTTTTTTCAGAATATGTGTTGTGAACTTTGCAATAATGGTCTAGAGACTTCCGGACACATTTTTGGACTTTAAAAAATGCGCTGCTATATGCTGCTATATATGAGTTTTTGGACTTTTTATGTATTCATATTGCTTGTGCAAAGGATTGAGTTTGGTCTAAAATTACTCGTTACGATAGCATGGAGCTTGTGGCAATTATTAATTTTTTCTCCAAATTGGAGGCCATATATCAGCAAGCAAGAAGGTGATTATTTCTCTTATTACAATGAGAAGAGCAGAACATGTCATGTGAACAAGGCTAGGAATAAAAAGTCCATCAATTTGTTGGGTCTCAAGACTCTCAACATGCGAAAGATCACTTGGTATAAAAATAAAAATAAAAAATGTGAAAGATCACATTGTGTTGTTATAGAGGAAACAGCATCGCCTGTAATAGTAGGTGGTCATGCATGCAATTAATAAGACATAATCCCTCCAAATGAATGGAAAAAACAAGAAAGGCAAAACTTTTTGAGTGTGTTTGGCTGGGTGGGAAAGAAGAAAAATAAATAGTATGACTCAAGTGTTTTTTCTTTAGGCTCACCAAAAATTTTATTCCTAAAATGGAAAGAAAACTGAAGGGAGAAAATGAGACCCGCTTAATAGACAAAAATGCCTATGTCCAGTTCCTATCTTCTTCTTCTTTTTTCATTGTTTTTCTGGTGATGGGCACGTTGCCTTTTTTTTTTTTTTTCCCTTTTTTCCCTTTTTTCCTTTTTTTCATTTTTTGATTTCTTGGCTGGGGTGGCACAGTGACTCTTTTTTTTTTTCCTTTCTTTTTTTTTTTTTTTTTTTCTTTTCTTTCCTAGACATTGCCTCTCTTTTTTTTCTTTTTTCTTTTTTGAGTTGTGGGTGTGATAGTTGTTTTGTTTTTTTTTTTTTTTTTTTAACTAGACATGATTTTTTCTTTGACATGATTTTTATTTTTTAATAAGTTGGGTGATTGCTTTTTTTTTTGGTCACTTTTTTGTTTTAATTAGACAACATTTCTATCTCTCACTTTTTCTATTTCTCTACTTTTCCACTCCCAACCAAACAAAAATGAGAGAAATTAAAATATTTTCTATTTTCTCACTTTTCCATCTTCTTACCATTTTCTATCCTCCCACTTTTTCACTCTTTCAATCAAACGGAACCTTAGGATACGATTTGATAGACTGTAAGTTATATTTTTATTAAAGGGAATAGTCATTCCTTATAAATAGTTTTTCTTTAAAATGAAGAATAGTTATTTATCTCTAAAAGTGTTGTAACAGTTAATATTTTTTTTAAATGAACAAACTGTCTATATGCACATAACAATTATGAAAATAAAAAATCATAAAAAAAAATAACTGAGCTCTTTTTCAAATTTAAAAAATATTATTTTTAAAAATATATAATTATATTAGTACGATATTTCCTAAATTATATCTTAAATTTGATTTAAAATTTTTTCATTAAGAAGAAAAATTGGAAGAAAAAAAAAAAAAAACTCTTTCAAGCATACATGTGCAACACATTCATATAATCTAACGAAAGTTACCGAACACAATTCATACAATTCCAGATATCGTAAGTTATCGCCCCGTTTAAGACAAATATATAAATAAAACGAGTTAAAATTTTAATTTTTTTAATGTTTTGTCCAATGTATAAAAATTGAACTAATTCTGTAGTTTACCAGATACCCCATGCCTGCTCAAAATGACCAAAGGTCACATACCAAATCATAAAATTTCCCGCTTTTTTAAAACTAAAATCTCAAACAAAGATCAAGGTCAAATTCAAAAATTAACATTAACTCAATAAATAAAGCAATTTTTTCATATTTAACCAATATCAAAACCATATTAAAAAATTCCCATAAGCAGTGCGCAATAAATACGGCAACCTCTTTCTTATTAATAAAAAAATTAAAAATTAAAAATCATCATTTACATCACCGCACGCCTTTAGTGCATTAGTTACTTTACAAGTATAAGTGCTTATGAGATATGGGAGGTAAGCGTCGGAGTTCAAGTTTCAAGTAGAAAGTTTCACATACATATACACAGATTAAGCTATAGTAGAATTTTTATCTTGTACCACCGCATACCCTTAGTATAATGGTCACCCCACAAGTATAAGTGCTTGTGGGGTGTAAGAGGCAAGGGCTGGAGTTCAAGTCTCCAAAAAAGAGTTTCACACACATATACACTTAGATTAGGTTAGAGTATAATTTTATCTTGTATAAAAAATATAAAAAAATTCTATCTTGTAAAAAAAAAAATCATCATCCAACCCGAATTAGAAACTAAAAATAATAAAATAAAATATAGGATTTGTGTATTATTATTTTTTAAGAGTTTTACTTGGCAATAAATTACAAATGCAAGTTAGAGCAGCGCGTGGAGGGAGGAAGCAGTCAGCTATGGCTTTGCTTGTTATGAATAAAAAAAAATCATTAAAAAAAAATTCTATCTTGTAAAAAAAAATCATCATCCACCCCGAATTAGAAACTAAAAATAATAAAATAAAATATAGGATTTGCATATTATTATTTTTTAAGAGTTTTACTTGGCAATAAATTACAAACGCAAGTTAGAGCAGCGCGTTAAGGGAGGAAGCAGTCAGCTATGGCTTAGCTTGTTATGAATAAAAAAAAATTCATTAAAAAAAAAATCATCATCCACCCCAAATTAGAAACTAAATATAATAAAATAAAATATAGGATTTGCGTATTATTATTTTTTTAAGAGTTTTACTTGGCAATAAATTACAAATGCAAGTTAGAGCAGCGCGTGGAGGGAGGAAGCAGTCAGCTATGGCTTAGCTTGTTATGAATAAAAAAAATTCATAAAAAAAAAATCTATTTTGTAAAAAAAAAAAAAATCATCATCCACCCCGAATTAGAAACTAAAAATAATAAAATAAAATATAGGATTTGCATATTATTATTTTTTAAGAGTTTTACTTGGCAATAAATTACAAATGCAAGTTAGAGCAGCGCGTGGAGGGAGGAAGCAGTCAGCTATGGCTTAGCTTGTTAATTGTTATGAATAAAAAAAATTCATGACATCTCTTCCAACAATTAAGCTGACAAGCTTTACTGATTTTTATTTAAACTACTATTGACATTATTTTTTTATGTACTACTAATAATCTATCACATCAAGCAAACGTAGACTTTTTGTTAAATTTTTTATTTCTATAAACTTTCTTGAAGAAAATGATGATTCTTTCCTTGGTCTTCCACTCTTACCTGTCTGTAGTGCCTTGCTACCTTTCCTTACTTCTCTTCCATCAACACGCATATACAGAAAACGTATCCGTTGGATTAGATAGATCGCACAGGTTCCTCAAAAAAAAAAAAAAAAAGATAGATCGCACAGAAGCCGAAAGACAAAGAAACGAACACATATATATGATATCCGGATTCTTAAGATACATATATGATATCCATTAATTAATAAATAAATAATTATAAATGGAAACTACTTTGAAATAAATATAAATAAAACCAAACTATAAAACAAAAAAGGAAAGAAAGAAAAGAAAAGAGAAAGGACTCTCTTTTTTTTTCTCTCTCTTTATCTATAATTACACCTCAGAAGTTTCGGTTCCTATTGTCA
The DNA here is from genome assembly GCA_032878915.1 of Castanopsis chinensis. Lineage (NCBI taxonomy): Eukaryota > Viridiplantae > Streptophyta > Magnoliopsida > Fagales > Fagaceae > Castanopsis > Castanopsis chinensis. The sequence goes on from JAVQMG010000105.1 coordinate 12,106,598, forward strand.
AATCTGTATCGTAGAGAGACTCTCTCTCTCTTTGTGAGTTTTTTTGAGGTTAGTTTTCCGAGCTTTAATTTGCAAGTCTTGTGCCTTTTTTTTATTGAAGTTTTTGATGTTCAACATTGTAACATGGTTTTCAAGAGTAGTGCTCTCTCTAGCTCCGTGTGTTTCTTCACGTAGGTTTTGGCAATTTTTTTTTTTTTTTTTTTTGGGGTAAATTTTATTTTTTTGTGTAGCATTGTGTGGGTTCTTGTTTTTGGACAGTACCCAAGCTCAAGTGATAAAGAGGATCCTGGGCCTCCAAGGGATTTATATTTGTTGGTTGGTGGACTAGGTTTGGTTCACCGCAGCTATATTGGGCTAATTACGAACCAATTTGTGCACAAAACATAGGCCCTACAACACATATACGTTCATGCATGTAAATATATACATATTGTAAAATAAGTGGCTGAGGAACAGTAAAAGGATTATTAAAAAAAAAAATAAGGACGTCAAGGATCCTTAGAAAATATAGTGATATGTCATTATATCAAGTTTTTAGGTACACTATACCTTATTTCTCACTAGGATATGTCACGAGGTTCAAATAAGTTCAAAAATCACAAACTTAGATAACTCTTTGTAGGCTTCCAAGACTTGTGAGGTTTGAATCCCCTTGAATTCAAGTGTACCCTCAAACACTTATCATAAGATCCTTCACAATATCTTTCTCCTTTCTCTACTTTTATAAGGTTTAATGAGTCTCTCTAATGCTCTTTTTGCTCTAATTAATTATTTTTGAATGCCCTTTGCTGATGACTTGTTCCTTCTTTTATACTACCTTCCTAAGATTTTTGGTATGCCATTGATTCCCTCACTTTGCTGCTCTGGGTACCAGAACTAATGTTGTGTCAGTAACATTGGTGGCTTGTCATTTCCTTATTTTCTCATTGTATTCTTCTTTTGAAGTTTCCTTCCCAAAAGTCCCTAGCTGACCTCCCTCGTTTAGGAGGTCCTAATGGGGCTGACTTTAATTTATTTTTCCAAGGCTTCTAGAGAGATTTTTAGAAACCCCTTTTGGCTGCCTCACCGTTTGTCCTTTTTTCTTCAAATAGGTATATTCCTCCCTATCAAACTGAAAGATCCCCAGTTGCCTTCTTTCATGGTTCACCTTCCTACTTTTCCTGAGGTATCAGGGTTCACTTATTCAGGTGCTGATCCCTAAGTCACCATATGTTCCCAAAGTTTTTCTTATGAGTTATAGGTGGCAATGGGACATGTCTTTCTTCGTTCCTAGTGTCCATGAGCATGCTTCCTTGAACTATCCAAATCACAGCAAATTCTTTCCTGCACTTCCCGAGGATCCCCTCCTTGGTTCTGGCAATTCCAAGGTATCCTTATTTAGTTCTTTTCTTCTCCCTAGGCTCCTTGGGGACCACTCTTACAAAGGGTTGGGCCAAACTTCCTTTACTTTTTTTCTTTCTTCCCTAAGGCCCAAGGCTTACCCATTCATGGGCTTAGGCCTCCTTTTGCCCATTTTAAATTGGTCTTGGCTCACGGATTGGGCCTTCCTTATCTTGGAGGGCCCATTTGCTTTAGGTTTTAATCCTTATAACATTTTGGACCTCAACACATTGTTTTTTGGAACCAAATTGTGGCTTATTAAGAGAGTGTTGTACCGTAGAAATCATAGCGAATTGGACTTGAGAGTGTCGTAATTCAAAAATTAGGGTTTTCTAGTTTTCAATTTCCTCAATTAATATAATCATAAATATATTATTGTAGGACTTAACCCAACACATTACGACAAGTAACATGGCCATATACACATTGTATGATTCCATCCAATTAGGTCATCAATATGATTTTACTCTCTTTTTTTTTTTAATGTCAACTCTGCAAATTGAATCCTTTTTTGTTAGGTTCATATTTTTATGTAATTGGCATATCCTATGACAAAACGGAATTTACTTGTTCATTATCCGTCATTGTTTTCCATATGGTATGCATAACATGTTTGTTAAGTACTTTCAGGAAAGACAGGTTTGAAGTTAATCAAAATAGTCAATCCTAGTTTGTGCTATGGTTTCTCAGGACTGGTTGTTTTTAAATAGGCTAGTGTAATTAAAAATATTGGTTCATTCATTGTATTCGGGTTATTATTGTATTGGGCTTACTTTTATACTAGAGGTTTTATCATGGATTGACAAAGAGGAAGATTGTTAGGTTCATGTGTTTCGGTATTGTCAACCATGCTAAATTATGCGTCTTTATTGATTTTTAATGTGTCTTAAAGTTGTAATTGAAGACCAAATTTAAGACACAAAGTTTGCTCAAGAAAAGTTAAAGAAAAACACATTTTCAGCACTTTTTCAATATGTACCTCGATAGAAGTCTCGATACCTCTCAATAGAAGCTGAAACTTACTATCTTCTCGATAGTAGCTCGATAGATCAATATTTTCTTCTTAATAGAAGTATCAATAGCATCTAGATAGATCGAGCTTTGCATATCAGCAAAACTCAGCGAAGAGAAAAAGCCCCCAACTTATTCGTTTAAAGCCCGAATTGAGATCTGTTTGAACTGGCATTTAAAAGACATCATAAGCCATCTATTAGATGGTTTTTCAAAGATAGAAACACTCTGTTTATTTGGCTAGGGTTTTGTAACCAAGTTTTCTCTATTTCACCAAACCAAAGAGTTTCAAAGTAGATTTGAAAATTCCATTTGTGAAGAAGCTGAAATCATAACAACTACCACAGACGTGCTACTATGAGGAAAACCTTCAAGAGGTTCTTAAAATCAGTTGGAGGTTCTAATTGTGATTGTGGGTGAAGCATTCATATATTGAAGAGTTCAGAAGTTCTGAAGCGATAGAAGATTTCTATTGTAAGTTTATCTACTAAGATTGTGGAGTCTAAAGATAAAGGTTTTGTACTAGATCTAAAACTTTTTATTATAGTGGATTGCTTTTTGGGAAGGTTTCCCCCCAAGTTTTTTACTGTGAAACTAGTTTGTTTCATTGGTTTTTCTAGATTATCATATCTTGTGCATACTGGTACTTATGTACCTTTGATGGTAAGTGTGTATACTGGTACTTGTGTAACTAGTTTGTGTATACTGGTACTTATGTACCTTTGATGGCCTTTGAAATAAAGTTTCCCAACTTTGTATCACTTGTAGTTTAGATGAGCATCTTCATGCGCAAGTAAGTAATATGAGCTTTATGGCTTGTTTTATGTAATTTGTATGATTTGGTTGATTACTTATCTTTCATATCTTGAATCACTCTTTTTGACGAGAATGACTAGAAAATCCGAAGAGAAAGACATTAATAACCATCTCATCAATAAAACTCGTCAATCATAAAACATCTATGTGCAATTCATAAAAGCCGTGCTTGGTAAGGTGTAGTACTTGCACAGCAAAATGAGGATGTTCAAGCTTACATAATTGGGTATTTTCTTTTCTTTCTTATATGCCCATACATAATATGCTTATAAGAAAAAATATGCAAAAAACCTGAAAAGAAAAAAGAATCAAAATGGTTTTAATATGGTTGCAAGCGTGTTTCTAGGAGATGTGGGAGTTATATGATGTACCTCGAAGGTGATAGTCCCCATCAAACAGTTTTGATTATCTGTGAATGTAATTGATCCTCTTATATCATTACTCTTCATATAATGAGACACTTATACTTTCTTGCAAAAGTTTCACACGAAACACGCATATTGTTTGCTACTCTTGATACTATTGTACATATACAATGTGATTTGGCCATTTAAAGTTACTTTTGTACTAGTATGAGTATATTCTCTTTTTTTTTTTAATTGTGCTTTTGCTTTAAAAATTCTATTGGAGTTTTAAGTTTTGCATTTTTATACCTTTTGTGTCCATAGCATCTTGTTTTCATGTTTTTTTTGTAGGTCTATGGTTCTTTGCTCTCCTTGTTCCCTCTATGTCAGTTTTCTGCCTGTCTCCAGTCAAGTTTTTTGGCTTTCTATGCCTTTTGACAATCATGTCAGAAAGGGGAAGAATTTTTAGATTTGAATGTCTTTCGTCAAGGAGAGTAATAGATTTAGGGGGAGAACTTCATGTTAAAGGGAATAAAATCTTTAATGTAACTAACTTAAGGGGAGAGTTAGTTTGATACACTTTGATATTGATGTATTTTGTGCTATGTATCTTTTGGTTTTGTAACCATTTATATACATCATGTGTTGTTTCTATAAATGATGATGATGTATGTGTTTTACTCCTTATCTCACATGTGTTGTTCCTTTTCTCACTTTAGAAACATGTTTCTTGTTTATTTAACTTGTCATTGTTTTCCACAGGGTACCTTGATGCATCTTGTTTAGTGCCTTTTAGGAAAGACAAGTTAAAGCTAAGACAAGATTTCGAGCCTTCTTCTTGCAGCAACTTCCAAGTTTCAAATCTTTTAGACTAGGCTTATTTTGTAATCTTGAGTAGAATGTAGTCTAAGACATACAATGTACTCTTGTGGTTTTGTCACGGATTGCCAAAGGGGGAGATTGTTAGGTTTATATTTTTATGTAATTGGTATATCCATGACAAAACACAATTTACTTGTTCATTATCTGTCATTGTTTTCCATATGGTGCGCATAATATATTTGTTAAGTGCTTTCAGGAAAGACAAGTTTGAAGCCAATCAAAATAGTCAATCATAGTTCTTGCTATGGTTTCTCAGGACTGGTTGTTTTTAGATAGGCTAGTGTATTTGAATATGGGTTCATTCATTGTATTTGGGTTATTATTGTATTGGGCTTACTTTTGTACTTGAGGTCTTGTCATGGATTGACAAAGGAGGAGATTGTTAGGTTCATGTGTATTATGTTGGGGTTTATGCCCTAAAATCCAATTTATTGGCATGTCATAAATAATTAAATTTTTTAGTTATATGAGACTATTTATAAATGAACTAACGGGACATTATCATTGTCCATGAGATTCATTGTATATGATTTATGTGATTTAGTCATAGAAGATGTAAATCATAAATTCTTTATAAAATCAAAATGTAGTTCATAGTCGGTGATGAAATTCGGCGCTTCATCTGCGAAGACTATAACACATCAACTAAGATGACTTGTCTTGATCATAGAAGTAGAGACTTCTAGTTGATGTGTTAATGTGTCTTAAGAGTTAAGACATATTGAACTGGACCACTGTGAGATTAATTATTCAATCAACAACTGTCACCTGAATAATTAATCTCACGACTTCTAATTTCATAGACTCTCAATCCTAAGAGGGTAGTGAACCCGATCATTAAATGTGGGTTACTTTGATATATTAGGAGTGAAATCTAATATTCACAGTTAAAACCTCAAAATGTTGAGTAACCACACATAGTGTTGAGGGAACACATATTCTCAAAATAGAATCTATAATCTCTTTTTGTAGAGACACGAAATATCCCCTTGAGATAAATTAAATGGGAACTAGTTATTCAAGTCAATCACTTTAGTAAGGAGTCACTAAAGCTTATATTTATTGAAATTGGATTTCAATACATGTGAATAACTAAAAGATTAAACCGAATACTCAAAGATAAAATAGTTATTTACAAAGTGAAAGTTTATTATGACTTAGTTTACTATGGATATTTCATGAATGGGTCAAATGATATTATTAAAATCTTGAGATATAATTTATTAATAAAACCTAAAGTGCAATTATATTTTTATAGTGATATTAAATATAATTAATAGTAAATTTGGACTTGTCAAGAGTTGACAGAAAAGCCTAAGGCCCATTGGAGTTAGAATCTTATTTGTTCTCTTTGGTCTCATTTCAAGCCACAAACTAAAGCTCAATTGGGTAGGCCCAAAAGGCTAACCCAATTACATAATCAGATTTTATTTAATAAGAATTATCAAATAAAGTAACTACCAAGGTAGTTAGAGTGTACGTATGATGAAAAGAAAGAAAATAGTTTTTCTTTACAAGGAGAAGAAGAAGGATTTTTATTTGAGAATCAACGTACATAAAGATTGATTGAGAGACCGCATTTCTTGGGCACTATGTGGAATTGAGATGAAGATTAGAGATATTCTCAAGTCTTGGTTTTGAATTTTACTATAACAAAGTACGCTTTCTATTCTTTGTTCTAGAATTCAAGGTTACATGTTATCTCTCATGAATGAAGTAGATTTGTGTTTATTGCTTCTGCTGTGTGTTTTGTATGAGATGCAAAACTAGATTTTCCAACATATTGGTACTATCAACCATGACAATTATGTGTATTTTATTGATTTTTGATGTGTCTTAAAGTTTTAATTGAAGGCCAAATTGAAGACACAAAGTTTGCTTAAGAAAAGTTCAAGAAAAAATATATTTTCAACAATTTTTTAACATGTACCTCAGTAGAAGTCTCGATACCTCTCAATAGAAGCTAAAACTTACTATCTCCTTGACAGCAACTCAATAGATCAAGATTTTTTTCTCAATAGAATCTTGATAGATTGAGCTTCACGGATCAACAAAAATCAGCAACGTAAAAAAGTCCATAACTTATTCATTTGAAGCCCGAATTGAGATCCGTTTGAACCGATATTTAAAGGACATCATAAGCCATATATTAGATGGTTTTTCAAAGATAGAAAAACTCCTTATATGTGGCTAGGGTTTTGTAACCAAGTTTTCTCTATTTCACCAAACTAAAGAGTTTCAAAGTAGATCTGAAGATTCCATTGGTGAAGAAGCTGAAGTCAAAGCAACCACCACAGACGTGCTACTATGAGGGAAACCTTCAAAAGGTTCTTAAAGCCAGTTGGAGGTTCCAATTGCGATTGTGGGTGGAGCGTTCATATATTGCAGAGTTCAAAGGTTCTGAAGCGGTAGAAAGTTTCTACTAGAAGTTCATCTACTGGGTTGTAGATTCTGGGGACAAATGTTTTGTACAAAATCTAAAACTTCTATTTATTATAGTAGATTGCTTTTTAGGAAGGTTTCTCCCAAAGTTTTATATTGTGAAACTAGTTTGTTTCATTAATTTTCCTAGATCATCATATCTTGTTTTATTTACTATTCTACTACGCATAATTTTGACATGATATTGATGTTTATTTGTATAATCAAGGATTATTCATAATTGAACCTAATTAATCAATTTGGGTAATTCTGCTACTGTTAGTTTATACGCAAATGTTGAGTCCAAAGTCCAAGGAAAGACGCTGCAAAGTGGGCTTATCCTCTGTTTCTGTAGCAGAATGGACTTTTTTCTAGTTTCTGCCACAAGAATGTGTAGTAAAACTTTCTACTGTGCACTAAAGCTCTCTGCTGTATAGTAAAACCTTCTGAGGTATAGTAAAGCTTCTGCACCTTTCTACACCTTTCTGCAACATGAATGACTACTTTTTATTTTTTTTACTGCAGAAATACTTTTCTACTTCCTGCACATAAACAAATCTAAAACCCAAAGAAAATACCCATCAAGCAAATATTAGTTTACATGGGTTAGCATATTCTCAAATATATATATACATATATTCCTAAATACACTTATACGTATTCATATATACATATATATATATATATAATATATATCTTACGGAACATGAGATACAATGTATACATATGCGTATGGCAGAATAATGATTAGTTCATGTCAAAAGTAGAACTCGTAATTATAGAGAAATAAGAAAGTTTCAATAGAAAAGGTTTAGCTAGTATAATAGCTAACATGGTAAATATAATAAAAACGTGATATAACAGAATAACTAATACAACAAATAAAAATACCACAGTAGGACAATTGATGCAGTGAATGTGATAAAAAAAACATGCTATAGCAAATGACTAAATACAGCAGATATAAATTCTAACAAGTGAAATCAAATATATTTGCAATCGAATTCAAGTATTGAATCTTTCCATAGAATAAGTAAACAAAAAAAGAACCCAAACCCCAACTTAAACAACCTTGTCATAGGTTTTTGCCATCAAAGTTGTGCATTTTGGAGAATAGGCTTAAATGACTACTAGATATTACTTTTGGGAGACTTCAAAGAATGGGTTTACTAAGAGGGAGCGAAAATGATCAATTAATGCATGCCCCTATTTTTGCTATGTTTGCTCTCTTCTTTTTACCACTTTCTTTCTTTCTTTCTCTTCGTTCTTTTTACACTTAGTTTCTAACTACTACCTTGATGTGGGTTGTTTTCTTCCCTCTAGTCTTTTCCCTTTTGGATCCCCCTCTCTCTGGGTGCCACCCCCTTCTAAGTGCCTACCAACCTATTAGTTGCTCAGCCACTACCTCTGCCCGAAATACGTTAGCTGCACCACTACTCATTTCATGACAAAATTTCATTTTGTTTGTTCTTGTTGTATACCTCTACCTCTGGGTTCAAATAGATAAGGGTTGGGCTACCTCACCACCGACCTCTGTGGCATGCATTAGATGGTCCTAGCAATCTACTGCCTCCCTTGTGTAAGATGCCATCCCAGCAGGGTATATTCTAAAAAGAAGTCACGACTGGAAATCAAATATAGACTCCTTTTCCTCACCCCACCAAACCACACCATCTTAATCTCCTTGACCCTAAGCAAACTCCCCTTGTATTGGCTGGGTATAAGTTGGTGGTGCCCTAGTCCTTGTGTGCTTACTCCACTATCTTCTGTTTTTGTCTTCTTTCATTACTATGATGTTTCTGCCATAGCAGAATAGCCTTACTTCTTTCTGCTGCATGTCTCTGATTTATTTCTTCATGCATTTCCTACTATGTTTATTTCTTTCCTTCACACAATTCCTATTGTTGACACTTCCTGTTGTTCCTTGTTTCTTTTCATCGTGTTTCTTCATATTAGTTTTCACACATATTCTTTTATACAAAAGGATTTGGGCATTTATGGGCCAAATAATGTTGACTGGATCAAAAGGATCTTGGGCCTAATTTGCCTTGATCTGCTGAAGTCATTCTGCTGAAGAATTGTATTCTGCGGCAGATTTGCATTCTACTGCAAATCTACATTCTGCTGCAAATCACTTTTCCTTTCATTTCTTTCTTTGAACCTTTTTTGCTCCTTGGTCTTCTTGGAAGGCCTTTGGGCCTTGCTTTTCAATGAGCTTTCCTCTGTATGGGCTTTTGAGTCTTGCATCTTATTGGGCTTTCTTCCTCATGGGCTTTTGGGTAGGGATTTGCAAAAATGGGCATCAACATTTAGCCCCCTAAGCATGCGGATTGGTCCTGTAATTTATATGCGAACACTTATGTAGGTTTCTTTCACAGGCTATTTCACAACTCACATGTTAATGCTTTTCGTCTTTTCTTGGGCCTTTTGACTATTGATCCTGCCATATTACTTCATTGTGTCTGCTATAACTTTACCTCTCTTTTTATTTCTTGTTACCTTGTGGGCTTGCGGGCTGATGCTCCTATCATGCCAGCCACTTCTTCATCAATTTTTTGCTCAGGACTTCCTTGGCCTACTTTCTACATCTTTGCCTCTTTTGGGCTTTGTTGGCCAATATTCTTGTTGTGCCAGCCCATTTCAATACTTCATTCCTCAAGCTTCTTCGGCCCATTTACTTTTACTTTACCTCTTTTACTCTTATAGGCTTTTTGCTAGATTCGTCGGGCTTCCTCAGCCTAATTACCACATCTTTACCTCTTATTACTTTTCGGACTTATTGGCCTTTAAGCCAACCCAATAAGTTCACTAATTCATTTCCTAGGTATTCCCGGCACATTTACTTCCTCTTTACCCCCTTATTATTCCCATGGGCTTACTGCTTCATTCTTTGGGCTTCCTCGGCCCATTTACTGCTTCTTTACTTCTTTTTATTGTTGTGGGCTTGTTGGCCATCAATCCTGTCATTTCAGCCAATTAGGCTTGTTTTCTTATTCCTTTACCGTTTTCCCCATCTCACCTTCTCTATTGTTGGGCTTGTTCTGTTGTTGGGCTCTTTGTCAAAAATGGGTATCAATAAGGATCTTTTGCAATAGGCTATTCTTAGCCTCCTTTTCTATTTCTATGATGATGATGTGTGCATCCTTCTTTTCTTCATCATTCCATTGTTTGTTTCTTAGTTTTCTTTTTGAAAATTCCTTGTGATCTTGGACTTCTATGGTGGTACTCATTTCTCTCTGTTTGCGACAATTTGTATACTTATTTCTTTATGTTTTTGCTGTAGCACGTAATCATTTCTTTGCTTTTTGCAGCAATATACATGCTTGTTTCTTTATACCTTCCCTTTCTCTTTCCAACTTTGTGAACAGCACTTTGCGGCGTAAGGTTCCTTCTTACGGTCTTCATTTTTCTTTTCTTTTAGCCACTTAAGATTGCTTCACTTTGGGCTTCATTCATTCTCTAAAAACAGGTGTTGTCTTTTACTACCTTCACATCTAAGCCGATGACTGAAAAGAGTTTCATCGAAATAGTTCTACCACATTACTTTCTTCAAGTATGGTTTCTTTCAAAAGAGCAAAGCTTCCTCTAAATGCGTAGATCAAAAGGTATCTTTGTTCCCTCTTGTTGTACTTTCTTCTTCTCTTTGCATTCGCGTATCTTCACTTCTTTTGCTCACTTTAAATAAAGCGTAGAGCTAACATTGCAAGCCATCAACATAACAAAGTAATCTTTCATTTGCTGCTAATGCTTTTTGTTGTGTTGAAGAACACATCTATTTTTCACCATGATGAAGTTCCTGCGGAGAAGGATGCTAAGCTTTGTGAAAGGTAAGCTTCTTTCAGTGATGATGTATTTATGTAGGACCCCATTATTTGGAGCTACTACTGACATGGGCAAATGTATTGTTGCAATAGTAGAGGACCTTCTAGGCCCCCAAGATCATCAATGCTCTTGTACCTTTGCTATTTGCATTGCGGGCTGTTTCTAATTCTACCACAAATTCTAGTTTTGTTGCAAAATTGCAAAAGTGATCTTTCTATAGAGGTGACTGAGTCTGCCACTCATTTTAAGGTGCCTACAAGTGGTGCTGCTATAAATGTTTTTCCAAGGGGCAAGGAGGATGCTTTCGTGAGAAATCTTCACTTTCTTTTCATTCTAAATATTTTCTTTGTCATTCTGCCACAACAACTATTGATTCCTTGTTTGCTTTTTTTCTTCTTTAACATATTCTTCTTGTTATTCTACCACAACCACTACTAGTGAGGATATCACTGCTTCTTTGACGAAAAGGCATAGATGTTGCTGTAAACTAAATTTTTCTTAATTTTGTTGTAGTCTTTCTAGGCAAGTAGGATACACCAATCTCTTAGGAAGATTAAATTCTACTCAAGAAAAAATTCCTTGAGATTATCGCAGATCTTATTTCTCCCAATTCTTCTTTCTTATGTTGCTAAGCTTGGCAATGTCTTTGGCAAGTTTCCTTTGCTTTCCAATTCTTGTGGAAGGTGGTTCACCATTGGATGTGTTGCGAGAGAAATGTTTGGACTTCATCGTTGATTCCCATCTTTTGTTTCTACTGTGAGTTCTTTTGTTACTCAGCTTTTCTGCAGAGCACTCTTGAAGCCTTAAGGTCTTGCAAAGAGCATTTATTTTCTGTTATAGTGCTTGTTGGTTCACCTTTACATATGTTTCTGTTGGAGTGCTTGTAGGCCTCCTCTTCTTGCTTCATTTCTTTGCTTCTTTGACATTTGCTGCAACAAGGCTGGTAGAATTTCTTCATGGATTCACTACTGCCTAGACTTTGTATTATGTGAGAAATTATTCTCCAATTGCTAGTTGATGCTTCTGTAGAAGATAGATGATGTTGTTGCTTTATCGCAAACTAGAATGTTACTTGACCATAGTAGGTTGCGACAAATTGCATGGGTGTTGTACTATGCCATATCATAAAGTTTGAAGTGTCTATAGATCAGGTGACAGATGAATGTGTACTTGCTGAAATGCCACAATCAATACTTATTTCACGGTGGGTAATGTTGCTACTGATGCATATTGATACTCTACGCACTTTGTGAAAGGCTTTCTAAATTTGTTGCAAAATGGGCCTTAGCCCCCCTAGCATGTGAGTTTGTGAAAGGCTTTCTAAATTTTTTGCAGAATGGGCCTTAGCCCCCCTAGCATGTGAGGAAACTGGATGAGTCTTTAGCTTTTTGAAAAAGGCCTTTTGTATTTTCTATAGAATGAGACAACCCCCGGTATGTGAGGATGAGTCCTTAGCTTTCTGCAGAAGGCTTTTCATATTTTCCGTAGAATGAAACAACCCCGATATATGAGATGACTAGATGAACTTGATATCATACTTTGATCACCATATCTTAGTGTTAATGCTACCAGTAAAACTTTTCAAGATAATAAGAGATATTCTTTTGCAAATATGCAATTTTCTAATGAGTTTCTTTGATAAGATTACCCTCACCATGTGGTCCATGCATTCTCTAGTAAAAAAAATTTTAGATGCCATGGATCTATAAGTTTACCATATTGTAGAAATTCTTTGTTGCTAGAGAATTTAGGAAAGAGTTACTTCCCAAGCATGCTTTGGCTTTATTCTACTGAAAACACACTTGCTTCCTATGGAATGTTCTACTATACATGATTGTGGTTATAACTCTTTAGTAGATTTTTTCCAAAGACCCGCAATCATGGCTCCTTTGTAGGTTAGACTAAATGTAACCCCCATTGTGGGCTTTTGCCAAGAACTCACAACCATGGTTCATTTGCCAACTTCCAGCCAAGAATTCATGACCATGACCCTTTTGCTGGCTTTCGCTACTAAGACCCTTATTCGTTGGGTTTCTTCTTTGCTTGCTTTGACTACGGACATATTTAGATGGAGTTTACTGCATCTCTTAGTTCATGGTTAGCTAGTAACAGCCAAGACTTAGTGGCTTCCAATATAGCACTTTCCCATGACGTATAAACATCTTCCTGGGACATTATGCTTCTTTATACCCATGGCAAAATGCCTTTGCAGTAGAACACGTTCAATAAAAATCATGTAATAATTTTTTGCGGAAATAAATTAAGTGACTTTATTCACAGCAGAATGTGTGTTGACAATTGATTATGCTATTTTCCTTTTGCACATAAGCCAAAAGAAGGAGTTTTGAGTTTGTCACTATTGCAAAGTTCTTCTAGAATGAGACATGAGCTCCATGACTTGAAAAGCGATGGTGGAGTTGCATAGTTTAGGAATGGCAACAGGTTAGGTTCGGACCGGGTTTAGTTCATTATAAATTAATGAATTACCTATTAATTATAAATCAATAAATCATAGCTAAGATCATAAATTAATAAATCACCTAGCTAAGATCACTATTTATTCATAAATCAATAAAGCAATAAATTATAGCTAAGACCACCTATTAAACATTAAAATAAAACAAATCCAACAAGTTCAAGAAATAAGTCTAATAAGTCCAAGAATAACATCCGAAAAGTCCAATTGTCCAAGAAATTAAAAAGCTACAAAATAAATCCCAAAGTTTAGGATAATCACAAATCAACAAAAAGTCCAAAAAATGAAAAAAGCTACTACAATCATCCATAGCAAACTAATCCAATCCTCCACAATAGTTCAAATACTTCTCAATGGAGAGCTGCCTAGCTAGGGAGAAGGGGAATCAGATTTTTTTGTGTCTCCCATTTCCTTAGGCTCTATAGTAACAACAAACACAAAAAACAAATCAACTACTAATACCAGAACTTAAACAAAAAAAAATTAAAATAAGGCATGACTTTATTAAATACTAAGTTCTTGCACAATATTAATTAAATACAAAAAGAACATTAGTATTAGTGAATAGTGGAGGCAAATTGCATTTTGCAAGACCACAACAAGAACATGAATATGCATTCTGCAAGACCACAACAACCTATCCTCAAATTTTTATTAATGCTTTTTTTTTTTTTAATGTGTTGTTGATTTATCATCTTTTTTTATTGGAGATGACTGACATGTATGTTCAATAATTCAAACATAATTATTAATCATTATTGTTTTTTCTACTCATAGTATATTTAATCTTCATGAAGAAATTATTAAAAAAGTTAGTACCTGATTATGTTTTAGATTCTATATGTTTTCGAACCCTAATATTCTGATTCTTTGTCCATCAACTACATGAAGCATTACAACTTGCAAGATCTTTTTTTTTTGGGGATATATAAGTACGTGTATGTGTGTGTGTATATACATATATATTGTGGTCTTTCAAATTCAAAGTTAAATTTATTTGTAAAAAAATAAATTAAGAAAGCTTCTTTTGGTCCTATTATATTGGATCTCTCCATCGTATATTCCAACCTCGCCCAGCAAGCTTTTAAGTGACAAAATTAGAGACTATGAGGGCTTAGACTAGAATAAATTAAGGAAGCTTCTATATACAAAAGTCAATTTTTCGGTAAAATGACGAAATCATTTTTGCAAATATATGCATAAACAAATTTTGGTCTACCATCACCTTAGACTAGATTCAGTTATTTAATTAAAAGAAAATAGTCAAGAGATTGAAATGAGAGAAAGAGAGAAAACGAACCTAATTGGAGGTGCAAGTGATGGCCAGCGGTGAAGGGCTTCAAGTTAAACAGGCCGACAATGACAGATCGGAGGTGGGGGGTTAGTGAGAGTGGGAGAGGAGAAAGAGAGTAGCACCTGAGTGATTGTGTGAAATGGGAGTATGGGATTGGGGTTTTATTTTAACTTATATATAGAGGGGTATTTTAGTATTTTTAACTTATATATAAGTGGGTTGGTTCAGGTTCAGTTTCGAGTCGGGTATGGATAAAACTCAGACTCGCTTTGGTTTTTTTTTTTAGAACTCATACCCGGCCCTATAATTTATCGGGCGATATTAATTGCCATCCCTAGCGTAGTTTGTAATACAAGTGATTTGATACATTCTTTCTTAGAAATATCATAAAGATCATGATTATTGATGCCACTTTTGGCATAAATACTCTGAGGTGTTTCAAAGAAAACTTCCCAACTCTTCAAGGTTGTTGAATCAGCTTGCTAGACCCGATAATGGAAAAAGAGTAGTTTGCAAACTACTTGTAGATTTGGGCTTCTTTATGGAGAGTATGCATGAGCTGAGTGATTGGCTTCATTCTAAGGTATAGATTTGATTTGGACACTTCACCACCTTGTCACATGCCTTCAATGTATTCTTTGGTTGAAATCGAATGTTATGATATCGCCGAATTGATTAGTTCTCTCTCCTCCCTTCATTGATACTGATATATTTATTGATGTAGTAGCAAGAGATTGATTCAGCAAAAGTGAACATAAAAGGCTTTGTATGCACCTCTCTTACTTTGAGAACAAGTTTCAAATTTGTTGAATAAGATATAAACTTGAATTTCTTACTATAGCAGAATTGTCCACTACCCTTTTACACATCTTCACACTATTGGTGTTCCCATGAATTCTTAATGAGGCAATGATCACTTTTATTGTAGAGGATAATCACATTGGATTTGTGATTGCACTTAGAAAGTTCAAGAATTCAATACTGAGTTTTGTGGTAGGATATTCTGCGAAAAGACCTGCTAGAATTCAATACAAAATTTAGCTGCAAAATATTCTACTGTGAACAATTTGCTAAGTATCTAAACTTTGGCTTTTGAAACTTTTTGCTACAAAATATTATGCGGAAGAGCATTCTGCATTTCTAAAATGTAGCAGATTCTGCTGTGAACAGTTTGCCAAAGGATTTGCACTTTATCTTTTGAAACTTTCCACTACGAAATAATCAGCTGATGAACATTTTGCATTTCTGGGATTCTACTACGAAATATTCTACTGATGAATATTCTACATTTCTAGGATTCTGCTACGAAATATTTTGTCAATGAACATTTTTGAATTCAACAGATTTTGCTGTAAACAATCTACATTCTGGCTTATGAAATTTTTCGCTGTAAAATATTCTGCAGATGAACATTTTGCACTTCTGAAATTCAGCAAATTCTACTGTGAATAGTCTATCGAAGGATTTGCACTTTCTGCCACAACATTTTTGCAGAGGGACATTTTGCACTTCTAAAAAAGTTTGCTGAAGAATACTTGGTAGAGAAAATTGTGATTCACAGCGTATAGTAATGATGACAGTTTTCCTTTGGCTTCTATAGCTTCATTTTTGTTTCTAGCTTTTGGTTCTTAAGGGGAAGTAGAGTTAAAATGACTAGCATGAAAGAAATTATTGAAACCTTGTGAGGGAATGAAGGAATTTTTCTCTTCTAAATGCTGGACCCGAAGGTGGAGATAGAGAGAGTTTAGAAAGCTTATAGTATTTCCTTGAAAGAAATCAGAGCAAAAAGTGGTGGAAGTTTTTGTGTTACATGTTTGAATAAGTGGCTTGCCACATGTCTCACATGCATGGCAAGGAGAACAAGTGTCATTTAAATGATAGGTCTAAGTGTCTTGACCTTATTAGTCTTTGTGTATAGGAAATATTACTACTATTGTATGGGTCTTCTACTGTAGAGTTCTCAGGATATTTCCGTTGTAGAACTCTATGGTGTTGTAGTAATATATTGCTACCGCGTTTTGATGCACTGCCATTGAACTCTACTATGGTATTGTAGTATTCTACCACAACATTCTGCTGCAATATTCTAACATAGCATTTTGCTCACGATATTGTTCTATCTTAACGTTGCTGCTTTCTACCATAGAATTTTACTATGGTAATGTCCTGCTGTAATGTTGCTACATTTTGCCATAAAATTCTGCTAGGTACTGTCCTGCTGTAACGTCGTTGCAATATTCTGACATAGAATTCTGCAACAATTTTTTGCTGTAATGTTGCCGTGATATTACGCCATAGAATTCATCTAGTCTTGATATACAATAACATTTCTTTTAAAACTTAATTTTCTTTTATATTGTTTCATTTCCTACACTAAACTCAATCTGTGTAAGTAGCAAGCTAAACTCCAATAATTGGTGAGATTTTCTAAACCATTACTGATACAAAATAATTAATGCTCAGGCTCTCCCTTATTCAACCAAGGGTGGGCAGCTCCATAAATTGGTCATATTAGATTTAGGTGATATTTCTTGAAGCATAATAATTTTAGTAAATCATGATATCATGAATCATTGAGGTATGCCAATTTAGAACCAAATATCAAAACTAGCCATGTCTTTCAAAATATATTAAAAGGTTCGAAACTTCCCTAAGGGTATAGCTTGGATGGTTTAAGAACATCCGCATCTCACTTTGGTATGGACTTGGAAACATGTTTGCGGAGGTGAAATATCTCATTCTCCCCATCTTGATCCCAACTCCCCGGTGGAGTCTCCAAAAATGTCGAGGGTTCTTTTCATGTTTCTTGTACCTTAGACATGTATCTTAATGTTATTGGACAATGCTTAGTCTAGGCCTTTTCTAAGAGGGAATTTGGGTCTGCACTCCATGGAATGGGCTACAAAGTACTATTCTATCGCTATTAGTTTGTGCGTAAATGTTGAGTCCAAAGTCCAAAGGAAGATGTTGCAAAGTGGGCTTATCCTTTATTTCTGCAACAGAAGGAACTTTTCTCCAATTTCTGCCACAGGACTGACTTTTCTGCTATGCCATAAAACATTCTACTGTGTAGTAAGACCTTCTGCTGTGCAGTAAAAATTTCTACTATGTAGTAAAACCTTGTGCTATGCAGTAAAGCTTTTTGCACTTTTCTGTAACATGAATGACTACTTTTCATTTTTAACTACAGAAATACTTTTCTACTTCTTGCACATAAACAAATCTAAAACCCAAAGAAAATACCCATCAAGAAAATGTTAGTTTACAAGGGTTAGCATATTCTCAAATATATACATTCATATATTCGTAAATACACTTATACGTATTCACATATACATATATATAAATTATATTTTGCAGAACATGAGATACAATGTATACATGTGTGTATGGCAGAATAATGATTAGTCCGTGTCAAAAGTAAAATACGTAATAACAGAGAAATAAGAAAGTTTCAGCAAAAAAGGTTTAGCTAGTATAATAGCTAACACAATAAATATAACAAAAAGGTGATACAGTAGAGAAATTAGTACAACAAATAAAAATACCACATCAGGACAATTGATGCAGCAAACGTGATAAAAAAACGTGCTATAGTAGAATGACTAAATACAGCAGATATAAGTTCTAATAAGTGAAATCAAATATATTTGTAATCGAAATCAAGTATTAAATTTTTCCATAAAATAAGTAAACCAAGAAGGAACCTAAACCCTAACTTGAACAACCTTGTCATAGGTTTTTGCCATTAAAGTTGTGCATTTTGGAGAATAGGCCTAAATAGCTATTAGCTACTACTTTTGGGGGACTTCAAAGAATGGGTTTGCTAAGAGGGAGGGAAAAGATAATCAATTAATGCATGCCCCTATTTCTATCATGTTTTCTCTCTTCTTTTTACCACTCTCTTTCTTTCTTTCTCTTCATTCTTTTTACTCTTACTTTCTGACTACTATCTTGCCGTGGGTTATTTTCCTCCCTTGGGTCTTTTCCCTTTTGGATCACCCTCTCCCTAGGTGCCTCCCCTCTCTAAGTGCCTCTCCCTTTAAGTGCCTCCTCCTTAGGTGCTTACTCACCATAGGTTCCCCCCTTTTATCCATATCTACCTCTTCCTTTTATAGTAAACTAATTCAATGGGATTTCTCTCTTTTACCCCTAAGGCTTCACCAACTGTTTTTGGCTTGTTGTGGGCATTCCTTCAAGACTACCCATCAATCCATTAGTTGTCTGGCCACTACCTCTAGTCAAAATACATTTGCTTCACCATTACTCATTCTGTGACAAAATTCCATTTTGTTTGTTCTTGATATATACCTCTACCTCTAAGTTCAAATGGATAAAGATTAGATTACCTCACCACCTACCTCTATGGCATGCATCAGATGGTCCCAGCCATCTATAGCCTCTCTTAGGTAACATACCATCCCAATAGGGTATATTCCCAAAAAAAGTCACGACTCAAAACCAAATATAAACCCTTTTTTTACCCACCACCAAACCATACCCTCTGAATTCTCTTGACCGTGGGCCTACCTCCCTTATATTGGTTGGGTATAAGTTGGTAGTGCTCCAGCCCTTGTGTGCTTGCTCTACTATCTGTTGCTTTTGTCTTCTTTCGTTCTCACGTTGTTTCTGCCATAGCAGAATGGCCTTATTCCATTCTGCTACATGCCTCTATCTTATTTCTTCATGTGTTTCTTGCTGTATATGTTATTTCCTTTGGTTTAGATTTTCTTTCCTTCACGCAATTCTTGCTGCTGACACTTCTTGCTATTCCTTGATTCTTTTCATCATATTTCTTCGTATTAGTTTTCACACGTATTTTTTTATACAAATGGATTTGGGCCTTTGTGGGTCAAATAATGTTGATTGGATCAAGAGGGGGCCTTGGGCTTAATTTGCCTTGATCTGCCAAAGTCATTTTGCTAAAGAACTAGATTCTGTGGCAGATTTGTATTCTACTACAAATCTACATTCTGCTACAAATCGCTTTCTCTTACGTTTCTTTTTTTGGACCTTTCTTACTCTTCTTGATGGGCCTTTGGGCCTTGCTTTTCAATGGGCTTTCCTCTGTATGGGCTTTTGAGTCTTACTTCTTATTAGGCTTTCTTTCTCATAGTATTTTGGGTATGAATTAGCAAAAATATGCATCATCAACCTTCTCTTCTCTTCTCTTCGTGTACATCTTCAAAGCATTGTTATGAATTTCGTTCCGTTCCGGCCGAATCGGACGGAAAATCTCTTCGTGTACCAACAACCCCCTTTGTTCCACCTCGGTGAAAATTTCGGGTTGTTTCGGTGATTTCGGGACATTTCGGGTAATTCTAGCCGATATCTGAGATTCGGTCGGTATGAATTCTGGCCTTTTTTTTTCCTATGTTTACCTGAATTTTTTTTTACGGGCCTGAATTTTTTCGACTGGATAAGGATTTGCTGCGTTAGCTAGGACAAGTAGCAAGCCGATGTCGCTACAAGAAGCTCGCAAGCACCACCCCAAGCAGCAAAAACATTGATGTTACCGGTCTACTCTGCAATCTGCAGCCTCACCTCCACAAAACTCATCCAAGAAATGCCATGTAAAAGTCTTATGACTTTAAAGTTTAAACTTAAACTGAAGTTTTGAATTGGTCAGAGAGTGGGATTATCAGGGAAAAAAGGACCACAAAATATTAGAATTTTCTTACTTTTACTGACACTAATAGTTACTAGGCTAAACCATGGTTTCCATGCTTGCGTTAAACAGAGTAATTTCTTGGGTTTGGAGTGTAGTTATTGCCTTATTGATAAGGTGAAGCCTGATCCTAGTTTGAATAAATAATAATAATAATAATACTAATCTAATCCTAGTTTGAATAAATAATAATAATAATAATAATAATAATAATAATGATAATAATAATAATAATATTATTATTATTATTATCATTATTATTATGACTAGAAAAAGTTTAGGAGCACTAAATTTTACAATTTTTGTCACAATTGTGGTATGACAAAGTGAGATTGGTAAAAAAAAATTGTAGATTTATGTGTAAGTGATGGTTAACTACTCATCATCTATGACCTCAAAGTTGTGGAAAAACAAATTGTAAAATAAGTTGTGATCCTGGAACTATTCTTATAACTATGATAAGATAAATTTATGTGGTACAAAATTATATATGTATATATAAAATTATATAAATTATAATTTTTTTTTTAAAATATTGAAACACCTTAAAATGGTATATTAAAATTAACTAGTACTAAAATATTTCATTCCACCGAGTAAACTGAAACAGTTTCGAAACGGAATGGATAACATTGTTTCGAAGAAAATGGTGAATATCATTTTGCTTGACATAACAAATGCAAGTTGCCACTTGCCGCTGGCCACGTCCTCTATATGTCTATTTACGTACTTGGAGTAACATGCACGTAGGATCAGTTCGTCAATTGCGTGCCTTGACATCTTCTTGGTCTATCTTGACTGCCTCCAAGCCATAAATGAACGGTACACTTGTCTCATCCATCACTCTCAAATGTCAATCCCACACAATACCCATACGTACAAGCAAATCATAAAAACTCATACCAAAAGGCAAAAAGCACTTCTTCCACTGCCGGTTCAACGGTATAAGCTATTTATGCGACCGTCCTTATCCAAGTGAAAAAAAGTTTTTAAATTTTAACCCATAGGATTAATTAAGTCAAAATATTAATTAATAAAAAAAATAATATTTTCTTATCAAATGAAAAATAAATAAAAAATAGAAAGAAATACTATATCTATAATATCTTTCACAACATTTTTATAAAATATCTTAAATAGCAAATTGTTAAAGGTTGTTATTGATAGCAAAAAAAAAAAATTTAGTAGTAGGTTTAACTAGAAAACAAGAAGCAACTTAATACCTAAGATTTGTTATGAAAAACATTCTGAATGTAGCACTTCTAAAAGAAAAGAAAGAAAACAATTCACAAAAAAATTCACAACATTTTTTATAATAGTCGAATTAGCAAACTTTTATTAGTTTTCAACTAGATTCACCACTAACATCATTCTTTTACTCACTATTATCAATTTGCCACATCAACAAATGTAAAAATTTTTATCAAATTTTTTTTATATTTATAAACTTTAAAAAAAAAAATTCTACATGGTTTATGTTAATTAATGATAATTTTATATATGAAACAAGATAACCAATTTTCACCTTAAGCCCCCAAATTCATCAAGCCAACCCTGACTGCTTCATTATATGCCTTAGATTATTAAAACACCGGGCGCTTTGCAGACTTAGAGGGTGATTAGTATATGAACTTAAACAACAATTTTCAGTATTTAAACAATATTATACGTATTTTTACACACTTTTTCTCCTACATGTATTTCTAAAAAATAAAAACAACGTTACTTTAATAACATTACCAAACGAGCCCTTAATTTTCATGTCAGTCGGCTATAGGAAGCCCGTGAAGGAGGAGGGGCTTAGGATTTTAAGCTATTGGGGTCAAAGTATAAAGAAAAAAAAAAATCAAATAGACATTCATACAGTATTAAAAAATTATAAATTCACAAAATCATTATTTCTAAATACATTAAGATGCAATAATCTACCAACAAAGACAAAAAGAAAGACAAAAAGAAATACAAAAATAATGTTTTTTTTAAAAAAAAAAAAAAAAAACTAGGTTGGCTAGGATTTTTTTTTTTTTTTTTTGAAGTTAGAGAATTTATAATGGTAGTGTTAAAAATTTTAGCTTTTGTCATTCAGTATCTCAAAAAACTATTTTATTTATTTTACTACATTTTACAATACATCCAATATCAAATGTTCTATTTTTTTATCACTTCATTTAAAATGATATAAACAACTCATTAAAATGATAAGGAATAAGGAGAATTTGAGTTTTTTAATTGAAAGAAGAGATATAATCTTAATAAAACATTGTATTTTTTTTTTTAACAACTTGCTGCAGTCAACTAGTATTTATACTAGTTTACTATAGTTGCAAATAGCACATGATTTTTTTGTTCTTTAGTGGTAAAATAGTTTTTTTTTGCTAAAATACAATTATCATTATGAATATTTTTATTGTTTTTGTTAAATTTTTAGATTGGATAGTTACTATTTGGGTTTAGGTAGACTGATTGGGGAGAATTGGACCAAGCGGCCCGAGCCCCCACCTGACTCCGTCCGTATCGTGAAGGTTGTGATAATCAAGACCCATCATGTAGAAACTGATGCCATGAGCTTCAAATCTATTGTACAAAAGTTGACTGGTAAAGATTCCACAGTAGCGGCTGCGAAAGCTTCAGAGAGTAAGGTTTTGAAAGCAAGGAGGGCCGGTCCAAGGAATTTTGGGGCATTTATATATTTAAATTTAATTAAATAATATTTTTTTACTTAAGATATTTATTTTGGATGAAAATTATATAAAGGTTTTAATTTTTTTATGAATTTATTGCTCATTTGTGAGTTGTTGATCTAAATTTTTTATCACCATTTCTAAAATTTTCTTATTCCTTTGTAAGATTTTCAACTAATTTTTATTTAATTATATTATGTTCATTGCTAGTAATGAATTATTAGGAGAACCCTTTTAAGACTCAATTAATTTTTCACAAAACTTTTTAAAAAAATACTTTTGTTAACAACTAGTATATAAAAAAAAAACTACAAATTAAGATAAAATTTTATTGAAAGAAATAAGACAAAGATATGAGTGGACAACAGTACTTCATCTACACTTTGCTATATGTATATATGTGTGTGTGACTTTGGTAAGAAATTTCTTTTGAATTAAAATAGGAGCACAACAAAATGTTATAACAATTTCACAAAATTCTTAAATTAGCATTGTAAAATTTTTAATTAAAGATTGTGATGGGTACATCAGTACATGTGTGATTTGGCATGTTAATTTAAGAACATTGCAAAATTATTGTGACATTTTGTTGTATCCATAGCATTAAAAAAAATTTATCTATTGGCTCATATTAATTCTCTTATAAGTATAGAAATATTCTTCTTGGTTAATATTTGGGGGACTTGTTCAACATGGGAGCCTTAGGTGACTACTTAATTAAACTAGTAACTGAGTTGGCCCTAGCAAAGATGGAAAGGATGGGGGTGACCTAGTCAAGTGGCAATGCAGTTTTGACGAGAGATATCGTTCAAGGAGTTTAATAGATTGCTTTGAGTTCAAGAGATGCCCCCAATGCATGAGCTATGGAATGATTAATTCTTGTTTTCTTTCTTTCTTTACAAATTCATCAGTGTATATATATGTATGATTGAACATACCTTTATTCATTTTTTCTCATATATTTTTCCTTCATAGTTACGTTTTATTTATTTTAATTTGTTGTTAAATATTTTACTGCAATATATTTTCAAGTATTTTGTGTAACAGAAAAATTTTCATGCACAAACAATCAAAATCAGTGCCTCACAACCACCATCGGTGGCTCTAGCTACCAAACTAGCAGCCCAGCCACCGATGGTATAAAAGAAAGGAATCCAACTGTAAAGGACACAACTAAAATGATATGCAAAGTATTCTTTCCTCTCATTCTCTCATTATCTTCTCTCTCTTTGTCTTCCCTTATTCTCTAAGAATCAACTAGTTGTTATGAATAGGGGTTTCCTTTGTATCCCCAACTACAGCCACAAGCCCACAATAAAAGCTTGAAAAGCCTAATGTTATGTACGGGTCGTTTATAGACATTGGGTGAGAGAGTCTATTATTGCTAGGGTAAATTTCACAATAAAAATCCTTTCTATTTTTGAAGGAATCAAGCATCGCACCCGAATTTTTTGGTCCAGTTATATATCCGCCACTCCAGCACCATAGGAAAATGCATTTTCATTCTCTCCACAGAAAAGGGACTGATCATAACTTGTGATAGAAACCATTTTTCGTCTACTAAGAAAGCAAACGTATTGCAATACCCATGGTGTTCCTCATTATCATCTCTACTTGAATTGTTATCTATATCTCTAAAATCGACATTAAACTCTTGTAGCCCTGAAGGGATTGTGGTTTGGCAACAGTTGAGGCCCAAACATTAATTTGTGGCGTTGCTGTTCTTTATTTATCGAGCTTGTGTTGTTACAATGTGATTTGCATCCAACAACCACAGGATCAGTTTTAGCCACTGTTGCCCATTTGTTGAAACCAACAGAAATGAATGTGTTCATAAAGTCGGAGAACACAAAAGGACTTCCTTTAATGTTCATACCTCCTTCATTGCTCACAGTCACACAACTCGAATTCGAATTGATTATTGAATTTGTGACACGAACTGTATTGTCTCCGGCTCCGTTACCACTTGTAATAGTGATTTCCAGCACCTCCATGTTAATTTTCTTCAAGAAGGCTCCAGTTCGATCTATTGCAAACGATTTCGAACCAGCCATCCATGTAACAATGGGAAGAGTCCATTCCAAAGGGGTATGGAACTCTGAGATCTCCACATTGAGCTTTACAACCCGGTTGTGCAATAGGTGGTTCTTCTGCTAATGCATATGTGAGCCATAGAAGTAAGAAATTAATGATAATTACTGATTTCACAGCCATTTGTGGGTGTCTCACTACTCACCATATCAAGAAATTAAGCTGACTACATAGTACATACTAACCTTTTATAGACCATTGAAGGCATGGTATCCCTCTCTCTCTCTCTTACAACCTTTTGAGATCTATTGGTTGTTGCATAGAGAGACCACGCCTTATAAGATTCTAATGAGGACTAGTCATCATAAATAAATCATACATGACAGAATCATATTGAAAATTTGTGTGAATCTAATTGGTCTCAGTTCGTCGTTGATACATCACAATTGATAAAACATGCTTAAAAAAATTGTAACATTAGTTAATATATAATACCCTCATGTAGTCACACTTCCAACCACGAATCAAAAAGTGTAGTTATTATTTTAATTTCAAACTAAAACTTTTACTCTACACAAGGTCCAAGGGTTGGGTTATCACTTTTCAACCTAAAACATTAACTCCTTGCAAGATTCAAGAGTTGGGGCTCTGACTTTTCAACTTAAAACTTCTACCCTATCCAAGATTCAAGGGTTTAAAGCCAGTTTCCCCGATTGGTAGATTATATCCACTTCCTTACCTAAAAGTTTTTCCACTGTTTGAACAATTCTAAGGAGTAAGTTATAGAGTTTAATTGAGTTAAATTTCTTATTGAACTTTCTTATTCCAAAGAAAAAAAAACAAAACATACAAGGTTCACCAAATAAATTTGACTCTATTTGATTGGAAGAATAGAAAAGTGGGGGAATAAAAAATGTTATGACAATAAAAAAAAAAAAGGAGAATAGAAAATATTTGTGATTTTCACCATGAGTGTTTGGTTAGAAGCAAGGGTGGATTAATACATTTGGGGGCCTAAGGCAAAAACTGAAATTGAGGCATTTTATAGATTTAAATATGATTTTTTTTAAAGTTAAATATTACTTAAACTCTATTATCTTGTTTTAAATACAAAATTACTACTAATTACATAAACCATGTAAATTTTTTTTTTCCAAAGTTTATAGAAAAAAAATTGTCAGAACCTTTGACACCTATTGATATGGTAGATTGATAGTGGTAAATAAAAAAGTAATGTTAGTGATAGATTTAAATAAGAACTAGTAAAAGTTTATCAACTCAACTTATGAAAAATGTTGTGAATTATTTTGTGTATTGCTATTTTTTTTAGAAGTGCTATATTCACTATATTTTCACAACAAATCTTAAGTGTTGTTATTAGTTCTAATTTGAACTCATCACTGAAATTTTTTTTTTTCATCAATAATAGCTTGTAACAACCTATCGCTTAGGATTTATTGTGAAAGTGTTGTGAAAAATGTCATGAATATAGCATTTCTCTCTCTTTTTTCTTATTTTCATTTGATAAAAAAATATTATTTTATTTATTAGCTAATATTTGAGCTTAATTAATACTATTATAATGAAAAAAAAAAAAAATTAGTCCTATTGGTTAAAATTTAATGGCCTTTTTTCTACTTTGGGCCTTAGACAACAGCATAATAGTTTAAAGCCAACCCTGGTTAAGAGATGTGAAATGATAGAGAGCAGATTACTAGTATGAGTTAGAAGTAGAGTGTCAGAAAAGTGAAGTTAATTTTTACCCCTCTTCTTATACCATTTTATTTCCTCTTTTCTTTTTAATTTCAAGAAAAAAAAATAGCGGGCTTTTCTTTCATCTTCCTTTTCATTCAAACCAAACAATGGAAAAATTACATTTTCCTCTCCATTTTCC
Organism: Castanopsis chinensis; assembly: GCA_032878915.1. Classification (NCBI taxonomy): domain Eukaryota; kingdom Viridiplantae; phylum Streptophyta; class Magnoliopsida; order Fagales; family Fagaceae; genus Castanopsis; species Castanopsis chinensis. The sequence continues at coordinate 12,133,318 of JAVQMG010000105.1, forward strand.
ATCTCTCATTTTCCATCATCTCCATTTCCATCCCAACCAAACATAAACTTTGAATTCTTTTTTCTAAATGATATAAAATTTTATATAATTTTTTTCACGATTGTTGCATGACATGTTATGATTAGTACATACTAAAATGGTTTTAGTAATGAGCTCATGTAAAGTAACATTACTCCAATCATAACTTCACACCTTAACAAGTGGTAAAAAGTCGAACTTGGAAATAAAAATTGTGTGTTTGATGAGTTTATTTATTGTTAGCTTATTTTTTATTAACTTGTTCACAAAAAAGTGAAATAAAAGTGACTTAGAAAATGAAGCATAAGTGAAAATTATATAAATGAACTTGACCCTACTTTGAGATAGAATTTTACTTTAACCTAATTTAAGTGTATGTGTGTGAAGTCTCCTCCAAATACTTGAGTCTTAGCCCTTGCCCCCTTACATCCCACAAGTACTTATACTTGTGGAATGACCATCATACCAAAGATACACAGTGATAAATTTCACCTTATAATTCATATCAAAAGTATTCATAAAGCAATTAAGGGTAAATTGGTTTGTTTTTATGCTCAAAACAGGCCCGAATCATTACTTTATAAGAGCATAAATCTGATTAATTGATTCATGATCTAACCATGCACATACATGCATGGAATTATCTTAGGTTATTATTATGATTGGTCCTAAAAAATATTAATTTAAATTACATAGAAAGATTAAATCATATCGGTTAGTGATTTTAATTATAATAGACATGCAAGCCGTAGGCACTAAATAATTTAAATTGAGTAGTGGGTTTCAGTTAACTTAAATGATAAAACCTCTGATGGTTGAATAAAAGATCTGAAGTTCGATCCCCACCTACACCAAAACCAATTAGTATCTTGGTTTAATAATAAAGAGTATCATCAGGAGCGGATGCCATAAATTGAAACTCTCTCCAAAAAAAAAATTCATGTGAATAATGTCATTCTATTAATTATTTTAAGATAATTATTTCTATCTTTTAGATAATGTATTTATCTTAATTAATTAGTTAGAGTTTTCTAAGTGCTAGGAAACTTTTAGGGAGGATGTGGCAAGTTTGTACCATGGCTGCGCATGTTAGGTCTGGCACTTGCTGCTGATCTACTGGCAGCCAACGTACTCACTCACAAACAAAAATCACCGTAGTTTTCATATGATTCTTTCTCAAACATCTACATCCCTCTACATAGTGTTTTGCATCAATCATCTTCAATGGAGCAAAGATCTGCAGACAAACATCAATCTTTTGGAGGATTTATTTTCCTTAAATCGTGTTTCAATTATGATATATAGTTTTAGATTTAGATTTGTGAAATTCTTTAATGACCTTGCTTTCGCTTACCCATTGGAACTGCCTCAATGCCAGCATTGTCTGTTAGAGATTCTTTCATTCTAGTTACTATTCTCGTCATCAAAAACTAATTAATGTCTTCGTCTGATAATAAAAAATTAAATAAAAATAACAATTACTAGAAGTAAACATCATAAATTGAAACTATTTCTAAAAAAAAAAATCTTAAGTTGTGAAAAAATGAATAATTTTTTTAATTATAAGATGCCACTTTATTGGTATTTAGAATGCTTTTTTTTTTTAGAGGAAGTTTCAACTTATGGCGTCTGCTCCTAATGATAGCTCTTTATTATCAAACCAAGACGCTAATCAGTTTTTGGTGTAAATGGGGATTAAACCCCAGATTTATATAATTAAATTAAACTAAAGTAGGATTTCTATCTCAGGAAAAAAAAAAAATCAATCAATCAATCAATCAAAATAATACAACAATCTTGCACTCAAAATTATTTTAAAAAACATAGCAATCAAAATTCACCATTTCTTCGGCATGCTCACATTGTAGTTACAATCAAATTTCTTATTTATGTAGTCATCTCACCGGCTTATTAGTCCCAAATTTGAAAACTAAGTGACAAATTAATGCTCTTCACAATGAGATCATCTGTGTACCAAGTGTTGTTAGGGGCACAATGGTTAGGTTTCATTAGGCAAGGAGTCTGCCTATGAGGATAGGGTGAGATAATGGCATTGTTACACCTTCCATAACCAATTGGTTAAACCTAACGCTATCCTATTAACATTTGTTTACAGAAACAAACAAAAATAACCCCTTGGTTTTTTTTAATCGTCCCTCTAAAAGGTATTTCTGGTTATATTAAAATATGCACATGGACCATTGCATTGGATTGTATGTTATGGCTAAACTTTTCTTTTTATTTCTTTTTTCAATTTTTAATAAATCCATAGTTGGAAGAGAATTAAACGTTTTGAAAATTTTTGTTGAAGACACCATAATAGCAATTATGCTATGTTTGGATTTGGGGGGGGGGGGGGGGGGGGGGGGGGGGAACTGAAAAGAAAATGAGATAAGGGAAGTCATTTCCCTTGTTTGGTTAGATGAGAGAATAGAAAAGTGAGTTGATTGGGGTGATTAAGGGGGTGTTTGGATTGCCAATTTCCATAACTCATAACTCAGTTTTCATAACTCATAACTCAAAAATGGTGGGACCCATGGCTGAAACTTTGTTTGGGTGGAAATAACTCAATTTTCATAACTCTGTTTCCATCACTCAATTCTCTGATTTTTGAGTTATGAGTTATGGAAACTGAAAACACATTTTAGCTGTTTTTAGTTTCCATAACTCATAACTCAATGGCATTTTTGTAATTAAACACACATTGGGGGACCCACAGCCGCAACATTTGACCGGTTGACTTTTTTTTTTCTAGGTTCGGTCTTAACGTTTTTTTTTTTTTCCTGGGTTCGCCTTAACGTTAGTTTTTTTTTTTTTTTTTTTTTTTTTTTTTTTCTTTTTTTCTGGGTTCGCCTTAACGTTAGTTTTTTTTTTTTTTTTTTTTTGGGTTCACCTTAACGTTTTTTTTTTTTTTTTTTTTTTTTTTTTTTTTTTTTTTTTTTTTTTCTGGGTTCCCCTTAACATTAGTTTTTTTTTTTCTTTTTTTTTTTTCTGGGTTTGCCTTAACGTTAGTTTTTTTTTTTTTTTTTTTTTTTTCTGGGTTTGGGTGATCTGGTACTAAAAAAAAAACATACCAACGTGAAGAATGAGCCCAGGAAAAAAAAAAAAAAAAAAGGGAAAAAGCTGCACAGTGTTGACAGACGTGGGACCCATAAATAGTGTGAAAAATATGAGTGATGAAAACTGAGTGATGGTGCCAAATGGGTATAATATTTTTAAGTGATGAGTGATGAGTGATAAGTGATGAGTGAAGAGTGATGAGTGATAAGAGATGAGTGATGAGTGATGAAAATTGAGTGAGGAAAAGTTTTTAACCAAACAGGGCCTAAATTTCCGTGAGGCCCAACCATTTTGTTATCATCCCAAAGAGTAAGGTTACTATTGCAACAATTTTCACAACTTTGGTCATAACTTGTCATATAAGTGAGTTGTAAGTGATAAAAAAAATGATGAATTTATATAGGTCTATAATTCTACCTTTCACAAGTTAAACAAGTTGTGGAAATGGTTATGCTACCAAACTTACTTTCATCCCAAATTACTAGGAACGATAGGAAAATGAGAAAAAAAAAAAAGGGGGGTTATTTTAACTTTTTATTATAAAATTACTAATATGCCCTTCTATTCACATTACAAATCATATAGTCGAGGCTATAAAAGTAAAACAAATATTGTCCTTTCTTCTCTTTGAAAACCAAATAAGGTCAAGAATTTGTTTTCTGTTTTTTCCTTTCCATTCCCTTGATATTTTCATTTTGCTTTCCTTTTCCTAGGTGCAACCAAACATAGACTTAAGGACAAAGACTAACATGTACATTTCGCTTTCCTTTTCCTAGTGCAACCAAACATAGCCTATAAGGACAAAGACTAACATGTAGAAACCTTAATTTCTATGCAAATGTACATAGATATTTTATATTTAAACAAAGTCAAAGACATGAGTCTTATAATCTAAAGTTTTGGTCAACAAATTAAACGGTCTGCCAAAAACAAAATTAAAATAATAATAATAATAATAATAGTAAGGTTATCAAAAATAATAATAATAATAATAGTCCAGTCCAGCCCGGGTAAAATCTCGACAAAGGCGACCATTTCATGGGCCAGGCCACTTGCTCTAGAAAAATATAAAAAATAAAAGATGCCCACTCAAATTCATGGAGCGTAGAAAGCACTGCCCATAATGTGTTTAATATGTGTGCTAGATGCTAGTGCTGAGTGAACTAATATGGTATGACCAAAAAAAGCTACGGGTAAGGAATCTTCTTCCTTTCTAAACTATGATATATCAATTTCAAAGGATATTGTTTCTTTTTAATAATTGAAAAAAAAAAAAGATTTTCTTCAAGTTATTTTGTCACGGAGGCAAGATAAATAGATAAATAAATAAAAGATAAAAGTTGATGCTATATTCTCCCTTTTTTATATATAAAATGTTCAAAATTCTTTAATAATATTATGTTTGACTAAAAGAAAGTGGAGACAAGGAAGAGATATATAAATGTTTTATTTTTATTTTTCCTAATTAATATGAGAAAAAAGGATATAATTTCTTTTCCTTGAATTATTTCTTTCTAATTTATATACTAATCTCCAATACAATCAACTAACATTTTAAAACAGGCAATTAATCGGGTGTCTAGCAAACAACAAACCCTAGTTTGAAATAAGATCGTTATAGGTTAACCGGTTAATACCTCTTTATATTTTCAACAACAATAAAAAAATATCCAAAGTTTAAATCTCTAGATATTTATGTTATAAATATATTTTTTTTAAGTTTGCACCTATTTTAAGCCGTGCTCATGCACGAACAAAAAGAAACTGAGAAAAAAAAATGAGCAATTGATAGAAATTGTCAATGGAGAAGTGGCCTGATACATGAGGTCTTCCTTCCCCATGAGCCATGAGGTAGAGGTCATCCAAAGTATCCTAATGAGTATAATAATGCCTGAAGAAAAATTAATAAAGATATAGCGAATGAGATGGGACATTTAAATGACATAACAATCTGTAAACATGGCTTAAGATCATTGGTTAGTTAATTTAACATATGCTCTATGAATAAGCTATATGTGCTTAATCCCTAACTATCTCATTCTTATCTTGACCAACTAACTAATTAAAGGAAATACAACAACTATTAGGAGATTACAAGGCATATGATCCATTAACAGACTTCAGAACAAATTTTTTGGAGTTTTAAAATGGCACAGGATGTGTGAAACAGATTGAATAGTGGAAGAGGTGTAATATGAAACTTAATGAGCCCTATTATGTGTTCCTATATCTGAATTTTTTGAAGGACAAAGTTTAGTTACAAAATTGATTTTAATATAATGCTACAATCTTAGTCAATAAAATAAACATTACCATATATTTTTGAAATCTAAATATGCCAAATTTTGTGTCAATCGAATATTATTTACTATATGATTTATAAGATTATATTTTATGCATAATTTTAAATTATAAAAACTTATCATTTAAACAATTTATTGATTACATAGCTATTGATCTTTAATTTTTTAGAAAATTTACAAATATGGAGGATATAAGAGGAATATGTAATCCAATAGTAGATTTGTCAAAATTCACCTCTAATAAAAAGATATTGAGTGAATTTGTAGTTTAAGGCTACAACCAATTTTATAACTAAACTTTGTCCATTTTAGACTTGTTTTAACACTCACATTGGTGGAGCCATAAATTTAGTAATATGGCTCTACAAAAAATTACTTTATCTATCTTATTTTCTCACTTTATAAAACACACAACAACAATGGTTTTATTTTAACTTTCAATATAATAAAATAATACTAGTCTTATCACATGCGCTTCATGCGTACAATGAGACTTTTTGTTTTGCTTAACGTGACGTGGATAGAGGATTTTTTTTTTTCTTTTATACAATGTGGAAATGGGTAGTTTTTGTTTTTGATAGGAACTGTGGGTAGTGTTTTTTTTTTTTTTTTTTTTTTTTTTTTTTTTTAAGTTATAAGAACGTGGGATAGTGGAAGTAGGAAAGAACATTTTAATAGGATTTTTTTTTTTTTTTTTTTATATATATAGGAGTAAGGGACTTGGGTACTTTTTATTTTATAGCAATATTTTTAATTTTTTCAATTTACTATTTTAATCCCATGAAATAATGATAAGTTAATTAAACTAGGGGTATTTTTTATAATAAAAAAGACAATAACTAACTTTTCGAATTCTCTTAATATATATTGAAAAACAACACAATAAAATAATATATTCACTACAAAGAAGTATGAATACTTGAATAAAATAATATATTTAATATAAAGCAATGTAAACACGCAATTTAATATATATATATATATATATATATTACCTATGGAGCTACAGTGCACAACCAACAGTGGCTGTGCACTGTAGCTGTGGAGCCAAATTATTTGATTTTGGCTCTACCAATGTAGCTATAAATTTGTATTTGGTGGTGCTAAAAATAACAATATAACTTTTTAGCACCACTAATACTAATGCTCATAGGATGTTGCTTGTCTAAAGGATTGACTTTGATCTAAAATTACTCATTACGATAGATTGGAGCTTGTGCAAATAATTGAAATACCGTATATAGCAAAACAAATAAATAATTGCATAGTTTGGAGGGTATATATAAATATATATATTTATATATATCAGCAAGCAAGAAGGTGATTAGTTCTCTTATTACAATGAGAAGAGCAGAACACTAATGTACTGAGACATTTAATCTATGGCACGAGGAAACTCTTGTGTGCATGAATATGTCATGTGAACAAGGCTAGTAATAAAATGTCTGTCAATTTGTTGGCTCTGATCAACATGTGGAAGATCACATTGTGTGGTTATTGAGGAAACACCGCCTGTAATAAATAGGTGGTCATGCATGCAATGAGATATAATCCCATCTAAATGAAAAGAAAAAAAAAAAAAATTCTATATTTAGCGAGCACTTATGTTAAAATATATATATATATATATATATATATATAAAATGGGGAAAAAAAAAACTCTAATACCGATTAAAAAAGAGTGTTATATTTAAGATTTTTTGTAATTGCCTATATAACTTTACTTTGTAAACACTCAATTTGAGATTTAGTACAGACATGGGCAACACATTCATATAATCTAATCAAACCCAATTCATACGTACTATTCCGGATATCATAAGTTATCACCTTGTTTTATACGTACAAATATTTAACATAAAAAGAGTGCAATCTTGAATTTTTTTTTTTTTAATTGTTCAATTTATAAAAACCTGAACTAAATCTCTAGTTTATAAAATACCCAAATACCGATTCACAATGACCGAAGGTCACAAACCAAAATCATAAAATTTTCTTCTATTTTTTTCTAAACCAAAATTTCAAAACAAAGATCACGGTTAAATTCAAAAATTGACATTAACTCAATAAATGAAGGTTTTTTTTTTTTTTTTGAGAATCTAAAGCAATTTATTTATATTTAACAAAGATCAAAACCATATTTAAATAGTCCCATAAGCAGCGCAATAAATATAGCAATCTCTTTGATTATCAAAAAATATAGCAATCTATTTCTTATCAACACAAAAAATAAGAAATAAAAATTTATTTTTCATCCCAGATTATAATTGAGTAATATTACTGATTATAGTCTGAACTTATCACTAATATCTCTTTTTCCTTTTACACACTAGCAATAGTCTATCCCTTCAAATTTATTGTGAAAAATATTGTAAGCGTATCATTTCTCTTATAAATTACTTCAAGCAACTCATTAAATATGACAATTTATCTCTTCAAATAAAATAAAAGAAATAAAACTTAACAAATTCCTTGAGGTTGTGGCTTAGGAGTTTTTTTTTTTTTAATTTTTGTATTTTTTTTATGAAAATGACATCAAAAATTTCTTAAAATAGTTTACAAACAAATGTCCTAAGAACATCTGTTAACTTATTAACCAAACCCTAAAAAAAAAGCACACAAAAAACCAAAAAAAAGAAAAATATTTCTTTTGGATTGTTGTATTTTTTATTAAAAAAATCAATTTTATTTTTTATAATTAAAAAATAAAGTCTCCCATATAAACTCATCAACTCCACACCTATGAAGGCAAAAATCAATCTGATTTGATTTGGGAAAAAATTATAAAAATTCTTTTGAATTAGAAATGTTTTAAGATCATTCGTTAACTAGACTTTTGAAAAAAAAACACACAAAACCAAAAAAAGGGGAGGAAAAAAAAAACTTCTTTTGAAGGTCTGTTCGAAAACCGTTTATTTGCTAAAAACTGATAAGTTATTGTTGAAAACACTATAACAAAATAATTTTTAAATATAAATAATACCGTATGGGACCCAATAAAATATATAATCTTCATTTAAATATGAACGGTGTCGTGTGTGCATAATTGTCATGGGACCCACCTTTCAAACGCCAATCACAGAACACTAGCTGAAACGTGCAATCCAAACTCATTCTAAATAAATAAAAAAATAAAAAAAGTTCTCAAATGTGAACTCATTGACCCGGACAACACCATTGCAAAATCAATTTGATTTGGGAACAAATTACAAGTGCAAAAAAACAAAGAGGTGTTATTACACACTCGGGGAGAGCAGCGCGTGGAGGGAGGGGAAGCGGTCGGCTACTGCCGCTTTTTTATAATACCATCATTATGATATGTTAGAAAAAAGAAAAAAAAGAAAAGAATGGTGATTCTTTTCTTGCTCGACCCCTCTTATCGTCCATGCCTTGCTTCTCTTCCTTTACCTCTCCAGCACCACACATAATAGTATTAATATTAATACTACATTTCTTTTCTTCTACAAATTAAAAAACTTAAAAAAGTCTCCCTTTGCTTCGATCACAATTACATATATATATTAAGACCTCAGAGCGCACACCGAAGAATTAATTAATGTCCTACTACTTCTTCTTCTTCTTTGAAATAGATATAAATCAAGCCCCTAAAACCATAACACGAAAAAAAAACAGGAAAAAAGGAAAAGAGAAAAGTCTCTCGTTCTCTCTCTCTTTTTGTCTATAAATTACGCCTCCTGTGAGAAGTTTCTGTTCCTGTTGTCAAATCTGATATCTCAGAGAGACTCTCTCTCTCTCTCTCTCTCTCTATCTCTCTCTCTTTCTCTATTTGGAATTTTCTCGAGGTTCGTTTTTCCGTTCCGAGCTCTAATTTTTGCTTTGCTTTTTGTTCACGTTTCTTTGATTTTCAACATCGAAGCATTGTTTTCAAGCTTAGTTTATGGTTTCTTTTTTATATTTTTTTTGGGTCAATTTCGTTGTTTCTGTGTAGCATTGTTGTTTCGGAACCGAATTGTTGTTTGTTTAGAGAGAGCGTTGTTGTAGCGTAGAAATCGTTAGCGAATTTGGACCTGAGAGATTGTGTTGTAATTCGGAAAATTAGGGTTTTCGATGGTTCAATTTTACGCTCTTGATTTTTTGTGGTGAGCTGAAGGTTGTTGTAGTATAGAAATGAAAGCCAATTGGACCTCAAAACGCAGTGTTTCGTTTGTTAATGGCAGTTTTACCTAATAATTTTTTGTAGGAGAAGAAGATACCTAATAATAGATTGCCTTGTTTATTTGCCCTTGTTTTGAAACACATGGTATATTATCCGATAATTTGCTTTATTTGGCGGTTCTGATGATTCTATTATTTTCTTTGAATTAAACTTGTGGATCAAATAAAAAGGCTTTAAAGCTAATTTGTTGCTTTTATTTCTATTTTTTTAGTATGATTTATTTTTGGCGTGATTCTAGCAATGTTTTTTGGCGTCCAATTTTAACGAAATTGGATGGAAATGATAGTGAGCTTGAGTGTTGTAATATGTTGTGATTTTGTTGGGAAATCATAGCAAACTAGACCTTGTCAATGAGTTCTAAGGGGTTAAAGAAGAGAGCGGTTTCCTCTTTCCTAGGGAGGAGTATTTGGCAAACTAAGGCTCGTTTGTGCCATTTTTATGTGGACTGCAGCCGCCATGTGTAAAATTATAACGATGGAAAATCTTAGGAAGCGGAATATACAAATATAGCACCTGTGGATTATGATCACGTTGTCTTTTCTTTCTCTCGAATGACGACGTGGCTTATGCCTAAGAATGTGGTTGAGCTATTGTCTTTTCATGGATCTTTTGATTCTTTTTTTTCGGCTCTCTTGTAAATATTTCCATCTACTAAGGTTGGGACTCTTGTTTCACTTTTCCTAAAGAATAAAGAAAAAAGAATTTAAGGTTATATGTGTTTTACTTTAGTATTGTATTTTTTTGCAGCAATTACTTTATTTTCTGTTATTTTTCCTCTGAAAATTTAGGAATGAATACAGGCTCTCTGCCCAATTTTTGCCACTGATATGATTCTTGCACTGTTTTTGAAAAGTGAATTGAACTTTATCTGGAGCGAATTTTGGTTTTGATATTTTGTTATATTTTGGATAATTTGTTCAAAACTTGAGATTGTTTCTTTGGTTTCATGATTTGTAGAAAGATTGGGGATGGGTAATAAGCTTGGGAGGAGAAGACAAGTGGTAGATGAGAAGTACACTAGACCACAGGGGCTGTACAATCATAAGGATGTAGATCATAAGAAGCTTCGGAAGCTAATACTTGAATCCAAGCTTGCTCCGTGCTATCCAGGAGAAGAAGATAGCACTTGTGATCTTGAAGAGTGTCCAATTTGCTTTTTGGTAAGATAATCTAAGTTTTTTTTTTTGGTGAAACCATAAGATAATCTAAGAACGAAAGAAAGAAAAAAAATTCAAGTTTAGCATGGTTTTAAAAATCAGAATGGGTCCGGTTGAATCACTGGTTTTGGCCGTTTTTACTGGACTGGTTTAGGGTCGGGTTCCTGGTTGAATCGGCTGGTTCGATCTGGTTTTTAAAATCATGGTTTAGTACTTCTATATGCTCTAGGTTTTTACTATGGTTTCTGAGAGCTAGGAAATAGAACGTAAAATTTTTGTATATATAAGTAATCGCTCCAAAGATCCATGAGAGCCGAATCTATTAATTAGTTTTCTATTCTTTAGTTCAGTGTTAATTAAATTTGATATGTACTGGATTTTTATGTGTTACTTTTCTAATTATCAGTGTCTATTTTTTCCCTCTTTAGTATTATCCAAGTCTTAACAGGTCAAGATGTTGCCTGAAAAGCATCTGCACAGGTGATAATTCAGCAATTGTCACAAATGATATATGTAGTTATTAGTATATGCCTGCAATTTGACTAGTCTTCTACTCTTCTTCACACCAGAGTGTTTTCTACAGATGAAAGTTCCCAATTCAACTCGTCCTACACAGTATCCTTCATCATTAATGCTATGCCTTTTCCTTTTTCAATTCCTGTTCCATTGTCTTACTTAACAGTTGTAAGGTGTCCTTTTTGCAAAACTGCAAATTATGCTGTGGAGTATCGTGGTGTGAAATCAAAGGAAGAGAAGGGTTTGGAGCAGATTGTAAGAATTAATTTGCATATCTTAGCTTCATTTCTTTTTCTTTTTTTTTGGGTCTGATTTCTCTGGTAATTTTGCTCACATGATTGGTCATGAATGTAATTGATTTGATCTGAAATCATGCAGGAAGAGCAACGTGTCATAGAAGCGAAGATTAGGATGCGGCGGCAGGAAATTCTGGATGAAGAAGAGAGAGTGCTGAAAAGGCAAGAACCCAGCTTTTCAAGTGGAAATATGGAACCTGTGGGGCCCGAATACAGCTCAGTAGCAGGTATCTTTTTGATTTTGTTCATGGTATGTATGTTAGTTCAATATGGTGCAATTACATAATCTGTATGTCTCTTTTCCATTCTGCAGTTACATCTTCTAGGTCTCCTGTCGAAAGTGAGGAAATCATTGCTTCGGTAGATTCATCTCCTTCCCTAATGATTAGACCACCTCCACCACAACACCCATTACCTAGGACAAATCGGTATGCAGTGTTCCTAATTGTAACAATGTCATATTCTGATTGGCACAGAAAAAGAAAGTTACAATGTCATTCATATGTTTGTATGCTAGTTGTGTTTCCTCTCTGTGTGTGGGGTCCTCTAAATAAATAATTAAATCATGTCAATGGAAAAAAAAAAGGATGAAAATGTGACAATAGCTAGCTGTCAAAAATATCTGAAATATTACTCTTTTCTTCATGAATCAAAATAGTTGACTATTCCTGTAATAATTCTATACTAAGTTTCCATAGTTTTGAATGCATTTATGCTTATGTAGCTTCTAATGAGAATGAGACATATCGTGTTTCAAATGGAAGAATGCTGTCTTTCATTGGTATTTACGTCAGCTGCCCTTCATATGGGTGGATAGATTATGGACATCTCATGCCTGTGTTTCCAGATATTAAATCTCAATTCTTATTTCATTCCTTTTGATTTAAATTGGGAAAGCAGTAAGAATTCTGAAGCTGTGATTCCTATGGATGTGTACCGTTAGATTTTATGTCATCTTTGTGATAGTAATGTGAGAGCAAGTTTGTGTGTTGGGGGGCAGAGAGAAGGGGGGGGGGGGGGTGGTTGAGCTTTTGAGATTCAGTGGGTGTTACCAATGAGTGTAATTGATCTCTTATTTGGTTGGAGTAATTGGGTTGGAAAGCATTCATTGGATGCTTGGAATCTAGTTCCCTTATGTTTGATGTGGACATTGTGGAAGGAACGAAATTGTCGCACTTTAGACAATGCAGAAAGTTTGGTGACTCAATTAAAATACTGTGTTACATTTTTGTTTGATTGGTCCTGTGCATGGGGCTTTGCCAATAGTAATTCCATTGTCGATTTTAAAGAGTCACTTTACTTCTGTGTATAAGTTATTTTTTGCAAGTCTTTAGGCTACTTTGTGTCCAATGTGTATATGTAGACTCTTTCCTCAACAAAAAACCATTACTTATAAATAAACAAAAAATGTGAGATCAAGTGGGGTTGGTATACATGCTTATGAATTTCAATTGGAGGTCAAAATGAGATGGTATAAGGGTTGTAAAGTAGGTGTCATCTTAGTGGAAACCAATCAAGGACAGGACTAAACCAAAAATCAAATTTAAAAAAAAAAAAAAAAAAAAAAAAAAAAAAAACTCGCACATAAAAGTTGGATGTGGATAAGTCTTTGCTTTGTGAGCAGGTCTGGCAGCATGCTAGTCTGGAAATTTGCACTTCAGTAAGGAAAAAGTTGAATGGAAGTTTAGAGCAGTCACTTATCACTGCTGATACATTTTGTTCTCCCAATTTGCTGTTGTAAGGAGATGTGCCTAACTTGATAAGGACAAGTTGATGTTTAGACTTGGGGTTCCCTAGATCTGATTTCTAAAATTTCTTCTTAGAATTGAATTTGAGTATTAGTTATTAGAATAATATGCCAATGAGTGAAGTCATGCGTTCAAGACCCACTGGGTGCTTATGTAAATTACCAGTAAAAAAAAATACCTTTTCTTAAATGGAAGACTTTAGATAGCATTATTGACGCAATACAAACAGAACAAAATGAAATTATAGGAAAATAAAGCATATGACCTAGGAGTCAACACCTAGGCCTTGCGTGGATTCAGCACCAAGTGGGGAAACTACTAGGAGTCAGCACCTAGGGTAATCAGCACTAGACCAAAGAAAGATCAAACGGCAATTTTTTTCATTCATCAAAATATCAACTATCTCCTCAAGGGGTACAATAGGTTGCCTATAAAGGATTGCTAAACCCAAGTTTTAATTGGCTTAGGAAGCTCTAATTGCCTTATTACAAAAATAACCTTGCTTTCAAATTAAAATACTAATAGCCTAATAAACTGCTAGGATCTAAAATATAAAAATACAATTGACTCGCAAACATAAATAATACTAAATAAAAATCTTCTTGCGTCTCCTGCATCATTGTCCTTTGGCGGGAGAAAACTTGACCTCGAGTTTTAAAGCATTGAAAAATTAGGACGCTAACAACTAACACTTGCTTCAAGTCTAAAATCACTTTAGGGAGCACAAAAAAAAAATAAAAAATAAAAAATAAAACCTTGAATTCCACCATGTCAATCTCTTTGGGGATAACAAAATCAATGTGTGGAATCAACACAATCTTATCTTGAACCATTGGAAGCGCTATTATCCCCTTTCTTCACTTTAGCAACCTGTCTATCTTCATGCACCAAGTGGGGAAATCACAAGAGTCAACACCTAGGGTGGACCTAGTGTCAGCACTAGACCAAAGAAAGACGAAACGACAATTTTTTTCATTCACCAAAATATAAATTATTTCCTCAAGGAATACAATAGGTTGCTTATAAATGATTGCTAAACCCTAGTTCTAATTGGCTTAGGAAACCCTAATTGCCTTAGGAAACCCTAATTGCCTTGTTACAAAAAGGTAATAACCTTGCTTCCAAATTAAAATACTAATAGCCTAATAAACTACTAGGACCTAAAATATAAAAATATAATTTACTCGCAAATATAAATAATACTAAATATAAATCTTCTTGTGTCTCCTGCATCAGTTATTAGATTATTGCGTGATCTGAAATATTGTGGTAGACCTCAAAGAACAGTGATGCATTAGTTTCTCCTATTAACTTTTTACTGGTTTATATTAAGAATAATGAAATGCAACTGAACAGAATATAAGCTTTTGGGCAAAAGGCCATTGGTGTAACATTAAGATGCCTATGCAAATAAGACTGGTGCAGACAGACATAAGAATAATGTGGATCTTCAAGAACTCAATATGAAATTTAGGTTTCTTGAACTGGGTTTGATATTAAGGGTTTAGGTAGGGTTAGCTAATAAAAAATGATTGGATCTTGAATGAGTTTGATGGCTGCTTGGGGTTAAACAGCAAATAGAATGAGAAACAAAGAAAGATAAACTCTAGGCAATAAGAATTCTAGTTGTTTGGTGCCGCTACATTCATGTGCTTAATATTAAGATTTTTTTTTTTTAATCCTCAGTCAAGTTTTATGGGTCAGCTATCTATATTAGCAGGCTGGGAATTAAAATTTAATAGATGCGACTCCCTCTGTGTGGCCAGTACTTCATACTGTCAGGCAGCAAAGCTTACACTTGTTCACTAATTATGACGGTTCACCAAGGCCTCCTTCCTCCCATTCGTAGGAGTTACTAGCACTCATTTTATTTCCCACTCTCTTTATCCTTCCCTTCCCCCCCACCACCCCTCCCCCAAAAAAAAAAAAAAAAAAAAAAAAAAAAAAAAAAAAAAAAAAAAAAAAAAAAAAAAAAAAAAAAAAAAAAAAAAAAAAAAAAAAAAAAAAAAAAAAAAAAAAAAAAAAAAAAAAAAAAAATCTCTCTTCCCGTTGTCCTTTGAAAACCTTCATGTTTTGAGTGTTCAACTTATTAATGTTATCTGCATTGTGGAATGCCTTAATGCAAATAAAAGCATGAATTAGTCAACAATCTCAACCCTTGATCAAGTGGATACAAAAGGAAGTTGTGAAGAGGATAATTAATTTGTATTTTTAGTAGTGAACTTTTTTTTTTCTTTTTCCAGAGTTTTAGTTTGAAGAAGTTTGATAGCATTTATTTTTGTTTTGATTTTTTGTTAGCCAATGAATTTCTGATGTGAGTGTGTGTATATCTATATTTGGTTGCTAGAGGAAGACAAGCTCACCCCAAAGGGGATCTCACCCTTGTGTGGGAGCTAGAGCCGCTGCTCGGCGAAGGGGCCTTTGGCTTATAAATTTACTTTTACAAAAAGGCGTTGCATGCATTTTTCAGATTAGGTATATTTTTGGGTCATTTTATTTGGCAACAAATGCTATATATCAGAAGTGACTTTGATATGCTACCATGAGTAGTAGGCCTTCCATATCCAGAATCCCTTGTGCTGGTTCAACCTATGTCCTCTCCCTTTCAAGAGGGATAATTACCACTTGACATATTTGTTGAGCGTTTGTATAAGTTTAGTCATTGTAGCTATGTTGAATGTCGCACTTAAGGGGAAGGAAAGAGAAAGAGATTAGGTTGTAGGAAGCGAAGTTTGATTAACATATTAAATTTAGATGGAATAAATGAGAGATTTAGATTATTTGTTTTTGATTGATTAATAAGTCATCACTTGATAGACAGCTAACTCCATAAATTTTCTGAAAATTTTCTGTTGGATATCTTATAATTTGTTTGATCATTGGTATATGAGATAATTATGTGAGAATAAAATGAAAGCAGTGCAATTTGAAAATTACCACATGGCTACTAACTCTGGTGTTATGTTTGTTGAGTGTTTCTATGTATGATTTTAATTATTGAAGTTAATGTTGAATATTGTACTTAAGTGGGATGAAAGAGAGAGATTATGTTGTAGGAGGCGAAGTTTGATTGACAAATAATTTAAGATGGGGTAAAAGGAGAGATTTAAGTTATTTGATTTTGATTGATTAATAAGTCATGCCTTGATAGACAGACAACCCCATTAATATTGTAAAAATTTTCTGTCAAATATCTTATAGTTTTTTTGATCATATAATGAAGATTGGTACATGAGATGATTATGTGAGAAATAATCACGTCTAGTGGGACTCCCTTTGATTGGTCTTGGGCTTGGGGACTCACGTCTAGTGTTCCCCCCCTTCTTTTCTTAGCTCTCTTTCTCCTATGTAATTAATATGTTGTCTTCATTTGTTTTTTGCTTTCTTTCTGTTTTTCTTCTTGTATTTCCTGCGTCTGCTCTATGTTTTTCATGCACAAAGTAGCCGTTCATATATATATCATTCTTACTTATCAAAAAAATAAAAAAAATAAAGAGGTGCAATTCGAAATTGTTGTCTGGAAGTGGGACTTTGACATTTATCTGTCTGGAGGCTTTTCCCAATGCATATGCAACAGTACTTGTAGTGCCTGATGTTTAGCACCTTTGATGTGATAACTTCATAAAAAGTCGCTGACAAAAAGTTGCTTTTATGGTACTCTGAATATTAGTTTAGTTAGCACCTTCCAAAAAATAAAAAAGCAAGAAACAAAGAATATTAGTTAGCACTTCTAGTGAACATGATAGAGAGAGTGCGCAAAGTGATTATTACAATTCTTAGTTTCACTTTGGTGCATAGTAATTTGGTCTTTTGTTTTTTACACTCATTTTTGCATATGCCTGCAATGTTATAAGCTGATGTTTTGCTTGCTTTTTTCAGACATCTAAATCTGGATGCTGCATGACTAGTTTAGTAAATCATGTGATTGATCTGATATTGATGTCTTCTTAATTTAAGTGATTAATTTAATGGCATCTTGGAGATTTATATATATTAAATTCTGGAATCACAGGGACGATGAGTTTGACCTGGATCTTGAGGATATAATGGTCATGGAAGCAATTTGGCTTTCCATTCAGGTAAGATTATAAACTCATTTTTTTTTAATTAAAAAAAAAATTAGCTTTAATTTTTTTATTAGCGAATAATTTATTAATGGAAAGGAGACAATGAAGTACACAGGATATGAACAAGAGAGCCCCTTAAAGATTTACAATCTGAAGAAAGTCAAGAAAATCAAGGAAAGAATAGAAGAAGATGGGCACTGCTTAGAGCAGTCATCCAATCATTTAATGAACTCAAAACTGTTTCAATCCATGTTCTTGAGATTTGGAAACCTCATGTTTCATAACTGTTTATATCAAGATCTGTATACTACACAAATTGAAAGCATGTTGTTTTTTGACTACTTCAAGTGTTCTACTAAGATAATAAGAGAAATTAAGTGCTTCTGTAGGAGCCTAGTAATTGCTGCAATTATCGCTTGGCTTTATGAATTGATTGATTGATTGATTGATTGAATTTGATACCTGATGAGGTGGTTCATTTGCAATAAAGAGTTATGATCTGTGAGTTTGACTTTGGGGGCTACTGTGTACCTTTTGCAGCACTGTGTTGCATTAAGAGTTATTGCCTTTTTACTTTATGATCTGCAGAATGGTCTATGCAATCTGAAAAGGGAGTAGACAATTTGGCATTACGCAGCTTATGATTGTAATTATTTAGGAAGCTCTATCATCTGAGCTTTCTTGATTCTTGGTGAAGGTTTCTTGAAAAAATGGCAACATATACTGTTGGTCCCTAAACTTTTGGCCATTAGCAATTTTTGTCCTGAAGTTTAAAATGATCTCTTTTGATCCTTTTGTAAACATCCGTTAAATCTCTCTAACAGAACAATAAAGGGGCTAAACTAAAACCTGACACACAAGGACTAAGAACAATCACTTTAAGTTGCTTAGGGACTAAAAGCTGTCACTTTAAACTTCAAGGATTAAAAACAATCATTTTAAGTTTGTTAGGGACTAAAAGTGATAATTTTAAACTTAAGGAACTAAAATCCCTCATGGACTAAAGTTTGGGGACCAACAACATATTACGGCCAAAAAACATAGCATTGAAGTAAAATCTACTGTTATTTCTCTTGCCAAGCTGTTGTGTGTTATCGGTCAAGCAGAATAGGCTTTGGAGTAATTTTATCTCTGCAAAAGTTTGTTTGATGAACGTGGTTGAATATTTGTGGTTGGTTGTCAGCAATAAAAAAGTTCCCAAAAAAAAAAAAATTGAAAGCCATTTGTGAGATTTTGTTCCACAAAGCCATAGGCTTTATTTATAGTCTATTCATTCCAAAAGGAAGATTTTGGTGAGGGCATGCGTGGAGAATAAGTCATATAGCTTGAAGGTTTTGATCTTGTTAGATATGCTAGATTCAATTCTTGAATGATCTTTGGTGTTGAAATATTTCTCTCTAGGCAGTGTTCCTCATTCTCATTCTGTGTCACATGTAAGGATGCTGGCGTGTGAACAAAGTTATACAAATTGATAGGTAGTTGTTTCGTATGATCTTTTTTTCATGGTGAAAATAAGATTAGGAGTCTAGTTGTTGGAATTCCTATAGGATGTTTTCTTCTAGCATTTGATGTGGTCGATATTGGCCTGACATAGGACAAATAGGGGAATTTTTCTACTCATAATTGTATTAGTTTAGGAATAATAGTATTTTTGTTTTTATCTGTTGTTTAGAATTGTTGAAGAAAGGGTTATGAGGTTGTTTTAGGAATTAAAAAGGTGGTCTCATGGATTTATGGATAGTAGTACTTGTGGATCTATGGTTTAGAATTATTGAAGAAAGGGTTATGGGGCTGTGTTAGGAATTCAAAGGTGGTCTGATGAGTTATTTGAGGGTTACTTGGTAGGAGAAAGTATGTGGGGTTTTAGGGTTTTGATAGGTTAAAGAAAGGGTTGGAGGGGTTGTAAGGAAGAAGGAAAAGATTGAATTATATGGTGTTTGGGGGCTGTACGAACATTACCCATGTACAATACCACAAGAAAGAGAAAAAAGGGAATGATAAGGTCAATGTGCCTCGATACTAAAAACATTAGATCTTTTTATTAATCAATTCCATCTATCCATTCAGTACATTGTGCACAAATATATATATATATATATATATATGTATATATATATATATGAAGACGTTTTCTTGTAGTACCAGTATTAGAAGTTAGAACTAGTGAACAAGGTGCAGGCATAGTACTTGCATGTTGTGTCTGGTCTTTTGTTCTTGAGACAGTTTAAGACCTTAAATCTGGGACTTTGTTATGAATTTCATGATATTGTTCGTTGTTCTTTGCTCGTGGATCTTTGCACCTAGATTGAAACTAGAGTTGACTGTGTCATTCAATTTGGCATAAATTTCATCAAAGGTTTCATCCTAATCTCCTCAAACCTATTTGAAGTTTTGAATTTTTAGAGTCTTTGTCCCTGCATGAGTTATCTCTAGAATATCCCAAGCCTCCTTGGCATTCTAAAATTTTAATTTCCTTTATACTCTACTTGGAATACAACCATAAAGATAACATTCAGTCCTTTACTAGTTCAAGTGCACTCACTCATTTGATCTTTGGACCATTCCTCTACCTTGGTTGGTGGTTTGGTCCATCCTTTTGCTATTGACAGCCACACCCTCTCATCTAAGGATTTAAGGAATGGTCTCATGTGAACCTTGTGATAGGCATAATTGTTCCCATTAAAGTGAGGGGGGACTTTGAGTGATTGTGCTTTATCTATGACAATAGGTGTCAAGGATCACATTCTACGGATAATTGATCAAGTTATGGTTTGTTACTACGGATAACACAAACTATTATCTTCAACCTCAGTTATAGTTACCAAATCAAACCATAATGATGTAATAAAAGGCACACAAATTTGGTAACAAAGTGAAAAACCTCTAATGAAGAACCTCTTTAAAGGAAAACCACTTCAGGGATCCAAAATTGTAGAAAATTCACTATAAAAGAAACATTTACAATCAATAAAAATATTCAAAATCTTTGTAGCCTAGACTCACTACGAAACCTCAGCAAATGGCCTGCTTGCTTTCCTACTGCAGCGACTCTAGAACTCTTAAATTCTTCTGCAGACGAATGAACCTCGTGCACAACACTAGAACTCTGGACAGCAACAACAAACTATGTTGTTTCAAGAATAGCGTTTTAAGCTTAAATTAAATTATCACACAGCAGATTATCTATTTAGGAAAAAAGTTGTATAAAAAGATAATCTGCTGTGTGATTATCTATTCTGAGAACAAGGCGAAAGGCTCTCTAGATGTGCTTGATGCAACTGCTTTCTCTACCTTGAAAAATGTGCTTAAGAGGGACTATATAGGTCGGTTAATGCTTCAGCAAAAATCAGATTTGTAAAAGAGCTTGGATTCAGGTTTTCACAATCTTGCTCAAGTGAGGGTCGAGTGAGTGTCGTGTGAAGTTTCTACATGCTTAAATAATTCACTTGAGCAAGTCTAGGATTTGTTCAGCCTAAATTTTATGTCTCACTTCTTTAATCAGCTTCTTGACAGATTTTTTCATGACCAACCTTATAACCCACTTTGACACATGGTTTGTCACAAGGAATTTGTTATTTCTAAAACCTTACATCTTCCTTATAGATTTGCTGATGAACCTGTGATGGTTTTCTGATTGCTTGGTCATTTCATCTATCTGATTAATGGGATGATACGAAATATCTTGGGTTTTTGCTAGTTCATTACCTGGCTTATGGACTTATAAGTACAAACAGAACAGATTTAAAGTTTTGTGTCATGGAAAGCCTAGGATAGTTAATAGGAGGTAATAGAGGATATTCTTGAATTATAGATTACTTATTGCTATTTCTGATGTTGTATTTGTCATTGTGAACAGGGCATATACAAGAATGGTAAATTATCATGGTTAGTATCTATTGATATGTAATCATTTTTTTTTATTTGTGTGCGTAAAACAGCAGCTTAAGAATAGTGTTCTATAATAAATCAATACTCCATGTCATTTCCTTTAAGTTTGAGCAATTAATTATAACTAGCCAACATCCTGCGCAATGTGCAGTGCATTTTGATAAATTTTATAAAAAATTATTTATGATCTATTGATTTCATGATTACTATTATAGTTAGTTACAGACTCACAATTAACAATATCACTTACAAACTTGTTGGTTCTTAGGTGTTTTTCTTGTATGATTTATGCTCTATATATAGATTCTATGGTGTTAATTTCTACATTTCTTATGCCACTAATTTTCTATCTCTACTATTTCAACACCTATAATTTTTATGTCATTCGAAATAGCTTTTCTTCAGTTTCAGAATTGACATGATAGATAAAATTAAGGCACATTAACATTTTAATTGAAGAAAAGTTTGATTTTTAAGATCGTAATAATAATAAGATGAAAATTGAAAGAATGATAGTTTTGTGACAATAGATTTGTTATCCCTAAATTTTAAATATTTAACTTTACCCTTTAATATGGAATGTTTCTAATTACTTTCAAAGATATTTGTTTAGTCTACTTGATAGGAATGGGGATCCTCTTTTAATTATGATTTATCAAAAAGAATAACAAACCAAAGCCTCTATTGTCTATTCTATATTCTATCAGTCTTTATTCATCACTAATCAATTAGCTATAAAAACTGCTATAATTTCATGATATGACAACACAAACAATAATGTCAAAGTGAAATAATAATATCATAATTTAACCTCCCTAAAAGCAATCAAAACACCAAAAATACTACAAATCCCTACCAACTAAATATATGCATCTAAGGATGGCAAAGCAACTCTTATTAAAAGTACTCTTTCCTCCTTACCTACTTACTTCCTTTCCCTTCTGCCTTTACCTGGGAAGGTGGCAATTCGTACGGAGAAGTTGCAACGTGATTTTCTGTGGAGTGATATTAATGGTGACTCTAAATTTCACTTAGTCAGTTGGGCTCAGGTTTGTAAGCCGCTGCAGGTTGGAGGGTTGGGTATTAGACGTTTGAGGAGTTTTAATTTTGCTTTGTTAGGAAAATGGTTATGGAGGTATGGCATGGAGACCGAGGCTCTATGGAGGAGAGTTATTGTGGTGAAATATGGGAATGATTGGGGTGGTTGGTGCACGAAGAAGGTGACCAGTGCTCATGGTGTTAGTTTGTGGAGATATATTAGGAGTGGTTGGATGAGTTTTTCTAACCTACTTCTGTATGATGTGGGGGATGGTACTCGAGTAAAGTTTTGGAAGCATGTGTGGTGTGGAGACTGTACTCTCCAAGAGGCTTTTCTGGAGCTTTATTGTATTAGTAGAACAAAGGATTCTTCAGTTGCGGAGGTTATGTGTTGGTCTGGTGGGAGGATTCATTGGGATGCTAAATTTCGTCATCCTTCTTAAGATTGGGAGCAAGAATCCTTTGATCTGTTTATGGATATGGTCTACTCTTCGACGGTTTGGGGATTGGGTCAAGATCGGGTGTGTTGGAAGCTAGCAAGGAGTAGAGGTTTTGAGGTTAGAGGTTTCTATCTTTCTTTCTACCCTCCTACCTTCTTATCCTTCCCTTGGAAGATGATTTGGAAATCGAAGGTTCCTCCAAGGGTTGCTTTCTTTTCATGGTCTGCCTCTTTAGGTAAGATTTTAACTACTGATAACCTTCGCAAACGACATGTGCTAGTTTTTTATTGGTGCTATATGTGTAAGATTTGTGGGGAGTCAGTGGATCATCTTCTTCTTCATTGCCCCATTGCTTGTGAGTTGTGGTCGTTGGTGTTTTGTTTGTTTGGAATCCATTGGGTTATGCCTCAAAAGGTTATTGAGTTGTTTGAGTCTTGGCAGGGTAAGTTTGGTCGGCATAGAAATATAGAGTTGTGAAGAATTGTGCCTCATTGCTTGATTTGGTATATCTGGCGCGAAAGGAATTCTAGAAGTTTTGAGAGATGTGAACGCTGTGTGTTAGAGATTAAGTCTTTTTTTTACACTCTCCTCGATTGGGGTGTGGTCTTTTGTCATTTTTCTTGTTCTTCCCTTCCTGTTCTTCTTGATCGTTGTAATCTTGGTTCTAGTTTTATGCCCCCTTAGTACATCCCCAATGTACTCGGGTTGGCAGTTTTTCTTTGTTTAATAAAATTTTGTTACTTATCAAAAAAAAAAAAGAAGAGTAAAAAATCTAAATTGACACACAATATGAAAAAACCAATTTAAACACATTAAAATATTAAATCAGTAAAAACGTATTCATAAAATCTAAACAAAATATTTAAGATGAACATAATATTTTGGAAATTAACATACCTCTTAGAAAGAGAACCAAAGATATAATGAAAGAAATTATATTGGACAAATGTGGACAAATGAGGATTTATATTGGACAAATATGAAGACAAATAATCATATCATACGATGATATCTAATTTATTGAATCCGACTCTTACAATTTTGCATTAAAGTTAGTCTTATGTTGGAAATTGAAAAGTTTTCGTAGTTCCTACCTTTCTCACGACTTTTTATATCCATCCATATCAATCCAAAGCATTTAAAGTTATAAATATATATATATATGAATTTTTTTGAATTTTGTTAATGCATTGAAATAAATGTATCCACATTTACTTAATAGTTTGACATAAATTCTATATTAGATAAGGTAGAAGTCTAAATCAAAAGAATTTCATACAATATGCCATTTGGCAGAATCTCATGCTCTCTCGCATAAGGTCTCTACTTTTATATATATATATTGATGATTCATATATTTTTTAACAAAAAAATAAACATTTATTCAAAAAGTGCCAGAAAAGCGTGCCTAAGTTGTGCATCATTAAATGAGCTTTGCTTTGACCAAGCGAAGTGCTTAGACATTGGGGCCTTGAGCTTTGAGCTTTAAGCGCTCTTTTAACAATACTAGGCATATATTTTGTTCACCCCCAATACGCTTAAAGGAACATCCCCATCATCATAAAATTTTTGTTACCTATTGTTTCCTTCCTTTTTGTGGTGAATTTGGATGGGCATTTAGCCACATTCTACCGTTTACTATTGTATGGTACAAGATGTGCACCTTTTCCTTTTTTGGGTTTAGTGAGTGGGTTTGTGTATTGTATTTTTTCCTCTAGCTACTAGTATACATATTCCTTTATTGCCGCCTCTCATTCCCCAAATTGGGGTGATGCTTTTCTTAGTTGTCTTAGTCTGTAGTTGTGTTACAATCCAAGTGTCCCAAATGGATTCAGTGCAAGCTTAACCATGTGTATATAAACACTTGGGCAACCTCCCCTTGCAAGCCGGTTTTCAAGGGTGAGTTTTACCCATGGGTTTGTATTAATTGTTATCAAAGCCAATCACTACGTCGAGTAGTTGGACGTAACTAGTTGAGTATGAGATCAAATGAGTTGCTACTTTGTGGTCAAATTTTGGAGGGGCAGCCTAGAGACTAGATTAAAATGTCTTGCTAAGTCATTGAAAAACTGATAGGTGAGTTGAGCCGTAAAAAAAGGGGCTACTATTAGGTCAATGTCAATAGAGTAAGCCGTTGTGGACGTCGGCTGTGGAGCATGGCGGTATATGTTACAATCCAAGTGTTCCACATGGATTAAATGCATGCTTAACCATGTGTATATAAGCACTTGGGCACCCTTCCTCTGCAAGCTTGTTTTCAGGGGTGAGTTTTACTCATGAGTTTGTATCATTGTGATTCTTTAAATTTGATGGGTGAATTTTCCTTACAGTATAAATAGTTTATCAAATAACCATGACATTATGACACCATCTTCTCTGTGGAAGTGGCCATACATTTGTAGCATTATTTCCCTTGTTTGTAATTGATTAGTGAACAGCATATAAGAAATATGGGTTTTTATAGGTTACATCCTTATAATTATTTACATATATATACTCTTTTTTTGTCATCACTTATAAAACCAGGCAAACTCAGGGTTTTGAATTTCTTCTTGTCCGTAGTGTCTTTGCCCGCAAATTTCTGCGTGAGAGCCACACATCTACTTCATGTATTTTGTGTTTTGTGAGGGTGCCCTTCTGTCTATTGTCTAATTGACCCCTATTTTCTTCTTCTTTTTCAATTGTTAATACTTTGGTGTTTATACTCTTCCATTGAAGTCTTGTCTAATCTGTCTGCTAATTTTAGCAGTAAGTTTGACTGGCTTTTCCATGGACTGAAGGTAGCATATTATGCGCGTAGAAGTTTCACAAACTGAAGATGGCAAAAAATGGTACACATATATCTCTATAAAAGGCTGGCCATGTAACCATCTCCTAGATTGGCCTACCATGGAATTTTCAAGATGTATGTGTGCCTCCTAATAATGGAGATGTTGACTAAATAGTCTAGACCCTTTTTTGGTGTGTGTTTGGGGGTGGGTTGAGTCATAGCGTTGATTCTGTTAAGTGGAAACTTAATATTCTGATTCCCTTGAATGGAAATTTAATATTTTTATTATCACTTGATGTAGCCATTGACCATTGTAGGTTTTGAATTGACATTTGTTTATAATTTAAGTTGGTGACAAGACTATCATATTGTTTCTGGTAATAATGCCTGCTGCTCCACATTTCTTATACATTTTACTAAAATGAATTTTACAGGAGAACCGCAGACACAGAAATCCTGCATATGGTGACACTTCTTCTGAGCAATATGCTACAGATTGCTATGTCTTACCTGCGATGACTAAAGCATCCTCATCTTCCCCATCTGGAGGTCTTGCTTGTGCCATAGCTGCCTTGGCAGAGCGTCAGCAAATTGTTGGAGAATCTTCTGTTAACCCTAACAGAAATATGTCAGCAAGCAACATGCTTCCACAAGCTAGCAGGCTTTACAACAGGGACCATGAAGATATAGAAAATTACCCAACTGCAGCAAGCTCCAGTGAGGCATCAACTGATGGTAGGATGACATTGACAAGGGATGATGGCGAATGTTATGGGGACCGTGGATCAGATGTGGCTGAAGCAGGAACCAGCTATGCAAGCTCTGATGCCACCGAAGATGCTTCTGCAATGCCACAAGCAGATGAAATGGAGGGCAACCTTCAAAATGCCACGGAGGCCATTATCCCTGGTAGTTATGAGGAACAGATGATGCTGGCCTTGGCGGTTTCTTTGGATGAAGCTCGGAGATATGGCTAGTGTGAACTGGTAGTTTCCTGGCAGTAGTTTTACATCTAGCTACTAGTTAAGTCTTGCTCAAACAGATGGTGGTTGCCATTGCTGTTTAGCTAGCTGTGGCTCGTGCCAGGATGAGTGCCCAAGGAGCTGCCACCTGTGTGAAATTTGTTCGGGATCAAGGTAGTGATGATTCTCTCTCCCTCGCTCTCTCTTTCTATATAGAAATGTGAAAGGAAAATAGATTCTTTTAGTGAATGAAAAAGCCTGTTGCTTTATGCGCGTATAGTAATTAATATGCCCTCCTATTCTTGTCTCTAATATTTCCATCATGTCCGGTAATCCCTTGGAAACGTTATTGCTTAAATTGTTTGTTCTATAGTTGTGTATGGCCCATATTTATCATTTCAATTGTGCCATCAAGGAGAACCGATTCAAATGGACTCTACACCCTTGTACATATAGCTACCCATCCCATACTAGCCCATTCATGGACTTCTTGGAAGCCCCATCACATTGGTGGAATAAGAAGAGCATGTCTGAGAATTTCCTGTAAGGTATAGACATGGGATACTAGATTCTTATGTTTTGCAACCACATGATTCATTTTTGCATGATAATAGTTCATGATTTATCACATCGAACATGAAATTCAGCTGTAAATTGGGTTAGATTGGACCTTCTAGTATTTAAAAAAAGATAGGCCCGTTGTAGAACTGTGATACTACCTACTATGGTAAGAAACCATAAGGAAGAGACAGTCTGTGCCTTGTGATTCTTACAGGAAAGAAGCTTATCGGCTTGATTTCCTTTTGCTAGTTTGCTTCATAGATAGACCTTGATGCTTGCATAAATATGTGGTTTGTAGGGTTAACCTTTCAGTGACCATCACGGTTTCGTCACCTGGTTGTCCCTTTCTGCATTCGTGCAAAAATTTAGTTGAAAGTAGAACAAAAGGATAGGCCATTTTTTTCTAAAATATTTTTGGGAGTAAAACGACAGGATTGGTGACCATTAACGTATGCAAAACAGTGATTTTTTTTAGGGAGATTAATTATTTGCTGCTCAATTTTTTCTCTTGGCTTCAGATTTTTAATGATTTGCGAGCATGCTTCTATTGAAATTACCCCAAAGTGGTGAGTTTGACACATTTGAATACAGAAGCCAATGAAATGTTTGAATTCATTCGATTTAAAAATACCACAGTGCCACAATATCTTGTCTCTATCCGAAATGCGGTCATTTTCTTTTATATATTTTCTTGAACGCTTTGAACGATAAATTTCCATTGAAACATCCCACTTTCTATGGATTTATTTTTTATATATTGCCTACGAAGGTACACGGGAAGCTATTTGCATTACCTATTGGTATTTTGACTCTAATACTAATGATTTATGAATGCTTTTGGATTATTCGGTAATTGTTTCTAGCAGATGGGTCAGTTGGTCGTAAGAGTTTGATTAACAATGAAAATTTTTGTAGAGTATTGTGTGACATGCAACTTATCTTAGTGAAGTTCTCATATGTCATAAAATATGAAATCAACTTACTAAGATATTTTGTAGTCTTTATTTATAAATAAGTAAATAAATATAAGAAATATTTAAATGGAATATAGAAATAAAATAAATTTGTAGTTTCAAACTACTTTCAATTTAAATTTATGGAAGTGGGTTGTATAGGCCAAGAGTCCCGATACTAATGGATAGCCCTTAGCCTTAGGTGCGAACTGGCGCATTGAAAATGGGCGCAGGGCTAATTTTGCGGATTTGCTTTGAATCTGCAAATCAAAACATTAAAATTCAAAAATTAAGGGTGTTTAGTATGAGCATTACTCATAACTTAGTTCCTAAAATTCAGCCTCAATTACCACAATGCTCTGTTTGTTTTGGCAGGAATAATGCTAGAGATACAAATTATTTTACGAACTGTAGATTTGTGAAAAATAATAGAGGTTGGCAACATCAGCATTTTGTAAAAATATTGTAAAATAGTTTGTGGTTGTAGCATTACTCCTTCGGCAATAATGTTTTCTAAAAAATGAGTCATTTTTCAAAAAATGTTTTCTATAAAGCTGTATGATTTTCATATGTTTGATAGTAACCTTAAATGAGTTGAAAAACAATCTTTTAACTTTCTTAATTTAGCTTACTGTGAGATGGAGTTGTTTTCTCAAAAAAATTAGTGGAAAATAATCTTTAAAAATAAGCTATAATTTTTATGTTGACCAAAAATAGTTTTTTTTTTTTTTTAACTTTTTTTTTTGACACTAGCAAACATTGGAAAACGCAAAAAATTATCTTTATACAATATTTTTCATTGACATAAATGGAGTATGACTCATATCTCTAATTCTACCCTTTCACTTACTCCGTAAAATGAGGAGAGGTGGGTGTGGACTTGCTTTGCAATGGGTGTAAAAGTAAAGAAAAAAAGCTTCTTGAAAAGAACAATGAATGAATAAATAAAGAGTAAATTTCAAATTGTTACATTGACGTAGACCTCACTATAATTGAGTTATTTAAACTATTGTCATTAAAATATTTAACTCAAAATTTGAAACATTCAAATTTTGATTTCAATTTTCATAACTCATTCTCAAAATTTTGAGTTTTAAGTTACGGAAACTTGCTTCTCAAAAAACAAAATTTATGAACATTCAACTTAAAAATCAATCCAAACCACTTGGTTTTTGGTGGGTGCTATGCTTTGTGAGTTTTAGGTGATAAAAATTGAGTTATATAACTGGTTTTTAAAAATCCAAACATTAGTCACCAACTAGAGAAAAAGATAAAATTGAAAAATATATAAAAAAAATTAAAATAAAATAAGGGGAAGAAAGTGGAGATAGGAGGAATTGCCCATTGTTTGCATATAATGCTGATGGACTACATAGTACATAAAGACATCTCCAAATTTGTCAAACACCAATAGTGCGTTTTTGATGAAGTGGTGGAGTAGCTAAGGTGAGAGCTGAAGAGTGAAGATGGTGGTCAGTGGTCACTGGCTGTGGCTGCTTGTTGGTTGCAAGTTTTAACTCAGATTAGGTAGTGAATGGTCAAGGAGAGCTACTTCATTTGTAGTTTGTGGGAGTCATGACTTACAAACTTCTCTTTTTTAATACGAAAACGATAGTTTTATTGTTTGAAAGTTGAGAGGGTTTACATCAGTAAGTATTTGTTGGGTAATACTGGGAGGAATTTCCCCCAAACAAATCTCTGTAGTCTCTCACGTCTCTTATAGCTTCAATGGCAAGAGCGTTTGCATTCTGCAGCCCTAAGGAACATGCTGAAATTACACACAACGTAAAATGGCAGCGACTTCCTTGATATTCTGAATGAAGTGTCCATAGTTGGTGAAGGAAGTTTCCAAGGTTCGTAATGCTGAGGTCCTGAGGATACTGTAACAATGAGTCACTCTCAATGTTTCGACAAGTTAGTGGTTAGACTTGGGTTCTTTGGGATTGGAAAGTTCGATACTTAGGCTAAATAGGTTATTTTTTTGCCGCTACTGTTGTGTTTTCACTTAAGTAAAGAAATAATATAATGAGTGATGGAAGAAATAACGAATTACTGAGAAAAAATAGCTTTCTCATATGAAAATAATTTAAGTTATAAAGCATAAATAAATGGGAGGAAATGTATTAAACTGTGAGGCATATGAAATTGATGTAAATAAATAAGTTTAGTAATTAAGGCTAAACAGTAGTTTGAGAGAGTAAATCAAAATATTCTTCAAAGCCCAAGTAAGCATTATCAACGGAAAATCGAAGTCTTCAAAAAAAAAAAAAAAAAGGGAAAATCGAAGCTAATAAATTTATTTAGTAATTTCATATGAAATTATCAGTAATAAATGACCAGAGTATGTGAGTGAAACTTGTCTTAGTCACATGCGTTGGCGAAGATAATAAAGCAAGTGCAAAGCAAATGCAAGAGGTCAAGTTAGGCCCAAGGATCTACGCTAGCAAGTGTGGATGGCAGCAACTATACGCAGGTCTTTGTTCCCTATCATAATAATGATATACAAGAGAAACAAAATACAAGATATTTCCTAAAATCATAAAAAATGACTCATTTTTCTCTCAAATTTTAAAAATATTATTTTAAAAAAATATAATTATATAAGATATTTCCTAAAATAAATCTTAAGTTGTATTCTAATTTTACAACTCACGACCAAACTTATAAATTTGTTTAGTTATTCTATTATTACACATTTTATATCTTAACAACTATTACAATTTTTGCGTAATCTTCAAAACTAATGAAAAGTGACTCTTTTGCCCTCCAATCCAACTCTCTTTAATTTTTCCTTTTGTTGACTTATTGTGTGGGCTCAACTAATCTACAACTCGCATTTAAGCTCATCAGGAGGGGTAAAGTGATAATTTTGACAATTTAATTTTCAATTGTTTCACATAGAACAAATTTTGGAGTCAAAACAACCAAAACAACATGTCATAGGCCTTAATCGAACCATTGGATTGAAAAATATCATCAAATTAATTTTTAACAAGTAAGAAGCATTAGCATGAGTTAAGTCCAACCACATGTAATTAGGAACAATTAATTTTGATTGTTTCAATTAAAGTCCAATTCAAAATTAATCACGTGTCAAGACTAAAAATAATCAGGGAATTGCATGCAGACAATTTAATCTAGATAGTTAACATTTATATAATCCCTATATTTGGTTTAATTTGATGCTAATTGATTTATAATTGAGGTCCAAGCCAAAGTCTAAAGGCAATAATTCGGAAAAAAAAAAAAAAATCAAAATTAGTTGCAATTTGGAACTGAAAAAGGAAGGAAATTGGGTTGGCCTAGCCTAAGTACCAATTGGCACTTAGCCTAGCATACTCAAAATTTCAAATTTTGGCTCCATTTTCCCTCCAAAGTTCATTTATTACAAATTTAATGCCATTCTTATACCCCAAAGGACTATTCAAGTTGCAATTGAGATAGTCCATCATATGTTGGCTAACAAGTTAAAAAAAGTTATACCTCATATTATTTCAGAGCCCCAAAGTGCTTTCTAATCGGATAAAGCTATTTCAGATAATATCTTGGTGGCATTTAAGACACTCAATCATATGAAAATGAAGAAAACAAGGAAAATTGGGCATATGGCTTTGAAACTTGATATGAGCAAAGCTTATGACAGATTGGGATGGGTTTTTCTTCAACGGATCATGGAGGAAGATGGGTTTCCACCCTACTTGGGTAGCTTGGATTTTGGAGTGAATTCGTTTAATCACTTACTCTGTTTTGGTTAATGGTGAACCCAAAGGCCATATTGTCCCAACTAAGGGTATATGTCAAGGGAATCCTCTATCCCCTTGTCTCTTTCTTATTTGCTCAGAAGGATTAAATTGCTTAATTGAACATGCAATTGTTGATAAACATATTGAGGGTTTCTCTCTTTGTAGAAATGGCCCAAAAATATCTCACCCATATTTTGTAGATGACAACCTTCTCTTTTGTCGGGCAAAACTGGATGATGTGAGGAGTATCCAAGAACTTTTGGGTAAATATGAGCAGGCCTTAGGTCAAAAAATTAACTCTAAGAAGACAACACTTTTTTTTTTTTAGCAAGAATGTTTCTAAATTGGCAAAAGAGTTAGTGAAAAACATGTAGGGGGTTTCGGAGATAAAAGAGTATGAAAAATACTTAGGCCTGCCTACAGTGGTTGGGAAGAATAAAAAGGCGAGCCTCAATAATATTAAAGATGGGGTGTGGGGAAAGGTGCAGGGTTGGAAGGAGAAATTCATTACTTTCTCAAGCGGGGAAAGAAGTTTTATTGAAAGCAGTGGTTCAAGTAATCCCCACTTTTGCTATGAGTTGCTTGAGGCTACTAGTTAGGCTTTGTCAAGATATTGATATGCTTATTTGTAAATTTTGGTGAGGTCAAATGGGAGATAGGAGAAAAATCCATTGGAATAAACGAGAGGTTTTATACCAACCAAAAGCGAAAGGCAGCCTAGGCTTCAAGGATCTTTGTAAATTTAATGAAGCTATTGGTCAAGCTGGTTTAGTGCTTGATTCATGACATGGAGTCTCTATTTTATAGGGTTTTTAAGGCAAAGTACTTTCCTAATTGCTCTATCTTTGAAGCTAATTCTTCTTCGAGTTCTTATGCTTGGAAAAGTATCCTCCGATCTCAGAATTTGATTGATAAAGGGCGAGGAGGAGAATAAGTGATGGCAAATCCATTCGGATCTTTCAAGATGCATGGTTGTTGACAACAGAGATTGGCATAATTTCCTCCCCACAAACTCTGTTACATCTTGAAGCATTTGTAAACTCTCTCATTAATTCGAATACAGTTTGGTGGAATACTCATCTGGTTGATTTATGTTTTTATTCACCTGAAGCTCAGCATATCAAATCACTGCCATTGTGTTCTACTCCTCAACCCAATATTCTAATCTAGCCTAAAGAAAAATTAGGTAAATACTCGGTTAAATCTAGTTATAAGCTTCTCTGTGAATGGAAAGAAGATGTTGTTGATAGGCCTCAAGTCTCTAAATCACAGAGAAATTTTTGGAAGTGTGTGGAAAATTAAAGTGCAAGGCAAAATCATGTGGAAGGCATGCTTGAATTCACTACCAACTAAAGAGAATCTGTTGAAACGAAAAATACTTCAAGAATTTGTGTGTCATCTTTGTGCTAGAGATTCTGAAGATGTTTTTCATGCTTTGTGGGGATGTGATAAATTATAATCGGTTTGGGCTGCGGAGTTTGGGTGGGTGGACAAAACAAGAGCTGGTTTGGGCTCTTCACGAAGTTGTTGAAGATGATCTAAAAAAGGCCTCAGGCAGTAGCTTTATTTGTGACAACAACTTGGTCTATATGGTATCATCGTAATAAATCTTGTCTGCATGATACTTCCTTGTTGCTAGATAAAACATCAGTTTTTGCATGAGACTTTATTCGAGATTACAAAAATCTAGTATGTGTTTCTTATAGCAACCGACAGACTGTCTCAAAGAAATGGTGTCTTGCTTTTGAATTCGTGAAGAAAAACTTTGACGGCTCTATGTTTGGAGAGTCAGATAAGGCCGGAATTGGAGTGGTCATTTGAAACTCCAAAGACGAAGTCAGGGCTGCATTTTCTGAGAAGATCAAGAAGTCACCCACTGTCGAAATTCTGGAATTGCATGCTGCTAAGTGAGCTGTGAATTTCACCCTAGAAACAAGTTTCAACAAATCTATCATTGAGGGATATTCGAAATCTGTTATCAATTCACTTCGACATGGTGGTATGGAAAATTCCCAAGGTGGCCATCCTATTAAAGACATTTCAACTGTTGTAAACTATTTTCAAAGTATTTCTTTCCCTCGTGTTGTTCGGTAGGCCAATGCAATTGCACATGCCTTAGCCTAGAAAGCAAGACATTCTTTTCTCTTACTTGATTGGATGGAGTCTGTTCCACAAGACGTTTTGTTTTTCATACTGTCTGATTTTTCCATTCATGAATAATTAAGTAGCAAGTTTTTCCTTCTAAAAAAAATTGCAATTGAGACTACTCACAATCACTTATAAATCTAAGATACACTTTGGTTGGGAACAAAAGTGGAAATAAGAGAAAATAAAAGAGAAAAGTGTGTTTGGTTGGGAATGGGAGGAGAGAGTGAAAATAATAGGGCTCAAGAGTTTTTTCCTCTAGCCCACCACTTGGGGTAAAATGTTTTTCTCCCCAGTTTGGGGAGAAAATGGGAGGGAATGAGTGGGTTTGATAGAAAATTACTCATATATGTAATAGTGTTTTTCACACTATATTACGTTTGTTTGATTTTTTGCTCTACCTGATATTTAACTTTTTTTTTCCTTATATACTATTAAAGTTTTTTAGTAGTAGGGTCATAGTAGTAAATTTATATAATTTACATGTTCTGTCTTCTCAACTAAACTAAAAACTTTTCTATCCATCTACTTTTCCATCATCTCAACCAAACAACATTAGAGAAAACTAAAATCTTTTCAATCTCTTCAATTTTCCATCCCTTACCTATTTTTTATTCTCCTACTTTTCCATCCACAATCAAATGGACCTTTAGAAAATATTTGATAGGAACTTTTTTTTGAGAATCTGATAGGAACTTAATAAATGTCTACACAACATATACTCAAATGATCCAATTTACCATATCACAAATTCCAACTATTTATATCATTAAAATTTAAGAGACAGGCGACTTGAGGGTGTGTTTGACTTTAATTTTGAAAATTGAATGTCTAAAATGATACAAATGACAAAACTACTGTTCTCCCTTATTTATTTTTGTTTGTTTGTTTGTTTTGTTTTTTTTTTTTTAAATTAAGGAGAGTACTCAAGACCTTATGGATATCATAAGGTTTTAGGAATCACACTTGTGAATTGTTAAAGTATTGAATTTGTTATTAAGAAAAGTTTTTTTTTTTTCCCACAATGCCTTAAAGATAGTAAATTGCGTTTAATACTCGATTAAATAATATATTTTTAAAATTTTAAAAAATAGTCAAAGTAAATACAAATATTCAAAAAATTATATACAAGCACATTGTGTAAGCCAATGAATTATTAACAAATATTTTATTATTTGAAAAATGTATATTATAATTCATAATTCAATATTTATTAATACTTAAAGCATTAGCATCAGCCTTAATGAATTTTTAGCCAAATTGACCCCCCAAAACTCAACTTTTGTTACTTTAGCTATTGAAATATTCACAAACCACTACATCAACCTCAATACTCTATTATTAATTATTCTATTAAAATATTATGTTTTTCTCATCATTCTTCCCTAATTCAATGAAACTTCCAACATCAACAAATCCAAACAAATGAAACAAAACCTACTACATCATAGTCATGCTTGATGCCTCCAACCCAATCAAACAATCATTGCCATCCCTTAAAACCGGATCAAAAAATCAAATCACAACGTCAACAACCAAATCAAACACAGATCAAACAGACCCAGATCAATGGAAAAAAAAAAAAAAAAAAAAAACAGACCCACAACGTGTCAATGGAGACCCAAGGCATTGAAGTACCATCACTATGATGATCCACAACAATTTTCGTCCACCACTTCATGACGCAACCACCGTCCTCCACCACTAAATTGACCCAGATCGTGACCCAACTAGCTTAACTATCCCACACCTACTTGCAAATAGGCCAACCCACGCTTAGATGGCCAACGACAATAGCCAAATCAATCAACCCGTTATAGTTTTTCTTACTTCCATTGGAATCAAGCTTGAGAGAGAGAGAGAGAGAGAGAGAGAGAGAATAAAAAAGAATTAAAAGGTTTAGTAAGTTACTGTAGTCTCACTTCATCTATCTAGCCATTTTTCAAGAACTAGTTTGTCTTTGTGTTTTTAAGGTTGACGTAGACATGGCAAATGGTCGGGTCGAGATGGCCATAAAAAAAAAAAAAAGAAAAAACTGATGGGCCATTGGTTGGCTTTTTTTTTTATTCGGATCAAAAAATTCAATTTCAGGCGGAGTTAAAACAAGTGGATTTAAGTTGAGTCAAAATTTCGGCATGTTTTGCCTTGTCAGGGCTGATACGGTGTGAAAATTGGTCAATTTAGGCTAAACACGCTCTTTATTGAGTCTGTTATGAAACTTAAGACACTCGCTAACAGTAACAATTAAAAAATAAAAAACATAAAAAAAATGTATGCACGTACTGTTGTGTGTTACTAGAAAACAAGTGGAAGTGTTTGGAACATGGAGAAAATATTTGAAACTTTGAAAAGAGATAAAAGGACAAGAGTTAAAAGGCAAGATACAGGTTGGATTCCCAAGATTTATTATATTACACTACACATTTATTAGTCCGATTCATTAAATTTACACTTCTGTCCTCGTCCTCTTGTTGTTTCTTAACTCCACTATCACAGTAACCAGCTTTATTTCAAACTTCAAATCTCTCTCTCTCTCTCTCTCTCTAGCTTCTCTTATTTCTATGACTCTCTCTCTATTTCTCTCTTTCTAGCTTAATAGCTTTGCTGGTGGATTTTTTTTACCGCCCAGTCATTGTCCTTCAAAAAGAGGCAAAAGCTGCCCCCATTGATAAATACCACCCACGCTCTTCTTCTACCTATAACATTTCTCATTCTTCTCTCTTTTTCCAAATTGGGTTTCTCATGGAGTTCTTCAATTGATGCCACTCAGATCCCACAAGAGAATTACCTATACATTGTTCTTGTACAAAGATATCAAGGTCAGATTCA
The DNA here is from genome assembly GCA_032878915.1 of Castanopsis chinensis. Classification (NCBI taxonomy): domain Eukaryota; kingdom Viridiplantae; phylum Streptophyta; class Magnoliopsida; order Fagales; family Fagaceae; genus Castanopsis; species Castanopsis chinensis. The sequence goes on from JAVQMG010000105.1 coordinate 12,169,989, forward strand.
CTTTCTTTTTGCTCATACTTGCCATGAATAAATATCTCCCATTGTTTTGTTTTAGGCTCAGCACAAACTTTGTTTACTAATTATTATTATTATTATTATTATTATTATTATTATTATTTTTGCTCATCTTTGATCTGCTTAAAATGATTATATAGTACGTAGTTGAAAGGTGGAATCTAATGATTAGTACCCACCATTCCACCCCTTAATACTTTGTTAGATTCTGAATAGTCCCAAGTGTTTTTTTTTTTTTTTTTTTTAAATTTTTTTGGACTTTTGTTTACTTTCCTCAGCTACTAAAGGCATATTAGTAGGATCACATACAGACACATTCACACACGTACTGATGAGAAAAGAAACAAAAGAACAACAAAAAGATGTAAATTTTGTCAAACAATGCAGTTTTATATTTGTAATTCCTCAGATCTCACGGTGGACCATCTTGGCCTCTTGATCTGTTTTTCTGATATTTTTTTTTTTTTAATTTTTTAGTCCTATCTATGACCCAATAATATTTTTTTTTTTATGAACAATGACCCAATAATATAATTGTACAATGCTAACTCAAATATATAAAACACTTTATTATAAACTTCGATTTTTCACTTCTGTTGTCATGTTCTAGTTGTTACTAAATCTATACTCAAATGTTATGGATTCACCCATATTCATTCTTAGTATCATAACTTGCTGATTTGTGTGACTAAAACTTGATGAAAAATATTGAATTCATGACTTTAGTCTCTATATGTTATCGACAAAGAGTAAAAAGTGTTCACCACTTATAATCTTTCCGCATGTTGTAAATTTAGACAAAGGATTTTTCATCTAATACTCTTATGTATCACAAGCAATATATAGTATAAGAAAAAAATTGTGACGCTGGTGGTGGCGCGTGTGGTGGGCTTTTACTTTAATTAGTATTTTGAGTGACTGAGACAAGAGCATGAGTTTTTTCAACCTTTTATCAACCACTACGTATAAACTTGCTATGTCTGGAAAAGCTGGAGAGGAAATGACAGTTTTGCCCTTGTCAAATTTAAATTGCTATGAACAATACAGCGTGGAGATATTTTTTTGGAAGGGTAAAAAAGATAGAGTGGACTTATGGGCTTCCAAGGGGGATTAAAAAAAAGAGACCCACATTCTGAGAATGCTTTTACACTGTCCCAGAATTGCACACCACGAAAGAAGATTAGAAATGTAAGGGCCTAGTGTTTTGCAAAAATAAAAATAATAAATAATAATGAGAGAAAACCTACCTTGAATCGAGCATTCAAATTCAAATTCAAATTACACGGTTTTTATTTTACTATTATTTTTATTATTTTTTTTTTTTTGACAAGATGATTTTAGTATTTTAGTATTATTTTTATTGCTATGTCCAAGAAAGGACAAGCCTAGTGCTCATCTTTGACTAGTGTTTGATGAGACATGATTATTATAAGCTTAGATATTAATTTATTATTATTGATCATTTTGATGGTCGAAGTAAGAATTAGGTTCAATGGACCTCCATACGAGATGATCTTGATATGATCTTAACACGTGATTATTTTTCAACACATGTTATTTCAGTGCAAAACTTTTGTCAATAATTGGACTAAAATGGACAAAAAAAAAAAAAAAAAATCTATTGTATTGATTTTGTTTGCAATGCGGCAGAGGTCTGGTCATTTGGATTAATATTATTAATTTCATCTATTATAACTATCAAAGTTTGTTTGAGGTAAAAAAAAAAATCCATTATCAAATTTTATAGCCTTTTCTTTTTGCAAAAAAAAAAAAAAAAGGAAGAGAAAAGAAAAGAAAAAAAGCTATAAGATTAAAAAATCAGATTAAATTTTACCTCTGTATCCAAATCAAGTTCAGTGCTCTTACATAAATGAGCCTTTCAAAAGTTGTAGAAAACACTGTTTTTTGATCCAGCGATTTGTGTTTATGTCAACTGATTTATCCAGAATACACGGTTTCAAGTTTTTGTCAATTTCATTCACTTTCTTGTTAAATAATAGGTTTTTTCTTTCTTCTTCTTTTTATTTATCTATTTATATTTTAATGGGTTGCCCCATAGAGATATTTTGCGATGCCATACATAAGGTTGAAAATTTTGTAAGCCCAGCTCAGATATAGCATTATTGAGAGGGAAGAGACTTTGACACTTGCCTTGTCTTTTGGGTTGCTACATTAATTGTGTTCTTCTACTTTAATAAATTGACTTCAAAAGTTGGTTTTAGGAGGGATATGGTTTAATGAATCTGATTTGAATTATTTTAGAAAGATCAGGAGAGGGGTTTGCAGGGGTATTTTACCCCTCATTTTTAATTCCCCAAATTAGGAAAATTTAGAGGGAGAGCGGATTAAGAAGAAGGCAAGAATATTATTTTAGTCTTTACATTTTGATGTAATTTTTAATTTGGTCTCTAGTCCCTGCATTTTGGTCGTAGTTAATTTGGTTCTTGTTTTTGTCAACTTGCAAATCAACTGTAATCATTTATCAAAATGTAAGGGGACCAAATTGATAATGACCTTAAAATGGAAGGACTAAAATGATATTTTCATCTAAAAAAATTGGAATGTCAATTCTGCCCTTGCAATGTCAATTTTTTTAAGAAAAGATATCAATTTATATTTATTTCTTTAAAATTAATAAAAGAAGCCATAATTGTCAATTTATATAAAATTATCCCCTCTCCTTTTTCTATTTAATTTTTAAAACATTTAAACAAATTGAAGGGATATCTAATCCCCTTTCCTTTACAAATTTTTTTAAAATATTCAAACAAGGTGAATGGATAACTATTCCCATGATTCTCCACACACACAAAAACTATTCCCCTCCCCCTCCCCCTCATTTACTTTTCTTCTCTCCTTTTCCTTCAAACTTCCAAACAAAGTGTTAAAGGGAAAATTACATTTTACCATCTTAAACTATACCTTTAATTATACTTTGCAACTTAAACTTTTTGAATGCATGATTTGCACCTTAAATTATGACATTTGTTACACTTTGTGCCATGATGTCAAGTTTGCTATTAACTTGGACAGAAATGTATAACATCATGTGAAAAGACTTAATTGCCCATCTTTTCAAATTTTATTTTATTTTGCTAAATGAAAAATGGGTAAAGAAGGACGACCTGAGTTGACGTTTTTCACTTGAGTGTGACTATAGTAACACACTACTTATTGGGCCCGGGCTTGTGAGAGCAGGGGTTTCAGATGAACCAAAGTTGTCCACCTAGCCCTATCGAGGATGCAAATGAGTATGAGCCGAAAGTATAGAGTTATTTCCCAAGCGCTTTTCATTGCGGAATTCGAACTTGGGGCCTCCACCTTCCAAAACCTTAGGATTGAGTCCATGACCATTAGACTAATCACCCTCGGTGGTCCATCTTCTCAATTCCTTAAAAATAATTGAGAAATTACACTTGATCATTCTAAACTATACTTTTTATTACACTTTGCACCCAAAATTTTGGATTTTCATTCAAGTTAATAGTAAATTTGACATTGGGGTGCAAAGTGTAATATGACGTATAGAATAAAGTGGTAAAGTGAAATTTCTTGAGAGAGGAAATTTATAGGCAGTTTTAACTCCTACGTAAAATACTGATTCCGCCACTTTCTGATTGCCTGTTTAAATTTGTCTCTACATTCAAGTAAATTGAACTTGTAATTGGGCTACCCACAGTCGGTAGGTGGAAGGATTGTCTATGCATTAGTTGGATTATATGGTAGTAATAGTATTTTTTTTTTTTCTTTCTCGGAACTTTCATTTTAATGTCTTATGCATTATTTACACCTCTTGAATCTGCTGTACAATTTTACTCCCCATGTACTTTTTAAACCAAGGCCAAGGCCAAGGCCAAGTCCAAAGGCATAGTATTACTATTACCTGAAACTTTTGAACAAGTTGATGTCATAGAGGGTCCATAAGTAACAGTGTCTCAATAATGTTGGTTAAAAATGGCCATGTAGGTTGGTGGTGGGTCGGGCAAGGACATCTGAAAGACGATAGTGTCACCTAACAAAAATAGGTTGCATAAATTCATGGGTTTAATTCCAATTCAAGTACAATAAACAACATTGGAGTAAAAGTTTGGGGAATGTTGGGAGTAAAATTGAAATCTTCTTTTATGTAGGTGGGTAGTGGTGGATCATTTATGATATGCCTTATGTTGTAGAACATTGTGAAACTATTTAAGAATTTTGTAAAGTGGTGACAAAAACTTTGAAGTTTGGTGCGTATGGGAGGAAAATGAAGGTGTACTTTTAGACATGTCATGTTTGAATCTCACTACCACTAGGGTCTACGGGTGCGTAAGGAGGCCTAGTACATTTATTTATTCCGATTAGTAAGTTTGTAATCTCACCCTCCATCCCATTATCAATGGAGAAGGAAGAGTCAGTCAACCTATAGCTCATTGGCAATTTGGCAATAAGTATTAGCTTTCTTTCTATTTTATCTTTCCTTTAAAAAAAGAAAAATCAGAGTAATAGGAAATGGAACTGCAATTTTGTTGATTTTGGGCCAAGTGAAGGTGACAAGGCTCAAGGCCATACTTGCTACCCTTTTTCTTTCATTTGTTGAATATGTGGAGTTTTGAGCCTTATGGTTAGAAAAGTAGTGTCTAAATGTACTTTGGTTAGTGTTTTGGAAATACTGGTTTTCTTGCTTTTGAGAAGAGTGGCAACTAACAATCATACTTTATAAACTTTAATACATTCTATGGATTTTCTTTGTGAGAGAATATGTTTAAAGATTACAATAAATTTGTTACTTGAATATTCTTTCATTTTGTTTAACTCCTTATTTTTTTGCAGATCAGAAGCTTCAAACAAGGACTTGCTTTTCTCTCTTCTTCACTCAATAGTCTTTGAGCAAAAATGCCAAGATCAAGGTTAGAGAACTTAGTGTCATTTATAAATATGATGCATGCTTCAGAACCAGATGTCATAATGAGTAGATTCGAATGTGTTCCAACTTTCAAATCCAACATGTATGTTGTTTGTACGTATAACCTCTAACTACAAGCCAATTGAAACTGACATAAGAATATTTTGATATTTTAAATAATTTTATTGGCAAGACTAATATGTCTCAATGATTTATTTTATAATTGCTTTTGGAGGATGCCCAAGCTGAATTCCAGAATAATTGCGGTGCATATCCCATTTCCATGAAAAATGAAAATTAGCCTTTGATTGAGATGTACAATGTCATTCTATCAATGTTCTGGTTTATAAAAATCTCTGAAAAAATTGAATGCTGATCTCTTGGATTTGCAAACTCTTCTAGCAGTCTATAAGGAAGAATGGATTCTGTGAGTGGCTTTGTGTATTTGGCTGGAAATTTTTATGTACAAGCGCATAATTCAAAGTTCATATCTCGTATGGAATCCCCAGTCAATATGAATTACAAGGACCACTATAAGCTCCTGATTTCATGAAAAAAAATGCATGATTTCCTTGTACCTATGACAATGGAGTGGAATTGGCTATGTTAATTTTTGTTGCAGTAAAATATGTGATAATAATTATTAAATTAAATGCATATAATTTCCTTTCTTTATGAATTTTTTCTTGTTAGTATATTAGGGAGTCATGATTTCCTTTCAAACGTAATTGAATTTTCTTATATTCATTCTTTTTATTTTTTCGAATTTAATCATAAATAGGGGGACAGATGTACCTCAAAGGCAGTCTCCTCGAGGCCCAAATCCACTCAGGACATCAAGTTCAGATTCAGATTCACTGCATCATCGATCAATTACTGACCGGAGTCCTAAACTAGGGGATCGTAGGTCCCCAAGAGGTGCCCAATCTGATCCTGTAAGCCAGAAGAAACTTGGTACCCGCATTGCAGATTTAGAATCTCAACTTGGGCAAGCACAAGAAGAGCTAAGTCTTTTGAAAGACCAATTGGCTTCAGCTGAGGCTGCAAAGAAAGAAGCACAGGAAGAATTAGAGAAGAAAACTTTGAAGCCGGTTGTTCCAGAACCAGTGGAAATCCAAGGAAAGGATCCTCCAACAGAAATTCAAGAATGTAACAAAAGTGACAGCAGCCCTCTGGATGAAGGTCTGGATGAGAACCTTCAGGAAACTGATGTTTTTGAAGTTCCAGTGGGGAAAGTGACAGTTGATGAGCCCAAGATTGAACACAGCCAGCTGACTGATCAAGTTGAAAAGGATACCAAAACAGTTGACTTATCAACTGAAGCTCCACCAGCAAATCCTGAGGTGGAGAAACAATCCTGTCATGACTTGGCTCTCAAGGATGACGAGATAAATATGCTAAAAGCCAAGTTAGAAGAGAAGGAAAAGGAACTGGAGGTCTTCACACAAGAAAATGAGAAGCTGAGGAATGAGCTGACTGAAGCTGCTTTAAAAGTATCATCAACTCAAATCAAAGAAGAAGAAATAGCCTTGAGTTTGAGCCAACTGGGAGTTGAGTTGAAAACAAGTAAAGAGACTGCAGCTCAGCAGAATGAGAAGCTGAAAGCTGTGGAAGAAGCAAAGGAGGCATTGGAGGCAGAGATGAAGAAGCTGAGAGTACAGACAGAGCAGTGGAGAAAAGCTGCAGATGCTGCAGCAGCAGTGCTTGCTGGGGGTGTGGAGATGAATGGAAGGATCCCTGAGAGGTGTGTATCCATGGATAAGCATTTTGGCGGCGTGTTTGAGCCACCAACTGGTGGATACACTAGCTTTGTGGGATCACCTGGGATGGGTGATGATTTAGATGGTTTCGGAAGTGGAAAGCGGAAAGGTTCTGGGATTAGAATGTTTGGAGACTTGTGGAAAAAGAAAGGCCAGAAATGAGACCCTTTCTTCCTAAAGTGACATTGGAACATGGAACCTAATTCACTCTTATTATGTATGTATGATGGAGCGAAATGGTTGCTTACCGTTTTGCAGTTGAAATGTTTTTTTATTCCATAATTTTCTCCACCTTGTTCCTAGTTTGGTGCTTGTATATTCATTCCTTTAACGGAAGTATGCTGAACATCAAATTATGGACTAGGTTTTGGGAATTCCTTTCTTTCACATTTGGTCTATTTTGTTGTAGCCTAATAGCATGAGAAGTTACCACTTAAAACCCAGCTACTAGGAAGCAATAAATTTAATCATTGTTTAAACAATTTAAAATTTTGAAATTCCAAATGTGTGCAAAATGATTCCACATCAGTTACTCGTTTCTCTGTACATCCAATCGGTTAAAAAATTAAACCAATAATTTGAATATTTGATGAATCCCCAATATGTGTTCAAAATGATTATAAATCACTTACTGAGAACGGCAGATGCAAATCTGGCATAGAGAAGCCAGCAAATAAGGTATGGTTATAAAACAAAGCCAACCAAGAAGACAGTGGGCAGGCTGGCAATTTATTTTCAAGCACATAAGAAAAGATTTGTTTGTCGAATTATGTGTTTTGAAAGGCCAGTATCACCATTTGAAACAAAAGAAGAGTAAATTGATAGTTACGGGTAAGCAATCCCACCCAAAAGTAGCATGAAAAACCATCGTTTTAAAAACTAGACTGGATTGACCGCTTTAATCGGGAGCTAGACACAGAATCAATCTGATAGAAACCTAAAAACCTGTCAAAAACCAAGAAAAAGAGAACCGATCTCTTTTCTGGTTCTTTGACTGTTCCAATTTTTAAAACCATGAGAAGAACTATTAGATGATTGGAAAAAGACTATCACTTTTAGTCCAATTTGAGACATGGCATTTATTTGATACAATGGGTTGGTAGAGGCTTAATGTCAATGTATAACTCTAGATCTCAAAGCATCCTATCCCTACTATGCCCTTTACACTCATGCATGGATTAATTCGTTTCTAATTTAATATAACTAGGAAGTTAGCATCTTAACACCTCCACCCCACAAGAGAAATTATACAAGGATTGCACAAAACTTAATTAAAAGCACATAAATTAAAGGATAAACCATGCATTTATTTGCTATGTACAATTAATCTAAAAGATGGTAATTCTATCTTCATACGATAATCTCTATGATCTTGATAATTACGACCAGAATTCCTTATAGTACCATGGCGATCTCTGAGGACCTCTTCTACATACTCTTCATCCTCACTATTGTAATCGTCATAAGTTGGCTTCCTATTTTTATTTTTCAGACCACCACAGGGAGCGCCATGCACTTGGTTATCACATTACTCTGCATCATTAGGATTAGGGTTTCGAGCAAGAAGGGCAGCAATTTCTTAGTGAATTTTGTGCAGTTCTTGCTGATTCTCTTCATGAAAATGTTGACTCTTATTACGTAATTGTTGAATTTCCTTACGAAATTTGTGGAACTCAGACCTAGTGAGGGCTGGGTCATCAACTTCATCATCGTTATTACGGTGGTTATCGTCTCGCCGGTTAGCCGTCAAATTAGGGTAAGGCAAGGCTCTAATACTAACTAATATTGTGGCAGCCTAAAGAAAACACACATGATGCTCTCTTTGATAAAATAGAAACTAAACTTCTAGTTTTTGGTAGTAAAGCTCGAATCCATGAGGGGTCCATTGAATCCATAATGTGATAAATCTATAATCCACGTGAGAAAATAATAGACAAAACTTCGAATTTTATTAATAATAATCTCCTTTGCCTTTAGATGCTACAAAACATATAAATACTAAAAAGATAAAACCCTAGGACAACTAGGAAACTGTTCAAATCCTTAATTTGCACTAATCATAAGATTATGTCGTAAAATATCGAATTTTACCAAAAAATGGGAAAATTGAGTTAAATGCAAAGCCACAAACTACACACTTTAATGGTCGTCCCAAAAACAAACGGAAGTTTATTTTGACTTTTGAGCAAAAAGTTATTAAAGAAACAAAAATGACTAAAAGAGGCAAAATCACTGTTTTCAGAGCCTAAACAAAGGAATTTGCCAAAATTTAGGCACATCACATGGCAAAGCCATGATAATTGATCAGAAGATTGTTTCTCTTCAGTCAGCCAAATTTTATGCACTTCCAACACCGTTGTTACAATGATTTCTACTAATGCCTTTCTGCCTTGCCCCGTGATATCGGGCACCCTTGTTGTTCCAAGAAGGTCATGGTTGTCTATTTTATATCAGTTCCCCCCACTTGGAAAGAACTCGACCTTGAGTTCCTACTACCTGGTGCTTTAATTAGGAGGATGATAGTCAAACAAGTTAGCAACATTAAAAGTAGAAGAAATATTAATGTCTAGTGGAAGAGCAACCATATAAGCATTGTTTTCAATCTTCTTAGTAATCTGAAATGGCCCATACGTCTTGTCTTTCAATTTGTTGTAGGTACCAACAGGAAACTTCTCATTTTGATGGTAGACCAACACTAGATCCCCAACACTAAAGATCTTTTCACTTCACTTCTTATTAGTAGCTCCCTTGTACTTGGCGTTTGAAGCTTTAAGTTTTTTCCTCACCTTCTCTTAAATGGGCTAAAAACGATCAACCATATTCTCTATAGCTTGACTCATCCTTGGAAGCTCAAGTATAGGGACCAAGTTCAAAGAGTGTTTTGGGGGCATGCAATAGACAATGACAAAGGGGGATTTACTTGTGCTTCTGCTAACTATATTATTGTAGGCAAAATTTACTTGTGACAAGGCAAGATCCCACTGCTTGAGTTTCTCCCCTGAAATATATACTGGATAAGAATTCCTACAGTGTAGTTAACCACTTTTGTTTGGCTATCTATCTGAGGATAATTGGTGCTGCTGTAATTCAAGGGAGTGTCAAAATACTACCACTAGGTCCTCCAAAAGTGACTAAGGAACTTGGTATCTCAGTTAGAGGTGATGAACTTTGGCACTCCATGCAAATGCACAACTTTTTCAAAGAACACATTGGCTACTTGAGTGGTATCTTAGGTTTTCCTGCATGCTATGAAGTGGGATATCTTCAAATACCTATCAACCACAACAAAAATAGAATCAATATCTCGTTGGGTTCAATAGAAACCCATTATGAAATCTATAGATAGATCCTCCTATGGTGCTTATGGAACCATTAATGGCATTTACAAACCAATTTTCTAAGATTGATCTTTCTTCCACAAGTGCTATCATCTTGTCTTTACCTATATGCCTACCTAAACCTTCACCATGCAGCTCCCTAATAATCTGCTCTCTTAGTGAACTTTGGGGATTCAAAGTTGATTACCTCAAAAGAGAGAACCATCCTAGATGTACATGCTATCTACATTAGTAAGAGTTTGTTGGCACCTATCCAAATATTTCCAAATTCCTCATCTTCTTCATATGATTCCTTGAGGTAGTCAAACCCTACAACTTCCACAAATAGTTTGACTAGAAAATATGCTCATCTGTTAAACTTGTTTGCCTCTTTATTAGTGACACCAGACTTGTCAATCACAAAGAGATCCCAATGCTTATTAATAATCATAATGCTTAAGAGTTCATAGAACAACAAAGAACTCTAGCTTATACATTAACCATTTGCTCTGCGCCTCACAAAATTTCTTAGTAAAAAATTCTACTAGTTTGTTGTATTGTGAAAGAACAGCTCATATCCCAATCACGGAGGCTTCACATTTAACCTGAAATAATTTCTCAAAGTTGGGCAAGGCCAAAACTAGAGTAGTGCTTAACTTCTCCTTGATCAAAGCAAAACTTGGCTATGCCTCTTTTCCCAATGATAAACTTTCCTTCTTTAGACATTCAGTATGGGAGCCATTATGCTACTGAAATCTCGGATAAACTTCATGTAGAAGGTTGCTAGGCCATGAAAGCTACATACATCACTCATTGTCTTTGGTGTTGGCCACTACCTGACTGAACGAACCGTATCTTTATCAACATGAATCCCATCAACACTAATCACATACCCTAAGGCCAACAACTTAGTAGTCAAGAAGTTGCACTTCTTCAAGTTCATGTACAACTTATTGGCCTACAACACCTTCAGTATTGCTTGCAAATAATTATAGTGGGCCGGTTACATCTTATTGTAAATCATGATAGCATCATAATAACTACAACAAACATCCCAATAAATAGTTTTAATACTTGATTCATAAGACTCATAAAAGTGCTGGGAGCATTGGATAATCCAAAAGGCATTACCATCCATTTATACAACCCCTCATTTGCCTTGAAGGTTGTCTTCCACTCATCCTACTATTTAATTTTATTAATAAGAATCTCTCAAAAAACATTTAAAGACTTAGGGACCTATTTAAGGGCTCCATAAAACTTAATAGACAAGAAAATATATTCTAAAATAAGTCCTAATTAATATTTAACCATAACATGAACCAAATTTGACCTTTAAAGCATTAAAAGCATCCAAAAACAAGGAAATAAATAACCTAAAATAATAAAAATTACATAAAAATACCAAAAGTATATAATTACAAAGTTTAAATAGTAGATTTTGTCCTACATTAGACCCTTCCACTTGAAACAAACTTGTCCTTGAGTTGATAGTCGAGATCTGAAATCTTCCGCTCCATATAAACAAATATTTTGAATATTGTAGTAGCTTGATCAAGATTTGAAATACACCATAAAAGTTTCTTCCATTGGCCTTCATTTTAATTGCAACATCAATCAACAAAGAGTTGTTAAAGAAAATTAAAATTTTCTACTCCTAGAAAATCAACATATTGTGTAGTCATCTTCAACAAATCAACCAAAACTTGGGGATTGTGAGTTGTGGACTCATACATATATTTGACTTCAATTGAATCTTCCACGATATTCTCAATAATTACCATCTCTTGATTTCTGTAATTATCGACATAAACTCAACCTTATTTTTTTTGAGCTCTTCATCAAATTTTTTACAAGTGGTATCTTCAAGCTTCAATTCAACAACTTGTTGCAAATTTTGATCTTTTTTAACCACTTCAAAATTTTCGTTAGAAACTAACTACATCTTCTCAACTCTCAAACTCGTCTTTTCTTAACACATGGACTTGGTTGTAATAATTTTGGTTTTGTGGTTGACCTTTCATGTTTTGAACATATTGTTTTTTATATGAATTTATAGATTTATAATAGACACTTGTGTAATCTAGTATATCATAATAGTCATTAGGAAACCATAAATCAATTAATATCCTTTTCATTCTTTGCCAATATCAAATTGGATGTTTATCTTGACGCTTTTTGTTGATTTGAATGTCTTCCCACCATTCCTCTACTTCATCACCCAATATATTCGATGCAGGTCCTAGTTTTTCTTCATCACAAATCTTCCAAAAATTAAAATACTCTTCCAAATCAAGAAGCCAGTCAATAAAATCCAACTTACACATATCTCCATCAAAGAATGTATTTTTCCTGTAGTTAGGAGTGTGTCTTTGAATATGTTGATCATTATTGTTGTGATATGATTTCCTAGCAAGATGAGTAGCAACTCCTTGCCAGATTTCGCACATATTTTGCTGTCTCTCTTCACGAAATTGGTGGAATTCAACCCTAGTGAGAGTTGCATCTTCAACTTCGTTGTTGTTGTTTTAGTGGTTACTGTCATGTCAATTAACCATCAGATCAGGGTAAGTCAAAGCTTTGATACCAATTGATGTTGTGGAAGCTTGAAGAAAGCACACATGATGCTCTCTTTGATAGAACAGAAACTAAACTGTTAGTTTCTGGTAGTAACCTTGAATCCATAAGGGATTTTTTGAATCCATAAAGTGATAGGTCTAGAATCCACTAGAGAAAAGTTTGAGAAAAAGTTTAAATTTTATTAATAATAATCTTTCAAAAAAACATTTATAGACTTAGGGACCTATTTAAGAGGCGTTGTAAAACTTGACAGACAAGAAAATATATTCTAAAACAAGTCCTAATTATTACCTAACCATAACAAGAACCAAATTTGACCTAAAATGCATTAAAAGCACCTAAAAATAAGGAAATAAATAATCTAAACTAAAATAACGAAAATTACATAAAAATACCAAAATTATATAATTACAAAAATTAGATAGTAGATTCTATCCTTGATCAAATTTGAATCTGAAGATACCCACTCTTGAGATCTAGCTTAATGTAGCATTTGGACCTACTTAACATATCAAACATATCATCTAGTCAAAGAATAGGGAATCCATACCTAACCATATTCTTGTTGATGGATTGACCATCCATACACATGTGCCAATTCCTATAATTCTTTGGGTTTAATAATGCTGGTACCGCACATGGACTCATACTTTCACTGACTTGTCCCTTACTCAGAAGCTCATCTACTTATCCCTGCAAAATTTGACCCTCTTGAAGATTCATTTGGTAGTGTGGCAGATTTGATGAACTATCTCCATGAACAAGATCAATGCAGTGTTGGATGTCACATGTTGTTGGTAAACCTGCAAGCAGCTCATCTGGAAAAAACTCTTCAAACTCGTTAATCAATTCTTGAATTACAACAAGTATCTCAACAACTTTCTTTAGTTCTCCATCTGTCACCACTACTACATAAACTTATTTCAACTCCCTAGCTTCCTTATCAAACTTATCCTCATTGTTGACCATACGAAGAAATGACTACCCTTTCACTTTAGAAGTTTTGGGTGCATTGCCTTCCTTAATAGGACCAAGGATAATTTTTTTTTTTTTTTTCCATTCTTAAAGAATATATATATGTTGTCCTTACACCTATAAGTAGCTTCATCATACTGCCAAGGTCTGTCTAATATTACATGACTTGCATCCATCTCAACGACATTAGAAATTACTTTATCTAGCCTGACTCCAACCAAGGACTGGCCACTACTTGTGAAGGCTTGACCCACCCGAACTAACTATTCCTATTGGTTGGTGGTGAGTCCAGATCTTAGGGACTTAAAGTGATCGAGTTGGTTCTAAGTTAGACACAAACCTGACCCGTGGAAAATTATTCAAAAAGCATGGAAGACCTAAATCTTCTAAGCAATTTAGTGATTTTAATGAAATGAGGGAGAAAAGAAAGGCGGGTTTCTTAACTGTAGAAAATATATGAGAGATTACTTAACAACCTAGATAATGATTTTACACCCTAAATTCTAATTTTAGGGCTTAATCACTTCTATGTTATATCATCAATTTATCCCAAATATAAGTGATTAACTAATTCAACACAGCATGGACTTAAATATAAACATCTAAACCATATAAAATTGGGTAGGACGAATAAGCAAATCACAAGCTAACATCAGATGTGTTATTGAAGAGTAAAGCCCGAGAACCGAGCAGAAAAACCTGCGTGTATCACCTACACAAATGATCTAGTGGATTGTTTCAATTTTCAACTAGCAACTGACTATGTTGAGTCTTTTCTCCATCTAGTTGCCAGATCCACAAGTTGAGCCGCCTACCAAAAGCAACCAAGTCTCCTTAGATTTATGGTATTTTTCTAATGATTCCCAACTCCAATCAACTCTCAACACTCAAGAATGATGTATAGTGATGGTTACAATATTCTCTTTCGTTGATATGGCAATGGTGAGAGGGAGAGTAAAGAGAAGGATAAGTATTTGGCTATCTCAATGGGTATGGTTCTCTCACTTTCAAATGGGCAATCAAAATATTGCTATTTAATTCTCCTTAGTTTTTTGGCAAAAATGCAAAACTGACCCTCTAACTTTCACTCTTTTTTATTTGAGTCCTTTAACTTTCAGTTTTGTCAATTCAGTCCTTTAACTTTCAATTTTTGTCAATGCAGGATTTCTTTAAAAACCTGCCGTTAATGTTACTGATGATGTTTTCCTATTTTTTTTTTTTAATTTTTAATTTCGGAATTAAAAGAAAAATCTGTAAAAAAAGAAAAAAAAAAAAAACACCAACAGCGAACAACCCGAGTCTCACACCCACAAGCCTTAGCGCAGTGCGAACTCAGCCTCACAAAACTCAGCCTCAACGTCGCACAACATGTTCGACCACAACGACGAAATCCAGGTCTTGCTGGAGTACATGGATCGTGGGTCACTGGAAGGTATGCACATTGCAAACGAGCGCTAGCTCTCCGATCTAGCCCGCCAGATCCTCGCCGGACTCTCATACTTGCACCAGCGGCACATCGTCCACTGCGACATCAAGCCGTCGATCCTCTTGCTCAACACGAGGAACCAAGTCAAGATCGCCGACTTCGGGGTCTCGAGAATCTTGGCGTAGACCATGGACCCTTGTAACTCCTCGGTGGGCACCATCACCTACATGAGTCCCGAGAGGATCAACACGGACTTGAACGACGGGCAGTACAATGCGTATGCTGGGGATATATGGAGCCCAGGGTTGTTCGGCGTTGTTTTTGTTGTTTTTTTTTTTCTTTTAATTCCGAAATTAAAAAAAAAAAAAGAAAAAAGAAAAAAAAAAAGGAAAACACTGTCAGTGACGTTAACGGCAGGATTTTGACAGAATCCTGCAATGACAAAAATTAAAAGTTAAATGACTGAATTGACAAAATTAAAAGTTAAAGGATTCAAATAAAAAAGAGTGAAAGTTAAAGGGTTAGTTTTGCATTTTTGCCTAATTTTTTTTTTAAATATTTTTAAAATAAGAACTAGATATATCGATTGGGATTGAGCTAGCATAGGATAAAGCATGCACTAATCTGTCTCAAGTTTGGGACTTTTGCGGGAGTAAAATTGGTGATGAGTCTGTTCGCAAAATCTTTCGAGAAAGATGGAACCTTTTTGCCAACGTGTCCATTTCGCGGGGGAATCCAGCAAAATGCATGCTCTTCTTAGCAACAACTTCCGCTCAAGTACTTCTACCCAATTATACATTATCCCACAAATACAATAAATTGAATAGAATTACAAGCAAATTGGCACGGAATGGAATTAAGCCAACACAAAACATTACTTAACAATATCAAAGAAAAATCATATGTACCTTAACTGGTTTCAGTTATATCCTTGGGACCTTAGCATCAGCATCTTTGTTTAAATGATCAGGTACAAGCTGCAGAGAATCAGGAAAAATCAGCTTGTAAAAAAACATTTGAAGCCAAAACCGAAGAATCTACAAAAGACGAGTTGATTTGTTTTTGGTGGCCAATTATCATAATCAGGTCAAATGAAGCATTTAGTTCCATCATCCCTGCAAATGATGGAGAAGGCAATTGGCACCTTTATTTAGTTGCATGCAAGCAAACTGAAAGACAAACGGTTCATGCCATTTTCTCACTTGAATAATGCAAGAAGCAAAATTTTAGAGTAAAAAACAGATATTTGAAATCATAGACTTGTTAAGAAGATTTCACAAGTCTGAAAAGAGTGGAGCCGAATTATATCAATAAAATTGACGTAAATTATGGATAGTTTGACATAAATTGTGGATGCTTTGGCCTATTTTTTTAACAATCCATAGCGTAAATAAAGTTCTTTTCAAAATAAAAGATAATGTTCCATAAAGTGTGTTGCTAATCAATGATACAATAGTGATAAAAATGACTACATATAAATAATTAAACAATAAAATTTTGATGTATATTCCCAAATTGAAACTAAATGAGAGTCAACCACCGTGCATTTAAAATTGAACACAAATATTAACTTATGATCCCTTTTAGGTACAAGAATAGTTGGGCCTATTGTGCCCTATATTCTTCTTCAAATTGTACTTGTTTTTACTACCAGCCCTAGACTATGCCTATATATTTAAGCCTCCTCTACACATGTAGTTGATATATATTTTTGTGAAACATTTTTTCTTCAAGCTCAATTCATGTACTATATTTTTATTTTATTCTTTAAGCATGGCCCAAGCTCATGCGACTTATTAGGGAAATTGAAGATGTGTGGTTTAAAGAGTATGGGTCGGTTTTCTTTTGGACCTTTTGCATGAGCCCAACCCAAGCTTGCTACCAAGTAGGCAAGGGATGCTAGTAGCACCTCAAGCTCATGGAGGAGGTCTTGTTCCTGAAATTTCCACCCTAAAAGAGCTTTTATGCTTTGGCTGACTATGGCCCAAAGTTTCTACCCTAACCCATTTTTGCTTTTAAGCATAGTTGGCTCTCATTGGCCAACTCTAGCTACTAGCCCTCAGTTAGGTGAGCCCCCCAATGGCCTGAAACAACTGAAAATGTGGAGCCAATGGGGGTCTAGTCAAACATTTCCCTTAATGATGATAAAAGTAAGCCAACCCTTTTATCCAAACAAAAGGCAAACTAAGAGCACCCAAAAATAAAAATATAGTACATGAATTGAGCGTAAAAACCAATCACTAAGAGCACCCAAAACTCAGTATAAAAGCCCACAATCAAATTCAAAACAAACTGACCGCTTTTTACACTTAGAGTTGAAACTTTAGAATAAAAGCACATTCAATCAGCAATGATTCTCACAATTCCAAAGCTTGGGAGTGGAGATATGGGTATAGGAGAACCTTCCCTCTCTTTCTTATGATCTTTCTCAATTTTCTCTTCTCACTGACTGTGGGTCAAAATTTTAAACGCATGTTGTTTTTATGCATTTTTCAATATTTTTGTTATTGAAATTTTGATTTCTCTCTTGTTAAAACACCATTAGCCTCTATTCAGCAAATATTGGAATTTTGGGTTTGATTCTGTCCACAAATAATTACTTCTAAATAACCCAACGGAAGATTTGTGTTATTCACATATTTTTGGCCCATATCGCAAAATGTCCCCAACAAAGGACCTAGTATTAAATCATAGGTCTTATGAGTCTCTTTTCTCTTTTGTTTGGCATTTTTCTTGGTATTTCCGGTTAAGCACTATCCTTATTAGATCGAGCCTTCTATGCATTATTTCAAGTCATCAACCACATCAATCGAAAGGTCGATCTGCCCAAAAGCCTCTACCTTATGCATCCATGCTCCATATTAGCCAAACATGCAAATATCATGCGCTAGTAACTTTCATCTCATCAGTCAATGACCAATCTCATCACCAGAGAGTCAACCCTGAGACATTTGCAACATTGACCGTTAACCAGCCTATTGACTACTGTTGTTGACTTTTTCTACGGCATTAAGTTTGGCAATTCGAGCACTTAGAGCATCTATAATGATGGTGCTAAAAATAGCTTTAGCACCACCATATACAAAAAAGGTGCTGTAATGGTGGTGGTATAGGTAAATTTTTTACCTACATTGCTATAGTGCACAGCTATATATGGTTGTGCACTGTAGCTCAAAGCTAAAAAAAGAAAAAAAATTTATTCTACCTCCTATTAGCCAAATATTTTTTTTTTTCTATTTCTTTTACTCGTCCCATTAGATCTATCACTCTCTCTCAACTCTCAACTCTCTCACAACTCTTACCTCTGTCGAGGGTCTCACCGCTGCCAACCCACCCTGAAGCTCAACGTCACCAGACCACTCCCCTAACCCACGCTGTTGACCCATGCCATAGACCCATCTCGCCCTTGATTTGATTTTTGGGTTCATGGGTTGCAGTGTTGATGTATTTTGGGTTTTTGGTCACGGTGATTAATTGAGCTTAGTTTGGATTTTTGGTTGGGTTGATCACAATGGACTGGCGGTGGTTGTCTAAGTTTGATATGGGTTTTTGGTTGGGTTGATCACTGTGGTTTTTATCAAATGTGGATGATCTAGTGGGCTTTAGTTGGGTCGATCATAGTGGGGGTTTTTTTTTGATTAGCTGTCGGTGATGGGTCATGGTGGTTCTAGGTTTTGATGGTGCTATAGGTGATGTGAACTAGTAGGTGATCATGGTGGTTCTGATGGTTGCTATGGGTTGTGGATGATCATCGTTGTGCAGTGGGTTATTGGGAAATTAATTTTTATTAGGTTTGATATATTATCTTATTAGGTGGATATATTATGTTATTATAGAGGATATATTATTTTATTGTGTTGAAAGCAAAAATAGATCCATTGATACTGGATGTTATGTAAAGTGAGTAGGTAAAATAGATAAAGTAATTTTTTGTGATGCCAAATAGCTTCACCAATGTGGATGCTCTTACCCACTTAAAAATGAGTAATGTTTATTACATACATACTGTTTTATATAGTTTTACACACTTCCAAAAGTAATTAGAATTGTAACTTTAAGTGGCAATTTCCTAGTGTTTTTGATGTGTGCAATAAGTCCAACCCTTAAAAAAAGTTGTATAAATTTTTTCTCATCTAAGACTTCTAAATTGTCCAACACAACATTGCTCCATTACAAACTACTAGATTTCTCTAGTTTCAATGACCAACACTAGCATCTATGGCATGCCTTCTAGTATGAATTTAACAATCATAGTGGTTGATATGGCAGCCTTGATCAACAGTGTTGGGTTAAAATGAATTGACCCATTGCAAATTAATTAATTACCCAAGTTAATTAATGAATCAAATTACATGCAATAGCGTAGTAACACAAACAAATAATCAAATAGCTAGATGCAGTGGAAAATAGATTTGACACAGGTGATTTGTTTACGAATGGGAAAAACTACCGAGGCAAAACCCCACCGGGTGAATTTTAGGTCACTATACCCAAGAATCCACTATTATTAATCACACGTGGTTACAAGTATAAGGAATCTTACCAAACCCTTTGGCTTATCCTGAAATACCAACTTACAGTTGAACCCTTACCCCAATACCCAATTGGACTTGTATTGTTGCGGCAATCTCTCCGTTCAATGCACGAATCCCAATACGTGACTAACTCACCAACTTGAAGAAGATTGTTGGTTGCAAAGTTCTTTAGTTCATCAATAATGAAGATCACGAAGCTCATTGGTCACAAAACCCTTGGCGTAAAGACGCAATAGCTTCTATAGAGAGAATAATGAACTAAGCCACTTTTTGCATTAGGTCACACAATTGCATGCGCGACGGCCTTTAAAATAATCCTTATATATGTCTAGAGTTAAAAGAAAAGAAACCCTACATAGATACATAGGAATATGCATGTAATCAGATTTGAAAAATCTGATTTTGTAATTCTCGATAGATACAACTTGTGTTGAGCTTGTGTTAAGCTTCAACATTAATTCTCGATAGAAAGGATTCTGTCGAGCTTTAATGAACAACACTTCCTTAACTTGTTTCTTGATCAGACTTGTATGGCTTCAATACTTAACTTGAACACTTGTTTTTTGAAGTACTAAACCCATACTAGATCTATCCAATTACAAGTAAAGTCGTTTTGTCAAAGTATTAGCCACTTACATAAATATATCCCTAACAATCTCTCGCTTTGACAATTCGTGACAAAACCACAACAAACAAATGAATCACGAGAGAAGTCTTAAATCACTAAACTCATAACCACTTGTTGAATTACAAAATAAATCTAAACCTAACATAAACTCTTGAAAAACTTTGCAAGAAGATAATTCATGGTATGGTAGACTTTCACAACCTGTCTTTCTAAAAAACTTAAACAAAACTCATCAAGGCATCATATGTGAAATAGAAATAATGATTGTATACATAAAGAAACATGTGGATAAAGAAAGAAAAGAAACAACACATGTAGAGATAGGTGAAGAAAAACATCATATATATGAAAATAAAGTACAATGTATGTCATAAATGGTCGCAAGACTAGTATACAAGAGGCTAATGTAAAAAGAGAAAGAAGAAAAAACATGTAAATCTCACTACATTCCTCAAAAAGATTTACACACTACCCCTAAATACAAGACTACTCTTAAACCCAAAACTACTCCACCTTTTTGTCATGAATGAAAAAGGGCAAGTCATTGAAAGGTCATTATCTCGTCATCACCGGAAGAGCTAGCAACATGCTCATCATCACCATCACCATCACCCTCATCAGGTGAGGCCTCTGGAGAAGGAGAGGGAGAAGGTGCAAAGCCAACAATGCAAGCTTGGCGGCGGGTAATGCAACTAATTTAGGTGTTCATCTGATACATTTCATCTGTGAGATAGTCAAGACGACCACCAAAGTCAGCCTTCATCCACTAAAGCTACGCCATGATGACCTCGAGGGTCACACCACCAGCTGCAAAGTAGAAGGAGTCTAAGATGAAGGTGGAACAACAGAAGTTACAGGATTAGTCGTCTCCACACGTGGCCACTTCGGACGAAGCTGGGCCACGCTCCGCCAGACAAAACCAGTGCTGATGGCTCCCATGGTGGTGAAGAAAGGAGAGGAAGGAATGAGAATGTGAAAGTGTGTGAGGATACGCATGATAACAAAAGAGAAGATGAGCTTATCATGTGTAGCAGTATCCAAATACACATCTAGAATAGATGTGATGAAGTGAAAGGGAAAGTCGATAGAAAGATCCTTTAAAAGAGAAAAAAGAAAACGAGCACGAGGCTTAGTCATGGAGTTATAATGAGACAAAGGAGTAAGAGTAAAAGTCATCACTATGTTAAGGAACCTTGGGCCTTTGGCAAAGCCCTAGCATGGGGTGTTTGGCTTACCACCCTATGTGGAAGGAGTTTCAAAAAAGTGAGAGAGGAGCTCATCTCTAGACACTGTTCAGAGATGCTCACAGCCAGGGTAGTCAAGATGTGCTACCGTAGGAACATGTAGTACCTTGGATATAAGATCAGGAGTAATTACGATATGTGTACCTCTAAATGTAGTAACAAATTGAGGTATAGAGATATCAATGCCATGTATATTAGAGTAAAACTCCTGTGTAAACATGACAGGACACCTCAAAGGTTTCTCACAGAGAGAATCCCATCCCCGAGCCCAAATGACATCGAGTAGAGGAGTGTCCACAAAATCTGATATGATAACTTGGCGTTCCAGATGAACGCTATGTTTTTGGAAGTTCTCAGAGAAGTCCTTCTGGGCCTTCTCATCACGTAATCAAATGTGAGAAGGGGGGAAAAGAAGAAGAAGACTCGGAACCTTGAAGAGGATTCCAATTCGAAGTGGATTTGTGCTGTTTGGGTGCCATAGCATAGTCTATCCGAGAGAGAGAGAGAGAGAGAGAGAGAGAGAGAGAGAGAGAGAGAGAGAGAGAGAGAGCAAAACACATCACAACTTAGAATAGGAAAGAAAAGAGACGTATGCATGAAAAATGCATGAACATGTGATGTGCAAAAAATAAAAGCATCATGGGTAAAAACCCAATCCAAACCTACCAGCACTCAAACAATAATAATCAATCACAAATCTAAAATGAATGAAACATTGTTATAATACAATGAGAATGCAATGCATGAGCATATATCACCAAAACAACCCAACCCAACCCAAAAAATTTCACAACAAACTCAAAAACCCCACAAATTTTCAAAAACCCAAAACCTAGGTCTAAAAAAGCATGAATGCATGAAAAAGAAGGGATTTAGGATGCTTACCAAGTGATTTGAGCTTGACTTGGGCCGAAACTTGAGTGGGTAGAGAGATTTGAGTGAGAGGAGAGTGTTTGGGGCGAGAGAGAAAGAGATCTGTCGAGATAGATATGAGGAAAGTGACGTATGAATCGCACCTCAGTTTTAAATATAAAACGCAGCTTGATAGATTGAAAATTTTGTTGAGAATTTGACAAGCACTAAATCTCTATAGAAATGAATCTGTCGAGGTGTTGTCGAGGATCTGTCGATGGCAAAACACACCTTGATGGATTGAGAATCTGTTGAGAATCTATTAGTCAAACAAAATGCATTGAAATTTGGCTCGATGGATCGAGAAGTTGTCAAGAAGAAACCTAGAAATCTTGATGGATCGAAGATCTGTCAAGATTCAATCGAGGCTGAAGAAAGAAAGTTTGATAGAAATGGAATCTGTCGAGGATCTATTGAGAAGCTGTCGAGCTTGAAGAAAATGAGTTTTTCAAGGGAGGAAAAACACATAAAGATGAATGTAACAAGCAAGCTACTCAACCAAAGATCCAAGCAATATATTAAGTTCTCAAAACATCTCTCAACATATAAGCATAGCATCCATAGATCCAAACACACACACACACACACACATTAAACAAGTCTAACTAATTTTATATTTCAAAAATAAGTTAAGACAATTTAGTGAGCATATATTAACACATGTATTCTATGTAATGGCCAAATCACATTGTATCTACACATGTATCAAAAGTAGAAAAGAATATGCGTGTTGTGTGTGAAAGCATAGTAAGAGTGCATAAATGTCTCATATTATGAAGATTTGGGACTAGAGAAAATCACTTACACTCACACACAATCATAACTGCTTGATGAGGACTATCACCTTCAAGGTATATCTTATAACTCTCACATCTCCTAGAAACATGCTTGCAATCATTTTTAAAAGCATTTTGATTTTTTTTGTTTTGATTTTTTTTTTTGCATATTTTTTTTGACCATATCATACATGGGCATATAAGAGAGAAAAAAAATACCCAATTATGTAAGCCAAAACATCACAATTTTGCTATGTCAAAATACACAGATGTTATACATGATTGGCGGGCTTTAATGGTGAGATGGTTATTTATGCATTTCTCTTAAAATTTTCTAGTCCTTCTTGTCAAAAAGAGTGATATAAGTATTAAGTGTAAAAGATTACATAATTGTACTCATTACAAACATAAGTCACAAAGCTCACCTGCTTAGTTGTGCATTGAGATACTCAACTAAGTTACAAGAGATACAAAGTTTAGAAACTTTATTTCAATGGCCATCCAAGGTACACAAGTACCAATATACAATGACACACATTGTTTTTGTATTTTTCTGAATTTTCAATTTGTTTTTATTTTTATTTTTATGAAAAACAAAAAAAGCAAAAACTGAAAAGCAAAAAAAAAAAAAACATTAAGAAGCACACAAAGCATAAAACTAGACTAACTCAAATAGCTAGGAAAAAAAAAAAAAAAAAAACAAACAAGTAATGCATAAAAATAAAGGGAGAGAGAGAAAAAGTGACTAAATCACTTTGAGCATTTTTCCTTTCACTCCTTGGAAGGACCTTTCCTTTGTGCGAACCTTTGATCTTGAGGAGAAGGGGAAGAATTGAAACTGTTCAAGTTTGAAAAGAACATGAGGGCCTTAAAAAGATCTCCAAGAAGACCCAAAGATTGTGAGATCTGACCTTGACCACCAAATGATAACCCACTGTTGCTTTGTTGAGTGGCTAACCATTTATAGAAATTTAAACGAGTGTGTCCCAAAGCTCCACAGTGATGACAGAAATGCGACTTCTTTAGTTAAGATTTTTTTATTATTTTCCTTCTTATTCCTAGGGTTTCTAATCTCTTTCGTTTCAACCTTAGGGGGTGCTCTTAGAATATATTTGCCATTGTCTAAATTCTCACTATCTATTTTAGTTTTAGATTCATTGTTCTCAGAATTAACATTACCAGCAAGTGAGATAAACACAGCTGTAGTAGAGGAGGCAATATTAGGAGAAGAGAAATCATACCCCAAACCGGATTTGTCAGAAACAACTTTCTGAAAACTTAGCATCTCATCTAGCTTTGCACTAGAAGTCCTCTCCAATTAAGTTTTGACTTGAAATAGTTCCGCTTCAAGCTTCTTGGTCCTTTTAGCCAAGAAATTGTTTTCAATTCATAGTGCTCTAATGGTTTGATTAGCTTCATCAACCTTGGTAGAGGGCTCCTTTTGATCTAGTTCCACATCACTCAACTTCTTGGTGGTCAGCCTATACATTTTCTCACGCTTCTCGAAAACCTTGTACAACTTAGCATAGGCTGTATGGATGTCATCTAGATTGTCAATTTTCTCAAATTTGGATTCCACCAAGTCCTCTTCTTCATCCATTGCTTCTACAATCCCCTCAGTAGGGTCCATTGTGGCAGTGAAAGCACTCAAGATTCCCTCGACATCATCTGACTCAATCTCAGGCTTGGTATCACTCAAGGTAGCAGCAAGAGCCTCACTTTTCCTAATCGACGTGAGATATGTTGTAAATTCTTGTTTCATGTGTCCAAAACCTAAATATTTGAAGCACTTTAGTATAGAGGGAATAGTATACTGACCGCCATCCTTAACATCCTTCTTCCCTCTGTCTTAACTTTGGAATTGAGAAGAACTGGATTGCTTATGGTCCTTGTCAAAACCTTTCACATTGTCATGAACTTCTTGAACTGCCTAGTGATGTAGGACTTTGTCTTGGAATCTTTATCATCTGAAGACTCATCAGTTTCATTACTTTTGGCCTTCAGTGCCATACTCTTACTTTTGGTTCCTTTACCAAGTCCAGAAAAACCTAATTCATAGGTTTGCAAGTTGCCAATCAGCTTCGTTAAAGGAATGGAGTCAATGTCCTTCGATTCTTTAATTGCTGTTGTCTTGGAATGAAATCTCTCAAAAAGAGATCTGAGCACCTTTCTCACAACCTTGGGTTCA
Organism: Castanopsis chinensis; assembly: GCA_032878915.1. Taxonomy (NCBI): domain Eukaryota; kingdom Viridiplantae; phylum Streptophyta; class Magnoliopsida; order Fagales; family Fagaceae; genus Castanopsis; species Castanopsis chinensis. Next base: position 12,195,230 of record JAVQMG010000105.1, read on the forward strand.
AAAATAGTTTCCCTAAGATTAAAGCCTAAGTTGACTATGTCCTTGAGTTTGACACAGAATTCATTGAATGACTCATCCTCCTCCATCTTGATTTCCTCAAAGTTTGTAGTAAGCCTTTGAAATTTGGAATCTTTAACGGCCTTAGTTCCTTCATAGGTCATTTGGAGAATGGTCCATACTTCCTTTGCAATTTCAGTCGAGGATATTTTGTTAAACTCCTCATTTGTGACCGCACTGAATATGAAGTTAAATGCTCTACTGTTGAAGTTTGCTACTTTGATTTTTGCATCATCCCAATCAGCTGGTGCTTCCTTTGGCTTAGTTCAGCCAATCTTCATAGCTTGCCACACTTTCTCATCTAAAGACTGCAAGAAAGCTCTTATTCGTACTTTCCAGTATGCATAATTAGTGCCATCAAATAAAGGAGGTATAATAAGAGACTATCCTCTATCCATGACAAACATGGGTCAATAGATCACATAGTAAAGATTAAACCTAATCAGAGTGCGCCCGCTTTGATACCACTTGTTGGGTTAAAATTAATTGACCCCTTGCAAATTAATTAATTACCCAAGTTAATTAATTAGTCAAATTACATGCAATAGCGTTGTAGCACAAACAAATCATCAAATAACTAAATGCAGCGAAAAATAAATTTGACACAGATGATTTGTTTACAAAGGGAAAAACCACCAAGGTAAAACTCCACCGGCTGAATTTAAGATCACCTCTCTCGAGAATCTACTATTATCAATCACAAGCGGTTACAAGTATAAGAAATCTTACCAAACCCTTTGGGATATCCCGAAATACCAACCTACAGTTGAACCCTTACTCCAATACCCAATTGAACTTGTATTGTAGCGGCAGTTTCTTTGTTCAATGCACAAATCTCAGTACGTGACTAACCAATGATGCACAGATCTCAGTACATGACTAACTCACCAACTTGAAAAAGATTGTTGGCTGCAAAGTTCTTCAGCTCATTAACAATGAAGATCAGGAAGCTCCTTGGTCACAAAACTCTTGGCATAAAGACACAGTAGTTTCTACAGAGAGAATAATGAACTAGGCCACTTTTTGCGTTAGGTCACACAATTGCATGCGCAGCGGTTTTTAAAATAATCCTTATATATGTCTAGGGTTGAGAGAAAATAAACCCTACATAGATATATAGAAATATGCGTGTAATCAGATCTAAAAATTCTGATTTCATAATTCTTGACAGATACAGTTTATGTCGAGATTCTGTTGAGCTTCAACATTAAATCTTGATAGAAAGGATTTTGTCGAGACTTAGGTCGAGTTTTAATGAACAACACTTCTTTTACTTGTTTCTTGGTCAAACTTGTATGGTTTCAATACTTAACTTAAACACTTGTTTTTTGAAGTACTAAATTTATCTTAAATCTACTCAATTATAAGTAAAGTGCGTTTTGTTAAAGGATTAGCCAATTACATATATAAATATATATATATATATATATATATATATATATGTACCTAACAAATAGCCTTGTCTTCGTCAATTTTTCGTAATTATATTAACTGCTTAGGTAGGAATTTGAGAGGTTTCATCATTGAGGTTAGATTTTGGTTTCGCTTGGTTTTGTATTCCAGCTACAAATTCTACAAAAATGATATACCATAAAATTAAGACCGTAATTGATGATTGAACTGCCCAAGTTGATGAGAGTATTATTCTTGAGGGATTTTTATTAAATAATTAGAATTTTAAGGTTAGGGTTTTATCCTTTATGAACAAATTGGGGGGCTTTTGTCTTTTGAACATTAATCCGACAAATTGAATGCTTAATTTATGAAATTAAGGATACTAATTAAAGTTTAGAATTCCTAATTATGTTAGATGAGTAATGTTACAGTCATAAATTATTTTATAATATTTTTACAAATTTTTGATGTGACAAATTTTTACTAGTTTTAATTTGATCCACCATTAACATCACATTTTTATTTACCAATAATTATTTGGTAAATGTTAAAGTCATATTAACAGTTTGTAAAATAATTTGTGTCAATAGTATTACTCAGGTTAGATTATGGTAGAGTAGTTGATCTAACAAAAGTTGCTCTTTAGGTATTATATATATATATATATATATATATATATGTTGGTTAAATTAGTGATTTTCCATATAGTAATGGTTTAAACAAATTCGTTGAAACAATATAAAATTGGAACATATTATTAGGATTTTGTACCCTTAAAAAAATATTTTTTTAATTTTAATTGAATTTAATTAGAATAGATTTGAGAATTTCAAATAATTCAAGTTAGAACTTAAGGTGAAATTTAGGGCTTTAATTTTGATGATCTATTTGCTTTGATCACAAATCAATTGTTCCTACATGAAATTAAGGTGTCCAAGTTCAAGTGATGTTTAATTTGGTGAGGTTATCAATGATTATACCTAATTAAATTTAAATTGTAATAAAAATGAGATTTTTTTCTCTCTTAAATTGGGGTTTTTAAATTTTATACATCTAAGCATAAGAATTCAAAATGAGCAGAACCATGTTAAATGTAAATTCTCTGTACCACTTTTTGTGTACTACTCGTGACTGGTACAACATAGAGTGGTACACAAAAAGTGGTACAGAGAATTTGCGAGGTCCTAATTGATTTGAGGCATCTTCAATTATTGCTAGCTAAATTTATGATAGGTTTAGTTAAGCGTGCGTTTGGCATGATTTATTTTTGCGAACTTATTTTACTATTCAGTTTATTTTTGCTACCATTTATGGGCCACACTGCACTTTTTGGTACTATTCATAAGTCTTACTGTACTATTTCAGCTAATTTTTACCTTTATCTATAGTGCTTTTACTTTTATCTACAGTACTTTTAGTGAAAAGTTTTCAGTCTCAACAAAATAAGCGGATTCTAAATGGACACTAAATAATTTTAGGTCAAAATTTAAGTACAGTATTTTAGCTGCTGTTCCTTAGATTCCCCTCTTAATATTTTATTATGTGGCTTTTTAACTAAAAAATGCACTTTCATTTTATGAGAAAAAATCCACTTGGTAGAATCTTAAGAGGAGAACCTAAAGAACAGTACCTAAGTACTGTACTTAATTCTTGCTTATAATTTTAATAGTTACTAATCGATAAAATAACAATTTGGAGATTTTGGAGTTAGAGATATTTTCATGTAAAGTGATGCTGTAAGTGTATAATTAAACATATTATTTGATGCTATTATGCTTATTTGTCTTAGACTCCGAGGATCATTGTGACAAATCTTATTACAAGTGATTTTGGTTAATTAGTCAGTTGTGTGCCCTTAAGCTAAGTAGCACTAAACAAGTAAACATCATGCGCTATTCCTTTCCTTCTTTTTTTGATAATTTATTCTTTTCCTTCTTTATACATATCCTTTTGTAATATAATATTTTTGAAAAGACTTTTTAAATTTCTGATATTGTACCTTGATACGTTTTGTTTCTCCTATGTTTGCGCATGCCTTGACAGATTCCATAAACTTCACTTCGTTAAAACTTAAAGTGAGTCACTTGTTCTCATACTTTATAATTGTGAATTTGAATCATTATTGGCCTGTGATATTTTTTGTATCTTGTGTAATAATAATGTAAATATGTTGTTGTCCTTCTTGAGTACGTATAATCTTACTTATGATTTATATCCGTGAATTGTGAAAGTCGTACTCGTCCATGTGCCAAGATATATATGGATTGTGATCCGAATCACATTATTCTTATATGTGGTGTTGTCGAAGAAGTAACGGTTGTGATTTAAAAAGTTGTACTTGACCCTCTCTCGTGAGGGCAATACATAGGACATTGCTGGTATTTGTGAGGCCCAATAAACAAGACATGGTTCCATGAAGTATGAGCCGTATCTTGAACTTATCTTGAACTTAGTTCTATAAAGTATGAACCATATCTTGAACTTAATTCTTATCATGATTCATTGTGTTATTCCTTTATGAATAATCTTTGATATCCTTTCTTTGTTGTTGATAGCTTTATATCCATTTGACCTTCCTTATGTTCGTCACCTCACTCAATGGTGTGTACTACTTCGACACTATTTCGATATTTCGACATTCTGGACTATACAAATCATTATATACTATTTCAATATTTTTCAGATTAATTGCTCAAGCTCTTAGTTTTAACTTTTAAGAGATCGTTAGACACAATTATTCTTGCTTTCAAGTGTACTATGATTGAGATTTCAAGCACACAATTACTTTGGGGAATTTATGTAGGAGAAGTTCAAATAATATCTAGTAGGTATGTTTTATCAGGAGTTATTTTTTGTTTATGCTTTATTTTGAAGAGTTTATATTACTTTTTTATTTAGTTATATATTTTTATGCTGAACGGTATGGTTATTGGTTAGGCACTTTTTGTTTTTTAATATTTACTGTGTGGATGATTTAAGTAAGAAATATATCTTTTAGTTCATAAATGTTATCATTTATTATATTATTTACAGATGGATTGACATTTTGACGTGTTCACGTAAAAAAATAATCACAGGTGTCACGGGTCATATATGTGTAGTTGAGTAGAAAAATGTATAAATGAATCTTATGAATGTGAATGACGAAACTACTGATTCAATAGTGAAAACCTACTGTTCTGTGACTAAACATAATAAAAATAAGAATTGCAACGTTCTATTTTACAAACAGACCCGGACGTTGAATGGCTAGCTAATAGTGCGTGAATGGAAGTAGCAAGTATAAAATTAAGTATAAAATTATAGGGGAAAATTACATAAAACGGTATAGAGTTTATGACTTGAGTCTTTTAAGAGGAACAACCAGAGATACTACTTGTAATCGTACCCAACTATATATTTTTTTAATAATCTTTGAATTCCTAATTCTAAGAAGATCTGTGCGTTTATATAAGCTGTTGCGAAATGTTATTTTGGGTTTAAAGTAAGTATTTGTAAAAGAATTATGAAGAGTTTTACTGCAAAATGGCGTTTTAAATTTTAAAAACGTGTTTTTAAGCTACCAAATCGCCTAACCAAAACGGACTTTATGTCTGATCAAAATTACTGGTCATTTATTTTTGCTTTCTATGTCAAATATCCAAAGAATACCTCACAATTTCATCACAAAAGATAATCATACCTTAAAAGAAAATAAAAATGCCAGCACACTGCATTCACGCATAGAGAGAATCAGGGATTCGTTTTGCAGTCAACTCGTTCTGCTCACTGCATGCGGTGCACGATTTGACACCACCTATAAGACATAAAAATAAAATGTCACATTTTTTGTCGCTAAAGTAGTAGAAGTATGCAAAATTTTGTTCCAAAGAGAAATAATCTCTGATTTTAAGTTGGCATATCACTATCCTAGGAAGCTTGTTCCTGCAACTGCAAGCAATATATGTCCACTGCACGAGGACTGTACTCTCGCCACCGTCCTTGACTCAGTTTCTTCGGAATACCACAGCAATTCTCGTTGTGCAAAACAATCCCACCGCAATCCATTTATCATTTTGCAAGAAGAAGCCAATTTTGTTCATACTTTTCGTCTTCATAGTTCACTGTTTAGCATTATTAACATGAAAAATAAATAAATCCATTTAGAATAGGGAGTAAAAAACATCAACTATATTAAATTTTCAAATACAATTCCAAATATTCAGCATCATGACACAAAGATTTACATAGTTCAACACTGCGCTCATATCCACAGAGTTGTAGCAATTTTCACTATGTTAGAGAAAATAATCCAAATGTGACTTATTGGTTACAATACATTAAACCTTGATTCTAAAGTAATAATACATAAAACCCCAAAACAGGTCCAGAAATAGGTCCAAGCCTTTGGTCCATGAATTAAGCCTCACAAAAACAATAACAATTTAAAACCCTAAAACTTCTAAGTCGGTTTCAAAAAACTAGGCTCCACATAAGTCAACGGACCTAACACACAATCCAAACCCAACTAGGTAATGATAAAATTGGGCAATTGAGCAATTGAAGGCTTTTTCTTAATATAATAGAGGTTGTAGATATATGGATTTATATTCAATTTTTATATCGTTTGTTCAAAGAAGGATTTCCGAAAAATTCAAAGGATAATTATGATTTAGAATGATTTTATCAGTGTTTAGTCGACCTAAATTTAATTTATGAGAATTTAAGATTCTTGCGAGTTTAAATTCCTGGCTGTTTATTTTATTTTATTTTATTTATTTTTATTTATAAAAATCATGGCTAAATGAATTGTTGAGAAAATCTTAGCGTCCGATAAGTACTTTGAATTGATTTTAGAAATCCGTAGATTGTTTGGTTACTCATATTCGATTAGCATGTTTCACATACATACAAATTAACATATATACATGCATGGGAAATTAATAAAAACATACTAGTGTGTCAAGTGAAAATTGTGAGTTAAAACCATAATTAATATCTTCATACAAACTCATAAGCAGAGTCTACCTTTGAAAATTAGATTGCAAGAGGAGGGTGCCTAAGAATTTATATACACATGATTAAACTTGCATTTAAGCCATGCTAGTTACTTGATCGTAACATATCTATTAGGTACACTAGTTAAAACAAACCTTACTTCTAAAAAAAAAATTAAATCAAAACTCTACTATTAGCCATTTATATTTTTTAGAAACAAAGACACTCACATGAAAAGGAGAGGGATTAGGGTTCTCACACCAAATTATACCACAAACTTCACTCAAAAATCATGATAACTTTTAAAGGAGGGTGTGATAAGTTATATTACACACAACACACTATTTTAAGCAATGTGAAATAATTACCATTTTTTTTTTGAGAAACAAAGACACATTATAAGCTAAGGCAATCCAAGTCACCTACCCACTCAACCCAACTAGACGGACCCAATCTGCCCAATCCTGCGATGTTAGCAGGTTGAATGGTGGGTCTTATCCTCTAGTATCCATCTCGGCCTGATTCGACTATGAAAACCTTCAAATCTGACAAAATTCAGCAGAGATTCACCCATTTGGAAAAGAATCAAGTCAAATTCAGCAAATTTCTCACCAAATCTAGCAAGATCTCTTTGGATTCGATGAGATTCAATCGTTGCTCTGCCTCTTTGTTGTTAGTGATTTGACCCAAATTCAACCACAACCAATGGGAATCAAATATGTCCAACTCGACCTCCCTTATCGGTTGACAACGAGTCTAGTTCTCCACCACCAAATGGGATCGAATCAAGTGCGGGTTGAACTCAAACCTAACCCAAATTGATTTGTGGACACACCTACTATCAATCAATTTGATACTAGTAAATAATTATCTGGATAAGAAAAATGTATATTAAGTCGTTTTTTGGAGGAAAAAAATATATGTTAACATATCTATCAATCCTTTAAAAATAAAAATACAAATTGCCATGCCCAATTTTAATGATTCTGGCTTAAGTACAATTCATGGGAGAAAAAATTCCTAAGTTTTAGGTGAGAATTTAGAATGTCATAAATGGTGAGAATTATGATATCCCAGGATTTTCTAATTTCCCCGACTAGGAGTCAAAATAACACTTACAATTTAGGGGAACTCCTAAGAATTTTGAATTCTATCCTTAAATGTGTACTAAATGTGTACTACTTCAAAAATATAATAAATGTGTACTACTTCCATTCCATCTATCATTTCCTCAACAACCTCCATAGCTCTTTCCAAGATCTTAAAATGGATGCAATATGGATCATGTGTGATGCTAGATCATGGGAGGAAAATTTTCTAATGACCATATTATCAAGGACTTTAATTGAATGACTTGAATCAAAGCTCTATATAACGTAAGGATAAAAATTCAAAATTTTAAATTGAAAAAGTAAAATATTATAGTACTGTGTAATTTGTAATTTAGTTTTTAAAAAGTAGAGATATTTCTCAAGCTCTAAAACAAAACACACCCATCAATACCATTGTTGTTTATACAAATGGCAATTTTTTTTTCCATATGGGTCCATGACTGTCTCACACTCTAATACCTACATTCATTAAACACACCCATTAAGAAAGTGTGGAAATTAGTTGAAAAATTGTAAATATGATGTCCACATTTTGTGAGTGACGTGTATCAAGTATGGATGTTGAAATGTGCAAACGAATTTTTTGGATTTATTATATTCCTAAAAAAATGACTAAGGAGATACTTTTTGGGGGGAGGGAGAGAAGGAAACAAAAGGGAAATGACTAGGAAAACACTTGGCATCAAAACCAAGATCAATGTTTGAACCACATGCTCCTTGCCTAAGTGTATTGTTGTTAGCCAAAGGGATGAGATAGCAACCAATATCAATGCATGTGAAGTGTGTGAATGTCACATTCTTTTCACGCGGTTTAATATCGACCTGGCTGTGGCGCTAGCCGTGGTTTGTTGCATGCAGTTTCGGGGAAACTGGTCCCGACCCAGAAGAGCCCACACGAGATAATAATTTACCTCCTGCGATCGACATAATTTTGACCATTTTTATTTTTATTTTTCATTTTCGTACTTCTTAGGTTTTTTTTTATAATTTTTTTTTTTTTTTTGATAAAACCACTTCTTCCTAGGTTTTATCAATAAATATTGTAAATTTGTAAGGACGGTTGGTCTCTTAAAAAAAAAAAAAAATATTTATTTATCAGTAAATATAATTTATTAGTCCATTTCGAAAGATGATTAGTTTTTTTTTTTTTTAACCACTGTATTCTTTTTATATAAACATATTTGAAGTAATTGTTTTTGTTAGAAATTGAGAGTAGGCATGTCCTTCTCTATTCCCCACTAAGAATAATATTAATGAGTTATAGAATAATGGCTTGAAAAGTTATTCTACCCCACTATACACACTATCACACTCAATATTAATGGAGTGATGTGTATATAAACACCATGAGTGGTATCCATTGTGTAATGAATAAAATTTGTATTTCTTATAGTGTTTGCAGAGTTTTGTGAGGTTCTTAAATTGTGGATTATGTTTGCACTATTCTAGTAGCTAAGGTTGTCAAAATCGGGATTCTACGTAGGATTATGGAAGGTAGGTAAGATCGTGGATCGTAGGATCAAATCGTAAATCGTAAGATCTTACAATATTTGAGAAAAAAACAAAAAATACACATTGGTATGTTAAATAATCACATAAATTATACATTCATTAATATAATTACCATACATTACTATTCCATTTATAAGCATCATTTAAAGAGGCCAAAAACCTTAAAACGTGACAACATTCTATTGGAATATTTTTTATTTGGATCTAACTGACAGTCTCTCTACATTAGAGTGAAAAAACTTGGTCTATTGAGATTTTATTTTTCATTTAGGTTCAATTGAGCCTTCTGTCAAGTTAAAGAAGATTACAAGAAACAAAAGTCGTTTGGGATCATCAGAAGATCTTATTGATTCTAAACGATTGCAAAGATCCTTGAAAGATCTAGATCGTTTTGGGTAAGTGGGATCGTAGGATCGTAGGATCCAGATCGGGATTTTGACAACCATGCTAGTAGCGTGTAACATCGTCGGAGAAACATTTTTGTTCGTGGGATAGACAATCTAGAATATAGAACAAGTCTGAATTGCTAGCCTATGTGGATGTTGACTCTAGACAACGTAGAACAATTTCAAAACTCTTGTGTGATCATCGTTTTAGGCCAAGAAAAGTATGTCGAAAAACCGATTGTTGAAATTCCACGGCCTAGTCTTTGTTTCTTAAAGTTTTAAACTTATAATTTGCTACCAAGACCTTCTTACTCAATTTTATCACTTCATAGAGATAAAAAATAAAAATAAAAAACTTAAAAGGGATTGAACATCCTGGAAGCTGAAGTCCATGTGCATGATACTGGGTCGTTTATATAATGTTAAAAATATTACAAAATTTAATATATCATTTTTATAAATTAATGTGTCAAATTTTAAATATAACAATTTTTTTTATTAATGATGCTTGTGATGTTACATTGATTGCAATATCAGATTATTATAAACCTTTTATAACAAATTGGTTAATTAGTAAATTTATATAATATGATGATAATATATTTGAGGGAAATATAATTAGCTAGCCATTCAATCATGGTTTTGATTTCATGTGGAGGAGTTCTTAACATTTTTATGGCCCATAGGTAACCTGAACTGAGTAAATTCCATTTTTACAATGGTAGATAATGATAATAATCTTGTAACAGTTTTGGAATAAAAAAGAAACTACAGTATATTATTAAAAAGAAAGGTGGTTACAAGAAGTTTGTAGCTGAAACAGGAGACAAACCAAGCAAAGCAACAAAGAAAATACAAAGTGAAAGTATTCCATCTATTGGAAATTTGATCTACTACCCTTTTTTTTTCGGTTTTTGAGTAATTCGGTCTATTTCAAACCTATTTTTTTAAGTACTATTAAGCCACCATGCATTTTTTTCCCCAAAAAGGGTGAGACTTCTGTAACATTACGAGGCTACAATTCTCTCAAAGTGCCCAAGCCTATTATCAGCCAATTTTGTATTATAAGCTGATGTTTTATACTCAAGCCATGTGAACTCTTTGTACAAGCTTGTTTCTCCTTTCATAAGTGCAGGTAATGGAGCTATTTTCTCACTCAAAGGTGGTCCACCAAAAAATATCATTGAAACTCTTGATTTCAAGCTGTTTGTCAGAACCCTGTGCCTCACACTTTGGAACCTTCCATTGGTCATAACCTGCACACATCCACCAACCAAAAAAAAAAAAACATTAAACAAAAATTCAATGTTAAAGATATGATAAACGAAGCAAAACTCATACTAGAAAAAACTATTTATTCTTATAATTGGTTTTTGTTGTATACTTAAGATGGAATAATCAGAAATTCGAAGAGCTCTTAATTTTTACGTCGGTAAAAAATAAAATAAAAATAAATATAAGGTAAAAAATATTTTTTATTTCTTTTTTTTCTTATGGGACACGGACAGGGCAAAATAGTTCAAACAGTGGCTTAGGTACATGAAAAATTATTGGGGGTGACTATGAGAGTGATGACACAAATAGAATACTAACAAACTATAAACCTCTGTTTTTCTATATTTAGAAAGAGAGCCCAAAATGAAAATAAATCAATCAATCAAACAAAACATAAACAACCCGCTAGCTTGTAAAAGCTAAAGTTGAGTTTGACAAATAATGAGACTCCTATGTAATCCATAGGAATAGGGAATTGGATATTAGAATTAAACTCTGTTTTGGGCCATTAGAACTGTAGCCTTACCTGTAAAGAATCACCCACAAGAAAGAAGAATGAGTTCTGATCAGGTGGGACTGAAATCCAATTCCCATTTCTTAGAGAAATTTGGAGGCCAGATGCGTTGTTGGACCTCAGCACAGAAATGATTTGTGGGTCAGTGTGCTCTCCAAATCCAACCATATTGCTATCTTTCAAAGTCTGAAAGTCTGGGCATGGAGGGTAGTGGTTGAGCCTGAAAACAGAGTCACTCTTTTCATCCTTCAAAAGCTTACTGAACACATTACTTGTTGGAATCTTCAATCCATCAGCCATTAATTCAAGAACCTCACAGGTCATCTTCTTCACAGCTAATATATAGTCATTCAAAGCAGAACTGCAAGAACAATAAACCACAAACATGTTATTTCCCTGTAATTATTACTTGGTGTTTGAGGAAATAGTCAGTTACTCTACACATGCAAGTTAACCAAAAAAAAAAAGGTTAAACTAAGTGAATCATATTCAACTTGTGGTTGTTTGTGTGTGTATTTCATACCGGAACATTTCTGGGTTTACTCCAAGAACTGAGAGAAATTTGTGAGAGCATGAGTCTGGATTGGTTGTTAAAAGAAGGTATTCGACCCAACCAATATCACCGTTGCGTCCAATTCTCTTGTTACCATACCCCATTGGAGTAGGAGGCCCTGCCTTTTCTTTTTCTGAGAGTGGTAAGGAGAAGAATTTAATAGCTTCAGATTCCAAGTTGGTAATAAACTCAAGTGGGACTCCATGATTGATGACCTTGAAGAATCCAAACTCTTCACAGGCCTTGACTATGAGGTTCTTGGAGTCAGGTTTTGATAGGTCTATTATGGGAATTCCAGGATAAAATGTGGTGGTGGGTATGCAGTTTCTAATAGAAGAGTACTGTTCAATTGCTGGTTTGGACAGGACTACCATTGTTGTTGGTGGCGGTGTTGTTGTCTACTATTTCTTGTGAAGCGAGATTTGGTTGGAAAGATAAGGTGCTTAAATAGAGATATGTACTTGGACTTGGGGTGAGTTGATAATAGGAGACTTGAAGGTGGGTGTGACTGTGAAGCGTAGTTAAGGTGAACAAATTTGATTCTACTTTCTAGCTCGTAGGCATAGTTTGAACTTTGGGGTTCGGGGCTTATGCCTATTTATACTAGAAGGGGGAGGGACCAGGTAGGAGAGAGAGAGCACGTTGAGTGTCCTTCTTTTTCTTTTTCTTCTTTTTTTTATTATTATTTTTTTCCCTACAGAGCGTCCATGTTTTTTTTTTTATAAAAAAAAATATGAATAGTTGAGAATAGTTTATTTGCTGTTCTTTTACTTTGTGGATAAATTTCAAAAATTATGGCCGAGATTCGGCCTAATCTCAGGCGGTACAACTCTTTTTTAACAAACACACACATTCCCCTATGAAAAAACTAAGACCTTGTAGCCAACCAGCTCTCTAGTCTCTACCCACTCTTTAACTCTCACTCGTCGAGAATGGGAATGGCTTGTGTGTTGCCGTTAGATACAGTAAGATACGAAAATGTGTTTAAGAGTGGACATCTGTCTGTATAGTAACATATTCAGTGGCATTAGCCACTAGAAGCTACACCTGTTGAGAATATTATACTTTAACACTGCTATCATTGGAGCATTCATATTGAAAAATTCACATTTATTTTAGGATAAGAGCTCACTTTTTTTATTTATTTTAATAACCACTTTTTAAAGTATTTTGCATTAAATTATTTATTCTACGCTGTATTTTATTAAAATATTAATTTTTTTTAATTATTTTTTTTCTTCACACACAACAATCATCATCTACTCTTTTCTTTCATCTCGAGATATGTAAAGAAATAATAAACTACTAAATGTAAAATAAATAGGGACAATATACATTTACACAGTTACTGCAGTAAACTTATAAATTTACACAATTATACATGAACTAACGTAAGTCATTTTTAAGCTAAACAATGTAAATTCTACACCTTTTCCTATTATTTATACATGAAGTAATGTGAATGCTCTAACATTTGCCTCGAGAAGACTATCCTTTCACACTAACGGACATTACGGCCACCCTAACAATTGCCAGAATTTATTAAAGTGATTCATGACAAGTATAAACAATTATTTGTACTTTCACCCAAAAAAAAAAAACAATTATTTGTACTTTCACCCAAAAAAAAAAACAATTATTTGTACATTAGTACATAGACTTGTTTTTTTTTTTTATGCTTACATTCAACAACTTCTGAATTGTCACAATTAACAATTGTAACGCAAAAATTATGTCCCTATGCTCTCCCTAACACTGACCTTCCTAAAAAATTCACAATAGACATAAAATTGCATAAGGGCAAAATTTTACACATTCAACCCAAAGAAATGCAATTCAACACATATATTCATTGTGCAAAATGCATTTTTGTTACTGTACTTGAGCAAATATACATAAGCAATGTTGTTGTGTATTTCAATTTTTTATTCTTTTTTTGTTTCTTGAGAATATAAGAAAAAATGGAGAATGGTTGTAGGGATTGAGGAAAGATATGCAATTAAATTCAAGAAAAAAAATTAATATTTTAATTAAAATAGAGTGTAGAATATATAATATGTAAGTATTTTGAAAAGTTATTAGGTAAAATAGAAAAAAATAACTTTTAATGCTAAAATAGAAAAAAAGAAAGAAAAAAATTGTACAAACTTATGTAAATAATCTAATAATAAAATGATCTAGTTAATGTCTACCTTAAGAGATACACTAATCATCTATTTTAGAAAAACTTTTATAAAAAATTGAATAATCTATCAACAAAAGCTAATCATCTTTTCATTTTTTGATAAAAAATTTTCTCAAATGATTTATTAATGTACATCCCTATAATAAAACTTAAAAAAGTAAAAGATTTTACCGTCTCTACCAACCTTTCTTTCGGGAAGGTAAATTCTAAATTGTACCAACCTGCTGTGTCAAATAGTATATTGGAATCAGAGTCTTGATAAATAGCTGTCCAGTCATGCTCATCATCATCCTTTGGTACAATAACTCAGATTTTCTTCCACTAAAATAGACATGACAAGTTTATCACATCAGAAAAAGGAATTGGTCACGTCAAGAAGATTCTTTAGATAACTAGTTTTTTTTTTTTTTTTTTTTTTTTTTTTTGGAAATTTTGCTAGTGGGAATTAGGGGTAATGAAAAGAAGGATTATTGAATCGAATAACATGAGAAAAATGTCATAAACTTCTTTTGTTAAAATGGAAGAACATAAGTTTGTCAAAAACGAAAAGGAAAGAACACATAAGAGTGAAATTTCATTAATTATTTTGGTTATCTTTCTGTTAATATAACATCATCATCATTTATTTATGTGAAAAGTGTGATACTGATATTCAATTTGGACGGCAGGCATATACCAACCCTTTAAAAAAGCATATGCAAGATTCAAACTTTTAGTCGGTACCCATCCCTGTGAGTAAATTGGAATAAAAATGGGATTGTGGAGAACTTCATTGAGCTTCAGTGATTATCTCTTAATAATCCACTTAAAAGAAGCTAAATAGTACAAATTCTAAGGCAAATAACACACTGAGCATCAACAACAAGCTGGCACAAAATACATGAATGAGAAGATGTGTATAATACAAAAATATTACTAGAAAAGTTTTATTCTTTTATCAAAACATCCACACATTAATTCCCTTTGCGGTGGATATGGTGGAGGTGGGTTTCTTAAAATGTTGAAGAAGGTCTGTACAATAAGAGATTAGGATAATACAAGGGTAAGAAGAATCTGTCATGGTGAAGTGTGTAGTGAGGATGTTAACAACAACTTTTGCATCTATCTTAGTGTAGAGTTCATGGATATCCTTTGGGAGGCCAAGGCCATCTCGGAGTCTCCAAAGTTCGGTTGCCATAGAATGAGGGATCCCAATGCATAGAGTTGGCAACTAAATAGTGAAGGCATATTATCCAACATTATCAAATAAATTATAACATATTTGTTGCTAACATATTATCTAAGGTATAACTTCATCGTTAAGTTATTAAAACTCTATCTAATTGACAATGAGGGGATTGAATTTTGTTATTTTAATATTTTTAAAAATTGGGGCAAATTACAACTTACTTATTCGTGATTTGGTTAAAATTTAACTTGCCTACTTGTAATTT
The DNA here is from genome assembly GCA_032878915.1 of Castanopsis chinensis. Lineage (NCBI taxonomy): Eukaryota > Viridiplantae > Streptophyta > Magnoliopsida > Fagales > Fagaceae > Castanopsis > Castanopsis chinensis. The sequence continues at coordinate 12,210,629 of JAVQMG010000105.1, forward strand.
AAAATTTGACACTTTGCCTACCTAAGGCTAGCCCAATTAGATTTTCTTAACCCACTTTGTTAAAAACATGACTAAATATATAATTTTGCTCTATTTTTATGTTTTTTTCCTCCAAAAACACAAAAAAAAAAAAAACATAAAAATATAAGATCGAATAAAATAAAAAAATAATCCAACGGAACACTTGCATTATGAGATTTCAAACTACAGATAGGCAACTTGAATTTCGATTAAACCTCAGATGGGTAAAATGTCAAATTTTAAACCACAAGTAGGCAACTTAAATTTTGGCTAAACCACAAGTGAGTAAGTTGTAATTGTCCTAAAAATTGAGTACCATAATTTTGTGTTGTGAGTTCTAAAGGCTAGTTGGGTTAGAATGAAAAATATTACCATAGTCGTGTCCCCAAACCCACGACAAGGGTTTGATCCACCTTCCCTTCTACAAATAAATATTATTCCATTTTTTTTTAAATTGTTGGTTATAAAAAAAAAATAACCCACTCATTTTAAAATAAGTAAACACAATTTTAAAATTTTCATAATAGAGTTACTTTAAAAACTCTAAGATTATGTTTGGATGGTGAGAGAGGGAGAGAGAGTAGAAGCCCTCTCCCTCCAACCAAACGTTAGGTAAATGATGTCTTTCTGACGCATGATGTCTGCAATTCAAGTTACCTTTTCGTCCACATTATACATATGTATAATGTGGAGGGAGAGGTAACATTATTGTTGGACTATAGATGATGTCAATCTCTAATCCAAGACTTTATAGAACATTACCATTGGACTTCTTTTAGAAGATTATTATTGAAAATGCTCGCACAAATCTTTCCATAAGATGTTCCTTTTAGTATAAGATTTTAAGAGCACAAATTCACAGATGTACCTGTTTTTTTAATCAAATGAGAATTATTAGATTAATTAATAGGAAAATATCAGCAGGAAAAAATAATAAACAAAAAAATTATATGTATTTGTATACTTTGATCAAAGTGATTGAGTTAAACAGTTACTTTTTAATGACATGTTTAAAGTTCAAATCTTTCTTTCTCAATTATTGAGTTTTTTAAAAAATAAAAAAATTGAGTTCCATTTATTAAAGATATCCCGAAAATAGAAAAATGAACTTTAGACAATCAGTCTATAATTCAATTTCATTTTACAGTTTTTATTTTTTATTTTTTTAATATCATTATCAAACTTAAGCTGCAAGAGATCATAACTTTATTTTAAATTTACAAATAATTAGAGAGTTCACAAGAGTGAAGACCTCATCATAAAAGGTAATTCATGAAAATGACATTTCTGAGTTTACAGGAAAAGAATAATTCAGTTCTCATGGAACAGAGTGGCATTGTACCTTCCTTGATTCCCTTCAAATAGTAGTAAAAGAGAAAAAAAAAATATTTAAAACAAAATGTAAGTAATAAAGTGTAAACAGAGTGAAGAATAAATAGTCATAATCTTTTCTCCTTTTTTGTTGAATGGTATAAATAGTCATATTCATTCACACCACTGAAGATCTATAAGATGTTGATATACCAGATATCTTGTAAAAGAAAAAGAAAAAAAGAAAAGAAAGATAATTTAAATATTAAATAATCAATGAACACAGATGACTAGGAACATATATATGGAATGAAAAGTTGACTATAATTTCAAGGTTACCTAACTTTAAATAGTAGCAAAGATATTAACTGTCGAAAAAGGGTCCAGTTGGATTGGACTGAAAAAGATTGCCATCAACAACAGTAAGATACCTTCTAATTACAAAAGATTCTCTCTGTGTGGAGACCTTTTTTTTTTTTTTTACTCGATCTACATTTTTTTTTTCATGCAGTTAAGTTCTGATTCATAAAAGTATGTATAAAATAAAGACAAATAAAACATTATAAGAAGCTTTTCAAGGAATGCGACGCAACCATAGCAGCATTGATAGGGGTCCATTGGATGATCTCCCCTTAATTGTGCACGGATTGATTGAATTGTGGAATATTTCATCATGACCCTCTCGCACATGAGGGCTTTAAGATATATGTTGATATAGTCATAAAATCATCATTAGATGCTTTTCTTCATAGGGTGAATAAAAATTGTTAATGAGTATAATATAATAATATATAGGTAATTAACATATACACCATACTGTGGCTTTGAGATAAATTAACAGGTAAAATGTAAGTTTGAGTTAGTTCAACTGATAAAGTATTTTGTCGCTAAATAAGAGATTTATGATTATATTTTTGCCTATACAAAAAACTAATTGGTGTCTTAATCTAATGATAAAAAAAAATCAACATGTGTATGCCCTATATGTTGAAATGCTACCACAAAAAAAAAAAAAATAGTAAAATATTTTAAATAATTTAGAGATTGATATACAACATATGTAAATATAGAAGGTACAACAGTTTTATTAAAAAAAAAAAAGAAGGTACAATAGTTTAATGAAATCATGAATTTTGTAGCTTAATGACATTATTAGGTTTTCTTTCTAACATAGAGCGCCTCACTTCAAATGTCTCTCCACTTATTCGTAACTTTTAAGCAAAACATGAAACTTTTTAGACTTTTGTGACTATTGGATTAAACTGAAATATTATATTAAAAATAAAAATAGTTTATGATTCCAAAATAGAATTAAAACAATACTTTTTTAAAAAAGAAAATGGACAACTAGTAGTGGAAACTCTATTATGATATGACTCTGATAACCATTATTCATTACAAAACCTTTTTTTTTTTCAAAGATAATACAGTTTTAAACTATAATGTTTACTTCATGATAATTTCTCTTTATTATTAAGCACTAATTAATTTTTTGTATAAAGATTTAAATCACAAATCTCTTATTCAATCATAAGAGGCTTTATTAGCTGAATTCTATAGAACCCACATTAAGAAACCAAATTTAAGAGGTTTACTATACAAAGAATCGTAGACAATCTCTAAATAAATTCAATTATAATATAATCTCAATCCCATTAGGATCACAATAAACATATAAATGAACCAAAATCAACCACACAAATATTTAAATTCAGAACATAAACTCCAATCAAATTGTGTAAGAGTGTGAGGCATTGTCACCAGACCACCAAAAAGTCCATCCACCATTGATGGTGAAAATGAAGTTACATTCTTTAGGGGTTATAAAAGCCGTTTCATAATTTTTCTCATTATCAAAAAGTAATACTTCTATCGTTATAGTCAAGACTGTCATTATAATGTGGTCAATATTTCTGACCAACTTCAAAAAGTTGAAAATCCAAGGTGGGGGCACCCACCCCATCAGGGGAGTGAGATAGAATTGACCCCTCCAAAGATCCTTTTGTATCCCCAAAAATAAATAATTAAAAAAAAAAAAAAAAGGAAAAAGGAAAGCAGCCTTTTCCCAATAATTATACCGAAACTCCTGTTTTCATATCCAATTTTATAATAAGTTATTTGGATATTTATTAATCCTTCCTTCCAAGAAAGTTTTAATATTATTTTTATATAAAATATATAAAAAAATGTTGAATCAAATTAGTTACTTTCCATTTTCAAATAAAAAAAAAAATAGTTACTTCATTTCTTTTCATGTAAAATTTTTTTTAAAAATATAATTTAAACCAACCCCTTATATCATTTGTTAATGGATTAATTTATAAAAGTTTTGATATTACTTTCATAAAAATTAAAAAAAAAATTATTAAACAAACCAGTTATATATGTTTTTTCCTATAAAAAATTTTTAAAAATATTTCGTAAACCAATACGTTTATAAAAACATTTATTAACATTTATTTTTAATTAATTTGTGTAATTGTTAGTAATGGACCACAAGTCATTAAATATAGTTAAAAAGTATCAATCACTCACTCACAATCATACAAGTCAACTCATCAAGTTATGAAATTGAATGAACACTACTTTTGAGGAGTAAATAGAACTGCTGACAAGTTGTCAGGATATTCACAGTCATACGAATCAACTCATCAAGTTATGAAATTGAATGAACACTGCTTTTGAGGAGTAAATAGAACTGCTGACAAGTTGTCAGGATATTCATAGTCATACGAATTAACTCATCAAGTTATGAAATTGAATGAACACTGCTTTTGAGGAGTAAATAGAATTGCTGACAAGTTGTCAAGATATTCACATGAACACTGCTTTTGAGGAGTAAATAGAACTGCTGACAAGTTGTCAGGATATTCACAATCATACGAATTAACTCATTAAGTTATGAAATTGAATGAACACTGCTTTTGAGGAGTAAATGAAATTATTGACAAGTTGTCAAGATATTCACAATCATACGAATCAACTCATCAAGTTATGAAATTGAATGAACACTACTTTTGAGGAGTAAATACAATTACTGACAAGATTGTCCTGATGGAAGTTGCCTCAGAGAATCATTTTAATCTATTTAGTTGTCAGCCTGCGGACGTGGTCGATGTTTTCCTAGCTGAGTCTAATGGTCCATATTCAAACAGGAAGTGTCCTGGGACCATGTTTGTTCCTTAGTTTTCTTTAATGCAATCCTCTTTTGCAAAAATAAAAAATGAATAATACAGATAGAATAACAAATCTCATAACTTTAATTACCACAACTTATCCACACGATAAATCGTAAATGAAAAAATTATGAACTTACATAAACTCACAACTCTTTACTCTATTACTCATAGCTTGCCGAAAGGTTATTTTTAGTCGATATTATTTTGAGACTTATTGGCTTTTAATTCTCCTAAAAGATCTTAAAGCTATGGGTGCGGAGGAGATGATGAAAGAACATACGTGTTAACACAGCAGAGTCCACTTGCTATCGGGACTACGCGTGCATGGGTGACCAGGGACGACCAGGTCCTTGTTTTCATGACGTGGTCTCTTACAATTCGTAGCTTTCCATGTCGGTAGTACTATTATTATCATTAGGTTTTTTTTTTTTAGAAATTTTTTATTTTGAGGATTTATTAGAGTATTATTGTTGGAGGTAGCAGTAAGATATGTCAGTGCCAGGTTGGACAACGGTATCCACAGTTTCCTTTCCCTTCCTCTAAGTTTCTAATCTCTATCTACCGCTCTGTGTTGTTCTTGTCAATCTGTTGCCCCCCTTAGCTCTCTCTCTCTCTCTCTTCTCTCTCGCTCTCTCTCTCTCTCCTTTCTATTCCAAAATTTTCCATCATTGATTGTATGGGTCAGTTATGCCTTAACCACCACCCCCATCACCCCAAATATTATTTTAAATTATCAAAATAAAAAAAAATATATATATTTTTAAAAGATAATATGAGAATGACCCAAATTGTTTAGCCAATTAGAGACATGTTGGTAGCAATTTTTAAAAAACAAATAAATAAATAATAAACCATTCATATTATTGCATTGAATTTGGGGTTTCAAAACTTTCAATTCTCAGTCTTTATTCGGAGGAGCAGAGGTGTTTTTATTGGCAGACAATGTTGGTATTTTAAATATATATATATATATAAATAAAAAACATTTGCTTTTGAGTGCCTAGACTTTTATCCAAAACTTAAAAAGACTTTGATCGGTTCTCATTTTCTTTCGGCTACAAGAAAGAAAGAAAAAATTTATTGATTATTGGAGGTTCCATTTATATGTTATGTCAACTTGTAGTATAGTGGTGCCTACATGGAATCAGTGAAAGGTCAAGTTTTAATCTTTATAATTAACTAACACATGAAATGAAATTGGTTCGTCATGAACCAAACTTTCTGTTTATTACTTATTATACTATGCTCTAGGACCTAAAAGAAAGGCATTGACAAGTTTGATTTGGTACCATTTAAATATTTATTGTATACTCTTATTCTAAAATGGTTGTTCAAAAAATATATGAAATATATAGTCTATTTCTACCAAAAAAAAGTTGTAGTACAGCAACAAATGCATTAATGTTTGAATAGTCTATTTCTCATTATTTTAAACGAGAAAGACGTCATTGAAAATAACAATTAACACATTTAATTTTTTTTTTTTTAATAATAGGGTTTTGGGAATCTCTCAAATATCTTATTATTTATTTATTACCATATCAATATATCAATGTGCCGGCCAATTATTCCAATTTCTTGTATCAACGACACTTGTCTTTTATCCAGATAAAGTTCACCAAATTTGAACAATTATATGAGACACATTGTGATGCACATATTTTTCACTGTTTTTCATCATTTGTTTAGGCGTATATTTTCAGTGTGGGGAAGCTTTTTTCTGTTTGCAAATTAAAGTGCATGAATCTGGGCTATGAAACATTCGGTGCCTCTATTTTAAAAAGTAATAGGCCCTTAGGTCTTAGATATGGAGATGTACCGTTAATATCCACACCAAACTCATCCATAACCTCACAAATTTGGTCACCCTGTTTGAATCTATTATATGCTACTATTTTTTTCATTTATAATATGGTCTAATTACGTAGTCAATCAAACATTTTTTTTAAATTTTTTTGATGAATCAATTAGGTAGACTTTCAAAGTCCCTAAACAAAAAAGAAAGAAAGATAATCATTTCAAGTTCAAGGAATTAAATTATGTTTATGTTCTTATTTCGTTGTTTATTATCGATAAGGCATATATCGATCTTGTCGTTACCAAACAGTTTGTGAGGAACAACAACTGTTTTTGTTATTTAGGTACAAAACTTTGTGGAATATAGTATTAGCTAGTGTTATTAAACAAGGAAACTAGTATCTACTTTTTTTCTTTTTTATTTTTTTATTTTTTTTATTTTTACAATAAAAACGATTTCTTAGGTATGTACTTTCTGAAAAACAAAAAGGTGTTGTACTCTCCCAGAAAATTGCTGTTTCTAAAAGAATTTTTAAAAAAAAAATTTTTCTTCCACCCCGTGTTGATTTTCTAGATCTTACGTACTAGGCCCGCTCAATAAATGAGAGAATTGGTGTATTAAAATATGTGGAGCATCCCCGCAATTAAGTATGAACTTGACGTTCCATTCTTGTGTTCAGAACTTCATAGTAGTACATAACAAAAAGATTAGACGCATGGTACACCATTTCAATAATTTGGGCACACAACAGCTCATCAATTGGTTCCTTGCATCACTGATTCACTGGCCTCAATTTTGATGTGACCCACGATCATGGAATTTTTAGTTTTACCTTTGACCTATGACGCTATAAATGAGCTTCAAAAACCCTTCTTTTATGCATCGCAAGCCGCATTTATTTATTTATTTATTTATTATTATTATTTTTTTTTACCCACTAAACCTTCAAACCAAATTTTAAAAGCTAAAGATTGAAAGTGACTCATTGAATGACATTACATCTCCGCAGTCCACACAGGTACTTGTATTATTATTTGCTTTAAATCTCTCTGCCCTTCTCTCTCTAGAACCCTAAAAAAATGTATGCGAAGATGAAATCTCTTCAACATGGTTACAGCTTCAATAATTAAGAAGTCATCATATTTCGTACAAGCAGGTGCACCCGCCTTTATAGACACATGTTTTTGGAACAGTAACATATTATTCCATGTCAATGTGATCGTTTGACGCGGACAGAAGGTCCACCCAGGAGTTAATAAGGCTGTCAGAGTTAGGTAATTTTTCTGCCATTAGGGTATGGTAGCTTTTTTTCAAAGTGTCGGGGTTGAATTTTATATCCCTTATTTGATATTAATAAATTTTAGATTTGTGAGATTGAGACTCGACATTCTGGATAGAAGATTTTCACTTTCAAAACTCGACCCTAATGTAGGATAAGTCAGACCTCAACCAAAAAAAAAAAAAAAAAAAAAACAATATAAAGATAAAACCCAAGTGTCAGCCATTAGGTTTCTTTGCCGACTTTCAGCAAAACCAAAAAGGGTTTCTTTGCTATCATCACCACGCGAAGAAAAGCAAAGGCTTTCATTCATCAAAATAATCTCCTTAGGATAGAAATTGTCAGAGGAAGCTCTAATGACTTATTAAAAAGTTACTCTAAAATGTAAATAGAAATACTAATAAGTAATAACCTAATTAACTATTAGACTTAAAAAAAATAAAAATGCAACCGACTAATTAAAATTTAAAATATATAACAGACTTGTAAAATAAAAAATTCTCTTTCAACCTTCTATATCAAACCTCTGGTATTAGGGTCCTACAAAGAAGAAAATAGGAAAAAGAAAACGAAATGTTTAGGAAATGTCATACATCAATCAAGGTTAGTCATCATTATGGTGAGACATAAGTTGCCTTAAGTCTTGTTAATTACTAATTAAAAAGAGTTGAGGACGGAGCAGTATCAAATATCGATATCGTGGGCACAGAGATACATATATTTGACATGAAAGATCGATCCTACCAAATACTGCATTGGCAAGTGTGTCTTTCCAACATGTGATCCAAGCAAACTTGGAGGTCCCTAGTTCAGATATGGTCAACGTTCATGAAAGCATGGTCGATAATGGGCTCAGAATCTGTGAGCTATTCTAAGGACACGTTGTGTAATTAGCAATGTAGTAGTGAAACGTGGTAGGCATGGATAGAGATTGAGATCGAGTTTCTGAGGTAGATTTTTCCATGGCTCTAGAAAAGAGATAATAAATTTTACCTGTTTTATCTTTAAGGATAAAGCTGGGTCCGTAGCAATCTCTTCCACCACATTATAGAGCAATATATATTTTTTTTTGGAGTGAGGGATTATTGAGCAAATTATAAAATTATTTATATATATTATTTAAATAAATTAGAAAAAATTTATTTAAAAAATACATGTTTATGGTTTTATAAATCATCACATAGTTATAAATTATCATATACTGAGTTAGCAAGAGAAGATAATTCTAAAATCAGTTTAGAGATTAACTTTTTTATATTTTTAACGGGTCATGTTAGCAGATGTCTTTAGAAAAATGGTTAATAACATATTTAAAGAAAGTTTTTATGTGAAAAGAGAGGAAAAAAATAATTGATGTTTTGATAGCCTTTTTCATTTCCCAACAAAATTGGGTCAAAACTTTCTTAAAATGAATTATTAATTATTACTCTAAAAGCATCCACATTAGTGGATGCAAAATTTTTTTCATTTTGCACATCTAAAACCTACTTTTTCTATTTTACACATTCATTTTACAAAACATCCACATCAGTTTATCTATTTTACACACTTATTTAATAAAATATTCATTCTTTTACATTTTTTATTATTTTCTCACTCATGGCCTCTCTCTCTCTCTCTCTCTCTCTCTCTCTCTCTCAAACCCAACCACCGTCATCATCACCCAGCCACCACCAAGTTGAAACCCAGACCCATTCAAGCCGAAACCCAAGGTTGATCGGAGCAAAGGTTGATCAGACCCATTCCTCTACTATGGTTGCGAAGGTTGATCGGAGCCTCCTCTAACTCTCGCCGAAGTCGATGCTGACAAAGATGAAGAGGACACCATGTTCTCCGTTTACCAAATGGTTGAGAGTTTACAGATATAAATAAAAAATAAAAAAAAAATGTAGAAAAAATGCTTGAAGAAAGAAAAGCTTACAGATGAGTGGTTGAAGCAGAGAGTGAATGAGGAGTAAGAGAGAGAAGGAAAAAAGAAGCAGAGACAAGAGAGAGGAACAATGAGAAAAACGAAGACCAACCAGAGACAAGAGAGTGAGAAAAATGGAGACCAACCAGAGACAAGAGAGTGAGAAAAACGGAGACCAACCAGAGACAAGAGAGAGAGAGAGAGAGAATTAATAAAATAATAAATAGACAAGCTATAGTAACCGTGTAAATATACATGGTTACTGTAGCAAGTGTATAAATATACACATCTATGCACACTTTTAGAAGCACTGATGTGGAGTATTTTTTAGACAAAATATGTAAAAATGGTGTCCTTTTCTATTATATAAGATTTTGCATCCACTGCTGTGGATGCTCTAAGAGCACCTATTAGCATAACCCAATAAATTATAATAGGAAAGTTTTAATATCATTTTCATGGAAATATAAAAAGTTGCCAACAACATTTATTATTTTATCATTTTTTCAATAAAATGTTTCTAAAAATGTACCTAAATCATTGATTAATATTTCCCATCTTTTATAATATCTAGTTCACTTTATAGTCATATATGCATTTTTCATCAAAGAGTGGCAACTTTTTTTTTTAATTAAATAAATAGTGGCAACTTTAAAAAAAAAAAAAATAGTAATGTGCTATGTATCTCTATTTTATTTTATTTTATCATTTTCATATAATATTTTTTGTTATTTGGGGTTCCGTAAATAAATAGGGATAGGATGAATTGTTATATTTGTCCTTAATTAAATCTTATTTACTTGTAGTAATTACAAATTAGTTTTCTTTTGAATTTAAATATTAGTTTTATCTTGTAAAGTCATCTATTTATATGTCTTGATTTTAAATAACAAAGTATATATGGTGAACAATATTATTATTGAGTGAAATTTCACTTTGGATGTTCGCACTCCCTAGAAGTAGTTCATTTATTAACTTGGAAGTTTTGGTTTCCTTGAAGCAACCAATTAAAAAATTATTCACATATTTTATGGTATTAGAGCCATGTTTGGACAATTCATGTTTTGAGCAAAGCTTAGATGTTTTTTTATATTGAACACTTGCCTTGATCAACTTACGACATAAATTGTGATCAAATTAAAGATTCAGTCAATTGAAATGAATCAAGATGTCACAATGGCCAAATTAACAGGTCTTAATCAACTTGCGGGAGGTTAAGATTGTGATCAAATTGAAGATTTGTATAATCTAATTAACGAAATCAAGATATCTCAAAGGACAAACTAGTCAACACCCAAGTGGTTCATTCAAAACAAATACCCAAAAACTAGATCAGTAAAAAATTCCTTTGACTAGTTGTCATTTTGGAGGAAAAGCATTCTTTATGGTACAGGTTATTCAAGAAGAAGGTAAGTGGTAACCAAGGAATAATAGTTATGACTTACGAGGAGCTTGAAGATGGTTTTAAATATAAAAAAGACAAAGAAAAGGAGGGGTGGGGAGAAAGAGCCACATTCCAAAGGACACATTTAAGATGAATTGTTATATTCCTTCTCAAAAAAAAAAAAAAAAAAAAAGATGAATTGTTATATTAGTCTTTAAATAAATCTTATAGTAAGTACATAAAGATTAGGTTTTTTTTTTTAAATTTAAATGCTTCTCTATCTTGTAAAATCATCTATTTATATGGCTTGATGTTGAATAATAAAACATGTGATGAACGCCTTTTTTTTTTTACTTGACACTCTAATAATTTTATATATATTTTATAATGGCCCCTTTAATTTCGCAATTTAGCAAATAAAATATTGAATTTTATTTTGAATTACTTGTAATTGTTGGTAATAGAATTTCAGTTAAAGTAGAATTTGATATTTCTTGAAAGTTAGATGATAGAGTTTTACATACAATAAATCATTGTGTTACAATTTAATTTGGGATAAAATATCTTAATATTATCAGTGAAAAATATTATTTTAATAATTAATGAGGGTGGAGCCACTTGTCACCGAGAAAAATTAGTTTTTTTTAGAAGAGGACTATAGCCTTTATTAAGATAATTCATCCAAGTTGACTAAGACTACAACAATAAAATGTGGAAAAACATCCTCCATTCATAGCGATAAACCACTATCATGTCTAAAAAAGTTATGAGTAACCTTATCTCCTAATAATGAAAATTTTAACCTAAATAAAGGTACCTTCTAGAAATTTGGCCTCATCTACAAGATGACTGTATGAAGCAAAAGAGGTCTCCTCACTTAAAAACGATTTTGATGATTACTTTAGGATCACCCTTAAGAATGATAGAAGAGAGGTTGAGTTCCAAAGCAAAGAGTAAAGCACTCACTATCACATAGCTTTAACTTCATCCGCTGTTAATTTGACACAACTATGGCTTCTAGGACCAAACTTTTACTATATAATGTATGATTTATAACAGCTAATTTATAAAAATATAGGCAAGAATCATATAGTTCAACCGATTGGCATTTCATGGTGTGCATGACATCTAGAGTTTAAATCCCTCCTCTCTCATTGTAACTAAACTTGTAATGAATATATTTTTATATTTTTTGAGACAAAAAATTTATCCCCTTTTGGTTTGACCAAATCATAATTTATCCCCCACAAACATTTTCAATTGTTACATTTTGAATTCCTAATGTTTGGCTTTTGAAGCTAAATGTGGCAAGTCTCTCGTTTAAGCTTGATCAAGGTGGAGGTATTGGATCTCTAATTCAGAATGGTTAGGGTCATTTGTTTGCTGCAATGTGTGAAAGAATTACTACCCTTTCTTGCTACACAGATTGAGTACAGGAACTCACTTAAGGGCCATTTGCTTTGAAGAGTGGAAAAGTGGGAGGATAGAAAATGGTAAGAGAGTGTAAAAGTGAGAAGATAAAAAAGATTTTAATTTCTCTCATTTTTATTTGGTTGGGCGTGTAAAAGTGGAGGGATGGAAAAAATATGTTTATATAAATTTACTCATATACCCTTTTTATAAAATGATGCCTTATTAAAACAAAAAAAAAAAAAAAATGACAAAAAAAGTAATCACCCAAATTTATTCCGACATAAAAATCATATCTAGAAAAAAATCACGTTTAAAAAAAGAAAAAACAAAAAATCACAAAAAAAAAAAAAAAAAAAAAAAAGAGCAACTAGACGAAGCTGCCCAAGAAATCAAAAGAAAAAAGAAAAAAAAGTAAGAGGCAACGTCCAAACCAGAAGGAAAAAACACGAAGAAGGAAGAGGGCAAGAGGCAATGTACAGACTAGACCAAACCAGACCAAAAAAAAAAAAGCACTTGCACATTGGCATTTTCGTTATTTACCTATTAAATTCCTCCCACTCAGTTTTTTCTATATTTTGGAGAGAAAACATTTTGATGGGTTTATGGAGAAAACATATGAGCATCAATTTTTTTCCCTCCCCTCCCTCTAACCAAACACCTATCAAAAAAGTTTTTCTTTTTATTTTCTATCAAAAGTTTTCCATCAATCTTATTTTATGTCCAAACAAAACACCCTTGAGGGCAATGCAATGATGTAAGGAGAATAGTTTATTGGGAATGATTGTGGAGTGAGAAGATTGGGGTTAGCATTTTTGATCAACAGAGAGGGTGATTGCTTTGCTGAGGATTTTCTACTAATTGATGATCTCAGGATGCGTTTAGTTAGCTTTGAATGTATTTATTTTTCCTGAGTGTCCAAAAAGTTGTAATGATGCTGTCACGTGAGTTGGCAAAGTTTTCAAAGCAGAAGGAAAGCTTTGAGGTGTGGCTTGAGAAATACCTTCCTTCTGCCAACCCATAATTTACCCCCATTGTAAACAATGATATTTGATTATCAGAACAACATATTTTAGAGAAAAAGATGCCTTAAAAGATATTAGTTTAATAAATATTTTAAAAAAAAATTTACCGAAAAAAAGTAATTAATTTTTGTCTATTTTTTTAAATATTTTTTATAATAGTATCAAAATTTTTTTAAAATGACTTATTAACAATCTTCTCAAAAGCATTCGTTATGATGACTCATATATCACTTTAAAAAAAATAAATAATAAAAAGGAAAAAAAAATCGTTGGTCAAATGTTGCAATAAAAAGTTTGTGAGCAAAATTATGATAGTATCAAATCACTTAGAGGTGAATTATAATTTTCATATCAATTTTAGAATAAACCTATATCTTGTTTACTCCATCTAGAGTTTATGATTATTGATGTTTACTTTTGTGGTTTGTTTCGTACTCCTTATCCTTAGAACTTCACTCAAAGGGAAAAGAGAAGGAAAAACCGGATTGGAAAATCATTTTACATGGGCATCCATTGATTTATCCTTGCAATATTAGGCGAGCATGAAATCTAAAATACAAAAATTATAAGCAAATTGAAGGGGAGAGAGAGACACGATTAGACAGTAGCTAGACACTATAGTTTTACCCCATGGCTTGTGTGAATGAAGTTATATATGTATGAAAATAGTGTATCTCCGAGGCTGTCAATTTCATAGATATTCCTTATAGTTACGTTGTCTAAGAAGATTTCGTTTGAACTTGACTAAAGAACCAAATTTTTTTAGAAGAAAAACATTATCCACTGCAAAACGTGATAAATATTTCAAAGATTATCATATCCTATTTGACGTCAGTTCATATCTCAAATCAGAGCAAAAGCATGTACCAGTGCACAGTTTAATTATCCAGCTCCCGCTGAAAGGAGAGCACATGATTCTATAATAAATGAGTTGCGAAGAAAATAGTAGTAATAGATATGCTTTGAAATGACCGAAGCATAGGAAGTCAAAAAGAAGTTTGATGGCCGCGTGAGCCGACATGTACAAGTTAAGCCCCTTGAGCAACCCTACCAATATCCGTCTTATCTTCTTGGGATAAACTCTCCTAAAGTCTTATCTAACACATTTAAAATGATGCCTAGGGTGTGGCTAACTCACCATCCCATGAAGATTCTTCTCGTCCTTCCCAAGCAAATGAACCTAATTAAAAAGTGACCAATTGTTCTTTATTATACCATTCATTTTTATAATGGTGTCCCAATTATTTGCCACTTCAGCGTTAGAAATAATGAAAAGATTGTATTGTATTCTTCACAAACAAATTTATACAGAGGTAACTTTATATCAAGACACAAGAGTGTAATACAAGAACATATGATTGTACTTCAAGTATTGTACAAGTATGTGTAATACAAGAAACCATAAATGGGCCTAAAGCCTAACAAACCTAACACTAATATACACTACCATTCCCCCCTCAAACTCATCAAGGAGCGTGAGGGATTAACTTGAGTTTGTCAACTAAAGCACAAAGGCATCTTGTAAGGTGTAACATGGTGAAGATATTTGCTAGTTGATCTTGAGAGGAGGCATATAATAACTTGAGAGAGCCCTAGAGTAAGTGATGACAGATAAAATGGCAATAAATCTTGATATGTTTGGTCTATTCATGGAAGATATCATTGTGAACAATTTGAATGACATTTTAGTTATCACTAAAAGTGACAATTGATGTGAACACACCTACACCCTTGGGAGGCCAACAAAGCCAAAAGAATTCAAATGTGATGTCAGCAAGAGCACAATTTTTAGTTTAGTGCTAGAGTGTACCACAACAAATAGTTTCTGGCTTCGCCAAGATGTTAGAGATGAGCTAAAAAGGAAGCAACAACTAGTGGTGGATCGTCAATCAATGTGTCTCCTACCCAATCAACATTAGAGTATGCATGAAGAACAAGAGGAGCCTATGCATAGAAGTGTAGGAATGCACATGTTCCAAAACCAAGTGAGAATCATATGGTTGTGGCTATCTCATTCAAATAAGTATGTCACAAAGGCTTGATCATCTTTGGAGCCCCCCTTAACAAGGGCAATGATTCCACCAACATAATACATCCAAAGCATGTGACCTTTGAGAAAAATTGCGTATAGCTTATGATCAAAATGAGTAATTCTTGCTCCCTTCCAAGGTAACATGGATAAGGCAAGAAAGAATAATCTCCATTTGAGAAAGAATAATTTCTCAAATGTCACAAAGGCTTAATCATCTTTAGAGCCCCCCTTAACAAGGGCAATGATTCCACCAACATAACACATCCAAAGCATGTGACCTTTGAGAAAGCTACGCATAGTTCATGACCAAAATAAGTAATTCTTGCTCCCTTCCAAGGTAACATGGATAGGGTGAGAAAAAATAATCTCCTTTTTGTTCATCTCAAAGCAAAATATACAAAACAAACAAAATTGAAATTTACATTAAAAAAAATGGGAAAAGGGCACTTGAAATGCAAAAAGTCAACTCTGTTAGGGTCATATTTTCTATATAATTGGTTAATCCTTCAACAAAACGCACTTTACTTGTAATTGGGTAGATTTAAGTTAGGTTTAATGTATCAAGAAGTATATTATTCAAACATATCAAGTGGTATCATTAAAGACATGAAGTTTGATATAAGAAATAAGTGAAGAAAAGTTGTTTCATTAAAGCTCTACCTAAGCTTGACACAAACTACTATCGAGGACTAATGAAAAAGCTCGACACAAGACTCGATTTGTCGAGAATTACGAATTCAAAATTCTCACATTTGAATTTTGGCCCATGATGACTTGAGTGATTTAGGTTTCTCTCTCTCTAAACCTATTCATATATAAGGCTTATTTTAAAAATCATTTAGTATAAAAATAGAGACCTAGAACTCATATACTCTATATGAAACTACTTCGTTTATACGTCTTAGGGTTTTGTAACCAAGTGCTTCTTGATATTCATCGTCTATGAAGTGAAGAACTTTACAGCTAACAACAATCAATCAAGTTGCCAGAGTTAGTCATGTATTAGGATCCATGTAAAAATGTTAGTCACAGATTGGAGATTTGTGCAAAGCAAAGAAGTCTACAACAAGATTAAGTTTAATTGGGTATTAAAGCGAAGGTTTAAATGTAGGTTAGTATTTTGGGATAATCTAGGGTAGTGGTAAGATTTTTTATATTTGTAACCGCTTGATTATTGATTAATAGATTCTTGAATGGTGACCTTAAATTCACCTAGTGGAGTTTTTGCCTTATGAGAGGTTTTCCTTATTTGTCAACAAATCACCGAATTATTTACTTTTCATTGCATATTAATTATTGGTATTTGTTGGTGCCTCCACAATTTGTGTTAATACCATATTTTGTCCACCCAAGATTTGCGGCTGGACCATGAAAAATTCAAAAAAATCATTTTCTCTCTATGGGGTCATGAGAAAAGATACAATGGCATGGAGCAACCCGTTCGGACACTAGAGTGCTCAAAGTGCCTTTTTAGCCAAAATGGCCAAAATGCCCTTGGTCAACCCTAGGCTAACCAAAGTTCAAACAAGGTCAAAATCCTCACAAAACAACATTTTTCATGGTTTTACATCAAACCCGACCTTCTCAGAGATTTTTACAACTAGCATGTTTTTAGCTTAGATCCATGTTCTTTTATGCTTGCTCACATGATATTCGTTTGGATCTACGTGATTTATGCTTTATGCTATATGTTTGTGCCTAGATCTATCTTTTTCATGTGTTGTATGGCTAGATCTGCATGTTTCTATGCTTGTTCATATGTTAGTTGTCTCGATCTACATAATTATGCTTTATGCCATGTTTTCCCATCCTTTGTTCATCATTTTGTTCTATGTTGATGTTAAGATTACATGCTCACATGTTTGTATAATGTTCTGGCTATGCCTTGCTTGGATCTATATGCGTTTATTACTATTTTGCCATGCTATAGGGCTAGATCTGCATGTTTACATGCATGTTTCTATGCTTATATGTCTTGATCTATACTTTCACATGCTTGTGTGCTTAGATCTATGATCTCTACATGCTTTAGGCTTTCTTCCATGTGTTTGTGCGCTCTATGCCATGTTTGTGTGCCTAGACCTAGGCTATGTTTGTCATGCCATGTGCTATTGTAGCCCTTTTGTTGCTTTGTCTTTCTTTCTTGCGTTTTGGCCAATTGGTCCTGATCCGATCTTGACCCCATGGTCTTAGTCCTCATCTATGCAACTTGGCCCATATCAAAGGGTTTGGATCATCCTTTTTTTGAATATCTATGCTTGCTTGATTTTATATACTTTATGCTTGTGTTAGCCTCTCTAGTTCCAGGCTTTGCCACGCTTGGCACGCTTAGCGGGTTTGTGGTTATGTGGCTACATCTGATGCCCATGAGGCCTTGTTTGGATGTAACCGCTCGGGATGTGTCTCCGAATGCCGGGTTGCTTGTGCATACCTTTCCCCTTTTCCGCTCTGTGCGATGATATACTTGCCATGCTTGTTTGCGCCACCCGTTGGCTTTCTTTGCATCTTTACACACTTGCTTACATGTCCATGCATGAGTCTTGCTTGCTAGTGTATCGTCCATACTTCAACATAATGAAGTTATGGACATTCGATCCAAACCTACATTTGTTCCTTGCAGACACCACCTTTTGTTTGCCTTTTTGCTTGTTTTCTTTCTTGTCCACTTGCTTTCTCGTTTGCCTGCTTATCTTTGCTTGTCATGTCTCTCGTCACATTGTATGCTTACTATGTTTATCATGCTTATCGCTTTGTGCCTCTCTTGTATGCTCATTGCATCTTTCCCTTCCATTACTTGTCTACTGGTTTCTTGTCTTTGCCTTTGCATGTACGAACATGGAGCGAGAACACCTGAAGCTAGGGCACAGCCTCCCAGGCCTAACCAAAAAGGGTGCGAAGTCCAGCATGTAGATTTAAGCCAAGTGGCTATGTTTAGTAGGTTTAGGGGCCTAGTTCATCCCTTTTGGTTATGTACTCTTTTAAACCCCCTTTCCTTCCTTCTCCCTTTCTCGCTTTAGACGGTTTGTATTAGGTATATCATGCGGTGTACCATTCGTTCTCATCTTTTAGAGTATGGAGACCCTTGTCTATTTTCCTGCACTTATATTTTAGGCCTTGCTCTAGGAATGTAGGCATTTATTTTCCTGCTCTGTGTGCTTGCATTGTGCATGATGTATGTATATATATATCTGTTCCCCCTTTCTGGTGTGATTGTCACAGACAATGTCACCTAAGGAAAGTAATGCCTAATTTCCGTAGCGAAAGCAAGGTGACACGTCGCTGGGTTTTTGATGTGGAAATCTGGTATTTCGCTCGAATGCCCTAGGAAAGCATAGATTGAGACACACCCATTCAAAAGCCAAACCTTAAAAACCCATGCACGCAAAGCCCCAAAAGCCAATGCCAAAATCATGTTTTTACTGCAAATTTTTGAAAATTAAGGTTTTATCAAAGCAAGGGACTGTCCTTAGACAGGCATTGTGGGATGCCTAACACCTTCCCCACACGTAACCAAACTTCCGGACCTAAAAATTAAGACTTTTTGCCATTTGCATTAGATTAGGAAAAATGCCATTTTTCTTAACCTATGATTGGTAATAAAATCAACTAAAAACAGGTGACCAATCACACCTTAGAAAAACCTAATCATTTGGGGCGACTTCACTCACCCTTGATAATCCCTTAAAATTTGGCCTAGATTCCTGCTATAATGCCAAAGGTAGACCTACCTTCCTCCACCAAGAGAGAAAGCATCAGAAGCTTTGCGCGAACACACACAACTATTATCGAGAAGGGCCCTCTAACAGGGCCCCGCACGCGTGGGAGCGTGTCCACAGCGGGTGGTCTAACGAAGGCAGGGCAACAGCAGTTTTTTCGCTACCGATCGAGGTTGGGTGTTAAAAATTGGCATGTAATTTGATCTAATTAATTAATTTTGGTAATTGAATTAATTAACTGGGGTCAATCTATTTTAACCCAACAAGTGGTATCAGAGTGGGCGCACTCTAATTAGGTTTTAATCTATGTAGTGTGATCCATTGACCCTTATTGGCATGGATACAAAATACATGAAAAAATATTTTTCTAATAATATCACTTGTGATTCTAACATTAATGTTCTTCAATTTCTCAAGACATGTAAGTCTAACAATTATTTGAAATTAATGTTTTTGTTGGTTGAAAAACATTTGTATATGGATGATTTAATGGAATCAGTTCAGGTGAAAGAACAGTTGATTCTCGAAAAATGCAAAAGAAGGCTAGACTGCCTCAAAAGTTGCAAACACAGGGCTGTCGGTAAAAGAAAGACAAAAGCTCGATTAGAGTTGTCCAGCAAAGGTTACAAAGAAAGAACCACACCATATGACTTGGCTAATAATCATGAAGTGTGTTTCATGATGCATACTGCCCTTAAAGTAATAGACACACGTCTATGGTATCTTAATAGTGGCTGTTCAAGACATATAACTGGACACTGTTCTCTCTTCAAAACATTTGACCAGAAAAAGGGTAGTAATGTTGTTTAAAAAATAGGCAACGGAAAATTAATGGATCTACTTCATTCACAATTGTTAACATATACTATGTAAATTTCCGATTTAAAAAACAAAAGAGCGTACCTTGGTGTGGTGAAATTCAAAACCAAAGACCAGAAGTACTTGGGAACACTTTTAATCTTCATTTCAATTCTACTTTATGCCTAAAGTGTGGTCTCTCAATCAATTTCTAAGAGAGTGGCTTACACTCACACACACACACACACACACACACACACACACGCGCGCACGCACACACCATTTCACAATAGTGTCACTTAATAAAACTTTGTGTGTTTTTTCCTTTGTATCTAATTGATTATCTAATTGAGTTGGCATTTTGGGCCATTCCAATTGGGCTTTAGTGTTTGGCTTGGAGTGAGACCAAAAGGGAACAAATAAGACTCTATAGCTCCAATGGGCCTTCGGCTTTCCTGTCAACTTTTGACAAGTCCAAAGTTACCATTAATTTTATTGAATACCACAATATTAATATAATTACACTCTAGGTCTTATTAACAAATTATATCTCAAGACTTTATTATACATGCAACCCCTTCATAAAATATTTGTAGTAATACAAAGTCATAAATGTAAACTGTCACTTTGAAGATTATTACACCTTAATCCTTGAGTACCTAATTTAATCCTTTAAGTTATTCATCATATATTTATGAAATCCAATTTCATTAACATATACCTTAGTAACTCCTTACTAAAGTGGTAAGCCTAACACTCTGAATAACCAAACCCATTAAACTTATCTCAAGAATATATATTCCATCAACACTAAATGTGGTTGCCCAACATACTGAGGTTTTGATCGTGACTTTAGATGTCATCTTGATATATCAAAACAATCTACACCTAATGATTATGTCCATTACTCTCTCAGGATTAAGAGTTTATGTAAATAGAAGTCGTGAGATTTGTTATTAATTTGACAGTCGTTAGACGAATAATAAACCTCAAAGCGGTCCAGATCAATATGTTTTAACTCTTAAAACATATCAACACATCAACTAGAAATTTCCACTTCCATGATCAAGACAAATCATCTTAATCAATATGTTATAGTCTTTGCAAATGAAATGCCCAATTTCATCACCGACTACAAACTAAAATTCTGAGTTTACAAACAACTTGTAATTTATATTTTCTATGACTAAATCACATAAATCACATACTATGCATCTCATGGACTATATGATAATGCCCAAATATTCATGTTACCATTATTTTAGATAATAATAAAACAACTTTATTCATCACAACATTAAGTCATACATAGCATCATACAATAGGATTTAAGGGCACTAATCCTAACAAATGTTACATTTGGTGATGGAAGCAAATCCCTAATAAAAGGAAAATGAATTATCTCCTTGATAGGATTACCTGACATTGCAAATGTTTTATATGTGGAAGAGCTAAGGGTGAATCTGTTGAGCATAAGTCAAATTTCAAGACTTAATGATGTTGTTCTCCAAAGGAAAGAGTCTAGTACTTAATGAACTAGGAGAGCAATTTATTGGTGGAATTCGTACCCCGGATAATTACTACAGCCTAGTCCCAAATGTTGAAATAGTTTGTAATAGTATTCGAAAGCCTAATGAAAATCTATGGCACCAAAGGATGGGACATGCAAGCTATAAGCAACTGTCAATCGTATCTAAGAAGGAAGTTGTATTAGGAATTCCCAAACTTGTTAAAGTTGAAAATGTTATTTGTGGACCATGTTAACTTAGAAAGCAGACAAGAGCTCATCATCATGATACTTTGACCATTTCCACAACAGGACCAATTGAGCTACTTCATATTGATCTCATGGGTCCTAATAGAACAGAATCTCTTGGAGGTAAGAGATATATCATAATAGTGGTAGATGACTTTACCAGACTCACATGGACAATTTTGCTAAGATCTTAGTCTGAAGCTCCTCAACAAATGGAGATCTTGTGGAAGAGATTACAAATGAGAAGGAGTGATTGTAAATCGCCTTAGAAGTGACCATGGAAGGGAGTTTGAAAACTCTCAACTTAAGCATTTCTACACTGAAGTTGGCATAGCTCAAGAATTTTTAGCTCCTATTACTCCTTAACAAAATGGAGTAGGTGAGAGGAAGAATAGATTCATTCAAGAGATGGCTAGAGCTATGATGCATAAGAAGGATGTTGTTAAGAACTTGTGGGGTGAAGCTGTGAACACTGCGGGCCACATTGTGAACAGAACGTACTTCAGACCAGGAACAAAGAAAATTTCATATAAGCTGTGGAAAGGAAGAAAACCAAATGTGAAGTATTTTAGAATATTTGTTAGCACTTGTTTTATCTTGAAAGATAGAGAAAATGTGGGAAAGTTTGACACACGAAGTGATGAAGGAATTTTTCCTGGTTACTCTTCCTCTAGCAAGAATTACAGAGTATTTAACAAAAGGACAAGAAAAGTTATGGAAATTGTGAATGTTGTAATTGATGAAACCTTAGGTTATGTTTGGTAACGGTTTTTATTTTCTATTTTCAAAAACTTGTTTTTGGGAATATAAAGAAAAAACAATTTTCTTATATTTTTGAAATAAAAAACACGTTTGGTTTGTTGAAATTAAAAAGATAGATTTTTGAAGAAAAAAATAGAAAATACTAAACTATATTGTTCCTAGGATTTGAACTCTAATTGCTAACTCATTAAATGAGACAGATTCAATAAATTAAATGCGTGCTTTCATTAACTTTTGAAAATTAAAAACTGAAAACAGTATTTTACATATTTTCAGTTTCATTCACAAATTGAGTTATAAAAACAATTTTTGTTTTCTATTCATTTTGGATTACCAAACAAATTTTTTTTAGTCTCAAAAATAGAAAATTGTTTTTGGAAATAGAAAATAAGGGGAAAAAACAGTTACCAAACATACCCTTAACTTTTATCACACAAAAGGAGGTATATCAATTGCCAAAATATGCTCTTCCTTTAACCCTTGAGAGTGACAAAGTTGTAGAAGACCCTTCTCCTCATTCTACACCGAGTATTGCACAATCATTTGATAATTCTCCCTGTGAAGAGAATCCAAAACCAACCACTCCTCCCCCTATTGGTCACATGGAAAGAGAACCTTCACCAAGAGTTAAATTGAATCATCCTCTAGATGCGATTATGGGGAATATGAATAAATTAAACTTGAGAAAGCGAACAATTGATAAATATGTGGCTAACTTTGTGTCTTATTCATGCTACTTGTCTCAGGTTGAACCTACCCAAGTTGAAGAAGCACTTCAAGATGAGAGCTAGGTAGAAGCCATGCACGATGAACTTCATCAGTTTCAGAGAAATGATGTTCGTTCTCTTGTTCCGAGACTAGAAGGTGTTAACATCATCAGCAGAAAATGAATATTTCGTAATAAAATTGATGAGGAAGGAAATGTCATTTGCAATAAAGCCAGACTTGTTGCTCTAGGTTATACTCAAGTTAAAGGGGTTGATTTTGATGAGACTTTCACACTGTGGCTTGTATTGAATCCATATGAATCTTACTTGCTCTAGATTGTCATCTTAAATTCAAATTATATCAAATGGATGTCAAGAGTGCCTTCCTAAATGGGTTTCTCAAGGAAGAAGTCTATGTATCGCAACCCAAAGGATTTGTTGATCCACACTATCCCAATTATGTGCTTTATCTGAAGAAGGAACTATATGGCTTGAAGCAAGTACCAAGAGTATCGTATGATTGACTCACAGAATATTTGGTGGCTAATGGATTTTCAAGGGGACAAGCATACAAAACCCTATTCATGAAGAAGGTAGAAGGATAGTTGGTTGTAGCTCAAGTATATGACGACATCATCTTCAGGTCTACAAAAGATGATCTTTGCACATTCCTTCTCCAACATGATGCAAACTAAATTTGAGATAAGCATGATCAAAGAAATGAATTACTTCCTCAGACTTCAAATTCGGCAAAATGTCTTAAGTATCTTCATCTCTCAATCTAAATATGCTAATAATCTTGTGAAGAAATTTGGTTTAAAGTCTGCTAGCTTAGTTAGAACTCCCATGAGTCCAAATGTTAAACTTACTGTTAATTTGTTAGGCAAAAGTGTGATCCTAATCTATATAGAAGAATGATAGGAAGTCTTTTTTACCTTACTACTAGCAGATCTGACATTAGTTACAGCGTTAGAGTATATGCTCAATATCAAGCCAACCCTGAAGAGTCTCATGTTACTACTATTAACCGTATAATCAAATACGTTAAATCGACTAGCAACTTTGGTTTTTGGAATGATAAGGACACTAATGATGTGTTGGCTAGGTATTCTGATGCTGACTGGGCTGGTAATGCTGATGATCGTAAGAGCACTTCTATTGGGTGTTTTTATTTGGGGAATAATTTTGTCTCATGGATGAGTAAGAAGAAAAATTCCATGTCTCTCTCCACTACAGAGCCAAAATACATTGCTATTGTTAGTTGTTGTACTCAACTTCTTTGAATGCAGAAACTTCTTCTTGATGATGAAATTTATTGAAAACATCTTACCTTATATTGTGACAATACCAGTGCCATTAATGTCTCTAAAAATCCTATTCAAAACTCTCGAACTAAACATATTGAGATCTAATATCACTTCATTCGTGAGTTGGTTGAAGATGGTATTCTCACTCTTAAGTTCATTAAAGTATTAGCCCTAGGATTGTAATATGTTGATTATATGCCAATGAAACTAATATGGCACCACAAATTTGAAATAAAACAGTATACAATATGGTTACCTCGGTATTGGAAACTTTGTCTCTTATTCTAATATCCCAAGTTATTGTAAGATACCCGAATTGTGGGGTTCTCTTACTACATTTCAATCACTTTTCCCAATTGCCTAGCTTCTAGACTATGGGTTTTATGTTGCAAAACCTGCGTAAGTCTTGTTAGTTTCACAGATAATATTGTCATTATTCCTTTCATAATGTAATATATAAGTGTAGATATTTCATCTATTTCATAGGGATAACACCAATAATGTCTATTGTTTTACTATGATTGAAATTATTGTTATTTACATTGGTGGTATATATCTGAATGAAAATTTTGGATGAATGGTGACCATTTGTATTCCAATTGCTGTCAAATTTGGGGTGTTCAGTAAGTTTCATCAACTTCTAACTTACAGATGATTGATGTGCATGTCTAGCGACACGTATAGATTTGGAATTTTGTCTCCAATGCCTATATTCAAATTTATTGTAAGATATTAGGATTGTGGCTTTCCATTATTACAATTGAAGTACTTTTCCCAATTGCTTAGCTTATATTATCTTACAATTTTTAGTGAAAGTCAAGACAAAATATTTTACGTTTTTTATTCTTGTTAATTAATTTTTTTCTACATCCATTACTTAAAATATATACATTTATTTTAGAATTTTTTTTTTAAAAATTTTAAACCATTATTGTTAACCTCCTAGGAGATTGATACTATTACCTAGGCTTGGGGCTCCCATGCTTTCCCATTGGTATCTTCTAGTTTGCTGGCTCCTCTTATTCTCAGCACATAGGGGGATTCCCCATCCATTTATCTTTCTATTCCTTTCCCTCATCCCAATCTTGGGGCAGACTACCATGATTCCTTTCCTAGTGTCTTTATTCCCCTATCATCTGAGGCTCGGGCTTCACCCCCATCCCCTTTTCTATATATATATATATATATATATTATATCAATAAGGAGCTCATCCATCCTTCCTACCACAAGCTGATGATCTCCTAGTGCGAAAGCCATTGATTGATAATTATACAAGGCGATCAGAGATCCCTACTGAAGGTAGCTTTCAGAATCCTAATGCTTAAAAAAAATTGCACGATGAACTAGTCAGATGAACTACTACAGGAAAGAAGACCAATTTGACTGAAGACCCTAGAGACCGTTACAAGACAGCTCGACTGGAAAGTAGCATATCTTTCAAGAAAAAATTTAGTTACAAGGTATTTGCCCAAATTGAATAAAAGAAGGGAAGTGTATTCGTGGACAAATGAGCGTTTGTTACTGTTTACAAGAGTAAATACCGAAACAGACAATTCTAGATGCCCTCAGACAGATGCCACTAAAAAGCTGATTATCGCATGTTTTTAGAGGCCGTACTTGACCCATCCAACCCCTAAAACTCGTGATTTAGTAAATAAAATAGACCATTCCGGACCTTTTTCCTCATATCACTACTAGCTACAGATCAAGGAAAAGTGCTTTAATTGCAGTATAGAAACACCATAATCCTAGTATGTTACAATAACTCAGAATATCATAATAAGAGACAAATTTCTCAATTTTGTACATGATCTTAAATATACTAATCAATGTCCCCCTTATATTGGCAATTGTTCTTTCAGATATATAAAGTGGACATGAAATGGTTGATAATTCAAAATCAATTCCTTAAAGTATTAGCCCGAGGATTATAATATGTTGATTATATGCTGATGAAACTAATATGGTGCCACAAATTTGAAAGAAAACAGTATACAATATGTTACCTTGGTATTAGAAACTTTGTCTCTTATTCTAATATTCCAAGTTATTGTAAGATGCCAAAATTGTGAGGTTCCCTTACTGCATTTTAATCACTTATCCCAATTGCCTAGCTTCAACTTTTCAGGTTTTTATTTCCCGAATCTCCTAGGTGGCCAAGAAAAAAGGTTAAGGATTCATAAAAATGTCATGAAGTAAAATTTTTAAACATTTGATAATGGAAGAAAAGAAAATTAGGTAAGAAGAGTAAAAAACATAAAATATATTTTCTTAAATTTCATTAGAAATTTTAAGAAAATTAAGTTTGCTCTACCATTGGGTGGGTGTTGATGGATATGGTAACTAGGAAAGTAATTACATTCATCAATTGATGTTTGACCTGCATGTAATTGCTATGTTCCACCCTCTAATGTATTTTGGAAGAAAAATTTTAAAGAGAAAAACTATAAATGTAAACATAAACATAAATAGTTTTGTAATGATTTTTTATTAGAAATTGCAGAAAAATGAATCATGGACCGCCACTGGGTGGGTGTTGATCGTTGTGGTGATTCGGGAAGTGAATCAATGAACCAATTAACAGGTTACCACCAGGCAACTGGTAAATTTCACACGTTAAAGCCTTTTGAAAGTTTTCAAATTTTACTTTTTTTACAACCATTTTTTTAATCGTAATCTTTGTTTTTTTTTTTGAAAAAAAAAATCACATTTAAATTGCAATGACAAATACAAGACTATGGGTTTTATCTTGCAAAACCAAAGTAAACCTTGTTAATTTCTCATATAATATTGTCAATATTCCTTTCACAATGTAATATTTGAGTGCAGATATTTCATTACTTTTATAGGGATAACACCAATAATGCCTATTGTTTTACTGCGATTGAAATTATTCTTATTTACATTGGTGCTATATATTTGAATGAAAAATTTGGTTGAACGGTGATCATTTTTTTTTTTTTTTTTTTTTTTTATTGTTGTCAGATTTGTGGCATTCTATAAGTTTCATCATCTTTTAACCTATGGATGGTAACCCTATGGAGAACACCTTTTGAATCTGGCATGAAATGGGCATTGTATCTGGTCTACTTTATGTATTAGAATATGCAACAGCCGATATGAGGGGTAAATTAATGTGTATGTCTAGCGTCATGTATGAATTTGGAATTCTGTATCTAATTCCTGTATTCAAAGTTATTGCGAGATATTATGATTATGTCATTCCAAAATTGCAATTGAAGCACTTTTCCAAATTGCTTCACTTATATTATCTTACAATTTTTAGTGAAAGTCAAGAAAAATATTTTACATTTTTATTCTTGTTAATTAATTTTTTTTCTACTTCCATTACTTAAAATATAAACATTTTATTTTAGTATTTTTTTTAAAAAAAAATTTAACCATTATTCTTAACCTCCTAGGAGATTCAAGAAAAGTGCTTTAATTGCAGTTTTGAAATGCCACAATCCTAGTATGTTACAATAACTTGGAATATCATAATAAGGGATGAATTTCTCAATTTTGTACGTGATCCTAAATATATTAATCAATCTCCCTCTCATATTGGCAAGTGTCCATTCAGATATATAAAGCAGACATGTAATGGTTGATAATTCTAAGTCAATTCTTCAAAGTATTAGCCCTAGGAATATAATCCGTTGATTAAATGCCGATGAAACTAATATGATGCCACAAATTTGAAAGAAAACAATATACAATATGATTACCTTAGTATTGGAAACTTTGTCTCTTATTCTAATATTCCAAGTTATTGTAAGATACTAGAATTGTGGGGTTCTCTTATTGCATTTTAATCACTTTTCCCAATTGCCTAACTTCAACTTTTCAGGTTATTATTTCCCGAATCTCCTAGGTGGCCAAGAAAAAATGTTTAGAATCCTAAAAATGTCATGAAATAAAATTTTTAAACATTAAATAATGGAAGAAAAGAAAATCAGTTAAGAGGAGTAAAAAACATAAGATATATTGTCTTGACTTTCATTAAAAATTTTAAGAAAGTTAAGTTTGCCCTACCATGGGGTGGGTGTTGATGGATATGGTAAGTAGGAAAGTAATTACATGCATCAATTTATGTGTGACCTGCATGTAATTGGTATGTTTCACCTTCTAATAACTTCTAAACATAAACTGCTTCGTTATGTTTTCTATTAGAAAGTGCAAAAAAATGAATCTTGGACCACCACTAGGTGGGTGTTAATCGTTGTGGTGATTTGGGAAGTGAATCAATGAATCAATTAAAATGTGACCACTGGGCAACTAGTAAATTTCACCTGTTAAAACCTTTTGAAAGTTTTCAAATTTTACTTTTTTTAAAGACTTTTTTAATCTTAATCTTTCTTTATTTTTTTCACACCCAAAACTAAAAAGGGTCTAAAGTATAAAAAAAACATCTGAAAGATACTTGTAGATTTATCGTTTTTGACAATTCAATCCAAATAATCCATATCAAGTACCAACATCAAGAATTATCATAACTAGTCGCAAACCCGCGCATTGCGCGAGATAATTTTTTTTTTGGATGATCTTATTAAATATATTTGGGATAATATCACTCTCTCATTCTATTTATGTTAATAACAAAATATTTTAAATTTATTTAAGAATCTGTTTATAAATGTTTAACCATGGTTAGTAAAGACACTACTCATAACTTTAGAATTAAAATACAAATTTATAAAATACCAAAACATTTGAAATGACAAATCTCTCCATAACTCATTGGGAAAAGAAAAGGGGAAAAAAAAGCAAAAGACATTACTTAATATTTTGAATTACACTTTAATTTAAAATTTTAAAATAAGAGAATTTAATTTTAAAATTAAGGATAATTCTGGAACCTACCTTAAGCACAAGCAAGTTAGTACACAATATTTTAATATTAATTTAACAAAGTTTGGTCAAAAAAATGTAAAGGATGAAAATATTTTTTCCTTTCAAGTTTAGGTTAGAGTGTCATTTCCTCAAACCTCAAGGAAGGGGAATGTAATTACCCCTATATTATTATTATTATTATTATTATTATTATTATTATTATTATTATTATTATTATTATTATTATTATTATTATTATTATTATTATTATTCTTCTTCTTCTTCTTCTTCTTCTTCTTCTTCTTCTTGATAATTGATTTTTCATTTTCTTTTAAGTTAATAAAAACCTTACATATACCTTTTTATTTATTTATAGAATATACAATTTTTTAACCCTTACATATCTTTTTTTTAATGTGAATCTTTCTATATATTCCACTTCTTTAGATGTGTAAAATCATAGACTACTACTTCATAATGATAGTACCTAATTAGTTTTATCACTTTTTTTTTCATAATTTCATTTATAACATTTTTTACTATTATCATATATTTACTGGCTAATGATTTCATAACAAAAAACTCAAATGAGATGTTGCATCATTTATTAGATTTTTAAATGTAATTGTATATGAAGATTATATATATATATATATATATATATATATATGTATATATATACACACACACATATACATATTTATAAAGTTAAATGAAATGTCAAAAATGGGATTTTAAAATTTTCTAACTTTATCTCTTATGTAATTTCTATTATTACATGAGAACATCTCCTTTTAGTTATGAATTAGAGTTTGAATAGTTTTAAGTTTAAATATATTGCTATGATTGTGTTTAATTATTGATTATTGATTCAATTTTTTAAGTTAATGTAACAATTGATTTTATTGCACTGTAAAATTTTTAATGTTCTCCATATTGGTCATATTTATTTTTTATTTTTACTTCTCCTTGCAACCTCTTTGTTTTCCAATTAATAGTTACTAATTGACATTTGATTTTTTTTTTTTCCTTTAGCATCTCTCTCTCTCTCTCTCTCTCTCTCTCTCTCTCTCTCTCCATAGGCAACCTACTATTTTCCAAAATTTGATGATGATTTTATTGCATTAAATATGCATTGTAGTTTTTTTTTTTTTTTTTCATTTAATTTTGCTACCCTTAAGTTAGTATATCCTTAAATATTCTTTATATTATATTTGGTTTGATATTCTTATTATTATTATTATTATTTAATTTAGTGTTTCCCAATTGGCATTTGTTTTGTATTATATTTTTTCTTTGATGTATTGGGTTTGATAATGAGTGTGTCTCTAGTATTACTCCACTTTATGAGGACACTTTTATTTATTGAAATTCAGTAAAATTTTAATTTTTTTTAAATAAAAAGGAGAGAAAAAATATAAATTATTTAATGATATGGAAGATGTGGGGAGATGAATAGTGATATTAAGGTAAAATTTAAAAAAAAAAATTTAAATAAAAAGGAGAGAAAAATATAAATTATTTAATGATATGGAAGATGTGGGGAGATGAATAGTGATATTAAGGTAGAAGGTAGTGGGAAGATGAAAAAATAAAGGTAAGGAAAAAGCTTGGACAAAGCGTAAATGTAAAAAAAAAAAAAAATGTACAATTTTTTAAGGATAATTTTATTGATTTGAATTTAAATAAAATATTCCATGTTTAATTATTAAAAATAAAAAAAGCTAGAAAATATAAATAATTTAATGAAGTGGAAGATGTGATTGAATTTAAATGTTGAATAACATAAGATGTGAAGAAAAAAAAAGTAAAAGTAAAATATATAACAATAAATACCAATAAAGAGAACAATTGCACATAAAATATTTTTGTTTTTTCTTATAACTCTAATTAAGATTGATGGTTTTTTTTTTAATATGTGTTTTTGTATTGTGTTTTTTTAATTTTCCATCAGAAAGTCTTTTCTTTCCCTTTTATAATTTTGATTGAATTTTGGTTTGGATTAATACATAGCTGTTTTTGGAAATAGGAATTTGAATATGCCTACCAGTTGTTTGACTAATAAATTATTATAAAATTTATTTTTTATTTCTTTAGTTTTATTTTAATTTTGGTTAAGTTAACATTGTAATTTTGTGATGATTTTTTATTATTATGATAATTTCCTTATTCCTTAAGAGATGAGTTGTATATTAACGCTCCTTTTGTTTCGATGTAAAATATTTTCAAATGTAAAATATTTTACATGTAAAAAATTTTACTGTAAAATATTTGACAGTAAAATATTTTCAAGCGTTTGGAATGACAAAATGCGTGAAAATGCAAACTGCCAACAGCCACCTGAAATGAGCAAAAACCACCAACAGCCACCCCAAAATGAGCATAAACGATTAAACCACTCCAAAATCTCTCATTTGAGTACAAAAAAATTTTACCTGTTGAGCTAATTATAACTCATATGTTATTTGCAGGTAAGATTAGCATTAAAATTGTGAGATTCATGCAACCTAACCCAAAAAAAAAAAAATCAAAGAGCATCATAATAATTAAACACAGTGCCTACTACTACCTCACATGATTGGACTTAACAGTAACACCACCACTACATGCCCAACAAAAGCAACAAAACTCATCCAAAATAGAAACAACACCATTTAAAAAAAAAAAAAAAAAAAAAAAAAAAAAAAAAAAAAAAAAAAAAAACCCCAAACTCAAAGACTTGACTTGAAAAAATTCATTTATAAACCAAAAACCAGTTTCAGTTTCTCTCACACCAAAAACTCAAACTCTTTTTTCTGTTAAAATTCTCAAAATCCTTAGCTCTCTCTCTCTGAGAAACAAGAAGCAAGCAAGAAGAAGAAGATAAGGGCATTTTGGTAATTTTTGATTATTTTCATTCATTCATTCATGTTCTTCAACTACAAGAACAACAACAGTCCCGGCGGCGGTGGCGACTGGTTCTGGATAATGGCTATGGTGGCTTCGACGAACGTGGCGGTGGTTTTCACGTCTCTGGCCGGAGTCCCCTTGGTCATCACCATAGTTTTCACTGCTCGTAGGTAAAAAATCATAGTCGCCTTGGTCGGAGTACCATCGTCGGATCTATCTCCCTTCTCCGCGAGATGGGTATGAGAGAAGGGAGACAGATTCGACGATGGGAGGCGCCGATGGAAGCTGGAGTTGGTCGGTGGTGCCTCAAACCTTGGAGCCGGTGATTTGTAGGAAAGGGGACCGGAGGTGGTTGGGTTTTTGGAGAGAAATTTGATCCTGGAGAGTTTGAGCTTCAAGTGACTCTAGGAGTGCTGTAGGGTGATGAGTATTGGGGTGTGAGGGAGTAAGCAAATGTAAAATGTTTTACCAAAATTTTAAGCGTAAAATATTTTACATAAATTTACTTAGGTTGATTTAGTTGACTGAAAATATTTTACTTTTGACCAAATATTTTACTGCAAAACAAACACCGTAAAATTGAAAAATATTTTCCTGAAAATATTTTACATTAAAACAAACAGAGTGTAAGCAAATGTAATGCACTACAACAAAGTTAGAAGAATACGGTTCACCTTAAAAAAATATTAATGAAATACACAAAAAAATATTAAAATGATATATTTGTAGAGATAAAAAGATTAAAAAAATAAGTGTAAAAATCTTTTCTTTTTTTTTTTTAAAAAAAAGACAATGCTTGAAGTGATTGTTACTTTTTATATATTACACTTCAATGCATAATATTTATATTCCCAGGCATCACATAAGTCTGCGGCTAGTTTCCTATAAAAACTAAATGATTCTACAAGTCTTCTATTGGGAATAAATTTTAATCTTAGGTTGCTAAATGCAAATGTAGTAGAAACATGGTGAGCGAGAACAATGGGTTGTGCTCATGGTTAGTTTAATAAGCATGTGATATGATTGAGGGCTTCCTTTATAATAGGATCTTTTGTTACTCTTAGAGCAAACAAAATGATGCCCTTATCCCCACCCAAAATGTTTTCATATAATGACAAGTTTTATCTTTTAACATCTAAGAAATGCAATGCAATGGCAAAATGATATGCCCCTTTAATATATTGTCTCTAATCAAATAAACAGAGGCTCCTATCCCTTTTAGGTACAGGTTTATATGGAATTCAATTGTTTTCAATTTTTTCCTTTCTCCGTAAGAAAGAACCATCAACATTAACTAACCAAAAAAAAAAGAGCCATCAACATTAATTGGAGTTATAAGAAAGAACAAAAATAGGATAACATTTAACAATTAAAGATAAAAAAAAAACATTTAAAAATAAAAAATCTAAATGGCATTAACCAATGTGGAGTTTTAAAGAACTCTTGGTTTACCTAGAATATAATAGAGAAAATAAAAAAGAGACTAATACTAATTCTAGGAAACATATATAGAGAAATAGAAATAAGGATGCAAATTAAAGAACATTGGCAATACCATCAATCTCATTTGAAGCTTAATTATAACTCCACTAATTTGCTGACTTTCAACTTTTGATTGGTATATATTTAGGTGTTCTCCAATGTGGTAAAATTCTTTATTGTCTGGTTTTACTTGAATTCTAGCAGACTACTTGATTAAATTAAGTGAGAAAATGAGCATAATGATTATAGTGTAGAAAAAAAAAAAAGAATTCTCAAAGATTAGTAATTTGGCATAAATAGAAGAATCTATAAAAAAATTCATCAAAAAATTGAGAGAGAAAGATAGAGAGAACCTTTTTTTGAATTCCGGCAAACTACCCGATTAAATTAAGTGAGAAAATGAGCATAATGATTCTAGTATAGGAAAAAAAAAGGATTCCCAAAGATTAGTAATTTGGAATAAATAGACGAATGTATAAAAAATTCATTGAAAAATTGAGAGAGAGAGAGAGAGAGAGAGAACCCTTTTTTGTGAGATAAAACCATGCATAGAATGGAATAGATACTTACAAATTTATAGTAAGAAAGTGTGAATAAGAAGAGATAAAATAAAGGAAGATGAAGAGAAGAAAAAGAATAATATTTATGTAGAGGGTAGTGGGGAGATGAAAAAAAGAAGAATAGTATTTTTGTAGAGGGTAATGGGGAGATGAAAAGATAAGGGTGGAGAAAAGTTGGAAAAAGTGCAAATATTACAATAAAATAAAAAATAAATGTTAAAAACAATTATAGGAAAATTGGAAAGAAAATGATAATGAGGTGGACTCTGACGTGGCTCAATTGGAGCATAGCAACAATAAATGCTACGCTTCAGCTTTTAGATATATATAGATGATTTCATTAACAATACTCTCAAAGTAAGTTAGAATTCTATTCAATAATTATAATGATCATTGACCACAAAAGAATGAAGGTTTGAATAAATATTATTACATATCATCAGCTTATTCCATCAGTGGAATAAAGTCATCATCACTATGAAATACAAAAGAATGAATCAAGCCTATTCTAGGATGTACATCTAAAGATCACCATAACAAATGTCCAGCCTCCATCAGTAGTTAGTTTAATTACTGCTAGCCACAAAAAATAGTCTCAAAATGATTGTTGCCTACTCTAAAAAAATTTGTAAAAGAATGGGATGAGACAAAGCTCAGTAAGTAGCATAATTAATGGAGGTGGGGGAAATGCAAGTGTCATAATGATGAACGATTTACAAAACGTGTTATAATTTGGGAATTTCCATTAGGATCATGCAAATCCAATTTTCTTAATAAATTGACAAGAATGATTAAAAGAATGTAGCACCAACTTTTCACAAAATATTTCAACATGAAACAATATATTATTTACCTTGAGCTATCAAAACAACATTTTAAAACATGAAAATCCAACCCCAGGTCACATGACAAGCCGCCATAAAGATGTTAGGTATGCCACAAAGACATCAGTTATGCCACGAAAACATCGGTTATGCCACAAAGACATCAATCCGCCACAAAGACAGGGTGCCAAGATACCTATATCACAAAGACTGTAGGATTTGGCAGGGTAATCACACCTGTCATAGAACAAGGGCAAAAACAACATACAGCTTATAGTTAAATGAAATTGAAACTCATAGTTTGTTTCCAAGTAGTTTCATAAAACCTTTTACTATTCAAGCATTTCACAAAGTTCTCAAATTTTTCAAAATCATTTCTTGTCACTAAGACTTTCTATCAATTTTCCAAATATCACAAGACAAGATAAGCACCTTTAAATTTTCTAATATACCATAAAATCTATGAATTCCTTATCAAAGATTAAATCAAAGATAATAATATTTTTCATGTCTACAATTCATGTATTTTCCCATATGCAATACCAAATATGATGCACTTTTCATAAATAGTCGTATATATTAAGGTTACGACACAATAGTTTATAGGAAAATATCGTTTCCATATATGGTTTCCAAAACGTGTCTATCCCAAAAACTTCATTTATGCAACATGGTTATTTTTCAAAAACCCCATTAAAAAGCTACTTACCTTACAACCCACAAAAGTATAATTCTCCAAGCTTCAAAGGAAATTAGCTAGAACCTAAACAATATCAAGCAAACCTATCACAATATGCATAAACCATGAAATTGTATCTAGCTACAAATTAAGAATTGCCAAATAAGCAATTAATTAGGCAATTCTAGTATTTAACCTCACAAATAATGTATTCTACTCCCAAAGTTTCTCAACAATATAATTTACAAGGCATAGACCCCAATTTATAGACTTAAATCATGTCATTCAAAGCCTTCTCCTTCATCATAAGAGATTCTAACACTTTATGAATTTCTTCCACAATATATAATGAATTCCTTCATACCATTTTCAAGAGACCCATGAAACAACAACATATATAACAATATCAATCATTACAAACCCAAATTTAAATTCTCCACTAGTCCAAATAAACAATAAAAGTTAGATTTACCAACTATTTGACATTACCAAGCAAAAACCCCCAAATATTTACCATGGGTAAAACCTCAAATGACTACCATTGTACAAAATCCACAACCATTCACCAAATATGTCCACCAAAACAAAACTCATATACATAAACACATGAACATCACTTACAAAACTTAGATTAAAATAGCCTCAATCAAAAGTATATAAATCCATCAAAAGATTAGGAAGTTTTTACCTCAAATAAAAGATATGAAGATGCAAAGATTCCTAAGAAGTTTTTCCAATGATCTTGCCAGAAAAATGATCGTAGAGATGGTGGGATGGAGTGGAACCCAGTGAGAGAATGAGGGATTTTGAGAGAGGAGTGTGTGTGTGTGTTGTGTTTGAGAGAAAAAATGAAAAAGAAAAAGTGGAGAGGACCCTAGCTAGTTGACCAGCCAAGAGGGTGAGATATGAGATGATATTGGTGAGACTGTGTGGTTGAGGGGAGTGGGCTAGGTGGGGCTCACGTGGGCTTCTCAAAAAATCCGCCACTTTACTTTTTATTTTTTTAAAATGGGCTGGGATGTTACAATTTTTTTGGAAAAAAATCGTATTTAAATTGCAATGGCAAATACAAGACTGTGCGTTTTATCTTGCAAAACCTGCGTACATCTTGTTAATTTCACATGTAATATTAACATTATTCCTTTCACAATTTAATATATGAGTATAGATATTTCATCTTTTTCATAGGGATAACACCAATAATGTCCATTGTTTTACTGTGACTGAAATTATTCTTATTTACATTGGTGGTATATATCTGAATGAAAATTTTGGATGAATGGTGACCATTTGTATTTTGATTGCTGTCAGATTTGTGGGGTTCTATAATGTTGAGTTAAAAAAAGATTGACTCTAGTTAACTAATTTAAATACCCAAGTTAATTAATTAGGTCAAATTACATGTAAATCGTGAAGGCACCAACAAATCACCAACTAACTAATATGCAATAGAAAATAAATAACTTGGTGATTTGTTGATGAGTGGGGAAAACCTCTCGCAAGGTAAATTCCCACCGGGTGAATTTAAGGTCACCACTTCCAAAAATCCACTAATCAATAATCAAGTGGTTACAAGTATAAGGAATCTTACCACTACCCTAGCCTATCCCAAAACACCAACCTACAGTTGAACCTTTGCTTTAATACCCAATTGAACTTGATTTTGTACTAGGCTTCTTTGCTTTGCACAAATCTCCAATTTGTTACTAGATCCTTTGCACGGATCCTAGTATGTGACTAACTCCAGAAACTTAATTGATTGTTGTTGGCTGAAAAGTTCTCCACTTCATAAATGATAAAGATCAGGAAGCACTGGGTTAAAAAACCCTAAGGCGCATAAACGCAGTAGCTTCACATAGAGTATATGAGTTCTAGGTCTCTATTTTCGTACTTTATGACTTTTAAAATAAGCCTTATGTACGACTAGAGTTGTAGACAGAGAAACTCAAATCATTTAAGTCATATGGGCTGAAATTTAGATCTAAGAATTCTAAATTTGTAGTTCTCGAAAGATCGAACTTGTGTTGAGCTTCTCCATTAATCATCGATAGCAGCTAGTGTCGAGCTTGTGTTGAGACTTAATAAAACAAATTTTCTTCACTTGTTTCTTAGATCTTCATGTCTTTAATAATACCACTTGATATCTCTGAGCAACATATTTCTTGATATATTAAACCCAACTTAGATCTTCCTAATTACAAGTAAAATGTGTTTTGTCAAAGGATAAGTCAATACATAGAACATATGACCCAAACAATCCCATCCTTTGGCAATCCGTCACAAAACCATAAAGCATAATTATGAGAGAAGTGTAAATCAACAATCTCCATAACTATTACATAAAAAGTATATAAGTCTAACTAATACAATGGACTCTTGAAAAACTTTGCAAGAAGATAGATCACAGTATGAAAGACTTGCAATTTGTCTTAACTAAAACACTAAACAAGATCCATCAAGGCATTGAGTATGAAATATATACAAGTTATATAAATAAGAAACATGTGTATAAAGAGAGAAAAGAAACAATGCATGTGAGATAAAGGTGTAAACATACATCATCATCATATATATCAAAGAAGTACAATGCTTGTAAAAAAAGTCACAAGACCAAGGTACATGTAATGAGAACTGTACATCAAAACCTCAGTACATATCTCAAAAGCACACTCTCCCCCTATCACTAGTCTAGATGTCCCTCTATCAACAAGACAACTCTATCATAACCAAGACTACCCTTCCTTTTTGTCATGAGTGATAATGGGTGAATCACTGAGAAACAATCATCTCATCATCATCATAGTTAAAGCTAGAATCATCATCGCCATCATCATCTCCACCATCAAAGGACTCCACAAAAGGATCACGATCGGAAGAAAGGATGAAGCCATTGGGGAGAGACTGTCAGCGAGCGATACGATCAATTTTGGTGTTCATCCAATGCGTCTTATCCGAAAGATGATCAAGACGACTACTAAAATCAGCTCGCATGTGCTGAATCTGATTCAAGATGGTAGCAAGCGATGACTCTACTCCAAAAGAAGAAGATGGAGTAGAC
Source organism: Castanopsis chinensis (assembly GCA_032878915.1). Lineage (NCBI taxonomy): Eukaryota > Viridiplantae > Streptophyta > Magnoliopsida > Fagales > Fagaceae > Castanopsis > Castanopsis chinensis. Next base: position 12,249,349 of record JAVQMG010000105.1, read on the forward strand.
AAAGAAGTGGGTTAAAAGGCAAAGACAGTATCCTCAGCAGCTTAGAAAGCAACCTCCTCCTGCAGGGCGAGATTAGACCCTTAACGAGGCCACTTGGCCTTGGCCACTAGCTGTGCAGCACTCCTCCGCATAGATTCCTGACTAATAGCACCCATGATCAGAAAAGAAGGGACAGAAGGACTAGGAATGTGTAGATGTGTAAGAATGCATATGATAGCTAAAGGAAAGATTAGCTTATCACTTGTGGTAGTGTTCTCAATAGATATCTATCATAGATACTATCATGTGTGAAGGAAAGTTTATAAAGAGACTCTCCAAGAGAGAGTAAAAAAAAAAGAGCACGAGGCTTAGTGATGGTGTTATAATGAGACCACGGAGTGATTACAAAGGTCATCACCATATTAAGGATCCTTGGACCCTTAGCAAAGTCATGGGTGGTGAAGTTGAGAGAATCACCCCATAACATAGGCCGTTCATAAAAGAGTGAGGCTAGCTCATCTAAAGAAAGGAGACGAGGATGACTAGGATAGCCCAGACGAGCTACCCTAAGGACATGTAGTGCATTAGTAATGAGGTCCGATGTAACTATGATACGTGTTCCTCAAAATATCGTAGTAAACTGAGGAATAGAGGTATCGATTACGTGTATATAGGAGTAAAACTTTTATATAAACATGCGAGGTCATCTAAAGGGTTTTTCATAAAGAAATTCGTAACCCTAAAAGCTAAACGCACCTGAAGAATGAGTGCCTGGAAAATCAAACAGAACGACCTAGCGTTCTGAGTGAATCACTCGGTTGCAAAAGTTCTCCTCAAAATCCTTTTGGGATTCCGAATGACAAAACCACGATTAGATATCGAGTTCCTCGAAGGTGTGGATTTCTTGGGTACCATAGCAGGAAACTAAGAAAGAAGAAACAATAAAACACAACAAGAAACGATGTTCATGAATGAGAGAGAAAAAAAAAAAAAAAAAAGGACAATGCATGGGTATGTTACGTGCAAAACAAAATTGCATCATGGGCAAAAACCAAATCTAAACTATAGCACTCACATGTGATAATCAAGCACACAACCTAGAATGCATGAAAATATGATTATAATGTTAGAGAATGCAATGCGTGAGCATGTGAGATCATTACAACAAAACCAAACCTAAAAAATTTTGTCAAAAACTCAAAAACCCCAAATTTCCCAAAAAACCAAAACCTAGGTTACCAAGGCTTGAAATGCATGAAAAGGAAGAAGAGAAGATATTTAGAGCACATACCAATTTGAGCTTGGAATGGGCCAAAATCTTGAATGGAAGAAGGATTTTTGTGAAAATGAGGGGTTTGGATCGAGAGAGAAGAAAGTAGTATCGAGATATTTTAGATAGAAGTGAATCGGGTTGAACCTTGAGTATATGTAGAACCAAGCTTCTCGATAGATCAAGATGGTGTCAATAACAAAATTTGATAGATCGAGAGGTGTCGAGGAGGTGTTGATAGTAAAAAGACTTCAATGTGTTGAGGAGGTGTTGAGAAGGTGTCAAGTAGATAGAGAGTTTAGGAATTTAGCTCAATGGATTGGGCTATGTGTCGAGAGGTATTGAGAAAACCTAGAAAACCTCGATAGAAGAGGCTTGTGTCTAGCTAGTTATTAAGATTGTTGTCAAGCTTGTATCGAGCAACATAAAAACATGATATTTTCAAGGGAGAAAAGAAAGGATATGAATGTAACCAGGATAAACACCATACTGAACATCATGTAAGTATGTTAAGCACTTAAGCACATCTAAAACTCTAGATGCAGAGCATTCTTAGATCCAAAATATTAAACAAGTCTAACCAATTTTATTTTCAAAAACTTGTTAAGACATTTTAGTAAGCTTATACTGTCATATGTGTTCCTTGCAATGGCCAAATTACATTGTACATGTGCAATAGTATCAAGAGTAGCAAAGAATTACATGTGGTGTGTTAAACTTTTGCAAGAATGCACAAGTTTTTCATCATATGAGAATAATTATATAGGAGAATCAAGGTTAATTCACACATAATCAAAACTGTTTAATGGGAACCATCACCTTTGAGGTACATCATATAACTTTCATATCTCCTAGAAACACGCTTGCAACCATATATAAAAGCATGTTGATTCTTTTAGCTTTTTATGTTCTTTGCATATTTTTCTTTTAAGTATAAAAAGGCACATTCTGCATGAGCATATGGGAGAGAGAAGAGAAATACCCAAGTATGTTAGCCAAAACATCTTGTTCTTGTTGTGCAAGTGCTACACCTTACCAAGCATAGCTTTTATGAATTGCAAATAGATGTTGTATGATAGACGAGTTTTAGTAGTGAGATGATTATTTATATCTTTCTCTTTGGAATTTTTAGTCCTCCCGTAAAAAAAATAATAAAGTTATGAATGATAAAAGATTAACCAAATCATACAAATCACAAAACGAGCCACAAAGCTCACATTGTTTAGTTCTGCATGAAGATACTAATCTAAACTACAAATGATACAAAGTTAAGAAACCTTGTTTTAATGGGCATTCAAAGGTACACAAGTACTAGTATACACAAACACACATTGTTTTTGTATTTTTTTTCATATATATATTTTTAATTAAAAAAACAAGCATATTAAAAAGCAATAAAACAAGATATAGATGCATGAAGATGAAGATGAAGATGAAGGATTACTCCAAAGATATTACACTAATGTTTTGGTGTAAGAATTCAAACCGACAACCATCCAAATGCTTTGTGAAGAGATCAACTTTTTGATCATCAGTGATAATGAACTCAAGAGTGAGAATGCTATCTTCAACCAACTCATGAATTAAGTGATTTCAGATCTCAATATGTTTAGTTCAGGAGTGTTGAACAAGATTTTTAGAGATATTTATGGCACTATTATTGTCACAATATATGATGAGATGTTTTTGACAAATACCATAATCAAGAAAAAGCTTTTACATATAAAGAAAAAGCTTTTGCATCTAAAGAAGTTGAGTGCAACAACTACTAGCGGCAATGTACTCTGCCTTAGTAGTGGAGAGAGAAATAGAGTTTTGCTTCTTTATACACATGTTTCTTATTTTAAATAGCTTGTCTAAATTTCACACTTGATGCCGTGATGGATCTTATTTAAGTGTTTTAGCTAAGACAGGTTACAAGTCTTTTACACCATGATCTCTCTTCTTGCAAAGTTTTTCAAGAGTTCGTTAGTTAGACTTATGTAGTTTTCTGTGTAATAATTAGGTAGTTTGTTGCTTATACTTCTCTCATAATCATGCTTGTGGTTTTGTCACAGATTGCCAAAGAAGGAGATTGTTAGGATCATATTTTCAATGTAATTGGCTAATTGTTCAAGTAAACACACTTTACTTGTAATTAGGTAGATCTAAGTTGGGTTTAATGTATCGAGAAGTATGTTGTTTAAACATATCAAGTGGTATCATTAAAGATATGAAATTTGATCCAAGAAACAAATAAAGGAAAGTTGTTTTATTAAAGTTCGCACAATCTGCTATCAAGGATTAATGGAGAAGCTCGACACAAACTCGATCTGTTAAGAACTACAAATTCAAAATTCTCATATTTGAATTTCGGCCCATGATGACTTGAATGATTTGGGTTTCTCTCTCTATAACCCTAGTCTTATATGAGGTTTATTTTAAAAGTCATCAAGTATGAAAACAAAGATCTATAACTCATATACTTTGTGTGAAACTACTGTGTTTATAGCCAACAACAATCAATTAAGTTGCTGGAGTTAGTCAAGTATTGAGATCCGTGCAAAGGAGTTAGTCACAGATTGGAGATTTGTGCCAAGTAAAGAAATCTACTACGAGACCAAGTTCAATTGGGTATTGAAGTGAAGGTTTAACTGTAGCTTAGTATTTTGGGATATTCTAGGGTAGTGATGAGGTTCCTTATACTTGTAACTACTTGATTATTGATTAGTGGAATCTTGGGAGTGGTGACCTTAAATTCACTCGGTGGGGTTTTTACCTTGCGAGAGGTTTTCCTCATTCATCAATAAATCACTGAGTTATTTATTTTCCACTACATGTTAGTTATTTGGTGATTTGTTGGTGCCTCCATGATCTGCATGTAGTTTGACTTAATTAATCAACTTGGATAATTGAATTAATTAACCAAGGTCAATCTATTTTAACCCAACAAAGTCTACAGTTAGGACTAATTTGGGCTAGATCAATTAAGTTAGATACGAGTCGCTAAAGGTTAACAACAACTAGCGGCAGATGATTGCCAGTGTTGATGATGCTAACATGGCACTATTGGCGTGGTAGTAAGGTGCTACTTAGATGTTGATGTCAACAAGTATGACTAACTTGGAACAACCAGGATGAACACGTGGTAGAGAGCATGTGGTAGGTGTATAAGGATACATGCAGAGGTAGTATGTGGCGCATGGGTCGAGATGTCGGAGCTTCAAGAGGCGCGTGGGAACTCTAATAGCGGCAAATATTTCACAATTAAGCAGATCAAAGCATAATCATTTCAGTGACCACTATTGTAGCAATATGACAGCTACAATAAAGAGTAACATTGAGAAAGGGGAAAGGCTTGTAATACCAAAATATCAAAGTAGTGACTCTAATACCATTATAAATGTTAAGTCTTGTATAGTGCTAGTATATTTTGTGCCAAATTTGCTTGTAATAAATATTTAAATACCTTAAAATTTTCATTTTGTAGGTCTATTTGTGGCATTAAAGACGAGTGAGGATGAAACATTTGATGAGTTTTATGTCAAATTGAATGACACTATGGATTCCAAGTTCAACATCGGAGATACAGTTTATTGGCCAAAGATTGTGAGAAACGTTCTTTTTTCCTTACTGGAGAGTTTCTGTCCCAAAGTTGTAGCTAGGGGGAATTTGTTCAAATTTCATTCCACCACAAACTATGCGTGACATGTTTCAAAGGTCCAATTTAGCAACCAAAAAAAAAAAAACATGTTTCAGAGGCCCAAAGGTCAGAAAGAATTTTCTGAACGTGTTTCAAAGGTCCAAAGTTATAGTTGTTGGAACAAATAAATTAGATTTGTGGTTGAAAGATATTTGTACGTATTCCCAGCAGAAAATGAATTATACAAACCCCATGTAATATTAGGTCCAATCACCATGAAAAGTCGAACCACATCATTTTTAACCAGAAAAAAATCGATTGATTTATAATATTATTTTGGTGGCTTTTGAAACTCTTTGTAGCATGAATAATCATAAATCTAGCAAGCATGGCTATATGGCTTTAAAATTGGATATGAGTAAGTCGTATGATAGGGTAGAGTGGTTTTTTTGGAGATCACTATGAGAAAATTAGGTTTTAATGAAAGATGGATAACCCTCATAATGACTTGTGTCAAAACTGTGTCCTATTCGGTGTTGGTAAATGGGGAGTGTTAGGACATATGTGGTTCACTTATTAAGAACATGTCATTTTTTTATGTAATTGGCTAATTTTTTGACAAAACGCACTTTGCTTGTATTTGGGTAGATCTAGGATGTTTTTAATACTTTAAGAAACAAGGTTTCAAAATCAAGTGTTAAAGCCATGCAAGTGTTAAAGCCATGCAAGTGTTAAAGCCATGTAAGTCTGTCCAAGAAACAAGTTGAAGAAGTGTCTGTCATTAAAGCTCGACAGCTAGCATCTATTAAACTTAAGAAACTGTTTCAGCCTCATGACTCGATAGCTGCTCAACAACATCTCGACACCTGCTATCTGTTGAGGTTTAAAAAAAACAGAATTTCAAATCTGTTTTGATTTTAATCCGTGGATATGTCTTTGGGCCTTCTTTTCTCATAACCCTAGACATATAAAAGGGTTATTTTAAGGGCTGTATCTGGTGATACGGCTGAGAATACAAGTTGCACAACTATTGAGCAAAGTTTGTTCAAGCAATTTGTGATCGGAAACAAAGTTTGTCCTAGTTCATCTCTATTGTGAAAAAGCTGTTGTGTTTATGCACCATATGGTTTTGTAACCAAGTATCTTCTTGATCTTCATTGTGTGGATGAACTGAAGAACTTTGCAGCCAATATCTTTCTCAAGTTGGTGATTGAAGTCGTGTACTGGGATCCACCCAATTGGTTAGTCATGTACTGGGAGCCGTGCATAAAAAAAAGAGATTATCACTACAGAACAAGTCCAATTGGGTATTGGGGTAAGGGTTCAACTTTAAGTTGGTAGAAGGTACTAGGATTCCTTTACTTGTAACCGCTTGTTTTGATAATAGTGGATTCTCGGGAATGGTGACCTTAAAATCACCCAGTGGGGATTTTGCCTTAGAGGTTTTCTCCATTCGTAAACAAATCACCATGTCAATTTATTTTCCGCTGCACTTTAGTTTATTGGTGATTTGTTTATGCTACCATGCGTTTGCATGTTAAATTGATTAATTAATTAAACTTGGCTAATTAACCAACTTAATCCATCACAAGGAGTCAATACGTTTTTGGCTTATTAGGGAGCCAAAAGATTTGTTTCGACCCACAAAGGGAATTCAATAAGGAGACCCCTTATCTCCCTTTCTCTTTTTATTGTGCACGGAAGGCCTTCATAATCTAATTTCAAAGGCGGAAAGTGAGGGTTGTATTCATGGCTTTGCCTTGAGTAGGAGAAGCCTAAAACTAATCCATCTGCTATTTGCTGATGATAGCTTACATTTTTACAAGTCAAACAGGCAGGAATGTCTAAAGGTATTGGATATTCTAGCTATCTATGGAAGTATGTCAGGCCAACAAATCAATAGAGGGAATATTTCTCTCTTTTTTAGCAAGTCCACCATGGAGGGAATAAGGCAAGAGATCAAGGATGTCCTAGGAGTTCCCAAAATTGTGCACTATGATAAGTATTTGGGTCTACCATCACTTATAGGAAGACGCAAAAAAACAAGTTTTGACTACATTAAAGAAAGAGTTTAGAGGAAACTACAAGGTTGTGAAGAGAGATTGCTTTCACAATCGGGTAGGGAGGTTTTGATAAAAATGGTGGTCCAAGCCATTCCAACTTACACAATGGGTTGTTTCAAGCTTCCACTAGCTCTTTGCATGAAATTGAGGTTCTCAATTGGAAATTTTGGTGGGGTGAGAGAGGTAATTGAAGGAAAATACATTGGGTTAAATGGACGGATTTGTGTTAACCAAAATTTGAGGGTGGGATGGGATTCAAGGAGCTACCTTTGTTTAATGACGCTCTCTTAGCAAAACAAACTTGGAGACTTTTGCACAACAAAATTTTGTTGTTTTATCAAGTTTTTAAGTCAAAATTCTATCCAAATTGCTCTATTATGGAAGCTAAGGAGGCGAGGGGTGGATCTTATGCATAGAAAAGCATACTACATGGAAGAGAGGTAACTCGACGAGGGGCCAAATGGAGCGTAGGAAATGGGGATTCGATAAAGGTTGGGGGAGATAATTGGCTGCCTTCTCTAAGCAACCCGAGGATTCATGGTCCTCTAACTGCTGATCTGCAAGATGCCACTGTAAGTTCACTCCTTAACCCACTCACTCACCAATGGAATTCATCACTACTGTCCTCTGTCTTCAACCAAGGTAAATGTGAGTTAATCCAACAAATTCAACTTAGCAAAAGACCAGCAGAGGATGTCCTGTTTTGGCCCTATATTCAATCTGGTAACTACTCGGCCAAATCTGGGTATTTTTTTCTAAAACAGGAGACTCTTATGTTAGGACATATATAGTTCAAGTTTGTGAACATATGTCGCTATTTTATGTAATTGGCTTATCCTTTGACAAAACGCACTTTACTTGTATTTGGGTAGATTTAGGATGTGTTTAATACTTCAAAGAACATGTTGTTCAAGTTTAGTATTAAAGCCATAAAGATTGGACCAAGAAACAAGTGAAGAAAAAGTGTGTACTAAAGCTGGATACCTGGTGGACACCTGTGGATAGCTGCTGGACAGATAGCTATCTATCGAGGTATCTATCGACATTTAATGAGGCTCGACAGCTGCCCGATCGATCGAGGTATCTATCGAGGTTACGGGAATTTAGATTTCCAGATCTAATTTTTGGGCCAGGCTTTTGTATATGTGTAGGCTTTCTTTTCTCACAACCCTAGGCATATATAAGGCTTATTTTTGAGGCCGTCACACAAGAGAATACAAGGAGAACATATGCAAAAGGTGACCGAAGCCTTATTCTCTCTGAAAGAAGCTACTGCGTCTTTGCGCCTTAGGGTTTTGTAACCAAGTGCTTCTTGATCTTCATTGATGATGAAGTGAAGAACTTTGCAGCCAACATTCTTCTTCCTCAAGTTGGTGAGTGAGTCACGTACTGGGATTCGTGCAAAGGAGTTAGTCACATATTGGGATTCGTGCATCAAAGGGTGGCGTTCATATATTGAAGAGTTTAGAGGTTCTGAAGCAGTAGAAGGTTTCTGCTGTGAGTTCATCTACGGGGATTGTAGAGTCTAGGGATAAAGGTTTTGTACTAGATCTGAAACTTCTCTTTACTATAGTGAATTGCTTTCCGGGAAGGTTTCCCCCCAGGTTTTTTACTGTGAAACTGGTTGGTTTCATTGGTTTTCCTGGGTCATCATATCTTGTCTTATTTATTTTTCCACTGCACTTAGTTTTGACATGATATTGATGTTTGTTTGTTTTAACAAGTTTTATGCATAATAAATTTAATTAACAACTTGGGTTTAAAACTTGTTAATTCTATCAACCGGGGTCTAAATTTTCCAACAAGTGGTATCAGAGCGGGTACACTCTGATTGGATTAATTTCCTGAGTGTGATCCTTGACCCCCGTTGTCATGGATCGTGGACAATCTCTTTTGATTCCTCCTTTATTTGATGGCACTAATTATGCGTACTGGAAAGTTCGTATGAAAGTGTTTTTGCAGGCTCTAGGTGAACAGGTATGGCAAGCTGTTGAAGTTGGCTGGATTAAGCCAAAGAAAGCGCCAGTGGATTGGGATGATGCAACAATCACAGCAGCAAATTTCAACAGTAGGGCCTTGAATGCCTTGTTTTGTGGGGTGACCAATGAGAAATTCAAGAAGATATCATCCACGGAAGTTGCCAAGGAAACATGGACCATTCTTGAGACCACATATGAAGGTACCAAGGCAGTGAAGACTGTGAAGCTTCAAAGACTTACTAGTAGCTTTGAAGAAATAAGGATGGAAGAGGATGAGACCTTTGATGAGTTCTATGCTAAACTCAAGGATATTGTGAATTCTGCCTTCAACCTTGGAGAGTCTATAGCAGAATCCAAAATTGTTAGAAAAATCCTTAGGTCCTTACCTGAAAGATTCCATGCCAAAATCACTGCCATTGAAGAAGCAAGGGATATTGATCAAATTCCTTTGACTGAGCTTGTAGGGAACCTTCAAACCTATGAGATAGGATTAGGCTCAATGGGAAAATGTGGAAAGAGTAAAAACTTGGCTCTTAAGGGTATAGAGGAAGAGATTGAGGACTATGAAGATGAAGATAAAGATGATGATGATGAGGATGAGGATGAGGATCTAACCTTCATAACTGATGAGATTATCAAGCTTCTTCAGTTTAGGAAAAAGGATAAGGGCAAATTTCCTAGGAAATCTAAATCCTCTAGGAATGGTAAGAATGAGAAGCCCATCATCCAATGCCATGAGTGCAAAGGTTTTGGTCATATGAGGATAGAGTGTCCAAACTACTTTATGAGGGAAAAGGCTAAAAAGTCAGAAGACAAAGGGTTGGTTGCTACTTGGAGTGACACTAAGAATGACTCTTCTGATGAGTACGTGGATGAATGTCGTCATGTTATGGCCTTTGCTGCTTCAACCGATAAGGTGATTATGAAGAGTGCTCAAAAGCGTAGTTCTGATAAGACTGGCTTAGGCTACGCTGTCTCCTCCAGCCCCTCCTCTTCCACGGCTTCTGGATCAAGGACTGTTATTGTGCCTCAATTTGAGAAAGGTAATAAAGGTATGAAATCTAAAACTGTTTTGGCTAATTCTAAATCCTTTGTTAGACCTTATGTTTGTCACCATTGTGGTGTTTCTGGACACACTCGTCCTAATTACTTTAAGTTGTATCCTTATAAGCATTTGTCCAAACGGTCACAGGTTTCCTCTCAAGGACCTACACCTTTGTTTGGAGAGTTATTAAAAGTCTTGAGCTTTTTAACTCAATTTCAGGAGAATTTTAATTCTTCTATGTCCTTTAGTAGTCATACTAGGACTCGTGCCTTTTCATCTTCACGGCCAAAGACCCGTGCTGTGTGGGTGAGAAAGGAGCCTAAGACTTAATTGTCTTTTCTGTTTGTCCTCTGCTTTAATTCTTTCTATCTAAAGTAGGACTCTCTTTGTTTGATTTCTTATCTTCTGTTGAAACCATGCTTTCATGCATTTGCACCTTTCTATCATGCCTTCATGCATATGCATCTTTCTTTCATGCATTCATGTTGTTTGTCTGTTTTTGTTTGGTTGTTTAGTTTTTATTTTGTTTTGTTTTCAAAATTAAAAAAAAAAAAAGGAAGGAAAAAATCAGAAAAATACAAAAACAGTGTGTGTTTGTGTACATTAGTTCATGTGAACTTTTAAAATGGCCATTGAAACAGAGTTTTCTAAACTTTGTATCACCTGTAGCTTAGATGAGCATTCTTTTGCACAACTAAGCAAGTGAGCTTTGTAGCTCTTTGTTTGTGATGAGTAAGGTTAAGTGATCTCTTCTACTTAACACTCGTATCACTCTTTTTGACAGGTTGAACTAGAAAATCCTAAGAGAAAGGCATAAATAACCATCTCACCACTGTTACTCGCCAATCATAATATGACATCTGTATGCTTCGGCATAGCAAAAGTACAATGTCAAAAGCTTAACATACTTGGGTATTTCTTTTCTTTCTCTTGTATGCCCATGCATGATATGCTTGTTAAAAGAAAATATGCAAAGAAATAAAAAGCAAAAAGATCAAAATGCTTTAAAATATGGTTGCAAGCGTGTTTTCTAGGAGATGTGGGAGTTATAGAATGTATCTCGAAGGTGATAGTCCCCATCAAACAGTTATGATTGTGTGTGAGTTAAAGTGATTTTCTCAAATCATCATAACATTGAGACACTTATGCAATCTTGCGATGTTTTCACATACAACACGCAATATTCTTTGCTATTCTTGATACATGTGCAGGTACAATGTAATTTGGCCATCACAAGGTTTACATACGTCGATGTATGCTCACTAAACTGTCTAAACTTGTTTTTAAAATAAAAATTGGTTAGACTTGTTTAGTGTGTGTGTGTGTGTGTTTTGGATCAAAATGCATGGCATTTTTCTTGTTGAGAGATGATTTTGAGAGCTTAATGTGTTGCTTGGATCTTTGGTTGAGTTGCATGCATGATTGCATTCATGTTTATGTTTTTCTTCTGTTGAAAAACTGTTTTTAAAGGCATCTCGACACATCCTCGACACCTCTCGATACCTAGCTTATCTGTCGAGATCTTCAGTTGCATGTTATCACAATCTCGACACCTCTCGATAGCTAGGTGGATCGATCGAGAAAGTTTCTGTCTCCTCGATAGCTTCTCGATAGCTGTTCGATCCATCGAGGTCTTCTCGATAGCTCCTCGATACCTCTCGATCAATCGAGATTCTCTGCATGCATTGTTTTTCACATGTTTTGCATGTCTCTCTTATCTTGTCATTCATAGCATATTGTTTCATTACATTCATGCATTTTTATGGATTCTTTGTGCCCCCTTGATCATCCTTGATCATCTTTATGTTTCTCGGTACCCTCTGTCAATCGTGACAAAAAGGGGGAGAAATTGGAGAATTTGTGGTTTCTTTCTACAAGTTAGGGGGAGAAATACATGCCCTTGTAAGGGGGAGTTGTGTTTCATCTTGTTAGGGGGAGTGTTTACCTCCTTGTTCATGTACCTAGGTCTTGTGACCATTTTTACATACAGCATGGTATTTATCAAGTGGTATATATATGATGATGTATGTTTTCTTCATCTATCTCTACATATGTTGTTTCTTTTCTATCTTTATACACATGTTTCTTTACTTGTACGCAATCTATTATTTTTGTTTCACACAAAGATGCCTTGATGTGTTTTGTTTAAAGTGTTTCAGAAATACAGGTTGTCAAAGTCTTCCATGCCATGAACTCTCTTCTTGCAAAGTTTTTCAAGAGTTTGTGTTAGGGTAGATTTTATTGTATTCAACAAGTGAGTATGAGTTGAGTGATTTATGACTTCTCTCATATGTTCATTTGTTTGTTGTGGTTTTGTCACGGATTGCCAAAGGGGGAGATTGTTAAGACATATGTAGTTCAAGTTTGTGAACATATGTCGCTATTTTATGTAATTGGCTTATCCTTTGACAAAACGCACTTTACTTGTATTTGGGTAGATTTAGAATGTGTTTAATACTTCAAAGAACATGTTATTCAAGTTTAGTATTAAAGCCATAAAGATTGGACCAAGAAACAAGTGAAGAAAAAGTGTGTACTAAAGCTGGACACCTGCGGATAGCTGCTGGACAGATAGCTATCTATCGAGGTATCTATCGAGATTTAATGAGGCTCGACAGCTGCCCGATCGATCGAGGTATCTATCGAGGTTACGGGAATTTAGATTTCCAGATCTGATTTTTGGGCCAGGCTTTTGTATTTGTGTAGGGTTTCTTTTCTCACAACCCTAGGCATATATAAGGCTTATTTTTGAGGCCGTCACACAAGAGAATACAAGGAGAACATATGCAAAAGGTGACCGAGGCCTTATTCTCTCTGAAAGAAGCTACTGCGTCTTTGCGCCTTAGGGTTTTGTAACCAAGTGCTTCTTGATCTTCATTGATGATGAAGTGAAGAACTTTGCAGCCAACATTCTTCTTCCTCAAGTTGGTGAGTGAGTCACGTACTGGGATTTGTGCAAAGGAGTTAGTCACGTATTGGGATTCGTGCATCAAAGGGTGGCGTTCATATATTGAAGAGTTCAGAGGTTCTGAAGCAGTAGAAGGTTTCTGCTGTGAGTTCATCTACGGGGATTGTAGAGTCTAGGGACAAAGGTTTTGTACTAGATCTGAAACTTCTCTTTATTATAGTGAATTGCTTTCCGGGAAGGTTTCCCCCTAGGTTTTTTACTGTGAAACTGGTTGGTTTCATTGATTTTCTTGGGTCATCATATCTTGTCTTATTTATTTTTCCGCTGCACTTAGTTTTGACATGATATTGATGTTTGTTTGTTTTAACAAGTTTTATACATAATAAATTTAATTAACAACTTGGGTTTAAAACTTGTTAATTCTATCAACCGGGGTCTAAATTTCCCAACATCTTACTTGAACTATCCCCAGTCAGCAACCCGTGGAGCAATCAACACCAGTGTGGAAAAAGATTTGGAAGTTGTCCGCGCCTTATAAGGTGCGTAACTTTATATGGAGATCCTGTCGAAATGCAATCCCCACAAAATCAAACCTGGTCCGCAGATGTGTGGTGGAAGATTCCACGTGTTCCTAGTGCCACAGCCAACAGGAAGATGTGCTCCATGCTTTGTGGTCATGCGTGAGTCTTACACAAGTTTGGGATGGTGACTCGCAGTGGAATTTTAGAGGACAGGTAAGTTTCGAGAACTTCCAGAAACTCTTATCTCATATCTTTGATTCAAAGTGCAATGCGAAACTCTTCGCAATGACGGCATGGACGATTTGGTTCAAACGTAATGCTATCCGATCAACACCTCTAGGCTTTCTAGTTGATCAAGTCCAGTAGAGTGCAATTGATTCCCTACTGGAATTTCGGGCTGCCCAACCAAGGAAGCAACCAACTCCACCTTGGCCACTGTCAAAATGGTCTCCACTTGATGAGGATTATTACAAGGTAAACTTCGACGACGCAGTCTTTAAGGAAGAAGAGAAAGTGGGTAATGGAGTGATCATTCGCAACTATCATGGCATGGTTATGGCCTCCTTACCCCAAAATATTTCACTTCCTCAAACTATGGTGGAACTGCAAACGAAAGCACTTGAATTCACAAAAGCAATCCTTGAAGGAGATTCGGAATCAGTGATGAAAACTCTACAAAATGATTCCCCCTCTCTTGCTTCCTTTGGTCCACTAATCAAAGATGCTCAATCAGCTGCCAATTTATTTACTTGTATCAAATTCTTACATGTTGGTAGAAATGGCAATTCTGTAGCCCACACAACCTAGCTAGATATGCACGTCACGTCATTGGTTTTTTCTGTTTGGATGGAGGATGTTCCATTCCAAACCCTTGTAGTGTATTACGCTGATGTACCTATTTCTTAATAATATTCAAAGTTTTCTTTCCCAAAAAAAAAAAAAAAAAAAAAAGGTTAAATCAATGTGCAACCACATTAAGGTACATTATAATTCAAAGTACATCTTCACAATAACTTTGGCTCTAATGGCTTTGGTACCATGTTAGACAAGATAAAACATAGCTATGGTACCATGTGAAAATAGAATGAAGAAAACAAGATAATATAAAGAGACAAAGTGGAAGCAAGAGAAAGAATGAAATAAAACAGGAAATTTACTTGGTTTGACCTACTACGTCCAAGGCAGAAATTCAGTAATAACTATATCCTTACTATTAAGTACTGTGTTTTACAATAAACACATAGCAGGCTATATCTTTAATTAGTATTAATAGACAATATCTCCAACTCAAGAGGGAAAACGTCCCACAAAAACAAGGCAAATTGAATGCCTCTTGGCAAAAGAGTTCAATAGCATGGAATTTCAGATAAAGGGTGCATTTCATGAATATGAACAAATGAAAGTTCCTTGCAGGAAGTAGCTGACATCAGAATTATCCTACTGCCTTTGTGATCATGAGGAAAAGCATTAATTCTTTATAGATCCCCAAAGCATCTTCAGAATTTATCCTAATGCCTTTGAGCCTAGATCCTGTTGAAACCACTTACATCTTATTGCAATGATTGAGAATAAAATATCTTAATACAATTATCTTAACTTGAATGTTATGCATGACATTTCAAGGAAAGAGATACCAAGTTCTTGTTTGCCATCTCTAATAACACAAAACAAGAAGGAATGTCCCAAACCAGAGAGCCTGTACAGAATTTTCTCGAAAAAGGATCGAGAATTAATTACATACGTAGTATAGCTGAGATTTAGAGAGTAAAGGACATCCAATTAATAATGCTAAGTAAATCTTAATCATTCACGTCATGATCAATTTAATAATGCTGCGCTAGTAAGGATGAATTGCATAAAAACCATATCTGTATCTCGAAAATCATCTCTACAAATTATGCCCAAAGCTGCATCAGAACATCAGGGACCACATTTACAAAATAGTCAATCTTGATGGCTCCACAACCACAACTGGTCTTTGCAAAAGGGCAGCTCTCTGTGTATATTAACGTTGAATCAATGATATGAAATAATGATAAACTTGGTAATGAGAGATTATCATCTTCCACAACTAATGGCATGAAATTCTCAATACACAAAAAAATACTAGTGGCACGTGATTAATGCCCGAGTATTGTTGCAGAAAGAGTATAAAGATTTTTTATTTTTTATTTTTTTTATTTTTTTATTTTTTTTTTTGAGGAACAAAGAGTATAAAGATTTAACCTTAAAGATCAATCACATACTTTTACTCAAAACCATAAGTTAGCAGTCACTACTTCTTAAATAAGCTTTAAGGATGGGTCCATTTAACTGGGGGTATTAGGAAAGGTGGCTTGGATACAGTTCAACCTGTACAGCATTTTTTCCAAGAAATCCCTACTTCTAACAATAAATTATATCATGCATCAATATATGCATCCGTCCTGTCATAGAGCATAAGCTTCAAAGCCTTGTGAAACTCACAAACTATGAGAGGGACAATGCGTATAGCCAATACATGAACTTTTAACATTTTCCTGTTGTAACATTCACAGAATATTTTCAAGCAAATATCTCAGCATTATAATAACTACAACAGGAATGAGGCAAATACCAACAAATTGCTCACATGATCCCTACTATCACAGTCAAACCCCTCTATTGCAAATTTACTTTCCCTCCTGATCATTTGAATCCTGTTCACTCTGATGAGCCACATCATAGGTAGCATGGACACCAACTAACAAATAGTAGATGAACATTACTGCACTGCAAATGAAGAACCTGCAGAATGCTACAGTACCAAGTGACCCAATGAGAAAAATGTTCATCCCAATTGATAATGAAGGCAACCATGGAACAAGTGGAACCCCCCAAACCTTTGGAACTCGGTGCTTCGAAAGCAAAGCCATAGCCAGAGTCCCCAAAAACCAAACTAAAGCAGCCACTACATACCCAATCCACCCTCCACTATTCAAATTCCAAACTATCGTTCCTCCAACACATGAAGCAACAACAACAAATAAGCACCCAAGAAATTTAAATAAATCATTCTTTGGTGTCACATCCTTAACATAATATCTCCTCACAAGCAATGCAACAGCAATGAGCATAAAAATGAAGAGCGTACTGAATGAGAAAACACTCGACAAAACTTCCAAACTTGAGAAAAACGCTACAATTGCACTAGTTATCGTAACCAATAGAGTAGCATTAATAGGAGTTCCAGTCTTCGGATGCACCAGAGCGAACCAAGGCGGAATCATATGCGCCCTGGAAATTTGAGTCGTGTATCGAGCTTGCCCAAGAGATCCAACCAACAAGCTAGTAGTCATCCCCTTCAATGCACATATACCCACCAAATACTTAGCCCAATTCATCCCAATTTTACTAAAAGCAACCGAATAGGGCGCGTTCACATCAATGTCAGTGTATTTCTGCATCATGGTCAATACCAAAGCCATCAAGCAATAAACCACAGTGATGATAGCCATTGAACCAACCAACCCCACAGGTATATCCCTCGACGGCTTCTTAGTCTCTTCGGCCATAGTGGCCACCATATCAAAACCAGTATAAGACCAGTACACAACTGCAGCAGCCTCAAAAACACCCTTTGCTCCCTCTGGAAAAAAAGGGTCCAAATTTGAAGTCTTGCCACGAATAAACCCAACCACTATGATAAACACAATTATAAAAGAACTAATTATAGAACTAATCCAATTCAACACAGATGTCATCTTAGTCCCACTCATAGCTATCCCATTAGCAACTAAAAGCACCAAAACAGCAACTGGGTCCAAAAGATTAAAACCCTCAGCTAAAAAACTTACCTTAAACCGCAAGAAATCCGAGTTATTCGTGATCAAACTCGCCAAATACGACGACCAAGACCGACCAAGCCCAGCGGAGCCCACCACTGCCTCGAGGAGGATATTCGAGGCTGCGATGAATGCAATGAAGTCACCCAACTCGACACGGAGGTACGAGAAGGAGCCGCCGGCGACGGGGATTTCAACTGCGAATTCAGTGTAGCAGAAGCTAGATAGCAACGCCGAGAGGCCGGCGACGGCGTAAGCGACGACGATGGAGGGTCCGACGTCGCGGGCTTCGAGACCTGTGATCGTGAAGATCCCTGAACCGACTACGGATCCGAAACTGAGCCAGAGAAGGTCCCACCATGTGAGGCACTTGCGCATGCTGTTTTCGCTGGCTTTTCGAAGCTCGACGAGCTCGAATGCGTCGGTCGAGCGATCGAGGAGACGGTCCTTGAGACGTGGGCAGGTTTTGGAGAGCGAGGCTTTGTAGGATGTGAGGTTTGAGAAGGAGGGTTCTGGGAAGAAGTCTTGCTTGCTCCATCGCCAGTAGCTTCGAGTTCGATTTGGTTCTTGTTGTTCTTCTTGTTCTTGGATTGTTTGGATAGCCATGGTGATGGTGGTTGAGATGGGAAATGGGGTTTGGGAGATTTGAGAGATGGAGACAATGGAGATAAGATGAATGTTAGGTTGGTAAGGATTTGACGATGAAAATGAGGACTTGGAAATGGAATTGGGGTCGGATTATGGGGAAGATGCATTTTGAGTTGAATGGGAGTTGTATTATTTTGGCTGTGTACGATACAGATCAGGATCCTTGACTCCTTGGTAGTCTACTTGAAGTAAACTAGATTTGACAACCAAATTTGCCGGCAAAATTTTAGGAAATTTTAGGAGAAACTGTTCTAACAAAGTTATTTACGTTATTTGGAACTTCAGTTTGAATGTGATTTTTTTTTTTTTTTTATACTAAAATTGTGCAAATTTGGCCAGATTTTGACACATTCATTTATTATTATTATTACTTTTATATTTTAAAAAAATACATTTTTAGATCCTATATTTTAGGACTTGAACAGATCATAGGTTGAGGGAGATGCGGGAGAGAGCAAGGTGCATGTGAGTTGGAGTTTCCTGGTTTGAATGAGAGTGAATTTAGCATTGTTGTGAGATACGAGCATTTGGTAATATATCAATTTTAGAAAATTTCTAATATCTCTTTTATTGAAAATATAGAAATGTATCAAAAAAAGTCAATTACTTCATTGTCTACATGTGGACACTCCCAAAAATCAGGTTTTTCAGTTGTTTGGTATCGCATGTTTAGTGCTTAGCGACGTGACTTTTTGTGTACTTTTGTTTCTCGGATGAGGTGTGTATTTGTCAGCCTTTTTTCTTACTTTTATTTTAGGAGTTGTCATTAACCGTTGGTTTTGTATGAGATACTTAGGTGTGATGTCTAATTTATTTTAAGTTATCTAATTAACTAAACTATTATTAAGGTTTATTAATTAAGGTAAACTAAAGGTCTCGATTCAAACATCTTGGCCTCGGAAGTTTAGTTACGTGTGGGGGAATGTGTTAGACACCCACAACACTTATATAAAAGAGTGTACCCTATTTTAATTTATTTCAAAAGTTATCTTTTTAGTTAAGAAATTAGATACTTGGCATTTTGGTTTTTTGAAAAAAAAAAAGGTTTTGCACAACCAATACGTACACACACACACACATACATGTTAGTAATTATTTACTTATAATATACCATGTGACTATTTAAGTAAAAATAAATTTACGATCAAAGCATGTGAGATATATAAATAAATAGCATGTGAGGGATATTTACCACGTAGCTAAGGGTAGTAGATACAATGACATGTGAATACTTATTTACTAGATAAATAGCATGTAAATACTAACTATTACACACAAATAAATTACAATGTGAAAATAAAAAGAGAGAGTCAGAAGAGTAGCCCATTGTTATCATTCACCATATTTTCTCATATTTTACCATGTAAAAAATTTAGGAAGAGTAACACATTGTTATGAAGAAAAAATTTATTATTCTGAAAAGAGGAAGTTTTTTTTTGGGGGGGGGGGGGGGGGGGGAAGCTACTTTCATCATTTTTTTGAAAGAAAAGATTTCATTTGAACAAGCAAAATTTGAAATAGGAACCGAACCTCTTTTTTTTGAAAAAGGATTTAGGAAAGAGTTTATTTATTTATTTTTTTTGAAAACGAAAGATGCCATTTTTTTAAGGGAACCCAAAAATATTTGAAGCTTTCTAAGAAAACCATTTGTAATAATATTAGTTTTATGAAGGCAAAAGAAAAGTAAGTTTTAAGAAAAAGAAAAGAGCTTTATGTAGGAAACTATTGTTTTTGTAAAAAATGGATAATTTCTTTTAAAAAATTTTGGAGCACTTTTTAAAAAATTTCATGGCTTTTCCTTTTGAAAAGATTTGACCTAAAAATCCCATGATTTTGTTAAAGAAATAGACTTATGTTGGAAAACAAATTTGGGTAGAGAAATATTATTTTGAAGACAAAGAGTTTTAAAAGAAAAAGTTCATGAGTTTTATTTTCAAAAAGAAAAAGGTTTGTGTTCCAAAAATCCCATGATTTTTAAGAAAAGAGATATTACTTTTAGAAATTTTGGTCATTTAAAATATTTTTTTTATCAATTTTTTTAAAGAAATTCCAATGTGGTAAAAGAAAACTTTTTTTAATTTTTTTTTTTATTTTGAAAAATACCTTATTTCCTGATTTAAAAATAAAACATGTGGGGGCAAAAGGGTCAGAGTATGTTCTTGGGTCTTGGGCTTAATTCGAGGGTATTGACCTGTCCGAGAATGGCTTGTTGATAATAAGGACACTAAATTTAGAGGTTTACAAGCAAATCATTACGACAGAGGTTGGGGGGAAAAAGTCTGAGGAGTGGCATCTCCTCGGCTATATGATGTGACCAATATATTGTATATCATGATATTCATAAGGAAATTTTAGGAAGTCTAATGGATAAGGATAAGTTCAACATGAGCACAGAGAGAAGTAGTGAATAAGAAATATCTTAGAGAAAGCTACTACCACCACATCAAAGACTCTGCACCTACCTCTCTGGCCACATTAATGGGGAAATGACCTCTGAACAATAGTGATTAGCCTTATAGCTATTGTTTGAAGACTTCAAGAAGGTGGTGGATGGGACAAGTATCTAGATTAGTGATCTGGGTCAAACGTGAAAGATGGAGGAAAGAAGAATGGTGATATAAAAGGAAGAGAAAGGCATTAAAAGGAAGGAAAAAAAGCACGGGGAGAAAAAAGCATGGGAGATTTTGGCATTCATAATTGTAACCTATTCTTGAAAGAGAGAAAACTAATACAATTCATCCTTGGCTTGCATCTGAGGATAAATTCTACTACATAAATAGTTCCTTGTGTGTATTACTATAATAAAAGCCCGTCATCTTGGTTATCCAACATCACTAGAATCTCGATTCCAAGCCCACTTTCTACAAATTTTATTGTAAAAGGCCTTCCGGGCCCATCCTCTTCTGATTGTGGGTTCGGGCTCGAGTTATGTCCTTACAATTGGCGCCGTATATGGGAAATCTTGTGTTGTAGGACAGGTAGCGTGATGGCAGGTTTAGGTCCACATCATGCAGTGTCTTTGGGGTCCCAACATGAAGACCACTTCCAACATCTTGAGCTGGAGAGAGATTGAGAGGGCAATGTGCATACAGGGTACACTACTAGGGTTCATTCACGGGGTGGAAGCAGAGTCCCTTACGAGGACGATGCTAAGGCCATGCAAAAAGGGATTAACCATCTGAAGAAGAAGCTGTGCCGTGTGAGACAGCGATGAACACCCTTTTTTTCTTATCCTTCTTCTGAAGACTCCTAAGGTAGTAGTTATAGGCCCAGGTCAAGAACTCTTCCTAGTGAGACTTTCTCTTATGAGGAGGATGATCTTCATGGTCATAGGGGTAAGAAGTCTTCTTCTAGGGGCTTGGGAAAGGATGCTATGAGCAGGGTGTTGCACCAAATTTCCAGGTCACCCTTCTCGCGTAGGGTGGAGAAAGGAAAACTTCCTCGACGCTTCACCCAACCAAATTTTACCATCTATAATAGTCGAATGGACCCTGTGGAGCACATGAGTCACTATAATTAGAGAATGGTGGTGCACTCTAAAAACGAAACTTTAATATGCAAAGTCTTCCTTTATAGCTTAGGACCTATTGCGATGAAATGGTTTAATGGCTTGAGGGCAGGTTTAATCGATTCCTTCATGGAACTCACGATGGTATTTGGGAAATCACCTACAGTAGAGTTCCACGGCATTTGGATTCATTATTGTCCTTAAGCATAAGGGAAGGGGAGACTCTGAAAACATACTTTGATAGATACTGGGAGATGTTTAATGAAATCGATGGCGATTTTGATGATGTGGCGATCAAGACTATTAAGGTTGGCCTTCTAACTGAGCACGACTTAGGAAAATCTTTGACCAAGAAGCCTGTACGGGGTGTACGTCGGCTCATGGATCGTATTAATGAATACAAATAGGTTGAAGAGGATTAACAGCAAAGAGGGCGAAAGTTATACCTCGGGAGAGGAGGGATTTCAGGTCAGAAAAATACAATAACAAATGGCCTCGGAGAGATTTTGCGGGGCAATCTGCTCCAGCCCCTCCTTAGGCAATGAATACTGTGTTTCGTGAACCAATGCAGCAGGTGTTGAAGAAAATTCACCATGAACCATACTTTAAATGACCCAGCAAAATGGCAGGGGACTTCATGAAGCGTAATCAAAATCTCTATTGCCACTGTCATCAAGAGAGAGGTTATACCATTGAGAATTGCAGGACCTTGTGAATCATTTGGAGCAGTTGGTTAAAGAGGGAAGGTTGACGCAGTTTTTATATCGGCCTAATGGGCAAGGAGATCACTCAGTTTTGGTAAATCAGGGTAATAATGATTCAAGGCCTCCTTTGGATACAATTAATGTTATTTTTGTTGCTCTAGACAGGACTGGTTCTTGTCCTTCCAGGGTAATGTTGGTGGTACGAACCTTCACAGAGGAGTTTAATTCTATGCCGAAGAGAATTAAGGAGAATTTCCCACCTACTCTAAGTTTCTTGGAGGAAGATAAGATCAGAACTATTGAACCCCATGATGATGCTTTGGTGATCACGCTGAGGATAGGGGGCTATGATGTCAAGAGGGTAATGGTGGATCAGGGCAGTGGTGCAGATATTATGTATCCTGACCTGTACAAGAGGATGAAGTTAAAGTTTGAGGATTTGACATCTTATGATTTACTGCTGATAAGCTTTTACGGGAAGGCTGTTATGCCAATGGGTCATATTAGATTACCTGTGTAGCCAGGCCTTGAGGTTGTGGAAGTGGATTTTATTGTGGTGAACGCCTATTCCCCCTATACAGCTATTGTTGCAAGACCTTGGCTTCATGCTTTAGGTGTGGTTTCTTCAACTCTATGGCCAGACAATGCATGGCTTCAGCTAAAATTCCCTTCGGGGGATCAAATTGAGGAGCTTGTTGGAAGTTAATCTATGGCCAGACAATGCATGGCGGCGGCAATTCTGCATCAGACTGGGCAAGAGTCATCGGCCTTGGACGAGAGGGGCTCATAGCAATCAATGTCGTCGGCCACACCCAAGGTGGCAGAGGTGGAAGAACCTGTATGTGAGGGGCTAGAGAGGGTTCTTATTAACTATGATCCTGAAAAATTCTTTTAGGTGGGAATTCAACTGCCACCTCAGGAGAAGGAAGAGCTTGTTTTGTTTTTGAAAAATAATGTGGATGTATTTGCATGGAATTCTTATGAGGCCCGAGAGTTAATCCGAATTTCATTTGTCACCATTTGAATATCAATTCGGCCGTAGTGCCGAGGAAGCAACCACCTCAACATTCATCTAAACAGCATGTTGAGGCTGTCAAGGAGGAAGTACTTAAGCTCAAAAAGGCGGGTGCTATCAAAGAAATGTTTTATCCTGAATGATTGGCTCATATGGCAGTAGTGAAGAAGAAGAATGAGAAGTGAAGAGTATGCGTAGATTTCACAGATTTGAACAAGGCCTATCCTAAAGATTCATTCCCAATGCCTCACATAGATCAATTGGTGGATACTACTGTTGGGCATCCTCGGATGAGCTTTTTGGATACTTTTCAGGGTTACCACCAAATATCCTTGACTTTGAAGGATCAGAAGAAAACAGCCTTTGTCACTCCTACGGGGAATTATCATTATAAAGTTATGCCTTTTAGTTTGAAGAATGTAAGGGCTACCTATCAAAGGACGATGACAAGGATGTTTGAGCCTCAATTGGGAGAGACAATTGAAGTGTATGTGGATGGCATGGTGGTGAAGAGTAAAATGGTTTCTGTCCATATAGCAGACTTGAGTGATACTTTTCAAACGCTACGAAAGTACAAGTTATGCCTTAATGCTTCCAAGTGTTCCTTTGGGGTGGGATCTGATAAGTTCTTGGGTTATATGGTAACACATAGGGGAAATGAAGTCAATCCTGCGCAGGTCAAGGCAATTAATAGCTTACAACCACCTCGAAATCCAAAAGAAGTTTAAAGGTTGACAGGGATGACTGCTACCCTCAACCAATTTATTTCACAGTCCGCAGACAAGTGCATGCCTTTCTTCCAGTTGCTGAATAAGTGGAAGGGATTTGAATGGATCGAGGAATGTGCTCTAGGTTTTAAACAGCTTAAGGAATATCTTTCACACCCACCCATTATGTCTCGGCCAGAAATTGATGAAGTTCTGTTTGCATGTATTATCGTGGATGACCATGCTGTTCGTTTGGTTCTAACACGGGTTGATAATACTATACAGAGACCAGTTTATTACATGAACAAGTCTTTACATGAGGCCGAGGTGCATTATCTACTGTTAGAAAAGGCAATTCTAGCAATGGTGCACGCTACCCGTAAGCTTCCCCATTACTTTCAATCTCATACAGTGGTGGTTCTAACTCAACTTCCACTTAAATCTGTACTTCAAAGTGCTGATTACACGGATAGGATTGCTAAGTGGGGCACCATCTTAGGGGTTTTTGACATCAAGTATATGCCTCGCACCTCCATAAAGGGTCAGGTGCTTGCTGATTTGGTTGCGGAGTTTGCTGAGCCTTTATTAGAAGAGAATGTTAAGAGGTCGAACATGGATGAAAAATCAATTGGCACGATCTTGTGCAAGGAGCCTTTGACCTGGAAAGTGTTTATCAACGGGGCATCAAATCAAAGAGGATCTAGTGTGGGATTAGTCTTAGTGTCCCCTAAGGAGCTTACATTTGAGAAGTCCTTGAGATTGGGATTCTCGACCACTAACAATGAGGCAGAATATGAAACTTTACTGGTTGGAATGGATATGGTTCAAAAAATGGGGGCAAAAACGGTGCAAATATTCTCAGATTTGCAATTAGTCGTGGGCCAATTAGAAGGGACGCTAGAGGCTAGAGATTCAAGAATGCAAGAATATTTAGCCCGAGCCAGGTATTTACAATCAAAGTTTGAATCTTTTACTTTGTTGCATGTTTCTAGAAGTATGAATATACATGCTGATTCCCTGGCCACCCTTGCAACATCCTCGGCACATAGCCTACCTCGGGTCATCCTTATTGAAGACTTGTGTAAGCCCTCTAGAATGAATATTGATATCATTCGGGTTCATCAAATAAGAGTAGGGCCTAATTGGATGGACCCTATAGTGTCCTTCCTTAAAAGTGATGTCTTGCCCGAGGATAAATTTGAGGCGGATAAAATATGTAGGAAAGCACCTCGATTTTGGTTATCCAAGGATCAGAAGTTATACAAGTGCTCCTTTTCAGGACTATATTTAATGTGTGTACATCCAGAAGCAACAGAATTACTTTTGGAAGAGTTGCACCAAGGGATTCGTGGAAGCCATACAGGAGGAAGGTCTTTAGCTCATAGAGCTCTTACCTAGAGATATTGGTGGCCCAATATGCAAAGAAAGGCACAAGATTATGCAAAAAAGTGTGACCAGTGTTAGAGATATGCTCCCAATATCCATCAACTAGGAGGTGTTCTTAATAGAGCTTAGATGTCGTAGGGCTTAGATATCGTAGGGTCTTTCTCGAAAGTATCAGGGAATAGGAGGTGGTTGCTCGTTGGAACACATTATTTCACTACATGGGTCGAAGCTGAACCATTGTCAAATATTAGGGATGTGAATGCGAAGAAGTTTGTTTGGAAAAATATTGTCACCAGGTTTGGAATCCTTCATACTCTTATTTCTAATAATAGCTTGCAATTTGATAGTAAGGCCTTCAGAAGGTATTGCTGTAATCTAGGCATCACGAATAGATATTCCACTCCAGCTTATCCGCAAGGAAATGGGCAAGCCGAGGTAGTAAACAAAGTTATAGTTAGTGGGCTCAAGAAAAGACTGGATGATGCTAAAGGGAGGTGGGTGGAAGAATTGCCACACGTTTTGTGGACGTATCGAACTACACCTCAAAAATCCATTGGAGAAACACCATTTTCTATGACTTATGGAACTGAGGCTGTAATCCCTCTGGAAACTAGGTTTCCGACGCTGAGAACGAGCTCCTTCATCCCTAGCAGTAATGACAGCTTGTTGGAAAAAAGCCTGGACCTAGTTGAAGAACGAAGAGAGAATGCTATGGTTCAGTTAACTTATTATCAGCAAAAACTTAAGCAGGAATATGATTCCCATGTGAAGTTGCGGCCATTGGCCCTTGAAGATTTGGTGTTAAGAAAGGTCTTAGGTGCTGCCAAAAACCCAGCATGGGAAAAATTGGGACTTAATTGGGAAGAACCTGACTGTATTACTTCAGTAGCTGATATAGGGGCGTATTATCTTGCAGATTTAGATGAAAAGGTTGTACAACGTCCCTGGAATGTAAAAAACCTGCGAAGGTACTATTATTAATAAAAAGCACTTCTGTCATTTTCGTTCTATTATTATTGTGTTGCATTGATTATTAGTCTTGTAAGTATCAAACAGAAATTTGGTCATGTTTGGTTCCTCGAACCACATACCTTGTAGAAATTAATATCTTTATTAAATGTTAAACAGAACCTTAGTTATGTTTGGTGTTCGGATCATCCACTTTGGGGAAATTAACATTTCAATTCAATTTTCCTAAGTATCAAACAGAAACTTGGTCGTGTTTGGCTCCTCATACCACATACCTTGTGGAATTGATATCTTTATTAAATGTTAAACAGAACCTTAATTACGTCTGGTCCTCTGATCATCTACTTTGGGAAAATTAACATTTCAGTTCAATTTTCCTAAGTATCAAACAGAAACTTGGTTATGTCTGGCTCCTTGGACTACATACCTTGTAGAAATTGATATATTTATTAAATGTTAAACAGAACCTTAGTTATGTCTGGTCTTCGGATCATCCACTTTGGGGAAATTAACATTTCAATTCAATTTGCCTAAGTATCAAACAGAAACTTGGTCGTGTCTGACTCCTCAGACCACATACCTTGTGGAAATTGATTTTTTTATTAAATGTTAAATAGAACCTTAGCTACGTCTGGTCTTTGGATCATCTACTTTGAAGAAATTAACATTTCAGTTCAATTTTCCTAAGTATCAAATAGAAACTTGGCCATGTCTGGCTCCTCAGACTACAAACCTTGTAGAAATTGATATTTTTATTAAATGTTAAACAAAACCTTAGTTACGTCTGGTCCTCGAAACATCTACTTTGGAAAAATTAACATTTCAATTCTTTTTCCTAAGTATCAAACAGAAACTTGGTCATGTCTGGCTCCTCAAACCACATACCTTGTAGAAATTGATATCTTTATTAAGTGTCAAACAAATCCTTAATTACGTCTGGTCCTCGGATCATCTACTTTTGAGAAATTAACATTTCAATTCATTTTTCTAAATATCAAGAAGAGCTGTGGCTATATTTTAATTTTTCAGACCATATACTTTGGTAAGGTTACTGGTTTACTTTTGTGTCTAAGTTTTACATAAGGTCTAGTCTCATACCTTATCCCTCCCATTTTGGGTTCAGGTATATTGTTATGTAGTTAACTATTCGATGTTGCACGTTAAGTAGTTTAATTTAACTTCAACATATGAAGTACCTACTGAGGGCCCAAGTCCATGAAATGAAATCATTTCCATAACAAATTACTGCTATTACGTGGTGTATTATTGAGATTTACACTAGTTATTTGTGCATTAAGTCATTCATGTCATGTATACAGATTATATTGAGGTAAAGGAATAAACATACCCAGTTAGTGAAATCAAAATCAAAACCTTGAACTTGTCATTATGACTGTTTGGAATTACACCGACAGTAAAAGCATAAGAAAGATGACAATGGTAAACTTAACAAAACAAAAAAAATAAATAAATAAATAAAGGTAAAGTCCTAGATTATTCATGTCTTGCTTTTAGGCGGAAGGTCTTCTATGGACTTGGTTTCAACCCCCTCTGTTTTGTCTTCCTCTCCTTCTGGTTTGGGCTCAGTCTCTTGGGATTTGGGGGCCACGTCCTTGATGATAAGGGGAGCATTTGAAGGCATGGTCTTGGACAAGGCCACAATCTGTTTTCCTTTGTCCTTTGCCCCTGGGGGAAGAT
This sequence comes from Castanopsis chinensis, assembly GCA_032878915.1. Taxonomy (NCBI): domain Eukaryota; kingdom Viridiplantae; phylum Streptophyta; class Magnoliopsida; order Fagales; family Fagaceae; genus Castanopsis; species Castanopsis chinensis. Next base: position 12,277,174 of record JAVQMG010000105.1, read on the forward strand.
CACCCTGGCCAGCTTTCTTGCTCGGATCCTTATCAATTTTCTCTCCTCGGTGTGTGACTTGGTTGGGGCCCATAGACGCTTTTGCAGGAAGAAGAGGGCCTTGAGTGGTGGAAGGTTGTGTAGGAGGCGTTGACTCGGAGGCAATTGGAGCAAGTGGGGCCTTGAGTGCACGGATATCAGGGGAATACCACACACTCAGCTTTTCTCCATTCAGAAGTAGCAGGAACACCTGCCACATTGAGAGCTTCCATCCATACTTGTTGACAGTAGTCCCTGCATACTTCAGCAAGTTCTTCAACTAGTCGGGTTTCTATTTCTTCAACCCCCTTATTGAAAGAAGCAAGCAATGCAGCATCAACAGTTTCCTTGATGGTACGAGCCGTTTCTTTAGCTTGCGCTAGTTCACCCTTCAGGTGTTCAATCTCTTGTTGAGCAATGGCTAGCTCCTCTCTTTTGCTTTGAAACTGCTTGCGTTGCTCCTCGGATTGTGCCTCGGCCGCGTTAAGACCAGCCTCAGCGCTCCTCCTTAATTGCTCTTCTCCCACCAGTTTATCAGCGAGCTTCTTCTTCTCCTAATTATAGAACTAATCCAATTCAACGCAGATGTCATCTTAGTCCCACTCATAGCTATCCCATTAGCAACTAAAAGCACCAAAACCGCAACTGGGTCTTAAAGATTAAAACCCTCAGCTAAAAAACTTACCTTAAACCACAAGAGATCCAACTTATTTGTGATCAGACTCGCCAAATATGACGACCAAGACCGGCCAAGCCCACCACTGCCTTGAGGAGGATATTTGAGGCTGCAATGAATGCAATGAAGTCACCCAATTCGACACGGAGGTATGAGAAGGAGCCGCCAACAACGGGGATTTCAACTGCGAATTCAGTGTAGCAGAAGCTAGATAGCAACATCGAGAGGTCGGCGACGGCATAAGCAACAACGATGGAGGGTTTGACGTCGTGGGCTTCGAGACCTGTGACGGTGAAGATCCCTGAACCGACCACAGATCCGAAATTGAGCCAAAGAAGGTCCCACCATGTGAGGCAATTGTGCATGCTATTTTTGATGGCTTTTCGAAGCATGACGAGCTCGAATGGGTTAGTCGAGCGGTCAAGGAGACGGTCCTTGAGACGTGGGTAGGTTTTGGAGAGCGAGGCTTTGTAGGATGTGAGGTTTGAGAATGAGGGTTCTGGGAAGAAGTCTTGCTTGCTCCATCGCTAGTAGCGTCGAGTTCGATTTGGTTCTTGTTCTTCTTGTTCTTGAATTGTTTGGATAGCCATGGTGATGGTGGTTGAGATGGGAAATGGGTTTTGTGAGATTTGAGAGATGGAGACAATGGAGATAAGATGAATGTTAGGTTGGTAAGGATTTGATGATGAAAATGAGGACTTGGAAATGGAATTCGGGTCGGATTTTGGGGAAGATGCATTTTGAGTTGAATGGGAGTTGTATTATTTTGGCTATGTACGATACAGATCGATCAGGATCCTTGACTCCTTGGTAGTCTACTTGAAGTAAACTAGATTTGACAACCAAATTTTCTGGCAAAAGTTTAGGAAATTTTAGGAGAAAATGTTCTAACAAAGTTATTTACGTTATTTGGAACTTGAGTTTGAATGTGTTTTTTTTTTTTACTAAAATTGTGCAATTTTGCAAATTTGGCCAGATTTTGACACATTCATTTATTATTATTATTACTTTTATATTTTAAAAATTTACATTTTTAGATCCTATATATTAGGATTTGAACAGATCATAGGTTGAGGGAGAATCGGGAGAGAGCAAAGAAATGGCCTTGAGGTCGAATTATGAGGAAGGCGCATTTGAGTTGGAGTTTCCTGGTTTGAATGGGAGTGAATTTAGCATTGTTGTGAGATACGAGCATTTGGTAATATATCAATTTTAGAAAGCTTCTAATATTTGTTTTTATGAAAAATATAGAAATGTATCAAAAAATTCAATTACTTCGTTGTCTACATGTGGAAGCTCCCAAAAATCGGGTTTTTCAGTTGTTTGGTATCACATGTTTAGTCCTTGGCACATGACTTTTTGTGTACTTTTGTTTCTAGGATGAGATGTGTATTTGTCAGTCTTTTTTCTTACTTTTATTTTAGGAGTTGCCATCAACCATTGGTTTTGTGTTAGGTACTTAGGTGTGATGTCTAATTCATTTTAAGTTATCTAACTAACTAAACCATTATTAAGGTTTATTAATTAAGGTAAACCAAAGGTCTCGATCCAAAAATCTTGGACTTGGAAGTTCAGTTACGTGTGGGGAATGTGTTAAATACCCCACATCACCTATTTAAAAGAGTTACCCCATTTTAATTTATTTCAAAGGTTATCTTTTTAGTTAAGAAATTAGATACTTGGCATTTTGGTTTTTAGAAAAAAAAAAAAAATTTGCACAACCAATACGTATATATAGACACACACACACATACATGTTAGTAATTATTTACTTAGAATATACCATGTGACTATTTAAGTAAAAATAAATTTACAATCAAAGCATGTGAAATATATAAATGAATAGCTTGTGAGGGATATTTACCATGTAGCTAAGGGTAGTAGATACAATGACATGTGAATACTTATTTACTAGATAAATAGCATGTAAATACTAACTATTATACACAAATAAATTACAACGTGAAAATAAAAAGAGAGAGTCAGAAGAGTAGCCCATTGTTATCATCCACCATATTTTCTCATATTTTACTATGTAAAAAATTTAGGAAGAGTAACACATTGTTATGAAGAAAAAATTTATTATTTTGAAAAGAGGAAGTTTTTTTGGGGGGGGGGGGGGGGGGAAGCTACTTTCATCAGTTTTGAAAGAAAAGATTTCATTTGAACAAGCAAAATTTGAAATAGGAACCGAACCTCTCTTTTTTGAAAAAGGATTTAGGAAAGAGTTTATCTTTTTTTTTTTTTTTTTTGAAAAAGAAAGATGCCATTTTTTTAAGGGAACCCAAAAATATTTGAAGCTTTCTAAGAAAACCATTTGTAATAATATTATTTTTATGAAGGCAAAAGAAAAGTAGGTTTTAAGAAAAAGAAAAGAGCTTTATGTAGGAAACTATTGTTTATGTAAAAAGTGGATAATTTCTTTTAAAAATTTTTGAAAAGCTTTTTAAAAAATTTCACGGCTTTCCTTTTGAAAATATTTGAACTAAAAATCCCATGATTTTGTTAAAGAAATAGACTTATGTTGGAAAACAAATTTGGGTAGAGAAATATTATTTTGAAGAAAAAGGGTCTTAAAAGAAAAAGTTCATAAGTTTTATTTTCAAAAAGAAAAAGGTTTGTGTTCCAAAAATCTCATGATTTTTAAGAAAAGAGATATTACTTTTAGAAATTTTGGTCATTTAAAAGATTTTTTTTATCATTTTTTTTAAAGAAATTCCAACATGGTAAAAGAAAACTTCTTTTTTATTTTGAAAAATACCTTATTTCCTGATTTAAAAATAAAACATGTGGGGGCAAAAGGGTCAGAGTATGTTCTTGGGCATTGGGCTTGATCCGAGCGTATTGACCCGTCCGAAGAGGGCCTATTGATAATAAGGACACTGAATTTAGAGGTCCACAAGCAAATCATTACAATAGTGGTTTGGGGGAAAAAGTCCGAGGAGTGGCATCGCCTCGGCTATATGAAGTGACGAATATATTGTATATCATAATGTTTATAAGGAAATGCTAGGAAGTCTGATGGATAAGGATAAGTTCAACATGAGCACAGAGAGAAGTAGTGAATAAGAAATATTTTAGAGAAAGCTGCTATCACCGCATTAAAGACTCTGCACCTATCTCTCTAGCTGCATTAATGGGGAAATGACCTCTAAACAATAGTGATCAGCCTTATAGCTATTGTTTGAAGACTTCGAGAAGGTGGTGGATGGGACAAGTATCTAGATTGGTGATTTGGGCCGTATGTGGAAGATGGAGGAAAGAAGAATGGTGATATAAAAGGAAGAGAAAGGCATTAAAGAGAAGGAAAAAAAAAGCATGGGGGAGAAAAAAGCGCGGGAGATTTTGGCGTTCATAATTGTAACCTATCCTTGAAAGAGAGAAAACTAATACAATTCGTCCTTGGCTTGCATCCGTGGATAAATCCTACTACATAAATAGTTCCTTGTGTGTATTACTGTGATAAAAGCCTGTCATCTTGGTTATCCAACATTACTAGAACCTCGATTTCAAGCTTACTCTCTACAAATTTTATTGTAAAATGCCTTTCAGGCCTATCCCCTTCTGATTGTGGGTTCGGGCTCGAGTTGTGTCCTTACAAAACATATTTTAAAAAAACGTTTTACGAGGAGAAAAAAGATGTGTTTTTTTTAAAAAGCATTTTTTGAAAAAATGTTTAAGGGGAGATTTTTAATGAAAAGGTTTAAATTTATAAAAAACCTTTTGGAAAAAAGAATAAAATATTAAAAAAAAAAACCATTTCCTCATAAAAGCATAATAAAGGAATTTTTTTTACCCAAGCTATTGATTTATGGCAACATTATCAATGAGAAAAGGAAAAGAACAACAATAATATATAAGTGCTATGAATTTAAAGACAAGTAAATATGTGCAAGAATGTAAAGACAGGTAAATAAATTGCTGGAAAAGTAAATGACAAGGAAAAGTAAAGTGCTGAAATTTAAATGACAATAGAAGTAAAGTACTTGAATTAAAATGACAATAAATTAAAGATTCATTAAAAAATGTTTTTTTTTTAGAGTTTTCTCTTAAATAAATTTTAATCTCTTTCAAGCCTCATGGATCTTTCATCAAAAAGAGATGGGAGTTCTAAACCATCAACCATCCTTAAGATGACATACCCATATTGTGATTTATTTAATGTTTAAAACCCATTTAAAAGGATAGAAAGAAATTTTTTTTCTTAGGTGTGTAGTTAGTTATATAAGTATGTGCATGTGAGTGTGTGTGTGTGTGTAGAACAAGATAAAAAGGGCAATAAATAAAAGGGGAGTGGAGAATTAGCAAAAATTAAATAGGATGACAATAAAGTAAAGGGGATGAGGGAATAGTAAAAATTAAAAGGGATGACATTAAGTAAAGGTGATGGGGGAATAGCATTAAAATAAATGGGTAACAAAGTATAAGCAAGAACATAAAAAGTTCCTAGATGCCTAGAAGAAAAGAGATTTCTTCCCCCTAAGAGTACTTCCCATATTGGGTTTAGGTGATGGTTCAATGCCCATCTAGGAACATAACCACAATATCACAACCAACAACAAATAATAGAGACATAAAGGAAAGAGAGATAGATACATAATCAAAACAATAAAATGCTTAGAATTTAAAGCAATAAAATAAAGAGACAAGATATATTAATGGAACTTCACATATATAAATGGATAATGTTTACATAAGAAAGAGCAGAGAGAAATGAGATGGGTATAGTTATTAATAAAACTATCCTATCCCTAAACCTTACCCACAAAGATTACAAATTAAATGAGAGAATGCTAAATTTTTGTGTGGGTTTCCTAAAGAGAGAAGAGAGAAAACTTTTTCAAAATTTTCTAGGGTTATTTTTTTCAAATATTTCTAGTATTTTTCTCTCTATTTTTCCTTTTCTCTCTTCCAAAAAGCTCTTATTTTTTACAAAAAAAATTAGGGGGGTGGGGGGTTATTTATAGGGATGCCGAAAAGATTGGAGGCTATGTGATGGTGTACCAAAACACCATCACATAGCCTCCCACTTTTACACCTAGCCAATCTATTTCATCTTTTTCTCGGTTTCTAGTCCCATCTTTGTGCAACTATTTGGAGGCCTTTCCGAGCTTCATTTTCTTCAAACTTTATATTCTTGGAAGCTCTGAATGTCTAGTTCCCATAGGTTCTGACTTTGTGATATTTGGAGCTAATGTCGTCAAGATATCACATCCGAAAGGGAGGTGACGCAGTGTAGGAAATAATGTGACATTTTTGCTTAAAAACCTTATTCCTTCCAATCCGTGGTTGTTATGATGCAGGGGATGTGATGGGTTGTTTGTGTATGGTTTAGAAACAATGAAAGGGCTGAGTTACTTAGAACAAATTGATAGGTGGATAAGTACTTCTGCAAGCGCACTTAGTTCCAAATAGTACACAAAGACTAACAATTCATTCAATTACCAAAAACATATTTACAAAAAGCTTACATTCTCCTACTTAAACTAGTTATTTGGCATTGGCAACCTCTAGATGGTTGACAAGTGTCTAAATCCTATAGGCTAATGCTTAATAAATCTTCTAAATAACTAACTAACTAAATAATTAGTTACAAGTGGATTAGGATATATGCATATAGTGCTTGAAATGCCCTACATCAGGACTCTCCCTCTTAAGAAGCACTTGACCTCAAGTGCTCTTAGTTGCCGCAAGATTTGTATGAAGTTATAGGATGATACAGTTGCCTTGTATGATGAGTTTGCTGTTGTTGCTGCACACCAACGACTGCTGCTTCTGCACAGCCAAATCCCACACAAATGAAACACCAATATAGATGCATTCGCATTAATAGGACTCCCTTTCTTGAAAGCAAACTTGTTCTCAAGTTTGGTGAATTTTCAATTGTAAGACTTTTACACCAAATTGAACATTAAGTGTTTTGCCTCGCTAATGATCAATCATGCATATTTTGACACTATTAAGCTTTATTCTTCACTGGTGACTCAATCTTCTTCATCTTAACCATTGGCTTAGGGCTTGCCTTCCCTTTCTTGGGTTGCAAGGAGTGTGGATGCACTAACTTGTACATGTTGTGTGTTGTACCTTCCGCCCATGATAACTTCATACGATTTTTCACATATATGTAAAATATGGAACCCATTCATGGCTACCTCCTCACAAAGAACATATACTTTATGTTGTCTATCATCCTCCACTTCTTGTTTTAGAAGTTGCATAACCCTTGTTGCTAATAGAGGATCATGTTCTTCCTTAACAACAACATTTTCTCGTTCTTCCACATACTGACCATGCATAAATTCTACCATACTTATTATGCATTCAGTCAATTCTTGTCCTCCCTCACCAATCTGTTCTTCAATGTAGCTTTTAGAAACAAGATGCCCAATGTCCTTTAACTCTTTAACCAGAATGTCTTGATCTTCTATGTCTTCAACAACCAAGGTTTCACCCTTTGACAAAACAGGTTGGTTCTTAGCTGGTACCTTGGAAGCCTTACTTGATATAGCAACATTTGATCCATTTCTAACCTTCTTAGTGAAGTTGGATTTTGCATCACCATTTCGAGCACTGATTTTAGAACTGAAAGGAACTGGTTGTGCCCACTTGACTTGATGATTCTCAATCAGCACTTCCCTATTGAAAGCTTCTGAAATAGTCCAGCTGTTTTGGAGGAAATTGACATCTTGGATTTACACTTTGTTGTAAAGGGTGTGGCTATAGTTGTAAGCCAAGAATTGCTCTCTAAGCTTTTGTTTCATCTTCTCCCAAGTATGAATCTTGGTTTTTCCTTTCCTCAATCTTTGAACCTTTAACTACTCCCACCAAGATCTTGCCTTGCCTCTCAAATTAATTGCTGCCAATTTAACTTTCTTAGATTCTGGAATATCATATCAAGCGAAGATCTCTTCAACTTGGCTAAGCCAATCCACAAACTCCTCATGATCTAAGCTGCCATAAAATTCAGGGAATCCAATCTCAAATCTTGATTCCCAATTCTGGTTTGGCATCTTTGGTTGAACTATCACAAGATTGTGGTTATGCCACTCTAGGTTTTGCTTAGGAATATGAACAAAGAACTGCTCATAATCCCCCCCCCCCCCAATCTGAAGTTGCACTTCTAGCAACATCATGTTGATTGTGTTGTTGTTTCCTATCTCTTCTCAATTTTTCAGTCAACACTTGTAATTGCCTCCTCAATAATTCCACTTCAGCTTCTAAGCCATTTTGAACCCTTTTACACCTTTGTCCATTGGCTGCAATATCATCTTCCTCTACTACAAGAACAACTTGCTTCTTGCCCTTATCCTTCCTTGTCTTCTTAAACACCATGGGTTCTTGCTACTACAAACTAATTGCTAGCACATATATGAAGGCTTTGGTTTTGGTAAGAGAGATATCTTAGGCTAGGAAAAGCAATCAAGACTAAATCTTGATAGGGTCTTGGACAAAAAATGAAGAAACAAATTGCAAATGAACTTAAATCCTAAGGATCTCAAGCTCTAATACCAATTTGATGCAAGGGATGTGATGGGATGTTTGTGTATGGTTTAAAAACAATGAAAGGGTTGAGTTACTTAGAACAAATTGATAGGTGGATAAGTACCTTTGCAAGAACACTTAGTTCCAAATAGCACACAAAGGCTAACAATTCATTCAATTACCAAAAATTGATTTACAAAGAGCTTACATTCTCCTACTTATACTAGTTGTTTGGCATTGGCAGCCTCTCGATGGTTGACAAGTGTCTAAATCCTATAGGCTAATGCTTAAGAAATCTTCTAACTAACTAATTAGTTACAAGTGGATTAGGATATAGGCATATAGTTGCTTGAAATGCCCCACATCACGTTATCATCGAGCCCTTTTTGTAAGAGGTAATTGAGACCTCATACTTCAAGCTGGTTTAACACGATTGCTCCAATTCTTGCCCATTTGGTAAAAATTTTTGTGTGAAGTTGGCCCAAAAACAGCATGCTTTACTTGAAAAAAAAAATGTGAAACTTTAAACTAGGATTTTGGTATTTTGTTGATATCTCATCCATTTTAACTCTAATTTTCGCCCGTGAACTATCATTTCGAAGGGAAAAATATGACTTACAAAACGGTCCAAAATTCAACTCGATCAAATGGCCGAATAAAAAAGTCAACTTTTTTACCATACTCGGCTAGGATTTTGTTCTTAGTTGCTATCAAAGGGGTTTTGAATGTTATGACCCTTTGATCCACTATCCGATCACGTTTTGTTTATTTGTTACTATTTTTTGGCTTTGATATTTTCAATTTGCACCTTTTTTGAATTCTTTTTTCAGATTTTGGCATTTGTTTTGCTGCGTGAATTGGGATTGAACAAAATACAGTATCGACACTAGTCACACTACAAAATCCCATGATGAACTTCGTCACCCACAAATCCCACACCATTGACTTTGTCATTCAAGAAATCTCATGCCTGTGTCATTGAAATCCTCTACTTGTGTGACTGACTCTGAATTTGATTATATGTGTATTTGATTTTTTTTTTCTTTTTTCTTTTTGTTTATAACCTTCTTCTTCTTCTTTTTATTTGTGAGTGGGGTTTTAATTTATAATAATTTTTTGAATAAAATTAGGAATTATTTATAATCATTTGACTAATTAAGAAAATGTTAGATTGATGTGCTTATTATTAATAAAATGTATTTAAAATGTTTGTGGGTAATATAACATAAAATAGAAAACTTTACTTTTTTACATAATAGAGGCATGAGAATAAATGCATACAAACTACATTTCCTTCCTCTCATTTTTCTTCCCAACCAAACAAAGAACTACATTAATTTTCCATCTTCCACTTTTCCATTCTTGCAACCAAACACACATGGTAAAAAATCAAAATATTTTCTATGCCTCAAGCTTTCTATTCTCCCAACACTTTCCTTCCCCTCACTTTTACATTAGTCTTTAATGTCTTGTTGGTAGTCTTCTTCAAGTAAATTTAGAATTTGACAAACAATTTTATTATTTTTTTAAAAAAATTACATTTTAAATCCTATATTTTAAGGATATTGAAAAAAGAAATAATGTTGCGTGATATTTTAATATGTCTTAATATGTGAACATTACTTTGCTCCAAAACCATGTTTTTAAAAATTAGATCATAAGGAGAATAATTTTTTTTTTTTTTTTTTTTTTTTAGAAACACACACACACACACACACACACACATGTATATATATAGGGGAAGGGGGATGAGATAAGGGAATACACTCACACGCTAACACCAAAACTGCATGCGGCAATTAGTGTCGCGGAGCAAATGATAAACCTCTTCTCAATATTATACCTTACCGATGTGGGACGACTCAACACCACTGAGTTTCTTTTTTTCTTTTTTTTCTTTTTTTGAGAAACACACACACACACACATATATATAGGGGAAGAGGGATGAGATAAAGGAACACACTCACACTCCAACACCAAAATTGCATGTGGCAGTTAGTGTCGCACAGTAAGTGATAAACCCATTCTAAATATCACACCTTACCAATATGGGAGGATCGTAAGGAGAATTAGAAAAGAGACAAGCTCCCAATTTTATGAAAATAACAATCATACTAAATGCACAACATATAATTAGATCCATGAGAAAGACAATTAATTTTTTTCCAAAATTAAATGTATCAAAATTGGGAAACAAGTCCAAAAGTCTTTTTTTTCACTTTTTTTTGTCACATAATTTTAAAAGTACACATTATATAGGAAGGAACTATATACAATATTTTCCTAACATTTATATTATGAGATTTAAAAAAAAAAAAAAAAAACTTATTTTGGACCCATAACTAAATGCATCACAATTAAGAAAGAAACCTAGAAGTTAGTTTATTTTTTCCAGTTTCTAGTCATATTGATTTCAAATTGTACACTTATAGTGATAAAATGTATACAATATTATTGTCAAAAAAAAAAAATGTATACAATATTCTCCTAACATTTAGCTTTTGTTTAAAAAAAAAATTATTTTGGATATTGATAAGAAATGTTTTTATTTTTATATCATGTCACTTTTTAGCAATTATATGTATACACTTCAATTATCTAAATGTATGCTCTCTCTCTCTCTCTCTCTCATATTCTTCTCTTATTTGTTTTAATGATTTTCATTTTACTCATTGATTCTTTTATATGGAATTTAAGGTTGAATGATATGTGCATTGATTTACTTATTTTTAATTTTTAAAATAGTAATTATAATTTTGATGTTAATACAAATGTTTTTAACTTTTGGTGTATTTGGATTGGTATACTTTGTTTTATTTTTAAATAGGTCTCGACTGCTTTAAATTTTGATTAGTGGTTGATTTTTTTTTTTTTTTTTTTTTTGAATCAATTAGTGGGTGATATTTAGTTTTGTCATTTTGTATATTTTTTGTCCAACTATGATCCAATTGTTTATTTGTATTTCCATGATTGTAAAAGTTAGGGTGTATATCAAAGTTTCTATGATTTTTGTCAAAGAATTTTCTTCTCTAAATTGTTTTAATACCTTTTGTTTTACACATTGCTTTCTCTATATGGAATTTAAGGTTGAACAATATTTGTGGCTATAGGCACAAACTATTTTACAACATTTTTATAAAATGTTGATGTGACCAATTTATTATTGATTTTCTTTTAGACCCACCATTAATATTAATTTTTCATTTACCAATAATCACTTATTACATCAGTAGTTTGCAAAATAGTTTGTATCTCCAACATTATTCTTCTTATTTTTATTATTTAAAAATGGCTTTTATTATTTTAATATTAAGGTGAATTAATTTTTTTAACTTTTGGTGTTTGGATTATTTAAAATTGACTTTTACTTTGGATTGATTAATAGGTCCCAAATGCATTAGATTATGATCAGCGGGTGATATTCTTTTTTTCTTTTTCTTTTTTAAGAATAAATTGGTGAAAGATATATAGTTTTGTTATTTTGTATAATTTTTTCCAATTATAATTCAAAATTTTATTTGTATATGCATGATTGTGAATTATCGTGTATATGAGAATTTATTAGATTTGTGTAAAAAATTTTGTATCTCAGTAATTTGGGTTGGGATATTTTATGTTTCTCCTCAAAGTTTCAAATTTTGAACAAGAAGTTTTATTTCAATTTTATACATGTACAAAGTCCCAAATAATGGTTACATATTGTTTCAACTCAAAAATTACTATACATGTTAGAAAATTTTTCTAACACAATATATTTAAAGAAAAACTTTTTTTTTAGGTGCAACATTTTCCTGTAACTTGTATCTCATTGTTATTAAAGAAATTCTACTATTCTGTCTCTTTCTTTCCTTCACATTAAGAATGATATACATATTGTACTTGTGGGTGTCCGAGGATCGAGAAGAATAAGAGGCAGGGTGTCATGCACCAAATCATTTATAAAAGCACATCTGACCCCGAGGAGTTGGTCTGTTTGAGAAGAGGATAGGGAGGAGGTTTAGCATCTTATGAGAGCCCGATTGGGAGGAATGGAGCTGTAGGATAGGATCCGTACAGTGGAAGGAAGTTTCCTGAGAGGGTATACCTTCCACCCCTACATTGAATGCTCTGTAACAACCTTATCAGCTGCATTAATGAGGAAATAACCCCTGGAAAGGGTTTTCATAGCTAGCAACCTCTTCTTCCAGCTTTAGCAGAACCCTGATGGGATGAGTATCCAAGGAAGAATTATGGGGCGTACAAGTGGAGGGCTAGGATGCCAAGAAGGAGGATATATAAGAGAAAAGAAGTTCTATAGCGGGGGGGGGGGGGAATTTCTAGAAAGAGAAAGTAAAAAATAAAAATAAAAAAGTGAACAATGTATTGCTTGATATAAACCAGAGAAATACATATATAAGAACTCTTACTTGGAAGTGGTCGAGGAGAACTTTTTTTCCAACAATTGCTTGATTCATTCTTCCTCATCTGAGACCCACTTCACTAGCCCTAGGCTTAGTTGGCAACTATATTGTAATTGCCTTCCCACCTCTACACAAAAACAATTCTATTGTCTAGGCTTGGGCTGAAGTACAAGGCACTACTAATCTAAGTGGGCTCGGGCTTCCAACTCCAGTTCTTATAATACTATTGAAATTTTATATCTCGTAGTATTGTTTTAGATAATATATAATTATATCATAGTTGAAAGAATTTATCTATACCACTAATATTAACAAGACACCTTGTTTAGGTTTCATCATTTTGCGTATTAAAATATCTTCACACAAATTTTTAAATTCTCTAAAATACCTCTATCTTTTAGTAAAAGACTTTTAAATTAAAAAAAAAATACAAACTAGTTAAAAGCATAATATATTATTTCTAAAAAAGTTCCTAAGTTTTAGTCTAATTCCTAAGTTTTAGGCTTTTTCCCTTCTCTTCTCCAATTTGAATTACAACTTTTTCTTTTTTACAACTTTTTTATTTTAAATTCAAAATTTCAAACTTTTATCAACTCTCATGTGGAGAAAGATCCTAAAAATTAGGATATTATTTCTATCTCACTTTTAAATATTATTCTACGTTATCTTACCTCTTTCTTAAGTAAAAAAAATAATACTTAACACTCACAGTTATTTTATTTTATATACTTTTTTGGGCAAGACTTAGGTACAATATTTAAATGTTATTCCTTAGGTTCCCCTCTTAAGATTCTGCCATGTGGATTTTTTCTGATAAGATTGAAGTGTTATTTTTAGTTAAGTAGCCACATGGCTCAATCTTAAGTAGGAAATCTAAGGAACAACACTTAAGGTATTATACCTAAGTTTTGTCCTAGTCTTTTTAGATAGATGACTTCTCCTGTTTGAAATCAAATGACTAATTAGAAAAAACAAATCACATAGAGAAAAATCCTTAGAATTAGGATACTATCTCTATCCCATTTTTAACGATTATGACATTAAATCTAAAATAAAAAATAAAAAAGAGACTCATCACAAGCTAGTGTGTGTTTGTGTGTGTGTGTGTGTGTGTGTGTGTGTGTGTATAAGGAGAGACCTCATGTGGGAGAGTACGAGATTCTACCATATGACACATTCTTTGCAAAGAGAATTAAAATACACTCAAGTGTAAATTATATTATAATTTTTTTGTTTCATTTGGTATTTGGATCAATGTTTCAAGACTTTTCTAATTAAAAAATTAAGATTATTTGTTTTCGTTGGTTTAATATTTTAAGACTTTTCCTCCCTCACATATACATACAAAACTCTTTACATTTCAGTTCACTATTCCCAAGGGCCTTGTAATCGAATTGACACCTTCCCATACACAAATTGCTTAGAAGTCTAGGGGGAAATAGTTCAAGTTACAGGGTTAGTAACATATTATAATTATCTAAAAAAAATCACCATGTGAGGTACTTGTGCATGCTGTTTTTGTTGGCTTTTTATAGCTTGACAAAAGTGTGTCAGTCGAGCGATTAAGGAGGCGATCTTTGAGACGTGGACATGTTTGGGAGAGTGAGGTTTTGTAGGATGAAAGGTTTGAGAAGGAGGGTTCTGGGAAGAAGCCTTGCTTACTCCATCGCCAGTAGCTTCAAGTTCAATTTGGTTCTTGTTCTTCTTCTTCTTGTTGTTGGATTGTTTGTATAGCCATGGTGGTTGAGATGGGAAATGGGTTTTGTGGGATTTGAGAGATGGAGACAATATAGAGTATCAATGTTGGTTGGTAAGGATTTGATAAAAAAGGATGAGGACTTGGAAATAAAATTCGAGTCCAATTATGGGGAAGATGCATTTTGAGTTGAATGGGAGTGTACTATGTACTATTGTTTTTTTGGCTGTGTAGGATACAAATCAAGATCCTTTTCTAGAGTCTCTTAAAGACTCTTTTGGTAGTCTTCTATACTTCTTGAAGTGAACTAGATTTTGTCACACACATTTATTATTATTACTAGTCCTTGAGTATGAGCGCGTGCTGAGAGGCTATTTTTTTTGGGAAAAAGTTAATAATTTGCATCCATTATAATTTAGAATTACTACTTTTTCCAATCACAAAAAAACCTAAAGGTGTGATGAAACTAAGTACAAAATTTTAATAGTTTTTATTTATTTTTGTTATGGTAAAAGGTTGACATTTTTTTTTTCTGTTAGATTTTTCTTTGTCTTTGAGTTTTGTTAAATGAAAAGCATCCAAGATCCACTTTTTTTTTTTTGTTTAGGTGATGTTTTTGGCGTTGTTTTTTATTTTTTTAATTTTATTTTATTTAAAATCTCCTTGCTGGTATTCTGCTTCTTTTGCTCATGGCCATACAAACTCTATGGGCTGTGAAGTCCACTCAGTGGTGACAAATATGCAGCAGTGTTGTGGCACTCATCCACATTAGTTTATTAGATGTGGATCACTTTACCTTTACTTTTCAGTTGTTACTGTTTTGAATAAGGGGTTCACTTATTATTATCCTTATCATTAGGAAGTCTTTTGAGTGTGTTAGTGTTGGAATTGGATCAAGTAAGCATAGTGTCTATCTATATCCGTTTAATTATTCTTTGAGTTCTGTAATTCTATTAAAGATTGTATTCACGTTTTTTTCTTTCAGGTGTTGTTGTTGTTCTTTTTTACAAATTTTATGCATGGTAGTTATCAATTTTTGTTTAATCCTAAAATGCAGTTTTTTAATCCTAAAATTTAGCCGCTTACTACACATCCATAATAGAAGTAAATAAAAGAAAATTTTATAATTTTGCAACTTTTTTTTTTTTTTAAGAAAAGGCTCTAGGAACTCTTTTTTTTTTGGTGTTGTTGTTCTATTTTATAAAAAAAAAAAATAATAATAAAAATAAAAAAATAAAAAAAAAATTTAACAACAGTTATCAATTTTTGTTTAATCCAAAATTTTAGTTTTTTAATTCTAAAAGTTAACTACTTACTACACATCCATAACAAAAGTTTAAAAGAGCTTAAATTTAAAATTTATCAACAATCTTTAAAACCAAGAAAAGGTACGTAATATTTTTGATGGAGTAGTAAATTAATACTTATAAAAAAATGTAAATTGAATTTTCACAGAGAATTATACAAATGATAAATATAGTTTCTATTACAAAAGAAAATTTTGTAAAACAATTCTTGTAAAATACTTCACCCGAACTTATCTAATATTCTATTTCAATGCCTCCTCAATGCAATCCAATAAACTTGTGCGTATGTCAACTTGAGAAAGATAAAAGAATTAGGGTTAAACCAAGTTTTTTTTTTTTTTAAATTAATCGACAAACCAAGTAGTTAGCATGCGTGTTATTAATTAAAGAGTTTACTATAAATCCACCACCAATGATTCTAAGATACTTTATTAGAGTTTTTATTTGATTGGGAAACCAAGTAGCAACGTAATCCCTTGAAAAAAGAAGGTAACATAAATTCCTTAAAAAAAAAAAAACCAAACCTGGTAGTGTAAAGTAATCCCTCAAAAAAATAAAAAGTAGCATATATTCCCAAAAAAAAAAAAAAAAAAAACCAATAAAAGAGTTTGTGTTTGATTGCAAGCCAAAACAAAAAGAAAGAACCTTTACCAATATCCTTTCTGAAGTAGCCAATTCAAGCACAAATCCTCCATTTTGAAATTTCTAAGTCAACCATGGGTAATAAGCAACCGTCAAACACCATTGAATCCCTAATCACATTCACCCAAAAGAAAGTACTCCTCAAACTATAAATACTTGGTAGTCATGGCAACTAAGAACTTAAAGAAAGTCAATGATAAACAAAATAAAAGAAAAGAGAGAGGAACTTACAAAATATAAAACCTGAAAAGCCATTGGAGCCTCTAATAAAGTCTATTTAAATTGTTGAAAAACCAAATCTGAAAGAATTGAGAGGATGTAGAGCTAAATTGAATATGTTCAATCTGAAGAAGAATGAGAGAAACTGGCAAAGTTAAAGTGAGTTTGTGGGTCTTAAAATATAGGAGTTTTAATTTACATTTTTATCTCCGTTAGTTGAAAACTTGTAAGTGAGTATGATGAGAGTATTTTAGGTATCAAAATTAAGGAATCTAAACAGGGGAACCCCCTAAAATAGTAATATAGATTATTATTATTATTATTATTATTATTATTATTATTATTATTATTATTATTATTGGTGTTGGTGTTGTTGTTGTTGTTGTGGGTGGACCAAAAACCGTCTCCCTGTAAACCTCCATGGATTACAATTAAAAGTAGGGGTGTGTAGAAAACCCACCAACCCGCCAAACCCGACCCGACCCAACCCAACCCGCCAGGTTGGGTCAGTTTTTAGAGCTTGGTGGGTTGGTTTGGGTTATAAATTTTTTTTTTTTTAGCAGGTCGGGTTGGGTTTGGGTCATAAAATTACAAACCCGTCAAACCCGACCCGACCCGACCCACCTATATTTTAATATATATTTAAAATATATTATTATAGTTAATAATTTTTTTTTTTAAGTTAAAACCTAGTTGTAGAGCTTTTCATCAATTCCTACAAACATATATAATATAAAATCCTATTACTTTCTTTAATATATATTTAAATATATTATATAATTAAAAAAAATATGGGTTCAATAAAATAATAATAATAATAATAATAATAATAATAATAATAATAAGTCCAACCCATGGGTTCAACCCGACCCAACCCAACCCATGTGGGTTGGGTTGGGTTGGACATATGTGATGGGTCGGGTTGGGTCGAATTTTTTTTTGACCCACCATGGTGGGTTGGGTCAAAAAATTCTCTCAACCCGACCCAACCCAACCCATGCACACCCCTAATTAAAAGACTCACACAATCTACTTTACTGTGAAATAGTTGGGAATAAATACTCCACAATGGGAAGCTCAAACAATTGATTATACTAATTGCAGGTATTACAAGAGAATTTCAAGTACTTCCTCTACTACCATTCCTCCCCTCCCGTGGAATAATCATCCCCATTTCAAATTGACTTCCCTTTTATTTATAGGCATACTTACTGTTCCTACTTTTACAACTATTATGTTGCCAGCCTAACTCGAATTCTGTCTTCTGGGGGATATTTTTGCTGTTCAAGCTATCTCATACATATTTAATGCAGTAGAGATTAGATAAGGGCTCCCAAATCGAGGCAAACAAAAATTTCTTCAACCTTCTTGCGTGTTCAGGAAGTTTCTTACGATCTTGGGCGCCATCTGGTAGCTACACATGAATCATCCGTGCACCCCGCCACAAATAAGGTTAATTCTCCACCTTCTTCACAGGAACCATTTTGCCATGGTGTTTTCCTCTCTCAGGTGTAAGGTTTAGTCAAATTTCCTTTTTCTTAGGGCTCATTCCCCTCTTGGACTTCTCCCATGCAATCAGGCTTGGCCCAATCTATCAATGGGCTAAAAGTCTACCTGGGGACTCTTCTACTCCTCACAATAATTATTATTATTAAAAAATTACATTTTAGATCATGTATTTAGGGTTTTAAGTTTTTAATGGATCATAGGTTGAGGAAGAAGCAGCGGAGGACATAGAAATGGACTTGAGCTCGAATTATGAGGAAGGTGCATTTGAGTTGGAGTTTCCGGGTTTAAATAGGAGTGAATTCAGCTTTGTGAGATACTTATAAAAATTATATTAACAGATGCAATTATGATATTCGGTAATATGTCATTTTAAGAAAGTCTTAATACCGTTTTAATGTTTATATCACATCACTTTTTAGCAGTGTGGCCGATACCGTACCGGTACCGGCCGTACCGGCCAGTGCACCGGTACCGGTACACTCTTATTTTGTACTGAAAAAAATACTGGCCGTACCAGCCATGTACCGGCCATACCGGCGAATTCCGGCCATACCGGTTGTGTACCGGCCGTACCAGACCAAAACACAAAATGTTGTGTTTTTTTTTTTTTTTTTTTTTTTGTAATTGTGGAAGTTTTTGTCTCTAAAATAATCAATAATGAAAGTATTTTGTAGATAATTTCATTATTTCACCTAAGCTTTGATCTCTCCAATTTTTTTTACTTAATTTGGATTTGGTGTGTGTATATATATTAAATATATAAAATAACGGTAAACCTGAAACGGTACACCAGTATTGACCGGTATCCGAAATATACCGTACCGGTGGCCAAACCGGTATAGCCTCCGGTACGGTATTGACTTCCTTGCTTTTTAGCAATTATAATTATATTTACTTCAATTATCTAAGTGTATAGTAGTTCATCCTCTTCCTCGGCTTTTCACTTTCCTCATCCCCACTTAATTAATTAATACATTTCATTTTTCTCTTCCCTTATTTTAAAATATAAATATGTTCTTTCTTTGTCCCTCTTACAACCAACAAGCTTTTAGAAATTGTGATGAATAAATTTATTTCACTATTACATTTTTGTTTTTGCTCACCACTATAAAAGGTATATATATCTCTCTCTCTCTCTCTTTCTTTCTCTTATTTATTTTCATTTTGCTCATTGCTTTTTGTATATGGAATTTAAGGTTGAATGATATATGACTCCAAAGATTGATTTTTTTTTTAAATGGTAGTTATAATTTTGATGTTAATACCAATGTTTTTAACTTTGGTGTATTTGAATTGGTGTACTTTGGTTTATTTTTTAATTGGTCTCGACTGCTTTAAATTTTGAGTACTAGGTGATTTTTTTTTAGAATCAATTAGTGGGTGATATTTAGTTTTGTTATTTTGTATTTTTTTTTTCCAATTGTGATCAAAATGTTTATTTGTATTTGCATGATTGTAAAAGTTAGAGTGTATTTGAAAGTTTCTATGATTTATGTTGTGGGAATCAAAAACACTTGTTGATCAATACTACTAATTTCTAAAAGATGGGAGAGTAGAATCCACAATGGGAAAACTAAGAAGATAGTTAAAGACAAAAAGTAGCTGAATCATGTGTTTATATATGTGTGTGTGTGTGTGTGTGTGTGTGTGTGTGTGTGTGTGTGTGAAGAAAAGAAGTTCTCGTGGTACAAAGAAGAATTCTATGTGTGTGTGTGTGTGTGTGTGTGTGTGTGTGTGTGTGTGTGAAGAAAAGAAGTTCTCGTGGTACAAAGAAGAATCTATGTGGTAGATACAAGTAAAAAGTTCTAACTCTCTTTCTCTCTCTTGTTCCTGCTCGAATCCTCTCTTTTTTTCTTTTTTCCATTTGGATCCCCTTGTTTGTTGCCCTCTCCCTCCTTTTATAGTCATTTCCTCTCATCCTTTAGCTATCCTGCTTTTAGTTGAATTTAGGGGATACTTGTCCCATCATCCTCTTGCCCTGCCATTTCCTAATCATGAAGAAATACTTTTGGGTGTGTTTCCACTACAATTCAGGTTAGTCATTCAACATTTAATGTGACTAACATTAGGTGGGGGGGGGGGGAGGGTCTCATTAATGTGGAGGTGACTGTTACATTGGGCTTTGTGTTTTCTTCGACATGTTTCTCGGAAGAAGTATGAGCTATGGGTGGCCCTAGTTGAGGGAGAAAGTCGCTTCTCGGACAATCTTTGTGATCTTGGGAAAGAGGGGTTTCTAAGATTACCTCAACAATGAACCCTTTTAGGCTTCAGGAAAAGTGGGTACCACAAGCTACCTTGGTTGTGGGCTCAAATGGCCTATTTCTACCAAAAGTCCCTTTTATCTCTCATTGGGCTCCAGGCCGGGAATACTCCTCAAATTTATCTCTCGGATTTTAGTCCTCAAGCCGGATTTGGGTCCCCCCCCCCCCCAAAACACGTGTGTCAAAGTTTTTTCATCTCTGAATTGTTTTAATACCTTTTATCTTACACATTGCTTCTCTATATGGAATTTAAGGTTGAACAATATCTGTTGCTAGAGAGTGGTTTCTTATTTTTATTATTTAAAAATGGCTTTTAGTTTGGATTGATTAATAGGTCCCAAATGCGTTAGATTATTATTAGTGGGTGATATTCTTCTTCTTTTTTAAGAATAAATTAGTGAGTAATATACAGTTTTGTTATTTTGTATAGTTTTTGTCCAATTGCGATTCAAAATTTTATTTGTACGTATATGCATGATTGTGAATTTAGGGTGTATTGAGAGTTTATTAGATTTGTGTAAAAAATTTGTATCTCAGTAATTTGGGTTGGGATTTTTTATGTTTCTCCTCAAATTTTTATGACCATTTCCTTTCATATCTTGAACAAGAAGTTTTAGTTCAATTTTATAAATGTGCAATTTCCTAAATTATGGTTTCATATGGTTTTAACTCAATAACTACTATACATGTTAGAAAATTTAAAGCTATACATTTAATTTAAAGAATTTTTTTTTTTTTTTTTTGAATACAAGATAGAATTCTACTCTAGCCTAATCTAAGTGTATATGTGTGTGAAGCTCCCTCCTGGAGACTTGAACCCCGGCCCTTGCCCCCCACAGCCCACAAGCATTTATACTTGTGGAGTATAAAATTTTACTATTATGTCTCTTTCTTTCATATTAAGAATGATATATTAAAATTTTATGTCTTGTAGTATTGTTTTAGATGATATATAATTATATTAGAAATCTCATGTGGGAGAGTATGAGATTCCGCTATACGACGCATTCTTTGCAAAGAGAACTAGAATACTCTAAAGTGTAACATAAAAAATAAGAACAAATTATATACTGATTTCTTGTCCCATTTGGTATTTGGTTCAATGTTTCAAGACTTTTCTAATTTAAAAAATAAAGATTAGTTGTTTCCTTTGGTTCAATATTTCAAAGCTTTCCTTCCACACAAACAAAACTTCTTACATTTTAATTCACTATTTTCACCTCTTGTACTTCTACTCCTTTATATATATATACCCATAGCATTTCATGCAATCTCATGTCAAATACACACAAACTAAAAATAATTTCTGTTATGACTAGTGGCTTGAATAGTGCACGTGAGAGTGCATAGTCCTTGCCTTGGAAGGATTGTATAGTCCTTACCTTGGAAGAATTTGTAAACCAAGTCCTAGTACTAATAGGACTATTTTGCCGACAAAGTAAGCAATTCCACTTCTAGGTGGAGTTGTATTTCACTCAATGACAAAAGGCCCACATCTCTATATATATACACTAGTTATGCGGCTATTGGGGTTGTAGTAAGGAGTGCCGCAATATTAGAATAGGTATTCTCTGGTATTTAGTATAGAGTTCTAAGGTGTGACTTTGTTATAGAGATTTTCAGGTTTCTCTAGTCACGTGCTTCTGGTGATTAAGAGCTCTTTGGGTATATTTGGGACTTGGGTTTTGTGAGAGTGTTTTGGGTACTACTTTTGTAATCTCTTCCTTTTGTTAGTGAAACTTTCTCCTTGACACCACCCGTGGACGTAGGCCAAAAGCCGAACCACGTAAATCTTTGTGTTCCCGTGTGATTATTTCTTTTGTTGTTCTATTTCTATTTTGCATAAACCCAATGTTATTTGGATACACACACAACAAATAGATATTCATGCTTCTACTATTCTCAACAAATTGATATTAAATCTTCCGCTTTTACAACAAACCGGTATCAGAGCCTTGGGTTCTTTGTTTCTTGTTGAGATTGTCCATCAGATCTATTTTGTTGTGGTATTGGTCCACTTGGGTTTTTTGGGTATGGCGACAAAGGTTTCGTCGGCAGCAAAATTTGATATTGACAAATTCAATGGGAATAATGATTTTAGTTTATGGCGTGTGAAGATGCGTGCTTTGTCAGTGCAGCAAGGATTGTGGAAAGCACTAAAGGGCAAAGATGCTTTGCCAGCAACGTTATCAGATGAGGAAAAAGAAGATCTCTTGGAACGGGCACATAGTGCAATTCAATTGTCTCTTGCAGATGAGGTTCTAAGAGAAATTGTAGATGAAGATACAGCTGCGGGATTGTGGCTCAAGTTGGAAAGTCGATACATGACCAAGTCTCTCACAAATCGCTTGTATATGAAGCAACGGTTATACACAATTTGAATGAAAGAAGGTACACCTATTTCTGATCATCTTAATGAATTCAACAGAATTGTTATTGATTTGAAAAATATTGAGTGCAAAGTAGAAGATGAAGATCAAGCCTTAATTTTATTGTGCTCATTGCCTCCTTCTTTTGATCACTTTGTTGATACCATGTTATATGGTTCTGAGAGAGATTCTATCTCAATTGATGATGTCAAAGATGCATTGAACTCTAAGGAGTTAAAGAAGAAGGTTTCTGAAAATTGGGGTGATAATCATGCTGACGGTCTTGTTGCTAGAGGTAGACCCAATGACAAAGGGTCTAGTAGCAATAGAGGAAAATCTAGGTCAAAGTCTAGATCTAGAAAAGGGAAGTGTCACTACTGTAAAAAGGATGGACACTGGAAAAATGAGTTCAAGTTACTCAAAGAGAAAAAGGAGAAGGCTTCTAATACTACTAATACAGCTACTGTTGCAGAAGTTAATTCTGAAGGTGAAGATTTAGTTTTAACAGTATCTACTGGTCGCTCTGGTGACGCGTGGATTCTTGATTCAGCTTGCTCCCATCTTATGACTCCCAAAAGAGATTGGTTTACTACCTATCAGTCAATTAGTGGTGGTGAAGTTCTGATGGGAAATAATATGACCTGTAAGGTTGTGGGGATAGGAACTGTGAGAATTAAGATGTATGATGGTGTTGTTAGGACTTTGTCTGACGTCCGTCACGTGCCATATCTAAAGAAAAATCTTTTGTCTTTGGGTATATTCGATTCTCAAGGATATAAATACACCGGTGAAGGTGGAGTTTTGACTATCAGTAAGGGTGCTCTGGTTTTCATTAAAGGAAAAATAGTGAATGGTCTCTATATGCTACAAGGAAGCACAATAGTAGGTTCTGCAGCAATATCTTCATCCTCAGATTCAGACTCAGATAATACTTATTTATGGCATATGAGATTGGGGCATATGAGTGAGGCAGGCATGTCAATATTAAGCAAACGAGGTTTGTTGAATGGTCAGAAAATTGGAAAGCTGGACTTTTGTGAACATTGTGTTTTTGGAAAGCAGTGCAGGGTCAAGTTCAGTATAGCTAATCACAGGACTAATGGCACAGTAGATTATATCCATTCCGATCTTTGGGGTCCTTCTCCTGTCTGTTCCAAGGGTGGTTACCGATATTTGTTGACTTTCATTGATGACTATTCAAGGAAGGTTTGGGTGTATTTTTTGAAAAATAAGAGTGCTGTTTTTGTCACCTTCAAGCAATGGAAAAAGCTTATTGAAAAGCAGACTGGTAAAAAGATTAAGCGTTTTAGGACAGATAATGGTTTGGAATTTTGCTCAGGTGAATTTGATGAGTTTTGCAAAAATGAAGGCATAGTGAGACACCGCACTGTTAGAGGAACACCACAGCAGAATGGGGTTGCAGAACGTATGAACAGAACTCTATTAGAGAGGGCTCGTTGTATGCTCTCAAATTGTGGTTTGTCTAAGGATTTTTGGGCTGAGGCAATTAATATGACTTGCTATTTAGTTAATAGGTCTCCATCAACTGCAATTGAATGTAAGACTCCTTTTGAGGTATGGTCTGGTGCTCCTGCTGATTACTCTAATTTAAGAGTATTTGGTTGCCCTACTTATGCTCATGTGAATGATGGCAAACTTGAGCCAAGGGCAAAGAAGTGCATATTCCTAGGCTATGCATCAGGGACAAAAGGTTATAGATTGTGGTGTAGAGATTCAAAATCCCCTAGATTAATTATCAGCAGAGATGTGAAATTTGATGAGTCTGCTATTCTTGACCAGAAAAAGGAGAGTAATGGGGCAGTAAAAGACCATGGTGTTAGTAAGCAGGTGGAGCTTGAGATTGAAGCTTTGGATAAAGTGCATAATAGCACTTCAGTTCAGCCTATTCGAAATGAGGTGCATGATTCTACTAATGAAGTGGATGCATCACAGCAGCAACAGCAGTATAGTATAGCCACTGGTAGAGAAAGGAGACAGATTAGACCACCACAGAGGTTTGCTGAGGCAGATTTGGTTGCTTATGCTTTGTCTGTGGCTGAGATTATTGAGTATCAAGAACCTTCTAATTATCATGAAGCTGTCTCTAGTGAGAATTCGGCTCAGTGGAGTATTGCTATGACCGAGGAGATTGAGTCTCTTCATAAGAATCAGACTTGGGAGCTAGTGAAACCACCTAAAGGCCACAAGATTGTTGGTTGCAAGTGGGTCTTCAAGAAAAAGGAAGGAACTATAGGGGTTGAAGCACCGAGGTTCAAGGCACGATTGGTTGCAAAGGGCTACAGTCAAAGAGAAGGTATAGACTTCAAAGAAGTGTTCTCTCCTGTTGTGAGACATAGCTCTATTTGTGTGATGCTTGCTATGGTTGCATTGTTTGACTTGGAATTAGAACAACTTGATGTCAAGATAGCTTTTTTGGATGGTGAGCTTGAAGAACAAATATATATGCATCAACCAGAAGGTTTTGTGATCCAAGGAAAAGAAGACCATGTTTGTTTGTTGAAAAAATCTTTATATGGTTTGAAGCAATCTCCAAGGTAGTGGTATAAGCGGTTTGATACTTTCATGATTGGGCATGGTTACTTAAGAAGTGACTATGATAGTTATGTGTATCATAGGAAGCTCTCAGATGGTTCTTTTGTCTACTTGTTGCTATACGTTGATGATATGCTCATTGTAGCTAAGAATCTGATAGAGGTAAACAAGCTAAAGACTTTACTTAGTGGTGAATTTGAGATGAAAGATTTGGGTGCAGCTAAGAAGATTTTGGGAATGGAGATTCATAGAGATCGATAAGCTGGCAAGTTATTTCTGTCACAAAAGAATTATATTGAGAAAGTACTTGAACGTTTCGATATGCAGCAATCTAAGCCAGTGAGTACTCCATTAGCAGCACATTTTAAGCTTTCAGCGGCTTTGTCACCAAAGTCTAAGGAGGAAAAGGAGTACATGTCTCATGTCCCTTATTCTAGTGCAGTGGGTAGCATAATGTATGCTATGGTATGCACCCGTCCAGATATTTCACATGCAGTTAGTGTGGTTAGTAGATATATGGCTAATCCTGGTAAAGAACATTGGCAAGCTGTGAAATAGATTCTTCGATATTTGAGAGGTATTGCAAACATTGGTTTGGTATATGACAGGGCTTCTACTAATAGTGGCAGTGTTATTGGATTTGTTGATTCTGATTTTGCTGGTGATTTGGATAAGAGGAAATCTCTGACAGGTTATGTCTTCACATTATCTGGTAGTGTCATCAGTTGGAAAGCAACGTTATAATCAACAGTTGCTTTGTCTACTACAGAGGCAGAGTATATGGCAGCAACAGAGGCAGTGAAGGAAGCTATTTGGTTGAAGGGTTTGGTTGATGATCTAGGTTTACAACAAGATGATTCTGTTGTATTTTGTGATAATCAGAGTGCCATACATTTGACTAAAAATCCGATGTATCATAAGAGATCTAAACACATTTCTGTCAAATATAACTTCATTCGTGAGACTGTATCTGAAGGCATAGTTGCAGTTAGAAAGGTTGCTACAGCAGACAATCCAGCAGATATGATGACCAAGCCAGTCCCTTTGCACAAGTTCAAGCATTGCTTGGACTTGATTGGCATTTGCAGTTTGTGATGGCCCTTAGGGGTTTTGGTGTTGGCGGTGGAGAAGTTTCATTTGTGGGGCTTGACCAAATTCAAGCCAAGGTGGAGATTTGTTATGACTAGTGGCTTGAATAGTGCACGTGAGAGTGCATAGTCCTTGCCTTGGAAGGATTGCATAGTCCTTGCCTTGGAAGGATCTGTAAACCAAGTCCTAGTACTAATAGGACTGTTTTGCCGACAAAGTAAGCAACTCCACTTCTAGGTGGAGTTGTATTTCACTCAATGACAAAAGGCCCACATCTCTATATATATACACTAGTTATGCGGCTATTGGGGTTGTAGTAAGGAGTGCCGCAATATTAGAATAGGTATTCTCTGGTATTTAGTATAGAGTTCTAAGGTGTGACTTTGTTATAGAGATTTTCAGGTTTCTCTAGTCACGTGCTTCTGGTGATTAAGAGCTCTTTGGGTATATTTGGGACTTGGGTTTTGTGAGAGTGTTTTGGGTACTACTTTTGTAATCTCTTCCTTTTGTTAGTGAAACTTTCTCCTTGACACCACCCGTGGACGTAGGCCAAAAGCCGAACCACGTAAATCTTTGTGTTCCCGTGTGATTATTTCTTTTGTTGTTCTATTTCTATTTTGCATAAACCCAATGTTATTTGGATACACACACAACAAATAGATATTCATGCTTCTACTATTCTCAACAAATTGGTATTAAATCTTCTGCTTTTACAACAATTTCATTTACCTTCAATCTTTCAACAACACTTACCTATCTCCAACATTGTTGTCCTATCTAATACTAAACCGTATGAGTTAGCTACAACCAAGAAAGGGGACTTGCATTTTATATTTAATAACAACGACATTTATGATTTTGATGTTGATGTTAAATGTTGTGGACTTGTGGCTTTTTTAAAGGCTGTGATTGACTGTAAGTGTTTGAGATATTAATGTGAGAAAGCCATAAGTGTTTTAGAATCAAAGAGAGAGAGAGACACACACACGTTCTATATCAACTTTTATTCTACAATATTCCTCCAAAGTTATTTTTTTTATTTTTGGCATAAATGCACTTTTAACCTCTACATTTTGGCGTTTTTCCATTTTAGTCCCTACATTTTAATTTTACCATTTTTAGTCCCTAATTCAATTAACATGTTTCATTTTGGTTCTTTTCGTTAGTCAACCAACGAAAATAACTAAGGTGGCTGTCAGAGGAATTAAAATATTATAAAAAAGCCACGTCACCCATGACACATTAGCATATAAATTTAAAAAATTAATTTATTAATTTTAACTAAATAGTAAAAATAAAACCAAAATTAAAAACTAAAATTCAAATAAAAGCAACTAAACTATGTGGACTCAGATCGAATCTCTGGAATCTGGATGTGTCGCTCGCGGAGGAGCTAAGCGTGATGAGGAAGAAGAGGTTGTATTTCTCTTTAGTTCTCCTATTGCTCTCGCTATTTCTCTCCTCTTTCTCCCCTCCCCTCCATGTTTCTCAAACCCTAACCCTAGCTCCACATCGTGATCTTCAATCTTCGGCTTCTATATACTTGATCTAGGGCTTGCAAGTCATCAAAGAATTCTCATATACATATATTCTCTCGCAAGCCCTCGATTTTTTGCATCGATTCTTTGAAAGGTTTCGATCTCTTCAAGTTCGTGATTTTGAAGACGCGTACGGCCAATCGAAGATCTCGCTCCTCAAATCGGGTCTCATTTCATTTTGATGCATCCCTCATCGAACTGATTGTGGAAGATTTAGGGTTTCTGAGGTTTTCTCATTATTCGAAAAAATCGGTTTTGCTTCGCCTTGAAGATAAAGAGGGATTCTTCGATTTTTGTTAAGATCTGTGTAATTTCACGACAACTATGGCAATTGGAAAAGAAGAATAATCACTGCGATCTAATTTTTCTCGTTCAGACGCTATCTCATTTTACACTTTTTGTTTCAAAATTTTGATCTCGAAGAGATTTCTGTGATTAGCGGCGCACGAAGAAGAATTAAAGAGCTCTCCTTGTATGGTTCGATATGTTCATCTTATTTGAGTCATAGAAGGAAAAACAAAAACAAAAACAAAAAAAAGCTTGGATTTTGTACTGTTTGATTTTGTTCAAGTTAAATATCAGGCCCTTTTATTTTTCAGGCCTTTGATTATTACTCTTTAGGCCTTTGCTTTTGTTCATTTAATTTTTGAGATATTTTGTTTGATTTTTTGATATTTTGTTTACTGGGTTTATGGGTTTGATTTGCTGAGAATTCGGTGTTGATTGTGTTATAATTTGGGATGAACATGAAGAATTCGATGATCTTGATTTGTAGTAAATCTGGTGGTCCTGGGTTTGATGATCCCTAAGGTGTGGAATATGGGTTTTTTCTTCTTGTTTTCATTTTTGTCCTAGTGATCTGGGTTTGTGTTCTTGTGATGGGTTTGAGTTCTTGCTTACTGGGTTTGATTTGGGAAGAATATGAAGAATAAGTTGTAAAATGAATAACAATCTGAAGAACAATCTTAATTCATGTGAATTTTAGTTTTTAATTCTGTTTTTATTTTTATTATTTAATTAAAATTAATAAATTAATTTTTTAAATTTATATGCTTATGTGTTATGGGTGACGTGGCTTTTTTATAATATTTTAATTCCTCCGGCAGCCACCTCAGCTATTTCCGTCGGTTGACTGACGGAAAGAACCCAAATGGAACGTGTTAATTGAATTAGGGACTAAAAGTGGTAAAATTAAAATGTATGGACTAAAATGAAAAAATGACAAAATGTAGGGACTAAAAGTGCATTTACGCCTTTATTTTTTCATTACTTGAACTGAATAATTATAATGAATATGTGTATGTACTTGTTGATTCTTATGATGAACTCATTACTAACAAATTTATATAACAATCTGTCGTTTATCCTCATAAAAAAAAAAGAGTTATATAACAAATATGTTATAATATATGTAAAACATTCTTCAAAACCATCTTACATAAAGCATTACAATATTATTTATGTATCGCACAAGCAACTTACTAGTTCTATATAATAATCTTTTGAGGTTTTATACAAATAAGGTTATTATTTAGAGAAACAGTTTAGACCTTTTACGTAATGTTATTCACTCAAATCACATAAAATATTTTTTTTTACTCATTGTTTCACTAATAATGTCTATTTATTAATTTGGAATGATTAGAAGGAAAAATAACAAATTCGTTTTCCTTGTTATAATTATGTAGTTATTTACAATTTTTATTTATACTTAATATTTTTAAATAACAGTAATAATGAGTTTCTATGCATCTCACAATAATAACTGTGGCGGGCAAAAAGAGTAAAACGAGATTCTGCCTGGATACTATTACTATTTGCTTACGCAATTCATTTGTAGAGATGGGATATAAGGTCAATCTTTGAGTATCCGTTTCAAAGTCAGATCAAAATTACTAATGTAACAATTAATATTCAGTAGGAAATAGTTTGGAAATGGCTAAGTGTTCGATCTCGGGTTTGGTCCGAGAATGATGTTATAGATGGACTTTCCTTTTTCTTTCTCCCAAAATCTTTTTTTTTTTTTTTTTTCTGCCTTCTAATCTGAGTGCTTCTTGGCTTTATATAACTTAGCCAAGATACATCTAGATGTTACATTTCGAAGGTCATTATCAAACTATCTTAATACTTGTCCCATCAAGAATTTGCTAGAAGGTGTTCGATCTCTTGTTTGGTCCGAGAATGATGTTATAGATGGACTTTTCTTTTTCTTTCTCCCAAAATCTTTTTTTTTCTTCCTTCTGATTTGAGTGCTTCTTGGCTTTATATAACTTAGCCACGATACATCTAGATCTTACATTTCGAAGGTCATTATCAAACTATCTTAATACTTGTCCCATCAAGAATTTGCTAGAAGGTGTTCGATCTCTTGTTTGGTCCGAGAATGATGTTATAGATGGACTTTCCTTTTTCTTTCTCCCAAAATCTTTTTTTTCTTCCTTCTGATCTGAGTGCTTCTTGGCTTTATATAGCTTAGCCACGATACATCTAGATCTTACATTTCAAAGGTCATTATCAAACTATCTTAATACTTGTCCCATCAAGAATTTGCTAGAAGGTTTTTACACAAAGACATTAGCTATGAGAACACTATTCAGGGTCATTTTCCCATTAATGCAGAGGGGATGGCCACTTTGTCCTTCCTATTACTTCTCTTCCTTGTTTGATACCTCGTTACCTTTTTTCCCCCTTGGACTGCTCTTCGACGTTCCGAGGTTAGGCAAATGTCCTCGGCGCCCTCACCAGCTATGGTCATGCAGCCCAAGCATGGATTAAGTGTATACTTTCCGAGGTCAATTTGCCTACGACTCCTGAAGTTTATCTCCATTTGAACTTCGTCAATTGGCTTTGTGAGAGACTGCGAAAGTGCCTCTCAAAAAAAAAGAGATTTTTGGAGTGTTTTTAAAGGCAACTCTCTTTTTGGGTAAGTGGTATGGAGTCGCCACTTATTTTTTATGTACAAAAAATAAGAAAAACTAAACACAAATTTATATGAATAATGTTCCATTCATTGATTGAATAAATAAAAATACAAGTTTGAAAATTTAAACTTTACATGGCTTTGGGTCCTAGTTACAATTTACCAAATATACATGGCTTTATGTCTTAATTACAATCTACCTAAAATAAAAATAAAAATAAAGCTAAGTCTACTTAACCAAAAATCTAAATCCAAAGGCTAGGTTACGGAAATGGGTTTGGTACCCATTTCGCCCAGACAGAGTCTGGTCTTCCAGACTTTTGTGACCAATGTACTATTTTATGCTTGTTATGTATGATATGTTGAACATGTGAAATAAAAATTAAATCACACAAATTTGTTTATGATTGAAAATCTCTTCTTTTGTTTTTGAATCAGATCTGTTTTAGTTGGTAAAAAAAAATTGATTTTGGGTTTGTTAAAAATATTAGATTTGTTTTGTAGTATATAGGGGGAAAAAAAGTGGTTTTTGGAGATAAAAATTCAAATCTGTTTTGTGATGATAAAAAAATTGGTTTTTGGATTTGCAAAAAATATCAAATCTCTCTTTGATAAATTAAAAAATGGTTTTAATTTTGTAGTTTTTTTTTTTTAAGTGGTTTTTTGAAGAGAACTTCACTCATAATTTGAATTTGTGCAATCATGAACTAAAACAAACACAAAAATAAACATAGTAGTACATGATCTCTTCCTTTATTTCAACAATTTGCATGTATTAAAAAATCAAATTTGTATCATAAGAAAGATACAAATCAATTTTGATTTAAGAAAAACTTAGATTTATATTTAGAAGAAATGCAAATCTATTTTATATTGAAAAAGTCAGATCTACATCTTGTAAAGATGTAGATCTGTTTTTATTTCAAGAACAAGTATTATTCACATGCAAATTATTGACATTCAAGAAAAAGATTATAACAATCATATGGAAAAAACAATCATGCTTGCTTATCAAAAAAAAAAAAAACCATGCTTTAAACAAAACAATTACGAATCATTCATGTTATGGAAATAAACATTCATCAACATAAAAGGGAGCATGGAAAAGATAGGGTAAATGAAACAACCTCTTGCATGAGCACTCTTTGTTCTTAAGATGATGTTTTAGGGTTCAAAAAAACTTATTCAGTTATCCTTGAAACCTAAAAACCCTGTAACAATTCTCGTAACAATTCTCAAAGAGGATCAAAGAATATCAACACTCTTTTAGTCTCAAAACGTATGCCCTCTGAGAATAAAAAAATAAAATTAAAAAAAAAAAGTGTTGAATTATGAGGTTCAACCTCTATTTATAGAGGTCAGAAGACTCTAAAAAATAGATATGGACAATTAGAATTTGAATCTGGACGCATCCTTTTGCAAAATGGTCGAAAAGGGTGTGCATTATCATCACCCGTAAACCGTTGGGCCAGAGCCCATCCAAGTTCAATTCATCACTTTTAGAGTGTCGCTCAACACTCCAAATGTGCCGAATTGGCTCTTGGAGGCTGAACGTGCTTTCGTGTTCAGGTGTCATTTGGACTCCTTTTCTAGGGTTTTTTGGCCAATCCTTGTATCTAGATGTATTTTCATCCTCTGTTTATGATTTTTTTTTTTTTTTTTAATCTCTTTTCTAGATAATTTATTCTTTTTAAGAACAATTATCTTGTGGATAAATCACTTAAAATAAATCTTGATATTCAGATTATCCACAATTTTATTGTTATCCAATCATCCCTTTTATTCCTATGCATGCATCTCTATCTTAAATGCTAATTATTAACCAATTACAAAATTATTTAATTAATTTTAATTGTTTGACCAATCAGATTTAATTTAAATTAATCGTGTGTGGTCAACTCTTCTTAGACACAATGCATATGGATCGTGCAAACTTGATCATACAATATCTTTCAATCCGATGGTCTGATTTAGAAACCAGAAACACCGTTGTGACCGTTAGAATCTTAAGATCATTTTCATGATATGTGATGAATGACATAATGCATGTAATGTAAAGACAAAATGATGTATGTAATGCAAGAACAAAATGATGCATGTGATGCAATTATGATTTTTTTTGTTTTTTTGGGTACATGGATGGTCATTCAAGTCATTCTTCTTGATTAAATCATGAGTGCAAAATTGAGTGTTTACAGGCTTGGATCCTTGTTCCCCCACAATAACAATAATAAAAATTTACAAAATTTTAGAGGAAAAAAAAAAAAAACCATGCAATGAACAAGCATATAACTAGTATTAAGAGAAGATTGGTAGTAAAGTTCAGTAGAGAGCGACTCATTTAGAAATTCCTAGTTTGGGTTGCATGTGCTATCCCTTGAGTGAGAAAATTTAAGATAAAAGTGTTTTTTTTAGTATAGTATGAAATTATATACTTCAATTTAGAATAATTGTTTAACATATGAATATCTATTTACTATGATAATTTCTTAATTACAACCTATTCACTAAAGACAATATCTACTTACAAAAAAATTCTACTAAGAATGATAACGAATGTCATCATCTTCCAACAATAAATGACTAAGTTTTTTTTTTTTTTTTTTGAGAGAAAGGTAAGTAAAGTTTTATTGATGAATGAAATCAAAATGGAATACATCCTCTAAATCACAAGGTAGCTCCTCTATCCAGATGTTAGTATTAGCAGATGAAACTACTCATCTAGCAAGGGCATGGGCAAGCTTGTTGCCCCCCCCCCCCCCCCCCCCCCCCCCCCCTCTCTCTTTACATGCTAGAAACAAAAATACAGCAAACTGGATCGTAGGCTTTGAACCTCATCAGTAACATGGCTATTGGCTAAATAAAGTTAGGCTTGCACTCGGACTATTTATAGCCTGTAAACCCGAAGGCTATCTCCCTCAAACACCACTTGGAACAGACTGAGATCTTGAACAAAAGATAAAGCATGGCTACAAGCTAATGCTTCGGCCATCTCCACTGAATGAGGGCCTCTAATTTTATGACTGAGAGCAGCTATAATATTCCCCATGTAGTCCCTAACCACAACACCTACACCAGACATACCGATACCATCAAAGAAGGCGGCGTCAAAGTTAGCCTTATACATACCTTCCTTAGGAGGTTGCCGCTAGGTTGGTGCAGATCTCGCTACTGGCTTAGGCAGCTTCCTATTGATCTCAAAAAACTCCAGCACTAGGTCCTTTGCTTGCTTACTAACGTCATGGAGAGGCCATGTCTGTTGCTTCTCTCTAATCCTGTTCCGTCTTTGCCACAAGCTCCATGCTGTTGTTGAGAACCAGGCCACACTAAAAACTGATCCTCTGTCAAGCACCGCCTTAAAAATATCCATGAATGACCTGTAGATTTTTTGATACAAGTGACAGAAGCTAAACTCAGATTTACATACCGCCTAGGCTTGATCACATAGCCATAAAGCAAGCAAAGTATTTTCCTGATGGTCCTCATAGAGTGAGCACGTTACATCTAACGAAATATGTCTCTTACAAAGATTTTTATTTGTTGGCAAGGAGTCCTTCACCGCCCTCCAAATAAAACGCTTGAATTTTTTTTTGGTGATCGAATTCTCCACACACCCTTCCACCCTTGAGTAGAGGAATCCAGATTTGAAGAAGCTGGCTCACTACTGAGCTTTTCCATAGCCAACATTTGGTAAGCACTTCGAATCAAATACTCCCCATCTGGTGTCAGCGGCCAGATATAGGCATCCTCTTGCTCATGACCACTAGTATAAATTCTCTTTATTTACTCTGCTTCCCATGGAACAAAAGTACTATCAAGCAAATCCATACCCCATCTATACGAATTAGGCACCAAAAGCTCCTTAATCAAAGTGATAGGAGAGGTACCTCTTGGAGATAGAACTTTGCTGTTGGACATATCTGGTAACCACCTATGATCCCAGACTTTAATGGAAGCACTATCACCAACCCTCCAAATGGCCCCTTTCTGAATAACCTCTCTTGCTTGCAAAATGCTCCTCCATACATAAGAACACTTTGACAGTACACTAGCATCAAAGACACAACCTTCAAGAAAGAATTTAGCTTTCAAAACCTTGTACAGTAAGGTTTCCTTTTGATGGAACAATCTCCAGACCTGCTTTGCCAGTAAGGCCTAATTGAATTGTTGTATATCCTTGAACCCCATACCTTTGTGGAGGACTAAATTTCTCGGTTCGAAATAAATCAAACGAGTAAAATAATTCCGCAAATACGAATTTGTATTGATGAATGTGTGGTACAATTCTCTGTAATTACAATCCTCTGATTCGATCTCCTTAAGAGATTTGTGATGTGATTTTGATTTGAACACAAAGTATTCTTCAATTTGGCTGAAGGATGGATTGAAGATCTTTGAAACAGAATTACAATGAATTTCTGGCTGTGAGCTTATTAGAAATCCTTTGTTCTTCACGTTCTTCGTGTTCTTCGTGTTCTAAGGTTTATGGTGGAAGCTCTTCGGGGCTTTAAAGGCTTGAATCCGTAAAGCTTTGTTGATTTGTGATTTGTCGAGGTTTTTGAAAGCTTCCGAGCTTGATTTCAATGACCTCTAAGATCTAGGAGAGTGATTTGGATGATTTTGCTTCGAATGTTCGTCATATTCGAAGGTTTGTAGTGGAAGTTCTTCGCGGCTTTAGAGGCTTGAATCCTTAGAGCTTCACTGATTTGTGATTTATGAGGTTTCTAGAGGCTTTTGAGCTTGATTCTAGTGACCTTCAAGATCTAGGAGGATGATTTGGATGATCTTTCTTCGAATGTTCTTTGTATTCGAAGTTGAAGTTCTTGAAGTTCCTGGAGGCTTCAAGGCTTGATTCCAGCAGAGCTTCAATACTTCTGAATGCTTCTTTGACGCAGCTTGTGCTCTAGATAGCTTGGCGTTCTCCTCCTCCTCCTTTGGATCCCTCCAAATGCTTTAGGAAGGCTTCTATTTATAGGAGTTTGGTGGTAGGTGAGCGACACGTGGCAGAGTCTGATTAGCGACACATGTCACAGCTTGATTGGTCTGCTTGTGTCATCGCTTACACAGCCAGATTGCTTGAGTCATCGCTTACACAGCCGGATTCGCTTGCATCATCGCTTACACGCGCCTCCATGTGATTAGCATTTTGCATGCTTTTCATGTTTTTACCTTGATGGAATTTGGCAAATTTCGAGTAGCAGTATGTGATGTTTTGTAATTACCCATTTTTTGTGGACTTGGTGGCATGACGTGTCAGCTTGTGATAGGCCGAAAATTTTCCTTCTCTACAAATGCCCCCTCGAGACTTCGCGCACACAGCTTTTGAGTGTGGGGAGTGAATGAGTCTCGAAAAGAATGAATTTGGTACTTGGCTCTTCAAATGTAACGGTTGAAGATGGTGGAACTTTTAGCAGGATGCAAATGTAGTGGTTGAAGGTGGTGGAGCTTTATTTCAGATGAGTAGACTCACTCACATGAAAAGCCTTGATGAGACCGAGAAGGGGTCTGCAAGTATTTGAATGTGCTTGCCTAACTAAGCCTTCTCAGCAGAGATTAAGTCGAAGTAATTTCAAAAGAGTGTTTCATGATATTTAAAGGGGGTTGGTGAAGTTATTTGCAAGAATTTGGACATACTTGCAAGATTGAACCATATTGGCAAAGATTAAGTTGAAGTAATTTCAGAGGAGTATTTTGGATCGTTTTCGGTGATCACAAGGTGTTGAAGATGGAGAAGAAGTGAGGAGGTTGGCTGGGTACAGCATACAGAATTGTGGGGTTGACCTCCCATTTTTAAGATCTTCTGGTGAAGTTATATCCGAAGGATATACTTTGGATCACGAAGAGATCATGTGGGAAAGTGATTGAATGTGCTTGTGTTATCGCATCACTCAGGTTAAGTTGAGGTAATTTCAGAATGGATTTTGTGTCTGGTGGTGGTAATGACACGGAAGATGGAGACGAAGCAAAGTGGATGGGTGAAACACAGACACCATGACACTGGCCCTATACGTTGGGATCCCTTTGGTGTAGATGTTTCTGAGAAGTACACCTTGGGATGTGGGATGGACTGCATGCTGGATAAGGTCCAACAGCAAGTCGTTGAATGCGCCTGTGAAACTGGACCATGCTGACGGACATTAAGTTGAATTAATTTCAAAAGTATATCTTCTGAAATTCTTCAAGTTGGTTTTAAGTTGGAGTAATTCCAGAAAGTGTGTTTTGAGGTACCAGCAACAATGACATTTGGGCCACATGTTGGTGGAAACATGGAATAAGGCTTTGGCGACCATTTACCAGCAACAAAGGCTGATCTCTGATGAGCTGGTACCTTGGAGATCATCACAAGTGTTGGATGGGAGACAATTTGTAGGATACCCCAACACCTTTTACCACCTTCACCTGATGTGACTTCTTGGGAAAGCACAACAAAATGAAAGGTGGAATTAACTTGCGATCTTGGTTTTAGAAATCGGCCAAGTTGCTGCTTGCTCCGAACCGCTGCTTTTGATGGGAGAGCAAGCAGTTGGAGAGAGACTACGGGAGCTCTAATCTTAGAATCGGGTGTCTCTGCTGGACTTAGATTTCCTGGCCAACCAAGTCCAAGGAAGTATGGAACCAAAATGCAAACCTTGTTATAAATAACTTTATGGACAAACGTGGTCGTTAAGTGAGGAAACAAAATTTGTTCGGACTCTAAAACAATGATGATATTGTGAGAAGGGTTTCTACTGTACCATGAGAGGGTTGATTTCAAACCGACCATGAAGTAATTTTGGTTGCTAGGTGTTGAGAATGATGAGGCCATGGTGAGAAATGGCTGTGAGAAGGAGAAGTTGAAAATCTGAAAGAAGCAAATCTTCATTTCATGATTCTGTGTGTTTTTCCTGATGAACCTTTGATGAATCCGACCCTTCTATTTATAGCGGAGAGATGAAGAATGGTGGTTGGGTAGTTGAGACCGACGGACGAAAATTTTTTGTGAGAATGGTGATTTAGACCTGTAGGCACCGAATGGGAACGGTCGGTTGGAGACTAGTAGGCACCGAACGGAAATGGTAGGTACCGAACAGGAATGGTAGACTGGAGTAGTGACCCAATGCAATTTCAAGTTTGAGACATACTCGTGAGAGCTCATCTGTTCTTTGAAAGAGGAGCCTTAATGAAGTCTGGAGGATAACCCTGAGGAAAGCCAAACTGAGTGGATGAATCTCCAATTTTGATTTTGGGAGCTTAAGTTTTGGATACTCCTCATATCTTGGAGAAGTGGGTCAGATTGGTGATCTTCAAGTCCAAACAAATAAGCTAATTTCAGAAACGGACTCTTGTGAAATCTGAGTAGGACAAGCTTTGTTCAAGCATCTTGATTTTTGGTCAAAATTCACATCAAAGCCAACAGCTGTAGAATCGCACAATTTGAGCAATTTTGGATTCTCAAATGAATAAATAAACCCCGAAATTGGAACGTATGCGAAAAATTAGGCAAGACAGGTCCTCCTTAAAAATTTTGACTTTTGGTCAAAATTTGTTCAACAGTCAATTTTTTAGAAACTGGACCGTTATGCAATTTTCATGTTCCAGATGAAGAAATGGATCCCAAAATCGGAATGTACTCGAAAAATTGAGTAGGACAGGTCCGTCTTGAAATTTTTGACTTGTGGTCAAGATTTGTGCAACAGTCAACTTTTTTGGAAATTGGACTGTTCGCACGATTTTCGAGTTTCGAATGAAGAAACTGATTCTAAAATCGAAACGTACGCGAAAAATTGAGTGGGATAGGTCTATCTTGAAAATTTTGACTTTTGGTCAAAGTCAACCATGGTCAAGGCTGCTTTTTTTTTTTTTTTTTTTCAGGCGGGGCAAACCGGGTCGGACCGGTCCAAACCGGATCATACGGTGACGTCATCCATGACGTCATAGCACTGGAGGCGCGCGCGTGAGCGCGTGAGACGCGTGATCAGCGTCACAGGCGCGTGACATGAGCGTGCGAGCGCGTGGAAGCTAAGGGAGGCGCGTGTGGAGCGCGTGGATCTAGGCTGCCATCGCCGGATCTTCTGGCGGCGAGTGGTGGCGCGTGAGTCATCGTCTGGGCATGAAATTTTCAGGTTTTGGAGATCTTGGGCCGCCGGATCGAATGGTAGTGTTATTGTTGTGAAAAAAAGCTTTGATTTGCATGAACGTGAAGGAGTAGACCGCGATTCTCCGAGGTTTTTTGGTGGCGCGTGGCGGCGCGTGGTCACTCCGTTGTTGATGAGCTTTCTAGGTTTTGTAGATCGAAGGCTGTAGAAGACTGCTGTGGTGTTTGTTTTGTGAAATGAGGTCAGGATTTGCACGAGTTTGAAAGTGAAGTCCGCTGGCATTGTTGGACTTGTTCTTGGTCTATTTTTGCTGTGGCCGTTCTGACAGTGAGCCATCTATGACTGAATACTCTTTCATTTCAAAATTTGGTGCAGTCTTCTTTGACTTCGAGGGCATTTGAGTTTGCAAAATTTGAATTTGAGCTGCAATTTTATTCACACTTCTGAAACGTGAATATTTTTTTCACTGGCTGGTTAATGAAACCATTTAATGGTTTGTGACTTTCTTCATTTTTTTTTTTTTTTTGTCTTCTAGTTTTGCAGAAGTTCTCTATATAAGATGTGAGACTGGCTTCATTCATATGGGCATTCTTAGTCTTCAGCCTTCTTCTCCAGCTTTCAAGTTTTTTTTTTTTTTTTTTTTTTTTCATGCTATGAGATCTTTTCTGACAATTTTTTTTTTGTTGCTCATTTTTGTTTTGCGGCACAGTTTCCTTGATCTTTGGATTTTGACACCAAGCTTTACGCTGACGCTCTCATAGAAGTGTTTGTCTTCATTTGGTGGCTTTGTATTTCATTGATAGCAAAGTTCTTGCAGTGACGCATACCTTCATGTTGTTATGCATCAACAATTTTTTAGCGATATTTGTCTTTGCAACGTTGTTTCCATAAGGATATTTGCTAGGCAATATTGCTGTCGTCAGTACTCGTCTTTGAAGTCGCACTAGCTCTAGTATTGGCAATTAAGTCGTACCAACACTTGTATTTGCAATGCAACCATATCAAGAATCTTTGCAACATAGCTACATCAAGAGCTTTTTTACCATGAAATCACGCCAGCATTTGTCTTTTAGCACTTGCCTTTACAATGAAGTGGCATCCATTTTTTTTCATCGAGATCGTGTCACCACTTATCCTTTTCATGGAACAGCGCAGACACTTGCAACTGTTATGAAGCATTACCATTAATTTGTCTACTGAAGCAATATTTGTACTTGCATTTGCCATGAAGTTGCATCACCTTTTGCCTTTGTAATGAAGACGCACTAGTACTCTTCTTTTGCCACAAAGTTGCCTCGACATTTTACTTGCATTAAAGTCATACCGATATTTATTGCTGCCATGAAGCCACGACAACAATTCATTCGCACTGAAGCCGTGCCAACATTCATCTTTATCATGAAGCCACGACAACACTTCATTCGCACCGAAGCCATGCCAACATTCATCTTTGTCATGAAGCCACGACAACACTTCGTTTTCACCGAAGCCGTGCCAACATTCATCTTCGCCATTAAGCCATGTTAACACTTCATCCGCATTAAAACCACGTCAACATCCATCTTTGTCATGAAGCCACGACAACACTTCGTTTTTTGCCATGAAGGGGTGTCAACACTTCATTTGCACCGAAGCCGTGTCAACACTTCATTTGCATTAAAACCACGTCAACATCCATCTTTGTCATAAAGCTATGTCAATATCTACCTTTGTCGTGAAGCCATGTCAACACTTCATTCACATTGAAGCCGTGCCAACATTCATCCTTGCCTTGAAGCTACGTGCACACTTCATTCGCACCGCACTCGCATTGAAGTTGCACCAATATTGACATTTATAATAAAGCTACAACAACAACAACTTCCAAAGGCAATATAGCTTAGACATTGAGGGCGCTTAGCACCGTTACCAGACATCAAGACTTCAGAGATACCGACAAGATGTTGAAGATGCAACAAGTCCATATCAAGACTTTGAAGATGTAAGGAAATGCCAACAAAATCTTGAAGTTTCAAGAAACTCCCATCAAGACTTTGAGGATTCAAAGAGGCGTCAACAAAACCTTGAAGATGTGAGAAGTCCCTATCAAGACCTTGAAGATGCAAGGAAAGGCCAACAAAAGCTTGAAGTATCAAGATGCTCTCATCAAGACTTTGAAGATTCAAAGAGGTGTCAACAAAACCTTGAAGATGCGAGAAGAATGTCGCCAAGACTTCACAAATGTCAGAATATGTCCATAGAGGAGAGATGATGCAAAACATGCTTCATAAATGTTGGAGAATGTCCATAGAAGATGGAGAATGCCATGCAGACTTTATGCAGTCTTCATCTTTGAGTAAAACAATCTTTGATCATCCCATTGAGCAATTGATTGTCTTTAAGCAATACCTTGCCAACCAAAGGGACCTTAAAAGCATATTGATGATCGTCGGACAACTCTTCAAGCTAGACTGGCAAACCTTATTCTTTTCATGTGACTGAACTTAGTAAAAAGTACTAAGCTGCCTACGTACCCCGGAGAGGGATCAAGTCATCACGTAGTTCAACAGAGTTTTTTTTTTTTTTTTTCGATGATTTTCTTTTGATGATTTTTTTTTGATGATTTTTTTTTGATGAATTTTTTTTTTGATGATTTTTTTTTGATGATTTTTTTATTTTGATGAATTTTTTTTTTTTATCTTTTTTGATGATTTTTTTTTTGATGAATTTTTTTTTTATCTTTTTTTTTTTTTTTAGTTACAAAAAAAAAGGAGGGCTCACGTGTGTAATCCTCGCCCCACGCCCAACGGCATTCCATGGGTACCAATTGCGCAATAGTGGGTATCACCACTAATCGAACCGGAGACCTTGGCCTCAAGGGCGACATGGGCATCCAACCACTACGCCACACTCACAAATGGTGACATAGAATGAAATTTATTTCTCTTTATTTATATGCCTTCAAAGGTAATGGGAAGACATCATGTACCCTTGTAGCGTTGCAGTGGGCAGTTTAAACTCTTACCGAGGAGCAAGTACTCGATTTTCAAGCATAGAAGTGTTTGAGGAACTTCCCATTTATGGGGCCGATCCTTACGCCATCATTTTCAACCAATTTGTAATCCTTGTTGGTGTTTGCCCCCTGCTTGAGAGTTGGAAGTACATCACAAGCAAAGGTCACATGGTTTGACCCGACAACTTCATCGAAGTCTAGATCAATCTTGTTTTCTTTGGCAAGCTTCATGATTTGTTCTTTGAAGATGAAACATTTTTAGATTGGGTGACCAATGATGCGATGATATTTGCAGTAGTTAGGGTTATCGACTTTCCCCATGTCTTCTGGTCGTTTGCATTCTGGCAACTCAATCAGCTTCAATTGCAATAGTTGTTCTAAGATGTTTGGCACATCTTCATCGGGGAACGGATATGCTTTTTGCTCACGTTCCCTAAAGGTCGGACGACGCACTTCGTTCTTTTGCCATCCTTCAAGCTGTTTTTCATTTGCCTTTGCTCCTCTTCTTGGAACCTTAACTACGGCAGTGTTAACAACCGCTGGATCTTTGAAATTGCCTTTTGCATTCCTATCATTCCTCCTTACTTCAGGTGTGGGAGGGTTTGAATTCCCATGGCTAGCAATGCTCAGCTCCATGTCATGCGCACGAGTTGCTAACTCTTCAAATGTTTGAGGCTTTATCCCTTGAAGGATGTAAAGAAGTCCCCAATGCATGCCTTGGATGCATATCTCTATAGCAGAAATTTCAGAAAGTCTATCCTTGCAATCCAAACTCAAAGAACGCCATCGATTGATATAGTCAACAACGGGCTCGTCTTTCCATTGTTTAGTATTGGTAAGCTCCATCATGCTTACCGTGCGACGCGTGCTATAGAACCGGTCAAGAAACACTTTTTCAAGTTGTTCCCAATTGTTGATTGACTCAGGCTCTAAGTCTGTATACCAATCAAAGGCATTCCCTTTAAGTGAACGGACAAACTGCTTTACAAGGAGGTCTCCTTGAGTCCCAGCATTTTCACAAGTTTCTACAAAGTGAGCAACATGTTGCTTAGGATTTCCATTGCCATCAAACTGCAAGAACTTGGGGGGTTGATACCCATTTAGCATCCTCACGTTGTCGATGCGCTTTGTGTAGGGTTTCGAATATGTGAGAGAAC
The DNA here is from genome assembly GCA_032878915.1 of Castanopsis chinensis. NCBI lineage: Eukaryota > Viridiplantae > Streptophyta > Magnoliopsida > Fagales > Fagaceae > Castanopsis > Castanopsis chinensis. The sequence continues at coordinate 12,320,078 of JAVQMG010000105.1, forward strand.
TTGTAGAAGAACCTCCATATTGTGCTCGGATGGTATTTGTTATCATGTCTTGTAATTGTTGAACTGATAACGAAGCAACCGAAGTAGATGGTTCTCGTTGAGGAGTGTCTTGATTTTCTTTCCTTGCATCACCTTTTGTAGAAGTGAAGCCAAATGGGAACTTAGGATCATGGCTTGATTCACCAAGATCTTGTATTTCAAGTTTATTCATTAGAGTTGTAATTTGGAGGTCCTTATCTTCAAGTGCTTTTGTGAGAAGGACGACCCTTTGCTCCATTTCAACCGTCTTTTCTTCCATGGTAGAGGTGTTAGTCATCATGACTGACACAACTTCCCAAGATGACGGAGAAGGAAGTGAATTGGAATGAGCACATGAAATCTCATTTTTTGGGTTCCCTTTGATGGGAGAGAAATCGTGTGACCAACTTCTTGTGAAGGAAGAAGGGGATTTGCCCCCATACTTGAGGTGTTCCAAGGTGGAGATGTCCTTGTTGATAACCTTGTTTCTTGTAAGAGGGTCTAAGGAGATGATCGTTTGAACCTTGGATTCCTTGGTTGATTTAGATTGAAGTTGATTATGAGCTTTAGGTTGGCTACAATTGATTGCACCAATGTAGTTGTTGGTGATAGCCATACCAAGTCTAATTGAAGTAGCTGTTGTTGAAGCTTGAATGTTCTTGCTAGAGGCCATTGAGGTTGGTAGCAAGATGATGAAGATTTTTTTTTCTTTGAAGGAGAATGAGATGAGAGGCAGAGATGTCCCACTGGGCGTGCCAGAATTTGTGGACGACTAAATTTCTCGGTTCGAAATAAATCAAACGAGTAAAATAGTTCCGCAAATACGAATTCGTATTGATGAATGTGTGGTACAATTCTCTGTAATTACAATCCTCTGATTCGATCTCCTTAAGAGATTTGTGATGTGATTTTGATTTGAACACAAAGTATTCTTCAATTTGGCTGAAGGATGGATTGAAGATCTTTAAAACAGAATTACAATGAATTTCTGGCTGTGAGCTTATTAGAAATCATTTGTTCTTCACGTTCTTCGTGTTCTTCGTGTTCTAAGGTTTATGGTGGAAGCTCTTCGGGGCTTTAAAGGCTTGAATCCGTAAAGCTTTGTTGATTTGTGATTGTCGAGGTTTCTGAAAGCTTCCGAGCTTGATTTCAATGACCTCTAAGATCTAGGAGAGTGATTTGGATGATTTTGCTTCGAATGTTCGTCGTATTCGAAGGTTTGTAGTGGAAGTTCTTCGGGGCTTTAGAGGCTTGAATCCGTAGAGCTTCACTGATTTGTGATTTATGAGGTTTCTAGAGGCTTTTGAGCTTGATTCTAGTGACCTTCAAGATCTAGGAGGATGATTTGGATGATCTTTCTTCGAATGTTCTTTGTATTCGAAGTTGAAGTTCTTGAAGTTCCTGGAGGCTTCAAGGCTTGATTCCAGCAGAGCTTCAATACTTCTGAATGCTTCTTTGACGCAGCTTGTGCTCTAGATAGCTTGGCGTTCTCCTCCTCCTCCTTTGGATCCCTCCAAATGCTTTAGGAAGGCTTCTATTTATAGGAGTTTGGTGGTAGGTGAGCGACACGTGGCAGAGTCTGATTAGCGACACATGTCACAGCTTGATTGGTCTGCTTGTGTCATCGCTTACACAGCCAGATTGCTTGAGTCATCGCTTACACAGCCGGATTCGCTTGCATCATCGCTTACACGCGCCTCCATGTGATTAGCATTTTGCATGCTTTTCATGTTTTTACCTTGATGGAATTTGGCAAATTTCGAGTAGCAGTATGTGATGTTTTGTAATTACCCATTTTTTGTGGACTTGGTGGCATGACGTGTCAGCTTGTGATAGGCCGAAAATTTTCCTTCTCTACAACCTTCTACTGACTTTGAAGTACACAAAGTGCTCCACTTCACCCAATAGATCTTTTTTACTTCTCCTTGTCCCCACCAAAACTTTCTGATCATAGCTTCGATATCCTTGCATTGTCCAGTAGGCAATTTGAACACACTCATGGAATAGGCCAGGATAAACTGAATAACTGCTTTGATCATGACTTCCTTGCCGGCTAAAGAGAGAAGCTTCTCCTTCCAGCCTTGCAATCCATTCCAAATCTACTCTTTAAACTATGTAAAGCAAGTCTTTTTGTTCCTCCCCACAAAGGAAAGTAAACCCAAGTACTCGTAATGCTGGATGGTTGGGACACCTATAAAGAGTTTGATAGCATCCTGAGTGACTTCATCAATATTCTTGCTGAAGAATAGAGTAGTTTTTTCCTTATTAAAACATTTGGCCAGATGCACTCTCATATACTGCTAGCAAATCCTGAATTTTTTCACACTCCTTTAGAGTCGACCTACCAAAGAGCAAACAATCGTCTACAAAAAAAATGTGGGTTAGCTTAGGTACTCGCTTGCATATCGAGAAACCTTGGATTTCCCTAGCATCTACAACTTGTTTAAGAATGCCATTGAGATCTTCCGCACAAAACAAGAATAGGTACAGAGATAGGGGATCACCTTGCATGATCTTTTGGCTCGCCATTTACTAGGATAGAATAGGACACCGTAATGATGCACTCCATAATAAAGGAAACCCATAATGCTTGAAATCCCATCTTCAAAAGAATTTTTTCCAAGAACGACCACTCCACATAGTCGTATGTTTTGCTTATATTTAGTTTAAGGGCCATTAAGTTCTTCTTCCCAAAGTAGCTAGTCTTCATATGGTACAAGGATTCAAATGCTATCAGTACATTATTTGTGATCAGTCTATCAACAATGAAAGCACTTTGTTTTGATATAATATCATTGAGCCAAGGCTTAAGCCTCTTTAATTGCATAAGCCACTTCCTCAGCAGTGTTTTCTGAAGCAAGTTTTACATTCATATCCTCTGTCACTACTTCCTGAACTCCATCCAGCACTCGTTCCAGATCTTGTGGGATAGAAGATGTAAACAAAGTTGTAGGATGGGCAAATGCTTTTTTTGCGCAAAAAAAAAAAAAAAAAAAAAAAAAAAAAAAAAAAAAGCATTATACCTCATTTCCCAAACTAATTAGGAAAATGTTCTTCTTTTGAAATTCGATTTTCTTAAAATCGAGTTAAGTCCTATAGCGACGTTTTAAGGAGCCTATAGCGGCGTTTTAGAACTCAAGCTTCATGATATCGAGCTATATGTAAAAAAAATTTTTAAAAAAAAATTGCATAGAACTCTCGAGTTACAAAATGCCGCTATAGGTCCTTAAATCGTCGTTATAGGCTCCTTAAAACGTTGCTATGAAGCTCTAGAATTTTTTTTTTTAAACTCAATTTTGAGAAAATCGAGTTTCAAAAGAGGAGTATTTCTCTAATTAGTTTGAAAAATGGGGCATTTACCCTTTTTTTTTTGTGCGAAATGGGCATTTGCCCATTTTCGCCCAAAGTTGTATAATAATCAATCAACAAAGATGAGAAAACATCCTCCTCACTCTACGAAACCCCATTCTCATCTTTCAAACCCCTAATAAAATTCCTCCTCTTCCTTTGGGTTACAGTGCCATGGAAAAACCTTGTATTTTGATCCCCACTTTGAACCCACTTGACTCGAGACCGTTGATGCCACATTTGCTCCTCTCTATCTAGCAGTAAGTTTAATTCGGATTTTAGCCTTACTTCCTCATGTATTTCACCACTACTGACCGGTTCCTCCTTTGCCATGCTTTAGTCACCATATTGCAATAGCCAGGGTCATGCACCCACATTGCTTCGAATCTGAATGGCTTTCGTCTCCACCTCTATTTTTCTCCATTAGCATCAAGAGTAAAAAAAAAAAAATAGGACGATGGTCAAAGGTAAAGCAATCTCCAGTATCCATAACATATTCCATCCCTCACTTCTTCTACTAGTTTCAGGTTCCCTATAAAACCCGGTCAATCTCTAAGCGTCCTCCGAACCACCATTAACAATCACATCGATATGGTAGTTCGAAAAATTATCTACCCAAATAGCAATCTCTGACTTCCACAACAGGGCCAATCCACTGCCTCTTCCATCATTGGAGATGATAAACAGACCAACAAACTCCAACTCAGAATGAACCTTTTCCATTTGCTTCTTATCAAACCATGTTTCCAAAAAAAACATGATTTTGGGACCATGCGCTTGTATGATATCGACAAGCTTTTGAACTACACGGCAGGTCTCCAGCCCCCTGCAATTCTAGGCTAGTGCACCTATTGATCTCGGCGGGGCTGGTGACCAGCCTCCACCGTTGTTTTAGAGATTTACGAAGCCATTCTTTTCTTCGCCTACCATCTTCTTCTTTCTCCTCTAAACTATCTTTAGTGTTTTTTTTTTTTTTTTTTTTTTTCAATTTGTGTGAGGTTTGTTTTACGAGGTCACCACTAGAATTAAGATGCTAGGCTCGGCTTAAAGATTCAGTCTTGTATTTTTAGTTACTCTCCTGCAGGTCTGGAATGTAAATAGGCTCCCCATTCGGCATCAGGCCATTAAGTAAAATGGAAGAGCCCACAGAAGCTTGCTCACCCACAGGCCCAACATTCACTTGATCACTTGGGCCCACCACCTCCTCAAATTTGGCAAGCTCATGCTCAACATCAATTCCCGCCAATTGCTCCTAAAAGGGTTGTGGTTCGATTTTCTTCACCTATTTTCGGATCAACAAACATGGAAATAGTATCTTCTGTAATAATAGGGGTATTTCCCATGTTGGCATCCACCCCAGCACAGGTGGAAATCTAGCTGTCGCCACCGCCTGGAAAGCAAATGGTCCCAGTGCATTGTCCTTGCAATGCCATCTTCGACATCATCTTTGCTTTCACACCTAGAGGAGTCTTCTTTAAAGCCTTCCACCGTTTTGCGAGATGGATGAGGAGTTGCAGCACATAACTATGCACCAAACTGTTGATCCTCATCTCTTAAATTTCCTTTGCCTCAAATCCACAAAGAGCATTCCCAATCACAATGCGTTAGTCTCCCACACCAATAGCAAATATTCGAGAGTCGTTCGTACTTGAATTGGACCCACCTTTCTTTTCCATTTGCTAGGGATAATTTTCATCCCCTGCACAAAGGCTAGGAAGTGTTGATGATTACCGGTACTCTTTGGAAATTGTACCAGCCCTGCTTCCCTTCACCGTCTACGTTCTTAACAGCTTTCCCCATCATCAAGCAAACCTCTAGTGCAATTTTGTGAGACATGCTTCCAACTAGGAGCCCATGTATTTAGACCCAGAAGCTAGTCCTGTCAAAATCCAGAGAGGTGATATCTTCATGTATTTCCATCGCTCATATAGCCACTAGGTGTTTGTCAAAAGACTATGGCTCACCTTGCATAACCCTAGCAACATCTGACTCATCAGAAAAGGAGAATAGCACTAAATGGTTACCCATTTCTCTCACTTCAAAGCCTTTCCTGGACCTCCATACCAATTTAAAAGTTCTCGCAATTGCCTCCATACTGAGGACTCTCCTAGTGTAGAAATTTGCAGCTAAGAAATAGTCCCCCATTATAGGTTCATATCCTTCACTGAGTACTTACTCCCCCTGGAGTCTGTAAGAAATAGCTTCTCCCACATGGCTGACATACTCTCCATTGATATACCCTCGTAAATGGAGTCAACACAATACCTATCGTTTTCAAACAGAGTGTGCCAAAACTAAAACACAAAATACTTGCAGCCTCACTTTGACATTAGGCACATTTTTCTAATGACTACAAGAGTTTGGAGAGTCGCTCGACAATGTTTTAAAAACAACTAAGTTTGGATAAAACATTGTTACAATATTTAAATTTTCGCAATAAATGATGACATATGTTACAATTGAAATTTTTCATCAAATTAAATACTTGCAACCATTTACAATTAATATTTTATTATTCATACTTCCTTCTTTAGCATCTTATTTTATATGCCAAACTACAATGTTTAGCTTACTTAATTTTTAATGAACACATTTTTAAGAAAGAAAGAAAAAAAGAACAAGATAGCATAAGACATATCATTGGAGTTTCTATTAGATAAAATTAAAAATCTAGAAGATTTAAAACTCAAATTAGTTATTTGTTCTCTAGGTAACAAATAGAATACCACACATCAGACAAACACATAGAACTCAAAATACATGAAGAAAATTTTTAGGACATTAAAATTTATTGAGGTGTTTTAGATATTGCACAATAAAATATTCTAGGAATCATGAGATTTTGTTAGGGTTTAACTATTTAAAAAAAAAAAAAAAACTAACTACTAAACACATATACACACTTGACTACAAGATGGCCTAACTCTTGTCGCAGTAGAGTGACTAAGAGAGTAACAATAAGGAGTATATGTTTGTTTACAAAATAGAAATGACAAAATTATTCAACTTTAAAGTTTAGGAAGGAGGGGTGGGGAGAATGAAACTACCCTAAACATAAAGGGCGAAAGTAATCTTTTTATATAATTTTTTGTTGGTGAAACTATGTGTTTTTTACTTTAAACAATGTGTTAAAAAAAATCAGCCCAAGAAAATTGTCCTTAAAATTGTGAAATTGGGCTGAATAAATTGACTAAACCAAAAAAGAGCTAGGAACACAAGAAATGTCATGACATTTTCAAAATACCTTTATTTTTAGCTATGGTGGGCCCTAATATGATATTTTTAGCTATGTCTACAACATTTTTACAACAAATCTTAGGTGAAAAATTGTTATTGCTTTTAATTAAAAAAAAAAAAAACAACAACAAACAAAAAACCAACCAAAGAAAATTGTCCGTGAAACAGTGAACTTTGGCTCACCAAATTTGACTAAACCAACAAAGAAGTCTAGGAACATAACAAATTGTTACAACATTTTCATAATACTTTTATTTTCGACTGTGGTAAGTTTCAGTATGATATTTTATTATTTATTTTATATTTTTTATTGGTTTTAAAATGGACCCACGATTTATTTCACTTTTTTATTCATCAATAGTAGTTTACTACCTATGATTTGTGGTAAAATTAATATGAAAATTTTGTGGATTTAGCATTTTTTATTTATTTGATCTATAAGAAATTGAGATCTTGACAATTGCTATTAAAATATATTTATTGAGTTTTGCTAACCAATTGACTATACCAAATTTTTATCGCAGAAAGAGCTAATCCATCTTTTTATATTGTTAGTAGAATTTGACATTTAAAGCAAAGTTAACTAGAAGACCCAATTCGATCAGTTTAATACTTGCTTGCTTTTCATAACCAAGCGCAACTCTATAGAATGAATTGATTTATGTGGTATGTTGATACCCCCATCATCCTCCGTGAATGAGAGACGATTTCAATCACTTGTTAATAGGAGACATTTGTGGATTAGGATAGAGAGGGCAACAAGGGCCTCCCTTTTCCTCCTTCCTTCTCATGGAGAAAGGGAGATGATTGGGTATGAGTGTGTGAAGCCTACATGTACATTGTTTGTGAGATTATTAGTGATCCATTTTAATTAGGTTTGGGAGTCATCACCAATCATGAGGATTTTTAATGTGTGATTGATCACCTGTGCCTACTTGATTTTATTACCAAGCCTAGATTTTTAAAAAATATATGTCATTTGTTCTAATCTAAACAATAATAAGACAATTTTGATTAGATTCATGGATCGGGGAGTTTAGTTATGCGTGGGAAAGGTGTTAGGTACTTTATTTTAATTTGTCTCTAGGTTTTGGTTAATAGTAGATAAAAGAGAGATTCTTGCACATATATACGATTGACCTAATTCTTGCATCCATAGAAAGAAGACTTGAAGATCTACAACTTTGTAGCTTACAACAAATTCAAAAAAAAATAAAATCATTTTGGAGGTCAAAAGTGGGTTGGAAGCTGAATGTGGATAAAATTCCAAAAATCAAGGGATTCTCGTCCTAAATTTGAGTGATTTTCACTTTTTCTTTTAGAGGAGGCTGAGGTTATAGAGGAGGAAAAGCCCTAGAATGTTTTTCATCTGTTTTTTTTAGATGATTAGCATTGCTTTTATGGATTTTTTTTTTTTTTTTTTTTTGCATAACTATATGTGGCTAAATCTCTAGTTAGGGTTAGAGGTGAAACTTAATATATTTATCATGTGTTCTTTGAATTATCTATGTATTTTCTATGGATTGATTTACTATTTGGAATCATTTCATGTTGACAAGTTTTTAAGATTTAATATGATTTTTATTTATATCGAATGTTTGAACTCCTTGGTTTGTTATGATTTGAGAATATGTTGAATGCTTAATATCCGCGATAACGTGCAAATTGAATGATTTGCACAATCACTGTTATTCGATCTACTTTACACCTTGTTTAAATACTTATTGTTTTATCTTCCAATTAGGCAAGTTGGCTCTTTACCCTAATTGAGTTAAAAATAATCAAGTTCATATGATCAAATATTAGGTGGATCATTGAATTTCTAGTATTTTCTCCCATTAATTTATCTTAGATTTATTTTGTTATTTTCAATTGTAGTTTCAATATTATCTTTGTATTCATAAAAAAAAAAAAAAAAAACATATATATATATATATATATTATCTTACTCTATCTTTGGGTGGACAAACAAACAAAAAAACAAATATTTTTATTTACTACTTAATAATAGAGGTTTTTCAGTGTTAATCATTCCTTGTGGATCGACCTCGGACCCATCGAGATATTATTACTTGTGAAAAAACTGCACTTAGGTTTGCATTATTTTAATCGCAACATGGGGTAAGAATCCTTTTTTATGGGGGAAAAATATATAAAAAAAAATACTAAGATTAGTCTCCTATAGAGCAAGTCCTTGAATGGGGTAAGAATCCCTTTGTATGGGGGAAAATATCAAAGAGAGTAAAAAAAAAAATCGTCTCCTATAGAGCAAGTTCTTGAGTGGGGTAAAAATCCTTTTGTATGAGAAAAAATATACATGTAAAAAAGGCTAAAAATATTGTCCTATAGAGCAAACCCTTGAATAGGGTAATAATCCCTTTGAATGAGGGAATAAGTAACAAAGAGTACTGAGAGCCCATGAATAGGGCAAAAATCCCTTTGAATGTGTGAAAAATGTCACCAGGATGATTAAGAATGATCTCCCTTCGAATGAGGCAAGAAATAGAAAGAGACAAAAATGGTCTTTCACAAAATGATCTCCCGCAAGATAATCTTTGAATATGTTAGTGGTAGTTTAAACAAAATAAGCAATAGCAAATGAAACTTAAAAAAAAAAAAAAAAAAAAAAAAAAAAAAAAAAAAAAATTTAGAAAGGTAATAGTAGAATAATTGCTTTCTTTAAAAATAAGAGTAAAGAAAATGAAAGAGAAAATGGAAAGAAAGAAGAAGAATGAGAGAAAGGAAAAAAAAAAAAAAAAGATAATAAGAGAAGAGAAAAAGGAAAATGAAAGAAAAAAAAAAGGAGAAAGAGAAAAAAGAAAATGGAAAAGAAAGAGAAAAGGAAAAAAAGAAGAAGAAGAGAATGAGAAAAAGAAAAAAAAATGAAAGAGAAAGAGAAAAGAAAAAAAAGAAAGAGAAGAAAATGAAAGAGAAGAATGAGAAAGAAGAAGAGAAAAAGAAAAATAAAGAGAAAAAAGAAAGAAAAATATATATATATATATATATCTCACACGTGTAGTTATAAATAATCCACATGCTCAGGGAGCTAATGTTGGTACCCAAATTTTCACACTTTAGCCAATACATAAGACCTAAACCCCAGCAGGTCAAGTCTTGAAAAATGGGAGTGAGAATATGAGGATTAAAACTTAGGACAAAGTTTAGCTACAAAATTAGTTGTAGTATAAAGTTACAACTTTACTCAATAAAATAAACATTACTACATATTTTGAAAATTAAACCTTTGAATTGCATATTCTTTATGCTCTTAATACACATGTCAAATTTTGTGTCAATTGGATGTTATTTACTATATGATCTATAAGCTCATATTTTATGTATTATTTTAAACTACAAAAACTTGCAATTTAAACAATTTATTGATGACGAGTCTGTTTGGTATCCACGTATTTTGCTGAAACTAAAATTTTTTTACTGAAAGTACTATAGATAAAGGTAAAAGTTAACTAAAATAGTACAGTGGAACCCATGAATTTATATAAAAGTGCAATGGGCCTCATAAATAGCAACAAAAATAAGTTGAACATAAAATAAGTTGGCAAAAATAATTTTTGCCAAACACACACGACACAACTATTGATTTTTAATTTTCTAGAAATTTTGCAAGTATGAAGAATATAAAAAGAAGATGTAATCCAATGGTAGATTTGTCAAAATTAACCTTCAATAAAAAGATATTGAATAAGGTTATAGTATTATGCTACAACTAATTTTGTAACTAAACTGTGTCCTCAAATTTAAATTCATGTCCCAACTAAATTGGCTAAGGGTAACCAACAAAAGGGTCTTGTTGCAGAATGCCTGAATATGAGGATAAGTGGGCCCACAAGTGACCCAAGACCTTACATTTAGGAAATGTCATGAAAAAGTCCAAAATGGCCCAACACATTTGTATAAATGAGTTAGAAGAAGCTGAAGAAACCTGGAACCTTCATTGGACATTTCAATGAGAAGAGAGAACACAATAAAAAGAAGAAGATAAGAAAAGCTAATAGGTAAAATAGTGAAAAGCAAAGCATCGTGGAAAAGTGAGAGATCCAATAAGGGAGACTTCCCGAGTTCCAACTACAGAAGAGAAACCAACAAATAAAGGTAAAGCTAGGTACTTCAATGAGAAAACATTGAGGAGTAAAACATGTTGTGAATAGAAAGGAGAAAGCTCTCAGATATCAAATGCTGCAAAATGCCCAACAAGTAAAGTAAAAAGATATCAAATGTTGCAAAATATCCAATAGGTAAAACATTGCAGAACAGGAAAATTCTCAAGTTTCAAGCTATAGGATAAGATCCAATGGGTAAAGTAAGGTAGGCAAATGGGTTCACCCAATTTGTATCCCACACATACAAAGGAGTTTTAACTTGTCATTGTCAAGATATAGGGAGGTGTTATCTCGCAGAAGGGAGGAAGTTCCTAGTTGTGATAATTTGCCCTGACTCTTTAGAGATTGCATTTGCTAGGAAAAGCACTCATGCCAAAAGAGGAAAAAGTTGTGGATTATCACGAGGTGCATGTCATAGGGCCAATTCACACCAAACCAAATAGCAATAATGGTCTTCCACCATTTACACTAAATAGAAACCAAGTTATAAACATAAATCCACCAAAAAAAAAAAAACAAATAACTCTTCCGTGGTTGTAACCCAAAAAGGAGAGGAAAAATAGTCAATAGAGATAAACAAACATGTGGCTCGAGAAATCAAAAGAAAATCAAAAAGGGTAAAAGACCCACTAAATTTCAAGTATAAAAGGAGTAGATTACCCAAGGGAAGAGGTAACATGAGGGGAAGAGAGAAAAAGAGAAAACAAAAATAAAGAAACGTAATGAGAGAATATAGTAAGAGAAAATTAGTAAAAAAAAGTGTTGAGAATTTGTACCTAGTAGAGTACTTGCACTCTTCTGTAGAAAACACCTAAAGAGAAAGAGATTACCACATAATAGTAGTATTGATGCATCACTAGGAAAACTTCCCCTCTCCCATGAGATACATATCTTGAGTTTCTCAAATATTTATCTTAATATGGCCAATTTGACTCACATTCCAAACCTCACAGTTTTGTGCCAATTGAAGGCAATAAGACTGTGTGAGTTGGATTTGAAATCTTTTTGGCCCAATTTGTTCTACATAATGTATTTTATACATGTGTGAATACGTATATGTATATATACAAATATATATATGTGTGTGTGTGTGTGTGTGTGTATAAATATATAAATATATTTGAGAATATGTATGCCAACATGTTGTAAACTAACATTTGCTTGATGAATACTTTCTTTGGATTTTAGTTTTTGTGTGTGTGTGTGTGTGTGTGTGTAGTCTTATAATGGTAAAGCGGAGTAATGATCAATCTGCACAAAGTGGAAAACAACCCATTTTGTGGAGAAAGCCTTGTTACATAGCAGAATAAATGTTCCCTTTGCAAAAAGTGGAGAGCAACCCCTTATATGACAAATAGAAGAGGAGAATAATTCCATTTCACAGCAGCGCTCCTTGGATCGAACTTAATTTTTGTACACAAACTGGTAGTAGTAGAATGGGACCCTAAAGCCCATTTTGCGGAAGTGTCAAACCAAACTTCCTTCCTAGAAAAAAAAGCCCAAACTAGAAGATGTCCAATAATATCAAAATACATGTCTAAAATATTAAAATGTGAAAAAACGATCCTCAAACACCATTCCATGACACCACCTTAGTCTATTAAGCATGTGACTGAGGAAGTTAGAAGCACACTTAACTCTTTCTCTGGTTGATTTGTAAAACATACTTTAGAAGCCAGTTTTATTGATTTTCATAGATGAACTTTTTCTTTTTTATAATATTATGAATATTGATTTGTGTCTTATCTGTTCTAAATTTTGTTTATGGACCCATTTTTTTTTTTTATCTTTTATAATTTGGACTTTAAATATTTATATTAGAAATATCAAGATGTATCAATAAGTTGAGATACAAAACTCTCGGTATAATTCACTTTTTTTGTTTGCCCATTTCTTTGTCTAGCTTTTTAAAAAAAAAAAAAATTAGGATGGAAATCCCAAATATCCTATTTGACTAATAAATTTTTTTTTTTTTTTAGTGAAGCCAATTGGAATCTGCAATTTAGTTTTGTTATATTAGAAAAGTTAACAAATGTCATATGGACATTAATTTAAGAAATATTTATAAAAACTTTTTATAAGAAAAAAAAATAATTTTTAACAAATTTTAATATTTTTCATAAAGGTAGTATCAAAATATTCCAGCAATCATTTATTCACAAATGACTAAGGTAGTTGTTCATTAATCATTAACGATGTTCTTATTTCATTAGTGTCTTAATGAGTATTAAACACGGATCGTGAAAATGACAGCATCATCAAAATTTCAAACTTATGTCCGCATCTACCGTGGCATATGTCACATTCGACGACTCAAATCTCTTTATATCAACAGAAACCGCATTCATAAGTCCCGATTTCACTGTCCCAAAAAAAACAAAAGTGCCAAAAAATGAAATAACCCACGAAACCGAACCTTCAACATACGAATTCATGAAAATCGTGGTCAATCAAAGTCAACATTCTGTGTCTTTGTCTTCCTTAAAGTCCTTCCCCCCTCTCTACTAGGCTCTATTATTCCCCCAAATCCACTTTCACACTCTCACTCTCAGTTGAGAACTGCACGCGACCCGTGATCCATACACTCTCACTCCGACGCCGTTTCACCTCAGGCAGGTACGTCTCTCTCTCTCTTTCTCATTGCATTTCAAACAATGAAGTTAATGGGTGTAATTTGGTGTAAATTTCAGGGCTTTTTTTTCGTTTGATTCTTAAACTGTAACCCCTAAAAATTTTTTCCACCAAGCTTTTTTAGGTTCTGTCTCTGTTCCTTATTTTTTAGCTTTCGTTTTGGGTTAAGAATCATATTCTCAGCTTCCTATGTTTTTGTTGTTTTTTTTTTTTTTTCATCCACATAAAAAAGTAAAACTGACTTGAATCAGAGATGCCTATATTGATGCACAATCTTCTGTCATAGGAAGCAAACCCTTTACCCTTTTTTGCAAGTTATTAATCAAATCTCTAGTAAACAAGTTGTTCTTTGTTGTTTTCTTTTTCCTGACTCTTACTGCAGAATACTAATTATACAGTACCTGGGAGTACAATAATGTTTGTACTCACATGCTAGTGCGTCTTTTCCCAGTGTACACATTAAAGCGGAAAATGGGGTCTCCATTTTTTTAACGACACTGTAACGAGTAATAATTGTTGGATACTCTCGGAATACAGCCGATGTGGCACTCTGCATACACCTGATACAAGAATTATTTTTTGAATCTATATTTAGTACTCCTGGAATATAGCGACGTGAATACTAAATAATTTTCTTATTTTTATAATAAATTCCTTGCATTTATTGATGTGGGATGCTTGAGGTACATTTGTAGGGAACCAGATTACTTTCCACCATGGCACTTTAAGATGAGTTCCTCTAATTGCATTCCTAGCTGATAATAGGCTATATGTTCTCCTTAAGTAGATTGTTCCTGTGTTACATGATCCTCTTGAGTAAAAAAGATATGTAAGGAAAAAAACTAATACTTTTGATCTAGCTATGGTTTGGTTTCCGATCATGATAAAAGCTTAGTTTCACGCTTCCTGCCTATGATGAAATTGGGGTATTGGCTCTCGATGTCACAATCAAGTTCCTCATAAAATTGTGATTTCAAAACCTGATTTTTTATGTGCAAGTCATATTTCTTGATAAAATCTCAAAAGTAGTTTAATCATGAAACCATAGTTTGTTGCTGCATCCTTTTATATGATGTTCTGATTTGTCTTTATATTGAATAGAGGCACTACTGTGATTTCCTAATGGCATAGTTTATTAGGTTCTCCTATAGTGATAATAGGATTTGGAGGAAACAAGTAGGCATTTTCGCTTTGATGAATTCAACAGTAGAGATATAGCTCTATTTCTTTTATCTCTTTATTTTCCTTTTGGATTAGCTTTACATATTTGGAAGATGTTCTGCAGTTGTATATTATTTCCATCATTCTATTTCAAGTCTGGAAAGAGATAGAGAATCACTTCTTTGTAAAAGGAGACCCTGCTGGAAAAATTAAACTCAGAATTTGAAATAGCTTGTTTTCTGTTGATGTAAATAATTGCATTTTTTTTGTACTAAAATAAGAATGGTGTAGTTTTTTTTTTTTCCTAAGTTTGATTAGTTACACTGAATTTTACGAATAAAAAACTTGACAGGTGTTCTTGGTGGGTCATATTCGGTATTGCATTTCATGTTGTTGACACTGGATGTTAATTTACTTAGAATTGTTTAGCTTTAATAAGCTATCTCCGGGATAGTGGTTTTGAGAGAATATTGGTCATGAGAATGCTGGTGGTGACATGCTTGAACCAAGGGAAGCTGATATACCTGTATTGTTTCTTGTCCTGGTTGTGCTCCCTTTGGTTGCTTACATCTTACTTGGAAAATGGAGTGAGGTTACAAAAGAGAGAGAAAGAATAAGTTTGCTAGCTCAATTGGCTGCTGAAGAAGCTTTTAAAGCAGAAGCTATGGCTGTGGGTAATGCTATTCCTCTTGTGTCTTCTTCAAAGAGTGGACTTCATGTGTGTGCGAGATGCTTTGCTCCTGCTAAAACCCGCTGCTCCAGATGCAAATCTATTAGATATTGGTATGTCTTATTCCTTGTACTTTTATTGCAAGAACTTTTTTTCTCGAGTACTGTGTTCTTGCCATTGTAGGAATTCGATGAAGTAAACAAAGTAGGAAAAATATTGTCAATAAGATTAAGAACAGCACCAAAATCTTTACATCCCTAGATTTGATTGGTAGAACTTTTACTTCACTTGTGAAAGAAGTAAAAAAATTTCTGATCGTGGATGGTGATAATTGCCAGTTCCTGATGAACTGTGCCTTGCCCTGCCCTTCATCTGACATGTGTGTTTATCTCCTTGATTCTGACCTAGGAATTGTCTATTTGGTCACTCAATAAATGTCCCCCCCCTCTATAGCTTGTCACTGTATATAGTTATGAATGAATCACCATATAGGAATATTGGAAGACTCTTGAAGTCTTTGCCTGAAGTAAGATACAAAAGTGAGCTATAGGATATATCCAACTTGGCAATTAAAATCTAGATTTGAATCTTTTAGGAGTATTATTTGAATGGGTTACTTCATATAATTCATTTTGGCTTTCCTATACATTTTTTACTTGAATTCTTGAAATAGTTTTGTTGATATCGACATACCAGATACCACTACAATTATTAGTCTTGTTCTTGTAATAGAATAATTACAGTATTAAACTTAGCTATTTTGTGTGAAATAAAATAGAGAACTGAAATGTGGGAGCCCCACTTATTTTGCAATTAAAATATTTTTTAATAATGAAAAAATTACTTAGGAAAGACAAATATAGCTGTGTTGAGCATAAAATAATCTTTCTCTTCCTCTTGTTCTTCTTTGATACCATTGCTTCATGTTAGTGTATGCTTTAAAATTTTAATAATAAGCATGATACTCTGTATGCTGAGGGAACGGACTACAAATTTCCAAAAAATTCTGGAAACCTGTTTCCTTTAAAATGCTAATTATATACCTGCTAGTTTGACTGAAATGTAGAGACTTTTTTGGATACTGATAGCCTAATTGAATAATACTCTGGCTAGTACCACTTTCCAACTTTCACTTTCTATTAATCTTTGATGGTAGTGTTTAGTATGTCTTTGAATTGGCCTTGGTTGTGCTCTAACTGAACAATCATGGCTTATGAAAAATGGGTGTGTGTGTGTGTGTTTTTTTTTTTTGAATAAATAAATATCAATTCTCTAGGTTTGTTAGATGCAAATGAGCCAAACTGAGCCAGATACTAGTGTGTCTGAGCTTGGCATGCTTCCAGCTCAAACAAGCTTCATCAAGCCAGCTTGTGCTTGGCTCATACAAATATTTCCAAGCTTGAGCTCAACTTGGCTTGTTCCACTCAACTTGAACTAATGAGCTCAAATTTAAGATTTTTAGAGTTCAAGCAAAGTTCTTTAGCAGCCTATTCTATTCCTTTTGCACTTCTCAGAAAGCTGAGTAAGAAAACAGGAAGGAGATTAAAATAGAGAAGAAAACTGAACAAGTAGCAGCAATGGCAGCTCCATATGGGACTTTGGCAGGAGTTTTTGCCGCTGCTTTAGAAATTGGTGTTGAATTTGGTATGAGGGAGAGGGAGTGAGGGATACAAATTGCTGGTTGATTTTACTTCACTCTGATCTCTTCGACTGAACCTGGAGGAGACTTCAATCATTCAACTTTAGCTTATGAAGGAATCATGTCACTTGGAACTCCAAAAAGTGAATCTTCCTTGATAAACGATTCTTGGTATGAAGGATCATATGGTTTAAAATCAAAAGAAAAAGGGAATGTGTTTGAAACAGAAATAAGAAGGAAATGAAGAAATTTACACCATAGTTTTGTATAAATGCACAGTGCATTAGAATCCTAGGAATTCCCCCTTATTTGAACATATCTGTTTCACCTACAAAAGAAATAAAAATTAGTGTGCATTTGCAGGTGTTTTATAGTAACTTGATTGTTAAATTTGTTAGAAAACATTTAAAAGTTTTCAAATCCTTTTTCTAGTGAAAATTAGTGTGCATCATGGGGAGTGAAAATATTGAATTCAAAAGTTTTTGGGCCAAACTTTGGGGGCTCCAAAATTTAAAATTGGAAGTTTAAAAGTTAGAACCCAAAGCTTCTTTTTTTTTTTTTTTTTTTTAATATAATTTTTAAAATTTTTTTCTAAGTAAAAAACCCAAAACTGTTGTCAGAGAAGCTTCATATTTATTACTTTCATTTCCTCATGCATTTTCTTTGAACCATCCCACTTTGCTCTTGCAGGCTTATTGTCTCCTGTTAAACCTATTACCTTTACCTTGACCAGCTCTAGCACAGTCTATTTCTCAATGTTCTTCATTTTGGTTATTTTGAATAACCATAGGGGTATAATTACTATGAATAAATTGTGTATGAGCAAAAGTAGCTATGAATCAGTAGATCATCTTCTTTAACATTGTGATGTGGCTGATGAGTTCTGGTCCTTAAGTCTTCACTTTGTTTGGAGGGCATTTGGTAATGTCTTGAAGGATGAAGGATGTATTTGTATCTCAGAAAGGGAGGTCTGCTGTGGTGAGAAGGGTGAGATTTGCAGGGCTTCCCCTCTTTGTATCATGTTAACAATCCAGAGAGAGGAATAATCATATATTCAATAGTACAGAGTAGACCAGGAATTCTTTGACAAGTATTTTTAAAGCACTTTATATGATTGACTATGCGCTTTTGGAAACTAGCATTGCGATTCTTTTTTAGAATTTATAGCATTCATGAATTTTTAAATTGAAATTTGACATTAGGATGTATTATAATCATCATTTGTATGTATTTTCTCTTTGATTGAAATGTTTACCTATCATTTTTCTTTTGAAAGAACTTTGCACAATTATACATGCTGTAGATTTGCTTCACTATCTTATTGAGAGGAGCCAAAAAAGAAAATCCTGTTTTTTGAGAATCAATAGCATTCTTGAAATGATTTGGACTCTGAAAATTTATCAAATTTTGAACTGATAACTTTTTTACAGTTCTGGAAAGTGTCAAATTATCCACTGGAGGCAAGCTCACAAGCAAGAGTGCCAGCAATTGGAAACTACTAGCAGCTCAAGCTCATCTCCTAAGTCTGTCTCAGTCGACGAATCCCTTCATGGCAGGGTTTTACTTAAGGACTACATGAACTCACAGTTCCTTGGTTACGACAATGATCAGGGAGAAAAAGTTTCTACAGATGATTTAACTTCATTAAGCTTTGGTGTTCCTGCTGTTGTTGATTGCTCTGCAATTGGTAACTCTCAAATCCCCATTCTTGAGAGAACAGTGAACAAACGAATGCCTCATAAACCCCAGAATGAAATGTTGAGAGGAGAGAATAAAGATGTAATTGACTCTTGTGAAGATGCCTGCAAAAGTAGGGCTACCCATTTGACTTCTGATTTTATTTCATCAAAGGAGGCATTTACAAGGCATAGGGTCAGTATCTTTGGAATTTATTATTTTATTTTTAGCAATAATTTTTCTCTGCTTATGATATAATTTCTAATTGGCTGCAGTCAAGAAAGAGTGATTCTGTTGTGTCAGAAGTAGAAAATTTAAGAAAGCACCATGTCAATAGCTCTAATGTAGGACAAGCTGCTTCAAGAGGTACGATGCATGGGAGTGATAAGTATATTATCCCACCTCAGAATACACTTGAACCAAGAAAAAGTTGTGGATTCTCAAGCCCATCATGTTTGACTAGAAATGGAACAAATGCACATCAAATGGAGTATGATCAGGATGAAGGAGATTTACTTAAATGGGAAAATTCTACTAATGCTGAAAAAATAAATTTCAATGGCTCCTATGAAATGACTGCAACTAATGGAAATGTAAATGCTAAAAGTGGGTCACAAGCTTTACAGGCGAAAATTTCTAAATTGCCAAAATCAACAATGAAAGTTTCTGGAGAGCAATATTGTTCAGAATTGGAGAGGAAAGGACATATTGCCAATGAATCAAGTCAGACTGGTAACTTATTTTTTTATTTATTTTTTATGTACCTTGCACTTAATTGTTCCCCTAATTCTGTATGCATTTTGCAGATGTTGCCAGAAAGAGAGATATCAAAGCTGCACAAGGAAGCAATGGGGTTGAAAGGATGGGAATTATGAAGATGGTTGGTCTAAGAAAGTCAACCAAACTTACCAGACAAGATGCTCCGATAAATAATGGCAAAAGAAACAAAAAATTAAAGGTCAATTCTGGTTAACCCTATGTTATTTGATTTTGTTGCTTCCTCTGTCTTAAGTAATTAAATGGAATTTCTCACATATTATCTGCTATTTTTCTGTATCAGATGCTGTTTCCTTATGAGGAATTTGTAAAGTTCTTCCAGTGTGAAGTCTTTGACCTATCACCTAGGGGCCTTTTAAATTGTGGTAACAGGTATTACCACATCTTAATTTCTAAAAGTAATGAAGACTATGTTTAGCACATGTAGTTCAAAAGTACAAAACCGGGAAGCAAAAACAATAAGAATCAGAGTTCTTGTCCTATTGTGTGCTTTTGTTTATAAACTTAAGCGATGACTAGAATTTGCTGTACTTAATGCAATTGTCTGTCACTAGTTTCTTGCTTTTGTTTTCTTTTTGCATGACTCTATAGAATTTATTGAAGACATAGCGAACATACAAGGTAGATGAAATGTGAAAAAGAAAGCAGATGTAAATAGTTGGTTGATCAACTACATAGATCCATGAATGAAAGTACACATTTTAGAAAATTTTTATTGGGGTAATTCTAACGTATTAGACATTTGAGAATCTTTCATTCTGTTCTTTATTGTTTATTTTTTATTTTGCAGTTGCTATGCGAATGCCGTCTTGCAGTGTTTGACCTGCACAAAGCCTCTCATCACCTATCTGATTCATAGATCACATTCAAGAGCATGTACTCAAGACTTCTCATTTACTTTCATTGTTAGATTCTCATATGTTTGAGCTTAACTTTTGTTTTGATGTTGTACTTACTCTGGTTTATTTTATTCATGTTAGGTTGTGTAAAAGGTTGGTGTCTCATGTGTGAACTAGAGCAACATGTAGTGATGTTAAGAGAAAGTGGGGGCCCTCTGTCTTTGAGCAGGATCCTTATGCATATCCGAAGTATTAATTTCCAAATTGGTGATGGAAGTCAGGAAGATGCACATGAATTTTTAAGGTCTATTAAGATTTAGTAACCAATTTTGTCTTCTCTTTTTTTTTTTCAATTTATTTCTTGTTAACACTGGTTTTGGTTTGCTTTGTTGTGTCTGTTTCCTTATATATGCAAAAATGGAAAAGACTTAGTCAAATTTGAATTAAAGAAGTATCTTATGTTGATGATGTTCTACACCAGTTTAATTAAATAAAATTATATAATGCTGTCTTATCCAGGCTTATTATTGCGTCAATGCAATCTATATGCTTGGAAGGACTAGGTGGCGAGAACAAGGTTGATCCTATATTGCAAGAAACAACTTTTATACAACATATTTTTGGTGGCCGTCTTAGATCAAAGGTGTTTATTTCTTCTTTTAACTTTTGTCTTAAAGCTTGGTTGTGAAATCTTTATTGGGTTGCTTTTTTTTTTTTTTTTTTTTTTACCTACAAGGATCATCATTAAGTTAATATCAATGTTACTAGGTCAAGTGTATGATATGTCATCAAGAATCAGAACGATATGAAAACATCATGGATCTCACATTAGAGATATATGGTTGGGTTGAATCATTGGAAGATGCGTTGACTCAATTTACAGCCACTGAAGATTTGGATGGAGAAAACATGTACAGATGTGGAAGGTTTGATGACCTTAGTTTATTAACTCTTAGTTTAACCATGTATTGTAGAAGTTAAAAGTTTTGGGTTTCAACTCAAATAGCTTATAAACTGTTCATATATTTTGATGTACAGATGTGCCACATATGTTCGAGCTAGGAAGCAATTGAGCATACATGAGGCTCCAAATATCCTGACAATTGTCTTGAAGAGATTTCAGGTACCACTGTGCAACTGCATGAGTGATGAGATGGAGGTCCTGCCATATGTTACTGTGTCTTTGTGATTCTCTATTAATTTCAATCAGACATTAAACATCAGTGCATGAGATCATGATTGAGACAGAATTATATTTGAGTCTTAATTTAATTGTCTACAAGTGGTTGACAAGTTGCTTTGTAGCTACATAAGTTGCTTTTATTACCCATTAGGTAATATCAAGGAAAAAAAAGATTTAGTAATGAGAAATTATTTCTCAATTGGCTTCTCTTGGTGTTTCCAATGGAGACCCTCCGCCAATGATAATATTATCAAAGGTGAAGCCATGAGCCATTTCTCTGTTTTTTAGAACCTACACAAGGGTCAACACTTGAAAGTTGAAACATCGGACACCTTCATGTTTTTACAACACTAAATGATTTCTGGGTTTGGCTTTGTCACATTTTCTAATAGATATCTATATGTTTTATGCTTGCGAAAAAACTTGTTGGAATCTTCAATATTGGATTTTGCTTCATCAGGAGGGAAGATATGGGAAAATAAGTAAGTGGATCACTTTTCCTGACATGTTGGATATGATTCCCTTTATGACTGGGACCGAAGACATTCCACCACTTTACATGCTTTATGCTGTTGTTGTGCATTTGGACACATTAAATGCATCTTTCTCTGGACATTATGTGTCATATGTGAAAGATATGCGTGGAAATTGGTTCAGGATAGATGACACTGAGGTAAATTTTTCTCCTTATAAGTGTTATGGGATACGTTGATTATGTGTTTCAAATTTTATTTTATTTTTCTTTTAAGAATTTTTGTCTGGGCATTTGACCATTTGAAAGATGCATTTGATGGTTCATTTCGACAAATTTTTTCAAGGCATGTCACTAGTCTTTTGGATGGTGTTTTTCCTCTTTTGTTGTTCATAAAAATTAGAAAAAAAAAAAAAGAAAAAAGAAAAGAGAATAAAGGTCAGTGATCATTGTTTCTAATTGATGATTTGCTCTTATCATTTGTTGATCCTTTGTTCAAAATAATGGAACACATTTATATTTATGTTATGATTATGTTCCAAACTTTAAGAATTGATTGTCTGGTTGGGTGTATTTTTTTGGGTAAATTTTTATCTAAGAGAATCAGGGGAACAACAAAAATTGACTTTGGAAATATATTCTTGCAAGATTGCTTGTATTCTTCAGGTTTTAATACAAGATTTAAATACTCCCTTAAATATATGATATGGTCACATTAACCTTAAAATTGATGCATCGATGCCAAAGACGCCTTTTCAAGCTAACGATAAAAGCATGAATGAAGACTTCGTTTGTCAATGTCATAAAATATATCTCTTAGTCTGCAAATCAGCCGTGTTGGTCAACCAAAGGTTTACATAATTAGATTCTCTTTATAGAAGTTCAATTGAATTAACTAATTTATATAATATTTGGCGTTTCATATAAAAAAAGAAAGAAATTTCAATATCAGTCTTAATTTCTTTAGTTACTGAATGTGAAAATCTACCTTATCTAACATTATGTTTGGGAGTTTAAAGAATGGAATGGAGTATGATTTATTTTTTTTAGTATGTTTGGGAGTTTCTATGAGAAGAAATAGAAAAGAAAGAAATATTTAATTTCACTACTATATCCGTCACCTTTTATTTATCTTCTTATACTAGAGATACAATCAATATTTCAACTCACTTTCATTAAAGGAATGTGTATTTTTTCCACTTTTAGGAGGAATGCTTAAGAGGGAATGAAATGAACATTCCCTCCTAGTCATTCCATTCCTTCCTACTAAATTTCCAAATTGGGAATAGATAAAATATTCCAGAAAGATCCCTTTCTATCCATTCCTTTCCACCCTTCCAAACAAGCTGTAAGTGATATCTATCATATATCGTAAACTCTACATGTTCCATTAAATTTTTTATTATGTTTTTTATATTGAGTTTGATGACACGTTGCTTATTCTTCCTTTTGGTTATAACACGTTACAACCAACGTAGATGCTTAGACATGGTTCTCTTGTTGATGATTGGTGCCCTTACCTATTCTCCAATTATAGAGTACTCCCTTCTAGCACAGCCTTGTCTTGCAAAAAAAGGAGTCTTTTCTTCTTCTTTTTTGATAAGTATATAATATCAATGAATGTTTTAAGTTATGAATAAATCGTGATAGTATTAGAAGAGTTTCAGAAAACCTCACTTCTACAGATTTTCCAGTGCATGCTATATATTCACCTACCAAGAGAATCTTTTCTCAGAATAGAAATTAAGTGCTCTTGCATTGCAGTTGAGGCAATGTAAAGAGAGCATTTTATGCAAAAATAAGTTGTACTACTTATAGTATCCGTTTGGATACAATTATTCAGCATCTGCATTTTCCTCTCTTTTTTTTTTTTTTTTTTGGCACGTGTTTCAGGAGACAAAGGCTACTGTTAGCCGCAATAGTGGACTTTTCAGCAACTTTTTCATTAAAAATAGGTCCCACGATATTATTCACACATTTAAAAATTATTTTGCCGCAGTGTTTCAGTTTTCAGAAGTTCTATTCAAACGGACCCATAATCATATGGTTCAAAATTGCTTCTTTAGCTTTCTAATATCTAAATGACCCAATCTGGTGTTTACAACTAGGCCCTCATTAGCTAAGTGAGCAGTAAGGGGTTGATGATAATTGTGAATTCAGAGTTTTGCTCAGTCAACTAAATGCTATGGCAATGAGGTCGGAAGCCTTGTCATTTAATGCATCATGTTTTGAGATTTATCTGGAAAACGTCTTTAATGAACATACATTTTTAGGATTTAATGCAAAAATATTTACTTTTAGGAGATTATGTTTCTTGGATGATTGATATACATATGCGAATCTGAGATGCTGTAGGAGAGTGCTAGTTGAGATAGCTAAATTTTGTTGTTTCGAATGTGACATCTCTGTATAATTAGCATTTATGTCTTTATGAATTGTTAAATCGACATATATATATATATATATATATATATATATATAATTGAAATATCCAAATTGTGTCCATTATGGTTTTGAATGAGTGAAAAAAGTGAGGAATCCTCTAGACTTATTTTATGGATGTGAAACTATATGATTCACTTGATATGGTTCTAGCTCCTATTCACATAAGCAGATCAGAAACAACTGTCATAGTCAGCCTTCATGTTCTTATTCCCCCTTTATGCTTGACATGGTTCCTCTCAATGCAAATATTAATGGTTGAAAAGGATGGGACGACGTTTAGCATTGATGTTCCTATTGTTTCTTATGATTTTCTGGTTTAATGAATTGCATTGACAGGTTGAGCCCGTGCCAATGAGCCAGGTGATGTCTGAAGGAGCATATATCTTATTTTACATGAGGTATGCATTGTCTGGGGCTAAAAGTCCTCACTTAATTTTTTTTTTTCTTTTCCCTTTTCTTTCCTTGTTTGTTTGGTTACTCTTGCCCTTTTTTATACGTTTGACTAAATTAACCCTGTATATCTATATCACTCAGAAGTACTTTGTTTGATAAGTAATGACAAGTACTTCCCAAACTATAGCGATGTAGACACTTTGGGCATTTCAAGGGAGATCAGTTCTACTTTTAGTATTACATCATATAGTCAAGTGTATGTTGGACCTCTCTTTTATATCACTCATGTCAAAGGTCAAGCCTTGGTGTGATGGCAAGTGCCATCCACCAAAAGCAATATATCAGGGGTTCAAGTTTTTGAATTAGCCTCTCTAATAAGTTGGGGGTAAGGCTGCTTACCATGACCTCTCCTAGACCCACAAAAGTGGGAGTTTGTGCACTAGGCACGACCCTTTTTTATTTTCTTTTATATCTGTCTCCTTACAAGGATTTCAGTGGATCCCCTCCCCTGTATCTTTATGCCATGTCTTTTTGTATATATTCTTTTGCAATTCATTTATATGCTCTTCAGATTGTAGATGCTCTATGATTTTGTTTTAGGTCTTGCCCTCGTCCTCAAAGAACATATTTTGAGAAAACCATCCAGCAGCAAGTTCCTGACTCTGCAAGGAACTGCATATCAAAAGCTCAGAAGCTTACAAGGACCGGTCAAAGCAGACCTAGCAGCCAATCTGTTGGCTTACAAGATTCAACAAATCCAAGACCAGATATGCCTCCCTGTTCTACCAACCATACTTCAAATGGCATCCTCAAGAGTGCTAGCAGAAATGTCCAGCCAGTGATGGAAGCATATGCTGAACCAGTCTGCATGGACTTCTCTAATGCAACATCAAGTGATTGGTCCCTCTTTACAAGCTCAGATGAGGCCTCATTCACAACTGAGAGTACTAGAGACTCATTCAGTACTGTAGATTATGCTGATACATGCAATGCAGATACAATCTCGTCGATCTTCAATACATTATATGCACCAGAATACTCTCGCAATTCTGTTTCTTGCAGAAAAGTTTCAAATTGTAGACCGCACACGGGGTTTGTTGCTGAGCAAAAGGGCCATATTTTGGACTCATATTTGTCAACACAACCTCTTGACAAAGTACAGAAACGAGTGTTTTCAAAACAGCTCAGTGATCCTTCAAGCCAATTCCCTTCTGACAATAACTGCAACATGTTTGTAAAATATGGGAGTAACCCAATACATGGTTTTGAACGAACTTCTGATCATTGTAAACTGTAGTCCATGAAATTTAACTACTATAGTGATAAGTTAGCTAGGGAGTTGCCTCAAAATTTTTGGTTTTAGTACATTGTTTTTGGGGCTTGTGATTATATTAGAATAACAAAAATTTATTCTTGTTAGCATTGAAATTGTTGTTAGGAGAAAAGAGCTAGCAATTCACAAACCGTCCTGTTTTTGTGTAAGTTGTTGACTGTCAGAAAATAAAATTTTCATTAGGTTTGCTCATGTCTAGCTCAGAGACAAACCTAGTATTGTAACTTAGTATTCTGAAGCATATAACTTGTTGAAGCTTAACTGAATTGCATCTATATTGCATGAATCAGCATAATCTACAGCACTGAATGAGTCTTCAGTACTCTCAGCTGTAAATGAGGATTCATCTAAGCTAGTAAAAGAGGGACCAATCACAAACCGTTCTATGTGTCACTGGATCTTTAAAACAATTGTTGCTTTTCACCTTCATCTTTCTTAGCAATCAATTAAAACCTGGGGGAATTCAGTCTAATAGGTTAAGGGCTCTGCTGTGTTGAATTTAAATATACTGTAATAAAATTTATTCATTTAAATCCTGGAATCCCAAATTTTTGTCCTTAATGTAGCCGTAAATTATTCACTAACTGAAGCTGAAAAGTGCTTCAAGTATTAGCTAACATGGACCAATTGGTTTTAGTTTGGTGTTTCTCATTTAAGTTGTAGGAATTATGTTTGTAGGCCCCTTGAGGATTATGATTTTGTAGGCTTTTGAAGGATGTGGTAAATTACCAAATTCATTCCACCAATTGTGTTCCATTTACTTCAATTCCATATAGCACTACCAATTGCATTTTGCCTATTGTTTACCATTGCTTTGTCATTTGTGTATTGTTTATCTGTGAGGTAAAACTTGATGGGACCCAGACCATGCTAAATATGCATAAAGGATAATGTATTTGAGGCTTAGAGAAGTCCAAGAAATAGAAATTTTGTCTGCCTATCGGTTATTTTAAATGGAAGAAAAGGCTTAAAGCAATAAGATGCTCTATCTTCTTATCTTTTTGTAATAGGAAATAGGAATGGACGCCTTTTTTAAGCTAGTGCGGGCTACTTTAGGTGGTAGATTCAAGCTCCAACCTAATTGCTGATGGTCTTTATTCTGCTTAATGCTCTTTTTAGCACTTTTTTTTTTTTGGGTTAATTACAGTATCCAGAAGTCCTTAAGTATCTTATTATTTTCTTAGACGTGTGGTTCTCTAAACAAAAAATAATAATTATAATGAGAAAGTCCTTAGAGAGGGCCTCTTGTGTTTCAAACCTAGAATCTTATGAAGCCTTACACAACACTAGGTCAACCCTTAGAATTTTTTTTTTAATTATTTTTTTTATATATTTTAATTTTAAGCACAGTAACTTCTTGAGGAGTTTAAAACCTATCTCTTTTATCAGCTAATGCTAGCAACATTAAATTTATTTTACCAAGTACCGAAGAGATTAAAAATTAGATTCTTGCCAAAGCTGCAATTTAGAGGAGGAAGACTTCCAATGAAGTACGATCTGGGAAGTTATGCATGCAGGACTGTAAACCACTAGTTGATAAGACCACTAGTAGAGTAGTAGAATCCAATGTTGGTATTCTAAACACCTCTAACTTACTGCCTTTTCTTTTAGCAATTTAGTTTATTAGTTTATGTACAATTTTTTAAAATTTTATATTTGAATTGGCACTTTCTTATGTATTAAGTGTTTGGAGGTCTAGGAAGAAAAAAGTTCATAACTACAGAGTTAGCAATATGATGTAATTATTTTATGTATAAAAAAAAATATATATATATATATATATATTTATATATATTTTGGGCCAACCTATTCATATTACCAATGAGAGCAATCAAAATGGTGTATTAAAGGTTATTATTAAGTCAAAGGTCTTGTAACTGGATTAGCATATTTCTATGCATAAAGTGCTTGGAGAATTGAGAGGAAAAGATTCGAGTTACGGGATTAGCAACATATTATAATTATTTAAAAAAAAAAAGGTTTGTTATTAATGCCTATTTACTTGTTAAAAAAAATATTAATGTCTATTTTTGTGGAATTGTACAATAGAGAAACTATGGCAGGAAACTAGACATGTGATTAGAAATAGAGTAGGGCAAAGTGACAATTTTTCTATGGAACGACAATTGGCATCCTAGGGGTCCCGTATTATAAAAAAAACAAGGTTACTGCTCGTTGCTCTTTAGGCCAATGATGAGATGCCCTTAGATTTGCTATTTTAGTGTTCCATTATGAAATTTGAAAATTTTTGGTTTCATTGTCTAATTTATATTATAAAATATAAAATTGTAAACGTTTGAATTTTAGTCCATAATATGATGTCACATCAATTCGTAGGTCTTACAAATTTTCGTTTCATAAAAATTTTATTTATTAATTTTATACTCCAAGTTACAGTTGTGAATATCAAAAAACTCAAAAAACCCTTAAACTCTAGAACCGTGCGCTTATTTCTTAACCTCATAAAAATTCATCTTTTAGTACATGCAAAATTTTTTATATTTTTAAATTTTAATTAATTGAAAATGGTGTAGAATTTATATTTATTTATTTATTTTAGAATCTAGAAAATAACAGTTGGGGAAAAAAAAATTAAAGAAGCGAAACAAGGGTTTTAATATTAATAATAAAAAATAAATAAAAACAGAAAACGGTATCGTTTAAGCGTAACGCGTTAACTTAACGCAAACGCGGGGTTCAGCTTAAGTTTAACGCAAACGCTAACCGTAAGCCGCCTTCTGCCCCTATTTAACACTCACACTCACTCACTCACTTCCTCTACTACGCATTCTTCTGCAACTGACTCTCTCTCTCTCTCTCTCTGTCTCTGGGTTTGAAATTTGAATTGACATTCTTCATCCATGGCTTCTCCATTCACTGGGGCTCCTCTTTCCTTTTTCATTTACACTTCTCCTTCTCCATCTCAAGAAGAAGAAGAAGAACAACAACAAATTGGGAGTCCGACGAGCGTTCTTTCTGTTTCGTTTTTCTCATCTCGAGAACAACAGCAAAATCAAATTGGGACTCCTCTCAATGCTCCTAAAATCATGAACCCTAGTTTCTCCATCTCTCCGATTTCTTCTTCTTCTTCTTCTTCTTCTGCTGATGCTGATCTTCGGGTGCCGTACACGACTGATGATGATGCAGTGCTTCAGAATCTTATCCACATCATTCGCTCTGTCATGATGAAATCAAATTCTCCATCGTCCCAAACCCTAACACCTGCTCAGAGGCTCTTCAACTCACTTGATCTTGTTCAGAAAAAGATCACGCGGCAATTGGACAGAATTAAACAGACCCCCACTTTTCAGATGGGGGTCAGAGATAAGAAAATTAAAGCTTTGATGTCTATGCGTTAATTCTTATTACAACGCACGCACACGCATACTCACACTACACTACACCAACAGTACCATAATTCGCTTACCAAAATGGGATTTTTTTTTTTTTTCAAAAAACCCATCAAATAATATAAATTTGTTGTTGATAGGCATGTGTAACTGTAAGGATTAGATTCTTTTTGATTTACATTATGAAACATAACTAACATGTTGAATAATGGGTTCTTATAAAATTTGTGAGTTTACATTCATATCTTGAGTTATTTAGGAATCTAAAGTGAGTTTTATTATCTTGTTATTTCTGGCTCTGGATCAGGTTTCCTAACCCTTTATGGGGGCAGGTTGCACTGGCCAATTTTGGACATACCAAATTCAAAGTGAGTGACCCAAACATTGGACATTGATAACTCTAGCTTGGTCTGCCCTTTGAGGCTTTGATTTCAAAATTAAAATGATCTGCAAAATTCTATTCTTCAGGGTTAACATAATCTTTATATCACCCTCCTCATCAACAGACTGATGTTTATTGGTTTTGTCTCTTTATTGGTGCAAATCAGAGAGCAGGCTTGTTTACTCCAGTTTTATTTCTTGGTTGTATGTTTTCATTGGTTGAATAGGATAATAGTGATCTTCTACAACTAATTTGGCTCTATTTATCTTACATGTGAAACTTATTGAATATTTGACAGTTTGGCCCTGTATTGACTACTAACAGTATATGCAGTACCAGTACCTAGGTGAGAGGCGGGCTTGGGGGAATATTTTTCGATGATCTAAATGACCGTGATGAAGAGATGCTTCTTTCCTTACTCTTCTTCTCAGCAACAACAAATTGGGAATCCCAAAACTCCTATTAGTGTTACTCCCGTTTCGTTTTTCTCATCTCGAGAAGAACAAATTGGGAGTCCTGTTACCTCATGTAAATGCTGCTAAAACCAGGTGTGATATGTTGATCTCTCCATCTCCAATTCCAATCTCGGCTGATCAGTTCCAGTTTCTGGTGCCTTACATGCAACTGATGATGCTGTAGTGCTTGAGAATCTTATCATCCCTAGCACCTGCGCAGAGACTCTTCAAATCGATCTTGTTGAGAAAAAGGTCATAGAGCAATTGATGGGATGATAAGGGGAGTTGATGAGATGATCTGAACACATAGTAAAGCATGCTTATATCTGTCAGCTAGCTATGAAAGACAGATAATTGAGCAGAGAAAGATTGGCTAAGTGGGGATATCAAGGAGATCAGTTATGTATTTCTGTACAGGGATAATGTCTTAAGATCACATCTATGTTGGTTTTCCTATTTCCAGAAGAATGTGGCTGTTTTGAATAGATGCCTTGCAACCAAGACAGATTAGCACCTGAAAGGCAAAAATCTGCAGAAAGTTATCTGCATAGGAAGCAACCCATCTTATGCTTGGAAAAGCATTCAAAAGAGCATATAGATTATTCAGCAAGGAACAAGATGGAGAGTGGGAAATGGGAAGACAATTCATATATGGGATGATAGATGGTTGCCAACGCCAACAACTTATAAAGTCATTTCCCCAAGGAAAGATTTTGGAGACTTCCCTATGGTATTGACCTTAATTGACCAATACACTAGAAGATGGAGAAAGGACATTCTTGACAGAATTTTTCTTGGTTTTGAAGTGAAAAATATTCTCAGCATCCCAATCCTGCACTACCCACAGGAGGACCAATTAATATGGGTGGGAAATAAAAAAGGAATCTTAATGGTGAAAAGTGCATATTTTTTGGCTAGGGAAATAGTAGAGAAGCTTGAAAGAGGTGAATCCTCAGTGGGAGACATATGTGCTCCCCTTTGGAAAAAGATGTGGCACCTAAACATCCCGGCCAAAGTGAGAATTTTTGCCTGGAGACTATGCATGAAGGCCATCCCATCTATGCTGAATATTTACAATAGGGGAATCCAAGTGGATCCTACTTGCCCAATCTGTATTGGGGAACCTGAGTCAACTGAGCATGCAATCATCTACTGTGAAGCTGCTAAAAGAGTTTGGATCAAATGGAATGAATGCCAAATCTGCTTGAATGAAAGCAACAGGGAGATAATGGATTTGGCCTTATATTTGTTAGAAAAAGGAACTTAGAGGGACATGGAGATCTTCTTTGGTGTAGCCTGTATGATATGGTACAATAGAAATCAAATTGTTCATGAGGGAAATGGTGTTTCTGAGGATCACATTTGGGAGACAGCAGTCCAAATGATAAAGGATTTCAAGGGGACCAGGAACTGGGATATAAACAATCCTCTAAGAAATGAGAAAGCATGGACACCCACCTCCCCCCCTCCTCCCCCCCCCCCCCCCCCTGGTGGGTTTCTTCAAAATAAACGTAGATGGGGCTGTTCCCTCTGTTGAGGGCCATTCCGGTGTGGGAGTTATAATCAGAGATTGGGAAAGGAAGGTGGTGGCAGCAAAATGCGTTCCTCTATCAGGTCGAATGGCTGTGGAGGAAACAGAAGCCATAGCTATGGAACAGGGAATCATCCTAGCAAAAAATCTGGGCTTGGAAAAGACCATTTTCAAAGGGGACTTGATGCAGACAATTCAAGCTATTGAGGCTAAGGAAGTGAGAAGTGTGGTTGGCCATAAGCTATTGAGGCTAAGGAAGTGAGAAGTGTGGTTGGCCATATTGTGAGAGGTATTTTGCAAAATCTTTCCAGCTTCCAGGAGGCAAAAATCAGACATATTGGTAGGGATGGCAACAAA
The DNA here is from genome assembly GCA_032878915.1 of Castanopsis chinensis. Classification (NCBI taxonomy): domain Eukaryota; kingdom Viridiplantae; phylum Streptophyta; class Magnoliopsida; order Fagales; family Fagaceae; genus Castanopsis; species Castanopsis chinensis. The sequence continues at coordinate 12,352,097 of JAVQMG010000105.1, forward strand.
ATAGCCCACAAACTTGCACAACTTGCAAAACAATCTGCTGAGGAACATGTATGGACTTAAATTATTCCTGATTGGATTGAAGATGTGGCTAGATCTGAAGGAACAGGTTAAAAGTTTGTCTAAGTTGTGGTCAAGGTTGTTGATGTGTTTCTTTTGCTATGCTCTGTTCTGTAGTTTATGCTCTGTTTTTTCAGTGTATTTTCTCGACTGTTATGAATAAAAGTTCAGTTTGGTTTCAAAAAAAAAAAAAAGCAAGCATGGGAAGCAGTTTACCATGTGGGGATTGAAAGAAACTTAAGAATTCATTGTATGAATTGCAAAACTGACTCGAGGGTAGTAGTTCAGGATGTGAACTTGAATGTATAGAAGTTCCTTGTGGAGAATTCTCTTCTCTTTGTTTGAATCTTGAATGTATAGAAGCAGTGTGTTGCCTGCTAAGGTAGCTCTGCAGCTAGTGCTGCTTGTATTTGAATATTTGTTGCTTCATTGTGTTGTATGAATAAAATTTTTTTAATATTAAAAAAAATGTCTGCATTGGTTTGCTAAAAATGCCTTTATGGTCCATGATGTAGTTAAGTTTAATATGAATTTCATGAGTTACAACTACCCAACTGCCGTGCAGAATAAATTAGATGCTTGCAACTCAAATCTTATTGTTTTGCATGGAAGAATCCGGGTAACTTGACTAAAAATAGAATTCAGAACAATTATCATAAAAAGTAAGTCATACTTTATTCAATATATCAGACACAACTCGAGTAACTTGTAATCAAGGCGTACAAGATTTCTCCTTACAGAAAAGTTTCGTATTTAGCATATTGAGTTCCCACATTAAGCTTAACCATTTTTCCCCTACATAAGAGTACATCTCTTCAAATTGATGCAATTAGCATAGTCTTTCATCTTTTCAGACATTCTCCTTACTCTGTAAAATCATCTTTTATATCAAACAACATCCATATCTCATTAACCCTATCATCAAATTCAAAAGGGGAATTGTACTGTGCAACGGTGTAGACTGATGTGTGACCAGCTCCATGGCTTTTCTCAATGGCAGCAGACCAAACCGTGTCAACAAGGCTGGCTTGCAAGGCAGCAGCTTCCACTCCAACATCTGAGTCAGCCACAAATCCACTGAATTGTCTCACTGCTGCATACACAGGATTCCACCTTTGGACTTGAAGGCCTTTGGCTGGAGGTGGGTTTGCTTGGTTTACTTTTGGTACATAAAAGCTAACAACAAATGAGGACTCACATAAAGGTCCATCACTAGGCGAGACTTCAGAGAGCACTGGGGCTGTCATCTCTATCTTCTCTTCATAATTGTTCTTTCCTTGAATATAGTCAAATAGCCTGCCAGAAGACAGAAACAAGACTTCAATTTCCTAATCTAGTTTTACAATATGGAGAGAATCGAATACAATGAGAGCAATTTAAGGAACAATGGTCCATGGTAAAAGCCTAAACAAATCTATTCTCTCTAGGGGGAGGTTAATGGAAGCTGATCATGTAAATGTTGATTACCTACCTTTTAAGCTTAAGCTTCTATTCACACTTTTGGGAAGGTCAAAGTAATGCCAATTAGGTGAGGACAGGTTGAAATAGTGGTGAATCTTTGTAAGAACAGGTTAAACGGAAACAAAAAAATGCCAGGACCAGGAACATGTTTCAATACAGTATACTTGTCATTAGTCCTTAGTAGTTATAGCCATAACTTCTCAAATGACAGAACAGCTCCTGTGCTGTTTCTAAATTCATTATTCATATCCTAAACCAAATTAATTGATCTTACTTTTATAACAACTTTGTTAGGCGAACAAGTCAGCAAATACTTTGGTTTTGTTACGAGGCTATTAAATGAAGGCCAAAAGACACCATTTGGTCTTTAAACTTTAACCCATGAATGATGTTAGTCCTCAAAATTTAAAATGATCGATTTTAGTCCCTAAAAGTGATTATTTTTTGTTCCTTAAATATTTGGAGATCTCTTTTAGTCTCTAACAAGGGATGCACAAAAACAGAATTCATTAATCATTATCGAACAAAAATCAATTTGAATTCAGAATCAATTCAAACACACACAGAGAGGAATGAAAGAGAGACAAAGGCGTCTCACGGCGTTAAGCTTTAGCTCTAATACGAAAAGCTATTGTCTTTTATATATATTAAAAAGAAAACTCGATTTTTTATTTGTACTTTAAAGGTGATTTTGTAAGATCAACAAATAGTAGCAAGTTATAGGGTTTAAGGGTTTTTGTGTTTTTATCAACTGAAATTAATGGTTGTAATTCGGAATAAAAAAATTAAAAACTAAAATGATTATAAGGTAGAAATTTGTAAGGCCTTCAAATTGATACGCATGTTTTATTTATTTATTTATTTTTGATTCGCATGATTTAGGATTAAGGGTTTTTGTGTTTTCGTGTTTTTTTTTTTATTTATTTTTTGATGGGATGGGTTTTGTGTTTTTATCAGATTGAAATTTGCAGTTGTAATTTGGAATAGAAAATTAATAAATAAAATGGTTATGACGTGAAAATTGTGAGGCCTCTAAATTGATGCGCATGTTATAGGGTTTAAAGATTTTTGTGTTTTTATCAACTGAAATTCATAGTTGTAATTTAGAATTAAAAAAAATCAATAAATAAAATATTTTCCTCTGTTGTGAATTCAAATGGCAGTTCCTCCCCATTAAAAAAAAAAAAAAAAAAAAGTGGAGAACAAAGTTGTGAGTTCAAAACTCATTGGAGCATGTGTTAAATATACAAAGATGTTAAAAATCACTAGCTTTGAAATTAATGGAAATTGAAATCTAAACTGTTATTAATGCAACCCCTTTTAAACCAGAAAATGATTAAAACATAATTCTGGTTATGATTACATCAAAAGACATGCCATTCAAGAATTGACTGTGACTAGTGAATATAATCATATATTAATTTACCATGTATGATGCAATTCAATGGAGTCCCCTAATGAATAAAGTTATATAGGAATATGATTCTAATGCAAGAAGCAAACATACAAGGTGGCATATAATCAAAACTTACTGTAAGAAGCCAGTTCTGGTAGCTTCAACCAGAGAAATGTCTTGAATGGGAGAGGTTGATGCCCACACCGTGGAGTTATAGCGACGAATTTCATAGCCATTGCCAACATGAATCACATCATAGCTGGGGCACTCGATGTGGCTACATGTCGGTGGTGATGATACCCCTTTGCTTATTTGCTTGTTATTAGTCTCTGAACAAAGACCAAAGTGTGAATTTAAGAGGATGCTCAAGAGGATTGAAAGCTTGAACAAGTTGAAAGCAGCCATGGAATTGGAGTACTTAATTGTTTGCGGCCTACAAAAATAAATGCAGATGAAACGAATGGTTGCTTTTAAAGAGAATATGAATGTTTTATAGCCACTTATTTTATACATGTGGACTCGTTAAGATAACATGTAGAAATACAGCATGGTATATACTATATCCCAACTCATATCCATTGCATACCACCTTCTAAAAGATTGCAATTGAAAATTTGAAACTACAAACTCTATGTTTATTTTTACATTAACATTCTCTAAAAAATAGTCATTTTTCAGGAAAATATCTTATTTTCTTGTATTTGATAACAACAGTAAAAATAGGCTTAAAAATGTGAATTTTCGTTTCATTGTTCTACGTCGTGTGAGATAGTTATTTTTCAGAATTTTTTTTTTATAAAAAGAGTAATTTTTTATAAAACATTTTCTATAAAATTATTTAATTTTTCTATGTTTGGTAACAACATTAAAATAAGTTTGAAAATGTAAGGGGTGTTTGGTAGAGTAGTTTGAGATAAGATTTTTGTAATTTTTTAAAATACGTGTGGGTGAAAAAGTGTGTAAAAATGTGTGTAATGTTGTTTAAAATGTAAAAATGTGAATTTAAAATAGTATAACAAACAGACCCCAAAATCTTTACTCTCTTGTTTTGCAATGATGTGAGACATAATTGTCTTTTGAAAAATTTTAGGGCAAAATAACTTCTAAAAGTTAAATCATAAGTTTTCCATTTATCAAAAGTAATTTTACTTCTATCAAACACAAAAAAATAAGAAAAATTTATTTATATGATTTTAATACTAAAATATCTACTAGTATCTTTTCTTTTTAAGAAACATGTCCAAAGTCGCAGCTAGAATTTGGTGGGAAAATGGCACTTTTATGTTATGTGGCTACAGGAAGTTGCAGTGGCATTTATGTGCGAAAGGCTCATATGCGTGCACGTGGTCGAAAGCTGATCTCAATTTCGGCATCGAATCGAATCGAATCCACGAGACCTCGCAACTGTTCCAAATTACGTATAAGTCTCGTTTAACTTTTTCTTTCTGTACTTTGTGCATAATATTAATAATGGTTACTGGGCATTACGAAGATGACGACATAAACAGGGGCCCTTGGGTCGGGTCGGGTTCTATTTACCATGACTCATGGAGCAATTGCAAAAATAATATTTTTATATTAATTTTTATTACATATATTTATCTATACTACTATTTAAGGGGCTTTCCCTATTTGGATTCCTATTTTTTTAGTTTAAAAATGTCCCTACAGTTCTATGTTTAAGTAGAGACAAAATTAAAGGACAATCCGGTAAAAACTCATTTTTTAGTTCAAAAATGCCCCTGCTGTCCTACATTTAAGTAGAGACAAAACTAAAGGACAATCTGGTAAAAATGCATCTCCAACTCCCACTAAAATATTGCCTAAAAAATAGGACCACTCTCCTATTAATTTTTAAATTGATTTATTCACTTATAAATTAGATTTTTTAAAATAAAAATCATATATATATAATAATTAAATACAATTTTTTTTTCTACAAAATAAGACCACGAAAAAAAAAAAGTCTCATTGCACCCGCGAAGCGCGTGTGATGAGACTAGTATTAATTAAACTTATACATTTTCCAGCACTAGCAGAAAAAATTATCATTCTGTGTGTTTTTTTTATTAAATTTTATCCCATCAACTATTGCTTACGAAAATATTCTTTTAAATTAATTTTATGTTTGTCTAGATATCATAGAATTTGTAATTTTCTTTTATATGTTGTGCTGTTGCAAAATTCTTACCGTATATACCTAAAATATATTCTTTCAAGTAATTAAGGTTTAAGCATATATTGTGTTTTCAAGTGTTTTGTAGTTTAATTAGTATTTTAAGTGTTTCACACAAAGACATCAAGAGTTCAAATTCACCCTCACCCATCTTTATTGTTATAACTATCAAAATAAATAAATAAATATATAGTGTTCATTTTAGAATAGCATATCTAGTTTTTTTGTTAGAAGTAGTGCATATAAAAGCTAAATAAAATGACACTTCACCTCAAACTTGAAGAGAGAGAGAAAAAAAATTTTCCCTCTTAACATTCGATTAACAAAATCTTGTTAAATTAATATTAAAAATGTTATGTAGGAAAATGTCCTTTGCTTAAGAGCTTTACAAAATTATCATCTATTTCAAAATTAAAATTCATTTTTTTAATTTTTAATTAAATTATATTTTAAAATATTAGTATACATTTTGTTTTTATTTTTTTTTTCAATAGGTCATGGAGAGATTTACCATTGCAAATGTTATGGTTAAAATTTTGTAAAAATATTTATATAAAAATTTAGAATATTTTATTACTTACTAGTGTTAGCTGCACGTGCTGCCCTAGTAATGAAAAAATTAATACAGGTTTTGTGTGTGAAACCATGAATTTTGGCTCACCTAATTTGACTATATTAAAAAACAAGTCTAAAAATACAACAAAATATCGCAATATTTTCACAATATCTTCATTTTTAGGATCTGAATAGAATTTTTTTTTTTTTTTTACTTTATTTGAGATAAATACTACATTCATAACATTTTTAGAGCAAATTCTAAATAAAAAGTTATTATTGGTTTTAAAATGATAACATTGTTATTGTTATTCTCAAAACATTTATTTTCAGTTGTGGTTGGTCATAGTCTCATATTTTATTACTTTATTTCGACTTGTAAAAAATTGATACTTCAATATTTGTAAAAATATTGTGAAATTTGTTGTGTCGGTATAACAATATATACGCCAACTTACATAAATATTTAAAAGAAAAAAAAAAACACAAACCGATTGCTGGGAAAAAAAACCTTAGGCACAGTAGAAATTAATGTTAAAATGTTGTGGACTTAGCATTTTTTTATTTGATCCATAAGAAACTGAGATCTCAACAATTGTGAAAATATTGTGATAATAATAAGTGTTGTGACATTTTCTCAAAACATTTATTTTTAGTTGTGGTTAGTCACAGTCTCATATTTTACTATTTTATTTTGACTTATAAGAAATTGATACGTCAATAATTGTGAAAATATTGTGAAATTTGTCGTATCAGTATAATAATATACATGTCAGCTTACATAAATATTTCAAAGGAAAAAAAAAAAAACACAAACGAATTACTGGAAAAAAAAAAAAAAAAAACTTTAGGTACTGTAGCTACAGTGCCAGTTGAATAAACTAAAAGCACTGTAACTCCAGTGCTATCCATCAATAATAGCTTACCTATGATTTGTTGTGAAATTAATGTTAAAATGTTGTGGATTTAACATTTTTTTTTATTTGATATATAAGAAACTGAAATCTCAACAATTGTGAAAATATTGTGATAACAATAAGTGTTGTAACATTTTCTCAAAATATTTATTTTCAATTGTGGTTGGTCACAGTCTCATATTTTATTTTTTTTATTTCAACTTGTAAGAAATTGATATCTCAATAATTGTGAAAATATTGTGAAATTTAAAATATTGGTGAAAATATTGTGAAATTTGTTGCGTCAGTATAACAATATATATCTCAGTTTATATAAATATTTAGAAGAAAAATAAAACACAAACTGATTACTGGGAAAAAAATACTTTAGGCACTATAGAAATTAATGTTAAAATGTTGTGGACTTAACATTTTTATTTATTTGATCTATAAGAAACAGAGATATATGAAAATATTGTGATAACAATAAATGTTGTAACATTTTTTTAAAACATTTATTTTCAGTTATGGTTGGCTACAGTCTCATATTTTATTTCGACTTGTAAAAAATTGACACGTCAATAATTGTTAAAATATTGTGAAATTTGTTGTGTTAGTATAATAATATAAATGTTAGCTTACATTAATATTTAAAAGAAAAAAAAAAACACAAACCGATTATTGAAAAAAAAAGTGACTATTTAAACCAAAGCACTGTTGTAGCTACAATACTACAATGTATTGTGATAATAATAAGTGTTGTAATATTTTTTTAAAAATATTTATTTTCAGTTGTGGTTGACTACAGTTTCATATTTTATTATTTTATTTCAGCTTGTAAGAAATTGACACGTCAATAATTGTGAAAATATTATGAGATTTGTTGTGTCAGTATAACAATATAAATGTCAATTTACATCAATATTTAAAAAAAAAAAGCAAAAACCAATTATTAAAAAAGAAAAAACCAATCTCATATTTTATTTTATTATTTTATATCGACTTGTAAAAAATTGACACGTCAATAATTATGAAAATATTGTGAAATTTGTTGTGTCAGTATAATAATATAATTTCAACATATATCAATATTTAAAAAGGAAAAAAAACACAAAATCGCTTACTGAAAAAAAAAAAAAAAAAAAAAAAAAAAAAAGGGAAAAAAAAAACAAAGCACTGTTGCAGCTATAGTGCTGCACAGTGAAATGAGTTGAATAAACAGTGTCAAAACACTGTAGCAACATAGCCGTTTTTTATATAGCTAATAGATATAAACAGAATGGAGCAGAGTGTTAATTTCTTCAAATTTAAAAAAAGGAGAGTGTTTTCTCTTTTTTAGGTTTGAGGTAAAATATCATTTTTCCAAATTTTAAGGTAGAAGAATGTAATTACTCCAATGAAATAAGCTGATTGATATTTTTGCTAAAGGTACTAGGGGAAAAAAAAAAAGAAAAAAAAAAAAAAAGAGAAGAAGAATAAGAGTAGAACCCTTTAAATATCATTTTGAAATAGGTTGTCATAATTATGGTTACCGGGCATAATCATGGTTACTGGGCATTACGAAGATGACGACATAAACGGGCCCCTTTATACTTTGTAATTCCATTGGTGGGTTGGGTTCTATTTTACTGTAGTCCGTTTAAATATCGTTTATTTTGTTAAAAAATTAAAACTTGAAAATCCAGTAACGAAGACCAATTTTTTATGAAAATTTTGTTGAACAAAAAAGGTCGTGAGTTTTGTAAACAGGACACAGCAACTACTGACAGACACATTTTAGTGGAGGTGAAAACTTGTCTTCCGTCCACAGTGCACAGTATCCATTGACAAACGACATCCCACGCGCTTCTCAGTTAAGAAAAGGAACGAGATGCAATCCAAACCCATACCATACTCATGGAGCAATTGCAAAAATAATATTTTTATATTAATTTTTATTACATATATTTATATAATTTAAACTTCTACATTTTCCAGCACCATCAGAAAAAATTATCACTCTGTGTGTTTTTTTTTATTAAATATTATCCCATCAACTATTGCTTACGAAAATATTCTTTTATATTAATTTTTTTTTTCTAGATATCATAGAATTTGTAATTTTTTTTTATATGTTGTGCTGTTGCAAAATTCTTACCATATATACCTAAAATATATTCTTTCAAGTAATTAAGGTATAAGCATATAATGTGTTTTCAAGGGTTTTGTAGTTTAATTAGTATTTTTAAGTGTTTCACACAAAAAAATCCAGAGTTCAAATTCACCCTCACCCATCTTTAATGTTATAACTATCAAAATAAATAAATAAATATATAGTGTTAATTTTAGAATAGCATATCTAGTTTTTTTGTTAGAAGTAGTGCATATAAAAGCTAAATAAAATGACACTTAACCTCAAACTTGAAGAGAAAGGGGAAAAAAAAAACATTTTCCCTTTTAGCATTTGATTGACAAAATTTTGTTAAATTAATAATAAAAATGTTATGTACTAAAATGTCCTTTGCTTAAGAGCTTTACAAAATTATCATCCATTTCAAAATTAAAATTCATTTTTTAAAATTTTAATTAAATTATGTTTTTATAAATTTTGCTCTTTTTTTCCAGTAGGTTATGGAGAGATTTACCATTACAAGTGTTATAGTGCTTGATAAATTTTGCATTTTTATTCTAAATTTATAAGTTTTTTTTTATTAATCATGGTTAAGCTTTTGTAAAAACATTTATATAAAAATTTAGAATATTTTATTACTTATATAAACAGAATGGAGCAGAGTGTTAATTTCTTCAAATTTTAAGAAAGGAGAGTGTTTTCTCTTTTTCAGGTTTGAGGTAAAATGCCATTTCTCTAAATTTTAAGGTAGAAGAATGTAATTACCCCAATAAAATAAGCTGATTGATATTTTTGCTAAAGGTACAAAAAAAAAAAAAAAAAAAAAAGAGTAGAACCCTTTAAATATAATTTTTGAATGGGTTTTCATAATTTATTTATTTTTTTTTTATATAGGTTTTACTTCCTCCATTGGATAGAACTGACGTTTCCTCTCAAGGCTTACACTCCTCTTATCCTTTGTCTTGAATCTTGATCACCTGTCCAGCGGTCCTTATTATTTGGTTGTGGGCTTTCACAATACCTTCTCTGCTTTGAAATTTTGAATTAAATGGTTCAATTGTCACTCATTTATTTTTTCCGATCGTTTTACATTTGACAACAGACTAGTAAGCCTAAGGCCCAAAAGGGCAATCCAAAGCCTACTTCTACAGCACTATCTATAAAGTTGACGTTTTTTTTTTTTTTTTTTTTTTTTTTGAGAAACGGTCAAGCTCCGCCTGCAAAATTAACCTCCAAGGCCCACTGAATTTACTAAGAGAAAAAGTCCCAAAATTAGCCCAAGAACTCATCAATGGGAGAAAGCCCATGAATATAGCCCTTGCATTGGTTTAGTCTGAAGTTTAAACAAATAGGCCTTATTATTAACGGGGACAGGGATAACAATCAAGTACGTTAAGCCCACAAGTCTTATTTTAAAATACCCATGGGCTTTAGATTTGTGGCTGGTCCATAAGGAACGAGAAAAAGGTTAGGCACAAAAATGAGATCCCTTAATTTTATCTTGTAAGTGCAATTGATCTCTTAAATTTTAAGTGAATATTAATTACTGTTAGTAGTTTTACTTATGTAACTAATGAAATAATGACTTGTTATTTTTTTAATAAAAAAATTTTCAAAAATTATTTTACACATCATAACCTATTAATACCAAAATAATTGCCCGGTAAATAGTAGTAATGGTGGGAGGCATAAGAAGAAGGCTTATATTGGTGTCTCATGTGGACCATGTATATTTGCTTGGATGTGACTAAAAGGAAGGTAGTCCAAAAAGGTGAGCGATGAGCCAAAGGAAGACCATGGAAGAGATGGCCGTCAGCGATAGAAAGAGTGAATGTTATTTTTTTTTGGGTTTATTTTGGATTTCAATTTCAATTTGTTATTATCCTCTGTTTACCGGTCAAAAAAAAAAGAATAGTACTTTAGTATTAATGGTACTAATATGTTATGATGTGTAAAATAATTTTGTAATTTTTTAAAAAATCACCATTAAAAAGATGACAAATCATTATTTCGTTAACCATATAAGTAACACCATTAAAACTTGAGAAACTAATAGCACTCATTTAAAGCCTAATAGAAACCTTAAAATTTCCACAATCATGTTATACAATTGAAGCCTCATTTTGATATTTTGATAATTCAATTGTCAAAATAGAGAGGCGACATTCAAATTTTGGAAATTTCAAGAGATGCCAATCACTTGACTTATAAGGCTCTTGACTCCTTGAAGTTTCTTAGTTCTCATACATCTTTGAACACAGGTTCATTCAACAAGTGTATAAAATGCATTTGTGAGTTCTAGAATACACAAATAAGGATACTCATTTCTCCTTCAACCCATTGTTTTCTATTTCCCTTGTTCTCTTGAAGCTAATGTCTAACTTTCCTTAAGCTGTGAGAGCTCTATCTTGCATTATTATTATTTATTATTTTTTTTGGCACATTGGTTGCATGATTGAAAAAAACACCATCAGCCTTCCTCATCGCATGCGTGGATGCAAGTAGTGGATTTAACTTCCCAAACTTAATTTGGGTCATTAAAAAAGGCTTATCAATTCATGATGTGTGACAAAGAGAACAAAAAAGACTTCAAACCCTGATCAATTTATTTATGAATGCCATATGAGCACACGTAAATGATTTATAGATTTTCAATATCTAATTATAGTGCATAATTCGTTTTTAAATGCCAATAATTCGTTTTTGCCAATAATTCGTATTTAATTATAGTGCATATTTTAAATGTCAATAGCTCATTGGCATGCATGCTCAAATTAATTGCGGTCGTTTTCGTTTTTTTATTTTAACTTTATTTATTAGAAAATTATAAAAAGCTTATTTAATGAACATTTTTTATTTATTAAATACAACTTAAAGTACATTTAAAAAAAAAATAAAGAAAGAAAAGAAAAAGGACGAGCAGACCCTAGAAACTAGAAACGGCAAGTAAATTATCGGAAAGCGGCCACCCAAACGGAGCCGGCAAAAAAGCATCGATATTTCATATTGATGGGTGAATACTAAGTTGTCTGGAAAGACATTAATTCTCTCCTCCGTTACCTTAGCAAAAATTAAGGTAATTTTTCATTATAAGTTGTCTGTATGTATTAAGCTGTGCTCATAAATTTTAACACAGTCTACTGCTTTTGGGTCCTAAATTTGCCTTTTCATGATTGTACTTTTTCATTTTTTTTCAGCTACAATTATGGGTACCTGAGAGTTCAAGATTACAGCAAAAAATCTCATTGCAGAGACTACTTTTATCATGATTCATGATGGGTTCTTCTTATTGTTTATGATTCTAATTCTCAAATATAAAAATTTGCTTACTTGCTTATTGTATTAATTGGTTGTGTATTTCTGTTAACAGAATATGATGGTTTTGATTTGATATGCATTTATATATCATGCAAGTAATGCTCACTACTAGTTTTTCATACCCCCATTTGTTGTTATTCTTCTCTGGTGCACTCAACTTTCACTCTTGGAGCTTCTATTAGAGTACATTAATGTCTTTGATGTGCTGTTATTATTGAGCTGGAGCTAACTAGATGTTTTAGCCTATGGTTTGGCTTTTGAAATAAGTCCAATCTTGTATTTTCTACAGCAGCTAATTTGTTCTTTGTTTCCTTTTTTATTTATTATATAATTTTTTTAAAAAGTGATGCTAAGGAGACTGCAAATTTTACTACATATATCTTACAAATTGGGGTTACATCGATCACAAAAAGGTTACTCAGAAATTAATTTATAAATTATAAAGTTGTTGAAGTTAACAGTCACGTTCATTGCAGTTTTGTAGCAAACTTGGTAGTTATTCTAGCATTACCCTTTTAAAATATTTGTTGGAAACTAATTGGTTGAAGCATGTCCTGACTGTATCATCTCTATTATATTGGGAAGATCAAGGTGTTTTCCTGATCTTTATGCAGTTATGCTTACCTTCTTTGTTCACCATGCCATAAAGAAGTAAAACTTCACATTTATTTTTATCAGGAATTCTATTGCTAATCTCTAGTTATCTACAAAGAACTCTTACTTTCTTAGATGGTGAACTAAACCAACCTCACCGTCCTCCATTTCTATAGAAGAAGGAATTGCAATTTGAGCTAGAGCTCATGCGGTAGTGTGGGGGAAATTGAATATCTTTGTATATTAGGGGAATAAAACTTTGTTGCAATGGTAATTATCTTATAAAGGTAATTTTGGTGTTTATTTTTCTAATTTTTATATGTATTCTTATGTCATGTTTACTTTGCTCCTTACTGAGGAATTATGGAAAAATGCCATTGATATTATGCATATGGTTGCAATTGTGAAAAAAGGTTTTATTTCTCTTCAAAGACCCATTCTTTAGCTCTGAGACAAGTAGTGTCTCTCAAGTTCTGAAATGACTTTCTGGAAAGGTTACTAGTTGATGCTTCATACTCTGGTTTCTTTATGATAAAATGATTGGTCATTGTCATTAAAAATTTTGCTGGGTTTAAATTTTGATTCTTTTTTGAAGTGTTATCAGTTAATAGGCAATTAATCTCAAGACTTTAGGCCAAATTAAGGATTTAGCCCCTTGCTGACTTGTTGCAACAATGTGATTTCATGCAGATCATATTTCATCATTTTCTATCCTGGCCTCTTATTGTGTTTCTCCTATAGGATTGGATTAACCTGTGAACTAACCAAATTTCATCTATTGTGTTGAGAATTAAGATCTATATGATTGCTTACTTATTGAAAAAAAAAGCTATACAATTGTTTAAATGTCTCATCTTTTTGGTTCCATTGCCCATTTTAAAGCATATCAAGTCTAGTTAAGATGCTTTTTAGACTCCAAGTCTCCACAGGTTTCAGTGATACTCCTATATATTTTGATTTCCATTATTTGCATTGCAGAAATTACCTTCTCCTAGCTTCTTAATATTAAGTAATTTTTATGTGATGAGAATGTGGGGCTCTACTTGAAAATTTGATGTCTTATACATTCCATATTTGACTAAATATGAAGCATCAAGCAATTCTCGTGCTGCATTATTTATCGCTGTTGGTTATATCCAAATTTTCATATTCATTATGAATCCTAATTTCCAGGATTGAGAACTGGAGCACTGGATGTACTTATCTCCTACTGTATCTAGATGTAAAGTTGGTTTTTAGTAACTAATATCTGTTCTATGGAGCCATGTGCTTAATACTTTATATTTTTTATTTTTCATCTAGGATTTAATTTCTATGTGGCGAAAGAAAAACAGAACACAAATTCAGGTCTCCAAGTTACGTTCTGTATATGTAAGTAAGAATTTTGCTGCTACTTTTCCGTTAGTCTTACTCTTGCTTTTATATCATCATGCGAATGGCAGACCATGAGGAAACAAAGTGGCAGATCGTTGTCTCATGACTGCCCAGCTTACTGCTGCAGGTGGTTATGTGGCTGTACATGATGTTTGCCTTACTCATCTGAGTGTCTTCCTTGCTAGATCTTTATCCATTTCAGTTATTATAAATTGGAGAAATTGGATAAAGTTGTTTTACTTGTACCGTAACCTTAAAAATTCGTTAGATGATATTGATATGTATATAGGATATGATACTGGATGCAATGTCAGGATGGAAATAAGATGTGGGGTTTATGGGATTAGGTTTAGCATCATTGTATGCAGTAAAAACTACATTTTGAGTTTTTGTTGTATTTATAGTTGCTAATGATGAATATAGATAACTGACTCATCATAAGAATTGAGTTAGAATGTGATCTGCCCCTGTTGTGTTTGTAAGGAATGTAGACCATGTGGTCAATTCAAGATGACCAATCTCCAATAACAAAGAAGGAAATAGAAATTTATGGGAACTGAAAATCAAATTCAAATCAGCCGTAACAGTTGGCTGGATAGATAGGATAACAATTATACCTCCTAAATGCTAAGCTAAATTCAAATAACAACAGATGATAAAAGATTACAATTAACCAATCTCCTAGCTAAAAGGGTCCCCCACCCGGATGCCTCAGCAGTAAGGGAGAGTGTCTGGACTAACTATAAACCTAGAAATCTCGGGTTTGACTCCTAACTGAGGCGTTTAGGCATCTGGCTTGAGAGAGTTCCTTGTCATCAAAAACCAAAAAAAAAAAAAAAAAAAATCTCATAGCTAAATGGGATTCCTTGTTGAATTCAAATTCGTGAGGCAGTAATCTTCATCTAGTCTACTGGTCCATCAACCGGTAGTAGTAATCCTGTCCTGGGACACATCAGAATGTTTCACTTACGTCTCTTTATGAGCACTCACAGATGGTACCACAACATCAACCAAAAATCATCATATGCTGCTCTAATAACGCCCCACTGTACTAAGTACTACCCCACGTTTGTGGCCCTTGGATATGATTATCTGTAGAGCAAAAGGAACATGGGGTTGTAATATTTCCCCAGTCATACAAAGATCTCTCTCTCTTTCCTTCTGTGCTGCACGCTGGCTTTCGTCTTATTGATTTTCTTCGTCCTGCCCCTCAATTCTTGTCCAATTGTCGTGCTAATAATCTCAGAACTGTCAGAATGACTGTTGGCCTTGCATACACTGACACTTTGGCGCATGCGACATTGTCTCACAAGATACAGTCTCTTTTCTAGGGCAATGCCACCAGCATTCCTGAGCATCCACGTTGTTTGGAGGAGCTAAAAATTTTAGTATTTATTACGTTGAAAAATTACTATATTTATTTTAATATACAATATCATAACACACCTTGTTTTAATGGCCTTATTTTACCTTTAGTTAAATACCATTTATTTTTTTACTAATTTTTCTGTCACTTTCTCTCTACCACCAAACCCAAAAAGTGATAAAATAATAATTTTTTTTTATACCACCTTGCTACAATGAAAGCTTGTTCTGGCAATTTACTGTAGCAAGAAGGCAAAATATTTTACTTTTAGCGCCACCAATGTTGGCACTTAAATTGGAGTTTGAGCTATTTTACCCTCACCAATGGTAATGCTCTTTAGCATAAGTGACCTTGCATCTAAATCCAAATTTCGTTTATGTGCTTCTATGATTTGTTCCAAGACCTAGTTGATGAAAGAAAATTAGCACAAAGTATTTTTACCGTAAATCATCAGTCAAACGTTCCATAGTTCCAATTTCATTAGCTATTTAGTCAAGTATTAACTTTTAATGTTTTGAAAATGTATTTAATGTACTCCTTTGGTTATGGATTAGTTTTATTGCGTTATTTAGTATCTTTTTTATTATATGAACTTTAAGATCTCTTCATAATTTGTATTTATGATGGTGTTGCTCATTTTTATTTTTTGAGTAAACAGTAATACTTATTAGAACATACAAGGAATGCTTCTAGTAATCTTCACCACGACTGTCAGTCAGCACCTGTCATGCAATCGTCTTTCGTCTAACGCATACAGTCCATGGTAGCCGTCATGGCAGAATTAACCCGTCAGAACCAAGAGTTGACTAGGGAGATTGGTCTAAGGAGGCAGCACTATGAAAGACGCGTGGGAGGAGAAGCCCAGAGTCAAGAAGATAGAGGAGATAATGCTGAGCCCGAGAACCAGTCAAGAGGAACCACTTCGCGAAGGGTTCCACATTTGGAAAGAAAGATGGGCCAAATGAGGAAGGCTATGGACGAGATGTGAAAAAATATGAGAAGGGCAAACCCCGTGGATGATTTGGTTCATCAAACAGACTCCCCTTTCGCTGCTTTCATCAACAGTCACCCCTTGCCTCCAAAGTTCAAGATTCCTTCTTTAGATTCATATGATGGAAAGCGTGACCCATGTGATCATAGCGCCACCTTCAAGACTACCATGCACCTTCAGGGGGTTTCAGACAAGATTATGTGTAGGGCTTTCCCTACCACCCTTAAGGGGCTAGCGCGAGTGTGGTTCAACAAGATACCTCTAAACATTGTGTGCTCATTCAAAGAATTGAGTAAGTTGTTTGTTAACAATTTTATCGGAGGACAATGGCATAAGCGTTCCTCGTCTAGCCTCTTAACTATAGAGCAAGGGGAAAATGAAAGCTTGTGGTCCTTCATTTCTCAGTTCAACAGGGAAGCCCTGGCGGTGGACGAGATGGATGACAAGTTATTATTGGCAGCCTTCCATAATGGAGTTAACTCCGATTTATTCATTAATAAGCTTTATGAGCAAGAGCCACAAACCATGGCTGAACTCGTCCATTCAGCCTAAAATTTTATGAATGCGGAGGATGTAATCATAGCCAAGAAGAGGAAGAGAGTAGATCTCCCGCGCCATCCTGAGCAGGGTCCTCGTCCAAAGAAGGCTCGGGTAGGAAAGAAAAAAGACAGAGATAGCAAGAAGGCATGTTCTTTAGCAAGGAATTAGCAGTATACGCCCTTGAATACGCCACTAAAGCAAGTGCTTATGCAAATCAAGGATAACCCATCCTTGCAGTGGTCAGAGAAAATGAAAGGAGATCCCAACAAGCGTAATAAGAACAAGTATTGCCGCTTCTATAGAGATCATAGGCATGACACGGACGAGGGTTTTGATTTGAAGCAGCAGATATAGAATTTCATCAGGCAAGAAAAATTGAGAAATTTTCTTAGACGAGACCACAAGGATGAGAAATTGAAGGCAAAGGTAGAAGAGTTGTCACGACCCCTCACTTGGAGAAATAAGAGTTATTATAGGGGGAACCTCGACAGGTCAATCTATCAAGTAAAGGAAGACATACCTAAAGGTGGTGCAAAATGTCCAACTATTTGGATGATCTCCAAGGACAAAGGGAGCTGACGAGCAAGCCATTACGTTCACGAACGAGAATGCTGAAAGGGTTCATCACCACATGACGACGTGATCATTATTACCTTGCTCATTGCTAATTATACGACTAGAAGAGTGTTGGTAGACAATGGGAGTTCATCGGACATCTTGGATGAGATCAGCTCCATCCAGTAAACTCGCCCTTGGTAGGATTTGGAGGAATGAAAGTGCAACCCGTGAGTACCATTACATTACCTGTAGTGGTCGGAGCGTATCCACAACAAATAACCAAAGAAGTAAACTTCATTGTTATTGACTGTTCATCGTCATACAATCTCATCATTGGAAGACCAACTTTAAATAGTTAGAAGGCTTTAACATCTACCTACCATTTGTTTGTCAAGTTCCTAACTGAGTATGGAGTAGGTCAAGTGCAAGGAGATCAATTAGCCGCCAGAGAGTGCTATCTATCCATGTTGGCTATGGACGAGCACGTACAGACAATGAGCATAGACGAGAGAAGGATTACTGTGGAGTCCACGGAAGTACTGGAAGACATTCCTTTGGACGAGAGCAACCCCGAAAAATTTACTAGGATTGGGGAAGCATGGAAAAGAAGACGAAGCAAAACCTGTTCCAGTTTTTAAAGAAAAGCCTTGATGTGTTCGCATGGAGTCACGAGGACATGCCAGGTATTGACCTAAGTGTCATTACCCATCATCTAAATGTGTATCTTTCCTCCAAGCCTGTATGCCAAAAGAAAAGAGTTTTTGCTCTTGAACGAGACAATGTCATTAAAGAGGAAGTCCAGAAGTTGACTACAACAAAATTTATCTGGGAAGTTTATTATACGGATTGGTTGGCTAATGTGGTTAAGGTTAAGAAGGCTAATAGCAAGTGGAGGATGTGCATGGACTTCACTGATTTGAACAAGGCTTGCCCCAAGGATAGCTATCCATTGCCATGCATTGACTAGCTGGTGGATTGGACTATGGGTCATAAAATGCTAAGTTTCATAGATGTCTTCTCAGGTTACAATCAAATAAGAATGGACGAGGTGGATCAGGAGAAGACATTCTTCATTTCTAGCCAGGGATTGTTTTGCTACAAGGTAATGTCTTTCGATTTGAAGAACGCGGGGGTGACTTACCAAAGGTTAGTTAACCATATGTTTCGTCCACAAATTGGACGGAATGTGGAAGTTTATGTAAATGACTTGCTAGTAAAGAGTTTGGATGAGGAAAAGCACTTGGACGACCTTCAAGAGACTTTTGATACACTTAGGCATTATAACATGAAGTTGAATTCGAGCAAGTGTGCTTTTAGAGTTTCGTCAGGTAAGTTTCTTGGATTCATGATTTCACATAGGGGAATTGAGGCAAATCTCAATAAAATCCAAGTGATACCGAATATGGAGCCACTAAGGAATATCAAAGAAGTCCAATATCTCATTGGACAAGTTGTAGCCTTGAACAGGTTCGTCTCAAAAGCTACTACAAAGTGTTTACCATTTTTCAAAGTTCTCAAGAAAGCATTTGAATGGACGGACGAGTGTCAGAAGGCCTTCCAAGACCTTAAGACCTACCTCACCACAACACCTCTATTGAGCCCATTCGTACCGGGTGAAGAATTATATTTGCATTTAGCAGAATCCCCACATGCAGTTAGCTCGGCATTGATCAGAGAAGAAAGGAGGATAAAAAAGCCGGTTTACTATACAAGCCGGGCGCTAAGAGGAGCGGAAGGACGATATCCAATGATGGAAAGGCCTTTGCTTTGGTCACAGCTTCTAGGAAGTTGAGGCATTATTTTCAGGCTCTTGTCATTAACGTCTTGATGGATTATCCCCTAAAGAAGGCAATGAACAAGTTGGAAGCTGCAAGATGACTAATCCAATGGGTTGTAGAACTTAGTGAGTTTGATGTCAGGTACCAACCAAGAAGCGCGATAAAAGCACAAGCATTGGCATATTCCATTGTGGAGTTCACTCCCAATCAGAATGATTAAGGCAAAGAGGAAGGGGCTCAAAGGTGGGTCATCAATGTAGATGGTTCATCCATATTATATGCAAGGGGGATTGGGGTTATACTCAAGTCCTCGGAGGGAGATAAGTTAGAATACACAACCCATCTACAATACCAAACTACCAATATTAAAGCTAAATATGAAGCTCTCCTTAAAAGATTAGAATTGGCTAAGTCTTTAGGGGCGGAGTCAGTAGTCGTCTAAAGAGACTCTTAGTTGGTTATCAAACAAGTGAATGGAATGTGTGAAGCAGAGGAAGATCGAATGAAAAAATATCTCAACAGAGTAAAGCGGCTCATCCAAAAGTTTAAGGAAGCCAGTTTTGTTAAACTCCCAAGGGAGAAAAACATAGAAGCGGATGCTTTGGCAAAAGCAACTTCGGTAGGAGGAGTAATGAACGACTATGACAAAGTCCAATACATGCCAAGCATAGATCTTCCAAATGTACAACAAATAGGAGGGGAAGAAAATTGGATGACTCTAATAATAGTTTATCTCAAGGATGGAAGGCTTCCAGAAGATAAGAATGAGGCTAAGAAATTGAGAATTTAGGCCGCCAAGTATGTCCTCATAGACGAAGTACTGCACAAATAAGGTTTCTCTCGGCCTTACCTAAGATGCCTAGCTCTAGACAAGTCGAACTACATGTTGAGAGAAGTTCATGAAGGAGCATGCGAGAATCACTCGAGAGCAAGATCACTAGTCCATAAAGTCGTCCTTGCAGGCTACTACTGGCCAACTATTCAAGCAGATGCTAAGGTTTATGTCAAGGTATGTGACCAGTGCTAATGTTTCAACAACGTTCCCAGACAACTGTCGAAGTATCTGACCCCGATGATGGCCCCATGACCTTTTGCGCAATGGGGACTGGATATCTTAGATTCCTTCCCACTAAGAACCAGGCAGATGAAATTTTTGGTAGTAGGGATCAACTATTTTACTAAGTGGGTAGAAGCCAAACCTTTAGCAAAAATTACTCAACAAAATGTCAAAAGCTTTGTTTGGAAGAACATTATATGTAGGTTCGGGGTAACTAGGGTACTAGTATCTGACAACGGATGATAGTTTGACAACACCCCTTTCAACGACTTTTGCGAGCAATTTGGAATTAAAAATCATTATTCCTCACCCTTCCACCCACAAGCGAACAGATAAGTGGAAGTTGCAAACTGGTTCTTATTGAAGATTATAAAGACTCGATTTAAGGGGGCAAAGGGAGTATAGCCAGATGAGCTACCAGGTGTTCTATGGGCTTATAGGACAACTGTGAGAACCCCTACAGAAGAAACTCCTTTCAAGTTAGCCTATGGAAGTGAAGCAGTGATACCTGCAGAAGTGCACATGGCAAATCATAAGGTGATGAAGTATCAAGATGAGGGTAATGAAGAGAAACTTCATCTCAACCTTGATTTGATAGACGAGGTAAGGATGGATGAGGAGCATAGGACAGCAAGGTACAAAAACCTCATGGCCAGACAATATGATGCAATGGTGAAATCCAAGCGTTCAACATAGGGGACCTCGTCTTGAAAAGGGTCTCTTTGGCCACCGAAAACCCAGTCTATGGGAAACTGGGACCTAATTGGGAAGGACCCTATAGGGTTATCAATTGCAAAAGACAAGGCTTGTATTACTTGCAAGCCTTGGGCGGGAGAAAATTGGAGCACCCTTGGAATGTTGAGCACCTAAGAAGATATTATCAGTAAGATATTAGCGTAGATGAGCATTATCCTAGATGAGATCATTCAGGATCGTCATTCTGGGCGAGCCAAAGTTTGTGTTGCCTTCTGTTACATGTGTTCGTTGTTAGCATTATATATTGTGTTATGTTATGTTTTGACTCCTTAAGAGTGTATTAGTTTTTGACTATGTGCTATGAATTATGGATGAAGTCATGGACTTGAACCATATTTGTTTGTATGTATAATTCCTTAAAAGACACTAGCTTCTAAGCATGTGCAATACTTGTGGACGATGTTTATATTATAAATTTGGTTTGGATTTCCAATGTATATGATGCATGAATTTATTTTCCATAATTTCACCCACAAGAAGGCTAAAGCCTAGGACGAATAAAAATCTTTGGACGTAGGGATGTAACGTCTATAAGCTTTCCTTGAAATAAGGATAAAGCAAAGAAAAGCAAACTCAAGGCACAATTGTCTAAACAATGGACGTGTTATCCTAGATGAGATCATTCGAGATCGTCACTCTGGACGAGCCAAAGTTTGTGTTGCCTTCTATTACATGTGTTCGTTGTTAGCATTATATATTGTGTTATGTTATGCTTTAACCCCTTAAGAGTGTATTAGTTTTTGACTATGCGCTATGAACTATGGATGATGTCATGGACTTCGGCCATATTTGTTTGTATTTATAATTCCTTAAAAGGCACTAGCTTTTAAGCATGTGCTATACTTGTGGATGATGTTTATATTATAAATGTGGTTTGGATTTCCAATGTATATGATGCATGAATCTAATCTCTATAATTCCACCCACAGGAAGGCTAAAGCCTAGGATGAATAAAAATCTCTAGACGCAAGGATGTAAATCTATAAACTTTCCTTGAAATAAGGATAAAGCAAAGAAAAGCAAACTCAAGGCATGATTGTCTAAACAATGGACGAGGTAAAGCTTGAACCGTATTCATGGATGAGGTAATACGTGTTCACGAAAACATTCGAAGTCCATAGGATAGGACGCCAACTAAAAAAATCCAATCCTTGGAAGAGTAAAAAGCTGTGATAATTCTCATGGACGGAAAATAAAACCAACTGCCAAGTCTTAGGACAAGTAGAGCTGGAAAAACTAGTACCATTCGCAAGACGAGCTATACTTGTAAAAAATTTTAAAGAATGGTAAAAGATGTTAAGCATGAGGAAACTCTTGTCATGGACAAGCCATGCTTGAAATAAATGTAATGGATGTGTTCGTCCATACATCACATGTTTAATAGTAAACGAAAAAGTAATGAAAATAAAACATACATTCATGTTTAATAGTAAACGAAAAAGTAATGAAAATAAAACATTCATTCATAATGTTTAGGAAAGGATGGATGACTATCGTCCAAAAACCCTTATAAAGTAGAACCTAACAATTGTTTGAAAGCTTGTCTAAAGTGATACAGACGAGTAAAAAAAAGAAAAAAAAAGAGAGAGAAGAAGGGAAACAAGGCAAACAAAAAATAGGATTAAAATTTTCTTTTCTATCACTGTGGGGGGGTCATCTCCAGCATCTTGGGTAGGCTGCGTGGTAGCATCGTCCTCAATATTAATATCTTTTGAGCTAGCCTGGAGGAGGGAGCTTGTAGCAGCACCAAGGTTTAGCTTAATGGAGCTAAAGCCAACCTCGAGGAAGTTTTCTGTAGCGTCCATTCTGAAGTCTTCAAAGCCAGCTATGTAGTTGGTGTCTAGCAAATCAGTGAATTGTTTTGATTCTTTGAACTCTACTACAACGTCTTCTTTTGGCTTTTTAAGAAGGATACTTAACTCGTCATTCCTCTTTTGGACGTGGTCAAGATGAGTATCCTTCTCAATAGCACCAGTCTTCAACTCCTCAACTAGGTTCGGCAACTCCTTGGCCTCGTCTTTGGCCTTAGCTGCCACCTCAGCCCAATCCTTACAGTTGTCCTTGACCTTTTGGATCCTTTTCTCAAGTAGGATCCTTGTCTTGTTCATCTCCGTAGCCTGCCTAGACGTAGCAATAAACTTTGACATGGCCTACACAAGTGATTAAAGAGTTCTGTTGTAATAATAATAATAATAATAAATAAATAAATAAATAAGTTACCAAGACAAGACGAGGTAAAACTGTTTACCTTGAAAAGATCATAAATACCAGAATGCTCAAATTCTCTTAAGGACATGTCATAGCACGCAGCCACCTCCTCACTAGTTACAACCTTTCCAAATCTCTCCTAAGCCAAATCTTCATTTTCTAGAAGGTTCATAGGACCCTCTGGGAAGGGTTAGACGAGGTGGGAGTAGTGGTCTTGGTCGGAGTTACATCAATGGGGATGGACGAGTCAACATCAAAAACGAGGATGGATGGTTGGGAGGAGGGAGGATTAGGCTTAACAGTCTCAAGCCTAGATGATCCATGCCTTGCCTTCTTCCCCCGACGACTAGGAAGGTTTCCCAAGTCCAGCGTCTTGGGCAAAGTTTTTCTTTTGTCTTCAGCAAAGGATGAGGCTGGGATTGAGCCTCAGGCTTGGTTGCCCCATCCACCACCTCCTTCCCCTTATTCTCCTTCATAGTTGCCATCCCTAAAAGAAAAGCATAAAGTGTTAGTCAGACAGTATAAGTCAAATAATACTTATGAAATTTCTAAGTAAAAAAGAAGATTCACGTCTGCGAATAATAATCTTGTGAGCGAGGCTTCAATAGACGGCTCAGGACCAAGTCCCAATGTAGATAGATGTTGAAGGGTCACTAATGAATGGAAACTCCTATCAACGTGTAGACGAGCTCTGTGGATGCAGTCATGGTAGAATTTACTTAAAGAGGGTTATCTAATGGTTGTAAAAAAATTTAAAAAAAAGGAGAGAGAGAATAAGGTTGGATGATTGCAAGCAACAGATAAAAACACTTAAAAAAAAAAAACAACAACAACAAACAACAAAGCAAAAAAAAAAAAAACTTTCAGGACGAAGGTTCCCTAATTCTCCAATGTAAGGGGCAAATGGATCCCTACCAACCTTAGCAGGGTGCTTAGCCCAAAAACCAGAGACGAAGAAAAACTTCGTCTTCTAGTTTCTGTCAGATGTAACCAAGGACTTAATCAATCTACAGTAATTGCCCCTAGCTGTAAATTGATAAAAGCTGAAGGATTGACTAATCTCTGAGGGTTTGTAATAGTAAAGGAACTCGTCCACAGTGAGAGGATAGTTCCCTTCAAATACTTCTCTCCATAAAACTTAGAGATGATGAGTCTCCAAGCATTAGGATTAAATTGGCAAACTCCTAAGCCTAATCTAGTAAGTAATTTTCTAGCAAAAGCATTTAGAGGTAATCTAAGCCCCCTTAGAAGGTAAGCCTCATGAATGCCTATCCCAAAATGGGGCTGGCAGCACCATTCCCCATGGATGGCTAACCTAGGGTTAAGGTCGTCTGGGATTTGGTACTAACTCCTAAGGGCAACTAATCTCCTCTCATCCGTCTTGGAAGGAATGCCTACAGCACAACTGTACACGGTTTCTACTTCGTTTAAAGGAGGAGATGAAGGAATACTCATCGACCTGCCAGCCCTAGATGCTACCCTCATCCTAAAATGCTCCTAGAAAACCTCAAGAGGAACTCCAAGAACACCATAGGTGTATTCCTCCGTGGTATTACCACTATAATTGGTGGAGTCATGATACTTGTTTATAGTTTTATCTACACTATTACTAGACGAGGAGATAACAACCTCAGACATGTTGAAATTTGAAGGAAAACCTAAGAATGAGGATGAGGAGAATACCTAGCTCTAGACGAAGGAATACTAAGGACGCTGGAATACTTCTAGATGAGGCAATGGATGAGGAATGTCAAAGAAAAAAAATGTGAGAAATGTGAAGGGTACGAGAGGAATTATGCTATTTATAGGTGGAAAATTTTGGCATCTAAAACGACAAAACCAACCAAAGAATGACGCGTGGCATATTCCTCGAAGAAGTAAATCGACACGGCCAATCACTAATAAAATCTTGACACATGGCACAACGTTGATAAAAAATAATAATGGCTCGTCTCAAAACTCAACAGTATGCTGGACGACCCCTGGACAAAGGGGCAACTGGTGGTGAACTGAAAACGGAGCAACTCCAATTCGTCCATGGATGTTGTCCAGGGCTAAAAGATAAGAATGACTATACCTTACGAGATGGTCGTCCATAAACAAGTGGGTCGTCCAAAACGGTCGTCCATGAACAAGTGGGTCGTCTATAAGGAAGGCACATGGACGACCCCCCAATACTTGCAAAAATTTCAGGGAAGTTTATCCAGACAAACTAGTAAATTGAACCAAGTGTTATTATTCCAAGGCATGAGTAAGACCTCAGTTCATCACTGTATCTTCCAACTGAGTACTTAACTTCCAATGACAATTCCAGAAGATAAAGATGAAATATAACTCCTGTAGTGGTTATGGAAGTTATCCTTGAACCCTCTGGCCTCCTCAAATACAGGGAAAGTTACAAGTCAAATAAACACTTCGAGAGCACACTATATAAACACCCATTCAGACTAGATAAAGGTAAGTTCTGAACAACTCCTAAAAAGTTGGAATTCTAGAATAAAACAAAGAAACTAACTTTAGCATCGGAGGGTCCTTGGTCATTCTACCTCGGTCACCTTTGATCGTGTTTTCTTTTTTCAGGACTTCCAAACAATCATTAGTTTTTTGAAGCCCGAAGCATCCAGCCTATTAATTTTCCTTCCATCATCACATTACATAACCAGAGTACAACTACAAAAGGGCCTAACCTTTGTAGTTGTAGACTGGAATTATAAACAGCGGACACTAGACACACACAACCAATGTGAGATAAACATACCTATTCTTTTTTTTTGAGTAAACAGTAATACTTATTAGAACACACACGAAAATAAGGATGTTTATCCGACATTGGTTATGCGTGTTTAGTGTCCGCTGTTTATAACCCCAATTTACAACTATTAGACCCTTTTGTAGTTGTACTCTGGTTATGTAATGTATTATAAACCATGTTTAAAATACTATTATTATTTTTGTGTGTATTCTAATAAGTATTACTATTTACTCAAAAAAAGAAAAAGAAAGCAGGATAGTGTTGCTCCCGACCATAAATCTTGTGTGGCATAAAATTATTTGTCTGCTACATCTCATTAGGAAACAAACCGCTTGTGGTATTGATAGTTTTGATGACTATTTAGTTTATCTTGGGGCATTTATTTTTAAGTGTGGTACTGAATTTAATAAATAGTTTGGTACTTTGATCTATACATTTGAAACGTGTCGTTTTGGGCATAACAATTACATCAGGAACCTTTATTATTGTATTGTGTTAATTAGTTGGACAGTTTTTATTGTGTACAAGGTTGTTAAAATCGAGATCCTACGTAAGATCGTGGGAGGTAGGTGAGATCATAAATCGTAAATCAGATCGTGGATCGTAAGATTCTACATTATTTATGAAAAAACAAAAAAAAATAAACATTGGTATGTTAAATAATCACATAAATTATACATTCATTGATATAATTACCATACATCACTACATCCATTTGTAAGCATTATTTAAATAAGCCAGAAACCTTAAAATGTGACACTCTATTGGGATATTTTTTATTTCGGTCCAACTGACACTTTCTCTACATTAGAGTGGAAAGACTTGGTCTATTGAGATTCTATTTTTCATTTAGGTCAAACTTAGCCTTCTGTCAAGTTAAACAAAATTACAAGAAACCAAAGTTGTTTGGGATTGTCAAAATCGTACGATTCTACCGATCTTGAATGATCGCAAAAATCTTTGAAAGATCCGAATTGTTTTAGGCAGATGGGAACGCAAAATCGTAGGATCTAGAGTTGGATTTTGACAACCATAATTGTGGGGTGTATATTGCGTGTGTAAACTAGACTCACAAATATATTTTATTTAAAAAAAAAAAAACTCTAAATGGATTTAAAAATATTCATTGTGAAAAAAAAAAAAATATACATATAGCAGTAGTTTCAATTTTCAAACCGACAACTGCCCCTAAAACCTATTTTCTTCATTTTAAAAATAAGAATTTTTAAGGAAAAATTCGTAGCAGCGGTTAGCAAAAGTGCCAACATAGCCCAATCACCAAAGAGAAAAAAAAGTTTTGTCACTTGAAAGGTGGTTCTAGTCATTGCTAGCATAATCCAATTGGCTTCCATACCAACATTTTTGTGTGCTGTAGCATAGTAACATTTATATCGCTGTTATGGTTCAAATTTTTTGTAGTAGGAATAAGACATTATTTTACTCTCAAAATATTGTATAATTATTTTACATATGACAATGCCAGGATATAACAGTGCTAGAAAATCATAAATAGCTTGACTTTTAAATCAAAATAGTATAGACAATTAATTCATTAGAAGTGACTAATGAGTTGTTAGAAGTGACTAATGTAATGAGTTGGAATTCTTGCCATCTTTCTTTTTGAGCACTCATATCGTAAGGGTATTTTAGGAGCACAACTTTTGCCATTGTCTTTTCCTCCAACTATCTTCCAAGGTAGATTGTCATTGACTGTTTAACACATTCACATAATTTTTTATTTTAGTAAATTGGATATTTGATTAACACTTAAGTGGGCAAAGCCACTTCATTACAACAACGCTCCTGGGTCAAGTCCAGCTTGTCCTAAAATAAAAGAGATACAATAGCAGAGGGAGGGGTATCAAAAATAACAAAACACTCCTCCATATCAGTCCCAAGCCTTGCTAATCTGTCAGTGCACTTATTACCTTCCCTGTAGCAATGCTTAACTCGAGATTGAGGAATTTTCTTCATCAAGTCCCTGCAATCATCAACAAGGGAGGCAACCTCACTGTTAGTTACTGCTGCATTTGCAAGTATAGAAACAATGTATGAGGCATCCACTTCCACTGCATTGAGCCCAAAACTAAGGCACAACATTAATCCATCCCTCAAAGCCCAAAATTATGCAGCAAGGTCGGTGGTCAAACCAATAGATCTTGCAAAACCACTAACCCATTCCCCATGACAATTCCTAATTATGCCACCTCCACCTGCAAGACCCAGACTGCCAAGAACTGGCCCATCAGTGTTTAACTTGGTCCACATAGGTTGTGGTTTGATCCATCCCACTGCTATCCTCATGATTCTTGTGGCATTTACATGATCCAACACACAATAAAAATACTCAGCCACCTGATTCTCCACGGCCTTACGAAGGTTGACGGAGGAAGGCCTTGCAAAAAGTATCTTATTTCTAAAAAGCCAAAGATTTCAGATTCCAAAGAGAAAGAAAGTTGCCCACTGTTGATCCTTGCTAATCATGTGGGACGAGGAGCAAGCATTCAATCGCAACCATTCGATAATATCAAGATTGAAGGAGTTTCTAAGATGAGAGAGGCATTCATATTTTGCCCAAAACCTGATGGTAATCGGGCAATCTCTGAGCACATGAGCAATAGATTCTTGGTCCTCATGGCACCAATCACATGTCGTGTCTCCATGAAAACCTCTCTGGGCTAATATGGACTTCGTGGGGATGCTTTTCAACAGGCATTTCCAAACAAACATTTGGATTTTTGGCAAAGTTTTTAGCTTCCACACCCAATTGCTTGCAAAATTGGGCTCATTTGGGTTTAAATCGGTGGCCTAAATATAACCATTCTTCGAATCAAAATCTCCTTTCGAACTATAAATCCAGCATATGTGGTCTTCTCTTCTTGAAACAGCCCAAATGGGGATGGCTTGGATAGATTGGGCTAGGAGGGCAGGCAGCTCAAAGGAAATATTGTGTAAATCCCATATTCCATCCTTTTGAACATCAGATACCCGAAGACCTTCCTCTCCCTTGTTTAGGGGTCCTTCCACACAACTCCTAATTGACCCAAAATCCAGCCATTTATCTGCCTAGAAGGAGAGTTGACTGTTTGACCCCATGATCCATTTTGACCATTTTTCACACAGGGGGACTCCCTTATTAATTGCTAACCACGTTCTTGACTTTGGTGCTTTACTAGTGTCCAACCTCCTACAATATTTATGTCTTAGAACATTGACCCAAGGTTTCTCTCTTTCATTCTTTATTCTTCATTCTCCAACACAATTTCGCAGCTAAAGTGAGGTTTCTTTCCTTGGCTACATGAAGGTCGAGCCCTCCTCTAGTTTTGGTTTTATTACTTTATTTCATCCCACCAAATGTGATTTCATTTTCTCTTTAGTGGAGCCTCATAAGAAGTTCCTACTAATCCTATCTAAATTAGTGAGAATCCTTTCAAGTAAAAAGCACCCTTATATCCACATAAATTTACTACTTTTTCTTAATGACTCACAAATCACAATAAACTAGACAGGATGATTGTGACAAAAGATGCGTAAAAGTTTGTGGGCTTAGAATTTTCGGTATCCCAATATCCTCCACTATCTCACATACTGGCTCAATATCGCCCCTACTGGACTATCTAGTTAGATACTCTATCTCCTGTATCAGTTTGTGACCCTTTGATAAGTACATCACTAGAGCAAAAGCAACATGTGGTTGTACTACTTCCTCACTCATAATGATCTGACCCTTTGATAAGTACACCACTAGAGCAAAAGCAACACGTGGTTGTACTATTTCCTCACTCATAATGATCTCTCTCCCCCATTCTCTCTCTCTCCCTCTCTCTCACCTTGGCTTCATCTTATGAATTTTCAACCTGCCCTTCAAGTTTGTCCAATTTGTTGTGCTAAATTTTTGGAGCTGGCACAGTAATTGTTGGCCTTTTGGGACACTGGAATTTGCACTGTACAATACCGCCAGCATTGCTCAACAGCTAAGACACTCTTGCATCTAATTAATTTCGTCTCTTTGCTTCTATGATTTATTCCAAAGCCTAGTGTGGTTATTTATTTGCTTTGATGAAAGAAAATTAGCCCCAAGTATTGTACTACATATCCAACTTTATATCAAACAAACTTTATATAGCTCTCCATTGCTCCAACTTAGATGGGAACGCCTGCAGTGATCATCATGGGCGTCTTGGCAGGGACTCTAGTAGTGTATCTATTTGCTTGTATTTTCTTTAGAAAAAGAAAAATAAGGGAGAAGGAAACTAAGCATTCCACTGCCAAGAGAGATGTGAGTCCTGCTTCCCAGCAACTCGATTTCACTAATGCAGCAGAAGGTGGTGGAAAAGATGGTGGGATGGTTGTTTTGGGGGGAGCTGCTGTTGCTGCAGCTGCAGTTGTAGCGAGTACGTGCGGTGGCGGTGGGTGTGGTGGTGGTGGAGGGGGTTGTTGAACTTCATAAGAAGACATTAATATAGAAGTCTTCTCTTGTATCTAGTTATGTTACTACTAGCAGTTGAAATTAACTGGCACCTTTCCTATTTTATTCTAATGCTTTTATGTCTTCTGTAGGGCTTTGAATAAAATAAGAGTGAATTGTAGGTTGTTATAAAGCATGTGAATTTGTTAGCTATTAATAGAAGATTGTATTTCTTTTTTAGTTTGGAAATCTATTTTTGGGTTTGGTGTTGGAAATGTATTATTGGTTTTATTAAATAATAAAAATTTCACTTTAGTTATTATATTTCTTTATTACCATAAGCGTTATTAATGTATAAAGGTTGCCATGATAAGTGAATTTTATGCCGTGCCTTTATGTTAAAATTTCATTCTTACTCAATGTGTGTGTTTGTTTCTCACAAAAAAAGTAGCTTATATATAGAGAGCTGCTTCCAAACATAGAATGGCTTCTCTTTTCTTTTTTTTTTTTTTCTTTTTTTCTTTTTTCTTTTTTTTTTCATTGTCATGTAGAAAAGAAATTTTTTAAGAGAAAAAAAAGGAGATAATTTTTGTGTAATAATATTGAAAAAAAGAAACAATTATCAGCCAATTCTACAAAGAGATTTTCAGCGCCCAATACAAAAAACCTAAAACACTCCAAAACCGATCAATTGACTGATCGGACACCTGAACATGTGCTCAAGTAGTTGATAGCAAAAAGCTTTCATAAACTTAGAAAGAGAAATTTCAAACTTATCATTATGGATAAACAAAGTTAAGCAAAACCATAAAAATAGACAAGGGTCATGAATTCTGAGGTCATTCCCATTAAGGATTGTTTGTTCTTACTCCCAACTACATGGGTATCTAATTTTGGGTGTTATAAACACAATTAATTACTATTTTCTTGGTGTAGTTATGAAATTTTTGGTGTTTTTAACACCACATTTTAATCCAGGACTGAAACTCACGGTGAAGACAGAAATCCGATTTTCATCTTCTTGTATGTATGCAAACACGCATATATAGATAGTATTTTCATCCTTGTTGAAGTATACAGATTACAGAGGTCCTTGTGTGAGGTCAGACTCCAACTGATCCACTAGGAAGGTCCTGAGATCTAGATGAATTGATTAGGCTAATTGTGTTGTAGCTATATAGTTAAAAACCTGCTACCTTTTCAGTGTCCATTCCTACACTCTGAAGCAGGGAACAGATAAAAGTTTCAGGTGTCCAAGAAGCTTTGTTTGTTCTAATTTTTGAACTCTACTACAGTTTGTGCGTGTGTTTGTGTGTTTTTCCCTAACTGCATTCCAAGTTTCTCACAAATATTTTCATTTTCAACCAGCACTAACTGATGAACTATGATCTGAATGTCAACTAGAGCCTTTGATCTGGGGGGAATCCAGTTCCGATGCCGTTCCTGAATGACACTTGACACTCTAGTAAACAAACTGCTTCCAGCATTGTTTATTGAATCCAAAGAGATTTATCATCAATTTAACATAATCAGTAGCTCATAATAGATTTACAGCAAAAGATGGAGAAAACTGAAATTGGATATTGGTAAGAAAGATCTCCATGGTTAAAATTAAGTTAAACTAAAAGTTTACTATATCAAAAATTTGGCCCAACACAGAGTATGCCCTAACCTCTATACATATTCAATTACTTTTGCCACAAAATTGTTAGAACTATTTCCATTTTAGCGTCTCTAATTTAACAATGCTAGCCTGAACCAGGTCCGACCACTAACTTTCTATCCTTTCCCAATTTGATAGAAGCTTACTGTATCCAAAATTCATCTATTTTCCTACGATTTCTCGCTAACCATACAGATTCTGAATGAATGAAAGAAATATAATCAGGCTCAAATTCTAGCAGAAGTTTACAATTAATTGGCGCTAGAAATTTAAGCAATGACAACACTAAAATTCGAATGAAGAAAAAAAATCCCAGATAAAACAGATTCATTCCAGACTCATATTTTCCTAGGATTTCTTGGCAACCAAACAGATTCTTAATGAGTCCAAAGAAATGTAATCAAGTTCAACTTCCAGCACAAGTTTAACCATTTGAGCTAGAATTTCAAACATTTGAAAGAAATAACTACCAGAAAATAAATATAAAATTCAAATTAGAAGTAAAGAAAGCATAAAGATGAATTACAAAACATAGAAATCACATTCACTAGCATCTAGCAAACAAAGATTAACAAAAACTCTCATGTACACAAACGGATTCAACAAAAGCTAAAACCAGCAAAGATCTATCTAGTGCTTCGAAAAACGATTAAAAAACATGGATAGCAAATTTTTTGTTCGGAAAACCAAGTATTTCAATCCAATTCTTCACCATTAATATCACAGACATACTCCTGTAGATAAAGAAAGAGCGAGACAAGGAGTAGCAGAGAAATGTGCAGAGAGTAATCTGCAAAATAGTGTAGCTCAGACTCCACTCTATTTAAAAAAGTGACGCATTTATATATAAGAGAGAGAACATAATATGTGTGTGAAATAATGGACGTAACCAGGGTTAAAGAATATTTAGCCAAAAAAAAAAAAAACGTTCCTAACTCTTTTACTGGGCTGATGCCGACTCCTTTTTGAGCAAGGTAAGGTGGAGTTGCAGAAACTTCTAATGGTGGTGGCCCAATAACACCCCACTTTACCAACCCAAGTTAGATATTTTTGCTCCTATATCTGTTTGTATCTTTTGGATAAATATCTCTAAAGAACAGGAACATGGGGTTGTAATATATTCCACAAGTCATATAAAGATCTCTGTGTCTCTCCAATTGTATGTGCTAAACCTTGGAATTGTCACCATAAGTACACAAACACTGATAGAGCTATTGTTGATTCTTTCAAAGACAGATCCACCAGCATTCATTATAACAGCTAAGTGATTCTTGCATCTAAATTCTAAATTTCGTTTCTGTGCTTTTATTTGCTTTGATGATAGACAGTTAGCACAAACCAAGTATTTGTACTCCTTATATCAAACAGAAATTTATATAGCTCCATTTCTCCAACGTGGATGGGAACACCTGTGGAAATCGTCTTGGCCGTCTATCTAGTTTCTTGTATTTTCTTTAGAATAAGAAATAAAACAAAGAAGGAAACTCAGCATTCCACTTATGATAATACAGCTGCAGTAGTAGCTAGTACATGTGGTGGTGGTGGTGCTGGTCATGGTGGCCATCTCGGTGGTGGAGGCGGCCATGATGGTGGTGGCCATGATGGGGGTGGCCATGATGGTGGTGGTGGTGGGTGCGGTGGAACTTAATAAGAAGATACCAATATAGAAGGCTTCTCTTGCATCTAGTTATATATGTTAGGTAACATATACTACCAGCAGTTGACATCAACTCAATTGGTAGCTTGCCTATTTTATTCCAGTGCTTTAAATAAATCCATTTGCTTTCTGTTGGGCTTTGAATAAAATCTGAGTGATATACTGATAATCTGATATGTTAGTTGGAAATATATTTTCTGGGTTTTGGGTATGGTGTTGGTCCTGTTTGATACTTGCGTGGGTTAATGTACCGTTGGTTCAATAAAATAACAAAATTCACTAGTCATTATAGTTTTTTATTCCCAAAAGTCTTACAAACATTACAAACTACCCACAGCTAATATAGAATGCCATGTTGTTCTCTCTCTCTCTCTCTCTCTCTCTCTCTCTTTAAATTTTTTTTTTTTTTTTTGGGTTAAAAACTAAACTTTCTTGTACATAATTTATATGTGAATGGTCTTTGTAAAATAGTAGGCAAGGGGTTGGAGGAACTATTTAAAAAAAAAAAAAAACCCACGAAAGAAAAGAAAAAAAATCTAATGTTGAGGAAATGACATGGTGAAAGGATCCATAAGTCTTCTCGTAAGGTACAACCCATATGAAGTTTTCAACGTCTTAGCTATTATTTTCAACATTCTCGATGCTCTAGAGCATAAAATTCATGTGAAATTGCCCACACGAATGTCTATCAAGATTCTCTTGTGGTGGAGTCAAAATGACACTCACTAGTAGTCACGAACATGACTCATGAACCACAATGAATGTATTTTTTTACTAATCCTTCTAAGCTTGTATCGCGATATCATATTTGAAGGGTATTATATTAATTAAAAGACATTAAAAAAATAATAATAATCTTCAAGATAAGCCCTACACTCACAAAGCCATTAAACTAACGCTCTGATTGTTTCAACAATGATATTTTCTAAAAAATGAGTCATTTTCCAATAAGCATTTTCTATAAATCTATCTCATTTTTTAATGTTTGGTAGTAACTTTAAATGAGTTGAAAAACAACCTCTTAACTTTTCTTATTTAGTTTACTGTGAGATAGAGTTGTTTTCCAAAAAAATTTAATGAAAAATAATCTTTAAAAATAAGCTATATGTTTTATGTTGACCAAAGATAGTTTTCCTTTGACTTATCTTTCTTTATGCTACCAAACACTAAAAAATAAGAAAAACTATCTTTACACAAGGTTTTTCATTGAAACAAACAGAGTGTAAAACGAAAACAAAGGATACTTTTATCTAAAGAAAAGTTCTACCATTACATGATTCGAGTCTAGATCCAACTAAGAAGATCTTGTGATGCCTTCAGTTGCTCCTTAAGGCGATATAAAGTTCAAATGCTTGAAGAAGAGCTTTCAGTACCTCATTTCCCTGTTCAATGGATTTCGCACTTAAAAAGTAAAAAACATTAGAAGCTGTAAATATCTCTATTTCAAGTTCCATCCTCTTACACTCCTTGAGAGCCTCAGCCTCCTGTTGTAGTCGTTTTA
Source organism: Castanopsis chinensis (assembly GCA_032878915.1). Lineage (NCBI taxonomy): Eukaryota > Viridiplantae > Streptophyta > Magnoliopsida > Fagales > Fagaceae > Castanopsis > Castanopsis chinensis. The sequence continues at coordinate 12,387,269 of JAVQMG010000105.1, forward strand.
ATTTTATCTACGTTGTAGAAAGTACAACATAAGAAACCAAATAAGAATAGCAAACGAATATTAAAGCATTTGTGCAAGATATAAACTTACATCTAGTTCACGCTCTTCAATCTCGTCAAGCTCATAATCATCATCAGACTCAATCTCAACATCCGACAATTTTTTTCTGTTGCCATTGAGTGTTTGCTTCCACCGTTAGATAACTACCACAAACATCACTATATATAAAATTTTATATATAGTGATGTTTGTGTTAGTTATCTAATATGTACACACATGTACTAAATTGCATCTATGTAGAGAAGTGTGTGATTTCCCATGTTATGTTTTGCATGCCCTTTTCCCTTTCTATTTTGTTATTATTCTTAAATCAACTATTTAAAATAAAAAGGTGAAGTAAACTTTATAAACAACACAAATTTGTTTAAATGATAAGCCAAATCAACAAGTACTTCCTTTATTTCGACCATGGCAATTAGCGTTGAGTAGGGAAAGATGAGATTAGTTAATTAAGATCTCAATGTTCAAATTTTGCCGAAAACAAAAACACCCGCAAGTAATATTTTGATTTTTAGTGCAATTAGTTTAGAGAGGAGCGAAATTATTAGACATACTGATCATTTAGGAGAGTTTGTCTTCTACTCACATGATGGCAATTCCATCTATAGATTTAGTGCACACAATTTACCATGTTGCTAATGGATGAACTACACATTATATGTGAAAGCTGTTGGGCTTTGTGGAGCCTAGTTTTATATATTGATCTGATGGATGATCTGACCCGACCCGAATAATGTTGCGTGGTTTTTAATGGGAGATTTTCTGAGGCTTAGTTGCGTGGTTTTAATTAGGGTTTCCACGTGTAGTCTGTTGGGAGTATAAAAGGTTTTTGTAGCCGCAATTTGTAACTCTCTCGGATAATAGTAAAATTTCTGCAACTCCGTGGACGTAGGCAAATTGCCGAACCACGTAAATACTGTCTTGTGCGTGTGATTATTTTTCTTTGGCGTGTGTTTTTCTCTATTTTTGTTTCTCACAGGTTTAGGAATTCGTGGTAATTCCCTACAAAAGCTCATAGAAAAGACATGTATAACTTGTGTTAAAAGAATAAAAGGTGTTCGGAAATACGAAACTTAACCTAATATTTTTGAAATGCGAAGAACATAAAATGTCAAATACAAAGCATAGACATACAACAGAACAACATATTGGCACTTACAAAAACATATACCATAAGAAAAACATTAAATACTGTAAATCTAATGAGCACAGATGACAAGAGTACCCGTTTTCTAAACTAATAGTTTACTTTAATGAAACACATGTTTTTGTCTGTCTTCAGTGGTAGCAAGACGTGAGATAATTGAAAATCAAAACATGAGGAAGCTAGCTAATAATGCGATGATCTAGACCTTCAACAAATTTGAAAACCTAATTAATTCCATGACTTATATCTAATTAACATAACTCATATTGTAAAATTTTGAAGGGCATATTGTAAAAGTTTTTTTTTTTTTTTTTTTTTTAAAAGGGGCATATTGTAAAATTAACATAACCCATATTTTAAATTAACATAACATAGATTTCAAACATAAGCCAATTTGGAGCCGCACAAAATAAAAGAACAAAAATAACTTATATCTAATTTACCATTAATCCATGATGTCCCTTCAAAATTAAAAAAACGCAGCTACAAAACGCGGCTCCATAGTGCGTTTTTTGCAGTGCAAAGGTCAATGTCTTTATCCAATGAAGGTATGAGAAATCAAAGAGTTTGTAATACTAGGAAAGCATCATTGTGAAAAAGAAAGGAGAAAATGAGCTTTTGCCCTTTTCAAAAAAACAATCTAGCATTTTGCCCCATTCCCAAAACTAATTAGGGAAATACTCTTCTTTTGAAACTTAATTTTTTCAAAATCGAGTTAAGTTCTATAGTGGCGTTTTTAAAGAGTCTATAGTGACGTTTTGAGGATCTATAGTGGCGTTTTTAAACTCAATCTTCATAAAATCGAGTTATAGGTAAGAAAAGAAAAAAAAAATTGCATGTAACTTGATTTCATGAAGATTGAGTTTAAAAACACCACTATAGATCCTTCAAACGTCACTATAAGCTTCTTAAAATGTCACTATAAGGTTCTAGATTTTTTTTATTTTTTAAAACTCAATTTTGAGAAAATCAAGTTTTAAAAGAGGACATTTCCCTAATTAGTTTAGAAAATGGGACAAAATGCTGATTTTTTTTTTTTTTTGAAAAAAGAAAAAGCCAATTTTGTTCGAAAAAGAAATAAGGAAAAGAATGAGACATGTTGAATTATGTACTTTACACACACACAAAAAAAAAAAAAAAAAAAGAATCCTAGTACGAGATCACCCAACAATTAATTTGAGAATTAATATACCTGTTTTAAGTTGAAGATGAAGAAAACCTTTGGGCTTTGGCTTTGATCTGATTGCTGTGTTTGTGAGGAAAGAGAGCCATGGTTTGAGACTTGTTATATAGAAAATCCTTTCTTGAACTACAAGGCAACTAGGTCGGTGTTTCTCAGTGGAACCAACCGCCTTTAAGTCATTCCACGGTGGGATGATGTCACATTGATATCTTTCACATTAATTTTATCTCTGTGGATCCAACCTAGGATTAAGTCACATTGCTATGTCACATTAAATTAACCTTAGTCAAACCGGTAGTTATTATCCTCCTTTTTTATTTATTTATTTATTTTTTTTTGAAGAATATTCACGGTATTAGCTTGCGTCCATTATAGAATTCAAAGTTTTAATTATGAGATTATTTTTTGTTTAAAATAAATGATAAATGTGGATTTTTTTTTGACAAATAAAAATATTTAGACCTCTTCGAGAATCTCATTATTCCCTTTGGAAAATTATTAAATACTCCCGGAGTACCATAAATGCGTACTCCCTTCTCTTACATGAATGGTGGGCCCCACCATAAATTTAATTAGTGGGACCTACCATTCATGTGAGAGGAGGGAATACGCATTTATGGTATTCCGGAAGTACGCAATAATTTTCCATTCCCTCTGGGTGTATGTAGTCCCCCTCATCCTACACCAGTATTGTTAAAAGCACGCTTAAGTGCAAAGTGCAGAGCCCTTGGGGCTTTTCCCCACTAAAGCAAAGCGCCCTCACAAAAGAGCGTTTTTTTGAGCTTTTTGTAAATTTTTTTTAAAAAAATTTTGATTTGATTTTTAGTTATTGGATCTAAATATATTTGATATAAGCCATTGATTTAATATATAAAAACTAATAGTGTGATGTGCTACCATACACCTAAGCCTATCTCTTTAGAAATTTTTGAACTTTTAACCACAACCACACAAACACTAAATCACACACTCACAAAGATAACATTACTCCCAAACTTCTTTAGAATCATCAGTTTTCAATTACTTCAAGATGGAACTAGATATATAATCTAGTGATGCTTACTGTCTTAATCAATGAGGTGCACGTTGAGGGCATCATATGACTTAGTTGGTCCTTAGATGAGCCTTTTTGAGGTCCCTGGTGATGTATAATAAAAGATTTAAAGTTTAGAACAATTTAAATGTGATGAGAAACATTGCTTTTGTCCATTTAGCGATGTCAATGGTAGAAATTAAACCAAAATTTGAAAATAGAGATGAACGACAAGGAAGGCAAAGACTTGGTTCTTCTCTCTGCTAATAGCGACAATTCACGCCATGTCGATAAAATTATGCTTGTGAGGTAGAAAGATCACAAAATATTAATTTAATCAAATTTACAGGATAAATAAACGAAAGCAAAATTAGAAAACTGAAATAAATTTTGATGAAACTTAAAGGGCGAGTTTTGTATTTTAACCAAAACATTATATTAATTAAAAGACATAAAAAGTTAGCTGTTATCTTCATGAGAAATCCTACACGCACAAAGCCATTAAACTGAAATGAAAACGAGGACACATTTATGCTCATTTTTCTCAAGATCTATAAAGCCCAGAAGGTATCTCTTAAGAAAAATTCTACTATTACATAATTCTAGTCTAGATCCAACTAAGAAGATCTTGAGATGCCTCCAATTTCTATTAAAGTAGATCCAGAGTTGATGTGCTTAAAGCAGTGGCGACTCTAGAAAATTTTTTCTGGGTGTTCCTCAACAAGCATAAATTACACAATTTAATAAAAAGAAAATTTTATATATTAACAACAATAACAATAAAAAAAACATTCAAATACATAAAATTTATAATTGCCTTTTACGAGTTTTCATATTTTGAAATCTTATCCATTGTTGTTTCATTAATTATAAAATAATTAGTTGTTGTTTAGCCTAACATAATTTAATTTGTTTGTCTTTTATAATGTATTGGTTTATTATACTGCTTTGATTATTGTTGTTTAGCCTAACAATAATTTGTTTGTCATTAATTATACTACTTTATTTGTTATATTGTTTAGACTCATGTGCTGATGTGCACATTACACTAAAGAGCCAATGATGTGCACATTGCACTAAAAGAGGCACTGATGTGCACATTATTTACACATCCCACGTGTAGCCCAATTATTAAAGCAGTGTGCAATCCGGCCCTATGTGCCCACCCCACCCCACCCCACCCCATTCAACACACAAGCAGGCCTAATGATGCCTGATGGCCCCCTGCCAATCAGAAAATTTCTCAAATCACAACCACACATTACACTGGTCTAAAAGATAATTAATATCAACACCAACACACTACACACACCAACCCAACGAGTAAGATATTAAGATAAACTGACAAACACACTACACATGAAAAGCAACACATTCAAAAAGACAAAAGTAAAAAACAAACAAAAAAATTAATAAAGGTGAAGTTCGGTTTGGCCAATGAGAGACACAGATAAAATTTCAAAAGACTAAAAGAGAGAGTTAGTATTATTAAAGAATAAAGAGAGAGAGAGTTTCATTCATTTTATAATTTGAGTTTCATTCAATAGAGAGAGAGCGAGAGACTGAGAGAGAGTCAAAGAGAAAAAGAGAGAGAAGAATGAAATACCTTGAGTTAGGGAGCAACGGAGCAGCCGAGCAGGGAGGCCTGAAGGCTGAGGCCGTTGAGGCAGACTCGGTGACAGTGGCGACGTCGCGATGACCGATGAGTGATCTTCGACGGCGATGAGGGCGAGCGACGACGATCTGGACTACCGATCTCCAACGATGATCTGGACTACTGTTCTCCGACGATGATCTAGACTGGATTCGATCTCCGGCGGCGTTGCTCTTGCTCTGAGGGACTGAGGCATAATGGCGTTGCTGTTTTTAGGTAATAGGTTTGCTTTAGGTTAGGCCCTTAGAAGTTTAGTGATTTCTTTTTCTTTGATAAAGCCTTCAGTGATGGTCCTGATGGATATAGATTTAGAAGTGATTTGCGCTGTTTCCTGTATTTGGGTTTTTTTTTTTTTTTTTGTGAGAATCCGTGGGTAAGGTTGTTACCTCTGTAATCTATTGGGCTTGCTATGGGCTTGCCGTGGGCTTAGTTCTGTTACAATTTTTTTTTTTCTTTTTTAGATTTTAGTTCAAAATTTTTTTTTTGGGCTTTTTTTTTTGCTTGAAAGTAGAGCAATTGAGAAAATAAATTTTTTTTTTTTTTTTAATTAAAGGGTGTTCCTAATTTTGTGATTATATAATTTTTTTTTTTGAGGTTTTTTTTCAGGTCAGGGTGTTCCTGGGAACACCCTGAGCTATGCATAGCGTCGGCCCTAGCTTAAAGAAAATATTTTAATGCCTTAGTTTCCAGTTAAACGGAATTCTTACTTTCAAGGATTTTAGCATCTATAGCTTTAACTTTCTCCATTTGAAGTACCAACCTTACAGCCTCTTTTGAGAAACTCACCTGCTCTTCGAGTTGTTTTGATTTAATCTTGATGTAGAAGAGACAGTACAGACCGGGGCAGCCTAGGATTTTAACCTAAAAGGGCCGAAGCATAAGGGGAAAAAAAAATCCAAATAGGTATCCATATAGTGCTAACAAAATATCAACCAAGATAAATACACAAAATTATTGTTTCTTAATACATTAAAATGCAATCATCTACCAACAAAAAAAAAAAAAAAACACAAAATAATATTGTTTCTTAAAAGCATCAACTGTTGCCAAAAAAAAATCACAAACCAAAACTTTCTTTTTCTACTTTAATAGCATTTGAAATGTCTCATATAGTAATGTTTGTGATGCCTTAGAACACCTGATTTTAGTACTCGAATGTTGTGCTGACTAGGATTTTTTATTTCAAAGTTTTGTTTTGTTTTGTTTTTTTTTTAAAATTTTTTTGATTTTGATAGTTGCTAGTTGGGCTAGACTAATTAAAATAGAGGGGTCTAAGTTTTTGGAAAAAGAGAGGTGCAACTCTAGAAATAAAATAATATAACCAATAAAAAAAATTCTTTTCCCAAATTTTTTTTTATGTTTTTTAGGCTAGGGGGGCCTTAGAACCCCCATTGGGTCCGTCCATGAGTACAGGCCTTCTTGGAGCAATAAGAGTGCCAAAAGTCATGGCACAAGATCAAGAGGGGGGGGGGGGGGTTGTTAATAGAGGTTATCAAGGCGACGATGTCAGAATTGCATAAAGTTTGGAAGGTTGAAGGGAAACAACATTTTGATCTGGACTCATGTCTCGGGGGTCACCCAAATTTAGGTGAATTCTTTCATTGAGGCCCCAAAAATAGTGTTTTTGCTATTTTTAGTAATATTTGTTTTTCGTATAATAACTTTTAGTTTAAAAGTCAGTATAAGGTCTCATTTTAAGATGTCTCTTAGAGAATATTTTCAATTTTTGCAACTATTTCAATTTTGCCATTTTTTGGCAAAAATTACTATTTGCCACCTAATGTGATTAGCGTGAATTAAGGTTTCTGGGCATTTTCCTAGCTGCCCTAGGTTTTCTTTTTACTATTTAAACATACTATAATCTCTAGGGCAATCTAGTCTTCAAATTTATAAAAAATACAGACTTTATTTATTTTTCTCTAGTGGATTCCAGAACACTATCATCTTGTAGATTCAAGGAACCTCTCATGGATATGGGTTTTTCATTTAGAAGCTAATGTGTTTAGTTTCTTTTTTCCATTCAGAAAAAACGTGTTTATTTTCTTGTAGCTTCCGCAACATCAAATCTACATAGTAAAAAGTACAAAATAAAAAACCAAATATGAATAGGAAAAGATATAATGGAGCATTTAGTAAAAAGTACAAAATAGAAAAACCAAATATGAATAGGAAAAGATATAATGGAGCATTTGTGCAAGATTCAGAATTACTTCTAGCTCAAGTTCTTCATGCTCACCAAGCTCATCATCATCATACATAATCTCAAGATCTAATAAATTACTTTATGTTGCCATTCAATGTTTGCTACCTTCTTTTGATTCTTCAAAGAAATAAGCAAAGCTATTGTTTATAATGATGTTTGAATGTAATGGCAGAACACACGAAATCGTATTTTGAAATCTTAAAACGAAGAATGGCTTCAATGTTAATTAATTATTCTAAATGTTCAGTATGAAAACATTCACAAGGCAAAAAATCACCGGGTGATTTTTAGATAACCACTCCCAAGAATCACTAATCGAAATCAAGAGATTACATGTACAAAGAATCTTACCCTCTTGGCTTATCCCAAAATAAGTACGTGATTCCCAGTAATTTAAAGCTTGCTGTTGGATGCAAAGTTCTTCAATACACTTAAAGAGGAGGAAGAAACTTGGTCACAAAACCCTAAGGCATATAAGAATGAAGTAGTTCATAATAAGTGTATAAATTCTCTGTGTAAGCCTGTGTAAATTGAAGGGTATAATATAATCCTTTTATATCATCTAGTAGTTAGAGAACGAAATCTTAGAAAGTTAAGTTATCATGGGCCGATAATCAAATATGGAAATTTTGGATCTGCAAAACTCAATAAATTGAAAGGTATTAAGTATCCATTTGGATACATTGCTACGTCCACGTTTGATGCTCCAGCGCGTTTTCAGCTCCTTTATTTATTTATTTATTTTTATTTTTTTTTTCAGCCGCAGTTATTGACCAATTCTCTTGTGAATAGTGCACCCGTGCACTATTCATGGGACTCACAAACTTACAAACTTCAATTTTCAGCCACTTTTTCATTAAAAATGGGTCCCACGACACTATTCACACATTTAAAAATTATTTTGCTACAGTATTTTTAGTTTTCAGTTTTCAGCAATAAGTTCTATCCAAACAGACCCTAAGATTCATTAATTCTTGATAGAACCTCGTATCACATTTTTCAGTTTTTTACACTTGTTTTTTTGTGCAGTCTTCATGTCTTTAGTCTTCAACAGTACCTCTTGTAAAGTTTATTAAACATAATGCATGATATTCTTGAATCCACTTAAAACTATCCAAATATAAGTTAAGTGCATTTTGTCAAAAGATATGCCAACTACTTAAAAATATGATCCTAACAATCCCCTCTTTGGCAATTCGTGACAAAGCCACAAGAGTACATGAATGTCCTATAATACATTATACTCATGAATTACATAGAAAAATAAGTCTACTCTAATACTTGAAGTCTTGAAAAAATTTGCAAGAAGAGAGATCAATGTATGAATAAGACTTTGCAATCTGTCTTAAAATTGAATCACTAAACAAGATACATCAAGACATCATGTGTGAAAAATAGACAAGTTATATAAATCAAGAAACAAGTGTAAGAGAGAAGAGAAGAAACAACACATGTGAAAAGATAAATAAGAAACATACATCATCATATATATCAATAAGCTTAATGTATATAAAATCCTATACTATACATCAAAACCCTCACTCTACATCCCTCAAAATTAACTATCTAACTCTCCCCCCATCAATTAGGTCCAACTACTCTCAAACTACACCCCTTTTTTGCCACAATAGACAAAGGTGGATCACTGTGAGGCAGTCATCTCGTCACTGGAAGAGTCAGAAGTATCATCATCATCTCCACTCTCTAAAGAGGCATTGGAAGAGTCACGCTCTGGAGAGGGTGGAAACCCATCAAGTATAGACTGATGGCAAGCAATGCGTCCAATCCTAGTATTCATCTGACACATTCCATCAATAAGATGGTAAAGACGATCATTATGAATAGCCTGAGTTTCCCGGATGTCACCAAGGTCACTACGTACAAGCTGGAGCTGGTCAAGAATGGTAGCTAGAGTGGCCTCTACTCTAGAAAAAGAAGATGAAGGTGGAGCAGATGAAGATGAGGGTTGGCCAGAGTCCAAGCTCTTACAGTCCCTTTTGAGAAATTCAGCTTGCTCTTTGAGTTGTTTTGATTTACTCTACTTTGTAAAAAGTACAGAATAAGAAACCAAATATGAATAGGAAAAGATATAATGAAGCATTTATGCAAGATACAGACTTACTTCTAGTTCAAGTTCTTCATGCTCATCATCATCATACTCAATCTCAAGATCTAACGAATTACTTTCTGTTGCCATTGAGCGTTTGCTGTCTCCTTTTAGTTCTTCAAAGAAATAAGCAAAGCTGTTGTTTATAATGATGTTTGAATATAATGGCAGAACACACGAAATCTTAAAATAAAAAATGGCTTCAATGTTAATTAATTATTCTAAATGTTCAATATGAAAATCAGACCAATATCAAGAAGTTCTTCGTGGTGAATGTCATACATATTTGTACTAAATTGCATCTAAGTACAGAAATCAAAGAGTTAGTAATGCCATTGTGAAAAGAAATAAAGAAAAGAATGAGACAGTTGAAATATGTACTGTACACACTCTCTAACAATAAAAATAAAAAAAGAACCCAAGGTTTGAGAAAAGATAAAAGAGGTAGCTATTTGGCTTGGCTCTGATTGCTGTATTTCTGAGAAAGAGAGCCAACATCCTAGGTTTGAGACTTAAATAGAATTTTTTTCCCTTGAACTACATTAAATCAGCCTTTTTTTTCCCCCTCTTTCTGTTTATTTATTTATTATTTATTGAATTTTGCCACAGTTTGGAGATTGTGACATAGATTTCAAACATATTCAAGGCTTCAACAAAATGCATGGATGCTTTCAACACCTGAAATTTCGTATCTCAGCTATAAACATATCTTAAGGCATTGTATAAATTTTTTTTTTTGAACAAGGCATTGTATAATTAACGTAACATATCCTTTAAACATAAGCTACCTAGGGCCTATTTGGAGCCGCACAAAATTAGAAACAAAAATAACATATGTTTGATTTACTATATATTCAACAAGATGCTAGCTAATTCGTCAAGGTCTTTATACTACAAAGGTATGAATGGAAGGAAGCCCTAGTGAAATCAATTGAAGTATCTTTATTACTAAAATAGTACTTTTTTTTTTCTGATATAAAAGTAAATCTTTGAACCACAGAAACACGGTTAATGTCTAGCACTATACTCTGGGGAACAAAGGAACAAACAAACAAAGAAGCAAGATCACAAGAAAAACATTGCAGAGAACAAAACCCAATTGCTTCAAGTTTACTACGACACAAGGTTTGTGAGTAATAAAGAAAGAGGGAGGTCTGAGAATATACCTGTTCAAAGTTGAAGATCAAAGAAAACTGGTGGGGTCTCGGCTTCGCCCTCTCTGCTGTGTTTGTGAGAAAGAGAAACAAGGTTTGACGCTTTGGCCTCTTGCCTTCTAGGATATATATAGCTGTGCTGTGTGTGACCTAGTCGAATTAGAATTTGGAAAAACTTTCTTCAACTCCAAGCCAACAAGTCATTGGTGCCAAATTGGAGTCATAATGGTACCAGAATTGTAGTCATAATGGTACCAATTGGGAAGAATCGTGGGACAAGCAGAAACCGCTACAAAAAATTCGAAACAAAAATAAAATTTCTTTGTTTTACTAAACACGATGTGGCCCCTTGAATATTATGATTTAAGAGTTAAGACCCAAAAAGGGGTTCCTAAGAATAAAGAAAGTTCACATGATGCTAACTTTTTAGAGTGATGCTACCTATACTATTTAAAAATTTTTATTTTGCAATAAAAAATTGTTCATAACAACAGTTTATAAAATATTATAAAATAGTTTATGATCGTAGCATTATTCAATTTTTTATAAAAAAAAAATGTTAATTATCTAAGTCAATATCTATCTTTATCTTACAAATTTATCATCGATGAAAGGATGGTTTAGACCATGCATCTATACTATTATTTAAAGGGCTTCCCCTGTTTGGACCGAATTTTTTTTTTCTTTCTAAAATACCCCTACAACTTACCTTTGAGTAAGGACAAAACTTGGTAAAAATGCATCTCAACTCCCACTAAAATATTGCCTATAAAATAGGACCACTCTCTTTCTGCTTTACAAATTGCTTTATTCATTTATAAAAAAAATATTAGCAAAGGAGAGACAGATGATGAAGCACAAAAGCTACAAAAGGAGTGGATTTGGAAAAGGAGAGATGCAAGGGCATGTAGATAGGATAGAGAGATTGGGCGTGAGTCTCTCCTTAGACTTGCCCATTTTGACCTCAATTTCCTCTCATGTTCATCCATTTCCATTTCCATACTCCTCAGGTAAAAATAAACTTCAACTTTTTTTTAGAACTTACATACATGATGCTTGATTCAATTTGGGTGTGGGTGTGGGTGTGGTTGTGGTTGTGTTGACAGTTTGAATATTGGGCACCTTAAGGCTATTGTTTATATTCTCTATCTATACTATTATTTAAGGGGCTTCTCCTAGTTGGACTAAATTCTTTTTTTGTTCTAAAATGCCCCTACAACTTACGTTTGAGTAAGGACAAAACTTGGTAAAAATGCATCTCAACTCCCACTAAAATATTGGTTATAAAATAGGACCACTCTATTTCTGCTTTACAAATTACTTTCTTCATTTATATAAAAATATTGGCAAAGGAGAGACAGATGATGAAGCAAAAAAGATACAGAAGGAGTGGAATTGGAAAAGGAGAGATGCAAGGGCATGATAGATAGGATAGAGAGATTGGGCGTGAGCCTCTCCTTAGACTTGCCCATTCTGACTTCAATTTCCTATCATGTTCATCCATTTCCATTTCCATTTCCATACTCCTCAGGTAAAAATAAACTTCAACTTTTTTTATAACTTACATACATGATGTTTGATTCAATTTGGGTGTGGGTGTGGGTGTGGGTGTGTTGACAGTTTGAATATTGGGCACCTTAAGGCTATTGTTCATATTCTCCACCAGCCTTTTATAACTGCAGTTTCTCAAGTTTGCAAACCAATTCCTCACCTGTACGTCATCATCATCATCTTGATATTGTTTGTACTCTCAATACGAAACTTGTTTGGATTATTGTATTTGATCAAAACCCCACCTACATTTCTTGGGATTCATCCCCTAAGGGCTTCAAATTTTGACTTCAACAACCCCTTACTTTAGCCTGCTCTTCAACAACATTGAAACCTTCCTCTATCACTCTTATCTTCTCCAATGGCCTTTACAACACCTTTGTTAGACAAAAACTTTAGGAAGAATTCAGGGCGTCTGAGATTGAGTTGGACTTTTATGTTTTTGATCTTTACTTTTCCCATGATTCCGATTCTGAGTGGGTAAATGTACTGGGATCGTATAGAGGGGCATGTGTGCTTGAATTTAAAGGTTTATAATGATATTACTATTTTAAGTGCTGAATTTGATGTCAAAGGCTCAACAACAAAAATAACTGTTGCTTCAATTTTGCCAAAGGTTTTGGAACTTGCTGGTGATGCAGAAAATAAGGCATCATGACCTTGGTGGAATGCTTCAGGAGATGAATATACTTGGGTTTTTTTATTTATTTTTTATTTTTTTTCCAATTATCCAATCACGCACGTTTTAGAACTATACTTTTGCTTTATTACATAATTGCAATATATAACAAATCTCAAATTAAATCAAAAATAGAAAATCAAAATGTATTTTGAAATTTGCATCCACCCTATTCACTACGTAGTGACAAAGATGATGATAGTTCATCGTGTTTTGTGGCCAATTCCAACTATTTTCCAAGTAAGATTTGTCATTAACCTATAATTGAAATATTGTGCCATTCACATATGCTGCGTAAACAAAACAAGCAGACTTCAGTCCAATAGTCCTAATTTTGGTATTTTTATTTGAATCTTTTACATATGAAAACTTTGATGGGCATGGCGTATATGGGTTTTGTTTAATCAGAGTAGAATTCAATGGATATATTTTGCCAATTGGAAATGGATAAACTTGCGGTAATTTATCAAAAAATATTTCATAAAAAAAAAAACTTTATCCAAAAATTTTAGAGTATTAGTTTTCTATTTTGACCAAAGAGGTGGGTTAAAACTTTAAAACATGGCTTAATCTTAAGTTAGTGGCCGGGGTTGTGTTTTAGAAATTAGAGGAAGAGTTTTTTCAAAAAAGTAGGTAACTGTGTAATTGCACGGTGAGTGGGAGATAATTTTTTTAACTTTTTTCTTTTACTAAAGTAAATAATTTGTATTCTTTATAATTTAGGATTGCTACATTTTCTAATTATAAACTACCTATGGATGTGATGAGTGTTATTCGTTTGTGGATGAAGTTGAGTTTTTTGAAGCAGTAATTGATGTTGTAGAATGGTCCTATTTTCTAAGTTTTCTATTAATTTGCATCAATTATAATTTGAGATTACTATATTTTTCAATCACAAAAAAACCTAGGGGTGTGATGAGTATTATGCATTTGTAGGTGAAATAATTTTTCATTGCACCCCTAGGTTTTTTTGTGATTGAAAAATGTAATACTCCCAAATTATAATAAATGCTCTAAATTAACCCTTACCCAAAAAATAGAAGAGCCTCACGTGCGTGCTCCGAGGCTATTAACATATAAAACGGATTATTATCTTAATTTTTTATTATCAATTATGCCGATTGAACAATTAAGTTATAGCAGTTAGCATAATGCAATCGCTAGCGATTACCAAGTCATAAACATTAATAAACAAGTAAAGCAATAAACACATGATATGCTGACAAAACAGAAAACGCAATGAAAAACCCTTCCACCAAAGGAAAAACCACTACAAAGGGTGGAGACCATTTTTCCTCTCTGTTTGCTTTAAAATTTTCTCTCTCTCAATCTTTGAAAACCCATGTTTATGAGGATTTATGTAGATTTTATCTGTAGCGTTTCAATAAAGCTCCAAAATTTAATCAAAATTAATTTTGCGGTGCCCGATGGCAATAAGACTGGTTTCCTATTCATTGCTCCCACCTCATTCTATCTTTGGAGTGGGTTTGCTTTCCCCCGCCTTGTTCTAGTGGATACCCACGGGTACCATGATCCCGCCATTCTCAAATTATATATATATATATATATATATATATATATATAAAATTTATTAAAATTTTATTTTGATCAAAATAAACTTTTAATTAGAGTAAACTAAAAAAAAAATTAAAAAAAAAATCTAATTCTAACATTACAAAACCATCTCAAAGCATAACACTACAATAATTCAAGTATTAAGAAACACAAAAATAATTCAAACTTAACACTACAACAATTAAAAATATAAACCGTTTAAATCTTATAACATAAAAATATAAATTCAATAATACAACGTAGAAAAAAAAAAATCATAAGTTTAAATTTTGAAGGCTAAAAATGTGTGCACACACACATATTCCATATAAAAAATCTATAAGAAAATTATTTTAATTGTTTAAAAATAAGCATGGTAGGGCAGGTACGGGGGAAAATATTAACCCCTGTCCCTGCCCCATTCCATATATGAAGTGGGTAAAACATGTCCATTATGGGCAGGTGAGGTGGGTACCAATGTGGCAAGTTTAAATTTCCACCCGAATTTCACATAAAATAGGTCCCTGATTCTAAATCGATCAACAGTCAATTGAGAGTGACTCAAGCACAATCAACAATCGATCAATAATTTTGAACTAATGATGGTTCAATACAAAATCAATATTACAAATCTTGGAATTTGCCAAAACTTAAACAAACAATCTCATCGTTATAATTTTCTTTTTAAATTCATTTTAAACACTTTCTCACATGGTACCTTAGCCCTAGAACTTAGTCTTTGGGACATAGTTTAGTATTTTCCAATGTAATTTTCCTTTAAATTCATTCTAAGATGTAGCTAGGAAATAAAATAGTTTCCCGCTTTAGATTGTATATAAGATCAAGGCCTTGTAATCATTTTCTTTTAGACAATAAATATAATTTTTATTATCCATCAATGAAGATGTTTTATAAATTTTTTAAACTCCTTTATTGTAAATTAATTAAGTGACGATTTCCTTGTAAGACCCTAGGATTAGGAAGAATCAATATCAATAGTACGTAGAATATCTACATTGAGAATCACAATCGTGGGATTTCTTCTCTTCGTCCGTGAAAGATGATAATTTAGAAGCAATTTCTTTGGATTGTGATTCTCACAATATTCTTCAATAACAAAAATTTTATTTATTATAGGGAAATACTAACAAATGCCTTTAGGGAAATAGTTAACCATTCATTTAAAGAAAGTTTTTATTGAAAACGGAAAAAAAAAAAAATTAATGTTTTGATAGTATTTTTCATTTTCCATATAAGTGGTGTCAAAACTTTCCTAAAATAGATTTTTAACCATTGTCCTAAGGGCACTTGTTAGTATCATTATGATTTGTCACTTTGTGAATCAATGAGCATTTTGATTTGTCACTTTGGTATTTGTAACATATTCTTAAATATCCCATATTTGGAAAAGATAATTCTATTGACAGTTAATTAAACACAACATTTAGTAAATGAGAAATTGTGGATGTAAAATTAATAACTCTATTAGTTTTTAGGCCCTCATTCTGAATTCTTAAAAAAAAAAAAAAAATACAAACCTTCGAATATTAAATATACAATATGTGGGGGTTCGAGGACTAAGGAAGACTAGGAACAATATGACCTTCATCAATTCGTTTGGGAAGCACCTTAAACTCGAGAAGTTGGTTTACCTGAGAAGAGGATGGGAAGGTGCATGATGTTTCATGAGCGCCAGAGTGGAAGAAGTGGCCTTCTAGGAGAAGGCCAAGGCAGTTGGGGGAAGTTTCCTATGAAAGCCTATCTACTACCTCCGCATTGAATGACTGGCAACAACCTTATTAGCTGCATTAATGAGGAAATGACACCTGAGCAGAAAATTCACAGCTAAGTAGCCCCTTCTACCACCTTTAGCAGAACTTTGATGGGACAAGTGTCCTAAGGAGAACCTTCAAGTATACAGGTGGAGGGCTAGGATGCAAAGGAAAAAGAGGGGAATTCTTTCTGAGAGATCAAAGGAAAAAGAGAAAAACAAGAACAGTGGTGAGGAGTAGAGAGTGAGACTTGTATAGATCTGTGTAAGAACTCATCCTCGGACTGATCCAAGGAAAGCATTAATATCAATTACTCTTCAAATCAATCTCTTCCTTTCTTACTTGAATCTTCGGCCTTAGACCTAGACTTAATCAAACCAATACCAGACTTATTTTCCCATTCTCTATACAAACTCTATCTTTTTGGGCTTAATTTGAAGGTACGAGCCTTATTATTCTCAGTGGGCTTAGGTTGTTAGATTTTGAGTTCCTACACAATAAATTTGTGAAGAAACTCCTTTGCCAAATTAATGTCAAAAGAGAGAAAAAAAAAAAACATATATAACCCTTAGGCTGGAAATTAAACTTCGAGAAATTATTAATTATTGTTGATTGGATTAATTATGTTAAGTGAACTTTAATTATTATTACTTAGAATACTTTGATTTACTATTTATTACCTTTTTTCTTTACTTGTTTCTATTATTTTATTAACATTTCAACTCAATTTTGAAAACTTATTGGTCGTAGTAATTTATTGAGAAGAATTTTTGTAGCTAAATTGGCACCTCCTTATGTACAAAGCACTTGGAGGTCTACGGAGGAAAGTGTTCGAGCTGCGGGGTTAGCAGCACATTGTAATTATTTAAAAAAAAAAAAAATTCAACAAAAAAATACTGTTGTTAAAAAAGAAAAAAAAAAAAAAGTCTTCACTCTCTTATATCCCACGCCCCTCTTCCACTACCTCGGCCTTTTTTTTGTTTTTTGGAAATAAAAGGAAGAAACTTGTATTGAATTATAAGAATAGTAGACACTGGTAGGTAGGCCTGAAGGTAAAACTTCCAGACAAGAAATACAAATTAGTAAAAGACTTTAACCAGACCAAAGGACTATAAGCCGAGGGACAGAAACACCTAGGATTGTCTTTGTGCCGCAACTGACCACTGATATGTACTACGTGAATTCCAAAGGCCCATGCAATGACTTCCCATTGTTCAAGCTCCAGTTAGTCCAGTTTCTCCATCATAAACCGAAACAAAAGGAGGTGCAGGGTGCTCATGCGGTGCATTCGAACATTTTTGTATTCTTCCCCGGACCTGTTTCTTGCAAAAGGGCAGTATATATATGGCAAACTGTCTCTGGTTGTTGACGGCGCCGGCATAGATCACTTATCAATTCCACCCTCACCTTTTTGCCTTGTAAATTCACTCTCATGGGCAAAATTGTCTTTTAGATTTAATTTTTTTTTTAGTGTGTACATTTTACTATGTACTTAATTGTCTTTTTCTTTTTGAGTTTTAAGATTAATAATTAGCCGATCTTAGCTAATTTTCTGTTTAATGAAATTTATCAGTCTTGTTGCTCAAAAAAAAAAAAAAAAAAAATGTTATTGGGCTTCTACAAGATGAAAGCATATGCTATTGCACTCGTAGCACGTGGTTCTGTGATTGGTTCAGTCATAGTATTGTGTTGTCTATGCAAGATGGTAGGCTGCAAAAGGAAACAAACAACACGTCCCGCATCCAAGGTGAATGTCCCCACTACTTCAATTCCCCAACAAGTTCTTCATGATGTCGAAAAAGGTCAAAGTACTACCAAGAGCAGTGGAAGTGGAACCAAAGATGGTGGGATGGTCTTCTTGGCAGGAGCTGGAGGTTGATTAAAGCCTTTGGGATGTTTATATATATTTTATCTATATAAATAAACTGTTGTTTTTCTCTCAATTCCTTTTTCTTGTGTCATCTTATCTGTCTTCTGGAGTGTGTTGACATTGTGAATGAATAAATACTATCTAAATGTTGGATAGGATTATATTCTTTTTCCTTGGCATCTCTCTGGCGTGAATGAGTCCAATAGTTCTGAAAACCAATTTTAAAGTTTTAAGTCCAACCACATCCATTGTAATTCATTAACTTTTAAGGTTCATGTTTAGTTGTACAATTTGGATTCTTTAAAGCTAAGACCATTTGCTACCATGTGGCAACATTACTTTGTGCCTGCCTTATGGCAACATCACTTAAAATCACATGTCAGGCCCATTTCTCACGCATTCTATATGTTAGGTTCTAAATATTTAGATTTAAACATTTAGAATCACATTTGTATTGTGTTGGCAAACTGGGAACAAAACATGTCTAGTCTAGGTTTTTAGACAATGCTTAAAAGTTGTTGTTTTAAGGTTCAAGTCTAGCTGATTGCAGAAAAAAGGAGTGTGGTTTTGCCTTGCTCAACCGATCGAGAATTAAGCTCAACCGATCGAGAATTAAGCTCAACCGATCGAAAATCGCAGGTCCAGGTTTTTTTTTTTTTAATATATAATTTTAAACAAGCCTAAGCCCATGAAAACATTAGGGTTCCATCTAAATTTCTCCATATATAAAAGAGAAACCCTAGCCACGTTTTATAGACTTTTGAAAAACTTGTGTGTTACTCCTTGTGATATCTTAGAGGTTTTGTATTTTCTAACTACACAACAATTTACCGGAGCCAAAACTACAATAAAGTGTTGGTAGAACATAGTTGTTGCATCAAGATAATCACTGAAACTGATCTGAAACCTTTGAGTGGGATCTCAAAGTCACAAGCAAGGTGGCTTGTGTTGGTATAAATCCAAAAAGAGAAGGAGTCTGTGGATTCGAAACTTGCATGTGGTCGTGTCCATAAGTTACTACATGAGGTAGTAATAGATTTAGGATTAAATTTGATAGTAAAAATTTCAATTATCTTATAGTGGATTTACTTTACTTTGAGGATAGTTAAGTTAAATCCTTCCTAAGTTTTTACCTTAAAATAGTTAGTTTCATTGGTTTTCCTAGGTCATCATATTCTGATGTTATTTACTTTTCCGCTGTTGTGCATGATATGATATATACTTGTTTAATCTAGATCTGAATAATAAACCTAATAATCAACTTGGTTAATTAATTTTGTTAAACAATTTGGTTTAAGAGGTCTAAACGAACAAACAAGTAGAATCAAAGCAGGTTTACTCTGATTGGACTAATGTCCTGAGTGAGATCCTTGATCCCTGTTATTATGGATATTTGTGATAATTTGAATAAAAAGGACACTATTGATCTGTTGATCTTGCTGATGCCTATGAAACTCTTCGTAGGGAATTAACTAAATCTATGAAAATTGCTAAAAAATTCAAAGAAGAGTTAAAATTGGCTAATCTTAAAAAAGATGAATTGATTGTGAGATTAGATGAATCTTATAAAAAGAATGAATTTTTGAGAAATCAATTTTCCTCTCAAGATGAAAAGATGAAAAGTTTGGAACAAAAGTTAGTTAAGGCTGAAGTTAAATTTGAAAATTTGTCTAATACCAAATTAACTTGCTGTTGATAACAGAATTGTTTATGTTTCAGTTCCTGTTAAGCCAAAAAAAAAAAAAAATTCATATTCCTCCTTTTAAGAGGAATTATAAAGAAAATACTTATTTTGCTAGGTTAGACAAAGGTAAAAATTCTGATGTAGATGTTGAAGTTTTTAAACCTAAGTCTAAACCTATTGCTAGAGTACAAAATAAATCTATTATTGTACCTACCTGTCATCTTTGTAGTGTTGTTGGTCATATTAGACCAAATTGTTCATTGTTGAGGCAAAAATGAAAATTTGAGACTAAATCTACTGTTAGGAATACTGATGTTCCTAAATTTGTTTCTGTTTGTCACTTTTGTGGTGTGTTTGGTCATATTTGTCCTAACTGTCATAAATTGAAATTTAAGCATTTCGTGTTTCAGTCTAAGATATGTGATGCTATATTGCTTGCTATAAGTCTTGATAAATTGTTTCATATGTTTTTGAAAAATTTAAGCTTGTTGGCTTGTGAAAAGAAATTGTAGGATTTCAATCTCTCTCAGAAGATTGGTGTAATCCCTCAAATACACTCTGCTTCTCATGGTTTTCTGCTTCTCATGGTTTTTCACTTACAAAAGCCAAAGATATATGCTATATGTGTGAGAAAAGACTTGCTAAGGTGAGTGTTGTTTATTTGTCCTTGATATAGTTCTTTCAATTATTTGTGGACATGTTTTTATTTCTGTTTTAGGTTGTTTTTTTTTTAAAAAAAAAAAATCTAAAAACATTGAAAAATTTTCGAAAAGACAAAAATATTCTATTTTTTTTGTGTCTTGTTTTCTTGAGGATTACATGAATTATGATATCTCTCTCTTGATTTAGAACATGATTGATATTGTGAAGAAACATAGAAAGTATATGCTGCATAACTATGTGAATACGCTATTTTAGATTTTGTATGAGAATGTACTAGTTTGTACATGTACTCATAGGTTAATTGAGAAATTGATATTTCTTGTTTATGTACCCTTTATAGCTTAGTTGAGCACTGTCATGCATTGCTTTTTTATTTGTTCATTTAGCATAATGTGTGCCTTTTGATTTTTGTCATAATTTAAAAAAAAAAAAACACAAAAAGATTTTTTTTTGGTATTATACATCTTCAAGATGTGTAATTGAGGCTGACCTATGAAATTTGTATTTCATGACTATTTACCTTGTTTAGCTTTAATGAGTTTTATTTTTTTACACTTTGCTAGTTTGTTCTATATAGTGCTTATATTGTGTGAGTTGTTTATGGTATTTAATCATGTACTCTTGATTTTGAAGTCACATTCTTTTGATTGTAAGAACTAAAAAAACCTAGGAGAAAGGCATAAATAACCATCTCACCACTGTTACTCATCCATCATGAACACTTGTGTACAAATTATAAAAGCTGTGTTCGGTAAGGTGTAGCACTTGTACAACAAGATACCTAAGGTGTTATTGTACATTAGTTAAAAGAAGTACAAAGCAAAATGAAAAAAAGAAAAAGAAAAATATGCTTCAAAAGAAAAAGAAAAACAAAAAGCAATATATATATATATATATATATAATGCATGGTTACAAGCGTGTTTTCTAGAAGATGTGAGAGTTATATGATGTAACTTTTTAGGTGATAGTCACTTTCAAACTTATACGATAAATAAAGTAGAAATTGTGATTATTTTCTATCTACATATCACCTTGTGAGTATCTCATACACTTACTAGTTACACACACCACAAGCAAATTTTTGTTAAGTTTGGTTCATGTGATTGTGTGTTAAGTTTTGTGACCTTCTAAAATTAAACTTCTTGATGTGTTTAATGCATTTTGGGAGTGAGGAAAGAAAAGATTGAGGCATTTGATAAAGTTTGAATTTTTCTTTGAAAAGTTTGATTTTGAATATCATTTGAAGTCATGAACATACATGTCAATCATAAAAAAAAATTTTCAAATGATTCTGCAAAAAAACTTTTCCAGAATTTTTCAAATTTTTGTTCCTTTAGATTTCGACCGATTGAGTCTATTTTTCAATCGATCAAAATGTGAAGAAGAAAAATAGGTTTTTTTAATTCAAAGTCTCTGGTCCCTTCGATTCCTGCCTGATTCCTTTCAATTAGTCAAGCCTGTTTTCAAGTGAAATTTGATTGCTACCTAATTCCTTTTGACCTATCGAATTTCGATTTTCAATAACATATAGGAATCAGATCTGACTTTTTCAAACACTCCTTTTGTCTATCTCTTCGATTCCTCTCTCGATCCCTTCACTCTAAAATTTTTTTGTCTTTTTATTGGTAAAAAATTCGAAGTTCTTCATACTCTTAAGGTAAGACTCTTTCGACATTTCTTTTTCATCATATTACATGTTTTCATGCATTTTTCATGCATTTTTTTAGGAATTTTTGCTTTTTTGAAAAATTGGGGATTTTGATGTTTAAGGATTTTTGATCAAATTTGAACCATGAGTTTTTGTTCATGCATCATATAAACATGATTCACATGCTTTAATTTCAAAAATTTTGTGATTGTTTAAAAATTTCAAATTTAGGATTCTAAGTTCTTGAGAAAATTGGGGCTTTTGTTAAATTGGGCAAAATTGAGTGAAATTGGCTTCTGCTGTTGATAGATTGAGTGATTATAACTTGTTTTATACTTGTTGTGTTGTTCAATTGATCAAAATAAGGATTTTTGAAAATTAGGTTTTTGAAAATTTGGGATTTTCTAAAATTCTTAATTTCCTTTGCCAATTTTTCAAGATTGCGATAACATTGAGATATTTTGGAGCATTAGAGCATGCATCATATGAGTTTCAATGTCATGCATCATATAGGTTTTTTTTTTTTTTTTTTAATTTTTTTAATTTTTTTTTTATTTACAAAATTGCATGTTATCTTGTTTTTAACCCTTCTTAATGCAGTTCGTCCCTGGTTTGTGTTGTTGTTGTTGTTGTTGTTTTTTTTAAAATTTTTTTTTTTTCCCTTGTCCTTAAGGTATGAAGTTCAAAACTAGAGCAAATAGAAACCCTGAGCCTTCCTCTTTAGGTTTAGCCCTAGGTGATAGAGAGTGTTTTCTGTCTTCCAAATGTAAGGAGACATATGAGACCTTAACTAAGTATAGGTCTATCTAGGGTGAGAGGGAAATAGTTTTGAATGAGCCAGATATTTCCATTCATAGGAACTTTGTGTCTAGGAACTGAGTTTCTCTATGTGAGATTTCTAATCCTCCTCCTACAATTTTGATTAGAAAGTTTTGCTCTAACCTCTCTGTATATTTTGAGGTCACAAGTGGTCATTACTTGACTTCCTAGATTAGAGGTTAAGAGTTTACAATTTCTAAACAAAAATAGTCTTTGAAGCTTTAGGTCCCTTAGTTCATAAACCCACATACCCACACACTAAGTTTCTTGCTGTTGATGACATGATGTCACTCCTTTATGATCGTCCTGTTTCTTGGGGTATTGATCCAAGAATCAACTCTTGTGAATTCATTGAGATTAATTCTTTATATTTAAGAACTACTTGTCATAACATCTATCCCATTTCACATGTTCATACTATTCCTATAGATAGATGTGCTTTTCTTTATGCTTTTGTCATTAATGGTTCCATGTTTTTTCCTTCCATGTTTATTCAAACCATTGTTGATATCTCTAGGAGTAAGAGTAAGAGTCAAAAGTTGTTTTTCCCTATATCTAAATTTAGGATATTGAGGATTTTAGGGTTGTCAAAGTTTCCTCCCTTAGAATTAAAACATATCACTGCCCCTATAGGAGCCACCTATCTTAGACAGCGACAGACACAGATGAAGAGTGTTGTGCCAAGCACTAGGACGTCTAAGAGATCACGAGTGGAAGCTTTTACTATAGCTCCTGCCTCTGGCGCTATGCTTGCAACTGAGGAGATGTTTGTGGATTTGACTACTACTGCGGATCCTTCTGGTGATGCTAATGATGTTGATCCTATGGTTGCTCCTCCTCTATCACTCCGTGCTATGATGCAATCCTTCATGACTACACAGGCCGCTCATAGACAGCTTTTGGATGAGTTATTGACAAAGGTTGCATCTTTGCGAGTAGATTTTACGAAGTATAAGAGCGTCTTTCCACCTCCTCCACCCTTTGAGGACTGATTTTACCTTTAGCAATTTTTAACAAAAAGGGGGAGTAGAGTTAGGACTTTTTGTATGTTGGGGGAGTAGACTTCTTGTATTTAAGGGGAGTTTGATGTATTCTGATGTATTTTTTCTTTCTTTCTTTGGTTTTGTTTATATTTTCTTTGTTTATATCTGTCTAGTGCTTCTTGATTCACAAACATTGATATCTTTTGATGATGAGGTTATTCATAGAGAATGATGGTGTGTTCATTGTCTCTTTATATGTTTTGTGAATTAAAGTTCAAATATTTACTTAGATTATTATATTGTATGTTTCACACATGCGTTTATGGTTTATTTTCAGTATTTCAGGAATTTACAGGTTAATTCTTTTTATAGCTGTTGTCTATACTAGCAACTAATAGCTAGTAGTTATGTAAGGATTGTATTAGGGTAATAACTCGTATTTGGGCTGGTATTTAAGTTTAAGCATTTCAATATTTGTGTGTGTTTTGTCACGGATTGCCAAAGGGGGAGACTGTTAGGTTCTAACGATTTAGATTTAAATATTTAGAATCACATTTGTACTGTTTTGGCAAACCGAGAACAAAACATGTCTAGTCTAGGTTTTTAGGCAATGCTTAAAAGTGGCTGTTTCAAGGTTCAAGTCCAGATCATTGCAGAAAAAGGAGTGTGGTTCTGCCTTGCTCGATCGATTTAGAATTGGGCTCGATCAAATAAAAAATCGCAGGTCTTTTTTTTTTTTTGGCAAAATTTTAAATAGGCCCAAGCTTGGGAAAACGTTTAGGGTTTCATCTAAACTTCTCCACATATACAAGGGAAACCCTATCCACGATTTGAAGGCTTTTGGAAGACTTGTGTGTTACTCTTTGTAAGATCTAAGAGATTTTGTACCTTTTAACTACATAAGAATTTACTGGAGCCAAACTACAATCAAGTGTTGGTAGAACATAGTTGCTACATCAAGATCATTATTGAAGGTGATCTGAAACTTTTGAGTGGGATCTCAAAGTCATAAGCAAGGTGGCTTGTGTTGGTGTAAATCCAAAAAAAGGAGTCCGTGAATTTGGAGCTTGCACATGGTCGTGTCAGTAAGTTATTACATGAGGTAGCAATAAATTTAGGGTTAAATTTGATTGTAAAAACTTAAATTCTCTTATAGTGGATTTACTTTACCTTGAGAATACCTATGTCATATTCTTTCCAGGTTTTTACCTTGAAGCGGTTAATTTTTCATTGGTTTTCCAGGGTCATCATATTATGGTGTTATTTACTTTTCTGTTGTTGTGCATGATATGATATATTCTTTTTTAACCTAAATCTAAATAATAAACCTAATAATCAATTTGGTTAATTAATTAGGTTAAACAATCTTGTTTAAGGGGTCTAAATAAACAAACATTATATCCAAAAGTTATACACACACAAAGATTTAAGTAACAGCTCAGCGCTAATGGTATCTTTCGTGGTATTCCATGAGTATATAGTTTGAACCTCACCTCTTCCCCACTATGTATGGAAAATAAAAGTTGAACACATACACGCAAACTTATGCAAGCACACACATGCTTGTGTATACACACACATATAGAGAACTTTAGGGCATACAGTCTTCAGTGTTTAAAATACTAAAAAATTGTGGGCAAAAAAAAAAAAAGCTTGGCAAGGGATTTCATTTAGAAGTGTTTAAGTTATGTATATCATTTTAGGATGTTTAAACATTGATTTTAGAGAACTCTTCTTACCAATTTTCATATTTCAAATAACATTACTTAATGACGCTTTTGTAAATATTTAGAAACATGTGGGACTCACTTGCTAAGACTTAACATAACTACAACTCTCTCTCTCTCTCTCTCTCTCTCTCTCTCTCTCTCTCTCTCTCTCATGCACACCTCATCTTTTTCTTTTTTATTCTCTCTCTTTACCTTCTTTCTCTCTCATGTGTACTCATCTAATAAATATTAATAAAATAATTGTACTTGTTAGAAAGTTACCACATTCAAAAAAAATACATACTCATACCAAATATATAATTATATTTTTTTTCACATTTTTAAATATGTTTTTTGAAACATGGTATCAAATACATTTTTTGCTTTATGAGCACTTTAAACACATAAAAAAAAAAAAAAACGTATTTTCAACACTTTTTAAAACACAGTTTTCACATTATTTTGAACAACAATACGTAAAAACTATTACCAAATACGCCCTAGTCACTCCAATTACACAAACATGAACTGCACAACACCAGCTAACCTCGCGCTCACTTGATAATTTTATTTGTAACTCTATTTATTTATTCTTAAATTTTTTTAGGTCAAGTAAGCGTCATTTGAGAAGTATGGATTTTTAGATGTATAGGTATTTTAAAGTTATGTGGCTTTTACTTTAAGTATTGTATTTTAACTAATGTCACAAGTTTTCTTAATAATTTTTATATAACGATGTGAATTTTACAAAATGACACTTGATTTACAGATATTTAAATATAAAATTTTGACATTTTAAGAATAAATAAATGGATTTACATATATTTATTTTAAAAATATTTTAAGAATAAATAAGTAGATTTATATAAATAAAAGTTGAGACCTTTTGGAAGTATGAATATATTTAAGTTATGCAATTTTCAAGTTTAAGTAATGTCTTTTAATTACGTTACTAGCTTTTTAATAAAACAATTTTTATACAATAATACAATTTTTTTTTTTTTTTTAAAGTCAAGTATTCTTGTAAGATTGCAATGTTGATTGCTTAAAATTACAATATTATCTTAGGTTTGGTAGGCAATATTTCATCAATTTCATGTTTAATTACATGTAAATATTTGAGTTTGAAAGATTTCTAAAAAATATACTAGTAGTTTTCTCTTGTAAGAGATTAAAACCATTCAGCTAATCATATAGAAATGCAGCCAAGAGAATCCAACGGTCAAGGTTCATTGGAGCATGGCTTTTGAAGATATTAAATAAGTAAAAAACGTGTGAGAATAAAAAAGGGAAGAAAGAAATTCAATGAAGCCAAAATTGGAAAAATACTGATATGGAAACGTCCTAAACTGTTTCAATATATTTGTCATAGCTTCTTACACAGATGTCTAATTGATCTAATTCTTGCGGCCACAGAAATAAGACTTGAAGATCTACAACTTTGTTGTTTACCACAAATTTCAGAAAAATTGTTTTGAAGGTCAAAAGTGGGCTAGAAGCTGACATTGAATAAAATTCCGAAAATCAAGGGATTATCTCATTTTCTTTGGGATGAGGTTGAGGCTATAGGAAAGGAAAAATCCTAGAAGGTTTTTTCATCTTTTTGTTTTATTTTTGGGAGATGCTTAGCATTTTTTTATGGATTTTTTTTTTCTTTAAATACCTATGTGCAGCTAAATTTCTAGCTAGGGTTAGAGGTGAAACCTAATATTTTTATCCTGTATTCTTAGGATTATCTATGTACTTTCTATGGATTGATGATTGAATTTTGAGATTGATTTACTCTTTGGAATCATTTCATGTTGACAAGTTTTTAAGATTTAATATGATTTTTATATATATCGAATGCTTGAACTCCTCCATTCGTTATGACTTGAGAATATTTCAATGCTTAGTCTCTCTTGTAACATGTCAATTCAATTATTTGCTCAATCAATCAGAATTAACTTTACATAATATTTGAGTACTTTATTGTTTTATCTTCCAATTAGACGAGTTGGCTCTCTACCCTAACTGAGTTAAAAATAATCCAAGTTTATAAGGTAAAATATTTGGTGGATCCTTAAATCCCTAGTTTTTTCTCTCAATTAATTTTCTCTTAGATTTATTTTGCTATTTTCAGCTGTAGTTTTAATATTATCTTGCTCTATCTTTGGGTTGAAAAACAAACAACTGTTTTTATTTAATACGTAATAATAAAAGTTTTTACATTAGTGTTAACCACTTCCTATGCATGGATTGACCTAGAACTCACCAAAATATTATTACTTGTGAGAATATCTGCACTTGGATTTGCATTATTTTAATTGCAACATGCAACATGTTTAAAATAAACATGAGTTGGGATTCTTCAATAGTCATAATTTTTCATATCAAAAAATCAACATAGATGGAATGCAAGTCATATTGAATTTTATGGAGTGCAAATCATCCTACCAATATTTTTTAAAAGACAGCATACGTGGTTACAGTTGAATTTGTAAGTTAGTATATCTATAATATATATATAAAAAAGGAGAGTTTGAGTGTTATTGTTTTGCACACAGATGGCGGTTTTGTTGAGTTATTCTGGTTTTCTTACTTAGCCAATACCACTGAAGATTTTTTACTATTGGGTAAATTTCAGAAATCACTCCTGAGATTTGTGATAATATCAACTAAGTCAAAAACATTTTAAAACTTACCAATTTCATCCTAAAAAGACAATTTTGTCCCTGAATTTAAAAAAATTACTTTTATTTTTTTTATTTTCTCTTCTTCCTTTCTCCTCTGTCTCTTTCATCCCCCCATTTCTTCTTTGAGTTCTCCATCTCAAAACTCTCTCTCTAATGGAATTTTAGCCACGGTTAGGGGTGACAATTTTTATCTATAACCATTAACCCGTCCATTACCCACCTTATTTGGATAAGTCTTAACCTAACCCATTTGAATATTTGAATTAAATGGATAAAGACCCATTTAGTTATTTAATTAGACGAGTCTAAATAGATAAATCTACTAATACCCAATAAACCCATTTAAAATTTAAAATTAAATAAGCCTACTAATACCCACTAAACCTTTTTAAAATCTAAAATTAAATAAACAGGATTTCCTCTAGATTTCTAAGCCCAAATATTCAGCCCTCTGACTCACTCTCCTTCAGATTTTCTTAGAAATCAAACACTTTAAAAGAAAAGAAATCCCAAACCCAGCGTGAAATTCTCAATCGACGGAAACCTCTTAGCCTTAGCCTCCTTAGACAAACCCTTATCATCTGGTCCACCCAAACCCTGACTCTCCTCCACCACCTCACCGGCCACTCCGAGGGCATCTCCGACTCCCACTACATTTGCTTCGCCTACGACGACCGCACTCTCCACATCTGGGACGCACTCGCTCCACCAGCGACTCCTCCCACGTCAAGACCTTGAAGGGCCACTCCAATTTGGTCTTTTGTGTGAACTTCAGCCCCCAATCAAATCTGATTGTGTCTGGGTCTTTCGACAAAACGGTGAGTGTTTGGGAGGTGAAGACTGGGAAGTGTTTGCATGTGATCAAAGCGCATTCTATGCCTGTTACGTCTGTGCATTTCAATCGAGATGGGTCATTGATTGTATCGGCGAGCCATGATGGGAGTTGTAAGATTTGGGATTCGTTTAAGGGTACGCTTTTGAAAATGCTTATTGATGAGAAAGTTTTGAGAAAATTAGGAAAAAACTGCATTTCAGAGTTTAGACTAAAGTTCAAGTTAGTTCTATGAGTATTTGTTTATTTGCTTAAGGCTCCGCTTGGAAGTTCATAAGGGAAGGGAATGGAATGGAATGGAATGAAATGATCATAAGGGAATAGAAAAGAATGGAATGGAATAAATTTAAGTAAGGGAAAAGAATGGAATGGAATGGAATTAAGTAACCTTGATTGGATGTTTTAAAATAAAAGAATGGAAAGGAATGAAAATGAATGGTGATGTGGTATGATAAAATACAACTCCAATTTTGTCCATGGAGATCGTCCAGGACGAGCAAGGTGCTTAAGACGAGGTAAGCTGTCTTGACGTGCTCAAGACGAGGTAAGCTGCCTTGACGTGCTCAAGACGAGGTAAGCTTTGACGTGCTCAAGATGAGGTAAGCTGTCTTGACGTGCTCAAGACGAGGTCAGCTGCCTTGACGTGCTCAAGACGAGGTAAGCTGCCTTGATGTGCTCAAGACGAGGTAAGCTGTCTTGACGTGCTCAAGACGAGGTAAGCTGCCTTGACGTGCTCAATACGAGGTAAGCTGCCTTGACGTGCCCAAGACAAGGTAAGCTGTCTTGACGTGCTCAAGACGAGGTAAGCTGTCTTGATGTGCTCAAGACGAGGCAAGCTGTCTTGACGTGCTCAAGAGGAGGTAAGCTGCCTTGACGTGCTCAAGACGAGGTAAGCTACCTTGAAGGCCTCAGGACGAGGAATTATGGACGACACGTGAGCACTTGAAAAATTTATGAATGTGTAAAACATCTCCGTATTATACGAGTAACCCCCAGTGACCGTTGCGCACAAAAAGGGTAACTCCTAAACAGTTGAGGAAGTTATATTCAAATACAAACCTCCTCAAATCAAGGGGAGGTTACAAATCCAATAACCACTCTTAAGACACTATATAAACGTTGGTTCAGACCAAGAAAAGGTACGTGAAAATCATTCCTAAAAAGTTGGAACTCGAAAATAATTGAGAGAAAAACTGACTTTGTCATCGGAGGGTTATTGGCCGGTGACCCCGGTCACCTTTGATCACTTCTCTTTCTTTTTCTGGCTATCAAGATCAAGTGTTAGCTCTCTCTAATCCGAAACATTCAGCCTACTGATATTCTTCGCATCATCAAATGGAATGTAAGTAATCTTGTTTGGGAGTAATATGGAGAGAATGGAATGGAATCATTTTATTGCAATATTACTATTGGACCCTTGTTTTAAAATAAATGGTTGAATAAATAGGGGTATTTTGGGAGTTTTAATAAAAATTTCATTAAATCTAAGTCCATTCCCTCTCATTCCTCCCAATTTCGGGGGGAATGAAAATTTGAGGTTTTAAGGGAATAGAGAGGAATGCGTTTCCTCTCCTATCCATTTCATTCCCTCCCACTTAAACTCCCAAACGAGGGAATGGACTTTCCATTCCCTCCATTAAAACTCCCAAACAAAGGAAGGGAAGAATATTCTAAAATTATTCTTTTCATTCATTTCCATTCCATTCCATTCCATTCCCTCCTCCCAAGCGAGGCCTAAAAGATTGTTTGATTAGCTAGGTATTGGTCTGGGTGAGGAGAAGTTCTGTTTGGTTTGTGAGAAAGTTTGGGAAAATAAATGAAAATGAAGTGGTTGATGTTGTTTTAAAGCTAAAGGATTTTAATCCGATTTTCAAGGGTCTTGTTTGGTTTATGACAAATTTTGTAGTTGCTAACTTAATGGGAAAATCTAGTAACAAGTTATTTATTTATTTGTGTCATATTAGGTTAAATGAGCGGATTACTAATTAAATGGGTTGGGCAGGTAATGAATAATTAATTTATATATAAACGGATCATAAATGGATAAATGGGTAATTATACACCTAACCTATTTATGACCCAACCCGCCTATTAGCCACCTCTAGCCATAGCGAAGCCCATAACTTGGTCACCGGCATCAACAACACCACCACTCAAGGTCGTCTCGATTCTCACTGTAAGATTGACCTTGACCCCTTCAGCGCTCACCCCTACTCTCCCAAATCGGAACTCACACTTCTCACTTTCTATGCTTCTGAAACAAAGATCCTGCAATGAAAAGCCAATTCTCATCCAAATCCCTGACTTCTCTCAGCCCTCGCTTTACCACACTCCTCGCCGCACCACCGCTGCTGCGTCACTAACAATCATCCTTCTATTGGTATTTTGTCGCTGCCTTTAGAGCCACATATTGCCATTAAAAATCAATGAAACATGCTTACATTGTCAGCATCGCTCTCGATTGCTATTACAAGCAGATCTCGCAAATTCCGAGTTGGTATAAGCTCAAAGTTTTCCAATCCATCGCTACCTGGGCTAGCCAAGATTGTCCTTGTAAAAGAGAGTTCGACGACGAATTCGAAAACTGCACATCTTGTTTGGATTCTAGAGTGATCAAGAATGGAATTGAGATTGAGATTGAGGATGTGGTGGAAGAGATGAACAAATTAGGGATCCAGAAATACAAGGCTAATGATAACGATGAAAGAGACAGAATTTTCTTTTTCATTTTTACTATATATATATATATTTTTTTTTTAAATTTAGGGACAAAATTTTCTTTTAGGACGAAATTAGTAGGTTTTAAAATGTTTTGTACTTAGTTAGTAATATCACAGACCTCAAGGGTGGTTTCTGAAATTTACCCTTTACTATTTTATAGAGAGAGAGAGAGAGAGAGAGTTCGGTGATATTGTGAGAGACAAGTGAATGGTTTAACTAATAGGACTGTATTTACTTTATTACCCCTAAGTATATGTATAGTACAAAGAATTGTGAGGTTTTTTGGTTTTTTTGTCTCATACTTACTCTAGCTATTTCCAAATCCGAATGATCCCACGGAAATTGGTTTTATTTATCTAATTTGTTAATTTTTGACTGCAAACCAAACACAACTTCTCCTAATATTGTTTTATTAGGTATTTTTTTATTAGGGGTGCGTTTGGCTCTAAATTCAGGTTGCGTTGGATAGCTTATTTTTTACCAATTTATTTTACTATTCAGCTTATTTTTACTATTATTCATGAGCTCCACTTCACTTGTTGATACTATTTATGGATCTCACTATACTATTTTAAATTACTTTTATCTTTATTTACAATACTTTCAGTAAAAAATTTTCAGTCTCAGCAAAATAAGCAGATTCCAAACAAACCCCAAAAAGCCAGCTTATTTTACATTCAGTTTTTTTTTTTCTACTATTAATGAGCCCCATTGCACTTTTTGGTACTATTTATAGGTCTCACTGTATTATTTTAGCTAAATTTTACCTTTATCTACAGTATTTTGAACAAAAAATTTTTAGTTTCAGCAAAATAAGAGGATTCCAAATGAACTGAATAGTAAAATAAGTTGATAAAAATAATTTTTGCCAAATAAACACTAAATATATATTTAACAAATCTTGGAATATATTTCCTTGGTCAATATACTGACAAAAGTGTGTGGTGCAATAGGTTATGAAGTCACTTTTTCACCCCTAAAAGTATTTATAAATTACATAAACTTATAGTTTTTTGTCTTTTCGTTTTGGTACTTCCTTTGAAACTTCGGCAGCCTCTCTTGCTCACCCACTATTCTCAATTGTTTTGTCTCTCTTGCATTCAGCTAACTCATTTGTTTCGGCATTGAAGGTATTTTTATTTTTATTTTCTTTCATCATTATTTGTTAAATTAGTATATACCATCACGTTTTGTAGTTGATAAAGTAGCTAACGAATTAGATTGTTTGGGCCCACCTCTAACATCATTTTTTTACCCACCAATAATAGTCTACTGCCAATAATTGGTTATAAAAATAATGTGAACTCGGTATTTCTCTTTGATAGAATTGTTGTTTACTTTTAAATATTATATTTCTTGTGCCAAAAATAATTATGTTTACCTATAATTGTTTTTGCTGATGAACACCTTGCACATCTTTTGCAGTTTCGTATTTAAGGATCAAGTCAATTAGGTTTAGGCAATACCGTGACAATATCATTTGATAAATACAAGTAATAGATATAGTTGACTTTGCATTTAAGTACTTCACTAAACATTTTATTTAAAGAAAGTTAACTTTTATTGAAGCAAGTTTTACACGCATTGTATGGAATTCAAGCGAAAGCCCATTGTGTAGAATTCAAAAAGAGGTTTGTGCGCATAATGCATTATTCATACACCAGAGAGAAGCAGATCGTGATCACAGAAATGATCGCTACCACTCCAGCAACAATGATAGCATCTTTAGATTAAATTCAGCTTAGAGGTCTTGTATTTACTCACTATTATATGTTGTAGGAATTCTAGATTTATGGTTATGTTTATAATATTAATCACTCATGCACACCAAACTATTGTTGTATTTAAATTATTAGTGTTCATTCTAAATGATATAGATAAATTAATTTTTAATTAAAAATGATATGAGAGAATCATAATATTATTTTTTATTAATATTTTCTAACAATATATTACACGTGCTATGCACGTGTTTCAAAACTAGTATTATTCAAAAACTTGAGTTGAAGTAGTTGAATAAAAGGAAAGTTTTTTTTTTTTTTTTTTTTTTTTTTTTTTTTTTTTAATGAAGGACAGTTTTTTGAGAGAGTGAGAGAAAGCACAAACATATCTTAATTTTTCAATACTAGTGTATATCGTGTCACTAAATTGTTTGATACATAATTTTTGCACACTAAATTATTTGATACATACTTTTTGTGATGAAATTATCATTCCTTAATCCTAATGAGTTAGGGGCGGCACTTGTTGTTTAGGGGTTCAAATGAAACCTTGGCTTAAAAAAAATTATATATATAAAAAATATTTTTTTATTAGTTTATTTTACCCATAAAATATTTTTGCTCACCTTGGTTGAAATTTTGAACATCCTAATCACAGATTAATACAACCTAAAACCAAAAAATAATTAAACACGTCATGTATTTGTGCTTTTTTTTTTTTTGGAAAAAATCCTTGGAGCTGCCATTGTAATCTATGTATAATATAAAACTGAAACTTTTGATTTTTTGTTGACCTTTTAAAATTTTGACACATCAGTTTTGCAAGCCTCACAAATTTACAACTCATTATAATTTAATTTATTTTGTAATTAGACTGCAATATTAGAGAAACTCATGTTAGGATTAGGATAAAATAAATAAATTTTTTAATTAGACTGCAATATTAGAGAAACTCATGTTAGGATTAGGATAAAAAAATAATTTTTTTAATTAGACTGCAATAGTAGAGAGACTTACATTAGAATTAGAAAAAAAAGGACTTACTTTAGGATTAAAAAAACAAAAAGACTGACTTTAGAATTCAATGAGAGAGAGAGAGAGAGAGAGAGAGAGAGAGAGAGAGAGAGAGAGAGAGAGAGAGAGAGAGACTCCCGTTAGGATTACTCTCTTCCCACCTCAAAACCCTAACAACTACTACCTCAAAATCCTAAACTTAACTTGGTAAGGCAACATTCTTTCTATTTAATTCTTATATGACAATTTCTATTTTCATATGTGCCTGAGATTTTCTTTCTATCTTATTCTTCTTATATTCTATTTGAAATTGATTTCCTTTTGAGTATTTAGGTTATTTTCCATATTTATATTGACATTGTTTTCGTGGGTTTGGTTTTTGGGTTGAAATTTCTACTAATTATTGAATATTGTATATGGTAGATAATGCACCTCCATTTTTTGGAGAAAAATCAAAGCTGCAACCTAGGTCTTCTAGCCTAGAGAATGATGAGTTTTTATTTGGTATGTTATGCATAAATTTGTTGAATTTAAAGGGTTTTGTTTGGTTTTGAAGTTTTGGGTAAAGATGTTTTGGAGTTTTGAAGTAGAATTTTGGGATTCTATAAAATTTGGAGGTTTTAAGTTTTGGGGCTTTTGGTATTTGCATCCCAATAGGTTAATCTTAATTATTCACCTTATATGTGATAGGTCACAAACGCGTTGATTCCTTGTGATAAATTAAGTTGATTAATTAGTCAAGTTATTAATTAATCAAATTAATATGCAAATTGTGTGGTAGCACAAACAAATCACCAGTAAACTAAAGTATGTAGCGGAAAATAAATTGACAAAGTGATTTGTTTACGAATGGGGAAAACCTACACGGCAAAAACCCCACTGGGTGATTTTAAGGTCACCACTCCCGAAACTCCACTATTATCACAACAAGCGGTTACGAGTAAAGGAATCTCAAGTACCTTACCAACCTACAGTTGAACCCTTACCCCAATACTCGATTGGATTTGTTCTGTAGTGACAATTTCTCCTTTTGATGCACAGCTCTCAAGTACATGACTAACCAATTGCGCGGATCCCAGTACACAACTTCAATCACCAACTAGAGAAAGTTGTTGACTGCTAAGTTCTTCAATTCATCTACACGATGAAGATCAAGAAGATACTTGGTTACAAAACCCTACGGTGCACATTACACAGCAACTTCTTTACAAGAGATGAACTAGCGCAAGAACTTTGTCTCAGGTCACAAATTGCTTGAATAAAAGTTTCTCAATACTTGTGCAACTTGTGTACATTTGACGACCCTTAAAATAATTATTTTATATGTCTAGGGTTAGAAGAAAAGAAGTCCTAAAGACACATGTACGGATTGGAATAAAAAACAGAACTTAGAATATGTTTTTCTTAAATCTCCGCAGCTAGAGGTGTCGAGGTACTGTCGAACCTTGGGGCTGAACAACTTCTTAAAGCTCGATAGATGTAGCTATCGAAACAAGTGTCGAGCTTTAAAATCTGGCACTTCTCAACTTGAATCTTGGACAACTTGCATGGCTTTAACACTTGATCTTGAAACCTTATTTCTTAAAGTATTAAAATCATCCTAGAGTTACCCAAATACAAGCTGAGTGCATTTTGTCAAAGGATAAGCCAATTACATAAAAGAATGACATATGTTCAAAACAACTTGAAACACATATGTCCTAACAATATGTTTTTGCCTTATTGAGAATTTTTATTTGGGTTCATGTGATTTTTTTTTCTTAAATAAATTTTTGGTCTTTGGTTGATTAAAATTGTTATTAAATCTCACATATAATCTATGTATGATACATCAATATTTCAATTAGTTATTTATTTGGATTCAACATAAAATAGGGAATCAAATATATCAATAATCTATTAGTAACCACATCTCTAAAATAAAAAGATGTTCTTGAAGATCTTTTGAAAGCATCTTTGGAAAATGTTTCTTCGAATGAGATCAATAGTTTTTGCCTAAAGACCACTAGAGAGAGGGTTTTGAAGAGCCAAAAACGTACTTAATGACGCGAGTGCAGAAAGTTCAAAGCTGAGAGTGTTCTTGGATGAGTTTCAGGTCAAAAATCAATTCTCTCTAGCTAGGGTTTGGATTTGGAGGTATAAGGCTGTATTTATATGTTTAGACTAGGGTCTTTAGACTTATTTAGAGGGTTTTGGATGTTCTAAAGGGTCTAGGGGCTGTGGTCTATCAAAGAGGGAGGCTCTGGGCCCTAAAGATTGATATTTTGAAGTTTTGGAACACAGTGTATGCATGTATGCACGTGCACGTGCATTGATGCATGCCTCATGCGTATGCATGCGTTCCCCAAAACCCTAAACTGATAGCTTTAATGGCCCAATTCAAACGGTCATAACTCACTCAATATAAATCCAAATTAGAAAACATTTGTGTTCAAATTGAAGCCCAGGATGCCTACATTTCAATGAAATAAACATAACTCTAAACTTCTTTGTGGATCAAAAGTTATGGTCAAAGTAGTGAGCAAAAGTCATTTTTCAGCATCGTTTTCAAAGCAATTTATACACTTTTGAGTTGTTATTACTTTCAAACTATCAAAATAACTTTACTTGCCTTTTGTAGACATGTCAAGCTCATCAATGGGACCGGGGACTAAAGTTTATTAACCGGGTACAAAATGAGGTGTTTACAAGGTGTTATAATTTGGATATTGTTCCATGTCTTGAATATATTATTATTACTCAAATTTGAAGTTTGGTGTGTCCTCCTCATGTCATGGTTAATACTTGGTTGTACAATATGTATGTTTTCAAATGATATTAGTTTTAAGTGTGTGTATATCTATAACTTTTGAGTTTTTTTTCTTTATTAATTTGAGAATTGTAAATTACTTTGTAGGTTTCGATAAATATGTACCTATAGTGAGATTTTGACAACATAAGCATATATGTTTGGTGTTAACACTTTATAAAAATCTCTCCTAGAGCCCAACAGTGTTCTATTTTAGACAACACTTCTATACTATAAAAAAGCATAAAACTTAAATATTTCTTCTTGTTGTATTTTTTATTATTATTATGAACCTTCATTTTTTAAAATTCTAACTTGCAAAATGTCTATAATATGCATATTATTAACTCAATTTCCTATTTCTAAATTTCATTATATCTTATTATAAATAACTTTCTCGTGCCTTGCACGGGTTTGCTACTGGTATGAAATTAAATTAAAACTTTATAAGAGTTATATCGTAACTAAAATGATGACGTTTAAGACATCGTAAAGAATAAATGTTTATTCTTTTAGCTAACTCGAATCCATAATCAACAAAAGTACTCTTAAGAAAGAGACACATTAAGATGAAGCTAGATAATTTTCAAGCTCAAAAAATAGTTTAGAACCTTAAGACACCAAAGATTAGGCCTTAAAATAAATTAAACATCCATTATGGTTTGCTTAATATTATTTTTTATTTTTTTAATATACTGATAAATGATAACTTAGTTGTTTCTTTTTATAAATAATTTGAAGAATCTTAAAGGGATACAAACATATTACGTAAGATTTATCTAGTCGAAAATAAAACTTAAACAAAAACAACATAAACTAAAAATAAACATAAAAATAAATATTTTTGTTAGATTTGAACCCACAAACATATGTTATTATTTATTTAAGAAGCATAGAAAAATATGGAAATTTCAGTGTCAGTATTTAAATTTTAGTCTATTCATACCCTATCTCCTTCGTTTTTATCCTACAAATCAATTTTTAACTATTTATCAGAGAGATGCTAAAGCTTTAGAGTTTCTAAGCTCTAAACAAATTTTAGTATCTAAGTAAATTAATTGATATTATTTCAAAGTTGCTATTTTTATTCCGATCCAAAGTTTTTTACTTTCAGGTGTTAAATAGGAAGTTTTAGTTTAAAACCTAATTATATGCGACTTAGTTGGCACAATAATTTATAAGCGTACTAATAACAGATTATTTAAACTTCTTTTAAAATGAGAACTCTTTTATCCTTAACATCAATCAACTCGTCACTTCCTAAGAATGGGGTCTTAATAATAATAGATTTTGTATATTGTAGTGTTCGAATGCTTGTTGGGGGCGCATTGTTAGCACAAAACAATGAAGAAAGAGAAGTCACTTTATTATCTAAGTTGAAAAATTGTGGGGAAAATAAACTATTGAATAAAATTTGGAAAAGATACATTGACAGGGATACCCTGATTAATTAATGATCAACTTAATATAATGGTTGGTGTCCTAAAAAAAATTTGTAGCACGTGCCAGCATCAATCACATAGGATAAAATTTTAGAATACAATTGTTCGATGATTTTTAACTAATCATTAGCCAAATTAATGATCAATTTGCAATATGCTACTTAATAAACCAAAAGTTTTAATTCAAAATCTAATTATATGCTACTTAGTTGGTGTGATAATTGGTGCCTTGCTATTCATATGGACAAATATTAGAATGAAAATCCCGTTTTGGAATTAGAATGACCGTAGTTGCAATACCCTTGCTAATATTAAGAGCATTTCAATGCTTAATCTAATATAAAATTAAATTAAAAATTTCTAATAATTATACCATAACTAAAATTATAGTATTCAAGACATCATAAAGAACACAGTTTCAGTCTCTTAGCTATCTAAATCATGATCAACAAAACTACTCTTATGAATGAGGCAAATTAGGATGAATGTGGAAATTCTTCATACTCGGAAAAAATTTTAGAGCCTTAAGTCAACAAAGATTAGGGATGAATGTGGAACATCTGTACATCCATGATGGGTATATATATATATATATATATATATATATATATATATATAAACCTGATAAGTGCTAAATTAGATATTTATTTTTTTTATACATAATTAAAATAAAAGGGCTACTGATATATTAGTTAGGAATTATCTTTTTGAATACAACACTTAAATAAAAAATCATAAAAATAAACATAAACATGGAATATATATTTTTTGTATTATTTGAATTCACAACATATGTTATTCTTTATTCAAATAGAAGCATAGGAAAATTTGGAAATTTCAATGTCAACATTTGGATATTTAGGCTATTTAGAGTCCTTTCTCCTTATCTTTTCACATAAAAATCTTTTTTTTTTTTTTTGTTTATATGAGAGAAGTTTAAGTTTTAGAGTTTCTAACCTCTAAAAAAAATTTCACTATCTAAAGATAATCTGATTTTATTTGTGTGACATTTCTCTAATTAGTAATTTCATTGATTAAGATTTCAAAGTTGCCATTACAATTTCATAGGGCCTCCAACATATTCTAAAAAGAAAGCTCCCATAAGTAATTCTCGAAGTTTTTGAAAACCCAAACCATTACCGCCATGTAAAACATGTGTAAAAAATGAAATAACTCATCGTTTAGTGTTTACTTAGTTTCGAAAGAAATAACTTATCATTTAATGTTTACTTAATTTCAAATAACTATGTGATTTAGGGAGCAAGTCCAAACACTCATTAGAATCGGTGGATTAAAATTATTGGGGTTGGACTCATTGTTGTGAAATTTAATAATACTGACAAGTGCACGAACAGTATCGAAATATAGTTTAACAAGAACGAGTTCAAACTCACAATTAGTTTAACAAGAACAAGTTCGAACCCACAAGGATTTGTATAAACATAGAAAAATTAATCAAATCTTAACCAAATTAATCCTAATCTATTATAATAAAAATTGGTTGTTTTAAAATTAAATAAACTATGAAAATAATTAAACTAAGCAAACATATAATATAAAACGGTATAGAGATTAAACAATCTAGAGAAAATGATTAAGGTTTTCAAATCCACATTATTAATTCATATTAGCATAGCTATATTACTATATAAGGGGTTTGCCTGGTTTGGGATCCTCATTATCATGGTTCAAAAATACCTCTAAATCCTAGATTTAAGTAGAGACAAAACTTAGGGTCATTTCAATAAAAATACATTTATAACTCCCACATAAAACACTTCATACAACTACTCTTCCACTAATCCATGTCTTTAAAACTACCTACCTTTTTTTTCTTCATTTTATTACTACTTAAAAATAAATAAAAACATCTCACATTCCCTTTTTAAAACCCAAATCACACCTTAATAAAAGTCTCTGCTCATGTTTCTTTCTCAAACTGAAATAATAATAAAAATGAAAAAGGGCCTGAAAATTCTCAAGCATACAACTTCAAACTTACACCCAACAATTTAAATTCCCCATTATCATCAGGGAGTATATTGTTATCCAATCTCCCCTCATTCTTGTCTTCAACATTTTGAAAATATCTTATTTAGTTTTTTTTTTTGTGCTAAAAATGTGCTAAAGTATATTTGTATCTTGAAAAAAAAAAATTTTTAAAAACCAAAAATAAAGGTTTTAAAAATCTGTACATTAAAGTTAAAAAAAAAAAAAAAAAAACAAAAAAACAAAAAAAACAAAAAAACTATAAGATGATGCCAAATACACAATTCATTTTTTTTTTCCATATGAAAAATACTAGTAAAGTTGTAGCCCAACCCGTTTAGGATCACCTAATTTTTTAGCCCAACCCGTTTAACTGAACTAAGATGAAGCCCAAAAAACGCAGATACTTTTGTGCAAAAACTCTCGTTTTTTCTGGTTTTCATTGTGTAAAACACTAAAACATGTACATCTTTTTGTTTTACAGTAGTACCGTAGGGCAATGACAAACAGACAAACAGTACATGGAGTCAGGTGGTCAACCATTGCATGATAGATATCGCAACACATTCTCTGGGACCCTCCACGTAAAATAAGAATATTGATGATGTCCAAAATCCTCAGTAGGCTACACGGCCCGCACGTGCCCTTAATGACGTACCTGCACAACACAAAGGATGAAGACCTAAAATAAGGTACCGGTGTGATACCGGCCGAAGACCCTCCGAAGGTCAAGTTAGAAACCTTTACTTTCAACACTAGAGTGCTAGAGTTGAGTTATTTGTGCGTACCTTACTTTGAGAGGGTCTTGGGGTATTTATAGTAGCGGTGGGCCGAAATCCATGCCTCAATCAAGGAGTTCTTTTCCTTTTAGGACAATAATACTTGGACCTCACGTATCTCCTAGAATCCTTGTCCTTGTAGGAGTCTCCATACTTAGACGTGTCATTCAAGAATCATTGGTGTATGCGTGTTGGTCAAGTGAGGTTTGTAGATGGAGCCGAGACTAACTTCGTCAGCCTGCTCCCGTCATCTTGGCTATGCATTAGGATGGTCGGTAAAAGTCATCAACCTTTGGTGTCCGTATGTTTTAGGTCGTCAGCCTTATATAGCCCAAGAGTTGAGGTCGTCAGTGTTGGGGTCGTCACCTTCAGGCTCATCAGCTTTATGTCATTTAGGA
This sequence comes from Castanopsis chinensis, assembly GCA_032878915.1. NCBI lineage: Eukaryota > Viridiplantae > Streptophyta > Magnoliopsida > Fagales > Fagaceae > Castanopsis > Castanopsis chinensis. The sequence continues at coordinate 12,429,102 of JAVQMG010000105.1, forward strand.
CAACCCTTATCAAATATATTGAGGGACCAGTTTGAAAATATTACCCAAATTTTACCAAACCAGAAACCAGCAACAGAAAGAAGAGGGTAGTGTCAGTGACTGTGTGCAATCATATTCTTTTTCAACTAATCCATTTGAACCATTTTTGAACCTAGGATGTCTGAGTCTATAACTAGTCCAAAGTCTCCCACCACTTGATTGCACCCTTAAGAGTAATAATTTGAATACAGAAAAAGGAAAGCTAGTCACTTGTGCTTCAAAGTGCATGCATTGTAGTCACTACTCACTACAGTGGGCTATCTTCACTGTTGTTTATGGGTTTCATTGTAATCAAAAGAATGCTCTTTCTCCACGCAAGGGTTTTTCCCAAATTTTTTTTTTTTTTTCCACTTGCTTTAACAGTTTATAGCTGCTTTGTGTGTGAATGTAGCGGGTTAACTTTCTCTGCCAATTTCTTTACAAACAATCTGATCACTGCAAATTTTGGGCTTCTGCTGCAATACCTATGCAGAATAATATTGCATTAAGTTTACCAATTAAACGAACTTTCAAGTTTATTCATTTCCAAACCCTCTAAATTATGCATACGAAGAAACTGGTCAAAGTAAGACAGTAACAAGATACTAAGCTCCACACCCATCAAAACAAATGGCCAAATATACACAAAACCAAAAATACAAAAAAAGAAAGTACTGGCCATTAAAATATATAAAGCATCCCCATCAAAACACATTAGACACATACTTTAAGGGTAGTTATACTGAGAGCAAAAACCATTTTTCGCATTTTGGTAAAAGGTGTACTAGAGGGAACACTCCAAACAAAATTCACAAGTTACTTACTCAACGATTTCTACCTATTTATGTTAGATACTTAAGTAGGCTACGTGCATATTTCCATTCTAGGTTGTTGTCACTGCCATAAAACATATGAAAGCAATGGACATCAGTTTGTATGCCTTTCGCTCTATTTCTTTCAAAAATTGTTTCTGTTTTATTAAGTTTTAATTGGAACTATTTTCAAGTATTTATTAAATGATGAGAAGGAAAATAAATCTACAAGTTGGATTGGACTAAACTGAATCGTAGATTCGAGAATGAGGTGGAGCTAAATGTTGCATCTGCTAATAGGAGCATGAAACAGTGATCTGCGTACTTTTAACTTTTATATATAATTTTTTTAAACCTCACCATTTCTTACTGTTTTTGAACTTTTCTTCACTTTTCCTAATGTACAAGTATACTTTAAAACACATTCAGAAAAAGGTAGATAAGCTGTTCTCAAATAAACACACATATATATATGGAAAGCTATAGGATTTCCATGGTGCTTTTGGTTTAGAGGGCAGCATTCATGGCAATCATCACTAGTTTCTCCTGAGGGCATGGTATGGCTTTGTTCTTGGTGTTGTTTAATAGATGTCGAGTGCCGCTTTTCCCCGTCCGAGAATCTCCATCCGCTCTAAGTGGGCGAGCTAGAATCCTTATGTCAGGTTGGTTGTTCAAAAGACTTTCTCTTTACCCTTTGCATCTTCATCTTTTTGAAAGCCCAGACCCATTCTTCTGGATCTTCATTAGTCCTATTTTAGGTGCAAAGCCTCTTCAATAAAGGCCTTACCAGCACCGGAGGTGTACTAATCAATGAACCCCCGAAACCAATTTCTTTTCTGACAAAATCAACCAAGCCTAACCGGTCACGACATGTTGTTGATATTGATTGAGTTTGAGGGACTTTCGCTGACTGAATCCATCCATAAACCTAGACCCCGACAACCTTCGTAACCAAAGCGTCATGACAACATCCAAAGGGCACCCTTGGATTCTTAAGTAAAGCTCCTATCCATCCGATTCGATCTCTATACGAATCCCTCTTTTCGTGCTATGTTCTAGTTACGTCATGCGCTCTAGTAAGGATCTAATGGTTGCTAGTTTCAAGTCTCGGACTAGAGTCTCTTTAGTATCTAAAACCTGCTTTTCTTTTCTTAGGTTGACTGCCTTTCTTGCTTCCTCCGTCGAGTTGCTTTCTTATTTTCCTTAAAAAATCTATAAAAAGAAGGGAATGGGAAGGAAGTTCACTTCTTATGCTTTCCTGGCTCTCACTTTCTGGACTCGACTTTATACTGACCAGCTACTGGCCCCTTTCTGACTCTATTACTGGGCGAGAAGACTTTAATAAAGCCCCCTTTTGCCTCATCCCGATCTCCCTGAAAAGAGGGTGAAGTAGCGGCTCCCTCCTATTACTATTACTGGGGTGGAGTCGAAGCTATGGCACCAGAAAGTCAAAGAGATTCCTTCCCGAACCACTCGTGTAGTCTTCTTCCTGCCTCCCAGTTAGAGGCCCTATCTCGCTTTCCAAGTCTTGCTTATCCAGTTTTAGAATCACTCTTTGATAATGAATCTTTACTACTATCTTCTAAGCAACACTTGGATTATTTATTTATTTATTTTTACTTTGACCTTTATCATAATTCATGGTTACTATTTTCTTGAATCATAAAAATATTTAGGGATGTCATCAAAAAAGAAAAATCCCTCTAATTATGATGAATGTAAAGTGACATCTCTCTCATGCCACGTTTCAACTATGTTTTATGGGCAAAACTTAAATACAGTACCTTAAATTTCCTTTTATAAATTTTGCCATGTGCCTTATTAACATTTTCATTAAACGATGTTAAAGACCAAATATTTCCCGTTAGAAAATTCATCTAAAGCTGAAGACAAACCGATTTGCACAAGACCCAACATAAACCCATTGAATTATTGAAACCCAAACATAGATAGTAGACCCATTGAATTATAAAAATTTTAGCATAGAAAATATAGATCAAAGAGATAGATTACAGGATCTAAGAGGGTTACAGAGGGATATAGGTCAAGATGAGATAATGAAAGAGCTGATCTGTTATGGCTAGCTTCCTCAAGCTTCTTGAAGGGGGATAAAAAGAATGCATCTGAGATTCTTGCTGGGTACTATGAATTTAAAGAGGACGGACCGAAGGAGGATGGACAAAGTGAACACGTGGCAGTTATTCTTCTAGGGATTGCTCCAAGGTCTCCTAAAATAAATCGATATGCGGTTCACGTTAGGTCTGTTATGGCTTTGCTTAACCTACATGCCAAACTCTAACTAAAGAGACTCCTATAAGGAAAAGGATTGAAGGAGATATACAAGATACACGAGTTACTCTCCTAGAGGAAAGAACTTCTTGCCCAAGGTGTGAATTTCGGTCCTATACTACTACAAATACCCCAAGACTCTCAAAAATCAAGGTACGCATAATTAACTCAACTCTAGCGCTCTAGTGTTGACAAAGGTTATTAACTTGACATTCGGAGGGTTTTTGGCCGGCACCATACCGGTGCTCTCTGTTAGGTCTTTCCTTTTTGTACAAGTTTTATTTCAGTCTTGTGAAGACCACGTAGCTTGCTGGTGTTTTTCGGCATCATCAGTTGGCGCCGTCTGTGGGAAATGGGTGATCAGACATTGCCTTATTTCTGAGATAAAAAGTTGCATGGTACTCACTAGATCGATGGCAACAACCAACAACCAGGGTGATGAACTGCACTCTACAGCGCTGGAGAGACAAGTCCAAACGCTCGCAGTGGCGATCAAATGCCTGACCAAACAGAATCATGATTTGGAGGAACAATTACGTCAGAAGAATGCACATCTTGGAACGCAAGAGGAAGACCAAAAAAGAACAAGTGCTGAAAGGAGGAATCTCGAAGGACCCGAGGGTAGCAACGCTCCAAGCAGACTAGAGAGGCGGGATACCAATCGGCCAGCTATTTCTGAGACTCTACCACCCCACATCGCCGCAGAGATGCAGGAGATGCGGGAACGAATGGACGTGATGATGAACGCCCTCAAAGGGCGAGCATCCAGCGACCTTGACGACCTAGTCCAACGAACTAATTCACCTTTCACGGCACATGTCACTTCGTGTGCTCCTCCCCCAAAGTTTTGTATGCCTCAAGTAGAGAGCTATAATGGGTCCAAGTACCCCCTAGACCATTTGGAATCCCTTAAGACTATAATGCACCTTCAAGGAGTTTCGGATGAGATTATGTGCAGGGCCTTCCCTACTACGTTGAAAGGATTTGCGAGGGTTTGGTATAGCAGGTTGATACCTAATTCGATTAGCACCTTTAAGGAATTAGGCGCTCAATTTGTGTCACATGTCATCGGAGGTCACCGGTATAAGAAGTCCACAGCATGTCTGATGAGCATAAGACAACGAGAAGACGAGACACTGAAGTCGTATATAACACGATTCAACAAAGAGGCTCTTTTGATAGACGAGGCTGACAATAAGATACTAGTAGCAGCATTTACCAATTGGCTATGAAAGGGTAAGTTCCTTTTTTCCCTGTATAAGAATGATCCAAATACTATGTCCAAAGTGCTTTACAGGGCGACAAAGTACATGAACGCAGAAGACGCACTGATGGTAAGGGAAGATAAGCCTAAGAAAAGGGAGAGGCAGGAGGATGCACGATTAGAGGGGGGACGAAAGATGGCCAGGACGGGAGAACGAAGGTAGGATAGGCTCCCGAAACCGTCCACGGAAAAATTCACAAGCTTCACCCCTTTAACGGCCCCGATCGACCAAGTGTTGATGCAGATAAAGGATAAAGAAGCCCTAACATTCCCCGGTAAGTTGAAGGGGGATCCCAATAAAAGGTCAAGAAGTAAGTATTTCTGCTTCCATCATGACCACAGCCACAATACAACTAATTGCTACGACTTGAAGCAACAATTCGAGGCGCTTATAAGGCAAGGGAAGCTGCAGAGGTTTGTTAGTAAAGAGGGGATGAATCCACCACAACACCAGCCCCCCCGACAAGAGAACGAACTCCCTAGACCACCAATTGCAGACATAAGGATGATCGTCGGGGGTACTGTTAACACAAGATCGTCCAAAAAGGCTCGTAAAACTTACCTATGAATGGTACAGAACGTCCAGATGACAGACTCGACACCAAAGATGGCACGAATCGATATCCTAACCATCGGCTTTTTAGAAGAGGATGCCTGACATCTTCACCATCCACATGACGATGCGCTCGTGGTCAGCATACGAGCAGGGGATTACAACATGCATCGAGTACTAGTTGATAACGCAAGCTCAGCAAATATTCTTTATTACCCTGCGTTTCAACAAATGGGAATTAGTAGAGAACAACTGGTTCCAACCAATGCTCCCTTCGTCTGATTCAGAGGGACAAGAGTCTATCCACTTGGCGCCGTCATATTGTTCGTAATAGTGGGAGATCACCCACAACAAATTACTAAGGATGTGGTTTTTTTGGTGGTCGATTGCTCATCTACCTATAACGCAATCCTCGGACGGCCTACTCTTAATGCATGGAAAGCTGTAACTTCGACCTAACATTTGATGATTAAGTTCCCTACTGAATATGGAGTTGGAGAGTTGCACGAAAATCAGGCTGCAGCACGTGAATGCTACGTTGCCATGATGGAGATGGATGACCACCTACAAGCACTAAATGTCGAAGGACAGCGGCCAATGGCTGAAGCGGTGGAAGAATTGGAAGAAGTATCACTTGACGACTTAAGGCCTGAATGGACCACAAGAATTGGTACAATGGCCAGTCAATCAGTACGGCAAAACCTTACAACAATCCTAAGGGAAAATCGGGACGTGTTTGCATGAAGTCATGAGGACATGCCGGGGATCGATCCCTCCGTAATAGTCCAAAAGGTTGAATGTATCACCGCCATTCTCTCCCATCCGACAGAAGAAGCAAGTGTTCGCCCTAGAAAGGGACTGGGCCATCACCAAGGAAGTTCAAAAATTACAAGAAGCAGGTTTCATACGAGAAGTACACTATCCGGACTGGTTAGCAAATGTGGTGATGGTCAAAAAGGTGAATGGGAATTGGAGAATGTCTGTTGATTTCACGGATCTGAACAGGGCTTGCCCAAAAGACAGTTATCCACTCTCATGAATTGATACCCTAGTGGATTCAACCGTAAGATATGAACTCCTAAGTTTCATAGACGCGTTCTCGGGCTACAATCAGACCAAGCTGGATGAAGTTGATTAAGAAAAAACATCGTTTGTCACAAGTCAAGGGCTTTTCTGCTATAAAGTGATGTCTTTCGGACTTAAGAATACTGGTGCCGCATACCAAAGGCTGATGAATAAGATGTTCACGCACCAAATTGGGAGGAATGTGCAAGTTTACGTAGATGATATGCTAGTAAAGAGCATTAGAGAATCCGACCACTTGAGTGACCTCCAGGAGACTTTCAACACCCTTTGGTCTTACAAAATGAAGCTAAACCCTAGAAAATGTGTATTTGGGGTCACAACAAGGAAGTTTTTGGGCTTTATGGTGTCCCAAAGAGGTATCGAGGTCAACCCAGAGAAGGTGAAGGCAATAATGGATTTGGCTTCCCCCAAGACGCTAAAGGAGGTCCAGAGATTGAATGGCAAGATTGCGGCCCTGAACAGATTTGTTTCAAGGGTGACAGACAAATGCCTCCCATTCTTTTGCACATTGAGGAAAGCGTTTGAATGGACGAGCGAATGCCAAAAATGGTTTAAAGTTCTGAAGACGTACCTCTCCTCTCCTCCATTACTTAGCCCATCCATACTAGGGGAAGAATTGTTTCTGTATCTAGCCGTCTCCCTAACAGCCATCATCGCGGCTCTTATTAGAGAAGAAGATAAAATACAAAGACTCGTATACTTTGTAAGCCAAGCACTCAGGGGGGCAGAAGAGAGGTATCCTCAGATGGAAAAATTACCCTTCGCATTGGTGACTGCTTCACGAAAACTTAAACCATACTTTCAAGAAAACATCATAAATGTTTTGACAGACAAGCCCCTATGGAAAGCAATGAGTAATCCTGAAGCAGCCGGACAAATGGCACTGTGGGCGATCGAGCTAAGTGAGTTCGATACTCGTTATCTACCTCGAGCTGCTGTGAAAGGACAGATCCTAGCGGACTTCATTGCGGAGTTCACCGCCATGGAAGAACAGGGGGAAGATGAAATTGTTGGATAAAAATCTAGTTTTGTATCTCATACAAAACACACAGCGGAAGTAACAAATAAGGATTTATTTCATTTATGATTGATAACATGTACTATGTAAATTTCAGAATTTAAGAACAAGATAGCGTACCTTGGTATGGAGAAGTTCAAAACAAAGATTAAAAGCACTTAGGAACACTTTTAATTTTCACTCCAATTCCACTTTACGCCCAAGATGTATGGTCTCTCAATCAGTTTAAAAAAAAATTATGTATGTTTCTTTCTTTATAACTAACTGATTATCTAATTGGGCCGGCCTATTGGGTCTTTCCAATTAGGCTTTAGTGTGTAGCTTGAAGTGGGACCAAAAGGGACCAATAAGACACTAGCTCCAATGGGCCTTGGGCTTTTTCTATCAACTCTTGACAAGTCCAAAGTTACCATTAATTATATTTAATACCACTATATAAATATAATTGCACTCTAGGCCTTATTAATAAATTATATCCCAAGATTTTATTATACACGCAACCCCTTCATAAAATATTTGTAGTAATACAAAATCATGAATATAGACTGTCACTTTGAAAATTACTACATTTTAATCCTTTAGTACCCGGTTTAATCCTTTAAAATTATTCATCATATATTTATGAAATCCAATTTTATAAACATATATACTTTAGTAATTTCTTACCAAAATGGTTGTGCCCAACTCTCTGAATAACCAAATCCATTAAACTTATCTCAAGGGAATATTTTATATCTCCATCAAGAGACTATGAATTCCATCTTGAGAATATATGTTCCATCAAACTTAATGTGGCTGCCCAACATACTGAGGTTTTAACCATTATTTTAGATCTCACTCCTGATATATTAAAGCAACCTACACGTCATGATCAAGTCCATTATTCTCTCAGGATTAAGAGTTCATGGAAATAAAAGTTGTGAGATTTATTATTCATTTGACAGTCGTTAGGAGAATAACAAATCTTACAGTGGTCCAGTTCAATATGTCTTAATTCTTAAAACATATCAACATATCAACTAGAAGCCTTCACTTCCATGATCAAGACAAAACACCTTAGTTGATACGTTATAGTCTTCGCAAATGAAATGCCCAATTTCATCACCGACTACGAACTACAAATTTTGAGTTTACAAAGAACTTGTGATTTATATCTTTTGTGATTTTTCACATAAATCACATATTATGTATCTCATGGACTATATGATAATGTCCAAATATTTATGTTACCATTATTTTAGATAAAAATAAGCAACTTTATTAAACACAACATTAAGTCATACATAATGTCATACATAGCGTCATACAATAGGATTTAAGGGCACATATCCTAACAATCTTCCACTTGCCCTAAAGACTATTGTACACTAATCTAACTCCCATTTCCTCCAAATGTGATTCGAAGGTCCTTTGAGCAAGGTTTTGGTAAAAGGATTTGCTAGATTATTTGCACTTTCAATCTTTGCTACCACAACATTTCCATGAGCAATAATGTCTCGAATGATATGGTACTTCCTCTCAATGTGCTTTCCTTTCTTGTGATTTCTTGGATCTTTGGATTGTACAACCGCTCCACTATTATCACAAAATAATGTGATCGGAACATGCTCCATTCTTATAACACCAAGATCAGAAAAGAATTTCTTGAGCCAAACAGCCTCCTTTGCTGCTTCACAAGCAGCAACGTACTCGGCTTCCATGGTGGAGTCTGCAATGCAAGATTGCTTAACACTCCTCCAACTTATGGCTCCACCTCCTAAGATGAAAATAGATCTTGAAGTGGATTTTCTGAAATCTAGATCCGATCGAAAGTCTAAATCTGTATAGCCAATGGGAATCAAATCCTCACAATGGTAAACAAGCATATAATTTCTCGTTCTCCTAAGATACTTGAGAATGTGCTTTACAGCTTGCCAATGTTTTGGTCCTGGATTTGATTGATATTGGCAGACCATGCCAACTGAATAACATATATCTGGTCTAATACAAAGCATGGCATACATGAGACTTCCCACTGTAGAAACATAAGGAACTTGTCTTATCATATTTTCTTCCTCTTGAGTCTTAAACCTTTGGTCATCAGACAGAGGAACTCCATGTCTAAAAGGAAGCAATTCTTTCTTGGAGTTTTGCATGCTAAACCATTCTAAAACCTTATCTATATATCCAGCTTATGATAAACCTAACATCTTATTCTTGCGATCTTGCCAAAGCTTGATCCCTAGAATAAAGTTAGCCTCGCCCAAGTCCTTCATATCAAATTGGCTAGATAACCAAACTTTAACCGATGACATTACCCCTACATCATTTCCAATGAGTAGAATATCATCCACATAAACCACTAAGAACATTACTACTTTGTCTCGATGTCTTTGTACACACATGGTTCATCAAGATTTTGTTCAAAACCAAATGACTTGATTACTTGCTCAAATCTGATGTTCCATGACCTAGATGCTTGCTTAAGTCCATAAATGAACCTATTCAACTTGCATACCATATGCTCTTGGTTCTTTGCTATGAAACTTTCTGGTTGCATCATGTATATTTCTTCTTCAAGATTGCCATTAAGAAATGCAATCTTGCCAAATCTCATAATTATAATGAGCAACAATGGATAAGAGAATTCTGATAGACTTAAGTATGGCCACTGGCGAAAAAGTTTAATCATAATCAATACCTTCTTTTTGTGTATACCCTTTCGCCACTAGTCTTACTTTAAAGGTTTCAACTTTTCCATCTATCCCTCTCTTCCTCTTGTAAACCCATTTGCAACCAACAAGTTTAATGTCATTAGGCGCCTTTACAAGATCCCATACATGATTGGAATACATAGAATCCAATTCAGATTTCATAGCTTGGATCCAATGATGTGCATCTATATCATTCATTGCCTCCTCATAAGTGTAGGGATCCGATTCAGCCTCTTCTGAGATAACTTCATAAGTTTCTCCCAAACCTATAAATCTTATAGGAGGCCGAACAATTCTCCCACTATGACGAGGCATCTATGTACTAGTCATCTCATGAGTAGTATCTTGTGATATATCTAATACAACTACATCATCCCTAGTTTCATTTGTTAATCGTTTAACTACAGGTTTATTTACTTCAGCCAAGACAACTCTACTTCTAGGAGTATAATCATTCATATAGTCATTTTTCAAGAATTTGGCATTTGTGCTAACAAACACTTTATTATCCTTATAACTATAGAATAAACCTCCAACAGTTCCTTTTGGATACCCTACAAAGAAAACCACTTCTGTTTTAGACTGTAACTTGTTAGACTTTCCTTTCAACACATGTACTGGACAACCTAAAATATGGAGATGTCTCATACTAGGCTTACGCCTATTCCACAACTCTACAGGTGTTTTAGGAACAGACTTCGAAGGTACTAAATTCAGAAAATATATTGCAGTATTTAAGACATATCCCCAAAAGGAAATTAGTAGAGTCGAATAACTCAACATGTACCCAACCATATCCAAAAGAGTCATATTCCTTCTTTCTGCTACACCATTTTGTTGTGGAATTCTAGGTGCAGTCAACTAGGATATAATCCCATTTTTAGTTAAGTAATCCTTGAAATCTCAAAGAAGGTATTCGCCACCTCGATCAGATCGAATGGCCTTTATGCGTTTACTTAATTGATTCTCAACTTCAGTCCTAAACTCTTTGAACTTTTCAAAGGCTTCGGACTTCCGTTTTATTAGGTACACATAACCAAATCTAGAGTAATTATCAGTGAAAGTAATGAAATACTTATAGCCACCTCTTACTTAGATTAACATAGCACCACATACATCTGAATGTACTAGTTCTAGCAAATCTTGGGCTCTTCTACCTTTTGCATTAAAAGACCGTTTGGTCATTTTACCTTCCAAACAAGATTCACAAACTGGAAAACCATCAAAGTCCATGGGCTGTAAAAGTCTATTTTTTATTAGTCTTTGAATCCTATTTGAATTAATATGACCTAAACGCAAGTGCCAAAGATATGCTTCACTAGTAGAAGGAAACTTTCTCTTTAATGATTTCACATGTGAATTATTATCTAATTCAAAATTGTATAATTCATGCTTATCAGGAGTTAAAATATAAAGACCATCTACCATATTGCCAGAACAGATAAATATTTTATCTTTCTTTATTACAACATTGTCTTTCAGGATAACACAATATCCATGCTTACCTAAATAAGTTGCAGAAATTAAATTTCTACGAACATTAGGTACATACAAACAGTCTTCCAATATTAAAACTCTAGACTTAAAGCATAAATTAAACACTCCAACAGCTACAATCGAAATCTTGCTCCCATCAGCCAAAGTAAGAAATAATTCTCCCTCATTTAACTTTCTGGTCTCCTGGAACCTCTGCAAAGAATTGCAGATATGATTAGTACAACCTGAATTCACACTCCAGGAATCTGTTGGATTCTGTACCAAACATATTTCAAGAAGAAATGAACTTTTCATACCCTTATTTTTAGCAGCTTTGAATTTTGGACAATTCCTCATCCAATGTCCTTTCTCACCACAATGGAAACATTTTCCTTTGGTTTATTTTCCTTTGGTTTTCATTCCTTTGTTGGCAAACCTTAAGGCAATTTGTTTACCATCTTTCTTAGTGAAGTCCTTCTTCTTCTTCTTCTTACCCTTGCCTTTTGACTTAGATTGAGAAATAGAAGCTTCACCCACATTAGCTTCAACACTAGAAGTACCAAGGATGCCTTTCGCCACCACAACTAACTCATGCATTAATTTAGACAAAGAATAAATCTTTTTGTTCATATTATAATTGAGTCTGAATTCCTTGAATGATTCCGATAGTGACTGGAGTATCATATCCACTTGGGATTCTCCATCAATGTCGGCACCTAAAACTTCTAATGTGTTCAGATTTGCAATCATCCTAAGACAATGCTCCCTCACTAAACTTCCTGCAGCCATTTTGGTATTATAAATTTGTCTCATAGTTTCTTGTCTTGCAAAACGACCTTACTCACCAAACATCTCCTCTAGACTAAGCATGATGTCCGAAGCTAGTTCTATATCTTGCATTTGATGCTGTAGAACATTTAAGATAGATGCTAGGATGTAGCATTTGGCTATTTCATTAAATTTTCGCCAACGATCGTATCGCTGTTTTTCCTCAAGAGAAGCATCTAATGAAGGAAAGTTAGGACATGGTTGAGTAAGCACATATTTGTGCCCTTCAGCAATAAGAACAATGTCCAAATTCTTTTTCCAGTCAATATAATTAGATCCAATCAGTTTGTTTTGGTTAAAAATAACAACAAGTGGGCTAAATGATGCGATGGTTTAAATCTGAAAATAATAAACATGAATACAATAAGTAAACTGGACATTATTAATTTAGCATATAAGCATATAATATGGAACTTTAATAAAACCATAAAATAATATATGCAACGACAACCTAATCTCATATTCAATATCCCTCAGCATAGAGTGAATATTAAATACTATAATTGATTGAGAACTATTCTCATTATTAGTGTTATCATGACAACTTTTATCAAACACTAATAATATGCCGTTTTATATTTAGCCTCTAAGTAATAATAGCAAGAACTCAGCATAGAGGATACTATAATACTTAATCTAGTGTATACCATTGTCTAGAATTATGTGTAGTCACATTTCATCCTTTTAACAAGCTTATTTTGTAGTACCATGATAAAAACACCCTCCGCATGGAATGCAAAACTCGAAGCTAAGACAAGGTGTTTATTAAACCACTATAAACCAGGAAATTCAATCTTGTAGGACCATGAAATAAATACTCTTCGCATGGAATGCTAAGCTCGATGCAAAGAAAAAGTATATATTTCACACTACTATGAACCAACAATGGAGGCCGTGATAAGCAACCCTTGCATCTCTCTCCCACTAGATATTAATTGTTGGATAAAAATCTAGTTTTGTATCCCATACAAAACACACAGTGGAAGCAATAAATAAGGATCTATTTCATTTATGATTGACAATATGCACTATGTAAATTTCAGAATTTAAGAACAAGATAGAGTACCTTGGTGTGGAGAAATTCAAAATAAAGATTAGAAGCACTTGAGAACACTTTTAATCTTCACTCCAATTCCACTTTACGCCCAACATGTGTGGTCTCTCAATCAGTTTTCAAAGGGAGAATGAAAGTGTATCTCACATTCTCTCTCTTTCTTTTTCTATACAATTCTTTTCTTTCTTCTAATAAAAAATTATGTATATTTCTCCATTTATAACTAACTGATTATCTAATTGGGTCGGCCTATTGGGCCTTTCTAATTGGGCTTTAGTGTGTGGCTTGGAGTGGGACCAAAAGGGACCAATAAGACACTAGCTCCAATGGGTCTTGGGCTTTTCCGTCAACTCTTGACAAGTCCAAAATTACCATTAATTATATTTAATACCACTATATAAATATAATGGGTATTAAATATAATTGCACTCTAGGCCTTATTAATAAATTATATCCCAAAACTTTATTATACATACAATCCCTTCATAAAATATTCGTAGTAATACAAAGTCATAAATATAAACTGCCACTTTGAAAATTACTACATCTTATCCTTGAGTACCCGGTTTAATCCTTTAAAGTTATTTATCATATATTTATGAAATTCAATTTCATAAATACATACTTTGGTAACTTCTTACCAAAGTGGTTAGGCCTAACTCTCTGAATAATCAAACCCATTAAACTTATCTCAAGGGAATATTTTATATCTCCGTTAAGAGATTATGAATTCCATCTTGAGAATATATGTTCCATCAACACTAAATGTGGCTACCCAACATACTGAGGTTTTGATCGTTACTTTATATCTCACTCCTGATATATCAAAGTAACCTACATGTCATGATCAGGTCCATTATTCTCTCAGGATTAAGAATTCATGCAAATAAAAGTCGTAAGATTTATTATTCATTTGACAGTCGTTAGGAGAATAATAAATCTCACAGCGGTCCAGTTCAATATGTCTTAACTCTTAAAACATATCAACATATCAACTAGTCTCCACTTCCATGATCAAGCAAATCATCTTAGTTGATACGTTATAGTCTTGCAGATGAAATGCCCAATTTCATCACCGATTACGAACTACAAATTCTGAGTTTACAAAGAACTTGTGATTTATATCTTCTGTGACTTTTCACATAAATCACATACTATGCATCTCATGAACTATATAATAATGTTCAAATATTCATGTTACCATTATATTAGATAAAAATAAACAAATTTATTAACACAATATTAAGTCATACATAATGTCATACATAGTATCTTACAATAGGATTTAAGGGCACATATCTTAACAATGATCTCCCACTTGCCCTAAAGACTATTGTGTACTAATCTAACTCTCATTCCCTCCAAATGTGACTCAAAAGTCTTTTGAGGCAAGGTTTTGGTAAAATGATTTGCTAGATTATTTGCACTTTCAATCTTTGTTACCACAATATCTCCACGAGCAACAATGTCTCAAATGATATGGTACTTCCTCTCAATGTGCTTTCCTTTCTTGTGATTTCTTGGAACTTTGGATTGTGCAACCGCTCCACTATTATCACAAAACAATGTGATGAGAACTTGCTCCATTCTTACAACACCAAGATCAGAAAGGAATTTTTTGAGCCAAACAGCTTTCTTTGCTGCTTCACAAGCAGCAATGTACTCAGCTTCCATGGTATAGCCCGCAATACAAGATTGCTTAACACTCCTCCAACTTATGGCTCTACCTCCTAAGGTGAAAACACATCCTAAAGTGAATTTTCTGAAATCTAGATCCGATCGAAAGTCTAAATCTGTATAGCCAATGGGAATCAAATCCTCACTATGGTAAACAAGCATATAATTCCTCGTTCTTCGTAGATACTTGAGAATATGCTTTACCGCTTGACAATGTTTTGATCCTGGATTTGATTGATATTGGCTGACCATGCCAACTGAATAACAAATATCTGGTCTAGTACAAAGCATGGCATAGATGAGACTTCCCACTGCAGAAGTATAAGGAACTTGTCTTATCATATTTTCTTCATCTTGAGTCTTAGGCCTTTGGTCATTAGACAGAGGAACTCCATGTCTAAAAGGAAGCAATCCTTTCTTGGAGTTTTGCCTACTAAACCGTTCTAGAACCTTATCTATATATCCAGCTTGTGATAAACCTAACATCTTATTCTTGCGATCTCACCAAAGCTTGATCCCTAGAATAAAGTTAGCCTCACCTAAGTCCTTCATATCAAATTGGCGAGACAACCAAACTTTAACCTAGATGCTTGCTTAAGTCCATAAATGGACCTATGCAACTTGCATACCATATGCTCTTGGTTCTTTGCAATGAAACCTTCCGGTTGCAACATGTATATTTCTTTTTCAAAATTGCCACTAAGAAATACAGTCTTGACATCCATTTGCCAAATCTCATAATCATAATGAGCAGCAATGGATAAGAGAATTTTGATAGACTTAAGCATGGCTACTAGCGAAAAAATTTCATCATGATCAATACCTTCTTTTTGTGTATACCCTTTCGCCATTAGCTTTTTTTAAAGGTTTCAACCTTTCCATCTATCCCTCTCTTCCTCTTGTAAACCCATTTGCAACCAATAGATTTAATACCGTTAGGCGCCTTTACAAGATCCCATACATGATTGGAATACATAGAATCCAATTCAGATTTCATAGCTTGGATTCAATGATGTGCATTTATATCATTCATGGCTTCATCATAAGTGTATGGATCCGATTCAGCCTCTTCTGAGATAGCTTCATAGGTTTTTCCCAAACCTCTAAATCTTATTGGAGGCCAAATAATTCTCCTACTACGACGAGGCATCTGTGTACTAGACATCTCATGAGTAATATCTTGTGGTGTATCCAATACAGTCACATCATCCCTAGATTCATCCATTAGTTGTTCAACTACATGTTCATCAATTTCAGCCAATACAACTTTACTTCTAAGATTAAAATTATTCCCATAATCATCTTTCAAAAATTTGGCATGGGTGCTAACAAACACTTTGTTATCCTTATGATTATAAAATAAATAACCCTTGGTTTCTTTTGAATACCCTAAAAACATGCATTCTTTCGTTTTAGCTTCTAACTTATCAAACTTCCTTTTCAACACATGTGCTGGACATCCCCAAATATGGAGATATTTTATACGAGGCTTGCGCCCATTCCACAATTCCTTAGGTGTGTTAGGAACAGATTTTGATGGAACTAAATTCAAAACATGCATAGTAGCTTGTAGTGCATATCCCCAAAAATAAACTGGTAAAGTTGAGTAAATCATCATGGACCTAACCATTTTCAAAAGAGTCTTATTCCTTCTTTCCGCTACACCATTTTGTAGGAAGTTCTAAGTGCAGTCAATTGGGAGACAATTCCATTTTGAATTAGATATTCTTTGAAATCCCCAAGAAGGTATTCACCACCTCTATCAGACCGAATGGCCTTTATGCGTTTACTCAATTGATTTTCAACTTCAGTCCTAAACTCTTTGAACTTTTCAAAGGTTTCGGACTTTCATCTCATTAGGTACACATAACCATATCTTAAGTAATCATCCGTGAAAGTGATGAAGTACTCATAACCTCCTTTTGTTTAGGTTGATATAGACCACATACATCTGTATGAACTAATTTAAGCAACTCTTGGGCTCTTCTACCTTTGGCATTAAAAGGTCGTTTGGTCATTTCACCTTCCAAACAAGATTTACAAACTGGAAATCCATCAAATTCCATGGACTGTAAAAGTCCATCTTTGATTAGTCTTTGAATCCTATTTGAATTAATATGACCCAAATGCAAATGCCATAGATATGCATCACTAGTAGAAGGAAACTTTCTCTTTAATGATTTTACATAAGAGCTACTATCTATTTCAGAATTGTATAATTCATGCATGTCAGGAGTTAAAATATAAAGACCATTCACAATATTCCCAGAAGAGATAAACATTTTATCTTTTTTTATTACAACATTGTCTTTAAGGATAACACAATATCCATGTTTACCTAAGTAAGTTGTAGAAATCAAATTCCTACGAACATTAGGTATATACAAACAGTCTTCTAATATTAAAACTCTAGACTTAAAGTATAAATTAAACACTCCAACAGCTACAACCAGAATCCCACTCCCATCAGCCAAAGTAAGAAATAGTTTTCCCTTATTCAACTTTTTGGTCTCTTGGAACCCCTGCAAAGAATTGCAGATATGATTAGTACAACCTGAATCCACATACCAGGAATCCGTTGGATTCTGTACTAAACATATTTCAAGAAGAAAGAAACTTTTCATACCCTTATTCTTGGCAGCTTTGAACTTTGGATAATTCCTCTTCCAATGTCCTTTCTCACTACAATGGAAACACTTTCCTTTAGTTTTCTTTCCTTTGTCGGCAACCACTACGGCAATTTGTTTACCATCTTTCTTAGTGAAATCCTTCTTCTTCTTCTTCTTACCTTTGCCTTTCGACTTAGGTTAAGAAGTAGAAGCTTCACCCACATTTGCTTCAACACTAGAAGTTCCAAGGATGCCTTCTGCCACCATCAACTCATTCATTAATTCAGACAAAGAATAAACCTTTTTGTTCATATTATAATTGAGTCTAAATTCCTTGAATAATTCTGGTAGTGACTGGAGTATCATATCCACTTGGGATTCTCCATCAATGTCGGCACCTAAAACTTCTAATGTGTTCAGATTAGCAATCATCCTAAGACAATGCTCCCTCACTGAACTTCTTGCAGCCATTTTGGTACTATAAATTTACCTCATGGTTTCTTGCCTTGCAGAACGGCCCTACTTACCAAACATCTCCTTCAGACTAAGCATGATATTCGAAGCTAGTTCTATATCTTGCATTTGATACCGTAGAACATTTGAGATAGATGCTAGGATGTAGCACTTAGCCATTTCATTAGATTTCTGCCAACGATCGTATTGCTATTTTTCCTCAAGAGGAGCATCTAATGAAGGAAAGGTAGGACTTGGTTGAGTAAGCACATATTTGTGCTCTTCAGCAATAAGAACAATGTCCAAATTCTTTTTCCAATTAACATAGTTGGATCAAGTCAGTTTGTTTTGGTTAAGAATAGCAACAAGTAGGCTAAATGATGCTATGATTTAAATCTGAAAATAATAAACATGAATATAATAAGTAAATTGAACATTATCAATTTAGCATATAAGCACATAATATGAAACCTTAATAAAACCATAAAATAACATATGCAACGACAACCCAATCCATGTCTATAATTCATGGGTAGCAAGTTTATTATAAACACATTAATTGATTGAGAACTATTCTCATTATTAGTAGTATCATGATCACTCTTATCAATCTGAAAATAATAAACATGAATATAATAAGTAAATTGGACATTATCAATTTAGCATATAAGCATATAATATGGAACCTTAATAAAACCATAAAATAACATATGCAATGACAACCCAATCCATGTCTATAATTCATGGGTAGCAAGTTTATTATAAACACATTAATTGATTGAGAACTATTCTCATTATTAGTAGTATCATGATCACTCTTATCAAACACTAACAATATGCCGTATTAACTTTAGCCTCTAAGTAATAATTGCATAGCTCCTTTGGGAGGTTAACATTACACTTAGTCTAATGTACACCATTATCTAGAGTCATGTGTAGCCACATTTCATCTCCCTTTTATAGTGTTTAAACTTGTAGTACCATGAAACTAAACACCTTCCTTTGGGATCGCGAGGCATATATGCCAAGACGAGGTGTTTGTCCACACTACTTTGAACGGGTAAGTTCAATCTTGTAGTACTATAAAGTAAACACCCTCCTTTGGGATCGCGAGGCATATACTCCAAGACGAGGTGTTTACCCACACCACTATGAATCGATAATGGAGGCCATAAGATCCAACTCTTGTATCTCTCTCCCACTAGATATTTTAAAATAAAGGTTTTTAAGATCAAGAACCATAATAATACTAGACACGTGAAAAAAATAATCCTAATCTCATTAGGAATAAATTTCATTAAACTAGCATTAACATTATATTATATATATATATATATATATATTGTCATGTAATAATATAATATATTATTGTATAAAATATATATTATATTATATATATATAATATAATATAATTTTATAACGTAATATATTATATGAGTTCTTGCTATTATTACTTAAAGGCTAAATGTAAAACGGCATATTATTAGTGTTTGATAAGAGTTATCATAATAATACTAATAATGAGAATAGTTCTCAATCAATCATAGTATTTATGTTCACTTTATACTAAGGGATATTGAATATGGGATTGAGTTGTCGTTGCATATATTATTTTATGGTTTTATTAAGGTTCCATATTATATGCTTATATGTTAAATTGATAATGTCCAGTTTACTTATTGTATTCATATTTATTATTTTAGATAAAAATAAACAACTTTATTAAACACAACATTAAGCCATATATAATGTCATACATAGCATCATACAATAGGATTTAAGGGTACATATCCTAACAATCTCTCCCCATATGGAGTGTTCACACATACGGGTCCTCTAACTAACATGCTGGTGGAGTCGGAATAGTAATCCGTACACCAGAAGGGGACATGATCAAGTGCATGATCCGCTTGTGCTTTTCAACAATGAATAATGAAGAGAATATGAAGCCCTATTGGCAGGATTGGACCTCGCAATAGCTGCAGGAGCTAAAGGTGTGGTCGTCTACTCTGATTCTCAAGTCATCATCAGCCAAATTACAGGAAGTTACGAGTGCAGGAACGAAAGAATGAAGAGGTATCTTGACAAAGTCAAAAGTAGAATGGGTAACCTCCAGATCCAATTGGTCCAAATTCCTAGGGAGCAAAACCAAGAGGCTGATCAACTTGCAAAGGCTGCTTCCGTAGAACCGATGACAGTTCTCAACCAGGTATTATCCTTCATTCAACTCTCATCGTTACTAGATGGTTTTGGCATGCAGGAGGTAAGTGGTAAGCATTGTTGGATGACTCCTATAGTTGCATATTTAAAGAACGGCAATCTGCGGGACGACAAAGAGGTTGCAAGAAAGCTAAGAGTTAAAGCCTCCCGGTTCGTCATAATTAAAAACATTCTATACAAGAGGGGCTTCTCTCGGCCCTACCTTAGATGTTTAGCTCCTAAAGAATTGGATTATGTCATGAGAGAGGTCCATGAGGGGATTTGCAAAAATCGTTCAGGATCAAGGTCTTTAGTGCACAAACTTCTCAAGGCAGGATACTACTAGCCAACGATGCAGAAGGACACCAACACACACGTCAAATCGTGTGACAAATGCCAACGATTTAGCAATCTCATAAGGCAGCCAACGGAAGAACTCACACCCATGACGGCCCCATGGCCGTTCGCATAGTGGGTTTTGGACATCATGGGCCCATTCCCAACAGCGGTATGGCAGCTAAAATTCTTAGTGGTTGGCATTGACTACTTCACCAAATGGGTGGAAGCAAAGGCTTTGGCTACTATCACGGAGAAAAATATCCATAGCTTTGTATGGAGAAATATTGTTTACAGGTATGGCATACCAAGGGTGCTGGTTTCAAATAATGGAAAGCAATTCAACAGCGACGCATTCAGGGATTTTTGCTCCCAGCTGGGGATAAAGAACCACTACTCGTCACCTGCCCATTCACAAGCCAACGGACAAGTTGAGGTCACAAACCCATCCTTGCTCAAGATCATCAAGACTCATCTCAAGGGGGCAAAGGGTATATGGCCAAACGAGTTACCAAGTGTCTTGTGGGCGTATAGAACAACAGCAAAAACACCAACGAGAGAAACGCCGTTCCGTTTGACATATGGTTGTGAGGCGGTCATACAGGTAGAAGTTGGGCTTACAAGCTACTGTGTTGGAAACCACAATGAGCACAAGAACGATGAAGCCATGTGCATACAGCTTGATCTAGTGGACGAAGTCAGGGCAGCTGCAGAACAAAGATTAGCACGGTACCAGGACCTGATGGCAAAGCATTACAACTCTAAGGTCAGGCACAGGGACTTCCAGGTTGGAGACCTTGTCTTGAGGAAAGTACTCGACGCTACAAAGGATGCCTCCTAGGGGAAGTTTGGACCTAACTGAGAAGGACCATACAGGGTCACATCATGGCATAGGAAGGGAATATACTACCTAGAGATGCTGAGCGGGAAGAAGCTAAGTCACCCATGGAACGCAGAGCACTTGAAGAAGTACTATCAATAGAAGATGGACGAAGATGACAGCAGCAGCATCACCCTCCTCATTTCCAATTTATCTTTTCCAACAGATAGTTATATTTTTTATTTTCTATAGTACTTTTAGAGCCTGAAGGGCAATTTTCTAATTCTTTTTATGAACAATATTCTACCTATCCACTATAATAAGAGGAGTTTATTCAAAATATACACAATGTATTCAAACAGGGTTCACTAAGTCCACAAAATGGATGGATCATCCAAAAGAAGGATGAAACGTACAAAGTCCACAAAGTGGACGGATCACCCAAGAGGGATGAAACTTACAAGTCCATAAAGTGGACGGATCATCTAAAAGGATGAAACCTATTAAGTCCAAAAAGATGAATTCTATTAAGTCCACAAAGTGGACGGATCATCCAAAAGAATGAATTCTATCAAGTCCACAAAGTGGACGGATCATCCAAAAGGACGAATTCTATCAATTCCACAAAAGTGGACGGATCATCCAAAAGAAGGATGAAACTTATAAGTCCACAAAGTGGACGGATCATCCAAAAGGATGAATTCTATTAAGTCCACAAAGTGGACGAATCATCCAAAATGATGAATTCTATTAAGTCCACAAAGTGGACGAATCATCCAAAATGATGAATTCTATTAAGTCCACAAAGTGGACAGATCATCTAAAAGATGAATGAAACTTAGAAGTCCTCAAAGTGGACGGATCATCCAAAAGAATGATGAAACATACAAAGTCTAAAAAGCAGACGAATCATCCAAACGGACCAAAATCAATAGTCCATACAACGGACGGATATAACAAATAAGAAATTGATAGAAGAAACAATGAAAAATAATGTAGACAAATCGTTATGAAAAAGCATGCAACGGTACTTGAATAAATTGTTTACAAAATAGAAAGCTACGACGGTTTAAATTACATTATAAATTGTTCCCAAAAAAAAAAAAAAAGGCTTCGACGGGTCTACTTTTCAGCTATAACGGTGTCAACTTGGACGTAAGGATTGCTAGGAAGAGGCTGACGGGCGTCGTCTTGGACGGGTCCTATTTCACCGTCCTTCGGGGCCTCATCACTAGGGACTTCGCCAAAAGGCTCGTCCGTCCCTTCAGAGTCGACGGGGTGAGCAAGAGTCTGGCCTCTAGCGTCGATGTTGATATGAGCAAGTTCTAGGTCCGGGAAAGAGGCTTTGACCTGACGGAGACAGCCTTTGAATTCGTCAGCAAAAGACGTGCCCAGTTCGCTTAAAAAGGCGTCGAAGTCCCGGTACTCCCTTATAGCATTGTCTTTTGCATGACGGAGTCTTTCAGACTTCTCCCCCAAGGCATCCTTCAGGGAGTCAACCTCCTTCTCCAGTTCACCCTGAACCTGCTCGGATAGTTTAAGCTTTTCTTCATGACGGTGGCACCAGACCTTTAATTCCGCCAGTTCTTCTTTCGTCTTCCCTACCTTTGCACGAACACGCTCCAGCGATTTCTCGTGCGTAAGGCAATGGTCCATCAGTCCCTTTGCCATTAGAACTGTCTGCACCGCCAACAACAAAGTTAGTATAAGCAATGAAGAACACGGCGGAACAAGTAATCGACGGATGCTAACCTGGGTAAGGCTGAATAAGGCCATCTCCCCCATAGCTTCCATCGCATGATTTACAAGGTCCTCGTAGTCCTTCTCTTTGATGATGGAAGTCAGTTGAGTCAGGGCATACTGTGAGTCCTCTCTAAGCAGGATGGGAGCTTTCTCCTTGACGGGGTCAGGGTTGGTCATAAGACCCTTACCCTTACCTACGCCCAGTTTGGGGGGCAGCCTCACTGTGCCGGACCCTCGGACGGTTGGCAGGCCCATCACCAGCCTTTGCTTCTTCCCAGGACGGTCATCTTTTTCTAGACCTTTTTTTGTAGACGGGTGGGATGAACCTATCTTGGGGGGAAGATCAGCTTCAAGCTTTTTCTTGGCCTGGGCCTGTTGCTTAATAAGGGCCCTCCTCCTAGCGTCGTCCATTTCTACAAAAAAGTAGACGGATAAGAATATAGTAAGAACATAATAAGGTCAACAGCTCTTGGTCAAAATAGACTTACGTTTGTGTATTCCCGAGTTGTATCGACGAGTAGCGGCTGTCGGTTCTGGACCGTCATAGTACTAGTGGAAGGTGTCCAAGGTGATTAGTTTAGCCCACACCCTCTCCAACAAGTTGGTTTTCTGAAAGATTCTTTCAAGAAATCCAAACTGCTCAGTGGTAGTTGGTAGACGGTTACGCGCTGCCAAAAATGGACGGTTAGAATAACATTAACATTTAAAACGAATCTAAGCAGGACGGATACCTACCAGACGGTGGCATTATACCCCAAGTCTTATCGACAGGCATGAACTCGTGATCGTCGGGATGACCCATCCAATCGTCCCCTTGAAGGAAGAAATACCATCCTTTCCAGTTACGATTGGAGTCTGGGGTCTCAGACACTAGCCTAAGCACTGGACTCCTCGGTACAAAACTATACATGCCCCTCGACTTGACGATCTCTGACGGATGGTAACAATTAAAGAATTCCTCCACTGTTAACCATCTCGTTCCATGAGACATGACGATGTACAAAACCTCAATGCTCAAGAAAACTTTCTAGGCATTTGGTGAAACCTGGGTGACGGCCAACCCCAGGTACTAAAGAAGATGATGGTGTAAGGCACTTAAAGGAAAGCGCAGGTCAACTTTTAGCATCTGCTCGTATACACTAACGTCTTCGAGACCCTTGTAGCAGTACTTCTCGGACTAAAATGGTAGACGGATAGGTAGGGTGTCAAGTATTTGGTACTTCTCCCTAAGTGTGTTGAAGTGTTGTTGTTTGATTGAAGAGACGAAGTCGTTCACCGTCCATAGAGGGAGCATGACGAATTCTCTAAATCCATCAGCGCCTACAACGGACTGAACGAGAGGGGGTACACCATTTAAGTCATCGGTAGAATCATACTCTGACCCGTCCTCGTCCTGCCCCTCATCTTCCACATTGGAAGGAGAGCTAGCTAACGGTTCCCTCTCCTCAACGGAGGTGCCCGGGTCTGCTTGGCCTGCTTGGCCTGACGGGTACACCTCCTGGTAGCCCGCTCCCTCACGGACAAAGGATTGACCACTTGAAGCCTCACTAGACATCGGACACCTACAAATGACGGGTAAAGGAAACCTAAGACTCTAGATCTACACGGACAACAATCCAACATAAAAAGGGGAGAAGGGAAGAAACAAAAAAGAAATTGACGAGAAAAGATACTCACAGTAGGACGATGCGGAGTAGCGATGAGAAAACTGTGTGGACGGAAGAACAATAGCCTCATAAAGTGACGGAGCACACAAAGTGGACGGTAATGCTCTGAGCAGCCAAATTTTTTGCAAAAGGTAAAAATGAAAGGGATTGGCAGTATATATATAGAGAGAGAACGGCGCGAGAAACGAAGAGACGCCTCGGTTCCAATGAACCACTAATCAGATCTCGCCACGTGTCCCTTATTGCATTTATGATCCAGCCCGGCGACCAATATGCACCCACAAAAGGTAGGTGACGGATTTGTGAAATCAAAACTGTTTGTCATTCCATATGCCCGTCAAGAGTAGGTGACGGATCCATGGAATGAGGGGGCAACTGAAGGGGGATAAAAAGAATGCATCCAAGATGCTTGCTAGGTACGACGAATTTAAAGAGGACAGACTAAAGGAGGACGGACGAAGTGAACACGTGGCGGTTATTCTTCTAGGGTTTGCTCTAAGGTCTCCTAAAAGAAATAGACGTGCGATTCACGTTAGGTCTGTTATGGCTTTGCTTATCCTACACACCAAACTCTAACTATGGAGACTCCTATAAGGAAATGATTGAAGAAGATATACAAGATACACGAGTTACTCTCCTAGAAGGAAAGAACTTCTTGCCCAATGCTTGAATTTCGCTCCTATACTACTATAAATACCCCAAGACCCTCAAAAATCAATGTACGCATAATTAACTCAACTCTAGCACTCTAGTGTTGAAAAAGGTTATTAACTTGACCTTCAGAGGGTTTTTGGCTGGCACCACACCGGTGCTCTCTGTTAGGTCTTTTCTTTTTGTGCAGGTTTTATTTCAGTCTTGTGAGGACCACGTAGCTTGCTAGTGTTTTTCGGCATCATCACTTCTCTCTTAGCCCAAACCCAAAATCGAGACCATCCTTCACTGCCACAGCAGCTCGCCATCGCCACCCCAGTGTTTCTCTTTCATTCTCTCTCATCTCGACCTGTCTCTGCTTCTCTCTTTTTGAGGCCCCCTTAGGTTCTTTGATTTTTCTCTCTTCAATCTACCCAAATTTCTCTTCGATTCAACTCATTAAATAAAATAAAACAAACTCAAAATAAATCAACCTCAAAAGCCAAGAATTACCCACAAAACTAAACCTTGGGCTTGTGATTGGACATGTCACCAAATATAGTAAGGAAACGAAAGGGAAGTGCTATGAGAGTGAGGGGGAGGAGGTTCGTTAGTGGTGCAACCTTGGTGAGGCTTAACTGGTGGTGGGCCATTGGAGGATGAGGGCCAAGGCTGCCAAAGTGAGAGGGAGGTCACCCTCTTTCCCAATCCAACACTATTGTTGCTCAGTTGGGATGATTTGGTTTTTTGAGAGGAGCTTGAGAAGCTGTCCATGGTGGGATGAAAGAGCTTTAGCATTTTGTGTTTCTTTGATTTTAGGGGAAGCGGCAGAGAGGTCTAGGTTCAGTTCAAGGGAGAATAGATTTTTTTTTTTTTTTTTTTTTTTTTTTTTTTTTTTTATTACCGTGATTAGTAAACAGTCATGGGCAGACTTTTAAGAGAGCTTAAAGTACTGCACTTAAGTTATTGTATCTAAATTTTGCTCATGTTTCACATTAGATGACTTTGTTCTCAGTTCTCACCCTTTAAAAAACTAAAGAAGGATTTGTAGTAAATTTCATTTGCAACTTTACTTTGTGATTTATGTTCAAGCTCCGATAATTAATGGAAGTTTGATCCTAGAGAGAAGTACTATACCAAGAAAAGAGTTTGAGTTCTATTGAACATATAATTCAATAGCACTCATCAGATCGATCAACATGCACGACAACTGCCCCCTCCGAAGTATGGAATGAGATTTTAGTAAACTGCCCTCTTTTCTGATAAGAAAAAATTAAGATACTTAGACAGAAATTTTAGTAAACTAACATCCACAATGAAGTTTTTTATAAATTAAAAAAAAAAAAAATCCCAAAATGACACCAAGGAATTTTATTAAGTAAAACAAACTTAATACAGTGTCCAAAAAGTATAATTCATCCCATTTTATTGTGAGTTCACTAAGCATTAGGGATTAGTCATGCCATGCAGAGAAGTGTTGTGAATATTTGGCATACAGAGTCTGATGCTTTAATTGCCCTCCTATTTTACTGTGTGACCAAATGTAATTTGTGCCTCAAATCAGAATGCAATGAAAAGAAGCAGAAAAGAGGACTTTTATATAGATTTGGTATCCAAAGCATGACTCTATGATTCAAATATATAGATTACTTCGAAATAGCATTGAAATCATATGTTCCAGTGTGGATTTATTTATTTTTTGAAACTAGTCACATGACACTCCCAGTGAGTATAAATTTGTCTAGTTTCCTAAAAACATATACAAAATTATCACCCTTATTGTAGCTTATATATATATATATATATACACATATCCCTTATGGTACCATTTGTAAATGGTAGCCATTATTTTTTTTGATAGAGATAACTGTGACTTAAATCTCAAATACTTAGTTATTCCTTTGTTTGGATTGAAGGGAAGGGAGGGGAATAGAGTATAGTAAATCTGACCCTTATAATACCATTTGTAAATGGTAACCGTGATTTTTTTTTTGATAGAGATAACCATGACTTAAATCTCAAATACTTAGCTATTTCTTCATTTGGATTGAGAGGGAGGGAGGGGGAGTAGAGTAGAGTATAGTAAATTTGACCTAAAGTTAACTTATTTTTAACCAACTCAACTATACTCCAATCCCCTCTACTCCTCCTCCCTCTCCCCTCAATCCAAACAAGCCCTTAAACAATATGATGAGTTTCATATGCTTTTTGAAAAAGTTTCAACCTATATGGCTTCTACACTTGATGATAGCTCTTTATCATCAGACTAAAACACTAATCAGTTTTTGGTGCAGGCGAATATTGAATCACAGAGATCTTATACAACTATCAGAGACTTTATTAGTTGAGTTAACTGGAACCTACCAATTTTGTATATTACATATCCATAAATAAAACTCATTACTCATATGTTATAAGTGAATAAAAAATTCCAATAAATTAGTTAAGTCCTCAAAATCATGAATGACTCAAAGTTCAATTTTTTTTCTCAAAAAAAAAAAAAAAAATTCAATAGGTTTAGGAGAAAATTATTTTTTCAAAAAAATAAATCACCACTCAGATGGTGTAGTTAGCAGTCACTAGGCAGGAGAGGAAAAATTCGAAAACTCGGCAACAAGTATGATTACAAACATAAATATTAATACACGACGGTACTTGAAGATAAATAATACAAACATAAAATTTTTACGGCAGCACTGATATGAAAAGATCACGCATTATTAATATATATTTTTTATCTGCTTTATTGATCTCAAAGCAAGTCGCCTTGCATGCTCTTGTCTTTTGATTATTCTCGTTTGTCAAGCTATCGTGTGTTCCTTTAAATGACTAACCCCTGCTCATCCCCAATTCTCCCAATTGTCGAATTATCAAAAACTTAAGTTAGCACTTTTCACATGAAGTCATTTATCAGATTCTTGTTTTGTCTGTCTTTGTATGTAAATGGATGCGAGGATAGTGTACTATTAATATTCTTCATTAGGTTCAAATCAACGTCCTGAATTATCGGGAAAAAAAATATATAATATGATATATATATATATATATATATTTTTTTTTTCATTTTGATCCCTTGAAATAAAATTTTGAACACTTTGATCTTAACAATAAGCTTGAATATAATCATCTTAAAAATATCTTGGTCTTTAAAAAAAAAAAAAAAACCAATAAGAGCATTTACATCAAATGTGTTAAAAAAAAAAAGTTTTTATAAACTTAAAAATGTAATTTTATTTAATTTAACAACCCACTTTACAATATACCTAACATAATCATATAATCAAGAGACCAAGCTTGTAAAATCTTTGATAAGTAATTTTTAAGGAAATTGGTATGGAGGAAAAAAGAGTAGACTTGTTCTTACTTACCTATGAGATCAAGAGAGATTTTTTTAGTGGGACTGGAAAACTTGTAAAATCCATGAGTCCATGTCAACCCAAAAACACACAAAAAAAGAAGAAGACAAAAACACACAAAAAAAGAAGCGAAAACTTGTAATATGTTGTATTTGCCCAAAATTTAGACCTAATCACCTGAAAGTCTCAAACCATGAAAAACAAAGTGCCCTCATTTAATGCTAACTGAAGAGGTTCTTAAAATTTAGCAGGTTCCCAAGAGATTATTTCTCCTATCCCCTAAAATGTTACACAAAAGCTAATTAGCAAACTAGATTGTTGTGATATCCGAAAGAGACCACAACTAGTACATACTAGTGTAGACACCCTATTTTCAACCCCTGCTTTACCTCACTGAGAGTAAAATCATCATTTTGGGACATAAAAGCAAAATTGTAATTTTGACAGTTTGATTTCCAAATTCTTCATTTGAAACTAATCTACAAGTCCTAACAATCAACACGATGTCCTAAAAGCTTCAATCAAACCACTAAATCAATAGGTTAAGTTATATAAAGTTTCAACGGTTGATATGTATTCTTGTATATCAAGGCTTAAACCATGTGATTATGATTAATTAATTTTGATTGGTTATTAATTGGATTAATTATAATTAATGTGACAAAATCTCATCGATTTAGATATTAAGAGAGTAATGCCATTAAAATTAGTGAGAAATACCACCGAATACTCTTGGTGCGATAGTCACTCCACAAGTATAAGTGCTTGTGGGATGTGAAAGGTAAGGACTGGGATTCAAGTCTCCAGGAGGAACATTCATACACATATACATTTAGATTAGGCTAGAGTAGAAATTCAAGCTTGCATTAAAGAAATTCAATCTTGCATTAAAAAAAAAAAATAGCGAGTAAATCAAGCAAGATAAATCTTACAAGAAAATTATAATTCTTTATTGAGTTTAGTTTCCCTCTAGTACTTTTTTAACTTGAATATCTTTTTATTTTAATGAGAAACTGTCGCATCACCCACTAACTAAATAAAATGGTACAGATTAAAACTGACTACCACTTGTCATGGTGTATTTAAAGTAAAAGAAGATCTCCCGTTAAAAAAGTATTGAAAATAAGTCAAACCCTTCTTTATTTTGATTTTTCCTCCTTGGAAAAATAGAGTAAATTTTAAAATTTAGGCAAAAATGCAAAATTGACCCTCTAACTTTCACTGTTTTTCATTTCAGTCCTCTAACTTTCAGTTTTGTCAATTCAGTTCTCTAACTTTCAATTTTTGTTAATTCAAGGCTCTGTTACAAGTCAGTTAGTCCAAGTTCTTGGCCATTTTTCCTTTCATTACATTTTTGAGATCATCCATCTCTTTTCTCATACTCCTCAGGAGGTCATTGTTGGCCTCGTCAGACCGCTCCGTCCTCTTTGAACCATTTCTCCCTTGACTCCCTTTTGAATCTTGCACTTCATCCTCATTCCTATTGTTTTCAATCCTTCTCGACGAGCGATTTTCTTCCTGTTGCAGTCGTTGTCTCATCTCCTAGTTTTGCTTTGTCAGTTCCTCCACACTGTCCATGAGAGCTTGGAGCAACGTTTTTGTCCTTAGGATAAGGAGAAAGAAAAAAGTTACCCACAAATGGCGCCAAATTGATGAAGTTAAAGTCGTCAGCCGTTCAGGTCGTCAGTCGTCCAAATAGCCCCAGTACAACCTGCAAGAACACAAGAGAGAGAGGGTTGGCCTGGCTTCGTTCGAAGCGTAACGGTTCTAGCAATAATGGCAACATTTATTGCTCTACCCTCGTCCTCAATTATGTTTGGACGAACCTTTTCATCAAGCTTATCAAGTATTAACAAGGCTTATAAATCAAAAACTCACTCATTAACTGACCGATGTTGTACTTTAGACTCACTCACTAAATCATTGGTGCTATATATTGATATCAAAATTTTCACAAAAATAATTCACGAACTTTCTTACCAATTCTCGAATCTTGGGTCCACTGTACACCACGTATCTATTTATCAAAGCAATAGTGTGGAAAAATGGTTGGAAAATTTATGTCAATGATATTTGTTCATAGCGATTTTTGTTTCTGAAGAAAGCAACGATTTTTTTTTTTAATGAAGACGAAAGCAATGACAGTGTCTACGGTCTACCTATAAAGGCCTCTCGATCGTACTTTTCTAGTTTCTTGCGACCCACAGCCTATTGACTATAAATCCACACAGCCATGTCAATGATATTTGTTCAAAGCGGTTTTTGCGTAATGACGAACGCAATGATTTTTTTTATATAAAGAAGGAAACAATGACATTGTCTTCCTGTAGAGGCCTCTCGATCATACTTTTTCTAGTTTCTTGCGACCCACAGCCTATTGACTATAAATCTACACAGCCAATTTCTATGAATTCAATAGAATATCACTTTTCTTCGAACTTTCCCCATTTGCTTCGATAATAATTGATGATGCGAAGAAGATCAGTAGGCTGGATGCTTCGAATTAGATAGAGGGCTTATGGTTGCCTTGATAGCCTGAACAAGAAAAGAAAGTAATCAAAAGTGACCAGGGTCGCCGGCCAATAACCCTCCGATGACAAAGTCAGTTTTCTCCCAATTATTTTTAAGTTCCAACTTTTTAGGAATTATTTCACCTACCTTTTCTCGGTCTGAACCAACGTTTATATAGTGTCTTAAGAGCGGTTATTGGATTTGTAACCTCCCCTTGATTTGAGGAGGTTTGTGTTCAAATGTAACTCCCTCAACTGTTTAGGAGTTACCCTCTTTGTGCGCAACGGTTACTGGGGGTTACACGTATGATACAGAGACGTTTTACACATTCATAAATTTTTCAAGTGCCCACGTGTCGTCCATAATTCCTCGTCCTAAGGCCTTCAAGGCAGCTTACCTCGTCTTGAACACACCAAGGTAACTTACCTTGTCTTGAGTATGTCAAGGTAGCTTACCTCGTCTTGAGCAAGTCAAGACAGCTTACCTCGTCTTGAATACATCAAGGCAGCTTACCTCGTCTTAAGCACCTTGCTCATCCTGGACGATCTTCATGGACAAATTAGGAGTTGTATTTTATCACACCCCATCAGTTGCCCCCTTGTCCATGGGCCGTCTAGGACTCACATCCATTAATGTTGTTCTTTGGACAAGCGTCCTTATGTTAGCTGTTATAGGTGCCACTTGTCATGATCTAATTGGAGACCAATCATGTCAGCTCGTTTTTCGAGGGACGTGCCATTTGACACTTTTTGGCTGGTCACGTCGCTTCGTGTACTGGGGTCAATGCCTATAAATAGTAGAATTCCTCCGCTACCCTCCTCATTTTCTCAAATTTTCTTCCTCGACCTCCCTCGTCTTAGCGCCTCATCTAGAAGTTTCTTGCGTCAATAGTCTTCTCTCATCTAGTTCCAAGGACTTTCTTCAATCTTTGTCCTCAGGTTTAAGTTTCTTCCTTAAAAATGTCTGAGATAGTCCTTTCCTCGTCTAGCGATAGTACTGTCAAAGCCATAGACGAGTATCAAGATCCAAGTAGCTTTAGTGGTTCTAGTGATAGTAGTTCTAGAAGTAGTGACGGGAATACCACAGACGAGTATACGTCTGGTGTCCCTGGGGTTCCTTTAGAGGTATTTAGGGAACAGCATAGGACGAGGGTCAAATCTGGTTCTAGGGCTGGTACAAGTGCTCCCTCGTCTTCCGTTCAAGACGAGGAGGAGGAGGTAGTTTACACTTGTGCTGTAGGGGTTGGTTCTAAGATGGACGAGAAAAAGTTGGACCTTCTTAAGGCTAGGTAGCAAATCCCAGATAGCTTAAACCCTAGGCTACCTGTCCGTGACGAGTGGTGTTGTCAACCCCGTTTTGGTGTTGGCATTTACGAGGCTTTCCTCCTAGGGGGTTTAAGGTTGCCTCTCAATGCCTTCGCCAGGGAGTTGCTTTCTAGATTAGGTTTAGGTATATGTCAATTTAACCCCAATGCATGGAGGTTGATAGTAGCCATGCAAATTTTGTGGAGGGAGGTTTTTGAGGGAAACCGTCCTCTTACCGTGGACGAGTTTCTCTTCTATTATAAACCCTTCGAAATTAACCAGTCCCTTGGTTTTTATCAATTCACAGCCAGAGGGAAAGACTGTAGATTGATTAAGTCATTAGTCACGTCAGACAGAAACTGAAAGACGGAGTTTTTCTTCGTCTCTGGTTTCTGGGTTAGTCGTCCTAGTGACATTGACAAGGATCCATTCCCTCCTTATACAGGAGAGATAGGGAACTTTTGTCCTGAAGGTATGTGTTTGTCTTTGTAATTGTTACATTCGTCTTTGATTATAGTCGTCTAACGCGCTTTTTGTTTCATTTTGTTTTAAAGGTGTTAGACGACCCTATTTGGATAGGTTCCATTTGGAACGAGTCCAAAAAGCTCGTCTTTACAGCGACAGGACTTTTCACTTTTTGGTTACTTTACGACGTCTTGCCACTTGAGGTCTAGGTCCTGACCCTTCAAACGAGGTAATTGCCCACGAAGTTACTGTTAGAAGACGTAAGTTTTCTCCCTTTCGTTTTTTTTTTTTTTTTTTTTTTTTTTTTTTTTTTTAACTGACGTCTTTACCTGTAGGGATGGCGGCGATGAAGCTGAACAAAGGCAAGGACACGGTGGACGAGGGAACTGGGCCTAGAGCTAAGTCCCATCCTCGACCAGCTTCTAGCGATAAGAGGAAAGGCCTTTCTTTAGGCGTAGACTTGGGAAACCTCCCAAGTAAGCGCAAGGATAAGAAGGTTAGGCATAGGTCGTCCAAGCCACAAGACTCTCAAGCCAAGGATCAACCTGGCTCTCTCCTCGTCCCTCCTAGCCATCCAGTCCAAATTTTGGATGTTGATCTAGAGCTTCCTTCTTCACCCATCCCGTCTAAAGTAGGCCCAACTTCGTCTCAACCTTCTCACCAAGTTCCTCACAATCTTGTTGAGGACAAGGACTTGGTTTGGGAGAAATTTAAGAAGGTTGTAACGGACGAAGACATAACGGCATGCTACAATATGTCGTTGAAGGATTTTGAGCGCTTCGGTGTTCATGACCTTTTTAAGGTATGTAGGTTTTACATGTTTGTCTCGTCTTGCTATTAGCTTATGCATGCATTCTAATAAAGCTTTGATTTATGCAGGCAATGTCTAAGTTCATCGCCGCGTCTAGGCAGGCAACTGAACTAGACAAGATGAGGGTGTTGTTGGAGAAGACGGTCCAAAAAGGAAGGGACGAATCCAAGAGGTGGGCAGAGGTAGCAGCTAAGGCCAAGGACAATGCGGAGAACCTGAAGAATCGTGTCGCTGAGCTAGAGACTAAGGTCCATGAGAAGGACGCTCATCTTGACTTTCCTTCAAAAGAGGAATGATGAGCTTGATACCCTTCTGGAAAAAGCTAGAGGAGACGTCGTTGCAGAGTTCAAGGCGTCCAAAGAATTCACTAATTCAATGGATGCCAACTATGCAGTTGGCTTCGAGGATTTTAGGATGGATGCCATGGACAAATTTCCCGAGGTGGACTTCAGTTCTATCAAGCTGAACCTTGGTGGGGCGTCTACCAGTTCCCTCGTCCAAACTAGCTCTGAAGACATTAATGTGGAGGACGACGTTACCACTTTACCCCCTCAAGACGAGCCCAACGCCAACACACCACCTGTTTAAGATATCTTTGTTTTGATGTAATTTTGGTTTGCTTCTTTCTCTTTTTTTTTTTTATAGAAATGTATTAGAGTACAATCATTTCGTCTAGAGTGTTATAGACGAGTTTATTAACAATTACCTTTGAGGCTTAATTTATAAGGGTTTTTGGACGGTGGTCGTCTACCCTTTTTAAAACTTCAATGAATGTTTATCTTTATTCACTATTTGTTAATGTATGGACGTGTTTGCCTTCTTTGTCTTTGTTGTGATTGAAATTTGTATATTTCTTAAGTATTGAAGGGTCGTCCCTGTACATTTCTTATGGACGATGTTATTAGCTCATCCATATGTTTTTCTATAGACGAAGTGATGACAACCTTGTCAAACGTTTCCTTCGTCCATAGGCATGGCCCACTTGCCTCGTCTATAGGCTTGGCTTTCGCCTCGTCCATGAGCTTAGTTTTGGCCTTTTGTCAAGGACGTTTTCTAGCCTTTGACTCGTCCTAGAGCACCTGTCTTGGTCAGATGCTCATCCATGGACTTATAATTTTTTGTGCCTTTGCTTATTTTACACTTTATCCTCGTCTTGAAGAAAGCTTGTGAACGTTACATCCCTACGTCCAAGGATTTTTCATTCGTCTTAAGGTTTTGCCCCCCTCATAGGTTTTACAATAGGAGTTAGATTTTACACATAAAATATATAGAAAATCCAAACCATATCATTATATAAGCATTGTTCACGAATATGGCATTTGCTTATAAGCTAGCGTCTTACGAAAGTACTTAGGAAAATACTTAAAATACAAAACCTCGTTTTTCACAAATTTATCCGTAGACGGTGCAAGAGTTTAAGAACTAGTGCACCTTTATTCTTAGTACACACCATAGTAGTAGTAAGAACACTAGTAGATATTTAATAAATGCGATAGTAGCATCGTCCATAGCAGTATCCTCGTCCTTGATTGACTTCGTCCAAGCCCATTACTGATAGTACCTTCTCAGGTGCTCCACATTCCAAGGATGCTCCAAGTAATACGACCCCTGCATCTTGTAATTGACTACCCTGTATGGTCCTTCCCAATTGGGTCCCAATTTTCCATGAGCTGGGTTCCTAGTTGCCAAGGATACTCTTTTGAGAACGAGGTCCCCTACGCTGAATCACCTGGGTTTCACCATGGCATCATGCTGCCTGGCCATAAGATTCTTGTATCTTGCTGTCCTTTGATCTGCATCCATCCTTACCTCATCAATGAGATCGAGGTCAAGACGGAGTAATTCTTCGTTTTCTTTCTCCTGATACTTCATCACTCGATGATTAGCCATATGAACTTCTGCCGGTATGACCGCTTCACTTCCATAGGCTAATTTAAAGGGGGTTTCTCCTGTCGGGGTTCTCACAGTCGTCTTATAGGCCCAAAGAACGTCCGGTAGCTCGTCTGGCCATATTCCTTTTGCCCCCTCGAGCCGAGTTTTGATGATTTTCAGCAAAGATCTGTTTGCTACTTTTGCTTGTCCATTTGCTTGTGGGTGGGAGGGTGAGGAGTAATGATTTTTTATTCCAAAGTTCTCACAAAAGTCCCTGAATGGTGCGTTGTCAAACTGTCATCCATTGTCCGATACTAGTACCCTTGGTACTCCGAACCTACACAGAATATTCTTCTAAACAAAATTCTTAACGTTTTGCTATATAATCTTTGCAATGGGTTCAGCCTCCACCCACTTTGTAAAATAGTTAATCCCTACTACCAAAAACTTCATTTGTCTGGTTCCTAGGGGAAAAGGACCTAGGATATCCAGTCCCCATTGCGCAAAGGGCCACGAGACCATCATCAGGGTCTGGTACTCCCATGGCTGCCTAGGGATGTTGCTGTAGCACTGACATTGGTCGCACACCTTGACATAAGCCTTAGCGTCTGCCTAAACTGTGGGCCAGTAGTAGCCGACACGAATGATCTTATGGACGAGTGATCTTGCCCCTAAGTGATTCCCACATGCTCCTTCATGAACCTCCCTCAAAACATAATTAGCTTCGTCCGGAGCTAGGCACCTTAAGTAGGGCTGAGATAAGCCTCGCTTGTAAAGCACTTCATCTATAAGGACATACTTTGCAGCCCTGACCCTCAGTTTCCTAGCTTCGTTCTTGTCTTCTGGAAGCTTCCCATCCTTTAGATAGATTACAATTGGATTCATCCAATTTTCTTCCCCTCCAATTTGCTGTATTTCCAGGAGGTCTATGCTCGGCATGTATTGGACTTTGCCATACTCGTCCATAACTCCACCTGCCGATGCTGCTCTCTCCAATGCATCTGCTTCTATGTTTTCCTCCCTCGGGAGTTGAACAAAGCTCACTTCTGAAAATTTTTGCACAAGCCTCCTCACTTTGCTGAGGTATCTCTTCATTCGATCTTCCTTGGCATCGCACATTCCATTCACTTGATTGATAACTAGCTAAGAATCTCCTCTGACTATTACTGACTCCGCTCCCAAGGACTTAGCCAACTCTAGCCCTTTGAGTAATGCTTTATATTCAGCTTCATTGTTAGTGGTCTGGTATTATAGACGGGATGCATACTCCAACTTATCACCTTCGGAGGACTTAAGTATGACTCCAATCCCTCCTGCATACATTTTAGATGATCCATCCACGTTGATAACCCACCTTCTTGTTCCTTCGTCCTTGCCTAGCTCGTCTTGGCTTGGTGTGAACTCCGCAATGAAGTCCGGCAGGGCCTGCGCCTTTACCGCATTCCTTGGCTGGTACCTGACATCAAATTCGCCAAGCTCCACTGCCCACTGGACTAGCCATCCTGCAGCTTCCAATTTGTTCATTGCTTTCTTTAGGGAATGATTTGTTAAGACAATGATGACATGAGCTTGAAAGTAGTGCCTCAGCTTTCTTGAAGCTGTGACCAAGGCGAAGACTAACTTCTCCATCATTGGGTACCGTCCCTCTGCTCCTCTAAGTGCTCGGCTGGTATAATATACCGATTTCTGCACTCGTTCTTCTTCCCTGACCAGTGCAGAACTTATGGCATGCGGGGATACCGCCAAGTACAAATACAGCTCTTCACTAGGTACGGATGGACTTAGTAACGGTGCTTTTGTGAGGTAAGTCTTCAAATTTTGGAAGGCCCTTTGACATTCGTCTGTCCATTCAAACGCCTTCCTGAGGACTTTAAAGAACGGTCAACACTTGTCAGTAGTTTTTGAAACAAACCTGTTGAGGGTGGCGACTCGTCCTGTGAGGGACTGGACTTCTTTGATGTTTTTCGGCTATTCCATGTTGAGTATTGCTTGGATCTTATCTGGATTTGCCTCAATGCCTCTATGTGAAACCATGAATCCCAAGAACTTCCTTGATGAAACTCCGAAGGCACACTTGCTTGGATTAAGTTTCATGTTGTACCGTCGAAGCGTGTCAAAGGTCTTTTGAAGGTCGTCCAGATGTTTTCCCTCGTCCAAACTTTTTACCAGCATATCATCAACGTAGACTTCTACATTTCTTCCAATTTGAGGATGAAACATTTGGTTCACCAGCCTCTGGTAAGTCACCCCCACGTTCTTCAAACCAAAAGGCATCACCTTGTAGTAAAACAATCCTTGGCTGGTGATGAATGAAGTCTTCTCTTGGTCTGCCTCGTCCATCCTTATTTGGTTGTAGCCTGAGAAGGCATCCATAAAGCTCAGTAACCTGTGACCAGCCGTCGAATCTACCAGCTGGTCAATGCGTGGAAGCGGATAACTGTCTTTTGGGCAAGCCTTGTTTAAGTCAGTAAAGTCCATAAACATTCGCCATTTGCCATTGGCCTTCTTTACCATGACTACATTCGCCAACCAGTCCGGGTAGTAAACTTCCCTAATGAACTCCGCCGTAATCAACTTCTGTACTTCTTCTTTGATGGCGTTATCTCGCTTAGGAGCAAACACCCTCTTCTTCTGACACACGGGTTTGGAGAAGGGACATACACTCAAACGGTGGGTAATGACACTTGGATCAATACCCGGCATATCTTCGTGACTCCACGCAAAGACGTCAAGGCATTTCTTCAAAAATTGGACCAGTGCATTCTTCGCCTCTTCTTCCATGCACGCCCCTATTCTAGTGAACTTCTCGGTTTTACTATTGTCTAAGGGAACCTCTTCTAACACCTCAACAGGCTCCGCTGTGATTCTTCCTTCGTTTATACTCATTGTCTGTACATGCTCGTCCATCGCCAACATAGCTAGGTAGCACTCTCTAGCAGCTAACTGATCTCCTTGCACTTGACCCACGTCATGTTCAGTTAGGAACTTGTCGGACAAATGGTAGGTAGAGGTTATCGCCTTCCAACTATTCAAAGTAGGTCTTCCAATAATAGCATTATATGATGATGAACAATCAACCACAAGGAAGTTTACCTCTTTGGTTATCTGCTGCGGGTATGTTCCAATCACTACTGGCAGTGTAACAGTGCCCACTGGTTGTACTTTCATTCCCCCAAATCCTACCAAAGGCGAACTCACTGGACGAAGCTGATCTCACCCTATCCTCATTTGTTGGAAAGCGGGGTAATACAGAATGTCCGCCGAGCTTCCATTGTCTACTAACACCCTTCTAGTGGTATAGTCAGCGATGAGTAGGGTGATGACAATCGCGTCATCGTGGGGGTGATGAATTCTTCCAGCATCCTCGTCCGTGAACGTGATGGCTTGCTCGTCAGCTTCCCTCGTCCTAGGAGATCGTCTTGACAACTGGACGCTTTGAACCACCTTCAAGTATGTCTTCCTCGATTTGGATGACTGCGCTGCTGAGGTTCCTCCTATAATAACCCTTATTTCTCCTAGCGGGGGTCGTGAGGACTCTTTAACCTTGGCCTTCAACTTCTCTTCCTTATGGTCTCGTCCAAGAAAATTCCTCAACTTTCCCTGCCTGATGAGGTTCTCTACCTGCTGCTTTAAATCAAAACACTCGTCCGTGTCGTGCCCATGGTCCCTGTGAAAGCGACAATACTTGTTCCTGTTGCACTTGTTAGGATCTCCCTTCATTTTCTCCGGCCACTTCAAGGACAGATCATCCTTGATTTGCATAAGGACCTGCTCTAGCGCGGTATTCAGGGGAGTGTACTGCTGACTTCTTGATGACGAACCTACCTTTTTACCATCTCTATCCCTTTTCTCATCTACTCGGGCCTTCTTGGGACGAGGACCTTGGTCTGGATGTTGTGGATAACCTGCTTCCAAGCGTTCTGACCTTTTCATCTTCTTGGCTATTATTGCGTCCTTAGCGTTCATGAAGTTCTGGGCTGAATGGACGAGTTCAGCCATAGTCTGAGGCTCCTGCTCGTACAGTTTATGAATAAACAAGTCAGAATTGACTCCATTATGGAAAGCGGCCAACAGCAACTTATCGTCCATGTCGTCCACCGTCAAGGCCTCCCTGTTGAAACGAGTGATGAAGGACCATAAACTCTCATTCTCCCCTGGCTCAATGGTTAACAAACTGGAAGAGGAACACTTGTGGCGTTGTCCTCCGATGAAGTTATTAACAAACATCTTACTCAACTCCTTGAACGAATCGACAGAATTTGGAGGTATCTTGCTGAACCACACCCTCGATGGTCCCTTAAGTGTGGTAGGAAATGCTCTGCACATAATCTCGTCTGGAACTCCTTGAAGGTGTATGGTAGTCTTAAAAGTAGTAATGTGATCACATGGGTCACGATTTCCATCATACGAATTTAGGGAAGGCATTTTGAACTTAGGGGGTAAAGGATGGCTGTTGATGGAAGCCGTGAATGGGGAGTCTGTTCGGTGGACCAAATCTTCCACGGGGTTTGCCCGCCTCATATTCTCCTTCATTTCTTCCATAGCTTTTCTCATCTGGTCCATTTCTCTCTCCAAATGTGGCACCCTTCTAGAAGTAGTACCTCTTGTTTGATCCTCGGATTCAATATTTTCTCCTCTACCCTCTTGACCCTGGGGTTGTCCCTATGTATGCCCTTCATGGTATTGCCTCCTTAAGTTGATCTACCGATTCAACTCCTGATTTTGGCAAGTCAGTTCTGCCATAGCAGCAGTCATGGACTGCATTTGTTGAATGGAAGGCGGTTGCATGACGGGCGCTGACTGACGATCACGGTAGGGATGACTAGAGGCATCCCCACTCTCCTGGTGGCCTGGGATGGTAGCCCTTGATCTTGTCCGAACCATTCAGCCTTTTGTCTGGAAAAACAAACGATTGAACAAAAAGAAAACGAAAATTATTTTCTTCAAAGCTTCCCCACAGACGGTGCCAACTGATGATGCGAAGAAGATCAGTAGGCTGGATACTTTGGATTAGATAGAGGGCTTATGGTTGCCTTGATAGCCTGAACAAGAAAAGAAAGTAATCAAAGGTGACCGGAGTCGCCGGCCAATAACCCTCCGATGACAAAGTCAGTTTTCTCCCAATTATTTTTAAGTTCCACCTTTTTAGGAATTATTTCACCTACCTTTTCTCGGTCCAAACCAACGTTTATATAGTGTCTTAAGAACGGTTATTGGATTTGTAACCTCCCCTTGATTTGAGGAGGTTTGTGTTCAAATGTAACTCCCTCAACTTTTTAGGAGTTACCCTTTTTGTGCGCAACGGTCACTGGGGGTTACACGTATGATACAGAGACGTTTTACACATTCATCAATTTTTCAAGTGCCCACATGTCGTCCATAATTCCTCGTCCTGAGGCCTTCAAGGCAGCTTACCTCGTCTTGAACACACCAAGGTAGCTTACCTCGTCTTGAGTACGTCAAGACAGCTTACCTCGTCTTGAGCAAGTCAAGACAGCTTACCTCGTCTTGAGCAAGTCAAGACAGCTTACCTCGTCTTGAGTACATCAAGGCAGCTTACCTCGTCTTAAGCACCTTGCTCGTCCTGGACGATCTCCATGGACAAATTAGGAGTTGTATTTTATCACACCCTATCAATAATAATAATAAATTATAATATATCGAGTTCTCTGACAATGGCAGATGAGGTGATTCTGCTGGATTTAAAAAGTGAGTTGATTAAATTAGAGGTAGAGAAAAAAATTGACAAAGTAGAACCAAAAATAACCTTGCTCAAAGCATTTTAAAAAGTATAATTTTGAATAAAATAGAATAGAGATATAGTAGAATACATATGTAATTTGAGAGTAATTCTTGGATACTCTCGAAATACAGAGAATGCTAATTTCTGCTCTTATATTTATGGCGGGGTTTACCCATTAAATATATGGTGGAGTCCACTATAAATGTGATAATAAAGAATACTATTTCTTCGTACTCGATGAGTACTTAAGAAACCAAGTTTTGTTCACATGAGTGTCACATATATATGTGGTCACTTTTTTTTTTTTTTTTGGTGCCACAACTCGTTACATAAATGAGTTGTGATTAGTAAAAGGGTGCCCTCGTATAGACTCACCATCACCCTTCACTAATTA
Source organism: Castanopsis chinensis (assembly GCA_032878915.1). Classification (NCBI taxonomy): domain Eukaryota; kingdom Viridiplantae; phylum Streptophyta; class Magnoliopsida; order Fagales; family Fagaceae; genus Castanopsis; species Castanopsis chinensis. The sequence goes on from JAVQMG010000105.1 coordinate 12,470,784, forward strand.
TACCTTGCCACATAGACGGGTTGTGCCAATAGGTTGTGGCACCAGATATATTCTTCTTTTGCTGCTGCTAGGTAGCCAAATATTATACGGTAGGATTATTATAGGTTCGTTCCATTCAATTAAAAAATGATCGTGGGAGAGCATAGGACAAATGGGGGTAGCAGTTTTTTTGCCCAGCAAATGGTATCAGCCAACCTTTTTTTTTTTTTTTTTAATCAATGGTATCAGCCAACCTTGATTTACCAAGGAGAGTCCACCAGTCATGTTATGTTTTTGAAGAGTAATATTACATAAATAAAAAAATAAAAGAAATGATGAAACTAATGGTTTGATAGTTTGTCACATCAATAATGGTTAAATATTTTGCGTGGGTAGAGTCTCTCTTTGAAGAGAGTCCAGTTTGATGTTACGTTTTTTTTTTTATAACAAAAATGTAAAATTGAACATTTAATTTTCACTGTAATTTATTTTAGTCCTTTAATTTTTAATTTTGTCAATTTAATCTTTTAATTTTTAATTTTTGTCAATTTAAGGCTCCGTTATAACTCAGTTATTGTTGCCGTTAAATATACTTGAAAGGACGCCGTTTTGCTCTTTTTTTTTTACTCGGAATTAAAACAAAATGAGAAAAATCTGAAAAAAATAAAATAAAAAATAAAAAAAGGGAACGATCGTTCCCCTCCCCTGAATCATTGCTTACTTCACTACTTGGTCTCCTCCTCCGGTGGGAACAAAACCCCATCAATCCCTTGCACCGAAATTCGACCATCGGTGTAAATATCTGGGTCAAACAAGTAAGCCGACCCATCTCCTAGCCCGAATTTCGCAGACCCATCAGCCTCTTGAGCCACAACCTTATGTGGTAACCGCAGAGTATCATACCGGACCTTTCCGAACCTCCTCACTGCATTGTACATACTCTCCTCAGTCTGATACTCCGGTATGATATGGTAATATATAATCTGCTCTGGTGCACCAGACTTACTCCACTGGTTTGTGGTTAACTTAGCCATGGCTTCGTCATTGGGTGCCAAAACCGTCAATACATACCCTTCTGAAACCAACCGACCCATCTTGGTTGCTAAAGAGGTTAAATTGACTAGAATATCTGCAATTTCATTTTAGCCACCATAATGTAAGAATGTGTGGATAAAGTCCTTGACTTGCTTCATACCGTTGAAGTGGCCATGGGGGCCACCAGGGCCTGGCGCCGGAGCCGGAGCTAGAGAAGGCCCTGGGGCCAGCGCGTCGTAAATCGGAAGCACCGGTGGAGTGCCAGCCGGGACCGATGCTGCCGGTTTCTTCAATCGGTGAGTTTTGGGGTCCACTCCGGTGCGCCTTCGGGCAAAACAGCAGAGATGGACTGCAGGTTTTTCCTCCGGTTGAAATCTTCTTGCACAGATCTATGAGTCGGTTTTTTTTTTTTTTTTTTTTTGTCAGATTTTTCTTATTTTATTTTAATTCTGAGTTTATTTAAAAAAAAAAAACAGCATCATTTTAAGCATATCTAACGGCAATAATAACGGAATTGTAACAGCTTTTTGAATTGATAAATATTAAAAATCAGAGGAATGAATTCACAAAACTAAAAATTAGAAGGCTGAAATAAAAAACAGTGAAAGTTAGAAGGTCAGTTTTACATTTTTACCTAAAATTTTAAAATTAAAAATTACTTGGAGAGCATTCTAATCATTAAGTAGTTGAAAAAGAGCTTTTAAATTTGTAATCATCCTCAAACAAATAAAAAAAAAAAAAATCAAGCTAAAGTTGTATGAAATTTGAAAGCAACTCTCAGACTCACGTTGAGGGGAAATTTTGTGAGAATTAGGGGAAAAAAACAAAAAAGGTAACGGCCAAAATATTAAGACATACGCAAATGAGGAAATTCAATGAAATCGACACTTGTACACGTAACTTTTTGAATTAAGATGCCCATTTTTGGCTCCAACTATGGTTGGGATTGTTTCATCTGAAAATATATTTTGACCAAGAAGAAAATATTTGAAGTATTTGGTTGATTTCCAAAAATTGTTTCCGGAAATATTTTTAAGCGTTTAGTTGCGTTTTTGAAAATGCTCCAAAAACATATTTTCCTACTACTTTTTTACATTTTCTCACCTCTAAATTAGATATAAATAAACCAATTCCAACCCAAAATCCAAAATAACAAAAAAATTGTGTGAATTAAAAACATAAAAAATAAAAAATAAAAGAAGAAACTAAGGCGTTTCACTCACAAGAGAGACTTGTATCGGACAAGATCAATAATGGAATATTAGACAAATATGAACCACGCATACATATCACATCGAAATTTCTGAAGAATTGACAGAGTCAACAAATTACACATGAAAATTGGAATCTTCACGGTGTAGCCATACAGAATAACAAATAGTGTGTTAAATTCAAACATCCCTTGACCTACCAATGAAGGTTGGTACCTACGGAATCAGTTTTATTACTGATTGGCACTATGATTGTTTTTACCTAGTTGCAATAACAGATATGAAGTGATCACCTAAGTAGAGAAAAAAGAATGCTTAAATTACAGTGTTTTTATATATGCTTGCTAGAAATATGAAAGTCTCCAGTCTCTTTAACCAAAATCACAGTGACAAATTTCTCATAAATATTTTTATCCGTGATGCCGGTAGAAATAATAATGTGCACTTCCTTTTTCATTAATAAGTAACACACACATACCCTAGGTGTTCCGAACCCATAACCCTCCCTCCTTTTTTATGGGAGAATGAAGTACCATTTGAGCTAGAGCTTTTTTTTTTTTTTTTTTTTTTTTGATAAGTAATGTAAAATTTCATTGATATTGAAAAATAGTCACCCGAGTATACAGGAAGTATACAATAAAGGACCATATAATCAACCACTCAAATCGCAAAAATCTATCAAATCAATAATGGACCATAAGGACTAACTATGCAAAGCTGACATCCAACCCAACAAAGTTTTACAGAAAAATAATTTGAGATCAGACATTGTTTTTTCAATTTATCTTAAAAGCTCAGGTTATTTCTCTCCCTCCACAGACACCACATGTAACAATGCAGGGCAGCCATCCATGACCATTTTGGAGCTAGAGCTCATTAATATCAATGTGCACTTTATAAGGATGTATTTTCCTCGACATTTTTTTCATAATTTATTACAATGGGGGAGTAGAAATTTAAACTTTGGACGTTTTCGTTGGAAACACTAGGGGTGCCAGTTAAGCTACAATGCTCTTGGCATGAAATCCCTTGTCATGTAGTAGGATAAATCATAAACCTTGAAAACATCACATATTTGTTGTTATTCACCCACAAATCCACCACAAAAGTTTGCAGGAGATACAGGATGATGCATTAAATTTATATCTGAGGTCTAGCAAACAATTATTGGAAATACTTTCAATCAAAGGGTATGCTATTTTTACTTCTTGTAGTGCAGAAAATTCACACTCAATATAAAAAGAAGATAATTAGGGTTTTGTGTGAATAGGTTACAACTCTTTTTCCTTTTATTTTCCCTTTGACAAAGCAAATTATATTTTCCACAAGAACCCTTACCCTGATGATTTAAGTCATAGTTGCAGTTGTTCTTAATAACATAGATCAGAGATGTTAGAAATCACCTTGTAATCTTCTAGGTGTTATCATCAACAACAGCAAAGCAGTAATTGAAGAGAAAACTAATTGCCAAATGTGATGTAAGACTGCTTGGGAGCTTGAGAAACCATAAAACTACGGAATTGAGTACGCTCATCTCCAATGAAACTCGGGGCAGTATATATGCACAACGTTCCAAAACAGTGTCTGTCAACCCTATCTCCAGAAATGGAATGGGAAGCGGGCAGAGGAAGCAGAGCAATGGTTTTGCAGGTGTGGTGTCAAGCATTCTGAAGGAGGGAGACCCTTTGTGCTACAACATTGAGATGTAGAGTCCTTATAATAGAGGTTGACACAAGCATTGTGAAGGACTCTTAAAATAGCAACAATTATTGTCATCGAGCAGAATCCTGGGCTTAAAAAGAATGATGAACTGGTCGAAAAAGAACACACAACAACGACAAGTACCTGTTAGGGTCTCATTTAGTAGAACAAGCTCCTGTGTGCTTAACTGAGAGTCCAAAAGGATTACAGCCTTCACATGCTAGGCAAAATTTTATCCCATCAGCACAGAGTGAGATGCCTTCATCAAAATTGTAGCAAATGCCCAGCCCCTACAAGTTTCCAAAAAGATGTTGGCTGCATATTAAACCATAATTACCCACTGAAAGAATGATGGCTTTTCTTTTAATTCTTTTCAGGAAAAGTATCCTAAGAAGCTGTGTTTCCTTCCAAACAAAGCCTTGAGACCAGCCTCAAATAATCAACCATAAGAAACAGAAGAAACTCAAATCACATATGAGATGATAGCTCCCACAGAAAGGAAACTGGTGGTAGTTACCTCTTTTGACATGTATATCATTTTAAAGAAAGGAAACTAGTCATTATCTGCTGTACTCCAACTGATTCATTTCCATTGACATGGTCCAAAGCATAGCATATATCCTTTCAAAGTCCATATGATATTGATATCCTGCATGAAACATATGAACCTTGTCTTTCACTATTATCCAACTGCAACCTGGATTCTTCCTAATCCCTTTTGAATTTTTGTTCATTCTGACTTCATCACCATCCTCTTTTTTCCCCTCAACGGAATATAAGTTGGATAAGACCACATAAGGGGTTGCATTATCAGGCTCCAATTTGACAAGTTGCTCAGCTGCAAGCTTTGCAATATCAATACGTAAGTGGGTCTTGCTTGCGCCAAGAAGAGCCCCCCAAACTCCAGAATGGGGTTCAAAAGGCATTGAACAGATCAAATCAATCGCCTTGTCTAGAAATCCAGCTCTGCCAAGGAGATCAACCATGCATGCATAGTGGTCAGGCCCCGGTTCAATACCATATAACAAATTCATTGATGTAAAGTAGTTCCATCCTTCTTTCACAAGTCCCACATGGGTGCAGGCTGAAAGAATGCCAAGAAATGTGATTTGATTTGGTTCCTGGCCTTCATTCTGCATTTTTTGAAATAATTTAAGTGCTTCTTCCCCAACCCCATTTTGGGCAAATCCAGTAATCATCGAGTTAAAGGACACAATATTGGGTGCATTGATATTTTTGAAAATCATGTAGGCATCATCCACATTTCCACATTTTGAATACATTGAAACCAAAGAGTTTTGAATGGACAAATCAAATTCCAAATCCATCTTTACTATGTGAGCATGGATTTGCAGCCCTTGGTTAAGTGTTGCCAAACCAGCTGAAGCACTAAGCACACCACTCAAAGTAAGAGGATTTGGCCTGACTGCTTTCTGAAGCATCTCTATAAACCAACAAAAGGCCTCCTCATACTCCCCGTTATTCACAAAACCAGAAATGACAGCCGTCCAAGCAATATCATCTTTCTGAGGCATCAATTTAAACAATTGGATGCATTTTTCAGTTATCCCTTTGCTCGAGAATCCTGTAATCATGGTTGTCCAGGAAATTACATCTTTTCTGGGCATCATCTCAAAAAGTGTAAAGGCTTCTTCAATTGAACCATATTGGACGTAACCCGCAATCAAGGAATTCCAAGAAACTACATCTTTCCTACTCATCTGATGAAATATCTTTGTAGCTACATCTGTACAATCAAATCTGCAATACATGGTAATAATAGAATTTCCTAAGAAGACATCAGAATCAAATCCCATGCGTGAAGCCAATCCATGCATTTGAATCCCTTCTCTATACCTACCAAGACTACCACAACCATCAAACAGCACGGTCAAGGTAGTAGAATTAACCTTCACTGTTCCTTCCCTTCTCATACTCGAAAACAATTCAAACCCATCTTTGAAACTCTCCATTCTCATGTACCCATCAATCATTGCTGTCCAAGTAACTACATTCCTCTCTGGCATGATATTAAACAAATTTCTAGCATCACTTACCCTTTCCTCTTTGCAATACCCATCAATCATAGAAGTCCAAGAAACCACATCCCTCTCCTTTATACCCTCAAAAATTCGAGCTGCCTTTTCCAACCTTCCCATCTTCAAATACCCATTTATTAGAGCATTTGAACAAACTGGATCCCGCCACTTCACCGGCATATCAGAGTAAAGCTTCTCAGCCTTTTCGAACATCCCTGCCCGTACATAACCAGTGATCATTGCAGCATAAGAGATAGCATTACGCTCAGGTATCTCATCAAACAACTTAACAGCTTCTTCTATCACGCATTTATGCCGAATATATGCCGTGATCATGGCATTATACGAAGCAGTGTTTCGCTCAGGCATTTCATCGAACAGTTTCCGAGCTTTGACGGTCTGGCCACTTTGACCATAGGCAGTAAGCATGGCAGTCCAAGAGATGGTATTCTTGTGGGGCATATGACTGAAGACGGACTCAGCTTCTTTGATATTACCATTTTTTCCATGTTTTGTGATCTGGGTGTTGCAGTAAACAAGAAATTTGCTGGTTTTGTGGCATGAAGCAGAGTGGAGATTGGGTTTTGATAGAATAAGGGTGGAGAAGCACGAGTAATGAAACTTCAAATATGAACAGTTTGAGAGGGAAAAGTGTCTATGGACAACAGTAAAAACTCGTGCTGCGGGCATGAGTGATGGTAACAAGGAAAGCCATATCCAGAAGTAGAGTCAAAGTCCTGTGCCTGAACTTACATTAGCTGTTTGCCCATGCTTAGGTTATAATGTTCCCGCCTAGCTTCTTAAACGGTTTAGGTCGGGGACCATTTAGGTTGGATCCGATTTGGTATGGGGTCACCGGGCTTTCTTTTTTTTTTTTTTTTTTTTTTTTTTAATATTATACCAGATAGAAATTCTACTTTAAACTAATCTAAATTTATATATGTATAAAATTTCCTCTTGGAGATTTGAATTTCGGTTCTTGCCTTCCTTCCATACTCCACAAGCACTTACACTTGTAGAGTGCCCATTGCGTCAAAGATGCGTCATGGTGGTTCATTGGTTTTTGATTGGATTAAAACATGTTAGTCCTATTACCTTAATTTGGTTAATGATAGGTTGAGGTAACCCATCATTGCCCAAACTTTTTTCGTGTAAAAGATAAATAAATAAGCAAATAAATAAATAAATAAAACTTTTAACATTTATTTAAACTCTTTTTTTTTTTTTTTAAAGTATTTCTTAGATGCAAATAAAATGAAAAAAAAAAAGTTCAAAGATGAAAGTGAAATAATATTTGAATCTTTGATTTTATAGTAAATAATTAATACTAGTCTAATTCTACAAATGAAATTAAAAAAAAAAAAAAAAACAAATGTATGTTATACATGAAACATGAAATAGAATTAAATTGCCTATAAAAATAACTAAGTGTGCATTTTGTTTTGCTTTTTGATAAAAATTTATTTATTTTTCCTAAAATTCGACAAAAATATAGTTGTATTTAATATATTAAGGTTTTAGAAGTTGAATATAAGTAAATAAAATAGGAAAGAAAAAAGAAAAAGGAAAAAAGCTAATCCAAACTCACCTTTATATTAAACTTTATGAATAGGCTGGCTACGTTTCAATCTTTGCCATTTTACATGGTGGGGGCATGATAGAAGTTGTGGAGTTAATGATAGCAAAATTCAAAGCTTGTGCTCATACTTTGAGAATATGGGTTGCTAGGTGGATATCTCTGTTAGAATTAGTGCCCTAAAATCTTATTGTATTATGCTAGGTATGATATTATATATGACATTATGTTATAAGTAATAAAGTTGTTTTATTATCTAAAATAATGGTAATATGAATATTTGGACATTATTATATAGTCCTTGAAATGCATAGTATGTGATTTAGTTACAAAAAATGTAAATCACAAGTTCTTTGTAAATTCAAAATCTTAGTTTGTAGTCCCTGATGAAATTGAGCATTTCATATGCAAAAATCACCAAAAAAAAAAGAAGAAGAAGAAAAAGGAATCAATGTGTAGATGATTTGTCTTGATCATGAAAGTAGAGACTTTTAGTTGATATGTTAATATGTTTTAAGTGTATAAGATATATTGAACTAGACCGCTATGAGATTTATTATTCTATTAATGACTGTCAAATAAATAATAAATCTCTAGACTTTCATTTACATAAACTCTCAATCCTGAGAAAATAGTAAACCCAATCATGAAATATAAGTTGCTTTGATATATCAGAAGTGAGACCTAATATGATTGTCAAAACCTCAATATGTTGGGCAACCATTCGTAGTGATGAAAAAACACATATTCTTAAGATAGAATTCATAATCTCTTTATAGAAATATAAAATATTTTCTTGAGATAAGTTTAATGAGTTTGATTATTTAGAGTGTTAAGCCTAACCACTTTAGTAAAGAGTTACTAAAGTTTATATTTTATGAAATTGGGTTTCATAAATATATATGAATAACTTAAAGAATTAAACCGAGTATTTAAGAATCAAGAGGTAGTAATTTTCAAAGTAACAATTATATATTATGACTTTGTATTATTACGAATATTTTCATGAAAATGTTAAATGGTTACATGATAAAGTCTTGGGATATATTTATTAAAAAGACCAAGAGTGGAATTATATTTATATAGTGGTATTAAATATAATTAATAGTAACTTTGAGCTTGTCAAGAGTTGATAGATAAGCCTAAATCTCATTGGAGTTAGAACTTTATTTGTCCCTTGAGATCCAACTCCAAACCACACACTAAAGACCAATTGGGTTGGCTCAAAAAGCTAACCTAATTAGAGAATCAGCTATTTATTTAATAAGAGTTATTAAATAAAGTAATTGACAAGTGTAGTTAAAAGAAAATATACATATGATTAAAAAAAAAACATACAGATTTCTCAAGAGACACTTTTTTATTCTCTTGAACAAGTACGTATATAACTGATTGAGAGACCACACGTCTTGGGCATATGTGGAATTCGGGTGAAAATTGAAAGTCTTCCCAAGTTCAATTTTAGTTTGTTTTGAATTTCATTGCATCAAGGTACGCCTTCCTATTATTTGTTTCTAAAATACATATGTTCCATGTTATCTCATATGAATGAAGTAGATTTGTTTATTTCCACTATGTGTTTTTGTATGAGATGCAAAACTGTATTTTCCAACAATCTCTTGCTTAGATCCTTAGGTCTTTATTAGTAATGTTCTTGTGGTTGCATAGTCATCTCACTACCAAAAAAAAAAAATTGGGCTATCCTAGCGTTTGCAAAACCGCTGGGATAGCCCCAAAAAGTGCCGGAATATGGTCAAAATGCCTATACAGGCATTTTTTTTCCTCGGCATTTCAAACTGCTGCGTGGTGACTGTTGATATAGGGTTGCTTTTCAAAAGTGCCCTATCTCGGCGCTTTTCAAATCCTATTTCGACGTTTTTACTTGTGTCGAGACAACCCTTACCAATAGCTTTGAAGACTTGTATCGACAGATTTCAGGGCCTATATCGGTGGTTTTTTATTTTTTATTTTATTAAAAAGCGCTGGTATAGGTCTATCTATAATAGCGGTTTTATAACCGCCCCTATAGGGTATTTATGAAAATATGAATACAACCTATACCAGCGCTTTTAAAAGCGCTGGCATAGGCAGTACTTATTCCAACGTTCTCGAAAGCACTAATATAGGTCTTCAATGAATATAATTAAAAAGGCCTATACTAACGCTTTTAAACTACCGCAATAGATTCTACCTATGCTAGCACTTTGAGAACCGCCAGTATAGAGCATATGCCCATACCCTATTCCAGAGGTTTTTAAAGTGCCACAATAGGTCGTTTTTCTTTTAATTTTTTTTAGCACCTATAATGTACCTACATTACATATTTTTCAATACAAGTTTTACCGCAATTGTAATGAACCATAATTCATATTCTCCAATAGCAAATACAATAACACATTAAACCAACAAACTAAATAGATTTAATGACACCATATCAATAATTACATCCCAAAAGTCTAGAATGTTATACACAAAATAATACATCCCAAGTGTCTAGAATGTTATGAACAAAATAATACATTCTACACAACTATGTAGAAAGTTCTGCACAAAAGAATACATTCTAACCATATAGAATGTCCTGCACAAAAGAATACATTCCAATTATTTAGAATGTTATAATAAAGTTTTCAACTATGATGTGTATATATATTAATATCAAAATGTCACAGTAACTATTCCAAAATAAGGCCCAAAGTATCACCTACTGTGTATTATCGAATGATAAGCGCTAAGCACCGAGAGATTGGATATCCACGATAGAATCACCATTACCATCCTATGAATTAAGAAACACACAATGGATTAGTGTACTAAACAATAGAGTTAATAGCTGAATGACACAATATCACTAGTATTACTGCCAAGTGCTACATTAGCAATTAAAATACACTCAAAATTTGAGATTTTAGTTAAGCATTCGAACATTTGGTTCCTTCAAAAACCCTCAAATTTATTTCCCTCCAAATGGTCCATAAAATACAAGCCAAAGTAGCTCCTCACAAAGTAAAACAAGTCTTTTTACCACACAGTCTAGACCAAATAATGAGCAGGTTTGGCACCAAAAACAGCCTTGAATTGCAGTAGGGTACTTACACTAAAATCGTTAAAAACTAGTCGAAACAACTTTTGGCTACTCTTACTTTGGAGACCTCCACATCTTTTATCAAAGAGCAAACCACGGGAATTTGATAGAAAAATTTGAAGAAAAAAAGAACTAGAAAGGTTTTAATACAAAATGGTACAAACAAAACATAGGAAGAAATGTATGACAGAAATAATGAACACATTGTTAAGGTTAATACAAGTAATCTGTGCCAAGAAAATTCACTGCAATGGATTACATGTATGATGACAATGCCCTTCCCAGGCTAGAGGATAAGGGAGTAAACCAAGAGAATTACTACTAAAGCTACAATGTCAATGAGGCTTTTTTTTTTTTTTTTTGAAAATGTCAATTTGACCTCATGGAGGATTTTAGGTTGTGTTTGTGTCATCAACGATTAGAGTTGGATAAGAATTGTGATATAGGAACCCAATACAAAAAGAATCAAACACGTAGATTGTTAATTTGTTATCATTAAATAATTTCTTTTCCTGATTTAATTGCAGAAATTGTATTATCGGTCATACCAGTAGGCACTCATGGAGAGAAAAATCAAACAAATAAGTGCATCGTAAGTAGTAAATGAGTGTTGGTAGTAAACTTCAGCTTAGAGGGCCATTCACAAGCTACAACTAACAAATGCTTAATTACCACCAGGTAAAAGGCAAAGGAAAGTGTAACTTCATAAGTGAAAGCATAGGGTGCCAACTATTCAAAACATCCATTATGATTTGTAAAACTCAGAAATGCAGATAGTTACATTTGGTCTATGGGACAATCATCACATTAGGTTTTGGGCTCAATTAATTCTAAATACCAAGACATAGACAAGATTCATCTCTTTCAATCGATTGTATATATCCATCTATTTCAACTTGTAATAGGATTCCTTGACCTATTTAAAGGTTCTTTAGGGTAAAATTCAGAAGGGGGAGCTGCTGTAGAACACAATTTAGGTTTTCTTACCATTTCTTTACAGCTTTTAGAGTTTTAATTGTGTTATGGCTTGCTAGAAGTGAAACCTAACCGTTTATTGGTATGTTCTTAACAATTATTTATTGGTTTTAATGCTTATGTTTTTATGTTTTTGATTTTTTTACTCATCTAAAAAAGTGTTTACTTTTGTATAATCCTTTGATTTATCGTAGATTTTGGGCATGTTAAATGCTTAGTAATCCCTGTGAACTAATTCACTAGTTTTATTTTGCCTAAAATCAATCAATTGCATGAAACTATCTTAGACAATTAATTCTTGAGTTTTTATTGTTAAATCATCCAACTAAGATCATCCTTCGTATGAATTTTAGTTGAATTATAAAATAAATATTGTTAAGGCTACCAATAGATGTGTTGTGTATGGATCCCTAAACCTTAGCACTTTAATATATTGTTATTTTTTCTCAATTTAAATTACCTTTACTAAACTATCAAAAATCTCTTTAGTTAAACTTTATTATTTTAGTTTTATTCTATTGTGGTTTGCTAATCAATTCCCTTTTCCCTGTGGATTTGACCTCAGACTTTTTGAGTTATTATTTCGCCACAATTTTGCACTTGGGAGCATTATTTAAGTCACATCAAGTGCAGGATTGTCGTGAAGTAATAACTCAGAAAGTCTGAGGTCTAATCCACAGGGAAAAAGGGAATTGATTAGCAAACCACAATAGAATAAAACTGAAATAATAAAATTTAACTGAAGAGATTTTTAATAGTTTAGTAAATGTAATTTAAATTGAGAAAAAATAACAATATATTAAAGCACTAAGGTTTAGGGGTCCACACACAACACATTTATTGGTAGCCTTAACAATATTTATTTTATAACTCAACTAAAATTCATACGAAGGATGATCTTAGTCGGATGATTTAATAATAAAAACTCAAGAATTAATTTTTTAAGGTAGTTTCATGCAATTGATTGATTTTAGGCAAAACAAAACTAGCAAATTAGTTCGTAGTGAATACTAAGCATTTAACATGCTTGGAGTCTACGATAAATCAAAGGATTATACAGAACTAAATACTTTTCTAGATGAGTAAAACAATCAAAAACATAAAAACATAAGCATTAAAACCAATAAATAATTGTTAAGAATATACCAATAAACGGTTGAGTTTCACTCCTTGCCTTAGCAAGTCTTCTAGCAAGTCATAACACAATTAAAACTCTAAAAACTGTAAAGAAATAGTAAGAAAACCTAAATTATGTTCTACAACAGCTTCCCCTTCTGAATTTTACCTTAAAGAACCTTTAAAAAGGTCGAAGAATCCTATTACAAGTTGAATTCCCGTTTGGAGAAAATCCTACGTTTTTAGGCTTTAATTAACCGACATTTTTGGCCCATTTAACTTCAGAATTCAGACTTTTGGTAATTAAAAAATTGTAGCCCTTTAAGTTAGCTTTCCATTCCAACTTGAATCATCTAGATTGGACATCTGAGCCGAAAGTTATGCTCTAATTACTAACTAGTATGCCAACTGGAATCCTAATCCGAATTGGGCTTGGATTAGGTGCAAATTTCTTTTGATTCGTTGCTCCAAATGGACTTCAATTTAATTGAGTTGACCTTCTTTGACTCATCATGACCCTTGTAAAGTTAAACTCCATTAACTTTCTTCTTTGCACAAATCTACTTATTTAATTTCATTATCCTACAAAAGACAAATTCACGCATTAAAATTCAATTAAGCACAAAATTGATTATTTAACATTATTCCAAAATCAACTATAAAATGCATGAATTAACTCAAAATAAGTATGATCATGCTTTTCTAATAATGATATGAATATGCAAAATTAAGCTATTATCATGAACCAAGAGGAAGGAGGGAAAGAAAAGAAGATATGAACAAGGATAAGTTGCATGAGGGGTACAAGATGAATGAGAAAATGAAACTCAAACAAAAATAAAATATCTTAAAAATGCAATGCTAGAAAACATAAAGTAAACATAACATGCTAAGGATGATGGAACAAGGTGTAGACCAAGGCATGACAAGGACACAAGAACATGTTATATGTGCTAAAAGTTCTAAAAAGACTTAACTAGCATGAGTGAATGCAAAACATGTCAAGTGTTAGAGTGTGTGCATCAAGTGTGTGCATCAAGTGTGTATGTGAGATGCATGACCAATACATAAGCAAGACACTTATGGGGCAAAGTGTGTAAACCACACAAACAATGATCAAATCATGATAAATATGAATAATTATGGTGATCCCCAAAAATTGGTTTTCGTCGGAGTTCAAAAGAGTGAAAAAATACCATAGAGGCATTTTATCAAACACTTAGAGTGCACACACTACATATGTATGTAAAGCAATGTATGAACATATAGAAATCTTGCCTAAATACATGTTATTTTTTCCACAAGAGGCCAACATCCAAAGCAAATCATCATTTAAAGCAAAACTTAATAAAAAAGACTGACAAAAATTAAGTTTTCCAACCCCCATTTGAGAAAATCTCAACTATGAACATAAAACCCCAAAAACATAATCTAAGGAGAAAAAACAATGAAAAGAGTTAAATATTACTTTAGAGATGTTAATAGAATGAAAACAATTGAATTTAGTTGGGTTTTAATGTAGAAACATAAAAATAGGGGTTTAGAAGAAGATGAAAGAAGTTTAAAACGAATGTCTCAAGAAATGCACTTTAAAAAGCTAATCTGGAAATTTTCGCAAGTAGCTAGGAATTTTTGCGGGTAACTTGCAAGTAAGCCCTTCTCGTGAAACTGTCTATCCAAACTCACGACTAAGCTTACTCACGAAATGAGTTGCAAAAACACCCAAAAAACATGTTTTTTTTACACAAAATCAACTTGAAAAGCTTTGAAAAACATGGTTAATACAAATCACTTCCAAAAGCAAGTAAAAAAAAGACAATTTTGATTTGATCCACATATGGCTGAGCACACACACATCACATTTGAACATGCACAAACACGCAAGTGAAATAGGCAATCATTGAACGTTACACTTATGTGTTGTATATGTGAATCAATTATGAATTAGTCCATAGTCTAGTATGAAGCTTCAATGATCAATTCAACCAAGTCATACACAACTAGTACGAAGTCAATTGACCTATCTCACTTGTAGAAATGAACATATATGACCCATCACCAATGTGTTTACATTTGATTGAAAGTTTTTCATTTGGCTTCCATTTTTCATACTTTTGATCAACTATAACTCAAACTTTTGAGAAACGATACCATAAACTTTTTTATATTTCTTTGATGAATAAGCCTTTGGCTTTGGCACCATATATTTGAATACAAATTTACTCCACATTTTCCTTGTCAAACTAGTTTTCGAAGCAAGGCTTTTTCAGCTCTTTCTCTTTTCAAAGATTGACATTTGAAGAGCTCTTTTGAAAAAAAAAATGTGAGAAGATATATAGGTATAAGTTTACGCATGTATCAAGATCAAACAAGACTATTGAACTATCATTCATGGCAAGCTTTAAGTTCTATTTACAATAATCAAACGTAAATTTCTAGATGTCGCTCACACTTAAGGAATGTGTATACATAACAAGCTAAGCTGGTAAATGCACTATGCCATTAGTACGGATGTATTAGGCCAAACTCACATGTGATATTTGCTTAAAAATATACAATCAAACTTTTTGAATTTTCTACTTTTTATATGAATTTGGATATTTACACACACAAAACAGAGACATAAAAGAAAGATCAACAACATAAACAAAATCAACGCATATAAAGAGATGCATGATACACAAATGCATAAAAATAAAACATCTAATTCTTGAAGAGTCCTACAAAGATCGAAAGAATTAGAGTAAGGACCAAAAGAGCATAAGCTCAACCATACGAACCCTTCCTCATCCAAACAAAATGATTGTTTGGAATGAGTGTCTCATGAAAAGTGAGATGAGGGCTGGAAGAATGAGAACCGGAGATGCACATGGACAAGGTGGTAAGAGCATTAACCACATGCTTCAACAATTTACTACTTTCAATTAAATCTGCTTTAGCTTGCAAAGCACAACTTCCAAAAAGCTTAAGTTTCTCTTTTCTTTTTATTCTTCCAAGAGCTTGAAACTTAGAGCAATGAGGTCTTAGATGACCAAAGACACCACAATGGTGACAAACAATGAAATTAGGTCCACTAGGCCTTTTAGGGAGGAATCTAGCAACATGATTTTGTTCTCTCTTCAACATGGAACATTGAGGTCTTACGTGACCGATCACATTGCAATGGTGGCAAGTAGAAACAAACTTAGATCCACTCAACTCCCTAGGATGAGATCTAAGTGAAGGCTTAGGCTTAAGAGCATTTCTCTCCACTTTTTGGTTTCTTTTGTGTGAAGGAATGTACACCAATTTGTTTTTAGAGGTAGAATTCACAATAGGCACAAAATCGAGCAACACAACATGATTAAAACAAAGACTTTCTTCCTTTTTAGCAATAGGTTCAGCAATCAAACACTTAACATGCATCTTAAGAGATTCATTTCACAATTAAGATCATCAACAAGTTTGTTAGACAAAATAAGTTTAGCATCCAAGTCCACATTCAAACTCCTTTAGTTTTTTAAGAGAATGTTCAACAAGTTTCTTAAACTTTTCAACAAATTTGTTGGATTCATTGAGTTTTCAATTAAATCATCCTTTTTACAAATGAATTTGCTCAAATTCTCATAAAGCTTCTTAGCGTTTTTCTTCAAGAGTTTGACATTTGGAATATTAATAACACCCATAAATTCATATAACATGTCATCACAATTATAAGGATTAACACTTATAAAGGCATTTTCACAAACACATGGCATGTTACACTTAATAATATCCATAGACACATACAAAACATTATCCACAAAACAAATAAGGGTCAAGGATCACATTTAGGTAATTAAACCAATACAAGTGTACCCACTCTGATACCAGATGAAAGCTCGAGTTTGTGCTAAAACAAAAGGGTTTGTTTAGACCCCAAATTTTAAATTATGGCTAGATTGCTTTTACTCTAATTTATCTAAGCGCGGAATAAGAGTAAATAAAACGCAAAGAACCGTTATCACTACCTTAATTAATATTAATCCATTATCAACAATAAAAGGAGAGCTTAAAGAGTAGGGGAAGAGAGATGCAAATACAAAATAACACCGAGACGTGTTATCGAAGAAGAAACCGAAGAACTTAGGGAAAAACCTCTCTGTAACTTTTTAAGTCGAAATTGATCCACTAGAGAAAAAAGCTGAAATACACGAATAACAAAAGACCCTTCAAGTCTAGTCTACCCAATATACTTGAGCCCTCCAAGCTCTTGCTACCAACAAACTTCTCAGAACCATGTCTTCTTTAGCTTTCCAGATCCCGCAATATGTTCGATTGCATTCGCCAAGCTTCACCGACTTCTTTTGGCAAATACCCAAAACTTTCCAAACTCCAAAACGCTCTCTACACTCTAAATAGGTGTGAGTTGTGTTTGGGTACAAATCTCCTCTTAAGGTATGACAATCAGAGAGGGGAGGAGAATAGGTTAGAATGATTTTTCACTAAGGGTGAGTAGCCCTCTTTCTAAAAGATGGGTGTGTGTGTTGTAGATATCTACGGTTTTTCTCTCTTAGTAGCCTCTCTTACTTTTGTGGGTAATGAGGGTATATATAGTATGGTTGAAAGGTAAGAAAGTCATACTTAAAGTCCTCCAGTCACCTCACAAGATGGCCTGTCTCACAAAGCACTCGTGGAATGCAGCTGGCACTTGACTCTTCAGTTTCCAACATGTGCTTCTCTTATGACTCTTTAACTTATGTAAGTGCGTAACTCAACTAAAATTTGAGTTTTATATATATATATATATATATATATATATATATATTAAATCACTTAATATTTTTAAATTTGTTGCAAATTTTGACAAATCCAAAGTTAAATCGCATTGCTTCGTATATTTTCTATACTTGCAAAATTTTAAGATAATAAAAAATTAAAAGTCATGTCATCATTAATTGTTTAAATTAAATTATTTGTAGTTTAAAAATAAGATTGTTGTTAATCAAATTGTAAATAATATCCAATTTGTATAAAAATTAGCATGCATATTAAGAACATATAAAATATGTAGTTCACCGGTAAGATTTTTAAGATACAAATTCAATAATAAGTAATTGGGTGGTGTAACATTACTTAGAGTTATACTAGGTATAACTTGAACCCAACTATATATATATATATATATAGAGAGAGAGAGAGAGAGAGAGAGAGAGAGAGGATCCATCCCATCCCTTCTTTTGTGTTCGGTGTTTCTTTGTTTTAGTGTGCGCACTACAAAGTCATATTTGAAGTTATATACTTGAAAATACTTGAGCATTGTACTAATATATATTTTTTTAATATTATGTACTAATATTTAAGCCAATACAATTAAATTAAATTTGATGATTCTGTCTCCAGACACCCATGTACCTCATACCGAAGACAAATTTCTCAATTATCAACCTCAACCATTAATCAACACCTTTTAGACTGAAGTTATCAAATTATATCATCAACAGCATAGATTCAACCCCCACAAAGAAATGCCTCAAATCAGTACTTACTCCTATCCTTTATGCTTTTAGTCTAATGGCAAGATTGGACCGTATTTGTAAAGATATCGATGTCCAATCATTATCAACCCAAATCCAATTGTAATCAATGCAAGCAAAGGCATCCTAATTCTAGTAGTATTGTAAGCCTTGTTATCCTAATTTAATATATGGTTAATTTAGCCAAATCATATAGATTTTTTATACTATTCATATATTAAAGATGTAGCCATTGAAAACTTTTCTATAAATAGCAAAGCTAAATCAAATAGATTCTTTATTGCTCTCTCTCTCTTTCTCTTTATTTTCATTTGGTTTATATATATATATATATATATAAACTATATTTTATTTTTTCAAATTGTATTTATTCTCTCTCTAATTATTATTCCCTGGCCAAATGGAGAATCACTAATATATTCTATTGGCAAGCACTATGATGACCACAATAACTTATAAAAGGGAGGTGCGTTACTCTAAGCAAGATACTAGATTGTTTATTCCAGAGAAGAATTGGAGTGAAATGGGTTGGAGTTGGGCCAGGTAAAAGAGAACACATCACATGGGTGCAGATACATTCACCCTCCATTTAGATGGGACAATAAGATCTAAATCTAAATCTAAATCTAAATCATTTGCCTAAACTAAACACAACATGTGCACCAAAGCGTGCGTTGAGTGGTTTAAACATATTTGGGTATATCAACCCCTCATTATTTAATTTATTAGCTAGGAGCCACTTGTTTCCGGGTCCCATGTATGTTAAAGGCATATCTTTTCAACACCCTACATAAACATGTGACAGATGTTTATATATACTGATTGATAGCATATATTCAATCAAAACCCACTTTCATGATTCTCTGTATCATATTCTTATCAAAATATTTTTAGCAAACTCACTATAAGAAACCTGCATTTTTTGTTAGGTCTTTGACATATCTGATTTAATATTCTAAAATCAATGGTCCAAAATTATTCCACCCTTTTGATACCATGTCTCTTGCATAATGATTAGCCACTCTAGTTAAATTTTGATACCCACAGACCACAGTTCTAATTTTGAATAATCTAACAACTATAATTGAAATTTAATTAAGCTCCACCATAACATATCAAAAAATGTATATTATATGTTTCACATAATTTGTGGAATTTCATGTATAGGAGATCCTTAAGTTATGTATAAAATTGGTGCTATCATGTGAATAATAATCTTTTCCCTCTATAAAATAAAAGTTACTATATTCCCATTTTGAAATTCAAAGGAGCAAAGTGATGCACAAGTTTAAGGTATCATACTTTCTAAAAGAAAAATAACTTAAAAAAAAAAAGTTAAGGTATCATAAAGTGGGTCCTCACGCGTGGCCATATTGGCAGCTAGAAGTCACAATGGACTCTCTCTTTCTCTCTCTCCTTGCTTTATTGATACTTGATATTTCATTTGGTGGATGATTATGCTATTGTCTGGTCCTTCTGCTGTTCCTCTTTGGGTCAACAATCCTGGCATTAATTCTGGATCTTGCTTAGTTGTGAAGGCTTTTTTTATAGAGTGGACATTTTGAGATTTATATAATGCTTTTTCCAAGATTTCTTCAATCATGGAATTCCAAACTTGATAATGGTCCCATGATGTTTATCTGTGTCAAGTTGATATGATTTCATGCACATCACTCATATATTTTCCCATTATTTGGTGGTGCACACATGTGCATAATTGACTCGTCCATATTTTGCCTATATAAAGGCCTACTTCCCTTGAGAAAGTCATTGTGACTCATACATACTCAAAGCTTTATATTTGCTATAAACTTTCATTTTCTTTAGCTTCTTTCTTCGTTTCAATTTGTCAAAGAAGATAATTTTCTTCTTCCATATGGCTTCCCCAGTACCTGAAAATTGTGCAGGCAGCATAGTTGGTAGTGACATCCAAGGGATTGAAGTTTCAGAAATTGATGGTGCAATCTTAATGTCCTTGTTAGAAGAATCACAAGGCGAAGAACGTGACGAGGATCGATTAAATAGCCTAATCAGGTCATTAGAAGAAGAGATCAATTTCAATGCAATGGACAGTCAAAATTCAAGCATGAAACCAGATTTCATTGTGGAAGATAGTCAGTTGTGCATTGTTGGAAACAAGGAGGGTCATGATTGCATGGTCTCACAAGATCAATTTGAATTTGGATTGATTGATATGGAGCCAGAGGCTTCATCACCTAGTGATGATATGAATTGGTACATGGACCTCTGTGAAAATGAGATGGATGGTATAATTGAAGTTGGAGGACTTAGTGATTATTCTCATATGTATTATGGTGTTTCCTCAGAGGAACAAGGATACAGATCATTGTGGCAAGAAACATATGATACAGTTATTTACAATTAAGCACTGCTGGGGCATGTACATTTGACGTTAAAGCTTTGTAAAGCACTTTGTTTTATTATGTTGTTTTCCCCAACCTATTCCAAATAGCCATTGATTATGAAATTTTTCATAGCCTCATTTCTCTTCTATTTTGATTTCTCCCTGCTGATGTGTTATAGTAGCTGAAGGATCAAGTCAACGTTTTAACTGCAAGTATTCTAAATACGTAAAAAAAACTATGTAATTCACATTAAAATATTCAGTGTACATGGGTTTAATACACCCTCCTATTATAGAAGAGTGGATCCCACTTGTGGATCTTGTATATTAAACCTACCTTATAATCTTATATGAGAGGTAGATATATATACACTTAACGTGATGCATAGAATAATTTCTCGAGAATCATTACCTGAGAAGGTGTATTTTGTAGCCCCTTCGTAGAAATGGAAAAAACTTAAACAGTTTTAGTGTTGTGCTTCAGGCTCTCACATAGGAGGTAGGGCCCACACTTGGGACCTACCGTAGGGCCACCCCATATGTTGATGTCCAATAACCCTTCGCATCAACTTAAATACGACAACCACACAAGATATGGATGATCTCACTAAATCTCAACCCAATGACCCACACCATTTTGATTGTGAAGGTCTAAAAAACTGAATGTTAAATTGTGTAATAAATTACAAAGGTCAGTCTTATATATAAGTAAACAATAATGTGTGTTGTACAAATATCCTACATCTATAGACCTAAGCTCATTGAGCTTTAACTCTAACAATATTCTATCACCAATGAACTACGGTTCATTGAACGAAGTTGAAAGCTTGAATTTGTGTAAAAACGCAATAGCTGTTCAGACTCCCAATTTAAAATTACAGCTTGGTTGGTTTTACTCTAATTTAACTAAGTGCGAAATAGAGTAAATGCGAGCACATAAACAATAAAACTACTCTAAACCATATTTATCATATTTCAACAGTAAAATGAAAGCTAAGGGTAGGGAAGAAAGATGCAAATACAAGATAATACGCCGATGTGTTATCGAAGAGGAAATCAAAAAACTCAGTGAAAAACCTATCAGCTGCCCTCCAAGCGGTAAATCGATCTACTAGACAATAAGTTAGGATATACGAATAGCAAGAGACCCTCCAAGATTAATCTACCCAATGCACCTAAGTCCTCCAAACTCCTACTCCAACAAGGCTTCTTGGAACTGTGTCTTGTCTAGCTTTCCGAATCTTGCAATACGTCCAATTGCATCTACCAAAGCTTGGCTTCTTCTAATACTTCCAAGCAGCACCAAAACCTAACTTTACACTTAGAATGCGTGTGGTTAAGTGTTGGAACTATCAACCTCTCAAGGATATAGATATGGAGAGGTAGGAGTATGAGAAAAACCACAAAGGATTGTGTAGTTGATTGTGGGTATAACAATCTCTAACTCTCTAATGTGTATGCTAGGATTTTCTCTCTAAAAAGCACTCCTCTCAATATGTGGGTAATGAGGGTATACATTGTGTAGGTGAAGATGTAGTGGAGCATATATGCCAAAATAGCAAAATAGAACGTTTCGCGGGTAATTCGCAGGAAGGCCTTACCTGTGAATTACTCGCGAAAACCAGCTATCATGACTCTTCGCATTCCAATCATGTATTCTACACATGGCTCACTTCGCAGAAAGACTTCTCACGAAATCCACTTGGTTTTCAATAAAATCTTGAGTCTTCACACTCTCGCTCACACACAACCCATACAATGAAATCCCACATAAAATACAAGGTAAACATGATTGAACAAAATTAAAATCAAATTTGGCACGGAATTAAAGCCAATAAAAAATAGTTGAAAATAACAACTTTACAATCTCCCCATTTGGCTATTCCATGACAAAACCTCTAAAACAGACTTTAGACTTAAACGTGAGTTTGGAAACAGTGGTAAAACTCACTCACACCTAATCTAGAAACTGTGAAGAACTTGCACATATACACCTGTATCCTGAAACACTCGCACACAAACAAAATTTTTATTAAGCTTATGACAAGTTGAAAAGAAGGTACGTATATGAACAAGTAAAATGCGATCAAGGTAATAAACAAGATATAAACTATGAAGCATAACTTGATCATACAAGAACAGTCATCGAAAAATGACTACAATGAACATTTAACTAGTAAATGATCATCCGGACATGCAATGCAGTTAAGAGTAATGCAAAAATCAATTACATGTCCAACACACAACCAATGCAAAACACAAAAGGTATTTGCATTAAGGATACAAAATCCAACAAGGGCACAAGTGTGTTCCAACACACAACCAATGTAAAACACAAACGGTATTTGCATCAAGGATACAAGATCTAACGAGGGTATAAGTGTGTAGTACTAAAGATAATGTATGCATTAATCTAAAAGTACTTCAAATGCTACAAAGCAAGGATACATATAACAAAGTACTTTTTATATTTAAACTAGAGTACTTTAAAGTTTTAAAAGAATGCAATATAAATATTCAATAGTTATAAAAACTATGAGGTAATAGAAAGTAGAGTACTAAAACCAAAAGTAAACTACTAAACTACCATAATAACCAATATCTATGATATGCTATACTATGCTCCCCCTCAAACTAAGCAGCTCCCCCTCAAACTACTCCTTCATTTTTATCGGAATGGCCAAAAAGGCTAGAACTCGTCATATTCTGATTCGGAGCCCTCTTGATGCTGTCGCTGCTGCTCTAGCATCATGTCCTCAATCTGAGATGATAGTGTAGTAGTCTGGCCTTCGACATAAGTAAACTGATCTGAGGTGTGTTGTACATGAGATTAAAGCATACCATACATCTACTCAACCCGTGCAATGAAACGATCAAGTCGATCAGGTCCTCGTGCTTGTACTTGGGAGGATGGTTGTGCAAAGCCTTTTAGGGCTGATGTGAACCTATCAATCTCTTCCTCCATGTCCCCACCTTCTTCCTAAACATTGTCCTTTGGAATTTGAGAAATGCCAGTTTTTGGTCCATTGATATGGGCTTTGCTATAGGTCATTGTTAGAGCACCAATTGGAGAATCCCTATGCATGATGGTAAGACCAATTGGAAACTTTAACCTTGTTCTTGCTATAAGAGCCATGATGAGACTTGGAAATGGCAAGACGGTTCTCGAATTTCTCTTGGTGATGGCTTTGGTCAAGAGGTAGTATATGTGACCGCATATGTTGATCTCTTTATGTGTGAAGAGATCATATAGAAACAAAGTTCTTGGTGCAAACAATGTAGTCAAGTTTGGCACCGGGTAGAGGTTGTGGATCATTACATAGCCCAATGTCCTCATCTCTGTGGTGAAAGGAATTGTGTTCAATGACTTCTTTCTAAGAGTGCCATTGAGGAGATCTGCTATTGGCTCAAGAGAATCCAATCTATCATCATATTGGATAGAAATTTGTTGAGATGGTAGACGAACTTCTAATATCTCTTGAATGGATTCCATTGGAATAAAGAATTCTTTTTGCCTCACCAAACAATTGATGTGCTCCCCTTCCACAAGGGCATTGGCAAAGAATTCCCTTATGATTTTGGAAAAGACATTCCCATTTGGGTTCAGCAACTTTGTCGATGTCCTCTCCTTGAATACTTCAAGAATGCAAGTGTTTTCAAAGGTATCCATTCTTACAACCCTTTCCATGATGATTGTTGCTTTTTTGTAGAAGTCGTTGTAGGCCATGTCTGCCTCAATGCTTTGAAAATTCTCTAAGTTCAGGTGTGGATGCTTTGATGATTTCTTTGTGGCAAATTGCTTAGTAGGAGCCATTTGTAAAAATAGTTACAAGACACAAAGAACAAGTGCAAAAACAGGAAACAGGAACACAAACTTCATTAGTACCAAGTTAGTCGATAAAACAACTACAAAGTCCAAAAAAAAAAATATAAACAATGTCACAAGATCATGTAATGAGTGATAAACATGTAACAACACATATCTAGCATAAGTGATATGCAAAACATGACAAGTGAACAAGTGTGTGCATCAATTGTGCATGTGATGTGCATATGTGATGCATGATCAAGGCATGACTAAGCACATTTGGGTAAAATTATCTAAAACACACAACTAATGATCAAAACATAATAAACATATATAATCATGATAATCCCTAAAGTTTGGTACTCATCGGAATCCAAAACAATATCAAAATGTCATTTGAGCATTTCATCAAATATTTGGTATGCACAAACACAACTAACATGTAAGCAATGCATTAATATATGGAAATCTTGCCTAAATACATGTTAAAATGCCACAAGGGGACAACACAAACATAATCAAAGCAAATGGGATAGAGCCCAATCAAGAAATTGAAATAATTTTGCACAAAGTTAAGTTTTCCCCAACCCTTTAAAAAAATATACCCAACTCATGCAAAATCTAGAATCTAAGGAATAATCTTGAGAAATAAAGAGAAAAGATTGATCCAACATAACTTAGAGATGATTTTGAGAAGGTTTCACTTGAGTTTTGGTTGTTTTTGAGAGAAAGTAGGTTTAAGGTTGAGAGAGGCTCAAGGGAGGCAAAGGGTGTGATTTTGAAAAACTGTCATACTCAACCCTTAAAAACTGAAAACACTAGTTTTTCGCGAGTTAACTTTTCTCTAAGTTACCAGCCAAAAATGTCACTAAAGCACAAAAATTTTCACGGGTAAGATTTTCTCCCGAAACAGTCGTGAGACAGTTGCGAAAGTTTCTATCTAAAAATTTTGGTGTTTTCATTTTTGCCTATCTCATTTTCACGGGAAGAGTTTACTCATGAGCTTCTTGCAAAAATGCCTTTGGAAGAGTTTTTTTATGAAAATATTAAAGGCGTAAATGCATTTTTAGTCCCTACATTTTGCACTTTTTACATTTTGGTCCCTACATTTTCTTTTTACCACTTTCAGTCCCTAAATCAATTAATGTCTAACATTTAAGTCCTTTCCGTCACCCAACTAAAAGCAAAAGTTGACGTGGCTGATGGTGGAATAAAAAAATAATATAATCACACAGAATATAATGCTACGTCAGCATATAAATTTTAAAAATTAATTTATTAATTTTAACTAAATAAAAAAACAAAATTAAAACCAAAAATCACTAAAATTAAGATCTAAAATATCTTGAATCAATGATCACTTCTAGGAAGAGATCACAAAATGGGTTCAAATGATTTTCTCTTCCTTCTCACTTTATTAAATTAGTTTTTCTTCTCTCTTTCTCTCTCTCTCTCGTGGTAACTGATGGTGCAGTGGCTCGTGGTGACTGTGGTGGGTGGTGGTTGGGTTGGATGGGTTGAGATTGGGGTGGGGTGGGTGGGTTGAGACCAACTGGGGTGGCTTGAGTCGGGGTGGCTAGGTTTGAGATTGGGTTGAGGTGGGTGGGTCATGAGCCGGGTAGGGTGGGTAGAGGTCGGGTTGGGTTTAGGTCAGGCTTGGGTGGGTGGGTTGAGACCTGATGGGGTGGTGGCGGGGTTGGGTTAAGGTTGGGTTGGGATGGGTGGGTTATGAGTCGGTTGGGGTGGGTAGAGATCAGGGTGGCTGGGGTTGAGACTGAGTTGGGTTTGGTTGTGGCGGTTGGGATGGTGGGTTGTGGCGGCTGTGATGGTGGGTAGTGGTTGTTTGATCGATGAAGATGGTGGCTGGATTTTTCTATGTTTAGGTAGAAAGAAAATTCCTGGGTTTGTGTTTAAGTTTGTTGGTTAGGTTTGTGTTTATGTTTGTTGGCTGGGTTTGATCGATGGAGGTGGTGGCTGGATTTTTTTGTGTTTGGGTAGAGAGAAAATTTCTAGGTTTGGGTTTGGCTGGAAAGAAAATTCTATGTTTAGGTTTGTGTTCTTGAGTTCTTTGATCTAGGTTCGAGTTCTTGTTTTCTTTATGTTCTTCCCAAAAACTAATGAGTTTTTTTTTAATTATTTATTTATTTTAATTTAATTAATTAATGTGTGATTATATTATTTTTTTTATTCTACCATCAACCACGTCAGCTTTTGCTATTAGTTAGATGATGGACAAGATCTAAATGTCAAGCGTTAATTGGTTTAGGGATTAAAAGTGGTAAAAACAAAATGTAGGGACCAAAATGGAAAAAGTGCAAAATATAGAGACTAAAAGAGTATTTACGCCAACATTAAAAATGCAGTATGAAAACATTAAAACACTTTTAAAAACATATAAAATACTCAAAAATCTTTTTGGGTTTGATCAACAAGTAATTGAGAATACACAACACATTTGAACATGTATAATTACACAAATGAAATAAGCATTCATTAAACAATAGGCTTGTGTGTTGTGTGTGTGTGTATCAAATGTGGAATAGTCCTTAGTTTAGAGTGAAGCTTCAATGATTAATTCAATCAAGTCATTCACAACTAGTATTAAGTCAAGTGATCTATCTCAATTATAGAAATGAACATATATGACCTCCCATAAGTAAATGATTACAAATCTTTAAAGCTTTTCTTTTGGCTTCTTTCAAATCATAACATTTGATCTTTTATGAACAATACATCTCGTTTTGAGATCAATGCCTGAAATTTTTGATATTTCAATTTTGATAGTAGGCCTTTGACTTTTTAAGGTATCATACATTTTAATATAAGTTGTTTTCCCTTTTTCCTAGTCAAATACTAATATGTGCGATGACTTTTACAGCTCATTATCTCTTTTCGAGATTTGACATTTGAGAGCTATAAATAAAAAAATATAAAAAGTGGAAAGATATATAGGCACACGTCTTTGCATGTATCAAAACCAAAAGACTATTGACTAATCATTCATGACAAGCTTGAAGATCGATTTACAACAATCACACATAGATTTCAAGATTGTTCCCACAAAGATAGATGCACATACATAACAAGCTAAGCTCGTAATTGCATTACGCCATTAATACGAAGGTACTAGGCCAAACTCATATGTGACAAACACAACACATGCGATCAAACTTTTTGGAGATTTTTCAATTTTTATGGTTTTTGAATTTTTCAACATACTTAAAAACAGAACATGTAAAGTAAGATTAACAAAAAACAGCAAGTACAAAACACTTGAAAAAAAATGCTAAAATTCGGAAGCAATGATGCAAGAGGATTATATATGTCATGATGCATGAACCTATGACCCTAAAACATTGAAAGTATTAAGGCATGGGCATAGAAAGTGATCATGCATAAGTACTCTTCTTCACCCACACTTTACGAGTGTTTTGGGTGAAATTATTAGACGAAGGGGTACGACTAACATAACTTTCAAATCTCGAGGTGAAGCTAGCGAGGCATAGTGAGATGTTCTTCAACATTCTATAATGTCTCCAATGAATTGTCCCTCACTTTCTCCCTTTGCTTGTGCTCCCTTTGGTCTTCATCTTGAACTTTCCTGACCACGCATAGAATCAGCCTTCTTGAGTGCATGAAGCTTAAAACAATTTGCCTTGTGTGCCTTTGCACACTACAATGATGACACATTTGCTTCACTTGAGGTCCCTTTTGATTTTTGGGTAATGACTTCCCTTTACCATTTGGTTTTGCACCAATGGTTCTCTTTTCAATAGCAGGGGTCTTAATCTTAGGCTTCACCTCTTTGAGTTTCTATAGATTTTTGGTTGATACGAACCTCACTTCCTTTTTGAGTTCGCTGCTAGAGCTTCCTTCATTGGTATAGCCCAAACCTGTCTTATCATGTGAAGTTTTTTGTAAAGATAGCACACTATCAAGTTTCTTGGTGGAAATGTGCTCAACCTTGACATTCGCTTGGATAATTTCAAATTCAAGAAACTTGATTTTAGAATAGGCTTCCACCAATTCTCCCTTAACCCCTTCTACTTCACACTTTGCATTCCAAAGTTGCACAAGGGTGCACCTATGTTCTTCTTCAATCTTCTTCATCTATTTCCCAACATTATTTGCAACTTTGGTGTATTTGCCACAATCTTCTAGTAGAGCATCATAGACTTCTTGAAGGTTTTTATCACCTTCATTGTGGCATACATCATCATCTTCTGAGTCTTTAACTTCCTTACCCTTGGAATATTTATTAAGTTCATCAACCAAATTGCTCAAATCATGCTTAGAATCAACGAAGGTAATTGCCATGGAAGGTCCTATAATTTCCATCACTATCACACTCTCCTTTCGTGTTCAAATTTGAGCTTTCGAAGTCGCTAAGGGTTGTGGCAAACACTTTACCCTTCCCTCTCAAATAGTTGGGACATTACTTCTTAATATGCACATGATCGTTACATTCGTAGCACACGATTCCTTGAGGGGATTAAAAATCCTTCCCATCTTTCTTCTTGAACTTCTTCCTATCACCTCTAGAGGATGCGAACTTTCCTTTGCTGAAAAACTTCTTACTGTTTTTCATCTTCAGAAAATTTTCGAAAGTTCTTTGCAAGGAAAGCTACCTCCTTCTCCACATCATCTTCTTCGAAGGAGTCATCCATTCTCTCGTTGATGGTTTTGAGAGCAAGTGATTTGCTTGGCTTGTGGGAAGGCAATCAAAGTTCATATGTTTAGAGAGATTCAATGAGTTCTTGAATTTGTATCTCATCTAAATCTTTACTCTCTTCTATAGCTGTGACTTTTGCACGGAAGCTCTCTGGTAAGGACTTTAAAATCTTTCTCACTACCTTAGCATCCTCAATCTTCTCTCCGAGATTGAGCTTGGAAATCAAGATCTCATTGAGCTTTCCATAGAATGAATCAAATGAATCATTGTCACTCATCTCAAGCTCTTCAAATCAGGTAGTAAGCATTTAGAGCTTTATGTCCTTGACTTTCTTGGTACCTTTATAGGTAGTCTTTAGAATTGTCCAAGCTTCCTTGGCGGTCTTCACATGAGATATCCTGTGAAATTCATCAGTAGACACACCACAAAAAATATTGTTAATTGCTTTATTATTGGCATTTGCCAAATCAAGAGCAGCCTTATCCCATTTGGATTTGGCTGTCGTGATTCTATCGTACCCATTCTTGACGGAATCCCATACTGTCTCATCTATAGCACAAAGGAATGCCCTCATACAAACTTTCCAAAATGCATAGTTGCTCCCATCAAAGAATAGTAGAACATTAAGCGATTGTGACTGATCCATCACAAAAAGGGTCTAGGGTAATGAAATCATAACAAGTGCTCCTGCTCTGATACCAATTGAAAGCTCGAATTTGTATAAAATCACAAGATCTGTTCAGACCCCCAAATTAAAATTACGGCTTGATTAGTTTTACTCTAACTTAACTAAATGTGAAATAGAGTAAATGTGAGCAAACAAATAATAAAACTACTCTAAGCCATATTCATCATATATCAATAGTAAAATGAAAGCTAAAAGAGTAAGGAAGAAAAATGCAA
The DNA here is from genome assembly GCA_032878915.1 of Castanopsis chinensis. Classification (NCBI taxonomy): domain Eukaryota; kingdom Viridiplantae; phylum Streptophyta; class Magnoliopsida; order Fagales; family Fagaceae; genus Castanopsis; species Castanopsis chinensis. Next base: position 12,500,744 of record JAVQMG010000105.1, read on the forward strand.
ACACAAGATAACACGTCGATGTGTTATCGAAGAGGAAACCGAAGAACTCAGCGAAAAACCTCTCCGTTGCTTTCCAAGCGGTAAATCGATCTACTAGATAATAAGTTGGGATACACAAATAGCAAGAGGCCCTCCAAGTCTAATCTACCCACCTAAGCCCTCCAAGCTCCTACTCCACCAAGACTTTTTGGAACTGTGTCTTGTCTAACTTTCTGAATCCTACAATAAGCTCGATTGTATCCGCCAAAGCTTGGCTTCTTTCAATGGTTCCCAGCAGCACCAAAACTCCACTTTACATTCAGAATGCGTGTGGTTAAGTGTTTAAGCTATCAACCTCTCAAGGAAATAGCTATGGAAAGGTAGGAGTATGAGGAAAACCACAAAGGATTGTGCAGATGATTGTGGATATAAAAATCTCTAACTCTCAAGTGTGTATACTAGGGTTTTCTCTCTGAAAAGCACTCCCACAATATATGGGTAATAAGGGTATATAGAGTGTGGGTGAAAGTGTAGTGGAGCATATATGCCAAAATAGCAAAATAGAACGTTTCACGAGTAATTCACGGGTTATGGAAAGGCCTTACCCTCGAATTACTCGCGAAAACCAGCTATCGTGGCTCTTCGCATTTCAGTCATGTGCTCTACATGTGGCTCACTTCGGAAGAAGACTTCTTGCGAAACTTGTTGTAAAATTCACTTGGTCTTCAATAAAATCTTGAGTCTTCACGCTCTCTCACAAACATAACCCATACAATAAAATCTCACATAAAATACAAGGTAAACATGATTGAACAAAATTATAATCAAATTTGACACGGAATTCAAGCCAACACAAAATAGTTGTAAATAACAACTTTACAGAAGTGACAAGCCTTGAGCATGGAGCTTGAGCACAGCACCTTGAGTTTTGAGGATGAGACAAACCATGGAGGATATGATCTTCCACCTTGAAAAGGAAGTATGAAAGCTTGAACAAATGGTCTCTATTCACATAAATAAACGATCAAAATACTTGAATCTTGCCCATAACATAAGTAATCCTACAAATATTGCCCATGATAGTGATATCAACGTCGATTAAGGCCATAATTGGGGTGAGAGCTATAATTAAGGGAAATGCACAAATAGCGAGCCTATAAATCTTGTACTCCTTAACCAGAGGCAGAAATGAGAACATGAGTTGAGTGCATAACATTTTCTAAAAGGTATCAACGTCAACCTCAATATGGAACGTACTGGGAAAGAATTAATAGATTAGTTTTTTTTTTTTTGGTTGAGAGGGAATAGATTAGTTTTTATTTATTTATTTTATTTACAAGATAAAAATTCTACTTTAATCTAATTTTAGTGTATATATGTGTGAAACTTCTTCTTAGAAACTTGAATTCTGGCCTTAACCTCTTATACCCCACAACCACAATCACTTATACTTGTACGCAGTGATATAGATTAGTAGTTAGTGATATGTAACTATATAAAGACTCTCTCTCTCTCTCTCTCTCTCTCTCTCTCTCTCTCTCTCTCTCTCTCTCTCTCTCTCTATATATATATATATATATATATACATACATACATACATACATACATACATATATATATATATATATATATATATATATGAAGGTCCAATATACGCCTCTTGAATAGGTGTTGAATATATGAGATAATTTATTGCCTATTTATATATGAGAGAAACATTCTATATATCCATCAATTAAAATAATTGTTTATTTAAGAATGTCCCTCATATTGTACAAATAATTAAAAAAGAAGATTTAATGGATTAGTAGTATAGTGAAATTAAATGATTATAGAGATTTTATTTTTATTTTTTTATTGTTCTATATACATGAATATATATGTCGTTGTAATATATTGGCGATCTTACTTTGAAAGTAATAGAATCAAGAAAAAATAAAGTCAGAAGAAAGCAAGATTTTAGAGGCTCGCTCGAGGGAGCTCACGACCTATTTGAGTGAGACCTTAGTGTAATATGTGTAATGTTTAGGGAACCACTAAATATCATGGTTTTAAAAACTCTATAGAACTGGTCGGTTGAACTAGTTCAACCGGGAACCAGATATGGAACCGGTCTAGTAAAAATAGAAAAACTGTCGGTTCAATTATGAAAATCACCAAATCAACTGGTAAAAACTAGAAATCGGACTAATTTTTGGTTTTTTGACCATTTCAGTTGTTAAAACCATGTTAAACAAAAAACAGAATTGAACTATCAGCACTTAGTAGTGCTTAGTCAAGCGAGATCAAACAGATGACAGGCATGAACATGCAAGGACAAGAGAGCATGACTAAAGGCTCACTTGGAGACCGCTCAAGCAAGTTCATGAAGCTTGATGAAGTCAAAATTGTTAGTAAGCCACACAGTCCTCACGCGCTCCCTAAGAGAATCTACACAACACAAAAGCTGAAGACCTTGAGAGGAGTACCGATGTAGTACCAGCCAAATACCCTTCGATGGTCAAGTTAGAGAAAATCTCTTATTCGCAACTCTAGAGTGCCAGAGTTGGGATGAATTATGCGTACCTTGCCTTGTGAGAGTCTTGGGATATTTATAGTAGTGTAGGGCCGAAATTCAAGCCTTGGTCAAGAGGTTACTTTCCTTCTAGGAGAGTAACTCGTGGATTTTCCGTATCTCCTTGAGTTCTTTTCCTTATAGGAGTCTTCTTAATTAAGGTTAAGCATGTAGCGTAAGAATTCTCCTTACACACGCATGCTTGGAGATCAAGTAAGGCTGTTGACGGGAGCTTCAATTGAACTTTTCAGCTTATCCCGTCAGCCTGATGCTTCGCTCTTTTCTAAAGTCGTCGGCCTGTAGGTCGATGTCGTCAGCTCTATGGTCATCAGCGTTAGGGTCGTTAGCTTTAAGACGCAGCCTCCCCCCCCCCCCCCCCCCCCGCTATAAACAAACCCATTGGTACCATTGGGCTCGGCACCTTAATTTTGTCAATAAAACTATCCTTATTAGCTGCCCCCTACTCCATAGCCTCGTCAGCCTTTCTTGACGGGTAATGGAGTATATACTGTCAAGAAAGTCGCATCATCTTAGGCCGCCCCCATTAAATGCTTGGACACGTGGCCTGAGCTGATTTGGCCTCGATTCGGAACGAGTGTGTCGCTTCATATTCCGTGCCCTTTTTGCCTATATATATCTCACCCCTTCTCTCATTCTAAACTTTCCAATTTTTGTTGATTTTGAGAGAGAGAGCATCACTTTGTCTACTTGCCAGCCTCGTCACCTTTGTTGCTGTCAACTTCGCTGGATCGTCATTTTATTCGGAATCATCCATCGCTAAGCTTTCCTTCCTTTCATTCTTCTTTTTTATTTTCATCTTCTTACCTTGTAGTCCCTATAGTGAGGACATTATCTTAGGTTCTTAGAATGAATTCATCGCTTGTAGGTAGTTAGATGTCTAGAGAAGAGACGAGTGAACAATCGTCGATCCGCGAGGGAGCAGGTTATGACGAGGTTTTCCCATCAGGTCGTGATCCCGAGGAGGGCTTCTCCTGGCCGTCAGAAAGGGAAACGTCAGCCCATTCTTCTGAAGAGGAACTACAGAGTTGTGAGGAAGGTGAGGTGAGTGATGGCAACATATTTGGCGAAGAGGATGGGGAGAGATCGGGTGATGGGGATAAACATCAGGGTGACGAGGAAATCTTAGAGAGCACCTCTGGAGCCCCCGGGGACAATCGCCCCTTTATCTTACCTCCAAATTGGACCGTCAATAAATTCTTGCCGTCACTGTCAGTCATCGTCTTTAATAATCTACGTGCCCGCTATCAAATTCCAGACAACTTCCCAACCTGTCTCCCTACGGAGGGTGAAAGATGTTATTCAGGGCGAACCATGGATATTGGCATGTATGATGCTATGTTCGCGGCAGGATTGAGGCTGCCACTAATGGCGTTACATCGTCAGCTGGCTAACTTCTTAGAAATATCCATCAGTTAGATTGCTCCCAATGCTTGGTGGACATTTATTGGTGCCGAGATATTGTGGGGTCGTCTAAGTGGTGGAAACCGTCAATTAACCCTAGACGAGTTCTTTTGGTGCTACCATCCCCAGCACATTTCCTCATCCTAAGGGATATATCATTTCGCAGTAAGGAAGAAGGAATTAAAGTTGGTGTTTGATATGCCCGACTCGAATAGGAAGTGGAAGGGTAGATATTTTTTTGTAGACGGGACGAACTGGGTATGCCGTCAGGAAGAATGGGAGTTGATGCCTCACGGTTTTGACAATACTTGGGCATATGTCAAGGAATCAGGTTGATCTCATCTACTTCTTTACTCAGCTCAATCTTCTTTTTGACTTCTAACTCTGTCAGTTTTCCTTTTCAGCAAACGTTCGTCCACGTATTACCACAGAGTAAGAGGATTTCATTCGTCGTGTGACGGCCATCTCGTTAGATGATCGTAAGTGTCGAGACCTGATCACACTTAACGCCTCACATCTATATTGTGGTTGTCCAGAGTCGGCTCTAGAGGCTTACAAACTAAACGCTTATTCCTGTCGTCGTGAGTATTTCTTAATTCTCTCTCGCATTTTTTAACCTTCGTATTTTAACCTTCGCTCTTCGTCTCTTGTAGAAATGGAGGCGACTAAATTAAGAATCCGTGCCGTTGCTGCTGCCAAGAAGAAGGAGAAGGAGGGGAAGAAAGCCAAAGGGGAATTGACACCCTCGTTAGCCCCTAAGGCCGTTGAGACGACGGGAACCAAGAGAAAGGTTGACGAGAAAGAAACCCGCTCTAGGAAGAAGGTGGCCATTACCCCTAGGGGTAAATCCACTGAAAATCCGTCGCCTCTAAAGTTCTCTCATGGGGTAGGTAAAGGACTGATGATGACATTCGGAGTCGTCAGCTATGGTCCTGACTGTCGCTTCCTCACTCATAAGGATTATGCAATAGAGGTGGCAAAATCCATTTTAAGAAGCGAGGAGATAGATCTATGTGACGATCAGGCGACGGAAGAATTAGGGGTATCAGGCTTGTTTGATCTTGCTCAGGTATGCTTCTTTCCTTATGTCCGACATTTAGACGAGTTTCTAGTGAGTTGACCCCGTTTTTGTGTCTTTCAGGCTATGGTTCAAATGAAGGCCTTGCAAGATAGGTGCATTGCTATGGAGGGGGTGGTTACCCGTCTGCATACGCGTATTAAGAACCTGATAGATAGGCAACAACAATATAAGGAAGCTAGCAAAATTCTTGGTAAAGAGGTGAAGGAGTTAAAGGAAAAGTTGGAGGAGGAGAGTCGTCAGTGGAAGTTGGAAGAAGAAGCCAAACTAACGGCAGAAAAGGAGTTAAAGGGTCTTTAAGTTAAGCGGAAACGGCCAGGAGCGATGGTGTGATGGAGTTCAAGGACTCGCAGTCCTTCATAGACGCTTATGCCGTATACTATGGTGACGGGTTCAAGGACTGTTTGAAGTAGGTCAAGTCTATCTATCCTGACTTGGATTTGTCCAAAGTCAATATGGATGAGCCCTTACCGTCAACTCCAATAGGTGGTTCAATTTTTGAGGAAACCGACGAGACCACCCAGCTTAAGGTGGACTCAAAGGATGGTAGCTTCATCCTTGCTTAACCTGCGGTAGACAAGCCCGTCACCTTGACTCCGTCAGCGAATCTTCATGCTAAAGATCCCCACGCTGAAGATGCTTCTACACCAACTGTTACTTTAACTCCGTCAGCCAACCCTCCAGCTTTATGAACTTGAGCTTTTTCCTTTCTTTTTTGTGAATGAAATTTAATGTTAGATGCCCATGTGTTTGGGCCTTTGTAAAAACATAACTCTATTTGTAATGTTTTACATCTGTCATTTTGTGTTTGTGTTGCTTTTTACTTGGCATGTGTATCCATCTTTTGTACTTGTATGCTAGGATACTTAGTGAAATAGGGCAAAGCCTTCTACTCAAATTTTTCTTAGGCTCGTCTTCTTTACTGATTTCAACCCGTCACTTTGGGTACTTGCACGGGTTCGTCAGCTTACAAATAATGCCGTCAACCTTCTTTTAGTTGACTACTTGTCCACTTTGTGGGCTAATGAATTTATTCATTTTGTAGGTTTTGTAATAAACTCGTCCACTCAGTAGGCGTTATATTGAGTCTATCCACTTTGTGTACTTAATAAACCCATCCATTTGGTGGTCTTTATATTAAACTCATCTAGTTTGTAGACGTAGTGTTAAATTCGTCCATTTCGTGGACTTACCAGTAAGCTCGTTTTCTTTGTGGACTTTGTGGTAAGCTCGTCCACTTTGTGGACTTTATCAGTAGACTCGTCCATTTTGTGGACCTAATGATAAGGTTGTCCACTTTGTGGACCTTAGTAGTAGACTCGTCCATTTTGTGGACTTTTAATGATAAGGTCATCCACTTTATGGACTTTAGCAGTAGACTCGTCTACTTTGTGGACTTAATGATAAGGTCGTCTACTTTGTGGACTTTAGTAGTAGACTTGTCCACTTAGCGGACTTAATGATAAGGTCGTCCACTTGTGGACCTTAGTAGTAAACTCGTCCACTTTGTGGACTTAATGATAAGGTCGTCCGCTTTGTGGCCTTTATGATTAATTCGTACATACAACAAGCACGCTAGTCGTCTCTGAATAAACTCATTATAAATGTATATATAAGTAAAGAATTGTTTTGAAACAAATAAACTCCGACCCTTTAGGCTTGAAAGTACTGTAGGCAAAAAGTTAACTAAGATAAATGGCTAAAAGAAATAAATTGGAAATGAGGAGTAGCATTCCTCATGTTGCCTTTTATTGGTAGTATTTCCTAAGATGCTCAGTGTTCCAGGGATGGCGTAGCTTCTGCCTGTCGAGAGTCTCTAAGTGGTAGGTGCCTTTCCTTAGCCATGACGTGATCCTGTAGGGTCCTTCCCAGTTGGGGCCGAGCTTTTCTTGTGTGGGGTCTTTCGTGGCACCCATCACTTTCCTCAGGACAAGGTCTCCAACTTTGAAGTCCCGGTGTTTGAGTTGGGAGTTGTAGTGCTTAGCCATAAGGTGTCGGTATTGTGCGAGTCTCTGTTTAGCCGTTGCTCTAACCTCGTTAACTAGATCAAGTTATAGACGTATGGCTTCGCCATTCTTCTCCTCGTCGTTATTGTCCACCCTATAGCTTGTGAGTCCAATCTCGGCTGGGATGACTGCTTCGCTTCAGTATGCTAGTCGAAATGGAGTTTCCCCTGTAGGAGTTCTGACAGTCATCCTGTACGCCCATAGTACGCTGGGCAGCTCTTCTGGCCACATGCCCTTTGCCCCCTCGAGCCAAGTCTTGATGATCTGAAGCAAGAATCGGTTTGTGACTTCAACTTGTCTGTTAGCTTGAGGATGGGCAGGGGAGGAGTAGTGGTTTTTAATTCCTAGCTGCGAGCAAAAGTCTCGGAAGGAGTTATTGTCGAATTGCGTACCATTGTCTGAGATCAAGACCCTTGGGATTCCGTACCAACAGACGATGCTCTTTTAAACAAAGCTCCGTACGTTCTTCTCAGTGATTATAGTCAGGGCTTCAGCTTCTACTCATTTGGTGAAGTAGTCTATGCCAACTATTAAAAACTTCAGTTGTCTTACTGCTGTCGGGAACGGGCCCATAATGTCCAATCCCCATTAGGTGAATGGCCATAGAGCAGTTATTGGGGTTAGCTCTTCTGTCGGTTGTTTGATAATGTTGCTGAACCTTTGACACTTGTCACAGGCTTTGACATATATCTGGGCGTCCTTTTGCATAGTCTGCTAGTAGTATTTTGCTCGAATCAACTTATGTACCAGTGACCACGACACTGAGTGGTTATCACAGATCCTTTCGTGTATTTCTCTCATGACGTAATCCGCCTTTTCAGAGCCTAAACATCTCAAGTATGGCCTAGAGAAACCCCTTTTATATAGGACGTCTTTTATCAAGACGAATTGAGCCGATTGGACCTTCAGCTTCCTTGCCGCTCCCTTTTCCCCGGGCAACGTGCCATCTTTTAGATAGGAGATTAAGGGGGTGGTCCAATTATCCATGGAACTAATCTCCTGCACTTCGACGACATCTATTACTGGCGAGAGCTGAATAAAGGAGAGTACCTTGTCGGTGGTGACCATGTATTCTGCTGATGATGTCTTGGTAAGACGGTTAGCTTGCTCATTCTCTCCCCTTGGGATTTGGACTACCTTGGCCTGCAGCTCATTTATCCTTTTCTTCGCTTGCTCCAGGTACTTCTTCATCCTCTCTCCCTTACATTTGTAATAACCTCTTACCTGATTTGTGACAACTTGAGAATCGCAGTGTATTACTATGTTTGCGGCCCCCACGGCTTTGGCGAGATCTAATCCTGCTATCAGGGCTTCATATTTTGCTTCGTTGTTAGTCGTAGAGAAATCAAGTCGAATCATGCATTCGATCTCCTCACCTTCCGGAGATTGAAGTATGACCCATGCTCCATCAGCCTTCCTGTTTGACGACCCGTCCGTGAACACCCTCAATTTGGGGTATTCTGCCCCCTAGCCTTCTATATTGGTGAATTCCGCAATGAAATCGGCCACCATTTGTCCATTGATGGTGGTGCGTGGGCGATATTGTATATCAAATTCACTCAGCTCTACTGCCCATAGGGCCATACATCCGGCGACTTCGGGACTACTCATCGCTCGCCGTAAAGGCTTATCGGTCAGGACGACCATCGTATGGGCTTGGAAGTACGGTTTGAGTTTACGAGATACAATGACTAGAGCAAAGGCAAGCTTTTCCATTAGGGAGTATCTCTCTTTTGCACCAAGAAGTGCCTGACTGGCGTAGTATACGAGTCTTTGCACTTTGTCATCTTCTCTGACTAAGGCCGCATTGGCGGCAGTCGAGGAAATAGCTAGGTAGAGGAACAATTCTTCTCCGGGTTGCAAGGGACTTAATAGTGGGGGTGAAGAGAGATAGGTCTTTAGGTCTTCGAACGCTTGTTGGCACTCAGCCATCCATTCGAAAGACTTCTTTAGCGTGCAGAAAAACGGCATACACTTATCCGTCACTCTAGATACAAATCTATTTAGCACAGCAATCTTGCCGTTAAGGCCTTGTACTTCTTTTACGCTTTTAGGAGGCGTTGTTTCTATTATAGCCCGGATTTTGTCCGGGTTAGCCTCAATACCTCTCTGGGATACCATGTATCCTAAGAATTTACTCGCCGTCACTCCGAAGGCACACTTTCCCGGGTTAAGCTTCATATTGTACGAGCAAAGAGTGTCAAAGGTTTCCCTAAGATCCTCCAAGTGGTCATCTTCCCTTCGACTTTTCACTAGTATGTCATCAACATATACCTGGACATTTTTCCTAATTTGTCGTGCGAACATCTTATTCATAAGCCTTTGATATGTCGCGGCCGCGTTTTTTAATCCGAATGGCATGACTTTCTAACAAAAAAGGCCTTGGATTGTCATGAACGAAGTCTTCTCCTGATCAACTTCGTCCATTTGGATTTAGTTGTACCTGAAAAATGCGTCCATGAAGCTTAACAACTGATGTTGAGCTGTAAAGTCCACCAGGAGGTTGACCTGCAGGAAGGGGTAGCTATCCTTAAGGCATGCTTTGTTTAGGTCCGTGAAGTCGATGCACATCCTCCACTTTCCGTTGCTCTTTTTGACCATCACGACATTTGCCAACCAATCGGGGTAGTAGACTTCCCTAATGAACCCCACTTCTTGTAGCTTGCGGAATTCTTCTGCCACCGCTCGATCCCTCTCTTCGGCGAAAACTCTTTTCTTTTAGCAGATGGGCGGAAAGGATGGTGACACATTCAACCTGTGTACCATGACTGTTGGGTCAATTCTTGGCATGTCTTCATGGCTCCAAGCAAACACATCCTGATTTTCTTTGAGGAAGGTTGCGAGCGCTTGACGTATTGTCAGGTTTGCAAGGGTGCCAATCTTGGTTGTTCGCTCTGGTTGGGAGTCGTCAGGAGGTACTTCTTCGAGTCTCTCGACGAGCTTCATTTCTACCCGTCGTTCTTCTATGCTCATGGCCTGGAAGTGGTCATCCATCTCCATCATGGCTATGTAACATTTGCGTGTGGCCACCTGATCTACTCTCAATTCCCTTATTCCGTATTCAGTAGGGAATTTTATTATTAAATGGTAGGTTGAGGTCACAGCCTTCCATGAGTTAAGAGTGGGACATCCTATAATGGCATTGTAGGCTGACGAGCAATTGACTACGAGGAATGCTACATTCTTAGTGATTTGGTAAGGATAGTCTCCAATGGTTACCGCCAAAGTGACGACGCCTAGGGGAAATACCCTCGTTCTTCCAAAGCCGACGAGTGGGGCGTTAGTCAGAACTAGCCACTCTCTATCAATCCCTATCTGTTGGAATGCGAGGTAGTAGAGGATATCTGCCAAGCTGCCATTGTCGACAAGAACTCGGTGCATGTTGTAATCTCCTGCCTATATGGTGACGACGAGCTCGTCATCATGGGTATGGTGAAGACGTCATGCTTCTTCTTCTGAGAATCCGATGGAAGGACTGTCAACCCGCGTCATTTTGGGTTCAAAGCCCATCAGCTAGATGTTCTGAACCATCCTAAGATATGTCTTTCGGGCTTTCCTTATTGACCCAGCAACTGTAGTGCCCCCCACAATCTTCCTTATCTCTCCTAGGGGCTGCTTGGGGCGCTCGTTCTCTCGTCGTGGAACTTGATCTTGTGGCGTGTCTGTTTTCTCCTTGTTAACGAACCTCTGCAACCTACCTCGTCTAATAAGGGCTTCTATTTGTTGCTTTAAGTCTTAGCAATCGGCCGTGTCATGGTCATGATCACGATGAAAGCGACAATATTTGTCCCTTGGCCTCTTGTTAGGATCTCCCTTCATCTTGCCGGGAAAAGTCAGTGCTCATTCATCTTTGATTTGCATCAATACTTGGTCGATTGGGGTAGTTAGCGGGGTGAAGCTCGTGAACCTCCCTGCAGGTGGTCTAGATCGTCGATCCTCCCATCGTTCATTAGTTCTAACCTTCTTCTATACCCTCTCCAGTTGGGCGTCTTCTTGTCTTTCCCTTTTTTTAGGCTTCTCTTCTAGGGCCAGTAGTGCGTCTTCCGCATTCATGTACTTGGTCGCCCTATAAAGCACGTCTAACATGGTCTTCGGGTCGTTCTTATATAAAGAGAATGAGAACTTACCCTTCCTCAGCCCATTGGTGAACACCGTTATGAGTATCTTGTCATCAGCTTCATCGATTGAGAGGGCTTCCTTGTTAAAGCATGTTATGTATGGCCTCGGTGTCTCGTCTTCTTGCTGCTTAATGTTCATCAAACATGCGGTGGATTTCTTATACCCGTGCCCCCCAATGAAGTGCGAGGCGAATTGGGCACTTAACTCTTTGAAAGTACCAATGGAGTTGGGCGTTAGCCTGCTGAACCAAATCCTTGCGGGTCCATTCAGCGTGGTGGGGAAGGCTCTGCACATGATCGCATTCGGCACCCCCTAAAGGTGCATCAGGGTCTTGAAGGACTCTAAGTGATCCAAAGGGTCCTTGGACCCCATCATAACTCTCAACATGCGGCATGCGAAACTTCTGTGGGAGTAGGAATGAACTGACGGAAGCTGTGAATGGCGAGGCAGTTCGCTGGACTAAGTCATCCAAGTCACTAGACACCCGCCCCTTAAGAGCGTTCATCATGCAATCCATCTACTCCTTCGTCATCTGCATCTTAGAGGCTATGTGAGGTGGGACGGCATCGGTAATAGACAGTTGGTTGGTGTCCTAATGTTTCGGCCTGCTTGGAGTGTTGCTCCCTTCCGGCCTTTCCTGGTTCCTTCTCTCTACGTTGGTCCCTTCTTGGTCTTCCTTCTAGGTGTTGGCTCCCACATTCTTCTGGTATAGTTGTTCTTCTAGATCTTGGTTTTGTTTGGTGAGGTGTTCCATGGTGGCGGCCAAGGTTTGGACTTGCCTTTCAAGCACCGTCACATGCAGTTCGTCCCCTTGAACGTTGTTGGTGGTTGCCATCGAGCGGGTGAGTACCATGCAACTCTTTGTCCGAGAAGCAGTAGTATGATTTTACAAGTAACTAAACGTTTCCCACAAACAGTGCCAACTGATGAAGTCAAAATTGTCAGTAAGCCACACAATCCTCACGCGCTCTCTAAGAGAATCTGCACAACACAAAAGCCGAAGACGTTGAGAGGAGTACCGGTGTGGTACCAACCAAATACCCTCAAACGGTCAAGTTAGAAAAAATCTCTTATTCGTAACTCTAGAGTGCCAAAGCTGGGATGAATTATGCATACCTTGCCTTGTGAGAGTCTTGGGGTATTTATAGTAGTGTAGGGCCAAAATTCACGCCTTGGTTAAGAGGTTACTTTCCTTCTAGGAGAGTAACTTGTGGATTTTGCGTATCTCCTTGAGATCTTTTTCTTATAGGAGTCTTCTTAATTAGGGTTAGGAGTGTAGCGCAAGAATTCTCCTTACACAGGCATGCTTGGAGATCAAGTAAGGCTACTGACAAGAGCTTCAATTGAACTCTTCAGCTTATCCCGTCGGCCTGATGCTTCACTCATTTCTAAAGTCGTCGGCCTGTAGGTCAACGTCGTTAGCTTTATGGTCGTCAGCGTTAGGGTCGTCAACTTTGAGACGCAGACTCCCCCCCCCCCCTCGCCCAGCCCCCTCGCCGTAAACAAACCCATCGGTACCATTGGGATTGACACCTTAATTTCGTCAACAAAACTATCCTTATCAGAGCTCACTTGAGCAAGACAGTTACAAAATGTTATTTTTGCATACCAAACAAGAGAATCTGAGTCATTTGAGTTCTAGATTCAGATCCTCTAAATTTCTTAGGGAACCTACCAAGTAGATTTTCTTAAATATTAACTAATCTTTAATAATTTAATGATCTAGATTCTGTCATGTCAGCATTCCATTAACAATAATCTTAATTGTTTTGTTTGCAACATTATTTTATTATTTTAAGAATATTGTTAGTGAAATGCTGACGTGACAGAATCTTGACCATTAAATCATTAAAGAGTGGTTAAGATTTAAGAAAATCTACTGGTTGAGTGCCCTAAGAAATCTAGAGGATCTGAATCTGTTTTGGATCTTAATAGCTAGCAACAACATTTTTGAGGGTTTGTGTTAATCAAAGTGGCCTTTTAAATGTGCATTTTCATTTGCAACCCTTCATTGATTATAAATAGTAATCTGTATTCAATTAGTTATAGATTTTTGAGAGATTTTATGGCTTTTAAAAGCATAAAAAGTTTTGCCCTACTATAAGAGATAGATTTACAAGATTCTCCAAGATAGTTACATTTAGAATCTAGACATGGTTGTATCCCTGAATTGATTTACTTGGAATCCATTAAAAAACTCAATCGAGTAGGGGAAAATATCATCTTAAGAAAAACAATTGATTGTACCTTTAAGCCTACTTCAACTTTTTGGTTTTTCCATTAATTTCTCCTAAATTTCTCAACAAGCTTAAGAATATAGTACTTATGAAGAATTGGAACTAATGATTTTAAGAGGCTTTCAATAAAATCTAAATCAAAATCCCACCTAAACACACCATGTGCACCAAAGCGTGCGTTGGGTGGTCATACATTTGGGTATCAAATTTTCAACCCCTCTTTGAAACCAAAAAAAATATCAACCCCTCATTATTTAATTACTTGTGAGCCCACTTGTTTCCGGGTCTCATGTATGTTAGAGCATATCTTCTCAACACCCTACATAAACATGTGTCACAGATGGTTATTTTTTTTTTTTTCTTCTTTATTTTTTAAAGAGATGTTTATACTAATTGATAGCATATATTCAATCAAGCCCCACTTTCATGATTCTCAGTATCATATTGTGTTCAAAAGACTTTTAACCATCTCACTTCAAGAAACCTGCATTTAGTAAGATCTTTGATATATCTGATTTAATATTGTAAACTCAGATGGTCCAAAATTACTCTACCTGTTTTTATTAGAGTTTTACCGATCTATATGGACCGCACAAAAGGTGAAGATAATTCTTTTCTATCCACTAAACCCTATCCCTTGTATGCTTTTTCACAAGATATCTTTCTTAAATGTTCATCGAAAATGTATTATGACCACTCTTTCACATAAATGTCAAGGGTGTAGCCGTGTAGGTATTATGAATAAATTGTGAAAGTGACACGAATATTTCTAGTATAGCCGTATAGGTATGATTTAATCCCAAGTCTCACTACAAAAATGTTGATTTTCTTAATTGGGTCAAAACCAATGAAAAAAGTATGAAAAAAATGCACGAAAATGATCATTTTGAAATTCTAGATGAACCTCAATGAACTTTGAAGCATACACCATCGAAAAAGCAATTTCTACGGTCTTCATGACCCTTAAAACAAGTACTTTATCTTTATTGAGTATCTTTGAAGCTTGAAAAAGTTAAAAATAACCCTTGATGGATATCTCAAAAGGTCAAAAGATTTAAAAGTATAAACCTTGATAAATGATGGTATTCAAGGATCTCCCAACCCTCAAATAAGGGTTTTCTTTTAAAAAAACAACAAACATACACAAATACTTTAACTAACCACATATACTTTAGAGATCTCTTGCATATTGATCAATGAATTTACAAGTTAAATCTAAATACCCACAGTTCTAATTTTTAAAAATCTAACGATGATAATTGAAATGAAATTAAGCCTTACCATACGAGAAATTATTTAGACAAATTATATTTTCAAGATAATTCATTTATTGATTCATACAAACCCCACAAATGATGTGGGTTTAATCATATTTTATTGCTTCTAAGAGTCAAGGTTCAACTTATCATGAGTCATAGAGAATCTTGTATTGTTCAATTGGTACCTCTTGGTATTTCTAATAGAGTCATTATGGGGGGTCAAACCTCTCTCCCCATTATTGTAAGTATAAGAATAAAATAAAATAAAAACCTCATCATGAGCATGAGACTAATGAAATTAGGCTATATTTAAATAATAACAAAAAAATCTCTTATTCAAATCTTATCAAAAAATATTTAAGGCGGGAAAAAACCCTACATTTGTGAGGAGGGAATAGAATGGAAAGAATAATTTTAGAATATTCTTCTCTTCTCTTAATTGAGAGTTTAATGGAGAGAATGAAAATTACATTCTCTTATTTTGGAATTTAAGTGAGAGTGAATAGAATAAGCATGATGGAATACTCATTCCTCTCTATTTTCTTAAAACCTCAAATTTTCTTCCCCTCAAAATTAATTAGAAGGAATTGGAGTGAAAGAAATTAGATTTAATGATTTGTTTTTACTAAAACTCCCAAAATACATTTATATATTCAACTCTTTATTTTAAAATAGGCTTGGTGTAATAGTAATATTGTTATAAAATGATTTCATTTATTTTTTTCTATATTACTCCCAAAATACATTTATATATTCAACTCTTTATTTTAAAAAGGCTTGGTGTAATAATAATATTGTTATAAAATGATTTCATTTACATATACATATATTTCATTCATTTTTATTTATTTATTTTAAAACATTCAAATAATATTACTTAATTCCATTCCATTTCATTTATTTATTTTTTATTCTTTTACTTTACTTAAATACATTTAATTTCATTCCATTCATTTGCATTCTTTTATGATCATTCATTTTCATTCCATTCCACTCTTTTATAAACTCCCAAATGAAGTCTAAAGAAGTGGAGGCGGATAGCATGAGCATCAACGGATATATAATGAACCTCCATCTTTTATTGTGTGTTTTATATTAATGCATGGGAGATCTTTAAGCTGTGTATAAAATTGGTGCTATGTAAACCCAACTATCATGTTGAATAATAGTATTTTCCCTTTATTAAAAGCAATACTATATTCCCAATCTTGAAAATAGAATAAAATTATGCGTTCTTTTTCTTCCTTCGATTCAACGGCACAGAGTGATGTCCGCTCTCTAGTATGATTAAGGTATCATAATTGGAATTGGGTCCTCACACGTGGCCATACTGGCAACTACAAGTCCCAAACTCACAAGGGACTCTCTCTCCTTGCTTTATTGATACTTGATGTTTCATTTGGTGTATGACATATTGTCTGGTCTCTTTGCCCTATCCTCTTTAATTTGGGTCAACAATCCCTTGCATTAATTCTGGATCTTGCTTACTTGTGAAGATTTAGTTGATAGCTATAGTGGACAATTTGAGATTTGTATAATATTATTGCCAAGATGTCTTCAATCATGGAATTCCAAACTTGCTTGCGGTCCCATTATGTTTTTCTGTATCAATTTGATATGATTTTATGCATATCATTCATATATTATTCCATTATTTGGTGCACATGCGTGCATAATTGGCTGGTTCATTTTGCCTATATAAAGGCCTACTTCCCTTGAGAAAGTCATTGTGACTCCTACATAACAAAGCTTTATACTTGCTATAAATTTTCATTTTCTTTAGCTTCTTTCTTCGTTCCAATTTTCTTCTTCCATATGGCTTCCCCAGTACCTGCTTGTGACTCCAACATAGTTGGCAGTGACATCCAAGAGATTCAAGTTTCAGAAGTTGATGGTGCAATCCTAATGTCCCTATTGGAAGAATCACAACCCGAAGAGCGTGACGATGATCGATTAAATAGCTTAATCAGGTCATTAGAAGCAGAGATCAAATCCAATGCAAAATCCAATGCAATGGACAGTCATGATCTTAGTATGGACCCTGATTTCCCTGCGGAAGATGGTCAATTTTGCAGCGTAGGACACGAAGTTGGTCATGATTGCTTGGTCTCACACGATCAACACGGCTTTGGATGGATAGGTATGGAGCCAGAGACTTCATCACCCAGTGATGATATGAATTGGTACACGGACCTTTGTGAAAATGAGATGGAGGGAATTGTTGAAGTTGGACTTAGTGATTATTCTCATACGTACTATGGTGTTTCCTTAGAGGAACAAGGATACAGATCTCTGTGGCAAGAAACATATGATGCAGTTATGTTCAATTAGGCAGTGGTATCTGGTATGACATGTACATTTTGATTTTAAAGCTTTGGAAAGCACTTTGTTTTCTTTTTTCCCAACCTATTTCAATTTAGCTATTGATGATTAATTTTTCACACCCCATTTTCTCATCTATTTTGATTTGTCTCTGCAATGTGTTATAGAAGCAGAAAGGTGAAGTCAATACTTAAACAGTTTTAACTACAAGTACGCTAAAACCCCTACGTAATTCACCTGAAAAATTCAATCGCTAGCTTTAATATAACCTTCTTTTATATAAGAATGGATCTCACTTATGAGTCTCGTATATGAAACCCACCATATGTGAGAGAGACTACACCTAATTCTGAACTAAATGATTTCTCATAATTCATTAGATTGCAACGCGTATAAGGTATAACTCACAAAATTCCAATGACCTAATGTTCATTGAACAAAGTGCCAAGTTAAGACATGGAGCTTGAGCACAACTAGGGAGCCATGGACTGGGTTTGAGTCGGGTATATTCAAACCCGACCAGAAAATTTTACCCATGCATACTTGGATTCTATTACTTGTTAAGTATATGTATCTGATTATTACTCAGATGTTTACTCATGAATAACTAGACCCAACCCAAACCCAATTTTTTGGAATTTTTTTAAAGATAAAAATATCATTTTCGTTCAAACCTTTTTAACTAAAATCCAAATTTTCTAAATATTTTTATTAATGGATGTATGAAAATAAATTTTTTTCACCATGGAATATGCCTGCTTGCTTGACCATGGAATTAATGCTTAAAGCAATATCAAATGCATGATCCAGAATAAATAAATAAATAAATAATAATAATAATAATAATAATAATAATACTTACAACCTCCATATTTTAAGTTGAAGACCCTATGACTATAATAATTAGAGGGAAAAGCAAGTTCTAAAGACCATGTAGAATAAAAAACAAAATTAAAAAAAATTAAGATGCCTAATCCCAACTAATACATATATAACCACAGGTCTATATGTAAAAATTGTTTAAAGGCAATAAATATACCTTATGCTCTGGTATGTAAACAATAATTGGCTGCTTCCCATAAAATAATAATAATAATAATTGGCTGCCAACTCAACTTCAACTGCACCAATACTAGTGAGAGAATAAAGTCCTGACCGAAACCCTGGAATTTGGAAATATTCCTTTTTTACCTTTTTTTTTTTTTTTTTTCATTTCCTTGGTAATTAAAGTGTCAAATACATCTTTCTCGAACAGACTAATAAAAGTGTCTAACAAACTGTTTCTCAAAAAAAAAAAAAAAAAAGTGTAATAAATTCATTTAAACTTTCCATACAAGTGAAAGTCAAATTCATGTTATAATTGCAAACAAAAATTCAATTAAGCAAAAGACATTTATGCAATTAGTAAGACGTATTTTTGGTTATTAATTTATTAGAAGGAGAAGAAGGTCCATTAAAATTTCCCATAAGATTTGACTCCGTCTCTTTAATTACTGAATTATAAATTTGATAATATAATAAATACTGACCTTATACTCTCTCTTTTTTCTTTCAATCACTTCATTTTTGTAGATAATTTATGCATATATATAGGCTTAAAAAAACGTGTAATACAAATAATATATAATGGTGTTTTAAATGTTATTAATTAATTTCCTTTCTTATTGCTTTGACCATTGATAAGGATAATTTTGTAATTAACCCATGACGAAAACAAAAGGCGACGGACATAGCAAGGCCGTTGGCACTACTCATGACAAACAATAGTAGTGTAAGGTCTATAGCTTTATCTCGAAGCTGACGACTGTACTTTGAGTAAGCTGAAGGGGATAAGCTGAAGGGGATAAGCTGAAGACAACAAGCTAAAGGGGATAAGCTGAAGACAGTAAGCTAAAGGGGATAAGCTGAAGACAGTAAGTTAATGACAATGAGCTGAAGATAGTGAGCTGAAGATAGTACGCTGAAGGTAGTGAGCTGAAGGTAGTGAGCTGAAGATAATAAATTGAAAGTAGTAAATTGAAGGTAGTAAGTTAAAGATAGTAAGCTAAAGGTAGTAAGCTGAATTTAGTAAGCTGAAGGGGATATATGAATCTCCGATGAGTCTAGCGTGGCCTTGCTTGATCTCCATGTATATGTGTATAAGGAGACATCTTACGCCACACGTCTAACCCTAATCAAGAAGACTCCTATAAGGAAAGGAGCTCTAGCAGATATGTAAAATTTAAGAGGTTCTCTCTTAGAAGGAAAGGACTTCATCGCCAAGGCACGAATGTCAACTCTACACTACTATAAATACCCCCAAAACTCTCACAAATCAAGGTACGCATTATTCACCCCAGCTCTGGCATTCTGGAGTTGCAAACAAGAGATTTTTTTAACTTGACCGTCGGAGAGTATTTGGCCGGTACCACGCCAGTACCACGCCGTTATTGTCTTCAGCTTTTGTGTTGTGCGAGTACTTTATTGGGAGCATGTGAGGACTGTGTAGCTTACTGACGATTTTCGGCATCATCAACCATCAATAAAGGTGCTTATGACATTCTTAGGCAGAAAAACAAATGTGTAAAAGCATTTGAAGAACTCAAAATCCACCTCTCTTGTTTAATCCAACCTAGCCAAGTGAAGAACTACACCTCTACTTGGTTTTATTTCCATTTGCAATAAGTTTAGCTTTGATTTAGGAAGAGCAAACGATACAAAAGTTAGTGTACTTCACCAACAAAGCCTTAAGGGGAGTATAAGAATGATATTGTGGGATCGAGAATCTCACCTTTTTGCTTATGAAAGAAAATTGAAAGGTCCAAAAATACATTCATGCCGTTGATTGATCAACCAATCAAGAAATCCCAATATAATCCAAATGTAGTTTGTCATCACAAGCAGTGGTTGATTGAGTTGAAAGAATTCAATCGATATTCAATATTGCCCTCGACCTACTCTCAACGGGAAAGCTTGGTCGATTTTGTAGCAAAGTTCACAGGTCATGTGGAAGCAAGACCAAGGAGGACAAAAGGCATCTCCAAATTAATAGGTAAAAATTTATTAAAATATCAACAATGGGTAGTCAACATGGCTTAAGAACAAGTGAAGTATGTCCTCAAAATTGGGTTTATATATCTTTTCTCCATTGCCCTTTTTATTAGAAGGTGAAAAATCAGAGTAAATCATTCATGTTGATAGCATGTTGGTTATAATTGGGTACCAATGCCCGCCAATAGGTAGCTTTACTACTTAATTAGAGGTAAACTAGATCGTTAAGAAAGTAAAATGAGTTTCACTTACATTATTGGAAATCAGCAAAAGTAATGTAAGTATATAAAAAGTTGGGAATTCTTTAATTAAAAGTGGCTCTATCAATTGCCTAAAAAAGGTTAATATTGTGTAAAAATTGATAAGCCTAACATTTGGTTAAATATAAGCTAAGAGGACATTAAACAGAAAATTGGATCCGTGGCGCAATGGTAGCGCGTCTGACTCCAGATCAGAAGGTTGCGTGTTCGATTCACGTCGGGTTCAATTTTTTTGTTTTCCACTTATTCAAGTACTCTTGCGTCTTGACCCGACCCAAAACAAAACCAGGCCCAAATAGTTGCAACCCCAAGGATTGATAGAAAGCTCTTACTGTCCCAAGCCCATTTAAACCAAAATTGGGCTAGTGTGTACGAGGTCCGGAATTGACCAAGGACCCAAAAATCTTAGAAATCTATTTGAGCTTCATAATCTCTCACACAAAACCCACTCACCCACTACAAGGCTTTGCAGTCTCTCTTACGGTCATAACGTGAAGATATCCATTTCTCTCACTAAAATTCCTCTTATTAAAGTAATCACTAATTGTGCTCCTTTTTGTGCTTTTTAAAAATTAAATATCCCTCTCTATCTCTTATCATCAATGCAACATCATACAAAAACCACTTCATTTTGATCTCTTATTATCTATATTTGCATGGCTAACTCCATTGTCAACTGTCAAGTAGTTAAAAACTAAAAAAAAAAAAAAAAAAAAAAACACATTATTTAATCCACATGGGTTTCTTCATTTGTATGTAATCCATGATGGGAATGATTTGCTTGGGGTTGCAATGTTGGTGTTTACACCGTTTAGCAAAATTGTAGACATTTTAATATATATTAGCTAAATCATGTATATATTTTCTTAATATATGGCTATATATGATTTATTTTGTTCTTTTCTTTTCTTATTCCTCTATACACTGATTAAAAAAAATCTAATTTGATTACCATTTGAATTTTGAATTATTCATCTAATAGAATTTACTTTATCTTTAAATTATATATTTTTTATTGACAGCTTATTAATAAATGGTCACATATAAATTTGTTTTCTTCTTATCAACTTTTCATCAAAAGATTTTCTTTTTTAATAGTTATTTAATGCGTAACTATATATATTAATGTTAGACAAGCGGATCTCAATTTTTATTTTTGTTTTTAAAACAGATATTTTGTTCTCCAAAGCTCTATCAAGGATGTTCATTGAATGTGCAAAGCAGTCATGGGGTTTCTAAATTTCTTTCTACTTTTGTTTGTTGGTTGTTCATATTTTTAGCACAGTTTGAGTATATTAGAATTGGTTTGATATTAAGTTTTGAGTATATTAGTAATGAGACCTTTGTATATTTGGTTAAGTTGTTGGACCTTGAACACCAAGTGAAAATGAAGCATGACACCAGTACTTTGATTTTCTGAGTTTGATTATTATTTATTTATTTCAAGTTGTCATTTTGAGATGAGCTTGGATTTTATAAGGCTTTCATTTATTCACCTCCTCATCCTTCTATAAGTCAAAAAAGAGCATTATGCTTCATAAGAGCTCATTCGAGCAATTCACCACATCTAGGGTGTCCAGATGCGCCAAAAATGACTTTGGCAATTTCAATATATCATTAAACTGTCATGAACATGAGAGGGGAAAATAAGTGTTGGTTCCACTCTTTTTTTTTTTTTTTAATGCGGTTAGAATCACATATATAAAACATCATAAAGGATGCCATTATCATTAGACTATCATTTGAATTTTGGGTTCACACCAAGTCGCAAAAAATATCTTACACATTAAGTTTAATTTTTGGACCATTCTTTGTTGAAATGAAATGTTACACCAAATTGCAATGAAATGTTACAAAAATTTTTTTTTTTTTTTTGGTTGAGAAAAATCAACCATAATTTGGAAATATGTTCATGCCTCATTTTTCTTTGGGCCTCAAATGCTCCAAGTCTAAATTTCCAAATCCATAAACCAACAAAACTTGGATAAAATGGTCCAGGCCCTGCACTTATTCTGCCAACAAGAAAAGCCTAATGTAGTAGAACCAAAAGAAACCATATCAAGAAGAGGTCTTGCAGGAAAGCCAAGGCAGCCGATATTATGAAGTTCAAGCCCACTTACAAGTGGGAACCTAAAACAGCTCTGAAAGGGTGGCCCAACTCATGGCCTAAGCCCATAATGGGTCCAACCCATTAAAAAACGTCACCCTGGAAAATGCAAATTTCATGGAAGGGGAGTGTAAGTTTGAATAAGTGGATGTCACATTGGTGTAACCTTTTTTATTATCTTATCAACCTTTTTTCCCATCTCCTCCTACAGGATAAATTATCTTGGCTTTGAATTTGAATGCAATTTACCCATTAGGTTGAGTTTGAGAATTATTCCTTTATGCAAAATTCCAACTAAAGGTGTTTGTGGGAAATCAGAAAATTTCAAGTCCAAATGCCTAGTAATTGTTGATTTCGTTATACAAAACTATTATATAACTCGTGATACAATTAAAAAAAATCACAATTACAGACATACATAAGTAAAAATTATACCTAAGGAAAGAGTTACATATTTTTTAAGTCATGGATATATACATGAGTTTTACTAACTTTTTATTTTATTGATTTATTTACTTTTTTATAGATATACACATGATTTTACTCTCTTTTTTAATTGGTTTTATTTATAGTTTATTTATATTGAATTCTTCGCCATTTGCACTACATTAACTCACCTAGAACAAAAATTAAATAGGACACATGACGCAAAATTAGACAACAATTGAAATTCAATTTAAATGATTCATTTATACAAAGTGATTTCATACTACCGACTCTTAGTAGTGGGAACAAGGCTTTTCATGCCCTCGTAAAAGTGCAAATCGAGGAGTTGGGTGTTTGATTTATAGTGATTAATAGGTGTCAGCCAACAGCGTGTCTTGATGCTTTGGTAACATTGTATCAACATACAATAGTAGTTTTAACATACACACCTTATGAGTCTTAAACTCACGATTCCATCCTCAACCTAAAACTTATAAGACAATGAGGTGCTAGTTGAATTAGAGCACTCATAGAGCCAAGGGAAAAAGGAGGCAATTGACCCCTCACCTCTCCAAAATCTCCTTTAATATAGGAGTTCAAAGACAAGTTTTCCCCCTTTTGATCTAGTTGGCCCCTCCAACCAAGATTTAAATATGAATAAAAAAAATTTAAAAAAAAAGAAAAGAAAAGAAAGATAAATAGAAGACTCAGCGATGAGAACAAGAACTGAGGGAACTACAAGGAAGTTGCTTAATATAGTTGTTTTGCCACTCAACCAGGCACGTGAGAGAAAACCCTGAGTGCGAGGCCTGGTGGCTGACCTTTTTTTTTTTTTTTTTTTTTTTTTTTTTTTTTTTTGTTTTGGCACATTCTCCTGCCCACTAATGAATAAATTCTAAACAAAAAAATATTGAAATTAAATTTTCTTATATCATTACAGTTTTTAAGTTCAATCATTTTCACTATACTATAATTCAAAATAACGGATCCCATATTTTAAACTTAAATAACTATTTAAAAAAAAAAAAAAAACATTCAGCACTAAATTTTTATTGCCTCCATCCTTTCATTAATTTTTTTTTTTTTTTTATCGCTTGACTTTTTATAAATTCAACCTCTAGGTATTTGCTATAAACTCATATATTAAATAATAAGATGAATAGAGAAAGAAAGTGAAATTCCAAATATTTTTTAAGTAAGGCAATATACTTGTTTTAGATAATTGTTATACTTGTAATACATTTACATTAATTTACTTTATCGATTTATTTTGAATAATCAACTTACACGGTTGAATTTAATTTAGTTAGATTAATCTCAATTGGTCATTATTAGTTTTTAATTAAGTATTTTTATTTTATTATATATATAAATATAAATATATATATATATATATGTATTGAGTCTGAATCAAATTTTAGGTATAAAAATCAAATTATATTGGCGAATACATTATTATATTATTGCCTATTTATTTTTGTTCTTGTCGATTAATATTTTTGAGATTTTGTTTTTCAATTATATTTTAATTTTACTTTCCTAAACTGATATCCTAGGTGTGCACACTAAGATAGAGCATTGGCTAAATGATTCCATTGTCATTGCTACAATGACATGAATACATTCAAATGGTCTTGAGCTTGCCAGTATTTGCATATTCTTGAGCTACGTTGAATGCTAAAATGAAGCCAGTCAAACCTCCTCTGACTCTGCACGTCAAAACAAAAATAAGAGAGAATAATCAAGGTTTATGAACACATTGGTCCCCAATGCTGTGTTGACAGCATGATTATGGATGAAATAGCTAGATACTTTTCATGGGGATTCTAGCCTTTTACCCCCATTTTTAAAAATATTTGACAATATGTCCCTGTTTCCAAACTATTGAGGTTCGTGTCCCTGTTTTGAAACTCAATTTTCTCAAAATCGAGTTTCAGTGAAAAACTCAGTTGGTTTAAAATCAAATTATGCATGATCAAACTTACCAAAAAAAAAAAAAATTGCATGAAACTCAAGTTCATGGAGCTCGAGTTCCATAAAAAACGCTAATATAGGTCTATAAAACGCAGCTATAGGTTATGCACAATCAAATAAAAAAAAAAAAAAAAAATTGCATGAAACTCGAGTTCATGGAGCCCAAGTTTCATAAAAAACGCCACACTAGGTCTTATAAAACGCAGCTATAGGCTATGCACGATCAAACTTAAAAAAAAATTTGCATGGAACTCGAGTTTAGGGAGTTCGAGTTCCATATAAAACGCCGTTATAGGTCTTATAAAATGCAGCTATAAGTTTAGGGTGATCAAACTTAAAAAAAAAAAAAAAAAAAAAAAAAAAAAAAAAAAAAAAAAAAAAAAAAAAATTGCATGGAACTCGAGTTCAATGAGCTTGAGTTCCATATAAAACGCCGCTATAGATCTTATAAAACGCAGCTATAAGTATGGAACTCGAGCTCCATGAACTCGAGTTCCATGCATTTTTTTTTTTTTTAATTTTTTTTTTTTTTTTAATGTTTGATCACCCCATACTCGAATTTCTACCAATCGAGTTTTTTGATTGAAACTCGATTTTAATAAAATTGAGTTTCAAAACAGGGGCATGAACCTATATAGTTTTAAAACAGGGGCACGAACCCATATTGCCAAATATTTTTTAAAAAAGGGGCAAAAGGCTAGAATCCCCTACTTTTCATACCATGTATGGCTTCCTTGTAGACTCCAAGGGGTGAGCCATGGACAGATAAAAGCATCTCACCAGGCTTAGGCGGCTTCAATGTTTTTAGAGTCATGAGTTATCAGTCATCCCAGAGACCTGTTGTGTTAACACTTTTGAGCCGAAAGGCCAAGAACCCCTCTTTTATTATTCGCAAGTCTAACAACACAACAAAATTTCAACCTTGTTTAAGACTTCCAAAATTACTGGGTTACACCTCAAACAAAAGCCTAGACTACCTCTAAAACAAAGTTTAACTACAAAATTACTCAATTTCTTTTTATTAAAGGTAAATTTTGACAAATCCACCACTAAATTACAGATTCTTTTTATATCATCCATGCTTGCAAAATTTCTAGAAAATTAAAGATCAATAACTATGTCATCAATAAATTGTTTAATTGTAAGTTTTTGTAATTTAAAATTAGCATAAAATATAATCTTATAGATCATATAGTAAATAATATCCGATTGTCACATAATTTGATATACGTATTAAAAGCGTAAAGAATATAGAATCTAACAGTTATATTTTCAAATATATAGTGATGTTAACGATATTGAGTAAGATTAAGTTACAACTAATTTTGTAACCTTAAGTTACAATTAATTTTGTAGCTAAATTTTGTCCTTTTATATATGGTAATACCACTAGGCTGGGTTGCACGTGCAAGCCACATGCTGGCCTTGGTTAAAAAATGAGTTTTTTTTTTTTTTTTTTTTTTTTTGAGAAGACGAATGATTAAGGTTTGTTGAGGGCCAAAACAAAAAAGCCCAATCCATGAAAAGTAAGAAAAAACCATGGGTCCCAACAAAAGAAGGCCCAATTCATGAAGCTAAGAAAGACAGTGAAGGCCCAATTCATGAAGCTAAGAAAGACAGTGAAGGCCTAAAATCCAGGAAAGAAGAAAAAAAATAAAAAAGAAATAATAATAATAAAAAAGAAAAAAAGAAGAGGATCTCAGACAAGGATCCCGGTGAGAGGACATGCAACAAGGATCTCAATCAAACCAGAGGACATGCAGTAAGGATCTCGGTCAGGCCAAATGATATGCAGCAAAAAAAAATCAACGTCAAGGCCCTATGTATGTTCAGATTTCCAGCAAAAAAACAAGTCATTAAAAATCTAGCAAAAAACCAAGCATTATCTTTGTAACCCATGATCCAAGCCCGTGGAATCTTGAGTGGATAGTAAGGGAGGAATGGTTTGGTCGGTAAGGAAGTGATTTCTAGTGAAAGAAGGATCCCGAAACTTTCCCTTGGTTCATATATTTGCTTGGCATGCATGAACCAATGGAAAGCTCAGTTCCCCCATATGCATGACATCTCCCCACATTTTCCTCTCAACTGTCACTTTCAACTAAAGCTGTCATCTATTGTATTGAGCAGCCCACCCCTCTTTTGACTTTTCAAGAAGGAATCTTCCATTTGCAACTAAAGCCAAATGCCCCTTTTAAGTTATAATTGCTCAAATAAGTTAAACCTCTGTCCAATGCAACTTTTCAAGTCACAGAAGACAGAGTTTTACCCAGCAGACCTGGGGCGTCCTCTCTTGGGGTATCAGACCAGGTCTGCTATAAAAGGAATACATTTGCATAGCAGAATGGGGGATTGGGAGGGGAGAAAAATGGGTATTCAAGGGAAGAGTTCAGAGGTTCAAAACACATATTCTTAGAGCTTTAAAAGCCCAGCAAGGGAGAGAAAGAAATAAACAAAAGAGAGAGACAAGGAGTAGGGAATTTGTCCTATATCCTTGAGATTATTTGAAATATCACTTAGCCTCCAAAGAAAACATAAGCCAAAAACATGCACACATCAAATATCACTCTCTCCCACAAAAATCCTCATCACCTAACTATCTTGGAAGGCAATACCCAAGCAAAGCCACTTGGACTTGAGTTCCAAATCCTACAAGTCTTGTGCAAAAGCACTAAGTTGTGAGAATTGGGGTCAAGATCCTCGTGGCTGAATCATCCTCATGAAATTCATTTATATATATATGTTTATGTATTAAAATGTATATCCTAACCTAAGAAACTAACAATTATTTGAAGATATGTGTATTGTGTAGTGTAGTGTATTTTTATGCAGGACATATAGAAGTAAAGGGAAAGGAAAAAAAAAAAAAAAAAACTCCATTGCATAATAAGCATGGAGAAAAATCGTACACTTCAAAGAATTAGTATTCTGGGTTCTTACAGGCTTAATACCCCTGGGAACCACGACATCGCATCCGGAGTACCACGATAGTACGCCCGGGGTACCACAATAGTACTCTTGGGGTACCAAGTGAGGGAACTCTTTTAAATGTTTATATAATAGATAAATTTCAAACACTCTATTTCAATCTTCTTCTCATTGTATATATTATGAATACTTATTTTACTTATTTTGTAAGAATAAAGGGTCATTTTATAGCAATAAAACACTTATAATAGTATTTTATTGCAGGAGGAATCGTATTTTTACCTTGGGAAAATTTATTTGACTAGCGCACAACTTGGTTTGTAATCAGCTCTCATTTAGCTGTGGTGAACTAAGCCTAGTCCACTAAACAACAAATAAAGGGCTCGGGATCCTTGTTTCTACTTGGGCTAGGGTACCGTCCAAAAAAAAGGGCCCTCACAAGGTTAAATTTAGAGTTTATTTTTAACACAAATAAAATATTAATCATTTAATTATTGAAGTATTTAGAAATTTTAACATCAAAAGACATATCAATGGCAAACATTTTACATTAGAAACTAATGTTCACATATATGTATGTGCTTTGAAAAGCACTACATCTTAATATTAAGTAGATTTGATGTCCAAAAAGAACTCCAAAATATTGATCCTATTACAACTAAATTTATCCCATCAAATCAAACTAATTTTTAGCAAAACTAATATCACAACAAAAACAAAAATCTCATAGTAAAACAAATAACAAAATAGAGGCAGAGAGCTATGTTGGGTAGAATAAAATAAGTTAATATTGATATATTTGTTTAAATAGTAGGGTTTTAAGGCAAGAAAAATTTACATTTACAACCTTTATCAATTCAAAGTAGGGTGGGACGAGGCAAGTCTAAAAAGTCTAAACTCATCCCCGCCCTATCCTGCCCCATGATACAAGGTTAAAATTTCACCCCATCCCCACCCCTTTGCGGGGTGGGAAAAACATGCGTGGGGTAGGGCAAGATTGCCATTATGACTCACAAAGCCCATCGGCTACCACCACAAGGGTGGCTTCACAACCTTTCGGCCTCCCACTAAATCTTCAGCCTAAACTTGACCCAAAACACCCTCTATTCGTCCAATCTTTCTCTCTCTCAAAACCCAAACCCACTCTTCAATCTACCACTTAGGAGGTTCTACACGGCGTGTGAAGGCTAGATTGATGCTATGGAGCCAAGGGGTTCATGAATCTACCAAGGACCATGGCCGTGGCGGCACATAATATGACACGCAGTGGCAAGTGGACTCACAGGGGAGTGCAAAAACGAACACCAAACAATGGGTAAGGTGCTAGTTTTATGTGTGCTTGATTTTTGGTTATGCATATAATAGAGAGTGCATACACAAAGATATGAAATAGAAGATTTTGGATTTACCATTCTTTTTGAGATATTGTCTCTATCTCCACTGCTTGTTGCGTTTATGATTCCTTTGTGATATTTCCTCCATTCTTTCTGTGGTTGCTTTAGTTGGTGCTTATTTGCAAAGAAAATATAGCAAACAAGTTAAGATGCATGTTAACACAAAAATATAAACAAAATGAAATAGACAAAGGACTAGTACCTCATGGTTTTGTGATTTGGTTCTCTGTAGAAGCCATCATAGCTCTGTGCTTATGGTTTCTCCTTCTCTCTTTTCTTTTGTCTCGATTGGAGTTCATTTCCTGGGATTTTGGGCCTATTTGAAATATTTGCAAAAGGCCTTTGGGGTGCTTTTTCAATTTGGTGATGGAGGAGAAGGGAGGAAATAAGAAAAGAGTAGATAGGATTTTCTCTTTGCTCGTTGGAATGAAAGATGGGAGTTTTTGAGAAAATGAGGTATGTCCTCTCTATGAGGTGAGGAATGTGTGTATATAGTACTAAAGGTGAAAGTGTGGGAGTGAGGCTAGGGGTGTGAGTTGGCAGATGATGACAAAATCTGTTATTGGGGAATTCTCTAGAATATTGCTTCAAGTGGGTTCCATCAGATGCAACTACAACTATTTTTCATCAATCCAATTCCATCCCTTTTGGACACTCACCCAAGTCTAGACCTTAAATTAAAATTAGACACACTTTATTAAAAATGTTAGAAAAATTAAATAGATTCTTTAAGAGATAAGCATCATGGACCATAAATGTTGAACTTTTGGGCCCAATCAAAAATAGTGACAAGCATATCTCGATAGATCTAAATAATTTCCTTAATCGAATTGTAGTTCTAAGTATGTCCAAGATAAATGTTTGCCTAAATTTGGGTTCATCAAAGCAATCCTAAAAACTCTTGTAACTCATCATAAATGATCTTTAATGCACTTCAAGGGTGTTGGGAAATTTAGACTCTGGTTAATAGAATTAACAAGTTTTAAACCCAAGTTGTTAATTAGACTTATTATGAATAAACCTTGTTAAAACAAATAAACATTAATATCATGTAGCGGAAAAATAAATAAGACAAGATATGATGATCCAAGAAAACCAATGAAACAAACTAGTTTCACAGTAAAAACCTTAGAGGAATCCTTCTTGAAAAGCAGTTCACTATAGTAAAGAGAAGTTTCAGATATAATACAAAACTTTTGTCCCTAGACTTTACAATCCCCGTAGATGAACTTATAGTAAAAACCTTCTACTATTTCAAAACCTCTGAACTCTTCAATATATGAACGCCACCTTTTTTATGCACGGATCCCAGTACATGACTAACTCTTTTGCGCAAATCCTGGTACGTGACTTACTTACTAACTTGAGGAAGAAGAATGTTAATTGCAAAGTTCTTCACTTCATCAACAATGAAGATTAAGAAGCACTTGGTTACAAAACCCTAAGGCGCAAAGACACAATAGCTTCTTTCAGAGAGAATAAGGCTTTGATCACCTTTTGCATGTGTTCCCCTTATATTCTCATATGTGACAGCCTTAAAATAAGCATTATATTTGTTTAGGATTATGAGAAAAGAAACCCTACACAAATACATAAGCATGAGTTGAAAATCAAATTTGAAAATTTGATTTTTATAATTCTCGATAGATACCCCAATAGATAGCTATCTGTTGAGACCTATTGCGAGATATCGAGAGCTATTAAGCATCCAGAAGGTTTCTCAATTGATCGAAGTAGCTATCGAGAACTATCGAGATTGCGATAAAGAAAAGCTGAAAAGTCCCGATAGATAGCCTGGCTGTCAAGAGCTATCGAGAATGCGATAAAAAGCAGCTGAAGGGTCTCAATAGATAGCCTAGCTATCCAGAAGCTACCGAGATTTAATGAATCAGCACTTCTTCACTTGTTTTTTGGACAGATTTGCATGGTTTTAACACATGAACTTGAAACCTTGTTTCTTGAAGTATTAAACACATCCTAGATTTACCCAAATACAAGTAAAGTGTATTTTGTCAAAGGATTAGCCAATTACCTAAAATGGACATATGTTCCTAACATGATTCACATATGTCCTAACAATCTCCCCCTTTGGGAATTCGTGACAAAATCACAACAAACAAATGAACATATGAGAGAAGTCATAAATCATTTAACTCATATTCACTTGTAGAATATAATAAAATCTATCCTAACACAAATTCTTGAAAAACTTTGCAAAAAGAGAGTTGATGGTAAGGAAAACTTTGATAACCTATATTTTTGAAACACTTTAAATAAAACTCATCAAGGCATCTTAGTGTAAGACAGAAATAAAAGATTGCATACAAATAAAGAAGAAACATGTGTATAAAGATAGAAAGGAAACAACACTTGTAGAGGTAGGTGAAGAAAACATACATTATCACACACACACACACACACACACACACACACACACACACACACACACACACATATATATATATATATCAAAGATAAACACAATGTATATAAACATGGTCACAAAACTAGTGTACAAGAAGAAGAAGAAGCTAAAAGTAGTTCCTACAACAACAAGGAGGTAATTGCTCCCCTTAACAAGATGAAACACATCTCCCCCTTACAAGGGCATGTATTTCTCTCCCTAACTTATAAAATCTTAAAAAGAAACCACAATTTCTCCTCCTTTTTGTCATTATTGAAAAAGAGTACAAGAAGCTAGAAAGTTTCAACCGAGAAACATAAAGATGATCAAAGATGATCCAGGGGCCAAAAGATATCCATATAAATGCATGTATGTAATGAAACAAGATGCCATGGATGACAAGATAATAGAAAGATGCAAAACATGTGAAAAACAATGCATGCAAGATGATCTCAAAAGATCGACAAGAAGAAGGAAGGGCTTGATAGATAGCAATCTGTCAAGAGGTGTCTAGAAGCTGTTGAGAAGCTTTAAAAACCGTTTTCAAATAGGAGAAAAACACAGATGTGAATGCAATCAAAGCATGGTACTTAACCAAAGATCCAAACAATATTTTAAACTCTCAAAAACATCTCTCAATTAAGAAAAATGTCAAGCATTTAGATCCAAAACACGCACACACACTAAACAAGTCTAACTAATTTCATATTTCAAAAAACAAGTTAAGATAGTTTAGTGAACATATATTAACACAAGTAAACCTTGTGATGGCTAAATCACATTGTATTTGCACATGTATCAAAAGTAATAAAGAATATTGCGTGTTGTATGTGAAAAGATCGCAAGATTACATAGGTGTCCACATGTTGTGGCGATTTTAGGTATGAGAAAATCACTTTAACTCACACATAATCATAGTTGTTTGATGGAGACTATCACCTTTGAGGTACATCCTATAACTCTCACATTTCCTAGAATACACGCTTACAATCATGTTTTAAAGCATTTTGATATTTTTGCTTTTATTTTTTATTTTTGCATATTTTTCTTTTATTAAGCATATCATACATGGGTATATAAAAGAGAGAAAAGAAATATCCAATTATATTAAGGTTTTGACATTACATTTTTGCTATGTCGAAGCATGCCGAAGTTAGTGGGCAACAAAGGTGAGATGATTATTTATGCCTTTCTCTTAGGATTTTCTAGTCATTGCTACCAAAAAGAGTGATACGAGTGTTAAGTATAAGAGATCACTTAACCTTACTCATCACAAACAAGAGCAATAAAGCTCACTTGCTTAGTTATGCATAAAGATGCTCATCTAAGCTACAAAAGATACAAAATTTAAAAAATTTTGTTTCAATGGCAATCCAAGGTACACAAGTACTAAGTACCAAATAAAATAAAAACTAAACAACTAAACAAAAACAGACAAACAACATGAAAGTATGAAAGAAAGATGCAAGTGCATGAAGGCATGATAGAAAGGCACAGATCCATAAAAGCATGATTCCAAAAGTAGATAAAAAAATCAAGCAAAGAGAGTCCTACTATAGATAGAAAGAATTAAAGTAGAGGACAAACAAAAAAGACAATTAAGTCTTAGGCTCATTTCTCACCTACACATTATTAGTCTTTGGTCGTGAAGATGAAAAGACACGTGTCCTAGTATGTCTACTAAAGGATATGGAAGAATTAAAATTCTAGAGAGCCATCGAGCATCTAGAAGGTTTCTCAATCGATCAAAGTAGCTATTGAGAGTTATCGAGATTGCGATAAAGGAAAGCTAAAAAGTCTCGATAGATAGCCTAGTTGTCGAAAGCTATCGAGAATGCGATAAAAATCAGCTGAAGGGTTTTGATAGATAGCCTAGCTATCAAGAGGTATTGAGAAGCAATTGAGATTTAATAAATCAGCACTTCTTTACTTGTTTCTTGGATAGACTTCCATAGCTTTAATACTTGAACTTGAAACCTTGTTTCTTGAAATATTAAACACATCTTAGATCTACCCAAATACAAATAAAGTGCGTTCTGTTAAAGGATTAGCCAATTACATAAAATTGACATATGTTCCTAACACGATTTACATATGTCCTAACAAAGGGAAAACAATGGTTAGTTTAAGAAATAAAACACATTTTTATGGTAAGCTCTAATTGGTGAATTTCATATTTCCATGATAATTCAAAAAATTCAAACCTGGATTTTGTCCTTAAATGTTTAAAATAAAGGGAATTTTATAACCATTAATGCAAGACTAAAATACGACTGAGAATATTAATTTAAAACTTGGGTTCCCAACAATATTTTAGGTTGGGCAAAATACGATATTGACACTTACATCTTTAGGAACTCATCTATTTGGATCTAGTACCCCTTTTGGTAACTTTAACCCTAACTTTACCTCTCGTGGTATGCCTTCTCGAAGGGTTCATCCCACTTGGGTGAGAAGAGATTTTCAATCTTGAATCTTTATGTTCTTGTTTTTACATATTGGTTTTACATAGTTTGTCCTTGTTTGATTTGTTCTTGTTGTCAAATTGTTTTTTTTTTTTTTAATCTTTCAAACTCAAGAGAAATCATGTTCTTTGAACTTGATATATGTTTACAATCTTGTTCAGAATGGTTTCCTGTTGTTTCTCTCTTGACTATTTGCACTACTATGCTCTATCTTGATCTCTATGTACTTGTTGTGATTTGTGTGTAGACTTCCATGGTCTACGTGTTGTGGAAAAAAGACAATGTTCATGATGTTTATACTTAGCATGTGACATGTTTAGTTTTAACTTTGTCTACTAAGTAAAGTTTCTTATATGTGTATACACCGCATTTTGTACCCCTTACACTTTGGCCTCCGTTCCCCAATGATGTTAGAACTCAAAAGCTCAAAGTTGGTTTGGGGCCCAATCAGATGAAAATTGACTTGAGAAAAGTGTTTATGGAAAATATAGCTTATTTTTGGAAGCATAAAATTGTTTTTGGAAAATAAAGGCCACAGAAATCTTAGAGTGTATGCATGCATACATGCGTGCATATGTGTACACACAGTCAAGCTATGCGTATGCATGCTCAATGCATGTGCACGCATACATGCCCAACCAGAAACTATGTACGAAAATATTTTTTTGTATTAAATTTGGTTTGGAATAAATTCCACATCATTTAGGAGCTGCCCTAAGCCCCTATTTTTCGACTATATAAAGTCATAAAAGGTACTTTTTCAAAGGAGGGCAAAAATGGTGGGTAAACACACAAAATTTGCTAGAAAATAGAGAATCAAAGGGGGAGTTTTTCACAAAGCATCCTCATGTCAAGTTTTATTCGATTGGGACCTTTTTTGGTCTTGATCTTCGAGTCCTAAAGTTTACTAACACATTGTGAACTGATTGTGAATAAATTGACTGAGGGAAACGGTTAAAATCAAAACTCTAAAGAGTTCTAGTGTTGAGGTAAAGGTTCTATTTTTTACTCTTCACTTTCCTTCGTTTTTGTTGTCTATATATATGTTTCAATGCTTTATAATGTTTGTTGAGTTTAGTTTTCTGTAGTGTCTGTTTCTAAATTATGTTTGGTTGTTAGGTTTACTATTTTCTAAATTATTTGTTTTAAGTTTATGGGTTAGGGTTTTGGGAGTGTATGCGTACGCATACAGTTGGGATGCGCACATATGCTCTATGTATATGCACGCATACTCTTGCCCAAAAACCTTAATTCAGTCCTATTTGCTTTTTTCTTTGTTTTATTTACATGTTTTATTCATAAATTTAAACTGGTTTTCATATCCCCAAGTCTCTATTTTTTAGTTCTTGCTTTTTTTGTTTGTTTTGATTTCTTTAGTGCTTATTAGGGTTTTAGATTGCTTAATTATCATGAACATGCATTTGAATATGATCATGCATTAATGCATAGGTGTTGTGATGCAGTAAGGTAAGTCATGCATAATTCTATGAACATGCATTTGATTTGGTTGATGGATATGATGTGGTTGTTGAACATGATATACTTGGTTGAATCCCATGGTCTTGAGGTTTAGATATTATAACATGCTTTGCTTGGATCTATTTTGTGATGTTTCTGCCTTTAATGGTATATGTTTAATGTCATGATAGATGAATGCTAGGCTTGGGGATGATTATGCCATATTGTTTGCTTAAGATACATGATAGAGTGTGTGTGAGTTAGAATAACATGTTAAACATGCCTTTAATGAGATTAAGACTTAGAACACAATGATTGGAAGCCGACTCATGGGTCAAGTAGGGTTGGGTGCTTAACACCTTCCCATTCCCATACCTAAACTCTGGACACGTACTCTGGTAAAAATCAATCCTTTCATTTATATCTTAGACCTAAACTAGTTGGCAACTTTATTTACACCTTCCACCATGGTCTACTTTAGGCCAAGGTGTACTCTCCCAAAACTTTATAAAAAATTTATCAAACCCATTAGATGCACTGCCGACGCCACTAGATTTGGTATTTTTCCTTCTCTCTCTCAATCTTTCTCTCTTTCATCTATGTTCTCAAAGGAGTTTAGAGACTCTCAGTCTCTTTTATTCTCTTTGTAGAGAGTGAAGTTTAAGTAACTAGACTAGACAGGGTTAGGTCACTTTGTAGAGTAAATAAAGTAACTATAGTAGAAACTAGAATATTTAAATAAAGTTAATTAGTTACTAGATTGCTAATGGTAGGCCGAGTATTAGATTTTGATTGCCTTAATCTAATGGTTGCTGACTTGCTGAATATATAATAAAGTTAATTGAGCATTTGTATTTAATTTAGCATCTTTATATTAAAGAGAGAAAGACCATTGTAAGACAGAAATATTTTTTTTTTTTTTTTTTGAGGAACAAAATATTCAAGTTAGTAATAGTAAGTTTACTAATGAGTTTGTGTAATATTTGATAGTGTGTGCATCCTCTATTACTGGTTTTGGTATACTAAACTTTGGTTGAAACAAAAAGACTCAGGTTATATAGCACAACAGAGGTTCACTATTACATGCTTGAAAAAAATTGATGATTATTGAATTTGTTTCATGGGT
The DNA here is from genome assembly GCA_032878915.1 of Castanopsis chinensis. Lineage (NCBI taxonomy): Eukaryota > Viridiplantae > Streptophyta > Magnoliopsida > Fagales > Fagaceae > Castanopsis > Castanopsis chinensis. The sequence goes on from JAVQMG010000105.1 coordinate 12,537,289, forward strand.
GATTATTAAAACTTAATTCTGCTTACCAGCTCATTTAAGCAATTAATAACACATCGAGGGTCGCTAGATGTGCAAAAAAAAGATTGGCAATTTCAATATTTCACTAAATAGTAATGAAAATAATAGAGATAAAAAAAAAATGTTGGTGTGACTACTCCAATTTTTTTTGGGAAGAAGATAGTGGGGGAGGGGAAGTGGTGTTTGAATTACAGACATGAAACTTCATAAATGATGTCATTGTCAATGAACTATCATTTAAATCCATTGGTCACTTCAAATTGTAAAAAATATTGTACACACCAAGTCTAATTTGTGGATCATTCTTTGTCGCTTGCAAAAGAAATCATAGGTTACAAATTTGGTCAAGCCTCTAGGAAAGCGGTTGTGAAATATTGCAAATTTTTTCTGACTGTGAAAAATCAACAATGATTTAGAATTATGTTCATGCCTCATTTTTTGGCAATTTAAATGTCTGAGAATGTAACTATTTATATGTTTGGTTTGATTTGGAATCTAATAAATTAATCTCAAGAATATGAAATGCCTATTGTGGGTACAAGGACCCCTAGCCTAATTTAATTAGTCGGTTAAGGCTAATTCCGAGGACATACCTCGAATCTCGTGGACAAACGCCAGTTGTGCGAGGTACATGGAGTTAAAACACCAAAAGAAAGAGGCAGTAGTCTGAGCATGGAACACGAGGAGGAGAAAAATAGAGAGAGAAAAGAGGATAAAAAGGTCCATTCCACTTGTAATTTCATCCTCGGACTAAACCCGAGGACCAACACTTGTATTTTCTTTTTGAATCAGTTCTTGAACTATGGATTAATAGAAAAAGTTTGGTTTTCCTTCCTGTGTCTATGTCATAACCTAGCTCTTTCTCAGATTGTTTTGGGGAGGTGTGGAACACATTCCAAAGAAGGAAGTTCATTTAGATGGCTACGATTTTAACTTTTATTTTCATGTTGGTCAAATTTTATACTATATTTTTCTTTGGTTAGAGCTGTTAAAAATTAAAATCTTTTTATGGTCCTCGTATCTGTTGAATGATTGCAGGACAATAATGCTCAGGTCAGATGCCACTGGAAGACTTGCACAGAAAAACCAATTGTTTTCTTTGTACAATTAATCAGCAAAATGGGACATGCAAAATGGGACATCTCAACTGGTTTTAGTTGTGCTAATTATGTCGTTTCATAATCAATGGTAGCGCTACTAGTCAAGATGGACAAGGTGCTGCTTTTATGTGTTGTACAATGTTTATGATTCACTAGAATTTGTTTCATATGCTGAATTATTCTAGTAAAATATTTGTAGTGTGTATATCCAGTAACGTGATAGTAAAATATTCAGGGTAAGTTGCTCAAATAAAATTTTGATTGTTTTTTATCTGACATTTCATTCATCATGGTTCATAAGTATTGGCTGTTTAACATTTTGAGCCTTGATTGGTCATCTATTGTTTGCTTTTAGAACATAGTGAAATCTCATATTTCAGCGTTGTTGGCAATGATCAATGAGTAGAAATGTATTAACCTCTTCTGAATTTGATTACGAAAAGGACCAACAAGGCCAGTACTATGATGGAGTCGTTCAACAAGGGCTAGAGAAATTGTGCCACTACCACAAATCGCTATAAGGCTATTATCAATCCTGCTTCTAGAAGTCAAATAAATACAACAGACGAAAAATCTGGCATGTTGAAAATTTTGTGAATGCTATACTTTAGAAGTGGCTTGAGAATACAAACTTTTAGTAAACGTCACTTAACACTCTCTTGTCTAGAAAATCTGTGGTTGTTACTCTGGTTATCATCATAAAATAAAAGAAAATTATTGTGGTGTTCTTATACTCGAATCTATTCACACGCGTTGTAATATTTTTCCAATGTGCCAATAGCTAAGCTGCGTAGGTCCTTGAATTCATCATCCTATTTCCTTACTAGATGAATATGTGAGGACAATAAATGCAATCAATTCAAATATATGCTGAAGTTTTCTTGGCTTTGATGAAAATCTGCACTTGAAGATGATTATATATTAAAAAACTTAGTACATTGAGCTTACAAGTTTTACTAGGAATTGTGCTCTGGCTCATTCAAGCAATTCACCACATCTAGGGTATCTAGATGCGCCAAAAATGACTTTCGCAATTTCAATATATCATTAAACTGTCATGAAAATGAGAGGGAAAAAAAGTGTTGGTTTCACATTAGGAATTTTTTTTTTTTTTTTTTTTTTTTCTTTTGAGATGCTGATAGTGGAGGATGGAAAGAAGAGAGTTAAAACATCATAAAAGATGTCATTACCACTAGACTATCATTTGTATCTTGGGTTCACACCAAATTGAAAAAAAAATATCTTACACACCAAGTTTAATTTATGGACCATTCTTTGTTGCAATGAAATATTACACCAATCGCAATGAAATGTTACAATTTTTTTTTTTTTTTTTAAGAAAAATCAGCCAACAAAATTTGGAAATATGTTCATGCCTCATTTTTCTTTGTGCCTCAAATGGCCCAAGTCTAAAGATCCATATCCGTAAACCAACAAAGCTTGGATAAAACGGTCTAGGTCATGCACTCATTCTGCCAACAAGAAAAGCCTAATGTAGTAGCACCAAAAGAAACGTCAAGTGGGCAGCCGATATTACGAAGATCATGCCCACTTACAAATGGGAACCTAAAATAGCTCTTAAAGGGTGGCCCAACTCATGGCCTAAGCCCATAATGGGTCCAACCCATTAAAAGTCACCCTGGAAAATGCAAATTTCATTAAAGGGGAAGATATTTGATATCAAATTATACTGTATCAGTAGTATTAAAATCCAATAAATATGAAACATTTTAGCAAAAAATAATTAACTCACTAATAAATAAAAGACATGGGTTAGTGAGTAGTTATAATTGCACACATATCTTTTGTTTATTAAATTTTGATGTGGATAACGTGGTATCATTTGATATAAAATATTTTTTCCATAGAAGGGGAGTGAAGTTTGAATAAGTGGATGTCAAACTAGTGTAACCTTTTTTATTATTTTATCAACCCTTTTTCCCATCTCCTCCTACAGGAGAAATTATCTTGGCTTTGAATGCAATTTACCCATTAGGTTGAGTTTGAGAATGATTTCTTTATGCAAAATTCCAACTAAAGGTGTTTGTGGCCAATCTGAAAATTTCAAGTCCAAATGCTTGGTAATTGTTGATTTGGTTATAAAAAAAACTAGTGTATAATTTTTATATATGCATGGTACAATTAAAAGCAATCACAATTACAAACATATATGAGTTCAAATTATACCTAGGGTAAGAGTTATACATTTTTTAAGCCATAGATATATACATGAGTTTTGCTAACTTTTTGTTTTGTTTGGAGTTTTTTTTTTTTTTTTTTTTGGATATACACATGATTTTACTCTTTTTTTTATTGGGGGGTTTTTTTTTATAGTTTATTTAAATTGAACTTTTCGTTATTTGCACAACATTAACTCACTCAGAACAAATATTAAAAAAAAAAAAACTTAAATAGGACATATATATATATATAACGATTCATTTATGCACAATGATTTTTTCATACTACCAACTCTTAGTAGTGGGACTGAGGTTTTTCATGCCCACATAAAAATGCAAATCAAGGAGCTGGGTGTTTGATTTGTAGTTATTAGTAGGCGTCAGCCAAGGGTGTGTCTTGATGCTTTGGTAACATTGCATCAACATACAAGAGCGGTTTTAATATACACACCTAATAAATCTTAAACTCAGGACTTCATCCTCAACCTAAAACTTATAAGAAAATGAAGTACTAGTTGAATTAGAGCAATCGTTGAGCCAATGGCAAAAGGAGGCAATCGACCCCCTCACATCTCCAAAATCTCCTTTAATATAGGAATTTGAAGACAAGTTTTCCCCCTTTTGATCTAGTTGGCCCCCTCCAACCAAGATTTAAATACGAAAAAAAAAAAAGATAAATAAAAGACACGGCAATGAGAACAAGAAACTGAGGGAACTACAAGGAAGTTGCTGAATATAGTTGTTTTGCCACTCAACCAGGCACGTGAGAGAAAACCTTGAGTGCGAGGCCTGGTGGCTGACCTTTTTTTTGGAGGACTTGATACAAACTCCTGCCCATTGTTTTCAGAACCAGACCGGACCATGAAACCGAGAACTGGGATGAAAACCGATTTTTTAAGCATCAAGAACCGTATTTTTAATTAATTCCATGAACCCTTAAAACCGGGATTGGAACGCTCGAACCGGTTAAGAACCGTGCAATCCAACCCCTTAGCAATTTTTTTTTTTTTTATAAAAACAACTTAACACAATTTTATTCTACTTAATTAAATTATTTATCTCTTACAAAGGATAAAAAAAAATTATAATTAAAATCCTTCAAAGGTATTCAACTTTACTTCAAAAATTAATCATAAATTTTAATGTTTTAATAGTTATTATTTTATTTTATTAACTTTTTTATTTAATTATTAAATATATGTTTGAAAATCATTAAATTTCTCTCACATATATATAGATATAGTAGTCAATTTTGCTATTTTTGTAGATTTAATATCTATATTTAGGCTTTAATTAATTATTAAATTAATTATGACATCATCACGGTTCGACCCTGGTTTAACTTCGGTTCGACCTCAAAAACCTTGAACCTCTCCCTTTTACGGTTCAATAAAAGGTCCAAGTTTCAAAACCTTGCTCCTGCCCACTAATGAAAAAATTCTAACCTCCCAACAAAAAAATATTGAAATTAAATTTTCTTCTATCATTACAGTTTTTAAGTTCAATCATTTTCACTACACTATAACTCAAAATAACGGATCCCATATTTTAAACTTAAATAATTATTTAAAAAAAAACATTCAACACTAAATATTTATTGCCTCCATCCTTTCATTAATCTCTTCTTCTTTTTTTTTTTTTTTTTTTTTTTTTTGTCTATCTCATGACTTTTTATAAATTCAAACTCTAGGTAACTGCTAAACTCATATATTTATTAATAAGATGAATAGAAAAAGAAAGTAGAATTCTAAATATTTTTTAAAAGCAATCAAATAAGTAAGGCAATATACTTTTTTTAGATAAGCGTTATGCTTGTAATACTTTTACATTAATTTACTTTATCGATTTATTTTGAATAATCAACTTACACGGTTGAATTCAATTTAGTTAGATTAATCTCAATTGATCATTATTAGTTTTTAATTAAGTATTTTTATTTTGTTATATATATATATATGTATGTATGTATGTATGTATTGAGTCCGAATCAAATTTTAGGTATAAAAATCAAATTATATTGGCAAATACATTATTATATTATTGTTTATTTATTTTCGTTATTGTCGATTTATATTTATGAGAATTTTTTTTTTCAATTTTATCTTTTAATTTTACTTTCCTAAACTGAAATCCTAGCTATGCACACTAATATAGAGCATTGGCTAAATGATTCCATCGTCATTGCTACAATGACATGGATTCAATCAAATGGTCTTGAGCTTGCCAGTATTTGCATATTCTTGAACTACGTTGAATGCTAAAATGAAGCCAATCATATCAAATTGAAGCCAATCATATCAAATTGAAGCCAATCAAACCTCCTCTGACTCTGCACAGGCCAAAATGGAAATTTAGCACCAATTTCTAAACAATATAGTTTGTAGTTACAATTTTCAAACTATATTTTTTACTAGCATCTCGAGTCTAAGAGACTCGATTTTGAAGTTAAAAATCGAGTATTTGAAGGTCGATTTTCATGGTCTGATCCATCTGATGTGGCATTTTTATCCACGTGGAGTCTGCTTGGAAATCGAGTCTCTGGTACTCGATTTACAAGCCCAAAAAAAATACTTAAAATCAACCATGAGCAAAACCAAGCCAAAAAAAACCTTAAAATCAACCAACCACCAAGATCTGAGCAAAACCAACTTAAAATCAACCAACCACCGAGATCTGAGCAAAAACAAGCCAAAAAAGACTTAAAATCAACCAACCACCAAGATCTGAGCAAAACCCCCCAAAAAAAAAAAAAAAAAAAAAAAAAAACCCCAAGGCATGCGGCAGGCCTAGGTCGCGCGACCTGGGCGCGCGGCGAGGCCTGGGTTGCGCGACCTGGGCGCGCAGTGCGGCCTGGGTCGCGCGACCTGGGAGCACCGTGCGGCCTGGGTCGCGCGACCTGGGAGCGCGGCCCGGCCTGGGTCGCGACCTGGGCGCGCCGTGCAGCCTGGGTCGCCACCAGACCGGATCCGCCACCAGAGAGAAAAAAAAAACTCACCCACGGCCGCCTTGATACCCATCCTCCCACGCACGGCCCACGGCGATCTGGGTTTTTTTTTTTTTTTTTTTTTCTCCTCTCTCTTTCTTCTCTGATGAGATGAGAAGGTGCAAATGAGAAGATGCCTTGATACCCATCCTCCCACGCACGGCCCACGGCGATCTGGGTTTTTTTTTTCTTTTTTTTTTTTCCTCCTCTCTCTTTCTTCTCTGATGAGATGAGAAGGTGCAAATGAGAAGATGTAGAGGGGTAGAGTGATAACGCTTTCTAAATCGAGTCTTAAAAACTCGATTTCCAAGTGGCCGCCACGTGGAAAAAATGCCACATCAGATGTAAACAGACCTTGAAAATCGACTCTTAAAGAGTCGATTTATAGCCTAAAATCGACTCTTTTATACTCGAGATGTTACTAACCTATACACTTTCAAAATGATGCCAACTAACTATATTGTTAAGAAATTGGGGCTAATTGCCCATTTACTCCCTCTGCACATCAGAACAAAAATAAGAGAGAATAATCAAGGTTTATGAACACATTGGTCCCCAATGTTGTGTTGACAGCATGAATATGGATGAAATAGCTAGATACTTTTCATACCATGTATGGCTTCCTTGTAGACTCCAAGGGGTGAGCCATGGATAGATAAAAGCATCTCACCAAGCTTAGGCGGCTTCAATGTTTTCGGAGTCATGAGTTATCAGTCATCCCAAAGACCTGTTGTGTTGACACTTCTGAGCCGAAAGGCCAAGAACCCCTCTTTTATTATTCGCAAGTCTAACAACGCAACAAAATTTCAGCATATCGTTTAGGATTTCCAAAGCCATTGTGTTACGCCTCAAACAAAAGCTCAGACTATCTCTTTTTATACAGGACAAAGTTTAGCTACAAAATTAGTTATAGCCTAAACTACAACTCTACTCAATATCTTTTTTATTAGAGGTAAATTTTAACAAATTCACCACTAGATTACATTTTCTTTTTATATCATTCATACTTGCAAAATTTTTAAAAAATTAAAGATCAATAACTATGTCATCAATAAATTGTTTAAATTGTAAGATTTTGTAATTTAAAATTATGCATAAAATATAATCTTATAGATCATATAGTAAATAATATCTGATTGTCACAAAATTTGACATATGTATTAAGAGCGTAAAGAATATGCAATCTAACAGTTAAATTTTTAAATATGTAGTAATATTAATGATATTGAGTAAGGTTAGACTACAACCAATTTTGTAGTGTTAGGTTACAACTAATTTTGTAACTAAATTTTGTCCTTTTATATGTGGTAATACCAATAGGTTGGGCTACACATGCAAGCCACATGCTAGCCTTGGTTAAAAAATTTGTTTTTTTTTTTTTTTTTTTTTTTTTTGAGAAGACGAGTGATTAAGGTTAAATTTATAGTTTATTTTTAACACAAATAAAATATTAATCATTTAATTATTGAAGTATTTAGAAATTTTAACATCAAAAGACATATCAATAGCAAACATTTTACATTAGAAGCTAATGTTCACATATATGTATGTGCTTTGAAAAGCACTACATCTTAATATTAAGTAGATTTGATGTCCAAAAAGAACTCCAAAATATTGATCCCATTACAACTATATTTATCCCATCAAATCAAACTAATTTTTAGCAAAAACAATATCATAACAAAAACAAAAATCTCATAGTATAACAAATAACAAAATAGAGGCAAAATGCTATGTTGGGTAGAATAAAATAAATTAATATTTTTATATTTGTTTGAATAGTAGGATTTTAGGATATGAAAAATTTACAATTATAACATTTATCAATTCAAGGTAGGGTGGGGCGAGATGAGTCTAAAAAGTCTAAGCTCATCCCCTGCCCTATGGTACGATGCTAAAATTTCGCCCCATCCCCACCCTCACAACCTTTGCGGGGCAGGGAAAACAGGCGTGGGGCCAGGCAAGATTTCCATTGCGACTCACGAAGCCTATCTGCTACCACCACGAGGGTGGCTTCGCAACCTTTCAGCCTCCCACTAAATCTTTGGCCTAAACTTGACTCAAAACACCTTTTGTTCATCCTATCTTTCTCTCTCTTAAAACCCAAACCCACTCTTTGATCTACCACCTAGGAGGGTTCTACATGGCATGTGAAGGTTGGATTGATGCTATGGAGCCAAGGGGTTCACGAATCTACCAAGGACCATGGCCATGGTGGCGCATAATATGACACGGGGTGGTGTGTGGACTCGCAAGGGAGCACATGAACAAACACCAGACAGTGGTAAGGTGCTAGTTTTGTGTGTGCTTGGTGTTTGGTTATGCATATAATAGAGAGTGCATACACAAAGATATGAAATAGAAGTTTTTGGATTTACCATTCTTTTTGAGATATTGTCTCTATCTCCATTCTCCACGACTTGTTGCATTTATGATTCCTTCGTGATATTTCCTCCATTCTTTTTGTGGTTGCTCCAGTTGATGCTTATCAGCAAAGAAAATATAGCAAACAAGTTAGGATGCATGTTAGCACAAAAAAGTAAACAGAATGAAATAGACAGAGGAATAGCACCTCATGGTTTTGTGATTTGGTTCTCTGTAGATGCCATGGTAGCTCTGTGCTTACTATTTCTCCTTTTCTCTTTTCTTTTGTCTCTATTGGAGTTTATTTTATGGGATTTTAGGTCTATTTGAAATATTTGCAGAGGGCCTTTAGGGTGCCTTTTTGGTTTGGTGATGGAGGAGAAGGGAGGAAATAAGAAACAAGTAGAAAGGATTTTCTCTCTGCCTGTGGGAATGAAAGAGGGGAGCTTCTGAGAAAATGAGGTTTGTCCTTTCTATGAGGTGAGGTATGTGTAGGAATGGCAACGGGTTGGGTTTGGGCCGGGTTTTTTCATACCCGGACCCGACCTGTGAGCCTAAACCCTCAGCTCGGACCCGGCCCGTTTATTAAACGGTTTTTTTTTTTTTCCGAGGCCTAGACCCCCCACGCAAGGCTCCGCGGGCCCCACGGGCTCCATCTAGCCAGGTCAGATTTGGGCCCAATCTGCGGCCCAAATCATAGCCCAATCAAAAAACAGTCCAAAAATCCCTGTCCAACAATGTCTTTTTTTTTTTTTTTTTGAGGCACTGCATCAATATCAAACACAAAAAACAAATCAAATACAAACCAACTCTCTTAAAAAAAAAAAAAATACAAACCAACCACAACAAATCAACTACAATGAACTAGTCCTAAAACAAACCCAAAGATATTAGAAAGACAAAAAAAAAAAAAAAAAAAAAAAAAAAAAAAAAAAAAAAAAAAAAATTATTTGCAAGTTTTTTTTTTTTTTTTTTTTTTTACTAAAAATAACATTTTATAAATTATTAAAAATTAAAAATCAGAGGAAGAGAGAAACAATGGCCATGAGAAACGAACCTGTGATGAACTTTAGGGTCGGTGGTGATAGAGCTTGAGACTGGCGGTGATAGAGCTTGAGGGTCGGCAGTGAGAGCTTGAGGCTAGCAGTGAGATCGAGTGATGGTCGGCGGTGACAGAGCTTGAGACCAACGGTGATAGCGCTTGAGGGCTGGCATTGAGATCGAGGGATGGCCGGCGGTGATAGAGCTTGAGGGTAAGGGTGAGAAGAGTGAGTGAGTGAGAGTGAAGAGAGTGAGGGAAATGAGAGGGTAGGGAAGGTAAGGATGGGGCGGTTGAGTGCTTGAGTGAAATGAGAGAGGTAGGGTTTTATTAGTTTTTATATATATATATATATATATATGGTTTTTTTGGTAATTTTATATCTAAGCGGGTCGGGTCAGGTCCAGGTTTGGGCCAGGTTTTTCTCAAAACCCGAACCCGACCCAAACCTGCTTCGGGGGTTTTTTTTTTTTTAAACCCAAAATCCGACCCTATTCTTTATCGGGCCAAGCCGGGTACCCGCAGGTCGGGTTGAAATTTCCATCCCTAGGTATGTGTGTATATAGTACTGAAGGTGAAAGTGTGGGAGTGAGACCAGGGGTGTGTGCTGGCAGATGATGACAAAATCTGTTATTGGGGAATTCTCTAGAATATTGCTACAAGCGGGTTCCATCAGATGCAACTACAACCATTTTTCATCAATCCAATTCCATTCCTTTTGGACACTCACCCAATTCTAGACCTTAAATTAAATTTAGACACACTTAAATAAAAATGTTAGAACAATTAGAGAGATTCTTTAAGAGGTAAACATCATGGACCATAAATGTTGAACTTTCAGGCCCAATCAAAAATAGTGACAAGCATATCCTGACAGATCAAAATAATTTCCTTAATCGAACTATGGTTTGAAGCATGTCGAAGATAAATTTTTGCCCAAAAACCAATCCTAAAAACTCTTATAACTTATCAGAAATGGTCTTTAATGCACTTCTAGGGAAAACAATGGTTAGTTTAAGAAATAAAACATATTTTTTATGGTAAGCTCTAATTGTTGAATTTCATATTTCCATGATAATTCAAAAAATTCAAACCTGGTTTTTGTCCTTAAATGTTTAAAATAAAGGGAATTTTACAACCATCAATGCAAGACTAAAATAAGTCTATGAGAAGATTAATTTGAAACTTGGATTCTCAACAATATTTAAGGCCAGACAAAATATGATATCGACACTTATATCTTTAGGAATTCATCTCTTTGGATCTAGTACCCCTCTTGGTAGCTCTAACCATAACCCTAATTCTATCTCTCGTGGTACGCCTTCTTGAAGGGGTCGTCCCACTTGAGTGAGAAGATTTTTTCAATCTTGAGTCTTTATGCTCTTGTTTTTACATATTGGTTTTACGTCGTTTGTCCTTGTTTGATTTGTTCTTTGTTGACAAATTGTTTTTTTTTTTTTTAATCTTTCAAACTCAAGAGAAATCATGTTCTTTGAACAGGATATATGTTTACAATCTTTTTTAGATTACTTTCCCTTTGTTTCTCTCCTGACTATTTGCACTACTATGCTCTATCTTGATCTCTATGTATGTGTTGTGATTTGTGCGTAGACTTCTATGGTATACATGTTGTGGAGAAAAGACAATGTTCATGATGTTTATACTTTGCATGTGACATGTTTAGTTTTAACTTTGTCTACTAAGTAAAGTTTCTCATATGTGTATACACTACATTTTGTACCCCTTATGACTTTGGCTTCCATTCCTTAATGATGTTAGAACTCAAAAGCTCAAGGCTGGTTTAGAGCCCGATAGATGAAAATTGACTTAAGGAAAGTGTTTATGGAAAATATCTCCTAAATTCTTTTTTTCTATGAAATCTATAAGCACTTCTGCAACCTTCTCTCTCTCCATTGGTCTTTCCCTAGCGCTATTTTTTTTTACTTCTTTCAAAGGGGAATGAAGGCCTTCCTTAGAAGTTGTCGCTCGATCGAAAGGATATAACACATACGAAACCTTAGCTTCGCTGACTTTCTGAGGTATAACCTTCGCCACGACATTAGTGGCTTAGCTCTTCGCGCTTCCCGAAGGCTTTTTTTTTTATAGAGAGCGAGTAAGGGGGCGATATGGAAGATTGGTCCGCTCCGCAAAGCTGAGCTTTTCGGTTCGCTGCCCTATGTGGTTAACTTATTTTTGGAAGAATAAAACTATTTTTGGAAAAAAAAAAGCCACGAAAACTCTAGTGTACACATGCATATATGCATACGCGTACACAAACTCAAGCTATGCGTATGCATGTGCACGCATACACGCTTGACCAAAAACTATTTAAGGAAAGCATTTTCTGCATTAAACTTAGTTTGGAATAGATTCCACATCTTCTGGGAGCTTCCCAAACCCCTATTTTTCAACTATATAAAGTCATAAAAGGTGCTTTTTCAAAGGAGGATGAAAAGGGTGGGAAAATACATAAGATTTGCTAGAAAATAGTGAATCAAAGAGGGATTTTTTTTCACAAAACATCTTCAAGTCAAGTTTTATTTGATTGGGACCTTTTCTAGTCTTGATCTTTGAGTCCTAAAGTTTATTAACTCATTTTGAACTAGTTGTAAATAGATTAATTGGGGGAAACAGTCAAAATCAAAGCTCTAAATAGGTCTAGTATTGAGGTAAAGGTTCTATCTTTAACTCTTCACTTTCCTTTGTTTTTGTTGATTATATATATGTTTCAATGCTTTATAATGTTTATTTAGTTTAGTTTTATATAGTGTCTGTTTCTAAAGCATGTTAGGTTGTTAGATTTACTATTTTTTGAATTTTTCTATTCTAAGTTTTTGGGTTAAGGTTTCGAGTGTGTATGTGTATACATACTCTAATTATGCGTACGCATACAGTTGGGATGTGTACGTATGCCTTATGTATACGCACACATGCTCTTGCCCAGAAACCCTAATTCTGTCCTATTTGCTTTTTCTTTGTTTTATTTACATGTTTTAGTCTCTATTAAAACTAGTTTTCATATCCCCAAGTCTCTGTTTTTCTGTTTTTGCTTTGTTTTGTTTGTTTTGATTTCTTTAGTGCTTATTAGGGTTTTAGATTGCAAGAATATCGTGAACATGCATTTGAATATGATTATGTATTGATGCATAGGTGCTATGATGCAATGAGGTAAGTCATGCATAATTCTATGAACATGTATTTGATTTGGTTGATGGATATGATATGGTTGTTGAACATGATATGCTTGGTTGAATCCCATGATCTTGAGATTTAGATGTTATAACATGGTTTGCTTGGATCTATTTTGTGATGTTTCTGCCTTTGATGGTATATGTTTAATGTTATGACAGATGAATGTTAGGCTTAGGGATGATTATGCCATGTTGTTTGCCTTAGATGCATGATAGAATGTGTGTGAGTAAGAATAACATGTTAAATATGTCTTTAATCAGATTAAGACTTAGAACACAATGAATGGAAGTCGACCCATAGGTTGAGTGGGGTTGGAAGCCTAATGCCTTTCCACAAAGAACACTATATTAATAGTTCTAAACTAGGCGGCGACTCTATTTACACCCTCCGCCATGGTCCACCTTAGGTCAAAGTTTTTTCTCCCAAAAATTTACCAAAAATTTATCAAACCCATTACATGCATTGCCGACACCACTAGATTTGGTATTTTTCCTTCTCTCTCTCAATCTCTCTCTTTCATCTATGTTCTCTAAGGAGTTTAGAGACTCTCAGTCTCTTTTATTCTATTTTTAGAAAGTGAAGTTTAAGTAACTAGACTAGACAGGGTTAAGTCACGTAGTAGGGTAAATAAAGTAACTATATATAGTAAAAACTAGAATATTTAAATAAAGTTAATTAGTTACTAGATTGCTAATAGTAGGCTGAGCATTTGATTTTGATTGCCTTAATCTAATGGTTGCTGACTTGCTGAATATATAATAAAGTTAATTGAGCATTTGTATTTAATTTAGCATATTTATATTAAAGAGAGAAAGACCATTGTGAGACAGAAATATATATATATATATATATTTTTTTTTTTATGAACCAAATATTCAAGTTAGTAATAATAATTTATGTTAACAACAATCTTAATCATAGCAACGATTGGCTTTGAATTTTTTATTATCTTGTATTCTTTTTTACCGAACAACCATAATTAATCTAAGCAACAATTAATAAATGTATTCTTTTCTCTCTCTTTTTGTTCATTTATAGTTTGTTAACAATATATGGATGATATTTCGGATTTTCATGAATTTATTTTGTTCATACTTAGGTCCTGCCTCAATCAAAATCCTGGCTTCGTCCTTGGTTGAAATCCGCTATATATATAGAGTGATTTACCAAAAACAAAAGTCTTATATCTAACTACCAGCTAACTCATATAGCTCACAACTAGGGATGACCATACCCATTGGGTAATGGATATCCAATCCGATCCGATCCAAATGTTCCGGGTAATACCTGGTTCTTCATGGGTAGAGTTTAATCGGGTAGGGTATGGATATTACCTGAATTGTTTGGGTAGGGTATGGATATTATCCAAACCCGACCCGTAAAAAAAAAAAAAAAAAAAAAAAAAAAAAAAAAGAAAAAAACTCTCTCACCGTCACTACACTCTCTCTGGCATTAAGATTAGAAGGGTACTGTAGCCTTGCTTTTTTGATAAATAAAAAAAAAAAAAAAAAGCAGTGTTTGGCTGGGCGGAAATGTTCCTCTCATTGTCAATCTCGCGCCTCCTCATCTCGAAGAAGATCGCGAGCTCTTCGTCTTTCTCCTTCGTCACCATGATCAGCTCAGCTTTATTTCAAAAACCAACTCGGTCTGACTCGGACTCGGAATCAGACTTAGACTCAGTAAGCTTTTTTCAATTTAAAAAAAAAAAACTACGGATCTGAAGCAAGCAAAAGCTTAACTAGTTAATCCATTCCAACGTGGCAGATGTTTCTATATTTCAAACTTGATAGTTGATGAATTGACGCAATATTTGAAAGGTTTTCATTTTTCAACAAGATTGTGCAAATAAAAAGCAATTCCGACACTCGCATGTGCAGGATATGTCAACATTTTGATCCCAATCCCCATTGTATTTAACGAAAAATCTTGGTTAGTACAGTTGGTCATCACCTATGTCATTTATGTGGACTGTCTTCTTTCTTATTCTGGAATTTTCTTTTGTGTTTTATTGTTTCTAGTTTAAGAGAGGAGTGGCAATCGGAGTAATAAATAGTGGAAGTGATGTCTAAAATAGCAAGTGGCTCAGCTTCTCTCTATCACTCTGTTTGTTTCTCGAGAAACTGTGGGAAAAAAAAACAGATATGAACAGAAACGGTGTGGTAGTGAAGATAGAGAGTGAGAATTTAAGGATAAAAAGACAAAAATGGGATTGATGAAGAAGTTGCAATATTTAGATTTATATTAAAAAAAAAAAATTTGGGTTTCGGGTAGGGTATGGATATCCATGGATAATATGTTCGGGTAAGATTCGGGTATGGATATTAATGGGTAGTGATATTCGGGTATCCATGGGTAAACTTTTCGGGTAGGGTATGGGTATACCCGACCCATACCCTACCCATGGCCATCCCTACTCACAACCTTCGTTATGCGACAGTTGCAGAAAGCTAAAGTTTTTAAATAAATAACTCAATTGACTTGAAAAGAAAGGTTATATATATATCAGTTCCAAAACGTTATGTTGTTTTATATTTGGGATCAACGTCAGCTAAGCCTTGACGATGTGTCGCTGATAAGGCTTGAACAGTACCACCAACCTTCTCTTCACTCTATGGTAATAATAATAATAATTAAAAAAAAAAGAAAAAGAAAAAAAACCTTCTCTTCACCCTGCTGTTTATGAAACGAGTTGCCAAGAATGAACTTTGTCCAGTAGGACACCACACAATGGTTGGATCTGTTATTGGGAGGTCTAAGTTGCAAGAGGAGGAATACAAATAATTTGTCCTAGCTAGTTTTTTTGTTCTTCTTTTTACTCCATTAATCACAACTTTACATGTATTCTTTGACCTTCTTTAAAAAATAATTAAATGGTTTAACATGATCAGTGGAACGTACAAAAACTACAACAAAGGATTTGTATTCGCAAGAAGATTCCCTAAACTGCCTTCAAGATACATATATCAAGATTAGGTTTGAACTGAGTTCTAGAAATGAGTTCAATAAATGGGTTTGGATCTAAATTTTTATCCGTGTGATTTTTAAATAATGAAGAGGCTATCATGTTTTTTTGAGGAAGAAGAGGCTATCATGTTACCAAAAAAAAAAATCACTTTATTACTCCATTAGACACATAGACAATAAAACTAATTATGGAAGTATATGGAGGGATCAATAGTACTCTTTTTTTAATATATATATATATATATAGGAAATCTTTTTTTTTTTTTTTTTTTGAGGAACCAATTTTAGGAACTAAAGCTCTCATTTGAAATTTTAGGGACTAAAACAATCAACAAGTAAATTTTAGAGACTAACAATGTATATCAATAATAAATAAATTACTTAATTGCTTTTCTGTTGTGTATTAACAAGTCAAAATTTATAGTATTTTTAGTATCACTTCTTTTTTTTAAACTAACATTTCAATCAAAATTCATTTAACACATTTTCTTTCAAATTAAAATGTACTATTAGTTAGCAACAAGTGCAATGCATGGAAAAGTTTAATGAGTAATGCTACAAATACAAACTATTTTACCACAATTTAACAAATGGCTAATGTAGCTTTAACATTTTCCAAATAGTTATTGTAAGTAAAAATGTGATGTTAGTATTGACCTTATATTAGAACTCGTAAGAATTTGTCACATCAACAGTTTGTAAAAATATTATAAAAGAATTTATACCTGTCGCATTACTCAAAGTTTAATATATATGATTTTATTTGGAAAATATTCTAATAATTATATATTAAATATATAATTTAATGATTATGATACTTGTTAATAGGTATTTATTGTGATTGTGCTTTTATAGATATTTTAATATCTGTTAATATATATGATTATGGTTAATATATAATTATGGTAATTATTAATAGTATTTATTATAATTTTCAAGATTATAAAACTATTGATTCTGTTAATTAAAGAAAAGGACATGTCAAGATTCTAATTGAAATTTTAAATATAAAATAAAATTTAATCGCAATTAAAAATTATATGTCATAATTTTTTTGGATATGTGTGTGTGTGTGTGTGTGTGTATATAAAAATTATAGATTATAGATAAGTAAGTATCATTCCTTAATTAAAATTAAAATAAAGTCAGTGAAAAAGTCTCATTAAAATTTTAAATTATTTTCGTTGAATATTCAAATAAAGGTTAAGCTTGGGAATTTGTTAATACCATCTTCATTGAATTTCCATTGAAAATCATATAAAATGTACATTTTGAGAGCAACCCAATGCCTTCTCGAAACATTGGAAAAATGAATCAAAGAACAATATCCCATTTATCTTCTTTTTGGCTTGTCCTTGTGTTAGCCTTTGGCTTAAGCGGTGCATTTACAGTGATACCCAAACCATTTAGAAATAAATATGTACGAATTGTCAACAACCTTAACAACGAATTGCTTTACTACCATTGTAAATCTAGAGATACTGATTTCCACCTTAAGAGTCTTCAGCCCAACACATATTGGGAATTCTCTTTTCGCCAGAATGTTATAGGCACAACGCCCTACTACTGCAAGTTTTGGCAATATAACTTCCATGCTGTTTTTGATGTATTTACATCAAATGAGAAATTCCAAAGGGAATGCGGCGGAGATCATTGTATATGGACAGCGCAAGAGGATGGAGTATACTTATATGAATTAAAAAAGCAAACATCTGTGAAGATGCCTAATAGAAAAATCCATAGGGAGGGGAGATCGGTTCAACACACAAGGGGGGTTCCAAGCTTGAACCTTGGTGCGACGATTACGCCCACTCTCCACAACGGATCCTTCGCTTGAGGGCCTCGTCTAAGCAGTCCTGGCCACTTTGGCCCCCTTTTGTGGCTCGGCTTCTTTGGCAGGAAGACTCTTTCCTTCATCCACAACCTCCTTGCCCTTCTAGTCCCACTTTCTCTTCTTGTAATGGGCCCTCTAACCTTTTCGTAAAAACGAGAATGAGAGGTTAAAATGAGAATCCTCAATTTTAGTAAAAATGGGGAGGACAGTGGCAAAAGGAGTTCAGTTATATCTTATAATGGGGAGAACTTTTTATGCTAAGAAAAAAAAGATGGATTTGTAGGTGTGATCACAACACCCGACTCACTTAATAAGAAGAGAAGAGTACATTATAAGAAAAATGCATTCTTTGTGTCTCAACAAAATTTACCAAACAAGCACAAATGGAAAAATGCATTATCTTTGTTAAATATTGTAATCAGCAACTATTAAGTATTCAACGATTGCAATTTTCCTCTTCCCCCGCCCCCACCTATAACAAAGTGGGAAGAATACTAAAGTTAATTTAGCATGGGTTTGGATACAAATCAATGCATGTTTCTAAAAATACTATTGGAGTTAATTTAGTGTGGGTTTGGATACAAGTCAATGTATGTTTCTAAAAAAAACTATTGGAGGGGGAAAAATAGTTATTACAAAGAGTTAGTGGGGGATAATACTACGTTTTAAACCAAACTGGGCGCATTGAAGTTGTCAATTGTCATATATTTAAGAAAAAGAAAGTAAAATTTTCCTAGTAAAAAAAATTATATATAGTTCTTTAGATGTTGTATTTTTAGTTCCTCAATTAAATTCAACCATGTGGTTGTATTGATTAATGCAGTACAAAAAAATGGAAATAAATATGAATGTGACGAATCATGTATGAGGGAGAATCTTGTTCTCTGTGTGAACTTAAAGCCATGCTTAATTTCTCTCCATAAGTAATTAATAAATAAAGGGAAATAAACTTCTTTCCTAATCATACAGTTTCTGTTATTTTCCTAATGTCTTTTCACGTGTCCAATTTTGAAACTCATGCTAGTTTTTATTTATGGATTGTTTGAGTTTTATTGCAAATTATTTATATAAATGATTGTTGATACTGTATTTTGTCTTACATACCTCGATTTGCTTGCCAAAATACCAATATAAGCCTTAAAAAGTAAAAAAAAAAAAAAATGCATTTTTAATATTAAAAAAGAGAAGATACTTGAAATAATTTAATTTGTACCAATCAGACATTAAATAAATCATTTTTATGGTCCAAGAGCTTAGAATACAAAATTACCATGTTTTACTTAGTTTGACCAAGTTTAACCAACCTAATTAGGGCTTAGTCAAGATTTTACTAAAAGTACAATTATCTGTATAAATTTGTGCTCTTCTTAAAAATAATGAATTTCCCATTAAATTGACAATTCATGGGCCAAGATTGGAGTTGAAACAAATAACATATGATAAACATCAAATCTTTGTAAAAAGGGCATTAGTCATTTTGGTGATGTTTGATTATAGTTTAATTTCTATTAAATTATAATTATACGACCACCAATGGGCTCAAGTGAATAATTGTTGAAAATTTTTCATGATGAACTTCAATTTTGGTAGGGTTGCTTTACCATCTTTCACATATTTTTTTATATTTTAAGATATGTTATTTGAAATATGGTACTAAATATTTTTTTTTTCTGCTTCATAACTTATAAGTACTTTAAACACATATTTTACAAATTATTTTAAATCATAATTTCTATATTATTTTAAATACTAGTATTTAAACACTGTTACTAACAGGGGCGGAGGGAGGGGGGGGGGGGGGCGAGGGGGGCAGGTGCCCCCCCTGAACTTTCAAAAATTTTTACGTATAATATAGTACATTGGTATGTTCTGGAATATTGAGTAGACAAAGTGGTAGTCTGGTAGAGGAGAAAAGTAAAAAGAAAAGTCAAAATTGAAGATAGAGATTAGAGAGAAGGGATATAATACATGTGTGGAGGAGAAAAAAAGAGAAAAAAATAATAAAGAAATGTGTGGATGAAGAAAAAAGAGATAAGTGAAAAATAAAATTAAAAATTAAAATTAAGAAATGCTACCACAACATTTTCACAATATTTTTACAATAAATCTTAAGTGTAGGATTGTTACTAGCTAATACTAATGAAAAAATAATAATTTAAGTAGTGTGCTTGAATTAAAATCAATAACAACTTACCACACATGATTTGTTTTGAAAGTATTGTACAAATATTGGGAACGTGACCCTTCATGTTAATATTAGATGATTCTACAAGTCATTATATTATTGCCACAAGTGCTCTACTATATTTGTAAAAAAATACTAGTGAAAAAAAATAATTTAAGTGATGTGTTCAAATTAAAATCAATAACAATTTACCACACATGATTTGTTGTAAAGGTATTGTACAAATGTTGGGAACGTAGCACTTCATATTAACATTAAATGATCCTACAAGTCTCTCTACCTTTTTGTTTCTCTTTCCTCATTAAAATAATACTTTTTTTTGACATCCTTGTGAACAGTTGGTTAAAAATAAAAATAAAAACCCACCCCCAGATGTGGGGCAATTTGGCATTATTGGTTGCTAAATTTGCAACTAGGAGGTTATTACACCCCTCTAATGCTAGTGCTCTTAGCATTGAGGGTGTCCCCAAAATTCTATTTTTAGCAACAAGCACGCCCAAAACCCACTTTATATGGGTGTGTATCGCTAAAAAAACTTGACACTTTGCTACTGTATGCTATTGTAAGTTGTTACTTTGGGCATAAGGATTCGGGTTTTTATAACAACTCTCGTTTACCATCTGAAAACTTAATTTATTTATTGGGTTATGCTAACGAATGCCCTTAGGGCATTGGTTAACAATCCATTTTAGGAAAGGTTTAACATTACTTTTATGGGAAATGAAAAAAGCTGCCAAAACATTAATTATTTTATTTCATTTTCCCATAAAAACTTTCTTTAAATGGATTATTAACCAATGCCCTAAGGGCATTCGTTAGCATTTCCCTTATTTATTATACCATCCAACTTTATAATACACCTAACATCTTTTTTTGATTTTTTCATACAACACATTAAAATAGTATAAATTACACAATAAAATAATATAAAACTATCTATCTCTCTTCTCCCTTCTCTCTTCTCTCTCCTCTCTTCTCTCTCTAATTTTTTCCCTATCTTTGTCTCTCTCTCAGCCACCCACCCACCACTAAACCTAAACCTAGAACCACTACCAACAACTACAATCAACACCACCACAATCCATCATAGAAAAACCAGTCCATCATCATCTCTCTCTCTCTCTCTCTCTCTCTCTCTCTCTCTCTCTCTCTTTGTTTGCCTAAACCCACGACAAAATCCATATCCAAACCCACACATTGCAATAGAAACCCACCACCACCACCTATCAACAAACCCAATCTAAAAACCTACCACCAATCAACAAATCCATGATCTCAAAAGCCACCACCACTATAAATTGGGCACCAATCCAATAAAGGGACAAGAGAGGGAAGAGAGGGATGTGAAAGAAAAGAGAGAAGTCTGATAAAGGTTGTTGCATCTAAGCGAAAGAGAGAAAGAAAGAGAGGTAGAAAGAGAGTTAACCTAGGTGAGAGAAAAGAGAGAATATGAATCAAAATAATAGGATTTAAGTATACAACTCAGCTATAGTGAGTTGTGGTGGTGGTATCATGGTAAGTTGCAGTTTTTTGTTTTTATCTAATTTTTGTTATGGTCATGTTATAATGGTGGCTACTGCTGGTTGTGGTTATGGTGGTAGTGATTGATTCTTGGTGGGGGTGGTAGTTGTTGTGGTTGATTTTTTATTTATTTGGGATATGGGGTTTGATATGTGGGTGAAGAGAGAGACACTGATATGAAGTGAGAGAGGTGGTGAGAAAAAGAGAGAGTGTGTTTGAAATTAATAAAAAATGAATAATATTTGATATGATGTGAAAAATAAGAATCGGATGTTAGGTGAATTATAAAATGAAAATATAAAATAGATAAAATAGAATTTTAGTTGTAAGACAAATATTTTTTTTTTATACAACCTCGAGTGTATAAGTGCTCCAAGAGTAAAAGAAAATATCAAAGTAATTGATCGGTTTATGACTTTTTGCTTAGACCGTATGAGATATAATTATCTATTTATTTATCTGTTTCAGAGATTTTTCAACTAGAAAAAAGATAAAGTGTGACCGCAATAGTGGGCCATACTTCATAGATGAGACATTGAATGCGGAAAGACCATCATGAGACAAAATTAAATGATGAGAAACAATGGGAAAAAGAACCATGGACTAGGGATATGTTGTACTCTCCTCTAGTTCCAAAAAGTCTAGCTCTAAACACTTTTCCAATGGGCCATAGCCTAATTGTATTCCATCTTCACATGTGGTATGAGTGTGAGGTCACGGATTCATTGATCTATCAACTATTAAATTCATAAATATTAATAAAATTGACTAAAATATTTTAAAAAATTGAAACAAACTTTAAAATAAATTTTTTTAAGCAATAAAATAAATTTTATTATTTATTATTATTATACCTAAATTATGTAAATTAATGAATTAACTATAATGTTTTTTTTTTTAAATCCAAATAAGAGGAGAAATGATGAGGTTTATTATTTAAAAAAAGACTAAAGTAAAAAACCCAAATATAGACTTTTATTAGGAAATAAAGTAGTATAGTGGGGATTTGACTATTTGCATTTTGCAAAATAGGAACCCGAAGGTTCCTTTTCAAATTTAAATTCACCCATCCATTCTGACTCCACCCACGTGATTTCTGATTTATCTATTTCCAATACTTTTATTACTTTTACCTTATGAAACTTTATTTCCCTTTTACACGATTATCTAGCATTAGCCTTCCAATTCGGTACTCCTATTGTCCTCCCCTCTTCTTCCTCCTCACGAGTCACGTTTGCAACTACGCTCATCTAATTTTTTTTTTTAATCTCATCATGCCATCAATTGGTGCTCTCTAAATTTCTTGTTTCATCTTTGGATCTTCTTCATCAGTTTCTCTCATTCTTTTTATTTTTATTTTTTTCCACTTTAGATCCATGCCAGAATATCAGATCGGAAAATCAAATTTCACTGACGTCTTACGGTTGGACTGGGTTCGGTTTGAATGGTTTTTCAAGTCAGACCTTGGTTCAAGCGGTTCTCTCATATTTTCTATATACCCGGTTTTCATGTATAAAAAACCATTTAGATGAAAAGTTAACATTTAACCCGATCAGACCATACAGTTCAGTCCGAGGTTTAAAAACCATGGTTTCACATGACACCTTCCCTTTTTCCTTCTCTCTCTCTCTCTCTCTCTCTCTCTCTCTCTCTCTCTCTCTCTCTCTCTCTCTCTCTCTCTCTCTCTCTCTCTCAACATGACTCTTGTATGTTAGATAATCATGTTGGGGTAAATACTACTGCACCCGATTTATTACACACAAGTTTACACATACTCGTAAGCTTGGGTATATTAGAGTGTATATAATAAACATAATCCATCATATTATACAAATGTGAAAGAGTATAGAGATTGTGTAATATGAAATCATCTGAGCCTAACTCAAAATATCAATAAATGATAGTGTTAAATCAATAATGATGTGGTATAAACAAGTGCAACTCTAAATTTGTCCATGGAGATTGATGTGGTATAAACAAGTGCAACTCTGAATTTGTCCATGGAGATCGTCCAGGACGAACCAGGTGCTCAAGACGAGGTAAGCTGCCCTGGCTTCCTCAAGACGAGGTAAGCTGTCTTGGCTTCCTCAAGACGAGGTAAGCTACTGACTTGCTATAGACGAGGTAAGCTGCCTTGGCTTGCTCAAGATGAGGCAAGCTGCCCTGGCCTGGTCAAGATGAGGTAAGCTGCCTTATAGACCTCGGGACGAAGAATTGTGGACGACACGTGAGCACTTGGAAAATTTACGGTATAAAATGTCCCCGCATTGTACGAGTAACCTCCAAGTGACCGTTGCGTGCAAAAGGGTAACTCCTAAACAGTTAGAAGTTATATTCAAATACAAACCTCCTCAATTCAAGGGGAGGTTACAAATCCAATAACCGCTCTTAAGACACTATATAAACACTGGTTCAGACCAGGAAAAGGTACGTGAAAATCATTCCTAAAAAATTGGAACTTGAAAATACTTGGAAGAAAAAACTGACTTTGTCATCGAAGGGTTATTGGCCGGCAACCGCGGTCCCCTTTGATCACTTCTCTTTCTTTTTCAGGCTATCAGGAGCAAGTGTTAGCCCTCTCTAATCTGAAACATCCAGCCTACTGATTTTCTCACCATCATCAGTTAGCGCCGTCTGTGGGGACAATAATTTTTGTTTTTGTTTCATCCTTTCGATCACTCTTTGTTCCTAGACAAAAGGCTGAATGGTTCGGACAAGATCAAGGGCTACCAGCCCAGGCCACCAGGAGAGTAGGGATGCTTCTAGTAATCCCTACCGCAACCACCAATCAGCGCCTGTCGCGCAGCCGTCGTCCCTTCAACAAATGTAGTCCATGGCTGCTGCTATGGCGGAACTGACTCGCCAAAATCAGGAGTTGAACCGGGAGATCAACATGAGGAGGCAGCATCGTGAAGGACATGCAGAAGGACGACCTCAAATTCAGGAAGGTAGAGGAGAAAATGCTGAGTCCGAGGATCAGACAAGGGGTACTACTTCAAGAAGGGTGCCACATTTGGAGAAAGAAATGGATCAAATGAGAAAAGCCATGGAGGAAATGAAGGAGAATATGAGGCGGATGAACCCCGTGGAAGACTTAGTTCACTGAACGGATTCCCCATTCACGGCTTCCATCAACAGTCATCCCCTACCCCCTAAATTCAAGATGTCTTCCTTGGATTCATTCGATGGAAACCGCGATCCATGTGACCACATTGCTACCTTTAAGACAACCATGCACCTTCAGGGAGTTCCAGATGAGATTATGTGCAGAGCGTTCCCTACCACGCTAAAGGGGCCAGCGAGGGTGTGGTTCAGCAAAATACCCCCAAACTTTGTTGGATCATTTGAAGAATTGAGTAAAATGTTCGTTAATAACTTCATTGGAGGACAACGCCACAAGCGTTCTTCTTCTAGTTTGTTAACAATTGAGCAATGGGAGAATGAGAGTTTGAGATCCTTTATTACCCATTTCAACAGGGAGGCCTTGACGGTGGATGAAATGGACGACAAGTTGCTGTTGGCCGCTTTTCATAATGGGGTCAATTCTGACTTGTTCATTCATAAATTGTACGAGCAGGAACCTTAAACTATGGCTGAACTCGTCCATTCAGCCCAGAATTTCATGAACGCCGAGGACGCAATAATAGCCAAGAAGAGGAAAAGGTCAGAACGTTCGGAGGCTGGTCACCAACGACATTCAGATCAAGCTCCTCGTCCTAAGAAGGCCCAAGTAGGAGAAAAAAGGGATAGGGATGGTAGGAAGGCAAGTTCATCCTCAAGAAGTCAGCAATACACTTCCCTGAATACCCCGCTAGAGCAGGTCCTTATGCAAATCAAGGATGATCCGTCCTTGAAGTGGCCGGAGAAAATGAAGGGAGACCCTAACAAGCGCAACAAGAACAAGTATTGTCGCTTTCACAGGGACCATGGGCACAACACGGACGAGTGTTTCGTTTTAAAGCAGCAGGTAGAGAACCTCATTAGGCAGGGAAAGTTGAGGAATTTCCTTGGACGAGACCACAAGGATGAGAAGTTGAAAGCCAAGGTGGAAGAGTCCTCACGACCCCCGCTAGGAGAAATAAGAGTTATTGTAGGAGGAACCTCAGCAGTGCAGTCATGTAAATCAAGGAAGACATACCTGAAGGTGGTGCAAAACGTCCAGCTGTTAGGACGATCTCCAAGGACGAGGGAAGCTGACGAGCAAGCAATCACGTTCACGGACGAGGATGCTGGAAGAATTCACCAACCCCATGACGATGCAATTGTCATTACCTTATTTATTGCCGACTATACGACCAGAAGGGTGTTGGTAGACAATGGCAGCTCGGCGGACATTCTGTATTACCCTGCTTTCCAACAAATGAGGCTAGGACAAGATCAGCTTCGTCCAGTGAGTTCGTCCTTGGTAGGATTTGGGAGAATGAAAGTACAACCGGTGGGCACCGTCACACTGCCCGTAGTGATTGGGGCATACCCACAGCAGATAGCCAGAGAGGTAAACTTCCTCGTAGTCGATTGTTCATCTTCGTATAACACTATTATTGGAAGGCCTACTTTGAATAGTTGGAAGGCGGCAACCTCTACCTATCATTTGTCCGTCAAATTCCCAACTGAGCATGGCGTGGGTCAGGTGCAAGGAGATCAGTTAGCTGCCAGAGAATGTTACCTAGCCATGTTGGCGATGGACGAGCATTTACAGACGATGGGCATAGACGATGGAAGAACCACAGCGGAGCCTGTGGAGGTGTTAGAAGAGGTCCCCTTAGACGATAGTAGAGCTGAGAAGTTTACTAGAATAGGGGCGAGCATGGAAGAAGAGGCGAAGAATGCGTTGGTCCAGTTTTTGAAGAGAAGCCTTAACGTCTTCGCATGGAGCCATGAAGATATGCCTGGCATTGATCCAAGTGTTATTACCCACTGCCTGAATGTATGTCCCTTCACCAAACCCGTGCGTCAAAAGAAGAGGGTATTCGCTCCTGAGCGAGACAACGCCATCAAAGAAGAAGTCTAGAAATTGATTACAGAGAAGTTCATCAGAGAAGTCTATTATCCGGATTGGTTAGCGAATGTAGTCATGGTGAAGAAAGCCAGTGGCAAGTGGCGAATGTGTGTAGACTTTACCGACTTAAACAAGGCTTGTCCCAAGGACAGTTATCCACTGCCGCATATTGACCAGCTGGTGGACTCAACGGCAGGCCACAGGCTACTGAACTTCATGGAAGCCTTTTCAGGCTACAATCAAATAAGGATGGACGAGGCAGACCAAGAGAAAACTTCATTCATCACCATCCAGGAGTTGTTTTATTACAAGGTAATGCCTTTCGGATTGAAGAACGCAGGGGCAACTTACCAGAGGTTGGTGAACCAAATGTTTCGTCCTCAAATTGGGAGAAATGTAGAGGTCTACGTTGATGATATGCTGGTAAAAAGTTTGGATGAGGGAAAACATCTGGACGACCTTCAAGAGACCTTTGACACCCTACGACAATACAACATGAAACTTAATCCAAGCAAGTGTGCCTTCGGGGTTTCATCAGGGAAGTTCTTGGGGTTTATGGTTTCACATAGAGGCATTGAGGCAAATCCAGATAAGATCCAAGCAATACTCAACATGGAACCGCCAAAAAACATCAAAGAAGTCCAGTCCCTTACAGGACGAGTTGCCGCCCTCAACAGGTTTGTTTCGAAAGCTACTGACAAATGTTTACCATTCTTTAAAATCCTCAAGAAGGCGTTTGAATGGACGGACGAGTGTCAAAGGGCCTTCCAAGATCTGAAGACCTCACAAAGGCACCGTTACTAAGTCCATCCGTACTTGGCGAAGAGCTGTATTTGTATTTGGCGGTATCCCCGCATGCCATAAGTTCAGCACTGGTCAGGGAAGAGGAACAAGTGCAGAAACCGGTATACTATACCAGCCGAGCACTCAGAGGAGCGGAGGGACGCTACCCAATGATGGAGAAGTTAGCCTTTGCCTTGGTCACGGCTTAAAGGAAGCTTAGACACTACTTTCAAGCTCATGTCATCATTGTCTTAACGGATCATCCCTTAAAGAAAGCAATGAACAAATTGGAAGCTGCAGGACGGCTAGTCCAATGGGCAGTGGAACTTAGTGAATTTAATGTCAGGTACCAGCCAAGGAATGCAGTCAAGGCGCAAGCGCTGGCGGACTTCATTGCAGAGTTCACTCCAGGCCAAGACGAGATGGTCAATGACGAGGGAGCCAGAAGGTGGGTCATAGACGTGGATGGGTCGTCTACGATGTACGCAGGAGGGATTGGAGTCATACTTAAGTCCCCAGAGGGAGATAAGCTGAAGTATGCAGCCCGTCTATAGTACCAAACTACCAACAATGAAGCTGAATATAAAGCATTACTCAAAGGGCTGGAATTGGCTAAGTCCTTAGGAGCAGAGTCAGTAATAGTCAGAGGAGATTCTCAGCTAATCATCAACCAGGTGAATGGAATGTGTGACGCTAAGGAAGATCGAATGAAGAGATACCTCAGCAAAGTAAGGAGGCTTGTACAAAAATTTTCAGAAGTTAGTTTTGTTAAACTCCCGAGAGAGGAAAACATGGAAGCAAATGTGTTGGTAAGAGCAGCGTCGGCAGGTGGAGTTATAGATGAGTATAGCAAAATCCAATACATGCCAAGCATAGACCTCCCGGAAATACAGCAAATTGGAGGGGAAGAAAATTGGATGAGTCCAATTGTAATCTATCTACAGGATGGGAAGCTTCCGGAAGACAAGAACGAAGCTAGGAAACAAAGGGTTAGGGCTGCAAAGTATGTCCTTATAAATGAAGTGCTTTACAAGCGAGGCTTATCTCAACCCTACCTGAGGTGCCTAGCTCCGAACGAAGCTAATTATGTTTTGAGGGAGGTTCATGAAGGATCATGTGGGAATCACTCGGGGGCAAGATCACTTGTCCATAAGATCATTCGTGCCGGCTACTATTGGCCCACTGTTCAGGCAGACGCTAAGGCTTATGTCAAAGTGTGCGACCAATGTCAGCGCTGCAGCAACGTACCTAGGTAGCCGTCGGAGTACCAGACCCCGATGATGGCCCTGTGGCCCTTTGCGCAGTGGGGATTGGATATCCTAGGTCCTTTCCCCCCGGGAACCAGACAAATGAAGTTTTTGGTAGTAGGGATTGACTATTTTACTAAGTGGGTAGAGGCTGAACCTCTTGCAAAAATTACACAGCAAAACGTTAAGAACTTTGTTTGAAAGAATATTCTGTGTAAGTTCGGAGTACCGAGGGTGCTAATATCGGACAATGGACGACAATTTGACAACGCACTGTTCAGGGACTTCTGTGAGCATTTTGGAATAAAAAATCATTACTCCTTACCCTCCCACCCACAGGTAAATGGACAAGCAGAGGTAGCAAACCGATCCTTGCTAAAAATCATCAAGACTCGGCTAGAGGGGGCAAAGGGGGTATGGCCAGACGAGTTACCAGGCGTTCTTTGGGCCTACAGAACCACTGTGAGAACCCCGACAGGAGAAACTCCCTTCAAGTTAGCTTATGGAAGTGAAGCGGTCATACCAGTAGAAGTTCATATGGCTAACCATCGAGTGATGAAGTACCAGGAGAAGGAAAATGAAGAACTGCTTCGTCTTGACCTTGACCTTATTGATGAGGTAAGGATGGATGCAGAGCAGAGGACAGCAAGGTACAAGAACCTTATGGCCAGACAGCATGATGCCATGGTGAAACCCAGGCGCTTCAGCATAGGGGACCTTGTTCTCAAGAGAGTATCCTTGGCAACTAGGAACCCAGCTCACAAAAAATTGGGACCCAATTGGGAAGGACCATACAGGGTAGTCAACTGCAAGAGACAGGGATCATATTACCTGGAAGCTCTAGACGGACGAAAGCTGGAGCATCCTTGGAATCTGGAGCACCTGAGAAGGTACTATCAATGAGCTTGGACGAGGTTAATCAAGGACGAGGTTGCTATCACGGACGACTCTACTACTATGCTTAATATCTACTATTGTGTTCTTACTATTGCTATGGTGTGTAACAAGAATAAAGGTGCATTAGTTCTTAAACTTTTGCACCATCTACAGACAAGTTTGTGAAAGACAAGGTTGTGTATTTTAAGTATTTTCCTAAGCACTTTCATAATGCACTAGCTTCTAAGCAAATGCTATGTTTGTGAACAATGCTTATATAATATGGTTTGGATTTTGAATGTATTTTATGCGTAAAATCTAAGTCCCATGGTCAAACCCACGAAGGGGGCCAAAATCTAAAGACGAATGAAAAATCCTTGGACGCAGGGATGTAACGTTCGCAGACTTTCCTCAAGACGAGGATAAAGTGCAAAGCTAAAGCAACAAGAAATTGTTACAAGTCCATGGACGAGCATCTGACCAAAACAGATACTCTAGGACGAGTCAAATGCTAGCAAACGTCCTTGACAAAAGGCCAAAGAAAGGCTTATGGACGAAGCGAAAATAATCCAATAGACGAGGCAAATAGGCCAAAACCTATAGACGAGTAGAATGGGCCAAACCTATGGATGAAGGAAACGTCTGAAGGTTGTCATCAACTCATCTATAGAAAGACGAATGAACTAATAGTATCGTCCATAGGAAAAATACAAGGACGACCCTTCAATACTTAAGAAATATACAAATTTCAATCACAATGACAAAGGGCAATCACGTCCATACAAAAACAAACGATGAATAAAAATAGACATTCATTGAAATAGAAAAAAAGGGTAGACGACCATCGTCCAAAAGCCCTTACATAAACTAAGCCTTAAGGCAATTGTTAATAAACTCGTCTATGACACTCTAGATGAGATAATTGTACTCCAATACATTTCAATAAAAGAAAAAAGAAAAGAGAAGGATTAAATTACATCTAAACAAGAAAAATCTTAAATGGATGGGGGGTTGGTGTTTGGCTCGTCTTGAGATGGCAAGGTGGTAGCATCATCCTCCACGTTGATGTCTTCTGAGCTGGTCTGGGCGAGGGAGCTTGTGGACGCCCCTCCAAGGTTAAGCTTGATTGAGCTGAAGTCCACTTCAGGGAATTTGTCCATCGCGTCCATCCTGAAATCCTCGAAGCCAGCTACATAGTTGGCGTCCATTGAATCAGTGAATTCTTTGGACGCCTTGAACTCCGCAACGGCGTCTCCTCTAGCTTTCTACAGAAGGACGTCCAGCTCTTCATTCCTCTTTTCAAGGAAGACAAGACGAGCGTCCTTCTCAAGGATTTCAGCCTCCAGCTCAATGACGCGTTTCTTCAAGTTCTCCGCCTCGTCCTTGAACTTAGCTGCCACCTCTGCCCACCTCTTGGACTCGTCCCTTCCTTTCTAGACAGTTTTCTCCAACAACACCCTCGTCTTGTCCAGTTCCGTTGCTTGCCTAGACGCTGCAATGAACTTATACATCGCCTGCATAGATCAAAGCTTCATTAGAATGCATGCATAAGCTGATTATAAGACGAGACAAAGATATAAAATCTACATACCTTAAAAAGGTCATGAACGCCGAAGCGTTCAAAATCCTTCAACGACATGTTGTAGCATGCCGTTATGTCTTCGTCCGTTACAGCCTTCTCAAATTTCTCCCAAGCCAAGTCCTCGTCCTCAAGAAGATTGTGAGGAACTTGGATGGAAGGTTGAGACGAGGTTGGAACCGTAGATGGGATGGGCGGAGAAGGAAGCTCTGGATCAACGTCCAAAATTTGAACATGATGGCTGGGAGGGACGAGAGAGCCAGGTTGATCTTTGGCTTAGACGTCTTGAGGCTTGGACGACTTGTGCCTGGTCTTCTTTTCCTTGCGCCTACTTAGGAGATTTCCCAAGTCTACGCCTAGGGAGAGGCTCTTCCTCTTTTCGCCAGAAGCTGGACGAGTATGGGACATAGCTCCAGGCCCAGCTCCCTCGTCCATCGCGTCCTTGCCTTTGTTCTGCTTCATCGTCGCCATCCCTACAAGTAAAGACGTTAGTAAAAAAAAAAAAAAAAAAAAAGAAATGAAGAAAAACAAAAAGGAGAGGACGACTTACGTCTTCTGACAGTAACTTCGTGAGCAATGGCCTCGTCAAAAGGCTCAGGACCTAGACCCCAAGTGGCAAGACACCTTAAAGTCACCAAAAAATGAAAGGCCCTATCGCTATAAAGACGAGCTTTTTGGACTCGTTCCAATTGGAGCCTATCCAAATGAGGTCGTCTAACACCTTCAAAACAAAACAAAAACAAAAACACGTTAGACGACCATTAACAAAGACGAGTGCAATAAACAATCACAAATGCATACCTTCAGGACGAAGGTTCCCTATCTCTCCTGTATAGGGAGGAAATGGATCCTAGGCAATTTCACTAGGACGACCAGCCCAGCAACCAGAGACGAAGAAAAACTCCGTCTTCCAGTTTCTGTCTGACGTGACTAGTGACTCAATCAATCTACAATCTGTCCCTCTGGCTGTAAATTGATAAAAGCCAAGGGACTGGTTAATTTCGGAGGGTTTATAGCAGCAGAGGAACTCGTCCACGGAAAGAGGATAGTTCCCCTCAAACGCCTCCCTCCAAAAAACTTGCATAGCTACTATTAGACGCCATGCATTGGGGTTAAGCTGGCATATACCTATACCTAACCTAGAAAGCAACTCCCTAGCGAAAGCATTTAGGGGCAACCTCAAACCTCCTAAGAGGTAAGCCTCGTAAATACCAACGCCGAAACGGGGTTCACAACACCACTCGCCACGGACGGGTAGCCTAGGGTTTAAGCTATCAGGAATTTGGTACCTCGTCTTTAGAAGGTCCAACTTCTTCTCGTCTATCTTAGAGCCAACCCCTATAGCACAAGTGTAAACTACCTCCTCCTCCTCGTCTTGAGCAGAAGACGAGGGAGCACTTGTGCCAGCCCTAGAACCAGACTTGACCCTCGTCCTATGTTGTTCCCTAAACACCTCTAAAGGAACCCTTGGGACACCAGATGTGTACTCGTCTATGGTGTTCCCATCACTACTGCTATTACTACTCCTAGAACTATCACTAGAGCCACTAAAGCTACTTGGGTCTTGGTACTCATCTATGGATTTGACTGTGCTATCGCTAGACGAGGAAAGGACTAACTCGGACATTTTTAAGGAAGAAACTTAAAATCTAAGGACGAAGGTTGAAGAAAATACCTGGGACTAGACGAGAGGAGACTAACTGACGCAGGAAACTTCTAGACGAGGCGTTAAGACGAGGAAGGTCGGAGAAGAAAATTTGAGAAAATGAGGAGGGTAGCGGAGGAATTCAACTATTTATAGGCATTGACCCCAGTACACGAAGCGACGCGACCAGCCAAAAAGCGACAAATGGCACGTCCCTCGAAAAACGAGCTGACATGATTGGTCTCCAGTTAAATCGTGACAAGTGGCACCTACAACAGCTAGCATAAGGACGCTTGTCCAAACAACGGCGTTAGTAGATGTGAGTCCTAGACGACCCATGGACAAGGGGGCAACTGATGTGGTATAAACAAGTGCAACTCTGAATTTGTCGATGGAGATCGTCCAAGACGAACCAGGTGCTTAAGACGAGGTAAGCTGCCCTGGCTTCCTCAAGACGAGGTAAGCTGCCCTGGCTTCCTCAAGACGAGGTAAGCTATCTTGGCTTCCTCAAGACGGAGTAAGCTACCGACTTGCTATAGACAAGATACGCTGCCTTGACTTGCTCAAGACGAGGCAAGCTGCCCTGGCCTGGTCAAGACGAGGTAAGCTGCCTTGTAGACCTCGGGACGAGGAATTGTAGACGACACGTGAGCACTTAAAAAATTTACGGTATAAAATGTCCCCGCATTGTACGAGTAACCTCCAAGTGACCGTTGCGCGCAAAAAGGGTAACTCCTAAACAGTTGGAAGTTATATTCAAATACAAACCTCCTCAATTCAAGGGGAGGTTACAAATCTAATAACCGCTCTTAAGACACTATATAAACACTGGTTCAGACCAGGAAAAGGTACGTGAAAATCATTCCTAAAAAATTGGAACTTGAAAATACTTGGAAGAAAAAACTGACTTTGTCATCGGAGGGTTATTGGCCGGCAACCCCAGTCCCCTTTGATCACTTCTCTTTCTTTTTCAGGCTATCAGGAGCAAGTGTTAGCCCTCTCTAATCTGAAACATCCAGCCTACTGATTTTCTCACCATCATCAAATAATATAATAAGTAAATAGTTAGTTATTATTTTTTTATTAGAGAAATTTTATAAACACAACAAAATTTCACAATATCTTTACAATAATCTTATTTTGAACTGTTGTTGGTTTGGTATAATTTTATTTTATGTTAACTTATGGTGAATTGACATCTCAACTTGTTGAAAAAATATTCTGATATTTTTTATTATAATAGTAGAACTCAACATATTTTTTATTATAATAGTAGAACTCTTTAAATTACGTGTTTAAAAATGATGAATTGGTTTGTAAGATAATAAAATTTTAGGTTTAATTATACATTTAATGTCTGTTTGGGTCCAGTATTTTGTTTATTTTTTAGCTTTTGTGCACAAACTTTTATATCGTTACTTTTTCTGCACTCTTTTTCAAAATATAAGTGTATTTTGGCACACATTTAGTATATAAAGAGAATGGCAAAAAGTAAAATAAACTGATATCAAATGCACACATAATCCTTAACTTCTATTGCATATTTTAAGATGGTATTTATCTATTGAAATGTTTCTTTTTGTTGTTGATTCTTGCTACAATATGAGTAATACTATAGATATAACAAAAGGTTACAATAATTTCATAATATTTTTTAAATTAGGATGCCAATTCATACATGAGTCCATCACAATTTCTAATTTAAATTATGTGGCTTGCTAATTTGGGAACGTTTGTAAATTTAACCTTTTTTTTTTTTCTTTTTTTCCGTGTACATTGCATTCTATATGCATAGATCTATTCACTCAAATAACACCAAGAAAACTTTTAGGCTTTCATATAGACATTCATTTCTTTGGCCCCCAAACCCATCCCATGCCCCATTTCTAATTTATACACTTTATATGTGATTATTGCTTTTATGAATGGTCATTGTCCTCACTTGACAGGGATGGCTTTCAGAGCTTAAAATCGAATAAGAGATAGGGATGGGGAGATTCCCTTTCCAAGCATCTACCTCCAACTCCAACTTATATGTCATTTCTTTTCCACATGTTGAAATTAAAGCTTCCAAATTTTTTTGACGAAGTTCACATATTAAGGTTACATTATTGGTGGGGCCACACTATCTACAATCAATGGATAGAGTTAGACTTGGTAAATGATTAGGGTTAACTCGTTTCTGCCCTAACCCTAAATGGGCTTTTAAAACCGATTACACATATTTGATCTTTCACAAATCAGATTTTCATGTATTTTTTTATTTGCAAAAATTTATAAATTTTTAAAAAGTTTAAAAATATTCTATTTATCTTCTTTTTGATTAAAATAAGAGAACAATGACTTGAAATAATACATAAATAATATAGAATAAGAAATAAAGTCAACAGAATAATGACCAGAATTTTAAATTTTTACCAAAAAATAAATAATCATGGTAAGATTATATGTGGATTGCATAGGACAGTTTTTGTTTAAGCCATGTAATTTTAAAATATTTTTAAAAAGACAATAATGTCTTATTATAAAAAAAAATAATTAAACACAAATTATACAAATTCCATATAAAAATAACTTTGACATATTTAATATTTATTTATAAATAGTAAATTTTTTACATTATAAATAGTTTAGCATTTTTATGTAATATGAATCACTAAAGAATATTAGATATAAAAATCGAAAACAAATAAAATAAACGAGTAATTGAAACTTCTTGCTATAGTTTATGTAACATACATATTCATATTTTTGTTAGAGAATTTATAAAATAAGTTTCTATAGCATGCATTTTCAGCTCTCTCTTTTTTCAAGGTCAAGTAGAAACAATCTCACAAAATGTGGGCGTTTTCAATGGCTGAAAACCAAGAGTGCAGGACCAAAAAAGTGGAAGACACTCAACTGCCATAGAACATCCCAAAATGCCAAATTCCTAAATTTTCAAAATCCTAGATAGTGTAATTCTAGAGATTAGTGAAGTTATGGGGTTCTTAACCTAAAAAATGAATGAACTCATTTACTAAACTAGATCCTAGAATTCATTGAACTCAACCTCTATATTATTTCTTGAAATTTAAATTAAGTATATAGTGATGGAAAGTTATTTACAACAATCATTTAAATATCTTTTGAATGTAAATACATATATATATATATATATATATTTATGTAAATACGATAAAATTTAAATCAATGACATCTTTTTCATAATGATTATTTTTTTATTATTAAGCCAAAATATCAATTGGTATTTGGTAAACAGTAATTGATTTTGGTGTAGGTGAGCTTTAAACTCAAATCTCTTATTCAATGACAAAAAAATCTTACTGGTTAAATTGATTAGAACCCGAAAATATCTTTAAAATACTGTTTGAATGGCAAGTGGCACATGCATAAACATAATTGCAATGTAGTATCCAAAACTAAAAGTAGTCTCGCGTGCAGCACAAATTCTTATTCTCTATTTCCTTCCAAACATTATTCTCTATTTTTGGCTGAATAAATGGTTTCATTAGAAGAAAAAACAAAATACATATCAAATGCAAGGACAAGGGCAAAAGCAAAAAGGGAACACATCTTATTCTTGAACAAAAACCTAAATTATATTATGAAATGGGAATAGACCCCAAGCATTACAAGATGCTGCCCAATAAGCTACATTATGAGCAAGAGAATTAGATTGTCTTGGGGTGGAGGAAAAATACCAAGCAACAAAAGAGTTAAGCATAATTCTAATATCAAGAATTATATTAACAATCTCCCAATCTTGATGGATTTCTTGATTGATTGCCTTCAATGCGAGCTGGGAATCCTCTTCAAACAAAACATAGTTGAAGTTAAGTCTAGATGCTTCAGATACAGCTAGAATGGCTGCTTTACATTCTGGGCATAGAATACTTACTGGTGTTTCAAAACATGTCCAACCATATAATTTGTTTGAGCTGGGTCCACATATTAACATCAGTGATACATTTTTCCGAATAAGACTATAGTCTATATCTGTTTTATTTGTTTATTAAGATTTTACCAACCTGTACTTTTTCATGTCTTTATTTATCACATGAAATGTCCTTTCCAGCTTTCTCGTGAAGACTTTTCAACTTTTCCAATCCTTTGCACATCATTAGACTTTGTTTAAGTTCAGTGTATAAATGTCAGTATCGTACGATATGCAATATGTATTGTACGATACATATTATATTGTGTGTAAAAAGTTCTATTTCGTATTGGCGTATTATAAATGCTCATGAATCGTATAATACAATGTGTATATCATATAAATCGTATTGTATTGTATCGTAAAATTGTACGTATCATACGATACATAGACAAATTCTTTAAAATGAAATTTTTTGTTAAAATTTGTGCTTTTATTTGAATCTAACAAGTTGTTAGACTTGTTTCAAATACAAAATTATTAGATTACTTAATTTAACCTAACAAAATAATATAGTCATAAGTTTTTTTTTTTCCTTTTCTTTCTTCTACAGAATTTGGACTACATAATACACACTTATACTTCACTTTAATATTTACTGTAGTGCCCATGGGCCCAAAACACGTATTGGGCCAGTCCAAAGGCTCCCGCAAAGAGGAAAGTCCAAACTGACAACATGAAATGGTCCGAGGACATAATAACTCTAGCCTACGATGCCACGTGACAAAGGAATGTGCCATACATGAGCAGAACGCCACAAGACATGACTTCCGAGGATGATCTTGTCCTCGGCAGCATACTGCCGAGGACGGTATTACTGATACGACAATTCAAGGACTCTTGTACTAAGAACCTTATATACAATAACTAAGAGAATGAGGATAAGGGATAAAGGAAGTTGATAGACAAATATCAGAGAAAAGGCTACTACCACCGCATTGAAGGCATTATACCTACCTCTCTGGCCGCATTAATGAAGAAGTGACGTTTGAACATTGAAATTCAACCCTACTCTCACCGCCAGAGATTTGAGTAAGGGGGAATGATGGGACAAGTATCCAAAAAGGAAACACCTGGACTACACGTGGAAGAAAGAAGAAACAGAGACAGGCCTATAAAAGGTAAAGGAAGAAGAAGGGGACGGGGGAGAGAGAGAACTTGTAAGAAAACACAAAACATTGTCCTCGGCATTAATATATGAAGTAATATTTCATCCATGTTTGAGAAGTACGCATGTATTCTGTGATTGAATCTAACTTTTGTGTTATCTACCGTCCAAAACCCTAGATTAGAAGTCTACTCTCTATAAATTCATTGTTTAGGGCTCACAGGCTTGGTCCGGAGGTCTGACTCTACACAAAGCTTGATTTGTGCCCTTACAATTGGCGCCGTCTGTAGGAATCCTTGTGTTTTGGCACAGGTAACTTGATGGCGGGTTTGAATCCAGACCATGCAGAATCTCTAGGATCTCAGCACGAAGATCCTTTTCAACAGTTAGAGCAGTTGCGAGATCGAGAAGGTAGTGTGCATTCGGGGCGAACTGCCGGTAATCATTTGCAGGGCAGAAGCAAGGGCTCTGATGAAGGAAATATTAAGACCATGCAGAGGGAGATTGATCAACTGAAAAGAAAGCTGCGCCGTGCTAAGCGGAAACGAACTCCATCTGTGTCTGATCCTTCCTCGGACGACTCCCAGAGCAGTGGTTATAAGCCCAGGTCTAGAACCCCTCCTAGTGAAACTTCCTTGTACCAAGAGGAAAGTATTCATAACAGGAGGAGCAGAGGGACGACTCCCAGGGGCTTGGGCAGCGACGCCATAGGAAAGGCGTTGCACCAGCTTTCTAAATCACCTTTTACGCGTCGGATTGAGAAAGGGAAGCTTCCT
Organism: Castanopsis chinensis; assembly: GCA_032878915.1. Taxonomy (NCBI): domain Eukaryota; kingdom Viridiplantae; phylum Streptophyta; class Magnoliopsida; order Fagales; family Fagaceae; genus Castanopsis; species Castanopsis chinensis. The sequence continues at coordinate 12,575,619 of JAVQMG010000105.1, forward strand.
CGTCGATTCACTCAACCAAACTTCACCATTTATAACGGCAGAACAGACCCAGTGGAGCACGTGAGTCATTTTAACCAACGCATGGCGGTTTACTCACAGAATGAAACTTTGATGTGCAAAGTGTTTCCCTCGAGCTTAGGGCCCGTTGCGATGAGATGGTTTAACGGCTTGAAAGCAGACTCCATCAATTCCTACATGGACCTTACGATGGCGTTTGGGTCTCGCTTCGTTACATGCAGCAGGGTACCTCGGCCGTTGGATTCGTTATTAGCCATGACCATGAGGGAGGGCGAGACATTGAAAACCTACTCGGATAGATACTGGGAAGCGTTCAATGAGATTGACGGTGACTTTGATGAAGTAGCCGTTAATACTTTTAAAGTTGGCCTTCCAGTCGAACATGATTTAAGAAAATCCCTGACCAAGAAACCTGTAAAAACTGTTCGTCAGCTTATGGATCGTATTGACGAATATAAGCGAGTAGAGGAGGATCAGCAGCAAAGTAAGGGGAAAATGAAGATTGTCCCTTAAGAGAGTAGGGATTTTAAGGCAGAAAGATACAGTAGCAAATGGCCACGGAGGGATTTTACTAGCCAGACTAGGTCGGCCCCACCCCAGACAGTAAACGCTATGTTTTGTGAGTCGGTACAGCAAGTGTTGGAGAAGATTTGCCGAGAACCGTACTTCAAGTGGCCCAATAGAATGATAGGAGACCCTGCGAAACGTAATCAGAACCTCTACTGCAATTACCATCAAGATAAGGGTCACAACACAGAAAACTGCAGGAACTTATGGATTTACTTGGATCAACTGGTGAAAGAAGGAAAATTAAGGCAATTTATGAATTGGCCTAATGAACAAGGAACACAATCTGGTTCTGTGAATCAAAGCAACAACACTATGAGGCCTCCATTGGGCATTATCAATGTCATTTTTGTAGCTCCAGGTCGGACGGGGTCTTGCCCCACCAGGGTAATGTTAGTATCGTGTCCCTCTACCGAAGACCTCAGCTCGGAGCCGAAGAGAATTAAGAAGAATCCTTCACCCATTTTGGGATTTTCCGAAGAGTATAAGCTTGGCACTATTTAACCGCACGATGACGCACTAGTCATTACGCTAAGGATAGGAGGATATGACGTAAAGAGAGTGATGGTAGACCAAGGGAGTGGGGCTGATATTATGTACCCAGATTTGTTTAAAGGACTTAATTTGAAACCTGAAGATCTTACAGCTTATGACTCTCCGTTGATAAGCTTTGAAGGGAAGGCTGTCATTCCGAAGGGGTTGATCCGATTACCTGTACAGTCAGGGCCAGCAGTGGTAAATGTGGATTTTATCGTAGTGGACGCCTACTCCCCTTATACAGCCATAGTGGCAAGACCGTGGTTGCACGCCTTAGGGGCAATATCATCAACTCTGCATGTTAAGGTGAAGTTCCCGTATGAGGATGGAGTTGAGGAGATAGTTGGTAGCCAGTCCATGGCGAGGCAATGCATAACCGCAGCAATTATACGTCAAACGAGGCAAGAAACCCAGACTTTAGCCAAGAGAAGTTTATAGCAACTAACATCCTCGGCCAAACCAGAGTTGGTTGAGGTTGAAGAGCCTGGATGTGAGGATCTAGAGAAGGTAGTTATTGCAGATGATATAGAGAAATTTTTCCAGGTAGGAAGTCAACTGCCTCCCCGAGAAAAAGAAGAACTGGTTGCATTTTTAAAACAAAATATTGATGTATTCGCATGGGATGCTTGCGAGGCTCCTGGAGTCGACCCAAGTTTAATTTGTCATCACCTCAACGTTAATCCAGCAGCAGTGCTGCGGAGACAACCACCTCGGCGCTCGTCACAGGAACACGCCGACGCAGTTAAGGAGGAGGTCCAGAAACTTAAGAAGGCAGGGGCGATCAAAGAGGTATACTACCCAAAATGGCTGGCGCACACAGTGGTAGTGAAAAAGAAGAATGGGAAGTGGAGAGTCTGCGTAGACTTTACAGACTTGAATAAGGCTTGTCCCAAGGACTCATTTCCAATGCCCTGCATAGACCAGTTGGTGGATGCTACTGTGGGTCATCCTCGGATGAGTTTTTTAGATGCTTTCCAAGGATACCATCAAATACCCTTAGCTCTAGAAGACCAGGAGAAGACAGCTTTTGTCACGCCCATAGGGAACTACCACTATAAGGTGATGCCCTTCGGCTTGAAGAATGCCGGGGCCACCTATCAAAGAATGATGACGCGGATGTTTGAACCGCAATTGGGAAAGACGATTGAGGTGTACGTAGATGACATGGTGGTTAAAAGTAAGACTATCTCGGCTCACATACCAGACCTGGATGACACCTTCCAAACACTGAGAAAGCATAAGTTACGCCTCAACGCATCCAAATGTTCCTTTGGAGTAGGATCTGGTAAGTTTTTGGGTTACATGGTGACGCATAGAGGAATTGAGGTCAACCCCGCTCAGGTCAAGGCCATCAATAACTTACAGCCACCTCGGAATCCAAAGGAGGTGCAGAGGTTGACTGGGATGACCGCTGCCCTCAACCGATTCATCTCAAGATCAGCTGATCGGTGCAGGCCATTTTTCCAGTTATTAAACAAGTGGAAAGGGTTTGAATGGACAGAGGAGTGTGCCGTTGCCTTTCAGCAACTTAAAGAATATCTTTCACATCCTCCTATCATGTCTCGGCCCGAAGTCGATGAAGTCCTGTTTGCATATATCGCAGTCGCAACCCATGCCGTTAGTTTGGTGTTGATAAGGGTTGACGAGGAGGTACAGAAACCGGTTTACTATGTGAGTAAGTCCTTGCATGAAGCCGAGGTGCGTTATCCACCATTAGAGAAGGCAATCCTGGCCGTAGTGCATGGTACACATATGCTCCCCCACTATTTCCAGTCTCATACGGTGGTTATTCTGACTCAGCTTCCCCTCAAAGCTATACTCCAGAGTGCGGATTATACAAGTAGGATTGCAAAGTGGGGAACCATCTTGGGCTCCTTTGATATCAAGTACATGCCACACATATCAATAAAGGGTCAAGTATTAGCTGATCTGGTTGCAGAATTTGCTGAGCCTACAATAGAAGATAGTGCCATAAAGAGTAACATTGATGAAAAATCAGTTGGTATGATTACATGTAAAGATCATGCGGGGTGGACCGTTTACGTTGATGGGGCTGCCAATCAAAGGGGATCCGGGGTGGGTTTGGTAATTACAACCCCAGAAGGCCTCACACTGGAAAAGTCCTTAAGACTGGGATTCTCGGCTACTAACAATGAGGTCGAGTATGATGCTTTGCTAAAAGGGATGGATATGGTCCATAAATTGGGAGGAAAGACCGTGCAAGTATTCTCGGACTTGCAACTTGTTGTGGGTCAAGTGGATGGAAAGGCGGAGGCCAGAGATCCGAGGATGCAGGACTACTTGAGTCAAGCCAAGGTTGTGCAAAGAAAATTTGAATCCTTTACTTTATCTCACATCCCTAGAAGTAGCAATGCACATGCTGACTCCCTAGCAACTCTTGCCACGTCGTTGGCACAAGGACTACCTCGGATTATCCTAGTTGAGGACTTACCCAAACCCTCGAGAATGATTGGAAATGTTGTCCATGTTCACCAGATCAGGGTGGGGCCTAGTTGGATATACCCCATTGTGTCCTTCCTTAAGGATGATGTTCTACCCGAGGAAAGGGTCGAGGCGGAAAAAATACGTAGAAAGGCCTCTCAATTTTGGCTGGCCGAGGATCACAAACTTTATAAACAATCCTTCTCTGGCACATACCTGTTGTGTATACATCCTGAGGCGACAGAGCTGCTTCTGGAAGAATTACACGAAGGAATTTGTGGAAGTCATACGGGGGGAAGGTCTTTAGCTCACAGAGCTCAAGCACAAGGATATTAGTGGCCCAATATGCAACGAGAAGCTCAAAGCTATGTGCAGAAGTGTGATCAGTGCCAAAGGTTCACGCCAAACATTCATCAGCCTGGGGGTGTGCTCAATCCTCTGACGAGCCCCTGGCCCTTTGCACAATGGGGACTGGATATTGTGGGTCCCTTCCCAAAGGCACTTGGAAACAGAAGGTGGTTGGTTGTCGGCACCGACTACTTTACCAAATGGGTGGAAGCTGAGCCCCTAGCAAACATCAGGGATGTCGATGTGAAGAAATTTGTATGGAAGAGCATTGTCACTCGATTTGGGGTTCCACGTACTCTTATTTTGGATAATGGTCTACAATTTGATAGTAAAGCGTTCAGGAGATATTGCTGTGACCTCGGCATAACCAACAGGTATTCCACCCTAGCTTATCCACAAGGAAATGGGTAGGCCGAGGCGGTCAACAAAGTTATAGTCAACGGTCTTAAGAAGAGGTTGGATGACGCCAAAGGGAGATGGGTGAAGGAATTGCCTCATGTTTTGTGGACATATCGGACCACCCCCCGCCGATCAACAGGAGAAACGCCATTCTCAATGACTTATGGCGCTGAGGCTGTTATCCCTTTAGAAACTGGTTTTTCAACAATGAGAACTAGTTCCTTCACTTCGGAAAGTAATGATAGGCTACTAGAAAGGGGCCTAGATTTGGTTGAAGAAAGGAGAGAGATTGCCATGATTCATTTGGCTCACTATCAACAAAAACTGAAGCAGGGATATGATTCAAATGTAAACTCGAGGCCACTTGCCCTTGGAGACTTAGTGCTGAGGAAGGTAATCGGTAATACCAAAAATCCGGCGTGGGGAAAACTTGGACCAAATTGGGAAGGACCATATCGCATTACGGCAATAGCTGGAATAGGAGCTTATTACCTTGTAGACTTAGATGAAAAAGCTGTGCCCCATCCTTGGAATGTAAGTAATTTGCGACGATATTATTATTAATAAAAAGCACTTTTGTTATTCTAATCTTATCGCTATGGTACTGTTTTTACTATTATATGTAAGGTTACGTCGGGTCCTCAGATTCTCTACCTTAGTTGAAAAATAAAAATAAGGTTATGCCGGGTCCTCGGATCCTCTACCTTATTTGAAAAATAAAAATAAGGTTACGCCGGGTCCTCGGATCCTCTACCTTAATTCAAAGGTAAAAATAAGGTTATGCTGGGTCCTCAGATCCTCTACCTTAATTCAAAGGTAAAAATAAGGTTACGCCGGGTCCTCGGATCCTCTACCTTAATTCAAAGGTAAAAATAAGGTTACGCCGGGTCCTTGGATCCTTTACCTTAATTCAAAAGTAAAAATAAGGTTACGCCAGGTCCTCGGATCCTCTACTTTAATCTAAAAACAAAATTGAAGTTACTTCGGAGCCCCCAAAGGCAAGTGCAGGAATAAAGGTTAGGTTGCATAAGTTCTTGGCAGAGCACCTACACGTTCTATAGAAACGGGTATGTATTAGCAATAAGTATCTCAAATTTGGGTTTCATATGATTTTGCTTGTTATTAAGTGTTATGTGCAATGCTTGAGCCACTAATAGTTCGAGCATGGAACATATCAGAAATGTTGATGTTTATTGTCCTAACACGATGTTATGAAGATAGTTTTTAAGCAAGTCCTGAGCAAACGGATTCCACACCAATATATGTTACCTTTTAGTGTCTTACTCGTTACTAGAATTGAACAAAAACTCATAGTCATCACTTAAAACATTTGCAAGTATATGAATTGTACAAATCTCCGCTGTCCTTACTTGGCTATTGGTAGGTAATTATAAATATGTGCCAAATTTCCAAACTGTTGCCATGCCGCAGTACATGCATCACAGTGGAATAAACTACCAACGCGAAGTGTAACACAAAACAGTAGTTTAAATTAGAAACTCTTATCAATAAATGAAAGATCTATTAGTACATTCATTACCAAATTGTCAAGTTACAAAGGAAGGAAATAAAAGCTGAAACTAATTAGTAAAAGTACAAAAGCAAAAGCAACAAAAAGGAAAGGGAACAGCTGAGACACGGGTTATCATGGTTTGGACTGGATCTGGTCTTTAGAATCAGCAGGAGCCACCACCGAGGCCGAAGACCCCCCAACCACTTCCTTTGGCTTTATGGGCAGGGTCGCCAGAACTAACTCCATAGTCCCGCCGACCTTAGGGTTAGGGGGCAGCTCCTTGGGAGCAGGAGGAGGCTGTGCATCTCCAGTTTGGGCAGCAGGAATAGCATCACCAACTGCGACCTCTTCCATTGGCGTTCCGGCTGAGGAAGAGTGGCTGTCATCCTTGGCTGAGCTTGAAGCGGCCATTCGTATGGCAGGAGGGATGTAGCCGTTTTCTACCTTCCATAAGGGAGAGGAAGCATCAACTCCGGCTTGGGAGAGAACTTCCTTCCACACCTGGAGGCAATAGTCCCTACAAACCTCCAGCACTTGGGCTTTGAATGTGTCAGTGGTTTTTGCCACCCCTACCTCATAGCCGCTTTGCTCAGCCTCGTCAACCATCGCCTCGACTTCTTGTGCCTTGATGAGGGCCTCCTCCTTAGCCTTGAAAGCCTCTTCCTTAGCTTCCTCGGACGCAGCAAGATCCCTCCTTAGATCTTCGGCCAGCTTCTTAGCCGAGGCAAGGTCTTCATTTGCACGCCTGAGCTACAACCTCTGATCCTCGGTCTGCCTGGTAGTAGTCTTCAGTTGGGCCTTCAGACCTGACCTCTCGCTCTTCGCCTTGCCCAGGCTGGTGGTCACCTCCTGCAGCTTCTTCTCCTTCAGCTCTAATATCTTTTTGGCATGATCCAGCCTTACTTCCTCATCCCTTAGTGCCTTGTACGAGTTAGCAGCGATCTCCTCTGCCCTATGTGCAGATTGGACAGCCTACGTACAAACAGTGTTAGTGAATGGCACAGTTAGTATCAAACAAAAAATAACAACAACAAATGCAATAATGAAAAGCATGGATACTAAGAAACAATCAATCAAAATTCTTACCATAGCTAACTCTTTCTTGAGGATCATGAAGACGTTTTGATCCCTCATCCTTCGTAACTCGCCCATGTCTTCAGGCAGTAGAAGTGCTTGCTCCAACGCATCGGCGATGCAAGCAGTTGTGCCCTCATCGGATCCCCTAATAGATGCATCGGCGGTGACTGCCTGATCGTCTACAGTCATGTGGGGAGCCCAAATGGGCGAATGGAAGGCTGCTGGAGGGTCAATTCGTCTCTCCGACCTTGCATGGGCATGCCGAGCATGCTTTCCTCCCCTCTCCAGGTCTACCTCTTTGGTGGAGAGATCTTTGGCCCCTTCAACTGTCTCTTTTCCTTTATGCGGATCCCTTTTCCTCTTATGATTAGCTGGGTCGGGATGCTCGGTTTGAGTTGAAAGGGGAAGAGTGAGTTTGATTGAAGGGACCTTCTCAGTACCCTTGTCCTTAGGTTTTACTAGAGGCGCCTTAGGAAGCTCCTGCGCTCCAGCTTGACCTTCTAGCATGTCCTTAAGACTAGGCTTGGGTCTGCGCTGGATGCCCATTCTTATCAACGGCTGGTCGTCGTCGTCTGAGGAGGTGATGGACGGCGAGCCGATGGTAGGAGGTAGGTTCCTAGGCGATGGAAGTCGCTGGAAAGCTTCGAATTCCTCTTCTGAATCCGAATGCTCAACGACTTCTTCTTTTCTTTCTTCTTCCTCTTCTTCTTCTTCGTCTTCTTCCTCCTCCTCGGCGATTGGCTGAAAGGAGGAACCTTCACCCAACCTAGGTCGAGCCGAGGATGTGGCTAAATGAGTGGCTCTCGGAACGACCCTCACGGGCTCGGTGATCAAAACACCCTGAGGTACAAGAGTTCCAGCTGGCAGCAAAAGTCCTTCAACCGCTACACTGATCCTCGGCAACCGTGGGTCCTTCTCTTTGATAACGCACTTAGGATCTTGGAAAGCGGTGGAGATGGGTGTGTATCCAAGAATGAGGTGTGCGGCACGAAGCTGACCGTCCGAGTACACAAACACCTCGGCTTTCAAGATCTTGTTCAGACGATCAAAGTTGACGAGGTTAGCACGACGGGTAAGCGCACGACGATCTACACATATATTTCAAAAAAACAAATTAACAAGGGCAAATCAAAGAAGAACACAACCAACAACGAAAACAAAAAAGATTTTTCATTAATAAGGGCCGACGCTACTCAGGTACTTATCAGGTTCCCCTTCCCTCGTCGGACAGGGGAGACCGTCATGCTAATCCCCGGACAGTATAAGAAAGTCTTTTTCTAGACCCTTGTTGGAGTGGGGGAGGCATTGGATCAACCTAACCTCGGGATGCCTAGATTTTAGGTAGTATGTATGCCCTTTCAAGTGGTGGAGATTGTACACCCAGTTCACCTCATGGTGGGTGAGTCCTAACCCTAGTCTTTCATTTAGGACATCAATAGCTCCTAAGATTCTAAACATATTCGGGGCACACTGGGTGAGAGATAACCTAGCTGCCCTAAGGTAATCCCTAGTGATGGGCATCATAGGGATTCTCATTCCCCCCTCTATGAATGCTATCATAGGGATCACCACCTCACCGGTGTCCCTATCGGTGAGCCACCCTCCTTGCTCACAGTATTTGACGGATACTCCCTGAGGGATTCCATATTTAACCTTAAACTCCTCTATTTTCTCAGGAGTATCCACTAAGGATGCAAACCTACCCATTTCCTAAAACTATGGAAAGAATACTATGTTGAGGTTGGGGAGTTTAGACTGCCGAGGACAAAAAATATGAGAATAACTAGAATGAACAAGCAGTAATAATGAAAACAGAAAGTTGGAGTACTTACTTTTAAGTAACTAGGTCACCTTGGCTTAGAACTGAAAGGACTAGAGACGCGTGTAGATTGCAGGAAGGGCTAAATTCGGTGTACAGACTTTGAAATGAACAAGGAACCTTTGAAATGGCAGTTTTTATTTCGTGGAAAGGCGAAAAGCGGGAAACCTCCCGCCTGTTTCCTCAAAACACGCCCACCCGTTGGATGAGCATCGTGCGGTTGGGAGTGGGGAACATAAAGCCGCCAACATTTAATTGAAGCGCGATTCTGCAAATCGAAGCGTCAGAAGCGGATTGCCTCACGTGTGTGTGTATCGAAACCCTCATTCCTCTCCACAAGGTAGAAATAAGGGTTTCGAGGGGCTATTGTAGTGCCCATGGGCTCAAAGCACATATTGGGCCAGCCCAAAGGCTCCCGCAAAGAGGAAAGTCCAAACTGACAACATGAAATGGTCCGAGGACATAATAACTCTAGCCTACGATGCCACGTGACAAAGGAAGGTACCCTACATGAGCAGAATGCCACAAGACATGACTTCCGAGGATGATCTTGTCCTCGGCAGTATGCTGCCGAGGACGGTATTACTGATACGGAAATTCAAGGACTCTTGTACTAAGAACCTTATATACAATAACTAAGAGAATGAGGATAAGGGATAAAGGAAGTTGATAGACAAATATCAGAGAAAAGGCTGCTACCACCGCATTGAAGGCATTATACCTACCTCTCTGGCCGCATTAATGAAGAAGTGACGTCTGAACATTGAAATTCAACCCTACTCTCACCGCCAGAGATTTGAGTAAGAGGGAATGATGGCACAAATATCCAAAAAGGAAACACCTGGACTACACGTGGAAGAAAGAAGAAACAGAGATAGGCCTATAAAAGGTAAAGGAAGAAGAAGGGGACGGGGGAGAGAGAGAACTTGTAAGAAAACACAAAACATTATCCTCGGCATTAATATATGAAGTAATATTTCATCCATGTTTGAGAAGTACGCATGTGTTCTGTGATTGAACCTAACTTTTGTGTTATCTACAGCCCAAAACCCTAGATTAGAAGCCTGCTCTCTATAAATTCATTGTTTATGGCTCATAGGCTTGGTTCGGAAGTCTAACTCTACACAAAGCTTGATTTGTGCCCTTACATTTACAAATTTAAGATATTAATTGAAAATATACTATAATTATTTTCTATAATATGAATAAGATATTAATTGAAAATATAATTACTTATTATTTTTTTTTCATTATTGTTATAAGTCCAAGAAACTAGAATGCCAAGAAGAAATTTTTTTTAATTATTAAAATAAAAAGAACAAGAAGAGATAGTAAATGTTAAGACGATGAAGAAAATTTTAATGACGAAATAAATTTGAAAAATGATAACTGTGATAATAGCATTGACTTAGATGGGGTTGATTAGACAATATGATGAATATGATGAAAATAAATTAATTTTTGGGCCATTTGTAATATATTATCACTTTTGAATTTAAGCAATGTGAATGTGTATGTCATAAACATGTGCTAGTCAGATTTATTTAGTTAGCTTGTTAAATATTATTATATAAGTGATGAATATATTAGTCATTAGCTGAATATATTCAAAATGTATAATGAATATACCCTTTATATATGTATATCTATAACTTTTTATGAATTTTATTATTTGTATATCTTACGATACATGATACGATACGATACACAATACGAAAAAATAAAAAATCGATTCATGATACGATTCATGTTTTGATAACCATGGATCAGTGTATTAGAACAACACTAGACTGTAAAGATGTCATCAGGATTTAGTTCGAGTTCCGTGTATAAGAGTAATAGACCATAAAGACAATGACATGTGTCTAAAAAAAGATTAGAATAATCACATCAAATGTCCTGTTTAAAGTTCCTCAAGATGACTTTTCAGGTCTTCCACGCCTTACCTACTGGGATTTGGCCTCAGTCTAGTGCTTTTATGTGGGACTCATCAAAATAATGATAGTGTAATACTCACTTCCTTACCATGTATCATAATTTTCGTGGGTTTAGAGCGTAGGACCATTAGACCCAATTGACGAAGCACTAGTTCGTAAGTAAAATTGTTGTCCAAAGTCCAAACACAGTCAAACTTAAGAATGACCGTGACTTGCAAAAAAATAGTGGAATGCTCCTCCCCCTAAAGATGCTAGTGTGGTGCTAGCCAGTGAAACTCTGATGACAAAGTTAGATACTTAAAATGAGAGAGAGAATGAAAAGAAAGATGAGTGTATTTGTATGTGTGTACCTTTCTCTTGTTCTAGAATACAAATTAATTCTTACCAGTTGTTGGAGGTCTTTAATGGTCGTATTTATGTCTTTGGGCATGTATTTGGTGTCTTAATGAGGCTCTCGATGAGGTCTTCAACGGTCTTGTCCCTGTGTGTTTCCATTGGTAATGGTCGTGCATTAAATGCTTGTTTAAGGGGCTATGATTGTCTAGCAAAAGAATGGAGGACCCATTTTTATGTACTCATTGTTTGCCCCCCATTCCTAGGTCGCCAACACTTGTTTTGACGATCCAAGGAATGCGAGAGGTCATTCTGTGTCAAATGAGACTCCTAAAATTCTGTTCTACTTACATTTAATGAGACATGATGTCGTTGGCCAGATCATGGCTGCGTGTTAGATATTCATAGGTGGAACGTGGCTAGGCCTCTTGATGTGCCCTTTGGTTTTATAGCATTCCAATTTTTGGGGACATTTTTAAGCTCTTTTTTTTTCCCTCTTTCTTCTTTCCTTCTTCTCTTTTACTTCCTCTACAATGTTTCTTCCTCCCAACCCAAGCTTCTTAGCATTCCTTCTCAAGTACAACTCTCCTCCTTCCCGTACTTGTTTCTTTGTTTATGCATTGATGGTAGATTATTTTGATATTATGCATCTTTTTTCCTTCTGTTCCCTTCTGTCTTGGAGCTTTCTTGAGTCTTCGAGTGGTCATCGCCTGAGGGATAGGCTTTTTGTATCTCGAATGGTGCTCTTAGGCCGCTTTTGGCTAAGTTGTATCTAGGGATGTCCAAGTGAACCGATAACCCGCCGAAACCAATCGACTCGACGCTGCTTGAACTGAGGCCGACTTGTTTAGAGCAATCTGCGATCAACGACGGGTCTTGTCAGAACCAAAGGGGTGCGGGACGAGTGGTGGTTTTGGGTTTCAAACTTGGTGAAAACCAAACCTACTGGCGGTATCTTTCTCTTATCCCCAGTCCATCAAGATTCGGACCAGATCTAGTGAGATCTCGTCGAGATCCATCAAGATCTAGTCCAAATCCTTCGAGATCCGGCAAGATCTTGATAGATTCGACAAGATATCAACTTGATCTCAACAGATCCAGCCAAATCTTAGCCCCAGCAACTAAACTCGAAATCCACCAATACAACCCGAAACCCAAAAGGACCTAAACCGGCCAATTCGACGAGAATTCCAGGTCGATTTTGGGTTTTATTTTTATCTACTAGAAAATTTCGGGTCGAGTCTGGGTCATGCACAACTCGACCCGTGGATAGCCCTAGTTGTATCCTTTTTTGCATCAGTCCCTAAATTGGTACAAACTATTGCACAAGATGTCTCTAGAGGAGAAAGCAGGTTCTGGGGATAGATAAATTATATCACAATTGTGTAAAGTCCTAAGTTGTATCCTTAGTATAAAGCATATATCATGCATAATTATATCACAATTCATTTACCAAGGATAACTATATATGAATATGTTAGTTCGTTTGGAACATGGACTTTACACAATGGTGTAAATTATATCACAATTGTACTGACTGAGTTATCCTTTCAGTCTTCAAGTGGTCATCGCCCTTGTGTGTGTGTGTGTGTGTGTGTGTGTGTGTGTGTGTGTGTTACTTCTTTTATTGCTTTCAAGAAAACAAATTAGAAAAAAAAATTGAAAAAAAAAAAAAAAACAAAACAAAAACAATGCATGTTTGTGTATACTAGTACTTGTATACCTTTGTTGGCAAATGAAACATTGTTTCATGTTGTGTACCTTTTGTCATTTGGATAAGCATCTTCATGCACAACTTAAAATATTGAGCCTTGTGGATCATTATATGATTAAAGTTTATGAGTTAATCATTCTTACTCATATCTATGCCACTTATATTGATAGAAATGATTAAAAGATCCTAAGAAAAAGGTACAAATAATCATCTCACCACTAAAACTCATCAATCATGAACATTTGTGTACAATTCATTAAAATTGTGCTACAACAAGGTGTAGCACTTGCACAGCAAGAAAAAGAGTGTTCAAACAAAAATAAAAGTTATTTTCTTTTCTCTCTTATGTATGCCCATGTGTAGACGCCTTATTTTGTTTGAATCTATACCTGAATCCCCCCAATGACAAGACAATATTTTGCTACCAAAATGATCAGCATCCTGTGTAGAGTCCAATAAGGATATAAACCCTAAAAGTGGCCCGATACAGTCCAAGCCCAAACCCTAAAAACCCATTTTTTACCCAATTTGGCCAAGGCTTACAAAAGGTGTGTACGTCGAGTATATAACTCGTACACACCTTCTATACAGAAAGCTTTAAATCACTTCATTTCCAATATTATGAGATTCTAGAGCAACTAGCTTGATTAGCTGGCTACCCTAACGTCCCATTAAGCCCTAGACCCTCATTTCCCTTATAAATACCCTTATTTTCATCAATCAAACGGGTCATAACATTTTGCCTTACTAAAAATTTGTAGAAATATCTTCTGAAACTTAAATGTAAAAGTCTTTTAGGATAGAAGGGCAAAAAAGGGTGAGGACTATATTAATCTTCAGCCATCTTTCCCATTATCCACACTCTCCTTGATTTCTGTTTCCTTTACTTTTTTTTTTTATGTTGCTTTTAATGCTTTAATGTATTGTTTTGTCCATAATAATCTATCCTATGTTTTTTTTTTAAAAATCTATTTCTTATGTTTTGTTGAAAACATGTTAGAACCCTAATCTACCTCAGCGTGTGTACGCATTTTGTAAGACACGTACACATCCACACATGCGCATATGCTTTCTGTGGATGGCTAGTGTTCATCTTTTGGTCTATTTTCTATGAATTTGGCTTGAAGCTTGGATGCGTGCCAAAAGAAGGATGCATACACATTATTCTTATGCCGTACGCCAATCTGGACAGAAACCATATTTCATTCCTTTTTAGTCTTATTTGCCTTTAATGCCATGTTTTGTTTTCTTTCCATGTCTATTTTATCTACTTCAATCATGTATATTTGCAATAATGTTTGTTTCCTTTTGTATAATGTAATAAATGCAAAATATTCAAATTACTTCCTTTCCTTTCCTTTTGTTATACCAAACCCTAATTCACTTGGTCTCTCTTCTCTCATCTACTCTTTAATTCTGATATGAACCTAGTAAGGTAAATAAAAGTGTTAGAGTTAAATAAGAAGCCTTTTGTATTATTAAAAGACAAATACTTTCTAAAACTTAAAGTCAGTAGTTAATTGTTTTCAAAGTGATTTGGAGCACTTTTGAGTCGTGATTACTTCCAAACTATCAAGATAACTTCAATTACCCTTTGTAGGCATATCAAGCTCATCATTAGGGTTGTGGACTAAAGGTTACTAACCAGGTTCAAATTGAGGTGTCTACAAACCCTTTTTGCAAAATTGATTGTGTTTGTTCGTTTAGACCCCTTAAACCAAATTGTTTAACTTAATTAATTCACCAAGTTGATTATTAGGTTTATTATTCAGATCTAGGTTAAACAAATATATATCATATCATGCACAAATGCGGAAAATTAAATAACACCGCAATATGATGACCTAGGAAAACCGATAAAACAAATCGTTTCAAGGTAAAAACCTAGGGAGGATTTGAAGTTATTCTTAGGATAAAGTAAATTTAATATAAGAGAATTGAAGTTTTTACAATCAAATTTAACCCTAAATTCATTGCTACCTCATGTAGTAACTTACTGACACAACCACGTGCAAGCTTCGAAACCACATGCAAGCTTCGAATCCACGTACTCCTCTTCTTGAATTTACACCAACACAAGCACCCTTGCTTGTGACTTTGAAATCCCACTAGAAGGTTTCAAATCACCATCAGTAATGATCTCAATGCAGCAACTATGTTCTATCAATGCTTGATTGTAAATATGCTGCGGTAGATTCTTTTGTAATTAGAAGATACAAAACCTCTCAGATTTCACAAAGAGTAACACACAAGTCTTCTAAGAGTCTGAAAAATATAGCTAGGGTTTCCCTTTTATAAGTAAAGAAGTTAGAGTGAAACCTTAAATGTTTTTTCGGGCATTGGCCTGTTTTAAAATTCTGCAAAATTTTGCTCCTGTGATTTTCAATCGATCAAGCCTAATTTCTCGATTAGTCGAGCAAGGTAAAATCTCACTTCCTTTTTATGAAGTTAGCTAGACTTGAACCTTGAAACTAACACATTTAAGCATTGCCTAACAATTAGACTAAACATATTTTGTTCTCAGTTTTCCAACACAATAAAAATATGATTCTAAACATTTAAGCTTAAATCTTTAGAATATAACAGATTGACTATTCAAACATATGGAAAGTAAGCCTTAATGTGATTGCAATATTTGATTTGAACTTAAATGATAACATGAAAGTCAAATTAAATCTTTCTTAATTAATCAAATCTCTTTTAAGCCTTTAAAGATGCAAGAGCTTTAATGGTGAATCAAGACAATCTAAGTTTAATAAAGTGAAGACATCTACAAATCAATGAATACTTCACTTCAATTAAGAGCAAAACACACATACACACATGTGGAGCGGGTCCAACTCTGAAGAGTACCGTGGGATTTGACATATCTAAATTCCCACAAGTGTTGTTCGAGAAACGAGTAGCAACAGGCTCACTATCCAAGAGTTTGGTTTACCAGTTGTCAAGTAAAAGGCAAGTGACTAAGAGAGTGTTTGGTTTGAGACTATCTCAAAACTCAAAAACAATAACTCAAAACTCATCACTCATTCTCATTACTCATATCTCAAAACTCTGTCTCTGTAAAAAACTCAAAACTGAAAATTTTTGTTTGGTTCATAACTCAAACACATGTATCTCATTTTTATTACTCAACTTTTTCACTTTTTGGTGGAGCCCACAGCCTCCACTTTCAGAACAGTCATGTGTTTCTCCCGCGTGTGACCTTCTCTCTCCTTTCACCCAAAATTTGTCTTCCTTATCACTCTCTCTCTCTCACACACACACACCAAATGTTAGAAAAAAGTCCATCAGCTCTACTCTTCCGCCTCCATATCCACAAGACCCATCTTTAGCAAACTCTTGAAGAAATTTCTCAAAGCTCATTCTTGTCTTTGATTGTTCAGTTTCTACTAGTGAGTTCCGTTCCTTTTTTGTTATACGAGCTACGGTGTGATGATTTCCTCCTCTTCCTCTGTCTTGAACTAACCCTAAATCCAAGAATTGGTCGACACCCATATCCAACAAATCCCATTTTCCTTTCATCTCGCCCAATCGACGATAGTAGTCCCAAATTCCACAGTTTTTTTCTGTCCGTTTCAGCGCTAGGGCCTGTGTTGTGTTTGAGTTTCCCTTGTTCCTCTACCCCGAAAGAACCCTAAAATCAAAAAATGGGTCATCCATCTTATATGTAATAGGTATATTATTTTCCCCACTTATCTATTTTCCAGATTTATTTCTTTCTTACTACGAAACTCTGTGCTCTAATATGTAATGTGTAGGACTAAGAATTGCTTAAAGCTTTCTGGGGTTATAAGCTGAGGTGAGGAATTTTGGTATTTGGTTTCCTTAACATTAACATTAAAAGCATGGAATAGTTTGGCTTGGTGTTCGCTGCCTGTGCTTGTTTAGAAATTTGGTCCTAGCAAACAATTTTGGTGGAAGTGTAGTTATGGATGTAAAAAGACAAGAGGAAAATAGAGAGGAGCTGGTGGTGTATGTAATGTGAAGCTAGAGCAAAAGTAAAGAAGATGAAAAATCTTCCAACGGTACTGATATTTGATGTGACAAGTCACTGCAATGGGGACCACATGGGTCTACTAATTTAAGAGAATGCCATGAAACTCATATCCTAAAAACTAAAAACACCTCTCTGCCTATTCTCAGTTTTCATTCTCATAACTCAAAATTTTGAGATATGAATTATGAAAAAAAAAATTGAAAACTCAACCAAACAAAACTTATCTCAGTGGGATCCACGATTTTTGAGTTTTGAGTGATGAGTTTTGAGTTATATAACTCAAAACTCCTCAAACCAAACACCCCCTAACTATCCTAGAGTCACTAAAAAGAAAACAAACATGGCTAACGGACTCAAGATAGGGAGATCATTCGACACTTATAAACATCACACAAATCAAACACATGTGCTCTTACTAGCTAGAAAGGGAGCTTATTTGGGGTGTCAGTCCATAGCTTTTGCCTTAAACTTTTCTAGGTGGCTTTTGCCACTATCTCAATCTCATTTTTATTCTGGGTGGCTTTTTTCTTTATCTGAAGCTCAACTGTGCTCTCGGTTGCTCTTGCCTCTATCTCAATCTCATCTCTATTCTAGTGATTTTCTCTTTTGTGGTACTCTAAAGGTCTTTGAGGATTTCTGTGTACATGTTTAATTCCAAGAAGAATATGTGCACAAAATCCGATGTCCCTTTGTAATCATGGTGATCACTTTGTAATCATGCTGAAAAGCTCTCTCTAAAGGGCTCTCTTGGGGTTTTGGGGTCTTATCATGAGAATTCAATTCTTGGGGTAAAGGTACAATAGACTGACTCTTGTAGGGGCCTATTTGCAAATCTTGGTTCCTTAAGTGGGTTTTTTTTTTTTTTTTTTGTAAATCTTGACACCTTTGACCAATTAGGGAAGTCGAATATGAGATGGTATGCCCCACTGGGGAATGAAACTAAAATATGTCCACTCTAGAGGGACCACATTGCGAAAATCGGAGAGTTGTTCTGTTGGGGGTCTTTGGATTGTCAAATGCCCTTTTTAGGGACCAAATTTCAAAGTTGAGAATCATCCATTCTAGAAGGTCTTCACTGGGGAAATTTGTTCCTATAGGTCTGTGCTTTTGATTTTTAATTTTCGAGGGACTTCTACTATAAAAAATGAATCTTCTGGGGCTTTTTAGTGATATATAACCCTTTGAAGGACCTATGTGCAAATTATGACTTTATCAACTCATTGAGGATATTTTCTATAATTCTTGCAAATTTTGACATTTTTCTTACTTCTTAGGGATAATTCTGCAAATTCAAACTCTTCGAGGGATTCCCTTGGAAATTTTGACATTTTTGACCCACTAGGGACCTTTTACAAATTCTGACTTTTCTTGACTCTTTGGGGATTTCTCTAAATTCCAAGACTTTGAGGAGTTTTTTAGGACTAAACTACATGTAGTTTGGTGGAAGGGCCTAAGAGGACTCAACAAGTTTTTTAAAGCAAACCAACACTATTCCTCACACACCTTCACTCTTTTTAATATAGTTAATAGAAAAATAAAATTGCATTTTTATATGAGACTAGTTAGGGTGGCACGTGCCTTGCACATGCCACCTCTTGAAGAATCTAAAACTATATGCATAAAAAAATGTATGTCACTCACAAAGTTAGGGTAGCTATTTAACACACACACACACACACACCCACACACACACACACACACACACACACACACACACACACACATATATATATATATATATATTATTATAATAGTTTGTTAGTACTTATTTGCTAATGACAATATCCACTAACTAAAAACTTCTACGAATGATAACGAATATCATCATCTTCCAACAGTAAACAACTAAGTTTTGCGAAGATATTGTCACAATATTTAAATTTTCATAATGAAAGATGTCATATGCTATAATTGAACCCTTTCATCAAATACCTTCAACCATACACAATGAATTTTTTTTTTTTCATTCATACTTTCTTCTTTATTATTCTACATGAGTCTAGGTACAATGTTTAGCTAGCTCAGTTTTTAATGAAAACCCATTTTAGGCAAGAAAAGAAAAAAAAAATGATAACAAAAGGCATGTGTCTCGAATTTTACATTAAATAAATTATAAATTTCGAAGATTTAAACCTAGAAAATCAATGTTCTTTAGGTAATAAACAAAACACCTTATATTATCATTTCAACTTTCTAATCATTACTGCCATCTAAAACTCAAAATATGTGAAGAAAATTTTTGAAATGTTACAATTTAGTGAGAGTATTTTAGACATTACATAATGTAATATTTTAATTATAAGTTTTCGTTAGGGTTTAACTGAGAGAATAAAAATATAACACATTTGCTCATTTCCAAAATATTAAGAGAAGAATTGTTTGATTTTAAAGTTTAAAGAGGAACTGTAAACTATCCCAAATATAAAGGATGAAATGTGTTTTTATTCTAAGTTTTGTTTTTTTGGGTTAAAACTATGTGTATTCACTTAAAATGGTTCTTAAAAAAATGACAAAGTTTAGCTACAAAATAGATTGCAACCTAGGGCTACAATCTTATTCAATAAAATAAATATTACTACATAATTTGAAAATCTAACCGTTGAATTGCATATTTATTACGCTCTTAATACACATGTCAAATTTTGTGCCAATTGGATATTATTTATTTTATTATCTATAATCTTACATTTTATGCATAATTTTAAATTATAAAAACTTGCAATTTAAATAATTTATTGATGACATAGCTATTTTAATTTTCTAAAAATTTTGCAAGCATGGAGGGTATAAGAATAAGATGTAATCGAATGATAAATTTGTCAAAATTCACATCCAATAAAAAGATATTGAGTAAGGTTGTAGTCTAATGCTACAACCAATCTTGTAGCTAAACTTTATCCTAAAAATAATACAAAAAGTCAACCCAAGAAAACTGTATGTGAAATAGTGAATTTTGGCTAAAAAAAGTTGACTAAACCAAAAAATAATGGCTAAAACCACATTTTCGTTCCTACATTTTCACATGATTCCTACTTTGATCTCTATCTTTTATTTTCACTACTTTTAGTTCTTATTTTGAAAAACACATTCCGTTTTAGTCATTGTCGTTACTCATTTAACAGAATTATCCTACATGGCAAACAGTCCAACAGTAAATGCTAACGTGTCTATTAAAATAATATTAAACTTGTCCACATCAGCAATTTCATTTAAAAAAAAAAAGCCACATCAGATTAAAATAATAAAAAAATTCTAACCTAATTATTTTTTTTTAAAAAAAAAAGAAAAGAAATTAGTTAAATTAATTTTTTTTCTTTTTTTGGAAGAACATGATGAATTCAGAGCTATGTGTTCTTCATTTTCTTTGTGTTCTTTCCCAAAAGATTGACTTATATTCTTAGCAAATTAATCCTTATGGCTTGAGAGATCTTTCTTAAGAGAAATGAGTCAAATCGGACTATTCTTCTCTCTCCTCTCTCACTTTTTTCTTTGTTCTCAATTCTCTCTCTTTGTTCTTTGTTCTCGCCGAGACCCAGCCCCACCAACCTAGCACCCACCATCGCCGAGGCTTGTTCTAATCTCCCTTTGTTCTCTGTTCTTTGTTCTCTCTTCGTAGGTCTACGTGGATCGCAAGAGTCGTGGGTCGGAGTGTGGGTTTTTCGTTTGGAGCGTGGATCGAAGGAGTTGTGAGCATGGATCGAAGGGTGGATCGAAGCATGGGTTTGATTGTTTGTGGGTTAAAGCATGGATCGAAGGAGTCGTAGGTCGGAGTGTGGGTTTTTGGTTTGGAGCGTGGATTGAAGGAGTTATGAGCATGGATTGAAGGGTGGATCAAAGCATGGGTCTGATTGTTCGCGGGTCGGAGCATGGATCAAAGGAGTTCTTGCTTTACCTCTTCTGGGTTATTTGAATTTGTCCAAAAAATTTTGTTTCAATTTGGGTGATGCTTTCTCCTCTAGTGAGATCTGGTCTTAGCTCTAATACCTAGTTGACAGTGATGATATTGGAAGAGATTGGAGCAAGGAAAGGGAAAGAAAGACAATGGGTTTGTGGGTTGTGAGTTTTGTTGATCTAGGTTTGTGGTGTATGGGTTGTCGAATTTAAGGTTGATCTGGGTTTTGTTGATCTAGGTGATCGGCGGCTTCAAATCTGGGGTTAAAGGTGTGTGGTTTGTCGAATTTAAGGTTGTGTGGTTGTTTGTGGTTTGGTTGTGCATGGAGGCCGAAAATTTGGATTTGAGTTTTGTGTTTTTGTGTTTGGTTTCAAAGCATAAGAAAATCTTGTTGAATGTTTGTGTTTTGTAAATTTTTAAGGGCATGTCTTTTTTTTTTTTTTTTGGTAAATCTGAGTAATTTTATGAGTTTGGTTGCTAAGAAAATGCAAGAAAAGAAAAGTAAATTTTTAATTTTCTGGGCAAGCTTAGTTGGGGAAGAAAATGAAGAACACATAGTTCTGTTCTTCATGTTCTTCCAAAAGAAAAAATTAATTTAACTAATTTCTTTTCTATTTTAAAAAAATAATTAGGTTAGAAATTTTTATATTATTTTAATCTGATGTGGCTTTTTTTTAAATGAAATTGCTGATGTGGACACATTTAATATTATTTTAACGGACACGTCAGCATTTTCTGTTAGACTGTTTGCCACGTAGGATAATTCTGTTAAATGAGTAACGGCAAGGACTAAAACGGAACGCGTTTTTCAAAATGAGGACTAAAAGTGGTGAAAATAAAATATAAGAACCAAAGTGGGAATCGCGTGAAAATGTAGGGACAAAAATGTGGTTTTCGCCAAAAATAATTTCTAGAAACACAACATAATGGTACAACATTTTCATAATACCATAATTTTGTTATATTTTATTTTGATTCGTAAAGAATTGATACTTTAGTAGTTACGAAAATATCATGACGACAACAAATTGTCTTAATATTTTCACAAGAGAAATGCTACGTCTACAACATTTTCCCAACAAATCACAAGTAGTATGTTGTTACGGATTCTTATTGGTGGGCAAAAAAGTAATTTCATTGGTAAGTTTAAATTAGAACCAATAACAATTTACTTCTTATGATTTATTATGAAAGTGTTGTGAAAAATGTTATGAATGTTACACTTTTTTTCTTTTCACAATACCTTTATTTTTAGTTGCAGTTAGTTCTAGTATGATATTTTATTATTTTATTTTGGCTCAGAAGGAATTAATACCTCAACAATTATAAAAATATTGTGACAATTTTTTGTGTTAATATATATTTTTTTTAGAGTAGCTCATATGTATATAAAAAAATAAAAAATAAAAAGCGTGTTCGATAGGCCATTTTACCACAAAAAAAGCAAGTAAAAACATGAAAGAGTGCGAATTGAATAAATCAAATTCATTGTTGCTTTAGCATTGACACCTTTTATACATAAGATGTATAGACCTTTAGGAGTTGTAGAGTGGGTGAGTTTTTTCAATTCAATTCACCTTAATTTCTTTTTCTTTTTTACTTAAAAAAAAAAGCACTTTAAAAAAAAAATTTAATGCATAATAAGGAATCCATCCAAAATCTAGTGCATTTCTAAACTCGAAATTTCAATAGCCACGGGATCATCATCAACTAGTGCTATTTGTAGGAAGCAACAATTGTGACTTCCCTTAGAGAGAAAAAGGTCATATGGTTTTGACCTAGTCCATAGATATTGGACAAGGAAATGCCACAATTGGAAACTTTCTTCGGAAAAAAAAAGACCCCCTTAAGCACCTAGATGACCTACAAGAAACCTTCTACATTATAAAAAATATTCCAAATGAAGTTGAGCCCAAAAAAGTGCACTTTGAGAGTATTGTCAGGAAACTTTCTAAGATTCATGATATCCTAGAGAGGAGTTAAAGCCAACATTGAAAAAATCATGGCCAACATTAATATGGAACCTCCTCGAACGACCAAAGAAGTTCAAAGTCTTATTTACTGGTTGTGTAGCCACACAGAATGAATTTGTCTCTCAAGCAACTAATAAGTGTTTAACCATTTTTAAAGGTGCTTATGAAATTCTTAAGCAGGTAAACAAATGTGTAAAAGCATTTGAAGAACTCAAAATCCACCTCTCTTTGTCTAATCCAACCTAGCCAAGTGAAGAACTACACCTCTACTTGGTTTTATTCCCATTTGTAATAAGCTTAGCCCTGGTTCAGGAAGAGTAAGAGATACAAAAGTTAGTATACTTCACCAAAAAAGCCTTGAGGGGAGTATAATAATGATATTGTGGGATCGAGAAACTCTCCTTTCCGCTCATGAAAGCAAAGCAAAAGGCCCCAACGTACTTTCAAGCCATTGATTGACCAACCAATCAAAAAAATTCCAATATAATCCAAACGAAGTTTGTCATCACAAGCAGTGGTCAATCAAGTTGAAAGAATTCAATTGATATTCAGTATTGCCCATGACCTCTATCAATAGGAAGGGCTGGCCGATTTTGTGGCAGAGTTCACAAGCCATGTAGGAGCACAACCCAGGAGGACAAAAGGCATCTCTAAATTTATAATTATAAAAGATCGACAATGGGTTGTCAATTCCCTTCAATGTGTAGCTTTACTACTTAATTAGGAGTATGTTAATTGATTTTTTTAGGGCAATAGTTAAGTTTAGCAAAAAAAGAAGAAGCAATAGTTAAGAAAATAAAATGGATCCCACTTACGTTATTGGAAAGCAGCAAAAATAACAAAAGTTTACAAAATGTAAGAAATTATTTTATTAACGGTGCATTTGGGACAGTGGCTGCGTTTACATTTGCTTAGGTTGCCTTTTTTTTTTGCTGGTCCATGGCACTGTTCATGGACCAGTCAAGTGATAAAACGCGTGAATAGTAATTTGTAGTAATAAAAAATATTTTGTTACAATATTTTTAGTAATAAATTTTCAGTTTTTAACAAAATAAATGCACACTAAAAGTAGTTCAATCAATTGCGAAATGTGGTTTATAAATTGATGAGTCTAAAATTTGATTAAATATAAAGCTAATAGGATATTTAACAAACGAATGGATCCGTGGCGCAATGGTAGCGCGTCTGACTCCAGATCAGAAGGTTGCGTGTTCGATTCACGTCGGGTTCAGAATTTTGTTTTTCCCACTTATTTAAGTACGCTTGCGTCCTAACCCGACCAAAAACAAAACCAGGCCTAAATAGTTGCAACCCGAAGCTCTAAGCTAAGCTTTTCACAGCAACCCATAAATTATTAACACTTCATCCTCCATTATTTGAAAAGCCCAAAACTACATCTCATCCTCCGTTAAACTCGACTTGGAGTCTCTCTTACGGTCATAACGTGAAAATATCCATTTCTCCCACTAAAATTCTTCTTATCAAAGTAATCACTAATTGAGATCCTTTTTGTTATTTTTTAAAAATAAAAAATAAATAAATCTCAAGAAGACTTCTATGAGCTTTGGGCTTAGAAGTTTTCGTGTAAGCAGAAAAAGAGTGAAGGTCCATTAATATACGCGGTAGAAAAGGAACAAAGGCCCATTGTCACGAATAGCTCACACCAATGATCATTCACAACCTTGTCGATCAGTAGGAAGAAAAGAAGGAATGGTTTTGTCCCATTTTTCTGGTGTGGATCTCACCCTAAAAATAAAAGAAATTGGTTTAGTGAAAGCTCGTCAGGAAAAAAAGAAAATCCAAAACCGTCTTTGGACATTGTAGCTTTGAGAATTGCTTGTTTCTCAAAGCTTTGAGAATAGCATTGACACTTAGAACTTGGAAGACAGGATAAGTTCATAGGGCCAATGGAATGATCTTCTCACTCCAAATTCACAAAGACCCAAGAGGAGATTTTGACGTGGCAAAACCGAACCTGGCCCATTAACCTGACCCAATCGCAAAGGAAAATACGTGATTCGAGTTTGAATTTTTTGATCTAAAGCAAGAAGTGCGTTGAGTTGTGACCTAACATTTTTCTTTCAAGTCAATCCGACCCAACCTATCATTTAAAACTGTTTATATATATATATATATATATATATATACACACACACTATCATTGAGTAGAGATGTAATTTTTATTTAATATTTGCTTATTTTTCTTTACCTATATTATATTTTTTTAATTTTTTTTTAAAATTTAGTTCTCTTTCCAGTAATATAACATTATTATTTTACATGCAAAAATCCCTACTCCCTTTTGCAATTTTTATGAGAAATGAAAAACATATATTAAGTTTTACTCATTGGACCCCTGAGAAAAATTCCTCACTTCACCACTGCCCCCAAGTACAAGTAGTATGAAACATAAAGGGAAACAAACTTATACCAATACCCCACTCTTAAAAAGAATAGTTTTGTGAGAATGAAAATATTACATTAGGAAACTAAGGATGCATGGGCTAGATATGATATATATAGTTGATCGTTATAAGAAACATAACACTTCTATCTCAAGGATGAGGAAGTGTTTGGTATTGTTGTTTAAACAATAGTTTTTAGTGTTTAAATAACATTATATGTATTTTCACACACTTTTTCACCCACACGTATTTTCACAAAACAACAACAATGTTACTAAAAATCTCTTATCAAACGGACCCTAAATCTTTGAATTCGCAAGTAGAATGTTGGAATTCACGAGCAAATAGAAGAAGAGAGAACCTCCAAAAAAATTTTATCAAAGAAAGTCTTAATGCCCAAAGGACTACAACCACTCATTTAGAGCATCCACATCAGTGGATGCAAAAATTTTGTAAATTTGCATACCTAAAATCTACTTTTTCTATTTTACATTCTCATTTTTACAAAACACCCACATCAATTGGTATATTATACACATTTATTCAAATAAAATATTCATCAAATCAATCCACACCCACCTAGACACCACCATCAACCCACCTACCCAGCCACCATTATCAACCCACCATCATCAACCACCATCACCCCAAAACCCACTGATCAAACAGAAAATCCAAACCCCACAGAAAATTGAGACCCCCAAACCCCTTCATCAACTCTTATCATCTTGATCCTTCTCTTTTTTCACTATCCCTAAACCCCACAGAAAATTGAGACCAAAACCCCCATAAAATCGAGACATCAGCGACACAAGCACGGTCTGCCAAAACCCACAGCGGGTCACGACACTAGAGGAGGCACTAGAGTTCAAGACCTCAAAGGAGGTCCAGGTAGTAACTTCACTTCATCGTGGTTTCGATTCTTTAGGGCCTAGATGTCATCGATCAGGCCTAGTCCAGTACCGAAAAAACCTCCATGATTGGCCTCACTGAGCCAAGATGTCATCGCTCAGGTCGAGTGTAATCTCTTCTCCTTTCTGTATTGATCATGTCAGTGAGGCTAGAATGAGGGACAGGAGATAAAAGAGAGAGAGGTGGGAGTAGAGGCTGAAAAGGAGAGAGTGAGGTGAGGAGAGAGAAAAAAATGTAAAATAGTAAATACAAGGATGCACGGTTACTGTAGCAATTGTGCATAAATGTACAATTTTACACCTACTGATGTGCGTATTTCTTTGGCTCAAAATGTGTAAAATGGATACTTTTTTTCTATTTTAGAATACTAAACATGTACATGCTGATAAGGTTTTTTTTTTTTTTTTGGTGAAACATGCTGATAAGGTTGCTCTTATAGCAAAGAAAAAAGAAACCCTAGTGCATAAGAATATCGTAGTACAATAACTTTATTCTTTTGATAAACACAGTACAATAACTTGGACATGATACAGTAGTACAGTTTATAAATTTGAGAAACATCTCACACTCGCACGATAAGCATAACGTGTCTCATGGAACATTAACTATATTAAGAATACCTCACAAAGACACATGAACGATCAAACTAGGTCTCCCCATGCCCATTACATCACATAATTCTACACAAGGTTCTGACTGCGATCTGAAGTGCTTTCAATGCAATTCTCCGCTTATTCTGGAAGAATAATCAAACAGGTAAAAAAATGGTAACCCCTGATCATATTGTCTGCAATTTTTTTAATTGGTTGCACTTGTACTATTGTTTAAGTTGAAAAGGTGCAGTTAAAATGAAAAGTTCATAAGTTTGAGGCAAAATAATAAAGCGATTGATTGAAGGGTTTATAAGATTGTCATTAGCAGATGATACAATCTCAATAGAGGTAGCCCGCATGCGTGTTTTTCATGCTTGTGCTTTGGCCAAGAAAACCTCGCCTCACCTCTAATTTCTTGGTGGAAGAAGAAAAAGAAAAAGAAAAAGAATTAGATCTCACCATTGATGATGTGGGATATATTGGAACCAATTGTAGCGAAGAAGAAGACATTGGCTCTATTTTAACTGCACTTGCCTGCATTAAGAAAAAAAGATACTCTAATAAGTTGCATATATTCAAGAGCCAGGGTGATAAGTGATACCGAGTAATACAACTAATATATCGATGAATATAATCATTTAATCATAAATTTAACAATCTCCTTCACTTATGAGTTCAGACAGTGAATTCAATAACTTAATTGTAACTCTGATACACCTTTACGTGTAGGTCTAAACTTACTCATTATTCAAAAAGTTTAAACATAAATTGTAGGTAAAATGTACACATTTATGAGTGTTATATAAATTCAATAGGAGTGCAGGACAATTAAAATACAATGGCCTCTAACAAAGATTTAAGAAAATCCCTTACTCAAAAATCATTATAGTGACAAAAAGATATTGTATGTTAGAAGATTCTTTGATTTATTACCTGGATATGTGTTGATGCTTTTTTCTTCTTTAGAGCTTCCTTCCTCTTCGTTTCAAGTAGTATGAAGTTATCCAAGAACTGCTTTTGCTCATGATGATAATTATTGTTGTGGAAACAGGAAGCACGAAGATTGAAAGTGGTATCTGTAGGAAAATAAGGCTAAATGAACAAGTTTGATTCAACAATACAAACCCTAAAAAATTAGCAATGACAAAAATAAATAGATAGAGCCAGAAAGATCTCACAAATTATAGAATCACGCAAAATGCATTGTCTTTAAAGGTTGATTTGTGTCACCCGGAGTAGAACTCAGTGTGAATGGCTCTCTTGACTGAACAACCTCCCAAGATTATTAGACTATAGTGATTTCTTCAAGTTGATCACACACTCAAGCAAAAAGAACTAAGAACAACCTTAATTTGCCTTTTATTAAAACTAAAAATTGATGCTGAAATTTTTAGTGGAGATGATAAAAAAAAATAAAGCAAAACAGAGGTAGGAGGCGACTGCTGTAGTTGAAAAACTGAAGAGCTAAAGAGTTGAAAAGAGGGTTTAATATACTAACTGATGTGAGGGCTAATTGGCTGCATGCAACGGTTACTATGCAAGCTAATGGGCAACACATTAAATGCCCCAAAGGGTTGCTTGTTTAATGCCCAACAGGCAAAACCAAATTGGGCTAAAGGAAAAGAAATATAAAAGGAATGAGGAATAAGAGAGATAGAGACAAGCCTAAACCCAACCCAAGCCCAACTCTAACCTTTAGCCCATTATCTTTCAAGCTAACACTTAAGTGGTGTTATGGTTTATAAACATATATGAAAGCTCATCTCTAACCAATGTGGGACACAAGCATGCTTAAAGTGTTTGAAACACACATACTCCAACAATCTCCCACATGTTACAAACACTAAACTAGGAAAGGCATTAACCTCAAGAAGGCATGCATCAATATGGTACCCTAAGGTTTTAACCATACTTAGGGTAAATAAGTAGGAACTACTACATAATGGTAGAGTTAGACTCTTTTAACCAAACTATTAGATAACCAAACTTACCACCCACATACCTTTCTTTACCAAGGTTGTTCCATAAGCAAGTTGGCACCTTATACAGGCCCTGCGCCATTGGGTTTCATGAGAGCTCTAGAGACCTACCCAAGTCTCATAGGAAGTGGCGCAACTTCCACTCCCACTCCCACATAGGTGGCATCCATCAAGAGTGTGTGCAGTACACCTCATCCCAACAGGTAAGGACTATGGATCCATTAAGAGCTAGAGCTCAACCTCCAACAATTAGCAACTTAGCACTGTCTCACACCAGGGGGATGGACTCATCACTAATCTCCTCAATGAGATGGCGGAATACATAATAACTGACAGTGCCCATATGGACCATAATTGACCTCTACCCATTTAACCTCTTGCTTGGAATCACCCATCATAGGGGAAATTATTGTATACTCCCAGAGTACCATAAATGCATACTCCCTCCTCTCACATGAATGGTGAATCCCACTAATTAAATTCATGGTGGGACCCACCATTCATGTGAGAGGAGGGAGTACACATTTATGGTACTCCGAGAGTACCTAATAATTTTTCCCATCATAGAGGTTGGGCATTGACCATAGTGTCACAATTTGGGTATTAGTCCTATTCCCCTCGATTTCTCGCTCACCAGCCTTCTTGCTAGTGGCTTGGTCAAAGGATCAGCCAAATTCCTTTCTGACCTCACAAAGTCCAAGGACATTACACCATTATCAATAAGCTATCTCACAATATTGTGCCTCCAAAGTGTTCAAACTTTTTAAGAATTTTCTCTACATAATGAGATTGTGATAGTGTAATACAATCATTATCCCTAAGGATTTTGATGCCCAAGATTATATTTGCCTCACCCAAATCTTTCATATCAAAATTAGAGGCAAAAAAGTGTTTAGCATCATGCACAACATCAAGACTAGTTCCAAATATAAGTAAGTCATCAACATATAAACATATAATAACACCTTCATTATTAATAAACTTGCTATATATGCATTTATCAGCACCATTGATCACATACCCATGTGTAAGCATAACATTATCAAATTTTTCATGCCATTGTTTAGGTGCTTGTTTTAAACCATATAAAGATGGCGAAAATGCACTTTTCGTTCCTATATTTTGGGTCAATTCTCATTTTGGTCCCAAATTTATTTCTTTGCAAATTTCATCCCTAAAAAATGAAAATCGTTTTTAAAATCGTCCCTACCGTCAACCCACTAACAAAAACCTCCTAAGTGGTAGACGGAGTACCTTGCTTGCTGACGTGACCATTAAAATATTATTAAAAATAATTATTTGGCATTTTAAATGCCACATCAGCATTTTAATTAATAAAAAATTTTAAAAAAAAAATTTAATTCCTCAATTTTAATTTTAATTTTAAAAAATAAAAAACAAACAAAAATTTTACTTTTTTAGTTTTAAACAATTTTTTTTATTAATCTAATTAAATTAATTAGAAAATTAAAAAAAATTACCATTAGACAAGCTTCAATTGTCTTTTTATTACAAATCTAAACAATACCAAACACGTTTTCCTCCTCCCTCTCTCTAATCAACAAGAACAAAGGCCAAAAAAACAACTCAAACTTTCCTCCTCTCATCAAGAACACTTGAAGCCAAAAACAAAAAAGAGAGGAAGATATCGATTTGGGCCGAACAAGACCATGGACTGGGTGGTGGAGGGAACGAGCTGAAGGAAGATTTGGACAGTGGAGGTGACGAGCCTCAGTGGATCTGGGCTGTCGGATTTTCTCTCCGATCTCTCTATCTTGGGTCTTTTGGCTTTGTGTGGTAGGTCAGATCGGTAGTGCGTGATGGGTCAGATCTGGCGTGGTCTCGATGGTGGCGGTGTGGGTCTAGGTCGAGGTTTGTGTGGGTTAATCTAAGTTTATGGTATGTCTAGGTCGAGGTTTTTGTGGGTTTGCTTGGTCTGGGTTATGGGTTGATCTGGGTATGTGTGGAGGCGTGGAGGCATGGAGACGACGGCGTTGAGGTGTGGAGACCACACCAATGGAGGCGTGGAGATCAGCTTCAGATTGGCGTGGGTTATGGCTCTTTCCAGTCAACGTGGGTTGTGGGTCTCTGTGACTTGCTCTCATCTCTCACTCTCTCTCTCTTTGGTGTTCTTGTGATGGGTTTGAGTTCTTGGATGTTGGGTTTGATTTAAGAAGAACGGGAAGAACAAGTTGTAAAAGAAGAACACGTTGAAGAACATTAAGAAATTTTTTTATCTGTTTTTTTTTTTTTTTTTTTTCCATTTGTGTTGTAAACTGGGTCTGTGTTTAATTTCTATTAGTGATCAGGGTCTGTGTTTGTGTTTGATCTCTGTTTCTTTTTTCTTTTTTCGTTTGTATTGTTATGATCTGGGTTTGAGTTATTGGTTGTGGCTTTGTGTTCTTGTAATCTGGGTTTGAGTTCTTCTTGCTGGGTTTGGGAAGAACAAGAAGAATTCTTGTGAAAATTAATAATGATAAGTAATATTTTTTTTAAAAAATTAAATTAGATTTAAGGTTTTTTTAAAATTTAATTTCTTTTTTATATAAATTTTCTAACGTGGCTCTGTTTAAAAAAATTAAAATGCTGACGTGGCATTTAAAATGTCAAATAATTATTTTTAATAATATTTTAATGGCCACGTCAACAAGCAAGGCACTCTGTCTGCCACGTATGAGGTTTTCGTCAGTGGGTCGATTTTCATTTTTTAAGGATGAAATTTGCAAAAAAATCAATTTTGGGACCAAAATGGGAATTAGTCTAAAATGTGGAGACGAAAAGTGCATTTTCGCATATAAAGATTTAACCAACTTACAAACTTTATGTTCTTGTCCAAGAACTACATAACCCTTGGGTTGCTCCATATAAATTTTTTCTTCTAAATCACCATTTAGAAAATCAGTTTTAACATCCATTTGATGTACTACAAGTTTGTAAATAGAAGCAACGGCAAATAAAATTCTAATAGATGCAATTCTAGTAACCAAAGAATAAGTATCAAAATAATTCATATTATGTTTTTGCTTATAGCCCTTGGCTACTAAATGAGCTTTAAAGTTATCAATTGTACCATCCGGTTTTAATTTCCTTTTAAACACCCATTTGCAACCAATAGGTTTAACCTTAGGTGGAAGCTCAACTAATTCCCAAGTATGATTAAACATAATAGATTCTAATTCATTATTAATTGCTTCCAACCAAAATGTGCATCTACCGATTTAATTGCATCATAGTAACTTACAGGTTCATCTTCAACAACATAGGCAAGGAAATCGTTACCGTAATTCTTTTCCTTCCTAGCTCGCTTGCTCCTTCTTATTTCTTGCACATCATCAGCAAAGTCATTAGAAATTTCAATAGAATTATGCAATATTTTTTCCTTACTTTTCAAAGGAAACACATGCTCAAAGAATATGGCATTTTCGAATGCAATAGTAGTGTATGATTTTAACATATCACTTTTGATGACAAGAAATCTATAGCATAAACTATTGCAAGCATAACCAATCAACACACAATCACATGTTTTAGAACCAAGCTTTCTCCTTATAGGCTTGGGTAGCACGACCTTAGCCAAGCACCCCCACACTTTGAGGTATTCCAAGTTAGGCTTACGCGCTTCCCAAAGTTCATAAGGAATTTTACCGGTTTTCTTATGGGGTACCTTATTTTGAATATGACAAGCCGAAAGAATGGCCTCCCCCCACATGTTAGAAGATAGCCCAGAACTAACAAGTATAGCATTCATCATCTATTTAAGAGTCCTATTTTTCCTTTCGGTCATTCCATTAGATTTCAGTGAATCAGGTGGAGTTACCTCATGTATTATGTCATTTTGTTCGCAAAATTCCTTAAAAGGATTAGACTCATATTCACCACCTCTATCGGTTCTAAGTCTTTTAATTCTTTTATTCTTTTGGTTCTTAACTTCACTTTTATACTTTATAAACATCTTCAAAGCTTCATCTTTGGTTCTTAGTAAATAAAATTTAGTGAATCTAGAGTGGTCATCAACAAAGATCACATAAAATCTTTTACCACCTCTAGTCATGATGTGTTTTAAATCACTCAAGTCGCTATGTACCAATCCAAGAATCTCGGTTTCTCTTGTTATGGATTTACAAGGTTTCTAGGTGATTTTAGTTTCAGCACTAGTTTCACATTTGTCCATATTAGCTTCACTTAGTGAGTTAATAATTCCACATTCTTTCATTTTCTTTATATAGCCAAGATTAACATGTCCAAGTCTACCGTGCCAAATATCAATGGAATCAACTAAGTAAGAACAAGAAGATGAACCTTTTTCATTAATAACTTGATCAACATTAAGTACAAAAAGACCTTCATCATCATAGCCCTTACCAACAAAGACTTCATTCTTAGTTAAAGTAACTATGCCACCATCAAATAAAAATTTAATACCGGCCTTACCAAGTAAATGTACCGCAATGAGATTGTGTTGAAAGTGAGGTACATATAGGACATTATTGAATGAAAGAGTTTTATCGAAAGTTAGCTTCACGAGTACCTTCCCTTTTCTACTTACCGGCACGGACCTATTGTCCCTCACATAGACACATTCGGTGCCTTCCGCCATAGGAGTGTAGGAACTAAACTCCTTTTTTGAATGCACCAATGTGTCTTGTGCAAGCCAAGTCAACTACCCATCCCTTCACTTTTGTCATCAAGTGTGCCTCACACACCACCGCTGCAATGATCTCTTCGATTTGCACCATATTTGTCTTATTTGATGTAGTCTTTATTATTCTTCTTATTATTGTTATAGTTGCCTCTTGCCCTACATGTTGCCGCATAATGACCTACTTTGCCACAAATAAAACAATTACCTTTTTTCTTTTGGATTTGAGGATTTGGGCCATTTTTATTATGAAATTTTCCTTTTCCCTTGAAATCATGTTTCTTATTATGTTGTGGATGTCTAGAGGGTCCTCCCTCTACAACATTAGCCTTGGAAGTAAATTCCTTAGCTCTAAAAACCTTTTCCGACATCCTATTTGTTTCTTCAATTTGAATATCAACTTTGTTGAAGATTCAAATAGGTTCTATGGTGGCTGTACCAGTGTTTATACTCTTTCTAAGAGTCCGTCAACTTAAACACAAGGTCATGAGCCACAAACCTCTCGGGTAAGACATCACCCTCTTTAGCTAAGTCGGATACTAATTTTTGAAAATCTTCAATTTGGCTAGAAACACTTTTTTCCTCAACCATTTGAAAAAACATAAATTTAGCCATAGCAAACTTTTTAGCACCCTCATCCTCAAATCCATAACGACCATTAAGTTCATCCCATAAATCTTTAGCACAAGTAAAATGACAATAATTATCAAACGACTTGTTACATAAACCACACTTAATAGTATGAACACATAATTTATTTGTTTTTTCCCACTTTGCTATATTTTTAGGATCATCTTTGGGTTTAGGCTCATAAAGAACCCGGTCAATTTTGGTATATTCCAAGATAGGCAAAACCCTTTCTTTCCAACACTTAAAATTATTTCCATCAAAAGCCTCAAGTTTTGTAATTTCTGAAATGACCTTAAGAGAATCAACAACTTATTTTTTCATTTTTAAAACACACTAATCAACTTTTAAAATTGTAGGAAAATAAGGCTAAATGAACAAGTTTGATTCAACAATACAAACCCTAAAAAATTAGCAATGAAAAAAATAAATAGATAGAGTTAGAAAGATCTCACAAGCTATAGAATCACGTAAAATGCGTTGTCTTTAAAGGTTGATTCGTGCCACCCGAAGTAGAACTTGGTGTGAATGACTCTCTTAATTGAACAACCTCTCAAGATTAAACTATAGTGATTTCTTCAAGTTGATCACACACTCAAGCAAGAAAAACTAAGAACAATCTTAATTCGCCTTTCCTTAAAACTAAAAATTGATACAGAAATTTTTAGTGGAGATGAGCAAAAAAACATAGCAAAACAGAGGTTGGAGACAGCTGCTATAGCTGAAAAACTAAAGAGCCAAAGAGTGGAAAAGAGGGTTTAATATACTAACTAATGTGAGGGCTAAATGGCTACATGCAACGGTCACTGTGCAAGCCAACGGGCAGAACATTAAATGCCCCAATGGGCTACTTGTTTAATGCCCAACGGGGCAGAACCAAATTAGGCTAAAGGAAAAGAAATAGAAAAGGAATGAGGAACAAGAGAGATAGAGACAAGCCTAAACCCAACCCAAGCCGAACTCTAACCCTTAGCCCATTATCTTTTAAGCTAACACTTAAGTAGTGTTATGATTTATAAACATTTATGAAAGCTCATCTCTAACCAATATGGGACACAAGCATACTTAAAGTGTTTGAAACACACATACTCCAACAGTATCGGCATCATCAAAGCATTTCACACAAGTGAATTACATATCCTTTATAAACGTATTGCATCCCTCACAGAATAACCTTCCACTGTTTACTATATAGAAGAGAGACATGACTTCCCAAAAATTCAAAGCACCATTATTTTTTCCGTTTAGCTCGTTGAAAAAGTGCTTGTTACTCATTTGTGTATAACCTTTAGTCTTCATGAAGCCCAAGAATTTGTGAAGCCTAATTTTGCCATTTGTGAGGCAGTATATGTAATAGTCTTTAGCGGTCTGGTGCAACTCATCCATCTTTGGTGAATGCTAGATCAATCATATCTTTATGTTTTCGTGTGTATAAATGATGAAAACTCAGATTTGTGTGAAAACACAAGAGTTTGTTTAGACCCCCAATTAAAAATTATGGCTAAATTGCTTTTACTCTAATTTATCTAAGTACGGAACAAGAGTAAATGAAGCGCAAGAAACCAATAACTACTCTAGTGCATAAATATAAACAAAAACAACAAACAATAAAAGTAAAGCACAAAAGTAAGGGAAGAAAGATGCAAATACAAGATAACACGCCGATGTGTTATCGAAGAGGAAACTGAAGAACTTGGCATAAAACCTCTCCGCCGCCCTCCAAGCGGTAAATTGATCCACTAGACAATAAGTTGAGACATACGAATAGCAAGAGACCCTTCAAGCCTAATCAACCAAATGCACTTAAGCCCTCCAAGCTCCTACTCCAACAAGGTTTCTTGGAACCGTGTCTTGTCTAGCTTTCTAGATTTCGTAATACTCCTGATTGCATCGGCCAAGCCTCACCAGCTTCTTTTGGCAAATCCCCAAAACTTCCCAAGCTCCAAAACGCTCTCTACACTCTGGAAAGATGTGGGTTGTGTTTGGATACAAATTTCCTCTCAAGGTATGATAATGGAAGAGGGAAGGAGAAGAGACTAAAATGATTTCTCATTAAGGATGAGAAACTCTCTCTCTCTAAAAAATGGATATGTGATGTAGAAAACCTATCTAGAGTTTTTCTCTCTGAATGGCTTCTCATGTTTTTATGGGTAACGAGGGTATATATAGTATGTGAGAAGGGTAAGAAAGTCACACTTAAAAATTCTCTAAGCAGAGAATTTCGCGGGTATCTCGCAAGAAGGCCTTACACACAAGACACTCGCGAAATCGACAACTTGGCATTACCCTTCAATTCTAACATGTGCTTTCACATGGCTCTTTCGCAAGTTAGCTTCTTGCAAGCTTCTTGCAAGTTTTTCGTGAAATCCCCTTGTTCTTCAATTCATGCTCAATTCTTCACCAACTTGATACTAAACCAAATACAATAGAATCCCACAAAATACAAGGAACAAAATTAAAGCAATTACAACACTTTTTGTCATGGAATAAAGCCAACATAAAACATAATTGTAAATCACAATTTTACAAATGAGCATACGAATATGTAGAAGAAACTAAAGATCATGGTGATTTGGACGAAAATATTTCCTGTTTGGCACACTATTTCAAAAAAAAAAAACATGTTTTTAAACAACATTACACGTATTTCCACATATTTTTTCTCCCACACATATTTTTACACATGTTTTCAAATAACAAAACATATATTTTTAAGTGTATGTACCAAACACCTCCTTAACTTCTAAAACGAGTATGTCTCCGAGGCAATATTATGTGAAACTTGTCAACCTTTTGCCAGAACAATTTTCTAAAAAAGAATACTTGCTAACTACTTTTTTTTTTTTTTTTTTATGAGAATAAGAAATTTTCAACTTGGCAAGTTGCCAATGAGAAAATAAAATATTTTTCTCGTAGATAGAGTTACATCTAGAAAGTCATTTTCTTGACTAATAAAATTCTTAATTACAGCAAATAAATAAATAAATAACTTGTCAGGAAAAAAAAAAAAAAAAAAGGACTTGCCAATAATAAAATAAAACAAAAATTAAAAACTTCCCAATATGGCAAGTTGTCAACTTATGAACAGATTTTGACATAACAATTTTCTCAAGGATATAGTTACATCTAGAATAGATACTCATTTTCTTGATTAATAAAACTCTTAATTACAGAAAATAAATAAATAAAACTTGTCATAAAAAAATTAAAAAAAAAAAAAAAAGAATTCGCCAACTTTTTTCTTCTTCTTTTTTTGAGAACTTGCCAACGTGGCAAGTTGTCGATTTGTTAGCAGGTTTTGATTCTTTTGACATAACAATTATCTCATAAATATAGTTACATCTCAAATTTGATTTTATGAAATACTTTCGATCTTTTTATGTTACATTGCTCTTTTTTTTTTAATCAATACACAATTTCAATTGGTTTCTATTTATTTATTCCAATAAACCATGTATATATCAGTTTAAACCATAGCTTTCCGCATTTATCCTTTGCTCTATACCTAATTTAAGTTGAAACAAAATGTTATTCTTTTGGCAGAAATACTATTTTTGTTCCTACATTTTCACCTTATTCTCACTTTGGTCCTTTTTTTTTTATCACTTTTAATTCTTAAAATGAAAACGCATTCTATTTTAATCCCTACTGACATCTTACTAACAAAAATTGTCTATATGACAAATAGAGTATACAATTAGCACACTAAATATTGACATGACCATTAATATAATAATAATAAATTTTATTTTGCATTAAAAAAAGTCATGTCAGCATCTAAATTTAAAGAATAGATTTATCAATTTTAACAAAAAAAAATCCATAATATCTTAACGAATCAAACTTAAACACACAAAAAAAAAAAAAAAAAAAAAAACCCACATATACACACACAATAACCAAATTCTATTTCAATCTGTAATATTTTAATTTATCCGCTAGTCTTATTCTTTTGCTCAATAGGTAAACTGCGAAGTCCAATTTCCTAGAGGGAATGTGCAGAATAGCAGTGTGAAGAACATCAATGTAGTAAGTTAGGCAAGGTCTGAAAGTATGTTGAAAACTAGCATCTCGAGTCTTATAGACTTGAGATTCATTTAAAACTCGAGTCTCAAAGGCTCGCTTTAAGACTGCTTTTTTGCTCTCTTATGTGGACAAGTTTGCCACCTGGATCTCGAGTTTTAAAGACTCGATTTTCAGCAAATGAAAATCGAGTCTTAAAGACTCGATTTTTAAGGGAAAAAGTCACGTTTATATCAGACTTTGCATTGAACTCAAGTCTATACACTGGGAGAAAATTTACAAAACACACATAATATCACTTAGCCCGTATCAAACACACACACTTAGCCATTCTCACCCAAAAACAGAGCATCCTTCTCAGCCTCACTAACTCTCACCCTCACTAACTCTCACTTATCCATAACTCTCACACCACATTGTCTCTCTCACTCACCCATAACTCTCACACCACATTGCCTCTCTCACTCACCACATTGCCTTTGTCACTGCTCTTCCCTCTGAACAAATTGATATCTCAGGTAAGAATTTGCATAATTTGATTGTGATTGTAGTTGGGTAGTTGTCTATGGGTGTGGGTTAAAGAGTTTGACTATTTATTTTGTAGATAGTTAACATAACTTAGTTAATTTGCCAATATTGTGAATTATAGAACTTTGTTTTGTTAGTGTGAATTTTTTGAGTATTTATTTGCATGGTTTTTGTTATCAAAATTTTATTCATCATTTGTAGGCTGATAGAGATGAGTATGAAGACAGGATTGAGAGAGGGGACTTTCAGGACTTTGAGGACTTAGAGAGGGACATTGATGACGATGAGACATTAGATGGTAGTGAACCTGATACAGAAAATGTTATTAGTGTCCAAAACCAAATGCTTTCATACAATCCTAATATGCTCACTTGTGATAAATATAAATAAAAATTATCAAACACCTTGTGAGCAACCCTTTGAAACTTTAAAATATAAGTAAAAAAGAGCCCTCACCTCCGAAACCACCCCATAAAATCACAATTAATATGAAATTACCCAATAAAATCACAATTACAACAACATAGTGATTACAATTTACAACCAACTCAAAAGAAACCCATGAAACAGAAAGAAAAACAGAGTTTACCTCTGACAGAGAAAGATGGGAGCAGTGGGTTTAGAATCGGCGGCGGACTGGCGCTCTTGAGGACTAGAGTGTGATCGTGAGTGTGATCGGCGGCGGTGATCGTGAGTGTGAGAGTGAGTGAGAGTGAGATTGAGAGTGAGAGTGACTGTGAGGGAGACGGTGAGTGTGAGAGCGACGAGTGAAAACTGTGAGAGTGAGAGTGACTGTGAGGGTGACGGTGAGTATAGTTAGGTTTGAATCGCTCAAAACCGTGTTTCTGAAACTCGGTTTTAGTCAAAAACTGTATTTAAAATCGAGTTTATAAAACTCAATTTTATAAATCGAGTTTTACAAACTCGAGATACACGTGGAAATTTTTAACCCACGTCAGCGTATGAAGACGTCTAAAATCGAGTATTAAAAACTCGAGTTCTAAGTATCTCGAGTTTTAGAAACTCGAGATGCTAGTTTCCCGTTTTCTTTCCTATCCGGCCAACTAACTAAATCGTTAGGATCTGATTGTCATTTGGAAAGGGTGTTCCAATTTCCTACCTCTTTCCTTCAGCTGCTTTTTCATTTTCGAATTCTTTGGGACCCAAAGTTTGGCTTTTGTTAGAATGAACTCATCATGAAGTCCTAGGAAGGTCTTGATGTCCTATATGTTAGTTTCGGTTAATTGTAATTTTATACTTCAAATCTGAGCTTTTGATTTTCAAAATCCCATGCTTCTTTGTTTCCGCGGCTTGAATATGGATTTGTCCATTTTGCATTGTTGTCAATCGAGGTGGAGATTTTGGGTACCTCTTGAACTTGTGGAGGATTGGGCAAGCAATTTCTAAGGGGGTTAAAGCTTGGACGAAACGATGAGTTGCAGAGCTTGCTAGAGGAGATGCTAAACTCGTGGGTGGCCGGCAACCTCATCAACGGCACTACGGTGGCATTTTTTAAATTGATAAATTAATTTTTTTAATTTAGATGATGATGTGGCATTTTTTAATGCCAAGTAAAAATTTTTAATATTGTTTTAATGGTCATGTCAGCATTTTGTGTGCCAACAATACACTCCGTCTGTTACGTAGACAATTTTCGATAATGAAATAATGGTAGGGACTAAAATAGAACGCATTTTTCATTTTAGAAACTAAAAGAGATAAAATAAAAAAGTAGGGACCAAAGTGAGAATAGGGTGAAATGTAAGGACAAAAATAGTATTTCTACCTATTCTTTTTTATATCTTTTATTTTTAATTGAAATTTTCCGGGAAGATATGTTTTAATATATAAGTCTAAAATATGCTTCAATGTGGCCAAATATCTTTCACCAACACATGATACATCAGCTTCAATATTAGTTTTCAAGATCTCATGAGATCCATAAGATGATGAGTTTTCCGCAAAAAAAAAAAAAAAAAAAAATTATGAGTTAAATATTACAAGTCAGTATCTTCAAGTCAATCCAAAAAAAAAATCTTTCTTAATTATATAGTATGTGTGGGATGAAAGCACATATCAAAAAAGAAAATAATTAAGTGCTTAAAGAGTTTTTTACACTTACATTGGGGGAATTGTTAGGTTCTAAATATTTAGATATAAATGTTTAGGTTCTAAATACTTTGTATGTTGGCAAACCGAGAACAAAAACTTGTCTAGGATTAGATCTTAGGGTCTATGAATTGTTTTAGACATTACTCAAGGTGATACAAGTAATGAATCAAGAACGTACAAGCTACAAAAAGTTGAATTGAAAAACTGAAGAGCTAGGTTGATCGAAGGAAGGGCTAGACCAATCGAGATGCAATTATCCATGATTTTTAATAAGGCCCAACAACCTTCAAAACGATAAGAGTTTGAGTCCAACACTACTACGTATATAAGAAAAACTCTAATACACATTTTTCAAGTCTTGGAGAGCTACTCTTGTGAGATTTGTGAGGTTATTATACCTTCTAACACCTTCAAGCACCTACCGGAGATCACATGCATATTGCTAGTATCAGTGGAGTAAAGTTGCATTCAAGCTTCAGTTATCAAGTGTACCAGAAGATCAAGACATGAACAAGAGGTTCATGTTGGAGTCAGTCCTCATCAAAAAAGTCTGAGGGGTTCAAAGCTTAGTTTGATAACTGCTTTAGATTTACTATGAATTGTTATTCTTGAATTTTAAATCTCAATTTGATATAGTGGATTGTTATCATAGGATAGTTCCCCCTAGGTTTTTTACCTTAAAATTAGTTTATTTCATTGGTTTTCCTAGATTATTATATTTTATGTTATTTAGTTTTCCATTGTGCACGTTATATGTGATAAATGTTTAACCTAGATCTGAATAATTAACTTAAGTAAGAACTTGGCTAATAAATTAGGTTAAACAAAATGTGTTTTTAGAGGCCTAAAAACAATAATAAAATCATATACTTTTTTTCTTTCTCAAAAGACATCACTGTTTTCTTTTCTTTTCTTAAATAAAGATTTCTAGTTTAGTATTATATCTGTTTAATAATTTAAATCAAATTAAGGAAATTATTTTGCTTACTGTTTAAAATGCCTTTGTTGTAAGGGAAAATTATTGAATACTCCAAAAGTACCATAAATGCGTACTCTCCCTCTCACATGAATTGTGAGTCCCACCATAAATTTAATTAGTACGACCTGCAATTATGTGAGAGGAAGGAATACGCATTTATGATACTCCGGAAGTACCTAATAATTACCGTGTTGTAAGACTTTTCTCCCTTTTTTACCTATTGTCCAAAACCTCTCTCTCTCTCTCTCTCTCTCTCTCTCTCTCTCTCTCTCTCATTTTTTAAGTTAAAATTGAAAGAAAAATAAATAAATAAAAGGTTGCTAAGATTTTTCTTCCAATTTACTAAAGAAAATTAACTTTGTAAATAAGGCTAGTTAGTCATATAAGCTGTCGACTCTAAATTTCTTGATAAATTTCTGTAAAATATGTATTAAATTTGTTTTCTTTCCATATTTTAGTGAGCATTTGAATTTCTCTTTTCCCCATTAATTGTTAATTGCTATCAGTGCTTTTTTTATAATAAAATTTAGTGCCTTAATAAATATCTGCCAAAATCTCTTAAAAACTTTCTTATTGGCTTAATTTATTTCTGAAAACCTCTCTAATGCACTTATTTTTCTCTTTGTTCCACACAAATAACTCAACTCTCTCTCTCTCTCTCTCTCTCTCTCTCTCTCTCTCTCTCTCTCTCTCTCTCTCTCTCTCCATTTTGAATAATCCTCTTAATTTTGCACAGATTCTTTACTTACCGTCTATTTCTCTTTTAAATAATCATCTCTTTTTTCTGTGATTATATCTTCTACGTCACTATTATTTTGCCTTTTTAATAATACTGCCATTTTTTTAACTACATCGGATTTATTATTAAAAAAGGAAGTAACAGTTCATTATTCCCAACGAAAAAAAAAACTTGCACACAAAATATAAGGAACATTGTTCTATAAGATTCTCCTCGTTCATTATTATTTGGAACAACACATGACATGCTTATTTAACTAGTATCATGATAACTTCTCAAGCTTGAAACATAGATGTTTCCATCATGATCAACTGCTTATACATGTCCAGCATTTATTATAAGAGGCCTTGCATTGTCAACTTCAAGGAGTGATGTTTCTGCAAATACAAAAGTAACCATATATGAATTATTATTCTTTTCTTATAAAATTTTTTTTTAAATGGATTATTAATCAATGCCCTAAGAGCATTCGTTAGCATTTTTCTATTTTTATTTTGACAAGTTATACATACCTTAAGCAAAAGAAGTATAAAGTTTGGTGACTTGGGCTTACAGATTAACATTGACTGATCCTGCTTTAGGATTAGCTACTATAGCGAAAGCATCTGCAGAGAGATTAATAATTGTTGCAACACCTGGATTATGATCGACGATTTTCACCGTGGTGGCCTTACCTGAGCAAGGATGTGGGATATTTAGGTTTGTAGTCCCGGTGCATGTGACACGGTGTCACAGGGTCAATTTTTCTTTTAAATTTTCTGTCTATGATGGAGTTGGTGCCCTATAAATTTTTCTTTTAAATTTACAAGACACCAACCTCAACCTTTATTACTCAATATTCAAGTACAAAGGAAGCCTGGAGAACACACACGAAATTCTCTAAACAAAATACACTCTCTACTGCTGACAACCCCAACAACCTAGGTTATATGCACAAAAATAATTGTCACGGCAGTTACTACCAAGTAACTGCCCCTTATCC
Organism: Castanopsis chinensis; assembly: GCA_032878915.1. Classification (NCBI taxonomy): domain Eukaryota; kingdom Viridiplantae; phylum Streptophyta; class Magnoliopsida; order Fagales; family Fagaceae; genus Castanopsis; species Castanopsis chinensis. The sequence goes on from JAVQMG010000105.1 coordinate 12,618,706, forward strand.
AGGACTTGCTACCACATGTGGTCGAACTTAGGACACCTGCAACTAATGTTGTCTTGGCCTGATGTCCATGTTTCTAGCCCCTACTCAGCAGGTTTGAATGTCCAACAAGCTTGGAACTGCTGATAACTGCTGCTGCACACTCCACATGCCAGCCCATCACTCAGCACTTCATAAGGCCTCTGCCCATGCTCCAACAACCCACACATGATTAACCCATCACGTTTTAAAAGCTTGATTCTTGTCCAATCCCTTCTCATCAGCAACACAGCCCACCTAACATGTCCATACGCAACCCACCAAGTAACTGCTATCAGCCCACACATATAAGTCCATGCATTCTGCCAGCACCAACCAGTCCAATGCCTTGCATAGCCTAATATCAACACAGCAACCCAGCACTGCCTTGTACACAAGCCACCCAGCCCACACACAAAGCAACCCAACCAAGCCACTATGCTATCAACCATCACAAAGGGTCAACATCACCTGCTACTGCCTATCATCGCCAAACCATCTCTGCCCACCATGACCCACCACTGCCATGGCCTTGGGGCCTCATATGGAGAAAGGCACCTCCACATACTGCCCTTCATCATGTTCATCAATCTGAACCCAACAAGAAGACCGAGCTTGTCCCCCTCAAAGAGCACTTAGGAGCTTCACTAGTATGGCATAAGGAGCCATTGGTGTCTTGAGAAAACATTGAGCCATGTGACTGGCCTGATGTTATCCAAGCACTCAAATTCCTCATGCCATCATCAGCAACTTGCAAAACTCCTAACAAACGGATATGTTTCCCACATGCTGCCCCATTGTCCCATAATTCATCACCTACTCCATCTACGAAGTTACCTTTGTCTTGATATCCAAAGCATGCCGAGGCCATCAAATGGATAATAAAATATTATTAAAGCAAAGGTTAGAATTATTATAATTTAAATTCTATAATATATATTTAAGCAAAGTGTTAAGTTGATAAAGAGTTTCTCAATTGATTTATTTATTATTTCATGGGAAGCAAACCAATTGCAACCCCTCTAATGTTGTAAGAATGGACCCAACTAAAACAAGTGAATTAAAATTTCAATTAAAATTCCAAAAGACAATAAACTTAGCAATTTCATGTAATGATTATATCTATGTTCTAAAGTTTGTGGCAAAATGGTTGAAAAATCATTTGAGTAAAACTTATTACATACGAGTATGTAATAAAAACTACCCCAAATCATTGTATCAATTTAATCAATGCTACTATTGGCCTCTCCTTATATTTGTAATATTTTTTTCTTCAACCTAAATGAAATTCCGTTGTTTGGGGGAAAAACCATTTTGAACCGTAACATTCCATGGGATGTACCAATTAACTAAAATTGTTGCATATAAATATACTCACGAACATAAGGAGGACCGTAGAAAGTGGCAACCCCTTGTAAGATTGTATTAAAATAAGTTGTTTTCATATATAACTAGCTTGAGATTTTAATCAGCAATTATATCTATTTAAAAAATTTCTACTTCATTTCGTTTGTCTGAAATTATAACTGGTGGAATTGGACCATGTCTTTAGCTTTCAATACGAGGACATTACTTTTATTTTTTAAGTGCTAGAGTATTATGCAACTTAATCAAGAATTATATATAAGTTAAATAAATATTTTAAATATTAAATACATATTATAAATAAAAATTATTTTGTAAATATAAAACCACATGAAAAGAAAAAAGTTAATTTATGTTAATGATAAATACTTATCATGTAAGACCAATCTTTTATTAAAAAAAGCCAAAAATCTTATAGCTTAGCAAGCATTTCCTAGAATCTTAGAGCTCAACAAGCATTTTTTAGTATTTTCAAAAGAAACATCTAGAATTCAAATTGTCTCTCCCTCTTTGTAACTATCAAGTTTTATAAGTAAATAAAAATAAAAATAAAAAGCAAATATTGATTGTAAAATAATTTTTTTAAAATGATAATAGTAAAACTCATATTAAACATTTTGAAACCTTTTTGTCAGCAAGATGGTTCAACTCATCAAATGGCACCAATTGATACTTTTGCTTTGGAATAAGTTGATTTTTTTTTTTCTTTTTTTCTTTTTTGCCTATGCTTCAAAGATGTTGTTGCTTAAAATCTAACCACGCACTTGCGAATTGAACTTGTGAACTTAAAGTAGAATTATGTAAAGTAAAACCTTCTTAATGAAAAATAATCGAAAACACAATTGAGAGTAGAATTATGCAAAGTAAAACTCGAATGGAAATTGAACTGGTGAATTTAACTAGAGAAGTTATTGTCTTCGAATCTTATCCTCTATTGAGATGCACATAGAGATAATATAGAAGCAATGAAATTGTCCGTGACCAAGTAAAAAAATAATACGGTTTCATAGTGTCATAGAATTTTTGAAGTAAAACTTTTCACCATGATTGTGGAATTCATGATAAATGGGCCCCATTAAAGATGCGAAAGAAGACTTAAAGCTCCTGCAAAATTCATGCTGAGACTTGGGTTGGCGTTCCCATAAAGCCTAGGTAGTTATTGACAGCTAGTCATGTACTCTGTAGTTCTTATAATTTATTTTATTTTATAGAAAATTAAATAAGTAAATAACATTATTTTTATATGGAGTTTTAACACAAACTTTATAAATATAATTCTTCTAATTTACAACATGATATATTGCTATATCTTATAAATTTTTTGCAGGCGAAGTTAATTTTTGGCAAAAATGCGAAACTCATGATCTGTTGTGAAATGATAGAAATATATAAAACAAAGTAAAAGAAATAAGAAATAAATAAAAAATAAAAAAAAAACTCTTATATTCAAGTGGTTATCTACAATTCTTTTGATCTCTCTTATATGTGTACAATAACAGTAAAATAATCTCACATATATATAGGACTTTAGAATGCTCGTAGAGTTTATGGGATAAAGTTGTAATAATGAGTACACTTATGGATATACATCTCCCCTATAGGCTTTATACATTTTCCATTTACACATCCCAAGTAACCTTTTCATGGCCCAAAGTTTACATATTTCAATCAGAATTTATTTCTAACACTCCCCCTTGAATGACCACTTTTTAAGAATATGCCTCGTTAAAACCTTGCCAAATAAAAGCCCTATGGGAAAAAAATTTTGGCTAAGGAAAAAGAGTACAATATTCTTGTATAACTTCTAGTGTCTTAGGATTGCCTCATTAAAATCTTGCAAAGGAAAACCTAGTGGGAAAAAACCTTAGCGAAAGAAAAAGAGTACAATCAGCACACATCCTTTAGAAAATTTACTCCCCCTCATAAGTACATAAAATTTCCATTGTTCATGGTAAAAATATCCTTAAATCGATGCATACCAATTTTGTGCACCATCTTCTTAAAATTCGCAGTTGGTAATGGCTTAGTGAACATATCAGCCAAATTATCACATGATCGTATCTGTTTGACATCAATATTGCCACTCTTCTGGAGCACATGTGTATAAAAATATTTTGATGCAATATGCTTGTTTCTATCACCCTTGATATAGCCTCCCCTAATTTGAGTGATACAAGCAGCATTATCTTCGTATAATATCGTTGGACTATTTATGATTGATGATAATTCACAGTTCTCACGAATATGTTGAATTTTCGATCTCAACCAAATACATTCACGACTCACTTCTTGAGTTACGATAATCTCTACATGATTTGAGGAAGTAGCAAAAATTGTTTGCTTAACAGATCTTTATGAAATAGCAGTATTTCCATAAGTAAATAAATATCCTGTTTGTGATTAGCCTTTGTGTGGATCAGAAAGGTAACCTGCATCAGCATAGCTAACTAACTGCAGTTTTGATCCATTTGGATAAAATAATCCCAAATCAGTAGTCCCACGAAGATAACATAAAATATGCTTAATTCCATTCCAATGTCTTCGAGTTGGTGTAGAACTATACCTTGCTAGTAAATTAACTGCGAATACTATATCAAGTTGTGTGTAATTTGCAAGATACATCAAAGCACCAATTGCACTAAGATATGGTACTTCAGGACCAAGAGTTTCTTCATTATCTTCTTGTGATCGAAAAGGATCTTTCTTGACATCAAGTGACTGATCCACCATTGAAGTGCTCAAAGAATGAGCTTTATCCATGTTAAATTGCTTTAGAACTTTTTCTATGTACATTGATTGATGAAAAAGAATTCCATTTGGAAGATGTTCAATTTGCAAGCCAAGACAAAATTTTGTCTTACCAAGATCTTTCATCTTAAATTCATTCTTTAAACAATTTGCTGTTTGTTAACTCTTCTAGAGTCCCTACAAGATTTAAATCATCAACATATATTGCAACAATAGCAAATCTGGATTCTAATTTTTTGATAAAAACACATGGAAAAATTGGATGATTCTCAAATCCTTCTTTCAAAAAATATTTACTGAGGTGATTATACCACATGCGTTCGAATTGCTTTAACCCATATAAGGATCTTTGTAGCTTGATAGAATACATACTTCGGGATGTAGGATTATATGTTTCAAACATTATATATCCTTCAGGGATTTTCATATAGACATCATTATCTAATGATTCATACAGATATGTTGAAACAACATCCATTAATTGCATATCCAAATTTTCTTTTGCTACCAAGCTAATTAAAAATTTGAATGTAATTGCGTCCATTACAGGAGCATACATTTCTTCATAATCAATACCAGGTCTCTGCAAGATACCTTGTGCTATAAGTCGCGTTTTATATCTTATAATTTCATTTTTCTCATTTCGTTTACGTACAAATACCCATTTGTAACCAACAGGCATTACACTTTTAGGTGTTCGGACTACAGGTCCAAAAACTTCACGTTTACTTAGTGAATTTAATTCTGCTTGAATTGCCTCTTTCCACATTGGCCAATCATTTCTACGTTGACATTCATCAACAGTTTGTGGTTCATATTCATTATCATTACTTCTAGTAATATCAAGAGCAACTTATCTATCCCATATTTCTCCTGTATGTGCATAATGTATCGAGATCTCATTATTTTCAAGTACCTGATCCTCTTCAGGGGATAACTCTTTAAGAGGTCTATTTTCAGGAGATTTTTGTTCATAAGTTTTGAATAGATCAATTATTTATGTAACTTGTTCCCTGGGAATAGCCTCTTTATAGGCTGCAACTTGTTTTTCTTGTATTTTTCTCTTCTGGAGAATTTTATCTTTAACACCGACAAGTCTTCCACGCTTCAAGTGTGGCTTTGATTCATTTGTTGTTATATTAACCGATTGTCCTACTTGGACTTCAATCCTGCTGGAGTATTAGCAGTTGAAATGTGAGATTTCACTATTTTCTTATTGTCGGTGAATACATTTGGTAATTGATTTGCAATTCCTTGCAAATGACTAATCCTTTGAACTTCCGATTCACATTGATTTGTACGAGGATCAAGATGAGATAACGTCAAAATATTCCAAGTAATCTCACGTCATGCTTCAGGCAACGACTTTTTTCCCCCTAATGATGGGAAGATTGTTTCATTAAAATAACAATCATCAAAACGTGCCTTAAAAACATCATTAGCTAGAGGTTCAAGATATCTAATGATATATGGTAAATCAAAACCCGTATAAATTCCAAGTCTACGTTGAGGACCCATCTTAGTGCGTTGTGGGGGGGGGGGGGGCAATAGGAATATATACAGCACAACCAAATATGCACAAGTGAAAAATATTTGGTTGTTGGCCAAGTACAAGTTGCAATGGTGAGAATTTATAATAAGCAATTGGCCTAATGTGAACTAATGATGCAGCATGTAAAATAGCATAACCCCAAGCAGATTCTAGTAATTTTGATTTCATAAGCAAAGGTCGAGCAATAATTTGAAGTCTCTTGATAAGTGATTCGGCTAAACCATTTTAAGTATGTGTATGGGCAACAGGATGCTCAACATCAACTCCAATTGACATGCAATAGTCATTAAAAGCTTGAGATATGAATTCACCAGTATTTTCTAAATGAATTTTCCAAATTGGATAATCATGAAATTATGCTCGCAACCTAATTATTTAAGCAAGAAGCCTAGCAAATGCAATATTTCTAGTAGAAAGTAAACATACATGTGACCATTTGGTTGATGCATCAATTAAAACCATAAAATACTTGAATGGACCACAAGGTAGATGTATTGGTCCACATATATCACCCTGAATTCTTTCTAAGAAAAGATGGACACTCAACAACAATCTTTGAATGTGATGGTTTGATAATTAATTTACCTTGAGAACATGCACTACATGGATAATCACTAGATAAAAAAATCTTCTGGTTCTTTAAGAGATGTCAGTGAGAGTTTTCAATAATTCAACGCATCATTATTGATCTTGGATGTCCAAGACGATCATACCAAAGCATAAAAACCTTAGGGTCTAAACACTTTTGGTGTATTACAGTATTTGCTTCAACTGTTTTCATTATAGTATAATATAACCCAGAAAAGAAAATAGACAGTTTTTTCTAATATGAGCTTTTGGCCCCAATACTATTAAAGTAATATAAAGAAATTCTTCAGTGCCTTCGTTATTAGTTTTAATATGATAACCATTATAACGTATACCCTTAAAACTGAGTAAATTTCTACTTGATTTAGAAGAATACAAAGCATTATCAATACAAAGTTTTGTGCCCTTTGACAACATGATAATCGCTCTTCCAGAGCCTTTAATTAAATTTGATGAACCTGATTTGGTATTGACATTAGCTTTGCATAATTTTAAAATTTGAAAATATTTTTTATCTTTAAGGATCGTATGAGTTGTTGCATTGTCTGCTAGACAAAAATCTTCTCTATTCATCTTGAAATTGATTTTACCAGTATGACCCATCCATCTTCACATGTGCAAAACATAAATTAAACTTTATTACTTTAAATATAAATAAAACATATCAAAATAAAAATACTTATTTCAATGCCATAATATAATGAAAGAAAAATAATTAATTAGTATGGACATTTCCATCACCAATCATACTTATTAAAATGCGATAATATAATAAACTAAAATAATTAATTGATATAGACATTTTCATCACCAATCAAATTATCAAATTTTCCATCAACATCCTCAAAGAAATCAAAGACATCAAGATAAGTCATATCCACTCCATTTGGAAGGTCAAGATAATTCATGAGATCTTCAGGATCATTGTGATCAACAAAGTTTGTTTCAATTCTCTTTCCCTTTTCTTTTATAGAGGCATGTTACAGATCTACCAAATGTTTAGGAGTACGATAGGTACGTGACCAATGACCTTCCATTCCACACCTATAACACTTATTTTCATGACCATTTGAGGGTTTTCAACAATAACTCATTATTTTGTTCAGCTATAAAAAGATAAAATATTAGTTCATAACACTTTATGAACATATTCATTCGATATTATTATTGCAGGAGCACATTCGAAACATAATTTATGTGTTTTTTATTATACAATTTTAATTGTGAGCTGATTTTAAAGTACTAGATTAACTCATTTGAACCTTTAGTTTATTGCAACTTTAAGTGTACATCATACTGAGCTTTTAGGATGATTAAGTTTTTCTAGAACTTATAATTCTCCTAAGGGGTCTTTTATAGTAAAGTACTCAATTTTTATATAAATAATGACAAATAAAAATTATATTTTTTGCACGATCCTTCTATGATACTTTGTTGCCATCCATAATAATATCTTCAAGATTTATTACATTAACATAAATCTCATCAAGATTCATTGCTTCTAGATGAATGTTAGTATTAAGGATCCATGATATCCATGGTAAGAAATTCTTGCCTAAGATGTCAAGGACAACAAATTTAAGCTTTGTAAGATTTGACATTTATATCAAATATATAATTACGTAAGTAATTAAAGAAATATTTTTATCATACAAAATGCTAATGAAAGAATGCTACATAGACATATATATTCAAAATTGATTCATATATAGTATATATAAATATTATTAAGTTACTTTATCATAAACCATTTTAACAAAATATTTTTAATCAATTAGATGTGAATCTCATAACAATATATAATAATAGAATAACGTGAATCTCATAAATTTTTTAATTAATTAAAAATCACTAAAATTATGAGCATAAAACATAAAGACAAAAAAAAATAGGATAATTACTAATTCTTTAAAAAGAAAACTTATAGTGAATTGAGAGAACTACACAAATAATCTTTGATGATTGAAGAACAACAGGAGGACAACTTCCTTTCCAAAGATTGGGTAGAAGCTCGTATTGATAACGTGTTGTGAAATACTAGAAATATATAAAACAAAGTAAAAGAAACAAGAAATATATATTGATAAACTCTTATATTCAAATGGTCATCCTTAATTCTTTTGATCTCTCTTAGATGTGTATAATAACAATAAAATAATCCTACATGATCAAAAATGTCATCGGTTTCAATCTTCTAAATTTCAAGTTTATTCAATTAGGTCTTCTATTAACTTCTATTAAATGTTGCTATTAATTGTTTAAATTTTTAATTAAAAAATATTTTTCAGAAGTATAAGTGTTTGTGGCGTGTGAGGGGCAAGAGTCAGAATTTAAGTCTCTAAAAGAGAGTTTCACGTACATATACACTTAGAGGGCGTTTGGGAAGCGCGTTTTGCGCTTCCCAAATGCACGTTGTGCGTTTCCCAATTTTTTTTATTTTTTTATTATTTTTTTGAGCCGAAATATTTGACTTTTCTGTGCATAGTGTATACAGTGTACTGTTCACGGACCCACAAATTTCACTTTTTAACAACTTTTTTATTAAAAATGAGACCCACAATATTATTTACACATTAAAAAATTATTTTATTACAGTATTTTTCAATTTTCAATTTTAGTTTTTAATTTTTAGCCCAATCTAAATGGACCTTTAGATTAAGGCCTCGCTTGGAAGGAGGGAATGGAATGGAATGGAAAGGAATGAAAAGAATAATTTTAGAATATTCTTCCCTTCCCTTGTTTGGGAGTTTTAATGGAGGGAATGGAAAGTCCATTCCCTCGTTTGGGAGTTTAAGTGGGAGGGAATGGAATGGATAGGAGGAACACTGATTCCTCTCTATTCCCTTAAAACCTCAAATTTTCATTCCCCCCGAAATTGGGAGGAATGAGAGGGAATGGAATTAGATTTAATGAATTTTTTATTAAAACTCCCAAAATACCCCTATTTATTCAACCATTTATTTTAAAACAGGGGTCTAATAGTAATATTGCAATAAAATGATTCCATTCCATTCCCTCCATGTTACTCCCAAACAAGATTACTTACATTCCATTCATTTTCATTCCTTTCCATTCTTTTATTTCAAAACATCCAATCAAGGTTACTTAATTCCATTCCATTCTATTCCATTCTTTTCCCTTACTTAAATTTATTCCATTCCATTCCATTCCATTCTTTTCTATTCCCTTATGATCATTTCATTCCATTCCATTCCCTTCCCTTATGAACTCCCAAGCGGAGCCTAAGTAGAAGTAGAAATTTTATCTTGCAACGAAAGGTTGCTGGAGATTGAATTAAATTAAAACCTAAAATTTGGTAAAATTGGAGGATGACTTTTGAATTTTATCCTTAATTTTATATTTTTTCTCCCTGGCCGAGCTTTGCACCCTCTCCCTCTTTTTCTTCCTTCCTCCCGAATTTGCTCTCTCTATCAGTGAAACTCTCTTTTCACCACAACGCAAACGCAGCTACGGCAAGACCTGGGAGAAGAGTGAATCAGAGCTCTCTTCTCTCTCTGTTGACAGATTTCTGAGGGAATCTCTCCACAAACGGTATGCAATTCCTAATTTTTCATTTTAATTTGATACCAAAAGTACCAAACATCCAAACCCATGTCTTCATTTTTGTGTTTTTTGCAAGTCATTCATGAAAATACGAATAAAGCCCCACTGGACTTTTACTTATAAGGATAAATATTACTGATTTGGCTCATCTCTATGGCTCTTTTCCCATTGGATAATTTAGAAATATGTATCTGATTTTTTTTAAAAATTCTTCTTAAATTTTATCTTGTGGAATTTTATAATTAGGCTCACCTTCAGATGGGGAAATTGACTTTGTTGGGTTTGTTCTAATGGTGGATGATTGTTATTTGATGTATATGCTTGCTATTATTTTTTTATATCCTATTTTAATGACCAAATGTTGAACTAAATCTAAATCTTAATATTGTTAACTGGGGCATTATTCTCTATCTTGCTCAATGATGGGCTAATATAGTTCTGTTAGTTTGTCTTGTCTAGTGCTGTCTTCAGCTAGAGTTGGTGTGAACTGTTTTTGTAATGGGTTTCATGTGTCTTTGCAGACATGAGTGTACTCTCTTTCTGCTCATTTCTTGATTCTTCTTAGGCTCTGTATTATGCTTTTGATCATCAATAATATTATTTGGATTCATTAAAAAAAAAAAAAAAAAGAGAGAGATACGTTTTCATTCTGCCTGAGAAAATAAACACATGATTCTGCCTGCATGAAGGCCACCATAAGGTCTATGCAGTAATTATCTTTTGATCGATTATGGAAGCTATGATACATATGGATACCTGTGTTCTGAGACTGGGAACTGGAACATAAGTGGGGTCTTTTGAAGAAATAATAATAATAATTGTACGGGTTTAATTGCAGACACCTGGCTGAATTTAATTGTAGAACCTAAGAAACAGTACCTAAGTTTATCTTTTGTTTTATTTTATTTTATGGGTTTGAATATTGTCTTAGATCAGCTTTTCTTGGCTGAAAGTTGTTGGTGAAGTACCAATGTGGAAAAGAAACCTTGGGCTCGTCGCACATGGAAGAAAAGGATGATTTAATTTAGTAGGCCTTCAACACTTCCTTTCCTTATTGTGTAAGCTTAAAATTTGAAGATTCTATTAGAATTTTTATTAAATTTATTTTTTGTCCTCCCTATGCTGTCACAGCCACTAATCAGAGCATGAAATGTTGTATGTGAACCTATAAACTTGTTTCAGTTTCTTGATCTTCATGCTATAAGATTTTTTCCCCCTTTTAGTATTTAGTGAATCAGGGATGCTAAGGTTACTAGTTACTACTATATAAGCCTTACAAGCTAATATCTTAATTAAGAAATATGTTATATTGTTGATGTAGCATCAATCACATTCATTGCCATGTTAAACTATAAAGATCCTGTAATAAAATTGGTATTAGTATATGATACTCCCAGACTCAAGGGTGAGCGAAGACTGAAGAACGGTGTTTGACTTCATTAACACAACTGTGAGATTGTCACTGTACTCTAGCTTTGAGGAAATAGTTGATAGATTTTCTAGCAAGCCATATTATGCTAGAATTATTTACTGGATTTGTATTGGAGGTGTGAAAAGCGGTACATGCTCAACTATAATTCGCCACTGAATATCTTTAAATTTGCCTTCTATTATGTCATTTCATTGATATAAATATGGTTCAACAAGCCTTTTCCAATTTTACTTTGGTAATTTGCACATTGTATTTCTTTTGACTATTTTTCTTTTGGTTGTTCAATGCCATTTGATCACATGCGATGATTCAAAATTTGGGTAACAATTTGAATGTCAATTCTTTGTATATCTTATTAATTATATTAATAAATGCTTATATTATTATTGTTATTTTTTATGAGAAAAAAAGTACCAAGTGTTTACTTTTTTGGGAAGAATTTGGATATGCTCAATGGTTATAATTGATATATAGGTAAAATATTAGACTGAGAACTTGGTTAGGAATCTCACTTTAGTTTAATTTCTAATTATATACAACATCTCTATATTTCTTGAGATGCCATTACCTTCTGCATTTTACATCATTGGAATTGGGTGTTGGGGACTAGAAATATTTATTGTTTATTTATAAGTTTTTCTTCTACATAGTGGAATTTGATACTATAAATATATTTTTTTTTATAAGTAATCTTTTGCCTGAAAAAAAATGACAATATAACAGACAAGCCCCAAAATCTTGAAGTGGAGAGAATGAGTAGTTACCTATTGACAGTGCTGACAAAGAAACAAGAGGTGGACGCAATCATCAGAGACACCATTGACAAGGTCCTTGTCCTCCGCTTTGGCCGTGCTTCTGATCCTGTCTGCCTTCAACTTGATGACGTTGTATGCCACCTCTCTCTCTCCCTCTCTCTCTCTCTCTCTCTCTCTCTGAGTTTTTATTTATTCTAAATATTATGAAGTGAATGAACTCAATTTATTTTCTCTATGCAGCTTTCTAAATCTGCTCGGGAGGTATCCAAATTTGGAAGTGTAGCACTTGTAGATATTGATTCCAATGAAATTCAAGTTTATGTCAAGTATTTTGACATTACTTTCATACCTTCAACAGTTTTCTTTTTCAATGCTCATCACATGAAAATGGATTTTGGGTACATGGATTATCTTCCCCCCTCTTCTTTTTTTTTTTTTTTTTTTGTTGTTATTATTTATTTATTTATTTATAACAAAACTCTAGGTTGGGTATTGTAATTGTATATATCTATTTGAGTACATGGATTATCTTCCAGGTATGTAATTCTGCATTTATTTTGAGAAATTATACATATGATGACTGTTTTTTTGTTCATTATTTGATATAAAATTATTCCTGACTAGTAGTTTATTTATCATATACAATGTTTGAACTATAGACTGTGAGTTCTTGTAATTAATGTGTGCAATTCGTTTTCTCTTCTTTTTTCTTTTTGTTTGCTTAGACTTGTAAATTTCCTGTGAAACATGGTGATTGGGCTTCTGGAAGATGAGTGGAACAATTAATTAGATCTCTTGCACTTGAATTTCAAACAAAGTTTGCACCAAGATCTCCTCTTCATTGGAATTTCACAAACTTGATACAATTTCCTTCCCTAAATTGATTTGCTGTAATTTCTTTTGAGCTGCTGTGGAATTTTATTCTTACAATGGTCTCCGTCACATTGTATTTTTGTATGCAATGTGGTGAATCTGTGTAGGTATTATAATGGTGTGAATTTTATTATACATTGCAAATATTTGATCACACCCTTGAAGAATGAGAATCTGTTTCTGAACTAAAATTATAATCTAAATGGCTTGAATTCTGAAAATGATGTCGTGCTCAGATTCTTGTGTCTGTTTTCTTTGGTTGGCAGGACTGCAGATCACACTAAATGGGTTGGCGCATTTCACAAGAAGCAGGATTTTATTGATGTTGTAGAGGTATATCTAGCTCCTCAGAAACTGAATGATTTTAAGGCTGTCAGTTATATAAATTGCTAGTCTTCCATTGGAGTGAAAAATCATTTTCTTTTTTATGCTTGTGTGAAACTAGTCTGCCTAGTTACTGAAACAATTTTAAGCTGCTTCCAATCTCCATTAGCACATGCATAAATGTAAGTCTTCATAGGTTTTGTTGTGATTTACCTTGCCTTGCAGTGACATCAATATCCAGAAGACCTTTTCTTTTCACCAATCCTTTGTAGAGTTAATCACAAGACTAAGTCCTCTGTTTTAAATCATGATTTTGCAGCAAAGTTTATTTAAAGTAATTTCTTTTGAGCAGTAGAGGTGGAGTACTTGAAAATTTAAACTACAACTAAGATCTTCTCAATGGTATCTCAGGTGCTGAATCAATGTGATAAAGACTTTTGTCACTTAAAATGATGAGGCATGGGGAAAATTTTCTTTCCAGGTGTAGATATTGGATACTAGAAAATTAAAAGTTGGAGGTGTTTTAGGTGCTAGATTAATATGGGAAAACCTCATTGACTAAATTGATGAGGCAAGCATCAGCCCTAGCAGTTAATATTTGTTGTGGCATTGGCATATGGCCTACAACATAAATCTCTCAATAGAAAAAATGTGTAATGTAACAAGAAGTACTTTGATGTATGGTTGCGTGGAAAGTCTGGTATATCTTTGGGCAACATTGCAGATTTGGTGGTAGCATTTCTTTCTTCACATCTTATTTAAAACTTTGTGGCATAAACTAAGAAAGTAGAACACTCCTCTGTTTATGTAATACAGTCCTTGCTTATATAAAGGATAATATATAAACAACTTTCGTCTTGTAAATGACTGATGCTTCTACATGTTTGTATAATTCAAGGATGCGTAATGTTTTTTCCTGTCATAACATTCTTGTAGGCAATATATAGAGGGGCCATGAAAGGCAAGCTGATAGTGAGTTGCCCTCTGCCACCAGAGCGAATACCGAAGTATCAATTGTTATACAAGGATGTATAAAAGGTGAATTAGCCTTACACACTCACCAATCAGACAATCAAAACACGTTCCATATAGTCCTGTATGGATGGTTCAATTAATTTTGTTAACTCATAATTGCCTTTTTTTCCTTTTTGTTGCTGTAAGAAAAGACGGCCATCAGCAACATCAAAAACAACTCACAAACCCTCCTGAGAGCAGAACTCACATCTGGCAAATTGCTAAAGGAGAATTGGAACTAGAGTTACACTAAGACCCCATTTAGGGCATTGGCAGCTTTGTTGAAGTTGGTGCGAATCCAACAGAACAGAGAAGAACATCCAGCTGATGTATATAGAGTAACTATATGGTGTACAACATCCAGGTGAAATTAGAGATACTTGATGAAGCTTTTCTACTATCCTATATGGCGTACACACTGACTTCAAGAATGCCAGGTTTATATGATCCTTTTACAGAGTTGTAAAATGTAAAGAGGTTCTTTGGTAGAATGGAATCTTTTTTTAATGCTGCTTATAAATTTTTCCCTTTTTTATAGTTCAATAGTTACAACAATGGAAGATGATTTGAACCTGGACATCTCCACCAAGAGATGTCATTTGAGCTTTAAGGCTCTTGGCTTCGGGCCACGTTCCTAATCTCTGTGATTTGAACTTTTGAAAACCATGTTTTAGCAGAAAAAAAACTTTAAAAAAACAAATAAAAACCACACTATCAACCTCAATCCTAATCAACGTTAATCCAAAAACTAATTATAACTTAGTAAAATTGTGTATGGATTCAGCTAAAAATAAATAAATAAAAAAGTAAACTTGCGTAAGGAGCGGCTTCTACTGGTAGATTGTTAGTAATTAAACAAAAGAGATGACGACTTATCGGAAGATGGCAAAGGACGTGTTGTTGGTGACAACCTGGACAGTCAATTTCATCACAAAACCTGGAAGCCAGTTAGAGCACATAGGAAGGGAAATTGATATGAAAAGACGCCAAAAGAAATTAGAACTTAGTGGAAGACATATCATTAATTTGTTAAAGGAAAGTAGCACTCATAGAGTCGGGACGGAAAGTTATTGAATATTTTGGGATTACTATAAATACGTACTCTTCTTTCTCATATGAATTATGGCTCCTATTATAAATTTAATTAGTAGAACTCACAGTTATATGAGAGAGAAGAGTATGCATTTATGGTATTTCGAGAATACTCAATAATTACCTGTCATGGAACAAGAATAAAGCTTTTTTTGGCAGTATTGATAACTTTTATAAATCTTCCTTCCAAGTTTTTCCTGTGCTCATTTATTTATATGTTTTTGTATGGATTCTCATCTGGTTCTCTATTGGTAAGATTGTGAAGAAACCAAATTGAGCTAAACATTAAAAGATAAAAATTGGTTCATTTAATTTATATGGAAATCTAAATTAAATGAAAATAGAGATACATTAATTTATGGAAATTATATAGTAAAATTTATAGTATTATATTTGTATCACTCCTCAGGCGGAGTCTATAACCCTACTCAAGAGGTCCTTTTCATTCTTTTGAACCTTAGACCATGTCTATGGCTTTTCCAAAGAAGCGTATGAGACTATGAGTCGGACATGATTTTTATAAGTCTTAGGTCTTCCTACCAAGTCCTTCTCGTCAATGTGCTATACTTTAGAGCTATATTAGTGCCACAACTCACTCATGTGGTGAGCTGTAAGTAATAGAGTGGATCCATATGGACCTATGGTAGGGGGTAATAGTAGGTCCATGTAGAGACACTCATCTACCACTTACAACTCGTCACATGGGCAAATTGTGTCACAAGTATAATCCTATGATTTATTTATACAAATGACATATCATTTGTTAAAAGAAAGTTGCACTCATGAAATCAAGACCTCGTGGGACCATGTCTATAACCTTTTTACCTTTTTTCCCCCTCATTAATGCGTTTTTCAATAAGACTTTTATAACTCCTCCAACCAAGTTTTTAATATGCCTATGGACATTTATTCCACCCAATGCATGACAAATGCTTTGATGCATTGATTATATATATATATATATATATCTTTTATTGATTCTCGTCTGGTTCTCTATTAGTAAGAATGTAAGATCATGCAGAAATCTAATTGAGTCCAGCATTACAAGATAAAAATTAGTTTATATAATTTATTTTGAACATGAGCCAAGTTCAATAGCAATATTAAGCAAATCACATATTCAAGTTTGGTTTATATTTTTATTCAACAAGTTCAAGCTTGTTTTTAAGATATTTTTTAAAACTTAATCTTTGTTTATATATGGTAAACACCATGAATAAATTGTTTTAATCCCTTCATAGATATATAATAATGTTTAATAACAAATTCTTATTGAAATTATGTTTTTGAGTTAATTAGAATGATTTTTGTTATAAACTTATAAAAATTAGATTCGTCAACCTTGTACTACTTAAACAGTATATTGATCAATGACAATCTTTTACATTTTATATGGTTTTGTCTTTATTAGTATAATAATGGCTAAATAATTAAATTAACCATTTAATGGTTTAAATTTTAACTTCTAGACAAATAATGGCGTGACATTTTATGAATTGGCATGGTCAAATATGATGAAAAAAGATTGGAATTTTCTCCCTAAATTTACATTTTAATGTACCATACAATATCCTGTATGTCACCCAAAAGAATACTCATATTTATAAATATAATTTGCCTTTTAGGTTTTTATAAAAAAAGAAAAGGAAAAAAGATAAAACCCTAATAAATGCAAGCTGGGAAATCTCTGAATTAATGGCTGGCATGTTTGTTTTGTTTTCCCTAATTTCAACCAATCACTGCTCTCTCTCTCTTTATTTGATAGGATCGAACTGTCATCATGCTTCAATTTGATACTTTAAATAATGTTTTCAAATTTCGTTAGCATTTTTTTTTTTGGGAAACCGACCATAACTTTCATTCATTCAAAGATAAAGAGACATGATACGATATAGACAAAGGGTGGGAATAGAAGAAACAATAATAATATGCTTATCTGACTCTTTTTTGGGGTAGGGGTTGATAACTATAGATTTTTGCAACTTAAAGACATCTTTTCATTGAATTGTAACAATGCAAACTATCAGACGTCTTGAAATAAAGATTGGTAAAATATCATTTAAATCAGAAATAAAGATAGGTAAATTATCTTCATGATAGATTTTTTTTTTTTAAAAAAATATTATAATGATCTATATTCATTGTAGATTTTTTTTTTTTTGGTCGTTTTAGCTTTTTGTTTTTCTGTTTTGTTTTTTCGTTCAAATATACTTGATTTTTGGTAATACAAGTGAAACTATGACTCTATGAGGAGGAGAAAATTGAAGAAGCATTATCTAAGTAGTGCTGTTGGCTGGAGTAAAAGTTATTGATAAGATAAGAGTCCAATAAGAGTCCAAGCGCCTTAGTGAATTCCTCTTTAAGAGGGAATATTGCACCCTTAAAAATAAGGATACCACTAATTTGACAAAAGTACAGTTAGATGTGATGATGATACTATCTATTGTGATAATAGAACCATCAAATATAAGAGAAAAAAAAAATGAAACCATTGAATGTAACAAAAATATAATCATATGTGATGTTGGTATTGCCCAATGTGACGATAGAATTGTCAAATATGAAAATAAAATAAAATAAAATAAAGTACTACTGAATGAGAAATGTACGGTCAAATGTGACATTGGTATTGCCTAATGTAACAATGAAACCATCAAATGTGTGAAAAAAATAAAATAAAATAAAGGAACCGCCAAATGTGACAAAAGTAATTAAAGTCATATGTGATGTTGGTATTGCACAATATGAGGATAGAACCGTCAAATATGAGAAAAAAATAATAAAGGAACCACTAAATATGGCAAAAGTACTGTTAAATGTGATGTTGGTTCTATTGCTGAATGTGATAATGAAACCATTAAATGTGAGAAAAAAAAAAAATAAGAGAACCATCAAATGTGACAAAAGAACTGTCTTATGTGATGTTGGAACTACACAATGTGAATATGAAATCGTCAAATGTGAGAAAAAATAAAGGAACCACCAAATGTTACAAAAATACAGTCGTATGCGATATTGGTATGGTACAATGTGAGAATAAAACCGTCAAATGTAAGGAAAAAAAAAAAAAAAAACCACCAAATGTGACAAAAGTACTGTCAAATATAATGTTGAAACTGTACAATGTAAGGATGAAACTATCAAATGTGAGAAGAAAAAAAAAAAAAAAAGAAGAAAAGGAACCACCTAATGTAACAAAAGAACTGTCATATGTGATGTTGAAACTGCATAATGTGAGGATGAAATCGCCAAATGTAATATTTTGGTAACATGGTATAGCAGGTTACCTATTAATGGGTATTTTACCCCCCAAAAAAGGGGGTACGGTAGAATTACCCATACAGAGAATTACATTTGAGCAATGCTATTTCTATTTACATGATATTTTTCACAACAAAATTTCTCAGACGGTTGAATTATTTATTTATTTTTTTATATACAAAATAGAAATTCTACTCTAGACTAATATAAGTGTATATGTGTGTGAAATTTCTTCCTAGAAACTTGAACTCAGCCCTTACCCCCACACCCCACCACGCCCTACAAGTACTTATACTTGTATAGTGACCATCGTGTTAAGAGTGTGCAATAGTAAACAGTTAAATTGTTAAGTTATTATTGATCCTTATCTTGATCCACCTTTGGCATCACTTTATTATCTACTATTTACAACTCATCACCTCAACAATTGTGAAGAATTGTGAAGATTTTTGTGATTCTAGACTTGTTGACAATATTTTAGTTCTAATAAAATTGATGATCATCATGGTTTCACAAGGATTGTTCTTTATAATTAGATTACAACGCTAATAAGGGCTTTCTCTATAAATAAATAAAAAACACTAATAAGGTTTTTGTTTTGTTAAGTGCAAACGAGATTTCTATAAGAGACAACACCTTAAAATAGTTGTAACTCTTTGTAAAGAGACATGTTGCTTTCTATAAATGGAGGGCAAGAAATTTAGACCAGAGTGTCTCAATTCTCTTCATTATAAACAGTCTCTCTAGTGTGATTTCTACCCTCAAGAGATTTTCTCTCTGGAGGCTGGAGCCACCAGTTATCTAAAGAGATGTCTAGGATGCCAGTTAAAATTTCAAGAACTAGTATGGGAGTACAGGGATTAACTATTAATAGACAAAGGGGGCCATCCCCTTATGCCCCTTCTCCCCTCAAAGTCTTTAATTTTTTAATATTTTAATTTTTTTTTAATAAAAAAACCTCCCAAACATTAGGTCACCCTACCCATTACTGTGGTCGGTAGTCTCTCAAAAAAAAAAAAAAAAACCTCCTAAGCCCTGAGTACTACTAGTGTTAATTTGTTTGGCTTTTCAAAAATATTCAAATGATCTTGTGTTTGACAATTTAGTTATTCACTGTTTCGACCTCAAATATAACAGTTCTAGACTTGGAGATTTGCATGTTGACATGCTAGTGACCGGCTCTATCTAAATGATTTTTATTTTTATTTTTTATTTTCACCTGGGAACATGCTAGAAGAATATTTGACATGTTATCTAAGATAACCATGAGTACTTGAGGCTGTGTGGTTGGAACGTTTTGCCTTCATAAATTTCAAAGCACATGCATTTTATTTGAAATTGAAGGAGTGTGGTTTGGAGTTTAAAGAGTGGGCTATTTGAGCTTACCCATGATGATCCTAAACTCAAGTTTCACAAGCCTGGTCCGCCTGGAGCACTTGTAAAAGCTAAAGGTCCATGAACAAGCCCATGTACCAATCACAAGCACAACTAAAAAGACTAATCTGGCCTGTGATATCTGCCACAAAATTCGAAATTGCCATAAAATCTGAAATAAGTAGATTAGCTATTTTTAGCGTAGTTTGACCTGTTCCTACAAATTTAGCCAGTTTCTTTTCACTTCAATAAACTTAGGAAACGAGATGAGGCAATTTTCAGATTAGCAGTGTAGTGGAGGGCAATATAGTAAGTTAACACACTTCTGAAAGCAATTAAAAAAATAGCAGCTCGAGTTTTAGAAACTCGAGTTCCATTTTAAACTCGAGTCCCACACACTCGCTTTATAGTTGGTGACGTGGACAGTAAATTTCAGAAAATGCCACATAGATCTCGAGTCTGTAAGACTCGAGCTCTAAAAACCAAAGTCGAGTCTCACAGACTCGATTTTCTTAGTGGATGGAATTTCCACAGCAAAACGTTGAAGAAGAAAACCCAGTAGAAGAAAAACAAAACCCAGTAGGAAGATAAAGAGAAACCCAGCAAAAACGAAGATGAAAATACCAACCAAAAATTGTTACGGAAAATTTAGGGTTTTCGAAGATTGAGCTAGCGACATGGGAATGCTCGATATCGTAGTAGCCAGTGACTCTGGAGCCGACGAGGTCGGGAAAAGCAAACCGTTTCTCGACGATCTTCTTGGGTTCTGCGGCGGCGGAGGAGAAACCTGGATGGTCGTAGTAGCCAGTGACTCCGGAGCCGACGAGGTCGGGAAAAGCGAACCGTTTCTCGACGATCTTCTTGGGTTCGGCGACGACGGAGGAGAAACCTGGACGGTCGACGATGTTGATTTCAGTTTTGGGGAACAAATTGAGGAGGCTGGAGGAAATGGGACTGATTTTGGAGAAATGGGTTGCCTCCATTTGAGATCCACTGAAAATGCAGGGGAAGAAGAAGAAGACGATGAAGGGTCAGGTGAAAGGGAAAAATGGTTGAACTCGAGTTTTAAAAACTCGAGTTCCGCGTGGAATTTCTTTCCACATCAGCTTGCCCCGCTTGGTCTCGAGTTTTTAAAACTCGAGTTCCACCATTAATCTTGAGTTTTTAAAACACGAGATGTCAGTTTTCCACTTTGTTTTTCAACTGGACAATTAACTATATTCTTAAAAAATTAATGTTAAATGGAAAAAAAATTCCTAAATTCCCATTTTGGCCGAGATAGGATGTGAAAATTTATGTGCCCCAAGTAGAATTAGTAAGGATAGACGCCTTTCCTCCTTTAATAAAAATGATAGAATGTTTTTGTTTTTTGAAATGCACATATAACATTGCCTTAGCAACAAAAGAAAATAGAAAGATTATCTCACTCCTTATTCACATAGACCCAAGAGGAGAATTAGAGGTTGCAAAATTGGACTTGACCCGCTGAACTCGAAGGAAAATATGCAATTTGAACTTGAAATTTTTGACTTGTAATTGGGTCAACACATATTGAAAATATATATGTGATAGTAAAGAGATTTTAGGTTTGACTAGAGCAATCACTTAGGGTTTGTTTGGTTAGAAAAATGAAAAAAATGAGAGAATTAAAAATGAAAAGATAATGGAAAAGTAGGAAGATGGAAGAAATTTTAGTTTCCCTCATTTGTACTTGGTTGGAGGGGTGGAAAAATGGAGATAAAAAACTTTTTTGTTAAGTTAAGAAGAAAAATAGAAGGATAGAAAATGTAATTTGTATTAATTTACAATTGTGTCCATATTAAATAAAACAAAACAAAAAAAAAAACTTTTTTTATGTTGTTGTTGTTATTATTATTATTATTATTATTATATATATATTGTAGTGCCCGTGGGCCCAAATCACGTATTAGGCCGGCCCAAAGGCCCCCATAAAGAAGAAAGTCCAACCCAACAGCGCGGAGTGATCCGAGGACATAATAATTCCATCCTGCGAGGCCGTGTGACAAAGGAAGTTGCCATGCATGAGCGTAGCACCACTAGACATGACGTCCGAGGATGATATTGTCCTCGGCAGCAATCTGCCGAGGACAATATTAGTGGCATGGAGGTTCAAAGACTCCCGTACTAAGGACCGTGGATGCAATAACTGCAAGAACGAGGACAATAGTTAAGGGAATTTGATAGAAAAATATCCAATAAAAAGCTGCTACCACCGCATTGAAGGCATTTTACCTACCTCTCTGGCCGCATTAATGGTGAAGTGACTCCTGAGCATTAGAGTTCAATCCTACCATCACCACTAGAGATGGGAGTAAGAGGGAATGATGGGACAAGTATCCAAAAAGGAAACACCTGGACTACACGTGGAGGAAAGAAGAAACAGAGAGAGGCCTATAAAAGGAAAGGGAAGAAGAAAGAAAAGGGGGGAGCGAGAAAGAACTTGTAAAAAAGCCCTGAGAATTGTCCTCGGTATCAATATACACAACTCAATATTACATCTTTGTATGAGATTAGTACATGAGATATATGATTTAATCCGACTTTTGTGTTATCTACCGTCTAAACAACCTAGATCAGGAGCCCACTCTCTATAAATTTATTGTTTAGGGCTTATTAGTCTGGTCAGAAAGTCTAACTCTGGTCCAGCTTGATTTGTGCTCTTACATATATATATAGAGAGAAAGAGAGAGAGAGAGAGGGAGAGAGTATGAATGGGCACTTCATTTAAAAAAAAAAAAAAAAAACACAAGAAATTCAAGAACATTAAAATTGCTTTCCCAAAAAAACGAAATCTGATGGGAAAAAAAAAATGAAACAAATAACACCTTAAAAAAAAAAAAACCAAAATTGATGAGAGAGAGAGAGAGAGAGAGAGAGAGAGAGAGAGAGAGAGAGAGAATCGGATAGCACCTAAAACAGAAAAAAACAAAACTGATGTTGAAAATTAAATGAAAAAATGGTGCAAAAAAAAAAAAGAAGCAAAACAAAGAAATGTTGTCAACATGCATATGGGCATTTTAGTCCAAAATATTGCACTATATTTTCACTCCTATTTTCTCTCCATTTTGAAGAGATTGAGTTTTAATGAGTCTAGAGAAAAAAAATTAGGCCCCCAGTATTTTTATCTCCCCTCCCAACAAAACACCTTTCTCATTCATTTTCTTTTCTATTTTTTATCCACCTTAAAACACACCAACCAAACATACTTTTATGGGTTAGGCTTTATTTGATTTTGGGGAGGAGGGGGGTGGGGTAAGTGTGGGGCAAAATAAAAAAAAATCTTTCGAAACGAAGTGAGTTTTGTCCATAAAAAGAACAAAAATAACGAATGCTATTTTAAACAAAGTTTGGGCGGAAAGAGAGAGTTTGGGCCATCATGGATTGCTTTACAGGTGTGGAGCATCCATTTGTGGTCCATGGCTCAGCCCTTTGCTATGTTGGGCCTACATTTGCTACGTCAATCATTAAATGCTTGCAATTTTAAATCAAAAGTGGCTAAAATAGTAGATTAAACTGAAATTGAAATAAGTGTATTGCATATGTTGGCTATCCTAACTAGAGTCAACAAATTTCTCATCATAGGCGATGAGTGGTCAAAAGTTACAAAAGTAACAGAATGCTTAAAACCTAACTTAGCTAGTACACTAACACACCAATTAACTTTCTTATAATTATTAACATCTTGTTATTATATAATGTGGTCTACCAAGTCAATACAAGTAAACCATTACAAATTTTAATGATTTGAAATTAGATATTGATAAAAAATAGCTTCTTCTTATTTGTTGGGAGGATTCATGATTATCTTCCTATTGTATTAAATAATTTTTACAACTAGGTATAGTTATGGTTTTAAAAATGGATCAGATTGGATCGCCTAGTTCAATTGAAAATCAAACCTTCAAATGGTTTGATAAAAAATGTAAAAATTGGAGGTTCAACTAGTAAAAATTGGAACCAAATCATTTTTTGGTTCTTTGACCTTTTAATTTTCAAAACCATGGATATAGTTAATTTGAAATTTTCTCATTGTTTTTACTTGCTTAACAATATGCTGTATGCGTTGGGCTTTTTTCATAGAATTGTTTATGCATGTGCTGCATGTACAAATCTTGGTAAAACAGCATATGTGATTGTTTATTATTATTTGTTTATTTTAGTTGAAAAATAAGTTACATAAAAATATACTTATATACTTTTCTATATATATATATATGTGTGTGTGTGTGTGTGTGTGTGTGTCAATATTCTTTGACCTTTTGTAAGTGAAATCGTGCCGATCCCAAGGTGGCTTAAATAAAAGGGGCTCCTTTTTTTTCTCTTATTTTTGGGTACAAAGTTCGCTAGTGAAATATTATAGCCGATCTCAAGCTCTATATAGGCTTCAAAACTTGTCATTCAAACCAATGCAAGGCGTTGTCGTATTACAAGAAGAAGTATTAAAGTAAGACTTCGACTAAGTGACGTTCAATGACAATCTTAACAAGGAAGAAATTTGCCCAAAACATAGTACTAGGCCACTTTCTAAGACTTTTGACTCTTTTTCATTTCATTCTTGGCTTGTAGTATTACAAAAGTATTAATTAAAGTAAGGATAGTATTTAAATAATTCTTTCAATTATATGGGGTTACAATAAAGTTGGTGAACCATGCAGCGCACTCAATAGTGAAAAACAACCATGCCATGAACGTGGCCATTGTTTACTGATTCTTTTTTTTCTGCGAGGAAAAAGTGAATGAACAAAGCTATTCCACTCATAAAGGTTGATGACTTCGGCTAATTTCACATATTTTGCCTAAATTAATCTGCTTAACTGTCTTTGCTTTCCTTAGCACTAGAGCTTTCGTTTTGTTTGGTTCTTAATTAATCATAGTGGTATTGGAGGACAACTAAGAGAGAACAAAAATGGTTTTTGGTTTTGGACAAATTGAAAGGCAATTCATTATATGATATGGCAACATGCACAGCCTTAGCCTTCAAGTTCATTAATTACTGCTTATGAAATTATAATTGATTATAGTGAAAAGCTTTTTCGATTCTAAACTAATGCCTATTTTTATATGAATAAAATTTAGCTACAAAATTGGTTTGTAGCCTATGGTTCCAACATAACTCATAAAATTAACATCATTACATATTTTAAAAATCTAACCATTAACTTGTATGTTCTTCATTTCTCAAAAAAAAAAAAAAAAAAAAAAACTTGTATGTTCTTCATGCTTTTAATACACATATTAAATTTTACGTCAATAAGATATTTTTTACTATATGATCTATAAGTTTTTTAACATAATTATTAAATGACTCGTATTTTAGTTCACCCATATATTGTTACATACTCCTTATCTTTATTTATGTATTACATAGTGTTGGTGTATTACATAGTGTTGGTGATTTAACACTGTGGAAAGACTCCAATTTAGAGGTTAATATAATACATAGGATAGTACTACTACTTATCCAAAATCTTTAAATTATGAGTTTAGAATCAACTATGTTATATTAATTACTCATTCTTGTCAATATTATTCAATGCAAAATTTTACTCGCATATGTGTACCCAACAATCTCCTCTTCTACTATGAGTCATTGCCTCTTTGTAGATTATGAACAAATCTTACTAGCTAATTTTTAGCCATGGGTTTTTCCTTCGCCAATGTGTCAACAGCTGGAGAGTTAATAGAAGAATAGTTACAAATGATCCAAATTTAAATATTTCTTAATAAATAAAAAGTTAAATTAGAAAATTTATATATAAAGAGTATGTCACATAATCAAAATATGTTTAGAAAGCTCAAACATAATTTGTAGCCTACTTAAAATATGTTTAGAAAGCTCAAACATAATTGAATCAAAGTTTTTTTAGTGTTGAGTTATTTTATTCCATTGAATTTTAATTGGTTTTAACTTTTACCAAATATATGCAATAAAAAATCAATTCAAAAATATATATTAAAATGATTATATGAAAAGATGTGAACATTTAAAAACTTATATGATAAATTAAGAAAGAGTCAACCATTATACTTTCATAAATAGAAATCTTTCTTTTTTGGCTAAGTTCCCAACTAAATTTTTTATTTTTATTTTTTAAACAAAGCCATGAAATAACATTAATTTTATGTTCTCACAAGATACTGTTTTTAATGAATATCTTCGATGTATAAATGCTTCCAGACATGATCGTACCATGTTTTCTCTCTCTAATTACATAAAATTCTCTCATTAAAAAAAATTATATGTAAAGTAAAATTCGTCCACCTTTTTTTTTTTTAATATAACAGTACTGTACAGAACCACAGTTTTGATACCGTGGCCCCGTTGCAGCCTAACTTAGATGTAGATTCCAGAGTTATTATTATTTTAACCCATTTGGCTAGATCCATCCTATCAGTTTAGATCAGAGATCCCCATTTTTCTCTGCAAACGTAGGAATGTGAGGGTTGACACTGGTTGGTTAGGGGCCTTTTTTTTTTTTCAATAAAAGGGGTTTTTAAGTGTGGATTTATCAACCCATGCTTGGTGATAATGAGATGCAATGCGTACTAACGGGGTTTTAATGTGACTATCATTGTTGATACAATATATTTGTTGAAGCATCATGACTCGAATGATCGAATCACTGAAGTTTTATCAAATATCATGTGAAATGATATGAATACTTCTACCATAAAGTCACATCTCGTGATGATGGGTTGAGGTTTGCTGTATTTCTCAACCTTGTCCTATTAAGAAATCTCCTATTCAACCCATAATGCCTCTGCCGAGTGGTGTCAAATTGAGGACATTTCATTAAGCCTAATAAAATAACTAGACTTTCATTCAACTATTTAATCTCATTTTTTAATTAATGACTTTACAAAGCTGTACATAAAATTCTAATTTTATCAAAGTTAAGTATCAAGATACTAAAGTTAATCAAACTAACATATTTAAACAAAGTCTTAATATCCAACATAATCCAAACTAACGAATCAAACCCAATCAGGTGCCAAGTTGGTTCGGATTGGATTGAGTTGGTGAGTTGCACCTTGGATGCATGCTAGCTAAAACATTGTCACTTTTTGATCAGGATTAATTAGTGAGACAGTCTGAGAAAAAAAAAATTTAGTAACAAAAAAGTTTAAAAGAAAAAAAAAACAAAAAAAGAAATAAGAGATACAACTTTTTTCATAATTTCTTATATGGTTTGCTGTAACAAGAATAACATCATTTTTATTCTAATTCATAAGTGGTCCTACTCTCTCTATAATTAGACCAAGACACTAATTTCGTTTTTGGTCTCTTATTCAATAATTACCGGTTGAACTAACTGGAATCCACAGGTTACTATATTAATAATTTTAGAAAAACTGTAGGAAAAATACCATGTCCTGATGTCCTAATCTTAGGTTGGGTTGATTTTGACACAAAACAGGAAAAATATTTTCAACTGAGAGAGAAAAAAAGTGGGCATGAATATTCGTGTGACGAACGTGGTAATTCTTTTACCAAAAAAAAAAGAACGTTGTAATTCAAGTCAATCAAGCAAACATCATAAAGTTCACGTAACTAACGACAGCCAGTTCAGGTTGTCTCTCTCTCTCTGTATCTCACACACACTCTCTGTCTCTCTCACAGTCACTCGCACTCGCTGTCTCTCACACGTCCACTTTCGAAAGCTTTACAATACAAATTACGAAGTCCCAACTCCAAATCCCAAAGGCCGACCACGCCAAACTCCTTACTTTTTCTCTTCCTTCCTTCCTTCTCTCAGACCAAAGAGTAAAAAACCTTCAAAAGCAAAAGCTAAAGATCACAATCTTCTTTCCAATCACAACATAAAGCTTTAAGAAAAAGAAAAGCAGACTCAAAGCCAAAGCAAACCCATTAAGCAAACGTTTATTCACAAAGAAATCTTACACACATACATTCATAATAGTAGTAATATATACACTGCACTCATGTCTCTTTCCTACTCCTACTCTTACTCTTACTCTTTCTCAATATTCCAAACAACCCAATGTCGTCAGAGATTGTGGTTGCAGACCCTGGCTATGATTATGAAGGTGACCCTGGCACAGTCACAGAGTACACAACACCAACAACTGTTACAAGGTCAATTACTTCTGGTTCTGAACATGATATTGATCATCAATATGTCCCTGAGCCATTTGAGAGTGAAAGGCTGCCTCCCACTTTGGAATCCGGAATCCAAAGGTTTCTTCGTGTTGCTAATTTGATTGAAAGAGAGGAGCCTCGTATTGCTTATCTTTGTAAGTTCAAGAATTGTGTGAGTTTTTGGGCAATTGGGTTTGTTCTATATATTGATTTTATTGTGTTAATTACTAGTTCTTTGTTGGATATTATTGGCTTTGAATGTGAAAGAAGGTATAGAATGTTTTAGGCTGATTAATGCATGTTATGTTGGTTCACAAGTATTGAAAAATGGGAGCAAAGAGTTTTTTTTTTTTTTTTTTTTAATTATATTGTCAAAAATTAAGAAAAAAAAAAAAAAAAGGCTATACCATTCTTGTTCTAATTGAGGTTGAATTGGATGATTTTAATCACTATTTTGGACAAACCCATTTCCATAAATGGTATTTTATTAAACTAGGAGCAAGGCGAAATGATTGGATTAGGAACAATTGGAGTAGAGATCTTCTGTATACTTGAATTTCAAAGCTTAATGATTTTTTAAGTAGCATTTCTTATTTTTGCTTTCTTTCCTTCTTTTTCCTCAACAAGCAAAAGAGACAAATAATGTGTGTGGCATTATTTCACATGAATTTAAAGCACTCAAAAAAAAAAAAAAAACATTTTCTTATAAGAAGTTGGAATTAATGTGATCTAGATTGAGGGAGCCTCCCAGTAGCTTCTTTCTTTTCTTTGAATTGACACTTAGTAAGATGAGTAATTATTCAGCACCTTGGGAACAATGTTCTCTTCTCTCTCCTCTCACATGAATGGTGGGTCCCACTATGAGAGGAGAGCACATTGCTCCAGGAGTATTGAATAATTTTTCTAGAAGAAGGGGCTCTATATCTAAGCCAGCAGAACTTAACCCTGAAAAGGATTGAAGTTATACTTAGAACTATGGTATACTGTATTTTGCATTGCTTAGACAATTTTCCTTGGCAGGCCGCTTCCATGCCTTTACAATAGCACATTACACGGACCGCAATTCGAGCGGAAGGCGTGTTCGACAATTCAAAACATCACTACTTCAACGACTTGAGCAGGTAGTCACCCTCATTGAAGCTAGATTGTGCTATAAATCTGGGAAGTTCCTTCTTGGGTGGTTTCATAGATTTTTTTTTCTTACGTCTTGCTTGCATTGATATGTGGTCAACTAGCTTTATTTTTGTTTAGTCTTGTCTTGTATTCACCAGATAATATAAATACTTACAGTTAGCAATGAAAGTTTGATTTTGTTTTTTAAGGTTAATGGTTATGATCTCTGCTGCTTACCTTAAGCATGTAGCCCTGTCTTTAACATAATTTTATGCTTCCCTTCCTGACCTCTCACCCACTTTGTCCATGCTAGAATAAAAGAGTGGAGCAAGAGTAAGATGAACCTGTAACATATCTATAATAGTTTAGCATTTAATTTAAAACATATTTGTTCTAGCCACAGAAGTAACAAAGAAACTTAATCCATTGGGGAATGTTTCTAGCTTCCCCATTTACTACTTTCATTCTTTCAAAACCTTCCACTAAATTACTTAATAAAATAAAATTAAAAAAATCTTCCACTAAATCAGTTTCTTTTAGTTACTTAAAGTTTGATCCATGGTCAAAGTTAAAGCTCATAACTTAAACCTCTCTTAAACTTTCAGAAGGTGATTATGTTAGTGATTAAGAGAAGTACAAATTAAGATTGATGGTTGAGATGATGCTCCAAATCACTTTTTCACCACTAATGTCATACCAACTGCTTATATTGGATTACATATCATTGTATGCTCCTTATCTGGAAACCAATTTAGGGCAGAACTTTCTTAGTTGTGAAGCAATGCAGTTTCCCTTTTGTGAGCTCTTGGAACATTGAGAGCATTACCAAGCATAATTATTTTCTGGAGTATCATATTTTCCAACCGTGTCTATTTCCTTTTATTTCTTTGTTCCATTTCAGCTTTTTTTGTTCTAAAGTTCCATGTCTCTCGTCTTTGTTGAAATCATAGGATGAAAGGATCACATATAGGAAAAGGAAAGAAAAGACTGATATACGTGAACTCAAACGTGTATATCATGCATACAAAGATCTGATCAAACCTAGTGGAGTACCTGTTTTAGAAATCAGGTAATCAAGAATCTTTTTTAGGTTATGTGTGCTTCTGTTCTAGTAAATTTAAAGTGCTCCAGGTTGTGCACCCCAAGCCTAATTAATCTGAGGACTTTATTTCAATTAGTGACAAGGAAAGGTGGATTCATGCACGTTATATTGCTTCTGTCTTGTTCGAAGTGTTGGAGGCAGTTACGAATGCAGTTGATCCTCAGGTGCTCCCCCCCCCCCCCCCCCCCTTCCCTCTCTTTTGTGTATTCGTTTTTCTTTTATTTTGTTTCTAGTTTTTTTAGACTTAACAAAACATTAACAGTTCCAAAGGAGATATAATTTTTTTTTCTTAGTTTA
Organism: Castanopsis chinensis; assembly: GCA_032878915.1. Classification (NCBI taxonomy): domain Eukaryota; kingdom Viridiplantae; phylum Streptophyta; class Magnoliopsida; order Fagales; family Fagaceae; genus Castanopsis; species Castanopsis chinensis. The sequence goes on from JAVQMG010000105.1 coordinate 12,649,297, forward strand.
ATTTTTTTGTTACCTCACAATAGGCCCTTGCTGGTAGAGAGAGCATCCACACAAATTTTGAGTACAACATTCTGCCACTTGATAATGGAGGCATCCACCAGCAAACGATTATGCAACTACCTGAGGTCTGTTGCTGTATGGATAATCTAAAACACTTTTTATCCATTTAATCTGCTGAGTGATCATATCAGGACATGGTGCTTCTTGCCTAAGTTGTAGTAGAGTCGAATAAGTATGCTAATACACTAATGAAATGATACAGATCGTGGATGCAATTGCAGCCATCCGCAATATTCGTGGTTTACCTTCAGTCCAAGATTTTCAGAAACAGGGGAGAGTTAGAGATTTGCTTGATTTTCTTCAGTATTGGTTTGGATTTCAGGTTATTTATTCTTGATTTTAGGTTTTACTTCCTTTCTTATTCTTCTATACTGTATCACATGGTTTCACAACACATATGAAATTAACAACTTGGAACTTGATGAAATAGTCCTCAATTTTCTTAGCTGCCGCTTTCAGACACTGAAGATTTTCCCTGATATCATTACTGTGTTTTGATCAGGAAGATAATGTTGCTAACCAGAGGGAGCATCTGATTCTACTCCTTGCTAACAAGCACATTAGGCAAACAAATCTGAAGACATCTAACTCAAAGGTGTCTTTTTTATTAGTTTGTAAATTTTGATTTTACTTTTTTACTCTGTAACGTCTGATAATCTTATTTTGACAGTTAGTAGATGGGGCTGTGGATGAATTGATGGCAAAGTTCTTTAAAAATTACATAAACTGGTGCAAATTTTTGGGGAGAGAAAGCAACATCAAGTAAGATATGTGATCTAGTGTGCTCCTTTCTTTGCATCAAAGAGAATATAAATCTTAGTCCTTTGTTCTTGTGTTAACAAAATAATGTAACTTCCTATCTTTCTTACTCGTAGTTATTATTTTTGGAAAAATATTGCAATTAATTTATTTCTTATTGCTTGTTTATTTTTTTTAATATCCATTTTGTCATATGCTCCTTGTCTGTTTTCCCACTTCTCTCTTTATTTTTCACAACTTTTTTTTTAATAATTTATTTTAGTTCTTCAGTTTATTTTTTTACTACAATAAATTATTTGTCTGTGCAGGTTGCCTTTTGTGAAACAGGAAGCACATCAATATAAACTCTTATATATTGGGCTTTACGTTCTTATATGGGGGGAGGCTGCAAACTTGCGTTTCATGCCAGAGTGCCTCTGTTATATTTTTCACCATGTGAGCTGAAACTTTATTGCTGTTCTCAGTGTAAATAATCTTAGCTTGGTCTTTTTATTGTAGGTTGAACTAGAAGTGCACCTTTACATGTTTACATATCAATAGTACATAATATTGTTAACTTGACTAGCTAGGAAGCTCAAATACATATGTGGGATACATATACGATACGTTCTGGACATGGTGATTTGTCATTTCTTTTAAATTTAGGATATGATACTGTAGGGATACTTTAATTAATCATTATACAAGTATTTTTAAACATATTATGCTATGTTAGAGTTCAACGATCAACAACAAATTCTAAAGGGTGTAAAATATGTCTAAATAATGAAACAAATTTAGAAGCTTTTCATAGAGAGAAAGTGAGTGAGAGGGAGAGTTAAAATAATGGGATACGTCTCCAATACAGAAACAGCTGCTAGTTTGAAATATCCATGCTTCTTAGTTGATTAGAAAACTTATTCTTGGGTTTGAAAGCAAACTACACTAACCAAAAAATCCAGACAAAACCTGTTTGTTTGAGTACTCCTGGAAACTGTTGGAATATATTAGACCATGGTTTCTGAAAGGCTCCATTGTATTATTATCTCACCTACATCTTTACAGCATTTATATTAAGAATACAACAGTTCTATTACATTGAACTTAAACAAAAGTTTGTTACAACAATGCAGAAGGACATAGGCACATTAAGACATCTCTAAGTTTCTTTTTATTAGCATTAGAATTTTGGTTATATAATTGAATTCATCATTTTCTAATTGCTCAAGTTTTTGGGAGAATTAACAATTTATCATGGTATCAAATCTATTGATACCACTCTACCTCCTATTCATAAGTTAAAAAACCCATGCATTAGGCTCCATTTATTATTCAATTTGGGACTTCACTCACATGTGTAACCCAACAATAATGCCTTATATAAATGCTTGGCTATGAGCAAACTGCACTAAGGACACATTTGCTTTATTGATTTCCAAATAATCATTGTCTGGTCTGTAATGTCTTTCTAGATTATAATTCTTTTGAATTAACTTCTGAATCTGTTTGAAGGAACTATGGAAGCCTTTCATTATATAGTGACTTTCAATTCCGCATACAATATGTGGCAAGAAAATCTGAATTCTTTTAATTCTTCTGCCATTGTATCATCAAACTATTTGACATTTCTTATTAACAGACATGATAATTAACTTTTGAGCATGACTATAGTTTAGTACATAGAACTAGTATTTAGTCTAATGGTCAATTAAAGTACACGAAAAGATATACCTCTTGAGCTATTCACTAATCGAGCAACTAGTGTCTTTATTAAACTTGACGCTTTCCTTTGCACTCTTAACTTATACATTTAAAGTAATGCATGTGAAAATTAATTTACATATTAATGTTTCATGTCTTATTATTCATTTTATTTCTTTATTTGATTAAGATGGCATATGAGTTGCATGGTATGTTAAGTGGTGATCTGAACTTAACAACTTGGGAGAAGGTTGTGCCAGCATATGGAGGACAGCCAGAATCCTTCCTTAACAATGTAGTTACCCCCATATACAGGGTTATAAGTGAGGTACTTCTTGGTTGTACACTATTACTGTATTTGTTCCTGACCTAGAACTGATTTTCTTGTCTTTTCTTTTAGTCTTATTTTATGTAACTAATTTTCTTGTCCAAAACTGAAGGAAGCAAAGAAAAGCAAAAATGGGACAGCTGACCATTCTACATGGAGAAACTACGATGATCTGAATGAGTATTTCTGGTTAGAATAATTCTGTGTGTTTGCCAAGTTGGGTTCAAGAAATTAGAAGAATGTAGTTATATCTACAATTTCTGCAGGTCTCCTGATTGTTTTCAAATTGGTTGGCCCATGCGTCTGGACCACAATTTCTTTTGTGTACAACCTTCAAACAAACCTAAAGCTAAGAAAACTCCGGTATCACATAATACCGTAGAAGAAAGGATGAATAGAGAAGTGAATGAAGATGAAGAACTAGGGGTAAATTATGTTTATTACTACTACTATTATTGCAATAAATAGTATAGTATTTTCCTTATTTCTAAATGATATATATATATATATATATATATATAAACTCGTTAAAGAGACAAAGCATGTTTTTACTAGTATAGACATAGATATATAAGTGGTTGTATAATTCTTTCTTCATTTAATAAAATATTAATTATCTATATAAAAATAAATATATAAGTTTTTGTTTTGTTTCGCATGATATAATAATTTGCTTTCTAGTTTCTAGTACTTTCTTATGTCCTATCCGGATATAATATGACATGAATGGCTCTTTGGTCTGCACAGTGAGAATCTCGGAGAAGTCTCTGGGTTCAAGAATTTTGATAGCAAAATTCACTGTTTCTGTCTTGCTTAAGAGATGGAAACCTGAAATTTAAAAAACTGGCCATTTTTCTATCACATGAAATGATACATGATTCCGGAATTAATTCTCGGCTAATACTAGGATCTAATATATTATGAGTGATCCTTCATATGTGGAAATAGATTGTGGCATCAACATTATAAATATTATAGCATATTCATAATAGAAACACATTTCTTCCAAAGTTTTAAAAAATGTTTGTATCTTTGATAAACAATATAGAACTATCTTGCTTCAAGTTATTGGATGCATGAGTTTCAATGGAGTTTATCCTATGTGACTAGTATGAAAAAGTAAGATTGCTTTCACCTACTCTTCCTCAGCTGAGGCTGTTCTTGTCTTTTGTAAATACAAGACCAATAATTCTAGTTCTGCCCCTTTTTTTTTTTTCCAATTGGCGTGGGAAAAAGAATATTATTTATGGATTTTTTCTTCCAATTGCATGACTCTTCTGCTTTAGTTGATACTCTATTCTTAAAGTCTCTCACATATTCTTTTCCCACAGGTGACTATGGAGGAAGTTCAAGAAAAAAAATGGTTAGGGAAGACAAATTTTGTAGAGATCCGTTCATATTGGCAGATTTTTAGGAGTTTTGATAGAATGTGGAGTTTTTTCATTCTATCCCTTCAGGTGTGTCTAGAACCTATTATGCATGCCTTTTGGATTGCATGCTTCTTGTGATGGTTTTGCCATATTGATTGATAATTTCTGTTCTTCCTAGGCAATGATAATTATGGCGTACCATGATGTGGCATCTCCACTTCAGATGTTTGACACAGTAATATTTGAGGACATTCTGAGCATCTTCATTACCTCTGCCATACTTAACCTCATTCAAGGTAAGATACCAGCATCTTACTGTGGGATTATTAAAACAGATAAGGTGAAAAAAAAAATTTACTAGGTTCTACAAAATTTTACCTCTTTTCCTAGTTTCCTCTTAACCCAATTGTAATGTTTATCAAAAGATTGGCATTGAGTCACCATATGTTTGGTTTATGCGCATAAACCATCACAAAAGCTTTTTTAAAGGTGCCTGTTATGTTTTAATGGGTTTGCTGTCAGAAGCAGCTATATTTGGTGTTGCTTTATATATCAAACCCATTTTTTCTTACACTTCAATGCACCTTATGAAATTCACTGACTGGTTGTCTGCTTTTCCCAATTTCCCTAAAGGTCCTTGGCTGTTCTTCCTACTTTGAGTTCTGGTATCAGAAGACAACATGCAGTATTTACAGCAATGTAACATTGTTTGTTTTGGCAGGATAGTTTAGCATGTGTAATGGTTGTACTATTATCCTTCAAACAAAAAAGATATTTTCTCATTAAAACTAACTTATTTCATGAACATGTTCTTTTTTGGTTTCTCTGAAAAGTGTATAAATTTTGAAGATAGTGGGCTCTCTTTAGTGCCATATCTTCTAGTCATCTCTTCATTTTAGATATTCTTAACACCTAAGATTTTTTTTACCTAATTAATCCTGGTAGGCTATCTAAAATATCATCTGTTACTTGAGTAAATCTTTCAAGTAGGTCATTCTCTACTATGGTCCTTTCTTTTAATTTAAATACATTATACTTAATGTTAAGAAGTATAGAAAGAAGTAAAGAAAACATCTGTAAGTGTTTTTTTCTTTTTCAAACCATTTGCACCCTTCAAATTTCATCTAAAAGGTGGTCTTTCAAGCTTTATGCACTAGCCAATTTTTAGAACTCTCGAACAGATTTCTTTATATGGAAGAAAGTCAAGAGACATATTATACATTTCTCACTTTTAAGTCAGTATTCCAGATGAGGTCTTTCTCTGGTATGGTAACAACATCACGTTAAAATGTAGGAGGTTTTGGTTGAAATTTTTTGGTTTTTATTTTTATTTTTATGTAAGTTTGAGTTCAGAAAAGCATCTATCAACTGGCCAGATAGGGAGTAAGAGCTACTAGCCTAGAGTGATGGCTAAAAGATATATGTGCTTGCAGCAATTCTTGATATTACCTGTACATGGAAAGCTAGAGGCACAATGGGATTCTCTCAGAAGAGGAAATATGTGATGAAGATGGCTGTTGCAATGATTTGGACTCTCATTCTTCCTCTGTGCTATGCTAAATCTAGAAGAAAATACACTTGTTATTCCACACAATATGGGAGCTGGCTTGGAGAATGGTGCTTTTCTTCCTATATGGTTGCCGTTGCAATTTACTTGACGACAAATGCAGTTGACATGGTGTTGTTTTTCGTTCCTGCTGTTAGCAAGTATATTGAGGTCTCAAACTACCGGATATGGACAGTTTTAAGATGGTGGACTCAGGTAAGTTCACAATATATCTTACTGACTTTCTTGCAATATTCAAGTCATTATTTTGATGTTGAATCTGGGGTTTCATACATGTAATAAGATGCGACTTATAAGATCATGATGCCATACAATTACTGTTATCACTAGGAAGATCTAATTTGCCCTTTTAATATCGTTGAGATTATATCCATCTCAGAACTTCAGTTTTCATTAATGTATCTTTGATTCTTTATCATACTATCTTCATTGTTCACTATGACAGGATGGTGGGACTAGCTATGTGTGCTTCTAGTCACACATTCCTCTTTCAACCTTCTTTTCTCTAGAGAATTTTGTGGATATTGTTTGATGTGGAAAAAGTGGTACAATAGAAATTAACTGAAATTTTTTTGACTATTTGATACATATATCATACGAGAAAATTTAGTAATTCAAAAGTGGCATTCTTTTGGAGTTTTCTTCTTAAATGCGGTAAAGATAAATCATTATCATACTTGAGTTTCTCTAACCCCCATCCCCCCCCCCCCCTCCAACTTCGTAGTTTTATGATGCATATGAGTTATCTTATGTTTTCAATTTTATTGAGCTTGGTTTTGTTGACTTTACCTTTTTTTTTTTTTTTTTTTTTTTTTGAAAATTTTGTTTTTTATCATGTAGCCTGGAATATATGTTGGACGTGGGATGCAAGAAAGCCAAGTTTCAGTTGTGAAGTATATACTATATAGCCATTCTACATTTTGTTGGTACTGTACTTGTGTAAATTTTTTCCTAATATATCCTTTTTCTTGCTATATAGGTATACAATTTTTTGGATACTAGTATTGTTAAGCAAATTTTTGTTCAGCTACTTTTTTGAGGTGAGTAGTAATATGACTGTCTATATTATGAGATGACAATAAAAATATTATGATTTGTAATAAGTCTCATGAGATAAATTAAACTTGATCCACCTTCTCCAGTGGTTTATAATTATTCATGACTGTAAATCTAATGTCTCTGCATGGTTGTGTAATTCAAGAATATGCAAAACCTATCCACATAAACTGGTACTTGGTTCAGCATTCATGTGAAAGACTTGATGTGTTTACTATTTTCAAACATGGTAGCACCCATTTCTCATTGGCTATATTATGAGTGCTGTAGGGAAAGGTCTTAGATTTATGTTGAGGATCATCAATTCCAAAACTCTAAGCTATTAAGCATAGGTCACAAAGTAACTCTCTCTCTCTCTCTCTCTCTCTCTCCGAAAAAAAAAAAAGGTTGGTGCTAATGAGGATCACTACTGATGCAGGACAATCAAAATAAAACTAAAATAACAATAAAATAAAGGATATGACCTAGGAGTCAGCACCTAGGCCTTGCTTGGAGTCAGCTCCAAACGGAGAAACCACTAGAAGTCAGCACCTAAAGTAGACCTGGAGTTAGCACCAGACCAAAGAAAGACCAAACGGCCATTTTTTTTCATTCATCAAAATATCAACTAATTCCTCAAGTAGTACAATAGGTTGCTTATAAAGGATTACTAAACCCTAGTTCTAATTAGCTAAGAAACCCTAATTGCCTTATTACGAAAATAACCTTGTTTCCAAAATAAAATATTAATAGCCTTACAAACTATTAGGACCCAAAACATAAAAATACAATTGACTTGCAAACATAAATAATACTAAATAAAAATCTTCTTGCGTCTCCTACACCAACTAAGCTTGAACGAAAGGCCTCACTCGCAACCTTGCTATGGTAGAAGTATCAATCTTTAAAGTCTAAGCTATTCAGAATGTTAGAAATAATCAGTACCAAGAATTTAAGCTGTCAGGAAGTAGACCAATAATGCATATTACGCACATACTAACGATGAAATTAGCATGGGGCTCCAATGCTCCCAAAAATTAAAAAAAACCATAAAAATAAAAAAAGAGTATTCAACTGAGAAGAAATTGAATCTTCACTAAATATATTCTTCTTTTTAATTTTCATATTATTGTGACTGAAGCTTTAAAAGTGCAATGTTATCTGTCATTAGTCAGATTTATTGCGTCAAACAGTATATGCTATCTTTCTCATTTCAACCATATTTAGAAATGCTCACATGCGAGTTCTCTAATTATTAGTTGTTTCTTATTACCAATATAAAAATGCAGATAAGACCACTCATGGCACCAACAAAACAAATTATGAAAATTGGTGTGAAAGATTATGAATGGCATGAGCTCTTCCCAAAAGGTAGTTGTTATTTCTTTCTATGTTATGTGCCAAAAGAGTAAATTTGAATACCATTGATGTCAACATGTCTGATAAAAATTTGTTCTCCTGTTGCAGTCAAAAGTAATGCTGGTGCAATTGTTGCTGTATGGGCTCCCATAATAGTTGTGAGTTTGATTACAATATCTATAACAGTCCTTTTGATGGTCTGCATTTAGAACTCTGAGATGGAAACAAGATCGCTGTCAATTATAAAAGTACAAAAGTCAATCAATGAAACTGAACCCTTCTTAGAATGATATTGAAAGCTCTGGGAAAAGCATACTTTTATCTTGCATGATATTTCTGATACTTGGACATTCATTTATTCTGTATTTTGTTTATACTAGGTGTATTTCATGGACACACAGATATGGTATTCTGTTTTCTGTACAATATTTGGTGGAGTTTATGGAATTTTGCATCACCTTGGTGAGGTAAGAAGTACATTTCTTACCAAAGTAATGCGATCATGGCCTCACTCTTCTTGTTTCTTACAGATTCGGACATTGGGAATGCTGAGAAGCAGATTCCACTCCTTGCCTCATGCATTCAATGTATGCCTTATCCCACCCTCATGCAGGAATGATCAGAAGAAAAGAAATGGTTTCTTTCAAAAACGATTTCGGAGGGTATGAGGTTTTCACAATGCAATGTTATAGAATTACTTTAAGTATCTCTTTCTTTACTTGTCTGATGATTAAACTGATTGTCTCAGGTATTGAAAAATGGAAAAATTGACGATTCCAGGTTTGCTCTATTATGGAACCAAATTGTTAGTCATTTTCGATCAGAGGATTTGATAAGCAACAGGTGATTTATTTGTTTCAACTTTTTTTTTGCACTGTTGTGTGATGCATGAGAAAATACATGAAGCGGGTATGTTTTTATGAGCAGGGAGTTGGATTTGATGAGAATTCCTATGTCAGCAGAAATATTTTCTGGCATTGTTCGTTGGCCTGTTTTCCTCCTTGCTTATAAGGTATATTGCTTATATTTTACTGTCTCTGATTTTGCTCTGTGTTGTTTTTCACTTGTAAACATGTCTTCCTATTTATACTAGTTTTCAACAGCCTTGAGCATTGCAAAAGATTTTAAGGGAAAGGATGGGGCTCTTTTCCAAAAGATTAAGAAAGATAAGTACATGTATTCTGCTGTAACGGAGTGCTATGAGTCATTGAAGTACATACTTCAAATTCTTGTTGTGGGCAATCTGGAAAAAAGGTAGAGATGGCAACATTTTTGGTCAAACATACTCTTCCATATAAAATTTTTTGTGGATAGAAAATTTTTATAGATTTAGCTAGTATTTTATGGCAAATTTTTGCTTCTTTTGTCCCCCCTCCCACCCGTGGGTCCTTGGTAGGCAAATGTAGTGAGAGTTGTGTATGCCATTTTGCTAGCTCCTCACTTCTAACCTTTTTCCTTGTGGATGCAATGCTATATTCTGCATCGCTTTCCAGGATAATATCTGCCATAGTAAATGCAATTGAAGAAAGCATTGAAAGATCGAGACTTCTTCAGGACTTCAAGATGAAAGAACTACCAACTGTATTAACAAAATGTATCGAATTAGCTGAACTTCTGGTAATTGTTGCATCCACCGCAGAGCTACTATAATAATGTTTATAATGAATTTTTTAGTCAATACTTGATATCATATTGACTTTTAGTATCAAATGTTTTAAGATCGAGGGAAATGAAAGCCATCATGATAAAGTTGTGAAAGCTCTCCAAGATATTTTTGAGCTTGTAACCAATGATGTGATTAATGATTCCAGGTTTGGTGTGCTTAGACTTTAGTATCATCTTTGAGTTTATTATTATTATTATTATTATTATTATTATTATTATTATTATTATTATCATCATCATCATCATCATCATCAAGATAGATTAACTCTAATGCTCAAGTTCACTATTTTTCATTTTAAATGTGGGCAGAATATTGGACTTTCTCTACTCATCCCAGAAGACAGAGGGTGATTTCAATGATATTGCACCACAATTATTTGCATCATTTGCTGACAAGAAATCTATCCATTTCCCCTTGCCAGATAGCAATCCATTGGATGAACAGGTGATTGTGATGTTCGTTACTTCTTTCAATAATGTTTTCCTTTAATTCTTCTTTTTAGTTGCTTGTGCCTGTTCATCATACCTAGGCTTCAATCATTTATTTGGTTTGTAATCTTGGAAGCATGGTTTCTTTATAATAGGAATTGTACCGGTTTGGCCGTATGTGATAGGTATCCGATACATCACATTGGCATACACCACTGCTTCTTGATGTTTGCATCAGTCATATCTATCCATATCTCCTGTTCACATCAGTGTTTCATGGCTTGTTATCTTTAACATGCACAGCTTCGCCTGTCCACTTTCTCAATACATGGATTAGCATTATATAATATGCGGCCTGCAGTTGTGTGTAAGAATTAGATAAATACTAATTAAAGTTTTCAATGGCAGATCAAGCGTTTTCATTTGTTGCTTACCATCAAAGACACTGCAATGGACATTCCTTCAAACATAGAGGCAAGGAGGCGTATTTCATTCTTTGCTACTTCTCTCTTCATGGATATGCCCAGTGCTCCTAAAGTGCGGAATATGCTTTCATTCAGGTTTTGTTATCTCCCATTTTTGTTCTTGGTACATTCAACATGTGTTTACTTCATGTATTTACTTTCTAGGCCACTTCATTTCTATATACAACAATGTAATTAGTTCTCTTTGCAAAAGTTTTGTTTTGTTTTTTGTTTTTTGTTTTGTTTTAATTGCTGAATAAAATGAAAATATAATTGTCAAAAGTATTGAAACTATGCTAATTATCCTACTTTTATGGGCACCATGTGGTCCATATCTCTGACTTATGCTTCAGAAGAAATAAAACTAAAATATTTTGTTTTAGTTATGACTTTTCCTGTTCTTGATGCTTGGGTCTAAAGTTCATAATTTGTTTTCCTTTCCATATGATCTGTACAATTTCCCTGTTATGGTGCAATATGAAATATTAAAAGTACTAAAATATAAGGATAAAAAATTATGAAGGCGAAGTAGGAAAACACTAGATTTTGGAATCAGCGAAGAATAACATTCCATATAGGATCAAGATGAGGAGTGATTGTCAGTACTTGCACCTCATAGGATTTCAAAGAGCACTTGTAGGTAGAAGAAAGCATTATGCCTTTTTTTTTTAAAGGTTATTAGAGAGATCTGATTTATTAAAATATTATGAGAGCTCTTGTGAGTTGTTGGTGATAAGATTATGTTATAATATATTTCATTGAGAAAAACCAAACATCCAAATTATAAGGCCACTTTAACAAATTGGGTTGTAAAGGACTCAATTTAAAATTTAATCAGTCACTAAAATAGATTGACCAAAATAAGAGTTGAAGGACATGTATTATAGTATCTGTAGAACCATGTAATCAACCCCTTTATTTGCACGAATGCATTTTACAAAGAAACAGAAGTTAAATCTCTTTTCCATTTCTGTTGAGAGTCCTTATTAGTTTCCCCACCCCTTAGGAAACTGAAAATTGTTTAGTTCCTACAAGATGCTCAAATTGAAAAGGCCCAATAAGCAAGTATTTTGGAACATGATGATATGATAGGTCACAGTTTTAGAACTCATATTATGTAACTTGTTCAATCTGCTACAAATCAATGATTGCTGGAAATAATAGCTTAATAATTGTGTGTTTAAATAAAAACTTTATTTAGGTGCAGGCATTGTGAAAATTGATCAGATAAATATCATACTCTTTTAGGAAGAAAGCAAAATCCTTGTTAAAGTATTCACACTGTTAGAGTCCAAATTGTTGAATGTCTTCCCTCACAGGCACATCACTAACTAGCCAGTGTTTATGCATTTAAAGAGTAACACATGTTCATTTTTCACATGGCGTATCTGTGAAAGTAGTATAAGAATTCTGGTATGTCATAAGTGATGAGATTTTAATATACCATAAAGCAATTTCTTAATCTGACAAATTCCACTTATCTTTAGCATTCATTCCACAGGTGCAATCTTTTGTATGTAATTGAAATTGATATATTATCATTCTATTCTATTCTATTCTATTCCCCACTTGTTGTGGCAGTTATATAAACATCTACTCTAATCTTTATGGTTGTTCTTATTGGTACAGTGTCATAACTCCACACTACATGGAAGATATTAATTTTTCAAAAAAGGAGCTTTATTCAAGCAAGAAAGGGGTTTCCATAATCTTTTATATGAAAAAGATATTTCCAGGTTACTATAAGATTGGATTTTGTTCATATATTTTAGTCATATCTATTCTGATTCAACTCTTAGCTCACAGCTATTTCTTATCCTTTTTCTTAGATGAGTGGAAAAACTTTTTGGAACGCATGGGTTGTGAAGAGCTGGATGTTGAATCAAAGGATGATGAATCAAAGGAGGAGCTTAGGGAGGAAGAGTCAAAGGAGCAGCTTGGGGAGCAAGAGTCAAAGGAGGAGCTTAGGGAGGAAGTGCGAAACTGGGCTTCATTCAGAGGACAAACATTAAGTAGAACAGGTGAATGAAAAAGGCTAGAAATCTTTGTAATGTTGGATAGTTATACTAAACATAAGATTATGTAATTGTACTCATTATATTCTCCATTTTATCTTGTGGTTATTGCAGTTAGAGGAATGATGTACTATAGAGAAGCCTTAAAATTACAAGCATTTATTGACATGGCTCCAGAGGAAGGTTTGTGATTGTAAATATGGCTCATAATATTTAGGTGTCTTTGTTTGAAATGCGATCATCAATGCATTATATCTTTAATAGAGTGATAGGCCATTCTGATGCCTTACTAGCTATGCTTGAGATTATTTTTGAACAATGGTTTGACTACAATCTTTTGCCACTTACTGATTATTCTCGTCCAGATATTCTTGATGGTTATGATACTGCTGGAAAAGGAAACCCTACATTCTCAGCTCAACTAGATGCACTAGCAGACATGAAATTCACATACGTTATTTCTTGGCAATCATTTGGATCACAAAAAGCTTCTGGAGATCCCCATGCAGATGACATAATTGACTTGATGAAGAAGTACTCCTTTACCCAAAAAAGAAAGGATTGCAGAAGTATTCAATCTGTATATGTTATATAGAAAATTAGAAATCATATAACTCAGAATATGCATTTATTGCTTGAAGGTATCCATCTCTCCGTGTTGCTTATGTTGAGGAGAAAGAAGAGATTGTTTCAGGAAAACCTCGAAAGGTTTATTCTTCATTGTTGGTTAAAGCTGCCAATGGTTATGAACAGGTAATATTAGGCTTTGTACTTTAAATGCATGATTGCATCCTCACATTGTCTCTTCTTAGAGTGAATTATTAAATCTAATTACATATATAAATAAACATTTATTTGTTGAGTATGCTGTTATCTTTTATAGGTTATATATCGCATAAAGCTTCCAGGCCCACCAGATATTGGAGAAGGGAAGCCTGAAAATCAAAACCATGCCATAATCTTCACTCGTGGTGAAGCTCTCCAAGCAATCGATATGAACCAAGTAGGCTCCTTATCAAGTGACTAAATATTAAAAATTTCCATATTTGTTCTTATGCTGTCTGGTTTTTCAGGATAATTATTTGGAAGAAGCACTGAAAATTAGAAATATACTGCAAGAGTTTCATCGTCACCAAGGGATGAGGCCTCCTACAATACTTGGTCTGAGGGAACACATATTCACAGGAAGGTTCGATTTTTTTCTTGTGTTTTATGTTTCACTTACTGTGTCACATACCTAAGTGGTCACTATCATTCAATGGGAATATGTGTGATGGTCAATTGAGTCGGATAAGTAACTCCAAGAAGTGTACAACTTCATGAGTTGCAGTGGTAGAAATGATATGTAAACCCCAAATAGGCTGTTGAATGAATTTAATAATTTTTCACTCTCACTAAGCTCATGATAAGTTCAGTAGCGTAGTTCAACATGGGAACTTAATTCTTGCTATGGTATAAGCATCATGACCATTTTATGGACTCCATGGGTGTTTAGATGTATAAAATATATGAATACAATGACTGGAATATAAAGTCTATGGCCTTGAGCATATATCATTTCAGGAGGAGGTTTTACCACTTTACTGGAGTAGTTTTTACTCCGACAATATAATGTGTTCCATGAAAATAATTTATTGAGAGAATAGTGTTGGAAATTAGAATAATGGTCAAAATATTAAATTCGTCATTTCCTAATATGTTAAACTTTTGGGACAAATTTTAGTTTATCATGATATCAGAGCTAGTGGTTTTGAGTTCAAACCTTATCTCCACTCTACCTCCCATTAAAAAAGATTAAAAATCACACATGTTGGGGGATAAGTGGGAAAATGGGCCCACAGGTGAGGGAGTGTTAGAACTTAGAATTTTGGTTAAATAATTAAATTCACCATTTTATAATAACTTAAGCTTTTGGGATAAGTGGCAGTATATCATATAGTAAATCCTTTGTTCTACTGCTTATTCTCTTCCGTTTCTCCTCTAAGATTTTTTTTTTCATTATTATTTTTTCACTTTTCTTTCTCTTTCTGCTGAGAATTTCTTCATACATAAGCAAACTTTTTTTTCTAACTAGCTGGTGTAAGCTCTAGGAATTCAGAAACAACTTTCTATGTGATCACTTCTAATGCAGGACTTAAAGATGATGACACTAGCGTGTATATGAACACCAAGTCTTTGTCAGTAGGCTTCTAAATGAATTGATTTGTAATTTCTAGGCCTTAAAAATTATGACTTAGTCTTTTCACTTGTAAAACCTTTGAATAATCTGTTTGAGTGAGTTACTAAATGCACTGGAAAGAATATCTGAATTTTTATTTTATTGAGGTGTTTTTCAACCCAATGATATTTGAAAACTGTTAATGGATAAGCTTCAAAGTGCATGACACATCTTGCTCAAGTTTTGTTGTTATTTTGACATTTGTGGAAGAAGGAAGTTTATAATCATCAGCTCATAGTGAAGCTATTGCCAACTAGCATTTATGTTATTTTAAATTGTATATGAAATATAATGATCTCTGAGAATTTATATTAGAAATATCAGAACTTATAGGCTGTCTTCCTTTTTCTATTCCACTGCAGTGTTTCTTCTCTAGCATGGTTCATGTCATATCAAGAGACCAGCTTTGTCACCATCGGTCAACGGATTCTTGCCAGTCCTCTCAGGTAAGGGATACATAATTTCTGTGAGCTCATTCTTAGAAGACAAGGCATGCATGTGTACATGTGCATGTCTCTATGTTGGGTTCATTATTTGCTTGGTGTGGTCAAGTAAGCATTGTCGAAGTGGTTTAATTTTTAGTTATCTTTGTAACCTCAAACAAGTTTGGTTGACTTGGTAATCTCAAAACAGCATAAACATTTACTGGTTATATATTTGCAACCATTATATATTCTTTTTAAGTATTCTTAGATCCTTTGGTTGTATTTTTTAACTCGACTGCGCTTACCTATGTGCTCCTGCTTAGTTCTCATTCTTATAATTTTGTTCTAATATCAGGGTACGATTCCACTATGGACATCCAGATGTTTTTGATAGGATATTTCACATCACAAGAGGTGGTATAAGCAAAGCATCCAAAACAATTAACTTAAGTGAAGATGTTTTTGCGGGTAAGAATTACTGTAATATTACATTCCCAACATATAGTCAAAATTGATTCACAGTTACATGCATCTGATCTTGTGTAGGATTTAATTCTACTTTACGGCGGGGATGTATTACATATCATGAGTACATGCAAGTTGGGAAAGGTCGTGATGTAGGCCTAAATCAGATCTCAAAGTTTGAAGCCAAGGTAGCTAATGGAAACAGTGAACAAACTATAAGTCGTGATGTACACCGCCTTGGACGGCAGTTTGATTTCTTCCGGATGCTATCTTGTTATTTCACAACTGTTGGGTTTTACTTCAGTAGCCTGGTAAACCATTTCAAACTGCAAAAACATCCCTTTATTTCTATTAGCATTAGTTAACTGATTACTTTTAAAGTTTCCTTTTCCCCCCCTGAGAAGATTACTTATTAAAATTTCTTATCATGCAGAACTTCACTCCCTAAAATTATGCATCTACTAACATATCCGACTTTACAAGGAAAATAGATTTGGCTAGGAATATGATAGCTGGAGTGAAAATTTGAAAAGATACTAATAATATAATCAGAGAATACTTATATTCATATTGAGTTGCCAACATCCTTGATGTTCATCAGTGCTTTGGTTTTCTACATATGCAGATGCATTGTGTAAAGGGGAAATGATGTCTTGTACTATCCAAGTTGTGTGTTCTATTTAAGTCCATGTTTTTTTTTACCTTCATTATATGTGAAAATGTGAGTGTGCCTTTTGAGGAGTTGATACAACATTCTTATACGTTGCTTTTTTGTTCACTGCTGATGTCATTTTGTGGTTGACTTGAAATTTGCTTTACAAATCCACAGATATCAGTAATTGGAATTTATGTGTTCCTCTACGGACAGCTGTACCTTGTTCTTAGTGGGTTGGAGAAAGCACTTCTTATTGAGGCTAAAGTGCGGAACATACAATCCTTAGAAACAGCTCTTGCCTCCCAATCATTTATTCAGCTTGGGCTCCTAACAGGCTTACCAATGGTGATGGAGATTGGACTTGAGAAAGGGTTTCTTACAGCCATTAAAGATTTTATCCTTATGCAATTGCAGCTGGCTTCTGTTTTCTTTACTTTCTCCCTTGGAACAAAAGCTCATTATTATGGTCGAACAATTCTGCACGGGGGTGCTAAGTACAGACCCACTGGGCGTAAGGTCGTGGTGTTTCATACTAGCTTCACTGAAAACTACAGATTGTATTCAAGAAGCCACTTTGTCAAAGGATTTGAAATATTGCTCTTGTTGATTGTCTATGATTTGTTTAGGAGGTCTTACGAGAGCAGCATGGCTTATGTGTTAATCACTTATTCTATTTGGTTCATGTCAATCACCTGGTTGTTTGCACCATTTCTTTTTAATCCCTCAGGGTTCAGTTGGGACAAGATAGTTGATGACTGGAAAGATTGGAATAAGTGGATCAGGCAGCAGGGTGGTATAGGAGTTCAACAAGATAAAAGTTGGCAATCTTGGTGGGATGATGAACAATCTCATCTTCGACGATCAGGGCTGGGTTCTAGGTTGATAGAAATACTTCTCTCTTTTCGGTTTTTCATATATCAATATGGTCTAGTCTATCACCTTGACATATCCCAACAGAGCAAAAATTTTCTGGTGTATGTGCTTTCATGGGTTGTGATTCTTGCAGTTTTCCTACTATTCAAGGTAAATTCTTGCCTTGGCCTTTAACCAGAGAATTAGTCTATATGCTTTACTTAATCTTCTTGCATAATATGTTGTGTACATGAAATACATCTCGTAGTCTCACTAGCTTATTGAAATTATTTGATTAGCAGAAATTACTTCATTAAGAAAACATGAAAAGTTAATAGTTTTAAGATTTTATAATTAGATTATTTACTTGAAATCATTTCTGACCTATGAGATATTGGCGGCATTTGAGATTAGTCCATGTCTTAGATAATCTTTTTGGTGATTTGCCTGACACAAAGTCACAAACAAACATGCATGCTCTTTTGTCTTCAGATGCAATTGGAATTTTATGTTTTAATTACCTCAGTTTACCAAATAACACATATTTTTATAGATCCTGATTCTGGGAACTCTTATTTAATATCTGAAGAACCACCTATTTATGGCGTGAATGTATGATGACAACATCATTCTGCAGACCTAGTTTCAAAACTTATCTGCAGAAACTATCTAAACCCAACTTATAGTCTTTATTCTGACCACATCCTTGTAATGATGTTCTCCAGTGCACCAAAAGGTCAAGAAATTAAAAATTCCTTGCATCTTAACCCAGGACTCATGTTATCTATTACAATAAGGACCATATTTGACATAGAGCATTCCTTAAAGAGTGCACTACTTTTTTGTAAAATAATTCTTTTTGGCAACATCCGGTTGGCAATAAAAATTTTGTGATACAACCTCTTAGGTATACTTGATTTCTTATACAATAGTTGCTATAACATCAGTGCATGATTTTCTCGAGTCAGTAACATAATTGGGAATATACAATGCAGGCAGTCAACCTGGGAAGACAACTGTTCAGTGCTGATTATCACCTGTGGTTTAGACTATTCAAAGCATTCCTCTTCTTGGGTGTTCTGTCCATAATATTTACTCTTTCCAACATCTGTGATCTATCTTTGAGGGATTTAATTGTGTGTTGTCTAGCATTTTTTCCGACAGGATGGGGTTTGATATTGGTAAGCTTGTGTTGGAAGGAAACTTTTTTCTTGGCACATTTGTTCTTGATCGGTCATTTGTCAACTGATACTTTCATTATTTTTTTTTTTTTTTTTCAGATTGCACAAGCTGTGAGGCCCAAGATAGAGAATACTGTATTGTGGTACTTCATCCGTGTACTTGCTAAAGCTTTTGACTATGGAATGGGTGTCGTTCTTTTAGCACCAATAGCTATTTTGGCGTGGCTCCCAATCATATCTGCATTCCAGACTCGTTTCCTTTTCAATGAGGCATACAGAAGGCACTTGCAAATCAAACCAATTCTTGCAGGGAAAAAGAAGCAAAAATAATTTTTTTGGAATTGGAAGCTGATGCTGAGTCTATAGTATATATGTAAAGTCAAGTTAATACTAACAAAACCCCATAGACATTTAACATGTGTAAGAAGTACTACAAAATATGTAATCACTCAAAATTAACGATTCACCTGATAGAAATATAAGTTCAAATGTCGAAAACCTTATTTTTACTTTTAGAAGGTATTGAATTAAAGTAAAGTTACAAAATAAAGCATTTTTTAATCATAATTTTTTTTTTACTTGAGCATTTATTATATTTAACTTGGCCCTCCTTGGAAAATATTCTTGACTCTGCCGTTGCACCCAATCAAAAGGAATAGTAAAATGTTAGTTTTCTTGGTTATCAAAATTTTGCACTTCGTCAATTCAGTTATGAGAAAAAAAAAA
Source organism: Castanopsis chinensis (assembly GCA_032878915.1). Lineage (NCBI taxonomy): Eukaryota > Viridiplantae > Streptophyta > Magnoliopsida > Fagales > Fagaceae > Castanopsis > Castanopsis chinensis. The sequence goes on from JAVQMG010000105.1 coordinate 12,668,550, forward strand.
AAAAAAAAAGTGAGAAATAAGTACAAGATAGCTATATATATTGGCGTCATAATATACCTGTATGGCTGTATCTAAACAACCATATTTTTCACTATATTGCTAGATGCTAGTTTAAACAGATTAAAACAAAGTTCTTGTCTATGGCCACAATGATGGTGCCATTGTCAGTGACACCGTCATACTGTCATACACATTCCCAAAACTACCTCGGCCGACAATAAGTTCTTCTTGGAAGTTGTTGGTTGCTTTCCTGATTTTTTTCTAATGAGAAGTGGAGGCATAGTTCTTCAGGCAACGAGCTTTGCCCTTTCTAACTTTCATTTGTATGAATCGGGCCAGCACCAGAACCATGCAACAAACTGAAGTGAGTACGACTAAGAAGCACACGCTTCCTCCAATGGCAATGAATATAGTTTTCTTTGATTTGGACGAGGAAGCAGGTAGAAAAGGCACCATTTCAGGACTTGGTATGGTACAGCGAGGTTACCGTCTGCGTTACTTAGTTTGAACACTTCCACACCGTTTAAAATGGCATGAAAGTGAGAGCCTGAAGACTCTGAATAACCAGGGTGTAGATCAATGAAAAGATTGTGCTTCTTGTCCTCAACTCCCTTTCTTTCAGATCATTACTACGTAGTCCTTATAACATGGCGTACCCTTTTTGTCAGTATTACATCAGCGCTCACTTCTGCTAACAGATAGTCTATATAGATAATGAATCACCTTTCGCCTAGGAAGTTTACTTGGGGGTCTATTTGACAGAAATGGAGCCTCACCAAGTAATTGAATCCCAAATCAATGGGTATGAATGCCCAAGTAGCAGAATTGCAGAGCTTGAAGAAGAAGACAGTGTTCCAACGGTAACACCAAAAATGTGTCGTTTAAACAAATAGCCCGAAGTGTGTCCCGCTTAAAGAGAAAAGATGCCTTTTCTCAACAAAACGCTGCCATTTTTGGTTAGTTGAAGAGTGTGTTTAGGACAAGCTTATTTAGTTGAAACTGAAATTTTTTTGTTAAAACTAGGATAGATAAAGCTAAAAATACTATAGATAAGGTTAAAAAGTAGTTTTAATAGTAAAATAAGACTCATGAATAGTACCAAAAAAGTATAATAAAACTCATGAATAATAACAAAAATAAGCTAAATCATAAAAAAATAAAAAGTTTTTTAAGCCAATTGTAACATAAGAACCAGTTTTGTAAGACTCAAACGGTGTTGTTTTGAGTAATGTGTATTAAGTCAGTTATTGTTCATACGTGTGCATGTGAGAAAGCCGAGCTTGCCATTGTTCATATGCGTGCATGTGATTTTCACAGTAACAAAGCCGAGCTTGTTGACTTATTTGGACCAACTCTTTTCATTATTGTGGTCTCCATTGGGTTCGAACAAGTGAAGTCGACACCATACTGGCTAGTATGTATTGTTTCGGTGTGTATATCCGTATTGAAACGATAATGTTTTGTATCAATTTAAATACTGGCCGTACCAGCCAATTTCGGGCAATACTGGCCGGTACTAAAAAAAGCTTTTTTTTTTTTTTTTACTTTTGTAATTTTTGAATTTTTGTAAGGGCATAATGGTAACTTATTTACATTAATTTATTAGTATTATTTGTTTTCTTAGTATACAATGAACAATTAAATTTTATATTTTTTATATTGTGTTTTTTTTTTCTTTTAATTGATGCTAAAGTTTAAAACTATGAATAATTTATTCTAAATTGAGGTAATGTTTTATGGTAAACTTTTATATTTATTATAATACACAACTTTTATATTTATTTATTATAAATATATATATATATATATATATATATATTTATAAATATAAAAATAACGGTAAATCCGAAACGGTACACCGGTATTGACCGGTACCGAAATATATCGTTCCACTTGTCAAACTAATACAGCCTCCAGTACGAAATTGATTCCCTTGATTCGAACTACAAGTGGTTGTTTCATGGATTAGTTTTATCGGAAAAAATTGAGTTATTCTTGAGTTTATTCTCTTGTAAAATGTAGAGAAAAGCATCGTTCCATGAGAGGGGTGTGAAAATCTTGGAAGGATTTAGCAATGTACGTTGTTGGGAAATTTAAACCCCAGTTCATAGTATTAACAAGTTTTACAGCCAATTTGTTAATTAAATCTATTGTGAATATTCCATTGTATAGAAAAATCAAACATCAATATCATGCACAATAAAATAGTAAATAATATAAGATATGATAATACAGGAAAACCAATTAAAAAAACTAGTTCATAGTGAAAAAAATTGGGGGATCTAATAACAATCCACTATAGTAAAGAGAAATTTAAGATCTAGTAAAAAACATTTGTTCCTAAACTATACATTCCTAGTAAATGAACTTATAGTAGAAACCTTCTACTTTATTAGAATCTCTGAACTCTTCAATATATGAATGGCTTGACAGATGATACACCTACAATCACAACTAAAACCTCTGATTGACTCTAAGAACTTCTTGAAGGATTTTTCCATAGAAGCAAGCTTGTGATTGTTGCTATGGCTTTAGCTTCTTCACTAAAAGATCTTCAAATTTACTTTTTTTTTTTTTTTAATAAGCATCTTCAGATTTACTTAGTTACAAAAACCCTAGCCACACAAATGAAGTCTTCTCTCTCTCTCTCTCTCTCTCTCTCTCTCTCTCTCTCTCTCTCTCTCTCTCTCTCTCTCTCTCTCTCTCTCTCTCTCTCACAAAAGCCTTCTAATAGATGGCTTATAACATCCTTTAAATACAAGTTCAAATAAATCTCGAATTGGGCATAAAACAGACAACTTATGAGCCTTTTTACATTGCTATTTTTTGTTGAAACATGAAGCTCGATAAATCGAGAGGTATTGAGGAGGTATCGAGCTAGTTATCGAGATTTACAGATTGTGGCCTAGAAGGGTTCAATAGATCGAGGAAGTAGAGAAGAACATGCTAAAAATGCACGTTTCTTGAACTTTTATTAAGTAGACTTTGTGTCTTGAACTTAATCTTCAATTAAAACTTTAAAACACATTAAAACCCAATAAAAGACACATAATTTGACATGGTTTGTCAATACCAAAACACATGAACCCTACAATCTCCCCTTGTGTCAATCCATGACAAAATCCCAAGTATAAAAGTATGTCCAATACAATAATAACATGTAGACACCTCATTTTGTACTTGGTTAATAACCTTTAGTTTCCAGCCCCAATGATGAGTTTGACATACGTCAACCAAGAGTAATTAAAGAGTTCTCAATAATTCAAAACTAATCACAACTCCAAAGTGCTTAAATCACTTTGAAAACAATGTTGAAAAGGTATCATACACTTATGTGCCTTGTGTTTGTCTGGAGTTTTAATTGTGCACAAATCGATTTGGCAAAACAACCCAATCATAATAACCACAAGTCAAGCTTTTGAAACTCAAAACTTATAGAGATAATTTATCAAACACTTTACATGCAAAAAAATACATGCTTACATCATTTAAACAATTCCATAGTTTACATCAAAACAACAAATTCATCTTAACACACCTAAAACACACTTTAAAAGGGTTGGCTGCTTCCTCCATTTGACCTTGGTGTCCAGACCCCATGGTTGAACACCATAATACCATATATCACACACCCACCTTAATCCCTTACTTGACCAAACCCAATCATTCACCTTGATTTTTACAGGCTATATGGGCAAGGCCGTAGAAAAGGTTGTTGGGGTAGTCATAGTGGGATTGAGATCAATTCCCCCACTCAGTATCTCATTTCATCATTGCCCCTTCAATAGACCCATAGTTAGAGGTCGTAATTTGTGTTTTCAGATTTGTGTCGTGTCAACTCATGACTATTCAACTATATGAGTCAACACTAACCCGACACATTTATTAAACATGTCAAGATTTTTCAACCCTGACACAACTCGTTTATTAAACGAGTCAATCGTGTCAACCCACTTATCATATTTTATCAAAGTGACAAAAAATACAAATTTTAGTACTAACCAAATTGATTTGAACTAGGAAAACCAAACAAATAAATTTTTTAATAATCAATCTTAAAAATAATCAATATTAAAAATAATCAATCTTAATATGTCAAAAAAATAAAAATAAACCATAACAACTAAAAACTGTAAATACCTAGAATTTGAAGGGTATATTTGGTAAAATGTTGTAGTGGGCCTTTTTCGCAACTATAGGTTGGGCTGTCTCCTGCCACGTTACGGCCCAATGATTCTGGGTGGGGAGTCAAGACTAGCTTGGCTGCAATACACCCCAGACCAGCTTGTGCACAAGCTAGGACCCCTTTGTTGTGACATTAGACACATGCCTACAGCAGAGGATACTATTACAAAAAGAGTTACGGCAGACAAGTGCAATATAGCGAAAATAAGAAGAATACTCTTACTGTCAGTCAAAGACAAAAAACTTAACCAATTGCATAAAAAAAAAAAATAAATAAAAAAAAAAATAACACAATGATATAAATACTGCAGAAAAGTGTTAATAGCATCAATGAAAGATCAGGAAATAATATTAATGCTTAATAAGAGAAATTGATTAATTAATTTGCCGTGCTTGATTTCCCAACAGAGTCAAGTCCAAGAAAGGAACCACTCTTCAATGTGGCTAATCTCACAGGGAAATCCTTTCGCAGAAATTACCCACTTTGAGATAATGGGCCTAGATGGCTTTATCTTCGAGTTCCTTTATCCTTGCTGGAGAGAGCACGCTATTAGAGGGAGAGAAGGAAATAGCCTATTGGTCCATGCCTACTATCACACTCTTTGTTCTTTCTTTCTAATCCCTCATTCCTTTCTAAATTTCCTGTTTTTCTCTGTTATCTTTCTTCCTTTTTCTTTCTTGTTTTTCTTTTGTGTTTTTCTTTCTTTTTCTTTGATTTTTCTTTCGTTACCTCTATTCTGCCTCTATTCCTTTCCATTGTGCACAGCAAAGGCCCTTTTTATACTGATTGCTGTGACGGGTTTTTACTATTTTACCCCTTAACTGCTTTTGTCTTGATATAGGCGTCCTTCCCAGGCCACTCTCTAGTCTGTCGACTGCCCAGCCATCACTACTTACCTGTGCTGGCCATGCCCTATTCCATTCTCGAACAAAAGAGTTTTATTTTGTTTTCTTACTCTCCGTGGAATTCCCACCCAGATAAGGGTGGGCATTCTCTCTTACTAACCCTTTGGCATGGACCCAGTGATTCCAGCTCATCTTTCTCTCTTTTGGGTGGTTTGTCATCCTAGCAAGACATTTTCCATAAAAGAGCTCGAGCGGGAACCTTATAATAGACTTTTCCCTTCTCCCCACCGCCAGACCATACCCTCTCTTACCTCTAACCCAGGGCGCACCACTCCTGTATTGGCTGGATATAAGTAGGTAGTGTTTGAGCCCTATGCATGCTCCAATTTCATGTGTGTCCATGACTTGTGTGTAGTTCATGTGTTTTCCATAACCGGTGGTTTGTTTGGCCTTTGCTGCACATTCTGCTACTCATCCTTGACTTCTTATGGCGTAAATGAGTCATTGGGCTTCCATTCTTTATACTTTGCTTCCTCTCTAGGTTGGGTCTTGCTTGGGCATGGGTCTTTCCTTCTTCATTCCAACCCTTACTTTCTTTGTGGGTCAGCTGACACCTTTGCCACACCACCCCGTTGTTTTTGCCATGCTGTCATTTGACTTGTGCCTGCCAGGCCTCTTTTGGACATGTTATACACTTTTCTTCCATTTGGTTCTAGTAGCCCAGCACTGTTGTTGGGCTTGTGCTTACACTGTTTTGTGCTTTATTAGCCCATTCCATTCCTTTGGGGCTTCCTTGGCCCAAGTTTATTCCTTTGGCCGTCCTCGGCCTGTTTCAATTCCTTGGGCATTTCCGGCCCATTCCAATCCTTTCTTCTCATGGAATTTTGCTAAGTCTTTTGGACTTCCTCAACCCAAATTACCATATTCTTTACTTTGGGGTTTATAGGCTTTTCCACCATCCCTATTTACTTAGTTTCTTCCTTTGGGCTCCTCCGGCTCATTTTTGCTTGCTTTCCATTTCTCATAATGCCCATTGGTTTACTACCTCTTTCTTTGGGCTCCTTTGGGCCCGTTTGCTTTTCTTAAAACCCTTTTACTATCCTACGGGCCCATGGACCATTATTCATGTCATACGGGCTAGATGGATCCTCTATTAATGTTTATTGAGATAGGTGGATTCCATATTACCCCACAAATAAGCCTCTCTATTCGGTAAGGGATGATGAAGAGGAAGAATGGGTGTCAAGCTTGATTAACCAAGACCTCCATGTGTGGCGAAGAGAGTTTATTATGACTAAATTTAATAGGGAAGTGGGGGATGCTATATGTGATATTCCTCTTAGTCGAAGGCAAGTCCCTGATTCAGTTTACTGGAAGCACAGCAAGGATGGCATCTTCACGGTAAGGTTGTCAGGTCTCTCTTTAAAGAAGATTGGGCTAAACCATCATCAAGAGATTGGGTTAGTAGGGTGTGGGCTGCTATATGGAAGTTACGGATCCCCAACAAGATGAAGGTGTTTGGGTGGAAAGCGTGTCATGATATTCTCCTAACAAGAAGGAACCTAAAGAAGAAACATGTCTTGTTGGAAGAGCTATGTTCGTTCTGCTCCAGATTTCCAGAATCAACTGTTCATGTTTTATGGGAATGTACAGCTGCTCAAGATATTTGGCATGGTAGTGCTAGGGCCTTGCAGAAGTGTGGGATGGGGCAAACTGATTTTGAATCTTTGTTGGAGTATTTGATGGATCGGCTGGAGAAAACAGAGGTGGAGCTAATGTTAGTGGAAGCATGGTTGATTTGGAATCAGCGGAACAGAGTGGTGCATGGCGGCAAGTTCATGGAATCGAAATGGTTGAATAAGCGCGCTACTAAATTGGTGGAGGAATTCCAGCGATCACAGGAGAGTTTACAAGCTGAAACTGTGCATAGTGTGACTCACTAGGTGCTACAGAGCGCTGGAACCAGTTGGCAGCTGCCACCTCAGGACGTGTACAAGCTGAATTATGATGCGGCAATATTCGCGGATAATACCAGTTCTGGGCTCAATGTTGTGATCAGAAGCTCAAGGGGAGAAGTTATAGCAGCTATGACAGCCAAAGGCCTGGCAATTCAAAGCAGTGAGGAGGCAGAATTGCTTGCTTGTCGTAAGGCGATGGAGTTTGCAACAGACATTGGTTTCATGGCTCTGATAGTGGAAGGTGATAGTGTCAATGCTACGAGGAGTATTACTTCAACTAAGGACAACCAGTCAGCACTGGGGCATATTGTTGGTGACATTCAACATCTGATGGGAGCATTGGAGTGGATTTCTATGACCTACACTAAGAGAAATGGAAATAAGGTGGCACATGTTCTTGCTAGATATGCCAAACATGTTAATTCTGATTTATTTTGGATGGAAGAGATTCCATCAATTGTGTTAGAGTCTATAAACTTTGATGCTTCTTTGATTTAATGGAAAGTTTGATTCCAGTTTCAAAAAAAAATTTACAGTAGTATATATCCAAAATGGCCTAACTTTTGGATATATAGCACAAGTTTTAAACCTCTTTAATTCACACTCATTTTCCAATGTGGGATTAACCCACTGTTTTTTCTTTTGAGAATACTAAGTATTTTTTAACACAGAGAGAGAGAAAGAGAGGGGGGGGGAAGGTTTTTTAAATAAATTTTAAGCACTTTATTCATGAGAATGTTTCATTTTTTTTTTTTTTTATAAGAAGAAAGCTATAACTTTTATCGATCAAGAGCAACCAAATCAGCTAAGATTATATTGAGAGGAACATCCACCATTCACACTAAAAAACTACTAACACGTCTAGCATATCTAATAAGATTATGAGCGACACAATTCCATTGTCTCCTATTATGACAAAAATTACAATCAACAAATGATTAAGTAAGAGATTTCACCTCCTCAATCAAATGATCATAGGAGGCAGAGGAAGCATCACTAACACTATCATCTCCTAAAATATTGCTATTGGGTTGAGTATGGAAAGGAATAAAAGAGTTGGATAAGTCTCAACCATTTTTGGATAACTCCACAGAGTCAAACTTTGCTAACTCTTTATCAATTTGTTTGATATGATAATCAAGCTATGGAAATAAACAAAATCAGGAACAATGGTAAGTAGTAGCATATGGTTAATTTGAAAAATCTCTATATTTGGAAACTGTTGGAATGTTTCCCCCCATATTCAGTATTTCCAAAATCGGCTCAAAATTCAAATTTTCTTGGTCAACTTGAACAACCATATCAAAACTAAAGCCAGGCGGAGCAGCCGAAGAAACACCATCTGTAGCAATTGGTTTTTGGGGGAATATCACTTGTGTTATCCATCTTAGTACCCCTAAATTGACACCATAGATTTCTCACCTTAATTAAAGAGAGGAGTGCAAAGCCAAGAACCATACTCTTGTTTTTCCACTATCAAAGTCCCTTTGTTATCAAAACCCCATGGCTTCTTCATCAAAACCGCGCGCTCTACATCATTCTCAATGTCAAAGACAAAAAGAATAACATGGTTTCCTACTGTACAAATCTTAAAACCTTGACAAGCCTTCCAAATAGGTTTAAGCATTCTGCCAATAATATCAATATTTAGAACCCTTCTAGTTAAGAACTTGCCTGAAAGAACAAATTCTGAATGAGAATTATTTTTGTCGGTATTGACATATTTTAACCTCTTTTTTTTAAGAGAACTTGTTCCGATAATGAAGAACACTAGAACAGACTCCAAGATGAATAGGGAAAAATACGTGAAAAGAGAAAATAAATAAATAAATAATAGAGAGAGAAAGAAATGACTATTTCCACACCAAAAAATAAACTTACCAATAAAAGTGTTAAAAGAGGGAGAGAAATCAGAAAATTATCATTCAAAGGAATAAGAAATTCTACTGCTTAGAGTCTATTCCAGAGAGTCACTAAGACTAAGACCCAAAAAAAAAAACGACTCTCTCAATAGGGGAGGTGCCAATTAAAAAGCACATCATCCTTGTAATTTTTCAAAATTATGAACTCTGAAATTTGTTTAGACAAATGTCTTGAGAGACCTCTATCCTTGATGCTTGAAGAGAATATAGGATAGAAGTCAGAGAACTATCATTCAAGGGGATAAGAAATTCTACTGCTTAGAGTCTATGACAGAGCGAGAGTCATTAAGACTAAGACCAAAAACAGAAAAACCAACTCTCATTGGGGAAGGTGCCGATTAAAAAGCACATCATCCTTGTAATTTTTCAAAATTCTAAACTCTAAAATTTGTTTGGACAGATGTCTTGAGTAGGGCTGTCCAGCAGTTCTTTGACCCGCCCAAACCGACCGGTGACTGACCTGAAGCCTAGCAGGTCGACCCGAACCCCTTAGTGAGTCAAATTCGGGTCTACTTCTTTCAAAACCCGGGATTCGGGTCGGGTAGTGGGTTAAGGAAGAACAAACCTGTATTACCCGACCCAACTGACATTTTCAACCAAAAAAAAAAAAAGGGTAATTGTAGGAGAAGATTCAAAACCTGTGAAGACTAACAAAGAAGATTGATTGGACTTAAAGCACTGAGCTTTTTCATTTTTACACGCAAAGTCTCAAACACGCCAAGCCTAAGATTAAGAGTGATTGGACTAAACACTATCACTATATCTCTGATTCTCTACTCTCTACTCTCTACACAGTTACACTAGTGGGATGAACCATGGTCATGCGATTTAAGCGTGATTAATAGTCTTGATCCTTTTGAAGATCAACAAAATCCTTCTTGATACTTCCTACACAATTACACACAAAAGAAAATCAAATAAAATCACACAAAATCTCTCTCTGGAGATTCAGAACGGCTAACCCTCAAATCACAATCAATTTTCCACTTCCCCAAGCCATGGCCGGTTACCCTCCCTCAGCCTCAAGGCCCTCAACCCTCATCTCTCTCTCTTTTAAATCAATCCAATTCATCTCCCTGTTTTACTTCTCTCTGCTTTCTAGTCTCAAGGACAAGGGATGATTCAAAATCAATCTTATATTTTGAAACACACTTCACTCCAAGTCTCCAAACACCAAACACCAAACCTTGCTGGTTCTCATCATCACACATATCCTCTCTGAGCAAAGGATTGGAGTGTAATCGCTGGTCTGTCACACCAAGGGCACTGTTCGCCGCCTCTCTGCCTTCAATCTCAGCCACCGCAATTTCGCTTTCCTCGCCAACCGGTTTGTGTCGCACAAACAACATTAAAAATCTATTCTTTCACTTTTTTATTAGTTATTTAGATTCTTCTGTTCTAATTGTTTTTTTATGCTTTCAAGATTATTTGATTGCCTTATTGTAAAAAGAGTGGTGAGGATTTAACGATTAAGGAAGTTTTTGAGGAAGTTTATAGAACACTGTGATTGCCTTATCGTAACTTTTTAGAACACTGTGATGTTGAGGAAGTTTGTTCAAAAACCATTGGCTACGTGTAACTAAGCAATTTAATAAATAAAAAATACAAATTAAAGACAATGAGAGATTACTTCATCGAATTTGTGTCTATGATCTGGTTTTTATAAAAAATAAAAAAAAAAGGTTTGGGAAAATGTTTTAGGACTCCATAACCAAATCGTCCATTTTGGGCTCATAAACAAAAAAAAATGTTATGGTAGTATCATTGCTATTGTGTTGTTGTTGTGTTATTGTGTTGTTGTCTCTGCCTTTGCATGGTCATATCAATAACAGATTTATTTGATTGGCTTCATGGGGTTTTTGCTTCATGCTTGGGGGCCTTCCTTGGCTAAAATTAAATTACTAAGCATATTCAGTTCCTTAAAAGTTTCTTTGTCAATGAGATTGTCTGTGCCTATTTAGCTATTAATAATAATAAACCATAGACTGTACATTAAGCATCTCAATTATCCCTTAAGCCAAAGGTTTGATCATTCTACCACATGGACCTGCATATGGTCAAAACTTTCCAATTTATTCCAAAAGAACCCTAATTAATGACTTCTTTTGATCTACATTATGTTCAATTCTATTCCTTTTCAATGCAAGGTTTTGCCTTATTATGGTTGGATTGCAATTATCAATAATGAAAAGCCCATATTCAAAGTTTGCTTCTGTTAAAATTTTAAAGCTTTTACAACATGAAACCCTTTATTTCAATCAATAGAAATGAGACATTTTCTTAGTTTTTTTATGGTTGTTTGCTAATGCTTAAATTTGATGTCTTTAGGTTATGGAACCCTCTAATGATGCACCTCCTTCCCAAACAACACTCGATGCCCAAGCTGAACCCATTGTCCAAGCTGAACCTGTTGCCACTCCAACTAATGCTGAGACACTTCCACATAAACCTAATAATAAAACCAAAGTGAGTGACATAGATGCTGATTGTGGTAATAATAGGAAAAAGTCTACTGCTTGGGATCATTTTGACAAAATAGAGATTAGTGAGGGTCAATTTAAGGTTGTTTTCCATTATTGCCCAAAAACTTATCGTGCTAATAGCAAGGGTCATGGTACTACTAATTTATTGAATCATACACCAAACTGTGTTAAGAACCCTAATAAAGTTTCACTTAAAGGGCAACAGACATTAGCATTTGAACCCAAAATGAATGGAGAGGAAGGGTTTCAGCTTGTACCAACAACTTTTACTATTGAGGCTTCTAGGAAGGCACTCGCTGAAATGATTATAATAGATAAGTTACCTTTTAGGTTTGATGAAGGGTATGGGTTTCAAAGATATTCAACAACCTTACAACCTAAGTTGCAAATTAGGGATATCCCATCTCGTCAAACTGTAGCTAGGGATGTGATTGGCATTTATGGTGTTGAGAGACAGAAACTAAGGGAAGCTTTGAAAGGTCATAGGGTGCGCCTTACTACAGACACATGTACTAGAAATTAAAATCTGAATTATATGTTCCTCACATGTCATTTTATTGATGATGATTGTAACTTGCATAAGAGAATTCTAAATTTTTGTCAAGTGGAAGACCATAGGGGGGAGACTATAGGTAGAAAGATTGAGATGTGTTTGCGTGAGTGGGGTGTTAATGGCATATTCACCTTGACAGTGGATAATGCTTCCTTTAATGGTACTACCATTAAATTTTTACAAACAGTAACTAAAGATTGGAAGGGGACTGTTTTAGAACATGAGTTCTTGCATATGAGGTGTTGTGCACATATCCTAAATTTGATTATAAGAGATGATTTGAAAGAAATTAATGCGTCCATTGCTAGGGTGTGTGAAGCAATGAGGTATGTGAAGTCCTCACCAAATAGAAATCAAACTTTTAGGAGTTTTATGGAGAAATTAAGTATTGAGCCCAAGTGTTTACGAAGTCTTGATGTACCTATTAGGTGGAACTCTACCTATCTAATGTTAGATATCACTGAAAAATTTGAGAAAGTGTTCCTAAGAATGGACTATGAGGATGATAGCTGTTGTTCATACTTTTTGAACAAGGAAAATAGTGGTGGTTTGGGATCTCTTTGTGGGGTTGATTCAAAATTGTAGGATGTTTGTAAGTTTCTTGAAACTTTTTTACAATGCAACAAAAAAGTTCTTCGGTTCTTTGTATGTGACTTCAAATACCTTCTTTAATGAGATGTTTGTGATTCTATAGAATATTGCTCATTTAATTAAATCTAAAAATCATCTCTTGAAAAACGTGGCAACTAAAATGGAAGCTAAGTTTGAAAAGTATTGGGGGAAAGGGGATAAAATTAATCAACTTTTGTATATGGCTGTAGTACTTGATCCAAGGAAGAAAATGAGGATTTTGAAGTTTTCTTTTTTTGAAATTTATGGGGATGAAGTGGCTGATGAGATGGTTGATTTAGTGAGGAAGATCATGGATAGGTTGTATGATGATTACTCTAGGGTTGATTAACCAAATGTGATAGTACCAAGTGAGAATGAGAGGACACACATGGAAGGTGATATAATTGGTTGTAGTGATCCATATGCGATGGCTAATTCATGATATGAGCGGTTTTTAGAGACTGTGAAGTCTATAGGGTGTAGCAATGAGATTGAAAAATATTTGACTGAAAATTGTGAGAGTAGAAGGGATGTGAAATTTGAGATTTTAGGATGGTGGAAAGCCAATTTAGATAGGTACCAAGTGCTGTCCAAAATGGCTAGGGATGTGCTAGCTATACCTATTTCTACAGTTGCTTCTGAATCAGCATTTAATATCGGAGGGCATATACTTGATCCATTTCGAAGTTCACTCTCCCCTCTCATGGCTCAAAATCTTGTTTGTGCTCAAAACTGGCTGCAAGCCCACGTCCCAATTTCTTTTTCGCAAGTCAAAGGATGAGATGGAGGCCTTGAAGGATGAATTTCATGAATTAGATAATATGTTAAACTTCCAAACTTCTTGTCTATCAAGTGTTATTAAAAGTGTCATATACTTGAGCAAACTTTAATTTATTGTCTCAATTTTTTCTTTTCTAGTTTCAAAACAAGCAACAACAGCAGCAAGTTCTAGTTCCTGCTCAAGCAATTGTGGTACTCGTACCACAATTAGTATTGATGAATGATCACTGATTGGGTATGTTTCTGCCCTTATAATTTTTGTTCATATTGGTCACTTCCCTTTTGGTTATTCTGTAACTTTTGTTCTTTGTCTTTATATATTATTGATAAATATTTTTTCCCCTTGTATTGTAGAAGGAAGGAAGGTTGCATTTTGTATAGGAGGCAATTTTTTTGGACAAATATGTAGCTTTTCTAATTATACATGAACTCTTGCCTTGCTTATAGGAAGGAAAACTTAGCATCTGTGTAGGCTTTCCTTTCTATAAGTTATGGACTTGTTAACTATAGATAATAAAGTAGTTCTTTACTGCTTTAGAAAAGCAATTTTTTGGAAATACTTATATTATTTCATAATTGTAACTAATTATATATACTGCTGGGAATATTGCCTACTGCTTTGGTAGTTTACTGCCTTATGCAGCAACTGCCTTCTCTGTTGCCTCTATGGCTTTATAAATATATATATATATATACGGAATTATGAAGATTTAGTATTTTTAGTAATGCTTGTTGCTTGCTGTGTGATTCTAGATATTTATTTGATGTATGGAATGGTTGATAGGTATGTGTTCAGATTGACAAATTGATGAATGTGGAAACAAAATGGTACTGCCCAGGCCTTAAGGCTTAGGCAGTTTGGAAAAAAAAAAATTATATTGTGTGGATGATTAACAGGTGGTAACAAAATGGTATTGTGTTTTTATTTGTTTGATTAATTCCTAGATTTTACAAGCTATTGATGTTTAACAAGCACCTAGGCTTTACTTTGTATTTTTTTGTTCCCAAATGTCAATACTCAATATGTGGGTGACCAAATTCATATAGAGTTGTAGGCAGTATGAATTCATACTCAATATTTGGGAAGTATGAATTTTGAGTTTTGACCAAATTTAAGTAGAGTTGAAGGCCCATTTTAAAAGAAATTAAGTTAAAAACAGGCCCAATTTGATATGTCAAGAATCAAAACTATTAATTCCTTGAAAAGCCTAACAATTTTGGCCAAAAAGGCCCAAAAAAATTAAATCCAATATAAAGGCCCAATAAGTGGTTCAACCCGCCAAACCGTTGAATCCGACCCGTTCCACCCAATGATCTGACCAGGCGAATTCAACCCATATTTCGATTGATTGTGGGTTAGTTTTTTAGTGACCCGACCCAATCGGGTCAAGTGCGGGTTGGGCCCAAACCCAGGCCGACTCAACCCGTGGATAGCCCTAATCTTGAGAGTCTTCTATCCTAGATACTCAGAGAGAATCTTTTTTTCATTTTTGTTTTTCGATAGGAAGGATAGACTTTTGTTTATTTTTTGATAAACTGGAGAGACTTTTGTTTGTACTAGGTAATATTTGGTTTGAGTAATATTTCAAGACTGTCACAAATCCTCTTAAATTCCTAAGCATTCCTATATTTGGTGGTAAATACTAAATAGCTAATGGGTGTGGGCATATGGATTCCCATTTTGAGGGTTTATATGGACTCCCTATTTAATTTTTTTTTTAAAGAGAGTTTCAACCTATGAGTCTACTCTTGATGATAGCTCTTTATCATCAGACCAAGACACTAATCAGTTTTTGTATATGCGAGGACTGAACCTAGACCTCTTATAAAATCATCAGAAATTTTACCGGAGCTAAATGGAACTTGATGAGTTGTAAAAAACGGTCAAAGATCGTCCATGGTTGTCCATGCCAAGACCGTCCAAGATCATACATGGATGAGGGCCGTCCAAAAGAAGGCACTTGGATGACCCGCGATACTTGGAAAATTCTAAGTATCATCCCCTTAACCAATTGACCATGGGTTATAGTTCCAAGATATGAGTAATACATGAATTCACCAATGTAACTTCCAATTAAGAGTTTAACCGTCAACAGCAATCACAGAAGAATAGAATATAACTCCCGTAGCAGTTGTGGAAGTTACCCTTAATCCTCTGATATCCTAAAATATAGAAGACGTTACAAATCTAAATAATTGTTTCTGTGGCACATTATATAAACGCCCATTTGGGTCCGGCAGAGGTATGTTTTTACATTTCCTGAAAAGTTGAAACTCCAAAATTAAGAGAGAAAACTAACTTTGGCATTGGAGGGTTCTCGGCCGATTAACCCTGATCACCTTTGATCATTTATTCTTTCTTTTCAGGTTTATAAGACAGTTGCTAGCCCTTCGAAGTCCTAAACATCTAGTCTACTAATTTTCTTCACATTATCAGTTGGTGTCGTCTATGGGAAAGTAAAAAAAAAAAAAAAAATTTAAACTTAAGTTTTCTTTTCGTTCAATTATTTATTTTCAACGATCCTTTCCTAAACAAAAGACTGTATGGTTCGGATAAGATCAAGGGCTACCAGCCCAGGGCACCAGCCCAAGCCACCAAGAGAGTAGGGATGCTTCTAGTAATCCCACCGAGATCGTCAGTCAGCACCTGTCATGCAACCGCCTTCCATTCAACATATACAGTCCATGGCTGCCTCTATGGCGGAACTAACCCGTCAAAACCAAGAGTTGAATAGGGAGATCAATTGAAGGAGGTAGCACTATGAAAGACATATGGAAGGTCAAGCCCAGAGTCAAGATGGCAAAGGAGAAAATGTTGAGTCCGGAAATTAGTCAAGGGACACCGCTTCAAGAAGAGTGCCACACTTGGAGAGGGAGATAGACCAAATGAGGAAAGCTATGGATGAAATGAAGGAGAATATAAGACGGGCAAACCTCATGGATGACTTAGTCCACCGAACAGATTCCCCTTTTTTGGCTTCCATCAATAGTCATCCCTTACCCCCGAAATTCAAAATGCCTTCCTTGGATTCATGCGATGGAACTCGTGACCCGTACGATCTCATTGCTACCTTCAAGACTACCATGCACCTTCAAGGGGTTCTGGACGAGATTATGTGTAGAGCGTTCCCTACCACCCTCAAGGGACCAGCGCAAGTATGGTTCAGCAAGATACCCCCAAACACAGTGGGCTCATTCAAGGAGTTGAGTAAGTTGTTCGTTAATAATTTCATTGGAAGACAATGCCACAAGTGTTCTTATTCCAGCTTGCTAACTATAGAGCAAGGGGAAAATGAGAGTTTGCAGTCTTCATTACTCGGTTCAATAAAGAAGCCTTGAAGGTGGATGAAATGGACAATAAGTTATTATTATAATGGGGTCAACTCTGACTTGTTTATTCATGAGCTCTACAAACAAGAACCACAAACTATGGCCGAATTCGTCCATTCAGCCCAAAATTTCATGAATGCTGGGGACGCGATCATAGCCATGAAGAGGAAGAGAGCAGAGAGTTCAAAAGTAGGTCACTCGCGACATTCAAATTAGGGCCTCGTCCAAAGAAGGCTCAAACAGGAGAGAGAAAAGATAGAGTTGGTAAGAAGGCGAGCTCTTCAGCGAGAAACCTGTAATATATTTCCTTGAATACACCACTAGAACAAGTACTTATGCAAATCAAGGACGATCCATCCTTAAAGTGGTCTGAAAAAATGAAAGGAGATCCTAACAAGTGCAATAGGAATAAGTATTGTCGTTTTCACAGAAACCACGGAAATGACACAAACGAGTGTTTTGATTTAAAGCAGTAGATAAAGAATCTTATCAAATAAGGAAAGTTAAGGAATTTCCTTGGACGAGAAGCTGAAGGCCAAGGTGGAGGAGTCGTTGCGACCACCACTTGGAGAAATAAGAGTTATTATAGAAGGAACCTCTACAGCTCAATCATCCAAATCTAGGAAAACATACCTGAAGATGGTACAAAACGTCCAGCTATATGGATGATCTCTCAGGACGAGAGAAGTTGACGAGTAGGCCATCACATTCACGGACGAGAATGCTGAAAGAGTTCACCACCCTCACGACGATGCGATCATCATTACCCTGCTCATTGCCGATTATACTACCAAGAGGGTGTTAGTAGATAATGGCAGCTCGGCAGACATCCTATATTATCCAGCTTTCCAACAAATGAGACTAGAACAAAATCAACTCCGATCGATGAATTCGCCATTGGTGGGATTTGGAGAAATGAAGGTGCAGCCTGTTGGCACCATTACATTACGTGTGGTAGTTGGAGTGTACCCACAACAGATAATCAAAGAGGTAAACTTCCTTGTTATTGATTGTTTATCATCATATAATGCTATTATTGGAAGGCCGACTTTGAATAGTTGGAAGGCGGTAACCTTTACCCACTATTTATCCGTCAAATTTCTGACCGAGCATGGAGTAGGTCAGGTACAGGGAGATCAGTTAGCCACCAGAGAGTGCTACTTAGCCATGTTGGCAATGGAGGAGCATGTGCAGACAATGAGTACAGATGAAAGAAGGATTGCTGTGGAGCCTAATGAGATGTTAGAGGATGTCCTGTTGGACGAGAACAGTCCCGAGAAATTTACTAGAATTTGGGCGAGTATGAAAAAGGAGACAAGAGACACACTTGTCCAATTTTTGAAGAAAAGCCTTGATGTCTTCGCATGGAGTCATGAAGACATGCCAGGTATTGACCCAAGTGTCATTAATCATCGTCTGAACGTATGTCCTTACTTCAAACCTATGCGTCAGAAGAAGAGAATTTTTGCTCCTGAGCGAGACAATGCCATCAAAGAGGAGGTACAGAAGTTGATTACCACGGAGTTTATCCGAGAAGTTTATTATCCTGACTGGTTGGCAAATATAGTTATGGTTCGAAAGGCTAATGGCAAGTGGAGGATGTACGTGGATTTTACTGATTTAAACAGGGCTTGCCCCAAGGACAGTTATCTGTTACCACACATCGACTAGCTGGTAGATTCAACAACGGGTCACAAACTGCTAAGCTTCATGGATGTCTTTTCAGGCTACAACTAGATAAAGATGGACGAGGTAAACCAAGAGAAGACCTCCTTCATTACTAGCCAGGGATTATTTTGCTACAGGAAAATGCCTTTTGGATTAAAGAACACAGAGGCGACTTACCAAAGACTGGTTAACCACATATTTCGTCCTCAAATTGGATGAAATATGGAGGTTTACGTAGATGATATGCCGGTGAAGAGTTTGGACGAAGGGAAGCATCTGAACGACCTTCAAAAAACCTTTGACACACTTCGGTGGTATAGCATGAAGTTAAATCCAAGCAAGTGCGCTTTCAGAGTTTTGTTAGGGAAGTTTTTGGGGTTCATGGTTTCACTTAGAGGAATTGAGGTGAATCTAGAAAAAATTCAGGCGATACTAGACATGGAACCACCGAAGAACATTAAAGAAGTCTAGTCTCTTACCAGACGAGTTGCAGCCGTTAACAGGTTTTTTTCAAAAGCTATAGACAAGTGTTTACCATTCTTTAAAGTTCTTAGGAAGGCATTTGAGTGAATGGACGAGTGTCAGAAGGCCTTCCAAGACCTAAAGGCTTACCTCATGACAACACCATTATTGAGCCCATCTGTACCTCGAGAGGAATTATATTTGAATCTGGCAGTGTCCCCGCACGCTGTGAGCTCAGTGTTGGTTCAAGAAGAAGGATAGGTTCAAAAGCCAATTTACTACAGAGCCGGGTGTTAAGAGGAGCGGAAGAACGATATCTAATGATAGAGAAGCTAGCCTTTACTCTGATCACGGCTTCTAGAAAGCTGAGGCATTATTTTCAAACTCATGTTATCAATGTCCTAATAGATCATCCCCTAAAAAAAGGCAATGAACAAGTTGGAAGCTGCAGGGCGACTAATTCAATGGGCGGTGGAGCTTAGTGAGTTTGATGTCAGATCCAAGCTAAAAAGCGCGATAAAGGCGCAAAAGTTAGCGGATTTCATTGCAAAGTTCACCTCCAACCAGGACGAGCTGGACAAAGACGTAGGGAATGAAAGGTGGGTTATCAATGTAGATGGATCATCCACACT
Organism: Castanopsis chinensis; assembly: GCA_032878915.1. NCBI lineage: Eukaryota > Viridiplantae > Streptophyta > Magnoliopsida > Fagales > Fagaceae > Castanopsis > Castanopsis chinensis. The sequence goes on from JAVQMG010000105.1 coordinate 12,687,981, forward strand.
ATATTCAAGAGGGATTGGAGTTATATTAAAATCCCCATAGGATGATAAGTTCGAGTATGCAGCTCATTTACAAAATCAAACCACCAATAATGAAGTTGAGTATGAAGCTCTACTCAAATGGTTGGAATTGGCTAAGTCCCTAGGGGTGGAATCAATAATAGTCAAGGGAGATTCTCAGCTAGTCATCTATCAAGTGAATGTAATGTGTGAAGCTAAGGAAGATCGAATGAAGAAATACCTCAACAAGGTGAAGCGGTTCGTTCAGAAGTTTAAAGAAGTGAGTTTTGTTCAACTCCCGAGGAAGGAAAATATGGAAGCAAATGCCTTAGCAAAAGCAGCTTCGGCGGGAGGAGTTACAGATGAGTATGACAGAATCTAATACATGCCGAGCATAGACCTTCCAGATATACAGCAAATAGAAGGAGGATAAAATTGAATGAGTCCAATAATAATCTATCTTAAAGATGGAAGGCTTCCAGAAGACAAGGACGAGGCTAGGAAGCTGAGGGTCAAGACTGCGAAGTACATCCTTATAAATAAAGTGCTTTTCAAGCGAGGCTTTTCTCGGCCCTACCTAAGGTACCTGGCTCCAGATGAGTCAAACTATGTACTAAGAGAGGTCCATGAAGGAGCATGTGGGAATCACTCGGAAGCAAGGTCACTAGTCCATAAGGTCGTCCGTGCAGGCTACTACTGGCATACTATTCAAGCAAATGCTAAAGCTTATGTCAAGATGTGTGACTAGTGTCAGTACTTTAGCAACGTTTCCAGACAGCCATCAGAGTACCAGACCCCAATAATGGCCCTATGGCCCTTTGCATAATGGGGATTAGATATTCTAGGTCCTTTTTCCCTAGGAACTAGATAGATGAAATTTTTGATGGTGGGGATTGACTACTTTACCAAGTGGGTGAAAGTCAAACCTTTTGCAAAAATTACTCAGCAAAATGTTAAGAACTTTGTTTGGAAGAACATTCTATGTAGGTTCGGAGTACCTAGAGTACTAGTATCAGATAATGGACGGCAGTTTGACAACACACCTTTTAGGAACTTTTGTGAACAGTTCAGAATCAAGAATCACTATTTCTCACCCTTTCATCCACAGGTGAATGGACAAGCAGAAGTAGCGAACCAATTCCTACTAAAAATCATCAAGACTAGGCTCAAGGGGGCAAAAGGGGTATGGCCAGATGAGTTTCCAAGTGTTCTTTGGGCCTACAAGACGACTATGAGGACCCAAATAGGAGAAACTCCATTCAAACTGGCCTATGGAACTGAAGCAGTTATACCAGCGGAAGTTCATATAGCCAATCATTGAGTGATGAAGTATCAAGAGAAAGAAAACGAGGAACGACTTCGCCTTGACCTCGATCTCGTCGATAAGGTAAGGATGAATGCAGAACAGAGGACAACAAGATACAAAAATCTTATGGCTAGGCAGCATGATGCCATGGTAAAACCCAAGCGTTTCAACGTTGGGGACCTCGTTCTCAAAAGGGTCTCCTTGGCAACCAGGAACTCAGCTCATGGAAAATTAGGACCCAATTGGGAAGGACCCTATAGGGTAATCAAAGGGTAAGCTTGGACGAGAATTGCCATAGACGAGAGCTATGGACGAGGTTGCAACTGTAGTCTATGCATTTACTCATGATTACTGTTATGCGTTTTTACTACTACTATTGTGTGTTTTAAAAATAAAAATAAAAGTGGACTAGTTCCTAAACTTTTGCACCGTCTACAAACAAGTTTGTGAAAGACGTGGTTGTGTACTTTAATTTCTTAAGGCACTAGCTTCTAACCGTGTGCCATACTTGTGGACGATATTTATATAATAAATATGGTTTGGATTTCCAATGTATTCAATGCATGAATCTAGTTCCCATAATAGTACCCACAAAAAGTCTAAAGCCTAAGACGAATGAAAATCTCTAGACGTAGGGATGTAACATTCATAAGCTTTTCTCGAAATCAGGATAAAGGAAAAGAAAAATAAGCTAATGCAAATTCGTTTGAAAAACAGACGGAGTAACTTATACTCGTCCAAAGAAAGGGATGCCAAGAAACTGTAAGCCTAACGCCCAAGTAGTGGACGAGAACAAGCAAACAGTGAGCATTAGAGTCCATGGATGAGCATCTAGCCAGGATGCTTTTGTGTTCTAGACGAGCTAAACACTAAAAACGTCTTGACGAAATATGAATGTCAATTGCCCGGCCTATGGACGAGGAAAAGGACTAGCAAGATCATCATTGCCACTTCTAGGACGAATTACGCTTGAAAAATTTATATAGCAAGTCACCCGGGTTGTCCATAGGAAAAACACATGAATGACCCTCCGACAAGGGAAGTAGAAAAATTCCTAAAAATTTAAGAACAAAAATAGTACAAACAAAGCAATAATATTAGCACACTCGTCCATATAATAATATGCAAATTACAAAAAGAACATTCACCAATCAGTTTTGAAGGGTAGATAACCATCGTCAAAAAACCCTCAAAGTAAACCTTTAAATGAGCAATTGTTTGGAAACTCATCTCAAATATCTTGGAAGAGTAAAATGTACTTGCATAAATTTCAAATGGTCCTAAACAATGGACCCCTAAGGAGCATCTTCGGTTTTAGGGTCGTCTTGATATTAAGTTTAATGGTGCTAAAGTCAACCCCAGAGAAGTTTTCTATAGCATCCATTCTGAAATCTTCAAACCCCGCTGCATAATTGGTGTTTGGCAAGTTAGTGAATTCCTTGGACATTCTAAACTCCGTCATAGCATCGTCTTTGGTCTTCTTGTGGAAGGAACTCAACTCGTCATTCTTCTTTTGGAAAAGGTCAAGATGTGCGTCCTTCTTGGCTGCATCAGATTTCAACTCCCCCACCAAAGTATTCAACCCTCTAACCTCGTCCTTAGCCTTGTTTGCCACCTCAACCCAAGTTCTGTAATCACCTTTAAGATCTTCTATTCTTTTTTCAAGAAGGATTCTCGTCTTGTCCATCTCCGTGGCCTATCTGGACATAGCTATAAACTTAGACATGGCCTACATAGACGATAAGAAGGCTTAGGAATGAAAAATGACAATAAAAATACATGTTATTAAAACAAGACGAGGTAAGGGTGTTTACCTTAAAAAGATCATGAACACCAAAGTGCTCAAACTCCTTCAAGGACATGTTGTAGCACGCAACCACATCCTCGCCAGTTACGGCCTGTTGAAACCGTTCTGAAGCTAAGTCCTCATTTTCCAATAGGTTCATAGCAACCCTTTGGGAAGGCTCGAACGAGGTAGGAGCATGAGTTTTGGATGGAGTGGCATCCAGAGGAACAGACAAGTCAACATCAGCAACTGTGATGGACAGCGGGAAGGAAAGGGGATCAGACTTAGTAGTTTCAGGCCTAGACGACCCATGCTTGGTCTTCTTCCCTCGATGACTAGGTAAGCTCCCCAGATCCAAATTCTTGGGCAAGCTTTTCCTTTTATCTCCTACATTAAGACGAGGTTGGGATTAGGCCTCAGGTCTGGTCGTCTCATCAACCACTTCCTTCCCCTTATTTTCCTTCATAGTTGCCATTCCTAAAAAATATAAATAAATAAATAAATAAGAAACACAAGAGAAGTTTTCAAAATAAAAAGAACACTCACTTCTACGAACAGTAAGTTCGTGGGCAAGGGCTTCAATAGATGGTTCAGGGCCAAGTCTCTACGTGTATAACCATCGAAGAGTCACCAACGAGTGAGAATTCCTCTTAGTGTGTAGACGAGCCCTGTGAACACAGTCGCGGTGGAACTTGCTTAAAGAAGGACGTTTGACAGCTGCAAAAAATAAAAAATTAAAAATTAAAAAAAAAAAAAAAAAGAGAGAGAGAAGAAGAGAAAAAGTGAGTTTAGACAACTGCATAAAAATAAAATAAAGTACAACAAAGAAGACAACGAAGGAAAAACACAACATACCTCCAAAAAGAAGGTTCCCTAATTCTCTGGTATAAGGGGCAAACGTATTCCTACCAACCTTAACAGGGTGCCCCGCCCAGAAACCAGAGACGAAGAAAAACTCCATCCTTTAGTTTCTGTCAGAAGAGGCTAAAGATTTAATCAATCTACATTCATTGCCCCTAGCTGTAAATTGATAAAAACCTAAAGACTGACTGATCTCGGAGGGCTTATAACAATACAGAAACTCATCTACAGTAAGAGGACGATTCCCGTCAAATGCTTCCCTCCACAAAACTTGCATAGAGACAACGAGTCCATGCGTTAGGGTTAAGCTGGCAAACTCCTAAACCCAGCTTAGTGAGTAATTCTCTAGTGAAGGCATTTAAACGTAACCTAAGCCCCCTAGAAGGAAAGCTTCGTAAATACCTATCCCAAAACGGGGCTGGCAATACCATTCCCCATGGACGGCTAACCTAGGGTTAAGATCTTCTGGGATTTGGTACCAACTCTTAAAGGCATCTAACCTCTTCTCGTCTGTCTTAGAGGGGATCCCTATAGCACAACTATACACGGTCTTTTCTTCGTCCAAAGGGGAAGACGGTGGGGTACTCGTCGAGGTGCCAGCTCCGAAAGCTGCCTTCATCCTAAGGTTCTCTTGGAAAACCTTAAAGGGAATTCCAAGAACACCAGAGGTGTATTCCTCCATTGTATTACCGCTACTACCACTATCGTTGCTAGTACTATAGCTGGAAGAATCATGATACTCGTCTATGGCTTTATCTACGCTATCACTAGATGAAGAGAATACATGGCTCTAGACGGAGGATACTAAAGACGCTGAGAAACTTCTAAACGAGGCGATGGACGAGAAGTGTCAAAAAGGAGAATTTAAAACAATGAAGAGGACACGGGAGGAAATCCACTATTTATAGGAAGAAAGGTCTCGGCATTCCAAACGACAATGCCAACCAGAAAGTGACACGTGGAACATGCCTCAGGAAAATAAATCGACGAGACCAGTCACGTCTGAAAGCATGACACGTGGCGCATCGTTTCAAAAAAAAAAAAAAAAAATATATATATATATATATATATAATCATGATATTAATGTTCTTGGAAAATTCGTCTCAAAACTTGATGGCATCCTGGACATTCCCTGGACGAAGGGACAACTGATGAGTTGTAAAAAATGGCCAAAGATCGTCCATGGTTGTCCATGCCAAGACTGTCCAGGATCGTCCATGGACGAGGCCCATCCAAAAGAAGGCACATGGAGGTCCCGTGATACTTGGGAAATTCTGAGTATCATCCCCTTAACCAATTGACCATGGGTTATAGTTCCAAGATGTGAGTAATACATGGATTCACTAATGTAACTTCCAATCGAGCATTTAACCGTCAACAACAGTTACAGAAGAATGGAATATAACTCTTGTGGCAGTTGTGGAAGTTACCCTTAATCCTTTGATCTCCTAAAATACAAGAGACGTTACAAATCTAAATAACTGTTTCTGTGGCACACTATATAAACGCCCATTTGGGTCCGACAGAGGTACGTTTTTACATTTTCTGAAAAGTTGGAACTCCAAATTTAAGAGAGAAAACTAACTTTGGTATCAAAGGGCTCTCGGCTGGTTAACCTCAGTCACCTTTGATCATTTGTTCTTTCTTTTCAGGTTTATAAGACAGTTGCTAGCCCTTCGAAGTCCTAAACATCCAGTGTACTGATTTTCTTCACATCATCAGAACTCACCCCTATTTAAAAAGTGGAGTACCCACAACTGCGTGAATTGGAAAATTTTATTTTTTTTTAAGTTGAAATTATGGCCCCAAATTAATATCCTTTAATTAGCTAAAATATGATTCAAAAAACAAAAAGGCTAAATATATAATTTTTTTTTATAAAGAATTTATGTTATGTAATCATCTTTTTAAAAATACTAATTGCTAACCCATGCGATGCATGGGATAGTTAAATAAAAATTAAAAATTTTGCTTAAAGGTCTATGACTTAAGTTAAAAAAATGTATAACTTGAAAATGAATGAAAATAAATAATTTTTTTTACATTATAGTGGTTTAGAAAATTTCTTTTTCTTTCATATCATTGGCTCCATATAACACATCCCGACATGGGTTATTCTATGGTGATGACTTCTCACAATACTCAACTACAACTAAATTTATTATCTACCACCAATCTAATATATGTTATCTGGATAGTAGATTTACAAATTGCATTCTCACATCCTCCATCATTTAGAAGGTAAATAGAATAATGATTGTATGTAATGTATAAATTTTATTCTTCTACAATATAAAATTATTATGATAGATGATTAAAATAATTAAAATAAAATCTAATGTTCTGGAAATTTTTGGAAATAGAAATTTAAATTTCTTAAAACTTAGTTAATAGAGTTTTTAGTTTATTTAAAAGTGAACTATCATAATTAATTAGAATTTAACCATTTTTTGCAAAGAGAAGATAACCATAGGCCCAATTTTTATTTTATAGCATAGGATATTACGGTTAGATCCATACCATGTGTAATACGTTAGTCCATTATGATAGTTCCAAATAATATCCTAATACCTATATATATGAGTTTTCTATTTCATGATGCCATAAATGATGGAGTTTAATAGAAGTCATTTAAGATCCAACGTATCCAATAATTTTTTAAAAAAAAATTAATTTCAAAAGTCTTTTAATTGTAAATTTTTTTAATCATAAAATAGACTCTATCTAAACTCTAAAGGAAAGCATTCAGAATGATCACATCATTGATTCCATATCATGATGGTTGCAAATAACAATATTATTATTCATGATAATAGATGAACAATGAAACTGTGAATTAACAATTCAACAATTCAAATACCAATTTTAAACTATAACAACACACATATAGAAGACTCCAAATATTAGAACATACATCTTCTGCCATTTTTCATTATTCAATCAAAACCAAAGTCAAAGATAATTCCAATTCAATTAAACCCAATACCTACATACACATGAACATAAAGAATTTCAAAAATAAAAACAACAATCTCCAAAAGCCTCTACCTAATATAGTCAATTTTTTTTTTTTTTTTTTCAGATTGTGCGTTCTTTAGTTCTTTTTCCTTTTATGTTTCATTAAACTTTTTCTAATTGACCAAACTATCCTTCATATATGTTAACATTAAACCTGATAAGAAAACTTTACATACCTTTTGTTTTGAATGCGCTCCAAGAACCAAAATCAATGCAAGAGATTGTACAGCAGAGTGGTGTTGGAAGCGTAGAAGTAGTTTTCTTAAATAGGAGAGAGTACGAATTGGGGGAGAGTGTTATTGTATTTGGCTAGAAGTCTAACTTGCGTTAGGTTTATATATATATATATATATATATATATATATATTGATAGGGGCATTTTAGCTAAAAATTTAATATCCCTGGACGCGTCACACAAAGAAGCCCATAACGCCCACGGCCCCGTCAGCTTTACGAAAATAAATTGAAGGATAAAGGGGGACGACAACACAAGTGAAGACCCCACGGTGATAACCTAATCGGAACCTCTGTAAACCGACGAGGTGAAGAGGCCGATGGGTCTAGCATGGCTTGGCATGATCCCTACGAATACCAATACATGGAAATCTTGCGAGACATGTAAGATAAGACCCATTACTCACCCGTATCACCCTCATATGGAAAGGTACCCATAAATCTTGGGAACCCCAAGTACCAAACCCTCCCAGCAAGGAAAGACCCCTGCTTTGAAGGGATTTCGATTCACCACTCACCACTATATAAGGACCAGACCTCCACTTTTTTCAGGTACATAGAAAATCTCTAACTCTCTCACTGTAGAGTTCTTAGAGATTTCTCATTCACTAACTTGACCTTTGGAAGGATTTTGGTCAGTATCACACTGGTGCCTTCTGTTTGGTCCATTTGTTCTCATTCCACAGGTACCCGTTGGTGTGATTTGGAGCCTACAATTCACTTACAATTTCAGCACATCATATATATATATTCAGATATTTGAGATTTAAACCCTGCATACCCTAAAGTCTCCACCGACTTCTCGTCATGTTGCTACTCATTAAGCCATGCTTTCAACATGCCCAAAACTTTGTTAAACTCCTCAACCTCTATTTGTAATAATAGATTGTCTCTCTTACTAATCGACTATCAATTGCATATGAGGACCAAATTTCTCAAGTAACCCATGACTTGATAAACCAATGAAATCCTCAACTTGATAATAAAAATAATCAAAGTTGATGTAGAAGACCCTCTCAAATTTGAATAAGATGCTAAGTATTACCTATGATTCTAAATACTTTGTACCACAAATTTCACAGGAGCTAAACAAAGACTAAAACTAATGAAAAGCACAAAAAGAGAAGGATAAGATTAGAGATGGACCTTGGAGAAATACTGTGGCGGGACCAAAGCAAAGAATTAGAAAAAAAAAAAAAAAAAAAACACTAGTGACAAAAAAACATACAAAGATTTAGAGGTGAAACTCGTCTGGCAAAAACTACAAACAAAAAGAGAGAAATAGATAATTGTGTATTTTAAATGCAAAGGAAGGTTTTAAGGTTTTTATTACTATTTGAAATTCTAATAAAATTAAAAAATTTTAAAAATAATAAAATAATAACAACTTCTTAAAAAAATGAGTCTGCTTATAATAAAGCAAAATTCATTATAATATATTTGATATAGAAAAAGTACATCTTAATATGGGCGAAAATAGTCAAGTGCCTTTTTGCAAACTATTTTGAATCTAATACTTTTTCGAAAATATGTAGGGATATACTATTTTTTGAGAATTCGAGTTTGGCAAAATCAAGTTTTCCATGATACTCAAGTTCCATGAACTTGAGAAGTATGGAAAAATTTTGAAAATTTTTTATGGTACTCAAGTACCATAAAGAGTTTTTTGGCAAATTTGAAGTATATTTTTTCAAAAAACTTAAGTTTTTGGAATTCGAGTTTCACAACAAATTTGAATTTTACAAACTCGAGTTTTAAAATGTAAATCTCTATTTTCAAAATAGTGATAAATTGCTAATTTTTTTGATAAATAGTGGTAGTGGGCCAATTTCACCTCTTAACTTGTCCCACAAAACCTTCTCAAAAAAAAAAAAAAAAAAAAACACTTACGCCCAGAAAGTCCTTTTATGACGGGTAACCCAAGCACATTGTTAAAAAATTTAAACTTAAGACTTGTCGACAAAGAAACTTGCACTATACGTCATTATGTCCCGGCCACCTCATAAAAAAAATGCAGGCATGCATGTATAAAATGCAGGATCGTCTTAGCGACTGAAATTTCAAGCACTTTTGCGCGAATACCTTAACCTCGCCACCAACTGGGCACACCTTTGCAAGGCAATATGTTTGTAACTTCGTATGTATCTTTTTATGCCGCAAATGTTGACTCTCATCTCATGTACGTGCTGCAACTTGCAACTCTAGCTTCTTCATGCCAATCCCTCCTCATATACATACAATATCCCTGGAAACTGAGTTCGAATTTCATGGCCCCTACAATTTTGTTTCAAAACAGTTTCCATGATAATTCAGGTAAAGTATCTTCGAAACATCCACACCTGTCTTGCACGGCGCGGCGCCCGCGTTTCGGTTCTATAATCCCTTATTATTTAACCATACGCATGATGTTCACCCTATGCATTGATCTTAAACTCGCAGAAAAAGATGGCGATTCTAATAACTATGCTTCTCAAAGTCACAGTAGTGCTGGTTCTTATTCTCGTGTGCTTTCCTGCACAAGATGAGGCTAGGACAATCCCACGAGGACAAAACCAAAATGGGATGAACAATCACAAGGAGGAGTTGTTTGGGTTTGGCGCAGTACAGAAAGGTGAAGCCCCTCCAAATGTCCCCAATATTCCAACAACAACAACAACAACCGGAGATATCCCTTCTTCATTAATGATCAGACAAAACAACTTATTTTAGTTATTTGTCACTGATCACATTAACGTCTCTCCTTCGCAACGCCGACTGCTCAGGGCTACTTTAATTTCATTCCATCTGCGCCTAATCCTACCGGTTATTCTCTTCCCTCAAAGCCAAAAAGTACTCCATCTTCCTCCATTCCTTAGGTTTTAACAAATTAAATGTCAAATTAAAAGGGGGATTCGTGCAAAGTTCTTCAAGTATCTGACTATGTTTCAATTATTCTTCCGGATGTGTATTCTGTCCCATTTTAGTTTATATGCTACGTTCTTAATCATTTCTTCTTTTATTATTTTAATGTTCATTAGAAGAAACTTTGTAAATTATGCATAAAAAGAAGTAGAATATTATTGTGTTTTTTTTATTTCGCATCGATGCAATGGTGGCGGTCAGTGGTTTGTGGCTTTGTGCAATCTATATATGGTGGTTTAATTTGTGTGATCTGGTTGCAGATCGATGTGGTGGTTTGTTGTGACGGTACCAAAAAATTTGGCCGAAAATGGGGAAGGGTGGATGCTACATTGTTGACCTGTTTTCTTCCTTCTACGTTTGTTTTTTGTTGCATTGTAGGGTGAATCAGTAGTTCAAATTCTTCATTCCTCATGGAGAGCTTAATTGATTTTTCCTTTCCTATAGATTTATTTCTTGCAAAGCAATTATGGCCCAAGTTAGATCCCTCAGTACTTGAGCTTAAAACCTGTTAACTTTAAGTCTTTAACCAACAACCAAGGCCACTTCCAAGGCAGGTGTGAAATGGGAGGATAGGCTCTCAGAAAAACAACCGAAGGCCATCTTGGTTCCTCCCTGAAATACCTGGCATGTGTGGATTGGAAGAATAGGCTCTTAAGAGAACACCCTCATTTTATTTATTATTTAAAACAAATAAATAAGCTGAAGACCCAAATCAGGTGTTATAAAGATATATCCTAGTCAGTAGTCACATCCATTTCAGCAATCTAAAGCTACGAAACTTCAAATAACTATAATTAATTAGAACGAAAATAAACGTTTTCTCAGATTACTCAAAAGTCCCAAACCACAACTAATACAAAACTGGAAGAAATGACAAGGACGGTGATAACTATTCTCCTACCAAAACAGAATATGAAGTCCAAAGTAATAAAAATTTAAAACCCATGTCTTACATCTAAAGCTCATTTAAATAAGAATCCTAGCAGGAAACCAGAGAAAGTAATCAGCATATGAGTTACATAAATAGGTTTGGCCTTGAGGCCTTATATGTGGTCTTGAGCTTCCTTGAGGGTGGTCGAATTTTCTTGTAAACCAGAGGGAACTTGATTTTGGAATTGTGGAACTGCTTAGAGCTCTCCCTCTTGCAAAGTTTAGCAGGTATGGTGGCTGTTTTGATGATTTGAATGCATGGGAACCGCACTCTGTGACGAGATGCCATTTCAATGTACATTTGTTCCACAGCACCATTTAGAGTGGTGTCTCGATACTCCTTATACATGTTGTGATACCCAGTTCGGCTTTGATACCGCAGCCAGATACCATAATTCTTAATCTTTGTAGGATTCTTCTCAAAAATCTGCAGCATCAAGGAAAAAAAATGTCTTAAGGGATTTACCAAAACAAAAAGAACTAGGGAAGAGGCAGGGGGATCTATAACCCAAATTCATTAGACCACCAGAGTCATAGTGCTTCTTAAAATTGATCTACACAACCCAAGTTACCCATCCCTTTAACAGCCTATCAAAATGATCTAGACAACAAAACAACCCAATTAAAAGATCTAGACAAACTCTGATAAACTTCAAAATACTAAATATGCAAATTTCAGGCCATAAGGGTGTCATCTTATGGAAACTGAGCAGAAATTTGCTCCTCCCTTTTACATAAGTGAAAATAGTTTCAAATTCAGCCTAAGAAGAATGTGTGCGCTTTTCAATAATATTCTAAGCATTAAGCTTCACTTCAAGAATGCATATACATTCACATGCACACACATATTGGGTTCAAATAACTTCTAGTATAATTTTTGGAAATTTATACACACACATGCACACATTGTTTTGATAGCAGTTGAACCAACAGTTTCAAAATTAGGACCTCAGTAATGTTAAATAAGGATAGAATTTGATGAGAGAAACACAACCGCAAAGCATAATTTAAATGGAAACACGAGTTTAGTCAATAAAAACACTGAATTATTGAACCTTTGATGTATCAGAACAATAGCACTACGGCTTGTGAAAATGCAATGAAGCATTTGACAGTGTAACTCAACAAAGCTAAAAGCAAAGAATGATAAAGCCCCTATTTGACAAGTCAAAAGAATAGATTTGCTAACTTCCCTTTTACGGCACAAATCACACTACATGCAACTCCACATATAGAATACGCAGGATAAATTCTAGAAGAATTTACTCATGCTAGACTACTAGTATAACCTTCCACACAAATTTTTAACGCATCACGCACATTTTAACCTTTAAACATTGAGATGGCATAATAAAACCTCAAGCACAATCATTTAATCACTACATGAAACTCAAATAAAGTCTTGAAGAATTTTACTCATGCTAATACAAGCTTCCACTAATATTTTCAATATATCACGCATGTTTTAACCTTTAAACCTCAATTGAAATGGCATAATACAACCTCCAGCACAATATTTTAATCACTTTTTTGATCTCTCACCTATGTTTTAAAATTTGAACATTAAGCCAATGTTTGGATTGCCTAATACAGACTCAAGTCAAAACATGAAGCAAACATCTTGGTCAAAAGCTTCAGATAAGCACACTGCTGCATTGGTCTGTGAGAAGTGATGGGAATGTGACATAAGTTTCACTTCACCTAGATCAACAAATTACTCTCCAGTTGATATTAACACAGGCTTTAACACCAGAAATTAGATTATAGCACCAATAATAGTGACCCCAATAATTCATAACAGAGTAATTGAACAATCTCCCCCTCCCCCTTTTCTGACATTGACAGAGTATAAAAGAACAAAAAGTGAAACTGAAGCTGCCCACAATCTCATTAAATAAATTAGGCAACATACTATATGCTTCATTGTCAAAATTAGTTAGGATGCAAAATATTAGTTAAAAAACTATAGATTTCCATAATCTTTTTTATTCTCACTACATATTCTTAATGGTTGTCTAACAGAGCAGCTTGAAATGCAAATAACACTCATGTACAATTACTCTCTCAGAGACAATAATTCAACAGAGTAACATTTTTCTCCAAGCAAATTTACATGTAAAGCACAATGAGCTATCTCCCAAATGTTGACTTGTAATAGCATAATAAGTTCTTCCCAACAAAAAGTAAAATAGAATACAATAAAAACATAGCATGTAGTGATTAAATGTAAGACCAATCAAAATATAAGGCCTTAATAATCAAGAAGCTGAGATCAAACCTCATTGATAGCTAACATCTGCCCATTGCTCTTCTTAACTTTCTTCAGCTTCCTCAAAAAGTACCTTTCAGAACAAAAGAACATAAATATACGTTAGTCAGAGTCCCTATTTACTTCTGACTGCAGTGACACAAATGATGAAAATCAATATGTAGCAGAAAATTAACATCTCTTTAAAATCCAAGAAATGTGATGAGAGCAAAAGAAAACAACTACGAAGGAAACCCTTCTGAATCATATTCCTTTTGGCTCTTAATGAAAGAAAAATCAAAATGCTTAAAGTGCAGGTCTATGATACAAATAAGGTTCAAAATAGTGATGTGTTCTGAGCAAAGGGATAAAAAGAAATGAAACACAATCACAAACTTCTTCATTCCATTTTTTTCCCTGTTATCTTTCAGTTGTGCATAAGTATTTGATTCCATGCATCCCAAAAAGTAAAAACCATGTAAGAATCTCAGGCATAACACACAATGGCCTCTCCTTGTTGGATCAACAACAAAAGAAGAGAACAAGATCAAATTCATTCACTTTAATTCCAAATTCGATTACAAGAATAATACACAGTGATAAGACTACTCACCAGAACTTCGACTTGGCACGGACCTCATTTGTAGCCCAAAGTTTCATCCTATAAATCTTTGGATGCTCATCGGTTTCAGAAGGCAGACCTCTCCCCACCACCTGGTACTGATGAAACTGTAACCAACCAAACCAATGTCAATTCAAAACCCCCACCACAACTCATCATCGTAAAACATCATACCTAAGAGTGAGCCAAATACAATTATGTGGGCAAGCAAATAATTGACTTAAGATCTAATCAGAACCAAACCCATTACGAAAGCTAACAAATTTAACCGTTTGGCAGCCGGGAAAATGCAGGAAAAGCAAAGAAAAGACAAATTTAGGTCCATAATCCATATACTAGGTTTTTTCCATTACAAGACAGAAAACCCACGTATAACTATGAAACATACACATATTATAGTTCCATTTGAGGTTGAAAGCACCATAAGAAAAACATCAAACAAATGACCCAGAATCTAGTTTTTCCTATTTTCTTCCTCAGCTTTCTCGACAACCAAATTCATCGTTCAAAATTTTAAACAGAAAAGAATAAAAGAAATATGAAGAGAATGGGAGTACTGACCCTGAAAGTGACCATTTTGTGTGGAGTGGGAGAGAGTTCACGCCTGGGGAGCAACGTGAAGAGGCTGGAGAGGAAGAAAAGGTTGGGAGTTTAATGTGGCCTTTTATATCTAAGGGAAAAAATGATAGGTTTTCTAACAAAGCCCTAGGGCCCGTTTGGTGGCTTTGGGTTTTAGAACCAAATACCTTCTTCTTCTTCTTCTTCTTCTTCTTCTTAATTACTTTTAAGGGTTTTTTTTTTTCTTTTTTTTCTTTTTTGAGAATTAAGGAAAATTATATTGATTACAAAAATTTACAATAATTTCAGAAAAGTTTCAATTTGTCAAAGATCTCAAACCTAGGCCCACCGCAATTAAATATTTTTCTTTTTAATTACTCGTGTAGAGTGATAAGCAACTTAAATGTTGTGAATTTGTGTTGTGATATTAGCTTTAACCTAAATTCAACACATATTCCATCAAAAATAAATAAATTCAACACAGAAATAACATTCTATTAGCACAAATCTCCGCCTCGCGATCGCCGGCGCGAGCTCGCAGTGCTCTCTCTCTCTCTCTCTCTCTCTCTCTCTCTCTTCGTGCTCTCTCTTCGTTCTCTGTCTCCCTTTCTTCGTGTTCTCTCTCTCTCTGTGTCTCGCGTGCTTGTTTTTTCATTTAACTGAATTCATTTTCAGTTGTTTTGCCATTTTTTCGGTCAAACTGAAAACATTTTCATACAAAAAAAAATTCCGGAAGTGATTTTTACTCGAAACAAACACACCCTAAATGTTGTGAATTTGAAACAATATATATATTTATAAACATAAAAAACATATAATTTAAAGGTTAAATTTTCAAAATATGTAATAATATTAATTTTTATTTAAAGGAAGTTTGTAGTATTAAACTACAACTAAGTTTGTAGTCAAATTTTGTCCAAATCTAATGACCAAAAATGATATTTTTGCCTTGAATTTAACTGTCATTGAAAAGAAAACATTTTTTTATAAAAGATAAAAATTATACTCTAATCTAATCTAAGTGTATATATGTGTGAAGCTCCTTCCTGAAGACTTAAATTCTAGTCCTTGTCTCCTACACTCCACAAACACTTATACTTGTGGAGTGACCATCGCGCCAAGGGTGCGCGGTGGTATTAAAAAGAAAAAATTGATTGTGCTCAATTGATCAGTGTAATCATGTATTTGATTTTAATTAAAGAAATTAATGTACAACATCTATATAACTATACTTAAGTTTAACATTGACTAAGAAAATGATAGGCATTTGTCTTTTTTGTTCGGGTTAAAAAGAGGAAAAAAAAATCCTTCTTTAAGAATATGCGTGTCTCTGTGTGTGTGTGTGTGTGTGTGTGTGTAGGTGCTTTTTGTGTTAACGGGCTAAGGCATGTTCTGCAAGTTAGAGTCCATTCTACTATGGGTTAGAAAGTTAGGCCTAACCCCCTATTCTAGCAAGACCTTGCTAAACGGCTAGTTTTTACACAAACCCAGCATCCAAAATATAGACAACAAATACATGTATATTAATCCACAGATGTCAGTACACGTTTATAGATTTAAGAGCGAATATCTTATGGCAAAAAGGTTAGTTGTAAAGAAAAGGGTTAGGTAGTAAAGCATTTATCATATTGACTACTGCAAAATGTAAATAGATGAGTTCTTCCACAAGAAGTGAACCAAAGAGAGCTCGAATCCCAACTTGGACAACCTTATTGTTGGGCTAAGCCACCAAAGTTATGCATTTTAAGGAATGGGCCTGGATGGCTACTTGTTGCTTCATTAGGATTTCGAAGAATGGGTTTGCTGTAAGAGAGGGGAGAAAGATAACCTATTGATGCATTTGTTTTTCTATCACGTTTACTCTTTTCTCTTTTA
Organism: Castanopsis chinensis; assembly: GCA_032878915.1. NCBI lineage: Eukaryota > Viridiplantae > Streptophyta > Magnoliopsida > Fagales > Fagaceae > Castanopsis > Castanopsis chinensis. The sequence continues at coordinate 12,704,318 of JAVQMG010000105.1, forward strand.
CTTCACTCTTTCTCTTGTCTTTGTTCTTTCTCTTTCAGTTCTCTCTATTTTCTTGCCTAAGTCATTATCCTCCTTTCCATTTATGGCTACTGTTCCTATTTATACTGGACTAATTGTATGAGATATCTTTCTTTTACCACTATTGCTCACCAACTACTTTTGCCTACTGTGAACACCTCTTCAAAGCTGTTCGCTAGCCTATTGGCCACTTGACCTCCACTACACCTGGGCATGCCCAGTAATTTCTCTCTCTTCCACTACCCATTCCATGACAAATCCTGATTCATTTGGTTCTATCTTGAGTTTTTCCCTCCCATTCTGATGGGTAAAGCATTGGGTTTCTTTCTACCTATCTCTCTAGCATGCATCAAATGGTCACAATCATTTACTACATATGTTTAGGTAAAGATGTTATCTCAGCAAAGCATCTCCCAAAAGAGGCTCTTGTTGGATACTGAAAATAGATCATTTTCCCCCCTCCACTAAATCACACCCTCAATAAGTGTCTTAACTGTGGGCCCACCTCCTTTGCATTAGCTAGGTACAGGTTGGTGGTGCTTCGGCCATAATGTGGTCGTTCCACTACTTCATGTTTTTGTTTTCTTTCTTTCCCACTCTGTTTCTACCGTTGATGCTCAACTTTGTCTCATTCTACTCTTGCATTCTCTCTGCTCGTGCTTATCATTTATGGAGGATGGTATGGGCTTATTAGGCTTGTCCCACTTTTGCCTCTTCTTGGACCTGTGGATCTACTTGTTGCTATTTCTTGTCGAGTTGGCCAATTGGGCTTTATTCCTTTCTCTCTTTTCTTTTGGGCTTTTACAGCTCTTTGGTTTTGCCATTACTTACTAATCTCTTCTTGCATCCATTTTTGCTAGTTATTGGACTTCTCTGATGTTGGCCCCTTTATAAAAAACTGTACCAACAATATATATATATATATATATATATATATATATATAAACATAATAGAAGGGCTTGTTTGGTCCTTGTTTTTTGTTTTATGTTTTCAAACTTGTTTTCTTATGTGTTTTGAGGGATTACTCTAAAAAACAATTTTTAAGTGATTTCTCACCTCAAAAATGTATGGGCCACTTGTTTTCTATTTCAATTATTTACTCTTAAAAAAGCACAAAAAAGTAAAAGCACAAACAGCCCCCTCACAATCGGTGATGCTCCACTGTACCCAAACCAACAATTGCACAACACAATTAACAAATTACATACTAAAAATTAATAAATAAAACAATCAACCACAATTAACAAAAAAAAAAAAAAAAAGGTGATGGCCTAGAGTTGCTATGGTTGTAGATCAACGATTGAGATCACAGTGGCTATGGATCAATGTCTCAGGGTGGTTATGGTCTTTATAGTGTTGTGTATCGGTGTCTCGTGATGGTTGTGGTGTCACAATGGTTGATGGTCTCAGTAGAGAGAGAGAGGTCAAAAAACAGATTTCCATAATGAAGATTAGAGAAAGTTTTGTGTAAACTATTTTCCAAAAGCAATCAGCCAAATAAAAACATTTTAGTGGGTCCCAATTTTTTGTTTTTAAAAACATAGATTGTTTTAAAATTGAGTTACCCAATACGTTCTAAGTTTTCTAAAATAAAAAATAACCCCATTGAAAAATAACGATTAATCTCTTAATTCACGTGTAATCAAAATTTTGTTAGTAAGCAAGTTCTTGAGTTTTGGTAGAGAAATTTTACAATTAGAGTACATAGTTGAGCTGAATTTCAATTTTTTCCCCTTTCCAATAGGCATGTAGATTTTGCAATTATTATTTTTTCATAATTTGATTATATAAATTATTTTTATTAGATGGACTTATAAATTACAAACTCATTTTTCTTTTCATAATCACATTATATACTATATAATAAAAGTTGGACTTAAATATCATAGTAATTTCAAATGAATATCCTATTTAATTTCCAAATGATTGTAACAAATTGCAGTAATTTTCACACAAATAATAATTTAATTGTTTTTAGCAACTTTTTAACAAACAATTTATCTCTCTGTGATTCTATCAAGTATTTAACTTCCTTCAAAATTTGGGTACCTATTGCATGGCAATTTGGATCACAACGAACCCATTGAGATGTTGTTGGACTTTACCAACAGGTTGAAATATGTTCCTATAATACCCTAGAGAATATGGTTTAATGTATTTGAAACTGGGATCCTTTTCAACCCATGAAAGCATCTACGTCGTTGAGAAAACTAAATTCTTCAACAACAACAAAAAAAATATTGGAAAGGAGCAATTGGAGAAAAGTGTTCCACAATCACATTTGTACTCTATATTCCCACAATTTTTACCATTACTGCAGCCCATATTTCTTAGAACATTTCTGGCACTTCCATTTCTTCTGCACTGTGCTTTTGGCTGCAGTGCTTCTCTACTCCGGTGAGGTCTCCAAGCGCCCTTGACAGATCGTGGTGCATGCCTGTCTTCTCAGGACATACACAAACTACTTTGTTCTTTGCCATAGCTTCCATGGAAGATAATGGATGCATTGGTGAAGTATTGAAAATGCAAGTTCTGGCCCCATGGTAACCTTTGTTGCAAGTTTCACATATAATTTGATTAGAAACTGAAATAGTTGACTCTTAATGGACATTGGACTACTTTTTTTTTATTATATTTTTTGTTTTCAAGAAAAGGACATTGAAAATCTTTAAACAAGCAAAGTATACTCAATTTTAAAATATTTAATTGAGTAGATTCTGCATAAAGAAAAAGAAGTGAACTTCTTCAAAGTATCTTTATCTTGATATTGTTTCTTATTTTCTTGATTATTAGAATATGAAAGTATCATAAAATTTCTTATAAACCATAGATTTCTTCTTCTTTGTTGCTTTTGCCTTTTTTTAAATGTTTCTAAATATAGGAATAATTGTGGCATTATAATTTTATCAAAGAGCATCATTATAGTGAAACTAATCCTCTTGAAGCAAAAGTATTAAAACGTACTAAAATATTACACTCAATAAAGTCTCTAATGTTTTGAAGCAAAAGTGTTAAAACGTACTAAAATATTCAAGTGGCCAAATCGCATATGAGATAATTTGCATTGATCTACGATCACTCAGTTACCATCTCTTCACTAGTTTTAATATAGAAGATCAAAATTTTGTATGTTGCTACTTGCTAATCACAATTTAGCCTGCTTGTAAAGTGAAAGGGTCCATATCTAGCTCTTCGCTGTCCTCCTTGTCTTGGGCTCTTATGAGGGAGACAGTTTGGGCCGTTTCTCATCAGGTTTTTTTTTTTTTTTTTTTGGGTTTTTAAATTTTAGTAATCCAGGTGTAAGAAAAAAAAAAGTAAAGTAAAATTGTTTGGTGGTTGTATGTTGTTCAAGCCCCATAACAAAGCAGTCGTGTGTCAAAACTCAAAAGTCACTTAATTTATTTTATTTTAATTTTATAGATACATAAAATCTTAACTTATGACATCTACGCTATAAAAACCACTCAATTTTGATTAATGGGATTGATGGCAATGTTCAAATGGTATTGTCTACTAGTACTAGCCTTTCGTGAAGGTGACAAGAGAAAGTGGCTTACCTAGGTTTCCTATATTTAGTGTATCCGAGCTTCTATGCGTAATCAAATGGCTACAAATTGTCTAGTCTGGCATGAGCTTGAGCCATGCAATCAATCTTCTAAAGCGGAGAGATATCAACACCTTGAACAGATTAAAGTGGAAATAACATCAGTGAGCTGTGCACTCAAACAAGGATCATCTGATCCGGCTACAGGTTGTGCATGATGGAGAAAGAACATTGAAGCCCACATGGTTTCTAAAATGGCAATTAGATCTTTCTATAAATATTTTCCATGTGTGTAGAGAAACTATTAATTGTGCTAACAAACTAGTAGCAAAGAGTGCTGCTATCAGCTCCACAACAAGTCTATTTTGTGCATTCGGGATTTCCTGGGTTTATCAAAAAAAAAAAAGGGAAAACACATACAAGTGCTTAAAGACGCTTAGCAGAGAGAGCATTTTTATCTTCTTTTTCATCAATTTTTGCTGAATTATAGCAGGAAAAAGGTAGCTATTTTCTCTATGCGACAACTTAAAAACCTCTGTTTAATGCACTGTAACTTGTCAAAAACACAATAGCTATCATCCAACTTTGCAGCATCTTTCAACTCAAGGCCTCAATAGCTACACTCCGCGTTGTACCCACCATAATCAAGTTGAAAATTCAAGTTCAACATTCATTCTCTTACAATATGGCAGAACACATAACAAAATATAGTAGATACATTCAAGTTTTTAGAATTTCAGGTCTATAGTTAAACACAACTTCTTTCTCAAAAATACCACAAACAGAAATAAATATATTGTAAAAATTTAAAGTGCAGCTGATCATGGTCAAAACACTACAAATACATAACATTAAACCATTTTTCCTGTTTTGTTTCTGACCATTAGATTGAACCCATGGTTTTCAACACATGATGCCTAAGCCTTGCAACTAAGTTACGACACCTCTGGGCTCATATTATAAAACATCGAAGGAGCTATTATTTTTTTATTTTCACTATTTTCAAACTAAATCTTTTAACCATGCCAGTCTCAAAATAAATTTTCAGGGAAGTGCAGCAAGCATATGCATCGGTTTGCAACGTACATAACTCTTGGAAGATCACCAATCATCAGCTCCCTTTGTCGCACCAAGAATAATAGCAAGGGTGGCAAGAATTGCCTGTAGATGGAACAGTATTAAAGAAGTGCTAGACAAGGCAAAATGTAAGGAAAAGCTCTAACCTTGCTCTTCTAAAATCTAATTGAACAATAAAGGACAAAAAACCACAAAGTGAGATTACTATTTACAAAATCGAATTTATAGGGTACACAAAAGGGTGAAGATGAAATAGGATTGAGGATGTTCTAATACACAGGGAGAACATCATCCATCCCTAAATTAACCACATTCATGATTTCCATGTACAATTGTACCATTGAAGTTTTATTTTTCCTTTGTAAATTCTCTCTCATTTTCAATATTCTAAAACCCTTGCCCTCCATGAGTTGAGTTGTAATACACCCAAATTTTTTAGATCCGGATTCAGGGTTTTCATTCATGATATGAGTTGTAATACACCAGTCAATCTATTTGGCATCAGCTTGTAAGCTCAACTTTCAACTTTTAGCTTTTAGCTTTTATGTACAACTTTTTAAAATCTCACTTTTTCTCACTTTTTCAAAGTGCAAGTATATTTTAGCACACTTACAGCAAAACAATTTCAGCAAAAAGCTAAAAAAGCTATTCCCCAACGGATCAAATTTGTAGTTTCAAATTTATAACATGGTGTATTGGTTAAAGAGTAGTATATGGCCATTGGTCTCATCTTACTCAATTTATCAGAATTGCAAGGGTAGGGCCTTCTGGTAGTGTTTATTCATCTAGTTGAACAGAATCAAAATCTGGCCTGACCAGACCTAATATGGCAATGAGGGCTGTTAACAGATCAGAAAAGTATTCTAGACTGACCTGATCAGACCCAATAAAGATTTGACTTTCAGCTTGAATAAGGTTTTTACGGTTCAAATTCAAATATGATTTCTAATCTCTCACTATAACTAGCTCAAATTCATATTTTAGTTAGAATCAATCCCATTAACAATTCTAATAATGATATTTTGTATTCAGAAGTTAGCATTTTCAACTTAAAAACATCAAAGGAAAATTGTCTTGATTAGGACTCAAGCTGAATCTGAATTTAAACGTGGGCATGGGCTCAAGTATAATTGTATAAGTATACTAGCTGTTGCTGACAAGAATAAATATCTAACAATAGATTATCATTATATATATATATATATATATATAGAGAGAGAGAGAGAGAGAGAGAGAGAGAGAGAGAAACAGTTAAAAAAAGAGCAAGTTGTGAGAGAGAGGAAGGGGATTGTTTGTGACGGGGGAAATCCACGAAGCTTGTTGGTAAAAGAATATGTTAGTAGAATAATAAGTGGAGCATATCTTCAAGAGAGAGAGAGAGAGAGATGTTACTCACAGCAACTGTGCAAGCAATAAATCCTGGTTTCTCTCTGTAATCAATTCTGGAACAGAGTAGAATAAGTGCCCCAACATACCAGGGGATGGCAGCAAGGAAGAAACCAATAATAAACCTTCAAAAGAGCAACATTTCCTCAGTATTAACAACCCATAATATTCTATCTCAAACAATAGAGAGAACAGAGATATATGATAAATACTGAAGACACGACATCGGTAATGGTTCCCATCATAACAATAGCATACATGACCAAAACCAAAAGGCAAATCCACAATTCCAGAAATTTAAGCAGAGTGGGGGAAAAAACATACTCCCAGCCAACAAAATTAAAAAACCCAAACCATGTTATTGAGGGCAAGTACTTGTCAAAAAAAAAAATTGTTAGTGAGGGTATGTATGCATCAGTCCCAGGCTGACAGAGAGTGAGTGATTCAAGAAATTTGGACATAAATTTTCAGGCACCCAAGCGTCCACCTTCTCTTAACTTTGATTTAGGCCACTGAACCAGATTGCCTAATCTAGTAGATTCTCACTGTCAATCAGATTTATCCGGATCATGAACCTTTCTCTTGAACTAAGAGTACTAGTTAACTGGAAGCCAGCCATGTCAACATTTTACTACCCAAATAAAGTGGAGAGAGTGAGAGGATTATTTGTTTCCACATAAAAGTTCTTTTTCGCAAAGGAAGACAGGAAATGAATAAGGCAAAATTTTGCTTCAAACAATGTGGCACCAAGACCAAGACAGATGCTAAAGGATCTTAAGTGTCTATGAATGAACAAAACAACCAGAAGGCCAAGAAGCATTTTCTATTCCACAGCCAGGAAAGTCATAAAACTGGAAGACCTTCACCATAACATTCTTAAATAATTTCCATATTTACACATGAATATTTAAACCATTACTTCTAATGTTCGGTATACACTCAGGTTTTCTGATCAGAAAGATTGCACCAAAAACAAATAACATACAGCAAATGGAGGCTAAAGCAAATCAACTAGGGTGGATGCGTCAATTTTCTAATTTATTTAAAAAAATATGAAAGTGCTTATTACAGTGAAATATATGAAAAAACAAAGTTGTAGAAAAAGTATCTTCAAAGAAATACTAAATAATAATATATAAAAATAACTAATTAGATAAGATGTTCATCTACAGAGCAACGCCTTAAGTGATTGAAACGTACATAAGTTGACATATGCAAAGTTATAAATGAAAATACCATGGGTACCCAACTTCTAGCATAAAAACCAAGCTAATGAAATTCCAAATTTCAGTATTATCATTGCCTAGGTACCTAGGCAAAGTAAAACTAGAAAGGAGCTAATCTAGTTATTAATGATTTTTATTTTTTACTTTTTAATGAAATTATTTACCTTTTTTTTTTTCTTTTTTTTTTTTTTGAATCACAAATATGGGACACTACAAAAAATGTCATTACCATTGGGCTCTTACTTGAACCCCAATGAAATTATTTACCTATTTTTTTATATATATATTAAAAAAGAAGAAGTTTTATGAGTATTTTCTAAATAACAATGAGCATAAAAACCTAAGGGAGACATCAAAAAAAAAAACAAGCAAGACTGGCACCCTACAAGGAAACCTAAATTATATCTCTGACATAAACTCAACTTAGCAAGTGGATTACACCACAAGACTAGACTTAAAAGTGAGGAAGAGAATCTGATTTGGGCCCCATTTTAATGTCTTCTTCTTCTTTGAATTTTTGCACATATCAAGTCCTCTCCTCCATGCTACTGCAAGCCAGGAAGATAGAATTTGCACTATACAATTGTGTGCCTCAAGATGTTGACAGAAGGTTAACAGCTTTCCATATTACAAAAACCACAATGCTGTATAAAAATTAAGAATCAATCTTGATTTTCTGATGTTCATACCTGCTTATTTTTCTTTTTCCCTTTTTTTTTTTTTTTAATTATGCATCTTAATCTCAATAGTATAATATTCTGAACATTAATATTTTTTTAATAAAATTTTATCAGGTATTAATCAAACTTCCCAGTACAAAATTGCAATTCAATTATATGTGAAGAATTGACTACTGAAATCGCAAATTGACAGTAACCTCCACATTCAAGGATATAACTAAAAAACTCATCCTCAATTCTTTTTGAACGTATGTGTTGAATTTATACTTCTGTGAGTCTAAAAAAAATCTGATTATAAGGAAATAACGATGACAACTTACAGGCACCAGCCAACACCGATTCCACAGCAAGGAAGGCGACGCTCTCTCACTGTCACTGGTCTTCCCTCAGCAACTGCATAACCTGGCAAAATTAATGACATCCAAATTTTTTAGTAAATAAATTCAAATGCCAATGTGTTTAGGTGAATACTAATGGTGATGGGGGAAAAAAAAAAAAAAAAACCTACCAAAAAATTGTATCCAGAAATTATATGGAATGTATGAATAGACATTATTGGAAATAGTTTACTTCAGATATGACCACTGAAATTTGAAATCTAGCAATCCCTCACAAGAAAATTTCAACCAACTCACTCACAATTTTTTTTATTAGTCAGATCCAGTGAGTTTAGCACTGACAACTTGACTATCCAACTCACTTACAAACTTCCCAGAATAGATTCCCTGTGGAATCATACAGAAATCAGAAGACCAGAACATTTAAAGTTGATTACATCATTATATGAACAGTTCACAATTCCTTTCATATTTACTGGTTTTGGTGGCTACTTTAGTGACTTCAATAGCCAAAAAAATATTTTAGAAACTAACTAATTAACTAATGAAATTCTATCATTAATAGATTTTGTGCTGCAAAGCTACATTTCAATTTAAAAATCACAAAAACTTATCATTCCATAATAGCTTTGGTTTAAATATTACCATAAATTAGTTTTTTTTTTTATTCATACCATTGCTATACTTTAGCTTAACCATGAATTATAAACCAAACCATTTAGGGGAATTGAATGAGTGATTTTTAAACCCAAGACAGCCTAGTTCCATTATCTCAGGTTGAAGATAGCTCATGCAAAGCCAACACTTTATTGCTCATTTTTTATGGCAAGTTCACAGGCACCCAGTTGGCCTTGAACCCACATTCTCACCTCCACCTTACTCTTACAAGGTCACTGTCAATGCCTTTGTACATGTTTCAAGTAGATAATCACAAAGGATATCAGTTTGAAGTGTGCGCATGATAGTAGTCCTAAGCAAAGGAAGTTACTAGTAGCCCATATACAAGGCTCACTCATGCCCATAAGAGATCTCTCAATGCCCAAAACCTCCCCTTACAAACAAACAAAAACTCAAATCTTTCTCAAAACATATGTATGGAACCATCCCATAAGCAATTTTCAATCATATTGATCACAATAAAGGAAACGCGTTTCTTGTAAACCTATGTGATTATGAGTTTCAATGTTCCATATTTGTTATTATTAATAAATTAAAAACCATAGGTTTCTTTAATTTTATTTCTTTGTTTTGATAACTTGATAGCTACAACAAGGGAAGAGGGATTTGAACGCTAGATATCTTGGAAACAACAGGAGATGCCAACCACTTGAGCTACAAGGCTCTTCACTCTTTAATTTTATTTAAAATTTGAATTTTAGTATTTCTTTTCAATTAATAAGACCAACATTGATACTTAAAGCAATGTTAGCAAGTTCAAAATGAAAATAACTAGCCACTTGTAAAACTTAAATTTTGGCCATGAACTTGCACTATAAACCTCTTCCACCTCATCTAAATTAAGCAACCAATATAAACCCAAAAATCACTCTTGGCAGCATAAATTAAAACCCAACACCTGCATCTGTGTCAATGTATATATTCAGCATAAATTAAACAACCTATATAACCCAAAAATCAATGTTTTGGGCAAACAGTATATAGATAGGACAACATTTCAAACCTATATTGTCTGATCTCCCCGGGCCAAGACATCAATTAGTTTTTGGTGTAGAGGGTCCGAACCCAAGTCCTTATTCGACTACAAGAACCTTTATCAATTGAGCTAGCTAGAGCCCAGTTTTGGGCAAGTAGTGATCAAATCAAAACATCTAATTTTCACATCATTTTCATTGATCTCAACAACACTACCAACAACAAATCTAAAACAAGAAAAGCCCAATAATTCAAGAAAGAAAAAGACTATAGTTAAAATCCACTCTTATCAATTGAGCTTAAATGAAACACAGTATTGGGCAACCAGCGATCAAAACGAAGCATCTGGTTTTCACAAGTTTCCAATAAAATACCATTCTCAACTTACACAAATGGATCAAAATCCAAAACAAGGAAAAACCCAATAATTCAAAAAGAAGAAGAAGTACCTGGAACGGTTTGATAGCCCTGAGCATAGTACTGAGGAGGAGGAGGAGGAGCAGAGGGGAGGGTGGCGCCAGGTGGAGGAGCAGGCTGAGGCAAGCCGATCACAGGCTGAGGCTGGTGCTGATGCTGGTACTGGTGCTGCGGTGGAAGTGGTGGAGGGTAGTTGGCAACACCTTGGAAGGTGCCATACTGAGGAGGAGGAGGAGGAGGAGGGTCATTTTGTTGATGCTGGATGTGGTGGTGTTCAGCTGGAACTGGGACTCCTTTGTTTTTCTCTTCTTGGCTCATGTTGATGTTGTCGGATCAAAGATTTTTTTTTGTTTTTAAGATTGGATTGGGTTTGGAGACTGGTGGCGTGGGAGCTGAAGAAATGATTGAGACTCTTCGTTGGTCGTTATCACTACAGTTGGGTGACTTAATGCGTAAGCTTTAGTAACTTTTACAATGAAAAACAGTAAAAACACCCCCATTGGAGTTTTTTTTTTTTTCTGTAGTAAATAGTAATTTGCTTGGATTAATTACTGTCTTACACTCAGCCCATGGGCCTGGCGGCCAATTGACCAGTTAAGGAGTTGGGATAGAAGGGAAAACCTCAATGCTCATTTGGGCCAGGCCTAATAGGCTTTTAATAGGCCGACTTTTAACGGGCCTTTAATCGATTTATAAAATTGAATAAAAAATTATAATTATATTACATGTCACAAAAATTACCAAATTGAAATATTAAAGAGATTTATAAATATTGATTAACTTGTATTGGTTGGAATAAATAAATGCATTGATTTAATCATGAATATATTAAGGTAAGCATATTTGCATCATTACAAAACATGTCTATCATTTGCAATTCTCAATCCAAGACCAAAGGAGATTAAGCGGAAGCAACCAACCTCGGCGAGATTAAAACTAATTATGATGGGGTAATCTTTGAAGACACAAGTGAAGTTGGGATTAGAGTAGTAATTCGGCTTGATAGTGGTGAAGTTCTAGCAATTCTCTTTGAAAAAATTCCACTACCCTCTTCAATAGAGGTCTCTGAGGCCCTAGCAACACAAAGGGCAACTCAGTTTGTTGTTGAATTAGGTTTGCATCATTTGGTTTTTTTAGGGGATTTAGAATTGGTTTTTAAGGCTCTCACAATCGGTCCCTCTTCTCACTCAGTTATTGGTTATATTGTTATAAACACGTTATCTATTGCGAGTTCTCTTAGAACTCATTCATTCTCTCATATTAGAAGACAGGGTAACATTGTAGCCCATGCCTTAGCCAAGAGAACTAGGTTATATTATCCTTTGTTAGTCTGAATGGAAGATATTCCATTAGATATTTTTCATTTTGTTGTTGTTGAATTTCCTTTTGATTGAATAATATCGATTGGTCTTTTTCCTCCAAAAAAAAAAAAAAAATCCATTTGTACTGAAATATCAAATAACTTTATTTACTAAAAAAACTAAGTTACTTGTTACATAAAGTATACAATTAATTATTAACTGTTATCTTCAAGTGGTGAACCGCTATAATGTAATTTAGTTAAAACTACCTGATGTTAATGAAGACGCTTGTTCTCCTCTTCTTATAATAATGTGATAAGCTCCAATTCGTTTACCTGATAAACTAGTGGAGGAGGATCTTGTTTAGCTTTGTGTTTGAGCATATTAGAATCTTCATCAGCATCTCTATAATAATCAAATAATTGTGTTATTGCATTTTGAATTGATTTCAACGTATCTTGAATTTTTTCAATCATTTGTATAAATTGCTACTAAAACTGTTATATATATATAAAATAATAATAAAAAAAACAAAAAAACTTGACTCTTGAAGTTTAAACCTAGGATCAAGAATAATAGTTATGCCAAAAATTATAGACATTCTTCTCAATATTTGTCAAGTTTTTTTCTCATTAAATCTAACACTTCATCAAATATACCAAAAGCATAATTTAATACAACCATCTAAAGTATATTTTAGTGGTTAAGTGTGTGGTTTCAAAATCTGCCTTTATCATGTCTCAAGTTCAAGCCCCCCATTCCGCTTTCAAAATTATTGTTATAAGTTTTGTACTGACGGGTTGCCCTTAGGCTGAAAAATCAGCCCATGACTCAATCCACCGGGCTAATGGGCTACCAACAAGCATCAATAGTACTAGGCTGGCCAGCCAATTAGACTGTGGGCCTATGGACTACCAAGCTTTGGGCCATGGTTTTTGGTGACATTTATAAAGAGTGATATCCTATAAATTTTATTATATAATTTTTACAAAATAAAAAAAAAAATGTATTATTAATGACAAAAGAGTAATTTTGACATTCATTTAAAATACTTAAAAACAAAAAACCTTGATAAGCTACACAGGCCGAAACAAGTCTCACCCCTATTGTAGTTTGATCGATCCAAATTTAAGCTCAATTGATCCAAAATTTTTGTTCGAAGAGCTACCAAGAAGCTATCAAAGTTGCAAAAACTTAAAATGAAATGCAGAATCTAGTAGTTGTCTTTTTTCAGAAATATACTATTAAAACAAGATACAAGACAAGACATATATTTGGTTCACAATTTGCAAACCTAAACAACCCAACAACCTCCCACCACATATTTTCTTCTTCTCTTTATTTCTTTCTATTTATTTTTCCTTGTCCTCGTGTGAAATGTAGTTTACTTGCAAATTAAGTTTGCGGTGGAAATTGACATATTCTATTTTCTTGTGAGCATAGTAAACTCGTGAAATAGTATATTCTAATCAACCAGTCCTCCTAAGACCAAACCAAAACATGTCTTTTGCGTCCCCACCTAAAGGAAAAGTAGGTTCAGCCACCGAAGGAGCAAAGACATAAAAACCTAAAAAGTGGATTGAGCGGAATAGACATTGTCTTATGCAATTGAAAATGGTAGAGTAATTTATGGAGTCCAATTAATGTATGTTAAGGCATACATTAATCATCAATTTTTTAAAAGATTTTATGAGAAATTAAAAAAGTTATAAAAGAAAAGTTAGTAATTTTTTTCATAAAAAAATTTCAAAAATGATTTATTAATGTATACCTTAAGTGAGTTCCAGTTAGCTCAACTGGTAAAATCTTTTATGGTTATATAAAAAATCTGAGGTTCAGTCTCTGCCTACACCAAAAACTAATTGGTGTTTTAGTCTGATGATAAAAAGTTATCATCAGGAACGGATGTCATAAGTTAAAACTCTCTCTCAAAAAAAAAAAAAAAAAAAAAAAACGTATGCCTTAAGAGCATACGTAAATAAAACGTGAGCGTGTGTGTGTATATATAGACAAATGGAGGTAAACATAGTCATTTTAGTGGAGCTTGTTTGGCATTGCTTAAGAGGCGATTGCAATGGCCAACCAATTAGGGGAAGAGATATTAGTCGATCAAGATAACCGCGTGGGTAGATCTTTGGTCTAAAGTTAGTATTTGGTTCAACAAATAAGGGGCAGTTTTAGAAACTTTTTTCCTATTTTTTTTTTCAAAGTAGTCATTTCAAAATTTAAATTATACCAAAAAAACAAAAGCAAAAACATAAAATTTTACAATTTCTTTTTACGAATTTTTATGCTTTGAAATCATTGCATAATAGTTTCATTATTAATACTGGAAGTTGTATTTCTTTCAAATTTTATTCAATAAAATTTTCTTGAACTTTTTCTTTTTGTTTGAAAGGGCCAAATTTTAATTTTGTTGAGCCTAAAAAAATTTAGGATGGTTACATTTTTTTTTTTAAGGCTAAAAAAATTATAAATTTTTTACAATTTAAATATAATTATTATTTTTTCCAAGTCAAGGTGGTCTTGTGACCACCTTGCCTTCAACATAGAGCTGCCCTTGGGCATATGAGTGGAGATCTTCAAGTTAAGGCTTCAATCGACCTCGCACAATAGCCCTTTATTTTTTCACTCTCCCAAGTTGGCAAGGGAAGTGGAAAATGAAGTTATACTTCTCTAAGTAAGATCCATGCTTCAAGGCTGTGTTGTGAATAGATGAGTAAGTAGCTTATGTTCTCCATTTACCTTTTTTTATTCATTGATAGCAACTCTATTAGCTAGGTCCAAATGTCTAATAGATTGGATCTTAGCAACCTATGACAAAAAAAGTGTACTCTTGTTGAGTTTTTTATGCTTATTTATGAGCCCAAAATGAAGACACAAGATCTGTTAAAGAAAAAAAGTTTCTAGGATTTTGACTCATGGTTGATCATTCAAGATTTAATCAAGACTCCTCAATTCCTTCTAGATCTATTGACAATTGTAGAATCAAAATTTGACCTAATACGTATTCCATTAAGTCGGTTGTACATGTGGGTTTTTGTAACCCTAATAGAAAACCTATATAAAGGCACTATTATGCACAACTTTTAGAGAGGTTAGAGAGACTAAAACCCTAAGCTTTTTAGAGAGAAGGTCTTAGCATCTATCTTATGCATCCATGAGTTTAGATATGAGCCATATAGTCATCATCTTTGTTCTACTACTATGAAAGTGAATCTTCAAGAAATTCTTGGGATCAGTTCAGGTTTCAGTCCTAAAGCATATGTGCTCTATTAGTGGAACGTTATAGTAGAAGAGATTGGAGGTTTTGAAACTATAGAAGATTTCTATAGCAAGTTATTCATCTATTAGGATTGTAAAGTTTAGAAACAAAAGTTTTGTGCTAAATAACTCTATCTTTCTTATATATAACGGATTGCTCATCTGAAGAAAATTTTCAACATAGTGTTTTTTCTTAGGATAGTTTTTCGGGTAATTATTGGGTAATCTCGTACCATAAATGTGTATTTTGCTCTCTTATATAATTGTGAGTCTCACTAATTAAATTAATGGTGAGACCCACAATTCATGTAAAAGTGGGGAGTATACATTTATGGAATTGCTGAAATATTCAATAATTTTTCTAGTTTTCCTGGAGTTTTCTATTTTGTCACCAGATTGTTATCTCTCATTATGACTGGAGACATCTACTTGATACGCCTTATATGTTTTAATTAAGTTTGCGGTGGAAATGGGAACAAAATTGGCTTTTGCCTTTTTCAAAAAAAAATCCAGCATTTTGCTTCCTTTCCCTAACTAATTAAAAAAATGTCCCTTTTTTGAAACTCATTTTTCTTAAAATCGAGTTAAAAAAAAAAAATTCTACAGCCTTGTAATGGCATTTTAAGGAGTTTACAGTGACGTTTTAAGAACCTATAGTGGCGTTTTAAGAACCTATAGTGACGTTTTAAAACTTGATCTCCATGGAATCGAGTTACATGTAATTTTTTTTTTTTTTTTTTTTACCTATAACTCGATTTTATGAAGATCGAGTTTAAAAATTCCACTATAGGTCCTTAAAACATCACCATAGGCTTCTTAAAAATGACACTATAAGGCTTAACTTGATTTTGAGACAATCGAGTTTTAAAAGAAGGATATTTTTCTAATTAGTTTAAAAAAACGGACAACATGCTCGATTGTTTTTTTGAAAAGGGCAAAAACTTATTTTCTTTGTAAAAATGGACAAATTCTATTTCTTTATTTTCATATACATATACATTAATTGGTATCGATCTGGAGTATATTTAGACCTGTTAATTAGCATATTCTTATCATCCAGCCCTCGAAATTCCTTGGATAAAAAAATAAAAAAATAAATAAATAAATAAAAAACCTCGAAAGTCCAAGCCCAATTAATGTGTTTTGCGTCCCCACCAAATCCGATCAAGCAGGCAACATGTCCCTTAACCTTTACCCAAAGGAATAGTACATTCAGCCACTGAAGGAGCAAACACGTATGAACCTAAAAAAGTGGATTCAACTTGAACAGCATGTCAGCATCCACTGTACTACCTATTGTTTAATTAGTCGTTGGTGGGGGCAGTTAATTGATTGAACTTCATATTCATGCCGTTTGGTTCTTGCCTTCTTATATTCGGTAGGATCTAAGTCGAGTGGATTTCATTTCACTAGTAAAATGTTTTCCGCGTATGATGCAAAAATTCATTGCCGACACCAAAAGCTGGATTAATCGCCAATGGCCTCGTAGCCTACTGGCACCTGGGTATTCTTGTGACCTGTTGCTCGGGGGTTTTAGCCCCCGCAATTACTCAGCCAAAAAAAAAAAAAAAAAAAAAAAAAAAAAAACTGAATTAATCATTTAATTAATTGTGGAGCAAAATGACAAGGACATTCAATAAAGGCCACTAATTGATGATACTTAGCAAGTAAGAAAATTGAGTCTCTCTATTATGAAGCCGTCCTCATATCTCCTAACATGGGCTTTTCTATTTATTTATTTATTTTTGTTGAGAAGACTGAGATTTTCCAATTGGTAAAGATTTTAAAACATGTTACATATATATTCATACGATTCTATTTATTAATATAACATAAACGTTTATGCGTTCAGGTTTAGACTTGAACACTTCAAGCAGTATTAATTAAATTAATTGATAGATTTGGACAAATATTTACTTCTTAATCATAGACCTCATCAAATTCTAATTAGCTGGCTCTTTTAGACCAAACTGAAGAATAATTATAATTTTATTATATTATGCAAAAACCTAGCCACAAGATTATATATATTGAAAGAATTTTTCTTAACGTGCATGTAATGAGACTATGAGTACTATATGGGAGTCATGCCTTACGTCATGTATTAGGTTAAACTCATAGAACTAGTACGTGGATACTTTCATGGCTTTTCCTCTTTTTTTTTTTTTTTTTCTTTAAATTAAAAAGACTTGAATTAGGTTCCTATATATGCGAATTTAATTAGTTGTTATTAGTTATTAGAGTGGTTTCTCGGCGACAACGATATAATACATCTCCCTAAACTTTTTATAAGTTATTGTATATATGTTAGATTTGGGATTCTTTTATTAATTGTGAAAAAAAATGCCCGAGAAAATCATTCATTGTTTTCATATTGAAGATGGAGTTCTATAATTAAAATTGAAAATGGAAACAACAATTGAAGCATTTCTTCTTTCTTATTACTTTGGCTCCAAATTAAAAAATCAGTTTATTTTACTATTTAGCTTATTTTTGCTACTATTTATGACCCCACTGTACTTTTTGGTATTATTCATGAATCTCACTGTATTATTTCAGCTAACTTTTACTTTTATCTACAGTATTTTTAGCAAAAAAATTTCAGTTTTAACAAAATAAGCAGATTCCAAACAGATCTTATATCTTACCAATTTTGTTTACTTCAAATACAATTTGAGTTTGAACATAGGTTTTGGAAGGCTAAAAATATTATGCTGAGCAAGAGAAAAATACGTTTGTCTTTCACAAGTTTATGATATATTTTCTGGCATTTGAAAGTGGCCACTTCAAAGAGCTTGTAAATTGAAATTTTCCCTCCCAAACGGACTCTAAGTGTGCATTTGGCTTCAGCTTAAAAAGCCAGTTTATTTTACTATCCAGCTTATTTTTGCTATTATTCATAGGCCTTACTGCACTTTTTGGTACTATTCAGAGGTCTCACTGTACTGTTTCAGCTAACATTTTCCTTTATCTACAATACTTTCAGTAAAAAGTTTTCAGTTTCAATAAAATAAGCGGATTCCAAACAGACTATAAGTATGTTACATCGATTAGTTCCTTAATGCGTCATTCCAGTTGGGCATTGGGCCCTTTGAAATAAAAATCTTGATTCCAACATTTGAGAAAGGGCTCTATCCTATTCTGGTTCAATATTGGCTTTCAGTGAAAGAAAATAGCATTTCAATTAGTTTATTTTATTTTATAATGTAAAATAGTTATAATTAGGAGATTTAATTATTGGATATCTCTAATGGGAACACCCATGGTTTTAAAAATTAGTACGGTCAAAAATTACAAGCTGCCATTGGCCATTTTTAGTTTTTAATCACTATTTGTTTCAATATGGTTTGAATTATTTACTTATTTAACTAATTTGATAGTTATAATGGGAAATGAAATATTTGAACTCCAAAGTTCTCCCGTCAGAAATATTCTAAGTGTTTAATGCGCGTTCTCTGGTGGGGCAGCATTGAGCTTTGGGACCATTTTTTTTTTTTTTTTTTTTTTTGAGAAGCCTTTGGGACCATTTATTAGTTATAATGGTGAATGAAAGGTTTGAACTACAAATTTCTCTTGTCGAAAAAATTCTAGGTGTTTAATGCACGTTTTCTGGTTGGGCAGAATTGAGGATAGGGACCATTTATTTTTTGAACACCCTTTTTCTATTAAGGTTAAAAGTCATTCAAAAAAAAAAAGAAAAAAAAAAGTTTGAAAGTCAAAGCGTGGTGTCTACTTGGTTCTCAGATGACAGATTTATTGCTGGGAACATGTAGCAGTTGGGGTACGTAAGTTTGAGGAGCGGGAGTTTTGAACGCTCAATTGCAAGCTTATATACTGGTCTAAGTGTGTGTGCTTGTTTTCACTTTTTGAGGCCAGTTATGCGTATTGTTAAAAAATAATTTCTATTGGTATGTTTGGTAACACATAAATTTGGTTTTATTAAAAAGTTGTGTTCTCTGATACGAAGTAAACGCGCATAAGGTTTATAGGTAGAGAATGACCAAAATTGAAAATGCGGATTGCACTTTTACAAACTATCCGTTGGGATCACGGCTATTTTACCCCATTGCCCTTGCTTTCCCCAATCTCCAATACCCTTGATTTTACCCCTCTCTTCTCTCTTTTCCTCACGCAGATTGCCTCATCTCTCATCTCTCTGCTCTGCGCTCTCTGCCTCTCTTCTCTCTGCTCTGTGCTCTCCATCCATGGTAAGTCTCTTCTTCTTCTTCTTCTTCTGCTTCGTGTTTCTTCGTCTTCGTGCTGCTTTACTACAGACCAAACACAATAGCTACAATCACAACAATCTTTCTCACAAACATCTCTAAACTCAAGCATATAATCAGATTATCAGAATACAAACTCAAAAACGTAATTTTAAAATTAATCAAATCATAACAATAAAATAAAAAAAAGACAGAACATAGAAGCCATCTGACCGATTGACCCATCTGGACTGCGTTGGGGACGAAGATGAGCGGCATGAAGATGAGAGCTCCCTAGAAAGTTCTTGAATGAGGGAGAAATGGAAATTTTTCTTATTGCAGAGAGAGCTAGTGGATGTTCTGGAATCAAGTAAAAAAAAAAAAAAAAAGACCAGAGCGGAAGAAAACAAGAGAGAACGAGTGCTCCCAGGAAGGTTCTTGAATGAGGGAGAAAAGGAAAATAAAAGAAGGGGGGGGGGGTAGAGATAGTGCACACATTTGTGGAGGAGAAAAACAAGGAGAAAAGAAAAAGAAATGAAGTGTGTGGAGGAGAAAAACAAGAAGAAAAAAAAAAGAAATAGAAATGAAATGTTAGGATGAAAGTGAAATGATTGATAAGTAAAAAAATAATTTCAGTGGTGGGTTCAAATTAGAACTAGTAACAACTTTCCACATAAATTTTGTTGTGAAAATATTGTGAAAAATATTGTGAACGTAACACTTCTCATAATAAATTTTACGTAGTAATTTGTTATTGGTTTTTATTTGGTTCTTATTTGTTATTGGTTCTCAGTTGGACCTAAATTTGATACTTAAATTGATAATACTTAAAACATTTTCTTTTGTAGATTTTCTTTCACAAAGAGGAATTTACAAAATTTTAAAAATTAAGACCGCAGATGGTATTTGTAAATTTTAAAAATTAAGCACAAGGCTTTGCCTCCACATAAACTTGGATTATTGGTGTGTATTTTATCATCTTTTTACATTTTCATTTTGTGCTTCGTGAAAACGAAAAATATATATTATAATATAGATTTAATATATATTATTGGTATTAAAATAATACCAATAATATATTTATTATTATAATTATTATTAATTAGTTTTTTTAGTAAGTATATGAAGTAGTTGATTTAAGAATGAAATAAACTTTCTTATATATAGACATTGTCATTTTTATTAATTTACTCCTCAAACTGCCACTTTTATAAGTGCTAGCAAAACACTCAACTTTTTTAAAAAGCACTTTTTAACAGCTTTTACTAAATACTCAGCTTTTTGAAAAATCACTTTTTCATACTGCACTTTTTAAAAACTCCACTTTTTCAAAAAACCCAATTTCAAAAAGCTGAAACAAATTTACCCTAATGTGGTTTATTATATTTGGCTGAAAAGACTAAAGAGTTGCCTGTGTTTACCATTGCTATGTCATTGTCAATAGCCATAAAGGTCGTTCAGGGGATTTTCAAATCACCAAGAATAAAAAAAACCCATTCAACTCTTTCAGAGGGAGCCTGCCAAGGAGAAAGATGCGAAATTTTAAAGGAGAGAAATGTTAACACGCACCATTCGGTGTTTGTTAATGTTTCCTTTTATGAGTATTAGTTAAAAAAAAAAAAAGTGAAAAAAATTACAAAAAAAAAATTTGTCAAAGGCGGTAAAAAATTGCCATAAAGTTACAAAAAATGTTGTTATTAACAGGCACATTCCCGTGCCGTTAAGACAACCCTTTAAAGAAAAGTTATATCAACTTGGATTATAGAATTTAAACATGAAGAAACATCCTCTATTTATACCAAAAAATTTATAACACGGGCAATAAATTTTTTTTTACGGCAATTATATGAAAAATTAATTTGCCAAAAAACCATTAAGGCTCAAGTTGAGTTTGTAAATCACCACACACACATGAAGAAACATCCTTTATTTATACCAAAAAATTTATAACACGGGCAATAAATTTTTTTTTTACGACAATTATATGAAAAATTAATTTGCCAAAAAACCATTAAGGCTCAAGTTGAGTTTGTAAATCACCACACACACACACACACACACACACACACACACACACACACACACACACACACACACACACACACACACACACACCAGAATACTGAATCACCAGTGACGACAAGTGTTAATCAGGGTGGTCACTGTGGTCACTGGACCTCCTTGATTTTTTTTTTTTTAAATAACTTAAAAATTTTTGAGTTTTAAATTAATATGGGTCTTTGGACCACTCTAGAAAAAAATCTTGACCACCCTAAAGAAACACTTGAACACCCTTAATAACATTTGAGTCCATTAAAAATAAAATTCAACCTCTCCAAAATTTTTGTCTATTGAATGTTGAAAAAAAATTTGCAAAAAATGCTATGTTCACAACTGTAAGGTCACAAATTGAGCCTTGAGCCCTAATGAGGGGCTGGGCCCGCCCAAGTGGCCTGTACAATAGAATTTGTAGAGGATGGGCTTAAGGCCTAGACTTCTTGGGGCTCTAGAAAGCTATGGAGTGTGGGTAAAGTCCATTGCTGTCGTGCCAGGGATTGAGGGAACGCCTTGGCTTCTCGTCGGTCGTGGGCCGAGAACGTATGTCTGGACCTTTCTCCTACTTGTCCTCACAGTGGAGTGAGAAAGAGTCTTCCTCCTTCCTTTTCGTCTGAAAAATCCCCCCTTCTAGTGGTCCTTCCTTCTCTATTTATACTTCCCATACCTGGTTCCTATCTGTCTTTTCCCTGAAAACGCTCCCCAATGCCCTTAAGGCTGTTCACCGTCCTCTCAATAGTTATTTCTCCATTAATGCGGCCAGGCGGGTAGGTGAGAAGTCATTAATGCGGTGGCAGGAACTTTATGCAATGCACGTCTCCCTTGTCTCCCACCTCGGCATCTCATTGAGACGTAGGATGACTCGCCGAGCCTCAGGGGCCCTCCCCAGGGCGTTTTGCTACCATGTTCTGTCCCCAATCCTACGTCCGAGGAGACTCTCTTCTCGGCTCATCTCCGGCAGGCTGGCAGTCTGGTCGGCTGGCCCTTGGACCCTAGTGTTAGAAGGCCTTGCTCCCGACACACGACCTCTTTAGCGGAACTCACGTCCTCGGACTAGGCCCAAGGCCCATATGGTGTTTTGGCGCTTTTACCCCCCACAATAGCCCCTCAAAAAGTCGTCTGACTCTGATCCGAGGAGGCAGATGGGTTTTTGACCCACGAATCTTCCCTCCACGTGACATTTAAACTGTCACACGTGCGGAGTATGCCCGCACCTTCTAGACGCTTCCTTGGCGCTTCGTAACATGCTACGTCCGCATTAAATGCGCTGAGTAACTCCCTGTCGCGCACGTTCTACGGTGGGATGGGGATCCTACGGCCTGGATTCGCCCTCGAAAATTTGAGCGGGATATTTCCCACGAACCGCCGTCTCCCAATCATCTAAAACGCTTCAGTAGACGCGCTATTCATCATTTCTTCCAAAGAGCGAACTTGTTGCAGAGTCATTCAACTTCCTACTTTCTCCCCACAAGCTCCCAAAGCACGCACGATTGTTCTTGCGTAAGTTTCTCCTCGGCTGTCAACTTTTCTTCCCTCTCTTTACGAGTCTACGTCTCTAGCTTCGATTCCATGGGTAGGTTTAAGTGTCTAATGGATACGCCCTCCGGCATGGAAGGATTCTGGGCCAAGTATCACATCCCTTCCGATGTGGGCCTGGAATACTGTCCCCCGAGGGTCGTGGCGGGCTCTAGGCAAGCGGGGCAAGTCGTCATCCCCATAATTGCCTTTCTAGAGGGCAGGATGACACTCCCCATGAAGAAGGTGACTAGGGAGTACCTCCGCAACCATAGGCTATGCCCAGATCAGTGTGCGCCCAATGTGTTTAGGATCTTAGGTTGCGTCGATGCTCTTAACGAGCAAATGGGCCTCCACCTTACGTGGCACGACGTCGTCTATATGTATGAGTGCCACCGGCTGAGAGACGCAGGCTACTACCTCAAGTCGAGGTCTAGAGTGGTCCGGCTTATCTCCTGTCTGCCAAACTCCAACAAGGGTATGAAGGACGACTATCTCCTCGTTACAGGGAGGTGGCATGACGGTCTCCATTGCCCAGTGAGAGCGGGGCAACCAGGTGTGGCTCCCTAGGGTTTAAGAGCTTTAGTTTGCCAGATTCTACCCCATTTCAATTCCCTTAGTAGTTTTGTTGTCACTTTGCTGTCATTCTTATCGTTTCCGCGGCGAGTGTCTAACTCCGTTTGCCATCTTTACTTTTCTCTTGCAGATAAGCGACACACATCTCCCCACCTAGGAAACGTCAACATCTCAGACCTCAACAAGGTTCTGAGATCCGAGGTTTTCGTGAACGACGATCTACAAGTGAGAGCGGCCCACTTGATACTGGGGTACGACCCCATCTTGAAGGCTTTCGTCGAGGTTGAAGACGCCATTCTCGCCGGCCACCGGAGGCGAGCTCGGATCGACGTTCGCTACGACGGCTTCCTTGCTCCTCGTGCCCTGCCGGACGCGCCTTCCACAATCTTGTACGGTCAGCCCATCGAGGCCCTCCCCATAGCCACGCAGCAAGAAGTCCAGGCAGTCCGAGAAGATTCCGCGGCTTCCTCTTCATCCCTCGGCGACGAGATTGACAGGTTCAATCTAGAGGAGGCCGAGAGACCGTTGGCGGGTTACGTGGTCAACATCTCAGACGAGGAAGAGACTGCCTCGGACAGGCATTCCGGTATTCCGAGTTTTGTAGTTGCAATACCGGAAGTATCGTCTGGCGAAGACGACGACATGGCGACTTTAAGGGATCTTTTTGCGAAGAAGAAGAGGGCCAAAGTCCCTAAGGATGACGCTTCTGGGTCCCAGCCGAGGATAC
Organism: Castanopsis chinensis; assembly: GCA_032878915.1. Lineage (NCBI taxonomy): Eukaryota > Viridiplantae > Streptophyta > Magnoliopsida > Fagales > Fagaceae > Castanopsis > Castanopsis chinensis. Next base: position 12,728,298 of record JAVQMG010000105.1, read on the forward strand.
TCCCACCTCCACCTCCCCCTCCTGCGGACCCACTCCCTCCTCCTCCTAACGTCCCGAGGAAAAGGAGGAATGAGAACGAGGAGGCTGATAGGGAGAGGGAGAAGAAACAGAAGCATTAACGGCAACTGCAGCAGCAGCAGCAGGCTGCTGGGGGTGGAGGACGGGCCTCGTCCGTCGAGAGTGGGGAGCTACGCGGACAAGCCGAGGTCCACCAAGGGGAATCCAGTTGGTTCCCTGCTCTCCAGGTAGACGGGGCTCCGATTCCACTGAATGCGAGCATCCGGGACTACCAGAGGGGCCATGCCTCCTACCTGGCCAACACCTTGGAGCAGCCCCTCCTCCTGCCCAGGGATATGGAGGACCTTGGGAGGATGGGCCGGACACGTCTCTTCCTTTCTCTCAAAAGGAACCTGGCGTTGGTAAGTGCCGTCCCTCAAACCCTTCGCCACGACTTCATTCTGCGTGCATGAGAACCAACTACTAATTGCGTGTCTTCTGACTTGTCTTTGTAGGCCACCCAAGAGGCCTTCGCTGCCGACGCAATGGTAGACCACTACCAAAACCAGGTTGGCACTGAACAGGCGGCCAGGGCCAAGGTCGAGAGGGAGCTGACCTGGGCCGAGGCTGAGAAGACCGATTTGGCCCTCAAGCTAACCTCGGAGCAGAACGAGAGGAGAAGTCTGGACGCGGGCCTCAAAAATGCGACGGTGCAGGCGGAGGCCCAGCGCAAGCTTTTGCAGCAAAGGGAGGACGTCCTGGCCAAGGCGGGGCAAGAGGTCTCCGAGTTGAGGAGGGAGCTTGCGCTGGCCGAAGAGGCGGCTCGCACTATTAGGGAGATGGTGGAGGCCGCGACTAGGGCTGCTTTCAACGAAGGGGTCGAAGCGACCGAGAACCGCCTGACTGAGGAGTTAGGCTAGCTGTGCAGGAAGTACTGCCAGCAGGTTTGGGCCGAGGCCTTGAACGCTGCGGGACTCCCTGCTGGCTCCAAGTTGAGGGCACCCGAGAGGATCTGGTATCCAGAGGATATCAGGTTCGTTGAAGACGTTGCTCCAACTCCGGTCGGCGCTGAGATCGCGGCCCCGGAGCAGCCACTATCCTCCCAGGTGCAAGTCCCGCCATCCGATGGGGTTGTCGCCCCAGAGGGGGTGTCGAACGAGGACGCCGGGCAAGTCCCTCCTCCGCCTAAGCCGAAGGACAAGGGGAAGCAGGTCCAAGACCCGCCCGTGGTCGTGGCAGGCGCAGAAGAAGGCCAAACCATAGAGGACCGCACCAAGCCGCCGAAGGAACCTCCATTGAAGATCAAGGGGTAGGCAGGCTCGGGCTCCCTTCGTTGCTCCGCATGGTCCTCCATTCTAGGCGGCTATTTTGTGTAGTTGTTTCACTTTGTTTTGTTTCGTTCCCTTGGTTTACCATGTATTTCCTCCTCCTAGCTTTATTTCGAACAGATTATCATCTATGGATTTCACCTTTTTACCCTTGTAGTGTAACTTCTTTAATGCATTACATCTATTACGTTGCTGTTCTATTATTGTTCCGTTTGTCGTATGTGAACGCTAAGTGATTCAATGTCCGAGGCGGTAGCTTTAGTGCCCACGGGCATGTTCGAAATTAGAATCTGCACGGCCTCACCACGAAGGCATTTCGACCTTTGATTAGTCTAGGTCGATATCGACGCTTAGTGAAACTTGATTGAACCGTGACAAGTCTCTCAAGGTAGAGGGCCTGAGGACCCGGCTTGACCAAGGTTGGTGATGATATTTAATAAAAATAAACTGATTGAGCCGTGTTAGACTTTCCCAAAGTAGAAGGTCCGAGGACCTGGCTTAGCCGAGGTTGACGTTAACGCTTAATTTAAACAATAAATTGCACGTGTTAAAATTTTCCTAAGGCAGAAGGTCTAAGGACCTGGCTTAGCCCCAGTTGACATTTAACACCTTAAATGAGATAAATTGTCTGTTAAATTTTCCCGAGGCAGAAGGTCCGAGGACTTGGCTTAGCCCCAGTCGACATTTAACACGTAAAAATGGAATGAATCGTATGTTAAATTTTTCCAAGGCAGAAGGTCTGAGGACCTGGCATAACCAAGGTTGACATTTAACACCTTAATTAAAATTGAACCGTGTTAAATTTTCCCAAGGCAGAAGGTCCGAGGACCTGGCGTAACCAAGGTTGACATTAACACTCAATTAAAACTGAACCGTGTTAAATTTTCCCAAGGCAGAAGGTCCGAGGACCTGGCATAACCTAGGTTGACATTAACACTTAATTAAAATTGAGCCGTGTTAAATTTTCCCAAGGCAGAAGGTCCGAGGACTTGGCCTAACCAAGGTTGACATTAACACTTAATTAAAATTGAACCATGTTAAATTTTCCCAAGGCAGAAGGTCCGAGAACCTGGCATAACCAAGGTTGACATTAACACTTAATTAAAATTGAACCGTGTTAAATTTTTTCAAGGCAGAAGGTCCGAGGACCTGGCATAACCAAGGTTGACATTAACACTTAATTAAAATTGAACCGTGTTAAATTTTCCCAAGGCAGAAGGTCCGAGGACCTGGCATAACTAAGGTTGACATTAACACTTAATTAAAATTGAACCGTGTTAAATTTTCCCAAGGCAGAAGGTCCGAGGACCTGGCATAACCAAGGTTGACATTAACACTTAATTAAAATTGAACCGTGTTAAATTTTCCCAAGGCAGAAGGTCCGAGGACCTGGCTTAACCAAGGTTGACATTAACACTTAAAAAGAAGAATTAACTGCACCGATAGAGATGATAGTATTTGACAATTGGCACAAGACAATGATATCTGAAAACATGGCGGACACGCCTTTCATCAGTAGTAATACCTTCGAAGGTTATTTACATTAAAAGGTCGCTTTACAAGTTTGTCATCCAGGTCGGCTAGATAATATGCCCCCACACCGGCTACTGAGGTTATCCGGTAGGGTCCCTCCTAATTCGGCCCCAACTTCCCCCATGATGGGTCCTTTGCTGTCCCCATGACCTTTTTCAGGACAAGGTCTCCTAGAGCGAGAGGTCTAGACCATACGTGAGAGTCATATCCTTGTTTGAGCTTCTGTTGATAGCAAGCTAGTCGGACCATGGCGTTTTCTCTTCTTTCTTCCACCAAGTCCAGCTCCTTCAGTAGCATGCTATCATTAGTGTCTGGGGTGAATGACTACGCCCTCATCGTCGGGAACCCCATCTCTACAGGTATTACGGCCTCGGCGCCGTACGTCATCGCGAATGGAGTCTCCCCTGTGGACCTCCGTGGCGTGGTTCGGTAAGTCCACAACACATGGGGTACTTCATCCACCCATCTGCCCTTCGCATCATCTAATCTTTTCTTGAGTCCGTTGACTATCGACTTGTTGGTCGCCTCAGCCTGGCCGTTCCCCTGCGGGTAGGCCGGAGTGGAGTACCTGTTCGTGATGCTGAGGTCCCCACAGTACTTTCTGAAGGCCTTGCTGTCGAACTGCAGTCCATTGTCCGAGATTAGAGTGCGCGGGATCCCGAACCTGGTAACGATGTTCTTCCAAACAAATCTCTTCACATCCACGTCCCGGATATTAGAGAGGGGTTCGGCTTCTACCCACTTGGTGAAGTAGTCTGTTCCGACAAGCAGTCATCGCTTGTTGCCTGCTGCTCTTGGAAACGGTCCCACTATATCCAAGCCCCACTGTGCGAACGGCCATGGGCTGACCAATGGATTAAGAACACCACTAGGTTGGTGGACGTTGGGAGCATACCTCTGACATTGGTCACACTTCCTCGCGTACTCTTGCGCCTCTCTCTGTATATTCGGCCACCAGTACCCCTGCGTGAGGGCCCTGTGAGCCAACGACCTTCCGCCCGTGTGGCTACCGCAAATTCCCTCGTGTAGTTCTTCTAAGAGCTGCTCCGTCTTTTCCGGATGTACACACAATAGGTAGAGCCCTGAGAAGGAGCGTTTATAAAGCTTTTGGTCCTCGGACAGCTAAAAGCGCGGAGCCTTTCGACGGATCTTGTTGGCTTCAGACTTGTCCTCCGGCAGTATGTCGTGCTTAAGGAAGGACGCAATGGGGTCCATCCAACTACGCCCAACTCTGACTTGCTGGATCCGAGGGGTGTGACTTTCCTGCCCAGTTGGCTTGAGCATGTCTTCAACGAGAATGACCCGAGAGAGCCCCTGGGCCGAGGTGGTAGCAAGAGTGGCGAGCGAGTCAGCGTGGGTGTTTCCGCTCCTAGAAACATGTGATAACCCGAAGGACTTGAACTTGGCTTGTAAGTGCTTCGCGCGGGCTAGATAGTTCCGCATCCTTGGCTCCCTAGCCTCCAATTTCCCTTCCATCTGGCCGACCACCAGCTGTGAGTCCGAGAATATTAGCACCGCTTTTGCCCCTATTTTTTGTGCCATGTCCATTCCTGCCAGCAGAGCCTCATACTCAGCTTCGTTGTTGGTGGCCGAGAATGCTAGCCTCAAGGACTTTTCCATGATGATCCCCTCAGGAGACGTCAACACTATTCCCGCGCCTGAACCCCTCTGGTTCGCCGCCCCGTCAACGTAGAGCTTCCACACCGGAGGTGTTTCGTTGTAGATTGCACCGACTGGCTTTCCACCGGCACCCCGTCCCCCCAAGTTTTCTTCCGGGGAAGGCTCGGTGAACTCCGCCACTAGGTCGGCCAGGACTTGCCCCTTTACAGATGTACGAGGTAAATACTTGATGTCGAAGGCCCCCAAGAAGGTTCCCTATTTGGCGACTCTACTAGAGTAGTCAGCGCTCCGCAGCACGGACTAGAGTGGGAGTTGGGTTAATACGACAACCGTATGAGATTGGAAGTAATGTGGGAGCCGGCGCGTCGCGTGCACTATGGCCAGAACCGCCTTTTCCAATGGTAAATACCGGATCTCAGCCTCCTGCAGAGACTTGCTAATGTAGTAGACCGGCCGTTGTATGCCGTCGTCGTCCCGTATCAGAACCAGGCTAACCGCGTGGGCAGCCACGGCCAGGTACGCAAACAGCACCTCGTCTGGATCTGGATGAGACATAATGGGTGGCCGAGAAAGGTATTCCTTCAGCTGCTAAAACGCCAAGGAGCACTCCTTGGTCCATTCAAATCCCTTCCATTTGTTCAGCAGCTGAAAGAACGGCCGGCATCTGTCCGCCGATCAAGAGATGAACCTGCTGAGGGCAGCTATCATTCCGGCCAGCTTGTAGACCTCCTTTGGGTTTCGAGGTGGTTGCAGGTTACAGATCGCGGAGATTTGTTCGGGGTTAGCCTCGATACCCCTGTGAGTGAGCATGTAGCCCAGGAATTTACCCGATCCCACGCCGAAGAAGCATTTGGAGGCGTTCAGTCGTAACTTATGTTCCCGCAGAATCGCTATTGAGGTCAGCCACATGGTCCGATACGGCCTTGCTCTTCACAACCATGTCGTCCACGTATACCTCGACAGTTTTTCCCAACTGAGCCTCGAACATCCGGGTCATCATCCTCTGATAAGTGGCCCCTGTGTTTTTCAGACCGAAGGGCATCACCTTGTAATGGTAGTTGCCGGTGGGGGTCACAAAGGCGGTTTTCTCCTGGTCCTCTAAAGCCAGAGGTATCTGATGATACCCCTAAAAGGCGTCCAGGAAACTCATGCGGGGGTGGCCGACCGTCGCATCTACCAGTTGATCTATGCGGGGCATCGGGAACGGGTCCTTGGGACAGGCCTTGTTGAGGTCTGTGAAGTCCACGCAGACTCTCTATTTTCCGTTTTTCTTCTTCACCACAACTGTGTGCCCCAACCATTCGGGGTAGAATACTTCCTTGATATCTCCCGCCCTCTTGAGCTTGATGACCTCCTCCTTCACGGCTTCGGAGTGTTCCGCCGAGGATCGCCGAGGGGGTTGCCTCTTCATCACTGCCTCCGGGTTAACGTTCAGATGGTGGCATATGAAGCTTGGGTCAATTCCAGGCATCTCGTGCTCGTCCCATGCGAATACGTCGAGGTTCCCTCTCAAGAACGTACCAACTCCTCCTTTTCTTCGGTCGGCAACCGAGCCCCAATCTGGAAGAACCTTTCCGGGTCATCGTCCACGAGGACTCTATCTAACTCCTCACACGTGGGCTCCTCCACCACTGCTGTTCCGATGGTGGCAGAAGAGGCTAATTGCTATGAGGTCGGAGCTGCCGGGGCCGCGGCTTCGGGGTCCGGCCTGCGTAGTATTGCGGCGGTCAGGCACTGCCTTACCGCGAACTAGCTCCCGATGATTTCCTCGACTCGGCCGCCGAAAGGGAACTTCACCTTGGCATAGAGGGTGGAGGGGACAGCCCCTAGGGCATGCAGCCAAGGTCTCCCCACAATGGCTGTGTACGGGGAGTAGGCGTCCACCACGATGAAATCCACTTCCACCATTGCTGGTCTTGACTGTACAGGCAATCTGATCTGCCCCTTGGGGATCACCACCTTTCCCTCGAAGCTTATCAGGGGGGAGTCGTAGGCCTAGAGGTCCTCTTCCCTCAGGTTCAGCCCCTTGTACAGGTCGGGGTACATGATATCTGCGCCGCTTCCCTGGTCCACCATCACCCTTTTCACATCGTAGCCCCCGATTCTCAGCATTATGACCAGGGCGTCGTCGTGGGGTTAAATGGTCCCTTCCTTGTCGGCGTCTGAGAAGGCCAAAGTGGGTGGCTCGTTGCCCCTAACCCTCTTCGTCTCGGCGCCAGGGCCCTCGGCCTGGGCTCATGTCACAGATATCACCCGGGATGGGCGCGAGCCAGTTCTCCCAGGGGCGGCGAGAATGAGGTTGATGGTTCCCAGGAGAGGCCTTGGGGCGTGATGGCTCTGGCTTGACGGCCCAGGCTGCTCTATCTGCCCTCTGTGTTGATGCACGAACTGCCTCAACTTCCCCTCCTTTGTCAGCTGCTCAAGGTAGTACCGCAAGCTTTTGCAGTTCTCAGTCGTATGGCCGTGTTCTTGATGGTACTGGCAGTGGAGGTTCTGGTTTCGCTTCGCGGGATCACCTGTTATTTTGCTGGGCCACCTGAAATAGGGCTCGTGGCGGATTTTCTCAAACACCCGCTGTATAGGCTCGCAAAACACAACGCTGACCGCCTGTGTTGGCACTCGGCGGGGTTTCCCGACGAAGTCTCTCCTCGGCCTACCGTTGCCGTATCCGTCCGACCTGAAATCCCTCCTTTCTTGAGGGATAACCTTCGCCTTAGCCTTCACCTGTAATTGATCCTTCTCCACCCGCGTATACTCATCAATGCGGTCCATGAGACGACGCATGCTCTTGACGGGTCTCCTAGTTAGTGACTTCCTTAGGTCGTGCTCGTTTGGCAGGCCGACCTTGAAGGTACTTATGGCTACTTCATCGAAGTCTCCATCGATCTCGTTGTACATCTCCCAATACCTGTCAGTATATGCCCTGAGGGTTTCCCCCTCTCTCATGACCATGGACAACAGCGAATCTAGGGGTCGAGGGACCTTGCTGCACGTGATGAACCGTGCACCGAATGCCCTGGTGAGCTCCGTGAAGGAATCGACAGAGCTCGCCTTCAGGCCGTTGAACCACCTCATCGCGACGGGTCCCAAGCTAGAAGGGAAGACCTTGCACATCAGGGTTTCATTCTTCGAGTACACCGCCATCCTCTGGCTGAAGTGGCTCACATGTTCCACTGGGTCCGTCCTTCCGTTGTAAATTGTGAAGGTTGGCTGGGTGAACCTTCTTGGGAGTTTTCCCTTCTCAATCCTCCGGGTGAAGGGTGACTTAGAAATCTGGTGGAGGGCCTTGCTCAGTGCATTGTTGGCCAGGCCTCTGAAGGGCGTCCTCTTGTCCTTAGGTGGGCGACAGTGCTGGTCCTCCTGGGAAGAGGATTCGCCAAGGGGAGTCCTCGACCTGGAGCTGTCGGAGCTACTACTGACATCCGCTGAAGACTGGTCTGAAGGGGAAGGTGTGCGCCTTCGTTTTTCCCGACGCAGCTTCCTTCTCAGATGATCAACCTCCCTTTGCAGGGTTTCAACACTTTTCTCGGGGGAGGCTCTACTACCACCGCGTGCATGGCTCCTCCCCCGCGTACATTCCGTGTGGGCACTGGCTTCGCGCTCTCTCTCTAACCGCGCAAACTGATCCTCGCGCTAGGACCCCCTGGACTCCGTATGACGTGAACCTGAACCTTCCATGGCACTTCCAGTCCCTTCGATCAAGGCCTTCCCACAGACGGCGCCAATTGTAAGGTCACAAATTGAGCCTTAAGCCCTAATGAGGGGCTGGTCCGGACCAAGTGGCTTGTACAATAGAATTTGTAGAGGATGGGCTTAAGGCCTAGACTTCTTGGGGCTCTAGAAAGCTATGGAGTGCGGGTAAAGTCCATTGCTGTCGTGCCAGGGATTGAGGGAACGCCTTGGCTTCTCCTCGGTCGTGGGCCGAGAACGTATGTCTGGACCTTTCTCCTACTTGTCCTCACAGTGGAGTGAGAAAGAGTCTTCCTCCTTCCTTTTCGTCCGAAAAATCCCCCCTTCTAGTGGTCCTTCCTTCTCTATTTATACTTCCCATGCCTGGTTCCTATCTGTCTTTTCTTTGAAAACGCTCCCCAATGCCCTTAAGGCTGTTCACCGTCCTCTCAATAGTCATTTCTCCATTAATGTGGCCAGGCGGGTAGGTGAGAAGTCATTAATGTGGTGGCAGGAACTTTATGCAATGCACGTCTCCCTTGTCTCCCACCTCGGCATCTCATTGAGACGTAGGATGACTCGCCGAGCCTCAGGGGCCCTCCCCAGGGCGTTTTGCTACCATGTTCTGTCCCCGATCCTACGTCCGAGGAGACTCTCTCCTCGGCTCATCTCCAACAGGCTGGCAGTCTGGTCGGCTGGCCCTTGGACCCTAGTGTTAGAAGGCCTTGCTCCCGACACACGACCCCTTTAGCGGAACTCACATCCTCGAACTAGGCCCAAGGCCCATATGGTGTTTTGACGCTTTTACCCCCCACAACAACATTTTTGTAATATTATCTTAACAAATTCTAAATAACAAGTTGTTACTGATGAATAGAAAATAATTTTTGTAGTCAGTTCAAATTAGAACCAATAAAAACTTACAACCTAGGTATTGTTGTGAAAATGTTACAAAAATGTTATGGACATAACACTTCTCAAAAATTGTTCAAACAAACATATTAGACTAAAATCTCAAATCAAACGTTTAATTGTGATTTTTTAAATTGTGTTTCAAATGGCATAATTTAAAATTACTATTTTTTATATAAAAAAATGTATACTTTTCAAATAGCTAGTCTGTTAGTATTTGGTTTAGTCTTTAGCCGAATTTGTTGGGTTTATGTGATATATTTTTTCAAAAAGATAATGTATTTTTGTATATTAGTACTTATTTAGGCAATATGTTAGTAATTGAATAAGAGATCAATAGCTTAGTAAATGTTTGGTTGTGTATATTAAAAGAGATGTACCTGATAATATTAATAGTGAAACTATTATATTACTCAACAATTTTAAAATATGAAAACTTGTGAAAGAAAATTTTAAAACTTTATGTATTTAAATATGTTTTTATTATGTGATGTTAATATATTCAGGTTTTATTATTAATAATTTTTTTTAATTAAGTGTTTTTAATGACCACCCTGAAAAAACTTTCTGGAGTCGCCACTATATCGAATATAACACCTTAAATACTACGGATCATGGTTTCTACTTTCTACTAAAAAGTAGAAAGTTTCTAGTAATACTGTAATACCATGGCCATCATGATTTTATGATTGTGTATAATATTGTGTTTTCAGGTTAGTATTTAATATGTTGTATTAAATATTAACTTACTTTATCTATTTTAACACACTACTTTATAATACATCATGTACCAGATCTTTTATTTTAATATTAAATATATTAAAATAATATATTCAACTAATTAAAATATTCATTTTACTCCACAACCCATGAACCCAATAAAAAATTATTTCACAACCCAATTCCACCCATAACCATTGGCCACCATGACCAACCCAAACCCCACCAAAATCTAAAAAAATTTGCAACAAAAATATCTAAAAAACCAACCAAAATCACACACACAAAAAACCACTAGAAGGAAATTAAATAAACCCATCATCATCACCAGGAAAAAAAAAACACAAAGTTCCAACACCACATGAAACTCATCACTAGCCAACCCACAACCCACCAACCAACATCCAAAATCAACCCAAGACCCACATCATAAACCCACCAGAATTTCATCACAATCAACCCATGCAAACTTAGACCAGTGATGGGTGAGAAGGTGAGACAGCAAGGAGGTGTGAAGATATCGGTGGGAGGTGGAGTTCAATGGCTTGGAGAGAGGTGGAGGCTAGTAGCTTGACAAGATTGGCTATGGCAAATGTCGGTGGCTTACTCTAAGGCTGAGAAAAAATGAGAGGCTGAGAGAAAGAGAGGCAAACAGAAGAATAAGAGAAAAACGCGTGAGAGGAGAGAGAAAAGGTAGAATAAAATAAGGAAAAATCATACTTTGCCCTCACGTGGTTTGCCCGAAAAAATACTATGCCTATTTGTGGTTTAAATATTGGCACTTTATCACTTGGGGTTAACTTCGTTTATTTCCTATTATCCATCTCTATTAAAAATATGGGTAAATTTGTATTTTTATTACCCTTTTATGTCCCTCTCTTCTCAAAACATCATAAAAATAAAAAACTAAAAAATTAAGGGAAAAGAGGATCTAAATACTAGGTTTTGTAAAAATTAAGACGTAACTTTTACATCTTCTTTTCATGTATAAACTTTTAGATCTTGGTGTAAATGTACTTTTAGTCTCTACATTTTGACTTTCTCTCATTTTGGTCCCTACATTTTAATTTTACCATTTTTAATCTCTAAACCAATTAACGCGTGTTATTTTCGTCCTTTCCGTTGGTCAACCGATGGAAATATCTGAGGTGGTTGACAGAGGAATTAAAATATTATAAAAAATGCCACATCAGCATCTAATTTTTTTTAAATAACTTATCAATTTTTACTAAATAAAAAAGAAAAAATAGAATTAAAAACAATAAAATACATAAATTTAGATCTAATTCATTTTGAACAAGAACACACAAGAACATGATCACATATTTAAATATCAACACAGGAACATAAGAGCAAAAACCCAGAACCAAACACAAACTCAAATTTAAAAACACAAAGAACATAATAACAAACTAAAAGTGCATTTACGCCAATATTTTATTGTTCTTCATGTTCTTCTCCAAGAACATGGTTTCCCAGAAAATTAAAAAATTCAAGATTTTCTTTTATTTTCTTGCATTTTCTTAGCAACCAAACAGACAAAAACACCTACAAAATTATGATCAAACTTAGCAATGCTAACACAATCAACTAACAAAACCCAAACTATGGTCAGATCAAAAACATAAAACCAAAAATACCAAAACCCAAACCACAGTCAGATTAAAGCACAAAACCAAAAATTCCAAAACCCAAACCGGTCAAATCAAATCACAAAACCAAAAATAATAAAACACAAGCCAATCCTCATCAATTTCAGATCTGATTTCCTCTAAACGATCCTAGCCAAAGAGAGAGATGATGAGATTTCGGCCACGGGTTTTTGGGCCTTCAACCATGGGTCTTTGGGTTTTGGCCATGGGTCTCTAGGTCTTCAACCATGGGGTTCGACCATGGGTCTTCAGCCATGAGATGGATCGGCCATGAGAGAATAGAGAGCCTAGGTTTGAGATGAGAGATGAGAGAAGAGAGAGAAAGAGAATGAGATGATAGGCGTGGGTTTCGGCCATGGGTCTTTGGGTCTTCAACCATGAGGTTCAGCCATGGGTCTTCAACTATGAGATTGATCGGCCACGAGAGGAGAGAGAGCTTGGGTATGAGCCATGCGAGAAGAGAGAGTTCAAGATTGAAAAGAGAGTTTGAGATGAGAGAATAGAGTTTGAGTTTGAGATGAAAAAAAAGAAAAAGTATGTGGCCGGTTTGAGAATAGTGTTTAGGTTTGGATCTTATGTTAATTTTTTGGGTTTTAAAATTTTTGAGTCGGTGTTCTTGTTCATAAAACTTTTAGATCTTAATTTTAATTAAAATTATTAAATTAATTTTTTTTAAAATTTATATGCTGATGTGTCATAGGTGATGTGGCATTTTTTAATATTTTAATTCCTACGTCAGTCATCTCAGATGTTTCTGTCGGTTAACCGACAGAAATGATGATAACTGACAAAAAGGACGATAATAATACGTGTTAATTGGTTTAGAGACTAAAAATAATAAAATTAAAATATAGAGACCACAATGAAAAAAAAAAAAAAAAAACCAAAATATAGGAACTAAAAGTACATTTACGCCTTAAATCTTCTATTTTGGCACATTAAAAATTGAAAAAAAAAAATCAATTAAGTTCACCAGGTCTTATTTTAAGAAGCATCACGACCTAAGCTAAATTCACAGACAAAAAACGCATAATGTAGTTGATATTCGTGAAGCATATCTTGCAATATGTAAAAACAAATATCCTTAAAACAATTGAAGACTTCCTATTAAGCAAAAAGCAGAAATGTTTATTATTACTCATAAAGTCGACAGATGGCTTGGACTAATGCAACCATTAAGGACAACTTCTTAATCAAGTGCCAAACTTTTCGTCAAAATAACATATAAGGACAATTTAACACAGTTGTCATACTTTGAATCATCTTCTCGTATAAATGTTCTGCAATTTACCAAATGCTTGACTGTCTGAGCATTTGACTCCCAGTAGAACCTACTTGCTTTGACAGCAGCAGTTGGGAAAACTTTCATGTCAGCGGCCTACACTCTTTGAGAGTAGAAAATGCATAATTTCAATTTTTAATATTGTTAGGATATATGTAGAACTTGTTAAAACATATGTTATGTAAAATTGGTTAATCTTTTGACAGAATACACTTTATTTGTAATTAGTTAAATCTAGAATGAGTTTAATACTTCAACAAACAAGAGTTCAAATTTAATATTGAAGTCATGCAAATCTATCCAAGAATCAAGTAAATAAATGTTTTTCATTAAAGCTCAACAGATAGATATCTATCGAGATTTAATGCTTATACTCGACAAAAGCTCGACAGAAAATCTGTCAAGATCGACGAAATCAGAATTTCCAAATCTGATTTTCGGCCCAAGCTGATGTTTATGTGTAGGGTTTTTTTTCTCACAACCCTAGACATATATAAGGCTTATTTTAGAGGTCATCACATAGGAGAATACATAGAGAACACATAAAAAAGTGACCGAATGCCTTATTCTCTCTGTAAGAAGTTACTGCATCTTTTTTGCCTTAGGATTTTGTAACCAAATACTTCTTGATCTTCATTATTGATGAAGTAAAGAACTTTGCAGCCAACAACATCTTCTTCAAGTCGCTGGAGTTAGTTATGTACTGGGATCCGCGCATCGTTGGTTAATCACGTATTGTGATTTGTGCAAAAGGGTGGCGTTTATATATTGAAGAGTTCAGAAGTTTTGAAGCGGTAGAAGGTTTCTGTTGTAAGTTCATCTACGGGGATTATAGAATCTAGGGATAAAAGTTTTATACTAGATTTGAAACTTCTCTTTATTATAGGGGATTGCTATTCGAGAAGGTTTCCCCCCAGTTTTTTTACTGTGAAACTAGTTTGTTTCATTGGTTTTCTTAAGTCATTATATCTTGTCTTATTTACTATTTCGCTGTACATGATATTGATGTTTGTTTGTTTTAATAAGGTTTATTTATAATAAATCTAATTAACAACTTGGGTTTAGAACTTGTTAATTCTATCAACCGAGATCTAAATATCCTAACAAATGTGTTAAAATAGAAGATCTAAAATTTGAAACATAAAAAGAATATGCAAAAATTAGGTTTTAATTTTTACAAAACCTAGATTTTAGATCTTCTTTTCTCTTGTTTTTTTAGTTTTTTATGTTTTGAGATGAGATAGACATAAAATGGTAGCAAAAATACAAATTTACCCCTATTTGTAACAAAGGTGGGTAACGGGAGACAAACAATGTTAACTTCAGGTAAGTAAAGTGTCAATTTTTAAATTACAGGCAAACAAAATGTTTTTAGGGCAAATTACAGGTGAGTAAAGTGTAATTTCCCCATAAAATAATGACAAAAGTTTTTACAATTTCTATTGTACCGTTTTTAGAACGATACTATACACAAATGCTAAATCTTTTGCATTTTGAACGTGTAATGCATGTGATTTTTTAGTGTTTGGTACCTGATGTTGGTGCTCTTACAATGTTTTTTTTTTTTTTTTTTTTTTTTTTTTTTTTTTTTTAATTGCAAAATCGACTAATGTGACCCAACAACTATTGGAAATAAGTAATAGCCTCATGTTTGTCTTTTTTTCTTTTTTTTTTTTGGTTAAGACTCAAGGAAATTTTTTTATTCCATTTATATTCTATACTGAAATGATTAAAATAACCCTCCTCTAGTTGAGAGGAAAATTGAAAGTAACACAATAATCAAGGGGAGAAAAGTGTAAATGACCCAATAGTTAAGGGTAGAAATGTAAATGATCCAAAATTTTTAGAACATGCCATTCAAAGAACCCACAAAATGCATTTTGTTTGTATTTACCACAAGTGAAAAATCTTTTTCCAAAATATTCATATGTGAATACTGTTTTTGATGGGCCCCAAGACGAGCAATGACATTATTTTTGTTGGCTTATACAATTGTTACTTGAATATGTCATTTCCCACCTGTAAAACAAACCATTATGCACCATTACACTACTGTAATCCGACTATCCTTCACCATTGACCAAATACACAAATCACCACCCTTAGTAGTTGACCACCCATCACCAAAATACCGAGTCATAACTATGCACAAAACCAAATTAACAAAGCCTTGAATCCAACCAAATTTCAACACCTTCCCCTAACTTCAAAACCAAGAGCAAATGATAATACAAATGTGATGCGCCATATTGATTTAGAATCAGATGAGTGTTTGTTATAAGGGTATTTTTTTTTGGAGATATTATAAGGGTATGTTTTGAGTTCTACATCGAACATATACTAAGTTGATCTAGGTTTATATAACTACAAGAAATCTCAATTGTGACTAAAATAATCTTTTTGGCTATAGCATAGATATGATTGGTGTTTTTTCTTGGGTCGTCACAAATGGCATCATAGCAAACTTGATAACCCTACGTGGGTTCAGAGACGTTGCTTTATAACGTGGGCTCTAATAAGGATATCAGAAATTTAAGTGAAGGAGATGGTGATACCCGAAATTAATATTGAATTAGTTAAAGTGTCTATTGTGTGAATGTGCTTGTTTTAACTTTTAAGTCCTACATATGGCATGTATTGTATTGATATGTGTTTTATAAGGGTGAAGTTTGGGTCTAGTGTCCAGTTGTACTAGACCCGTTGAGATTATAACACATGTTCACTTTTGAACATATATTACCAGTTTAACGGGTCCAGTGCATGTATTTTAACGGGTCCAATGCATTACATGCACTGGACCTAAGCCTCACCCGTTTTATAAACAACTAGCCTTTAAGCACGCGCTCACGAGTGTACTCAGAGACTCTTCTATTTTTTGAGTGGAAGTTAATAATTTGCATAAATTATAATTAGGAATTAATATATTTTCCAATCACAATAAAAAACCTAGGGGTGTGATGAGTGTTATGCATTTGCAGGTGAAATAATTTTTTCATCACATCCTTAGATTTTTTTGTGATTGAAAAATATATTAATCTCAAATTATAATTAATGCAAATTATTAATCTTTATCAAAAAAATAGAAGAGCTTTTGAGCATGCGCGTAAGCGTATGCTCAGAGGCTAGTTTATAAAATAATACTACAAAATTGAAGGTGGACAACATACATTTCACTGTTGTCCTGGTTTTTGTATTTATATTCAAAATATACACTTGATGAAAATATACATGAGTTACAACTAAACGATAATTACAACCTTTACAGCTAAGTACTAACTCAAATAAAAACTGTAATTAGAGTTTAGGAGAAGTTGTGCTTGAGCTATTAGAATCCTCTGGTAAACAAATTGTAAAATGAAAAGATTTTAAAACTTGTGAGTATTTTAAATTTTAGGGTAAATTGCAAATTACACCTCTGAAGTGATACATGCAGAAACATGACTGAAATATGCAAAAATATATGACTGAAATATGCAGAAAAAAAATACCAATTGTATGATTGAAATATGACTGAAATATGCAGAAATATGACTGAAATATGTTATAAGGGTATTTTTTCTTCAACTTATGTGAAATCCTTGGTGCCTCGTTAGCAGCAATATGCAGAAATATGACTGAAATATGCAGAAATATGACTAAAAGCTGCTGACGAGGCATCAGGGATGAAACATGATTGAAATATGTAGAAACATGACTGAAATATGCAGAAATATGATTGAAATATGCAGAAAGATGCAGAAACATGACTGAAAATAGGCAGAAATATGCAAAAATATGCAGAAACATGACTGAAATATGCAAAAATATGCAAAAACATGACTGAAAGATGCAAAAACATGACTGAAATATGCAGAAATATGACTGAAATATGCAGAAATGTGCTGAAATATGACTGAAATATGCTGCTATATTTTTTTTTGCTCACGTCCAATATGACTAGAATGATAAACTTATGAAAGCTTTAAAAAACAGTGACTATCAAAGTTTGCCAAACCAAATGTCCTAATAATAAAAGGTCCTAAGACTAATACAAAATAAGTTATTTTTGTCTAGTAACACCATCAAATAAGCTTATGGGCAGCTTTATAAAACAGTAACTACAAAAGGTTCTAACAATCAAAGGTCCTACAAACTACCAACTCCTGATCCACTTCCAATTCCTTTTCCAGCTCCAGCTCCTTTTCCATATCTACCAATTGCACTGCTTCTAGCAACACTTGTTTGGGTTAGACCTATAATAATAGATACATTGGACCATATGGTAACTACACAACAAACTCAGTGACCAAATACTGGCAATATGCAAATATTAAGCACAATGTGAAGTATATATATAATATGCAATTACTATAGTGGATTGGCTTCCAGCAACACTTGGTGGGTGATGATCCTCTTCCACTCTTAAGCCCATAAACACATGATTGCCTCTGGCTTTCCTAACCTTCAACAAGTTTAAAAATTTTGTAGTTAGCAACTATAATAGGTAAGTAGCACAATAAAAAACTTATTTAGCAATAAACAAGTATTAATACTTGGTTTTGGCTCCTTGTATTCATTGTTGCTCCTTGTCTTTGCTTAGTCTGGCCCTCACTAGCATCATTAGATTTGGGGGGTAATTTGCATCCTCTTTTGTTGTGACCTAATTGTCCACAATTGTCACATTTTTGTGCGACGGATGATTTCTTCAACTTCTGTGAAATCCTTGATGCCTCGTCGGCAGCTTTCTTCCTCTTGTTCTCCTTTGGTCTTCCAGGCTGTACTAGCATTTTTGGAGGCAAAATCTTATCACCTATTGCATTTGGCCAAAAGTCCTCACCATTGGTAGGTTGGATAATGTGTGAGTATGTTCTAAGGTAAGTCTCAACCTTGTAATAGCTATGCACATAGTTTTTTGCCTTTTCTTTTTTGTAAGCAATTGCTGAAACCGCATGCATACAAAAGATGCCTGTTATATCCCATCTGTAGTAAGCACATGTATGCTTCTCCAAATCAACTACAAAATGCTTTCCCTTACAATGAACTTCAAACTTCGATCCATCAGACCATGTAGATGTGCAATCCCTAGTTGCTTCCTTGTTAACTTCTAATTTATCTTGAATCTTAGGACAAATTGGGCCAGACTTCTTCAACATTGTATCCCTGTTTCTTGGGATCCTTTCCATAAGATACCTCCTAATCATCTCACACATAATCAATATGGACTTATCCCTAGCATCAACAATCTTAGAGTTAAATGACTCATAAAGATTGTTCAACAGCATGTCACACTTAGGCCATGTACTAAAAGCATGTCTACTCCAATATGCACAGTCAATACCCATCAAATGCCCATAAGCATTAACATCTACCTTTCTCATCATCTCCATCTTTGCCTTAAACCCAAGTCTGGTGGTCTCTCTTGCTGTTGCCCACATTAAATCCTTCAATAGTTTGCCCTTATGCTCCTTCTTGAAGTTAGCATATAGATGCCTAACACAAAACCTTGTACATGCTTCAGGAGCAACTTTTGCAAGAGCAGGAAGTAAGCCCTATATTAAAAACAAAATAAATAAATTGGTTAGTATGTAGAGATTAAATAATATGTAAATTATTTCAAGTCAAATATTATACAACAAATTGTAAGATTAAACTTACATAAATAATTACATAACTTCTATTTATCAGAAATAAAAGTCCAGCCACGTTCCCTCACAGGACCAATATCAGCTAACAACAACTCCAAAAACCATGACCAACTATCCTTGTTCTCGCCCTCACAAACAGCAAATGCTATTGGGTACATCCCGTCATTCCCATCAATTCCAACAGTAGCCAATAGTTGCCCCTTCAAAAACCCTCTTAAATGAAAAGCATCAAGACTAATAATTGGCCTACATTCCTCCATAAATCCAGTTCTACAAGCAGTTAGACACACATACATTCATTTGAAGTGCAATATGGGTGTGTGTAGAGTAATTTTAGTTGTGGTGTCTGGATTAGAAGATCTCAACTCTTCACAATAATCTCTAGCTCTTTCAAACTAGTAGGCAAACCTTCCTTTAATCATTTCCAATGCGATCTGCCTAGACCTAACAGCTTTGTCCAAGGATATGTCTACTTGAAATTGACTCATTATACCTTTCTTTATCTCAAAACTTTTGATATTGGGTCTCCCTCTAAACACCTCTAGCCATGTAATTGCAATCCACCTTGCAGACACCATCCTTCTATGAAAAGCCCTAGAACATGTATGTTTTCCATGATAGGTTTTCACTAGCAAAGAGTTTTCTTCACGGTCCCATGAGGCATATATATACCAATCACAATTTTCACATTTGTAACTCACCTTGTGAGATTCGTTCTTACAAATTAACAATGGATATCCATGCTTGATTTAATAAGATTGCACGACCCTCTTAAATTCCTTGTGGTCACTAAACAACATCCCTTTCTCAAAAACGAGTTCGGCCATATCCACCGCAGCCCTAAATTCAGTGTACTTGGGGTACTCTTCATCATCCTCAGAGTTGATAGGTGTGCACAAGACATCAGAGTGCCCATAATCACTTTCCACACTTCTTATATCATGCTCCTCATCACTAAAGCAAGTGGGTGCCCAATTTGATGTTTTTTTCTCATAAGGGTTTAGGTTGGATTGGTCATGGGGAGTGGATGGGACAATGTGAGTGGTTGGGGCAATGCGGGAGGATGGGTCAATAAGGGAGGATGATTTTTCATATCTATCAAATTCACTGTCACCTACCAAATCAGCATAGTCCTCGTCAAAAAAATTGTCATCTACTCTAACCCCTTCATCAACTTCTTTATAACACCCATGCTCATCATCACCTTCATTACATTGATCCTCATCAACTTGTTCCTCGAAAGCTTGTTCAACATGCTTCACTATATGTGTATTAACTTTTCAGGTGTAAATTCTAACTAGTCATGTAGGGCCCTAACATCACCATCTTTATTCAATGAACATAAGCCATTATGAAGTTCCATTTGAGGAATCTGGTAAAGAAATTCTTTTACATTCATAATACCAAGATTTTTGGCATACTTAGGCATATAAAAAATAGCAAGAGTGTCAATATCAACATCAGATACCCTTGATTCAGTCCCTTTAACATATTTAACATGTGTATCACTATGCGTAATGAATACCCCTCCATGATGTATACACATATCAAATAGTTGATCCATATTCAATGCCCTGCACACACGTATAAATGCATTACTAAAATATAACCTTTAATTAATATATTACTAAAATATAATACACACATAAATGCAACAAAACATACATGTAGATATGAGGCACAAAGCACAACACCTATATTGCTCACTTGGACCACAACCATTGCACTCGATCAATTTACCAATAAAAAGTGCACATTATTTTACACTAGACAATACATACAACTAACCATCATCCAACAAGCTAACCCACCAAAAATAAAGATCAATAAAGTAACCAGAACAAGACAAAATACAACCAACTATATTATAATCCATTTACAACAAAATAATACAAAACTAATCTCAATCAACAATATTTAAGTGATATAGAAACCAAAAATAAAAAAATAAAAACAAAGAAAAACAAACTTCGCCATAAACACATAGTTTCAATAAAGATGCAAGTTGTACAATGAGTTTAAATCATACACATATAGATAGTTCCAGCAACAAATCAATCACCCAAACATTTATACAAAACCCCCCACCAAACCCAATCAACAAATCAATCACACAAGAAAAGCAACTACGGTTTATTTGGTTTTACCGTCGACGTGGCTGCCTAGAGCTGCCGCCACTGCTTTGGTTCACAAGAGCCACCGTCGCTGCTGCCTGGGTTCACAATCTTCAAGTTGTTGTGGCCACTCAGATGAGGCTTGCTCAGAAGAACGGGAATAGGGATTCACTTATTTTAGAATTAGGTTGAAACGGTGTAGTTTTAGGATTGGATTTTTTTTTCTCTTTTTTTTTTTTTTTAGCTTAGGGAAAACGGTATAGTTTGTATAATATGCCAGGTAAGTTTTTATTTTTGGGCTGATTTGGAACAAATAAAACACATCAGCATGCATATGTGTCACTTAACAGCAAAAACTAACTGTAGAGTGTAAATTGCTAACGGAATCAAACTACAGGGTGTAAAATTAAGTTTTTGAAACTTTGAGGTATGCTAATTTTAGGAAAACGGGTGAATGTGGGATTTGATTTAATTTTTTTTTACTTAGATAAGTGAGATATGTTGGTGGATAATTGAATATTCTTTTAACTACATTGAATAATCCCATTAAAATAAAAAATAAAAATTACATGGGATAAGGATAATAATTCAAAAAAAAAAAAAAAGGGGATAAGGATAAGGATTTTTTTCCCATTTAAAAAAAAGTATGTTTTTTTTTTCTTTTCTTTTTTAAAACCAGCTTAATGTGAAGGGGAGGGGAAAAAAAGGAGATCTCGCAAAAGAGATTTTTTTATTTTTTTTTATGATGAGATAAGGATAATAATTTAATTATTGTGAAATTACTATGGACATAACATTTCTCTTTTTTTAAAGGTCAATACCTTCCATTAATCATAATTCAAGGTTACTACATTTGTCGAATCACAAAAATACGTAGATATGTAATAAGATTTATGTGAGTTAAATAGTTTTTTTGTACATAAATAAATCTTATCATACCCATTTCACTTATTTGAAATCGGGTATTGTACATTTTAAAGTATAAACATTTCTGTCGAAGTAACAACCTAAAAATTTTCATAAATTATTCCATGAAAAGACCCATCAACCCCAATTGAAAGCATAAATTTCTTATGTAAAGCTTACCCATCTAAAAAGGGCTAAACACTACAAAATAGAAAAAATTTCAACTACAATATACAGATTACATGAATGAATACAAATCTTTTGTACCATTTTTTGTGTTCCACTTTATAATCTACCAATCATAATGTTTTTTTTTTTTAACTTGACATATCTATCTTCTAGAGCAACACACTCTCTACCTAAATTAAAACATTAGCATTCCATGCCTCAAAATCTTTATAGCCGAACCTGCATCAAATTTTATATTTGTAGCACTACCACCTCCATCTACATTGAATCTCCCTGACCACCATAATGCTGAGGAAAAATAACCACAATAGGATTACCAAATCAGAAAATGTATAATAAAACATTACTTATGTGGAAAAATAAATCAGATATAGAAAAAGAAAAAGAAAAAACATTTTATAATGCATACTTCCTAATCTAAAAGTACATTCAATTGGCAGTGGTACTAACGACTAATAACAAAGTACAACTTTCTCTGTCTGATTTAATGCCCACCCTTCATTAAAATAAAATAAAAATAAATAAATAGAGAAGAAGAAAGAAAGATTGATGCTCACCCATAGTACCTATCCACTTAAGTAAAATGTGGAATGAAAGACCAAAAAAAAAAAAGTTCAATCTTTCAAGAGAAATTGGCGTTACATAAAGGTATTTCAGCCTTTGATGTATCCATACTAGGCTTTCATTCCAATCAACGATATTTGCTCCATTTCCTGGGTTTTGTTTTGATTTGGTTCGAGCAAAACAATCACAAAATATGTGGTAATACTAATAGAGGCCAGGTAATAACTTAAAATTTAAGCATATCTTCTAATTTCCTTAGCCAATAATGCACATAGTTAAGACTCTTAATACCCGTTTGGATCCAGCAGCCACGTTTTCCGTTTCCCGTTTCTTTTTTTTTTCCAACGTGCATGAACAGTAACCGGCCACTGGTCATGCACGTTTTTTCATTGTAGCGGTACTGTGCGAGAGACAAAATCACTGTTTGACACTGTTTGGCACTGTTCATGTACTTTTTTAGCAATTTTTTATAAAAAATGGGTCCCGCAGTACTATTCACACATTAAAAAATTATTTTGCTACAGTGTTTTCAGTTTCAATTTTCAGTTCAGCAAAAATAAGCTCTATCCAAACGAACCTTTAGTGGCCATCGAATGAGGAGAAGAAGGAATAAAGATTGTAGAATAGGGGAGTGATGAACCAAAAAGAAGGAAAAGTTTTTGTGAAAAGACTCAAACTGAAGATGTTTCTGATAAGGGGGAAAAAACTGAAAGGCAAGTGGCAAGTAATTTGAGAACGTGTATATATATATTTAGTTTAGTTTAGTTTTTATTTATTTATAAACTTTAGTTTTTTTATAACTATTTTTTTAATATTTAGTTTTGTTTTTGGATAAACATGGGGTGTTTTTTTTATAGGAAAAAAAAGCTATGTTGTTTAACTTGTTTTTCTATTTTAAAAAAAAAAAAACAATAAATGTATAGTTACTTTTTAAAAGTGAGTTAATGGAAGAGTATTCCTATTAGTATTTTGTAGGTAATGTTTCAGTGTAAATTAGACATGTATTTTTACCTGACTATTCTTTATTTTTGTCTTTACTAAAATCTAAGGATGTAGGGGGTATTTTGGAAATAAAAAAAAAATCTGATTCAAACAGGGAAAGTCCTTTAAATAGTAGAATAGATTATAAGCATCCAACCCATCAATCTAGGGCATCACAATTTTTGAAGAGAAAAAGATAATGAATTTGAAATAAAATAAAATAGACAAGTTGTTTTTATTTACAAAAATGCTACCAAGAACAAAAAATGAAGAGAAGAAAACTCTTTTGGGATTTTTATTTATTTTTGTCTATTTTGCACAATCTTTGAAGAAAGAAGAATAGAAAACATAAAGTGATAAAACTGTTTTTTTTAAGCTTATTGGACCAAAAAAAAGCGTATAATTAGTTTGACTAAGTACTCTTTTTGTTTTTTATGTTATTGATTTATAAATTGGTGATTTGAAAAAGTAGCTTTCGGGTTTATAAAAAGATTGGCTGGCCGCACATTCTCTGTTTTCCTCCGTCGGTGAAGGCGCCATTTGTAATGCAAATGCATGTGCCCATAATACATTATTAATACCCACCAACTTAGAGTCAGAGATACTCAGATACACGTACTACTGTCGACGGTACTGATCCCCCTAATCACCTCAACTTATTTAATTTTTCCTAATTATTGTTGGACAAAAGCTATTTTGCACATCCTCGTGAAATCATGTTTTTTAAAATACAATTTCAATTTCAATTAAAATTTTCAAAAAACACGATTTTATCATTTTAACCGAAATCACGATTTTATCTATTGTATCAATTTGAAAATAATTTATTTAGTTTTTTGGCTGAAAAAACTAAAAGTTTTAAATACGAGAAAAAAATGAAATTTGAAAAAGTTTTATATAAGAGTTAAAAATTTTTACTAAAAGCTGATGTCAAACACACCGTATCTTATTATGTATACTGTATATAACCGTATCACTGTTTAATAGCTTCACTGCACTGTGCACACCACCTAAATAATTTTTTAGGGAAAACTCTAAATTATCCGATTATAATTGAACGCAAGATTTCAGTTGTAACTATATGAGCAATGCATATCACCGCTTAATAGCTCCACTGCACGCCACCTAAATCTTTTATTTATTTATTAAAGGAAAACCTAAATTATCCAATTTGGTGGAGGTGGACTGATCCCATGCAAAACACGCCCCCAGGTGGAACCCAAATAATAAAGCAAACAAGAATGCAATAAATTTTCCAGCTACCGGTGCTGGCCCCACTGTTCTCATTCCGCGTACACTCCCAGTCCCACCCAATCGACGTTTCAGGGAAAAGTTGAAATTAAAAATTAAAAATTTATTGTTAAAAATATTGTAAAAAAGTAATTTTTAAAACATAAAATACAGGAGCAGTGAGTAATTGCTACGATTTTCATGGGTTTGGTGGTTCATAAACAGTGCTGTGCGACAAAAAAAAAAAACGCAAAACCCAACTTAATTATTGGGCAAACGGGCGCCAAGGGAATGTTTGATAAGATATTTTAAATAATTGTTTTCAATGGTTAAATAATATTAAATGTATTTTTATATATATTTTTAAAAAATACAAATAATATTATTAGAACAACAGTATGAAATCCTCTAAAAGCTTTTTTGTCCAGTTTTTGTGGGAATTGGATGCTGCAACATAGTCATTGAGATGGGTGTGGTAAGTTATAAATAAATAAATAAAAAGTTGAAAAAAATATTTACCAACTAATTTTTATATCCCACATGACTGTGGTAAGTGTTCGTGCAAATGTGCAATAGTTCCGATTTAAATCAAGTCACGCGTGCAA
Source organism: Castanopsis chinensis (assembly GCA_032878915.1). NCBI lineage: Eukaryota > Viridiplantae > Streptophyta > Magnoliopsida > Fagales > Fagaceae > Castanopsis > Castanopsis chinensis. The sequence continues at coordinate 12,753,224 of JAVQMG010000105.1, forward strand.
ACGTATACTACACAAAACCCACTGCTGTGTCCATATCGTTTGGATATTTCGTATTTTTTTTTCCCGTAGTATTTTTGAAGAGATATAATATTTGATAATTTTTATATTGAATGTGTGACAAATTTTTTAAAAAGCTAACTTATTGTTTAAAAAATAATAACATTGTTAAATTACTTTTAAAAAAAAACTTAGAGATTAAAAGCAAAAAGATAATTAATTATTTTAAGTTTTTGACAAATAAACTGCCGTGGATTAATTAAGTTTAGATTTTGGACTCTAAAAAAATTGTTTAGATTTGGTACCAATTTATTTTTCAACTTATTTGATGCTATGTTATATATATATATATATATATATATATATATATGTATTATTTAATAACATTTTATGTTATAATCAATATAGGAATTTTCTTCTAAGTTTTTGACCAAATATGATTGTCCAGTTTCACTTTCACTCATTGTTTAATTTTTAATTTAAATATATTAAGAAAACAAAGTATGCCAGATACAAGTTAAAGCCTAGTTGTTTCATTCACCTCAAAAAAAAAAAAAAAAGCCTAGTTGTTTCATGGTTTTTATAAAGTCACAATTTGCATCCAAACCCAAAATTGTGATTGGGATAGGCCCAAAAAGTCAAATACTAAATCTGTAGAGAGTGGGCTTGAAACCTAGGTTCTAGTGATTCTAAATAACGATAGCGATGGGCTTCTTTACAACACCATACAAATAGAGTAGTTTATATAACATGATTCGTTCTCGGACTCAAGCCGAGAATACTGGATCTTATATTTCACTTTTCTTAAGTACAGATTACAGTTGTTGGTCTTTAGGTCTAAAGTATTGTCTTCTCTCTTTTTTTCGATCTCCCTCTTCTCTCTGGGACCTCCCTTCTTCTTATACATCCTCTCCCTCTTTATTCTCGTTCTCCACGTGTAACTTTAAACAGCTCACCTAGATACTTGTCTCATCAGCACCTTTCTGAAGTCTTTAGATAATAGCTGTAAGGTTGATCATCACTGTTTAGATATTACTTTCTCATTAATGCGGCCAGAGACTTAGGTACAGAGCATTCAATGTCGTGGTAGCAGCTTTCTCTAAGATATTTCCTGTCCATTATTCCTCTCTATGCCTTTGGGAAACATATCTTCACTCACTAGACCTATGAAAATATCATCCTAGTCAACATAGCGTACCATCTGATCTTCATTTCTTTTGGTCGAGGAGATACCTCTCCTCAGACCATTTCCACTAACTTATTTCGCAATAGTCAGGTTATGGCCTTTAAGTTTAGCATCTTTATTGCCATCAATTCGTCCTCGTATAAGTAAGTATCCTCGGGTTAGGCTCAAGGTCCAAAAACATGCCTTGGACCCTTTATCCTCACAGTTTTTATAAATTAGTTTTTTATTTGGTATTATAAAAAAATAGTTTTTGCATTCAAATTTTATAAAATAAAAATACTTTAATAAAATATATTTAAAAAAATAATTTTAATAATTATTCATAAAAATTCAAAATATATATACACTACATAAAATTATCATTGTTGTAATTTTGTAAAGAGTTTTTAACAGAAAAATGTTAAAAATATTATCAATATTATTATAAAAAAGAGAAAAAGTAATATTAATATCACATTAATAATATAATAATAAATTGATTTCTTTATTACTCTTTTTATTTATATGTTTTTTGTATTTTAAGCAAAAAAAAAAAATTGTCCTCTTTTTATTTATATGTTTTTTGTATTTTAAAAGAATAAAAACAATAAAAAATAGGGCTGTCCAAGTAACCCAATTACCCAACCCATCCGACCAAACTCAATCAATTCATTACACGATTTGAATTACTCTAGCTGATGATGGTGGGTTTTAGGCTTTCAACATATGCCAGCAAGTCGAATGGCGAGCTTTCTCCTCCAAAACTTGAGTCACTCAACTTGATCGACAAACACTTGAAAGAAAGGTTGTTTCTACCTAGATTAGGCGATGATCTAGCTCTTCTCTACTTAGAGCCAATGACATTTGGCTCTTCTCCGCTCATATCTGACAATGTTTGGCTTCCTCCTCTCAGATCCAGCAATGTTTGGCTTCCTCCTCTCAGATCCAGCAATGTTTTACTCTCATTTGCTTAAATCCAATGAAGATCTACCAATTGCTGCCCACCATTGCTCCTTCATTGGTTTCTACCAAATCCAATAGTTATTAGCCAAGTCCAATTTGATTTAACCTGTAGTGATTGGTAGTCGGTAATGAATCTCTCCTTTTACCAGGGCCAACCCATGGACAACCCTAATCAAAGATGTGATTTTTTTTTATTTATTTATTTTTTATAGAATTGCTATATCTACAATATTTTGACAATAGATTTTAAGTGATAGATTATTACTAGTACTAATTTGAATTCATAATTGGAATATCTTTTTTTTTTCCCTACCAATAATAACTAATAATAACATGCCGAATGTTATTTATTGTAAAAATACATAAAAATATTATAGATATAATTTATTTTTTTGCCAATTAGTAATTATCATCGTGAATTGTAAACTTTTATCAAAAAAAAAAAAAAATCGTGAAATCTATACTATTATTTAAGCGGTTGCACCTGTTTGGACCGGATTTTTTTTTGTTCCAAAATACCCCTACACCCCTAAGTTTAAGTAGAAACAAAACTAAATAATAGTTCGGTAAAAATACAACTCTAACTTCCACTAAAAAATTGCCTAAAAAATAGGGCCACTCACCTATTGATTTTCAAATTTATTTATTCACTTATAAGTTAGATTCTCAAAATAAAAATTATATATAAAATAAAAAAGCTTTTTTTTTCTTTTTGCTACAACAACTAAAAAAGATATAAAATAAAAAAGTTAAAATTTTTTTTTTGGCTATGACAAATAAAAAAGAAAAAACACGTCTAACTCCACTCTTCATGTCTTTTGCAACTGCAGAAACTACCCACTACCATTACTTTCAGGAAACTACAAAACTTGCAAACTGTTACTTCCTCACCTACTCAATTTCTCTTCATTATCTATTGAGTATAATATTTTAATTATTTTCCCTCCTCAACCCAGGTTTGGAACACTCATCCACAATCCTCATCTACTCTTGCAATTATTTTTTTTTAATGCCTTTTATTAACTTTTTCCACTTTATTGTGTTAAAGGTTATGCGCCTTTGTCACGTTTAAAGTTATAATTTGTTCTTTGCCTTGCTTTTATTTTTCTTATAAAATAATAAATAAAATCTTTTATTATCATCTCTTTTTAAATTTGCAGAGATGTAGATAGAAATGAGCATAAAGTGTTGTTTACAATGGGTGAAATAAAGGTTCCTTAAACAAACACCACGAGCTGAGGAAGTCTAGTGGGATTGCAAAGGAATAGATGAATGGTTGGAGAAAGTTGAATTGTGAGGTTGAGATCCTTTTTTATTGAGACAATATTTGTTTTAGAAGCACTTCCTTCACTCATGTAGTGGAAGAGATTCTAGAGAATACATCAATTTTTTTTTTTAATAATCTTGGTCTCTGTATCTAGTTAAACCAAAAGGTCCAGAACACATGATTTATATAATAAATAAATAAAAAATGCTAAAAGTAGTATTTATAATTGACGAGAGTGTTTTTTTTTTTTTTTGGTTCTTCCGGTCATCCACTGAATCTAACTGAACATTTTAAAACCAGCATTGCTTATACATTCTTCACAATTGTTTTAAAAACTGGTTTACATTGAATTGGTGACTGAAAAATGAAATGGTCAAACCTAAGAGAATGTTTAAATATTTATGGAGCAAATGTATAGTTTCTTTATTGGTTGTTAGTTTGTTTAAAAAATAAAACAAATATGTTATTGTGATTTGTGAGCATCTTAACAATTTCTTTGTGTTCAAAACAGTTGTAACTTTTTTTTCTCTTTATTTCAGGTTTACTTATTCACAATTTTGTGGATTGCATAAAAGTCGAATTGGTTGACTACATGACTTCAAGGAAGATTTGAAGTGATTATCATTTATGTATTAAAAATTAACTATGTAAAACAAAGACCCTACTTATGTCCGTATCTATCTATCTATCAATGTCTAATATTCATATTCTACTTAAGAAACAATTTCTACATAATATGTTCCTTATTAATTGTTTTGTTAAATTAATATTCCGAGTGATTTTTTTTTTTTTCAGAAAAATATCAATGTTATATATAAGGAGATTCTTTCCATAGCTAAGTCGAGAGATGTGATAGGATTTTGCAATGCTTTGATTATTGAATTTTTATGGAATACTAGCTATTTTTTGGGTAAGGATTAATTTAGAGCATTTATTATAATTTGAGACTATTACATTTTTCAATAACAAAAAAAACTTAAGAGTGTGATGAGTATTACATTTTTCAATTACAAAAAAAAAAATCCTAGAGGTGTAATGAAAAATTATTTCACCACACATAATACTCATCACACTCCTAAGTATTTTTTTGCTATTGAAAATGTAATAGTCCCAAATTATAATAAATACTCTAAATTAATTTTTACCCAAAAAATAGAAGAGTCTCTGAGTACGCACGTGAGCGCATGCTCGAAGGCTGGTGTAATTTAAACGGAAAATTATTGTGTACTCCCGGAGTACCATAAATACGTACTTCCTTCTCTCACATGAATGGTAGGTCCCATTAATTAAATTTATAATGAGACTTATTATTCATGTGAGAGGAGAAAGTAAGCATTTATGGTACTCCGGGAGTATCTAATAAATTTTCAATTTAAACACGTATTGGACGCATAAATATTAAATAACAGGTGTCACGCAATAATCAGTTAAGCGAGCGACAACTTCAAAAGGAAGGAGCCTCTACCAATGCTGTTGATGTTCCCCTCTCTCTCTCTCTGTGCAGTAGTTGCTGTTTGAGTCGTTTCTCTTCTCTAATCTCGGCAGTTTGCCTTTCCCGAAAAAATAACTGTCCCTTTTAGCAATAAATCACTTCTTTTATACAACTGTCCAAATCGGCTCCGCTTCATTCATTCAATTCCACATTTTTGCCTTGTTTAGCTACAGCTCTCTCTCTCACACACCCTGTATTCATAGTAACACTACCTTTTCTCATCTGGGTTATTGGGTTGTAAGTCGTTGATTTTGGCTTTGTGGGTTTTATGATCTGTTGGTAGAAGAAGGTGCGTTTGATGTTATGATATACATAATTGAATCAAAACAAAGGTGCTATAAAGAAAAAAAAAAATTCAAAGGAGGAAGAAGCTGTTTGAATTAGGATTAGAGTAAAAGAGAAAGATGGATATAACGGAGGTGACTTTAATGCATCATGTTGGGATTGTGCTGCTATTCCTATGGTGCTTTTCTTATTTCAATTGGTGCCACCCGGTTGCCTACTTTGTCTCTCTCATATATCTCTTTCTGGTAATTCTCTCTCTCTCTCTCTTAGATTTTTGTGTATTTATTTGTTGCTTTTTTTTTTTTTTTTTCTGTTCATGTGCCAGTTTTTTCCAGTAAAGGTTTAGAGAAGTAAAGGAAAGTGAAGAAAAGAAGTTGTCACTTTACAAAAAGGAAAATAGAATCACACCCAGAATTTCTTTTTATGATATTTGGGTATCTGTGATGTTTCTTTGTTGTGGGTTGTGTGATTTTAATGTTTAGAGTAAGTTAAAAAGTTGCTTCTCTGTGTTGGGTTTGGCCTTTTTATTTTTGAATTGCTGTTATTTTATATGATTCTTTGTTCAGTGTATCGCTTTTTGTATTAAGGATCTTTTTTTTTTGGTATCATTCACTAGCGTTTTTATTTTTCTGTCTATATGCCATTCTTTTCATTAAAGGTTTAAAGAGTCAAAGGAAATTAAAGAAAAGAAGCTGACCCTTTTTCAAAAGGAAAATTATAATCACACCCAGAATTTCTTGTTATTATATTAGTGTGTGTATGTGAGTGATGTTCTTTGTTGTGGTATGTGTGATTTTAATGTCAAGACTAGGCTGTAAATTTGATTTTCTGTGATGAGTTTACTTTTTTCTTTAAAATAAAATTTAAGTAATTTTTGTATTGCTTTTACTTGTCACTAAATATGCATTTTGCTTGTCTTTTTGAAAGGTTCATGAGAGGTATGTTATGAGATTGCAAAGGAAATTACAGTTTGAAGAAAGAAAACAAGCTAATCAGAGAAGGGTAATATTATTTCTGTCCCTCTTCCTCCCCCCCCCCCAAAATTTCTAATTGTGATTAATTGCTTTAAAGGTTGTTCTTGTGTACTCTTTGACTGGGTTGATGATAAATGTAATAATAGAGAACCTAAATGTTTTAACTTAGGAATTGATTATGATCTTGGTTAAAATAATAGAGAAACAGCAAAACAAATTAAAATATAAAGTTAATCTGAAACAGAAATAAGACCCTCCTTGATTAATAGTCTTAGATGGAAATTTTATAAATGAACTCTTAGCAGATCGATATACTATATGTTCGTTTTATTTTTTGTTGGGATGTTCTTGTTATATGTGTGTTTGAGAGTCAATTGTGGTTTCGATATAGGTTTCTGACTAATGAATCCTTAATGCATATTACTTTCTCTTTTTTACTTCAGGTGCTTTCTGATTCTGAAACTGTGCGGTGGTTGAACCATGCAGTTGAGAGGATATGGCCAATATGTATGGAGCAGATTGCATCACAAAAGATTCTCTTGCCCATCATACCTTGGTTCTTGGAAAAGTACAAACCATGGACTGCTGTATGTATCATCTACCAAATTTTATATATCCAATACTCTGGTTTTGCATGATTATATCTTTTTGGGTTGGTACAAAAGGGTTTTTTTTTTCCCTGAAATTTTTTAATGGTCACCATTTATGAATATGGTGGTTGGTGTAACCTAGACCTGTCAAGAGTTCTTTAGAATTTAGTGCTGTATTCTCTTTTGGCGTCTAAATATTCTGAGCTATTGAAATTATATTTTGAATTTCCTTCAAGTTGCAGCAACTCATTGTTTCAATATTAAAATCATGTGATGTATGAAAGTATGAGCATTTGCATATCTTGGCACAAATACCATTCTATTGTGCTAATGATGGGACTCTGGACTATCTTTAGATTTTGAAGCATACTATTATCAATTGTTTCTAGCAATTAAGTTCGTTTGATTAGTTTGGCCAATCTAGCTTAAACAACACCCCCATCTCTCGCATAAAAATGAGTGGAGGCTGAGTTTGTGAGTTCAACACCAAAATCTATTACATACATGTGTAACTTTTTAGTAAAGAAAGGAGCTTCTTTGAGTAGTTTGCAGAGAATTCTTATTTTACTATAAATGATCTAATCTCATAATAGGTAGTTCTTTGCAATTTCATGTAGAGTTCTCTATGGCCACAAAAAATTCTCACAACATCTTTGCAAAAAAATGAGGTTTCAATCCATCACAACCCATCAGGGTGTTGTGAAAATGTTTTAATATTTTGTTGTGCCCCTATACTCTCTCTTTCATGTATGTGTAGGGAACCATTTGTAACTTTTTTTCTTGTGATTATGTTCAGCTACACTGACCTATAAAAAAAATGTTTAGATACACTGTTGGTTATTATTTATTAATGTGATCAATGCATTTAATATGTTTGCAGAAGAAAGCTGTGGTTCAACACTTGTATTTGGGAAGAAACCCACCTATGTTCACAGAAATGAGGATTCTTCATAACTCTTCTAACGATGATCACTTGGTATGTACTTTATTATTTTGGACTCTGGTCTTCTTATTTGATCTTTGTGTCTGTAACTAAAGGTTTCAGCCAAGCTGAGATTCTATAGTGTAATGATTGCAGGTTCTTGAGTTGGGGATGAATTTTCTCACAGCCGAAGATATGAGTGCAATACTTGCTGTGAAGCTAAGGAAAAGATTGGGATTTGGAATGGTGGCAAAATTGCATTTGACAGGCATGCATGTTGAAGGGAAGGTGTGGACTGACATAAATTTATCTTGTTGAAGTAGTTTAGACTATAATTTTAAGATTTACATATTCACTGATTTTTTGTCACTGAAATTCAGTGCATTCAGGCAGTATACAATATGTTAGTTCTAATTATGCAAAACATACTTGCATCCATAAACATATATATATATATATATATATATAGTGTATGTATGATATGTGTTTGTTTGTAGGCATGACTATTGGTAGGCATGTATAATGATAAAAAATTTACATATATGAACTCAAGTAGGGGCAAAGCGAGGAAGGTGGTCTTGGGGGACTGAAGTCAAAAGCAAAAAGCTTTAGCTAATCAACATAAATAACATGGAAACTTTATTAATGACAAACACAATCTAATATATGTACGCGTGCGCACACACACATATCAAATTGTTCTCTTCACTCGTTCATGCAAGGGAAATAGTTTATATTTGATAGTGACTTGCTAGTAGGGACTAGGGATAATTAGCTTTAGATGCAAAGTATTCTTCTTATTTCTGAGTTTGATTGGTGTCTGTGACTGTTTGGGAGCACTGAGTAGGATAATACATGTTGCTGATATAGTTTTGTGTGTGCAACCATTGATGGAAATTATTTTTCAGTTTACTTGTAATAAAATTTTGACATGTATTCCTTGTCTTAGGGGGGTGTGTCTTAGTCTCTTAGAAACATGCTTAAGCTTAACATGTATACTTTAATTGTTTGTAATGTATGGTATTGCATTCTTTATAACTTCAGTTGTAGTTTTTGTTGTCTTGTAAATTCTATCCCACAGCATCTTTTCTAACAATCTCCAGTGAATTTTAATACATTAAATAGATTTATCAGCTTCCCTCATACCATATCCTATTGATATTTGGTGAGAGAAAATTGGGGTTGCTAATAAATTTATTGCATAGCTGAGCACGCTGTTCTATGTTAATAGAATACTGATTTAGCTATGGACTGCTTATTGAAAATTAAGTCTCACTACTTTATCACCAATGTTTATTTTGAATAAACTTTATTTTCTAGTCAGGAAAGTTTTGGACATCCATTTGAGTGCAATCATGTATGTATGTAATGCTTGTGGAGGAAGGAGAGGGTTGTTCATCAATGGTGATGGGGATGTGAAAATTGTCAATGGTTTAGATTCTTTAGAATCATCCTAGGAACTTGAAAGAAGATATCGTTTAGATATTTGTTGTCATCTTTTTATTTAACTTCACCTTAATGAGTATGTGGAATTGTTGATCTGTGCTCATTGGCAACCAAATGAAATGTTCTTCTGCTCTCATTTTATTGTATATGCTCCTCTTTCTCTTGTAGGTCTTGATTGGGTTGAAATTCATTCGTGGGTGGCCTTTTATCAGCCGCTTGCGGGTGTGCTTTGCTGAGCCTCCATATTTTCAAATGACCATCAAGCCTCTCTTTAATCATGGGCTTGATGTCACAGAAGTTCCAGGCATTGCTGGATGGCTAGTAAGTTTATATCAAATTTTAAATAATAAGTGCTTGACCTCCCGTTTTGCATCTCTCTTTCTCACTCACGTGCTTGTGTTTGTTCTGTATCTAATTATTTGTACCTTTCTTGACCAGGATAAGCTTCTATCCGTTGCTTTTGAGCAGACACTTGTTGAGGTTTAACTTTTTGGCTTTGATTCTCCATTTTTTGGCAATTATTTTTTATTGTTTTGCTATTGTTGCATACCTTGTTATGACTTTGTGCTTATCTGAGTGAAGCATATTGCTGAAGATCAATGTTAACTTTTCAGAATTCAGTTAATAGTCTCATTTATCAGAACTTCTTCTCTTCTTCTTCTTCTTTTTCTCTCTCTTTTCTTTTTTGTTGAGTAATTACTATAGATCTAAATTTTGGCAATCTTTGCAGCCCAATATGCTGGTTGTTGACATGGAGAAGTTTGTTTCACCACAGCCAGGTAGTTTACTTCAGAAATATATGTCAGTTAGGCTTCACACATAATTTTGTACATGTTTCATTGCTTTGTGATTAATAGGAAGAATGTCTTCAAAGAATATATCTCCACATGTGTAATTATAGTGTTGTTTGGAGAACTTTAGAATTGGTAACCTCATTGTTCATCGCTCTTTTGAGAATATTCTCTGTGCATTTTGAGGGTTATATTCCAGAATTGCTTTCCCTTACTCCTTTTGTAATGTATATTCAGCATTCCATTGCCAGTAATTATAGCCTGATAGCCATCAACTGAAATTTTTTGAATGCAACCTTTAACATTTCATGAGCTTCCATAGAATCCATACATCTGTATTCTATCTAATTTGTTAAGATTTTTGAGTGGTTCTAAATAGGCCAGAAAATATATCATTTTTAGGATAGTCTGAGGAGCTCATTACCATAGAAGGTGTTTGGTTTTTTGGTTACCCAAACCATGATGAAGGAAAATTGTAGAACATTTTTTCTAGCAGTATGTCACTTGCAGATAATCAGGTGACACTTTTGTGAGTTTAGAATTTAGATTTACTGGTGTGCCACTAGAGAAATGCTGGCCGTTCTGGGAAATGTAGCTGTCTAGAAATAGGACCTGGAGTTATTTTTCCTCTTGGTACTGATTGCAGTAAGTTGTCTGTACCTTGTGTGGAATGAAGATGAATAAGTTGCTTAAAAGCTTTTGGCAGGGTGTACTATTGTTGTGGAAGCTTCTTGACATGCATCATCTTCCCATTTGGAAGGACAAAATAGATGATATTGGAATATTGGTAATTTATCATTTTAGATGAGAGTGATTAATTCATAATTTCATAACAGTTTCAGCTTTTGTGATAAGTGGCAATTTATCATGATATCAAAGGAGGTAGTTAAGAGTTCAAACCGTGTCTCCACCCCCACCCTGCATCCCATTTAAATGTTAAAACTTCAACTTGTTGGACTCCACTTATTGAGGGGGTGGTTTGAGCCCACACATGAGCAAGTATTAGAATAGTGGTTAAGTGATTATATTCACCCTTAACAGCTTAAGTTTTTGAGGCAAGTGGTAATTTATCAAGGGTAAATTGTTGCTCGCTTCTGTTTGTCATGCATTAACTAACCCAAAGGGTACAATCTTTAAATCCAGTGTGGGGTGTGGAAGGTTTTGATCTCTATTACAAGCTCCTCTAGAACCCATAGCAGTTGTTTACATTGTAAAGTACCTTAGTCCTAACTTCCAATGGATTGTACCTTTTCTTTTTCTTATAAAAAATATTGGTGAACTTATTTTGTATTACCAAAGTTTTGTAATGCCATCTCCTTCTCTTTCTTTTTGAATATATATGCCAAATTTTTTCACTAAAGTATCAACTTTGCATTGATTTGAAATTCCAGAAACTTGGTTCTCAATGGATGGGAAGGAACCCATTGCCTATGCTAAAGTAGAAGTTATTGAAGCATCCGACATGAAACCGTCAGATCTAAATGGTTAGTTCATTTTTTGTTAGGATTATATGTTACTTCATAATTATATTTCTCTTTGTTTGTTAAGATATAGGCAATATTATAAATTTGAGTCTAATAAAGGATTTATTTTTCAGGATTGGCTGATCCATATATTAAAGGCCAATTGGGAGGTTACAGATTCAGGACTAAGATACAAAGGAAAACTCTGACTCCGAGATGGCAAGAGGAATTTAAGATCCCAATTGTTACATGGGAGTCACCTAATATGCTTGTTATTGAAGTTTGTGACAAGGACCATTTTGTTGATGACACCCTTGGGTATGTTACTGAACTTTTGTGATGTATATGAGTGGAATGTGCGAGGGTCTTTTTTAATTTTTGCAAACACTCAATGAATGTCTTTTATGTTTTCCTTTTCATTTTATAGGTAATTGTCTTATTTTGTATATCATTTTCCACTTGCTTGATATAATATTTATGAGTACTTTTTAGTGTCTCAATGTCCTTTCGTCTTCTTCACCTCTCTTCTCTTTTTGGCAAGGTGCGCACATTTGCATTTGTATTTTCTTTTGATCATAATGCTTGCGTTTTAAACCAAGCATCTTATGGGGCCACTGATGCTCATAACCATTGTTAACATGTTTACTTCTATCACCTACTGTACAACATGTATCATTTAAAAACGTTTTATAATTATAAACACAACAGCTAACCTATTCTACTGAATATATTTTACATCCATTCCATATCAAAAAAATAATATATATATATATATATATATCATGTTCTGATCAATTTTTGATCTGGTTCTGATGGCTATGATCTCTATGTTATACACCTGAACTATTTGATCGTAAAAACATGGCTTTTCCTGTACTATCTTCCAAACTCATTAGAGTTTCTTCTGGGCATATATTCTAATATTAACCTGATCAATTGATTGAAAAATAGATTAGATAACTTTTGTGTAGCCTGCGTAAAATGTATTTTGTGTATATAAAGTTCAGATTTGGCTATAGGGTCTGGAATCTGGATTTGATCTGTTTTGGCATTTGTATGTATATGATGTTTTACATTTTCTTATCTACTGATTCTTTTTCTTTTTCTCTCCCTGTTATATTTTTGGGTCTTACTTAATAGTCCATATTTTTCTATAAATTATGTTCACTGTTTTCCTGTCAATTTGCTCTGCAAAAGCTGCATTCTTTATAGGTTTTACTGATCCTTCTACTATTTACAGGGACTGTTCTGTGAACATCAGTGATCTTAGGGATGGCCAGAGACACGATTTGTGGTTAACTCTTCAGAATATTAAAATGGGGAGGTTGCATCTTGCAATAACTGTACTTGAAGACAGAAAAAAGGACAGTCAAAAGGTACCCATTACATTTTCTTTCTCCTTGTTTATTATGTTCTCCTGAAGAAGAATTGGGGGGAAAATTAGGTTTCAGTTGCTTTGTGGATCAAAATTCATTCCTTCTATGGATGCTTAGTTTTATATGAATATATTCACATAATTTCTACAGGTGGATGATCAACCCTGTGATAAGGAAACATTGGACATTGAAGATAAACGAAACTCCTTTGGGAGTGAGACTCCTATTGAAGATTCATTCTCATCAGCAACATCAGATAAGTTTCCAAGAATGGCTGATAATTTTGAGCCCATTAATATTGAGGGGCAAAAAGAGACAGGGATATGGGTCCATCACCCAGGAAGTGATGTTGCACAGACCTGGGAGTCTAGAAAAGGAAAGAATAGGCGTATTGATATTGAAATTCGCAGTGAGCCTAATGGTTCTGTGAACAGCTCTAATGCAGTGGCATCTGGGTCCCTTAACAATGACTCCAGCAGCACTGATGAAAATCCTGACGATAAGCATCGAATGAAATCAGTTCGGAGAGGCCTAAGGAAGATTGGCTCAGTATTTCACCGGAATCCAAGAAAGGAGGATCAATCAGGCAGCTTTGTGGAACCCATTCCTTCCCCACATGCTAATATTAGGGCAGTCAATGAGACTGGTGTGAAGATTGTAGTGGATGACAACCTATGTAGACCTATCTCTGATGAGAATCCTAAAGGAGAGAGTGAAAGTTCTGAAGGGAGTAATCCAGAAAGCCCAAGCAAAGTAAATATGAAAGATAAGGTGAAGAATTTCCTAAAACATGGTGCTGGGAAATCTGCTCGTGACATAAAGCATGCAATTTCCCGGAAAGTGTCAAGATCTCGATCTGATAAATCGGTATTGACTGAGAGAGAAAGTATAGCGGAGGGTGGCTCTTCTGAAGATGAATCCAGTTGTTCCCCAGAAGTCGAAAGGAAACCAGGTATGCTTGAGGCCATAAACTCTGGCTGTGGTAATGATTCATTGAATTCCAATGAACTCGTGCTTCAGACAGCTTCAATTGATAATCAAGTGGACACTGAAGGACAAATAGAAAAAGTTAGTCTTGAAGATTTGGAGAGGAAAGATGAGAAGCCGGGAAGCCATGACGAACGTGGTGAAGCAGTGGAAGAGTCCTTAAAACCAGAGCTTGCTGAAGTACAATTGGAAGGAGACAAAAGATAGCATTTTGAGCACTTTGTGATCTTATTTTGGTGGTGGGTTTGTGTACAGTTCAAAGTTGAGTTTTACTGCTGTAAAGCTACAGTGCTTTCCTTTTTCTTTTTTCTTTTTTTTAAGTGAAGTTCTCCACATACTTTTGTGTATCAGACGCCCAAGTGGCAAAGCAGCATGGGGAGCACCATGAGGCCCCGAATCCAAGCTAAAACACGAGTTATAGGTCACAACTAGCAGAAACTTTGATAACAGGTTTGGTGAGTTTGTTGCAGTTCTATAGGTGTTCTGTATTTGGCTATATAGAAAGCTGGAGGAAGAATTTTTGAAATTAGCAATGTAAATACCGTTGAGAAAGTCTGTTTAGTGTGTCGAAACATTCGATTCTGTGAATTTTTTGTAAAAAAAAAGTTTTAAATTTAAAATTTTTTTCTTGCTAAAATAAGAATTTTGTTGTTGTTAAGTCTAGTTGCTACCTGTTGTATGTTGAAATCCTTGGTTTCTCACCTTCCAGATATGTTCTAGTGCAAGCAATGACTGAGAATAACACAAATTCAACCAGGTCTAGTACTAAATGGGAGATGCACCATACCTGTAGCCTATAGGCAATCAATTCTAGTGCACCATTTCTTCCATGCAAGACTGCCTATGCCATATTTAAGTGGCATATTGGCATTATATATGTTTAGGTGCATATCCATGTGAAGCAGGTTTACGTGTCCTGGTAAGGATAAGAAGAGTTGGAAACAGTAATGGCTGAGACTAGTTAAGGGCTCGTTTGGTATGGCCATGATTCAGTTTTCATAATTCAATACTCATAACTCAAAGTCAAAACTCATAACCTAAACCTCACTTTATCTCAAAAACTCCAAAATTCTTATTTAGTCACACAACTTAATCATATAACATACTTTTTGCCACCATAACTCATATTTCAGAAACTGAAAACACCAAAATTCTGTTTTCAATTTTCATCATCTATCACTCAAATTTGATGGAAACATCATCCAAAAATCAAGCCAAATAAGATTTCTTTGGTGGGACCCACGCGTTTTGGAAACTTAGGGGGCGTTTGGATGGCCTATTTCCATAACTCATAACTCTGTTTCCATAACTCATAACTCAAAAATGGTGGGACCCATAGCAGGAACTTTGTTTGGGAGCAAGATAACTCAATTTCCATAACTCTGTTTTCATCACTCAATTTTCTGATTTTTGAGTTATGAGTTATGGAAACTGAAAACACATTTTGACTGTTTTCAGTTTTCATAACTCATAACTCAATGACATTTTTGTAATTAAACACACATTGGGGGACCCACAGCCGCAACTTTTGACCAGTTAACTTTTTTTTTTTTTTTTTTTTTCCCTAGGTTTGGGTGATCTGGTACTGAAAAAAAAAAAAAAAAAACATACTATTGACATGAAGACCGAACCCAAAAAAAAAAAAAAAAAAAAAATATACTGACGTGAAGACCAAACCCAGGAAAAAAAAAAAAAAAAAAAAAGAAGAAGAAGAAGAAGAAGAAGGAAAAAGTTGCATTGATTGACAGATATGGGACCCACAAATAGTGTGAAAAATATGGATGATGGCAACTGAGTGATGGTGCCAAACGGGTATAGTATTTTTAAGTGATGAGTGATAAGTGATGAGTGAAGAGTGATGAATGATGAGTGATGAAAATTGAGTGATGAAAATTTTTGATCCAAATAGGGCCTTAGTTATGAAGACTGAGTGATATCACTCAAAATCATAGTGATCAAATAAGCCCTAAGTTTCCCATTTTTTTTTCTCCTTTCTAAAATCTTCTATACGTGAAGGTCAAAAACAGGTCTGGATTATCAGATTGCAAAAAGAATAATGTAAAAAAAAAAAAAAAAAACAGTGGCACATTCTATTATAAACGTGCCAGAATGACCACAAATGGCATAGTTTTCAATTTCAACCTCCAAATTTTCCTTAGGCAGATCTAAAGCAAGTAGAGACTTTGACTTGGATAAACCTACGTATCACTCCAAAGGGTCATAGCCTAGAGTTTAGACGTCTCTTTTGAAAACACTTCGAGATGCTAGTTGAGTTATAAGGGTAGAGTTTAGACGTCTCTTTTAAAAACACTTTGAGATGCCAGTTGGATTATAAAACTCTCAGTATCAAGTTATATAATTAGTCCAATAAAAAAATGGAAAAAAGGAATTTCTGTTTAACTAAAGTAGCAAAAATCTCCCTCTCTTCTTTGAATTGAAACTGTGGTATAAAAGAGACTTGAACTAGAATTAAAGTTGATCTGGTAACTTTTGAGAAAGGCACATGACTATTTCAAAGTAGAGAGAAAAATAACAGCCGCACTTATTTCAGAACTTAAGTGAGCTTCCATGAGGCAGTAAGCTGTATGGGTTTTACATAACAAAAGTACCATCTACTTAATGTTTGCTATCTTCTATTTAGGTACTTCTGGCTGAACTGCGGCAAACATGGTGACACACACTAAGGCAAAAGATATTCTGAAACAATTAGTTGCTGAGCATGTCATGGCAAGCAAGGCAGCTGTTGAAATTGAGGTTTCTTTCCACATAGTAGTAGTCTAGTAGAACACCTCTCTTGATCTTCTTAGTGTCTTCCTTCAAAGCTTGGAAAGTTTACCACCTCAGAAACTTTTTGTAAGCTATTCAAGAGAGGCCATCACAGATTGATTGGTGGCAGTTGGCCTGGTTCCCTAAAACAATCTTAAGTAACAGGCTGGCAATTATGGATCACTAGAGGATATTTTGCGCGATGCGCGGATACTTTATAATTTTATTTGGAAATAGTTTCTTGCTATTCTTTTTGTAGAATTAGCTTCAATTATATTATATGAGTACAAAGGGGAAAAGAAAAAAGAAACGGTTTTCTTACTCCAACAGGAAGATATGCAATAGAATCCAATAGGAAGATATTTTTGTTTAACCACAACCATCTTTATAATGAAAATTGAAAGGGTAAAATTTGACCATTTTGTTCAACTTATTAACAAAACTGTAATGATTCATCTATAATAATTTTTCAGCCTCCTTGAAGCTTCCAATATACATTATTTATGACCAAATATAGTTAAAAATATATCCTTTGCCACTAATACCAAGTCTTATATACCAAGAACTAATACCTAAAAAATGTCCCACACATAAGGGCCATTTTTGCCATCATGAACCTCTTTCCAAGTGATGCAAATATGTCATCAATTATTTAAGGATTTCCCTTGGGGTAATCAAACACAGTAGTTAAGACCTAAAAGAAAATTTTAAAAAGAATAGTGTGAATTTCATTCATAGATGAACTTTATTGCAATCATGTTCAAAGTAGGATAACTATTAATTTTTTAAAGAATTTTATTTGGTGAAGAGAAACAGCATTATTGACCAAATTTGGTAGTAATTTTTTCAAAAATATTCAAAGAATGTCATATGTTTAGTTGTAGCATAGTTCTAATTGGAGATGATTCATCATCTAGAACTATATAAAATAAATAAAGAATTTTTTTTTGGTAGAAAAATAAATTAAGAATCATCAGTTACAATTATTGTTTGGGCTGCTTACCTTCAACGGAAAGGCATGCCAATTCTTCATCTTGAGCAACATTTTATGCACCGATGAGATGCGCACAAACAATGTGATTACTGGAAATCTCTTATGAGTAGAAAAGCTCTTCAGAAACCACAATCAAACCAAGGTGAAGCCTATGAAGCCAGAAACTATTAAGGAGGACGAAATTTCAATGGCCACTTGTATTTATAAATGACCCAAATAGGTATCATAATATGATTAAGGTTCATGTCTAATATGATTAAGGTTCATGTCAAATATAGCAATTTTATCAACCATAAGATAACTCATACAAGTGACAAACATCTTTGGCTCTCAGAATTTCAAAAAAAAAAAAAAAAAAAAAAGAATTTCAAAGATTGTTCTTGGTCATTTGTCTCTTCTTAATTGATATGAAATTTCAATGGCCACTTGTATTTATGAATGACCCAAATAGGTATCATAATATGATTAAGGTTCATGTCTAATATGATTAAGGTTCATGTCAAATATAGCAATTTTATCAACCATAAGATAACTCATACAAGTGACAAACATCTTTGGCTCTCAGAATTTAAAAAAAAAAAAAAAAAAGAATTTCAAAGATTGCTCTTGGTCGTTTGTCTTTTCTTAATTGATATGACATAAAAAAAGAGGACAAAATAGAGCTATTGAAAAAAATATGTTGTACATAGCCACTGACACATTAGAGCTGCGAAGGAGGAATTTAACTATGGCATTAAAAAGCCCAAACAAAGGTTTCGTTTTTCTACCTTGACAGGTCAAACGTTAATCTTTTGCATTAGTCTTATCTTCCTGGAATCCTTCAAAACGTTAAAAGACAAACAGAGAATACGGTAATATCTTTTCTAAGGTGCTACTTATTCATATTCTATTTAGTTTAGGCAGGAAAATTTTTAGTAAAAATTTTTGAGGTGGTAACAAATAGAGAATATATGTAGGAGTAGTGGAGTACATACTGATAAAACAAAAGCTCCTTGATGTGCTCTATTGGAGACAGTTTTCAAGGGCTGGTTGGCAAAGCCTTCCCCTAGAAAATCCCCATGATTCTCAAAGAAGCTCGCAGTTTGATTTTTTTTTTTTTTTTTTTCCAAAAAATTGAATGAGAAAGAGAAGAGCATAAAATTTTGAAATTTCAGAGAATGAGAGACAAAGATATTTAGGAACCTAGACAAAATATTCTGTGCATTAAATTTAAAGAGGAACTGAACAGTTAAGAGAGAAAGAGAAGTGATCTGGTTCAATGGTTTTTGCTAAAGTAATTAAATAACTTGCATCCTTTCAAATTCTAAAAGGACGTTAAAATTTCATTTTTAAAGAGAAGGTGAGAGATGAAAGGACAAATGCAAAACTACTCTAATAGAGAACTACATAGTAGAACCACATACTCTTTTACCATGATTTTTTAAGTTATTGCATTTCATTTTTCTAATATAGTAAAGTATCTAAGCTTTTATTGCAACTAATAATTATAAGTTATTGCAACTAATTATTGCTAATATTAATTTATAAAGGAGAAAAATGATGTCTGTCTTAATTTAGAAATTAATTATTTATCGTGTTCGTAACAAATAGTACTTGATTTGACATTCATACTATATTTCATTAAAACATAATAAATACACACTCATTCATGCTATTGATTTCACTTCATTTTTTTTTTTATGTGAAACCAATACTTTAACACTTAATCTCTTCACTCCAAAAAAAAAAAAAAAAACACTCAATAGTGTTGTTCATTACCAAATAGGACACCTAGTATGTTTGGTGTCTAAAAAAACAAAACAAGAATCAAATAATTAATCAATGGGAATTAAGGATAAAAAATGAAGTTGCAAACATTAATATTAACCTAGTTTCAATACAAAGAGAGTTAGTTAAAGAAATTTAACGCAACAAAGAAGTCTTTTATCAACAATCAATCTATAACATAACCATGTTATGGCACAGACTGTCAAAAAAATAAAAATAAAAAAGGAAATGGCATGTATTCGTAGCTCTCTGTTTTTATAACTTGCCTCTATAAAAAAACACACAATTAATTAATAATGACAACAATAGTAAATAATAAATAACATGATCCATGATGAATTTAATAAAATATTACCATGATACTCAAAGGAGCCGCAAAAATACAAATGGAGAGTACTACACAAATCTAACCTACTATTGTGAGCTTCAAATGGCTATCTTGTACACTGCTTTCAGAACCAGATCGGACCGGGATGAAAACCGTATTTTTAGTTAATTCCGGGATGAAAATCGGTTTTTTAAGTATAAAAAACCGTATTTTCAGTTAATTTCGTGAATCCCTAAAACCAGGCTTGGACCACTCGAACCAATCAAGAACTGTGCAATCCAACCCCTTAGCAATTTTTTTTTTTTAACAAAAACAACTTAGCACAATTTTATTCTACTTAATTAAATTATCCATCTCTTACAAGGAATAAAAAAAATTATAATTAAAATCCTTCAAAGATATTCAACTTTACTTGAAAAATTAATCATAAATTTTAATTTTTTCATGGTTATTATTTTATTTTATTAACTTTCTTATTTAATTATTAAATATATACTTGAAAATCATTAAACTTCCCTCACATATATAGATATATTAGTCAATTTTGCTAGTTTTATAAATTTAATATCTATATTTAGGCTTTAATTAATTATGACATCATCACGGTTCAACCTCGGTTCGACTCCAAAAACCTTGAACCTCTCCCTTTTACAATTCAATGAACGGTCCGGATTTCAAAACCTTGATCTTGAACTCCAAGAGACGTGCCAAGTATGATCAACCCCAAAACTCCTATGTTGAACAAGCCAAGCAACTTTGTTGTATAAATCTATAGACAACTAAACAAATCATATATTGTCAACTTATCACATAAATAATAATAGTTGATTGTATATATGAAGCTTTGATACAATGGTATATATGTTGTTGCAATAAACAATTTATTGCTTCAAATCTTCACGAATCTTATTGTAACAAATTGTAAAAAATTGACAAAAAAAATTTGGGTTAAGTTATTATAATGATATATTCATTGTAATTGATAATTGTTTCATATTTGTCATTGCAATAAGTTATAAAATAATTAATAATATATTCGCTTCATGTTTGTCATGGTAATAGATTATAAAATAATTTATATTAAAAAATTTTGTTGTAATAAATTGCAAAAATAATTAGTATCAAGTTATTGCAACGATTTTTTTCATTTTTTTTTATAATTATTGCAATAAATTTTCCTAATATAGTAAAGTATCAAAGCCTTTATTGTAATTGATAATTATAAGTTATTGCAACTAATTATTGCTAATATTTATAAAGGACAAAAATAATACCTGTCCTAATTTAGAAATTAATTATTAATCTAAATCAATTATTTATCATGTTCATAATCAATACTTGACTCAACATTCATACTATATTTCATTAATACATAAAAATACACATTCATTCAGAGATGGACCTACAGTAGGACAGAAGCCCCCCAAAAAAAAAAAAGAGTTAGCATATATAAGTTGAAAATTTAAATTTTGGTCCTAATCCCCCTCCCCCCTCTCAATTAAAAAAAACTGGTATACATACACAATCTGAAAAATTAAGATTTACGCTTAAATATATATATTTTTAATCTCAGCCTCTAAAATATTTAAATATTGACCCATAAGAAAAAATAAATAAATCCATGCTCCTTTAACTCAAAGAACAATAGGAAAATCCTTTGGTTTAAACGAATTAAATTGTCTAAAAATAACATCAATAACCTTTGGACAAACAAAAATTAACTACAAAATAAAAAATATATATGTACTAACCAATTAAACAAAAATCACGCACAAAACAACTAAATTTCAATTCCCAAATTTTTACCCATACATTTTTTTTTTCTCAAGCTCCCTCACTCAACCTCAATGCCTCCATTACTGCCATCTATTGTTGCTACTGTTCCTCATATCAGATCTGATCTACAACTACATTAGTTGCTGCTGCTGCTGTTCCTCAAATCCTCGATCCACATCTGCTGCTGTTCACACTCACACACAAGTTGAACCGGCTAAGGTACGGTGAATCTGAGAAATTTCTCTCCTCTTTCAAGTTTATATTTGTGTTTTTTGTCTCTACTCTATTGCTCTGTCTCTGCCCTCTGCGTTTTTCATGGACTCGTGTGACCAAAGTTTGTGGTGTGTTTGTGACTTTACTTTTTTGGTTTTATGCTTCTATGACTCTATCAATAAAGACATAAAGTGAGTGATGTGTCTGAACTTGTGAGACCAAAGTCTAATAACTTTGTCTTTTGTCACTTTGTGTTGCGTGGGTCGTTTGGCCAATATTTTATATAGGTATGGTTAATGCGTGCCCTTAGGGCACACATTAAGTAATTTACTTTTAGAAATATTTTTTCGAGAATTAAAAAAGTTGTCAACACTTTTTCAATTCCCAAAAAAATATTTTTAAAAGTAGATCGCTTAAGGGCACACATTAGTAAAATCCATTTTATATATGAACTTGTGCTTGTCTGCTTGTTATTTAATTATTTGTGTGGCTATGATTTAAATCTTTGATTTAAGTCATTGTATGGCCAATAGTCAATAATCAAATGGCATTAATTAAGTGCCCGTTTGTTTCAACTTTTAGGGGCTAAAACGCCACGTTTTTTAAAAGTCCAACTTATATTGCCGTTTGGTTCAGCAGAAACGCAACTTTTACCCAAAAGTTGCGTTTTGGGCGAAGGCATAAACGCGCATAACAATTATGGAGCTCTGGAGGTCCATAAACAAAAAGTCAGGAAGCATTTTGAAACTATCCGTTGGGCTCTTCCGAAAATTACCAAACTATCCACAGGCTCTTCCTCAAAATCAAGATACAAACTCAATCATAATCAAGATACAAACTCAAAACAAAATTTTAAAACTCATCAAATTAGAACCAAAAAAAAAAAAAAAAAAAAACAACAACAACAACAAAACAAATCTGACCCATCTGAGCTGCAGTGGTGAGGCGGAGGAGCGGTGGTGACGTGGACCAGCGGCGATCTACACTCTCTAGCCGGTGATCTGCACTCTCTAGGCGGACCGAGTTGAAGGTATTCTGGACATTTCGTATGGCCGGAAGTAGCTGCGATGTTACCGGCCGGGTAGTAAGGCAACACGTTCGAGTTCACCCACTGAGTCGGGCGTTCGGATCAGAAGCCAGCGTCGGAATGTCGCCGTTGGCGGCTCCGATAACGATTCCAATTCCGATGTTCGCGAGTGCCTTGATGATCGCACCATCGGCGTCGTAGATTCGAACCTTTCCGATCGCCGTCGATTTGGGGAGACTCGCGGTTGTCGCAGGTGGAGAGAGAGAGAGAGAGAGAGAGAGAGAGAGAGAGAGAGAGAGGTATGTCTGAGGAGAAACCAAAAATAAAATTGAAGACAGATAAGAAGTATACGTGTGGAGGAGAAAAAAAAGAAAAAGAAAAGAATAAAACGTATGGATGAAAAAAAAAGGATGGAGATAAAAGGAAATAAAATAAAAAATAAGTAATTAAAATTGATAAATGTTACAACAATATTTTCACAATAAATTTTAAGAAGTAGGTTATGATTAACTAATATTGGTGGGAAAAAATAATTTTTTTAGAAAGAGAAAAACTTGGATTATTGGTGTATATTGGTATTGGTATGTATTTTATCATCTTTTTTTACATTTTTATGTAGTACAATTTAAAGTTGGATTATTGGTGTATATTTTATCATCTTTTTATATTTTCATTTTGTGCTTCATGATGATGAAAATTATTTAGATTTAATTAATACTAATAAGAAGTCATTAATGGTAATAACAAATAATTATGACACTAAAAAAGAAAAATTGCCCAAACATTATTAAAATAATACCAATAATATATTATTATTATTATTATTATTATTATTTTTTAGTAAGTATATGAAGTAGTTGATTTAAGTATGAAATAAACTCACATAAAAAAAAAAAGTATGAAATAAACTCCCTTATATATACATTGTCCTTTTTGGTAATTTATCCCTCAAACTGCCACTTTTATAAGTACTAGATAAACACTCAGCTTTTTCAAAAAGCACTTTTTAACAGTTTTTACCAAACACTCAACTTTTTAAAAATGTACTTTTTCATTATGCACTTTTACAAAAAGTTGAACCAAACTCACCCTAACTATTAAAGTCATGGCTTTTGCAAACATTCTAGAAAGTAGAAACATTGGTACCATGTCGTGGGAGTGGCTGTGTAATTGTGTTCCATTCTTTTAGTCTTTTTATTTTTTATTTTTTTTGAGAAGTCCATTTTTTTTAGTTCATGTATTTAACACATGATTAACAATTTAACATTAATATTGTTGTGGCTTGTGAGGACATATTTGTTTGTTTGTTTGTTTTATTTGACTAGGTACAATACAACTAAGAAATATGGAAATAATGAAATATTTTTTTGATTTTTAGATCATGAGTAAGTCTACTACAATATTAAATTCTTCAAAAAAAAAAAATCTAAATAATTCAGAAGTCATGAATATTATCGAGAATAGGCTTTGCAACAAGATGGAAGATGATTTTCTAATGGACTCTATGATTTTGTACATTAAGAGGGAGATTGCTAAAAAATTTGGTACAAAATCAATCATAGACGACTTTCGAGATTTAAAAGAGCGTCGAGTTCCATTTTGATAAATAAGTTGAAATGTTTGAGAAACCCTTATTTTATTTGTAGTATTTTGTTGAATATGAAATAGATGTTAATTTTTTTTTTTTTGGTTTTAAGCTTTGTCCCCCACTAGGTTTGAATCTTGGTTTCGTTGCTGCATTCATTCATACTATTGATTTCACTTCATTTTTTATTATGTGAAACCAGTACTTTAACAATCAATCTCTTTGCTCAGGAAAAAAAAAAAAAAAACTCAATATATAGTATTGTTCATAAACAATACTTATTCATAAAAACATAAAAAGTTAACATCAATATTATTCAAAAACTTGCACTTGCACCATCAACTTCTTCCACTATCTCGGCTGAGCCATTTGGTGTAGATTCAACCACCTTCTTCTTTTCGTAAATGACATATAACGTCATTTATGCAACTACAAATAGGATACCTAGTATGTTTGGTGTCTAACAATACAATACAAGAATCAAATAATTAATTAATAGGAATTAAGGATAAAAAAAAAAAAGTTGCCAACATTAATATTAACCTAGTTTTAATACAAAGAGAGTTAGTTAAAGAAATCTACCACAACAAAGAAGTCTTTTATCAACAATCCATAACCACGTTATGACACAGATTGTCAAGAAAAACGACAATGAAAATGGCATGTATTCAATGCTCTTTGTTTTTATAACTTGCCTATATAATAAATAGACACAAATTATGAATAATGACAACAATAGTAAATAATAAATAACATGATGCATGATGAAGTTAATAGAATATTACCATGATACTCAAAGGAGCCACAAAAACACAAACCAAGAAAACTGCACAAATCTAACCTACTATCGTGAGCTTCAAAGGCTATCTTGAACTGTTAGGGACGTGCCAAGTATGGTCAGCCTCAAAACTCCTATGTTGAACAAGCTAAGCAACTTTGTTGTATAAATCTATAGACAAATAAACAGATCATATATTATCAACTTATCACATAAACAATAATTAGTGATTGTATTTATGAAAACTTTGATACAATGATATATATGTTGTTGTAGTAAACAATTTATTACTTCGAATCTTCACGAATCTTATTGCATTAGATTGTAAAAAATTGACAAAAACAATTCGGTTTAAGTTATTGCAACGATATATTCACTGTAATTGATAATTGTTTCATATTTGTCATTGCAATAAGTTGTAAAATAATTGATAATATATTTGTTTCATGTTTTTCATGGTAATAGATTATAAAATTATGGGAAATGTTAACCAATGCACTTAGGCCATTGGTTTATGAACTATATTTAGAAACATTTTATTGGGAGAATGATAAAATAATAAATGTTGTTGACAGCTTTTTATATATCGCATAAAAGTAGTGTCAAAACTTTCTTATTATAGTTTATTAACAATTGCCCTAAGTTCATCATTAATATGAATCTAAAATTATTGATATTAAATTATTGTAATGATATATTCGTTGTAATAAAATATCACTTTGAAACTTATGTTGTAATAAACTGCAAAAATAATTGGTATCAAGATAATGCAATGATTTCTTCATCTTTTTAAGTTATTGCAATAAATTTTTCTAATACAATAAAGTATCAAAGCCTTTATTGCAACTAATAATTATAAGTTATTGTAACTAATTATTGCTAATATTTATAAAGAAGAAAAATAAACCTATTTTAATTTAGAAATTAATTATTGATCTAAATTAATTATTTATCGTGTTCATAACCAATACTTGACTTAATATCCATATTATATTTTAGTAAAACATAAAAATACACGCTCACTCATACTACTGATTTCACTTCATTTTTTTTATGTGAAACCTATACTTTAACGCTCAATCTCTTCACTCAAAAAAGAAAAAGAAACACTCAATAGTATTGTTCATAATCAATACTGTAAGGACGCAATTTGTAACTGACTCCCACAGTATGAAGGGAACCGACCCAAAAAGCCCAATACAATGAAATTTATAGAGAGTGGGCTTGAAACTTAGATTCTATTGATATTGGATAACATAATCGATAGGCTAGATCCACAATTCACATACAACTAGACATTTATGTAGCAGAAAGTGTCTTCAGATGAGCACCAAGAACGATTGCATTGTTTTCTTTTGCTCTAGAAATGGATTACAATTAAGAGTGATGTGTTTTGTCCCCCCTCTCTCTTCCCTTTTCTTTTCTTTTTATATCCTTCTTCTCTTTGCCTCCTTCTTCCATGTATGGCTTAGATCACCCATTTAGATACTTGTTCCATCCCCTGTCTTCTTGAAGTTTTCAAATAATAGCAGTCTGACCAACACTGTTCAAGTTTTCAAATTAGCAGGCTTTCTGGAATTTCCTCCTAAACATCATGGCGTATCATATGATCTTTACCTCAGCTAATCGAGGATATGTTAGGATATGTGCCCTTAAATCCTATTGTATGATGCTATGTATGACATTATGTATGACTTAATGTTGTGTTTAATAAAGTTGTTTATTTTTATCTAAAATTGAAGTTTTCAAATAATAGCAGTCAAAATTTATAGTTCGTAGTCGGTGATGAAATTGGGCATTTCATCTGCGAAGACTATAACGTATCAACTAAGATGATTTGTCTTGACCAACACTGTTCAGATCACGACTTCTATTTGCATCATTTCCCCATTAATGCGGCTAAAGAGGTAGAACATATATTCTCAAGATGTAGTCTCTTAATGGAGATACAAAATATTCCATTGAATCTTAATGCAGTGGTAAGAAATTACTAAAGTATATATTTATGAAATTGGATTTCATAAATATATGATGAATAACTTTAAAGGATTTTCTATAAGATATTTCCCATTCGTCCTTCCTTTTTGTGTTCTTCTGGAGTATATCTTTATCTACTAGACCTTCTGGAATTTCCTCCTAAACATCATGGCGTATCATATGATCTTTACCTCAGCTAATCAAGGATATGCCCCTCCCTTTTAGAAACCCCTCTTGGGCGTAAAGTGGAATTGGAGTGAAGATTAAAAGTTTTCCCAAGACCATCCATCTCACTAGCCTCTACCATAACAGTTTGCTTGTGTGGTTTTTTAATTTTTCAGGATATGCCCCTCCCCTCCTTAGAATCTCACTAGCCTTACCACTAAACCCTAAACCCTTCTCAGACAAGTTAATACCTTCGGATCAAACCCAAGGTCCAAAAATATATTCTGACACTTCTGCCCTCACAAATACTTATATATGTATTAGATTTGTGTGTAGGTGAATATAGACATAACAAGATTTATATATCATAGAGCATGGGTGGTTTTGTTCATAAGTTGTTCATAAGTAAGAAAAGGTAGTCTTGATTCACAGTATTACCTGCTTGTTTTTATAGGAAGTCCTCATCGTGCCCTTTGATATGTAGCAAAAGCCAAAATGTTGGAACTCCATACTATCGATTACTCCAAGCCTGCATTGGAGGGACTCAAAGCCGCCGATGGATTCCTGTTAAAGAGAGGACAACCTGGCCATCAAGGGCCAACTTGAACAAGAATGAACTTGCATTATTTGGTATTTTTCATGTTCTTGCACACAGTTTGGAACAGCATGCAAAAGGCAAAATAAAATTGGATTTATTGATCAATGATGTTGCAAACTCCTAATTGTTTTTGTTACTAATTGTTTTGTCTCTAGACAGATGGCAAAAAATTGGACTTTAATTGAAATTCAATTTAGAATCTAATTAAATTTAGACTTAAAATTTTTACATTCAATAATACACTTAGCACAAAATTAAAAATTAAATGGGACAAGTGGCGCAATATTGAGAATTTAATTAAAATTTAATTAATTCTCAGCTTTGGCTATTAATATATAGATATTGATTTGTTGATCTAATAGATCAAGGCCAATCTGAGTCCTATCATAGAGAGTTATTGGTCACAACAAGAAGCATAAACTTTGATAGGTGATTTTTTTTTTTTTTTTTTTTTACTGTGTACAAAGCTGGAGGAAGAGCTTTGAAATTAACTAGTAAATACTGTTGAGAAAGTGTGTTTAGTGTGTGAAAACATTCACTCCTGTGAATTCCTGTAATAAAAAAAAAAAAAACTATAGTTTTAAATTTTACATTTGTTGTTGTTGTTGCTAAAGTAAGAATTTTGTTGTTGTTAAGTCTGGTTGCTACTTCTTGTATGTTGAAATCTATATCCTGTAAAATCACCCGGTTTCTCACTTCCCAGATATGTTTTAGTGCAAGCAGTAGCTGAGAATAGCACAAATGCAAATTTCTGCTCCGTATCTTTGACTGGAAATCTTGAGTGCTAAATGTGAGATGCAGAATACCTGGAGGCCATCAATTCAAATGCACCGTTTGCTTCTATACTAGATTGTCTTTGCCACTTCACATTATTGTCGATATATTAAGAATGCCCCTAGCCTAAGTGCCATATTGGCATTATATATGTTTTGGTGCAAATCCATGTGAAGCAGGTTTTACGAGTTGCTGGTAAGAGAATAAAAAGGGTTGGAAACAGTAATGTTTCAGACTAGTTAAGTTTCCAACTTAATGCTTCTCAAAAAAAAAAAAATGGCAGCACATTCCGATTATAAATGTGCCAGAATAACAACCAAGGGCATGGTTTTCAACCTCAAAATTTTCATGAGGCAGTTCTGAAGCAATGAGGGATTTTTTCTACTGGACAAACTTACATATTGGTGATCGGTTTAACAGGGTTGTAACCCATTCTGGTCTTTCATCAAGCTATATATAATTAGTCCAACAAGAAGAAACCAAAAAAAGAACTTGATGTATAACTAAAGTTTCAAAAGTCTCCCTCAATTTTTTGAATTGAAACCGGCATATCAGAGAGTCAAACCAGAATTAAAATTGATCTGGTAACTTTTGAGAGAGGACCATTGTTATTTCAAAGTTGAGAGAAATAAAAGCCACACTTTTAAGCAATTCTTTTTTTTTTTTTTTATAAGGAGTCTCAAGAAAGTAAGGTGTACGGGTTTTACACATGACTTACAAGAGCAACATGTTTTATCTACGCTATGGTCCATTTAAGCAATTCTGGCTGAGTTTCCATGTGAAACAATAAAGCACTGAACGTGTCATGGACTCATGGCATACAAAGCTTCTGTTAAAGTTCAGGTTTATTTCCACATACTAGTAGTCTAATAGAACTCCCTCTCTTGATCCTGTTGGATGCCTTCCTCCAAAGCCTGGAAAGTTTACCACCTCAGAACTTTGGGAAGCTAGACCACCACAGATTGATTGCTGGCATTTGTTCTGCTTCCCTAAAACTATCCAAAGTAACATGTCTTGCAATTAAGGATCGTTTGTCAAAAGATCAAATCAATCTGAGTCCTGGCATAGAGGCTACACTGTGCTTATTCTAAAGTGTGCAGACTGGTGTCTGAGAGCAGGACCATATCTTTGTGATTACAGCTGTTATAACACATTTACAACAAATGGAGGAAATTTTGGAATTATGCAGACTAGAGACTTAATTGGGTTAGAGATAGGTAAAAGAGAACAATTTTGGAAGATTGTTTCTAAACATGCCAGCAATGATCTAATCTATCATATTTGGAAGGGACAATAGCCATAAGGATAAGAATTCCATTCTGCAGCTTATCTTTTGACAAAGTACAGACTCAGCAACTTTGCAAAAAAGTGTGGATAGAAGTGGTTTGATTAAGGATATGCATAGTAGTAGCCATCAGGTGGTACTGGAACTTGTAGCCTGTTTCAGTTGTGTAGTCTTTCAATTCAAGGATCAATGTAGTTTGTTTTCCCTGCAGATAGTGTTCTTGGTAGCAGTTCTGTAACTAGAACTCTCCAAAGGAGCATATTGTGTATGCAAAATCATCATGAGATCATGCTCTTTTCGCCACAACCCTTATCATTTTCAAATTAGCTAATTCCCCACAATTTCCTCAAAAGAAATACTGCTATCTCGGTTCTTTCCTGGAAACATACTTCTGAGAATCCGCTTCCAAATCCCCATCTTTGGAACAAAACCTTGCTGCACCATCTGCTTCAATACCCAATCCACATCCCCCAATAACTTGTCCTTACAAAGCCCCTGAATCAATAACTTGTAAGACATGAAACTTGGACTTAGACCCTCCAAGATCATCCTACCCATAAACTCCTTTGCGTTAACAAACTTCTTGGTATCAAGTAATCCATACAAAACCTCCTGATAAGATCCTGCATTCGGATAACACCCTTTGTACTTCATTCTCTCTAAAAGCTCCATACCCTCTTCGACTCTCCCTTCTTTCCTAAGCCCTGATATCAAAATATTGTATGTGATCGTATCTGGATAAATCCCTTCCTTTTCCATCCTCTCAAACAAACCAAATGCTTCCCCTACCTTCCCTTTATCACACAATGCATGCATTAGTGTCGAATATGTCCTCACATTTGGCATCAACCTTTGCTTAGGAAATTCATCAAGCACGTAGAATGCAGCCTCCAATTTCCCACACTCGCACAACCCTTTGATGAGTATATTAAGACAACAAGCATCAATCTCAATACCCAACTGAGGAGCACGCATATACACATCATGAACAACATCAAAAAGTTTCGCCGAAACAAGCATATTGAGCACAAAGTTAAAGGTTTTCACACTAGGCCAACAATTATACTTTGGCATATCGAAAAGGGTATCGATTGCTTTGCTTGTTTGACAAGCTACATTGCCATAAATCTTGATAACATTATAGAAAAACTCGTCAGATAACCGACAACAATGCCTTTCGGCATTGATTCTTTGCATAACATAGTCAATGGCATCAAACATGTTGGCCTGAGCAAGCTTGTTGATGACCAAAGTGTAAAGAGCTTCATTGGGTTTATAGTCTTTACGTTTAGAGTATCGGTCCAAGAACGTGATGAGTGAAGTGGGGTTTTTGATTGCATTGGTAATTTTCAAAACCTCACATGGTGCTAACCAGTCTTTGTGGTTGAGTTTGTTGAGAGTATCAGAATCTTGGGGTGGTATTGGAGTTGTACGATATGGGGTTTGGGTGGTTGTTAACTGAGTTGAGAGAGAGTGAAAGATTGCATTTTTATTGTAAGCTAAAAGGGTTCTTCTACGCAGAATCATTGTTTCTCTCTAATAAAAAGGTTGGGTTCTTCTCAATTCTGAGTCTCTTGTTGTTCGTGTGGCTTCTAGTGGTTTATTTCGGATCTACCCAACGCAGGAGCTAGAGGATGTGATTTTTTTTTTTTAGAATATAAAATCTGTCAACATGCCCAAATAATTAACACAATTTCTAGCTTCCAAAAATGTAGAAATAAAATGTAAAAATAAGCCTTTTATATTCCTTATAAAATATGTACAAATAAAATGGAAAAAGATATTTTTTTATAATTTAAGGGGAAAATTTGCTTATTAGTAATTTTTAAAGAAACTTTTAGGTGAATAGCACAATGACAAACCTATTTAGTTATGTACACTCTTTTTGGAATTCGAGTTAGTTAAACTCGAGTTCAAACCCGAAATCGAGTTTATGAAACTCGAGTTCTAACTCGAAATCGAGTTTATGAAACTCAAGTTTCAATTAGTTTAAGTTGCATGACAGGCTGACGATGAAACTTGAGTTTGCTAAACTCATTTTTTGGGTTGGTTTCAAAAACAGTCTACATAACTAAATAGTTTTAGTCACATGCTATTCTCCTAATTTAAAAAAAAAAAAAAATACTATTCAGCAAATTTTGCCATAATTTAATAGTTATAACAACGGAGGATGATTTATATCCAATATATTATTTTTCCACTTGATTTTTTTTTTTTTTTTTTTTTTTTTTTGAGGGGTTGAACTTAGTGAGAGTTTGGATGCAGCTTATTCTTTGCTGCGTTTCCGTTTACTTTTTTTTTTTTTTTTTTTTTAACGTGCATGAACAGTACAAGACTTTTTTTAGACCAAAAATGGTCACGCACTGTTTCAACACTGTTCACGTTAAAATGGTCCCGCAGTACTATTTACACATTAAAAAATTATTTTGCTACAGTGATTTCAGTTTCAATTTTCAATTTAGCAAAAATAAACTCTATCCAAACGGACCCTTAGTCTGCAAGTCTCTTTTTTTGACCGAAAATGGTAGAAGTTAGTGTACAAGACTAAAAAGGGTCCCGCGGGGGGGTGGGGGTGCGGGGAGCTTATAATCATAAAAGAATAGAAAAAGAAAATTCACTATTGAAAGTCTTAATGACTTCAATTAACTCAAATACCTCACAAATGCTGATAATTATTGCTTAACACATGTCATTCTTCCATTTGTTTAACACACAATTATCTTAATATGATTCAAACGCAATTCATGAATATTTGTAAACCAAAAAATAAAATAAAATAAAAGAAGAGAAATTAAAGAAAACAAACTTAGAGCATTTCCATCAGCTTAGCTATAACAACAATAGCAATAATGAGATCATTTCCATCAGCTTAGCTAAAACAACATTTAAAGTGTGTTTGGAAAGTGAAGAAACTCACAACTTTTTAAAGTTTTTAGCTTGTTGTTGCTATTATTCACGGGTTTCATTGCACTTATTAGTACTATTTATGAATCTCTATGTACTATTCAGCTAGCTTTTAGCTTTTTTTTAGGAAAATTTTTTTAATTTCAGCTGTGGCGACCCAAATTCGGCAACTAGGCCTGAAAAGTGTTTGGGCTCACAATCTATTTGTATTGTAGGTTTTTTCGTTTCCTACAATGGGGTGATTCTGTGCTCGGCAGCCCTAGTGTCCTAGTTCTCCTTCCCCTTCCTCCTTCTTTCCTCGATTTTTTCAACCCCCTTCCATTGATCCCCCCTTCCCTATTTATAGTCACAGCTATGGGATCACTATGACCATTCTTTAGATCAGTGGGTGAGGAGGTCCAATACCATTCCATCTTAGTAGATGTTTTAATTATGAGTTAAGGGAGATAAGTAATGGCATTGGAACTTGGTTCCTCCGTCGGGTCTGTTTCTCAGCAAAAGCATTCCCAAGGAGACGGATGGGTGATCCACCACCGGCAATCGTAGTGGGAAGTTAGGTGATGAAGGGCAGACGATAATGATAACGGAACTAGTTCTGTTTGTGGGCTTGATTCCCGGCGGTATTCCGGTGTTACCATGCACTCGAACATCGGCACAAACAGGGGGACATGATTGCTGAGCGTACCGCGGTTTCATACTGCCGTGGCTTCCACGTATGGTCTTGTTCCCGGGTCTCGGATACTTGGTGAGCGGCCACTGGGCCTGGAATGAGTCCATTGGCCCAATAGGCGTTAGACCCCTCGCGGGCCGTTACTTTTATGGGCCTTTGAGCAAATGGGTCTGGGAAAGATGATGCCCATACATCAGCTAAATAAATTGTTCCCAAACGGATTTAGTAAAAAAAAAAAAAAAAAAAGCTAAACTCTCTCAAAGCTTCCATACATCAGCCACAATTTTTCACTACTTTGTCCCAAAAACTTGACAATGAACAGTATCATCAATACTGAGCACTGCTCACTCATACAACAAATAAAAATCTTATTTTATTCATACCTTAGGAATGATGGGTTAAAAAAAAAATATTTTAGGAGAAAGAAAATAATATTAAAGTCAAATAGTGATAGAGTACTAAAGTTACTTTAGTTGTTTGTAAATAGTAAATTAGTTAAACTAACAAAAGTGAGTTTTTTAAATTAGATTTGGTTAAAAGCCCACTGAGTTTGATGTGAATGCCTTTACCAATGCTTATTGGAGGGATGAAGAGTCAAAGTGACAGCTTGGTGCAAAATTTGTGAAATGGTATTTGCACTGACACCTCTTGAACTTTGGAGTAATTGCACTTACACTCTTTGAATTTTTATTTTAGCAAATATAGTACATAAACTTTGGCATTGTAGAAAATAGTCCCCTTTAGCTTTTTTTTTTTTTGCCAATTTAGTACATAAACTTTGATACTGTAACAATAAAACTCCCCACCTCCCTCACTAATTTAAACACTTTTTGCACCAAATAAATTTTAAAAAATGAAAATGAAGGGGTCTTATTGCAACAACATCAAAGTTTAGGGGGTCTATTTGTTACCATACTAAAGTTCAGGTACTAAATTGTCTAAAATAACAATTAAGAGAGTCTATTCATTACAATACTAAAGTTTATGTACTAAATTGACTAAAATAAATGTTTAGGGGTGTAAGAGCAACAACCTTAAATTTCAAGGGGTGTCAAGCATTTTACTCAATATTATTTTAATAGTACTTATTTAAAGTTGCACTATTTTGAAACTATTGGAAATCTATCAGTTTAACATTTTTTTAAGTCTTGTTTTGGAAACACAATTTTTAAGTGTTGAAATTGTGTTTCCAAAACATGTTTTGAAATAAAATGCCATATCCCCAAATCATTTCAAACAATATCATTAAAAAATTAATATTACAAAGATATTATTTTGCAAATTTTACCAACAGCTCTTTTACAAAACCAGCAGGGGTGCAACAACACCAAGAATAGCAATAAGCATGTATATTGGGGTAGGGATGGCAATGGGGTGGGGCGGGGCGGGGCGGGGCGAGGCTGAAGGATGGGTCTTCATCCGCGTCTCGTATGGTTTTGTCTTGCCCCATTCCCGCCCCGCCCCGCCCCGCCCCGCATAACAGGGAAAACTTTCACACCTCATTCTTGCCCCTTGGGGCCTCACGAAGCCTCGCCCCACCTCATAAAACTCTACTTTTTGTTAATTTGCCTTACAACTAGTACAATTTTTTTAATGAAACCTATTTCATTAATAAAAATATACTTGAAATTATAACTAAATTTATCCCATCAAATCAAATCAATTTTTTTTTAAAAAATTGAATAATATATCCAAGTGTTTAACAAGACAATCATAAAAAATAAATCTCATAGTATAACACACAACGAAATAAAGGCAAATAACCTCATTCGGTAGAATAAAATAAGCTAATATTAATATGGTTGTTTAAATAGTAGGGTTTTAAGATATGAAAAATTTACAATTATAACCCTTAGTAACGCGAGGCGGGGCAAGGATGGGGACGGGCGGGGCAGGGTGGGTCTAAAAATTCTAAACCCATCGTTACCCCGCCTCGTGGTGCGGGGCTAAAATCTTGCCCAATCCCTACCCCACCACCTTTGCGGGGCGGGGCGAAGCGGGAAGGGGTGGGTTAAGCGGGGCGGAGAAAAATTGTCATCCCTAATTGGGGGCCAATGATCTTGCAATTAGTAAATTTTTTTTTTTGGAGAAGTTGCAATTAGTAGTTTACGTTGTACTATCAATGTAAGATTTATATTATAAATTAAATAAATGTGTAAAACATTATACACTTCTATGCAAATGTGAAATATTAAATACTTTTTGCAATATAATTCTACATTGATGTTTAATTTATAGTATGAATTTTACATTGATAATACAATGTAAACCAATACTTGCCCTAGTATTAATGTTTAATGTTTGCCATCCGACGCAGCACTCACAATTTCCAAATCAATAAATTGTGTCATAGCAAAGATGGTACCAAGCTCACAATGCTTGGTCAAGCGTAGCTTCTAGTCTATAGGAAAATCTACCATGCATATAATGCATGTATCCCTTCTCTCACATGGGGATGGACCTCACAAGTGAAAGGGGGAATACATGCAATGGATGCTTGTAATACCACCTTTTAGTCTAAAAGGGTCTGTTTCATTTACAAGAAGGTGGACACGTGTACGTTGAAAAATCTTACATAGCAATGTTAATTGAATTGACAATTGCTTCCCCCCCCCCCCCCCCCCCCCCCCCCCCCCCCCCCCCCCCCCCCCCTTCTCTACTACTCCCCAGGAACTCTTCTTCTTCACCTATTCTTAATTCTTTATTCAATTAATAAATATTTTGTATAACATATAAAATAGACTATACATAATATGGATAAAGTATATATAGTGATAAAAAAAATTAATTATTTTATTTTTTATTTGCCCCCTCCCCACTCCAATTATGAATTTTTGGTTCTGCTATTGTAGGCTAGGTTAATGTACACTCATACCCCTTAAACCACACTTTCTCAGTTTCTCAGTGGACATATGGCTTGAGCTCTGCAAAGAAAGAAATAAAATAAAATGAATACATGGATTAGACCCATTAGGTGGCTAGGCCCAACTAACTCAAGCTTGCATAGAATTTTTCAGTACCAAAACTATGTCTTTTCAATTTATAAACCCATTTGCAGGTAGCAATATTTTTATCAATGAGTGGTGGAACTAAAGAGCAAGAACTTTGTATTTTCAAAGAGTCAAATTCAGACTCCATGGTAGCTATCCACTTAGGGTATTGAGAAGAAACAACATAGGAGGGTGGCTTTATACATGTATAATCAATGATAGTTCTATAAAGTTTTGGTTTATGAATGCCATGTTTAGATTTCATCATAGGGTGTGAATTAATAGAAGAAGGTGGAAGTGGAGTAATAAGAAAGACATATTTTGGAATTGAAGAGGGTGAGGAATGAGTTTTATAGAAGTTTCCTAGAGAATGAATGAGAACAAGTTTTGTATTCAATGCAATTAAAAAGGATACATTACAGGAGCATCTGTTTCTCTTATATACTAGTAGAGCAGTAATGCTACAACTTCAAAATATTTTATAACATTTTTACAAAATGTTAATATGGTCAGCATCTTACTAATTTTTATCTAGATCTACTTTTTTATTTACCAATAACAACTCACCACATCAGCAGTTTGTAAAAAATTTTTGTAAAAATATTTATATCTCTAGTATTACTCCTAATAGAGAGACATGAAAATTAGGAACGGTTAATACCAATCAAAACATAATTAAATATTTAATTGTCATGTGATCAGGTCATTACAATAAATACAAAAAACATGAAACGACATTGTTTCTGACATTAGCAATATCACCTTATCTAGTGGGTTACGCCCAAGGGGACCCATTCTCCATATTTGTTTTTGTTGTGTGAAGAAGGCTTATCAGCTCAAACATCATCTCTAATTTAATTTAAATAATTAAATAATTTTTACATGAATTTTGAATTTTAATAACTTATTTTAAGAAAATATAAAATATTGATTTTTTTTTCTTTTTTTGCATACTACCTTTTTTTTTTCTAGTAAGTAATTATTGTCATAAAAAAAGGGAGAATAATCTACTATTAAGGTTTCATATATTTATTTTTATAAATAATAGTCTAACTTTAACTATTTATCTATTTTCAAAAAAAATTAAAAAAATTAAAAAAAAAACCTCCCGAAGTCAAGTGACTAGACAACTCATTGACATGATGACATACCAATTATTATGACCAATTCACTTTCCCACAATCTCACTCCCAG
Source organism: Castanopsis chinensis (assembly GCA_032878915.1). NCBI lineage: Eukaryota > Viridiplantae > Streptophyta > Magnoliopsida > Fagales > Fagaceae > Castanopsis > Castanopsis chinensis. The sequence continues at coordinate 12,790,733 of JAVQMG010000105.1, forward strand.
CCACACACGTATACCCTTCTTTAATGAAAAAAAAAAAAAAAAAAAAGATAGGAGAATGGCAAAGAGAGGTAATTTTGGAGAAATGTAGCTCCAGTTTGGGAAGGTGGAAGTGGATATATGTGGCCGTGCAACACACTACCATTTCTTTTTTTTTCTTTTTTTTTAACTTTCTCTTTCCCACATTCATACAGAGAGAGAGAGAGAGTATCACAGAGACACAGAAAAGCAGTAAACCCAACTCTTGAGCTTGAAACCGACCTCACTAATCTCTCTCTGTTGTAAATCTAGCACCCCACACGGTTTATTATCAAAAAGTTTTATTTTTTAAGTTCTCAGTGTTTTGTGTTTTGTCCTCCAGTACCTCCATCCATCTCTCTCTCTCTCTCTCTTTGTGTGGAAGTTAGATCTCCATCAAATCCTCTCATTCACTGTCTCACCAAAGAGTTGTGGTTTCAACACCAAGCATGAGCGTTCAGTAATTTTCTTACTCTCTCAAGCCTAGCAGATCTGAGAAAAAATAAGATTTTTCTGTAAAATAAAGCTCCATTTCAGATCTCTTTCATCAATTTTGCAAAACCGGTTCCACCATTTCGGTTTTCGATTTTCCTGGTTGAACCAATGGTTACCGATTAAATCTGGTTTTTTTTACATTTTCAGTTTTTAAGCATAACCGGGCTGAATTACTGTACGGTTCATAGTTGAATAGGTCGAACTGGCCGGTCTGGTCCAGTTTTTAAAACTATGAGAAATACACCTCCAGATATCTAGGATGAAATCAAGACTCAATTTGGAGCAAAAGTCATTCAACAGCATGGAAAATATCTTGGTCTCCCATCACTAGTAGGTAAAAATAAATGTAACACATTTCAGCAACTCATTGAAAGGTAGGATACTAAGCTCTCAAGATGGAAGGAAAAGTTACTTTCTCACGCTGGAAAATAAATATTAATCAAGACTGTGGCTCAAGGAGTACCTACTTATACAATGAGCTTGTTTAAGCTCCTAAACACGTTGTGTGATGAAATGACATCTATGGTTTGAAATTTCTGGTGGGGGCAAACACATGAAAGAACTAAAATGACTTGGTTAAGCTGGGACAAAATGTGTCTTCCGAAAGAAGAAGGGCAATTGGGTTTTCGGGATTTAAAGGCTTTCAATCTTGCTTTACTGGCCAAATAGAGTTGGAGATTACAGAATTTTACAAATACCTAGTTCACAAAGTGTTTAAAGCTCGGTATTTTTTGAATTGAAACTTCCTTTCCGCTAAGTTGGGTAATCAACCTTCATACGCATGGAGAAGCATTATGTCGGCCCAATCAATTGTGCAAAAGGGCTGTCGTTGGCAGGTGGGGAATGGGGACTCTATTAGGTTATGGTTTGATAAGTGGTTTCCAACACCATCCAGTTTTAGACTCACTTCACCACCAATTGGATTACCTATTGATGCAAATGTCAATTCAATCATCAACCCCTCATCCAATTCTTGGCAAGCAGATGTGATCAGACAAGCTTTCTCCCCCGATGATGCTACTACAATTTTAGGCATCCCTTAAGCTCTAGATGCACAGTGGATCGACTAATCTGGGAGTACACACCTAAGGGGCACTTCACTGTGAGCAGTGCCTACAAGGTGGCTCTTTCATCCACATCTGATCTTCATCCTGAAGCTTCGAATGGGTAGAACTATAAGAAATTCTTGAAATCATTGTGGGGTCTCAATGAGCCTAATAAGATTTAAAACTCTGCATGGCGGGCTAGTCATAATATACTACCCACTAAGGCTAATCTTTGTCATTGGAAGATTATTGATGATTTGAATTGTGAGGCTTGTGGTTTAGGAGCCGAAAGCAGTGGCCATTTATTCTAGTCATGTCCCAAGGCTCAAGATGTCTAGAAGCTCTTGAGTCTCCCACTGGACACGCGAGGGTCCATCTGCCAAAATCCATTGATTTTTTATAGTACTTAAAGTTCATGCAAGGTGTAAGCGATGAAGTGCTAGAGTTAGATGTTACTATATCACGGAGTATTTGGTTTAATCGGAACCAAGTTTGGCACAAGCAGTCATGCCAATCTGCAGCGATGATTCTGCATAAAGCGAGATCATTGTTTGGCGAATTTCAAGTCGCCAACTTTTGGCCTTCACCGATAATAGTGATAGAAGCAGACATATGGATCAATCCAAAACCTCCCTGGTACAAGTTCAATACTGATGGGGCTGTGTTTCAACAACAGCAAGCCTCAAGAGTGGGAACTTTAATTCGGGATCATGTAGGAAGAGTTGTAGCCGCATTAAGCAAGAAACTACACTATTTGTTTGGACCGCTAGAAGTTGAAGCTAAAGTTTTTAAAGTAGCTGTTGATTTTGCTTAGGATGTCGGTGTTCGAGATGTCCGCTTTGGATGTGACTCACTTCTGCTTTCTACTGCTATTGAAGGTTTGAGTTGCCCCCCTATGGCCTTATTTAACATTATTTTTGGAATTTGCTATAGACTGCAAGCTTTTTGATCTGTGCAAGCGTCCCATGTGAGGAGGGAAGGAAATAAACCAGCGCATAATTTAGCTCAATATGCCAAATGATTAGATAGTTATGTAACTTGGGTAGAGGAGGATCCAATTATTATTGAGTTAGCATTGGCTTGTAATGTATTGAATTTATTTTCATCTTAATAAAGTTATAATTATTATTATTATTATTATTTTTTTTTTAAGATTAAAGACACCAATTGATGGCGATTGACACCTATTGACACCTATTAAGTATTAACACCAAACTTGTTCTCCATTCTTCTACTAGATTAACATGGATTTATCTCATGAAATATAAATCTAAAATTAGACTTCTTTTACAATCTTTCTATACTATGATTTGCACTTAGTTCAACACCAAAATTAACAACATTACAACTGATAATGCACAAGAGTTGCTTATGAAAGATTTCTTTACAACTCATGGCATAATACATCAACTGTAGGAAAAACATGGTTTGTATCGCACACAAAACATACGTAACAGAAAATTAACAAATCTATTTCATTCGCAATTGATAACATGTACTATGTAAATTTCAGAATTTAAGAACAAGAGAGCATACCTTAGTGCAGTGAAATTCAAAACCAAAGATTAGAAGTGTTTGGGAACATTTTTAATTTTCACTTCAATTTCACTTATGCCTAAGAAATGTGGTCTCTCAATTAGTTTATACGCATGCGTTTAAGAGAGTGGCTTACACTCATATACACACTATTTTCATTCATTACAAAATTCTGTATGTTTCTTTCCTTATATATAACTGATTATCTAATTGGGCTAGCCTTTTGGACCATTCCAATTGGGCTTTAGTATGTGGCTTGGAGTGAGACCAAAAGGGAAAAATAAGACACTAGCTCCAATGGGTTTTGGGTCTTTCTATCAACTCTTGACAAATTCAAAATTACTATTAATTATATTTAATACCACTATATAAATATAATTGCACTTTAGGCCTTATTAATAAAGTATATCCCAAAAATTTATAATACATTCAACTCCTTCATTAAAATATTCATAGTAATACAAAGTCATAAATGTTGACTGCTACTTTGAAGATTACTATATCTTAATAATTGAGTACCCGGTTTAATCTTTTAAATTATTCATCATAAATATATATTTTAGTAACTTCTTATAAAAGTAGTTAGGTCCAACACTTTAAATAACCAAACCCATTAAACTTATCTCAAAGAAATATTTTATAACTCCGTTAAGAGATTGTGAATTCTATCTTGAGAATATATGTTCCTTCAATATTAAATGTAGCTGTCTAACATACTGAGATTTTGATCGTGACTTTAGATCTCACTCTTGATATATCAAAGCAACCTACATTACATGATCAAGTTCATTATTCTCTTAGGATTGAGAGTCCATGTAAATAGAAGTCGGGAGATTTATTATTCATTTAACAGTTGTTAGTAGAATAATAAATCTCACAGGATTCAGTTCAATATGTCTTAACACTTAAAACATATCAACTAGAAGTTTCTACTTCCATGATCAAGACAAATCATCTTAATTGATGTGTTATAGTTTTCGCAGATGAGATGCCCTATTTCATCACCGACTACGAACTGAAATTCTGGGGTTACGAAAAACTTATAATTTATATCTTCTATGACTAAATCACATATTATGCATCTTATAGACTATATGATAATGTTCAAATATTCATGTACCATTATTTTAGATAATAATAAAATAAGTTTATTTCATAGAGCATAATGTCATGCATGGCATACAATAGGATTTTATGGCACTAATCCTAACATTAACATTCATATTTTTCCACTCCACAAGAAAATTTTGATGTGGAAAGGAAACATCAACATATTTTGAGTATAGCTAGAGCTCTTAGATTTCAATCTAATATGCCTTTATATTTATGGGGTGAATGTTGTATGACTGCAGTGCATCTCATTAATAGATTGTCCTCACCTATTCTTCAAAACAAATTACCATATGCAAAATTATACAACCAAACTCTTTCCTAGTCTCATCTCAAAGTTTTTGGTTGCTTGTGCAATAAATCTACTTTGAGTCATAACAAATCTAAGTTCAATCCTAGATCCAAATCTTGTGTAAAAGGTTATAAACTCTTAGATCTTACTACAAAACATATTTTCATTTCTAGAGATGTGGTGTTTCATGAAACACACTTTCCCATTCATTTCTTCAATTTCTTCCTTATCATCTCATTCTTCAATTCCTTTACCTCATTTGTTCCCTACGATTCTATTGAATAGTTTTCCACTCCCTATGTGATTGATAGCACTTATCCTACATTTGTTCCCACTTCTGACTGGTACTGTAACTAATGCAGAAATCAATTTAGAATTTGCAGATAATGCAGAGATTGCAGCTGAAATAGGTAATGCACATGTTAGAAATGATACAAATATTGTTCCATCACTTGATGCTAATACTTCTAATCAACCTTTAATAAGGTTTCAAAGAATTTCTAAACCACCTCCTTATTTGCAATCTTATAAGTGTAGTTTAGTTACCTGTGCAAACCAAACTCAGTACAATTCTTCCATCGTGCCAAGTAAGCAATATCCTTTAGAACACTATCTTGATTCCACTAAATTGTTTTAACATACAAACATTTTTGTCCCCTTACCTCTAATACTCATGAATCTAAATATTATCAAGAAGCTTTCTAAGATCCCAAGTGGTAGGAAGCTATGGCAGTTGAGATTGCAGATTTAGAATCTAACCATATAGGTTTATAAGGTTAAGTATAAATCTAATGGTACCATAGAAAGGTATAAAACTAGGCTTATTGCAAAAAGGGTCTAGATTCAATTGAAACATTTTCTCCAGTTGTTAAAATGGTTATGGTTATGAATTTGCTGCTATTTCTACTCTAAGAGATTTGTTTTTAACACAATTGGATGTTAATAATTCTTTCCTTCATAGAGAGATTTATGAAGATGTATGCAACTTCCTCAAGCACTTCACAATAAGGGAAGTTAGTGTACAAGCTGAATTAGTCTCTATATGGGCTTAAACAACCATCCAAATAGGGCTATTACTCTTGTCAAACATGGCTAACATGATAACTGTTAAGCTTGATAACACAAATTACATAGCGTGGAAGCACCAAATCATTATGGTCTTGGAAACGTATTCATTGTTTGAGCTTTTGGAGGAACAATCATCACAATCATCAATCCAAATTATGTGAGTTGGAGATCTAAAAAGAAAGCTTTGCTCACTTTCATGACTTATACTTTTTCACCTTCCATTTTAGCCTTGATTGTAGGCTGCACTATTGCAATGGAAGTTTGGAAAGTTCTAGAGAATAGGTTTTCATCTATTTCTAGATCACATGTCATGAATTTCAAAGGAGAGCTACATAACATAAAGAAAGGCACAGACTTTGTGGATCTTTATCTACAGAAGATCAAGGTAGTTCGAGACAAGCTTTTGGTTGTAGGTGTCAGTAGATGATGAAGAATTATTGCATATAGCAATCAAGGAATTTCCTAAGGATTATAATGCCTTTAGGTTTGCCATAAGGACCAGAAGTGCTCAACTCAACTTTGATGAACGAGCGACAATGCTGAATACTAAAGAAAGAGTCCTTCATTGGGGGTTTAGATGTCAAAGATACAGTTTTTGCTACGGCTGCTACATCAAACTCAATACCTAACCTTAATTCAGGCTACAATCAGTCTTTCAATCAATCTTGTAATAGAGGAAGAGGTCGAGGGAATTATAACAATAGAGGAAGTCAAGGAAAAAGCTCCAATTTATCATCAAATCAGCTCAATCCATTCTCACAAAACCAGTCCACTGGTACAAGATCAAAACCATCATTTTAATTTCCCCCAAAGTCTCAATTAGGTAAACATATAGTGATAGACTGTTCATATGGGATTACAGGGGTGTTATGACTTTTTTTTAAGTTGTTAATCTTAGTCAATAAAGATTTATGCAATCGATTCAAAATCCTATCCAACATCATTTCAAAGTTTTTTCGAAATTAGCCTCACGTAGCATTAACGCTAACAAGTTGTTCCTCACTTGAGAACCCTCTTTTAACTCCTCTTGAGTTGCAACTTGCACATTGTGCAGATTCAATACCACCAAATTCACCAAGCGATCTTCCACAATCTCAGCTCTCTCTCAATCTCGTCTTGCGGACTCTACCCTCTCACTGTTTTCAACTAGGATTTTAACTCAACATGATATAAATAAATAAATATATATATATATATATATATATATATATATATAATCCATGATATTAAAGAACTAAATATAACCCATGACATTTGAATTCTGACTGTAAGTGTGTCATCTATATTTTATTTTTGCAATTTGCAACAACTTTTGGGTTTCTTACCGCCAAAAGCCATCCAACAGGAAAGAAATAAAAAGAAAAAAAAAAAAAAAAAAAAGCCAGGATGTTTGCATTTTTGAGTGTAGGTGTGTCATCTATATTTCATTTTTGCAATTTGAAACAGCCAACAACTTTATTGGTTTCTTAGAGCCAAAAAATATTCAACAGCAAAAGGACCAGGCATTAAACAACTGCATATAATCTTTATTTTGTATGAATCTCCGTTTATGGTGAATAATCGGCTAGCTTTTGATAAACCTAAGTCATTTTCTAATAGACGGGTTGTTGCATAGTGTTATATATTTAGCTTCTTCTTTTTTTTTTTTAAACTATCCCCATTGAAAGTAAACCAAGAATATCACTAAGAATCATTTAGCGTGCAACTTTTTTTTTAATTTATTTACTGTTTTTAATGAATAGCGTGCAACTTTTTATTTACTTATTTATACCTAGCCATTCCAACTTATTTTTGCTTTTCTACAAAGCCTTATACCTAGCCATTCCAACTTATTACTTATCCATCTTTGTACAAAGTTAGTTATGCCACTTGACAGATTTTTACAAATTAATTGTGTCACTTGGTGTAATGTGAGGATCTCAAAATCAAACGTTATCTTAGTTTTCACTTTGATGTATTACTAACCTAAACTTGCGCCATGTGATAATGTGAATTGTCGTGATAATGTGAATTGTAATTTTGTTCGGTAATATTTTGAATATATATATATTCTTGACACATACACATATATTAGGGGGGGGGGGACTTGATTCCGAGTCAAGGGAAAGGGGGGGGGAATGTGGATACAAGCTAGGGCATCTGAAGAGTCACGAGTTACTCATCAAAGCAACTCTTGTGGATATTCGAGTCAGCCACCAATACCGAAACCCTTATCCGAGGTAATGAGCATGAATGGCCCTTTAGCGAAAAAGAATGGGACTGCGGGCAACCAATTCTCTTTTTAATCCAAGATGCCATTCTCACCAAATTTGTCTCGAGAAACACCTTAAAAGAATAAAGATCACAGAGACAGTCACCTTTGCATTAATGAGAGGTTCTCTACCTAAGGTCTTCCACATTAAATACATATAGGACAACCTGAAAGGTGCAAATACCCTAAAAGTCTTAGTTCATGATAAAGAGGGGTAAAATCAAGAGGGAATGTGACAAGTATCCTAGAAATCTAGTTGGAAGTTGGCCAACTAGGGAGATAAGGGAAGGAAAATGCCTATAAAAGGGGAGGAGGCTACAATAGAGCGGGAGTTGGGAAATATTAAGAGAAAACCCTAGAGAAGAGCTAGAGAGGGAGCCACACTATATTTTTCTTTCTTTTCTTGCTTACTCCCTACACCTCTGGAAAGCATCTTAACTCCTACTTTCTTAGTCAGTTGTTTGCGCCTCCTATTGTGGAATTTCTATCTTATTTTTATGATTAATAAATTGTAAAAGTCAATTACCTAGACATCTTACCATGTTACTGTTTGTGGTTGAGTTTCCAACACACACACACACACACACACACACATATATATATATACATTTATTTATTTATTTTAGTAATCATATTAATGATATGACTCAACCTATAGAATTAGGTTGTCAAGCATAATAAAAGTTGTTTCTATTTTAGTAGTGTCTCTGTTTGTAGTGTAAATTGAAATTATATTGGTTCAGAATCATTGCAAATCACACATTTTTTTGGAAACTTCTAGAAGTTGCTTTTGTAATGCAAAATTACTCTCTTTAAACTTCTACCAAAATCAGTACTTGTCTATCTAAAAAGGGTATCTCATGCATCAACATATACATCATTCCTTTCACAACATATAAATCTCACATAATTATGAGTTCCACATATTATGAAAAGGAATATATATATAAATATATATATATATAAATATATATATATATATATATATATATCATATGCACTAAATAATTGTTAGTCTATTTACGCTGTACGGCTCAGTTTATTCATTTCCTTCTCCAAAATGTCGACAAGAATGTAAAATATCAAACAAGTTAATATCTCTTTGCACACTTTTCAGGGTGTTCTTCATATTTTTGCTTCTTATTGATTATAAGAGTTTTCAAATTGTGCTTTTCCCTTTCTTAGAGGAGACTACTCTCCAATTTTGCAGCAGATTTTTTTTTCCGATTTTATCCTTCCTTAACTTGCCTTTTGAAGGTGCACTCCATATCATTGCTTCCTATTGATAACGAGCTTTCAATTGAGTTTGGAATTTGCCTATGATGAAAGCTAATATTAGCACATTTGACCGTGAAATCAGAAGTGGCCTTACACTATGCATAGTCATTAGTGCTATTTAAATAATTCTACCTGTATTTGAATTAGCCAAATCCCAATTCAATGTGCAGGTTTCGTGGGATTGTTTTATCTGTTTAGATTTCAATACATATTCGAGCACACAATTTTCATGCAAATAGTAGGCTCATCCGGCAACGAAAAGATTCCGGATTCCCCCAATTATGCCTGCTAAGTACCCAAAACGCTAAGGGGTCTAAAGGGTCATTGGGGCATTGATGAATATCACTCAATTGTGAATAAAGGCTATTTTGCATCTTGTCAACAGCATTCCAAGGTTCCATTTCTTGAAGACCATTAGCTTTCATAGTCATTAGTGCATTTGAAGAGGTAGAAACCATTATCAAATCCAGCTTGCACTGTGATATTTGGAACCAAATCTCTCCCCTCCCCCCGCCCTCCGTCTCCCCAAAAAACAAAAAGAAATCTCTCCAAAAATTTGCAATTATAGGTGAGCATTGTGTTCGTAATGTACAGTGTATGTTCCAGAGTTGAATACAAAGGGAATAATGAAGGAAAAATGAAAGAAAAAAAATTGGGGGGGGGGGGGGGGGGGGGGGGAGGAGGTCACGGCTGTCCAACCTAGACAGACCCCTTTTCAGAGACAATCATAAGCTTCCAGAGGGATTTACAATTTCAGAGGCTCATAAGATATTTTGGACATAGATCACTACAAATTTTGTCATGTCTGATTTATGCTGGCAAAATTGATCCAAGGTCCTACACCCTTACGAAAAATTCTGAAACTACAAATACATAATCCTGAAATAGCATATCATTTACAAATAAATCAGCACTTGAAAAAGCCAAAAGGTAATAAAAAATTCGTAATAAGCCATATTAACAAGCAGATGGCACACATGAAAAATTCAAGGTAATGCATGCCAGCTATACCTTAGTGTATAATCTTCATCGTATTCATTGTTCCAATGTTCCAAAGCCATCAGGTGGCCATACCTGATGACAAAAGACAAGATTTACAGCATCTTCAATCAGGTATAATTACTAAGCAATAAATCAACGACCATATAACCGGGGAAACATAGATTGCTACAGATTGCTCGAGTTACCGTGCACAACAAAAACGGTTATGAAGAATATGATAAGTTGATTTTTCCCCTCTTGTTGATAATTAATAAAAACTCATTGAAACAGCACAACAATCGTCACAACGGCAGCATACGAGATTTATTCGGAAGAAGCTGATTGTATAGATACCTCAAGATGATCTCATAAACCACATTCCTTCATGTTGTTTATATCTTACATACTGATCCTAAATTCTTGTAATCCTCAACTCATTGGACTCCTAGAACAAACAAGTAAGACCACCTTTAACCACGTTGCTATTAAAGTGTAAATGTAGCATATGGCCCTCTTATAAGTATCATCACAAGCATACTTTAAAATTGTCATTTCTTTGAAGAAGTAATAGGCAAAAAAAGGAATTACCAAAATAATAGGGAACAAAAACATGATAAGGGTAAAAAAAAAAATTGTAAAATGCTCAAAGAAATTATGTATCGAATGACCTTATTCTTAAAACATTTCCATGATGCCATCAATCCTAACAAAGTAAAAGCAAGCTTCATGTCTAGGAATGGAGTATTTTTGAAATTGAAATTGAAACCAATTCTTATGAAAAATATTGAAGAGGGGTTTGTGCGCGCGCGCACGTGTGTGTGTGTGGGGGGGGCCCCGGTTGTATAAGCAAGGTAAAAAAGACTTACTCTAAAAAAAACTTTTCCTTGAATAAGACCATAAGGAACTGGCCCAAAATGACGTGAATCACTTGAGGCATACGTATTATCACCCTGAATCCAAACGTGCCCCTTTGGGACCTATTTTTTCAAACCCATATAAATGAAACAACAGATTAATCAGGCTAGCATCGGTAACCATACAACATAAAACTTAAAAAAGAAACATAATTCACAGAAAACAGGAAAAAGAAATGTATGACTCTCCAAACATTAAACTATAAATAATCTAAATTACATAACATATGTATTCTGAAAAAAGTACACACACATGCACACACAGGTTGTGTCTCTCAGAAAGTAGTTTAAACATATTTGCATTTCTTCCCCAAAACCATTATCTTTTATGAATCAATATTGTATTGAAGAGAAATAGTATAAAAATAAAGGTATGACTAAAAGACTGAAACTTTGAACTACTTTCTTACCGGTTCCTCAAAAATTAATTAATTAATTAATTAAACTTTGAACTACTTATCAGAGATTAGGTTAGGGCTCTGATCGATGTCACATGGACACAATTTTGTGTATTGGTGCAGGTTGTATCTACGCTTTGGATTTAGTTAGTCCCCGTACCTCAAAAGATCAAGGAATAGCTTAAAAAGTTGAAGCTTTCAAGTTCTTTTTGTATCAAATAAAGGTAACATGAAGTATCCAAGAAACAGAACTTGTTAAACATGGGCACATAACCCATTTGTACTATCAGTGGGATTAAGAATGGGTTAAGGGCATACCATTGGTAGTCTATCCTCTTTGATGAAAATCAAAAAACAGTAGATATGGATACATATCAGATATCTACACCCATGCCATCTCACATCCATTACTTCGCAATTTATGAAGTGTTCGTGTAACATACATTTTAATGATTTTTGCAACACTAGCTCAATGTGAGTAAGGAAAAGACCATATATGAAATAGAAAGAAGTCGCAGTTGAAAAAGTTAATCAAATCTGCAAGTTGAGTCCCATATTAGTCACTCAGGAGCAAAGGCAGTAGGATACTATAGTTGTGAGTAATAAGGCTGTGCCATGGAGCAATAAGGAATCATAAATGATACTATCCTACTCCAAATAAGGGATCATTTTACTTAATTCTATTTAAGAAAAGGAAAGATCATGAGTAATTCTGAGCCTGCGTTTGGATACTGCATCCATGTCCACGTCCAATGTTTGACGCTTTTTTTTTTTTTTTTTAGAGTTCCAATGGGTCCCATGCACTGTTTACGGGACTCACAAACCTCTTTTTTTAGCAAAATTTTCATTAAAAATGGATCTTACGGCACTATTCACATATTTAAAAATTATTTTGCTATAGTGTTTTTAGTTTTCAGCAAAATAAACAGTATCCAAACGCACCATGAATATTAATTCAATTCAGCATATTCAGAAAGGAGAATCACCAATTTTTGGGCAGTCAGAAGAGGGAGTAAATTCTGACAAAATAATGCTACCATTTCACTGAATCTTACTAGTCTAAGGGACTAGAATACTTAGACACCCACCAGAATTAACCCCCAAATGATCTAGAGGAGATGCAATCCATGATCTAAGAGGGGGGAGAAGGCAAGTAGAAAATTGGGGTACAGCCCACCGGTGTCTGATCTCTAAAGAACCATATCAAAAGAGAAATGCCTTGTCTTGACCCCTTGTACACTCCCTGTGTACTAGGGTGTTCCTTTTTTGATATCAATAAAACTCATTACTTGTCAAAAAAAAAAAAATGTTAGAGGATGAACAAGCTTTCAAGGTTGAACTTGTTAATACTGCTTTCACCAATTGACACAATCTAGAAGGACGTGGATTTTCCTCTTAACTCAAAAGATTTCCTACCATGACCTTTCTCAAATGCTGCAAAAAGTGGAAGCTTTGTACACCGGGTACAACCTTTAAGAGGTCAGGCCTTGGTGCAATGGCAAGTGCCTTTCTTCAAAATTCATCAAAAACTATTATAACACATCCCAAAGGGATCCAATTTTAGGGAACATATAACTCAACTAAGCCTTAATACAAATTAACTTCAGGGAAGAAGAAGCTGAATAAAATTATACGATGAGGGATCCAGATTATACCTGAAGTTTCAAACAGCTAATCTAATTATGCCTCAAGTACTTTATGATGTTATGTGACTAACATGTAACTTTTCATGAGAGTATAAATGAATTACAAAAGGATTATGCACAAGAGTGAAGTGATTCTGTGAATCTAACAGGGAAATGCTACTTGTAAGAGCCCACAGCACACACACAAGACCAATCAGATAAATTATGAATCAAAAATGATTCCAATTGAGTCGATGATCTTTCTGAATCTTCAAAAATACAGCTATTACACTCTTTCAACAATAGCCCCATCAAATATAACGGGACAGAATACCAAATATCTTATTAGTACTTCTAGAACCAATTCTTCCACCCAAACAAGAGACCATATACTCTCTCCTTGGTGATACCCATTGATTCCCAAAGGATCTAAAGACTACACTCTCAAAAGCACATGCCATTTCCCAAAGGATCAATAATTACTCTATCGTCTCCCCACTACACTAGCATGTGCAACACCACATAAAGTGGTATCAAAGCAAAATATCCTAGATGTAACCTATAATTTTATTTTTATTTTTATATAAGTAGTAGAAATTTTATTGAGTAAAAAGTACATTGTGTTCACAATGATGAACACTCTATGCTTGAAACAATTACAACAAATCAACATTTATAGCCCTTAACACCAAATACAAGACCATCCAAATAAAGTCCCAACTAGCAAAGACTAAATAGATACGGTTGAGATTAGGCATATTATTTCAGCTCTATAGTTTTTTTCCGTGTTCAACATAGTCTTTCATTTTAAACTTTTCAGTCATTTAACTTTACGAGCCTTCTAAGTTTCAAATTTACTCAATTTAAGTCTTCTATCCAATTTTGTTAAAACAATTGGCTGTTAAAATAATATTATTTTAAGATGAAAAAAATTTATAAAATTAAAAAAATATTTTATACATTTTTTATGTGATAAATTTTTTTCACTAATTAATTGCATACTTAATGACATTTTTTTAACAGAACTGGACATAATTTACCTGAATTGAATAATTTTAAAACTTAGAGAACAAAAATAAAATTCAGTCAAACTTAGCGACTTAGAGATTGTTCGGGATGGGCTGAAATTTTAGCTTCTTTGCAATTTTAGCTTATTTTTGCTACTATTTATTTTTAATATTATTCAAAAATTCCAATTAATTATTCAGCCTATTTTTCAATTTTTTTTTTTTTTTTTTTTACACTTTCAGCAAAATAAAAATTTTAGTTCCAATTAAAACTCCAAAACGGAAATCCATTTAAAGGACAGAAAATTAAGGTTATATATTATAACTTATAATAAGACTGAAACGATTAAATCACAAAAAAAGAAAAAAAAAAGAAATAGAGGATATAATATGAAATATAGCATTTTATTTTTTTACTTACAAAAGAAAAAGAAAGAAATAAAAAAGGTATTCCAAAATTGATCAGATCATACCACAGTGGTTTGACTGTACATGGGGTCCACGTAGAAAGACACGGTGTCACCTTCCATCCCCATAACTCGCTTAGTCAGAATCCTTCTGGGGTCCACCGGTGACCGAACAAGCACCACGTCACCCGGCCCCACTTTTCCTACTCTATGCGACACGTGTTCCGCTAATACCACGTCACCAGTCAGATTCAACGTCGGGAGCATACTAGGCCCGTACACCTGCACCCCACACGATAACAACCCCAACCCAACAAAACAAAACAAAACAAAAAAAAAAATTTGATAAGAGAGAAAGAAAATTAAATTAAAAAAAAAAAATAGAAAAATGGAAGAAGTATTGATAGGGTTACCGACGAGGGTAGGGGAGCAGAGGTAGTTGTTGGTGACGTGGAGCAGGCAGAGGAACTTGGCTACGATAGCGGTCCGATCTAGTACCTCCTTCGCTGCGCTTTTCCATTGTCCCATGTAACGCAGTAATCTCATCTCTCTCTCGTGAAACTGTGTGAAAGAGAAACACGGCTTGGCTGGTCTTGCCTTGTCTCTCAAGTGGAGTTTTAGAGTAGAGATGAGGAGCTCAAAGAGTGGTGTTGTTTTGAGGGCTTATGGGCTTTTTGAGTGTTTTTCAGGGTTAGTAACTTTTTTTTGTGACTTTGGACAAGACAAGTATTTACTAAACTGGTCCTTAATGGGCTCATCAATTTCTGGGGGCCCAAAATCTTTAATATTTTGGATCCCATTTATTATGTTACTAGCGTGGGTATTTTACTCATTGCAATTTTATTTTAATTTTTTTATTTTAAAAGAAGTTGTATTAGTATTTAACTATTAATGTGTGAAAGAAATGTAAATGTGGGAAAAAAACAGTTTAGTTATAAAAAATAGTGGTATGTTTGTGGAAAAAAAAGTATTTTTATTTTTATTTTTTTTAATAAATGCCTTACAAATAAGAATTTGTATTTGTACTTGACAACTAATCGAGAGAAAAATGTGGACGTGAAAGATTTTTTTTTTTTTTTTGGTTAAATTTAGCTAAAAATTAGGAGTTTCTAAATTATTAGTTTCACATGTCTAACCCTATAATTTAAGCCTTAAAGGGACAAATTTGAGGGTATTTAGGGCTTCTAAATTAATTATCACAAATAAGGGAGACCCCTTATTTGGGATTTTTATTTTTTTTGGCTAAAAAATGTTCATACACCTTTATGTTTAAGTAGAGATAAAATTAAAGGATAATTAGGTAAAAATGCAACTCTAACTTCTACTTGCCTAAAAAATAAGATCACTCTCCTGTTGATTTTCAAATTACTTTATCCATTTATAAATTAGATTCTCAAAATAAAAATTATATGTCTAGAATAAAAACAAAAGATTTTTTTTTCTACAAAATTGGAACACTAAACCCAACATTTTCACTTTTTTCCCCTTTATCAAGACTTAAACGTCTCTCTCTCTCGCTCTCTCTTTGTCTCTCTCACACACACACACACATTTTCTTTCTTCTAAATTCTAATCTCACGTTTTATTATTTTGGTATTCATTTTTATTTTCTCAAATCTATTCTTCTTTATTTTTGAATTATTTTAAAAAACACTCCTACTAACTTCTCATCCATATCCATAAATTTAGGCACTACCCAAAAATGCTCACACACCCCTATATTTAAGTAGAAACAAAACTTCCTATGGAAAAAAAAAAAAAAAAAAAAACTCAAACTAAAGGGCAATTTATTAAAAATATAAGTCTAACTCCCATTAAAACATTTCCTATAAAATAGAGTCACTCAGGGGCTGTTTGGATTTTGTGTTTCCATCACCCATAACTCTGTTTCCTATCAATTTTTTTATTTTAAAATTAATATTAGTATTTAACATTTCATTCATTCCAGTTTGAGGTTTACATATTATCTCATTAATATTGTAAGGTTGTAATTTGTACCTAAACCCAATGATAGTAAGGGTATAGGCCTACAGAACCCAATACAATAAATTTGCAGAGAGTGGATTCGAAATTTATTTTCTTATGAGCTTAGCTAACTATAGTAATGGCCCAAGATCACAAAATAATAATGATGGACTGGTTTGAATGATGAAAAACTGTCCTCGGACTCAAGCCGAGGAGCTTGTTCTTATATTTCTCCTTTCTTAAAGATAGATTACAAGTATTCAATCCACAGTGTTTTCTCTCTTTTTTCTTTGATCCCCTTCCCTTGGGGTTTTCCTCTTCCTTTTATACTTCCTTTTCTCCTTTCTTTGCCCTCCACGTATGGATCAGATTGCCAGTCAGGATACTTGTCCTATCAGTCCCTTCTTGAAGTTTTGAAGTTAGCTATAAGCTTGAACCCTGCTACTCAGGCATCACTTTCTCATTAATGTGGCCAGAAAGTTAGCTGCAAAGTATCCAATGCGGAGGAAGCAACTTTTTCTTTAGATATTTCATGGCTTTCCTTTGTCCTATACCCCTGTGTTACACATCCTTATCAACTGAGTCACATGAGACATTGCCTCTAGATGGCGGATAACTCATTCCGACCTCTACCTAGTTAACCCAAGGAGATATTCCTCTTCGGACCAACTTCTCGGATGATCACTATTAGACTTTGCTCTTCTATAAATTAACACAGACCCTAAGTAAGATGTTTATCCATCCTCGGATTACTTAATGTCCTCGGCCTAGGCCTTAGGCCCAATATGCATATAAATATGCACTCCTAGGCCCCTCTTTCCCACAATAGCCCCTCGAGATTTTGTTTTCTGGCTTCTCGGTAAGAAAGGAGAATCTCGATGTCACCACAATAATTCTCTGCCCATTGCACATATCTTCTTGTACGGGCATTACCCCACTGGGCCATCCACTCTCAGGCCCATAAGAGTAGCTACCCATACGGACCGTGCCTCGGGCCCGTTCAGCCCTAGGCCCACAAGAACAACCACCCCCTTATGGGCCTCGGCTGTGATCAATATTGAAAGGTCTCACCTCGAGCCGACCTGGCACGCACCTAGCAACCCGAACACCGAGAGCAAAGCCATCACATACTCGATCGGCAGGACCAAGACACCCTGTTCATGATGCCCGAGGTCCTACCGGACCCCCTCACAGCATCGACCCAGGTCGTCGTGCCGTGCTCTGCCGCCCACCACGAAAGCTTTTCCACCGAGAAGCAAGCGTGACAATGGAATCAAGTCCCAATGCCACAATCGTCCTCCCTACGCTCATAAATGC
Source organism: Castanopsis chinensis (assembly GCA_032878915.1). Taxonomy (NCBI): domain Eukaryota; kingdom Viridiplantae; phylum Streptophyta; class Magnoliopsida; order Fagales; family Fagaceae; genus Castanopsis; species Castanopsis chinensis. The sequence goes on from JAVQMG010000105.1 coordinate 12,808,438, forward strand.
CCACCACTTAGAGGGGATGGCATTGGACCTCACCATTCACTAAACCTGAAAATGACCACAATTACCCACCAAGCCATGGCTATAAATAAGTGAAGAGGCATCAGAAGTAGGGGGAGGTGAAAAGGGGACACAAAAGAGAGAAAAAATAGAGGAGGGGAGATAAGAAGGAGGAGGAAAAGGAAGATAGGTACATTGGGGTGACCTTGTGGAGAATCATCCCACTGCAGGAAACGCAAAAAGCCCACTCTACAAATAAATTGTAAGCCCAGTTCATCCTAGGCCCACGCGCCGTTCTTGGGTACGCACAATTGGCGCCGTCTGTGGGAATCTCCTGCGCAGCGGTGGTTTTTGTAAGGCACCCCGGAGGGATGTCAGGGAGCAGACGAGGAAGCCATGCTGAAAATGGTTCTGGCGGGTCCTCACGGGGGTCATCATGGCGGGAAAGGAGACAGAAGATGCATGAAGACCGGCGGCGAGATGAGGAAGGAGAATCCGGGCCGGGGGCAGGATCGTTTCAGAGTCAGTCTCAGGCCTCGGGGCGAAGCCGCCGTGAGAGAGGGGACGAAGATCCCGGGCGAAGAGATGGGGAACTACAGCGGCTGCGAAGGCTGGTGAGAGACTTGGAGTTAGAAGCACGAGACAGAAGGCGGCAAGGGGAACATGGACGGCGCAGAGGGAGATCGGCCAGTCCTGAGCCAGGCCGCGAAGGAGGATCCCAACAGTCCGAAAACCGTCGGCATCGCGAGCGATCGCGGGAATACGCAAACCGCGGTTCGGCGTCCCCGGAGGAGGGAAGGCCACAAAACGCGGCCATGGACGCCATGAGTAGGGCCCTGCGTCAGGCGGCCAGATCCCCGTTTTCAAGGGACATCGAGGCCGCCCAAATGCCGAGCAGATTCACGAGACCGCCGTTCAACTCCTACACGGGGAAGACCGACCCCGTGGAACACGTGAGCCATTACATCCAAATGATGTCCCTACACACCCATAATGACGCGTTGATGTGCAAAGTTTTCCCGTCAAGCCTCGGCCCAACGGCTCTGAGATGGTTCAATAGTCTAAAAAAAGGATCGATTCACAGCTTCTCGGAACTAATTCAGGAGTTCGGTATACGGTTCATGACGTGCAGCCGGGTCCCCCAGCCCGTGGACGCCCTGTTATCAATGAAGATGGGGGCCGAAGAGACCCTTCGCAACTACGCCGGTCGGTATTGGGAGCTGTACAATGAGATCGGTGGAGGTAACGAGAAGATAGCAGCAAGCACCTTTCGCATGGGGCTTCCCGACGACTCCGGGCTAAGGGAGTCTTTGACGAGGAAGCCCCCCGAGGATATGAGGCAGCTGATGAGACGCATCGAAGAATTTAAGCGCCTGGAAGACGATCGGCTGCAAAATAGGGGGAAAGCTCCGGTAGTGAATTACCCTCGAAATGGCGGTTTCCAAGCTCGACCCCGGAGAGACGCCAGACTTAAAGAACTCGGACCGGCAGTAGGGAACGTGAGCGTAGCGTTCAAGGAGCCGGTCCACAGAATCATCGACAGAATAAAAAACGAACCTTATTTTAGATGGCCGAACAGAATGCCCGGCGATCCGTCGAGAAGGAACCAGAACCTGTATTGCACATACCACAAAGACAAGGGACACACGACCGAACAGTGCAGAGTACTTAAAGACCACCTGGAGCAGCTGGTGAATGCCGGGCATCTTAAAGAGTTTGTCGCAGTAAGGAACCAAGGGGCCGGGCACGGCGATCATGCTCACGGGATTCCCCTCCCGCCTCCTGTAGGGGTAATCGAAGTCATCCACGCCGTACCAAAGAAGGTCCCAGCAATGGACTTCGTGGCCGTGGCCTCCGCAGGAGACGACCCGAGCAAATGTCCCCCGGAAAAGAAACAAAGGTGCATATCCTAGCCAATTGCCTTCGATGACGACGACCTGGAGGGCACAATCCAACCGCACGACGACGCTTTGGTGGTCACGGCCCGCGTAAGGGGGTTCATAGTGAAAAGGATGATGATAGATCAAGGAAGCGGGGCGGACGTGATGTACCCCGACTTATACAAGGGGCTCGGGTTGAGGAAAGAGGATCTGTCCAGGTACGACACACCACTGATGGGGTTTGACGGCCATATGGTCGTCCCGGAGGGGAAAATATCGCTCCCGGTCAGCATGGAGGGGAAGGAAGTAACGGTAACCTTCATAGTCGTAGCCTCGTATTCTCCATACACGGCAATCCTCGGAAGACCTTGGATCCACGGAATGGGGGCCGTACCGTCCACACTGCACGTCAAGGTCAAGTTCCGAATGAAGGGCGGCATCGTAGAAGTGAGAGGCTGCCAGCGGACGGCAAGGCAATGCTTAGTCGCTGCCACAAACAAGGTAGCCGATCAAACAGCTGCCGCTGAGGATAACCCCTTATAGCAATTACAGCAGTCCCAAGCGGGAACGGGAGTTGCTTGTGCCGAAGAACTATTGAAAGTGCGAATCCTTCCGGACAACGACAGACACTTTCAGTTAGGGGCCGGTCTCGAAAACGAAGAAAGAGCGGAACTGTTGCTTTTCCTTGTACGAAATGTCGATGTGTTCGCTTGGAGTCCATACGAAGTACCAGGGGTCGACCCCGAGTTTATTGTCCATAGACTCAACGTGGATCTATTACACCCCCCGAGAATACAGAAGCAGAGAAGGTCGGCCAAAGAGCATGTCGAGGCGGTAAGGCTGGAGGTGGCCAAACTAAAGGAAGCGGGGGCTATAAGGGAGATTTTCTTTCCCGATTGGCTCGCCAACACCGTGGTGGTCCGAAAGAAGAACGGCAAGTGGAGAGTCTGCGTCGATTTCACAGACCTGAACCGAGCCTGCCCCAAGGATCCATTTCCCATGCCGAGGATAGATCAACTGGTGGACGCTACGTGTGGGCATCCCCGACTAAGCTTCATGGACGCCTTCCAGGGTTATCACCAGATTGCGCTGGCCGTCGAGGACCAGGAGAAAATGGCTTTTATAACGCCGGACGCCAATTATCACTACACGGTAATGCCGTTCGGACTAAAGAATGCGGGGGCTACATACCAACGGATGATGACGAGGATGTTCAGGGACAAGATCGGGCGGACGGTGGAAGTGTACATCGACGACATGGTGATAAAGAGCAAGCAGGAAGGACAGCACATCGACGACCTCGAAGAAATATTTAAGATACTAAGGCGGCACCGACTCTGCCTCAACGCCGACAAGTGCACGTTCGGCGTTGGGTCAGGCAAGTTTCTGGGTTACTTAGTCACGAAGAGGGGCATCGAGGTCAATCCCGAGCAGATTAACGCCGTGCTGCAGCTCAGACCGCCGACCAACCCGAAAGAAGTCCAGAGATTGACCGGCATGTTAGCCGCCCTGAATAGGTTCATATCGAAATTCGCTGATCGGTGCCGCCCATTCTATCAACTTTTGAAGAAATGGAAGGGATTCCAGTGGGATGCGGAATGCGACAGAGCCTTTAGCGACCTGAAGGAATACCTCGGGAGGGCACCGACACTAACGGCACCAGAGCCAGGGGAGGACCTCTATGTATACCTCTCGGTGTCAGAACACGCCGCCAGCGCCGTGCTTCTTAGAGACAACGGAGTACAACTGCCGGTCTACTACATCAGCAAGACCTTGGTGGACACCGAGAAAAGGTATCTGCCGCTGGAAAAGTTAATATTAGCTCTAGTCCACGCCACCCGGAAACTGCCCCACTACTTTCAAGCTCACACCGTGTACGTCCTAACGGAGTACCCACTGCAGTCACTGCTGAGAAGATCGGATTTCACCGGGAGGATCGCGAAATGGGGAACCCGTTTGGGCTCTTTCGACATCAAATACCGGCCACGAAATGCGGTAAAGGGACAGGTTCTCGTGGACTTTATTGCCGAGTTCTCACCGAGGGGGCAGGACATCATATGCACGGTGGAGGCCAAGCCTTGGAAGGTATTCGTAGACGGCGCCTCCAACACTGCCGGGGCAGGGGCCGGAATCGTGGTTATCACCCCGGAAGGCACGAGATTGGAACAGTCATTCAGACTATGCTTCAGGGCCTCCAATAACGAAGCCGAATATGAAGCACTGCTAGCCGGACTAAGAATTGCTGCAGATTTGGGGGCTACGGCGGTAGAAGTATTCTCGGATTCCAGGCTCGTTGTAAACCAGGTGCGGGGGAGTTTTGAAGCCAAAGACCCACGAATGGTCGAATACTTGCGAGTGGTGAAACACGCATTAGGGCAATTTTGCAGTGCGGTTGTAGAACAAATCCCGAGGGGACAGAACCGCCACGCCGATTCCTTGGCTACCTTGGCAGCATCAATAAATAGCGAACTCCCCCGGCTAGTCAGGATAGAATCGATAAAACAGCCGAGCATCAGTAAAAATGACGGAGTATTACAAGTTCGGCCGGCCGAGCGGTGCTGGATGGACCCCATAATCGAGTTTTTAGCAGAAGACAAAGTCCCAGAGGACGAAAAAGAAGCAGCGAAAATTCGAAGAAATGCCTCTCGGTACTGGCTATCACCGGATCGGAAGCTTCACCGGAGGTCGTTCGGAGGTCCGTACTTACAATGCCTCCACCCCAGCCTGACTGAATCACTGCTTGCCGAGCTACATGAGGGCATCTGCGGCAGCCATGTCGGAGGACGATCTTTGGCTCACCGAGCAATGACCCAGGGATTTTGGTGGCCGCAGATGCAGAAGAACGCCCTTGAGTACGCCCGAAGATGCGAACAATGCCAAAAACACGCACCGATGATACATCAACTTGCGGGGAATCTAAACCCCATCAGCAGTCCATAGCCCTTCGCCCAGTGGGGATTAGATATAATCGGGCCCTTTCCCCGATCAACTGGGAACCGAAGATTCGTTCTGGTCGCGGTAGATTATTTCACTAAATGGGTGGAAGCGGAAGCACTGGCCAATATCCGGGATGTAGACGTCAAGAAGTTTATATGGAAGAACATCGTGACTAGGTTCGGTGCACCGGAGACGTTCATCTCCGACAATGGACTGCAGTTCGACAGCAGAAAATTCCGCGAATTCTGTGGGAGTCTCGGCATCCGGAATCGGTACTCTACCCCAGCGTACCCGCAAAGCAATGGTCAGGCCGAGGCAACAAATAAGGCCATCGTCAACGGGCTGAAGAGGAGGTTGGACGGAGCCAAAGGCAGGTGGGCTGAAGAGCTGCCTAGTGTCCTGTGGGCCTACCGGACAACACCGAGGAGATCTACGGGTGAAACGCCTTTTTCACTTGCCTACGGAGCTGAAGCCGTCATTCCGGCCGAGATAAATCTGTGCAGCAACCGAGTATCAGAATTCACGGCAACCGAGAATGATAAGTTAATGCTGAAACAGCTAGACCTGCTGGAAGAGCGTCGAGAATCCGCGGCTATCCGACTGGCACAATACCAGCAGAGGCTCGCCCAGAGGCATGACAGGAATGTAAGAAAGAGGGAATTCGCAGCGGGCGACTTGGTCTTACGAAAAGTCGTAGGGAATGCTCGGGATCGCAATGCAGGGAAACTGGCCCCGGCATGGGAGGGACCATACCGAATCACGGCCATCGCTGGCACTGGAGCCTACTATTTGGAAGACCTGGGCGAGAGACCACTACCCCATCCCTGGAATGTATGTAATCTTAAAAAGTTTTACCACTAGTTCGCCGTGAACGGACAAATGTAATATAAAGAAGTCGGCACGTGTCAATGCAATGCCTGTTCATACCACCACGTCACACTGTTCTTTTTCATACCCTTTGTTTAATAATCATTAAAGACACTCTGAGGACAGAAACCTGATCTCGGTTCGAACCTATCACCGAGCAGGTGGAAACCTTGACTCTCGAGGACAGAAACCTAACCTCGGTTCGAACCTATCACCGAGCAGGTGGAAACCTTGACTCTTGAGGACAAAAACCTAACCTCGGTTCGAACCTATCACCGAGCAGGTGGAAACCTTGACTCTCCAAGGACAGAAACCTGATCTCGGTTCGAACCAATCACCGAGCAGGTGGAAACCTTGACTCTTGAGGACAGAAACCTGATCTCGGTTCGAACCTATCACCGAGCAGGTGGAAACCTTGACTCTTGAGGACAAAAACCTAACCTCGGTTCGAACCTATCACCGAGCAGGTGGAAACCTTGACTCTCCAAGGACAGAAACCTGATCTCGGTTCGAACCTATCACCGAGCAGGTGGAAACCTTGATTCTCTAAGGACAGAAACCTAACCTCAGTTCGAACATATCACCGAGCAGGTGGGAACGTTGACTCACAAAGACAGAAACCTAACCTCGGTTCGAACCTATCACCGAGCAGGTGTAAACCTTGATTCCCTAAGGACATAAACCTGACCCGGGCTCGTACCCATCGCCGGACAGGCGAGAGCCTTAACCACATTATCTTAGAAATCAAAGCCTAACAACATACATCTAAACGTAACCCCAGTTCTACCCCATCACCAGGCTAATGGAAAGCTTGCCACTATCACGGGCAAGGACCAAATACCGACCTAAGCCGCCCTCCCATCGACGGTCAACGCTCCCGAGGCACCGACCTCCTACCCAAAGAAAAGTTCCTGCCTAAGTCTTCGCCCCCGCGCGAAGGGCTTAGTCGCACCTACCCATTTAAACCCGCGCAAGGCCAACCACAAAGGCAATCACAAATCACACAATAGTGAACACTAATCATACATAAGCATAATTAAAGCAAACAGAGGGGAAAAAGCGGAATGCTTGCTTTCAAACTATTATAACGAAAATTGCAAACCGAGCATCACAAGTTAAAATAATTATAACGGTGTTTTGAATGTCTTGCCGCCACAGCCCGGCGACATAAGCTTATGCCAAAAATATCAGAAAACAAAAAACAAAACAAAGCTTTAGCAAGGAAATCTTTCTTCGACCGTCACGGCCTCACACGTCTAGGTCGGAAGGAAAAGTCTGAGCTTGTCCATGATCCTCTTCGGCTGGCTGGGAGGGGAGAGGAGTTTCGTCCTGCGCACCAACGTCTCCGGCAGGGGCGTTGCTTGTGGCCTCCAAGTCCACCATCTCCACATGAGTGTCGATAGCTTGAACGAGGTCCCTTAAGCTCGGCGTGTCATCTTCCCCGGCACCGGTCTAACTTTGGATGGGCTGGGGTAGTGCAGGATACAGGATCTGCTTGGGATCCCACAGGGGGGAATCCTCCGGCACCCCCGCAGCATGGAGCGCAGCCGTCCAGCCCTCGCCAAAGCCATGTTGCCGGGCTTGCTGAACGATAGGTTCCACCGAGTTTTCTGCCTCGGTGAAACCCACGTTGTACCATTTATCCTCGCAGGCCTCGAGGGAGTCCTTCAGGGAAGTGAGCTGGTCGGCCTGTGCCAGGTTTAGGCTATTCGCTTTCGCTAATTCCAGCTCCCTCTCCTCCAACTTGGAAGTTAGCTCTCCCAATCGGTTCTCCGCGGACTGCCGGGCTTTCTCGGCGTCAACCGCTTTCCGCTCCGCGGCATTAGCAGCCTCCAGCCTATCCTCGGCAAGTATCTCCGCAGCATTCCTTAGCCTCAGTGCCCGATCAGTTGCCTCAGCCCCTTCTCTCAGCCTCTCGCCCACGAGGGAAGTGAGCTGTGCCGCCTACAAGTACAATGGAAGCGAAATATTAAAAACACTTGGTGAAGTCCCATAATCAAACGTAATAAAAAAGCAAACCTTACCGCGACAGTATGCCACTGCAGCCGCCGAGAGAGTGACTCGTCGTCTGCCTCGGAGTATATGTTCACATCCTCGGGTAGAAGGAGGCCCCTGGCCAAGCTCTGAGCCACACGCCCCCCGTCACCCTTATCCCATCTCCACACGCAGGCCGTCTCGGGCAGTGGCCCTTCACCGAGGCTGAAGGTATGCCTCCAGCCGCCCTCGGTGGGAGGAGAAGGCGCCTCCACGGTCTGTACCTGAGCGGGAGCAACAGTCCCCGGCTCCCGTATTGTCACCCCTCCCCTCGGGCGGAGTGGAGACCTCGGTGGCACGTTTCCGGAAGAATCTGCCTCCTCAACAGGCCTTTTCCTTTTCCGGACCTCACCCACAGGCTGACTGACCGGGCTTCTCGTTGGGGAAGGAGATGGGTTGGCCTGACCTGCGCCGGGGATGAACCGAGACAGGGTCATCGACCTCTTCTTCACCATTTTCCTTTTATGGTCGGGCACGGCGGGAATCGGATCGGTATCTCGTTCTTCAGCAACCGGGGTGTCGGCCCGCAATGGTTCAATAGCCTCGTGCCACGTCCGGCTTTGAGACACCCTCTCGGCAGACTCGTCCCTAACCGGTGGGATGTCGTCTGCTGTTGTGTAGCGGGGTCCTAGATCCCGAGCTTCACCCACCGTAAGCGAAGGGGGAAGGAACTGACCGTGCCGCACGTCGATATACGATATGAGAGGGCTGTCGACCAACAGCGCCTGACCGAAGGACTGCCAAGTGGTGTACACGGGGTTCACTCCGAGTATCAGATGAGAAGCTCGGAGTTGCCCGTCAGTGTGCACGAAGATTTCTGACCTCAAGACGAAGTTCAGATCCCTTTCGTGGACGACCCTAATGTTCGGCAAGAATCGTTTTGACTCTGCGAACCACAAAGAAGCAACGTGTCAAAGAAAAAGAAAGAAAGGGAAGGGGGCAGGTAAACGCGAATCTGAAATGACTAAAAAGACACGATACTGACCAACATCACGAGGCGTCTGTGGGCAGTACACCCCCTCGGAGAGCCAATTGCCGCTCACCTTGACAAATTCCCCAGTAGAATTCCTATTCGAGTCCGGCAGGCAGGATATCAGCCGGACTCGGGTATCCCTAGTCTTTAGGTAATAGCCCTTCGAAAAGTTCCCGCACAATTTATACATAAAATTAATGTCGTGGTGGTTTAGATTCAGACCGTACAACTGGTTCAGCCGACTGACACAACTAACGACCCTATAAAAGTTGGGAGGGAGCTGGTCGGGGCACAAACCATAGAACCCTAAGGTGCTCGCTATAAAGGGGTCTAAAGGAAACCTAACGCCTCCTTCCAATATGGCCATCAGAGGAACGAAAATGACGTTCCGATTGACTGCCCGGTCAAGGGCGATATCGCCTTCCTTACAGAACGTAACTTCCACATCCCTAGGGACATCAAAGGTCCTTCTAAAGTTGGCCAAAGCAGTCCCTGGGGCTAAAAGGTGGGAGAAACCCATTTCTAAAGGTATGAAAGAAGAATGGAAGCAGAAAAAGATTAAAAGGCAAAACACACTTACTTGAAAATCTAAAGAGGCGAAGAACTGGAGAAGTTTTTCGCACAGAGAATGCTTGGCAGAGAAAGTGTGTAGAGGATGCGCAAAAAGTGAAATGAGAGCTTCAGAAAAGGATTATATAGACACAGGGGCATTAAATGAAAGGCGAGGCGGGAAAACGAAACCCCCCAATCCCTACCCGCCAGGTTTTTCCTTGGGAAAGCCGCTCGCACGCGCTCACGGATTACGAACCGTCAGCATGTTACCCCCTGACGGTTCGCTAGCTATAGGGTCATTATTAAGGAAGTGACCGCTTACCGCGGAACAAACCACCACTGATCCACGGCAGACACTGACCCCACCACGGAGAGAACATTAATTCGCACCAACCCGTCCCCTTGGAGACCTTGATTCATCACCGAGCTCTGTGCATGAATCAAGGGGGGGATATTGTACGGGCATTACCCCACTGGGCCATCCACTCTCAGGCCCATAAGAGTAGCTACCCATACGGGCCGTGCCTCGGGCCCGTTCAGCCCTAGGCCCACAAGGACAACCACCCCCTCATGGGCCTCGGCTGTGATCAATATTGAAAGGTCTCACCTCGAGCCGACCTGGCACGCACCTAGCAACCCGAACACCGAGAGCAAAGCCATCACATACTCGATCGGCAGGACCAAGACACCCCTGTTCATGATGCCCGAGGTCCTACCGGACCCCCTCACAGTATCGACCCAGGTCGTCGTGCCGTGCTCTGCCGCCCACCACGAAAGCTTTTCCACCGAGAAGCAAGCGTGACAATGGAATCAAGTCCCAATGCCACAATCGTCCTCCCTACGCTCATAAATGCCCACCACTTAGAGGGGATGGCATTGGACCTCACCATTCACTAAACCTGAAAATGACCACAATTACCCACCAAGCCATGGCTATAAATAAGTGAAGAGGCATCAGAAGTAGGGGGAGGTGAAAAGGGGACACAAAAGAGAGAAAAAATAGAGGAGGGGAGATAAGAAGGAGGAGGAAAAGGAAGATAGGTACATTGGGGTGACCTTGTGGAGAATCATCCCACTGCAGGAAACGCAAAAAGCCCACTCTACAAATAAATTGTAAGCCCAGTTCATCCTAGGCCCACGCGCCGTTCTTGGGTACGCACACTTCTAATTACACGAATGTCTTTTTAACTGCCTGAGGCACATACCTGACGCTTCGGCTTACGAGATGCTCCCTCATTAAATTTCTACGACTTTATGTCCCCCACATTCTACGGTGCAATGCGAATCTAACGGTTGAGGATTCTACTGGAACCCAAGCGGGAATTTTCCCGCTTGTAAACCTCCTTTGATATAAATATCATCTAATCAAATCATTCTCCCCACCTTAACACTCATACAATGAACCTGTAAAACTTCCCAGTCTATACGTGCCCTCACATTTACCAAGAACTAGTCCAATTAGATTTTTCTTCCTAGAGTAAGTCTTCATAAATCTCTTCGTTCATTTTCTTTTCGTTTGCTTCTCTCTCTCTCTCTCTCTCTCCTGTGTCTTTCTCCTCTGCTCTGTTTTCTCTTTCTTTATCTTTGAATACCCTCAACCCTATCTTGAAAATGGGTAGATTCGCCTCTCTAGTAGTTTCTAAGGAAAAAATAGAGGAGTTTAAAGCTCTGTATAGAATTCCGCCCAGAGTGTCCATTAGATACTGTGAGTTAGGGGTATGGCATAAGAAAAGGCAGGAAGGGGAAGTAGTGATCCCTATGATCACTTTTATAGAAGGGGAGATGAATATCCCCATGGGCAAAATTACTAGGGACTACCTTAGGGCTCACCGGTTAGCTCCCACCCAATGTGTCCCAAACATGTTTAGAATATTAGATTGTATAGATGCACTTAATGAAATGATGGGTTTAGAACTTACCCATCATGATGTTAATTGGATCTACAACCTCCATCATCTTAAATGGCAGGGGTATTACCTAAAGTCTAGGTATCCCAAGGTTAGGCTTATTTAATGCCTCCCTGACTCCAACAAAGGCCTAAATAAGGATTTTTTTTTTATCGTGTCTGAGGAGTAGCATGATGGCTTACCTTGTCCGAAGAGAGAAGGGACGCTAGGTGGGGATCTAGGTTTAGGTCAATTGTTCCATAATCACCCCCCGTACTCTTTATTTCCTTCTTATGTTTGTATATATAACATTCTTTTGATTAACATTGTTTTTCGTTGATGATTCGGATCAGTACGCCACTATTTCGAACTTCAGTCTTGTCAACAAAGCAAGTTTGGACAAGATCTTGAAGGCTGAGGTGCTTGTTCAAAGCGATGGTCAACTCAAGAGTGGCGCACCTAATTCTTGGATATACCCCTATATCCAAAACCTTTCAGGCACCAAAGTGTGTCATAAGGGCCAATGACCCCCGCCTGCATCGAATAAGTATTGCTGCCAAGAGTTTCCTTCATCCCGAGGGCACTCCTATCCCCAAAGGTACTCTCACCACACAACCCATACCAGAAGGCATCCCTACAATACCTTTTCCACCCCAACGCATAACTGGTGAAGCGACCTCCTCCCACCCCACCATCAAGGAAGAGGAAGAAATCTTTGAAGTCTCAGATTCTGAGGATGAATTCAACATCTTCAACCAACCTTCTTCCTCGGGAGGTCCAGCCGGTGAACTCGGTACCTCATCTTCAGAACAAGGAATCCTCTTGCAAGGAGTAATCCTTACCTTGGACACAATGCCGATCGAACGCAAGCCCCATTAGAGCCTCTGAGACCTGATGGAATCTCAGGTGTAGGGTCAAGAACCGAGTAATTTTGCTAAAACCAAATCTCCTCCCCTAAGGAACAAGAACAAGGGAAGTCCAGATAGCCCAAACTTCCCTCCCTTCCACCCACCCAACCCCAACGTACCAATTAGGCTGATCTCAAAAGAAAAAGGGATCAACCTAAAGGCAAAGATGTGGTAGAGGGGGAAAAAATCTTCCTTCAAAGGAAGTTGAACCCTAAAAAGGGGCCAGGCAGGCCCGGACATCTCAGACAGTCTTGGAGAAGAGGGTCGAGGTACAAGTCCCTATAACTGCTCTAGTATAGGCCTCGACCATGATCCTGAATGATCATGCTATCACTACTGACGCCTCTATTAGAAATTCTGACCCTGGTACGACAGCATACGTGGCTGACAAGTTGGAGCAGGCCCTTTTGCTACTTGAGGACATGGCTTAGCTGAGGTAAATGAGGAAGCACGAGGTCTTCATGACATTGAAGAAGGAGCTCGCCTTGGTAAGATCACCATCCAACTCTTCTCCAATTTTCACTCATTTCTCCTATTATTATTACTTTTTGTTTATACTTAGTTTTTCTGACCTGACTATGATACTTCATTTCTTTTTAGTCCTGGGAATAAGCCATCCAAACTGCTCACCTGGTTGAGGAGATAATCATCAGCACGCACAAGTCTATGAAGGACAAAGAGGCCAGACACATTGCTACCTAGAAGACCTTTGAGGTGGCAGAGAAGAAGCTGCAAGAGGTCATTACCTAGCTAAACTTGGCAAAAAGTGAGAAAAAGAGCGTCTAGGCAGCCTAAAACCAATTGAGAAGCAGGCCAAGACTCAACGTCTGCAGCTTAGCCAAGCCGACGAGGACTATGCGGCGTCGAAGAAACAAATAGAGTCCCTCACTAAGAGTTTGAGGGAGGCTGAAAAGGCCAAGGAGAAAGCCAACAAAGCCAAAAAAGAAGCAATAAAGGCTAAGAAGGAAGCCAAGAAGGCAAGAGATTAGGCCGAGCAAGATGAATATGAGGCTGGTGTGGCTGAGACCAAGGAAAACCTCAGGTTAGAGGTCTCGGAGGTATGTAGACATTACTACGTCCAAGTGTGGAATGAGGCACTTACCCAGGCTGGGGTTGATGTCTTTTCTGCCCTCTAGATGACAGAAAATGTTTATTATCCCTTAGTCATCCGGGCTTCTAGTCCATCTGTCCTTAAGGCTGATGCTGCCACCCAAGGAACAGATGCTGGAAAGGATGGCTTAGTTGAAGCCCTTCCTTCCACTGGCCATTCGTTCGAGGAGGTTGAATAGCCTAAGGATGTTGAGAAACCAACTGAAACAACTAAAGAGGTGGCTCATGATGCTGATCAGCCCCCCACTACCCCTAAGGAGCCTACCAAAGGGAAGGAAGCTATCTAGCCAATGGAAATTGTCTTGGTGACTCTTCCTATCACCACCAAGAAGGACCCAAAGGGTAAAGGGATTGCTTTTGACAACATGGCTCCTAACCAGCCTCAAAATGGGGAAAAATCTAGTTTTGCATCTCATCCAAAACACATAACGGAAGCAACAATCACAGATTTACTTCATTCATGAGAGATAACATGTAGCCTTAAATTCTAGAATAAAAGATAGAAAGCATACCTAATCTAGTAAAATTCAAACCTAATCTAGTAAAATTCAAAACCAAGACTTGAGAATACCTCTAATCTTCATCTCAATTCCACATGGTGCCAAGAAGTGTGGTCTCTCAATCAGTCTTTATGTAAGTTGATTTTCAAAGAAAAATTAGTTTTCTTCTTCTTGTAGAGAAAAACTATTTTCTTTCTTTTCATCATAGGTACATTCTAACTACATTGGTAGTTACTTTATTTAATAACTCTTATTAAATAAAATCTGGTTATCTAATTGGGTTAGCCTTTTGGGCCTACCGAATTGGGTTTTAATTTGTGGCTTGAGATGGGACCAAGGGAATAAATAAGACTCTAACTCCAATGGGCCTTGGGCTTTTCTGTCAACTTTTGACAAGTTCAAAATTACATTAATTATATTTAATACTACTATATAAATATACTTGCAGTCTAGGCCTTATTAATAATTATATTCCAAGACTCTAATAATATCATTTGAACCTTTCATGAAATATCCATAGTGAACAAAGTCATAATAAACTGTCACTTTGTAAATAACTATTTTATCCTTGAGTACCCGATTTAATCTTTTAGTTATTCACATTTATTGAAATTCAATTTAAATAAATATAAGTTTTAGTGACTCCTTACTAAAGTGAGCGCCCTGAATAACCAATTCTCATTAAATTTATCTCAAGGGGATATTTCGTGTTTTTACTAAAAGAGATTATAGATTCCATCTTGAGAATATGTGTTCCCTCAATACTACGTGTGGTTACCCAATATTATGAGGTTTTGACCGTGAATATTAGATCTAACTCTTGATATATCAAAGTAACCTACATTTCATGATCATGTCCACTACCCTCTCAAGATTAAGAGTCTATGAAATTAGAAGTCGTAAGATTAATTATTCTGGTGGCAGTTGTTGATTGAATATTTAATTTCACAGCGGTCCAGTTCAATATGTCTTAACTTTTAAGACACATCAACAAAATCGGTTTGGATTATATCAGAGAAGGAAGCTCCAGCAACGAACCGAAGAAGGAAGTAAGGTTCATATCACCCAAGATTGTTGAGAAACTTAAAGAAGTGACACCTGAGACTGACACCCTTGCTGTTGAGAAAAGAACCATTGGTGTAAGACTAAAAGATAAAGGGAAGTCATTACCCAAAAATTAGAGGGGACCTCAAGTGAAACATGTGTGTCATCATTGTGGGGTTTAAGGTCACACAAGACCCAACTGTTTCAAGCTTCATGCACTCAAGAAAACTGATTCCATGTGTGGCTAAGAAAGTTCAAAGAAGAAACCAAAGAGAACACAATCCAAGGGAGAAAATGAAGGACATCTCATTGGAGACGTCATGGAAATGCTGAAGAACATTTCTCTATGCCTTATTAGCTTTACTCTCAAGTTGGAAAACTATGTTGGTTGTGCACCTCCATTCAAGGCTCTCACCCAAAACACTCGAAAAGTGTGGGTGAAGAAGGGTACCCATGCATGATTATTTCTTATGCCCATGATTTAATTCTTTCAATATTTAAGGTCAAAGGTTCATGCATCATGTCATGCAAAATCTTCTTGTGTCATTGCTTCCGATTCATAGCATGTTTCTTTTGCTAGCTGTTTTTTGTTTTTGCTTTTGTTGATCTTAAGTGTTGTGTTTTTGAGTGTGTTGAAAAATTCAAAAACTCATAAAAATTGAAAAATCTCTAAAAAGTTTGATCGCTTGTGTTGTGTATATCTCATGTGAGTTTGGCCTAGTATTTTGGTATTAATGGCGTAGTGCATTTTCGAGCTTAGCTTGTTTTGTATACACATCTATTTTTGTGGAAAAATCTTGAAATCTATGTGTGATTTTTGTAAATCGATCTTCGAGTTTGTCATGAATGATTAGTCAATAGTCTTATTGGTCTTGATACATGCATAGACTTGTGCCTATATCTTTTCTCGCATTTTTATTTTTTATTTTTGCTTAAAAAACTCATCAAATGTAAATCTCAAAATGAAAAGAGATACGGACCTGCAAAAACCATCGCACATACTAGTATTTGATGAGGAAAAAGGGAAAACGACTTGTATTGAAATGTATGGTGCCTCAAAAAGCCAAAGGCTTTTTCACAAAATTAAAATATAAAAATTTCAGGTATCGATCTCAAAATGAGATGTACTTTGATCAAAATGAGATGTACTTTGATAAAAATGATCAAATGTTATGATTTGTAAAGAAGCCAAATAAAAAACTTCAAAGAAATGTAATCATTTTCTTATGAGAAATCATATATGTTCATTTCTATAATTGAGATAGTTCACTTGACTTAGTACTAGTTGTGTATGACTTGGTTGAATTGATCGTTGAAACTTCACTCTAGACTAAGGATTATTCCACTTTTGATACTCACACACAACATATAAGACTATGTTCAATGAATGTTTATTTCATTTGTGTGATTGTACATGTTCAAATGTGATATGTGTGTGCTCAACCATATGTGGATCAAACCAAAAAGTTTTCTTTTTTCTTTTTGTTTGCTTTTGGAAGTGATTTGTATCACTCATGTTTTTTAAGTTGTTTTTATGTGAAAAACATGTTTTCTAGGTGTTTTCGTGATGTAAGCTCAGTCACGAGTTAAAGGGTCCAATTCTCCAGTTTTTCAGCTTTGAACATAGAGTTTCGCAACTGTTTCACGACTATTTCGCGAGTAAAGCTTACGAATAAGATACTAGTGAAATTACGCGGGTATGTAACCAGCAAAACTTCCCGCGAAAATTTCTAGATCAGCTTTTTAAAGGGTATTTTGTGGGACATTTATTTTAAACTTCTCCCATCTTCTCCCAAACCCCTATTTTAATGTTTCAACATCAAAACCCAACTAATTTCAAGTGTTTTTCATTTCATTAACATCTCTAAAGTAATCTTTAACTTTTTTCATTGATTTTGATCATTAGATTATGTTTTTAGAGGTTTTATGTACATAGTTGGGATTTTTTTCAAATGGGAGTTGGAAACTTATTTTTTGTCAATCTTTTTGATTGGGCTTTGTTTTAAATGTTGATTTGATTTAGATGTTGGCCCCTTGTGGTAAAAATAACATGTATTTAGGCAATATTTTCATATGTTCTTGCATTATTTAACATACATGTGTAGTGTGTGCACTCTAAGTGTTTGATAAAATGTCTAAATGACATTTTCTCGTTGTTTTGGACTCCGATGAGTACCAAACTTTGGGGATCAGCATAATTATTCACGTTTATCATGTTTTGATCATTACTGGTGTGGTTTATACACTTTGCCCCATGTGTGCTTATTCATGCATTGGTCATGCATCTCACATGCACATTAGATACACCTTTGCACCACACACTCTATCACTTGACATGTTTTGCATTCACTCATGCTAGTTAAGTATTTTTAGACCTTTTAGCACATATAACATATTATTGTGTCTATGTCATGCCTTGGTCTACACCTTGTTCCATCACCCTTAGCATGTCATGTTTACTTTATGCTTTGTAGCATTATTTTCTTAAGATGTTTTATCTTTTGTTTGAGCTTCATTTTCTCAGTTATCTTGCATCCCTCATGCATCATACCCTTGTTCATATTTTCCTTTCTTTCCCTCCTTCCTTTTGCTTCATTTGTCTATCTGTGACAAAAAGGGGGGAAGAGTATACTAAGGGGAAAATTCTACCTCGTGCACATTCGTAGGGGGAGAAAGTCATAGGAGAGATGTATATACTAAGGGGGAGAAGACATCTTTTATGAGAAAACCTTGTTTTTGTTTGTTTTGCTTTATGCTTGTTTTCTCTTTGCTTTATGATGCTTTGAGTTACTTTTAGTATTTATGCTTTGTTGCTCTCATCGCATCGCGTTTATGTGTTGGAACACACTTGTGGCCTTGTTAGATTTTGTATCCTTAATGCAAATACCTTTTGTGTTTTGCATTGGTTATGTGTACTTATGCCATTGTTGGATCTTGTATCATTAATGCAAATACTTTAGTGTTTTGCATTGGTTGAGTGTTGGACATGCATATATCCTTATGTCTTTGTGCTTTAATGATTGTATGTTCGGATGATCATTTGCCTTGCTATATGATCATTTTAGTCATTTCCATATGACTATTATGTGTATGATCAAATTGCTCATATGTTTCACATCATGTTTACTTGATTGCAATTTACTTGTTACATTATACTTGTCATTTTATCATTTGATTTACCTTAAGGGTCTAATATGTTTTGTGCAAGTGTTTCAGGTTACAGGTATATATGTTTCAAGTGCTTCACAGCTTCTAGATTTAGGTGTGAGTGAGTTTTTCCATTATTCTCAAAATCATGTTTAAGTCTAGAGTTTGTTATAGGGTGTTTTGTCAAGGAATAGCCAAAGAGGGAGATTGTAAAGTTGTGATTTACAACTATATTTTATGTTGGCTTTATTCCATGACAAAAAGTGTTTTATTTGCTTTAATTTGTTCATTGTATTTTGTGAGATTTTATTGTATTGAGTTTAGTATTAAGTTGGTGAAGAATCAAGCATAAAATGAAGAATCAGTGAATTTCGTGAGTGTCTCGCTGGAAGCTAACCCGAGAAAGAGTCACGTGAGAAGCACATGCCGGAAGCTGAAAAGTTGTGCCAACTTGGAGGATTTGGGAGCGTCTTGCAGGTAAGGCCTTCTTGTGAGATACCCACGAGTAAGGCATTCCCGCGAAATATCCGCGAAACTCTCTGTTTGGAGGATTTTTAGGTGTGACTTTCTTACCCTTCACCCATACTATATATACCCTCATTACCCACAAAAGTATGAGAGGCCATTCACAGAGGAAAACCCTAAATAGGTTTACAACAACACATACACCCATCTTTTAGAGAAAGAGCTACCCATCCTTTGTGAGAAATCATTGTAGCCTCTTCTCCTTCCCTCTTCCATTGTCATACCTTGAGAGGAGATTTGTACCCAAACATAACTCACACCTTTTCAGAGTGTAGAAAGTGTTTTGGATCTTAGGAAGTTATGGGGATTTGCCAAAAGAAGCCGATGAGGCTTGGCAAATGCAATCGGGCGTATTGCGAGATTCGGAAAGCTAGAGAAGACATGACTCCATGAAGTCCGTTGGTAGCAAGAGCTTGAAGGGCTCAAGTACATTGGGTAGACTAGGCTTGGAGGGTCTTTTGTTATTCGTGTAATCCAACTTTATTTTCTAGTGGATCGATTTACCGCTTGGAGAGCGGCGGAGAAGTTTTTCGTCGAGTTCTTCTGTTTCCTCTTCGATAACACATCACCATGTTATCTTGTGTTTGCATCTCTCTTTCTTTACTCTTGTGCTTTACTTTTATTGTTTATTGTTCATGTTTATGCACTAGAGTAGTATCCTTTGATTGTACTTCATTTACTCTTGTTTCCACACTTAGATAAGTTAGAGTAAAAGCAATCTAACCGTAATTTATTAATTTGGGGTCTAAACAGCTCTTGTGTTTTTAACACAAATCCGAGCTTTCACTTTTCAATCTAGATAGATATTTTCTAGTAGATATTTATAATTTATAAATAAATGAAACATGATTTATAATAACAAAAAATATAATCTAATTGAAGAAAATGTAAAGTATAGAATTAATAAAACTTAGTTTATCGTAAGCAAAATTGCAACTTTGCTGATTGATGTAATTGCTTTAGATTCTGCACATGCACAAATAATTATCACATAATTCAATAAATCAATATTAATACAAAAGTAACTTATGCTAAATTCATATTTTCATTATAGTAACTTGTAATCAAATCTGTTACTAAAATAAAGTAAGATAACTTATGAAAACATACCCAAAAATACATATTAAATAACTTAGAATAAAAAGGACTGGTTCTATCTTATTATTGAAATAAATTAATAATTTGACGAGTACAATTGTTCAAATAGGAAAAGTAAAAAATAATTAAATTATAAATTTTTTTTTTGTTAAAGTGACAAAAGTGGATTAATGTGATAAGATTTGACCAACCCACATGATAGTAGGTATAGAGTTGTAAGCCATAAAACATGTATGTGTGGAGAAATTAATAAACTTCAAAATGATGTGATTTGATAGGTACAAAGGTATCAACAATGTCTTCACTATGACTCCTCAAGGAATATATAATACTAGTTATAATTAAATTGTCTTTATGCATAGTCACCCTTTCCTATTTTGTTTTATCTTTATCTCATCAATATTAGAACCATCTTATTAGGATTAGTAAAATACTTCATGTTAGAATTATAATTAAATGATTAAATTTACAATTTTTTAAGAGTTTAAATTTTTGAGAGAATCAGTAATTTAACATTGTATTAGTTCAGGAGCTCTTGAGTCGAATTTTTGTCTCTACTCTACCTCTCATTTAAAATACAAAAACTCCTACGTGGAGGGAAGTTTTATACATTATAGTTATATGATTAAATTCATTATTTCTTAACATCTTAAACTTTTGGGACAATAATTAATTTAACATCTCCAAGCTAATTGATCACACTCCTGCCCAAAGAGGGAATATAATAGGGATGGGGCACCCATAATCTAACCCCGCCCCACCCTACTCTTATGCAAAGGAATTATATGCACAATTGCCCTATACACACACACACACACACACACACACACACACACACACACATACATACATACATACATACACTAGTAAGGGTTGTACATGCAAGACACGTGTTGCCTCTTGAATGAGAAAATTTATGAGAGTTTTTTTTAAAGTATGAAATCATGTACTTAGATTTAGAATAGTTATTTAACATATGACTAATTATTTACTATAATAACTTTTTAGAACCTATTTATTAAGGACAGTATCTACTCATGAAAAAATTCTACTAAGAATGATAACAAACGTCGTCATCTTCCAACAATAAATAACTAAGTTTTGATAAGACACTGTCACAATATTTAAATTTTTGCAATAAATGATGACATATGCTACCATTGAATTTTTTCATCAAATTAAATACCTACAACCATTTGCAATGAATAATTTGTTATTCATACTTCATTCTTTATCATCTTATTTTATAAGCCTAACTGCGATGTTTAGCTTACTTAATTTTTATGAACACCTTTTTAAGAAAGAAAGCAAATAAAAAAGAACAAGATAACAAAAGACAGATGTCATTGAAGTTTCTATTAAATAAAATTATAAATCAAGAAGATTTAATCCTCTAATAAATTAGTGTTCTCTAGGAAACAAATAGAATACCATACATCACAATTTTTTACTCTCTAAGTATGACTAACACATAAACTCAAAATACTAGAGGATATTTTTTGGGACATTAAAATTTAGTGAGGTATTTTAGATATTGCACAATGAAATATTGTAGGAACCATAAGATTTTGTTAGAGTTTAACTAAGAGAGTAACAGTAGAGACTATATGTTTGTCTACAAAATATAAAGGAGAAAATTATTCAACTTTAAAGTTGAGAGGGGGGGGGGGGGAACCTACCCCAAACATAGAGTGAAAAATACTTTTTCCCATTTTATTTTTGTTGGTAAAACTATATGTTTTTTTACTTTAAACAATGTGTTAAAAAAAAAAAGTTAACCAAAGAAAATTGTCCATAAAAGTGTAGAACTATGAATTTTGGCTCAACAAATTAGCTAAAAAAAAAAAAGGAATCCAATAAATGTCACGATATTTTTTTAATGCCTTTTATTTTAGCTATGGTGGGCCTTGTTATGATGTTTTATTATTTTATTTTTGAGTAATTTTACATGCATAACATTTTCACAACAAATCCTAGATGGTAAATTATTATTGGTTTTTAATTGGAACACTTTAAACTATGCATTAAAAAAAAAACAAACAAACAATAGAAGAAAATTGTGTAAAACAGTGAATTTTGGCTCAACAAATTTGACTAAACCAAAAAAGAAGTCTAAGAACATAAGAAAATGTCACAATATTTTCACAATACCTTTATTTTCAGCCATGGTAAGTTTCAGTCAAATATTTTATTATTTACTATATAAATATACTATTTTCATAATATTTTCATAACAAATTTTAGTTGACAAGTTTTTATTGATTTTAAATAGACCCACGATTGATATAACTTTTTCATCCATCAATAGTAACTTACCACCTATGATTTGTTTGTGTAATTAATGTGAATATGTTGTGGACTTAGCATTTTTTTTTCTTGGATCTATAAGAAACAGAGACCTCAACAATTGTGAAAATATTGTAATAATAGTAAGTGTTACAAAATTTTCACAAAAAAATTTATTTTCAGTTGCAGTTAGTCACAATCTCATATTTTATTATTTTATTTCAATCTATAAGAAATTAACACCTGAATAATTATGAAAATATTGTCAAATTTATTGCGTTAATATAACTATATATATATGACAACTCATATAAATATTAGAAAAATGCAAACTGAAATGGCGTGAATGAAAAAAAAAAAAAAAAAAGAAGACAAAACGGTGAGTTTTTGCTCACCAATTGACTAAAAGAAGTATATAGTAGAAAGAGACATGGCCTCTTTTTATATAGTTAGTAGAAATATTGTGAATTTTATTGTGTTAATATAACAATATAGATGACAACTCATATAAATATTAAAAAAACGCAAACCGAAATGGCGTGACTGGAAAAAAAAAAAGAAAAAAAAGAAAAAAAAAGAAGACAAAATGGTGAGTTTTTGCTCACCAATTGACTAAACCAAGTTTACTGTAGAAAGAGACATTGCCTCTTTTTATATAGTTAGTAGATATATATATATATATATATATATATATATATAGAATGTAAAGTAAGAGAGAGAAAGACTGAATAGTTTGTATATTGACGTATTTTTTGTGTGTCTAACATTATACAATAGAGAGTCTTATATAGGCTAAGTATGTGTGAAGTACAAGTAATATGAGTATACTACAATGATAGTATACTAAGCTAAGCCTGATGGGCCAAGCTAAATAAGCTATATACTAACATCCCCCCTCAAAATGACCAAGTGGGTGAGTTTTGGTGAAGATATCAACTGGTTGGACGGCAAAGGAGATGGAGAACAGTTGGAGATTACCTTTCTTGAGATGTTGGTGAGTGATGTGGCAGTCAATCTCAATGTGCTTGGTGTGTTCATGGAAGATATTATTATGAACAATGTGGATAGCACTACAATTATCACAATAAAGAGGAGTTGGCAGTGAGCAATGGAGCATCCGTATCAGCCAAGAGCCATCAAAGCCAAATAAGCTCATAGATTGTGTTAGCAAAGGCACAATACTCAACCTCGGTGGTAGAACATGAAACAAAGTCTTGCTTCTTCCTATGCCATGAGACAAAAGAAGTTCCCAACAAGAAACAAAACTTGTGATGGAGCATCGATCAATCAGATCACTTGCCCAATCTTCATTTGAATAAGCATGGAGCTCGAGAGAAGACCGAGAGGAGTAGTGAAGACCATGATAAAGTGTGCCCTTAACATATTGGAGAATCTGAAGAGCAGCTGCATAGTGGACAAAACGAGAAGCGTCCATGAACTTACTAACCATACTCACGACATGTGATATTTGGGCACGTGACAGTTAGATAGATCAGTCTACCAACCAATTGATGGTAACAAGTAGCATCTGATATAGGTTCACCATTCTAGGGTGTGAGCTTGGCATTGTATTCCAAAAAAGTGGAAACAGTCTTGTTGTTTGTGATACTGGCTTTGAAAGAAGATCAGAAGCATATTTAGCTTAGGAAAGATAGTATCTATCAGAAGATGAGGTAACCTTAAGCTCAAGAAAATAGCTAAGAGTGCTCAGATCTTTCATCAAATGTTGACTAAGAAAGTGTTCAAGAGAGCAGATGATTGCAGAATCATCTTCAGTAATAACCATATCATCAACATAAAGAAGAATAAGAGTGATACTAGTAGAAGATCTTTGGACGAAGAGAGTAGTATCATAAGAACTCGAAGTGAAACCCTACTTAGCAAAAACTAAGCTAAACTTTTCAAACTAAGCCAGGAGCCTGTTTAACGCTATAAAGAGTACAACGAAGGTAACAAACTTGACAGCCTAAATGAGTCTAGCCAGGGGGTGGTTGCGTGTATACTTCTTCTTGGAGGTCTCAATTGAGAAAAGTATTCTTCACATCCATCTGATAAAGAACATTCTTTACATGCATATGATAAAGAGCATTCTTCACATCCATATAAGTTATGGGATCATAGCAGCGAAATCGTTTTTAGGATACACCACAGCCAAGGAAGCAACAGAGACAAACACAAGGCTGGAGCTTTGTCCGTTCACAAGGAGGAAGAGAGACAAAACAAGCACAACCAAAAACCCAAAGAAAGGAGTAGTCAAATGTTTGGCTATAGAGGGGTTTAAAGGGTGATTTGTTGTGTGTGGTAGGTGAATGAATATGATTAATAGTGTAAACAACAGCGATTGCTACCTCATCTAAAAGCGCTCAAGAATAGAGGTAAAAATGAGAAGGGTGCAGACAACATCAAGAATGTAACGATGTTTTCATTCTACACGACCATTTTGTTGAGAGGTATAAGGACAAGACCGGTAAGGGAAGGTACCATTGCTATCTAAAAATGATAGGAAAGATTTATCATTATATTCATAAGTATTATCTGACCGAAAGATCTTTACAATGTGATTGAACTGTGTTTCAATCATTTTATGAAATTTTTGGTAAATGGACAAAAGTTCAGACCTACAGTAAAGCAGATAAATCCAAGTATATCAAGAAAAAACATCCACAAATATGACAAAATATCGAGATCCTCCCTCAGTAGGAACCAGTACAGGACCCCAAATTTCAGAATGTATAAGATCAAAAGGTGCAGAAGAAAAAGAGCCATTATTATTAAAGAGCAATTTTGTTTGTTTGCCAAAATAACAGGAAGTACAATCAAATTTTGGAAACTGAACTAAAGCTAAATGACATTGAGAAGCTAAAAATTAAAGACGAGATAATGATGTATAACCAAGACAAGAATGCAATAAATTTGGCGAGAAGGTGGTAATAGTAGTAGCAGTAGAAACAACTTGTGAATGAATCTTCAAGTCGTGAATCTCAAACATACGTCCAACCTTACGGTCTATCCCAAGCACTTAACTTGTCCGGGGATCCTGCACATCCATCCATGATTAGAAAATAGATATCTACTCCTAATTGACAAAGTTGTCAAACAGAAAGCAAATTTATGGATAACTTTGGAATATGAGAAGTGTCACTAAGAGATAAACTAGGAGAAGAAAATTTTCCTTTGCGACTGACAGAAATAGGAGTTCCATCAGCAGTATAAATAGAAATGGGATGTGCTAAAGGTGCTTTATTAGAGAATTGTGATTCATCAAGGGTTATATGGTTACAACATACAGTATTAAAAAACTAAGAATGTTTACCTGAAGTAACAAAAAAGTGTAGTGGAAGTTCAGGAAAAAACATGTTGAACTACTACCTTAATATCACCTGTAGTAAATGAGGAAGCTAAAGAGGAACCTGTAGGAACCGATAAATTTGAGAACACATAGTAGCTACCTGAGGAATTACAATCAAATTTTGGAAATTGAACTAAACCTAAATGACGTTGAAAAACTAAAAATTAAAGACGAGATAATGATGTATAACCAAGATGAGGATGCCATAAATTTGGCAAGAGGGTGGCAGTAGTAGTAGCAGCAGAAACAACTTGTGAAAGAATCTTCAAGTCGTGAACCTCAAACATACGTCCAACCTTACGGTCTATCCCAAGCACTTGACCTGTCCAGGGATCCTGCACATCCATTCCATGATTAGTATATAGAACATCTACTCATAATTCACAAAGATGACCAATAGAAAGCAAATTTAGGGACAACTTTAGAATATAAAAGTGTCACTTAGAGATAAACTAGGAGAAGAGATTTTTCCTTTTTGACTAACAGGCATAGGAGCTCCATCAGCAATGTAAATAGAATTGGAATGTGCTAAGGGTGCTTTATAAGATAATTGTGATTCATCAAGGGTCATATGGTTACAACATATAATATCAAAAAACCAAGAATGTTAACTTGAGGTAACTAAAATGGCAGTGAAAGTTCGGGATAAACCCTGTTGAACTACTACTTCAATATCAGCTGTAGTAAATGAGGAAGCTAAAGATGAACTTGTAGGAACTGATAGACTTGAGAGCACATAGTAGTTGCCCGAGGAAGAGAAGCCTTGTTTTGATCTTGCATGAATATCTACAGTTTGCCACAAACAGAGATTTCACGGCCTTTGGCACGACAAAACTCGCAGCGAGTACCTTTGGAAGACTGAGAGTTGGGACACCTAGAGGTTATCCATGGAGGAGCAGTGAATGCAGTAATAGGAGGTAGTGTCGGAAGAGAGGGTGTAACTGACACATGGTTAAAGGATGACAAGTGACAATTAGGCTAACGATTCTCTTCAGAGACGAGTTCCTTGCTTGCAGCATAAGGAGTAGGAGACCGGATAAGTAAGAAGCCCTAGTAGGCTCAAAATCCTTGCGTAGGCCCATCATGAAATGTATAAATTGACGATGGTCCCGATATTTGGCAAAGAGCTCAATGTCCTCAGAATACAATAGTGGAGGATCTACAGTGGAGAGTTGTTCCCACATAGAAGAAGTTTAAGAATAATAATCAGAAATAGACTGACCAGTCTCTTGTCACATTTGATAAAGTTTTGATTCAATGTGGAACTCTAGACTTGAATCATTAGTGCAATTGTAGTGATTGGACAGAAATATCCAAACAGCTGCAGTAGTACCAAGATGAGGAAGAAGACTATGGATGGAAAGTACATAGGTATTGAAAAACCAAAACAAGATCTTACTTTGAATACTCTCCCATTCCTTTAGGCATGATTCATAATCATCCTCTGTAATAGTAGTCTTGAAGGCATTGACATCAGTTGTGGCTTTGGACTTAAGCATTGGTATTGGCTTGGAATCGAATCAATTACATACCTCCATAGTTTGCGACCCTTGAGAAAGATATTCATATTCTGAGACCATGCATGATAGCTAGTAGGACCATCTAAGATAATGGTGATAGGAAGTATAATGTCTCGTTTGTTTTGTTGAGCCATAATGGAGAAAATGATCAAAAATAGGGAATCCAAAATTGGAATCTACGTGAAAAACTGAGCAAGATAGGTCCTGGAGAAAATTTTCAACTTCGGTCAACGATCAACGGCATTGGTCAAAGTCAACAGCAACGGTTAAATAAACGGCGATAGTCAAGGCAACTGCAGATGTCAAAGTCAACGACGATAGTCAAGCCAACTATGGATGTCAAAGTTAATGGCTGACATCACAATGATGGCGTATACTGATGTCACCAAGACTGACTTACGTCATTAGGGCTGACGTGTGCTAACGTCCCTAGGGCTGACATGGCAGATCCAAAGTGAAGGTGTGTGGGGCTCATGATGCACGTGGGGCGCGTCATGATAGTGTCTGGTGCGTTAGAACGCATGAAGAAGGAAGGTGGCACACAACGACGCGTGTTTCTACGAGGCTAAAACTTCAGGTGGCGCGTGGGATGCCAGATATAGTTGATTCTAGTTAGGTTTTACTTGGGATTGTCCGATCTATCAATCTATGCCTTCGGATTAGCAGTTTGATGAACAGAAGGACTAGATTTGAGAGTTGTAGAGGTTGTGTGTTTGACGGCGGTAATGTGCTTCTAGTAGTGGGTATTGGGTGAAGGCAAGGGCAGTGGAAAGACACTAGAGAAGACCACAAGTGCTGGAAATTCAGAGTATTGGCTCTGATACCATGTTAAGAATGTAAAGTGAGAGAGAGCAAGATTGAATAGTTTGTACATTGAAGTATATTTTATGTGTCTAACACGGTACAATAAAAAACTTTATATAGATTAAGTATGCATAAAGTACAAATAATATAAGTATTCTACAAATACAATATACTGAAATTAATCTGATGGGCTAAATTAAACTAAGCTATACACTAACATATAAGACAAATGACCAAGTGAAAAAATATATAATATCTTAATATAGGACTTTGAAAAAACGCAGTACTGTTCTAGAAGAAGAGAGAAAAGTGATTGATAGTTTCAAATATCTCGTTCGACGTGCTTTGGAAGTGAAACTAGTCAAACTATGCGTGTGCTTGTGACTAAAAGTCTGCAATTTTTGACTAGCAGTGACATATACATTATACAATTCAAGTGGTTTTTAAATGACAAGAAGACTAGTGAATCTTATCATTAGATATCAGGGCACCAAGCACAAAACCAGGCATCTTATCAGCAAATGTTCAAAATAAGGCAGGCTGAACTTGGATTTTTCAAAGAATGTCATTGTCTAAACATGGTTAGGTATGTTTATTAGATTGTGATATCCGGATCCAGAATAAAATAATATTAATAATAATAATAAGATTAAAAGTGGTTTTTTTTTTTTAATTCTTATATAGGGGCAGCTTAGTAATTTTGATATTTGGGTTAGCAATATATACACCCTATGCCAAAGACCCTAGCCCCCGTAAAAACACATTATTGAAAGTCTTAAAGATTAGAAAGGCTACGGAGAAGGTTGCCTGGGTTTATATTTAACAACCGAAAAAAAAAAAAAAAAGACTTGATTTTGTATTTCTTCAAGAAGTAGAAATCGAATTGGTCAAGCTTTACCACTTTAGGGTGTGGGTGAAAATATTGTACAATTGGAGATAAAGATTTTGAGGGAAGTTTTCACTTCTTATGCTTAAGTAACCTTTCTCATGATTGGTTTTATTTTGCTTATACTACTGTATTTTAGTTACTGAATATTGTTTTGTTACGATTTTATTTCAATTATTTTAGTTACATTGATCTGGGGTAAAGAACAACGAATTGTCATAAATCTATTTGATTACTATATATATGATTTTACATACGTATTTTGAATGCGATATATATTTATTTGAACTATGATTTAATATATATGATTTTGAACAATCTAGCTATGTTTTGATCTCTGATACCCAATCAATGGGGTTATTCATTGGTATCAAAACTAGTTTTATTTGGAGCATTATAAGTTTATCATGTTTCTAAACCCCTCTAATAAAGGATATATATTAGCACAGAACTAGTTTCCTCTGAATCTGATACCTAGTCACGGGGATATAGCGTGATCATAGTCATAAAAAATTGTTAAGAATATGAATCTTATTTGAGTATTAAGTCCATGAAACTTCTTATGTTTTGAAAACCATAGTATATTAGAACTTTTAACATATGTGAAAATTTTGATCTTATGTAAAATGTATTATTTTTTCAATCTATATGCTTGTTTCAGTTAGTTAGGATTTGGTTACTTACTGACTTGTCAACTCACCCCTCATTTCCCTCTAGTTTTAGATTGCGAAGAATAGCAAGTTTTTTTACTTTTGTTGTTGCGCTGTGAGCATGAATGATGAAAGAATTTTAGTGATTTTGGGATTAGATGGCCATGTAATAGTCTTAAATCTTTTGGCCAATTGGCATTGTCTATCATGAGGTTTGGATTTGGTTTCTTTGAAATTATTGGAGATTTTTCATAAATGAATTGTTGATGTATTTGGATTTATCGATGGGATTTTCTTTGAGGATAATTTTCTAGTTGTTAAGAATGCCTTGCACACTTGTAGGGTGTAAACTTTATAAGTGTGCAACCATTGTCACATGCCTAGCTTTTCCTCAGGTTCGGGGCGTGACAATTATAATTTATGACCATGTGTACTTGGATGGATTTTTTTGCAATTTAACACCAAAATGTTAACAATATTATTAGTTAGTACGTTCCTGAAACTATTTAGAAAACTAAGGCCCTGTTTGGTTAAAGAATTTTCCTCACTCAATTTCCATCACTCATCACTCATCAAACATACTTACACTCATCACCCATCACTTAAAAATATTATAGTTTGATATCAGTTTTCATCACATATTTTTCGATTTTGGTGTGTCATCAGTGCAATCTTCTGGGTTCAGTATAATTTTTTTTTTTTTCTGGGTTTCGATCTGTACTGAAAAAAAAAAAAAAAAAAAAAAAAAACCTTCGTTAACGTGAAAAAAAAAAAAAAAAAAAACGTTTGTTAACGTTAAACCCAAAAAAAAAAAAAAAAAAAAAGAAAAGTCAACGGTCAAAAGTTGCGGCTGTGGGTCCCCCAATGTATGTTTAATTACAAAAATGCCTTTGAGTTATGAGTTATGGAAACTGAAAACAGTTAAAAGTTTTCAGTTTCCATATAACTCAAAAACAGAGAATTGAAATGGAAACAGAGTTACCTGAAATTGAGTTATGGAAATCCAAACAAAGTTTTTGTCATGGGCTCCAGAAGCCCTAACATATCGAGTGATAAGAAGCTAAAGACTATAAGAAGATTTCAACTTTGATGTGGAAATTGAATCCATGTGGACCTTTAAATTGAGCCTATAGAGCTCAAGTTTAGTATTACAAAAAGAAGAACCTGACTAAGTAAAAAAAGAAGAACCCCACAATAAAAAAAAATACCCTCAAATCCAAATCTAAACCCAAACCCAAACCCATGGTAGTTTCGATCTTAGCACTGGATCAGCTTGGGTTTGTTGTTTCTTTTTGGATTTGTTGATTGATTTTGTTGTTTCTCTCTAGGTTTGTTGTCTCCGGTGCTTGGGTTGTAGGGATTTTCCACGAATTCCTAAACCTGTGAGAAACAAAATATAGAGAAAAACACACACCAAAGAAAATAATCACACGCACAACACAGTATTTACGTGGTTCGGCAATTTGCCTACGCCCACGGAGTTGCAGATATTTCACTATTATCAGGGAAAAATACAAATTGCGGCTACAACACTTTTTTCTACCTCCAAACCGACTACCCTCAGAAACCTTAATTAAAAGTCATGGTTTCTACAAAAAATCGGATTCATAATGGGTCAAAAAATTTTTTCTGGGGGCAACCCCAAAAGGCTTGTCCATGAGCGCTTCGGCTTAGGCCTGTTGGCCTAAGCCTCCGCTCCATGGACTAAACCTCAAAAAATTTCCCATTAAAAATCACACAACATTATTCGGGTTAGGTCGGGTCATGCATCAGATCAAACATAAACTAGGCTCCACAAAGCCCAACATGAGTTTGTTGTTTTAGGCGGTATTTTTGGGTTTGTTGTTTTAGGCGGTATTTTTAGGTTTGTTGTTTTTGGCCATATTTTTGGGTTTGTTGTCTTTGGTGTGCTTGGGTTTTATTTTGTTGTTTTCTGGGTTTGTTCTCTTTGGTGTCTCCCTGGTATTGTTTCTTGTTTTTTGGGTTTGGTATTGCTACTTGTCTTATGGATTTGTCTCCGGTGTCTTCAGTGGTGTCTCCCTAGTATTGTTTCTTGTTTTGTGGGTATTGTTGATTTTTTTTGGGTTGGGTATTTCTGCTTGTTTTCTAGGTTTGTCTCTGGTGTCTCCCTAGTTTGTGGGTTTGGTATTGCTGCTTGATCTCTCTAGCTTGTGGGTTGGATATTGCTACTTGATTTCTGGGTTTGTCTCCAGTGTCTCCTTGACTTGGTTTTGTTGTTTATACTATGCTTTAGGGAACTTGAGTATTAAAGACTTGAGTTCCACATTGATAAGTTATCCACTGCATCTATTCCAGCACATAAAACTTGAGTCTTTGAGATTAAAGTTGCTATAGCTAGAACTTAAGTCCATGAGACTCAAGATATTAGTTTTCTAATTAGTTTGAAAACGATGCTAACTAACGAAATTGTTAACATTTTAGTGTTAAATTGCAAATAAATCCGTAATAAATCCATAATTGGATTTTATAAGAATACCCTTTACAATTACAAAAGGTTGTAGATAATTGGACTAGGTCAGATTTGGAGCACTCAAATCTTGAACATATATAAAATTTAAAAGGAATGAACAAATCAGTCTCCCCTAAGAAAGTTCAACTGAACAACACTCCCATTTTCCTCACTTGAAGAACAAATTTGGCAGCCTATAAATGAAAATTGAAACTACTAAGAAGTGAACACAAAGTGAAACATGGTTTTGTTTACAACCCTTTTTATCTGAACCCACTGCCATTCTCACCATTGCCTGCCAGAGAACGATGTTGCCTTATTCATCTTTGGAGATTCATCATTCGATGCAGGAAATAGTAACTATATCAACACCACTTCTTATTACCAATCAATCATATTATGAGGGAATTGGAGCAGAGGAAGTTGTTGTCGGTGATATGAAGTAAGCAGAGGAACTCAGCTACAATAGCGGTCCGATCTAGTACATCCTTCGCCGCGCTTTTGGGGGTGATATGGACAGGTATTTACTAAACTGGTCCTCAATGGGCTGATCAATTTCTGCGGGGCCCAAAATCTTTAGTAATTTGGATCCATTTAATGTGTTTAAATACTGTTTATGTCGTTGAAATTGAAAACTTTTTGTTGAAAGTATGGTAGATAAAAGTAAAAGTTAGTTGAAATAGTATAGCGTACTCATAAATAATATAAAAAGTGCAATGAGCCTATAAATAGCAACAAAAATAAATTGAATAATGAAATAATTTTTATTTTTCATTGTTATCCAAACGGAGGCTTAATATGTTATATGAATGATAAAGAAGTAATAGGATAGGAACTGGTTTCTTCACTTTGGATTGGTTCAATGAATTTTGGAACTAAGGCTAAAACTATTTAAATATTAATTAAATAATATTTATTTAATTATATATATATATATTAAAGCTTTTCAAATCTAAATACTGTAGATATTTTTTTAGTAGATATTTATAATTTATAAATATTTATAAATAAATGAAACATGATTTATAATACTAAAAAAATATAATCTAACTAAAAGAAAATTTAAAGTTTAGAATTTAGAAAACCTAGTTTATCAAAAGGCAAAATCGCAACTTTATTGAATGATGATATCGTTTTATATTCTAAATATACACAAGTAATTATCACATAATTTAATAAATCAATACTAATATAAAAGTAAATTATGCTAACATGTTTTCAAAAATTGTTGTAACTTTTAATCAAATCCCTTATTTTAAGAAGATAACTTATGAAAACATACCCAAAAAATACATATTAAATAACTTACTTAAAATAAAATGACTGGTTCTATCTTATTATTAAAAAAACATTAGGAATTTGACAAGTACAATTGTGCAAATAGGAAAAGTCAAAACTAATTAAATTATATAAAAAAATTGTTAAAGTAACAAAAGTGGATTAATGTGATAAGATTTGACCGACCCACATGATATTAGGTGTAGAGGTGTAAACCATAAAACATGTGTGTGTAGAGAAATTTAAAAAATTCATAATGATGTGATTTGATAGGTATATAGTCATCCTTTTCCTTTTTGTTTTCATATTTATCTCATCAATATTAGAACAATCTAGGTTAGTAAAATATTCATGTTAGACCTATAATTTAAATTTACAATTTTTTAATAACTTTTTTTTTGAAACAAATCGATAGTAGATCTTATTTATTGAATATCACGTTATACAATTGGAAAGAGAAAGGAGGGGCATTCTTCAAACCAAACAAGGGCCTCCTCATTCTCTTTTGCAGCATTAACAAGAGTTAAGGCAGCACAATTACATTTCATAGAAACAGACACAAAGGATATGCTAACAAATTAATCACAAATAAGTTTAATATCCTCCAAAATCCAAGCCACTTCCAAAGAACAAACTCTATTTGAATTTAATAGGTCCACCGACTCAACAAAATTGCACTCCACAATAATGTTTGAGAAGCTCGTGTTCTGACAAAAAAGTAACCCAACCCACACCACTGATGCCACAGTCTGTAAAGCATGAATTTCTTCTTAACCCTTTCACAAGATGTTGCCAGTACTTCTCCCTATGAATTCCTGATAAGCAAGCCCAGCCCAACAGTTGAAGACACTTTGAACTAAGAGATTGCAATGTTCAGCTTGAAGGATGACTCTAGGGAAGGTGGTGACCATCTAGCAACCGAATTTCCTAAAGTAACTATGTGCCTTTTACTAATTAATATCCTCAAATTCCAACATGTAAATAGCTACTCTATTCCATATACCTGCATGACTGGGCTCCTTATTCTTCAAAATTAAGTTTGTTTTGGCAATTCCATATCATCCACAAAGCCACAAACAATATCTCCAATTCAGGGGTGTGAAGTTTCGTGTAGCCATGTCTATAACTTCCATGAATGGAATATGTAGAGGTAGTCTGAACAAATTCCCAAAAGGTGCTTGTTGCCAAACGGCTTGAGCAAAGGAACATTCTCACAAAAGGTGAGTACACAATTCAGCCTCCTCTAAACACCATAAATACCAGTAAAGCACCATTCCACTCCTTCAAATGAAATAAGAGTCTATGTGATGAGCTGAATAAGTTTTAATTGTCAGATTAATGTTTTCATGCCACAAAAGTACTAATCCTCCACCTAAGCCAATGTATGGAACATCCAAGCCCTGTGTCATATTTAGCTTTTCCTTCAAATTAGCAAAGCCTCTTTTGTCAAGTTTAGTCTCATAAAGAAACAAAAACTTGGGGAGCTTCTTCTGTTGCTAAACAGCAAAGTTCAACTACTACCTCTGGGATCCTAAGCCCAAGGCAATTCAAGCTTCAGACTTTCATGGATTGACAGAGGGCTGAGTACCAACCCCAGTGGTGTCAGCAGATGATTGAAAATTGTCTTTCACAACTAACTGCTTTTTTTTGTTTGTGACCGATATCAGGTTCTGTAATAGTATCAGCTTCTCCAACAAGCTGCTTTGCATGGACTGGCATAGAGGTGGATGAATCCTTAACATTCAAATTTTGTTTATCCCTAATAATCCGCTTCCAACTACGTAAGGAAATAGTTTTAAGTTCAGGAATTTCAGCAATATTAGATGAGGACTCTATCTCTCTATCTTCATAAATATCGAACAATTTTCCAAAAGGAGTTTCAAAATTTGTGGCTTCTTTCTCCAAATTCGAATAACTGATATAAGGTGCCTTATTAGATGAGGCTAATTCAACTTCCTTAGTAACATGAGTTTCAGCCTTATCACAATATTTAGATACGTACCTCAAATTCAAATTTGAATTTGAATTGATATCAACCAACTCTGATAAGATAGGATAGTCACCCTTATCAGAGTTTGAATTGGGTGCAACTTCTATAGTCTTAGCTATTCTATCCATTTGAGAATTCAAATCTCCCACGGAATTAGGAATCAAATCTTTCTCCTGCACTAATTCTCCACCGTCTCTTCTTGAGGTTGTACCAAACAGCACCAACCTCCCTGAGTTCACCGTCGACATCGCCAATAGAGGATCCATCTGAAATTGCCGTTGTTGAACCAGAACCTCCTTATCCTCCGCAAGGGATTGAATATCATCTTCCTCATCATCCCGCATATCTGAAGCTGAATTCCTTGTATCTTTCTTCCTATTTCTTTTCGATGCCAATGAGTGAAGCCATGGTCCAAATTGAAATCCATCCTTATCTGCAGAAAAACATCCCTTCTTCAACTGAGGACATTCTCTATCTTGATGACCAAAAATACCACACCTATAACAGAATATAGGAAGCCATTCATATATAAAGGCAACCTAACTAGCCTCTAGATCATCAATTTGAACCATCTTCCCCCGCATTAGAGGCTTAGTAATATCAATGTTGACTTTGACTCGAAGGAAAGGACCCCAAGCAATCCCACTTTTAGGTGCATCCACCATTATAAGCTTCCCCATTTCATTCCCAATTCTGGTTCCAACAGCCTTGTTCATTCTCTTTATGGGGATATTAAATATGCGGATCCAGAAAGGAGAATGGCTAAATGTGACATTAGTTGGGTTGGAATCATCCAGGAAACGCTTCATCAAAATCAGCTTCTTATCAAAGGACCATGGACTTTTATTGAGTATTGTCATCAAATGATCTTCCGAACCAAAAATAGCAATAAAGAGGTTTTGTCCCACCTCTCTGATGGTTACACCCTTATTAAAGGCGCCAAAGATCCCCACAAGTAGCTTTAAACGCTTCCTTATTGAACTCCTTATTAGTTTGCTGCTTGAATACAATACTATACTATGCCTGCTGCTTAGAGCTAGCCACTTCAAAGGCTTCCACTGTTGTAACTCCCTTTTCCTCTTCTAAAAGTTTGAAATTCCTCTAAAGTTTTTCCATCGATGCATCCATGATGAATAAAACTACCAAAATAAATTGAACTGCAATGAAAAACCAACCTTCTACGACAATTTGGACACACAGATTGGAGAAGTTGTACCTCACTAGTGCTAGTGAGTTTTTTATCTTCTACAGTCTACGACTTCGCAAAGCCGAGAGAGAAACTTTTGAGATAATCAGTAATTTGATGTTGTACCAACTTAGGAGATCTTGAGTCCAATCCTTGTCTCTACTCCAACTCTATCCTAGGTTCAATAATTATCTCCACTCTATCTCTTATTTAAAATGTTAAAAATCCTACATGGAGTATTAAAATTATAGTTATATGATTAAATTCATCATTTCTTAATATTTTAAACTTTTGAGGCAATAATTAATTTAACAATGCCTAAAGAGGGAATGAAATAGGGTTGGGGTAGCGCTGTATCTGCCCTTGATAGGCAATTGCCCAATATATAAGACAAATGACCAAGTGCAAAGATATTTAATGTCTTAATATAGGACTAAAAAAACGCCTGAAGTGTTCTAGAAGAAGAGAAAAAAGTGATTGATGATTTTTTTTTGGAAAAGAAAAGTGATTGATGATTGATAATTTCAAATATCTACTCGGAAATGCTTTGAAAATCATACTGGTCAAACCATGCGTGTGCTTGTGATTTAGTATGCAATTCTTGACAAGCAGCGAGATATACAATTCAAGTTGTTTTCTGTTTTGTGTTTTTTTGTTTTTTAATTTATAACAATGCATGAAAGTAAGACAAAAAGATTATTGAATTTTATCATTAAATATTACTAGCATGTAACCTTGTGCATATATAAAAGTACAATTAAAAAAAATTACAATTATATAATTCAAATTAAACATTTTTTTTAGTAAATGTTCAAATTATACATGTCATTAGCTTATACTATTTTTAAACTATACATTTCTAAAATATGTAATAATATTAATTTATATTTTTTTAAAATTATATATATATATAATTAGATAAAATATCATTTTCAACTCTAAACTATCATAAAAGTTTATTTTCATTTTTGAACTTTGCAAAATGTTTTGATTTTCATCCTTCTTTTTATTTGCGTTAGTTTTTTGTCTTATGCCTCTTGAGAGAGTGTTGATGTGATATCTAATTTAGACTAATTTATTTTATTTAAAAAATATGAACACATGGAAAAGACTTATTGGCTCACATGGAAACATTTTTTTATAAAAGGTCAAAATCACCCTCACCAGAACTCCAAGCCCCAGACATGCCGGCATTAACCCAAAATCCTTAAACCATGAAAACCCATTACCCTCACTCACTGAAAACGTCAAACTGACGTCCCTAATCGCCGTTAGTTTCTGCTGCGGTCGAAGTTACATTTTGTTTAGTGCTTGCGACATGCGGCAAGCCAACAGAATTTATTAAAGCCACTCACATACAAAACGTGGCTCGTCAATGTGTGATGGAGTCTTCAACAACAAGCACTGGGGACCACTAAATTGCTTTGTAGAAAATATCCAATGAAGTCTTCTAGAAAAATGTCTGGTGGAGTTTTCACAACAGCACAACAACCCCAATAAACCCATACCCATCAAGCTATAGAAATGGTATATATACATTCAATAAAGCTATACAGCAACAAATAAACAAATTTTACCTTATAAGGGGGTGATTAAACGTCTAGGACATTGATGCTATTTTACTGATTTTGGTCGCAGATTGGGCTCTTGTTGTGGGGCTTTCACAGTGTATAAGGTTTCACAAATGGAAGGAGTGAAGGTTCAGGGAATGAAAGGTGATTTTGGCCCCCTTTTTTTTTTTTTTTTTTTTCACATGAGCCATGTGTCCATATTTTTTAAAATAAAATAAATTAGTCCAAATCATATACCACATCAGCACTCTGTCAAGACATGTAAGACAAGAACTAACAAAACACTCTGTCAAGACATGTAAGACAAGAACTAACGAAACAGACGGAGTAATGAAAATCTAAACGTTTTGCAAAGTTTAGGGACGAAAGTAGAATTTTTGAAAGTTCAAGGACAAAAATGAAGTTTGTGATAGTTTAGAGACGAAAATGATATTTTACCCTTTTAGAATTTACTTGGTTTTAGTCTCTTCATTTTTTGCATCTAATAATTCACTTGTTACAAAAATTAAAAACTTAGATGGATACGTGGTAAAAAAATTGACTTCAATTGAAATCTAATTTAAAATCTAATTGAATTTGGATTCTTCAATTTTTATATTCAATAATTCACTTGGCACTAATTTAAAATTTAAGTAGGACACATTTCACAAAATTAAAATTAAAATTAAAATGAATTTTCTCCAAGCCATTAAAATATACATACATATATATATATATAGACATATGGATGACACTATGCACCAAAAAAGAAGAAAAAAAAAGAAGCATCTTATCGGTCAATGTTCGAAAAATAAGGCAAGCCGGATTTTTCTAAGAGTGTCATTGACTAAACATCGTTAGATATTGCTATTATTAGAGCATTGTGATTTATAACAATCTGTACTTGAATTTTTATAAGAATATCCTTTACCAATCACAAAAGGTTCTAGAAAATTGGAAGAGGTCAGATTAGAGTACTCAAAATCCTGTACATATACAGCTAATTAAAAAGAATAAATGAATCAGTCAAACTCTAAGAAGGTTCAACAGATGAAGCAACAACCCCATTTTCCTCGCTTAGAAGAACAAATATGACGGCCTATTATTATAAAAGAAAATGGAGACTACTAAGAAGCTAACAAAACCCTTCTTTTCATATGATGGATTCAAGGGTCCATTTTAGTTTGTTGGTTTTGTTTGCAGCCCTTTTTTTTACAACCCACTGTCTTTCTCAGCCAGAGGAACATGTTGCCTTATTCATCTTTGGAGATTCAACATATGATGCTGGAAATAATAACTACATAAACACCACTGACTTTTACCGAGCGAGTTATGCGCCATATGGGGAAACCTTTTTCAATCGCCCTACTGGGAGATTTTCGGATGGCCGTTTAGTGTCAGATTTTATTGGTAAGAACATTGCAATATATTTTGTCTTTGTTTTCAGTAGAATCTCAATTGTTGCTAAATTAATTAACTGTTTGTGATTTATTCCAGCTGAATATGCAAAGCTGCCGTACATTACACCATATTTACAACCTGGTTATAATCAATTTACTGATGGGGCAAACTTCGCATCTGCTGGAGCTGGTGCTCTTGCTGAAACTAATAAGCCAGGAAATGTATAGAATCTTTAATATTGAGTAGGTTTCTTTTATATATATATTTATGTCAAGGTAATTACAAGCTTCACACACATGTATAGGATTGAAATCATGATCTCACTCTTCTTTCTTCAACTCTTAATAAAGGTTGAAAAAGTTCCCCTTTTATTTGTCCAAGAACCATACTATTGCCAACCATGTGGTCCTAATATGTCCGGTCATATTCTCTTTAACAAGGCACTGATTCTCTCGTGCTTGTGAGTATACATAGTTTATTATTTATTTCATGTTTTAAATATAAACATCAATACCAATTATATAAAATGTGTATATCGCACATAAAATTATGAATGTTGTGTGTATAAAGTGTACAGCAACAAGTGTGAAACAAAACTTTTCATATAATTTTTGAAGCATATGGTTGTTTCCATGAAGGAAATAGTTTAATGTTTTTTGTTTTGTTTTGTTGATCCACAGTTGATAGACCTAAAAAGTCAACTAAGTTATTTCTCGAACTTGGAGAGGCAGTTGATCCAAAAACTAGGTGATGCAGAAGCTAAGGCATTATTGTTAAGAGCAGTATTCTTAATTGGCATTGGCAGCAATGATTATGCAGCTGCTGTCTCTGGGAATTCCAGTGTGAGTCCAGAAGAATACGTAAACATGGTGAACGGCAATTTGACATTTGTGATCAGAGTAATAAAAATTAACAATGTTTTATATATTTAAATTTACATCATTTTATTTATCTTATCTCGACTGTTGCTTTTACTCATAACTACATATTGATTTGTTAGGAAATATACAAGAAAGGAGGAAGGAAATTTGGTATTCCAAACTTGGAGCCAATGGGTTGTCTTCCATCGGCAAAAGCAGTAAATCCAAGCAACACAAGTGCATGCTTCCAGGCACTAAATGACCTAACAAATTTACACAACAAAGCACTTTCAGAAGTCCTCCAGAAGCTAGCGAACGAGCTCGACGGGTTCAAGTATTCATTAGCCGATGCTTACACTTCTCTTAGTGACAAAATAAATAACCCTTTAAAATATGGTATGACATAGCCATTTTAATTGTATACATTATACTTAATTATTCTTACAATTAATTTGTTTGTTATTTCTATCATAAACTGATAGGATTTTCGTTGTGATTATGTTATGAATAGGGTTCAAGGAACCGAATATTGCATGCTGTGGAAGTGGTCCATTCAGGGGAACTAATAGTTGTGGAGGGAAGAGGTTATCTAATAAGTATGAATTATGTAAAAATGTTAGTGAATATGTGTTTTTTGACGGTGGTCATACCACCGAAAAGGCTAATGAGGATTTCGCAAAGCTAATGTGGAGTGGAACTCCCAATATTACTGGACCTTACAATCTCAAAGCATTGTTTGAACTTTGAACACAAATAAATGTAAATTTTACAAGAATTGAGTGAATAATACATGTTATTATTAAATTTTTTTTAAAAAAAGGTAAGCATGGATCTTATTTTTATAGAATGAATTTATGAACATATTTCATATTGTCGTATTATACTCCCCACAATCTCGAGTAAATTAAATGATTTCCCAAACTAAATATTTTGTACTTATGGGTTTAGAATTTCATATCTTCTTACAACGCATAGAAATTTTACTTCTGAAGATGTTTCCAACTTTATGAAGATCCCTAAGGAGCGTTTAGATTGAAGTTGTAGTTTATGATCAGAATTATTGTCTCAAATGGAATGCATCCATTTGCCTTGATCAGGTATCAGACTCATGAATTTCATTCATTTATGATCAAACCCTAAATTTGATTGACTTAAACTGAGCTTTGAATTAAAATTTGATCATCCATTCAAACTGAAAGTACCGTAATGTTAAAAAGCATGGAATTCCCCTTGAAAAGACTACTGATTGGCCAAATTTTGGCTTGGGTCAAGCAAGTACATCATAAAATCAATGAAAATGATGGCTCAAACTTCACAATTTTGTTGAATGTCAAAAAGTTTGAGTTAATTTTGCAAAGGTCATCAATCGAAAGCTCAAAAGTGAAATGTTTAATTGGAAAGATTGGGTTGTTTGTTATAGGAGTTTAAATACATGTTTTCAGCTTACACGCATTTTTATACACATTTTCACCTATACGTATTTCCAAAAAGATACAAACAACGTTACTAAAACAATATTACCAAACAGCCCTTTTAATAAATACTTCTAGAACACAATCAACTTGAGGTACCATCTTTGCGTGTACAGTTGCTCTAAACCACAAATAAATAATCTAAAAAGCATGTAGTTTATTAAACGATTAAATTCTCTAAGACATGACTGAACTGGTTTTTTATTTTCTTTCTGGATATTCAGTGTGTAAGAAAGCTCATGCACAAAACGAAAGACCATTCTACAAGTGTTAAAACCTTTATGATAAAATTATTACATACTTGGGGAGCATTACTCTCCTCTCACATGAGAGGTGCATTGCTTCCTCCTCTCACATGGGATGGGCTCTACACGCGGATCCCCCATGGGGGCCACCCCTCATATGAGAGGGGAAGCCTTACGTCCAGAGTATGTAATGATTCTACCGATCTAGCAAACCAACTTTGCATGTGAAGTTGCCACAACCACACATTGATGGATGGTCAATAAAACATGCACTTTAAGAATTCATACTTTTATTACCTAAAATGACTAAATAAGAATACATATTTATTAAATAAAAAATTTTGAGAGCTAATATCCCTACAAATAGGAAGTCTATATTATTTAAAGTTTAAACTCTTAAATGATGTTGTCAATCGTATATGATGTTGTCAAATGGAAATGCATCTATTTACCTCGATGAAGTATCAGACAAATGAATTTCATTCATTTATGATCAAACCCTAAATTTGATTGACTTTGACTTAAAATTTGATCATCCATTTAAAGTGAAAGTACCATAATGTTAAAGGGCATTGAATTCCCTTGAATTGACTAATGATTGGCCAAATTTTGGTTTGATCAAGTAAGATATCATAAAATCAATGAAAATGAAAGCTCAAACTTCGTATTATTTTTTGAATGTCAATAAGTGAGGAGGGTGGAATTAAAGTAGATGGTCAGAATTTACGAAAACCTACCCTGGGTAGCTTTACTAAGTTGACGGACGAAAAGATGAGGCGGCAACGACGCATCGAAGGTAAACCGATGGTCTGGGGAGAACGGATCACCTCCGGTGGATGGATAACAGTCTGGACGGATACTGAGGTTGACAGTGGCAAAAACCATGAGGAAATGACATGGCTTATTTGGCCCTCAAGAAACTTCAAACAACAATAACTTGTGCTCCACGATTAATCTTAGTTAATAGAACCTCTATATGGAAAGGGTCCCTTAAATTATGCACATTTAGGAGGATCTTCTCTACAAGGAAATATTCCTCTTTGCTAAGGCACCAAGGTCAGTTCCCCACAACTACAAAAATGCCAAAACCTTTAGAAAACAAGGCACACATAATTCATCCTAGCTCTAACACTCTAGAGTTATGACAGTTCTTTTGATGTAACTTTCAGAGGGTATTTGGCCGATACCATACCAGTACTTTCTTGAGGTTTTCTTTCTTGTTGTACAAGTGTTGTTTAGGACATAAGGACTGTGCAGCTTACTGAAAATTTTAGACATCATTAGATGGCGCCGTCTGTGGGAAACAGGAACGTAGGAGAGCCATGTTGCTGCTTCTCGAACAAAGAGTTGCATGGTGCTTACTTGCTCGATGGCAACCAACAACAACGAAGGAGATGAACCACGTACCGTGACCTTTGAGAGACAGGTTCAGACACTCACTGAGGCGATTGAATGTCTCACCAAGCAGAACCATGAGCTAGAAGAGTAGCTATGCCAAAGGGACGATGGGCCTCAAAATCAAAAAGAGCAACAGGAGGACGACAA
This sequence comes from Castanopsis chinensis, assembly GCA_032878915.1. Classification (NCBI taxonomy): domain Eukaryota; kingdom Viridiplantae; phylum Streptophyta; class Magnoliopsida; order Fagales; family Fagaceae; genus Castanopsis; species Castanopsis chinensis. The sequence continues at coordinate 12,851,388 of JAVQMG010000105.1, forward strand.
CCTTCCGCTCGCCAACGGTAGACAAGATAGGGAAGGACTAGATGGCAGTAATGTTGTGAGTAGGCTGACAACCACAGATATCGCCCCACCAAACTTGGTCGCGGATATGCAGATGATGAGGGAATAAATGGACCTGATGATGAACGCCCTTAGGGGACTAGTATCAACTGATCTCGACGAACTGGTGCACTGGATGGATTCGCCCTTCACTGCGCCTGTTACTTCATTCCCTCTCGCACTGAAATTCCACATGCCGCAAGTAAAAGCCTACGACAGGTCAAGGGACCCTCTGGACCACTTGGAGACCTTCAAAACCCTAATGCACCTGCAAGGCGTAGCGGGCGAGATCATATGCAAGGCTTTTCCCACCATACTGAGGGGACCAGCAAGAGTTTGGTTTAACAGATTAACGCCAAACTCCATCAATACCTTCAAGGAGTTGAGCGCCCAGTTTGCCTTGCACTTTATCAGAGGACATAGGTACAAGAAGTCGACTGCATGCCTGATGAACATCAAGCAATGAGAGGATCAGACGCAAAGATCTTACATCACTAGAAAGGCTGGAAGATTAGAAAGGCTGGAAGAAATGCTCCTTGACGACTTAAAACCCAAACGGAAATAAAACATTGGTACTCTTGCAGGGATGGATGCAGTGATTATCCTCAACAAACCACTAGGGTTACATTCCTAGTTATAGACTGCTCAAGTGCCATCCTGAGCCGGGGGGCCACTTACCACCTAAGATAAGCGAAAAAAAAAAATTTCAAATATGCATCCATATAGAGCCATTAGAAAGGCTGGAAGATTAGAAAGTGTGGTACTCTTGCTCAGGGACAGACGCAGGGCAATTTTCAAAATGTGAACTCCAACAAAATGTGAACTCCAACGTGTTTCTACATTATATGATTTGTGTGACAATTTTCTTAAATTGGTACAACAATTTTCTATATTGTATGATTTGTTTTTTTCTTTTTATTTTCGGTCTGCCTTTATTTATCTTTGTCTATATTTTTCTGCATCCATGTGGAGTGTGAAGGAAGTATGATTTCAGGTGAAGTAGACTTGGGTCAAAAGCCTAAACCACTTACAGTGAAGTAGAAGAATCTTAACTGCAAACGGTAAAGACAAGGCTAGTTTCCAATGGCAGAAAAATACTGAACCTCCAATGAAATGAAATTCAGAACTAAATCATTAAAAACAATCAAAACGAAGCACCATAAAAGCAATAATCAAAATTCTCCAATCATATTTCCAGTAAGTCTTTACACTCAACTTGCCATTATATCATAGCCAAATCATCAAATAATAAACCCCCCAATATAGCAAATGAAGTTCAATCAAATCTCACAAACACAATTTAAACAACCCAAAACAAAAAGTCCAAAACTTTTCAACGCTAAATAAAAAATAGCAAAACCCCATACAGCAAAAAAGCTTAAAAGACACACACAAAAAAAAAAAAAAAAAAAAAAAAAAAACTTACATGCCCCCAACTCCATCGGCGGTTTCGGAAGAAATGGTGGAGAAGGGGAGCTCGCAGATTGCGACTGAGGCTCCAAAATTGGTGGCGAAGCGGGAGGTGCGGACACCACCACTGCTAGCACCGATGGTGAAGAGGTCAAAGTCGTAGTGGCTGGGTGGCTCGGCGCCGTTTTGAGAATCGGCGCGGGTGGCGAAGCTACGGTGGCGGGTGCGGTTAAGAGAAAGAGAAGGAGAAGATAGGGTTTTGGGATTGAAGAGAAGGCGGGAAGAGAGAGGAGTTTTTATTGGGATAGAGAGCTTCCTGTAAAGGGTTTTGAGTTTTGGGGATTGAAGAGATTACAGTTTAATTGCCGAGTTTTTTTTTTTTTTTTTTTTTTTTCTTCGGGCATGGGCTCTTCACTCTTTCCTGGACGGCTGGGCTTGGATTTTGGGAGGGGGCCTGAGCAGAGCGGGAGGGGGCCTGAGCAAAAAACTGGGGGGGGGGCCCAATTCAAAAAAAAATTTTTTGGGGACAATTTAAGCAAGTAAAAATTTTTTTTTTGGGCCCGGGGGGGCCCGGGCCCCCTTAGGCCCCCCCTGGGTTCGTCCCTACTTTTGCTAGCGCATCAGTCTGTCAGGCCCTAGTATCATTCCTAAGGGAGACCAGGACGTATTTGCCTGGAGCCACGAAGACATGCTCGGGATCGACCCGTTGGTCATAGTCCACAAGCTGAACGTATCACCTCCTTTCCCTCTTATCCGTAAGAAGAATAGGGTATTCACTCAAGAACGGGACTGAACTATAGCAGAAGAGGTCCGCAAGTTGTAGGAGACAAAATTTATACGGGAAGTGTACTACCCCAACTGGCTGGTTAATGTGGTGATGGTAAAAAAAGCCAACGAAAAATGGAGAATGTGCATGGATTTTATGGACTTGAATAAGGCATGCCCTAAGGACAACTACCCACTCCCCCGGATTGATATCTTGGTAGATTCAACAGCAAGACACCAGCTGCTGAGTTACATGGACGCATTCTTTAGATACAACTAGATCAAATGGGATGAAGCAGATCAGGAAAATACTTTTTTTGTCACAAGCTAAGGTCTCTTCTGCTATATGGTGATGTCCTTCAGCCTCAAGAACGCAGGCGGAATGTACCAAAGACTGATGAACAAGATATTTGCACACCAGATCAGGAGGAACATCAAGGTATACGTTGACGACATGTTGGTGAAGAGCTCACGAGAGGACAACCACCTAGACGACCTCAAGGAGACTTTCGAGACCCTTAGGCATTACAACATGAAGCTGAATCTGAGTAAGTGCGTGTTCAAAGTAACGACTGAGAAGTTCTTGGGGTTCATGGTGTCCTAGAGGGGTATTGAAGTCAACCCAGACAAGGTACGGGCCATCATGGAGTTGGCTCCACCAAAAACCACCAAGGAGGTACAGAGTTTGAACAGTATTTCGTTTCGAGAACAACAGATAAGTGCTTTCCCTTCTTCCTCGTTTTAAAAAGGGCTTTTGAGTGGACGATCGAATGTCAACGTGCATTTGAAGAACTGAAGGCATACCTGTCTTCTCCACCTTTGCTAAGCCCATCCAAACCAAGAGAAGAGTTGTTTCTTTATTTAGCCGTCTCCCTAGCCTCTGTTAGTGCCACCTTAGTTAAGGAAGAGGACGGGGTCTAGAAACCCGTACATTTCACAAGTCAAGCGCTCCGAGGCACCGAAGAAAGGTACCCACCTATGGAGAAGCTCACCTTTGCATTAGTAACTGTAGCACGGAAGCTCAAACCATATTTCCAGGCCCACACTGTAGTTGTTTTGACAGAAAAGCCATTGCGGAGAGCTATGAGCGGCCTAGAAACGGCTGGACGGATGGCGTTATGGCCAATTGAGCTGGGTGAGTTCAACATACAATATCACCCATGATCAGCCATAAAAGGACAGATTATTGCTGATTTCATTGTTGAATTCACCTATAAGGATAAGCAGGGGGCAGAAGGATGCAACAAATGGGTGATCCACACGAACGGGTCCTCAAATAAACATTCAGGAGGGGTTGGGGTTGTACTCGATAGCCCAGAGGGAGACAAGGTCAAGTGTATGGTCTGACTTGATTTCCCACGATAAGCAATGAAGCCGAATACAAAGCTCTAATAACAGGACTGGATCTTGCACAAGTTGCAGGGGCCACAGATGTAACTGTGCATTGCAATTCCCAAGTGATCACCAATCAGATTAACGGCAGTTATGAATGCAGAGGGGAATGGATGAAGGAGTACCTCAAGCAAGTGAGGAATTGGATGCACAGTCTCAATGTCAAGTTTGTCCAAATACCAAGGGAGGAGAACAAGCGAGTCGACCATCTTGCCAAGGCGGCATCAGTAAAGCATATGTTTTTTCCTTGTCAGGTACTCTTCTTTGTCCATAACTCACCAATAATAAACATCGTCAGTGTGTAGAAGAAAGGCACCAAGAATAACTGGACGACATTAATCATCTTCTACCTAAAGGACGGTACGTTGCCTGACAACAAGGAAGCTGCAAGAAAGTTGAGGGTTCACATTACGCAGTTCGTACTACTCAAAGACGTCTTGTACAATAGAGGTTTCTCCTAAGGTGCCTTATCCCCAAGGAAGCGGACTATGTAATGAGAGAGGTCCACAAAGGAGTGTGCGGGAACCACTCAGGATCGCGATCCTTAGTTCACAAGCTGATTAGGGTCGGGTACGATTAGCCCACCATGCAGAAGGATGCACAGATATACGTAAGAACTTGTGACAAGTGCTAGAGGTTTGGCAACCTCATTAGGCAACCGACGGAGGAACTCACCCTAATGACGGCCCTATGGCCTTTCGTTTAATGGGGGTTGGATATCATGGGACTGTTTCCTACAGCAATTCAACAGCTGAAATTCCTACTAGTTGACATAGACCACTTCACCAAATAAGTAGAGGCCAAAGCCTTGGCTACCATCACGGAAAAGAATGTATGCAGTTTTGTATAGAGAAACATCGTTTGCAGGTGCTGTATACTTAGGGTCCTAGTCTCGAAAAATGGAAAACAGTTCGATAACGACACGTTCAGGGACTTCTACTCGTAGCTTAGGATCAAGAACCACTATTTGTCTCCTACACACCATTAGGCCAACAGATAAGTTGAGGTCACGAATCAATCCTTGTTGAAAATCATCAAGACTTGACTCGAGGGGACAAAGGGTATCTAGCCGGAAGAGTTGCCAAGCGTACTATGGGCGTACAGGACGACAACAAAGACACCTACAGGAAAGACACTGTTTTGACTTGCGTATGGTAATGAAATGGTCATCCTAGTGAGGTAGGTCTCACTAGCTACTGAGTAGCGAACCACAACGAGAAGAAGAATGATGAGGCAATGCGCCTACAGCTCGACATGGTAGATAAGGTTAGAGCGACGGCTAAATAAAGGTTGGCGAAACAGCAAAACCTCATGGCCAGGCACTATAACTCTCGGATGAAGCACAGGGACTTCTAGAAAGGAGACCTCATCTTAAGGAAAGTAACGGAGGCCACCAAAGACCCCTCTCAAGGGAAAGTAGGACCTAATTGGAAGGGACCATACAGGATTGCATCATGGCAAAGGAAGGGCACCTACTACCTCAAAACACTAGATGGAAAAAACTGCAACATCTATGGAACATGAAGCACTTGAAGAAGTACTACCAGTAGATAAGGGCACAAGCTACAACACTCTTCATTTACAGTTTATCTTTTTTAGTTTTCCCTTTTATTTTTTATTATCTATAATACTTTTGAAGCCCAAAAGGCAATTTTCTTGTTTTCATGAACAAATTCTACTTGCATATTTATCATAATAAAAGCAGTTTTATTCAGAGCACGATTGAATGTTTTTCTACGGGATTATAATCACAAAGTCCATAAACTGGACGGGTCATCCTAAAAGGATGAATTATATTTACAAAGCCCATAAAATGGATGGATCATCCTAAACAGGATGAATCATATTTACTAAGTTCATAAACTGGATGAGTCATCCTAAGAAGGATGAAGTTCATTTAGTAGGTTCATAAACTAGACGGGTCATCCTAAGAAGGATGAAATTTATTTAATAAGTCCATAAACTGGATGGGTTATCCTAAGAAGGATGAAATTTATTCAGCAAGTCCATAAACTGGACGGATCATCTTAAGAAAGACGAAATCCATTTACTAAGTCCACAAACTGGACGGGTCATCCTAAGAAGGATGAATTTATTTAGCAAGTCCATGAAATGGACGGACCATCCTAAAAAGGATGAAATTCATTCAATAAGTCCATAAACTGGACGGGTCATCCTAAGAAATTTATTCAACAAAGTCCATAAACTGGATGGGTCATTCTAAGAAGGATGAAATTCATTCGCTATGTCCATAAACTGAATGGGTCATCTTAAGAAGGATGAAATTCCTTAGATCCATAAAGTAGACGGATCATCTCAAAAAGGACAGTTCATTCACGAAATGGATAGGTAACATAAAAGGATGGACCACGCAAGGTAAACGGATCCACTACAAAAATAAATTAACTTAGTTCACACAATGGCGAGCGCAATGTAGATAAGTGTATATTATAAAACACAATCAAAATATTATAAAGGAATGTTTACATAAAAGCCTACAAAACGATAAGGCAATGGTTAAAATTAACAAAGATATTTTTCACTCAAGGGTTTTAAATCTAAACGAGAATGAAATAAAAAACGAAAATAACTACTGTGGGGCAACAGGGGCCTCCTTCTTCTTCTCAGCAAACGTCTGGGCCTCGGGCTGACAGGTGCAATCCTCGACGGGCTTTTTTGTATCAACTTTTTGAGCATTGCCGTCATTACAGTCGTCACCAAAGAGCTCGTCCATCCCTTCAGAGTCAACAGGGTGAGTAGGAGTCTGGCCCTCAAGGTCTATGGTAATATGCGAAAGGTTCAAGTTTGGGAAGGAAGTTTTGACTTGATGGAGGCAATCATCAAAACCGTCAACAAAAGAAGTGCCTAGTTCACTTAGAAGAGCATCGGAGTCTCGATACTCTCATATAGCGCCAATCTTCGCCTGACGGAGGCTATTCTCTTTGTCTTCAAAGGCTTTTCCAACAACTCTACTTGTTTTTGACAAGCCTCAAATGCGTTGACCCCTTGTGATAATTTAGATTAATTAATTAGCCCAGTTTTTAATTAATCAAATTAACATGCAATATCACGTGGCAGCACAAACAAATCACCAAACTAAGTTAAGCAGCGGAAAATAAATAACACGGTAATTTGTTCACGAATGGGGAAAACCCTTACGGCAAAAACCCCACCGGGTGATTTAAGGTCACCACTCCCGAAACTCCACTATTATCACAACAAGCAGTTACAAGTAAAGAATCCCAAGTACCTCACCAACCTACAGTTGAACTCTTACCCCAATACCCAATTGGACTTGTTCTGTAGTGATAGTTTCTCCTTTCAATGCACGGCTCCCAAGTACGTGACTAACTAGATGCGCGGATCCCAGTACGCGACTTCAAACACCAACTAGAGAGAGAGAGAGAGTTGGCTGCAAAGTTCTTCAAATCATCAAGGATGAACTAGGGCACGAACTTTGTCTGTCAGATCACAAATTGCATGAACAACAAGTTCTCAAAGAATGTGCAACTTGTATCTTGTGATCTCTTGCTTGACGGCCCTTAAAATAATCCTTTTATATGTCTAGGGTCAGGAGAAAAGAAGTCCCAAAGACACACTCACGGATTAGACTTGAAACAGACCTGGAAATCTGTTTTCTTTAATTCTCGACAGATAGAGGTGTCGAAAGGTGTCGAGATAGCTGTCGAGGCTCGGGCAAAACAGCTCCTTTAAAGCTCGATAGATGTATCTGTCAAGGTATGTGTCGAGCTTTAAAAACTTGCACTTCCTAACTTGTTTCTTGGACAGACTTTGACGGCTTCAACACTTAACCTTGAACCACTGTTTCTTGAAGTGTTAAACTCATCCTAAATCTACCCAATTACAAGTAAAGTGCGTTTTGTCTAAGGATAAGCCAATTACATAAAATAGTGACATATGTTCACAGACTTGAACTACATATGTCCTAACAGTTTTTCCAACTCACCGCGGCGTTGCTCCGACGCCTTGAGCTTCTCTTCTTGATGGGCCCTCCAGGCTTTCAGCTCCGTCAGCTCTTCCTCCGTCACATTTGCCTTTGCATTGGCACGCTCTAACGTCTTCTCGTGAGAAAGGCAGCGCTCCATCAACCCCTTCATCATTAGGACCCCCTGTACCAACCACAAAAAGAGTTAAGGAAAATGATAGAAAAACACAACAGAAATATATTGGGATGGATACAAACCTGTGTAAGGTTGAACAAACTCGTCTCCTCCATAACTTCAGTCCTCGTCCTTGATAATGGAAGTGATTTGCTTAAGAGTATACTGAGAATCCTCGCGAAGAAGGATGGGAGGTTTCTCTTTAACTAGGTCTAGTCTAACCATCAAGCCCTTACCCTTCCCCAAGCCAAGCTTGGGAGGCAACTTGAACGCGCCAGAATCTTGCCCAACAGCAAGCCCCGTCACCACCTTTTGCTTCTCTACATGACGGTCCAACTTCTCAAACAATTGCCTTTTGATGGATGGGCGAGCCAAACTCTTCTTAGGAGGAAGGCCCCCTTCCTGCTTTTTCTTAGCAGCAGCTTGCTGCTTGATGTAAGCTCTTCTCCTGCTATCTTCCATTTTTGCATAACAATAGACAGGTAAAAGTCAAGGGAGCTACTAAGAACATAGAGATATATATTAGACAACGGACTCACGTTGGCGAATTCGTGCATCGTATCAACAAGCAGCAATAGTGGGTTCAGGCCATCGCGGTACCAATGGAGAGTATCCAAAGTAACCAACTTAACCCATGTTCTTTCCGATAGCTTTCTGGTCTTGAAGATTTTCTCCAAGAAACCAGACTACTCAGTGGTGACCTATGGATGGTCCCAAGCTGCACAAAGTGATGGTTAGAATGATTAAACAAATTAAATAATTGAACCTAAGGAGGACGGACACCTACCAGATGGGGGCATGATACCCCAAGTCTTGTCCATAGGCATATATTCCTGGTCGACGGGGTGACACATCCAATCATCCCCTTGGAGGAAAAAGTATCGACTCTTCCAGTTTCTGTTAGAGTCTGGGGTCTCGCATACTAACCTAAGCAACGGACTCCTCGGTAGGAAACTGTACATACCCTAGATTGGATGATCTCGGACAGACAGTAGCAATGGAAGAACTCCTCCAATGTCAACCGGCGTGCCCCGTCGGACATAACTCCACATAAAACTTCTACACCTAGGAAGACCCTCCAGGCATTCGAGGAAATCTGGGTGACGACCAATCCCAAGTATTGGAGACGACGATGGTGGAGGGCGCTCAAGGGAAATCGAAGACCTGCTTTCAGCATCTGCTCGTACACTCTGACGTCTTCAAGGCCCCTATAGTAACATTTTTTGGACTTGAAAGGTAGACGGATAGGTATGAGGATGGGTATCTAATACTTCTCCCCAAGTGTATTGAAGTGATTTTGTTTGATGGAAGAGACGAAGTTGTTAACCGTCCATAAATGGAGTAAGATAAATTCCTTAAGTCCATCAGGACCTATGACAGATTGAATAGGAGGGTCGACACCGTCTAGATCGTCATTTCAATCATACTCTGACCCGTCCTCATCTCTTACCTTTTCCTCCATTATGGAAGGTGAGTTGGCTAACAAAACCCTTTTCTCACTAGAGGTGTCGGGGTCTGCCTAACCTAACGGAAACACCTCATCGTAGCCCATTCCATCGTGAACACACAATTGACCACTTGACGCCTTACTAGACATCTAACACCTACACGTGACGGGTGAAAACCATAAGACTGTAGATCTACACCGATGACAGGCAAGCGAAGAGAATGATAAAAAGAAAAAAACTGGGGATAAAAGGAAGGATACTTAGAATTTGTCGGCCTAAGAAGGGCAATGGCAAGAGTGTAGTGAACGGTGATACCAAGTTGACGGAGCGACGGCCTAAAGAGAGTGGATGGTAGCACTCTGATTAGCAAAAAAATTTCGAAATGTAAAAATGAAAGGGACAAGCGACATATATATAGAGGGAACGGGGTGGAAGACAAAGGAACGCTTTGATTCAGGGAATCAGCCACTAGAAGCTTGCCACGTGTCCCCACCGCATTAATGACCCTAGGCTAGCCTGTCTATCACCACACGCTTCTCAAGGATAAGGTCAGACCGTCACTCCAAGGATCCGTACAAACAGAGGCGACGAGTCCATGGAGTGAGGGGGCAACTGAAGAGGGTGAAATTAAAGTAGACAGCCAGAATTTACGAAGACCTACCCTAGGTAGCTTCATTAGGTTGACGGACAAAAAGACAAGGCGGCAACGATGCATCGAAGGTGGACGGATAGTCTAGGGAGAACGAATCATCTTTGGTGAACGGATAACGGTTTGGACGAATACTGAGATTGACAGTGGCAAAAAGCCACGAGGCAATGACATGGCTTATTTAGCCCCCAAGAAACTTCAAACAACAATAACTTGTGCTCCATGATTAACCCTAGTCAGTAGAACCTCTATATGGAAAGGGTCCTTTAAATTTCACATATTTAGGAGGATCTTCTCTACAAAGAAATATTCATATTCGCCAAGGAATCGAGGTCAGTTCCCCATAACTATAAAAATGCCAAAACCTTTAGAAAATAAGGTATGCATAATTCATCCCAGCTTTGGCACTCTAGAGTTGTGATAGTTCTTCTGACTTAACCTTTGAATGGTATTTGGTCGGTACCACACAGGTACTCTCTTGAGGTTTTCTTTCTTGTTGTGCAGGTATTGTTTGGGACATAAAGATTGTGCAGCTTACTAACGATTTTCGTCACCATCAATAAGTTTGAAATAATTTTGGGAAGGTCATTAATTGAGAGCTCAAATGTGAAATGTTTAATTGGAAAGATTGGATTTCTAGCACAAAATCAACTTGAGGTGCCTTCTCTGCGTATACAGTGGCTCTAAACGGCCCATAAATAATCTAAAGAGTATGTAGTTTATTAAGCCACTAAATTCTCCAAGACATGATTGAACTGGTTTTTTTTTTTTTTTTTTTTTTGGGATTTCAGTGCGTCAGAAAGCTCATGGAAGACCATTTTACAAGGGTCAAAACCTTTGTAGGAAAATTATGACATACTGGGGGAGTATTGCTCTCTCCATTAACGTGAGAAGAGCATTGCTTCCTCCCCTCTCACGTGAACTCTGTACGTGAGTCTCATCTGTTGGGTGTGTATCACACGTGGGTTCTGGCCCACATGCTGGACACAATGTGAAAGCTCATTTAATGAGCTTGACCCTTTAAGTCTTCAAGCCAACCTAACGCGACTTGACATTAAGCGCGTGGGACACGCTGAAGTAAAGAAGAAAGTTGGCTGAAGCAAAGACTAAGGCAGTTCCACCTAAGTGAAAAAGCTGAATATAAAAGAGACACACGCGCGCGAAGGAAAAGCTTAAGAGCTTCAGTGAATGAGTCCGAAACTGTGAGAGAAACGCAGCAAGAAGAGCAGTCTGAAATTGAGAGAGATACACAGTGAGAGTACGAGAGAGTGAAAAAGAAAAGGAGAAATTTTTCTTTACTTAAAGCTTCACACAATAAAGATAAATTGGTAAAGTTCTTTTTGCAGTATATTTGGATGCTACAATGATAGATCTGGGCTCATTTGTCATATATCTGGGTTTTGTGGAGGAGTTTAAGTAACGTTGTTTATAATTTTTTGAAATACACGTAGATAAAAAAGTACTTACAAATATGTATAAGATTGTTTAAAAATTGAAAATGTGTGTTTTAATCACTTTACCAAACAAGGCCAGAGTGTTGAACTATTCAAAGGCATGCTTTTAAAAACTGATACGGTAAAAGAACTAAAAAATGAACTAGTTACTAGTTTTCTGGTCAGACCAAAGTCCAACCGGTAGTCAAACTGGCGATGTAATAAATAATTTAATTAATAATTTTAAAATAATAAAAATTAAAAAATATATATTAAATTTTTTAACTAAGAATATTCAAGTTAAACACACATATATATATATATATATATAATTTTAAAAAATAATGTGAATTTGATTTTCGTGTATTAAATTTAAGAAATAGAAATAACAAAATCCACAACTCATATATAAAAGTTTATAACTGTGAAGAATCAAATTAAAAATATATAATAAATAATTATTATTATTATTATATATTTATATATATATACACACACACACACACATATATATATATATATATATATATTAAGTAATGACATAACATGACATGACCTTTTTCTTTTTTTTACCCTTCCCTTACCTTTATTAAGTTTGCTTTTTTTAAGAAGTTGTAACGTGGCTCTGGTTTAAGTCAGATAAGGCATAAAAAAAAAAAAAAAACAAAAACAATAAAAGTGATTCACTTACCCTTCCTTCTTTTCATTAATACTTCACCTACCCATTTTTTAAACTTCCATTTCTTCTTTCAAACTTAGTCTTATCCCAAAACTAAAGTCATTCTTCTCTTTTGTTTTAACTTTGAAGTCTCTTACATTATAGTCTCACACTCTCACTCTCTCAGTCTCAAAGTTTTTAAAACCATGTTCAGTAGAAGATCTTGCAACTGAGTTTTGTAGTGATATTGTATTTACTCCTTGAGATATATTTGTTGTATATCCAATATATCATGGACTCAAGTTTGACATAAACTTGAGAGTTGTAATCACTATTTTCACAATGGATATTTTTTGGAGTTGTCCTGTGGTTTTTTCCTTACATAGAAGGGTTTTCCACGTAAGATTTGGTGTTCTTGTGTAGTTGTAGTGCTAGCTGAATTTTTTTTTTCCCATAATATTGCTATTGTCTGGTAATCATTTATTTTAATTCATGCATAGACATTGCTTAGGGCCACCCCTCATGTGAGAGGAGGGAGCAATGCTCCTAAACTTTGTAATAATTTTCCACCAATCTAAGGCAGACATGGCAAACAGTTAGGTTTGGGTTAGGTCAATTAGGTTGCAGATTAAAAATGGTCATTTTAAGTGGGTTAAAAAATGGGCCAGGTCAATCAGGTTGTGGATCAATTTGGGTCGGGTTGACCCATATTTTCGACATGATTTTTTTTAAGAAAACAACATGTATTTGCCATTTAAAAAGTTACATAACAAATTATTTTACGTAAATGCATTACTTTGAATTCTCCACTTATATAAAAAAATGAACATAGTTAAACAAATTAATACTTATTTGATAATTTTAAAATTATACAAATCCCAACATTGCTAACTAAAACAAAATAGCACAAAGAATAAGTAAAACAAATACACAAGTTTCATTTTTACACAATATCAACATCCTAAAACATAAAACAAAATTATAGATACATTATTTGATAACTAATTTGGCAAAGAATAAAAGTATATGAGAAATTTATAATCTTAAAAGCTAATTTTTTAATCTATTATCAATTGTGGTTAGCATTCTCTTTCAATTTGAGAATATATATCAAAGTTTGATTGTTTACTATAAGGACACAAATCACGCTGGATCAAAGTTGCACTTTCAGACCAGCCAAATGAGCCCTAAACAATGAATTTATAGATAGTGGGCTTCTAATCTAGGTTTTTGGACGGTAGATAACACAAAAGTTGAATTAAATCACAGAACACATGCGTACGTCTCATACATGGATGAAATATTGCTTTATATATTGATGCCGAGGTCAATCTTTGGTGTTTCCTTACAAGTTCTCTCTGCAGTGTGTGTGTGTGTGTTTCTTTTTTTCTTCCTCCTCCTTTTGTTTCTTCTTCCTTCGCCTTTTATAGGCCTGCATCCTTTTCTCCTTTCTTCCACGTGTAGTCCAAATGCCCTTTCTGGATACTTGTTCCATCATTCCTTCTTACTAAAGTCTCTAGCGGTAAGTGTAAAGTTGAATTTCAATGTTCAGGCGTCACTTCTTCATTAATGCGGCCAGAAAGGTAGGTATGAAACCTTCAATGCAGTGGTAATAGCTTTATCCTTGATATTTGTCTATTACTTCCTTTTATTCCCTATTCTCTTTTTCTCAGTTTTTGTATCTCAAGTCTTCAGTACGGATGCCCTTAGACCGCCAGGTCATTCGCCTTGTCCTCGGCAACATGCTGCCGAGGACTGGGTCATCCTCTGACGTCATGTTCCGAGGTGTTCTGCTTATACATGGCACTTTTTTATCACGTGACTTCGTGGGCGAGACTTATCATGTCCTCGAACCATTCATGATATTGTGTTAGATTTTCCTTCTTGTGAGAGCCTTTGGGCCGGCCCAATACGTATCTTGGGCCCATTGGCACTACAATAGCCCCTCGAAATCCTTATTTCTACCTTACAGAGAGGAATGAGGGTTTCGATACACGCATGCTGGACAATCCGCTTCTGACGTTTCGGTTTGCAGAACACGCTTCAATTTAATGTTGGCGGCTCTCTGTCCCCCACGTCCAACCGCGTGATGCTCATCCAACGGGTGGGCGCATTTTAAGGGGATAGGTGGGAGGTTTCCCGCTTTATGACTTTCCACGATATAAATACTGTCATTTCAAAGGTTCTTTGCTCATTTCAGAGCCTGTACACCTAACTTAGCCACTCCTGCAATCTACACGCATCTTTGCACCCTTTCAGTTCTAAGCTAGGTGACATAATTGCTCTAAAGTAAGTCCTCCAACTCTCTGTTTTCATTATTGCTGTTCGTTCTTTCTCGTCATTCTCAGTCTTTTTGTCCCCGGCTCTTTAAATTTCCCAACCCCATCATAGTATTCTCTCTTTAGTTTTAGAAAATGGGTAGGTTCGCATCCTTAGTAGATACCCCCGAAAAAATAGAGGCATTTAAAGCCAAATATAGGATCCTTCCGGGAGTATCCGTCAAACACTGTAAGCAAGGAGGGTGGCACACCGATAGGAATACCGGTGAGGTGGTGATTCCTATGATAGCATTCATAGAGGGGGGAATGAGAATTCCTATAAGACCAATCACTAGGGACTATCTCCGAACAGTTAGGTTATCTCCTACACAGTGTGCCCCAAATATGTTTAGGATCCTAGGCACTATAGATGTCCTAAACGAAAGACTGGGATTAGGACTCACTCATCACGAGGTGAATTGGGTGTATAACCTTCATCGTTTGAAAGGGCAAACATATTACCTAAAATCTAGGCACCCCGAGGTTAGGTTAATCCAATGCCTCCCCCGCTCCAACAAGGGTTTGGACAAGAATTTCCTCATACTGTCTGGGGATTGGCATAACAGTCTCCCCTGTCCGACGAGGGAGGGGGAACCTGGTGAGTATTGGCGTAGCGGTAGTTATATATATATATATATATATATTGTTGTCTTTCTGTGGTTGTGTTTCTTTCTGATTTGTCCTCACCATTTTGTTTTTTGAATACTTGCGCAGATCATCGCGCGCTCACTCGCCGTGCTCACCTCGTTAACTTCGCCCATTTGGATAAGATTCTGAAAGCCGAGGTGTTTGTATACTCAGACGGTCAGTTTCGAGCGGCGCATCTTATCCTCGGGTACGATCCTATCTCAACTGCATTCCAAGTGCCAAAGTGCGTCATAAAAGAGAAGGACCCACGACTGCCGAGGATTAGTGTTGCAATCGAAGGCTTTCTGCTCCCTGCGAGTACTCCGGTTCCTTAGGGGGTTCTCATTACTGAGCCCGTGAGGGTTGTCCCAGGAGCCCCTCCTCTCGCCGCATCCTCAGCTCGACCCAAATTGGGTGAAGGCTCCTCTTTCCAGCCAATCGCAAAAGAGAAAGAAGAAGAAAAAGAAGAAGGAGAAGAAGAGGTCGTTGAACTCTTAGACTCAAAAGAGGAGTTCGAAGCTTTTAACCGGCTTCCATCACCTAGGAACCCATCTCCTGTCATCGGCTCGCCATCCATAACATCCTCGGACGGCGACCAACCACTAGTAAGAATGGGAATTCAACGCATATCAAAGCCCAGCCTCAAAGATGTGTTGGAAGCTTAAGTTAGAGCCCAAGAGATTCATAAGGTGCCCCTGGGGAAGACTAAGGATAAGGGCACCGAGAAGGTTCCTTCGGTGAGACTCACTCTTCCTCCTTCCACTCAAATTCAACACCTCGATCCAACTGACCATAAAAGAAAAAAGGATCAACCCAAGGGAAAGGAGATAGTTGAAGGTGGCAAAGATCTTCCTGCCAAGGAGACAGAGCAGGAAAGGGGAGGGAAGCATGCTCGTCATGCTCAGACGAGGTTGGAGAGATGGGCTGATCCCCCCGTAGCCGTCCATGCGCCCATTTGGGCTCCCGAGATGAACGTGGATGATCAAGCTGTCACTATCGACGCTTCCATAAGGGGATCTGATGAAGGCACTGCAGCGTGCATCGCTGATGCCCCGGAGCACGCGCTTCTGCTGCTCGAGGACATGGGCGAGTTGCGAAGGATGCGGGATCAGAACGTTTTTATGATCCTGAAGAAGGAATTAGCCATGGTAAAGGTTTCAATTGAATGTTCCTTGGTACCTATGTTTTTTTGTTATTATACTTGTTATTATTACTTCCTGTTTGATATTAACTGCTTCTGCATGCTATTGACTGACAACATTTTATGTGTAGGCTGTCCAATCTGCGCATAGGGCAGAGGAGATCGCCGCTAATTCGTACAAGTCACTAAGGGCCGGGGAGGTGAGGCTGGACCATACCCAAAGGATCCTTGAGCTGAAGGAAAAGAAACTGCAAGAAGTTACTTCCAGCCTAACTAAGACAGAAAGTGAAAGATCTAGCTTGGAGGCTCAGCTCAAGACTACCGAGAGGCAGGCTGAGGAGCAGAGGCTTCAATTGAGGCAGGCCGATGATAACTTTGCCTTCGCTAAGAAGCTGATTAAAGGCCTTAAGCAGGACCTTAAAAAAGCTGAGGAGGCCAAGCAGGAGGCCATTAAGGCTAAGGATGAGGCACTGGCTAAGGCACGGGAGGCCGAGGAGATGGTTGACCAGGCTGAATAGAGTGGCTACGAGGTGGGGGTGGCAGAGACTACTGACACCTTCAAAGCCCAAGTGCCGAAGGTTTGCAGGGATTCCTACCTCCAAGTGTGGAAGGAAGCTCTCTCACAGGCTGGGGTCGATGCTTCCTCTCCCCTTTGGAAGGCAGAAAATGCCTACATTCCTCCTGCCATCAGAGTGGCCACCTCTGGTAAAGCCAAAGATGATACCGATCCTTCTGCAGCTGGAATGCAAGTGGTGGAGGCTGTTGCTGGCAATACTGTTGGTAAGGCTCAACCTGAAGATGCACAGCCTCTAATTGCCCCAAAGGAGCTGCCCCCCAACCCTAAGGTCAGCGGGACTATGGAGTTAGTTTTGGCGACCCTGCCTATAATGCCAAAGGGGGGTCCCAAAGATAAGGAAGTGGTTGGGGGATTCTCGGCCCCGGTAGTGACTCCTGCTGATCCTAAAGACCAAGTCCAGCCCAAGCCTTGACGATTCCTAAACTTTTGCTGTAGTTTTTTCTTTCTTTCCTTTTTGTTGTAGCTGATTAGCTTTAGTTTCATTTTGTTTCTTCTTCTTTCCTCTTTTGTTTTTTGCTTTCTCTTTCTTGTAATTTATCCTTTTGGTTGTGGATGTATTGAAGAATATTTCACTTAATGAAAAGAACTTTCAGTTTGTATTGCTACCTTGTTTTATATTAACTATTAATAGAACTTTCTATCATTATTGACTTAATCTGACAAAATAACAATTTGAATTCATTGTACGCATTAATAATTCCATATCAATAACCGAATAAGGATAAAGGAAATTTGAGTAAGTTACATACTTGCAAATACTTTAAGTGATGATCACAAGTTTCTACTCAATTCTAGTGATGACTAACACATTAAAAGGCAAGATATTCATGTGAAACCAATTCAACTAAGACCCGCTTAAGAACTATCTTCATAACAAAAGATCAAGACAAGAAATACCAACATTTCTGATATGTTCCACACTTAGACTAGGAGTGACTCAAACGTTGTGCTTAATGTTTAGTAACAAATGAAGTTGGATGAAACCCATACTTGAAATACTTATTGCGAGTACATACCTGTCTCTATAGGACGCGTACATGTACTCCAAGGAGTCTACACAACCCAATCTTTGTCTCTGTAATTGCCTTTGGGGCTCTGACATAACCTCATTTTTGTTTTAAACTAAGGTAGAGGATCTGAGGACCCAGCGCAACCTTATTTTTATTTTTAGAACAAGGTAGAGGATCTGAGGACCCGGCGTAACCTTATTCTTATTTTTAGACTAAGGTAGAGGATCCGAGGATCCGGCGTAACCTTATTCTTATTTTTAGAACAAGGTAGAGGATCTGAGGACCCGGCTTAACCTTATTCTTATTTTTGGCTAAGGTAGAGGATCCGAGGACCCGGCGTAACCTTATTTTTATTTTTAGAACAAGGTAAAAGATCCGAGGACCCGGTGTAACCTTTTTCTTATTTTTGGCTAAGGTAGAGGATCCGAGAACCCGGCGTAACCTTATTTTTATTTTTAGAATAAGGTAGAGGATCTGAGGATCCGGCGTAACCTTATTCTTATTTTTGACTAAGGTAGAGGATCCGAGGACCCGACGTAACCTTATTTTTATTTTTAGAACAAGGTAGAGGATCTGAGAACTTGGCGTAACCTTATTTTTATTTTTGACTAAGGTAGAGGATCCAAGGACCCGACGTAACCTTATTTTTATTTTTAGAACAAGGTAGAGGATCTGAGGACCCGACGTAACCTTATTCTTATTTTTAGAACAAGGTAGAGGATCTAAGAACCCGGCGTAACCTTATTCTTATTTTTGATTAAGGTAGAGGATCCGAGGACCCGACGTAACCTTATTTTTATTTTTAAAACAAGGTAGAGGATCTGAGGACCCAACGTAACGTTATTCTTATTTTTGGCTAAGGTAGAGGATCCGAGAACCAGACATAACCTTATTTTTATTTTTAGAACAAGGTAGAGGATCTGAGGACCCGGCATAACCTTATTCTTATTTTTGGCTAAGGTAGAGGATCTGAGGACCCGGCGTAACCATATTTTTATTTTTAGAACAAGGTAGAGAATCTGAGGACCCAGTGTAACCTTATTCTTATTTTTTACTAAGGTAGAGGATCCGAGGACCCGGCGTAACCCATAATCTAGCCATCTGTGCTAACACGTTAAATTTCCCAACATAGAGGGTCTGAGGACCCGGCGTAATCTTGGTTTTATTTGACAATCCATATTGGCATTTTAAACATAACATCACGTGCAACATAACAGCAATAGGATTAAAGTGGCAGAGCTGCCTTTTATTAATAATAATATCGTCGCAAATTACTTACATTCCAGGGGTAGGGCACAACTTTTTCATCTAAATCTGTAAGGTAGTAAGCTCCTATTCCAACTATTGTAGTAATGCGATACGGTCCTTCCCAGTTTGGTCCAAACTTTCCCCATGCTGGATTCTTGGTATTACCCACGACCTTCCTCAATACTAAGTTTCCAAGAGCAAGTGGCCTCGAGTTCACATGCGAATCATACCCCCTGCTTCAATTTTTGTTGATAGTAAGCCAATTAGATCATGGCTATCTCTCTCCGTTCTTCAACTAGATCTAGGCTCCTTTCTAGTAACCTGTCATTACTGTCCGGAGCGAAGGAACTTGTTCTCATCGTCGAAAAATTGGTTTCCAAAGGAATAATAGCCTCGGCGCCATAAGTCATTGAGAATGGTGTCTCTCCCATTGACCGGTAGGGTGTGGTCCGATACGTCCATAGAACATGAGGCAATTCCTCTACCCATCTTCCTTTGGCGTCATCCAGCCTCTTCTTAAGCCCATTGACTACAACTTTGTTGACCGCCTCGGCCTGCCCATTTCCTTGCGAATAAGCAGGGGTGGAGTACCTGTTGGCTATGCCGAGATCACAGCAATATCGCATGAACGCTTTATTATCAAACTGCAAACCATTATCTGAAATGAGAGTATAGGGAATTCCAAATCGAGTGACGATATTTTTCCACACAAATTTCTTCTCATCGACATCCCTAATATTTGCCAGAGGCGCGGCCTCTACCCACTTAGTAAAATAATCAGTGCCCACAACCAACCACCTTCTGTTCCCAGGCGCCTTTGGGAAGGGTCCCACAATGTCCAAACCCCACTGTGCGAAAGGCCAAGGACTTGTTAGGGGATTAAGTGCACCCCCAAGAAGATGAATGTATGGTGCGAACTTTTGACATTGATCACACTTCTTGACATAGCTTTGAGCTTCTCGCTGCATATTAGGCCACCAATATCCTTGTGTTAAAGCTCTGTGGGCTAAAGACCTTCCCCCCATATGACTTCCACAAATTCCTTCGTGTAACTCTTTCAAAAGCAGCTCCGTCGCTTTAGAATGTATACATAACAGGTATGGCCCAAAGAAGGATCGTTTATAGAGTTTGTGATCCTCGGCCAACCAAAAATGAGATGCTTTCCTGCGCACCTTGTCCGCCTCGACCTTTTCCTCTGGCAGAACATCATCTTTAAGGAAGGATACAATGGGATCCATCCAACTAGGCCCCATCCTGATCTGATGAACCTGGATAATACTTCCATTCATTCCTGAGAGTTTAGGTGAGTCCTCAACAAGGATGATCCGTGGTAGACCTTGTGCCGACGACGTGGTAAGAGTTGCTAGAGAGTCGGCATGCATATTGTTACTCCTAGAGACGTGTGACAAAGTAAAGGATTCAAATTCGCATTGCAAAACCTTGACTTGATTTAAATAGTCCTGCATTCTCGGATCCCTGTCCTCCACCTTTCCTTCCACTTGGCCCACAACTAATTGCGAGTACGAGAACATTTGCACGGCTTTCTCCCCTAATTTCTGAACCATTTCCATCCCTTTTAGCAAAGCCTCATACTCGGCCTCGTTGTTAGTAGCAGAGAATCCCAACCTCAATGACTTTTCCAGTGCGAGACCCTCTGGGGTCATAATTACCAAACCTACACCGGATCCCCTTTGATTGGCAGCCCCATCAACGTAAACAGTCCACACTAGGGGACCTTTGCATGCAACCATACTAACTGATTTTCCATCAATGTCCATGTTAATGGCACTATCTTCTATTGTGGGCTCAGCAAACTCCACAACTATATCAGCTAACACTTGACCCTTTATTGATATACGGGGCATGTACTTGATGTCAAAAAAACCCAAGATGGTTCCCCACTTAGCAATCCTGCTTGTGTAATCTGCATTTCGGAGTTTGGCTTTGAGGGGAAGTTAAGTCAGAATCACCACTGTGTGAGATTGGAAATAATGTGGGAGCTTACGTGTCCCATGCACTACGGCTAGGATTGTCTTTTCCAATGGTGGATAACGTACCTTGGCTTCCTGTAAGGACTTACTGACATAGTAAACCAGCTTCTGTACATCCTCATCGACCCTTATCAGCACCAAACTAACAGCATGGCATGCCACTGCAATATTTGCGAATAGAACTTCATCAGTTTCGGGTCGAGACATGATAGGAGGATGTGAAAGGTATTCCTTGAGTTGCTGAAAGGCGACGACACATTCCTCGGTCCACTCAAACCCTTTCCACTTGTTCAATAACTGGAAAAACGGCCTACACCGATCAGTAGACTGTGAGATAAATCTGTTGAGGGCAGTAGTCATCCCGGTCAACCTCTGCACCTCCTTTGGATTCTGAGGTGGCTGTAAGCTATTGATGGCCTTGACCTGAGCGGGATTGACCTCGATTCCCTTGTGTGTCACCATATAACCCAAGAATTTACCAGATCCAACTCCAAAGGAACATTTAGATGCATTAAGGCGTAGCTTATGCTTTCTCAGCGTCTGAAAGGTGTTATTTGGGTCCGGTATATGAGCCGAAATAGTTTTACTTTTGACCATCATATCATCTATGTATACTTCAATTGTTTTTCCTAGTTGGGGTTCAAACATCCGTGTCATCATTCTCTGATAGGTAGTCCCAGCATTCTTCAAGCCGAAGGGCATCACCTTACAGTGGTAGTTTCCCGTGGGTGTGACAAAGGCTGTCTTCTCCTAGTCTTCTAGAGCTAAAGGTATTTGGTGGTACCCTTGGAAAGCATCTAGAAAGCTCATCCGAGGATGCCCTACAGTAGCGTCCACCAACTGATCTATGCGGGGCATTGGAAATGAATCTTTAGGATAAGCCTTATTCAAGTCTGTAAAGTCCACGCATACTCTCCACTTCCCATTCTTCTTTTTCACTACCACTGTGTGCGCCAACCACTCTAGGTAGAACACCTCCTTAATTGCCCCTGCCTTCTTAAGTTTCAGTACCTCTTCC
This sequence comes from Castanopsis chinensis, assembly GCA_032878915.1. NCBI lineage: Eukaryota > Viridiplantae > Streptophyta > Magnoliopsida > Fagales > Fagaceae > Castanopsis > Castanopsis chinensis. The sequence goes on from JAVQMG010000105.1 coordinate 12,873,251, forward strand.
TTAACGGCGTCGGCGTGCTCCTGAGATGAGCATCGAGGTGGTTGCCTCCGCGGCACTGCTGCTGGACTAACGTTGAGGTGATGACAAATGAAACTTGAGTCAACCCCTAGAGCCTCGTAAGCATCCCATGCAAATACATCGATGTTCCGCTTTAAAAACATAACCAGTTCTTCTTTTTCTGGCAGGGACAGTTAACTTCCTACCTGGAAGAATTTCTCCATATCATTTGCAATAAGCACTTTCTCTAAATCCTCACATCCAGGCTTTTCGGCCTCGGCCACATTTGGTTTAGTTGAGGACGTTAGCTGCGATAAATTTCTTTCGGCTAAAGCCTGAAACTCCTGTTTTGTCTGATGCGTAATAGCTGCCGTTATGCATTGCCTCGCCATGGACTGGCTACCAATTATTTTTTCAACTCCATCCTCGTACGGGAACTTCACCTTAACATGTAGAGTTGATGATACGGCACCTAAGGCGTGCAGCCATGGTCTTGCCACTATGGCCGTGTAAGGGAAATAGGCGTCTACTACAATAAAATCTACATCTACCACCATTGGCCCTGACTGCACAGGTAGCCGGATCAACCCTTTCGGAATAACAGTCTTCCCTTCAAAGTTTATCAACGGGGAGTTGTAAGCCGTGAGATCCTCAGACTTCAAATTAAAGCCCTTGAACAAGTTCGGGTACATAATATTAGCCCCACTCCCTTAGTCGACCATCACTCTCTTTACGTCGTAACCCCCTATCCTCAGCATGATAACTAGAGCGTCATCATGCGTCTGGATAGTGCCAACCTTATCCTCCTCAAAAAATTCCAAAATGAGTGGAGGATTCCTTTTTATCCTCTTCGGCTCGGAGCTAGGGTCCTCGGCAGAATGATGCAGTACTGACATTATTCTGGTAGGGCAAGACCCAGTCCGACCTGGCGCAGCAAAAATGACATTGATCGTGCCCAATGGAGGTCTTGAAATATTACTGCTTTGATTCACGAAACCAGATTGTGTGCCTTGTTCATTAGGCCGACTCATAAATTGCCTTAACTTCCCTTCTTTGGCCAGCTGGTCCAGGTAATTCCATAAGTTCCTGCAGTTTTTCATGGTGTGACCCTTATCTTGATGATAGTTGCAATAGAGGTTTTGATTACGTTTTGTAGGATCCCCTATCATTCTATTGGGCCACCTAAAATATGGTTCACGACAAATATTCTCCAACACCTGCTGTACTAGCTCACAAAACACAGCGTTTACTGTCTGAGGAGGAGCCGATCTAGACTGGCCAGCAAAATCCCTCCGTGGCCATTTGCTGTTGTATCTGTCTGTCTTGAAATCCCTACCCTCCTGAGGGATAATTTTCATTTTTTCCTTGCTCTGCTGCTGATCCTCCTCCACTCGCTTATACTCATCAATACGATCCATGAGCCGGTGAACAGTTTTTACAAGTTTCTTGGTCAAAGACTTTCTTAAATCGTGTTCAACTGGAAGGCCGACCTTAAAAGTGTTGACTGTCACCTTGTCAAAATCACCGTCAATCTCATTGAATGCTTCCCAGTATCTGTCCAAGTAGGTTTTCAAGGTTTTGCCTTCTCTCATGATCATGGATAGTAACGAGTCCAAAGGCCGAGGAACTCTGCTACATGTAACAAAACAAGACCCAAAGGCCACCGTAAGTTCCATGTAGGAATCAATGGAATTTGCTTTCAAGCCATTAAACCATCTCATCGCAACTGGTCCCAAGCTTGAGGGGAATACTTTGCACATCAAGGTTTCGTTCTGCGAATAGACCGACATGCGTTAGTTAAAATGGCTCACGTGCTCCACCGGGTCTGTTCTGCCATTATAAATGGTGAAGTTTGGTTGCATGAAACGACGATGAAGTTTTCCTTTCTTGATACGACGTGTGAAAGGTGACTTAGAGAGCTGGTGCAGTGCCTTTCCCATGGCGTCGCTGCCCAAGCTCCTGGGAAGAGGCTTTTTGCTCGCTCTGTCATGAAGACTTCCCTCTTGATATGAGAAAGTTTCACTATAAGGAGTTCTCGACCTCAGCTTATAGCCACTGCTTTGGGAGTCGTCTGAGGAAGGATCAGATACAGAAGGCGTCTGTTTTTGTTTGGCGCGACGCAGCTTTCTCTTCAGCTGATCAATTTTCCTCTGCATAGCTCTAGTGCCACCTTCATGAGGGATTCTGCTTCTGCCCCGCGTGTGATTGCTGGCAGCTCGTCCTGGATGTACGTTGCCCTCTCGATCTCCCATCTGCTCTAAATGTTGAAAAGGATCTTCGTGCTGAGATCCCCAAGATTCTGCATGGTCTGGATCTGAACCCGCCATCATGTTATCTGCGCTCTAACACAAGAATCCCCACAGACGGCGCCAATTGTAAGGACACAAATCACGCTGGATCAAAGTTGCACTTTCAGGCCAGCCCAATGAGCCCTAAACAATGAAATTATAGAGAATGAGCTTTTAATCTAGGTTTTTGGACGGTAGATAACACAAAAGTTAGATTAAATCACAGAACACATGCATACGTCTCATACATGAATGAAATATTGCTTTATATATTGATGCCGAGGTCAATCTTTGGTATTTCCTTACAAGTTCTCTCTGCAGTGTGTGTGTGTGTGTGTGTGTCTTTTTTTCTTCCTCCTCCTTTTGTTTCTTCTTCCTTCGCCTTTTATAGGCCTGCATCCTTTTTTCCTTTCTTCCACGTGTAGTCCAGATACCCTTTCTAGATACTTGTCCCATCATTCCTTTTTACTAAAGTCTCTAGCGGTAAGTGTAAGGTTGAATTTCAATGTTCAGGCGTCACTTCTTCATTAATGCGGCCAGAGAGGTAGGTATGGAGCCTTCAATGCGGTGGTAGCAGCTTTATCCTTGATATTTGTCTATTACTTCCCTTTATTCCCTATTCTCTTTTTCTTAGTTTTTGTATCTCAGGTCTTCAGTACGGATGCCCTTGGACCGCCAGGTCATTCGCCTCGTCCTCAGCAACATGCTGCCAAGGACTGGGTCGTCCTCGGACGTCATGTTCCAAGGTGTTCTGCTCATGCATGACACTTTTTTATCCCGTGACTTCGTGGGCAGGATTTATCATGTCCTCGGACCATTCATGATATTGCGTTGGATTTTTCTCCTTGTGAGAGCCTTTGGGCTGGCCCAGTACGTATCTTGGGCCCATTGGCACTATATTTGCTTATTTATATATGGTCTCTTTTATTAATATCATGTCATTGTTAAGCAACATACACTCTAAAAAATATCATAATTTATTTTGATGAAAAACATTTATTTTATACATGAATTGTTGAAAAAAATAGACCTAAACATTCATACTTTATGTTAATTTCATCAATACTTTAGCTTATGTCTTTTCACACTTATGAATGTTTTTTATACATGTATATAATTATAAATATATGTTTTTAACTCTACCGTAAATAAATTAACTTAGCACGTACTTTGTTATTTGATATATAAAAATCTGTACTCATTACAGAATGTCTCAACCATTCATCTTTCAATTCATTTGCATGCAATTATATAAAAGGTCTTAATTATTTCCTTAAAATTTTCAACAAACAATTAAACCAATATTGTCTAATTTTTTTTTTTATCACAAAAAAAAAGTTTTAAAAATTAGTTTGGGTTGCAGATTGGGTCAGATTGACCCGCAAAAATGGGGTTGAGTCATAGATTAACCCGTTTTTCTTCTAGTCAAAAAAATTGAGTTTAGATTAAGTATTTTTTGGGTCAAGTCATGTCAGGAAATCGTGACCCATTTGCCATGTCTGATGTACGAACTCTACATGAGAAGTTGCCACAACCATGCATTTATATTGATGGATGGTCAATAAAACATGCACTTTAAGAATGCATATTTTTATTACCAAAAAAAAAAAAAAGAGTAATAATTTTTTTTTGATAACACAGTAATACATATTTATTAAATAAATAATTTTGAGAGATAATATCCCTAAAAATAGGAAGTCTCCATGTTATTTAAAGTTTAAACTCTTAAATGATGTTGTCAATCGTATATGATCCTTTCCTCTACCTAATCATTTGTTAATTTGAAAATAACGATCGAACAATATCCCACACAAATTCTTATTGTAGTTACATTCAGAGGATTCAGTATCCTACGCACAATTTTTTTGTCCGTAGCTTAGGTCTTAGGAAATGACGGTTTGTACATTAGCTTCACGATGAGCGTGCATCCTGGTAAATGTCTGCATCAATTGCATGGTATGTTTATTCTTTGGTGATACGATGGGAATAAAAAAAAAGCCGATGCTGTCGCTACGTGCATGTGAGTGAGAGATCCTCCTAATTATGCACCACTATCGTGGTAAGGAAAATGTTATACATAATACAAATTTTATGACAATATATATATATATATTCACATACTGATAATGATAAATGTGAATTGATGTCAGGACAGAGTTAGGATTTGGAGACAGGGGAGGTGATTTTATTGTTAGTTCTATATAGTGGTTTCGACTTTCGGTTCTATTGCTTAGTTGACAAAGGTTTTCTTTTATTATTATTATTTTTCATGTGTTTGTAGAGTGTGTCTTTTGTTGGTAAGGACAAAATTATTTTGTTTAAAATTTTGTAAAAGGCTAAGTTGTTTGTTTTTGGTAAAATTGGTTGATTAGTCTCAAAGTTTTTTTTTTTTAGCTTTGCTATTGCCTATTGATACTTTTTGTTGTTGGGCTAATATTTTGGGGTTGTATTTTTTTTTTCTTTTTTAGAATTTAGATTTATAAATTTTTTTTATGGACTTTAAAAGGAGGAAAATACTAAATCTACAAATTTTTTACAAATTTTTGTTGTGATTAATGGTTATTAGTACGTAAAAAAGTAATGTAATTGGTAGATAAAATTGTTGGTAATAAGAATTTGAAAACTAGTAAGAATTTGCTATCTCAATAGTCTATAAAATTGTTGTAAAAAAGTTTTTAACTGTAGCATTTCTCTTATAATGATCAATAAGGGGGACAAAATGTAATTTTATTGAACGAAACTGCTAAAATTAGTACCTAAATATATATAGTTATATAATTATGTTATTTAAAAAAAAAAATTAGGGGGGCCAATGTCATGAATGGCTCCGTCCATGGATGTCACAAAAGTCTAACAAAAAGCACACACGATACTTTTTCGATAGAACAAAAACTAAACTATTAATTTTTAGGCTATAAACCTCGACTCCATAAGGGTTTCTCAAAATCCACAAAGTGATAAACTGAAATTCGACAAAAGTCTGTATTTTATTAATAATAATTTGATTTGCATTTGACGGCTATAAAGCATAAAAATACCTAAAAAGTAAAACTCTAAAATGATTAGGAAACGTTTGATACCCTAATTCGCATTAATTACGTGATTAGGTGACAAAATACCGAAATTTACTAAAAATGGAATAATTAAGTTAAATACAGAATCATAAAATAATGACCTTAAGGGTCTTCCCAAAATAAGCGGGACTTTATTTTGACTTTTAAGTAAAAAGTTATTAAGGAAACAAAAATTACTATAAACAGCAAAATTCCTTTTCTCAGACACTAAGTATACATTTGGATAGTGCTAAAAAGCACTATGCATTTGGGGTGGGGTGTTTGGGGGGGGGGGGGAGGAGAAGCGTGTTTCAACTAGGTTTGTGGGTCCCATGCACTGTTCACTGGACCCACAAATCTCTTTTTTCAACAAAGTTTTTATTAAAAATGGGTCCCACGATATTATTCACACATTTAAAAATTATTTTGTTATCGTGTTTTCAGTTTTCAACAAAATAAGTAGTATCCAAACGCATCCTAAATGGAAGAATTCACCATTTTCAAGGGGTGCCTTATGGCAAACAGACAACTATTGCTCAATAGGCCGTTTTGCTTTAGCTTGCCAAATTTCATATGATTCCGACTTTGATGCCCCTGATTTTTACTAGTGTCTTTTTGCCTTGCGCAATGATTTCAAGCTTGCGTGAGAGTCCAAAAATGCCATGGCGGTTTATTCTACATCATTGGTAGCAATTCATAAAATGATTTACATGTATTAATTAAACATGTCAAATGCATGACTCATTAAGAAGGTCACATGATTGATTAAAAGAACATATAGATGGTTCTCTCAATGTTCACATGATAAATTAGAGAAATTTTCTTTTAAACCTATGTGGAAGAAATAAATTTTTGTTTTACTTTTTTATGATTGGTAATACATCGGTTTATAAAAGTTAAATAGTAAAAAACCTCTTTAAAAAGAATATTATGTAGTAAAATGTGTGGTATTAAGGGTGCGCATGGTTTGGGTTGAGTGGGTAAATGGAAACATTTTAACCAATCTATGAATTCGATGAATTGGTTGAAAGTATTAGCGGTTTCAACTTGGCAAATTAAGTGGGTTGGCAAATTCAATTGATTAGATGAAATTATTTCAATTAAATGAAAATAGCTGAAATTTTATAACATTGAAAAGAAAAGCATATCAGACTCTAAAAGTAGATGTGTACATAAAGTAAGAATAATAATAAAATCTTTGAGAGAGCAACTAGAGTTTATTAGCTAGGGAAGAGAAATGTGAAAATGAAAAAATAAAAAGAAAGAGTGAGAGATGAGAGAAATAAGGTAGGTGTGTTTGTGAGGTAGAGTTTTGCAGCATGACAAAGTATACTAGCCATTAAACATGCGCTACACGTATTCAAATGATTTTTTTCATTAAAAAATTATTTTTATTTCTATATTGTATCGACTGTTCTTTTATATATATATATATATATATTATTTCTATATACAAAATGACCATTTGAAATATACACCAATTCTAATGTAGAAGAGTGTTTCAAGTTTGAACACCTAAAGAATTAAAGTTAACGAAAATCATTTTTGAACTGTAAACTTTTTTAAAATAAAGACAGACATTTATTTATGTTTTGTAGTAGTACCTAAATTTATGGATATTAAGAAGTTATAATAATGCAGTTTTATAGTTGAAGTATTTTTTTTTAATTCAAAATAAAGAAGTAGAGATTGATAAAATAAAAACAAAACACAAAAAAAAAAAAAAAAAAAAGTGAGATTAATAGGAGCAAAATAACCGGACACACAAAAAAACCACAAATTACAAAAAAATAAATAAATAAATAAAACTTGATAAAGGTAAAAAAAAAAATAAAAAAATGTGGGCTTAGTGATTGAAGGAATATGGGGAGTTGAAGCAGATTAAATTTCTGAATAAAAAATGGCCCTATTTTGTAAGTAATATTTTAGTGGGAGTTAAAAATGTAATTTCGTTATATTATCTTTTAGTTTTGTCTCTACTTAAATTTAGGAGATAAAATATTTTTGAACCAACAAAATATCAATCTTAAACAGAAGAAGCCCTTTAAATAATAGTAATATATATATATATATGTGTGTGTGTGTGTGTGTGTGTGTGTGTGTGCGCGCGCGCCGCACGTGGGGGGGGGGGGGAGGTGTGGATTGCGTTCAAATTACATCTAATCTAACTCTAAGTAATGTTACACTACCCAATAACTTGTTATTGAATTCACATTTTGGAAATTCAACAATTGAATTACATATTCTATATGTTTTTAATATGTATGCCAATTTTTATGTCAATCTAATGTAATTTATCATTCGATTCATAAACTCATTTTTTATGTATTATTTTAAACTACAAAAATTTGAATTTAAAAATTGATTGATGACATGACTATTGATCTTTACTCATTTTTAAATTTTGTAAACATAGAGAATATACGAAGATAATATAATCTAATGATAGATTTACCAAAATTTACATCTAATTAAAAAATATTTGATGGTATAATATTGTTTAGAGTTAGTGTAAATTAAACTCGATCATATATATATATATATATATATATATATATATATTATGCAGGCGAGCAGGTGGAATGGTGGCAGATTAGAAATATCCCAATATTATAGTCAACCTGACCCGCTATATAAATTATTTACCTATCCCACTTAACCTGACACGCCTCTATTAATATACTTGCTGGGTTGGATTTGGTCGGTGTGGACCGGGCAAGTTGGCGAGTAAGACAGTTTTTTTCACAGCCCACTGGTATAATTAAAACCACTGGGTAAGAAAAATATCTGCACTAATTGCATGCTAAGAAGTTATGGCTAATAAGTTATAATAATACAGTTTTATAGTTGAAGTATTTTTTTAAATTCAAAATAAAGAAGAAAAGATTGATAAAATAAAAACAAGACAAAAAAAATAAAGACGTGAGATTAAGTGTAAGGAAATTGTACCCAAAAATAAAATAAAAAAGTAAAAACTTGATAATGGTATTAAAAAAAAATGTGGGCTTAGTGATTGAAGGAATATGGTGAGTTGGAGCAGTTTAATTAAATCTCTGAATAAAGGATGGTCATACTTTATAAGCAATATTTTAGTGAGAGTTAAAAATATATTTTTATTAGATTATTCTTTAGTTTTATCTATACTTAAATTTAAGGGAGTAGAAATATTTTTGAACCAGCAAAATGTCCATCTCATTATACATGTGTGTACATGTGTGCGCGCGCGCACGCGTGTGTATGCAGGGCGGGGTGGGAGAGTAGGTTGAGTTCAAGTTACACCGGGTATATCTTTAAGTAAAGTTACACCTGGTGTAACTCTAAGTAATGTTACACCACCCAATAACTTGTTATCGAATCTATATTTTGAAAATTTAACAATTGAATTACATGTTTTATAAGTTCTTAACACATACCAATTTTTATACTAATTGAATGTAATTTATCATTCGATCCATAAATTCATCTTTTTTGTATTATTTTATATTATAAAAACTTAAATTTAAAAATTAATAATAACTTGACTATTAATATTTAATTATTTTTAAATTTTATAAGAATAAAAAATATACAAAAATAATACAATCTAAGCCATAGATTTACACACACACAGGCGAGTAGGTTGGACTATAGCAGGTTAAAAATATCCTAATATTTTAGTCGACCTGACCGACTAAATTATTTATTTATCCCGCTCAACCCAATCCGCCTCACTTAATATGCTTGCATGGGTTGGATTGGGTCGGTGTGGACTGGGAAAGGTGGTGAGTAAGACGGTTGTTTTTTCACGGCCCACTGGTATCATTAAAACCATTGGGTAAGAAAAATATCTGCACTAATTGCATGCTATCTTTAGAATGACAGGGAATCAAAAAAAGCCGAACCGAATGCCAGGTGCATAAAATCCTGTCTCTACAAAATATATAGGTAGTCATTTCCTCGGTTAAATCTCTCAATTTCCGACATAGGTGGGATTCGATATGAGATTTCTAGATAAGGTGTTAAAAGACTATCAAGTTAGGACTCGCTGGCATTCACAGAATTTCCTTTCGCAACACATACATATTGTCTCCTCTGGCTCGATAATATCCTCAGAATATCTAAAAGAGCCCTTAACTTATACACACTAAAGGTTGCAGATATCATGAAATGCCTGAGCTAAGCTGGGGCCAAGGCCTCCAGTGCAATTAGCTATCAATCAAAGGCAAGCTCTAGTATGTACGTACACTACAAGCTTTTTGAAAGTTGGTCATGAACAAAGTGAGTTGACGTGCTTTTTGTAAAGGCAGCAATAATTAAGGCCAATAATAACAATCTTAAGTTATAATATATGCAAATACAGAAGTGTGGACACAAGTTGTGATCTCATGTGACAGCCAAAAAAGATTATATTCAAGCATAAAGGTGTAGTTTTGTTGCGCTGGTTACTAAGTTTTTATATTGGTGAATGAATGATCTAAGCATAGTAGCATACCCTACTAGCTAGCTACAGAGTTAGAGAGAATAAATATTATAAATTGTACTTCAATTCCCAGCAGTCCACACAATTCATCAGTCGACCCTCTAAAGTGGAAATCCATTAAATATCGTTTCCATGTTCACGAGGGGGTAATGGTTTAGACTTTAGAGTTTAGACAATAAAAACAATAAATTAAAACGTAAAGATCAAGTGTAGAAAGTAGCTCCAACTCAAAAAAGAAGGAAGAAAGTAGGTTATTGTTGATTTGTTTCTGCAACGCAAGTAGGGTTGTCCTTTCTTCTTTTTGGGTGAATATGAAAAGTCCTAATAACTCCAATCTTAAACTGAGCTTATTAAGTCTGTGATTAAAGATTAATGGCAAGAACTGTGAATCATCATCAATGACTCAACTTTTTCATTATAATAATAGAGTGACAGGTGAAGTCATCAGTCCTAATTAATAACATGTATTAAACTGAGAATTACTTTTTTGTTATAGGTTAAGATATTTTTTTAATATAATATATAATTCAATAATTGTAATAGAGAAAAAGAGACTTAAATCTTACATGTCTCTTTTGAAAAAAAATAGAATGTGTTAATTAATTGAACTAGAAGGCTCATAACAGTATACAAATCAATTTGTAAAGGTTTTTTGCCTTATTAATTTGTTAAGAAAATCATGAATGAATTATATATATATATATATATATATAATTTAATTGTTACAATAAATGAGGGAAGAGGAAATTTGAATCTTTGTTCTCCTTATGTAGGAAAAAAAAATAACAAGATCCATAACTTTGATCTCATGATAGAAATGCAAGACAAGATGTGATGGTAATTAGGGATATGAAACACACAAACACACACACACACACAAATAAAACACATGCAAAGAAAGAAAAAATTTGGGGAAAAATATGTAAGGGTCTATAGCTGCGTTTTTAAAAAAGCGGCTATAGGACCACACTATAACCGCCTGAAGCACGTCTATAGCCGCGTTTTTCTCAACCTATAGGGGTATAAAAAAGCAGCTATAGAGGGACCTGTGCATTTACAAAAAACATAGCTATAGGTCTAGGATATAATTACATTTTACACGCAGCCCAAAGTGGGGTCTATAGTTGCATTTTTTATAAAACGTAGCTATCAGTCTCATCTTATAAAGGGTGGAAAAACGCAATTATAGGGGGCGGAAAATGCAGCTATAAGGGGGACTTGGAGCCGCGTTTACAAAAACACGGCTATAGGTCCCTACAGGGGCTATTGTCACATAGTAAAAGCTGTGTTTGAAAATGTGACTATGTCCTATAGCTGCATTTTTAGGGTTTATAGCTGCGTTTTTGAAACGCGGCTAAAGCCCTTTTTTTTTTTGTAGTTACAAGAATGCTATGCACTATGCTCAACATTCAAGCCACAATCATTGTGAACATTTGGTCTTCGTTCCAACTTGTTATTTGTGCTTCACTTAATATGGTTTTGCTTGATCCACTCTACATCCAATTTAGTTACGCATTCCATCAAAGTCTCACATTGTATCCAAACTTAAGTTGTCTTCAAGATTCTATATTAAATTTGAAATATCAAAGTACAACCTTAGTGAAGACTCAAGTTTATGATATAAGTCTAGTATACGTTAATTAATTGTAACAAAGTTCTGCAAGAAAAATAATCATAATCTTACTTGAAGTGCAAATATCGTAATTTCTTATTAGTCAATGGTTAGTTTATGATTTTGCTTACTATAAATATCATCCAGCTGCATTGTAAAAAACAAAGAGTAAGAGTAAAATGATAACCTTCCAGAACTTTCTACTATGAATGTAGACCACTAATCATAGACATGGTATGAAAAATTACATTTGAAGATGTCAAAGATGCATACCTGAAAGAAAGAAGAAAAAAAAGCTACTAATAAGAGATGCAATAGGAATAACGCAACTTAAATATGATAAAGAGACATGATTAGAAATTGTTTTTTAGAGGAGATCGATTAGCGTGGCTTATAATACTCAATCAAGGTGTTTGCAGATGCATGATCAAAAGGAAATTTGAGGACTAGGTTTAGAAGAAAGACGTTTTTCTTCTAAAAGCGGTTTTGTTACCATGTCTTCGACAACGAAATAAGAACATATTGTGACGAAAAGTTTTGTGACCATAGCTTACTTTTGTTGAAGTGGACGCATGCCTTGAATGTTGTTGAAATCTCAAAAATCATTTTGCCATGAAATATAATATTTGAGAAATACATTTATGAAGTTTTTGTAGATGCTATCCATAACAGGGATAAATCAAGACTAAGCCAAAGTGTGGCTCACAACAAGGAGAAATTATAAGGTCCTCATGGTAGACAAGTGACGTGGTTCACCATTCCACTAAAAGACTTTCACTTGTTTAAAATTGCTGAGATAAAAAAAAATTAAATAGAAACTAATTACTAACTCAGCAATTTAAACAAGTAGAAGTCTTTTAGTGAAATGGTGAACAAACGATGTGATCCACCAGAGGACTATATAATTTCTCCACAACAAGGGTGAGAGAGGAAGAACCATCTACCATCTGCTCTCAGTGGTTTGACACTTGGCACATTGGTGAATATTGGACTGTAATTGTGATAGGCATACTAATGGAAGAGAGCATCTAGACATTATTCACCCTAAAAAGAGAGAGAAAAGAAGACTATGATGAGCCCTACAAAATGGCTGGCAGCAATGGCAAGAAAAGAATCCCTAGATGTAACTATTAGAGATATGGATTAATAGAGACCACATCAACATAGATTTGATATCATATTATAAAAGAGAAAATATACCTTTAACACCATGTTGATTAGAAAAAAGGTAAGTCACAGTTTTAATATGTTTGAAAACAAAAGGAGGGATTTTGTTTAAATAAAATGATAAAGTATAAAAGAAAATATGAAAAAGAAGAAGAAGAAGAAGTAAAAAGCAAACATAGAATTAGCGTGGTTTGACCTTAGAGCATATGTTTGCAATAAAGGAGAAATCCTTAATAGATAAATTTTTACTAATAAGCTCTATATTTTAAAACATATTAGTTGAAGTATATTTACAGCATACAAGCTAAATCTTAGAGAAACCCTAAACTAACTCAATTATATAAGATTTGCACTACAAGTTGAATTTTAATCACTTCACTTGCATTCCTAAAAAAATTATGATTATTTAGCTTGCACTCTAAGTAGGATTAAATACAATGAATATATACTAAAGTTATATAATAACTTTCGACCTTGACTGGGATTGGATCTTGATATCTCAAACATATTTATTAAAAATTGTTCTCACATATGACCAACTCCAAGTATCATCTTTTTGAGTTTTCCTAAATTAAAATACTTGTGTGACATTCACTTGAAAGACTCTTTAGTTACTAAGTAGATCTAAAGCATAGTTTAGGTAGATTTCCACTAATTTTAGTTATTAGAAACCCATGGTTTGAAAGTGAGAATATTTCTTTTTAAAAGTTTTAATGAATTAATTTTATGTATTTGTTAAAAAAGCTTAGGTATGATCTTAGGTTTCCATACTTTTATTGTCGTGAAATGTTGTACGAAGAGAGAATATATTCTTCACGGTATAGTGTTTGTTACACACACACACATTTTTTGAATTAGTATCATGAGTTAAAAAAATAATTTTAGTTTTGAAATTGTGTCTTTAGTTCACGATTTCAATTCAAAAAATGTGTGTAACAGTTTTTACTATTTTCTTCACTTTCATCAAGCTCCTATTTGTTAAATAGGCTTAGGTATGATCTTAGGTTTCCTCACTTCCATTGTTGTGAAATGTTGTGTGAAGAGGGAATGTATTCTTTACGTGTTTGTTATACACACCCTATTACAAACAATTACATACTCCTATCGTCCCACTTTGTTTGTCCTGTTTGAAAAGTCAAATTTTTTAAGAGAACATTATTTATTGTCTTATTTGCCTTATAAAAATGTATAAGTTTACAAAACCATCCTTAAATAAATTTATCAATTTTTTTAAAAAAGAGTTATTCTTAATGATGCAACTAAAAAGGTACCCCAATTAGATTGATTTTTTTTAGTTTTCTTTTCAAATAATTTTGAAAATAAAGTAGAGATATAATAGAAACATTAGTAAACTAATAACTTTTATTTTTAGAAATACAACAATATTTTGAGACATTCTAAAATGGAATAAATGACAAACAAAGTAAGAAGGAGTGAGTATATTTTTTGAATTGATATCACAAGTTAAAAACACAATTTTAGTTTTGAAATTGTCTTTTAACTCAAGATTTCAGTTAAAAAAGATGATTGTGTAACAGTTTTTATTCAATTCTTAGCTTTCTTCAAGCTCCTATTTGTAATTGTAGTTATTTATCTTTGTTGGTAAAATCAACTTAGTGGGAACATGAGTCATCTTTTTGTCAAATGGAATAGTGTGGGTGGAGCTATGCCTATGAGCCTAATTAAAGAATCAACTTCGGTGGGAGCATGCATTTTACGACCACAACACAAGCCCACAACCGTTAGTGTGTTTGTCAGTATTTTCTTTTCTATATTTTTTGTAAGCATATTTAATTATAAAGACGAAGTCATTCAAAAGCAATGAGTCAAGTCTCAAATGAGGATTAAATTCCTCCAAACGATTGGCACAACCAAAAGCCCTAAAAGAATAAAACAAAGAATTCCCCCCAAAAGTGATCGACTCTTGAGTTCTAATGGAACCCACCTTTTAGATTCGTTATCTTTTGTGTAACGGGAATCGATACTTTTACTTTTCCCTTAAGCTTGCAAAGATTTGTACTATATTTTTCAACTAAGAATTGGTTTGGATAGAATTTATTACTGAAAATTGAAAATTAAAAACTGAAAATATTATAGTAAAATAATTTTTAAATGTGTAAATAGTACCGTAAGACCCATTTTTAATGAAAAAATTGCTGAAAAGTACGTGAACAATGTTTGCACAATGGATAAATAGTGCTTGCACAGTGCGTGAATAATGCTTGTACAGTAACTTGTCCCCTAAAGTTGAGACGCGCAGCAGGGGGAAAAAAAAAGAGAAAGAAAAGCGTTGAATGTGGACGCGTTTAGCACAATCCAAATAGATACTAATTCTCAACATTTTTTAAAGTCGTTTATAAACAGGAGATTTAAACTTTAACTGTTTCTACCATCTAGTTGATTTAGGATTGAAGTTGATAGATATTGAATTGAAGTTGATAAATATGATAGAGTTTCAATTAATGTGGTTTAATATACTTTTTAATGATTATTCTTTATCATTAATCTAAGGCAATTTATTTATAATGTAATAAGGAGATTGAACCCTAAGTTTTTATTCAAGAACAAAAACTTAGCCAATTGAGTTAACTAAAACTTATAGATATATTGTTATCTAAACTTCAAAACTAACAATGTTCTATTAACTTTTGGTACTATCCAATTTCTATTGTATGCTTAAGATTCCATAAAATTTAATATAAAAGTAAAAAAGAAAAAAAACTTAGAGTTGTATTGTTATCTAAACTTCAGAACAAACAATGTTCCATTAACTTTTAGTACTACTATGTTTACCAAAAAAAAAAAAACTTTTAGTACTACCCAATTTCTTTCGCATGCTTAAGATTCCATCAAATTAAAAAAAAAAAAAAAAAAAAAAAAAAAAAAAAAAAAAACAGAAGTGTGAATGAAATATGAATTTCCATAAAATTTGATAGAAATCCTAACTGCAGTGATTAAATACTTATTATTAATAGTCAAGAGGGTACTGTTTAGTTTTGAGTTTCAAAGGACTATTGCAATTGCTTCATAGTTTTTTTTTTTTTTTTCAAGGGACAAACTCATATTGTTGTTGGGAGGTTATGGAAGAAGACATTTTCTTGGGACTCTATATTTGAACTTGATAGTTTACTAGGAACGTAATGTTAAATTCCATAATTTGTATGGTCTGCTTTGTTCCAGAGATTCCAGCTGGCTGCAGTTCACCATGAGGGCAATTTTTCTAATTCCCAGAAAATGCAAGCCAGTTTGGATGGCATGACTTATGATCACCTCATCAGGTGATTTGGCCCATGAGTGAGGGCATCCTTAATAGGACCCACACCATTTTGAAAACATCCTTCGCCGGTGCGTGCCTGACAAATTTATGGTCTATTTCAATCTCAAAAGATAAGGATTTATTTACAGGGTTTCCACGAGGTTAATTAGGCCATAAGAAATGTTATTTTAATAATGTTATTTGTATTTTTTAAAATATATATAGATGTAAAAGTATGTAGAAATATATATAATGTTGTTTAAAAACTGAAAACTGTTGCTTAAGATGCTATACTAAACGGCCCATTAGTGTTGCACACACAAGCACGATTGTAGCTAAACAGTTTTAACTAAAATCTTGGGGCCGTTTAGTGGTGTTGATCTGGTAACGTTATTTGTATTTTTTGAAAATATGTGTGAGTAAAAAAATGTATAAAAATACACATAATATTGTTTAAATGCTAAAAACTGTTGCTCAAAATACACTACCAAACAACCCCATATTTTCAAAAGACAATTATAGTATATACGCACTGTGATCACCGTTGCTCTTGTATGAAATGGTCCAAAGAACCTAATATATTATCAATCCAACTAGAGCTATCTCTAGTCTTAATACATGTGGTTGTCTAAATTTTCGAGAGCTTCCTCTGTGGAGGTAGGCCGGCTAAACCATATACTCCTCTTGCGTTGGCTTTGCTCTATCGCTTCCGCTTCGTCAATTTTTTTATATACTTCCTATTTTACAACATGCAAATTCTCAGGCTACTGTATAACCTTCACGAGCTCTTCCTGTAGAAAAAAAAAAAAACAGAATATCATATCTTACCACAATAATGATCCCAATTCCACTAGCTTTCTTCCGGCAAAAAAAAAAAACAAGGCTGCATGCTAGTCTTTTCTGCCAAATTCTGATTCCTCACGTTTTGTTTGGCCTATTTGTCCATTTATTCAGATATGTGTGATGTATCTTTGTCATGTCCATCCTGTTCTTACTTTTATAAAGGTTAAAAGCTCCATGTAGAGACTAGAGAAGCCATATAAGCGAGACCCAATAAATTTCACTAATTCTTTTTTTACATCATATAGAGGTAGCACATTGTAATTAATTAATACAATATTACTCTTGTACGAAATCACATCTAATATCATTTTTATTGTATATTATTCACAATGAGTCCTCATAAATTATTTTTAAAAAAAATTTTAAAATTAACGATGGTCGTGTACTTTTTCTCTTGGAAGTATATATGTTATATATATTTATTCAATGAAATATGATAATAACAGGTTTAGAAAAAAACTTGCTTCGTATAGGATTTTTATTTTTAACATTCGTAATTTTGGGCCTTTGTCTAAGCATGCGGCTAATAGAATGAAGTATATCTTTCCCATGCAGAGATATATATCACTGTTTTGAAACTCGGAACGGACCAAGTGGTTCAACTGGAAAAATCGGGAATTGGACCTGAGCTCTCACACCTTGTAAGCAAAACTGAAGCCATAACCAATGGACCAAGTGCACTTCTTGAGAGCTAATATGCAATATTATTAAATTTATATTAAATTTACATGATTTATAGTTTCTAAACTTCTATTTAATCTTTCACAACATATTAAATATTACTAAAGTAAATTTTTATTTAAGAATAATACCTATGCAATTTATGAATTTATTTTAAAAGTCGTTTTTAGTTAATTGAAATGATTTCTCTTAAAGGATTATTATAAAAATTTCTTTTTATGCTTATTTATGTTGTACTATTTTTTATTAACCTTATAATTTACTATTTTATGTATTTTGTTTCAATTTTTAAGATATTTTTAGTAAATTTTGCTAATATTTACAAATTTAATATATTTATTTATATTTAAATAATTGTTAAATTAATTATGACGTCATCACGGTTCGAGTCTGATTCAATCTCGGTTCTACTTTAAAAAGCTTAAATCTTTCTCTTTTACGGTTTAATAAACTGTCCGAGTTTCAAGATCATAATATATATTTGTTTCTAAATTATCAGTTGGAAGGCTAGTGCATGTCCCATCAAGCAATATATATGCGTGCATGTGCATCACTGCTCTGGAGGCACTAACTGATTAGACCAAACAGTGATGAAACATATACAGGAAAATTATGAGTCAAAATCCATATATGGTTTTGAGGATTAGTGGCCATCCCATTGATAGAGGTGGTCCACTTGGCTCCAGTATTTTCAAAGTGGTGTCGATGAACATGCATTGGCCCAAATAAATTACTCGTCAATTTATCTTCTGTGTGATTGGAGAGGGAACTTGTATCTTTCTTTAGGAGTTCATTTTTCTGGTCCGGTACGTACAAGTTGGTTTGGTACTTTGGTCACGGCTGAAATTAATGATGCATTGACACGTTTCTTCAACAGACAAGTTATGGATAAGGAATTGGCATCACTATGTTGTATTTAGCACATTCCATTTGTGGATATGGTTCCTTTTAGTGACTTTTTATTGAAAAATCAGTAACTATTTAATCTAGGTCAAGAACAATACCCAGCCTTCTCAAATATTAATACTATGTTTGGATGTTGGAAGAAGGAGGAAGAGTAATTAAATTCCCTTATTTGGATGTTTTTTAAAGAAAAAGGGAGAGAGATTTGGAGAGAGAGTGGAGCATAAAAATATTTGATCAAATGAATTACCAAATTTGTCCTTATTATATTAACAAAATTACAAATGAAAAGACTAATTATTCTCTTTTCCCTTACTTAATTTTAAAAACATTCAAACAAAGTGGAAGATAACCATTCCTCTATACTCTCTTCTCCACTACTCTCCTTCCCTCTACTCTCTTCTCTCTCAAAACTTCCAAACATTGCATAAGGGATTCCAATAGGATTCACTATTCCTGTAAAAAATCAAGCACAAAAAGGAAAGAAGAAAATAGGATATTGGAAGGTTTCTGTTAATTACATCATTTTACTCTAGTCAAAAGACATAGAAAGTAAGTGCAAAGAACCTTACAAATTTTACTATATATTTCAACTTTAGAAACTGAAGGTCTGTTTGGTAAGAGACTTCTAGTAATGTTTTTTAAGTATGGTGGAAGTATGTGTTATGGTTTAAATAAAGAAAATTGTTGTTTAAACAACAACACCAAACAAGCCATGATTTATTTACTCATAAACACAACAAGAGAAAAAAAATATATAAAAATTTATCTATTATGTAGGGCTGTCTAATAGACATGCCCATCCAACCAATATGAGCCAACCGACCGGACCTGAGTTGACTACCACCTGATCCAATGATTCTAACGAGTCTCTACCTTCAAAACTAATGCGGTAGATCAACTAGCAGGTCTCTCTTTCCAAAATCCGACTCTAAACAATCCAACTATGAAAACCCTAAAATTTGATGAGTTCCACTAATTCAATGACTTTTCTAGTGAAATCCAACGAAGATCCACTAATTCATGCTACAAATCTAATCAAACCCTGCAAAGATCTTACTAGATCTAGTGAGATCTCTGTTAGATATATCAAGATATTTGTCATCACTCTACCTCTCTCAATTGTTATCTGAACCATCTGGATTTGACCATCACCTAATGAGAATCTGATTTGTTTGATCCAACCTCCCTTACTGGTTGATGGTGATTTTCACAACCCGACTCATGGACTTCCCTACTATTATGTTTTTAATGTAATAGGTGGCACTAATTATAATTATTGTTACATTAGACTTTAAGAATTTTATAAAATTTTTCTTATTTGTATTATTTCATGGGATTGACTATAAATTTTTTCTCCCCTATCAGTTGGTCTGCCTTTTTGATGCTTTATTAGACAAACTTTCTTTTGTAAATGTCATTAGGGTCTGAAATTGATGGCTTGCGCTAAGATTTCAAAAGTTTCTGCCGTTGCCATTTGAGAATGTCTATCCCCATGTGGTTCTTGCCAACACTTTTAGTACCAGATTACCAGCAGTTGTATAACTTTTGCTATGTGTGGTTTGGTACCAACACTACCAAAAACTTTTGGCTGGGCATGAATGGGTATTGTTGTTTGGACTTTGGAGTACAGTCAAAACTATCATGGTTTGGTCCTTCATTCTGCATGTTTTGCTGCACCTTTTCAAGGTTATTTTTGCCTTTAATTTCACGTAATTGCGCGCATTTAAAAAAGATGCATATATCATGGAATTGCTCCATTTGAAAGAGGGAAAATTTGATTGACATTTGACCATTCAAAGTTAATTATGCATGAAACATGATGAGTTTTATTGTTAGCCACGTTTCCAACAGCCTATTCTCACCGCGTTCTGTCGTGGACCATGTGATACTGAAGGGTTGCGGAGTTGTTGGCTGATGTTAGATATTGTGATTTCAATATTGAGATCCGCTTATATTGATGAAACTGAAAATTTTTTGTTGAAAATAGTGTACGTTTGGTTTCAAATTAAAAATTTATGAATAGTATTGACTTATAAATAAAGGTAAAAGATAAGTGAAATAGTATAGTGTGACCTATGAATAATAACAAAAATAAGCTGAATAATAAAATAAAATAACTTTTTAATTTGGAGCTAAATGCACACATACAAATGTGAACTTTCCTCTTTTAGTTTTTATGTACTGTAATGGTAGTAACATTTTTTTTTTCTTTTTTAATTAACCATTATTGACTAATAACTAATATTTTTATAATTGGCTTAGCTTTGGGCTAGGTCTATTATACTTTAGTTATGTGACTTGAGATGAGACCAAAAGGATATTATGGTTCATGTGTTGTATGATAAATTTTTCTTGTAGACTTACTCAATGGGCATACCTCTTTGTGCACACCTTAAATTTTGTTTTGTCACCTACTCCCCACGGACCACCCTGTGCAATTAGGGTCCATTTGGATTGGGCTAAAAATTGAAAATTAAAACTGAAAAATACTGTAGTAAAATAACTTTTTAATGTGTAAATAGTATCATGGGACCTATTTTTAATAAAAAAATTGCTAAAAAGTGAAATATATGGGTCTGTAAACAGTGCATGGTGTGCACTGTTTACAGAAAAAGTCAAATTTGTCAGTTCAAAAATAATAAAAAAATAAAAAAAATTCTGAAACGCACAACATGCGTTCGGGAAGCGCAAAACGCACTTCCCAAACGCACACTTAATGCATTGGCAACTAGGATGCTCCTCCACACAAATGAGTATTCCCTTTAACTCACAGCCTCCATGAATAATGTATAAGGGCTAGCATCTTGCTTTAAGTTATTTGCCTATTAAAGAGTCCTGCTCTTGAATTTTGAATGATTAGGGGCCGTTTGGTAAATATGTTTAAAAACTGAAAATTGTTGTTTGAAAATATTTATGGAAATATGTGTGGGTGAAAAAGTGTATGGAAATACGTGAAATGCTGTTTAAAAACTGAAAATTGTTGTTTGAAAAGGGTTGCCAAACACCCCCTAGATGTTTCGAAACCCTAATCCACCCTCTTTGTTGGGTAATGTGAGTTGGTTTTATCTTCATCGATGAATCTTCCTTCCTGGATTCGAGTGTCCCCACCAAAATTTATTGCATAGTATATAGATTCATTACAAAGATTCTTGGGTAGTCTAAATTCGGTCATTGTATAAGTTGGGATTATTTGTATGACTGCCTTTATAAAAACTTCCCTCCGTGCACATGACAACTATTTTTCTATCCAATGCAATTTCTTTCATATCCTTGTTATCAAAGAAGCATTTTTTTCTTATTTCCCCTTTCCCAATAATGGTCATAATACCAGGATAGTTCTCAAATTTATGTGCTTCATTTACATTTCACGTGTGTTTGGTTGGGGTGATCTGTGGGGGGCTGGAAAATAAAAAGAAGGGAAAATGTGAGAGATTTTGGGTGAGGGGGTTGTTTGGTGGGGAGTGGAAAGGGAAGGAAAAAATGGTGGGGCTTGAGTGTTTTTTCCCTAAACCCACAATTTCTTCCCTAAATTGGGGAGATAATAAGGGAGAGAGGGGGATATATTTAGATATTTGTCCCTCTCATCCCTCAATGTTAGGATTTTTTTGGTTATAAAATACTAATATTTTTGCCTTTATAAAAACTTCCCTCCTTGCGCATGATAACTATTTTTCTATCCAATGCAATTTCTTCCATATCCTTGTTATTGAAGAAGCAAATTTTTCTTATTTTCCCTTTCCCAATAATGGTGGTAATGCCAGGATAGTTCTCAAAATTAGTAAGAAGACTAATTTTTTTTATATAATAAGATTATGAGAGTAAATTTATACAAATCATAATTTTTATCCTCTATTCCTCTCATTCTTTTTCTTAACCAAATATTTTTTTATTCATCTCTCCACTTTCTATTTCCCAACAAAACTCACATGAGAAAACTAACTTTTTTTATTCTCTGCCTTTCTACCGCAGCCTTAACCATGAAGACCACTTTAATGTCTCTTTTAACCCTAGGGCTAGTGTTAGTACTGAAGAAGATGGAGGACTTTTCAAGGTATATGCTTTGCGCTGAAGCTCCCTCTTAGATTTGTATGATATTTCTGATATCTTTGTACTCTTTATTTATGGCCTTGACAGAGACTACTATTAGCGAATAGCAAATGGATAACCCTTGTGGCTTCTTATCAATGCTCTTGGACTGTGTAACAGTCAAAGAATTATTGGGTAATTATTGGAAACTAAACAAGGAGATAAAAAAACTAGAAATTCCCTTTATAATAATGCAGTGTGTGTGTATATATATATATATATATATATATATCCTTGTTCCTTCCAACCTTTGAAATTCTGTTCTTGGGATAACTTCCCTAATTCCGACATGGTTTTAGACATCTACCTAATTTAACTGTGTAAAAATTAATCTTTTTTTTTTATAATTATTTTTATTTATCTCGTAGACACCTTTATGCAAGAAAATGACCCCAAAACATTCTTTGTCATGGCAAGTTCTTAATTTCTTATTAAATACCGCCAAACATGATAATCATGAACAGTTGTTCTCCATTTTTCTCTGCTTATCTTTGACTTCATTGTTAAGCAGACATAAAGATAAATATGCTACAATCTTTTATTTTATTTTTTTATAGGAAATATGCTACAATCTATCTTTGTGATATATAAATTATTCTATATTTTGAAAGTAACGTTCCTTCCATATAACTATCGTGAACTTAGTTAATAAAACTTAATGTTTAGTAGCAAGTATTGTTGTTGAAGTATTGGATAATTACTCTCCAATTCCATAGGCAAGGACCCAAGTTTATAATTTCTCTAATTGAGCTCCCAAACTAATTAGACTATTTGAGTTTGGAGCCTCTGCCCATCTTCATTGAGCCATAACAAAGGAGAAAAAAATAGAAAAACTGTTGGTAAATCACTACATTTCACTTTGGACATATATTTATTTTCAATTTCTCACTCAAAGCAAACTTTTTTCCTCCAAGTGAAGTTTGCTCTCTCTTATCCTTTACATTCAATGGCTATCCTGAGATGACACATGGTTTTATCAATAGTTTTGCCTGTTTTCTTTATCGCTATCCAAAATAATGGGGATGAACAAGAACTTCAAATTAAAATCATTTCAGAAGTTTGGAAAATGTTTTAACCTATGGCTCCGTTCTAATGACACACATAGTTTTATCAATAATTCTGAGTTTTTTTTTTTACTACTGCCCCAAAATAACAGAGATTAACAGAAGCTTTAAATTAAAATCCTTTCATAAGTTAGGAAACTATTTCAACCTATGACGTTCTTGATAATTGTATTCATTATAATCTAACTAACACACTAATAGTTTCTGGCGTAGACAAAGATTGAATTTTAAATTTTTTATTTAGTTACGATAAATTTTATCTGTTGAACTAATTACTTTTCAGTAAAAATTTAAAACTTGGGGGTATATAAGTAATTTCAGCCACTTTTATGATCTGTCACTGCCAACTTTCCAGTTTAGTTACTGAGGGGAAGGGGAGCAGTAGTTCTGCTTCCCAGTAGTTTTTTAGATGTTCTGAAGGACACCAAAAAAGAAAAAAGAAAAAAAAGAGAGTACTTTTTTAGATGAATCATGAATGGTTCCTAGTGCTTGTAGCGGTATTGATGAATTTCCTTTTATCAATTTTCATATTTTTGGATAAAAGAGATTTCTTTCTTTTTGGAGTGGCGATACCAACTTACCACTTACACTCACTTACCCACTGCATGGCTGTAAGGCTTTATGATGAACAAGAATATGTACTTTACACGGGGAATCCATTGTTCCCTCTCCTTTTCTCTCACTACTTTCATTCTCTGCCATAGCCATTTAGATTCCTGAGATTTCATTTCACCCCCCCACATTCTCTCTCTTCCTTCCTTGTGGCTTATATAAAAAAAAGAAAATAAGGACTCATACTTCACAAACCAATCTGCAAATATTGAATTTTGGGATTACAAATAGGTGAAACTCCTTGAGACCCTTTTCTTTTTTCTCTTTTTGGCTGCTAGTTTCATGGATTCTGTGGGTTTATTTTGTGTTTTTGGGTGTTTTCTGAAGTGGGTTTTTCATTCTGTTCTTGTATTATAGGAGTGACTTTTTTTTAATTCGAAGTTACTCAAAGTTTCAGAATTTTCGTTCTTGCAATGTGTTTGTTGGTTTATCTGAGTGAAAATGTGTTCCTTTGAAGTTAGAATTTGGGACTGAATGAACAACAATAAGGCTGCTGGTGCTTTAAGTTTTCAGTTTGTGAAAATGGGGTTTTCCAAATTGATACAGTGGTAGACCCCATTTGCTTGCCTTGTTCAATTCTGTGGATCCCATCATCTGAGTTATCTTTTCGTGACGGCCTTACTGTTCTTCTGTTTTGTTTTTATTTTTTTTATTTGATGTGTCTTCTATTTATACAGATGCCAATCTTTATTTTATTTATGAATTCTATTTTGTTGATTAGTGAAATTCATACTGTAGTAGAAATGCTTAGTGCTCTTAACTTAGACCCAATGTTCTTTCTTGGTACCTCAATTGGGGAATATTCAGAGCTTCTGAGTTATGATGCTTATCGGAGACTTAATTTACATTGAACAAAATGTAGGACACACAACTTTTCTGAGGAAAACATCTGGTGCAGGTCCATTTTTTGGTGTTGAAGGTTTGTTTCTAGAGTGATCGCATGCCTGGGAACAAGTACGACAGTAGTTCAAACCATGTCGGTATTCCAAACCATTTTCCAGGTCGCGTTGAGCGGCTTTTGAGAGAAAGAGAGCTAAGGAAAAGCAATAGGACTTCTCATTCGAATGACTTGAATGATACTACCAGCAGGGGGAGTGAATCATTTGAGCATGAATTGCGGCTAAGAGAAGTCGAAAATGGGCATGCTCACCAATACTTGGAAGGGCCTGAAAACGAAAGGTTGCATCTGGAGGGACGTGAAAGGCTAGATGGGAGGCCGAGTAGACAACGACTGTTGGTAGTGGCTAACAGGCTGCCAGTATCTGCAGTTAGGAGAGGTGAAGACTCGTGGTCATTGGAGATAAGTGCTGGTGGTCTGGTCAGTGCACTTCTTGGTAAGTGGTGACTTTGGTCTTGTATAGGTTCAATTTAATATTTTCTATCATTTTAATGAACATTTATGGATTTTTTTTTTCCTTGTTAGTATTATTTTTTATTGGTGTGTTGCATACACACTGAGTTCATCTTGAACCCACAACCTGGCCTGGAAGTGCCGATTGAGCTATAGCTTATTGGCTAGTTTTCCTTATTATAGTTTTTATCATTTTTTTTTTCTTCTGTTTAAGAAGGCTGGTTTCCAAAGTGACAGCGTTATTTTTTATTTTTAGTTTATTTTCCTAAGTTTGCCTTTTCACCCACAAAGAGGAAACTAATGCATACTGACGATCTTTCTAAAGGTGTGAAGGAGTTTGAGGCACGATGGATTGGTTGGGCTGGTGTGAATGTGCCAGACGAGGTTGGACAGAAGGCGCTTACGAAGGCCTTGGCTGAAAAGGTACAACTTTCTGTATTTAGATTCTCTTTTTAGTTTACCTTTTGTAAATTATGTATTGGTACATTTTTATTTCAGTAAGGATTACACATAAGGTTCTGGTTTATGATAATTTATTAATCCTGCTAATGCTTTGTTCTGTGTTGCAGAGGTGTATTCCTGTATTCCTTGATGAAGAGATTGTTGACCAATATTATAATGGCTACTGCAACAACATTTTATGGCCGCTTTTTCATTACCTTGGCCTTCCACAAGAAGATCGCCTTGCCACTACCCGAAGCTTCCAGTCTCAATTTGCTGCATATAAGAAGGCAAATCAAATGTTTGCTGATGTGGTCCAGGAGCACTATGAAGAGGGTGATGTTGTTTGGTGCCATGATTACCATCTCATGTTTCTCCCGAAATGCTTAAAGGAACATAACAGCAAAATGAAAGTTGGTTGGTTTCTTCACACCCCATTTCCCTCTTCTGAAATTCATAGGACACTGCCATCTCGGTCAGAGCTCCTGCGTTCTGTTCTTGCTGCTGATTTAGTTGGGTGAGTTTTTGCGGTATTCTGCACCAATATTCAATAGCATGGTATAACATTTGTGGTCAGTAAAGTTGTGCCACTGTAGATTTGGCTAATCTCTTAAAATTGTCAAACATAATATTCTTTATATCTAATCTGCCATGGGAAAGCATATCTTGTATCCACTGATAAATGTTATGCATTAGCTATTATTTTAACTTGCATTGTTTCTTTCTTATGTGGCTGCTTGCACCTACATTTTTCTCTTTCTACTAAAGTATTAGTATTAATAAAAAAATATTTGATACTTGGTTTATGTAGAAGAAATGAATTTTAAATCTGAGATGTGAGGGAGGAGGGAATCTGGTTAGGATTATCGTAAGGAATGGTTTCACAGTTTGTAGTTGTTTCACTTATGAAATTTTAAGCTTTGGATTGATTTATATACGTACACTCAAATGTGGATGTTAATCATGTTATAGATACACTCACAAGTTTCTACTTAGTGATATATATATATATATATATTATATCTTTGTTTTCTCAAGTTAATCATGTAGTTGAAGATGTTGAAATTTCAGTTGGAGTACAATATTTCTACTTCAACTTTGGCTGCTCTACCTGATCTTATATATTCTTGTGAGTCCAATTGAAATCAATCTGGTCAGGATGCAGCAAAATCTAGAGCAGAATTGGGATTGCCTTATCATTGATTTTCATTCATTGGCTGCTTCCTGCTCCCCACCCATTTGATTACAGATCAATTGTCCTTGCTCTGTTGAACCAATCTCTAAATTTTATAAAGGCGGGGATTCTAAAAGCTCTGGTAGTGTAAAAAATTTGCCTATTAAAATGTTTCCTCTGCTAAATATGTTTATAAATGTTTTTCTTTTCAGCCTGAATATTTCTTAAGTTAGGTTAATGTCATTAGAAACTGACAGGACAAAATAGTTCAGTGACAAAAACAGAAAGAAAAAGAAAAAAGAAAAACATAGCAATGGATTTTAAAATGGCATCGTCTTATTATAATCTTTAGTATGAAGTACTGCTCATATTTGGACGACTGCTTGGGTTTAAGATTACATTCATTGGCATCTTTTCTTTATTGGTACTTCACATGTTTTGTGATCTGATGTCTATATGAAAATTTATATTTTCCCTGTAATTTTTTTTTACCATATTTGTGTCTTGATATTTTAATATGCATAGCCAAGATGAAGATTTTCTTTTTCCCAGTTTTCACACCTATGATTATGCGAGGCATTTTGTTAGTGCTTGTACTCGTATTCTTGGACTTGAGGGTACACCTGAGGGAGTTGAGGATCAAGGGAGGCTGACTCGAGTGGCTGCTGTATGTTCTTCTAAATCTTCCAGTTGCTTCCTCTCCCCCCCCCCCCCCCCCCCCCTCCCCTCTCCCTCGCCTTAATAAGTAATAACTAGATTTGATTTATTAAAGCTACTTGCTTTCGTTGCTCAAATATTTTTGAAAGTGAGTATTTACATGTTCTAACCTTGATATGCTTATTTTATTTCTGTGTGTTTTTTCAGTTTCCAATTGGGATAGATTCAGATAGGTTTATACGTGCACTTGATGCCACTCAGGTCCAGGAAAACATCAGAGAATTAGCAGAAAGATTTAAAGGCCGAAAGGTATATTTTATCTTTACTTTACATTGATGCTAAACATAAATTACTTGGAAGTTAATTTGACAATTTGATATTTGAATATGCTCATATTATTATTATTGTTATTAATTTTTTTTAAAATAATAATAAAATTTTATTAGATAGAATCTGTAAGTGTACGTGATGTATACAGAAAGGTACGTGTAAAGAGTACATGCAATATCCAGCCAATCTATGGAATCTAAAAGAGAAGGAAACTGGATGCATCCAATTGCATCCAATTACATCCACTCGAGCAATGATCTCAAAAATAAAAACCTAAGCTGCATTGCAGACAGTTCAATATCCTATTGTTTCTCTCCCTCCAACTGGTACTCATGATACATAAAGGAATAGCGTTCCATATTGATGCATTGTTATGCCTTCCAAACAAACCTTTCCAATAGGAAAACGCATCGATAACCTTCACAGGCATTACCTACATACTCCAAATAGAGAGAAGGCGGAAGACATTAATTTCCTAGCAATAGGACAATGGAGTAAAATATGTTCAGTTGATTCTCCATTAGAATTTCATATACAGCATAAATGCCTTTACCACTCATTAGGGCAGGGTGACTTGAACTGGCATGAGTTCAAGCATTGAATAGGATAACAAATGTCTTTCCCACTCATTGATTTGGTGGTTATGGAGTCATTAGATAAAGGATACCATATGCTGGATTACGGTTGAGAAATTTGCCCTAGGGTTGCTGTTATACCTTGGATTGAAAACCTCAAAACCCTAGTTCTTGACGGCTACTATAAACAAACCAGAAGTCTGAATCTGCATGAACCTGAAGGGTCAAGATCCTTTCTCGATGGGTCAAGATGAATGGATCTTGCTCGGTTGAGTTGGAATCGAGTAGGAATTGCGGTTGCAGAAACTTAAGTCTTCTTTGAACTTGAATGTTTGACTTGTCTTGGACTTGAATTTGACTTCCAGCACAGTCAAGACTCATTAAGGTTCCTAAACTCAACTACATTTGATCATGGTTTGCCAAAGTAGTCACATGGACTCAACAAACAAGTTCTTGCTTATGATTGAAGTGTAAATGTTGGTTTTACCTGTGCTCTCTAGTGGGCTCAACACGTGGGATTTTTAACATTTTATGGGAGGTAGAGCAAAGACAGGGATTGAATTTAGGATCTCTTGCTTTGATATCATGTTAAATTACCGATTGTCGCAAAAGCTTAAGTTATTAGGCAATGGTGAATTTAATCAATTAACTATAATTCTAACAACATAATTAAAATATAATTGGCCGTTCTCTATTCCATACCTTCATCAGAGCTATGTGTTAATTTCTTGATCAGATCGTTTTACTGATTAATATAATCTAGAAATTCTTTTGTGTTTGATGTTGCTCCTATGAAGGAAATAAACTTTGATATTTCTTTATTGTTCACGTTGGAAGAATTTGTATCAAATACTTAGGGATGTAACACAAAAGATGTCATAGTTATTTTAAGGAGGGGAAAAAATTTTGGGCGGGGAGTAAGGGTGGCAATTCGTGTTTACATTTCGTTTTTTTGTTGTATTGACGCATGAATATTTGATTATATAGGTCGAAACAAACACAACAGTTTATTAATCATCTCAAGATTGCTTGACTCTAACTTGACTTATTTATGAAACAGGTTGACACGACATGACTTGCATAGCTTGTTTAATAAACGAGTTGTATTAGGGTCCACATGACCCATTTGATAAATAGGTCATGTAGTCAAATCAATAGGTTACTTGACATGAATAACATGTTTGCAATTCTCATATGTTGGAGAATGTATAAATACATGATTGGATTCTAAACAAAGTCACAACAATTAAAACATAGTTGCAACCATAAATTTTGAAGGTTAAATTTGTAAAATTGCTCTTCAATTAAACGGGTCAAATGGATTTCATGTGTTAGATTTGGATTGACCAGTTTATTAAATGGGCCAATTCAAGCT
Organism: Castanopsis chinensis; assembly: GCA_032878915.1. Taxonomy (NCBI): domain Eukaryota; kingdom Viridiplantae; phylum Streptophyta; class Magnoliopsida; order Fagales; family Fagaceae; genus Castanopsis; species Castanopsis chinensis. The sequence goes on from JAVQMG010000105.1 coordinate 12,903,178, forward strand.
GACTTGAATCTGACATGAACCTGTTAAACCTAAGACCTAACCTGCTAACTTTGTGTCATGTTTACGGGTTTCAAATGTTCCTTAATAGAAGGGAGGAATAGAGAAATACCAGGATGATATGGATTCTACTTTTCAAGTGGCTGTTTGGAAATTGAGTTGCACCTCATCAGAGTCAAAATTAATAGTTTTACATCAAAGCCTCCATGTAATATATGATACACTTATGTCATTAAAACAGCAAATACCGTAAAAAAAAAAAGGAACTATAAAAAAAAAAATCAATATTCCCTTTCTGTTTCGTTTCTTCTCATTTTGGCAAGTGATGTCTCATTATTTTCATAGTTGGAGTACTTGTAATGTATGTTTAGGGTGGTAATTTTCTGTAGAATTGTTTGTTATCACCTTTTTCAAAGAAAAGATTGTTTACACGTTTGATTAATAATGCTTTTACCTTACATTCAATTATCTAATTTATATGATTGTTATGACACAGGTAATGTTAGGTGTTGATCGTCTTGATATGATCAAAGGGATTCCTCAAAAGATATTAGCCTTTGAAAAATTTCTTGAGGAAAACCCAGATTGGCGTGATAAAGTAGTGTTGCTGCAAATTGCTGTGCCAACGAGAACAGATGTTCCAGAGTGTATGCTTCTTCCATAACTTTCTTTTGTCTTGTTCCTATTGCTTAATAAATACTGGTGGTTGGGTGCGATGTATGCTGCTATGATTTATTTTCAAGATGGAAGTGGTGAACTTGCATAAGCTGCTATTTAGTTTAATAATAAAATCCCCATAAGTCATAAAGGAGGAGGGCAGTTTGAATGTCATATTTTGATAATGGCAGCCCTGCCATAGAAACAAGAAAAATTACAGACCATCACTTACACGTCAGTGCATTTTGTGATATGGAAAAATGATTTTGTTTATTCCCATTCTGAGATGCATTATCGTGGACCATGGTTGCGATAAAGTCCATTCCAAATTGTTGCTCAACTAAGATGGGAAACCGGTGGCAATTGAGATTTGTTTGCGTTCTTATTGAACTAAGATGGGATTACAAGTTGTTTGCTACATAGCCTAAGTTTTTCATAACTTTTATGAACCATATAGCTAATGTATTGCTCTTATTAATTGGTTAACCTTTGATCAATTCATTATGAGTGACATACTCTAGTTTGTGCCTTTAGAGGCCCTATATTTCAGATTTGGTCATGAGAGTCCATAATTTATGAAGTGAGGTTTTTATATTTTCCAGAATTCACAGAGGCCCCTATATTTATCTGACAGATGCAGTATATGTGAGAATGCACATATATTGCAGTAGTGTCAACTTCTCTTAGTTCATTTCATTTATATGCACATTTTTTGAAAAAATTCGTAGTTCCATAGGTTACTTATAAATTAGTGGGAGCTAATCAATGCAGGTTTCTTCCTCCCAATTCTTATTCTGTCACTGTGGAATTTATTTTAGATTTAAATAGGTAATGTTGGCGGGTTAAGCCTTTGGCAATGTGACGAAGCACAACCATAGTATTTCAATAGAACAGAAAAACAATAAGATAAACCCTAGGAGTCAGCACCTAAGGGTTGCTTGGAGTCAGCATCTAAGGGTTGCTTGGAGTCAACACCAAGCAAACTGGAGTTGGCATCGGTGTAAAGGAAAACACACGTTTTTTTAATAATTCTCAAAAGCTGTCTTATAATAATCAGAAAAAGTGTTTAAATAGCTAACAACAAAATGCACAAAGAAACCCTAATTATTAAATGCTTGGGCTTAATCTTAAGCCCAATAACTAACAGGCTCCATCCATAAGGCCACTGGTTGGGCCGTCTTCTGTTTGCTTTTCCTCCCATACATGCGTATAATTGGAGGCTTGTATTTTGTGTCTGCACCAACTCCCCTTGGGTGAGAAGAACTCGACCCCGTCGAGTGGAAATCTGAAGAGCTCTGATAGTACTCCAGCAAGTCAGGTTCCATTCATTGTAGCTCATCTCTAATAATCCATGTGCAATCAGAATCTGATCGCCTGTGCCACTGAACTAGGAAACGGTGAACTCCTCCATCCCTAGTAGAAACAATCTACTCATCTAAAATGGCATCAATAGATTCTTTATGTGTATAGGGCAAATTTAATGGTAAAGGGGTAGGATTAAGGGCATTAATAGGATCAAGCAAAGGCTCATCAAAAGGAGTAGCAGGAATAGCTGTGGGGCTTTTATAAGCAACTAGATCCTCAATATTAAAGGAGCTAATACCATAATCATGAGGAAGGTCAATGACATATGCATTTGGGCCCAATCGTTTCAATACCTTGAATGGACCGGCACTACGAGCCTGCAATTTCTTAACAGTCTCAGAGGGGAACCGTTTAGGTCGGATCCGAATTATGACATAATCCCCTACTTGAAACTTTGCATGACGCCGATGAATGTCAGCATGAATTTTATATTGAGAATTACTTATCTAAATTTTTTTGCAAATCTCATTATGCAAATCATGAACATGTCGTGCAAATGCCTCAGCAGATTCAAAACTTGAGCCATTACATTGCACTTCAAATGACTTGTTAAAATCAGGGAGACGCATGACAGGTGCCTCAGTCATCTTTTGTTTTACTTCATTGAAAGCCTTAGTAGCAACTTTTGTCCAAATAAACTCTCCTTGTTTCATGCAGTCAGTGATGGGGGACATAATGGTACTAAACCCTTTGATGAATCGGCGATAAAAGGAAGCAAGCCTATGAAAGCTTCGAATTTCATGGATATTTTTGGGCTCGGGCCAATCCACAATCGCTTGTACCTTTTGGGGGTCAGTAGAAACTCCTTTAGAGGATACTATGAAACCTAGAAAGACAACTTTATCGGTAAAGAAAAAGCACTTCTTGAGGTTACCATATAAACTCTCATTCCTAAGGGTTGTACAAACTTGAGTTAGGTGGTCTAAGTGTTGCTCCCTAGACTTATTATAGATAAGGATGTCATCAAAGTACACAACCAAGAATTTCCTCATAAAAGGCTTGAGCACTTGAGTCATTACTTTCATAAAGGTACCAGGAGCATTGGATAACCCAAAAGGCATGACCATCCACTCATATAAACCATCTTTCGTCTCGAAGGCAGTTTTCCAATCATCACCGGGACGAACCCTAATTTGATGATAGCCATTTCTCAAGTCTATCTTGGAGAAGATTGTTGCTCCAACCATCATATCTAACATGTCATTCAACTGAGGGATAAGAAAACAATACTTCACAGTGATCTTGTTGATGGCACGGTTACCAACACACATCCTCCAAGTTCCATCTTTCTTTGGAGTTAAGAGTGCAGGGACGGCACAAGGACTTATGCTTTCACGAACAAAACCCTTCCTAAGTAGTTCTTCTACTTGCCTTTGCAACTCGGCATGTTTTGCAGGGCTCATCCTATAGTGAGGCAAGTTAGGTAGGGTCGCTCCAGGCACAAAATTTATGACGTGTTGTATGTTACGCATGGACGGTAAATGATCGGGGAGTTCCTTAGGGAAAACATCCTTAAATTCCTGGAGCACGGACCTCACTTCTTTAGGTTGCTCTTCACGGGTCTCTCCATGAAGTTTCCTGGCAACTAAAACAAACACAATGGATTCTTGAATTGCGACCCTCTTAAATGCCTTTGGGCTTATAATGTTTAGACTTTTCGCCTTTGGTGCTTCTGGCTTCTTACTCATGTCGATTGGCTTGGGTTTCAAAGAATTGAGCACACTTGTCTTGCCTTCAAACATAAATGAGCAAGAATTGGATCGCCCATGAAGGGTGACATCCAAATCATAAACCAAGGTCTACCTAAGATAATATGCGCTACATCCATGGGAATTACGTCACACCATATTTCAGCCTTGTAGGTGAGGAATTTTAGAGTGCGTACTGAAGGAAAACACAAATAGTAAAACAGCTAAGTTGAGCACAAAATGGATAGGCCAATGGATTATGGTGGGATATGCACATAAAAAATATAAAGATGATATTTTTAAATGAGACAAAATTGAATCTACCCAAAAAGTAGAGTAAGAATTGTACCCTAGTCAGTGGCCAATTTATTGCACTAGACAATCATGATTTGGCTCCTCAATTGAGTGGGTCTAGTTGGACAAAATGACCTGTGGATGAACAATACTTTCCTGTAGAAATTTAAGGCCCAATACATGCAATGGGCTATTACAGTAACAATACTTTTTTTTTTTTTTTTGGGAAAAAAAAATACACTGCAATGGACTTTAAAAAAAAAGAAAACACAGTACTCTGGCTTAAAAGGAACTACAGGCGCTAAAAATTTCAGAAACTAGAAACTAGAAGCAAAAGAAACTAAAGAGAAGAGAAATGGTGGAGTCATCGGCTGGAGTCACTGGCGGAGGCAGCAGCTGGAGTCGCTGGAGTCATCGGTGGAGTTGGCAGCTGCTCGTCTCGGCCTTGGCATCGCCGGTGGTCGACGTCCTCAGCGGCTGGTGTGGTGCTTTAACGGAGGCCAAGATTGACAGATGGATTTGTTGGTTTTTGGGTCAAAGGGCTTTGGTTGTCTTTTGGTGACTAGATATGTGTGGGTATTGAGAGATTTTTTTTTTTTTTTTTTTGGGGGTTCTGGATTGACTGCGATGATGGTTCAAACATATCGGAGTTTGCTCTGATACCAAAATTGACGTAGGACAACCACAATATTTCAATAGAACAGAAAAAACAATAAGATGAACCCTAGGAGTCAGCGCCTAAGGGTTGCTTAGAGTCAGCACCAAGCAAACTGGAGTTGGCACTAGTGTAAAGGAAAACACGTTTTTTTAATAATTCTCAAAAAATGTCTTACAATAATCAGAAAAAGTGTTTAAATAGCTAACAACAAAATGCACAAAGAAACCTTAATTATTAAATGCTCGGGCTTGCTTAATCTCAAGCTCAATAACTAACAGGCTCCATTCATAAGGTCACTGATTGGGCCGTTTTTTTTTTGCTCTTCCTCCCATACATGCGTATAATTGGGGGCTTGTGTCTTGTGTCCGCACCACAATATGGTTAAAGAAAAAAGGCAGCCTCAAGGTACAAGGTCTTGTTATTACCTGAGGCTTTATGCACCAAAAAAGAAGAAGATCTTGTTGGCTCTTTCTGAGTTGTTTTTGATATACATCCTATGTACTTAAGTTGTAGTCTCTTTGGCACCTCCTGATAATCCTTTTATTTATTTAAAAAAAAAAAAGAAAGTTCTGGCCTGGCGGGTGGGTGTGAGAAGGCTTTGAACTAGTTGCCTTTGCTTCATGAGGCATGGCCCCTAGCCGTTATAAGAAAGTTTTAGTTATTACCAAAAAGAAAAGAAGGAAACAAAAGAAGGTTCTCACCCAGTCAATTGCTGCATCAATTTCTAAAATAATTGACAATATTAGAACTCAGAAGTATATATTTCTAAAATAACATTGACCATCATCATAATTATCATTTCTAGTCTATAGATTTAAAAGTTTACTGTGAAAGATTTTTTTTCATATCAAATTTACCTATATAAAAATACAAATACATGTGATATTGTGTTATCTCATTCAATTAGTATCATTTTCAATTGCTTTTATAACCAGGCATGATTGCTGCATTTTTTCCCTTTTTAATTATTTAAACATTTTTTTCTTTTTGAAAATGTACCTAAGTCTATATATATATATATATATATAATATGTTAATGTATTCTGTTCTGCATTTTCACAGATCAAAAACTTACAAGCCAGGTTCATGAAATAGTTGGACGCATAAATGGCAGATTTGGAACGTTGTCAGCAGTTCCCATACATCACCTGGTCTGTCCCAAACTGAGTGATGAATCCATGATATTCAGTATGCATGCTTTTATGTATGCATTTGTGTATATATGTATGTGTAGATCCTTTATTGAGCTCAGTTGATGATAAGTGAAGGTCGCTTATATAAGATGGTGTGGAGCTTTATATCCTTTTTGTGCAGTAAGCAATAAATGTCTGTTGGAAATGATAGATGAACAGCTGTAATGGATATGTCGTAGGTGAAAGGGCAAGTGAGGGGAGTCTCTTGACCAAAGGAGGGATGAAAGAAGTTCTAAAATTTTTTATATTAGTAATGATAAATATATCCTGTATCCTCATAACATGAATAGGTTGTACGATGGTGGGGTATTATAAATTTGAATGTATTCAAAGTTAGGTGTTTTTTCCCCTCTTGGATGGTGTGTATTCTGTTGCTACTTCGGTTGTTTGTGTCATCATAGAGTAACAATATATTCTTCTAGTAGTACTAGAGTTTTACTTGAACATATTCATTAATGTGGAGAACTGATTCAACAAAAGAAGGAGAAGAATATTTTTTGATTATGAGAGTTGAGTAGTAAATTTATGAAAGATTAGGGTTATGAGAGAGAGAGAGAGAGAGAGAGAGAGAGAGAGCTGTTAGAGAATAGGTTTAGGTTTTAATCAATCAATTCTTCACCTTAGCACATATATTCATTTTAAAATAATATGATAAGATCACAAGAAAACACTTAGGCTAATATAAAATTGAGTTAATGTAAACAAATAACAGGAGTATAGCACTTCCCCTCAAGTTGGATCATATAGATCAAACATGCACAGCTTAAAATACAAGAATTGAAAGGTAGGCATGAGCTAACTGTTTCGTGAGAATGTCAGTCAGTTGATCATCCAAACTAAAATAGGGAGCATATTGAAGTAGAAAACTGTAGGCAAGGACAAAAGACAAGAGCTGTATGGTGTACTTTCATGTATATTATGATCTAACATCCCATTCATTTAATTTTTAATTTTTATCAAGTTTGGCTCCAAACATCTTTGGAGCCATCTTGCTCCAACCTATAATGTGGCGACTAAAGAGGCCATCCATGTGTAGAGCCGCATGACTTTTTTTGAAATAATACACATGAATAGTCTTATAAATCTCCATGTAGTGAGTTGGAAAAGATAAATCCAAATATGTTTGAAGCTAAACTTTGTCCTTAGGATTATTCTAGACTGTTATTACATAAAGGCAATGTAATACCTTCTTATACGGTACTTTCTTTGTCTATACTTTTTTTTTCTGCAGGATCGTTCTTTGGACTTTCATGCATTATGTGCTCTGTATGCTATTACAGGTACTGTTTTATGCAGTGCTTTTTTTCTCTGATTCTTTTCTTGACGTGTGTCTTTCTTGATATTGAACATTTCAATATGGACCACAATAAGTTATCATTTATGCAATTCACTCCCTCTGTCTCTTGATATTGATGGACCTTTTTGGGTTCTCTCTAATATATCATATTTCCAGAAGTGGAACTTCAGTCTCTTATATTATCCTCACTCACACACACACACACACAATTCTTATCAAAAGTTGTGCAACCTCAAAAATTAATTGAAGGAAATTTTAGGAGGATTGCTATATTTTTACCTTTTCAATGACGGCTGTTAAGCTCCCTATCACAGGCAGATAGTGGGAATGGTGAGCAGCTATAGCTTAATTGTTCATCTTCCCCTTGCTACCGGATAATTGTTCCTAATGAATTACTAGTTCTCCCAAAAGCTTAAGGTTTTAGGAAATGGTGAGTTCAATAATTTAATTATTATTCTAACACTCCTCAATTGTGGGCACAAACTCCCCTTCAATAAGTGGAGCCCAACATGTGGGATTCTTTGACTTTTCAAAATGGGAGTTTGAGTGGAGACATGGTTCGAACTTGGAACCACATGCTCTGATATTATGATAAATTACGGATTTTTTTAAAAGTTTAAGCTATTAAAAAATGATGAATTTAATGAATTAATTTTTATTATTCTAACGGTGCCATTTCAAAATTAACATTGAGAGGCAGAGGGAGTACTTTCTAAATAGTTTTAGTTCATTAATTGAACTAAATTCTTATAAAAAATTGTCTGATATGGTTCACATATATACATTTTTTAAAATTTCCTGATTCTAGAGATGCAAGCAATATTTAACCTGTTTACATTTTTAGTATTTTCCCGTTCTAGGTATTGATTGCCTGTTTTATGAATCAAAGGGGATAATATATTTCTGTATAGTAAGTATCCCAGAAAAATTAATGTAAAGAACATAAGGATTTGTGAGTTGTGTCTAAAGCTCCCTCAATGTAAAAGAATTGATGTCAAAATAAAACATTTGACTTGGCACGTGTATAAGCACCAATGCACCTAGCTAATAAACATTGGTGCATAACCTGTTTACTAGATCATGCTTGAGAAATTTCTTAAACCTGTAGCTAGCAGCAACTCATTTTTAAAGGCACAAAATTAGTTTCAGACGGCTATAGAACTACCACCCCCCCCCCCCCGCCGTGATGAGTTAATGCTAGGTTCAAATAATTCTGGGTATAAATATGCTGCCAACGTACCTTGGACAGTGCAAGGGCATGGTATTGGCTTCTTTTGGAAAGCTTTACACTAATCTAACCTAGTTTTCTAGGCTACAACAAAGGTGGGCTTAAGAGATGCCCAATGTGTTATTCACTTACTGTGTCTTGTTGGCCAATGTTCCAGGTAACAAGCAGGCTCTAACTGGAATGAATTCTTGAAATATTTATAATGCTTTTGGAAATTTGAATTTATAATGCTAGTTTCATGTGAGTATCATCACATATTCTGAATTGTCACTGGGATATTAAAGTTTGTAGCTAATTACCTGAATTATGTTGATGTAAATTTTCAATTGAAGATTTTTCTTTCCCTCTTCTTTCCTTGTGCAGATGTAGCACTAGTCACATCTCTAAGGGATGGAATGAACCTTGTCAGCTATGAGTTTGTGGCATGCCAAGATACAAAGAAAGGGGTTCTTATTCTTAGTGAAGTAATTACTAAATACTTGCATGTTTTGTTATGCTTGATCATTATTTTTGCATATTATTCATTGGTGTTAAAACTTTTATTATGTGGAGGTTGAGATCAGATAAAAAGTAGAGTGTTGAAAAACCTTTTAACTCAAATACCCTTGAGACAATGAATTTTGGTCAGTGGCTCTCCTAGTAGCTGCTCTACCTTATTTCACAGATTTTGTGAACCAAATTGATCAAATTCTAAGGATAGTGTACTCCCCCTCCCTCTAAAGCCTTCAAGATTCAAGCTATCTTTTTTTGCTCAGTTTAATTCTTGTAACATGCTGTTTATTATTGTATGTGTTCGTTTGAAGGACTGCATCTGTCCCTCCCTCTGCCCCCCTTTTTTGTTTTAACTGTTATTATTAAGGTTATATGGCTAGGATCTTGTATCTTGAATGTAACATTGTAAATGAACCAATTTGTATATAAACAACTTGTTTATGTTGGTTTATTTAATAAATGAGTTAGAATCAAGGCCCTATTTATTCTTGATTATTAAATGAGCCAAGGTTAAACATAATAATGTATTTGTGCACTAGCTATGGAATATGAAGCTGTATTTGAGTATATATAATATTATATTTTTTCATGTATACCTTTATTTACCCATAGAAAGCATTTGGTAGGGTCCAAGGTCCCTATAAAGGTTGTGGTATTGTGGTGGGTTTTGGAAAAGGAGTTATCTTAAAATATATGAAGTTGCTTAAGGATATATATTACAAAGCTATAACTAGTGTGAGAACAAGTGGAGGTGTCACAAGTGAGTTTCCTATCACTAAAGGTTTGCATTAAGTATTAGCATTAAGTCCACATCTCTTTGCACTAGTAATGGATGAGCTCATTAAATTGATTAAAGAGGAAGTTCTTTGGTGTATACTTTTTGTAAATTATTTATCGTTAGTGGTTGAACTAGAAGTGGTTAATTCCAAGTTAGAAATTTGGTGAGATGCTTTAGAATCTAAAGGCTTTTGATTAAGTAAGACTAGAATGGGCTACATGTAATGTGAGTTTAGTGAAAGTAAAAAGAGTTTGAGTTTAAGGGGTGGTAAGACTTAGTGGTCTAGAGATACTAAAGAGTGAGAGTTCCTAATATCTTGGATCAATTAGTCATAAAATTGGAGAGATTGAAGAAGATGTGAATTGTAGGATTAGAGAATGATGGATGAAGTGAAAAAGCGTATTAGTATTATTGTGTGATAGTAGAATGCCTACCAAGTTAAAGGGAAAATTTTATAAACTTGCTATAAGATTAGCTTTGCTCTATGTTACTGAATGTTGGGATGTTAAGAAACAACATACTCATAACATGAGTAGCTGAAATGAGAATGTTAAGGTGGGTAAGTGGAAATATATGGAAAGATAGGATTTGAAATGAGGAAGTTTGCTTTAAGATAGGGGTGGGACCCATTGATGAAAAGATGAGGAGAGTCGCTTTAAATGGTTTGGTCATATTCAGAGGAGAGCAACTTATGCATTGATAAGGATTGAGTTGATTAAGTTGAGGGAATGAAGAAGGGTAGAAGAAGGTCAAAAATAACATTACTAGAAGTAATAAAAGGACATGTCAAATTAAAGAGGTAACAGAGAGTAGAATTTGGATAGAATATAATGGAGGAAAGGAATACATGTGATTGACCGTAACTAATTTGTTGAGGATCTATACCTGACCCTTTGAGACAAGGGCTTTGTTGTTGTTGTTATGCATCACTTTATAAAAATATACATGTATAGCCTTAACATTGGATTGTGTAATTTTGGAATTTAGAATTTAGTCATAACATATCAAATTATCATTATAATTTATTATATAAATAGTTCATATTGTAGTAATAGTTTATATATATATTAATAATTCAAGGTTGGTGATTCTTATTTTTATTAGTTCATAAATTGAAAATCATTATTAACTCAAAAAGTATATATTCAAATATCGAGCCTGGCTTGTAGTTAAAATAAAATAAAATGAACCAATCCTGATCATTTAATGCTCAACTCAGCTCAGGTCATTTATAGCCACCCGACGTGAATGTATGTCTCACAAAAGAAAACCTTTTGGATACATATTTAACCAGAAAAAAAAATCAAAATTCAGTTCATTTTATGTTACTCTAATGTTATTGTTGGCTAGGAACTTCAAGTTGGCCAATGGTATGCAATTGGTTGCTTAAGCAATTGGTTAGACTTATCGAAAACCAAGCCATATAATTTCCTTTGTTATTTCATTAACATTGTGATTGCACTTAACTGAAGATATAACAAAATTACATCTTGTGCAAGAAGACTTTAATATGATTTTGTCTCTGCTGTTTGATGGTCATATCTCACTTCAAATCCTTGAATTCAAGTATGAATCTTTTGTGAAGAAGCATAAGAGATTTTAGAAATCACAGTATTTGAAATCTTGATCTTCTTTGCTGCAACAGAAACAGAGTATCACAGTTTAGATTGCAAAGCACCTTTTTTTTAAGACTTTAGATTTCAAATCACATATTTTCAAATGCATGTAAATCCAAATATATGCTAAGCCTAATCTAAATTTTACTACTTTTTCTGCATTTTGTAGTTTGCTGGCGCTGCACAATCTCTGGGTGCTGGGGCAATACTAGTGAACCCCTGGAACATTACGGAAGTTGCAGCCTCTATTGCCCAAGCTTTAGAAATGCCAGCTGATGAAAGAGAGAAGCGACATAAACATAACTTTGCACATGTGACCAGCCACACTGCTCAAGAATGGGCTGAAACTTTTGTGAGGTATACCTGCATTCTGTTGTAACATTCTTGTGATGTGACACTGACAGTTTCCAAGTATAGTTGTTTGCTGTGATGATTTAATTATTTGTATGAAATAATATGCTATTTATTGCAATACAACCCTGAAAAACATTGATTTTACTTTCAATTTTCCTATAAAAATATTAAAGTTACATTTGGTCAATGAGCTCTAGCTTGATTGGCTCCTCCTCCCCTTATAAGTTCTAGGTGGAGGGTGCGGTTTTAAGTTCAAGCTCCATTGGGTGTGAAAGCTCGAATTTGTGTTAAAAACACGAGTTGTTTAGACCTCAAATTAAAAGATTATGGCTCGGTTGATTTTACTCTAACTTAAACTAAGTACGGAATGGAGTAAATATGAGCAAACAAACAAAACAACTACTCTAAGCCATATTCATTAAAGCACAGCAGTAAAATAAAACGTAAAAGAGTAGGGAAGAGAGATACAAATACAAGATAACACTCCGATGTGTTATCGAAGGGGAAACCGAAAAACTCGGTGAAAAATCTCTCCGCCGCCCTCTAAGCGGCAATCGATCCACTAGAGAATAAAGTTGGAGTACACGAATAACAAAAGACCCTCCAAGCTTAGTCTACTCAATGTACTTGAGCCCTCCAAGCTCTTGCTACCAATGGACTTCACGGAGTCATATCTTCTCTAGTTTTTCGGATCTCGCAATACGCCCGATTGCATCTGCCAAGCCTCATCGGCTTCTTTTGGCAAATCCCTAAAACTGGGAATCTCCAAAACACTCTTTACACTCTGAACAGGTGTGAGTTGTGTTTGGGTACAAGTCTTCTCTCAAGGAATGGCAATGGGAGAGGGAAGGATAAGAGGCTACAATAATTTCTCACTAAGAATGGATAGCTCTCTTCAAAAGATGGGTGTGTGTGTGTTGTAGAAAACCTATCTAGAATTTTTCTTTCTGAATGACCTCTCATACTTTCGTGGCTAATGAGGGTATATATAGTATGGGTGAAAGTTAAGAAAGTCACACTTAAAAATCCTTCAGGCAGAGAGTTTCGCGGGTATCTTGTGGGAAGGCCTTACCTGCGAGATACTCGGGAAATCCTCCAAGTTAGCACGACTTTTCAGCTTTTAGCATGTGCTTCTTAAGTGCCTTTTTCGCGGGATACTCTTCTCGCGAGCCGATTGCGAAAATGCACTGATTCTTCATTTCAAGCTTGATTGTTTACCAACTTAATACTAAACCTAAGACAATAAAATCCCACAAAATACAAGGAACAAAATTAAAGCAAATACAACACTTTTTGTCATGGAATAAAGCCAACATAAAACATAGTTGTAAATCACAACTTTATAGGGTGCATGTGTAATTTATCAATAAAAAAAAAAAGTTTCATCTGATGCTACCATCTAGAGTATGTATTTTTTTATTTGGGGTAGAGAGATTACTTAGAGAAAAAGTCCAGTAAAATGATAGTTGTATTTCATCTAGATTTCAGAAATGATTCAAAACAGCAAAACATAAATTATGGTTTGCTCTCAATCCAGACCAGAATTTTAGCGCTTATTTTAAACATGGTCATGCACAATATTCAAGTGTGCTATGATGGCATTAATGTGCACTTGTGTTTATCAACAACATCAACAAGAAGTCCCAAATTTTTAGGGTCGACTATTGATCCTACAACAGATTAGTCAGCCACACACATGTTTTTCCTCCATTCTATTCTATATATTAAAGTTAAATGTATCCTAACTGGTAATTAATTAAAAATACGTAATTTGGGGAATGTATTAGTTACATTGCTTGTGTTTTCCTAGTAGTTGCGTGTTATTAGTAGTGGCATGAAACAATTTTTGGAGATGGAATTAATTCTAGGAATAAAATCTGTGAATGGAATGAATATGTGGCCATGCTTTTTAGTTTGTTGAATTAAATTTGAGCTTGGTGTCATTACTTCGCAGTGAGCTAAACGACACTGTGGTAGAGGCACATCTAAGGACAAGACAAGTTCCACCATTTCTCCCAAACGAGGATGCAATCAATCGTTATTTACAATCTAATAATCGATTGCTTATATTGGTATGTACTTTCTGATTTAGATACTTTGTGTAATTGAAATGTACTGTAGTTAAGAAATGAAATTGAACTATATAATATGGCAGCTCTCATTAATTACTATATAACTGCACTGTATTTAGGTGTACGAATGTCAATTATGGAAAGTCAGTTGAACATCCATTGTTAGTTATTGAAAAATCTCAATTTGTGATGATTAAACATAATCCCTTAATGCTACTTTGAGGATCATTAGATTCATATGGTTTAAGATGGTTGCCCAGTTTTTGCTCTTTGTAGTCAGTATGTTTCTTATGAATGATTTTGCTTTGGAAAAAGTGTTAGTGAATCAATGAAAGTGTAAATTTTCTTCTACTTTTTTAATTTCTGTCATCTACCTATTGCTTCCTGCTCTTATGTTTACAAAGCCCTTGACCCCATGACAGAGGTTCTTGATTAAAGTTTGCATTGTATTACTTACTATTGTTTTAAACGCTACACCTATATTTGGTTAATAAAAAGTTAATGCAGAATGATATGGTCAACATTTTGAATCTACATTACATGATACAGCAAGTTTATATCAAACCATTCCCTTTCTTCCAATTGATTGTCATTGAGAAATCTGATATTTTTCTATTCATGAATGTTTGTAATCAATCTGAAAGCCTTTTTATTTTTATTTATTTATTTTCCTCCTGTATCTCAGAAATGAGGAAAATGTAGCTGTTCAATTCTTTTTTGGGTAATATACTAATTTGGTTCCTAAACATTACGAAAAATTTGTTTTTCATCCCTAAATTTTAAGTTCATTATTCGTCCCTAAACTATTGAAAAGTAAGTTTCATCCCTAAACTATTGAAATTTTTTTATTTGTCCTTAAACTTAAAAAAAAATCTTTTTTCATCCCTAAACTATTAAAAAAGTTATTGTTTCATCCCTATTTTTGTCCTTAAACTATTGAAAAATCTATTTACAAAGTTTAGGGATGAAAAACAAACATTTAGTAAAGTTTAGGAACCAAAATAGTATTTTACTCCTTTATTTTATATATATATATATATATATACATATTTTACTCCTTGATTTCATTTCCTCATCTTGCTAATGGTTTGAACTTAGGGATTCAATGCAACATTAACTGAACCAGTGGACACTCCTGGGAGGAGAGGTGATCAAATTAAAGAAATGGATCTTAAAGTGCATCCAGGTCTAAAAGAACCTTTGAAGGTGCTTTGCAGTGATCGAAATACAACAATTGTTGTACTCAGTGGGAGCGACAGAACTGTCTTAGATGATGTAATTTATATAGCTTTGCTTTATTTTCTTTTCCAGCCTTACTGTATCCACTTCTTGACATACTTCTTTGACAGAACTTTGGAGAGTATGACATGTGGTTGGCAGCAGAGCATGGGATGTTTCTACGCCTTACAAAGGGGGCATGGATGACAACAATGCCAGAGCATTTGAATATGGAATGGGTTGACAGTGTCGTGGTAAGTGCCGAAACTGTATTTCTGTGTAATTTTGTTCAAACTCAAAACTTATGATGCTTATGTCATATTTGTAGCATGTATTGGAATACTTCACGGAAAGAACTCCCCGATCACATTTTGAACGTCGTGCAACTTCACTTGTATGGAATTACAAATATGCAGGTACCCTTTTTTCGGTTTGCACCTTTCTCTTTCTAAATCTTTTGAAGACTTATATTTTTCTGCTCTCCCATTATATTTTTATTCTCATCTTTTAATAATGGTAGATGTTGAGTTTGGAAGACTTCAAGCAAGGGATATGCTGCAGCATCTCTGGACAGGCCCAATTTCAAATGCATCTGTTGATGTTGTTCAAGGTGGCCGATCTGTTGAGGTGCGAGCAGTTGGTGTCACAAAGGTGATTGCATGTTTGAATATTATGTGATTATTTTTAGTTTATGGGTATTTGGAGTTTTTGTTGCTATCTAATGATATTCTATACAATCAGGGTGCAGCAATTGACCGCATACTTGGAGAGATAGTTCACAGTAAATCCATGACAACACCAATAGACTATGTCCTGTGTATCGGACATTTTCTGACGAAGGTATCATTCGTTTGTCTCTTAATGAATGCATCTGGAGTTTATTTTGTTCTGGAAGCTTCATGTTTGATATGAGTAATTTTATTTAGCTGCTATCCAAACTTCTTTTCCAGGAAATAGGATTTGGTAATTTCCTTCATATGACTATTATTTGATAGAATTAATTTTTCCATCTTTATAATTTTTAGCTTGGATCCTATTTTGCACTTATGAAGTAATAAGTGCTGGATCCTATTTAATGTTTCATTTGAGAGATTGAAACTTCAGAAAGACAGCTGAAAACTGTGAATTCCAAGAAAATTTAGAAAAGGTTTGAAGACATCAGATATGTGCTTTAACCTAGACATCTTTGCAGATGTCCTTCGCAGTTTAATGAGCCTGTCAAGTGTCTGAGTTTGATTTCTTTTGGCTTGTTATATAAACTTATACAAATCAACTGCTATCTTGGTGTAAGCAGAGTCCAATTTGAAGTCAATGCATTAAATATTTTTTTAAAATTTTTTTTAACAGTAAAATAAAATAAAATTAGTAAAATAAAATAAAATTGATCATTGTCAAAGTTGTTTCACTCTTTACTTCAAGTGGAGTAGTCAATTTTGAATATTTAGCATATGTATTTATGGTGATGATTGAGTGAGAGAAAAACCCGAAACTTTGATGGCTGTGAGAAGTTTACTGGGGACTTGAAACTACACTTTATGAGAACGTTGTTTGAATGGTCAATGGTGTCAGGGAAGTTTTCTTGTTCAAACTTTTCTGAGTTTCTTGGTTTTTGTTCTTTTAAAGCGTGGGTACGAACTACATCTTGCTTAGTGCCTGTGTACTTGATGATTTTTTATTCGAATAAAATTTCTTACGTATAAAAAAAAAGAAAAAACTGCAGAGGGAAACTGAAGTCATACAAAAATCTAAATCCTTACTACTAAACATGTGAAACATGAGTATTTATACATAGTACTTCGTAGATGTTTAGCATATTTACAAACCATACAACAACAAAAATAACAAAGCCTTAGTCCCAAAACTCTACTGAAGGTTATTCACCCATGTTATGTTAGACTTGGATGCTGGCTATAGGTATTAATTCTAGGTATTAGATTAATCTAAGAAATGTATTTTAATCAGGATAAGGCCTGACTGAATGAATCTTTTAGTTATCCACAAGGAATCTCTTAAAGAAGTAAAGGTAATTAATGGTGAATTTGTGACACCTTTCTCTCATCTTCTGCCTGATCATCTATTTGATGTGCGTATGGTAGCATGCATATTGAACATCAATCCCTTGTCAGGTGTCTCATTGGTACTTCACCACATTTTAGGGTATATGTGGAATGGAGGGAGATGAGGTTTGAAGAGAGGGGAAGGGTGGCCAGAATATTATATTAAACATCCTTCTCCTGGCCTTGCATCCAATCATATAGGCTTAAAGCTTTTGTAATACACCTATTACAATAATCAGCTTTACAGAACTGGTTTGAACCAAATGTTGTGACTTGAGACGACTTCTGTGGGCTTCTTGTTCACTGCTCTAGCTTCTTTATTTATTTATTTATTTTTTTTTCCCAAAAAAGGATGCACTGAATTCCCCGATCAACTTTAGCTCAAATGGCACTATCTCCTCCCTTTAATAACTATGCAACTTCTTAATTAAAAATAGAAAAGGATTCACTAAACTCAAATATCAGGCAGTCCTAACTCATCTTTATCATTCTTTTTGATTCAGCTGGTAAAACCTCTTATTTTTGCAGTCTGGTTTCATTTGAATTTTGCTCCCCTCAAACCTATGCTACATCTTAATTTAGTAGTGTACATGTTTTTGGTGGGACCTATCAAATGATGAATGGTTCCTATATACTTAAAGCCTACTATAAGATTTACCTTATGAGATATAGGCTGATTGAGCCTTAAAAGCTTAGGAAGAATGGGGAAAAATCACCACTTAGTTTTCCATATTTTGCGTTGCCTCTTTTTTAATCATATGATTAATAAGCATAGAAATGAACAATAGTGGACTCAAGCTTCCACTTAATTTTTTTTGGTTGAAGTATGCTTGCTTGTGAGTGGAAAATGGAGAACATGAACTGACATCTGCATTTTCTATCTTAAAATCCTGATTAAACATCTTTCGTTGCTACAGGATGAAGATGTGTACACCTTTTTTGAGCCAGAGCTTCCTTCTGATCCCATTGCTATTGCAAGAACCAAGGCAAATGATGGACTCAAGCTACTTAGTGAGAGAAGATCTTCCTTGAAGCTTCCAGCCAACAGAAGCGGGTCAAAATCATCTTCATCTCAAAGTAAGACTCAACGATCTTTGCTGAATCCTGACAAGAGAACTACCAATCATACCTATGGGAGTGGGCGGCGGCCATCACCAGAAAAGGTTTCATGGAACGTGCTTGATCTAAAGGGAGAGAACTATTTCTCTTGTGCTGTGGGACGAACTCGCACAAATGCTCGGTATACACTTGGATCATCAGACGATGTTGTCTCCTTTCTGAAAGAACTGGCTGATGCATCTATTTTAGGTTCATTAAGTTGAGCAATGTTATGCTTTCCTATCTTGTAGTGCATCCGCTTCAAAATTCAACGCCCAACTTAGTTAGGCAATGAGAAGGTTCATTGATGATAGTAGTTTTATTTAGTTGTGATATTCTTTCCTCCAAGAAATGTAACCCCTTTGTTCCAAAGGACTTAGTTTGTTTATAATTACTACTTAAAAGAAATTTAATATGATTACATATTTTAAAAATTTAACTGTTTAATTGTATGTTCTTTACGTTTTTAACATGCATGTCAAATTTTGTGCAAATCAAATATTATTTACTATTCAATTTATAAAATTATTTTGTGTTGAATACTACTTTAGGTTATGTGATTTGGTAGTATTTTAATTTGCTATCTCTTTTCGTTGCTTTTCTTTTCTTTGATTGATAGAAGTTATCCTATGACATTATATAATATATAATGATACAATATTATTTTATTACTTAGGTAGCATGACTTGGATAATTTCCTCATTATAACTATACCCTTTCTTTTGAGTATTGTTTTACTCATTTTCTTTAACATTAATTTACAATTTGTATCACATTCTCTCCCAAAAAAGGTGATTATTCTCTCTCTCTTTCTCTCTCTCTCTCTCTCTCTCTCTCTCTCTCTCTATTAGTTATTCTTTCTTGCAACTTTATTTTAGATTGATGTCTAAAATGAATTTTTGTATTTTTTGTATCTCTACTTTGAGTTGATACATTTTGGTAGTGTGTTTTTTTGAGTTTTCCATCACATGTACTTTCTTTCCCTCTTATATTTTTGATTTTAGATAGTTCTTAGATATTTTGGAAGTGAGAATTTGAGTTTATATTAAAATACAATTTACATGACTAAATTTGAATGTGTTTATCAATTATTTGAGTAATATCAATAGTAAATTTATGATAGGGTTTAATTATCATGATAAATGATAATCTCTTTTAGATAATGTGAAATTTGAATCATTAATTTGAAACTTAAAATGATTTAGTTGTACCAAAAAATAATAAAACTCGACACAATATAAAAAAAAAAAAGTTCGAAGGATATAGATCGCTGCAAAAAATAATAATATCCATCATACACACCCAAGTTAAAAAAAAAAAGAAAAAAAAAAGAAACATAAAATCTAAAAAAATAGAATGATATAATTGTAAAGATAAAAGAGATGAAAAATACTTTTTGAATTAGTTCAATTCTTAAGGATAACTATTATAATCAAATAAAGAATAAAGAATAAAATATGCTTTTTACCATATATGAACTAAGGTAGATAGTGGGGAGATAAAAATGTAAAAAAAATGGAGAATAGTTGGAAAAAAAAATATAACAATAAGTTCAAAAATTAATAATGAGAAGAGTTAAAAATAAGAGAGAGATAATATTTTGATTGTTAAATAATGGAGATTTTAATTTACCTTAAATGAGTAATTGTCAAAAAAAATTATAGAAAAAAATTAGAAAGAAAAATGATAATAACATGAGCGCTAATTTGTCTCAATTAGAGTTTAGTAATAATAAACGTTACAATTAACAAATAAAAAATGAGAGAAAATAAAAATAAATTAAAAAAAATACAATGAATAAGAATATTATATGATTATATAAAAATTCATGTAATATTAAAAATTATTAAAATACTATGTGAATAATGATAACAAAGGTTAACAATTGTTAACAAATTAGTCAATCATATAATCTTCTCATTATAAAATATTTTACATCAGAAAAATTTTATAGGAACAATATGTACTGACGAATACAATCTGTGGGGGCAGAAGGGTCAGAATGTGTTCTTGGGCCTTGGACTTAATCTGAAGATATTGACCTGTCCGATGAGTGTTTAGTGATAATAAAGATACTGGACTTAAAAGCCCACAAGCAAACTTTCGCGACAGAGGTTAGATGGGAATGGTCTGAGGAGGGGCATCTCCTCGGTTATATGAGGAAAGGAATATACTGTTCACCATGATGTTTATAAGGAAATCCTAGGAAGCCTGGTGGATAAGGATGAGTTCAACATGAGCACAGAGAGAAGTAGTGAATAAGAAATATCTTAGAGAAAGCTGCTACTATCGTATTAAAGACTCTGCACCTACTTCTCTGGCCGCATTAATGAGAAAATGACCTCTAAACAATAGGGATTAACCTTATAGCTATTGATTGAAGATTCAAAAAAGGAGGGGGATGTGACAAGTATCTAGAGGATTGATCTAAGCCATACGTGGAAGATGGAGGAAAGAAGAATGGTGATATAAAAGGAAGAGAAATGCATTAAAGGAAGGGAGAGAAAAAAGAAGAACACGGGACACACTACCTTAATTTGTAACTTATCTTTAAAACTAAAGAAAGCCATAAAATCGTTCTCGACGCTCATCCGAGAACACTTTCTGCAACATAAACGTCTATTTGTATGCAAATTGTGGATCTAGCCTATTGATTATGTTATCTAATATCCATAGAACCTAGGTTTCAAGCACACTTTCTATAAATTTCATTGTATTAAGCTTTTTGGGCCGGCTCCCTTCGTACTGTTGGGTCTAGTTGCAAATTGCGTCCTTACACAATCAATACAAGATTTAATTTTTCTATTAAAAAAAAAAGGAGTTATAATCATCATAAGCCACCTTTTGGATTGTAGGTTAGAAAAAAGTAGGTTTGAGAAAGTTTGTTTAAAACTAAAAGAGTAATTTTCAAATTTTATATACTTTTTAATGATACAAAAAAATGTTATAAATAACTTTCATTAAAAAATGATTTTTCTTTAACTTTCCTTTTAAATTTATGAGAAAAATTGTATTATTTTTTGATAATAAATTTTCTCAAAAAAGATAATTAAGATGAATTAACAATTATTGGTTTTCTTTTTATGGGTTGTAACGTTTCATGAGGACACTTTATGAAGACAATTTGTTTTTTGAGATAAACTAATTTATTTATTTGAATTTAAGCTTTTTCAGAAATTGTGAAAATTTCAAGTAGAAATTTAGAAGGTAATTTATGTTATAGTGAACTTTTTGATTGTGTAGTTGTATTATGGATTTGGGTTTTAATTTATAAGTTGTTTTGGGTAGTAAATGTAGTGTAGTGTGTAATTTATGGAGTAGTCAATTGATTTTTCATTGTTTTTAAGTTAATAAAAACCTTACATATATCTTCTTCTTCTTCTTCTTCTTCTTTTTTTTTTTTTTTTTTTTTTTTTTTTTTTTTTTTTTTTACATTAGTTCAAATTGCAAAAAAAAAAAAAAAAAGAAAAGAGAAAAGAGAAAAAATCCAACCACCATAAAAAAATTAGCACGCACAATGCGTGGGTTTATGACTAGTCAATGATAATAGTTTTATTTATTTGTGATATTCTTTGCTCCAAGAAATCTAACCCCTTTGTTCCAAATGACTTAGTTTGGTTACAACTTCCACTAAAAAATTAGTATAACTGCATATTTTAAAATCTTAACTGTTAGATTACACGTTATTTATGTTCTTAACATGCATGTTGAATTTCGTGCCAATTAGATATTATTTTCTATTCAATTCTTAAATTATTTTTTATTTATAATTTTAGATTACTAAAACTTGAAATTTAATATTTGATTGAAAACATAGTTATTGATATTTGATTATTTAGAAATTTTGTAAACATTGATGATATAATAAGAAAATGTAATCAAATAGTAAATTTATTAAAATATACATCAAATAAAACGATATTAAGTGGTTCGTGGGTGTCGGTGTGGGTTGATTTGTTTGATTTCTGTTAAGTTTTGGTGTGGTTTGATTTCTAATTTGGTTCGATTGTTTTGTTTTTGTTTTTGTTTTTTTTTTGTGGTTAGTGGTTGTAGGTTGAGAAGTGGAAGAGGAAGGTTTTTGAGAGCTAGATTTTTTTTTTTTTTTTTTTTTCTCAATTGCCGTGATTTGTGGTTGTGGTTGTGTTTGGTAGGGTGACAGTGGAGATGGGTGTTGCTATTGTTGGTTTTTGTGGCCGTTGTTTATTATTAATTTAATGAGTTATTTATATTATTTTAAATGAGTTGCTAAAAATATAGAGTTTTTAATATTGGGTGAATTGTGAAGTGAGATGTTAAAATAGATAAAGTTGCTTTTTAAATTGTTAAAATCTATAATTTTTAACTTGCATACACTGAATGTTCTAAACGGGTGAATTTAACTTTATGAAAACATTTGAAGTATAGTAATGATGACCAAATCAAAAGAATTTTTTTTTTCACACGAAAAAAATCTAAAAAATAAAAACACATTTTTTTATTTAGCACCGGTTATATTTGTTTCTTTTTTGTTTGACTTTCACAACCCTTGAGAAAAATAATGACAAATTTCGTCCTAAAACCCCGAGTGGAGGGATTCAGCTCAAACATTTCGGCCCCTTAAAGCAATTTCAGTTGCGGATAATCCCTTTTTCGTTAGTGCTTCTTTATTTGAAGCAAAGTAATAAATAGGAGCAAATTTAGCTAGTTCCTTAATCATTCTGTCAAGAAAAGAATATGGTTGGACTTACATGCAAATCCCAACACTCCAGCAGCAAGTGATATATTTAAATGATATGTTATTGAATAGTTTTTTTTTGGCCAATTTCTAAAAGGGATTCGGTTATGATGGATTATTTATGGGTCTTGCTCTCCTTTTATTTATTTTATTTTTTGTTATTTGTTTTTACGGATGGTGGCTTGTTTTTACAAACAACAGCTGTGAAAAATCGGATCAGATTTGATATGAGTTTCTGATGCGGTTTGGTTTGAGTTGGGGGTTGTGGGTTCGCGACTTGGTGAGCAAGGTTTTCGGTAAAAAATGAATTGTTCTTCTCTGACGAGTTTTGATATGGACGCTTCGGGCGACGAAGATGGAGAAAGAAAGACCATATGGGGAGACAAGGACGCGGGGATATGGAGAGACAAGGATGTTGGGTTTTTTGAGCCTTTGGATTGTTTTGTTGCCAAGTGTCACCTGTAGAGAGAGAAAATTCCCGACCTATCACAAGCTGACATATCATACTACTAAGTCCACAAAATACAACCAATTACAAAATGACACGTACTATTGTTAGGTTTTGCTATCACTATTCAGAAACTAACAGAAATTTGCCAAGTGTCATTGAAATAGGGGCATAAGACGCATCAACACGTGTAAGTGATGACATAAGCAGACCAATCAAGTTGTGACATGTGTCACCAATTAAACTCCACCACGTGTCGCTCACCCACCCCCGAACTCTTATAAATAGAAGCCTTTATGAGACATTTGGGAGGACACCAAGCCATCTAGAGTATAAGCAGCATCAAAGAAGATTCAGAAGCTCTCAGAAGTACAAAAGCTTTGTAGGAATCAAGCCTAAAAGCCTTTAAGAACTTCAAGAGCTTCAACCTCAAATTCGAAGAACATTCGAAGCAAAACCATCCAAGCTTTCAATCTAGATCTCGAAATTTGCTGGAATCAAGCTCGAAAGCCTCTAGGAACCTCAACAAACCATAAATCAACGAAACTTTACGGATTCAAGCCTCTAAAGCACCGAAGAACTTCTACCACAAACCTTCGAAGACGAAGAACGCCAAGAATACAAAGAACGTATCAAGAACGCGAAGAACACGAAGAACAAAGAATTTCTAACAAGATCATAGCTAGAGATTCATTGTAATTCCGTTTCAAAGATCTTCGATCCATTCCTTAGCCAAATTGAAGGATATTTTGTGTTCGAATCAAAATCACATTACCACAATTCCAATAAAAAAATCTTTCATCGAGATTGAATTAGAGGGTCACTCTTTTGTAATCACAGAGAATTGTACTACACATTCATCAATACAAATTTGCATTTGTGAAACTATTTTACTTGTTTGATTTATTTCGAACTAAGAAATTTAGTCGTCTACAAGTTCTAGCATGCCCAGTGGGACCTCTCTGCCTTTCATCTCTTTCTCCTTCAAAAGAAAAGAAATTCGATTTACTACCAGCTTCGATGGCCTCTAGCAAGAATGTCGGAAAATCAGTGGTTGATGCTTCCATTGCTGATGATTATGCTGGTCTAATCACTCGCAGTCGATCCAAAGCTCTTGATCAACCGCAACCCCAACCAACCAAAGAAAGCAAGCTTCATACTATCATCTCTCTAGACTTTCTTGCAAATAGGAAAGCTACTGCTAAGGATTCATTTGTCTTGATAGATTTTGAGATTAATAATGAATCATCCCCAATAAAGACCTTTTCTATTAACTCTTTACCCATGATGAGAAACTTAAGGAATAAAGTACCTTTGACTCATCCCGTTTCATCATTTTCTCCATCATATCTAGAGGTCATGCCAGTGATGATGACCAACACCTCTACCATGGAAGAAAAGATGGCTAAAATGGAACAAAGGGTCACCTTTCTCACAAAAGCACTTGAAGATAAGGATGTCCAAATTGCAACCTTAATGAACAAACTGGAGGTACAAGATTCGGTTGAATCAAATCTTGACCTTGAGCACCCACTTGGCTTTACCTTGAAAGGAAAAAACCTTAAGGTTGATAAGGGAAAACGAGTCAAATGAACTACTCAACACAGACATTCCACCTCAATGGCCTCGATATCTGTCCAACAACTGCAAGACATGATAAAGAATACCATACGAGCACAATATGGAGGTTCTTCTACAAATTCTCTCATATATTCAAACCCTATACGAAGCGTATTAACAATATGAGAATGCCAAATGGGTATCAACCCTCCAAGTTCTTGCAATTTGATGGCAAGGGAAACCCTAAGCAACATGTTGCTCACTTTGTAGAAACTTGTGAGAACGCAAGGACTCAAGGAAGCCTCTTTGTAAAGCAATTTGTTCGTTCACTAAAAGGAAATGCCTTTGATTGGTATACAGACTTAGAACCCGAGTAAATTGGTAGGTGGGAATAGCTGGAAAGGGAGTTCCTTAACCGGTTCTATAGCACATGCTGCATGGTAAGCATGATGGAGCTTACCAATACTAAGCAGTGGAAAGACGAGCCCGTTATTGATTATATCAATCGGTGGCGTTCTTTGAGTCTAGACTGTAAGGATAGACTCTCTAAGATATCTGCTGTAGAAATGTGTATCCAAGGCATGCACTGGGAACTTCTATACATCCTGTAAGGGATAAAGCCTTGAACATTCGAAGAATTGGCAACTTGTGCGCACGACATGGAATTGAGTATCTCTAGCCATGGAAATACAAAACCTCCTGTACTTGAAGAAAGGAAAGAAAAACGGGAAATAAGGAAAAATGACAGGAATGTGAAAAGTAATGTCAAAGATTCAATGAATATCAACCCTGCCCCAGTCAAAATTTCAACAGGAAATGTGAAGGCTAATGAGAAGAGGCTTGAGGGAGGCCAATGGCGCGAGGCGTGTTGCTCATCATTTAAGGAATGGGAACAAAAAGTGTATCCTTTCCTAGATGCCGATATGCTCGAAATGCTAGAACAACTGCTCAAGTTGAAATTAATTGAGTTGCTAGAATGCAAGCGATCGGAAGAGATAGGAAAAGTTGATGACCCGAACTATTGCAAGTATCATCGCATCATAAGTCATCCAATCCAAAAATACTTTGTTCTTAAAGAACTCATCATGAAGCCAGCCAAGGAAAGGAAAATCGACTTGGATGTTAGTGATGTTGCTCAGTTAAACCTTGCAATGTTTTCTTACAGTTTACCTAGTTGCATGTCTTCAACTACTAAGCAGAGGGCAAATACCGCGCTCATCCAATTTGGTTCTCTGAAACCTGTTCAAGTTCAACTCCCATAAAAAACATCTGATTATAACTCAAATCATGATAAAAAGTCAGCAATGGATGAGGAAGAGGGTTGGACGATGGTTACTTGCAGGAGATGGAAGAAGAAACGAGCATTCCCTCTTCATTTGATCACCTAAGAGTCTAGAAGAGCACAAAACCAAATTCAACCTCGGACAAGAAAAATGAATGATAAAAGGCAAAAGAGACTGGGAACCAAAATGTATGACGATTTGGCACAAACCCAAAAATTTGAAAATCTCATCATATTGGGAGAATTCTTCCCTAGAAAATTCTTTCAAAACAAATCAACAGAGGCCGTTCACACGGTCTCCCGTTATGAAGTTCATGACAAAAAGAAGGGTGTTGACCATGGTGCTCCAAATGAGACTTTGTCATCTTTAAAGGAACTCTAATCTCAGGTTGATGAAGTTGAACCCTCGCAATCCTCCACCTCACCAAAAGAAGGGATCACCCAAGCTCTTAAAGAGCCAGAGATGTACACCCCTTATACCAATAGACTTCAACAAACACAGGAATGTTGCTCGTGCTCTCCAGACTTAACTTTCACTGATGAGGATCTATTGTTAGGCTCTAAGCCTCACAATCGCCCACTTTATGTCTCTAGTTATGCTCATGAACAAAAGATCGATCACATTCTCACTGACGGGGGTTCAGCTATTAATATACTACCGAAAATGACAATGAGACGACTTGGTCTTGCTATGGAGGAATTATCACACAGTCGCTTGGTTATACAAGGTTTTAACCAAGGAGGACAACATGCCATCTACATGATACACTTGGAATTAATCATTGGAGAATTGACAAGCAACGTTTTGTTCCATGTCATTGATGCCAAGACAACCTACAACATGTTGTTAGGACATCCGTGGATCCATGGGAACGGAATAGTGCCGTCGACTTTGCATTAATGTTTCAAGTATCTTCAAAGTGGAATAAAGAAAGTCAATGTCGACTTGAAGCCTTTTGCTGAGACTGAAGCTCACTTTGCTGACGCAAAGTTTTATGTAGAAGATGACGTTCCTAATGAAGTTTTCCCAGTTGAAATCCCGTCCATGAAAAGCAAGCAGGGTGAAAAGAAGCATGTTAAATTCATCACTAGAAAGGATATTCCTTCCCCAAAGGAAGATCCAAGATATGGGAATAATCAGTCTAGTGAATCTACCAGTAATTCAGTGAGAGCAGAAATTTCAATGCCTTCCAATAACCCTCCACTCCTCCGTTATGTGCCATTATCACATTGTAAGAATGGACAATCACCATTCGCGGAATGCCTTCAATCTACAATGGACATGCGAAGGCCTCCTACAAAGCTCATGATGGAGGATGTAGCCGTATTGAAAGAAAATCATGCCATGCTTTTAACTTCATCCACAAATATTTTGCCCTCGAAGCCACTAAATGGATTCATGAGGTCTTCACAAATTCTGACAGAACACGGTATTCTACTGACTGAGCAAATGAAAGAATGGTTTGACCCAAAGGCATATAGGCTGTTAGCCAGAGCAGACTACTATTTCTCAAAACAAGAGGACCCGGGGAAGCTAATTCTAGAAGCCACCAAAGAAAAGATGCATGGCCTTAGCAAAACACAAAGGAAAATGCAGTTTGAAGGGCATGAAATTTCTATCCCAAAGATTGGAATAGGTTACACTCCAAAACAACTAGCTCAAATATGGATCAAGAAAAAAAGCAATGCTTCAAGTTCCCAATACATAACAGTGGAGGTCGATGGAAGTTCAAATCAAAGAAAAGATCACTCTTCATCACGTGTCTCAGTATTCGATCACATTAAGGCTTCATTGTCACGAATCAGTGTTCGAAAGGTTAAATACAACTTGTTTAACACAAAGTCAGGACACTTTTGCGTGTGGTTCAGCCTTTGATTGATTGGGGGCAACGAAAAAGCCCGTTGTTAGTTGCTTTCAAAACTCAATAAACTTTGAGGCTCAAAAGGAGGAGAAAGCTAATGATGAGATCTATAGTAGCATTCCTTCACGCATGAAACGTAACTTTACCTTAGATATCAACACTGAAGGAGCTCTCAAAGTCAAAAGGCGAATGATTGTACACATAAGTCAGTCACTCGTCCACAATGAGCAAATTGAAGAGGTATCATCCTCGTTCCATATTACAGTAGAAGAAGATACACTTTCAGATGTTGAAGCCACCAAGGATGAGGCCGATGAAGCTCCCCTAGCCTTGGAAGATGGAGTACAGGCTATAGTTGATGAACTTAAAGAGATCAATTTAGGAACTACTGAAGAACCTTGACCAACTTTCATCAATGCCCTTCTCACTCTTGAAGAAGAAGAAGGATACCTCAAGCTCTTGGTAGAATATAAAGATGTGCTTGCTTGGACTTACAAAGAAATACCTAGGCTCAATCCAAGTATTGCTTTACACCTTTTGGAAGTAAAGAAGAGTGTGCGCCCAGTAAAACAAGCTCAAAGATGCTTTCGGCCAGAGCTTATCCCTCAAATAGAAACTGAGGTCAATAAGCTAATTGAGGCGAGCTTCATTTGTGAAGTACAGTACCCGGAATGGATCGCTAACATCGTCCCTGTCAAAAAGAAGAATGGATAAATTCGGGTGTGCGTTGACTTTCGCGATCTGAACAATGCATGTACCAAGGATGATTTTCTGTTACCCATCACTGAGGTCATGGTTGACACCACTACTGGTCATGAAGCCTTATCTTGAATGAATCCTAAGGATGAAGAGCTCATAACTTTTCGTACCCTTAAAGGCATTTATTGTTACAAAGTAATGCCTTTTGGATTAAAGAACGCTAGTGCTACGTATCAACGGGTCATGCAAAAGATCTTTGATAATGTACTTCATAAATACGTGGAGTGTTATGTCGATGAATTGGTGGTTAAAACAAAAAGGAGGGAAGATCATTTGGTAGATTTTTCGATCCGTGTTCAACTGCCTAAGAAAGTATCAGCTTAAAATGAACCCCCGCAAATGCGCTTTCGGTGTAATATTTGGAAAATTTCTTGGTTTCATTGTGAGGCACTGCAATATTGAAATTGACCAGTCCAAAATTGAAGCTATCCAAAAAATGCCAGAGCCCAAGAATCTATGAGAACTTAGAGGCTTGCAGGGAAAACTAGCTTACATACGATGATTTATCTCAAACTTGGCAGGTCGATGTCAACCTTTCAATAGATTAATGAAGAAGGATGTGCACTTCGAATGGGATGAGGCTTGTAGCAATGCTTTTACGTGCATCAAAAGATACTTACTTAATCCTCCAATTTTAGGTGCTCCTATCTCAGGAAAGCCTTTGGGGTTGTACATCGCAGCACAAGAAAAGTCTCCCATAGAAAAACTGGAACACTACATGCAAGCATATATGGTCTGTTTGATAGCAATGGCAGATCTGATTAAATATGTCCTCTCCAGGCTAGTGGTTTTGGGTCGTATAGCTTGATGGGCAATCTTGTTGCAATAATATGACCTTGCATACATTCTGCAGAAAGCTGTCAAAGGGCAAGCATTGGCAGATTTCTTAGCTAATCACCCAGTTCCATTTTATTGGGAGTTCTCTGATGATTTCCTAGATGAAGACGTGTTTTACATTGAAGTAATGCCACCATGGATGATGTTTTTCGATGGGGCTGCACATCAAGAAGGAGCGGGGGTAGGTGTAGTGTTTGTTTCTCCACACGACAAATATTTCTATACTCGTTCTCATTAAGCGAACTTTGCTTTAACAACGTAGCTGAATATCAAGCATTGATTATTAGTCTACAAATGGCCATTGAGAATGGCATATTGCAACTTGAGATCTTTGGAGATTCCAAATTCATTATCAACCAAATCTTGGAGCAGTATGACGTCAAGAAGGAAGACCTTGTCCCTTATTGCAAATATGCGAAGAAGTTGCTAGCAAATTTTAAGGCAATTACATTGGAGCATATACCAAGGAAGGAGAATAGGCAGGCTGATACTTTAGCTAATTTGACTACTGCCTTAGCATTATCCCAGGAAGAGACCGCCAAAGTTGCTATTTCTTAAAGGTGGGTAGTACCTCTCGTGGTTGAAGAAGAAGAAGAAGAAGAAGAGCAAGCCAACATCATTTCTGTATGCCTTGTCGAAAAAGAAGATTGGCGACAAGCGATGTACCTTCAACATGGAAGACTCCCGGATGATATACGCCACAAGACCAAATTTTGATTCATTTAATATAAAGAAGGGCTTCTTGATTCATTTACTATAAAGAAACTCTCTTCCGTCATTCATTTGATGGTTTATTTCTCCGTTGCTTAGGAGAGGAAGAGGCTAAACAAGCCTTAGAGGAGGCTCATTCTGGAATATGCGATGCACACCAATCAGGTCCTAAGTTACACTACAGGATCAAGCGAATGGGTTACTATTGGCCTACGATGGTGCAAGATTCCATGGAGTATGCTAAGAAGTGTGAAGCTTGTCAGTATCATGCAAACTTCATCCACTAGCCACCAGAACCTCTGCACCCAACTGTAGCTTCTTGGCCTTTTTGATGCACGGGGGCTTGATGCAATAGGACCATTACCAAAATCATTTGATGGCCATTTGTACATCTTGGCTGCAACTGATTACTTCTCGAAATGGGTAGAAGCTGTGCCCTTTAGGGAAATGAAGAAAGAAACGGTGGTCAATTTCATTCGAACTCACTTGATCTATCGGTATGGTGTCCCTCGGTATATCATAACTGATAATGGCAAACCATTCTACAATATGCTAATGACGGAGCTATGCGAGAAGTTTGCATTTATGGGCATATCGAACAACATTTCCAACGCCTACTCAAGCAACGCCATATTCTCTTATCTATGGAGTGGAAGCCATCCTTCCCTTAGAATGCCAAATCCCATCATTACGGATTGCCGTTCAAGAAGGGTTGACTAATGAAGAAAATGTCAATCTTAGGTTGCAAGAATTGGAGGCACTTGATGGGAAAAGGCTTAAGGCTCAACAACGCCTTGAGTTCTATCAAGCTCTTCTTTCGAGTGCATTCGATAAAAGAGTTAAACCTCGATCATTCTAAGTTGGTGACTTAGTCCTCGCTGTTCGAATACCTATCATCACAACTTATTGTACAGGTAATAAGTTCACTTCAAAATGGGATGGACCTCATGTTGTGCAAGAAGTCTACACCAATAGAGCTTACAAGTTGATTGATCAGGAGGGTGTAAGGATCGACCCCATCAATGGGAAGTTCCTTAAAAGCTTCTATGCTTGAAAATCAAGAATTGCTCCTCGGTAAGAGCTTAAACTACCCACTGTAGCGCTACAGGGGTACATGACGTCATCCCATTACCTTTGAAAGTGTACAAATAAAGAGAAATTAATCCCACTCTATGCCACCATTTGCAAGTGTGGCATAGTGGCTGGATGCCCTTGTCGCCCTTGAGGCCGAGGTCTCGGGTTTGATTAGAGGTGATACCCACTATTGCACAATTGGTACCCATGAAATGCCGTGGGGTGTAGGGCGAGGATTACACACGTGAGCCCTCCCTTTTTGAAAAAAAAAAAAAAAATTTTTTAAATGTTGAACTACGTATTGACTTGATCCCTCTCTAGGGTACATAGGCAGCTTAGTAATTTTCACTAAGTTCAGTCACATGAAAAGAAGAAGGATTTCCAGTCTAGCTTGAGGAGTTTTTCAAAGATTGTTGTAGTAGAAAATCAGACTTCTGCATGCATCCCCCATCTTCTATGGACATTCTCCCATGTTTATAAAGCATGCTTTACATCTTTTATCACCTGGGGGCATCTTCTTGTACCTTGCAAGTCTAAGCTACATCGTCTCTTTTCTAGGTTGTGCCACTTCATAGCTCTGAAATTTGAACCACATCATCTCCCTTCTGAGTGGTGTTGCTCCACATCATGTCTCCGAAATCTGGATGATGTCAACGTCCTCCATAATGATAGTAGATCATACATCTGAAGTTAGTGTTGCATCATCTCTCCTTTAAGGGCATGTTCATGCAATGTCAAAGTCTTGGCGGCATTCTTTTCACATCTTCAAGGTTTTTTTGGCATCTTTTTGCATCCTCAAAGTCTTGATGGGAGCTTCTTGAAAATTCATGGTTTTGTTGGCATTTCCTTGCATCTTCAAAGTCTTGATAGGGACTCCTTGCATCTTCAACATCTTGTTGGCATCTCTAAAATCTTGATGTCTGGTATGTACCCTCGATGTCTAAACTATGTTGCCTCTGAAAATTCGTGCTAATGTAGCTTTATTATAAAGGTCATTATTAGTGCAACTTCAATGCAAATGCAAGTGCCAATGTGGAGTGTTGACATAGCTTCATGGCAACGATAAATATCGGCATGGCTTTAGTACAAAGGAAGTGTTGACATAGCTTCATGGCAAAAATAAATGTCGACATGGCTTCAGTACAAAAGAAGTGTTGACGTAGTTTCATGGCAAAATGAATGTCGGCACGGCTTCAGTACAAAAGAAGTTTTGACGTAGCTTAATGGCAAAAATAAATGTCGGCATGGCTTCAGTACAAAAGAAGTGTTGACGTAGCTTAATGGCAAAAATGAATGTCAGCATGGCTTTAGTACAAAGGAAGTGTTGATGTAACTTCATGGCAAAAATGAATGTCGGCATGGCTTCAGTATAAAGGAAGTGTTGACGTAGCTTCATGGCAAAAATAAATGTCGGCATGGCTTTAGTATAAAGGAAGTGTTGACATAGTTTCATGACAAAAATAAATGCTGGCGTGGCTTCATGGTAAAGACTCTTTATGTGGCTACATTGCAAAGATTCTTGATATGGCTACATTGCAAAGACAAGTGTCGGTGCAGCTTAATTGCCAACACCAGAGCCAGCACGACTTCAAAGACGAGTACTGACAATAGTATTGTGGCCTAGTTGAATATCCTTACAGAAACGTTGTTGCAAAGACAAATATCACTTAAAGATTGTTAATGCAAGAAGATAATGTAACAACATGAAGGCATACATCAGTTCAAGAACTATGCTATCAATGAAATACAAAGCCACCAAATGAAGGCAAACACTTTTATGAGAACGTCAATGTAAAGTTTGATGTCAAAACCCAAAGATCAAGGAAACTATGCTACAAAACAAAAACAAGCAACAAAAAATTTGTCAGGAAAAAAGATTTCATACCATGTAAAAAAAAAAAAAAAACTTGAAAGTAGGAGAAGAAAGCTGAACGTTGAGCATGTGCCTCAGTGATGAAGGCAATAGCATGCCTTTATATAGAAAACTTCTGAGAAGAAAAATGAAGAAAGTCGACAAGCCATTAAATGCTGCCACCAAACAGATATTGTTTGAAGTCAGACTTTGCAACTCAAATGCACTCTCAAAGTCAAAAGAATACTGCACTAAGTACCCATAAATGGATCATGTTGTCAAAAAAAAAAAAAATTGCGCTAGACCTTAGAAAATGCTTATAGGTCTGCAAAGAGTACACATGTCAAGAGACTATTGCACTAGATAAAGCTCTAGTCCGCATATTGTTCAAGAGTAATGCTACCGTCACAAATTATTTTACAACATTTTTTTTTACAAAATGTTGATGTGGTCAACCACTTGTTGGTTTGTATCTAAGCCTACCATTAATATCATTTTTTCATTTACCAACAAATTGCTCATCACATTGGCAGTTTGTAAAATTATTTGTATCTCTAGCATTATTCATTGTTCAAACTGACTGTGCTATCGACCTTGAAAGCCTGAGATTTCAACTATGTCAGAAGCATAGAGAAGACTAAGATGGCAACAAATTCAACAATGCCTACCGTCTCCTCTTTCGGATTTCTAAAACTTCTAACAAGATGTCACAAAAATCAACCTACAGAGATCTTCTAAGGATTTCGAACAACAAGACCTAGAAAGATGTCCACCCTAGAGCAATAATGCGCTGCCACGCGCGGCCACAAATTCCTAACGACCTACGGATTTCTCATTCAAATTTGCTCAAATTTGAGAAAATTTTTACAAAACCGATGCCACCACTAGATCCATCGGCCTTTGGTTCACAAAACCCAAAAGGATCATCAACAACGGAGCTACTATGCATCTTCACGTGCCGCCACAGACTCGTGATGACCAACGGCTTAGCCCCTCAAAACTGTGCACATCTGTTCATAATTTCACAAAACTGACCTTACAGGGGTCTTCTACGGCCTTAGATCTACAAAACCTAAAAATTTCAAGCCCAAAAAGCAATGCACGCACCTCCATGCGTTGCCAAAAGATTCAACAATGGTTGCCTTCAGTAATATGCGCAGCTCATTCCGCTATAAGCTCACACGTGTCGGCACCTCTCTCACGCGCGTACACTCGCCACATGTCGACAGGCCCTCCAGCGTCTTCACGTGCATACACGCGCCCCTATTATGTCATTGATGACACCATCCTCCACTAATTGGTTTGACCCGGACCGACCTGGAAATTTGACTCGGATCGGACTGCCTGTAAAAGAAGAAGAAGAAGAAGAAGTTCTTTGACCAGTTTGGACCTTTGACTTTAACCAAAAAGTCAAAATTTTCAAAAGGGGCCTGTCCTACTCAGTTTTTAGCGTACATTCCGATTTTGGGATCTATTTCTTCAATTGAGACTCGAAAATTGCGCAATAGTCCAATTTCTAGAAAGTTGACTTTTGCACAAATCTTGACTAAAAGTCAAAATTTTCAAGAAAGACCTGTCTTGCCCAATTTTTCGCATACATCCCAATTTTGGGGTCTATTTATTCATTTGAAAATCCAAAATTGCTCAAATAGTGAGATTCTATAGCTGTTGGCTTTAATGTGAACTTTGACCAAGAATCAAGATGCTTGAGCAAAGCTTGTCCTACTCAGATTTTCACAAAGACTCTGTTTTTGAAATCAGCTTATTTGTTTTGAACTTAGAAACCACAAATCTGACCCACTTATTTGAAGTACTAGCGGTGTCCAAAACTCAAGCTCCCAAAATCAAAATTGGAGATTCATCCACTTAGTTTGGGTTCCCTCAGGGTTATCCTCCAGACTTCATCAAGGCTCCCCTTTCAAAGAATAGATGAACTCTCACAAGTCTTGAAATTACATTAGGTCACTACTTCATCTTGCCATTTCTATTCGGTGCCTACTAGTCTCTAACCTACCATTCCCATTCGGTGCCTATTGTTCTTGTCCACCATTCTCACCAAAAAGTCTCAACTGCCATTCTCAACTACCCAACTATCATTCTTCATCTCTCCACTATAAATAGAAGGGTCAGATTCATCGAAAACTCACCAAGAAAAACTCACTAAATCATGAAATGAAGATTTGCTTCTTTCAAATTTTCAAATCCTCATTCTCTCATCCATTTCTCACTGTGGCCACATCATTCTACC
Source organism: Castanopsis chinensis (assembly GCA_032878915.1). NCBI lineage: Eukaryota > Viridiplantae > Streptophyta > Magnoliopsida > Fagales > Fagaceae > Castanopsis > Castanopsis chinensis. Next base: position 12,938,587 of record JAVQMG010000105.1, read on the forward strand.
CTTCTCACAACATCATCGCTATTTTAGGATCCAAATAAATTTTGTTTCCCCACTTAACGACCTCATTTGTCTATAAAGTTACTCATAACAAGGTCAGCATCATCGTTCCATGCTTCCTTGTATTTGGTTGGCCAGGAAATTTAAGTCTAGCAGAGACACCTGTTCCTAAAATCAGGGCTCCTGTAGTCTCTCTCCAACTGCTTGGTCTTTCATCAGAAGCAGTGGTTTGGAACAAACAGCAACTTTGCTGGTTTCTAAAACCAGGATCACAAGTTCACTCCACCTTTCATTTTTTTGTGCTTTTCCAACAAGTGGCATTAGGTGAAGGTGGTAAAAGGTGTTGGGGTATCCTACAAATTGTCTCCCATCCAACACTTATGATGACTTCCAAGGTACCAGCTCATCAGAAATCAGCCTTTGGTGTTGGTAAATGGTCACCAAGGCCTCATTCCATGTTCCCACCAGTGTGGAGCCCAATGGTCATCGTTGTTGGTATCTCAAAACACACTTTCTGGAATTACTCCAACTTAAGATCAGTTTGAAGAATTTTAGAAAATATACTTCTGAAATTACTTTAACTTAATGTCCGTCAGCATGGTCCAGTTACATAGGTGCACTCAATAACTTGCTGTCGGACCTCATTCAGCATGCAGTCAGTCCTGTATCCCAAGGTGTACTTCCTAGAAACATCTACACTAGAGAGTCCCTAACGTACAGGGCCAACGCCATGGCGTCGTATGTTTCACTCATTCACTTCATCTTCATTTCTATCTTCTTCACCACCAACATCAGCATACCCAGAATCCATAAGCTTTTGAAATTACCTCAACTTAATCTAAGTGAAACAATGACATATGCGCATTCAACCACACTCCCACATGTCCTTGCTGTAATCCAAAGTATATTCTTCTTAAAAACATGAGGCTAGCCCCATGACTCGGCATGCTGTACCCAGCCAACATTCTCACTTTTTCTCCATCTTCCACACCCTGTGATTGCCGCCAACGATCCAAAATTTCCTTTGAAATTACTTCAGCTTAACCTCTGCTGAAATGATTCAATCTTGCAAGTACATCTAACTTCTTGCAAATAACTTTCAGCCTCACCAACCCACTCCAAGTGCCATGGAACACTCTTTTAAAATTACTTCGACTTAACCTCTGCTGAGAAGGCCCGGTCACACAAGTACATTCAAATACTTGCAGACCCCTTTTTGGTCTCATTAAAGCTTTTCATATGGGTGGGTCTACTCTTCTGAAATTACTTCATCCTGCTTAAAGTTCCACCACCTTCAACTATTTCACTTGAAGAGTCAAGTATAAAAATCCATTTTTTTCAAGACTCATTCACTCACCACACTTCAAAACTGTGTGCATGAATGAGTCTCGAGGGGGCATTTGTAGAGAGGGAAAATTCTCGACCTATCACAAGCTGACACATTATACTACCAAGTTCACAAAATACAATCAATTACAAAATGCCATGTACTACTATTAGGTTTTGCCATTACTATTCAGAAACCAACAGAAATTTGCCAGGTGTCATTGAAATAGGGGCATAAAACACATCAACATGTGTAAGTGATGACACAAGCAAACTAGCACGTGTAAGCGATGACATAAATAGACCAATCAGGCTGTGACATGTGTCACCAATGAAACTCCACCACGTGTCGCTCACCCCACCCTCGAACTCCTATAAATAGAAGCCTTCATGAGACATTTGGGAGGACACCAAGCCATCTAGAGCATAAGCAACATCAAAGAAGATTCAGAAGCCCTCAGAAGTACAAAAGCTCTGTAGGAATCAAGCCTACAAGCCTTCAAGAACTTCAAGAGCTTCAACCTCAAATCCGAAGAACATTCGAAGCAAAACCATCCAAGCTTTCAATCTAGATCTTGAAGTTTACTGGAATCAAGCTTGAAAGCCTCTAGGAACCTCAACAAACCATAAATCAACGAAGCTCTACAGCTTAAAGCCTCTAAAGCATCGAAGAACTTCCACCACAACCTTCGAAGACGAAGAACGCCAAGAACACGAAGAACGTATCAAGAACACGAAGAACATGAAGAACAAAGAATTTCTAACAAGCTCATAGCCAGAGATTCATTGTAATTCTGTTTCAAAGATCTTCGATTGATTCCCCAGCCAAATTGAAAGATATTTTGTGTTCGAATCAAAATCACATTACCACAATTTCAATAAAAAAATATTTCAAGGAGATTGAATCAGAGGGTCACTCTTTTGTAATCACAGAGAATTGTACCACACATTCATTAATACAAATTCGCATTTATGAAACTATTTTACTTGTTTGATTTATTTTGACCAAAGAAATTTAGTCGTCTACATCACCTATCTATATTAAAAAAGGAGAGAATAAGAGGGTTTGAATGATAGCAGTATATCATATCATCTATATATATACTGTTATTTAAGGGGCTTCTCTTGTTTGGATTCCTTATTTATTAGTTCAAAAATACCCCTACAACACTATGTTTAAGTAGAGACAAAACTAAATGACAATCTGGTAAAAATGCCACTCTAACTCCCACTAAAAGATTGCCTAAAATATAGGACCACCCTCTTATTAATTTTCAAATTGATTTATTCACTTATAAATTAGTTTTTTAAAATAAAAATTATATATATATATATATTAAAAAAAATACAATTCTTTTTCTATAAAATAGGACCACTAAAAATGAAAAGCCTTATCGCACGGACAAAGCACGTGTGATGAGTCTAGTATCTAATACTATATATAAAAGCAGAAGCCTTTAAGGAGGTGCTGCCACATTAGGAAAAAAGGCCACTAAAATGCTGCCACGTATAAGTTAAAAAACGATAAATTATGTTGTTTGGAAATACTATAGCACCGTTTAAAAGCCTCTCTATAAATATGAAAAATTAACCGATTAAAATACTATGCACACAGCGTTAGAGAGAGAGAGAGAGAGAAAGAGAGAGAGAGAGAGAGAGACGATTTGCGGTCAAGAGTGTCACTGTTGATGGAGCGCTTGAAGTGGGTATTGATGAATCCAGGCTTTGATTAGTTTGGCCTATGGCTTTGAAATGCAGAAATATCAAAGGCCATCCATTGTGCGGGGGGAAAGAGAGTAGATTTTGTCGAAACCATACACCGAACAGCAAAAACAATCCCGTTCTCTCATAAAATTTTTTCTAATCCCTAATTTCGCTTTTGAATTCGCATCCAATTTTCAATTTCCTTCAAAATTTTCTTGATACATTACACTCTCAAAACGAAAGAAAAAAAAAAAAAAAAATTCCCTTGATACGTTACTATTTGGGATTTTTTGGGGGGGGGGGGTAGGGGTTTGGGAATGGTGAGCTCAGAAGGGTTGAGTGCCTCGCTGGCTCCTCTAGCGGTGACTGCGACGGTGGCGGCAGCAAAGAAATATGGTGTTACGGAGCCGATATCGATGGCGGGGCCCACCAGAGCGGATAGACTGAGAAGTAGAGACTTAGAGAAGGTTTGGATTTTGGGTTATTTATGGAGGAAGTTTAATTCTTTACATGCATTGGGTTTTTTTTTTTTTTTTTTTTTTTTTGTGGTTTTTTGAGCTTTTTGTTTATGTTTTTTGGTTTCTGGGTATGGGCTATTGTTTTAGGGAAAGTTTAATTCTTTACAACATCGAGGTTTTTGTGCTGATTTTGTTGTTTATTTATGTTTTTGGTTTCTGGCTATGACTGATTGTATTTAGTGAAAGTTTAATTCTTTACGAGCATTGAGGATTTTGTGCTGATAAAGTTATCTATTTATGTTTTGGTATTTGGTTGTTATGTAAGTTATACTATATATCACAGTTACATCGAACAACAAATATCTAAGGCTGGCCATCACCATTAGTTTCTCCACCATCGCCGTTCCCTTTCCAGATTTAGACCATCAAATCGCCAGAACCCACATCGACAACGGTACTTTTGTTTTCTCAATTTTGTAGGTTTGGGTATAAAACGTTACTTTTAATTGATTTTTTTTTTGTTCGGTAGGTTTAGATTTGATTCGTTTTTGTTATGGGTTTTTGGATTCTCTATCAAAATGTTTGTTTTCTCAATTTTAGATATTTGCTTTTGTTTTGTTTTTTGTTTTTTGTTTTTAGATTACAGCATTCACTAAAAATATTGATTTTAGTTTGGGTACTTCTGTTTCTAATCTTAACGAAATCTTTGGGATTAAATAAGTATAGATTTGAATGTCGCATTGATACTTATTTTAGGTTTTTTTGCCAAAATACGGTTGAGAGAGAGATACGTTGCATAAATACAAGGAGAACTAAGAAAGAGAACAATAGAGAGAGAGAGATTCGGTCTGTCTCAATTTTTGTCAACATTAGAATTCACATAAAGGCCTACTTCCTCCCAATGTCTACTGTCCTTCCGGAACTGCTATCGGTTAGTTTTTCTCTTTGCTTTTCAGTTTATACATTAAATTAGATCAGGTTTTTATAATTTTGTTGGATTGTTTTTTATTTGACTTTTTGGGTTATATGTTTGATTAAGGTGTCTGAGTTAGATTTTTATTTTTGGGTATTTGGTTAAATTAGGTTAGGTTTTAATAATTTGGCTGATTTTTTTTTTAATTTGACTTTTTGGGTTATATTTCTGATTAAGATGTCTGAGTTAATATTACTATTATTATTTTTGTTTTGTTTTGTTTTGGGTATTTGGTTAATTTGATGTGTGGGTATCTATTTATGGTGTCCGGTTAAAACTCAGATGAATGGAATGAAAGTCCTTAAGTGAGTTCTAGTCTCTTTTGGATACTTTAAAGATCAAAACAGAGCAATAGATTACTAGTTTTTCACTTTTCTAGATCTTTTAGAAGAAGTAACATGGATCTCTTTAAGGGGTGCTTTTTAATTTGTTCAATCTATTATTCTTTTAAAGAATCAGGTATTAACTTTAGACAATGGGTATGAACATTTTAATAGTTTGCTGCATTTGGTACAATCTTAGGTATCATATAAAAATGAAAATATAAAAAATGCCTCTTCAAATGTGGCATCATGATTATGTGAGCATGATGTGTATTCTATTCATGATATGTTGCAATCAGATTGTATTCTAATCATGCAAAAAGAATTGTAAAACCTAGGTAGAATCAAATGCAATCCAAATAGTGGTAATGTTTATTTGCAATGGTAAATATACGCATCGCTTTATCATGCATAGCGCTAATGTTTATTTTTCATGACTTCTATTTGTTCAAAGTTTAGGAAAAAAATTTTTGTTTTGGCTAGAAGGAGATGATTGTTGAGAGATTGAATACATATTGGATTGCTTTCAGATATGCTTTGTTTGTTTTATGTGTTTTTCTGTTAAAATAAAAATATATGGGAAAAGTTGTGTTCTTCATATTTGCTTAAGTTGATAGAAGTCTTGATGGTGATAATGATTATTTGTCTAGGTTTAGCAAAGGTGAGTGTGTGTGTGGAGTCTGATACGGGTGCACACTCTTTCTAATTCAATCTATTTTGGTTCCTTTCTTTTTTATATACAACCCTGTATATATATCAAATCCCAAATTTCATTTTCCCACCTTGTTACGGTTTTCAGCAATTTAATTTTGATTTTGTTTTTTCTGTAATGAATATGTGTTTCATTCTGTTATGCGTGTTTGTTACCAGTGTGAACAAAGTGTAACTTGGCAGAGAAAAAAAAATATGAATTTATTTTTCTTTTCTAATTTTGTTTTAGGTTCTTTTGTGGTTTTCAACTTTTCATAAATTTAATTTAGAGTGTTTTTTCCAATAGATATTAAAATATTGTTTCTTTGTATTTATACATTGGAATTTTACCTTATATTATAATTGAATACGTTCTCCTTAGTTTCATGATTGTTATAGATTAGCAAAAATATTTTGATTGGATTATGAATAGAAGTGCACTTCTACTAAAGAAAACAATTTTTGAAATGTGGAGCTCAAAAGGTTGTATTAGCTTCTATCATTTCAAAGGTTACATTTTAAACGTGGACAACAATCATCCATTTAGCACACCAAATAATCCATTTTGTTCTTATTGTGTATACCTTTGTGGTTGGCATGTTGAAGATGTACAAAATAAGAAAAACAATACATTTGAGAAGATATGTATTTGTCATCATTTTTTTCCCAAGTGCTATTGTGCTATAGTTTTTACATGTGAATGATGATGGCCCAATTCATCCAAGTTAAACAGAGCTAGCATTTATAGTTCATCAGGGCTAGAATATGGCTTAGCTCAATAAATGTTTTTTGGGTTAATGAGTTCTTAGACTTTATTTTCTACTATGGGAAATTTTGGCCTTTTGAAAATGTTATTAAACCTAACTCTATAGCCCACAATTGTCATTTTTGTTTTTTGAATTGATTGACATTATTAAAACAAAGCCTTTAAAAAACATATTAACTGTTGTATTTATTGTATAGTTATGTCAAATTGATGGTATTTTAAATGTGTAAAATGTTCCCTGCGCATTGCACGGGTTAAATGCTAATCTAATATAATCTAATACTATATATAAAAGCAAAAGCCTTTAAGGAAATGCTTCCACGTTAGGAAAAAAACCCATCTAAAAATTCAACCACGTATAACCTAAAAAAGCGATACATTACATTGTTTCCCGACATTAACACCTTTTAATACTCTTTGCGTGTGTGTGTGTGTATATATATATATATATATATATATATATAAAAGGTTAAAGTAAAATTAGAAAAAGCCTTGCAACTAAAAAAAAACCTAGTGATACAGAGAAGGGGAAGGAGAAGAAAAAACGTCTGCGATGAAAAAACCGGTTAGAGAGAACTACCACCGGTCACAATGAAAGGTTCAAGAGATATTGAGATACGGAGATAGAGAGAGACAGATACAGAGAAATAAAGAGATAGAAGTAGAGAGATCGAGAGAAAAGAAATTCAGGGAAAGGCTTAGAGATTCAGAGGTAGAGAGGGAGAGAGAATTCGTCAACCACACCAAGGGAGAAATATGTAAGCCGGCCATCTCCATTAGTTTTTCTGCCATCGAATGTCTGAACTAGCACAGGCAGAGAGCAACAAATACAAAGAAATAGAGAGACAGAGATAGAGAGAAGGGCGCCACCCAGATCTTCTGCCATCATCGTAAGCCTCTGCTCACTACTTGATTATCGGAATCGGAATCGGGTAAAGTTCTGTTTTAAATTTACAATTTTAGGGTTTTTTGTTTTTATTTGGAGAATCAATTGGGTGTTAATTATGATTTAGATTGGTATTTTGGGTCAGATTTGGGTTTGATTAAGGGATACGGAGATAGAAGAACCAAGCAGAACTGCAAGCACACATGAAGAAAAAACTATGGACCATCCACCACCCAGATCATTGGAATCGGCACCAATTCAATTTTTTTCCCTTTTTTTTAGATTTGTCCATTTGGGTATGAAATGTTACTTTTGATTGAGTTTTTTGTTGTTGATATGATTGAATTTGATTCATTTTTGTTTCGGGTTTTTGGGTTCTCTATCAAAATGTTTGTTTTCTCAATTTTAGATATATGCTTTTGTTCTGTTTTTTTTTTTTCGGGTTTTTAGGTGCTTCTGTATCTAATCTTTACGAAACCATTGAGATTAAATTTTATGAAACCATTGAGATTAAATAAATATAGGATTGCAATCATTGGGTATTTTCATTTCTAATATTTATTTTCCTTTTTCAATCTTATTTTAGGTCTTTTTGCCAGAACATAATATACCCAGGTAGAGTCTGTAAGGCACAGATCGGTACAGTTATTGTTTTTGGTTTTTTCCTTTTTGTTTTCAAATCTGAGGTTTAAATATGATTTAGGTTTGAATTTCTTGTTTGGATTGGTTTGGATTAGGTATTTCAATTAGATTTGGTTTTGAGTTAGGCTTCCATTAGCACACCACTGATAAGTAAAGTTATTGCTTTTGGTTTTTTCCTTTTCATTTTCAAATCTGGGGTTTGAATTTCTTGGTTGGATTGGTTTGGATTTAGTTATTTCAATTAGATTTGGTTTTGAGTTAGGCTTTCATTAGCACGCCGCAGATAGGTAATTTGGCTAGCTGTTAATTTTTAACATTTTAAATTATTGTTGTGTTAGTTCTGGCTTGAATTAGATTGGTTTGGGTTTGAGTGATCATTTACGAAATTCATTACAATTAGTATTTTTTCTCTTTTGAAAATTGAGACTGCTAAGTTTTTGAAATTGACAGCACTGATCACCTTTGCTATGCCTAAGATAGTAATCAATATATACATTTTAGTAATATGTACTGATCAACTTTGCTATACATTGATCAACTTTACCTATATATAAAAAAAACATTTTAGTAAAATTTTGCTGTTGTTTTTTATGCTCACAACTTGTTTGATAAAATTCTGCTGTTGTTTTTTATTCTAAAATTTATTTTTATGGTTTATTATTTAAGTTTTATGATGTGTATAATTCTCCAAATAGTACCTAAATGATTCAAATCATTGGCTTCTTTCTCCATCAGGTTTGTATAATTTTATTTTATAGTTTCTTTTGGTTTGTATGGAATCAATAATTTACTTCTTATATAATAATTGTGTTAATTTTATAATCATTGTGAAACTGAGTGTGGTAGAGAGGGACTTACTTTTAATGTGATATAGGTCAAAGCTTAATGAAAGTTTGGGAAATAATGGAGTTATCTTTAGAAAGAGCATGTAATTCAGCAACATAAATACACCTCTGTTTGGAAGAATCTCAACTTTTCACTTAAAATAGAGTGACAATATTTTGAATATGATGATTGTCTTTGTAGTATCTCTTGTTTAAGGTTCTAATTTTCTTTTTCTCATACAGGTGGTGTGTACGTGGGAAAAAGGGGCTTTGACTTTGATATAGAATGCTTCAAGTTCTTTCTATTTCTGGTTTTATTAATGACAAGGCACTGTTGATAGGCTTGTTTTTTATTTTTCTATACATAATAATAGCTGTTTATTCAGGAGGCATTCTATACTGATTGGTATTGGAGTTTGGATAAGGTATGCAATTGATTTCTTTTTTCTTTTTCTTAAATGGCACTCCATTTTTTGTTAGAGAGGTTCAAAGGGTCCTGTGGTCTAGATTTTTGACGATTATCTGGAAATGCGATATTGTTTTCTCTGCAAGATTCCAGAAATTATCATGTAGCTTTCTATTTCTTTTGTTGCACTTGATGTGATTAATCAGTGCTTACCTTTGGAATCTTGATGAGTGTTGTTGCATTGTTATCCTTCATCTCTATATTTTGTACATATATATATATATATATATATCAATTTATAGTGAATTCATTATTTAGTTTTTTTTTATTGGTTGTAATTTCAACACTCTTTTTGCTATAACATACTGCTATTTAGTCAATTAAATCATTTGGTTTCCTTACATGTTCTGTGTTGATTTCTCAGTTTATGTAGTTCTTTTCATTTGTAACATGAATTAATAATGTAGTCACAAGAGCAAGCCTATTCAGGTCCTTCATGTGATCATTGCTACTTTGTTGTTGCTTTCCTACTTCTTCATGTTGCATATTGAAAACAAATTTGGGAATGTTGAGTGAATTTCCATTATAAAAAAAAATTATAAAAAAAAAAGAAGGAAGAAAGATTAAACAAAAGTGAGATCCAGAAGAAGTGGATGAACCTTATAAATGTTGGCTAATTTTGTTTTAATTAGATTTTCTTTTTTGGGTTAGGGAGCTGTATTAGTGATTGGGTTCTTGAGGGTAATTAAAATGAGTACTAGGTGTTGGATGAAATCCTGCAAAGAACTTGGGATAGAAAATGTTATGTTTGGGTTATTCTAAAACAAAATTAGAGGAGCTGGATTGAGTTTATTAAGTATTATTGTTGAGGAAACTACAGGAAGAAGCTGATAAGATTAAGTCAGTGCCTATAGTTTTCAATCACTTTTTTTTAATTGAAAAAAGTAAGGTCTTCATATGAGCATTGATGTTTGCGTAATAATAGTAATAAAACTATAAGCATTTTGTAGTGAAAAGAATTGATTGAAGATAGGCTGTTGACTGTTAGGATTAGTGTCCTTAAATCTTATTGTATGATGCTATGTATAACATTATGAATGACTTAATGTTGTGTTTAATAAAATTGTTTTATTATTATCTAAAATAATGGTAACATGAATATTGGGACATTATCATATAGTCCATGAGATGCATAGTATGTGATTTATGTGAAAAGTCATAGAAAATATAAATCACAAGTTCTTTGTAAACTCAAAAGTGTAGTTCGCAGTCGGTGATGAAATTGGACATTTCATTTACGAAGACTATAACATATCAACTAAGATGATTTGTCTTGATCATGGAAATAGAGATTTCTAGTTGATATGTTGATATGTTTTAAGAGTTAAGACATATTGAACAGGACTGCTGTGAGATTTATTATTCTTCTAACGATTGTCAAATGAATAATAAACTCATGACTCATATTTGCATGAATTCTTAATCCTGAGAGGATAATGGACCTGATCATGAAGTATAGGTTGCTTTGATATATCAGGAGTGAGATCTATAGTTACGGTCAAAATCTCATTTTGTTGGGTAACCACATTTAGTGTCGATGGAACATATATTCTTAAGATGGAATTCATAGTTTCTTAATGGAGATATAAAATATTTCCTTGAGATAAGTTTAATGGGTTTGGTTATTCAGAGAGTTAGGCCTAACCACTTTAGTAAAGAGTTACTAAAGTATATATTTCATAAATATATGATGAATAACTTTAAAGGATTAAACCGCGTACTCAAGGAATTAAGATGTAGTAATCTACAGAGTGGCAGTCTTCTTTCATGACTTTGTATTATTACGAATATTTTATGAAGGGGTTGCATGTACAATAAAGTCTTGGGATATAATTTATAAATAAGGCCTAGAGTGAAACTATATTTTTATAGTGATATTAAATATTGTTAATGGTAACTTTGGACTTGTCAAGAGTTGACAGAAAAACTCAAGGCCTATTGGAGCTAGTGTCTTATTGGTCCCTTTTGGTCCCACTCCAAGCCACACACTTAAGCCCAATTGAAAAGGCCCAAAAGGCTAGCCCAATTAAATAATCAGTTAGATACAAAGGGAGAAACATATAGAATTTTTTATAGATAATAACAAGTACACTATTGTGAAGTGGTGTAATTAGTGTTAGACATTTTGACATTCTCCCTTTGGAAAACTGATTGAGAGACCACACATCTTGGGCGTTAGTGGAATTGGAGTGAAGATTGAAAGTATTCCCAAGTGCTTCTGATCTTCGATTTTGAAATTCACCACTCCAAGGTACACTCTCTTGTTCTATATTCTGAAACTTACATAGTACATGTTAATATTTATGAATGAAGTAGATCCGTTATTTTTTCCGCTGCGTATGTTTTGTATGCAATACAAGCATGTTATTTTCCATCATTGACAATATTAAAATCAAAGAACTTGAAATAATGATGAAAATAATTAATAGAACTAATAACTCTGTTAGGAAATGCAATGGTTTACTTTTTATCATTCAAATGGTTGATATTTTTACATATGGTTTTTGAAAGGCGAATAACATTGTGTACACATACATATTGGTAAAAAAAGTGGAAAGAAGCACCAAGTTCCTATTATGATGATGTTGTTACTTATATATAACATCCATAGCCTTTTGAATAATTTATGTTGTTAGAGAAACCAATTGAAGTTGATAAGAATGTATGATTTTCCTATTAATTTAGCCTATTGAATAATATAAGTTTTTCCCCCTCAAACCATCAAGGTGCTTGTGAGGTTTTCCAATTCAGTCTAACTCAATGATTTGTCTTGCTTTTAAGGGTTTTGAGTTCTATTAGTGATTATTTTGTAAGTGTTGAAAATGCATGATTTATGTTTTGCGAAAAAATTTAGTAATTCCCACACATGAAGTGCTATTTATACCTAAAGTTAATATGCCTAGAAGTTCACATTACAACTATAATTACAAAAGACAAAAGACACTACTTTATGAGCTTATGATTGCCAAATGCTATAATTACGATCTTCATTTTTATTATTGTTACTGGATTACCATATTTTGAACCCTTGCTTTTGGTACATATAAATATGGTAGAGATCATTCTCAATTCCTAAGACTCAATTTGGTTAGTGACTTATCATGTTTTAATTAGAAAAAAATTTTTGGCTTCACATTTGCCACTTATCTTTTAAATTTTGTAGCACATTTCTAGGAGTTGATATGAAGGAAAATGGATAATAAGTAGGGCTCATCGTCATGGCTAACTGCAACATAAGAACATGCTAGAACAGATTAAATTCATTTACTTTGGGAGTTATATCTTAGAAAGCCTTTTAATTCCCCATTATTGGGGAATTTCACCAATTGGAAATATTTATGCTTTAATGTTTTTAAAAAAATAAAAAATTTGATGCATTCTCTTTGAGAGAACCTTTAAATCCTCTAAATCCTTCATTATTAGTGAGATTTGTAGATTGAACATATATGTGTTTTACTGTGGTTAAAAAAAAGTAATGCTAACTATTTTCTGTCCAATTTTATCCATAGTTTGTACTTATTAAAAAAAAAAATTATTCTTAGTTTGTAATTTCAAAGTTTTTTCTATTATATCTTATTTCTTTTATGTGGATCAGATATGCCAATTGAAGAGTGGTTAATAGTATTGCTAACATATAATTTATAAGATTTCCAATTGAAAATCAGTATTTTAAATAAAATTTGACTATAATGAGAATTGTTTTGATACTTATTTATTTTTTGTAGCTATGATCATATATGTTTGGATAGTGGGTCATCTTTGTTTACTATAGGTTTTGTGCCTCCACGAGGCATGTCAATACCATGTAATGCTGAAGTAGGTATCTTAATTCTTTAATTTTTAGGTGTTAGTTCTAAATAAGTTGGCTTCCTGTCAAAATGATTGGATATGGAGTTCTATGGTTTTTTTTTTTTTTTTTTTTCAATTCATTAATCAAGATAACATCAAAGAATGTATACTCTATTTTGTGACTTTAGTATTCTACTCTAATATGTATGGACTTCATTATAACCACTATGGTCCATTTTATTGATCACTTATTGATAGATTTTGTAGCTATTTGAATTCTGGGCTTTACATGAACCACTAACAAATGCAGAGTCAAGGTTTAATTAATCATGGTCCAAACCTTCATTTTTCAGATTTAAATTTTCACTGAACTGCTGCATTACTTTAAATTTTCAGATTTAAAATTGCTATGCTTTTTTTTTTTGGAGCAATCAGAAATAATGGCTACAATTATATGGATTGTCCTCTTTGCAGTTTCACTCAAAATAGTTAGGTATACAAAAGTGCTCACCATAACCAAGAAAGAAAACCAAAAATCCATAAACTGATACCAAAGCAATAGTAAAAGTGTTACCTTGAAACTAAAATCTTATGAATAGTGGAGCTAAGCAAGATGTTTTGCACAGATCATGCACCTGTAGAGTAGTAAAATATAGAGCACACCAGTTACACATCACATGCATGATACAATGCACTTGAAATTCCACTAGATATGAATTGGATCTTACCTTCTGTTGTAGGACTTTAAAAGTAGGAAGTAAGGCTACAACATTTGATGCAACATGAAAAATAGTTTGCAATCTCTACTCTAATGGTTAAGAGATGTCATTTTTTTGGTTTCACATGCTGTGCAAACCAAAAACCAACTCAGCTAGATGATTTCATTATTTGGTTTCAATTGAAATCTTTGAACAATGGAAGGACATTTTTAAGTATGTAAAAAAAAAAAAAAATTGTTCCAATAAATCATTGAGGATAACTTTGAGATGAGAAAAGTTGCATAGATCACTATTATCCATAGAAACATCATGCCAAGTTAAATTAAATTAAAGGGAGTAGATATATCATAGTGTTTAAAGAGAATAATTGTACAGATCACTATTACCCATAGAAATCCTTGGGTAAAGTATAAGTGAAAACTAGATTTTGCTTATACTTGAGCTCACTACATTTTCTATTTTAGAGCTTTTTGGTTTCTTAAGTTATATTTAAGCTTAATTAACCTGTGCCTTGCTACTTTGTGTTTTGTCAGTGGAGCATGAAATATAGATGTGGTTTTGATCTTTGCAATATGTGTTGAGCATGAGAGTTATATCATTTTTGTGAAATGAAAGTTATGTTTTTCTCACCTCTAAGTTTAACTATTTGATCGTCTGGGTGCTTCTTTTAAATATTATTAGGTATTATTCTCATATACTTTAAATGAAAACATGACAAATGTTAATGTCTAACTGATTAAAAAAAATTTGTAGGTAAATATCGACTGTCATTCACATGGGCAACAAAGCTCTACATCAACTTTGACATTCCAAAAGTCACAAAGGAAATTATGCCAAAAGGACCTCCTAAAGGACTAGATGGATAACTTTCTTACATAACAGAAAAATAGTTGCTAAAATAGAAGACTTGGAAGCATAAAAAATGCTTAAGAATTATGCACCAAGTTCTATTCTTCATACCCTTTTCTTATTTACTTAATTTTCTATTTTATTTCAGATTATGAGAGATTTAATTTTTTGTATTTAGGCTATGGTTTTGTAACTTAAGCATCCTAAGACTCTTATATCAACATGAATTTAAGTTTTGTAATATATGTGATTCTGATTTTGAGCTCAGTTATAATTGTAGATTGTAATTCATTTGTCTCTATTAGATTGCCGCACTGTTCAGTGCAACCTTAATTATTTTGGGAATACAAGATTGATGAAAATTGAGAATGCTCTGAGTATGCATTTTTATAGGTGCTACATTAAAAAGCTTATAATTTCAAGTAATGAATCTAAGTCCTAATTTTAAGTACTGAGCTTGATTGTTGACCTTTTAGGTTTATATTATACAAATAACAACTGAAGGCCATGAATGAGGCAAATATTTAGAGTTAAGAAAATCAAAATGCAAACCATTACAGGAGATCGCCAACTTTTGGAAAACTAAATATTAGGAAACCTATTAATCTATTATGCTTGGTCTCTTACTCTTTCCCTTTTTTGAAGTCCACGTTGTTCGAGTATTAGGAAAGCTGTTAATCTATTAAATAAATAAAAAGGAATAGCATAATCTTAACATATATACAATTTATCACAGATAGATCAAATTGATTGGAGACATGTAAAGCCAAGATTGTTAATGTCAACAATAGATGGGGTATTATTTTTGCATGTCTTATATGCAACACAAAAGGTCAAACCTATCAAAGTAGTTTTATTGTGTGAGTGATGTAAAGGTGAGTTAAATTATAAAATGATCCCGCGCATTGTGCGGGTTAAACGCTAGTATATATATAAAACCGAATTCTCTGAAACTCCCACAATTTTTCACGTCAGCATAATATTTAAAAAATAAAAAATAGAAAATAAAATTAAAAACACTTTTCACTAAAAAAAAACAGATACTTATCTTAAAAAAAGAAAAAGAAAACAAAACTTACCTTAACCTAACTCCTCTCTTTCAAACCTCACGCATTCAAATTTTAGATGCTTTCTATTCCCTTCTGATTCTACTTTTCCTTCTCCTTCGACAAGTTCAGCCATTCTCTCTTTCTTTCTTAAAACCAAAAACCGTTCAGTTCTTTTTCCATCAACGGCAGAGAGAGAAAGGAATCCGATGGCTGCCACCATGTTAAACCATCACCCCACCTTCAGCCTAGCCTTCACCCATATACCATCGGAACCACTATAGTGCAGGTATTTTTAAACAAGAGAAATTGGTGTTAAATATGATTCAAATTTTGTTTTTTTGGGTTGAGTGTCTTTGATTTAGGTATATGGGTTATTGGGTTGATGGTCTTTAATTTAGGCATTTGGGTTATTGGTTTTAATTACAAACGCAAAGAAGGCGAGAATGGGATTTTTCAATATTAGTTTCTTTTGAATTGTATGTACTAGTTGATTTTTTTGATTGATTTTTTTGAATTTTGGTCTGTGTATGAGATTCAAATTTGAGAAAATTTTTAGTTGAAATTTCAGATACAGCAGGTTTGGATGGATTAATGGTTGATGAGAGTTTAAATTTCATGTAATTGATGACCAAGTTTATGGATACCTAGATTTGTTTTTATTTTTTAAGGATGATCAAGCTTGTGATATTTTAGGGATATTTCTGGGTTTTGCATGTTGGATTATATTCTTAAAATTTTAATTAAGCTTCTATTTAGGTGTTGAGGAAGAAAAACCAGTGTACTTCACTGCATTCAAAACTGAATCAATATATTTAAGAAAACTTGTAGGTACAAAGGCATCATGCCTGCGTCTGAGTCAGTTGCAAACAACACTCAGAAAAAGCTTATAAAAATAGATATCATTTCAGACACTGTGTGTCCATGGTGCTTTGTGGGCAAAAAAATCTTGCAAAGCTATAGCTGCATTTAAGGATCACTATGACTTTGAGGTTTGCTCTGTGTGTGTGCGCGCGCGCGTGCGTGTGTGTGCACGCATGCTTGTGTTCCCACTCTTATCTTTTATCAACTACATTTGCAGATTAGATGGCATCAATTCCAACTTAATCCCTTTGCCCTAAAAGAAGGCATCAATAAGAAAGAATATTACAGGAACAAGTTTGGATCTCAAACTGAGAGGATAGAAGCTCGGATGTCAGAGGTTTTCCGAAAATTCTTTGAATCACTTATATACATATCATTGATTTGTTTGCATTAAGTTTGATTTAGCTGGTCATTGTATGCAATAGATAATTATGACTGCTTTGCAAATTTTCAGGTTTTTAGGGGCCATGGATTGGACTATAACCTTTTAGGACTCACGTAAGCATAAAAACAGTTTTAAATATATGGATAACTTTATATAGGTGAGGAAGCTATGAAGCGACCTTAATCTATTGGAGAGTCCACTAACATTGTCTTAAATGCACACAGGGGAAATACTCTAGACAGCTACAAGCTTATGCATTTTGCTAGGCAACAGGGTCTTGATAAGCAACATAATCTTATGGAGGTGTTCTCTCTTGTCTACTTCACTCAGGCAAAATTTATTGGTGACAAGTAAGTTGGGCTGTAACGTTTGATCTTTATATTTTCTAAATGTTTAGGCTGTTTGCATAAATTTTATTTTCCTGTAAACAATTCTTTAAATTATTTTTCTTATAGATTGATGTTTTGTTTAACATGAATACCATGTAGAATGCACCCCTCCTCCAAAAAATAAAAATAAACTCTTTCAAAGATCATGAGTTATGAGAGACTAAACAACTGGACAGATCTTCATTTTTGACTTTAGCTCCACATGTTCAACTCACTTATCAAAACAAAATTGTAGAAAATTTATTGCTTTCTAGAACCAAAATTTCTGCAATTATTGACCATTCTACTTTAGTTTGACATGGCACTAGCAGTCAACTAAAATTGCTGGTCCCCAGCAGTTTGTGCAAAGAGTCACTTCTTTGCATAAAATATAGATTAAAGCTTCCTAGATTGTGGAAGAATTTATTGCAGAGAGATAATTAGAGTCAAAGCAATTATGTTGTTGCTGCAATTCTTATAATTCTTTTGAATAAAAGTATGAAATTGAAACTTTCAAAGTTTTTTGCCTGTTTGTTATTGGTGCTTCTAACTACCGAAAAATTTCATTTATTTTTGTTTTGGTTATCATCACTTGTCTCATGAAAGAAAAGCTTTAATCAATTTGAATAATTTTAGTGGAAATTGAGCTATGGGTTTGAATTTTTTATGATTCATATGTTAGAAATTGAGATTGGTATTGATGGTGAGATAAATTATATAGTAGAAAGGAGATTAATTGAATAATGGTCTCTAAGGTTATCAATTTGAAAGTTTAAGGGATATTGATAAATAGGTTTGATTTTTTAATGATTAGAGTTTTGAACATAATGGTTTCTTCTATTAATGTTTCTTGAATGTTGGCTGAAAATTGGATTCCTATGGCTAGATTGCTGAATAAATATATTGCTTGAAATTCATACAGATTGTCAGATTGATCGCTGCTCATTCTCTCTCAATCAAGCACTATAGTCCGCCCCCTCAATCCTTTGCCTTTTATCAATGCCACCACCAAGGTTTGCTACTTTCCTCTAATTATTTTTTTAATTTTTCTAGCCTACATATGTATAAAATATATGATAGTTGGCCATCACGAAACCTTCTTGAAGGTTGTCCAAAAAGGGTTTCACTATTGGGTTTATGAATCTCTGTCAAAACTATTGGAAAAAGATTGAACTTTTCAATCAAATATTATTGGCCTTCTCTTTAAATATTGTTCCAGCAAAGGACTGAGCACACATGCTGCTGATACAATCAACTTCCAAGGAATGATTTATAATTTATTGGTGAATCTGTCAAATATTTGCAAAATTTTCACAATCACTAAATCAGTTTTGCTTCTGACCATTATGTATAACATTTTATCCTTCAAAATAGTCAACATTCATCATTAAGTTTACTTTCAATCAACAAAAAAGTTCGTTTATACCTCATTATGAGACATCCATAGGAAACATGGATCAGTAGAACTCTCGTTTATTGCTATGAACAAATTTTTTTTTAGTAGAACATCTTTGTCCAAGTTTTACTTGAGTGTACAATTTGAAAAATATTACTTTTGTTAGGTGCCCGAAGAAGTCGTCTTTCCTGTGCAAATAGAAAATCTGAATGGAATAGAAATTGTTTTCCAAATACAACTAAATGACTATAATCTTGAGTATGGATGAGAATTCTATATTGTCAAGAAAGTTTTTGAATCTTTTGAAAATACTGACAAAGCAATTTAGCTTGATAAAATGTCAGAAGTACGTATTTTTTAATATAGCAAAATTACAAATTAGATATTTAATTTGTTTATGTTGTAATACATTTATCAACTTGTTTTATTGTCAGGCTTACATCAATGATACTTCAAATGAATGTAGTAGCAACTTATCATGTGAACAAGGTGGTGATTCTACAAAGTTTCTAAAAGTTAAGGTTGAAAGCAATGTGCAACTCACACCAACATCTGTACTCAAGGAAAACAAAATGACATATTCAATGATTATTACAAAGCAACAAAGGAAGAAGATACAAAACACACTTTTTAAAGTTTTTTTTTTTCAATTTATTTGAAATATTGATTAAGTAGTTCTTTAAATTTGTGTTTCATACATTTTATGGATAATTGAGGATGTTAAAGATTTAATTTTTTTATTTTATTTTAAACTTCAGTTTGATTTCTATTTTTCATTATGTAATTTAATGTTTCATATCAAAGATAGGAAACTATAAGAGTGGAATTCTAATATACAATCAAAGAGGAAGAGAAAAAGAATATTTTATATTTTTATACACAATAGCTTTCCCATGCATCGCACGGGTTAGCGACTAGTATATTATAGTGACAAGTAAATATATATGAGATATCTTGTCCTCAAATTAAGGGAGTCAATTTCATATTGGAGGCTGTATCGGTTTAGCTAGTGGAATGATATATTTCGGTACTGATCAATACCGGTATACCATTTTGGGTTTATTGCTATTTTTTATAGGCGAACAACCCATTTTCGTCCCTACATTTTCACGTGATTTTCACTTTGGTCCTTAACTTTTTTTTCCACCCCTTTTAGTTCTTATCTTGGAAAACGCGTCTCGTTTTTGTCCCTACCGTTACATCAGAAACGGAAAATATATACGTGGCAAACGAAGTGTACTGTTGGCCTACTAAAAGCTGATGTGGTCATTAAAATACTAATAAAAAATGTTATTTGGCATTAAAAAAATGTCACGTCAGCAACTAAATTTAAAAAATTAATTTATTAATTTTAACTAAATAAAAAAAATCAAAACAGAAATAAAAATCAAAATTCACATGAATTAAGATCTAAAAGTATCTTAACAAGAACACCAACCCAGACCCATGAATTAAGTTATGCTGACTTTATATCAGGATCATTTCAGCGACTGTAGGTCCCAAGATATTTTTGTTTTTCTTCAATTCTTATCCGCTTTCACAAAATCCCAAATGTAAAAAAATGCCGGTCCTCTTACTTATTATTTGCAACCAATATAAATCCCAAAAAAAAAAACAGAAGAAGAAGAAGAAAAAAAAAACCCTAAAAATCAAATTCAATAGTTTCAGTTTTCACTTCACAGTTAGCACACTCTTCCTCTTTTTCATTCCTAAACTTAGTACTATGTATATTCCTGATTCTTAGAACTCAAACCCTAAACCTAATGGAAGTTACTTCAATACACGGCAATTGCATTTTGTCTCCGTTTCGTTCTTCATCGCATCATCCTCTCTTTGTTCTCTCTAGGGTTTCATTCTCAACTTGGAGGAACCCTAGCCTTGCATCCAACTACCACTCGATTCGCCGGAGGAATCTATGCTCTGCGTCAAGCTCCAACACCTTGGTGGCCGGAAAAGATGGGAAGCCAAAGAATCGGGAAGTTGTGAGCAAGAAAGGGGAGGAGAACGGTGAAGACTTGAAATCTTGGATGCACAAGAATGGTCTTTCGCCTTGCAAGGTTTTGCTTAAGGAAAGGCCCTCCCACGATGAGAAGCACAGTCCCATACATTACGTAGCTGCTAGTGAAGATCTTTAAGTCTGGAATTTGTGGCGCTTTCTTTGAAGGGTTTGGTTTGGTTTTCTGGGTTGGTGTTCTTGTTAAGATACTTTTAGATCTTAATTCATGTCAATTTTGATTTTTATTTCTGTTTTGATTTTTTTTATTTAGTTATAATTAATATATTAATTTTTTAAATTTAGTTGCTGACGTGGCATTTTTTAATGCCATATAACATTTTTTATTAGTATTTTAATAGCCATGTCAGCTTTTAGTGGGCCAATAGTGCACTCCGTTTGCCACGTGTGCATTTTTTTTGTCTCTGATGAAATGGCAAGGAAAAAAACGAGACGCGTTTTCTAGGATAGAGACTAAAAGCGGTGGGAAAAAAAAGTTAGAGACCAAAGTGAGAATCGCATGAAAATAGAGAGACGAAAATAAGTTTTTTTCCTTTTTTATATTTATAAATATATATGTGTGTGTGTGTGTGTGTGTGTGTGTGTGTGTGTGTGTGTGTGTGTGTGTGTGTGTGTGTGTGTGTGTGTGTGTGTATATATATATATATATATATATATATAGGTTTACTATAAAAACTTACCTCAGTTCTAAGAAAATTATTCATGGTTTTAGACTTTAGCAACAACTAAAAGAAAAAAAAAAAAAAAACACTATAAAAAACATAAAGCTTAATTGTTCAATGCATAAGAAAATAAATACACAAATATGTAGAATGCATAGCTCGGTTAATGGACTCACTACTAAACTGAGCTCACAATCTATTTATTGTTATGGGTGTTAGGATATCCTACAAGGGGAGGCTCTTAAGGGTGAAAGTTCGTACCCAAATAAGTACAATTGCTTGTTTCCATCCCGAGCAGGCTTGCTTTCGGCTTCTCTATTCCTTACACTAATTCTCTAGTTCCTCACCTTAAAGTGTCTTACCCCCTTCTCTTCTATTTCCCTACTATTTATAGGTTTCCTGAGTGGGTCAATGATGATTACTTTTGAATTTTTTTTTTTTGTGCAGGTGGGCCCTTTGGGATTATTCTTGACAAAAAGGGACCCCACCTTGGAAATAGGTATGTTAGTTTTGGGACTTGCAACTGACGCTAGATGTTGCTTGGTAGCAACTTCCCCCAAGGCATTACCGAGGTACCTTATCCATGATTACTAAGATAAGCCACGGTTATTTCAGCCGAGCAACATGGACTACGGCCCGATGAATGACCCTTATCCAACCTACGGCCCATAGGCTTCCCAATGATGGGCTGATAATTATACAAAATAAGTTACCATTCTGTTCTTACAAAAATTTGAAAAGTACAAAATTATATTTTTTTTTTGGTACTAGCCAATACGTTTGGTATTGGCCAAAACACCCAAAATTGGTTGGTACGACTAGTACAACTGGTATTTAAACAAGTACGAAACGTTAGAGTTTTGGTATTGGTGCCCCTAACAGTACGGTACAGTATCTTCTTCCTTACTGCAAATACATTGCAACTATTACACTAGTTCTATTCTAGACAAAATTTTATTCTATTTAAATCTGTATTATCAAAATCAGCTAAGTTTAAAATAAAATTTCGATTAAAATTTTATTATTATTACTTTTAAAATTTTAAAATAAAATAAAATAAATTATTGACTTTAAATTATTTTATTCATCCATAATTTTTAGCTTTTTTTTTTTTTTTTTTTTTTGAGAAACCAAAATTTTTAGTTTTGATAAAAGAAATGATCTTACATGAAGGGTTTCTCTCATATGTTGTAAGTCATAACCAAATTGTTGTATTACGTACAACAATAAAACTTTATACAGTGCCAGTTCTTATCGGAGTATTAGCATTTATTGTGCTAAAATACTCAAGATGCTATTTTAGGAAACCCAAAAGTACAATTTTAGCACACCAAAGAGCAAATAACCCTCCATCCAGTGTGTTGCTTGAGCAAAAATTTGTTAATTTTTTTTAGCATTACAGTAGTGATGCTAACACTTATTTTTATATTCATTTTTTCTCTATCCTTTTAGACCTCTCTCTCTCTCTCTCTCCAACCCAAACCACACTTCTTTCTCTTACTCTTACATCATTTCTCTCCTCTCTCAAGTCGTTGCACGTGGATCTAGGTTGTTTGAGGTTGTGGCAGGGATGGTGGTGGATCGATGATGACATCAATGATGGTTGTGGATCGTGGGGGTTCTAGCAATTGTGGCAATGGTTTTGGTTTGCTGTGGGTTTCAAATGGTGGCGGGTTTGTTGTAGGTTCCAATGTGGTGGTAAGTTTGTATTAGTGGTGGGATGATGCGTTTGCAGTGTTGGTGGATTGTGGGGTTGGTTTAGTAGTTTATTTGGTGGGTATTATTATTATTAAATGGTAGGAATTATTTTAAGTTATTTTAATGTGTGATATGCTAAATTAAGAGATGAGTTGTATGGTGAATTGTAAAATTGTGTTAAAGAAACGAAACAACGAAAGTAGCATTTTGGTTAAGTAAACAAAGCATATTTTAGTACATTGGATTGGAATGCATATATATATTCTTCAATTTTGAAATTATTATTATTATTATTATTATTATTATTATTATTATTATTATTATTATGTAACTTGTTCGAGGAGAATCGTATTTATGATTGAAAAGGTAGGTGTAACCCAGCTTAGAAAAGTTGCTTCTGGACATCTTGTTGTATGATAGGCTTGGATTGAATTGAATTAAATCACATCAATGGAACTATGAATAATAATAAGATATAAAAGGCTGTGATAAATTCAAACGGCTTTATATAATTCAAAATAGTTGATTTATAAGTGGGTTCCCGTGATATGCATTATTGCATCGGACTCCCCATACAAAATTAGAAATGAACTTAATCGTAGGCATGATTTCATTATCGGGTTTGCATGAATTCGAAAATCTTAGTTGTATGCATTTATTGATTGTAACGTGGCTTCACCCGGACTTATATCATGCCAATAAGGAAATGAATGAAAATGAATTAAAATTAACAAATTCGAGGGGAAAAGAGAAAAAAGAAAAAAAAGTTGAAATAGACCGAGAGGTGAGAAAATTGTGTCTAATTTCTTTAATGATGAAATGATATTGATTACAAGCACTAATACAAATTACTTGCAAGACTGGCCAAAATAACCAAATAGCAACTTCTTTATACGAGTTACTTGCAAGACTTGTAGGCTAAAACAACCAACAAAAAACTTGTTAGCCGTATATAAATCTGCTTCACTTCTTGAATACTTCTTGCAATCTTACAACCAACTAACTAACGAACCAATCTTGTAACTAACAAGCTAAATGCTTCTTGATTCTTTAGAATTACACCCATACTACTACACATCTTGGCTCTCCTGCCTGCACAAATTTGATATACTGTCAAAGAGTATCATCAACAACAGAAACTACTCGGCATGAATGGCGAGGGGGGAGGTCACGAATTCTTATCTTGTAGATTGTCATCAAATCTACACTATAAGCATACAAACTCTCTGGGAGATATTCCAACTCGATCAAAATGTTGCGATTTGGCAGTACACATAGAGGTCGACTGGGTCCTATCAAACGTTCAAAAGGCATCACGGTGTATTCTTTAATCCAAGACTCCTTTACACCATAAATCTTCATTGACCATATGTCAGCCCTTTTATGGTCATTATAATCAACCATACAGAGACACCCTCCTAGCACTACAACGCGCCAATCTTTCCTATCCAGTCTAGATTTACAATTATCTGGAGTTGGAATCTGTTGAAAATTTTCGGATTCCAAATCGAATGAAACTATAATTGTTGAACCATTTTGCTTATCTTGGCCTAACCAGTGTAGTGCTCCATTAAACGAAGCTGCATAGGGTTGCATCTGAAGCAAGAACGGGTTCTTTCTGTTGATCATCCACATGGGTTTGCCAAGAGTGAACACCTCAATTCGTTGTTCCAAATCCGTAGGCTGTTCTTGTTCCACTATTCTGACTACCTTGTAGTCATTGGTTCCGGGATGGAAACCAAACCCAAAAGCCAACCTGCTTTCATTAGTCATGGCGGGCCGTGAAGGAAACCTGTCAAAACTTACTGCGTGAATATAGTACACGAAAAAGTTGTGTTCCGCGACTTGATCCCTTACTTCAACATAGGAAAAGAACAAGATCCCACGGCAGTAAAGAACACTAGTAAACTTCTTGCTATATTCCAAGGGCAAGTCGATATATTTGAGGCCACCTTTCAAGCCTTTATTATTCCAGGGTTCGCTCATACAAATGTCACAATGATAAAGTTGGTCATGACGGTCAGAAGGGAAATCACTTGAGCAAAGAAGGATAAGGGGACAGGTGTAGGATTGATTAAAAGCTGGTTGAGAATAATCCATAGTATTTGTTTTTGATGAACTGTGTTATATTCTATACGGAGATCAAGAAGCAGAAAGGGATTGTGAAGAATTGAATTCTCCAAGGAAAGAGAGGAAAAGAAGAAAACGAAGAATTTGTGGGGTTGGTATTCTTTGTTTACAACGTCTCATATATATATATATACAACATTCCCATATGAGATAAGAATGCATATATATATTTGGATGATATCTGAATTATCATAATATTTACGTCAAGAATTTGGGCTAATTGACTAAGGGAAGTCGGTGAAGATAAAAAAAACACTTCTTTGGCCCTAACAATGCATGCGGGGTATAGCATAAGATGAACTAGTCTATTATGCATGCAGGGTGTAATTATAAAGTTTGGTTATAAAATTAATTGTAACTAATAATTACAAACTTATTTAATATCTTTTTATTGGATGCATGTGAATTTTGAAAAATTCACTATTGGGGACAGGGAGCCATGACTTTCTAAATTTTTTTATAATTGATCCCTAAAATTTTTGAATCAATCCATAAAAACTCCTTACAAAAAAATTAAGTTGTTATAAAGACAACAACCCAAAAGAGAATACAATATAAAAAGGGCCCTAATGACCCAAAAAAAATGTCTTCATTAAGAAATCCCTAATATCCAGTATGAAAAGGAAAAAAAAAAAAAAGGAAAAGTAAAAACCTAGACGCTCTTATGGTTGCTAAGCATACCAGTCCCAATTGCGCTACCAGTTGCCACCTTGCTTTGTGCCATGAGTAGCAACAGCCATAGCCATGGATAGGGTCCTTGACAAGATTGTCACGACCCAAATCCATGGAACATAAATATATATGTATGACTAATTTGCTTATCTTATATAACTCAATAAACATAATAATTTCAAATTTAAATAAAACTCTAAATAAACAATGCTCTTAATAAACCACTTACAATATCTAACATCCACAATTTAAAAATAATCTCCAAATACTATAAAATTTTAAGTGAATTAAAATAACTAAAAATCGTATAAGGCTGCAAGCATTATAGAAGTTGTCTAAAAACTCTCATGCTCTATCTTGCACCTTACGAAGCGGGCCAAAGGTTTTGTTTTCCAACTAAAATTTAATTTAAAAATTGTAGTGATACACAACAAAATAGAGTCAAGCAATTATACACAATACACAATATACATCTAGTAAGCAATTATACATAATACACAACAAAATAGAGTCAAGCAAAGCAAGAGTATTTTGATTTCACAAATTTACCCAATGATATCTAATATAGTGTTTCAAACATATAATGAACTACTTAATACATATGTAATCAAATTTAATAATCATTTGAAAACTCATACAAATAATTGATCAGAGCATAGTATCACATATACACATATCATATATTCTCACATGCAATCCTGTGAGTATTTATACCAACATCTAATCCTTGTTGGTGAGGGATCAACATTTATTCTCACATACAACCCTGTAAGTGGACTTACACATATATCTGATAAATTTTAAAAACATTTAATAAGTCCATATCATGAAAGCAAGGTTTATACAAGGTAGAACAATTTATTTAATAGTAACAATCATTCTAAGTACAGAGGCATAATAAAGATCACAATATTGAGTTGAAACATAAATCAAAAGATACTTGATGCTCTTAAGGAATAAATAGGAATTGAGGAGTTATACAAGTATTTTACAATTCTTAAGTAAATTTGAAAATTCAATTTGCTAAAAGAAACGTTTTAAATATCATTTGGAAAATAAGAATATGACTTTGAAATCCCTTGGTTTTAAACAAATTTAAAGAACAAAAACCTTTTTAGAAAACTTACATTGAAACTCAATTCTTTTTGGAAAATAGTTTAGTTAGAAATCATCTTTTAAATGACATTCGGACATTCAAAACATTATTTAAAATTCAAAGTTTTTCTTTAAAACATTATTTAAAAGTTGAAGTTTCTCTTTCAATGATATAAAAATGCTTTCGATAAACCTTAGAAAATGGAAGCTTAGAAAACATGACTTTTGAAACCTTTCATTGTTAAGAACCTAAAGAACAAAATTTGTGCATATTATGCGTAATTACTTACAACACTTGAATCACTTTGAAAGTCTAGCCAAAACACTCTCCAAAATAGTCTCAAAACACTCTTAAATAGGACCTATAATCCACCGTTGAAATTACTTAATATCCTCCACAAAATATAAAGCTTATCAAATTGTACAAACTGACTCACTGTG
This sequence comes from Castanopsis chinensis, assembly GCA_032878915.1. NCBI lineage: Eukaryota > Viridiplantae > Streptophyta > Magnoliopsida > Fagales > Fagaceae > Castanopsis > Castanopsis chinensis. The sequence goes on from JAVQMG010000105.1 coordinate 12,965,770, forward strand.
ATTATACTTTGTTGAACTAATAATACTTTTAACACTAAAATTAAAGTTTTTCTAACCAATGATAATCTAACCAATAATATTCCCTTGCATTAATTGAAACTTATATTGCCATGAGGAAGGCAGTAACCAAATTATCATTGACCTATGATTTAATATATAACACCAATGAAAACATAAAAGCCATATCCTTGAATAAAGATTTGTAATCATTGATTTTATTCTAAAATACACACAGTGGGCAACCTAGGATTTAGTGTGCGTTTGGCTCTAACTTAAAAAGTCAGCTTATTTTTATTACTATTTATGGGCCATACTTCACTTGGTTGCCTCTTCAATTGTATTTGTTCTAAACTCCAAGGAAAAAAATACACCACTTAGCCTTTTGTATGATGAAACACTTCCTATAAAATCCTAATTTATCTCTTCCTCTACACTACATTTAACTCATTAGAGATGTGGGCTTGGTGAGGTAGTAGGCTGGAGTTCAAGGTCCACAAGAACTTATCTCTTTAGTCTCTAAGAAGCCCATTGTAACACCCCAAACCTATACCAAGGATTTATGTTAGCACATATGTGATTGGATGTTAGGAACATATGCCAACATTTTATGTATTGACTAATCCTTTGACAAAACGCACTTTACTTGTATTCAGATAGATATAGGATGTGTTTAATACTTCAAGGAACAAGAGTTCAAGTCCACGTATTGAAGCCATGCAAGTCTGTCCAAAAATCAAATAATGAAGTGCTGAATTTTAAAGCTCGACAGCTAGCATCTATCAAGGTTTAAAAGTTGCTAAAGCCCGTGGCTCGACAGTTAGCCATTTATCGAGGTTTATGAAACTTAGTTTTCTAGGGCTGTTTTTCATCCAATCTGTGATTATGTGTGTGGGCTTTCTTTTCTTTTTTCACAACCTTAAAAATATATAAGGATTATTTTAACGGCCGTATCAGGTTGCACAAGAGAGAGCATAATAGTACAAGAGCATAATTCTACAAGTGTGACCAGAAACCTAGTTTGCCCTAATTCTTGAAGAAGCTGCTGTATTTGTACACTATAAGGTTTTGTGACCAAGTAACTTCATGATCTTCATGTGTTGAAGAATAGAAGAACTTTGTAGCCAACATCCTTCTTAAGTTAGTGATCAAGTCGCGTATTGGGATCCATGCATCTTTTGGTTAGTCATGTACTAGAAGCCATGCAATACAAGGAGAGATTGTCACAATAGAACAAGTCCAATTGGATATTGAGGTAAGGGTTCAACTGTAGGTTGGCATAAGGTACTGGGATTCCTTTACTTGTAATTGCTTGTTTTGATAATAGTGGATTTTCGGGAGTGATGACTTTAAAATCACCCAGTGGGGTTTTTGCCATGTAGGTTTTCCCCATTCGTAAATAGATCATCGTGTCATTTAATTTCCGTTGCATATTTAGTTATTTGGTGATTTGTTTGTACTACCATGCTCATTACATGTAATTGAAACTAATTAATTCACTTGGTTAATTCATCATAAGGGGTTAATACATTTTTGGCCTATCAATTTAGATGCACAACCTGTCTTATAAATAATCAACAATAATATAATGGAAAAGAGCGTAATTAAATATCTACAAATAAACTTCAAACCATTAAAACCTTTCCAATGAAATCTATAAAAACAAAAAAACTTTAATACTAAAGTCTCCAAATATAATCTGAAAGAGTTCTATAAATGTTAAACTCACTATTCTAAGAAAATATACTAAAACAGTCCATCAATTATTATAACTCCAAAAGAAGTCTTCAATCTATGGCTCTACTGATCTACTACCAAAAGACATTTCGCTGCTCTAATCTGAAAGGGTGGAAAATTTGGAGGGGGGGGGGGGTAGCTAGAATCTCAATAAGAGACTACATAACATGAGGATATCTTTCAAAACCAAACAATAGTATAATTGATAAAATAAAGCTTTACAAAACATTTACAAATAGTTTCAACAGTAATATAATATATACTATAAAACAGTCAGAAAGAAAATATTTACTATAACACTGTAATCAATAAATTAAATAGTAACCACTTTAGTTAGTAAAAATTACACTAAATAGGTAGAAACAATATATTATAACAATAAACAATTTTTCCACTTATAAAGATCAATAACACCAAAACTGTAGTTTGATATGAAAAACATTAAATATTAGCCAGACAAAGACATAAACTACTAAACACTAGGTGGGTGATTCCCATATGCAACAATAACACTAACCTCAAAGAGGCAACACTGGTTCCAAAGAGCAAACAATAACACTGGGTCTGAAGAGAAAATGATAACATTGCACCACACCACAATAACACTACATTGGCCGAAGACCAACACTTAACCTTGTGTTGGCAAAGATTGTAGACTGTCTAGCTGACCATTTGAAAATATTCTTACTTTATTATAATATTGCTAATACTAATCATATATCATATAACAAATACGTTCTCAAAAATATTGTTTTGAGTCATTCTTAACTTATATAGTTTCAAAGTAATATATAAAAAATAATAAAATTTAGGTATGTATAAAGCATTGACAATGGTATAAGTTTTTGAAAACTTCACTTTTGCAATTATGTATATATAAATATATTTTAACCCCAAAAAAAAAAAAAATGCATGTCTTGAGAGATGTCGTATTCTAAAGTCTACTTACCTCAAATCACCAAAACACGTTAAACCTCAACTATCCAAGCCAATGTCACTCGAACCTAATATATAAATAGATGATTTATTAAGTGCTAAGCTTTCCACTAATAATTAAAAATCCTCTTACTAAAATAATATATATACCAGCCACCAAAAGCTCTTGCATTAGCTATAGAGATGATTTTGCTTTGTTAAGTCATACTTACTCTATTTATATTATCCATTCATGCTATCCCTTTTCCAAAATCATATATGGACCATTATATATCATACCTACATGTCAGATCCTAACAATATTTTTAACCAAAGGCCTATCACTGGTATTTAATACTGTACCATCAGATCTGAAATAATCCACAAGCGTCAGTATTTTCTTACATCTCATGATGGTCAATTTATATTGGATATAGGGAATTCAATCTCAATTGGGATATTATATCATGTAATCTTACGACTCACCATGCTATGTACATCAATTTAGACTCTTTACTCTCTCTCTCTCTCTCTCTCTCTCTCTCTCTCTCTCTCTCTCTCTATATATATATATATATATATATATAGATAGATAGATGCCTATCATGCCACTTAATTAAGTCATAAAGCAGAAACTTCAAGAAATCCTATACCACAACTTCAAGATATCTTGCACCATGTAATATTGTAATATAACTCTATTGTATGGAGATAAACAACATGCATCTTTAACCTATAATACCACACACGATCAATAATAAGCTTGTTAATAGTTACTGTCAAGTTGTGATTTACAACTATTTTGTGTTGGCTTTAATTCCGTGCCAAATTTGATTATAATTTTATTTAATCATATTTTCCCTGTATTTATGTGGGGGGTTTTTAAATAATTTTATTTAATCATTTTTTCCTTGTATTTATGTGGGGGGTTTTTAATTGTAAGGGGTGTGTGTGAGAGAGTGTGAAGATTCAAGCTTAAAGTGAAGAACAAGTGGATTTCGCGAGAAGCTATCCTGCAAAGTAGCCATGTGTAGAGCACATGACTGGAATGTGAAGAGTCATGATAGCTTGGATTTTTTGCGAGTGTCTCGTAAGTAAGGCATTCCCATGAAATACTTACGAAACATTTTGTTTGGCTATTTTGTTATTTTTGCTTTACCAAGTCTTTAACCACACTATATATACCCTTATTACTCACATATTGTAACGAGTACTTTTTAGAGAGAAATTCCTAGAATATACACTTGAGATTTAGAGATTGTTATACCCACAATCATCTACATATTTCCTTGTAGTTTTCTTCTACTCCCACCTCTCTATATCTAAATCCTTGAGAGGTTGATAGTCCAAACACTTACCACACACAATCTGAGTGTAAATTGAGGTTTTGGTGCTGTTGGGAAGCATTGGAAGGAGCCATTCATTTGACAGATGCAATCAGGTTGAATTACGGGATCAGGGAAAGCTAGAGAAGATAAGGTTTCGAGAAGGCAGTTGGTAGTAGGAGCTTGGAAGGCTCAAGTACATTGGGTAGACTAAACTTGAAGGGTCTTTTGTTATTCGTGTATTCCAACTTATTCTCTAGTGGATTGATTCACCGTTTGGAGGGCGGCGAAGAGGTTTTTCGTCGAGTTCTTCAGTTTCCTCTTCGATAACACATTGCCATATTATCTTGTGTTTGCATCTTTCTTCCCTACTCTTTAAGCTTATCTTTTATTGTTGATATTACATGAATATGGCTTGGGGTAGTTGTATCAGTTGTTTGCGCTCATTTACTCTTATTTCACACTTAGCTTAAGTTACAGTAAAAGTAATCTAGTTGTAATTTTTATTTGGGGGTCTAAACAAGCTCTTGTGTTTCACACAAATTTGAGCTTTCAGTTACCTTGATGTCGTCTTTGTCAAGTTCGGCAATAATCCTTTTTGCTGTAGCTTTTAGCATCAAGCGTCTCTCTCTCTTTCTCTAACCCTTTTTTTTTTCTCGAAATCTTGTAATCTCTCTCTACCTTTCACGTGATTGACTTAAAAGACCAAGTATATATACCTCAAAAATAGCACTCCAATTCAGTCTAGGAAGATCAATTCCACTCCAATTAGTACTCTTAAATAACACTCTTACTTGGGCTAGAGTTTAAGACCCACTAAAACTTAAATAACTTCCAAGACTTCAATTCCCAATTAAACTCAAATAAATGTTGTTTAGATAGGCCAAAACTCTAAAGAATTCCAATAACACTTAGATTCCTAATCCAAATAGGTTTTAATCTCTTATTCTTTTCCTTAACGGATAAGGAGACTAAAAGTTAAATATGAATAATCCACAAAAAATAATTCTCACATTCCATATTTTATTTATTTTCTTTGTAGAGATCATAATATAAAATAATATCACTTTAAAAATAAATTAAGTAATTCATCAATTTCACTCTAGAAGTAATTAAATTAAATTTAAGTGAGGAGGGTGTTACACCCATAATACTTAAATATACTTCCAAGACTTTAATTCCCAATTAACTTCAAATTAAGGTCTATTTGCTTAGATAAGCCAGAATTTCAAAGTATCCCAATAACTCTTAAACTTCTAATCCAAACAAGTTTTAATTCTTTAATCATTTTCCTTAATTGATAAGGAGACCAAAAGTTTTATATGAATAACCCACAATGTAACACTCCACATTACATCTTCCTCTTTTATTTATTTATTATTTTAACTATCGCACTAAATTGTATGCACTAAAACTTAAATTTTCTCACCTCTTTTGTAGCACCACAAAATTGTCTACTCTCATCTTATTGTGCACACACGTATAGTACCTCAATTACATAATAATAATAATAATAATAATAATAATAATAATAATAATAATAATAATGACGACAATAGTAATGATCATAAAATAAAATGGGGCTATCACAAGGATGGCAACCAAATGCATGCCTCTCTATTTGCTGTACTCTACAAGTTTGAGTCTACAATAGCAGTGTAAAATGAAGGGCTTTGATCCGTGCTGCATTGTGATTGAGTGCGTGTGGATTTGTGCTAAATGAAATGCTTAAATTTGTGATTATGTGTGAGTGGCTTGTGGATTTGTGCTGTGTGATATAATATTGATTATTTTATGTTTGAATCTATTATATTTGGATTTGTGTTGCTACGTGAGTTATAGATATTTTGTATTGATTTTTTTTTTTGGGGGGGGGGGGGGGGGGATTAATTGTGTGGGTATAACAGTGTTGCTGCTTGAAATATTTTAATATGTTTTTATAATTTATATTTGTTAATAATAGTTTGAGTTGTTCAATTATAATTAAGAGGTATTTAGACACAATTTTGTTGATACTACCAAAGAAAAATAGCTAGTTACGTAATTAGTTTATAAAATTATATATTTTCCATTTCAAACTGTACATAGTTGAACCATTTAAAAATGCTAAAACAATCTCTAGTACTCTCCCCATTTCAATAACAACTATGCAATGTGTATTTTGAGCCATAGATGAAAAAAAATGATTTTTTGAGTAAAGAAAGTTAAAAATTTATTATAAATGATTGTAATACCATAAAATAACGTATGAGACAACTTTGTTGGGTCAAACTTAATTTATGAAATAAATTATCTTCTTGGTATAATTTTATTTGTACATAAAAATTTAGTTATATTTAATTTGGCCCCTCTATTGGAAAAATTTCTAGTTTCCCCACTGATGGTTGGATTATATTTTATTCTCATATCCTCCATGTTTACAAAATTTCCATAAGATTAAAGACGAATAGTTATTTCATCAATAAAATGTTTAAATTTTAATTTTTTTAAATTTAAAATCATGCAAAAAAATAAGTTTATAGATTGAATAGTAAACAACATATGATTTGTCCAAAAATCACATGTATGTTAAGAATATAAAGAACATATAGTTTAACGATTAGATTTTCAATATACATACCTATGCCTATGATAATTTTTTAAGGGTGTTGTAGCCATTGGCTATAAATAAGTTTGTTGCCAAACTTTGTCTCGAAATTTAATTCAAAATTATGAATACCATTTTGGTACCCATTTCGGTGCATTGTTTTGGGATTACCTTTTTTTATACATACATACATATACATACATATATATATATATATATATATATATTACTAGTCAAAACTCATATAATTTATTAAGAGTCTTAAAACTATAAGTCCATATTTCATCTAATGTATCAATTTCAAGTCTGAATGTTTTCCCAATAATTATAATAATATTAAAACAATTTTAATAAATATATATTATGTGTACCATTGCCTATCCTTGGTGTAATGGTCACTCCACAAGTATAAGTGTTTGTGGAGTGTGAGGGCCAATGACAGAGGTTTAAGTTTTTAGGATGGAGCTTTACACACACACACACATATATATATATATATATATATATATATGAGATGGGTTTAAGTTACACCTGATAACTCCAAATAAGTTATACCTTTTTAAGATTGATTTCTATGAGATTTAATGGCTAAAAATAGTTAACTACTACATCAGCAAAATTTATTTTAGGGTGTTTTTTTTTTCTCTCACCTTATTTATTACAACTATTGATTTCTCTCTCCTTATTTATTTATTCATGTTGTCAAAATGAGAAATTTTTTTGACAATAATCGCAGCATGTGTATGTAGTTTACTATGCATAATTTTTTCATCATTTTCAAAGTTGTAATTGTATGTAGACCTCATCCACTTCAATTTTCAGGTATTCTTATTTTTATTTTACCTTGCCGTGATAAATTTAAAAGCATATTCAACAAAGTAAAGTGGAAATATATTTTGATTTGTAGTGATAAAATTAAAAGCATTTTTCAACAAAATAGAGGGGGAATATATTTTGTAAAGATCAACAAAAGTAGGAGTTGCAGGTTCTTTTGTAGCATAATTTGTGGAAGGAAATACTTCATAAATAGAGTAGCCGAAATATATTTCTCCCGGGCTGTGGTTATATTACACTAATTGTAAAATCAGGTTATCATCAATAATTTTCTTATTTATTCATTAACCCACTGCTTAGAATTTTAACATCCAAATCAGATGTTTCAAGCTCTTGAATGACAACTATTCAACGTTGGAGAAAGTAAATCTTCATGAAAAGTTTCAGATGATGGCACCAAACCCCGGCGTGCCTACCCCTTGCTTTAAATAAATTCCAGTAACATCTATATATATATATATATATATATATATGTATATGTATGTATGCATGTATATGTACGTATATGGCTATATGCAACGCAAGTGACGGGATGGAGCACTGTGATATTATGGCACGAGTCTCCATAGCAAGAAGGGTGGAGTAAAAGAAAATTATATTGGATTAATCTAGAGAAAAATAAAATAAAATGTGCTCATTTTGACCTCATGAATAAATAAATAAATAAATAAATAAGGAGAGAGAAATCAATTGTTGTAATAAATAAGGTAAGAGAAAGAAAAAATACCCTTAAATAAATTTTGCTGATGTGGTAGTTGACTATTTTTAACCATTAGATCTCATAGAAATCAATGGTCTACAAGGCAAATGAAAATTCAAAACTAAAGTGAAGAAGAAGAAGAAGAAGGACCGACCTATGGCTGGGTTTGTTCTTCAAGCAGCGCTAGGTGGCGACCTGCTGTGCTGAATTTGCTGACAAGTTTGTCAGTTCATTTTTTATTTATTTTTATTTTTTAATGCTAAAAACTGGTACAAGCTGGAATTGTAAGTTTGTTAGTTCAGTTTTTATTTATTTTTATTTTTAACGCTAAAAACTGTTACAGGCTGGAATTGATTGGAATGGCCGGAATGACCCGAAACTAGACAGAATTGGACCCGAGGTGTAACAGGTGGTATTACCATTTCGGATTACATCCTGGTATGAGATATTCTAGCTAGAATGGAACGGATTTAATATTATTGATTTAAAAACTCCATTAACTATTAAAAATTTAATTTAATTTAGACAAAAATAAAATTTACATACTTTATGTCAAAGATAATTTTTATTCAAAGATACTTTTTAGTACCAAAATGAAATTTTATTAATATTTTTAGTATTAATATTTTTCTAAATACTTAACGAAGTTGATAGACATAAGCATTTAGATCTAAAACACACACACACACACACACACAACAAGTCTAACCCATTTTATATTTCAAAAATAATCAAGACAGTTTAGTGAGTATACATTAACACATGTATTTCTTGTAATAGCCAAATCACATTGTACTTGTACATGTATTAAAAGTAGCAAAGAATATTGCGTGTTGTCTATGAAAAACATCGCAAGATTACATAAGTGTCTACATGTTATGACAATTTGAGATATGAGTAAATCAATTTAACCCACACACGATCATAACTGCTTGATGGAGACTATCACATTCGAGGTATATCCTATAACTCCCACATCTCCTAGAATACACACTTGCAATTTGTAGGTATTGAGCAAGTAGAGCCCCCATTGCTGTATCTGTAGAGATGAGATACAACAACAATGGCTTTTCGGGTACTGTTAGGACTAGTATTGGTAGTTTCATCAGATAACTCTTGATCTTCTTAAAGGCTTCTTGACATTGGTTCACATGTCATGGTGAGCTGGTCTATGAACCTGCTAATATATTGTATCCTCCCTAGAGATCCTTGGATCTCCTTTTCAGTTCTTGGAGGTTTCATTTCTATAATTGCCTTGATTTTGTCAAGATCAACTTCTATTCCTCTTTGGCTTACCATAAACCTTAACAGTTTTTCGGATGTGACTCCGAAAGTGCATTTCTTGGGATTTAATTGTAATATGTTGAACCAAATTCTTTCAAAGAACTTCCTTAAAGCTGGTATGTGCCCTTCACAGTCTTTGGACTTCACTATCATGTCCTCAACATAAACTTCTACTTCTTTGTTGATCAAATCATGCAACAAAGTAGTGGCTGCACATTGGTAAGCGGCACCAGCATTTTTAAGGCCAAATGGCATGTCCTTATAGGAGTATGTCTCCCATGGAGTAATAAATGAGGCTTTCTCCAGATCTTTTGGAGCCATCATGATATGGTTGTATCTTGAAAATCCGTCCAAAAACAACAGCAGAGCCTAACCTGCTGTGTTGTCAACTAGGACGTCAATATGAGGCAAAGGGAAATCTTCTTTTGGGCTGGCCTTGTTCAGATCTCGAAAATCTACACACATCCTAACCTTCATATCTTTCTTTAGTACCGAAACCACATTAGCTAACCATTCTCAATAGTTGATCACTCTTAAGAATCCAGCATTGTACTGTTTCTCTACTTCTTCCTTAATCTTGAGAGTCCATTTTGGCTTCATTCTTCTCAACTTTTGCTTGACTAGCTTTATGGTTGCATCTGTTGGAATGCAATGTTGTACTCTGTATCAATCCCAGGCATGTCTTCATATAACCAAGCAAAGACCTCCTTGAACTCTGTCAGTAGTGCCACTAATGCATCTTTCTCTGAAGTGGTTTAAGTATTGCCCACTTGGATTATTTTGGGCTCATCCTTAGTTCCTAGGTTAATGGTTTGGGTTTCTTCTTTCATAGGTTCTAGGTATCCATGTTTTAATTCCTTATTATTAAGATTTTCTTTACCAATTTCAGAAATAAAAACATTCAAAGCCAGCAAATAGTTAGAATTAGAAATCATATTAGAAGGAAAAGAGTTCTCAACAGACTCAATAGACTCAACTAAATCAAACTCAATTGGAAAACTATCACAAATAGACTTAACAGGAGCAGAAATACTAGCAAAGATAGACTCAACAGGAACAAAAATAATGTTCTTGGCAGGGGTTACTAGCTTAGTGGTCTTGATCCTCTGGGCAAAGGTGAATAACTTGGCGGTCTTGATCTTCCTCACGGAGTCCTTCTTGGGGTGGGTGGCTCCCTCCCATGCCCATTTCTTCGCTCTTATCACTACGTTAAGCACTCTCATGCGTCATGATTCTAAGACTATGGACCATCAGCTGAAGAAGAAGGCTGCACCACACGTCCTTGTCTAGAGTAGCATAGTGCTACTAGGTGCTAGCCTTAACTTTAAGGCATAGATGGTGGCAGCATATACATATATATATATATATATATATATATATAAAGAATAAAAAAAAATGATGATTAGGTGGTGTAAGAAAAGCAGACAATTATGAGATATTTTTAGTAGTCTTTCTTGAATTATATGAGTATTGAGTAAATGGTGCTTGTAAATTGTTAGTTGAGATCTAAGGATTTTAGAGAAAGTGTTAGGGAGAAGTACTTGTGGTGAGCTAGCTGAGGTAAGTAACCTTATCTTAATTGAGTTTTATTTTGCTTATATTAATGTATTTTTAACTACAGAGAATTTGTTTATAATTGTTAAAATTTTTATTTTTATTGTATCACTAATTTCAAGTAAAGAATTATCACAAATATATCTGATTACTAAATATATGATGTGTTTTGTTTAATTGTTTTTAGCTATACTGATTCAAAGTAAAGAATAAAGAATTTCCAGAAATACATATGAGCATTAAATATAAGATTTATTTTATTTAATTGTTTTTTAGCTATATTGATTTAAAGTAAGGAATATATAAATATCACAAATGTATTCAAATATATGATTATATGTATATGCATTTGAATAAGATATATTTTTGTTAGAAATTATGATTTCATATATATGATTATGGACAGTTTGACTATGAATTGATTCTGATACTTAAACCAATGGGAGTTATTCATTAGTACTCCAATACCCAAACCAATGGGGGTTATTCATTAGTACTCTGATACCCAAACCAATGGAGGTTATTCATTCGTAATCTGATACCCAGCCAATGGGGCTTATTCATTGGTATTTTGATACCTAAACCAATGTGGGTTATTCATTGGTACTCTGATACCCAGTCACGGGGATATAGCGTGACCATAGTCATAAGATTGTTAAGAATATGAATTAGGTTTGAGTATTTGAACTATCTTAAGTCCTTAAAACTACTATGTGATTTTGGAAAGGTTTGAGTATTTGAACTATTTTGAGTCACTAAAACTGCTTATGTGTTTACTTTATAAGTGTGTGTGGCTGTTGTCACGTGCCTAGCTCTTACTTGGGTTTGGAGCGTGACAATATTTATGGTATCAGTGCTCTAGGTTGGATCCTTAGGCATTGATTTATGAAACTAAATAGTGAGAGGGGTAGAAATTAGGCATTTGGGGATACGTTGTATGATATATACACTAAATGAGTTTTAGATTTGTTTTCTTTTTATTAGAAATTTGATAACATGTTGGTTTGTCATGTGCATATTGAATAGAGGTTAGGATGCCACCTCGTAGCAAAAACACTGGGAACATTCCCAACAACTCTGGCAATGGTAGGAATCCGCAAGATGAGAGCCAATAGTTTAAGCACGACCAAGGCCAGCCACCAGAGCTGATCTAGATGATGAAGACCTTGGTTGGAGTAGTCCAACAACAAGTCACTACTGGAGATAACCTGGCTAGGATGATGAAGCAACGTCGAGGTTATCATGGTGGGATGATTGAATTTAAAAGGTTGTCTCCCCCAACTTTTGAGGGGATTATTGAGCCTATGGAAGTAGAAAAATGGATCATTGAGATGGAGAAAGTATTCAAAGTTCTGGAATGCTCTGAGGGTGAGAAAGTGACTTATGCAGCCTATATGTTGCATGGAGCTGCTTATGATTGGTGGTGGCTGGAAGAAGACAAACGTGGCCAAGAGACTGAGCCTTGGACTTGGGAGCTATTTAAGTCAGTATTCTATGAGAAATATTTTCCTAAGAGCATCCGTTTTCAAAAGGAAAACGAGTTTATCAAGCTGACACAAAGTGACATGACAGTTGCTCAGTATGAAGCAGAATTTTCCAGGTTAGCCAAATTTGCTCCAACAATGGTGGTGGATGAAGAAACTAAGGCTCAAAGGTTTGAAGATGGATTAAGGTTTTGAATCAAGCAAGGAGTTGTGCCGTTTGAGTTGACTACCTATAGGGCAGTGGTGAGTAAGCCTTTATTAGTGGAGATGGGGTTTAGTGAGGCTCAAACAGAAAGAGATAAGAAGAGGCCTAGGAAAGGAGAGCAAAGCTCTAGCTTTCAAGCCAAGAAACAAGGAACACAACATGCTGATACCAAGGTACTGCCAAAGTGCTCTCGGTGTGGTAGGCCTCATACAGATAAGGATTGCCATTGGAATACTGGAGCATGTTTCTCATGTGAACAAAGGGGTCACAATATTGCTGAGTGTCCCCAACGAAAGGAGGGTCAGACCATTCCAAGACCAACAATAGGATAGAATCAAGGAGCAAACCAAAGGCCTAAGATCCAAGGGACGGTTTATGCAGTCATTCAACAGGATGCTAATACTTCTAATGCTGTGGTAACAAGTATAATTCCAGTTTCCACAACTTATGCTTATGCATTGTTTGATCCTGGTGCCACTCACTCCTTCATATCTACTAATTTTGCAAAGAAACATAATTTTAAATTTGAGCCTATGGAGTTTGAATTATGTGTGGATACCCCAGTTGGGGGTGTAGTAGTTACTGATAGTGTTTGCAAGTCTTGTGTTGTCAAAATAACAGATAGTGAGTTACTTACAGATCTAACATTGTTGGAGATGCAGGATTTTGACATAATCCTTGGGATGGATTGGTTGGTTGCCTATTATGCCATAGTTGATTGTCATAGGAAGAAGGTAATTTCCAAGTACCTGGTGAGATTGAGTTCTGTTTTGTGGGAAGTGGGGCATGTACTTCTCCACAGGTGATTTCAACTTTACAAGCTAGATGTATGATGAGGAAAAGGTGTAAAGGATATCTGGCCACCGTGAAAGACACACAACAAGGTGAATTGAAGCTGGAGAACATTCCGGTAGTGAGAGAGTTTCCAGAAGTTTTTCTAGAAGACTTGTCAGGGTTACCACCAGATAGGGAGATAGAGTTTTCTATTGACCTATTACCAGGTTCTAGCCCAATTTCTAAAGCCCCATATCGAATGGCACCTACTGAGTTAAGTGAATTAAAGGAACAACTGTAAGAACTGCTTGAAAAAGGCTTCATCTGGCCTAGTGTTTCCCCTTGGGGTGCACCTGTATTGTTTATAAAGAAAAAGGATGGGAGCATGCGACTTTGCATTGATTATAGGAAGCTGAATAGGGTGACAGTGCGAAATAAGTACCCTTTACCAAAGATAGAGGATTTGTTTGATCAACTCCAAGGAGCACAGGTTTTCTTAAAGATTGACCTTCGTTCTGGTTACCATCAATTGAAGATTAAGACTACTGATGTGCCCAAGACAGCTTTCCATACAAGATATGGCCATTATGAGTTTTTGGTGATGCCTTTTGGCTTAACCAATGCACCGACAGCCTTTATGGACTTGATGAATAGGGTGTTTAAACCCTTCTTAAATAATTTTTTTGTGATTTTCATTGATGATATCTTGATATATTCTAAGAGTGGAGGAGCATGAGAATCATTTGAGGCTTGTACTACAACTATTGCAAGAGAAGAAGTTGTATGCAAAGCTTAAAAAATGTGAATTTTGGCTAGACAGTGTTGCATTCCTTGGGCATGTTGTGTCTAAAGATGGGATTGCTGTTGACCTTAAGAAAGTGGAAGCGGTAGTAGAATGGAATAGACCCAATAGTGTGACAGAGGTTTGTAGCTTTTTGGGACTGGCTAGTTATTACTGGAGGTTTGTTGAAGGATTTTCTCACTTAGCCATGCCTTTGACTCGCTTAACCCAAAAGGGAACGAAGTTTGAGTGGACCGGGAAGTGTGAAGAAAGCTTCCAAGAGTTGAAGAGAAGGTTGGTGTCAGCACCTATTCTCACCATACCTTTAGGTAGTGGAGGTTTCACCATTTATAGTGATGCCTCTAGGAAAGGCTTGGGCTGTGTTCTTATGCAGCATGGGAAGATAGTGGCTTATGCCTTTAGACAGTTGAAGCCTTATGAGCAAAATTATCCCACACATGACTTGGAGTTAGCTGCGGTGGTTTTTGCTCTAAAAATTTGGAGGCACTACTTGTATGGAGAACAATGTGAGATATTCACTGACCACAAGAGCCTTAAGTACCTCTTTACTCCAAAAGGAGTTGAATATGAGACAAAAAAGATGGTTGGAGCTATTAAAGGACTATGACCTGACTATTAATTACCATCCTAGAAAGGCCAATGTGGTGGTTGATGCTTTAAGTAGGAAGTCTGCAGGAAATTTGGTAGCATTGTTAACTACACAAAAACACATCCTAGAAGATTTGAGGAAGATGAGGATAGAAGTACAGTTTCATGAAGCAGAGGCGCGTCTGACAAATCTTAGAGTTCAGCCTACCTTGATTGGAAGGATAAAGACTGCACAAAGTAATGATCCACAGTTGCGGAAGATAAGAGATTTGATAAATCTAGGCTCTCAATTTGAGTTTTGCATTGATGAGGATGGATCCTTGAGGTTTGGTAATCGGCTTTATGTACCAAACGATCTCGACCTTAAGGCAAAAATTCTAAAAGAGGCTCATAACATGAGTTACACGATACACCCAGGAGGCACTAAGATGTATCGGGATTTAAGGGAGACTTTTTGGTGGAACAACATGAAGAGGGAGATTGCTCAATATTTTGCTCAATGTCTAGTGTGTCAACAAGTCAAGATGGAGCATCAAAGACCAGCTGGATTTTTGCAACCTCTTCCCATTCCAGAATGAAAGTGGGAGGACATTACTATGGACTTTGTGACGGGGCTGCCTAGAACCCCTACTGGTAAAGATGCAATTTGGGTGATTGTGGATCGGTTGACAAGATCTGCACACTTTTTGGCCATTAGGGTGGATTTCTTTCTCGAAAGGTGAGCTAGATTGTATATTAATGAAATAGTGAGATTGCATGGTGCACCTGTGTCCTTTGTATCTGATAGAGACCAAAGATTTGTGTCTCAATTTTGGGAGAGCGTGCATAAGGCAATGGGTACTAACTTGAAGTTTAGCACAGCCTTTCACCCTCAAATAGATGGACTTTTAGAAAGAACTATCTAGACATTGGAAGATATGCTGAGAGCTTGTGTAATTGATTTCAAAGGTTCATGGGATGAACATTTACCTTTGGTGGAGTTTGCATGTAATAATAGTTACCAAGAAAGTATTAAAGCGGCACCATATGAGGCTTTGTATGGTAGGAAGAGTAGGTCTCCTATATGTTGGGATGATGTTGGAGAAAGAAGATTGTTGGGTCCCGAGATTTTACAGCAAATAGTAGACAAAATTCAAATGATTAAAGAGCGGCTACAAACAACTCAGAGTAGGCAGAAGAGTTATGCAGACCTTAGAAGAAGGAAATTAGAGTTCCAAGTGGGTGATCATGTATTCTTGAAGATTTCACCTACTAAAGGAGTTATGAGATTTGATTTTCAAGGTAAATTGAGCCCTAGTTTTGTAGGATCTTTTGAAGTTTTGGAGAGGATGGGTAAAGTTGCTTATAGGCTCGCCTTGCCACCTTCTTTATCAAGGGTACATAATGTTTTTTATGTCTCAATGTTGAGGAAATATGTTCCAGACCTGAGTCATGTAGTGGATTATAAGCCTTTAAAATTAAGAGATGATTTAACTTATGAAGAGCAACCAGTTAAAATTGTGGACAAGAAGGAGCAAGAGTTGAAGCGTCGTATCGTACATTATGTCAAGGTTCAATGGAGGAACCAGTTTGTGAGAGAGGATACATGGGAGTTAGAAGATGTAATGAAGGAGAAATACCTATACCTTTTTGAGGACTCAAGTATGTCAAGTTTAGAGGACTAAACTTCTTTTAAGGGGGGGGGGGGGGGAGAATGTAATAGCTGAAAAAAAAAAAAAGGAATTAAAAGGAGGGGTATTTAAGTAAATTTGTTTATGGGGTCAATTGTTATAATTAAAATTAGAAAATAAGGTTGAAACCCTAGTTTATATAATCTAATTTAAGTCAGCGTATATTGACAGATGTTTTGAGGGAGGAGACTAGCCAAAATACTCAAGTAGAGAAGATTTGACTACACAATTGAGGTAAGAGCCTAATAATATCTCTCTTGTTAAATCTAGGCTTATTTGGAAGTAGAGTATTTTTTTTTTATGTGGATATTACAACCGGTAGTGAAGCTCTTTAATTATTTAAGAGTTTTAATGATGCAACGAAGAAAGGTTTAGATTTATATTTCAGTTAGTTGGATGCTACGGTTTATAGATTTTTCAATACTCAGTATTTTTATATATACACACACGCTCTGTTGTGATATGCCTGGATGGAAGTGGTAGATTTTAGGCATTTTGGGGTCAACTTGCAGCGCAGTTAGGTTGTTAAGGGACTGTGCTGAATTGCTGGAATTGGAAAAGAAAAACAAAAAGGTCTAATAAGCATGGGTTTTGAGGTCTGACAGGTTACCAAAAAAAAAAAAAAAAATGAAATGAAGAAGAAGAAGGCTGCACCACACGTCCTTGTCTAGAGTAGCATAGTACTACTAGGTGCTAGCCTTAACTTTAAGGCATAGATGGTGACAACATATGTATAAAGAATAAAAAAAAAATATGATGATTAGGTGGAATTTTGGTGTAAGAAAAGCAGACAATTGCGAGATATTTTTAGTAGTCTTTCTTGAATTATATGATTATTGAGTAAATGGTGCTTGTAAATTGTTAGGTGAGATCTAAGGATTTTAGAGAAAGTGTTAGGGAGAAGTACTTGTGGTGAGCTAGCTGAGGTAAGTAACCTTATTCTAATTGAGTTTTATTTTGCTTATATTAATGTATTTTTAACTACTGAGAATTTGTTTATAATTGTTAAAATTTTTATTTCTATTGTATCACTAATTTCAAGTAAAGAATTATCACAAATATATCTGATTACTGAATATATGATGTGTTTTGTTTAATTGTTTTTAGCTATACTGATTCAAAGTAAAGAATAAAGAATTTCCACAAATACATATGAGCATTAAATATAAGATTTATTTTATTTAATTGTTTTTTAGCTATATTGATTTAAAGTAAGGAATATAGAAATATCACAAATGTATTCAAATATTAAATATATGATTATATGTATATGCATTTGAATAAGATATATTTTTGTTAGAAATTTTGATTTTATATATATGATTATGGACAGTTTGACTATGAATTGATTCTGATACCCAAACCAATGGGGGTTATTCGTTGGTACTCCGATACCCAAATCAATGGGGGTTATTTATTGGTACTCTGATACCCAAACCAATAGGGGTTATTCATTGGTACTCTGATACCCAGCCAATGGGGGTTATTCATTGGTATTTTGATACCCAGCCAATGAGGCTTATTTATTGGTATTCTGATACCCAAACTAATAGGGGTTATTCATTGGTACTCTGATACCCAGTCACGGGAATATAGCGTGACCATAGTCATAAGATTGTTAAGAATATGAATTACGTTTGAGTATTTGAACTATTTTAAGTCTTTAAAACTACTATGTGATTTTGGAAAGGTTTGAGTATTTGAACTATTTTGAGTCACTAAAACTGCTTATGTGTTTTTGGAACCTATTGTAAGTTATAGCTTTTGATATATGGAAAACTGACTATTTTCTAAACCATCTATGATATATTTGTAAGATCAAAGTATGTGATCTATTTGCAACTTATTATTTTAAGACTACGAAACTTCTTCAGTTATTTTGAAAACACATAGTATATTATAATTTTTGAAAGCACATATCACATCTTATACTTTACGCTATTTCTAGATAGAACTTATTAGGATTTTGGTTACTTATTGAGTTGTCAACTCACCTCCTCTCCCTCTTTCTCTTTTCAGATTTTGATCAGGAATAGTAGCATATGTTTGGGCTTCCGCTGGGATGTGCGGATGAGTGAAGTTTAGGAAATCAATGGAATAAGATTTGAACTTTTATGTTTAAGATTACCATTTGTGTGGATCCTTTAGTTTTAAAGGATTTAGTTATTTTTATTTTGATGTTGGAAGATAATTATTAGGAGATGTTTGAGAATTGCATTATTGAGGATATTTTTTAAATCTATTGATGAAATTTTCTTTGTGGATAACTCTTAATTGTTAAGAGGACCTTACACACTTGTAGGGTGTAAACTTTATAAGTGTGTGGCTGTTGTCACGTGCCTAGCTCTTACTTGGGTTTGGGGCATGACATTATTATTATTATTATTATTATTATTATTATTATTATTATTATTATTATTATTATTATTATTATTATTCATAAATAATAAAAAATTTGTATTAGATGATGGTATGTATATACAGTATTGTGCTTGATAGCCTTGGATGATACGATGATATATGCTGCCCGGATGAGATGCTATGGATGCTTAGATGAATGATATCGCATATACCATGCCTAGATGTATGTTAGGCTCTCATGAGATGCACGTGATGATGATGTGGTGAGATGGATGATGAATATGGGATGTATGTTATGCCATGTCTAGATGAATGTTAGGTTATGAATGTGATGTATGTTATGCCATAATAGATGTATTCTAGGATTGTGTGCTAGATGCATGTTTAGGATAGACTTAGTGTGCGTGTGCGCGTGTGTGTGTGGGACGCATACTAGAAGATTATTTGATAGAATTAGGATGCGGAATACAATGAATGGAGGTCGACCTACGGGTCAGGTGTGGTTGGGTGCTTAACACCTTTCCATCCATATATCTAAACTCTAGACACGTGCTTTGGTTAGATTAGTCATTTATAGAAGGGCACTATATTCATGATTCCTTAACCTAATCTAGGTGGCGACTTCATTATCCACTCTCTACTCGGTGTACTTGGCCAAGGCATAATCTAGGTGGCACTTACATCCACATTACCATTTGTAATTAAATGTACTTCGTGATGTTCTTAAAAACACTACAAATAAGACTCAAATACAAGTAAAATGCGTTTCGTTAAATGATATGTCAATTACATATAAATGTGGCCGTAACATGAGATTTAATATTTTTAACTTGAAATGTGAGATATAATTTATGCATTTAATGAGAATTATAATTCTTGTGAATTTTTTCCAACAAATAACAAAAATTCATGAATACTTGACGTTTTGGTACACCATATATTTATGAGATTGTTGGAGAATTTCATGTGGTTGGCGATCTATTTCTTTGTTAGTCTTTATAGGGAGGCCCAAATTTGACTTAATAATAATGTACTAATTCTCCCAAATGTTCAAATTGTCTGAAAGTGGTAAATTTAATCATTTAACCATAATTCGAACCCCTAGTACATACTTGGTCTACAATGATCCACTATGTCAATATTTTTGAGTCATTATATAGAAGATTCATGATTGTTCCCATTATAATAAAAAAAGAAAAAGAAAAAAAGATCCTTGATTATTCCAACTTTTAGCAGAGTGTGGGTTAGATGTTGGTTAAGTTTCCGTGAACATGGAATTTGAATGAAAATCTATATATTTCACAAAAATTAAAAGTTTAAGAAAAAAGGCCAAGCCAAGTTCATGTCAATGTGACTACCATTTCATCTAGCACCTAGGTGGCATCATTCGTATAAATAATTTGCAATAAAACTTAAAAAAATTCAGGAAACAAAATATAGTTACAGTTTCGAAATTGGATACATCAAAAACAGCTTCGGAAAAAACAAAGATTTCCCTTTTATTAACAGGATTTTCTATCATACATCATTTGTCACTTATATATTTGCAGTCTTTCCCAATCATGCTCCTTCAGAGCTATTTTCATTTCTGTATTATATAAGTTTAGTCCATCATCTTTTGCTATCCAAATGCAATCGTATCGACCGCAATCTTGAATTAATTCAAAATTTGTTGAAAATACATCGAAAACAGCACGGAACTTAATTTTGGAGGAGTTAGTGTACCAAAAATTGCAGAAAAAGAGCGTTGTTTCAAAAAAGTTTATCTGAAAAGAGAATTGCCAATTTTCGCCGGGCTGAAGTTTTCTAAGGCCGAGATCATCGTCTTTAGATTTACAATGATAGAAAAGCACATAATTGTCAAGGTTGTTGACAATTCGTACATAGTGCTTATCCAATATGAGTGTTGTTAATGCACTGCTTATGCCAAAGGCTAAGACAATGACGAGAAAAAAAAGAAGATAGTTGTGAAATTGTTCTTTGATTCATTTTTTCCAATGTTTCCAAAAGGTTTTTGGTTGCTTTTGAAATATACATTACTTTTGTTTTTATAGCTACGCATGTAAACATAAACAAGCACTATGAGGTTTTTATTTTTTATTTTTATTTTCTTTCTGCAAACCAACGAATTATAGACACATGTATTTCTTTCTTTGAAAAATGTATATTACAACTAATTTGTTTGCAGGCCAAAGAGTAATAAATTCTTAGTAAATGGTTAATTATGATTTTTTAAAAATGCATTTATTAGGTGGTTTTTTTTTTTATTTTATTTATTTTTTTGAGAAACAAACATACACACATAAGAGAGAGGGAAAAGGATTTTAATACAGTAGCATACCATAACTTCACCCAAAAGCCATGGTAGGTGGTTGTGTATGTTCATAATTAAGCATTTATTATTCTTCAACCTTCAATCAATGAGCTATAATACATATGTTTTGAATAAAAAAAAAAATCACATGTCAAAAGTTCATTGCTTTGCAGGAATAAATTCAACGTGGTTGTGTATTTTGTGTGTGTGTGTGTGAATCTTTGGGCATTATTTGACTTTAATTTTGAGTATAAAAATAATATTTAATTGAGTATTAATAGAACTTTAAGGAAAAAAAGTATAAAAATGTTATTTAATTAAGCATTAAGTGTAGTTTAACATGTGCTCTTAGGGCTCCAGTTAACAAAAGCTACATAATTATGCTTAAACTAAAAGAAAAAACAACCCTTTGAAAATATATATATATATAGGAAAGATATGAAATCACTATTAATTATTTAACATTGGCTCATCAATCTAGCACTATCAACTTTATCAATTACTAGCCTTATTACATGCACTTCATGCGTTCGATGATGCTCTTTTTTTTTTTTTTTTTTTAGTATCATATTTTTTTCACTTATTTCTATTTGAGGTTTACACCGTTTCTAAAAAAAAGTGCACATTTGAATCTATTAATATGGTTAGAAATGCCATAAGCTAGCTCTAAAACATGGATACTGAAATAACATTGAAATTACAAGCTTGTGTGTGGATTTGCTCATTTTTTAGATCTAGCTGTATTATGTTTCTGACCATATTAGTAGTTCTAAATGCACAATTTTTGTGAGAAGAAGTGTAAACTTCATATTGAAATAATTGAAAAATATATGATACTAAATAATAATAAAAAAGCCTCAATGCATGCGTGAAGCGTGTACGATGAGACTAGTATATTACTACTATATCTTTATTTGTTTAAAGCTTATTGTTATAATTTTCCATTCATCCCAATTTGAAGTTTATGCATTTGTCGAATGATATGGTCTTTTATTTTTGGTTGATTTAAGGTAAAAATTTGGGTGACTAACTTAATTTCTATCTTTTTCTTAATATTTAAGAAGTAGTATTAATTTCTTATCTTTCTAATTTTTTTATTTTTTTAATATTCTAAAAAATTTTGTGAATTTGTGTGACACATTTTGATTTCAAATCTTAATCTCTAACTGCATAGTTAGTTGAAAAAAATCATCTTCTCTACATGCAACAAATAGATCTACTCCCATTGCTAAACTCTAGGTGCAATAAAAAAATAAACATATGCCTTTATAGCAAAATCAAATAATTGATCAAACTTTGAAACTCCAAATGGGGTAACAGTAACACCAAGAACTAAACCAAACGGTCACAATAATACAAATTTAAATTGAAAAATTAACACAAATTTGAGAAACTAACACTATCTGCTCCAATGTGTTAGGATGTGTGCCCTTAAATCTTATTGTATAATGTTATGTATGACATTATGTGTCATTTAATGTTGTAATTAATAAAGTTATTTTTTTTATAATCTAAAATAATAGTAACTTGAATATTGGATATTGTCATATAGTTCATGAGATGCATAGTATGTGATTTCTGTAAAAAGTCACAGAAGATATAAATTAAAAGTTCTTTGTAAACTCGAAATTATAGTTCGTAGTTGGTGATGAAATTGGGCATTTCATCTGCGAAGACTATAACATATTAACTAAGATGATTTGTCTTGATTATGGAAGTGGAGACTTCTAATTGGTATGTTGATATGTTTTAAGAGTTATGACATATTGAATTAGACCGCTGTAAGATTTATTATTTTCCTAACGACTGTCAAATGAATAATAAATCTCACGACAACTTCTATTTATATGAACTCTTAATTCTGAGAGAATAATAGACTTGATCATGAAATGTAGGTTACTTTGATATATCAAGTTTGAGATCTAAAGACACGATCAAAACCTCAGTATGTTGGGCAGCCATGTTTAGTGTTCATGGAACATATATTCTCAGGATGAAATTTATAGTCTCTTAACGGAGATACAAAATATTCCCTTGAGATAAGTTTAATGGTTTTGGTTATCCAGAATGTTAGGCCTAACTACTTTAGTAAAGAGTTACTAAAGTATATATTTATAAAAATGGATTTCATATATATATGATGAATAACATAAAAGATTAAACCGACTACTCAAGGATTTAGATGTAGTAATTTACAAAGTGATAGTCTGCATTCATGATTTTGTAGTACTATGAATATATTATGAAGAGGTTATATAATAAAATCTTGGGATATAATTTATAAATAAGGCATAGAGTGAAATTATATTTATATAGTGGTATTAAATATAGT
This sequence comes from Castanopsis chinensis, assembly GCA_032878915.1. NCBI lineage: Eukaryota > Viridiplantae > Streptophyta > Magnoliopsida > Fagales > Fagaceae > Castanopsis > Castanopsis chinensis. The sequence continues at coordinate 12,989,233 of JAVQMG010000105.1, forward strand.
TACTAGTAACTTTGGACTTGTCAAAGGTTGACAGAAAAGCCCAAGGCCCATTAAAGCTAGTGTCTTATTGGTCCATTTTTGTCTCACTCCAAGCCACACACTACAGCCCAATTGGAAAGGCCCAAAAGGCTAGCCCAATAAGATAATTAGTTAGATACAAAAGGAGAAACATACAAAATTTTGTGTAAGTGTGTGATATCATTGAAAAATGGTGTGTATGTAAGTGTGAGATACTCACTTATTTCTCCCTTTGAAAACTGATTGAAAGATCTCATTTCTTTGGCGTAAAGTAGAATTAGAGTGAAGATTAAAAGTGCTCCTGAGTATTTCTGATATTTTGTTTTGAATTTTACCGTACCAAGGTACGTTCTCTTGTTCTTGAATTCTGAAATTTGCGTAGTACATTTTAATAATTGCGAATGAAATAGATCCGTTAATTTTTCGTTGCGTATGTTTTGTATGCGATACAAACATGTATCTAACCAACACAATGACCATAGCTCATCACTAACTCCCTTCCATCCCTTTCACTGCTATTGATGCTAACATGTCGTTGATGCTTAGCTACAACACATGGCATCATTTAAACAAAAAATTGATGGTGAATGTTGATTTTTCTTTTTTTGTGTGTATATATATATATATATATATATTTGCAATTTGACACTTTTTAAACATTTTTCTAGGACACATGGCATCATTCAAACTGAAAATTGATGGTGAATATTGAGTAGATGAAAATATTTTGTGATGATGCCCCTAGTTTAGACATGCTTGCACATAAAATTGATGACAAAATTTGCATAAAAAATTGTAAACATGTTTGCGTACCAAAATTAATGGGCTAGTCCTCGTAGTGCAGACATTCCTAGCCTAAAATTCAACCAAACGAAGGTCTTAATTTTGAGTCTTAGGATATTTTTTGGACGATTGTGACCGGGCCTTTGATAGGCTGCCTACGCCGCTCACTCACAGAGGATCAAGTCCAAATGTTGTTAAAAAAATGGTTTTAAAAACTGATTTTATCATAAAATATTTTGAAATGAAATTTCATGCCCCCCCCCCCTTTTTAAAAAGCCATTCAATGTAGAACGGTGGTATTAAATATTTTCTTTTTCATATGAGTAAAATATGATCCTTTGAACAACCCTTTTGATCAATCATAATGCTCAAGAGTTAACAACTCAATTTATTGACTAAGAAAGATTTGAAATCATTAAAAACATGTAATCAAATTTGCTTCTTTCTTTTGAACCTTTTCCGATTGAGTCTTCGAAGATAATCAAAGATTTGAAATGTCAAAATGCTTGGAAATCACATATGTAGGGAATAAGCAAGAGGGAGAATGTCCTAAGTTTGAAAATTTATTGAAATCATTTGAGAATTTGGGAAATTTTGTTTCTCTTTATAGTAGTTTTTGTTCGTAGAAAACAAAGGGTGTATTCCAAGTTTAAGAAAAAAATTTCAACTCACTTGAGAATTTAAGAAATTTTGTATTTAAAGATGTCAGCTAGTGGGGCTTGATAATCCCAAGCAATTTTTCTTTTAAATCCAAGAGAAAATGTTATTAGAGCTAAATGTGTGCGTATAATCAACAAGATTTCAAGATCTTTATTCAAAGGTTGTAACATAGGATGTGTTTAGGTTATGAAAGAATGGATATATAAAGCTCAAAATCCTTATGATATTTCTTCAAGAAATTCAATATTTTAAATTCAAACATTGGCGGATTTTCCCCATGTATTCCCTCGTTGACTCTTGTGCTAAAATCATTGTCATGTTCATCACCTTCTAATTGGTCTTCATTGGTTCGACATCCTATTTTGTGATCAAATCAGCCACTTACTTTCTTCTTCTTCTTCTTCTTTTTTTTTTTTTTTGGTTGAAGTTTGAAAGTAAACGCGATAAAATTTGTACCATTTCATACTTGTAAAAACTAACATGTCAATGAAATATTATTTAGTACATTGTCTTTCAAATTAAAGTATACTAGCCAGTAACGTGCGCAATGCTAGGGAAAGTATACTAACCCTTACTTTTCCTTTTATTTCGTACAGAAATGCGAAATTTGACAATTATGGTAATTTTTAATAAGTATTTATTATTATTGTGTCTTTATAGATATTTATTATGACAATTGTTATTAACATGCATTTATCATAATAATTAATAGGTATTTATTACAATAGTTATTCATATCTAATTTATGGCTTTTGTTAATTAATGACCTAAGGGCACACTTTAAAGTGCAATTAATCGTCTATCAATTAACATTTGGGTGAACTACGCATTAGTACTTAGTAGAGCATAAAGCTAAAAACAAAGAATGAGTCAGGGAGTCATATTCTACTTGACATGTATGGTCAGAAAAAAAAAAATTAAAGAAAAAAGGAATGTACATTTTAAGTGCAACCCAATACCTTCTTGTAACATTGGAAAAAAAAAAAAATTGAACAAGAGAACAGTATCCCAATTATCATATTTTGGCTTGTTATTATCTTAACCTTTGGCATAAATTCTAAAAAAAAAAAACCTTTGGCATAAGCAGTGCATTTACGGTGATATTCATCCAAACTTTTTGAAAAGAACTATGTACGAATTGTCAATGATGATCTCAGCCTTAGAAATCTTCAATCTGGCACATACTAGGAGTTCTCTTTTCACTGAAGAGTTTTTGGCACAATGCTCTACTTTTGCAATTTTTGGTACACTAACTCCAATATTAAGTTTCATGTAGTTTTTGATGTATTTGGAGAATCTTTAAAGTTCTTGAAGGAATGAGGAGCAAGTTTTTGTCTTTGGAGAGCAAAAGAGGATGGACTATACTTATTAAATTTTAGAATGTAAACAGCTGTGAAGATGCATGATGGGGAAATAGGTGATGAATGATGTATGAAAGAAAATCTTGTTGGCTTTGTGGACTCAAACAAATAGCCATGCTTAATTTCTTTCCATGCATAGTTAATAAAAGTGAAATCACTTTTTTCCTGGCCATTTGTTGTTAATTTTCAAAAAGTTTTGATGTCTCCAATTTAGAAACTCTTACTATATATTTTATTTCAAGATTGTACAATTTTTATTGTAAATTATTATATGAATTATGCCACCTAGGTGCTTGAAGAAATCGTACTCACATTGTCATGAACTTGGTCTAGACTTTTTTCTTAAACTTTATTTATTTTTCCCATGAAATATACAAATTTTCGTTCAAATTCCATGTGCATGGAAACTCAACCAACATTTAACCCGTACTCTGCTAAAAGGCAGAATATCATGGATCTACTATATTCTACAATGAATCAAAAATAGGGGTTCGATAATGGTTCGATTAATCTCATGTATGTATCTAGGGGTTTGAATAATGGTTAAATTATTATTTTTCATATATTTATCATTTATTGCAATTTGAGATTTACACTTTTTCACACAAAAATTGCACATTTGGAACTATTAATATGGTCATAAATGTCTAAGGATAGCTCTAAACAATGAATACTGAAATAATATTGAAATCATAAGTTTGTGTGTGGATTTGTTCATTTTTTAGATCTAGCCTTATGACATTTCTAACCATATTAATAGTTTTAAATGCGCAATTTTTTTTTGAGAAAAAGTGTAAACCTCAAATTGAAGTATGTGAAAAATATGTGATACTAAACTAAAAAATAGAACAAAAAAAAAAAGAGTATCATTGCACAAGCAAAAAGCTGCTGATATTTGGACGACTATTTGGGTTTAAGATTACATTCATTGGCATCTTTTCTTATAGGTACTTCAAATGTTTTGTGATCTTATGTCTACATGGAAATTTATATGTTCCCTGTCATTTTAATATGCATAGCCAAGATGAGATTTTTCTTTTTCCCAGTTTTCACACCTACAATTACGCGAGGCATTTTGTTAGTGCTTTTATTCGTACTCTTGGACTTGAGCGTACACCTGAGGGAGTTGAGGATCAAGAGAGGCTGACTCGGCTGTATGTTCTAAATCTTCCAGTTGATTCCTCCCCCCACCCCCGTTGCCTTAATAACCATGTTTTATTTGTTAAAGCTACTTGCTTTTGTGGCCCAAATATTTTTCAAAGTGAGTATTTACATGTTCTAACCTTGATATGCTTATTTTATTTCTCTGTGTTTCTTCAGTTTCCAATTGGGATAGATTCAGATAGGTTTATACGTGCACTTGAGGCCACTCCGGTCCAGGATAATATCAGAGAATAAGCAGAAAGATTTAAAGGCCGAAAGGCACATTTTATCTTTACTTTACATTGGTGCTAAACATATATTACTTGTTAGTTAATTTGACTACTTTGATATTTGAATATGCTCATATTATTATTATTATTATTATTATTATTATTATTATTATTATTAAATAATAATAAAATTGTATTAGATAGAATTTTTAAGTGTACATGATGTATACAGAAAGGTAAGTTTAAAATGTACGTGCAATATCCAGCCGATCAATGGAATCTAAAAGAGAAGGAAACTGGATGCATTCAATTACATCCACTTGCACAATAATCTCAAAAATAAAGACCTAAGCTGCATTGCGGACAGTTCAATATCCAGCATAAATGCCTTTACCATTCATTAGTGCAGGGTAACTCGAACTGGCATGAGTTCAAGCATTGAATAAGGATAACAAATGTCTTTCCCACTCATTGATTTGGAGGTTATGGACCATTAGATTAAGGATACCATATGCTGGATTATGGTTGAGAATATTTCTTCCAAGTTCACATGAAAATGAATTAAAATTAACTAATTCGAAGGGGGGAAAAAAAGAAAGAAGTTGAAAGAGAGAGGTGAGAAAATTGGGTCTAATTTCTTTAATGATGAAATGATATTGATTAAAGGCACTAATACAAATTACTTGCAAGACTGGCCAAAAGCAAAATAACCGACTAGCAACTTATTTATACGAGTTACTTGCAAGACTTATTGGCTAAAACAACCAACTAAAAACTTGTGTGTTGTATCTAATTCGGTTGAATACTTCTAGCCATCTTAACTAACTTGGCTGTACTTCTTGCAATCTTACAACCAACTAACCAATCTTGTAACCAACAAACTAAATGCGTCTTGATTCTTTACGAGAATAGCATATAACCCGTGCAATGTGCGGGATACTTTAATTCTTATTCATAGTAGAATATGTAAAAGTAATAGTAATAAAAGATTACAATTCTATTGTTTGGAAATTGATATTTTCACTAAGTATTTAATCCTACCAATATCATTCTCTAATAATGTAAACATGATATCATAAAAACCCCATGATAGCTCCTTAAGCCAACTAATCATAAAAATGATATTATAAAAATCTTATGATAACTCTATGGGTGATTATTAATAAACTAAATACTTCTGTCAAAAAAGAAACAGACAAAGAAAACAAATTTTCCTTTTTTAATTTTTTTTTATTTTATAAACTTCCTTTTTTAATTTTTGAGGAGATTATAAAATCCCTCTTAATTTGTGTTAATGCATGAAATATATTCAAATGAAACATAATGAGGAAAATACAAAACACCTCTTCATCATTATAGGATTGTTAAAGTAACTCCCCAATTTACATTGCAAAGAGGACAATTAATTCCAAGAACACAAAGTCAAACACAAAATATATCTTGAGGTAGGGGGGGGGGGGAGAAAAAAAAAAAAAAAGATCCCTTAAAGCCAATCCTTATTTTGTACTTGCACTGATTGAAACTAAAAATTGGTCCCACAAGATCAAATGTACAAGCCTATGTAAGTACAAAAAAAGCGATTATGGTAGGCCCAACCAAGTCTTCTATTATAGAATTTTCTCAATACCAATCATTAAAAGATAAGAGCTAGTACAAATAGAAATCTGCATTGCCTTGCACTTTTCTTGAGCCGTGTACATTTGGTTTTCAATTTCTTGATGCTTCCTACCATTGTCCTTTTCAATCAACTCCTATTTCATTAAGCTCTTGATAATATTTGCACTTTTCTCAGTTTCACCAATATTCATTCTCTTATTTGTCTCTACCTCTTTTTCAACTACTCTCTGGCTCTAAGTATCCGTTTGGCTCATGCATCCACGTTTTGCATTTGGACGTTTCAGGCGTTTTTTTTTTTTTTTTTACCAGCGCCTCCCATGAACAGTGCAAATAGGCAAATGAACAGTAACCCACGTGTGAATAGTAACTTTTTTTATTATTTTCAGTTTTCAGTTTTTAGCAAAATAAGCGATATCCAAACTCACCCTAAGTAGCAATTAAGACATAGCAAAATAAAAATAAAATATTCATAAGAAAATTGCATTAGCATAAAACATAAAATGATGCATTGAGTTGCACCCTATAAAACTCAAAAGGATTATTATATCATAAATTATCCAATTTGTTGGTCACTAATTGGGTGCAGGTGCAAACACATGCATATCAAGAATTGGGTATAGGGTTGTAATGTTGAATGCTAATAGGATGCCAAAACTAAACTGGATCAAAACGTAGTTCTAATGTTATCCAATTTAAAAACAGTTAATTTGTTAATAATATGCATATCAAGAATCAAGAATATATATATACATTGATTTAGGAGTGAGCATTGTTCTGAGAAGATAACTTAGAAACAGATAGAATATGGATGAGATTTTTGAAGATTTTTCCTAAAGAAACCATCTCTAGGTAAATGATAAATTTTTTAAATATTTGACCCAATAGAATAACATCGCAAAAAAATAAAGGAAGATATCCTTCTACTTCACTCTTGTAGACAATATCCATCCCATATAGCATCTTGCCAAAGATAACATGGCATTCCATCCAACCTTTAAAAGGAAACAAAAACCAGGCATGTACGAAAGAAAAAAAAAAAGTCTTAGTTATGAAAAATGTGTGCTAAATAACTGGTACAAGATACCATTGTTCAAATACATTTAAAAAAAAAAAAAAATTCTCCATTCCATTGTTCAACATTGCTAGTTTCTCCCCACTTAAATTTTATTATTCAACCATAAACACAGCTAGTAAATATCACCATATTGTAGTCTACTCATACCAAAATATGAAAAAACATCTTGATCTACCTTAATTGAGTACCACACTAGTTATTTAATATGAAAAACAACTTAAACATGATGTTATATGCAACAACAACATGAGTTTATATTCAAAATTCAGTGAAATTAAGATGAGTGCACAAAGTTCCAAAATAATTCAACAAAACAAAGTGTTCAACAGTATGAGTGATAGAAACTAATAATAAAATAGATTAGGGTAGCAATTGAATATAAACATAGAATGTACAATAAGAGAAGTAGACGTTTGTTTGGAGAAAACGTTGCTCTGATTTGACTTTGGAGTTGTGATGGTTATGAAAAAGGGTAAGAAAGTGATATCTTTTGCTATCTCCAAGAGATCTAGCACTTGATAGTATTTGAATTGTAGGCTGAAGATTTTTTGTGGGTGCCTAAAACAATGCCAATAAATAATAAAACATTAACATTTGCATAGTAAAAAACTATGATATACAAAATTTAGAACTGAACAAAGAGCACAAAAATTTTTTTGAACAAAAGAAAAATAAAGAGAGAGAGAAAGAGACTAAATTTCATACCACATCAAGAAAAACTATTCTGTCTTCTTTGTTAACTTCAAAGTTCAACCGAAGCCTATCCCTATTGACTGTACCTTCTTTGTCTGCAATTTTTTTTCTTGCTCTTCTCTCTTGTTGCCTTGTGGCATTCCTTGTATAGTGAAAAGGAAATCTAATATGTACTAATCAAATCTAACCCAAAAGCCTAAAATTCAATTTAGTTTCACAATGCTTGCTCTTATATTCATAATTAATTCAATCTGATATTAATGGCCATTTATAAGTGGCAATGGAACTAAAATAAATAACTATATAAAAATCATCTACCACTAACAACTATTGTATTCCTATTTCTTGTCATATATCTGCCAGTTTCAAAACTAGGCAAAGTTGTACATTAAGGAATCGATCCATGCAAATGAGCACGTTAAGACTTTTTTGAGGAGAAGCACTAATTTTAAAAATTAGATTCACTACTTCTAAGAGGCATCTGAAAATTTAATTAATCTTCATGTTGATCATAGCAATATACAATTAAATAAATATGTTGAAGAAAAATTAAATTTAATATATGTAAAGAAACATCTAGTAGAAGTCCTATAAACAAATAAAATGAAACAGAATAAATCATATAAGAAATGTGTATAACAATACATAGCTGTTTAGGTACAGACTGTGGTAGATAGAAAAGCAGCATCCAACAAAGAAGACAGGGTTGGCAGCATAGTATGCAGATTGTAAATTTAATCACGGAATAGGGAAAAAAAATCCTAACCTAAATACATAAATGAAAACAAAATAAATTATCATTAATATTGATTTTCAAAAAATTATTTAAAAATCAAACCAATCCAACCAAATATCCAAACATAAAGCATATTTAACATTCAATTAAAAAAAAAAAAAATTACCGGTGATGGTTCCAATAAAGTGGAAACTATACCTGGTAGTATTGCTTCTACCTAGACTTTTGCTTCCAAGGACTTGCCTTTTCACCTACAAACCCAAAAAAAGAAAAGCTAAAGAAAAATCCTTAAATTTTTTTACTACATAGATTTAATATTGAAATAAATCAATGAAAAATGAAATCTACAATTGAATCCAAGAGAGAGTTAAATAAATCTAAATTTGTACTTGATAAATGATGAATGAAAATATTGGAAACTCTTCGCTAGGAATGCTTATTCAGGAAGCGTAAAGAAATTGAAGAGAGAAAAATACTATATGCTTTGTACTCCACAAATTACTCGCAAATTACCTAAACAATTTTAACTCGAAAATCCAAAACCAAACCAAACCAAAGCAACACATATACCCTAACCATAAACCAAATCTAAGACTATAACCTTGATCAAAATCAAATCTAACCCAAATGCCTAAATCGAAACACTCAAACATAAATCATAATTAACGAATAATTTTAAAAAGAATAAAGAAATCCTTCACCGGTAACAGTTTTGATTACATGATGGTGGTGGCTGCCCTGAAATTTATTCTTCTTCTATTTTAACGGGTTCATTATCTCGATTGAAGGTGCTTTTGATCTCTCTTTTGTAATGTCTCTGATCTCTCGTTTGATCTCAATTATTCTCCAGTTTACAAAATCTCTCTTTGTTTCCCTCTATTCTTTTGTGTTTTTTCACTTTCAGGAAACCGTCTCTGTATTGTAAACCTTTCGGTGTAAGTAAAAAATGAATGGATTTTATTACAATTGTTTTGGGCTAAACAGGTGTAACATGTGGGCTATTGTTATTTTAAAATTGTAACATGACAGTTTTTCAAGTAGGCTTGTTTCCTAGCAGTATGGCCTTAATAGCTTTATTCGAACACAAAAACTATGATAATTTTTCAATAAACGTTATGAAATACCCATATCGGAAAATTATACATTTACATTTATTCGGAAAATTATAAAAATAGAATATGTTAATGGTATAGAAAATTATTTACCAGCAGTGGTGGTGTCTAATTTGATATCCTCTTCAAGCTCTGTTGTGGTTGGAGTGGGTGGGTCCCATCGTCTCCTTCGCTTCTAGAAAACTATTCGACTGTGAAACCATGGTTCATGGTTGTATCGCCAAAGGACTAGACAATATGGTTGTAGTTTATGCTGTGTTTTAGAGAGAACTTTCATAGAGATGTTCATTTCGAACAATGGGCACGCTTGTTACAACTTTACAATAGAAACACGTGTAGAGGAAATATTGAATCAAGAGAGAGTTAAAGGAACCTACCCAATAACGGCTCTGGCGGTGCAATGGTTGAGGAAATAAAGTTCTACTGTGGTTGGACATTGATAGGAGTCAGGTAGCTAGTACCGGCCTTGAGATGTCTCCAACCACGGGAAAAATTTATTTCAGATGGGTAGCCTCAATCAATCTCAGACAATTTGTGTTTCTTTTTACTTTTGTTGCCATGAGAGGCTGCACAATTCTTGGTTTCAGGTTTTTACTTACCAGATGTTTTGTGTTTCTTAATAGTGGTATGTTGTTTGACATTCCACACGAAATGGTAAGTGTGGCACGAATCAACGTTTATTTGCAACCTAACCCATGGTAAACTGTTTGCGAAAGAATTCTAAAAGGATGTAATGTATGGGTTTTTTTCTAAATTGAACTCTTTACGTGGCAGGATTTTAAGTGCCTTTTTTTCCTATGTGTTGCAACAGCCTTAATTGTAGAAAAATGTTTCTATTATTATATATAGTATATGATTACACCCATACTACTGCACATCTAGGCTCTCCTGCTTGCACCCATTTGATATACTGTCAACAGTATTTTCAACAATAGAAACTACTTGGTATTTTTTTTTTTTTTTTTTTTTTTTTTTTTTTTTTTTATGAAAGAAAGGAAGGACGGGGGCGATTATATGTGACTTACCCACCAAGGCGTGACCTAATAGAGGCACACCCCCCCCCCCCCCCCCCCGCGCTAGGGAATGTTGGATTGAGCCATAGTTACTATGTCCGAGGTGCCACAGACCTCACCCTAGCACCCTAAGAGAGCCAGCGGATGGGCATAATGCATGCTAAGAACCCACCCCCCACATGGTACCCGCCACGACTTGAACAAGGGACCTTATGCATTCATGCGGGATCCCACACCAACTGGGCCATCCCTCTTGAGGCAGAAACTACTTGGTATGAATGGCAAGGGGGGAGGCCATGAATTCTTACCCTGTAGATTTCCATCGAATCTACACTATAAACATACAAACTCACTGGGAGATATTGGAACTCGATCAAAATGCTATAATTTGGTAGTAGACATAGAGGCTGAATAGGTCCTATCAAACATTCAAAAGGCATCACGGTGTATTCTTTAATCCAAGACTCCTTTACACCATAAATCTTCATTGACCATATGTTATTATAATCAACCAAACTGAGACACCCTCCCAGAACTGCAACGTGGCAATCTTTCCCATCCAGTCTAGTTTTACAATTACCAGGAATTGGAATATGGTGAAAATTTTCAGACTCCAAATCGAATGAAACTATAATTGTGGAACCATCTTTCTTATCTTGGCCTAACCAATGTAGTCTTCCATTAAACGAAGCTGCATAGGGTTGCATCCAAATCAAGAACGAGTTCTTTCTGTTAATCATCCACATGGGTCTGCCTAGAGCAGTGAAGATGATACCGTATCGTACTGGCCAGTGCACAGGTACAGGTACACCCCCTATTTCGTACCTAAAAAGCTACTGGCCATACCAACCGCGTACCAGCGAATTCTGGCCGGTACGGCCGGTAAATGAATACCGGACCGTAACAACAACAAGAATAAAGCCTTTGAGATTTTCAAAAAAGGAGGCTTCTATGCTCACAAAAAATGATGATGATGCAGCCATTGGTCATTGGTGGGTACAATTTTCATTTGGGAAAATAGTAGAATAAGAAGAGGAACATAAAGATGAAGTGCACACAAACACAACTAAGTAGCCAAGAAACTAAGAAGAAGAGTAGTATGCTTTTTTTTTTTTTTGGTTGTTGTATCAAAAGTGAAGATGGAGTTCAAAGGTGAATAAGGTGAAGATGGGAATGGAAGTGAAGATGGGTTCACCTGCCAATCCAAAGAGAGATGGTGAAGATGTGTCTTGCTTTGTTTTCTGTTGTTCTTCTTGTTGTTGTAGTTGTACATAATCTTGGGACTTCTTTTCTAAATAGTTTACTTTCTACGGTGGTTAATAGTTTGCTGAAAGGGATATTCATGTGCTGAAGGGGATATTCATGTGCTGCTAAAATCTGATACTTTGCTGACTTTCTTTCTTTTTCTTTTTTTTTTTTTTTTTAATTCGAGAGGTTTGCATTTGTTTTCTATGTAAAATATTTTTTAAAGGTAAAATATTTTACACGTTTGGTTCATAAGAAAATTAGAAAGAAAAAAAATTTCTCTAACACAAAATTGACCATAATTTTAAAATAAGTGAAACTACTATTTGTATTAAATTTGTGTTAACTTAATTATTTGTTTTCTTTGTATACAATGAACAATTAAAATAATGTTTTATTGTAAACAAAAATTTTTGAGGTAATGTTTTATGGTAAATAGAGATTTTGTGTGTGTGTATATATATATATATATATATATATATATTAAATATATAAAATGGCAGTAAACCCGAAACGGTACACCGATACTGCGGTACCCGAAATATATCGTATCGATGGCCAAACTGATACAGCCTCCGGTATGGTATTGACTTCCTTGGCCTAGAGTGGACACCTCAATATGTTGTTCCAAACCCGAAGGCTGATTTTGTTCCACTATTCTGACCACCTTGTAGTCATTGGTTCCGGGATGGAAACCAAACCCAAAAGCCAACCTGCTTTCATTAGTCACGGCGGGCCGTGAAGGAACCTGTCGAAACTTGCTGCGTGAATATAGTACACGAAAAAGTTGTGTTCCGCGACTTGATCCTTTACTTCAACATAGGAAAAGAACAAGACCCCACGGCAGTACAGAACACTAGTAAACTTCTTGCTATATTCCAAGGGCATGTTGACATATTTAAGAAAAGCGCTTGTCATGGCTTTATTATTCGAGGGTTCTTTGACATCTTTCAAACAAAAATCACAATGATAAAGTTGGTCTTGGTGATGAAGGTGAGAAGGGGAATCATTTGAGCAAAGAAGGATGAGGGGACAGGTGTAGGATTGAATAGAAGCTGGTTGAGAATAATCTATAGTATTTGTTTTTGATGAACTGTGTTATATTCTGTAGGGAGATCAAGAAGCAGAAAGTTATTGTGAAGAAGAAGAAGAAGAAGACGAAAGGGATTATGAAGAATTTGCGGTGTTGGTTTTCTTTGTTTACAACGTGTCCAATATATATATAACATTCTCATATGAGATAAGAATGCATATATATAATTGGATGATATCTGAATTATGACAATAATAATTACGTCAATGCATGTGGGGTATAGCATAAGATGAACTAGTCTGGTATGAACAGAGCATATGCTAATTACGTCTAAAGACAAAGTTTGACTATAAATTTATTTGTAGCCAATGACTGTAAATTTGTTCAAAATTATTTTTATTAGATGTAAATTTTGATAAATCTTTGGATGGATTATATTTTCTTTTCATATATTTTATGTTTGCAAATTTTCAAAAGAACAAAGATCAATAGTTATGTCATCAATCAAATATTTAAATTTTAAATTTTTGTTATTTAAAATTATGTATAAAAATAAGTTTATGGATCAAATAATAAGTAAAATATGATTTGTACAAAAATCACATACATGTTAATAACATAAAGAACATATAATTTAACGATTAAATTTTCAAAATATATAGCAATGTTAATTTTTTAAGGGTGTTGTAGCCATTGGCTATAAATAAGTTTGTAGCCAATCTTTTTCTTAAATTTAATTAACTCCATTAACTATTTAAAAAATTTTAATATTAAAAATTTAATTTAATTTTTGACAAAAATAAAATTTACATACTTTATGTTAAGAGAATTTTTATTCAAAAATATTTTTTAGTATCGAAATGAAATTTAAATTAATATTTTTAGTATTAATATATTTTTAATATTTAATGAAGTTGATAGACATAAGCACTATGGTTGACAACAAAAACTTTAAGGACCAAATGATAAAAATGAAGCTTAATGGAGGAGAATAAGAATTCATCAAACGATATTATTTATATTTTAGCATAAAATGAATTAGATTCAATGAAATATCAAAGTCAACAATTTAATAAGATTCAGCTCCAAAAATCTTCAAACCCTACTTTTATTAACAATCTCCTCTAAAAGGGTGTATACTAATGGAAGCTTTTGATAAGTAATTAGTAAACATTCTTGGAATATGGTCACGTGATACTCTATTTTCTTACATTTATAGTAGTTTCACTAATTAAATTCATGATGAGGATATCATAACTATGAAAGGAGCAAATATTATATCACTATATTATGGGAGAACCTAATAATTTTTATCAAGTCTCAGGAAAAATAAAAATTAAATTCTAGTTTTAGCTCATGATAACTTGGCCTTCTAAGAATTCATTCTTTAGGGTTCCAGTGCATATAAAAGATATATTTTATAGCCGTCATCACAGCAACAGGGAGTTTCTACGATGTTTGGGGTTCATCTAAATGTGGTTTGAAGAACTCTACAATGCTACAACAATTAAAATGGTTATTGCAGAGTTAGTCATGTATAGGAGATTTGTGCAAAGGAGAAGTCTATGACAAAAAATATAGTCTAATTGGGGATTGGTGCTGAGCTTCCTTACTTGTAACCTCTTATGCTTTTAGTAGATTCTTTGGGAGTGGTGACCTAAAATTCACTTTGTGAAGTTTTGCTTACGAGGTTTTTGCCTACATGATCAAATCATTGTATTAAACTTATTTTTCATTGCTTTTTATTTAGTTTGGTAATTTGATTGTGCCATATTTGAATTTACATGCAATTCGGACTAGTTAATAAATTTGGGTAATTGGTTATTAATTGGGATCAATCTATATCCCAACACAACCCATAAGCATAAAACTCATAAAATAATCTCTTTTTTGCTTATGTGGGACTCAATGATTTTCATCACTTTAAAATCATGTTCAAGTAGACACATCAGGAGTTAATTTCTTATTCACCCCTTAACATTTTTCTAACATATTTTTAATAACATATTTTTAATGGCTTAGTTAGGCAATGAGAAGAGTTCATTGATTATAATACACTACAAAAAAGTTCATTAATTTTGACCCAGAGTTCAATAAATAGTGTTGAAACAAGCACTAACAAATTAGGCTAGGACTAAATTTAGGAAGACTTATTTCAAGGAAACTAACAAATAGTGCTAGCTCCAAATTTTCACCATTTTTTTTTGTCACACTAATACAACTCTTGATAAAGAGATCTAAAAAATTTTAACCCTTATACTAGAGTTTAAAAAAAAAAAAACTGTCAATTGCTCTCTTTCAGTCAGAAAACGCACACTCCCTCTCTAAAAAAAACAAAAACAAAAACAAAAACTCTCAGTCTCTTTCTCTGAAAAAAACTAGTGCAAGTTGATTTTCAACTTTTCCCACACTTTCTTGATGAATTTCTTTGCCTTTACCTGATTTTTTTTGCACATTTGTAGCTTCATCATTGACGACAAGCCAAAACGCCACCATTGTACATATCCTCTCATGTTCTATAAAGATCATTTTACAATTCTTAGAAAACAAACTTATCCGAACTCTATTTGTTTACAGGTCCTCTCTCTCTTTAACTTTGTTTGTTTCTTGAAAAAAAAGAAGAGAGGAGAATGTTGTGTTTTGATTTTTATTTTGTTTATTGTAGTATCAAAGGTTTTGAATTCTTTAAAATTGATGCCTCTCAATTTATTATATGAGTTAGTATTGATGCTGATTTTGTGGTTTTGATATGAGAGTTTGATGCTAATTTCAAAAATCTATTTTATGTTTTGCTAATTTGATAATTAGTATATTACAGCAAGGAGCCTTTTGGTTAATTTCACATGCAATTGGCGGTGGTTCTTGGACTAATATATTACTTTGTGAAAATGCAATTGAATTATTTTTTACTAATCATCTGAAGTTTTGATATTTGTGTTTTGATACAATATAGGTTTTTTTGAATATGTGGTTCTTTAAAATTTATGTGATGGCCATGAGTTTTTTTGAAAAAAAAAAAAAAGACAATCTTCTTTTGAGGGTTAGGATACCCTAAAACTAAGGTTATCATACTTTTATTTTTAAATTTTTAGAGGGTTGGAGATAAAGCACTAGTTGCGAGGGTTATGTAAGCCATCGAAATTCTTTTTTGACAGTATTTGTTCTTCTTAGAAATACTGAATGACTGTATTGTATTTCTCACTGAAAGAATATACATGAGTGCCTTTATATAGGAGGTATAAGAGTGCAGTACAAGTAAAAGTGTAGTACAAGAGTGTGTGCTATATAAGTAAACTAGTTGGGCCTAATGCCTACAGTACTATACATGTTAACAGCCCCCCTCAAACTCAAGGTGGATGTGAGATGAACTTGAGATTGTCAACCAAAGTACGAAGGCGTCCCTTAGGATTTGCAAGTTGATCTGTAGAGGAGACTGAGATTAGCTTGATAGCACCATGGACAAGATGATAACGGATAAAATGACAATCAATCTCGATGTGTTTAGTCCGTTCATGGAAAACATCATTGTGAGCAATATGAATGACACTCTTGTTGTCATAATAAAGAGGAGTAGCAGTGAATGTAGACACACCTAAGTCTTTAAGAGCCATCGTAACTAAAGAAGCTCAGATGTGGTATCAGTAAGGGCACGATATTCTGCTTCAGTACTGGAATGGGCCACATGAGCTTGTTTCTTGCTTCGCCAAGAAATCAGAAAAGAACCAAGAAGAAAGCAATAACCAGTGGTGGACCTACGATTAGTGGGATCTCCTACCCAATCAGCATCAGAAAATGCACGGAGAACAAGGGGAGACTGAGCAGAGTAGTAAAGACCATGGAAAAGAGTGCCTTTTAGGTACCGAAGAATGTGCAGGACAGTAGCTTAGTGAGTCGATCGTGGAGCAGACAGATACTGGCTCACCTAGTGAACAACATAGGAAATGTCTAGACGAGTAATAGTGAGATAAATTAGGCTGCCAACTAAGCATTTGTAAAGAGAGGGATTAGACAATGGTTTCCCCCTTAAAGGAGTCAGACGTGCATTAAGCTCAATTGGAGTGAGCTATTAGTAAGTCCAGCTCTAGACAAAAGGTCAGAGGCATACTTGGCTTGAGTAATGTAAAGTCCATCTGTAGAATGAGTGATTTCAAGACCCAAGAAGTATCTGAGATGTCCAAAATCTTTCATCTCAAACTGCTGACTGAGAAAATCCTTGAGTTCTTGAATGCCACTAAGGTCATCACCAGTTATGATCATATCATCCACATACAGGAGAAGTAAAATAGTGCTTTTGTCAGTGCGATGAAGAAATAAGGCAGAATCATAATGACTGGCCATGTAACCCAAGCGAGAGATGGTAGAGCTAAATTTGGCAAACCAAGCTCGTGAAGCTTTTTTAAGGTCATAAAATGCACGTCGAAGGTGACAAACTTTGTTTGATTCAATAGAGAGACTAGGAGGAGGTTGCATATAAACTTTTTGACTTAAATCCCCATTAAGGAATGCATTTTTGACATCCATCTGAAAAATGTCCTATTTACTGGCAGCAGCAACAGCTAAGAGGGCACGAACATATGAGATACGAGCAACCGAAGTAAAGGTCTCTTTATAATCAATCCCATACTCCTGTGTAAAACCCTTTGCAACAAGATGAACTTTATAGCACTCAATGGACCTATCAGAGCAAGTCTTAATCTTGTAGATCCACTTACAACCAACCACAGATTTCCTATGGGGGAGAGTGACCAAGTCCCAAGTATGGTTTTTAGATAAGGCATCAAGTTCCTCTTTCATTGCAATCTGCCATAAAGGGTCAGTGGAAGCCTCACGATAGGTGTGAGGCTCGTGCAGTGTAGCAAGGGCAGTGTAACAATGATAATCAAGTAAATGTGTAGGAATGGACCTTACTTGAGTTTAGTGACGCGGTGGAATGTCTTGTGCAAGATCTTCAGGCGGAGCAAGAGCAGGAGCAAGGGACCCAAGATCAAGGTTGGCTAGCTCGTCTTCAACCTGTTCATCTTCCACCTGTTCATTAAAGGGGGAACTAGGAAAGGGATCAAGGATATCTGGTGATTGGACAGAGGAGTCTATAGTGGAATCAGGAGCAGCTACAGGAGGATCAGGAGCAGCTACAAGAGGATCAGGAGCAGCTACAGAAGGAATATGTGCCTCATCTGGAAATATATCTAAAACAGAAGAGGAAGATAGAGAAGTACGGAAGTGAGAGAGCTCGACAAAAAGGCGATGTTCTCAAAATACAACATTGCGGGAGATACGAAGGCAATGAGAAATAGGATCATAACACCGATACCCCTTTTGAGTTTCGCCATAGCCAAGAAAACAACAAAGCCTCGACCTAGGCTCAAGTTTGTTATGCTCATGTGGCTGAAGAAGAACGAAACAAGCAGAACCAAAGGAGTGAAGGTGGAAGGTGGTGATAGTCTGGAGGTGACCCAAAAGGCACTCATATGGAATTTGATTTTGGATGACAGGACTGGGAGTGCGATTAATAGTATGAGCAGCATGAAGAGCAGTTTTACCCCAAAAAGGAGTAGGAACTTTGGCAGAGAGAAGGAGAGCACGAATAGTGTCAAGAATATGACGAAGTTTTTGTTCGGCTCTACCATTTTGCTGAGAGGTACCTGGACAAGTTAGTTGATGAACAATGCCATAGGAATGCAAAACAGATTGGAAAGCATATTGAGTGTACTCAAGAGCATTATCAGATCGAAAAATTTTGATACGTTTGGAAAATTGAGTTTCAACCATTTTTGCAAAATTAGAATATACTTGCAATAATTCAGAACGATGTTTCATATTGAAAATCCAGCTATAGCGAGAATAATCATCAACAAAGACTACAAAATATCGAGATTCACCAATACTAGAGACAGAGGAAGGTCCCCAAACATTAGAATAAATAAGATCAAAGATATCAGTGGATTTTGATTCACTAGTATTGAAAGGTAAAGCTAGTTGTTTTCCTAGCTGACATGAAACACAATCAAAATTCTGTAGACACTGAACCTAACAAACCTTTAGAAGCCAATTGTTGTACTCGAGAAGAAGATGCGTGACCAAGTCGAGCATGCCAAAGTGCAAGGGAAGGAATAGAAGAAATTGTAGCAGCTAAGGCAACAGAAACAGGAGCAACAAGTGGAAGACGAAGGTCGTCCATGGGAAACATACGCCCAACTCTGGGACCGGTCCCAAGCTCTTGTCTCGTCCTTGGATCCTGCATAATACACCCTGAATAATCAAATATAATGTGATAACCTAACTCAGCTAATTGTCCCACAGAAAACAAATTGTAAGAAAGGTTAGGAACATTAAAGACCCCAGGAACAGAAAGGTTGGGGTTAAAACGGAACCCATATTATGACCAGACATTGTGGAACTATTTGGTGTGCGAATATTAAGAGGATGTGATGCAGGTTTAAGGTCAAAAAATAAGGACGAGTGAGGTGTCATGTGATTGCAACAAGCAAAATCCATAAGCCAAGAGGAAAGAGACATACCAGATAAAGCTAAGAGAGAAGAGGAATAAGATGCATTACCAACCATACGAATGACATTGGTGATGATGTTTTTAAGGTCATCTGTGGACATGGTGAAAGTGCGACCTGAAGATTTAGATTGTGTAGAGATGGAAGCCATTGGTTGGACACTCTCAGTGTTAGCAATAGCGGCAGCAGAAATTAAAATAGCTAATTTATTGCGCTGATAGCAAGTCTCTATATTATGGCCAAAACATTTGTAAAAATTGCAAAAACGTTTGCTGGATTGTCAGCGACGATTGTTGCAAAAGGAAGAAGACATGTCCTTATTCTTCATTTAGAAGCAAAATATGCGAAAATGGACTGTAAAAATGAAATTTACGCGAAAAACTGGGTAAGGAGCACCTGGGCTGCAAAAAGTCAACTCTAGTCAAAGTCAACGGTCAAACCACGAAAAGTCAATCGACGACATTAGCAGATGACGCAAGCAGTGACGTCAGCAATTGCATAACTCCTGGCTGATGTGGCAGGATGACGTCAGCAATGACGTCAGTAGGAGAGTTGAGGCGCGTGAGGCATGTGTGAGCATGTGAGGCGAGTGACTGACAGACGTGGCGCATGGGAGCGCGTGGATCAATGACCCAGATGTGCAGTGGCGCGTGGAGGCGTGTAAGTTGCGAAGCAGAATCTTTGGGTGGTGCGTGGGGGCACGTGAGATCTCCAATGGCTTCGAGGCTTCCACTACTTTGTAGATCGGCACAAGGCGAACGCAGTGGTACCTGTGAAAAATTGATCGGAGTAAGATGCACGGCGGTGCTGTAAAAGGGCAGTGGTCTCTGCAGTGTGGAACTCCCCAATGGCGGCTGTTACAAGTCCGGAACCAAAAGAGGATGCCTAGAAGACGTTGGTGGTTCAACGGCGAAAAGGCTACGGCAGCTGTTGTGACAATGGAAGCGAAGTTGAGAGTGGAGTAATATCAATAAAGACAAGACTGCTAAAAGAAAGGTCAGATCAGTGGCTCTGATATCATGTTAGAAATACTGAATGACTGTATTGTATTTCTCACTGAAATAATATACATGAGTGCCTTTATATAGGAGGCATATGAGTGCAGTACAAGTAAGAGTGTAGTACAAGAATGTGTGCTATACAAGTAAACTAGTTGGGCCTAAAGCCTACAACACTATACATGTTAACAGTTCCAACGTCATCAAGGGTGTTGACCCTTGGAAAAAAAAAAAACTAACCTTTTTTTTTTTTTTTTTTTTTTTTTTTTTTTTTGGGGTAGTAGCAGTTTTATTTAATTTTGATACTCAGGTCAAAGAAATCTAACCCATTTTTTTTCCAAAAATATAGAACTGGTAGATTTAATAGTTTTAAAATTGGATTCTCAAAAAAAAAAAAAAAAAAAAAAAATTAAAATTGAAAACAACTAAACCACAAAAATGATTGATGACGAAAACAAAGCCAAAAAATAAGAATGAAAAGAATACGTATGCTTTATTTTAGCACCAAGTATTTTGTTTGACTGTCACAACTCACAACCTTGAAAACAATTGTAGTGACAATTTTGGTTCTAAGCTCCTAGTTAAAAATTTTCACCCCGAACATTTCAGCCTCTTAAAGCTATTTCGGTTGTGGTTAATTCCTTTTTCAAACGTTGTGATCGTTTACTGGAGGCAACTTAAAAAAATAAAAGCAAATGTAGCCATTTCCTCTTTTCTATGAAAAAAATAATATGGTAGACTATTGTAGAGAATGGATTTATTTGCATATCCCAACAGAAAAAAATATTTGAATCGTACCTAGCAAAATAATAATAATAGTAATAATGATAATAACAATAAAAAAAAAAAATTGAATGATATTTTATTGAATAATTTTTGGATGATTTCTAAATGGGATCACTTATGTTGGATTTTTTTTTGTTTGTTGTTATTTTGTTTTTGTTAAAAATGATACTACAACATTTTAAATAATGATATCAAATCATATATTATTGTGACAAGTATATATGAGATATACATGTTGTATATGTGAAACAATTATACTAATTCAATTCTAGATAAATTTTTATTCTATATAAAACTATAATATCAAAATTATGTATTTTAATTCAAAGTAAAACTATATTATTTAAATTTTGAAAATGTTTTTAAAAAGTTAATTTAATTATTAATTTTAAATTATTTTATTTATGTACTATAATTTTAATTTTGATAAAAGAGAACGATCCTACATGATGTTTCTCAAAAGGAAATTCTTACATGATGGGTGTCTATCACATTTTAATTGAAGTGGTACAACAATAAAGCTTTATACAATTCTAGAACTTAAGCTTTATTCCACCCCCACCCCCACACCCTCCCCCCCCCCCCCCCCCCTCTTCTTCTTTTTTTTTTTTTTTTTTTTTTTTTTTTTTTTAAGTTTGTTTGCTAAATTATTCGAGTAAAAGTATATTTATAATACTTATAAGAGTAAAAGTGTATTTATGATTGAAATAGTGGCTGTAAGCTAGCTTAGAAAAGCCTTTTGTAGTTGTATTTTTGTCAGGTAATGTATTATAAGCCTAGTTTAAAACACTAGTATTATTATTTTTGTGTGTATTTTAATAAGTGTGCTTTTTATTTTATTTTATTTTATTTTGAGAAAAAAATACACACACAAAAGAGAAGAAAATCTCAGTTGTAGACGGGGATTTAACGTAAAGGCATATCACAACTTCGCCCTTGATGATAACTCTTTATCATCAGACCAAAACACCAATTAATTTTTGGTATAGATGGAGATTAAATCTCAGATCTTTTATACAAATATCAGAGACTTTACCAGTTGAGCTAATTAGAACCCACAACCCTTTTCTTGACTTGGATTGTATTGGATTGAACCGCGCCTATGCCTACAGAACTAAGAATTAATAATACGGTAAAAGGCTATGAGAAATTCTAACGGTTTCATGTAATTAATAATTATCAATCAATTAATAAGTGGGTTCATAAATTTGAATTAGTGAATCAGACTCTGAATACATTGAATTAGAAAGGCACATGATGGGATTACACTATCGGATTTAAAAAAAAAAAAATCAATTGAGATGAAGTAGAAAATCTCAGTTGTATGCTTTTATTGATAGTACCATGTCAATAAGGAAATGAAAGAAAAAAGATTAAAATTAATTTAATTCGAGGACAACTTGAAAGAGAAAAGTGAGAAGTTATGTCCTATTTTTCTAAATGTTATTGATCACAGGCACACTACAAAAAAAATGTCCTATAGCCACGTTATACAAGTTACTTACAGACACCAATTAGCAACTTAAAATTATGTCTTATTTCTCTAAATTCTATTGATCACAGGCATTTATACGAGTTAGTTACAAGACCTAGTGGCCAAAAACACCAATTAGCAACTTATTTATTTAAGTTACTTGAAAGACATATTAATTGGTTGTTGCCAAAACAACCAACTAAAAACTTGTAAGTAAATCGATCGGCTTCACTTCTTGAATACTTCTAGCCATCTTAACTGACATGGCTCTACTACTTGCAATCTTACAACTAACTAACTAATAAACTAAATGCTTCTTGATTCTTTACAAGAATCACACATCTGGGCTCTCCTTGCCTGCACTGATATGATATACGGTCAAATATCATCAACAACAGAAACTGCTCGGAATGAATGGCGAGGGGGGAGGTCACGAAGGTCACGAATTCTTATCATGTAGACTGCCATCGAATCTACACTATAAACATAAAAACACTCATGGA
Organism: Castanopsis chinensis; assembly: GCA_032878915.1. NCBI lineage: Eukaryota > Viridiplantae > Streptophyta > Magnoliopsida > Fagales > Fagaceae > Castanopsis > Castanopsis chinensis. The sequence goes on from JAVQMG010000105.1 coordinate 13,012,219, forward strand.
GATACTGAAACTCGATTAAAATGTTACGATTTGGCAGTAGACATAGAGGCCGAATAGGTGCTCTCAAACCGTCCAAAGGCTCCACGGTGTATTCTTTGATCCAAGACTCCTTTGCACCATAAATCTTCATTGACCATATGTCAATTCTATCAAATTCATCATAATCAACCACACAGAGACACCCTCCTAGCACTACTACGTGACAATCTTGCCGATCCAGTCCAGACTTATCACAATTATCTGGTATTGGAATCTGTTGAAATTCTTCGGACTCCAAATCAAATGAAACTATAATTGTAGAACCATTTTGCTTATCTTGGCCTAACCAATGTAGTGCTCCATTAAACGAAGCTGCATAGTGTTGCATCCGAAGCAAGAATGGGTTCTTTCTGTTGATCATCCACATGGGTTGTTTGCCTAGAGTGAAAACCTCAATATGTTGTTCCAAACCCACAAGTTGTTCTTGTTCCAAACCCATAGGCTGTTCTTGTTCCACTATTCTGACCACCTTGTACTCATTGGTTCCGGGATGGAAACCAAACCCAAATGCCAACTTGCTTTCATTAGTCATGGTGTGCCGTGAAGGAAGTCTGACAAAAGTTGCTGCGTGAATATAGTACACAAAAAATTTGTGTTTTTCCACTTGATCTTTTACTTCAACATAGGAAAAGAACAAGACTCCACGGCAGTACAGAACACTAGTAAACTTCTTGCGATATTCCAAGGGCAAGTTGATTGATTTGACGGTACCTGTTAAGCCTTTATTCCAAGGTTCTTTAACATTGCTCATACAAAAATCACAATGATAAAGTTGGTCATGACGGTCAGAAGGAGGATCACTTGAGCAACAAAGGATGAGGGGACAGGTGTAGGATTGATACAAAGCTGGTTGAGAATAATGCATAGTATTTGTTTTTGGTGATCTCTGTTATATTCTATAGGGAAATGAGGAAGCAGAAGGGGGCTGTGAAGAATTTGAATTCTCTGAGGAAAGAGAGGAAAAGAAGAAGAAGATGAAAGGGATTGTGGAGAATTGTAGGGTTGGTTATCTTTGATTACAACGTGTCTCATATATATATATATATATATATATATAAGATTCCCATATCAGATAAGAATGCAAATATTAAGATGATATCTGCATTATGATAAATAATAATTACGTCAATATTTGGGCTAATTGCCTGAGGGAGTCGTTGAAGATAAAACGAACAAAACTCGTTTAGCCCTACCAATGCGTGCAGGGTAGGGCATAAGATGATCCAGTCTCTCATAGACAAAACACATGCTAATTAGGTTTAATTAACTGCATTAACTGTTAACTTTTTTTAATTAAATTATAATTTTATTTTTGACAAAAATACAATTCCAACCCTAACAAGCATTGTTTTAACTTCCAATTTTCCTTAAAAAAATGTTAAAACAATTACATTTGATCAATGAGCTCTAGCTCGATTGGCAAGTGTTCCCCTTATAAGTTTTAGGTAGAGGGTATGGTTGTAGATTCTAAACTTATTGGGTGTGTTAGGACATATGCAGAACTTGTTAGAATATATGTTATTGTAAATTAGCTAATCTTTTGATAAAACGCACTTTACTTGTAATTGGGTAGATCTAGGATGATTAAGTACTTCTTGAAATAAGAGTTCAAGCCTAGTATTGAAGTTATGCAAATCTGTCTAAAAAACAAGTAAAAAAATGTTGTTCTTTAAAACTTGACAGATATCTAGATAGAAAATTAATATCTATCGAGGTTTAGTAAGAATTCTTGACAGCTCTCGATAGAAGCTGTATCTATCAAGAATTATGAAATTCATATTTTCAGATTTATTTTTCACGCATATCTAAGTTATTTGTGTAGAGTTTCTTTTCTCACAATTCTAGACATATATAAGGATTATTTTAGGGGCCGTTAAAGGTGATGCAAGGTTACGCAATTTAATGCAAAGTTATTACTCACGCATATTGTGACTAGAGACAATTTGTCCTAGTTCATTATCTATTGCAAAAATACATGTTTGTATTGTATACAAAACATACGCAGTAGAAAATTAACAAATTTACTTCATTCGTAATTGATAACATGTACTATGTAAATTTCAAAATATAAGATCAAGAGAAAGTAGCTTGGTGTGGTAAAATTCAAAACCAAATATTAGAAGTACTTGAGAATACTTTTAATCTTTACTCGAATTCCAGTTGTGCCTAAGAATTGTGGTATCTCAATCAGTTTATATGTGTGTGTCCAAGGGAGAATACGAAAGTGTCCAACACTCACATACACACCATTTCATTCTCTTACAAAATCTTGTATGTTTCTCTCCTTATAATTGATTATCTAAAGCCATTCCAATTGGACTTTAGCATGTGGCTTGGAGTGGGATCAAAAGGGAACAAATAAGACACTAGCTCCAATGGATTTTGGGCTTTTGTGTCAACTCTTGAGAAGTCCAAAATTACTATTAAATATATTTAATATCGCTATATAAATATAATTGCACTCTAAGTCTTTATTATACATTCAACCCCTTCATAAAATATTCGTAGTAATAAATTATAAAGTCATGAATATTGACTGCTACTTTGAAGATTATTACATCCTAATTCTTGAGTACCCGATTTAATCTTTTAAGTTATTCATCATATATTTATGAAATCCAATTTCATAAATATATACTTTAGTAACTTCTTACTAATGTAGTTAGACCTAACATTCTGAATAACCAAACCTATTAAACTTATCTCAAGGGAATATTTTATATCTTTGTTAAGAGATTATGAATTCCATCTTGAGAATATATGTTCCATCAACACTAAATGTAGTTGCCCAACATACTAAGGTTTTGATCATGACTTTAGACCTCATTCCTGATATATCAAAGTAACCTACACTTCATGATTTGGTCTATTATTCTCTCAGGATTAAGAGTTCATGAAAATAGAAGTCATGAGATTTATTATTCATTTGACGGTTATTAGGAGAATAATAAATGTTACAGCAGTCCAGTTCAATATGTCTTAATTCTTAAAATATATCAACATATCAACTAGAAGTCTCCACTTCCATGATCAAGACAAATCATCTTAGTTGATATGTTATAGTCTTTGCAGATGAAATGCCCAATTTCATCACCAACTACAAACTAAAATTCTGAATTTACAAAGAACTTGTGATTTATATCTTCTATGACTAAACCACATTAATCACATACTATGCATCTCATGGACTATCACCAACTACAAACTAAAATTCTGAATTTACAAAGAACTTGTGATTTATATCTTCTATGACTAAACCACATTAATCACATACTATGCATCTCATGGACTATATAATAATGTCCAAATATTCATGTTACCATTATTTTAGATAGTAATTAAACAAAAATATTAATCACAGCATAATGTCATACATAGCATCGAACAATAACATTTAGGGGCACATATCCTAATAATCTCCCACATACCCTAAAGACTATTGTGCATTAATCTAACTCTCATTCCCTCCAAATGTAACTCAAAAGTCCTTTGGGGCAAGGCTTTGGTAAAGGGATCTGCTAAATTATTTGCACTATCAATCTTTGCTACTTCTTCATCTCCTCGAGCAACAATATCCTGAATGATGTGGTACTTTCTTTCAATGTGCATTCCTTTCTTGTGATTCTTTTGATCTTTGGATTATGCAATCGCTCCACTATTATCGCAAACCAATGTGATAGGAACTTGCTCCATTCTCACAACACCGATATCAGAAAGGAATTTCTTAAGCCAAACTACTTCCTTTGCTGCTTCACAAGAAGCAACATATTCAGCTTCCTTTGTTTAACACTCCTCCAACTTATGGCTTCACCTCCCAAGGTGATACATAACCTGAAGTGGTCTTTCTGAAATCAAGATCTGATTGAAAATTTGAATCTGTATAGCCAATAGATATCAAATCCTCACACTGGTAAACAAGCATATAATCTCTCATTCTCCGTAGATACTTGAGAATATGCTTTACAGCTTGCCAATGTTTTGGTCTTGAATTTGATTGATATCGGCTGACCATGCCAACTGAATAACATATATATAGTCTATAGCATACATGAGACTTCCCACTGCAGAAGTATAAGGAACTTGTCTCATCATATTTTCTTCCTCAAGAGTCTTAGGCCTTTGGTCATTAGATAGAGGAACTTCATGTTTGAAAGGAAGCAATCCTTTCTTGGAGTTTTGCATGCTAAACCGTTCTAGAACTTTATCTATATATCCAGCTTGTGAGAAACCTAACATTCTATTCTTTTGATCTCGCCAAAGCTTGATCCTAGAATGAAGTTAGCTTTGCCCAAGTCCTTCATGTTAAATTGGCTTGACAACCAAATTTTTACTGATGACATTACCCCTACATCATTTCCAATTAGTAGAATATCTTCAACATAAAGTGTTAGGAACATTACTACTTTATCTCGATGTCTTTTGTACACACATGGTTCATCAATATTTTGTTCAAAACCAAATGACTTGATTGCTTGATCAAATCTAATGTTCCATGACCTAGATGCTTGCTTAAGTCCATAAATGGACCTTTTTAATTTGCATACCATATGCGCTTGGTTCTTTGCTATAAAACCTTCCAGTTGCATCATATAGATTTCTTCTTCAAGATTGCCATTAAGAAATACAGTCTTGACATCTATTTACTAAATCTCATAATTATAATGAGCAACAATGTATAAGAGAATTTTGATAGATTTAAGCATTTCTACTAATGAAAATGTTTCTTCATAATCAAAACCTTCTTTTTGTGTATATCCTTTCGCTACTAGCCTTGCTTTAAAGGTTTCAACATTTCCATCTTTTCTCTCTTCCTCTTGTAAAGCCATTTTGCAACCAATAGGTTTAATGTCATTAGGTGCATTTACAAGATCCCAAACTTGATTGGAATATATTGAATTCAACTCAGATTTCATAGCTTTGACCCAATGATATGTATTTATATTATTCATTGCCTCTTCATAAGTGTAAGGATCAAATTCAGCCTCTTCTGAGATAGCTTCATAAGTTTCTCCTAGACCTATAAATCTCATAGGTGGCCTTATAATCCTTCCACTACGACAAGGCATTTGTGTACTAGTCATCTTGTGAGTAGAGTCTTGTGGTGTATCTAATACAACCACATCATCCCTAGTTTCTTCCATTGGTTGTTCAATTACAGGTTCATCTAATTCAGCCAAAACAACTTTACTTCTAGGATTAAAATTATTCACATAATCATCTTCCAAAAATTTGGCATTGGTGCTAACAAACACTGTTATCTTTATGATTATAAAATAAATAACCCTTAGTTTCTTTTAAATACCCTAAAAACATGTATACTTTTTTGCTTCCAACTTATTAGTCTTCCCTTTCAACACATATGTTGGACATCCCAAAATGTGAAGATATTTCATACTAGGCATGAGCCCATTCCACAATTCCTTAGGTGTGTTAGGAACTGATTTTGATGGAACTATATTTAAAATATGCATTGCGGTTTTTAGTACATATCCCCAAAAGGAAATTGGTAAAGTTGAATAACTCATCATGGACCTAATCATTTCTAAAAGAGTCATGTTCCTCCTCTCTGCTACACCATTTTGTTGGGGAGTTTCAAGTGCAGCCAATTGGGACACAATCCCATTTTAAGTTAAGTAATCCTTGAAATCCCCAAGAAGGTATTTACCAGCTTAATCAGATCGAATGGCCTTTATGTGTTTACCTAATTGATTCTCAACTTCAGCTCTCAAAGGCTTTGGACTTCTGTTTTATTAGGTACACATAACCATATCATGAGTAATCATCGGTAAAAGCTATTTTAGTTGTGGTTAAATACTTTTGAAAGAAAATTGGTAGGGTTTGTTTGTTGGAAGCAACATAATATGGAGACTATTGTAGAGAATGGATTTATATGCATATCCTAACAGCAAATTAACTATTTGAATGATAATCAGCCCAAAAAAAAGAAGATATTTTATTGAATAATTTTTTGGATGATTTCTAAATAATCTGAAGAATAATAAATGATTTTCTCGTAGATTAGGAGAATAGGGTCTCGCCCTGGAGCAGGTAGGGTATTATTATGGTCACGCGCAGATAGAAAAGCCACATTGGTTGCCTCCCTCTACTCATTTTTTTTTAACCAAAAAAAAAAAAAAAAAGACAATACAATGTTTTAAATAATGATATGATACCATATATTATAGTGACAAGTAGATATGATTTTCCTCCATTTGACCATTACAAATTAGCCTTCTGTGAATCTTGAGATTTAATTAATTTGCATGGTATTTTGAGTCATCTCGATTTTCATCGTAGAACTCTGAAAAATCAAGTGGTGATTAAAATGAGGTTATACACCAACAGAGGATTTACAAATGAATAGAGTAGTGTTGTAAGGACTCAAAGTAAAACCCTATTGAGTAACCACTAAGCTAAACTTTGCAAACATAGCTTGAAAAGCTTGCTTGACACCACAAAGAGTATGTTGGGGTCAAAAAACTTGATTACAAGAGTGAGCATAACTTGGGAGTTTTTTAATGTAGACTTCTTTATAAAGATCACCATTGAGAAAGACATTCTTCACATCCATATGATAGAGAGGCCAATGGTGAACAACTGCCATGACAATAGGTTATCTGGTAGAAGTAAGGTGAGTAGTAGGAACCAAATTTTCTTCATAATATATATTATATTCCTGGGAAAAACCTTTGGCAACTAAGCGAGCTGTGTATCGTTCAATAGTTCCTTCAGCCTCGGTCTTGATCTTGTAAACTTATCTACAACCTACTACAGACTGAATGGGAGGCAAATCAATTATATCCCAAGTGTGACTTTTGTAAAGGAAATATAGTTTATTAGAATAGGTCAATGTGGGTTTCAAGATAGGTTTAAGGCTTGTGGAGGGAGGTAAGAACAAAAGAACAACGATAATTAGTGAGATAACATAGAGGAGCGCAAACCTAAGAAGAGTGGCAAAAATTAGAACTAATAGGAGGTTTAGGAGATGATGGTGCAACGAGATCCATGATTGTGAAAGACCACGTCTCCAGGGTCCCACGCGAATGGGGTAGAGTTGTTTTAATTCCCTTTCAAGAGACAACAGATAGGATCCTACTGTTGTTATTCTCCCTCCTAAGTTTAGGGTTTAATAATGGAGTCGCTACTTATTTAATTGGAAAAATTAGAAAACCAAATTGAAAAGTACATTTTTTTATTGATGAATTGAGAAAGATATATCTCTTGAAAATAAATAGAGATTACATTTCTTTGGTCCTAGATACAATCTAAAACAAAATACAACACTTTGATTCCTAGTTATGATCTAAGAAAAGAAGATTACAAGGGAAAAGTCTAATCTACTACCATTTATCAAAGTTCAAAGGCTAAGTTACAGAATTGGAAAGGTGTTAGGTACCTAAATTTCTTGGTAAAATTAGTTTTCTAGACTATGGTAGCCAATGATCATATCACTTCATGGCAATATCACTAGATAGATCTAGGAATAATTTATGGCCTAGCCAAAGGAACTCTTTAGTTAAAGGATGTTTTTGGAAGAGAAAAACCTTGCATAAACCCTAAGCATGTTTATGCAATCTTAAGCATGCATATGCAAACTTAAGTCATGCATACGCAGCCTCGAGTATTCGTACACATTAAGGTTTCAACAAAGTTATGTAAGGAAAGCTTTTGAAGGAATATGTGCTAGAACTAATCCCACATCTCCTAGGAAGAGGACTGCCCCTTCTCTCTAAACACTATAAAAATGCCCCATGGATCCTTTCCCAAAAGACATCGAATCTACTCAAAAAAAGTGATTCAAGGGAAGATTTTTTACTTTAGAAAGCATCCTAAAAATAAAGTTTCTTGGCTGAGACCTATTTCAGGTTTAAGCCTTTTAGTAAAACTTAGTAACCCTCTAGGTATTTTCTTTTGTAGATTGACATAGGCGAACATTAAAAAAATAAAGCTCCAATACCTCTTATATTTGAGGTTTTTTGGTGTTTTTCTTCCTATTTTATTGCTTTGATTATCTTCTATGTAGATTAGGTTTACTACTTTGATAATCAGAAGTAAGCTAGGCTAGTTTATTGAAGTTTTGATAGCAGTGTTGCCTATTGTGTTTTCGAGTAGGGATATGTACGCATGCTGGTGCATGTGTACGCATCTCCATGACTCTGTGTACGGATGCTTGTGCATGCGCATGTATGGTTGACCCAAAAACCTAGATTTGTATGTTCTTTGATTTCTTTTCTATTTTGTTTAGTTTTAATACCTGTTTCAAGGTCTGTTTAGGTCAGTTTATGCATGATTAGGTCTAGGGTTAGCAATATAACATTTTTTCACATGCTTCGAGTGCTAGATTTGAGATTAGTGTGTATGCCTTGAATAAACAATATGAGCATGCATAATTGCATGATCATGCATTGATGCATTGTTGTTAGGGTGATAATGTACTGAGGTAAGTAAGGTAATACATACATATAAATATGAACATGCATATTTAACATGACAAAATTGTTTATTTGATTAATGAAAATAATGAATATGCTTGCTGGAGATGGTAGATGATGCTATATGTATTCAGTACTTTGCCTACTGCCCTTGGGTGATATGATGATGTATGCTACTCTAATGAGATGCTAAGCATGCTTAGATGAATGGTATCACATATACTACGCCTAGATGTATTTAGGATGTCATGAGATGCATGTGATGATGATGCGGTGAGATGGTTGATGAATATGAGATATATGTTATGCTATGTCTAGATGAATGTTAGGTTATTCATGTGATGTGTGTTATGTCATGATAGATGTATGCTAGGATTATGTGCTAGATGCATGTTTAAGATAGACTAGTACATGTGTGTGTGTGTTGTAGACACCACATTTTGTACCCTTTATGACTTGGGTCCGCGTTCCCCAATGATGCTGAAATTCTGAGGCCTAAGGTTGGTTTAGGGCCCAATCAGATTACAAACTAACTTGGGAGGTGTTAAAATGGAAAATATAACTTTTTAATGAGCAAAATATCTACTTTTTTGGAAAATAAAGGCCAAAGAAAACCTTTGGCCTGCATACACAAGCATGAACCTGCGTACATAGCCATAAAGCTTGCGTAGCAGTCATGAGCCTACGCATGCAAATAGGGTTTTAGAAACCTATGAAAGACAAGTTTTCTGCATTAAAGACTAAGGTTTGAAATGAAATCCACATTGTCTTGGAGCTGTTCCAAGCCCCCATTTTTATAATATAAATAGCCATACATGGTACCTTTTTAAAACACATAGAAAATCCTAAGGGAAAACCTAAGATTCACTAGAAATAGTGAATCAAAGATGTTACGAAATATGTGATTTGATGTTAGGAATATATGTCAACATTTTATGTATTGGCTAATCCTTTAACAAAACACATTGTACTTGTATTTGGATAGATCTAGGATGTGTTTAATGCTTCAAGAAATAAGGTTTCAATTTCAAGTGTTAAAGCCATGCAAGTTCATCCAAGAATCAAGTGAGTAAGTATTGGATATTAAAGCTCGACAGCTAGTATCTATCGAGGTTTAAAAGCTACTAAAGCTTGTGGCTCGACAACTAGCTTGAGAGATGGCTATTTATCGAGGTTTATGAAACTCAGTTTTTCAGGATTGTTTTTTATCCAATCCGTGAGTATGTGTTTGGGCTTTCTTTTCTCACAACCCGAAACATATATAAAGAATATTTTAAGGGCCGTATTAGGTTACATAGTCAAGAGCACAATTGCACAATAGCATAAGTTCTCAAATGTGACTAGGAAACCTAGTTTGTCCTAGTTCTTGAAGAAGCTGCGTTTGTACAGCGTAGGGTTTTGTGACCAAGAAAATTTGTGATCTCCACCAATTGAATAATAGAAGAACTTTACAGCCAACATCCTTCTCAAGTTAGTGATTAAGTTGCGTACTAGAATTCACGCATCTATTGGTTAGTCACATACTGGGAGCCGTGCAATACAAGGAGAGATTGTCACTATAGAACAAGTCCAATTAGGTATTTGGGTAACGGTTCAACTTTAAATTGGTATAAGGTACTGGAATTCTTTTACTTGTAACCGCTTATTTTGATAATAGTAGATTTTTGGGAGTGGTGACCTTAAAATCACCCGGTGGTATTTTTGCCGTGTAGGTTTTCCCAATTCATAAACAAATTACCATGTCATTTAATTTCTGCTACATATTTAGTTATTCGGTTATTTGTTTGTGCTGCCACACTCATTGCATATAATTGAACCTAATTAATTTACTTGGCTAATTAATTGGTTAATTCATCACAATGGATCAATACATTGTTGACCTATCAAGTGGTATCAGAGTAGGCACACTCTGATTAGGGTTAAATATTTGCTGTGACATCCACTAACCCCTGTTTGTCATGGATAGAGGACAGTCACTTATCGTATCTCCTTTATTTGATGGAACTAACTATGCATACTAGAAAGTATGCATGAGAGCTTTCTTGCAATCCTTAGATGAGAATGTGTGGCAAGCTGTGGAGATAGGCTGGACCAAACCAAACTGACTGACTGGAATGATGCAAAGATCAAGGTGGCTAACTTCAACAGCAGAACACTGAATGTTTTGTTCAGTGCGGTCACAAATGAGGAGTTCAAGAAGATCTCCTCCACTGAAACTACAAAGGAGGTGTGAACCATTCTTCAGACAACCAATGACGGAACCAAGGTTGTCAAGGATTCGAAGCTTCAGAGGCTCACCACTAGTTTTGAAGAAATCAAGATAGAGGAGGATGAGTCATTTGATAAATTCTATGCTAGGCTCAAGGACATAGTGAACTCAGCTTTCAATTTTAGAGAAACCATTCCCGAACCCAAGATTGTGAGAAAGGTGCTCAAATATCTGCCCAAGAGATTTCATGCCAAGATCACCGACATTGAGGAATCAAAGGATATTGACAAGATTCCTTTGACAGAGCTCATTGGAAATCTGCAAACTTATGAATTGGGTTTGTCTAGGATCGGGAAGCCAAGTAAGGGCAAGAACATGGCATTGAAGGCCAAGAGCAATGACAAGGATGAGTCTTCCAACGATGAAGATTCTAAAATGAAGTCCCACACTACCTAGAAATTCAAGAAGTTCATGAAAAATGTCAATGCAAAGGGCTTCAACAAGGACTGTAGGCAATCAAGCTCTTCTCAATCTAAGAGCCAAGACAAAGGGAAGAAGGATGCTAGGGATGGTGGTCAGTACACTGTTCCTTCTGGGCCCAAATGTTTCTCGTGTTAGGGATTTGGTCATATGAAACAAGAATGTCCCACTTATCTCAAGTCTATTGGAAAAAGCAAGGCACTTGCTGCTACCTTGAGTGACATCGAACCTAAGGATGATTCTGAAAATGAGGATGACAAAATCCTGAATGCCTTCAGCGCCATTGTCGATCCTACTGAAGGGATTGTAGTAGATGTGGATGAAGATGAAAACTTGGTGAAGTCAAAATTTGAGAAGATGGAAGAGTAGGATTACATCCACACAGCCTATGCAAAGTTGTACAAGGTCTTAGAGAAACATGAGAAACTGTATAGGTTGGCCACCAAGAAGCGCAGTGATGTGGGGCTTGAATGGGAACAACTGTTTACAAAGTTTAATGAAGCAAATCAAACCATTGGAGTATTGAGGTTTGAGAATAATTTCTTGGATGAAAAGACCAAGAAACTTGAGGCAGAACTGTTCCAAGTGAGAGCTCAGCTGGAGAGGACCTTAAGTGAAAAACTTGATGAGATGCTTAGTATGGAAAAATTTGCCTCTGATCGAACCAGTTTAGAGTATGATTTTTCTTCTCCTAATATTGCTTCTTCTAGTACTACTATTTTTGTTTCTCCTACTAACAATATTGATTCTGAGAATAATAATGCTAAAAATGTGATAGCTAGTGAGAACATAGACAAGGATAAATATATCTTAGGAGAACCCCCTAAGATTGCTAAGAAAGAAACCAAAAATCCTTAGGCTAAGAAGAGTAATGCTCAAAAGTCGAAAGAGAAGAAGCAGTATCTCTGTCATCACTGTGGCCTAGATGGACATACTCGACCAAATTGCTATAAGTGATTAGCCACTCAACAGAGCAACAACATGATTTCGTCGGGACACCAGAATCAACTTTCATCCTCTCTTGCTCCTCTTGTAGATCTCCTTAAAACCCTTATGTTCCTTTCGAACTTGAACGGTTTCAATTCTTCCTTCTCACCGCCGGTTTAAGGTTTTTCTCAAAGGAAAGGTTCCCCAAAAGTGTGGAAGGAAAATGGCTCCAAGTGATTTAGTCACTCTTTCTCTCTCTCCCTCTTTTTATTATGGTAGCATTACTTATGTGTTTTGTTTTCTTATTTTGAGATAGTCTAGTTTTTATGCATTGCTTTATTTGACATGTTTTTGTTTGGTTTTTTTCAATTTTGTCTTTTCTCTTTCTTTTATAAAAATATAAAAAAAATAGAAAAATTAGAAAAATACAAAATTAGTGTGTGTTTGTGTACTTTGGTACTTGTGTACCTTGAATGAACAATGAAATAAAGTTTTCTAAACTTTGTATCTTTTATAGCTTAGATGAGCATCTCTATGCACAGCTAAGCAAGTGGGGTTTGTGGCTCGTATTTGTGATGAGTAAGATTAAGTTATCTCATGTACTTAACACTCATATCACTCTTTTTGACGGGAAGGACTAGAAAATCCTAAGAGAAAAGCATAAATAGCCATCTTACTACTATTGCCCGCCAATCATGAGATGACATATGTATGCTTCAGGATAGCGAAAGTGTAATGTCAAAAAGCTTAACATAATTGAGTATTTCTTTTCTTTCTCTTATATGCTCATGCCTGATATGCTTAATTAAAGCAAAATATACAAAGAAAAATAAAAGCAAAACGATCAAAATGCTTTATGTGATTGCAAGCATGTATTCTAGGAGATGTGGGAGTTATAGGTGTACCTCGAAGGTGATAGTCCCCATCAAATAGTTATGATCGTGTGTGAGTTAAATTGATTTGCTCATATCTCAAATCGTCATAACATAGAAACATTTATGCAATCTTGCGATATTTTTCACACATAACACAAAATATTCTTTGCTACTTTTGATACATGTGCAGGTACAATGTGATTTGGCCATCACAAGGTTCACATGCACTAAGGTATGCTCACTAAACTGTTTTAACTTGTTTTCGAAATATAAAATTAGTTATACTTGTTTAGTGTGTGTGTGTGTGTTTTAGGATCGATGTGCTTATATTTTTCTTGTTAAGAGATGTTTTTGAGAGGTTAAAATGTTGTTTGGATCTTTGATTGAGCAGCATGCTTGATTGCATTTATATCTATGTTTTTCTCTTCCTTGAAAAACTGTTTTTAAGCAATCTCGATAACTTATCGATAGCTCTCGACAGCTAGGCTATCTATCGAGACACTTTAGTTTTTCTTTATCGCAATCTCGATATCTCTCGATAGCTATCTCAATCAATTGAGAAACTTTTTGTCTCCTCGATAGCTACCTCGATCCATTGAGCTTCTCTGCCTTGGAAACCTCTCGTTAGATCCTCGATAGCTGGTTCGACAACTGAAAAGCGTCTCTTTAAATCTCGATAGCTCTCTATTGATCGAGCTTTATGAAGATTCTATATAATGAGCCATAGTGATTTCTACACTCATTTTCTTAATCTCTCTTGACAGTTTCTCTCTTTTCTCTCTCCAAAACTCTCCAAACTTAAAACCCCTCACATTCCTCACTTGATCTTCAACCTAAATCAAGTGTTCTTCATCTGGTATGGTTCTTTCTCACTCATTAATCATGCATTTCATTCTTTTTTAACCAAAGTTTTGAGTTTTGAAAATTTTTTGGGGGTTTTTCAAAATTGATGAGTTTATGAAAAATTTTGGGATGGGTCTTGTATATTTCATCTTAAAATATCATGCATTGCATCACATGTACATTATAACACTGCCTCATGCATTCTAGATGTGTGTTTACATTGTGGAACTGATTGTGTACTGGTAGGTTTGGATTGGGCTGACCCCATGATGCTTTTACTATTGCATTTCACATGCTCATGCATTTTCATGCATACATACCTTACATTCTCTATATTCTTATATATTGATTGTATTTGGTGCTTTTCTGCGTGTTCCCTTTCTTTCTTTATCTCCCTCTCACGTTAGTTGCATCATGGCACCTAAACGTAAATCTATTCCGTCTCGGAACCCTCTTCGTTCCGAGACATCTTCATCTTCTTCTCCTTTTGACCCCACGCTGTTTCACGTATGGTTCCATGTTGAGAAGGACAAATCGGACTTCTTTGAGAACTTCTCACAATGAGGCATTCAATCGGAATGCCAAGTCATTTAATCTAATTTTTTCTGATACTGATCTACCCACTATCATTCACAGTAAGGATTAGGAGTCACTTTCTGGCATTCTGGTCACGTGTCCTTTCGTGATCATTTAGGAGTTTTACTCCAACATGCACAGATTTGACACTTTTATACCCCAGTTTGTCACTCGTCTTTGGGGTATACGCATGGTAGTTACTTCGGGTATTGTATCCGAGGTACTACACGTTTCTAGGGTAGCACATCTTAACTATCTTGGTTATGAGCATCTGAGGATAGTGTCCAAAGAAGAACTCTTATCTCATTTCTGTGAGACACCTTCTTTTTGGGGTGATCATAAGTTCACCCGTTGCTCAGCCTTTGCTATAGGTTCAAGGTTCCTTAACATGGTTATGACTTTTGTTCTCCATCCTCTCTCTCATTATAACACTGTCACAAAGCCTCGTGCTCACTTTTTGCTTTCCCTCATTGAGGATCTTACCATGGATTTCCCCTCTCACTTCATACTCTCCCTTATAGATGTCTATAAAGGTACGACAACCTGTGATAAGCTCATCTTCCCTTCAGCTATCATGCGGCTCCTTGGCCACTTTTCTTTCTCCTATCCTGAGTCTCCCCACTTCACTTTCATGTGTGTCATTGATGCCACTACCATTAAATGGAGTTTTGAACAACTTCGCTTGAGGCAAACTTAAACCGAGACGGCTACTTCTCCAGCTTCTACTACTCCATCCACCTCCACTCCTTCGTCTTTAGCGAGTGGAGTGACTTTTGAGGCCATCATGGCACAGCTTGTGGGCATGGATGCTCGCCTTGACACACTTAGTGATGAGTTTTTTCAGGTGAAAACTTGTGTAGGTTGTATTGCACAAGGACAGGCTGTGATGGGTGGTTTCATAGTTGCTTCTTCTTCAACTCCACTGGCGTCCAAGGATGAGAGTGACGATGGCTTCAGCAATGATAAGGATGATGATGCTGGCTCACCTAGTGATGATGAGATATCTACTTGATGTACTTATCGTTTGTCCCTCGTGACAAAAAGGGGGAGTAGTTTTGAGATGAGAGTAGTCATACTCATAGGGAGAGAGATAGTTTAAGAGATAGTAGGAGTGTTATTGAGTGTTCAATTTTTGAGGGATGTAGTGAGGATTTCGATGTACCTTTTTCTTTTCTTTTTATTTTAGATACGTTGTTCTTGTACATGGGTCTTATGACGATTTGACATACATTGTACTTATATTTGGTTTATGTATATTTTGATGTATGTTTTTTCACCTATCTTTACATGTGTTGTTTCTTTTCTCTCTTTATACACATGTTTCTTATTTTATCGTATGCAATCTTTTATTTTTGTTTCACACAAAGATGCCTTAATTTGTTTTGTTTAAGTATTTTAGAAATACAGGTTGCCAAAGTCTTTTTTGCCATAAACTCTCTTCTTGAAAAGTTTTTCAAGAGTTTGTATTAGGATAAATTTTATTATACTTAACAAGTGAGTATGAGTTGAGTGATTTATGATTTCTCTCATATATTCATTTGTTTGTTATGGTTTTGTCATGGATTACCAAAGGGGGATATTGTTAGGACATATGTGATTGGATGATAGGAACATATGCCAACATTTTACGTATTAGCTAATCCTTTGACAAAACACACTTTACTTGTATTTGGATAGATCTAGAATGTGTTTAATGCTTCAAGAAACAAGGTTTCAAGTATAAATGTTAAAGCCATGCAAGTCTGTTCAAAAACCAAATGAGTAAGTGCTGGATTTTAAAGCTCGATAGCTAGTATCTATAGAGTTTTAAAAGCTATAGAAGCTCGTGGCTCAACAGCTAGCTTGATATATGGCTATTTATTGATGTTTATGAAACTCAATTTTTCAAGTCTGTTTTTCATCTAATCCATGAGTATGTATTTGGGCTTTCTTTTCTCACAACCCTAAACATATATAAGGATTATTTTAAAGGCAGTATTTGGTTGCCCAATCAAGAGCACAATTGCACAAGAGTCCCTTAAGTGTGACCAGGAAACCTAGTTTGCCCTATTTCTTGAAGAAGTTGCTATGTTTGTACACCGTAGGGTTTTGTGACCAAGAAATTTTGTGATCTTCATTGGTTGAAGAATAGAAGAAATTTGTAGCCAACATCCTTCTCAAGTTGGTGATCAAGTCGCGTAGTGGGATCCACGTATCTATTGGTTAGTCACGTACTGGGAGTCGTGCAATATAAGAAGAGATTGTCACTACAGAACAAGTCCAATTGGGTGTTAGAGTAAGGGCTAATTGTAGTTTAATATAAGGTACTGGGATTCCTTTACTTGTAACTGCTTGTTTTGATAATAGTGAATTCTTGGAGTGGTGACCTCAAAATCACCTGGTAGGGTTTTTGCCGTGTAGGTTTTTTCTATTCGTAAACAAATCACCGTATCATTTAATTTCCACTGCATATTTAGTTATTTAGTGATTTTTTGGTGCTGCCACGCTCATTGCATGTAATTGAACCTAATTAATTTACTTGGTTAATTAATTGGTTAATTCATCATAAGGGGTCAATACATTTTTGGCCTATTAAAAGAGAGTTTTTCACAAAACAACCTCAAGTTAATTTTATTTGATTTGGGCATTTTCTGGCCTTAATCATCAAGTTGAAGATTACTTGTTGACACCCCATTGTGTAACCTGCATTTAACCTCACATGGATGATAAAATGATAATTTTACCTTGGAAATATGCATCTTGATTCTAGTCATTTGATCATTAATCTCATTTCTACAAAATGATCTTGATATTGTAACGATCAAATTGATAGGTCGTAAGCTCTAATCGGACTATCAGATTGAAAGTCATCAACAAATCAAGTTTTAATGGTTAAGGTACATTATCACAAATTGAGTCCAACTATATGTGATTATGAACAATTGATTCTAATTGGTTATAATTATAATCAATTTGAAATTAATGGTGTCATAATGTGATTGGTTAAGACTACATTTTATGGTAAGGTTGAACACACTTAATTAATTAGATAGTTAAATATTAATTATTCAATGAGCAATTTGTGCAATTATCTTTTAATTAGGGTAAACTTGGAACTAATTATGTCTGAAATGGGAGTGATTGGAGCCTAGTAATGTTAATTGGAAATTAATTTGAGACTTATTAATTTTAATTATGCTGAAATTATTTTCTAACAAATGATCTCTGCTCACCATTTCTTTGATATCTCTTAGAATATTTTGAATCTATAAATGAGGTTAATTTTCCCAGAAACTAGACATCTAGGGCTTCAATTTGAGCATAAGAATGAGACAATACCAATCAGAATTGAGGAAGATATGATTTTTTGAATTTGGCTTTACAGGCTATTACAGTAACTGAAGTAAAACCGAATCTTGCTCCCTCACTCCCACCTACCTCTGCATTTAATGCACTAGGTTTCCCCAAAGGCTAAAATAAGGTCTAGGTTCATGATTCCTTGTCAACCCTCATTAAATAACCTTCAATTCATAGTTTTTCTACCACTACTATATAAACCCTCTCTCTCCTCCATTCCAAGAGACACAAAAACCCACTCTCTTCTCCTCTCTTGTCCTCTCTTGAGTTCTAGTGAAGCAGAGTAGTCTTGTCATATCTTGGTCTTCTTGAGACTCAAGGTATTGAGTGAGACTCACTCTCCCTCTCCTATCCCTTCTTTTCCTCCATCCTTAGGACCTCCACCAAGAGTCTCCTCCTCCACTATATGGATCTTGCATGAAGGTATAATCACTTTCCCTAATTTGCCTTTTATGCTGCCATGATGAGAATTTAAGATTAAAGCATGAGAGTAATTATTTAAATTCCCTTGAATATGTTTGAATGTTCATAAATGTTCTTATGTGCTCTTCACAAGTTCTTGGTTGTTCATCACATGTTTATGCATAACACTAGTTTTGATCTTAAATCTACATCAAAGACATGAAAAAGATGTTTGTTTAATAATTCTTTCAAATCCTTGAATTTAGAATATCACAATCCATACACATTCACTAGAATTTATTTTTTGATCCAATTGAAATGCTTAATAAATTGAATTATGGTTTATCACATGCCCACACATTAAATTCAACGTGCAAATTGATTGAAAGCATATTGGATGATGTTATTGTTGGAAAATTCTGGTTTTGTATCTCATACAAAACAAATAGCGGAAGCAACAAATAAGAATCTATTTCATTTATGATTAACAACATACACTATGTAAATTTCAGAATTTAAGAATAAGATAGCGTATTTTGGTGTGGAGAAATTCAAAACAAAGATTAGAAGCACTTAGGAACACTTTTAATCTTCACTCCAATTTCACTTTACGCGCAAGATGTGTGGTCTCTCAATCAGTTTCCAAAGAGAGAATGAAAGTGTGTCTCACACTCTCTCTTTTTCTTTTTCTCTACGCTTTTTTTTTTTCTCTAATAAAAATTTTGTATGTTTCTCCTTTTATAACTAACTGATTATCTAATTAGGCTGGCCTATTGGGCCTTTCCAATTGGGCTTTAGTGTGTGGCTTGGAGTGGGACCAAAAGGGACTAATAAGACACTAGCTCTAATGGGTCTTGGGCTTTTCCGCCAACTCTTTACAAGTCCGAAGTTATCATTAATTATATTTAATACCACTATATAAATATAATTGCATTCTAGGCCTTATTTAAAAATTATATCCCAAAACTTTATTATACACACAACCCCTTCATAAAATATTCGTAGTAATACAAAGTCATGAATATAGACTGTCACTTTGAAAATTACTACGTCTTATCCTTGAGTACCCCGTTTAATCCTTTAAGTTATTTATTATATATTTATGAAATCAAATTTCATAAATATATACTTTAATAATTTCTTACCAAAGTAGTTAGGCCTAACTCTCTGAATAACGGAACCCATTAAACTTATTTCAAAGGAATATTTTATATTTTCATCAAGAGACGATGAATTCTATCTTGAGAATATATGTTCCATCAACACTAAATGTAGCTGCCCAACATACTGAGGTTTTGACCGTTATTTTAGATCTCACTCCTGATATATCAAAGCAACCTACACGTCATAATCAAGTCCATTATTCTCTCAGAATTAAGAGTTCATGCAAATAAAAGTCGTGAGATTTATCATTTATTTGACAGTCATTAGGAGAACAATAAATCTCACAGCGGTCCAGTTCAATATGTCTTAACTCTTAAAACATATCAACATATCAACTAGAAGTCTTCACTTTCATGATCAAGACAAATCATCTTAGTTTATACGTTATAGTCTTTACAGATGAAATGCCGAATTTCATCACCGAATACGAACTATAAATTCTGAGTTTACAAAGAGCTTGTGATTTATATCTTCTGTATCTTCTGTGACTTTCCTATAAATCACATACTATGCATCTCATGGACTATATGATAATGTCCCCTATATTCATGTTACCATTATTTTAGATAAAAATAAAACAACTTTATTAAACATAACATTAAGTCATCCATAGTGTCATACATAGCATCATACAATAGGATTTAAGGACACACATCCTAATAGTTATATGATTGTTGGCCACTATAGTATAGAAGACCAATTTCACTAGGCAAGGTGGGTGCCTAATACCTTCCCACATTGTAACATAGCCTCCGAGCTTAAATCAAGGGTTGATAGATCAATGTTTATCCTTGTAATTTTCAGTTTCTAGATTGTAACTAAGAAACAAAGCTATGTACTTTATCTTAGATTGTATCTAGGATCAAAGTCATGTAATTTCCTATGATCAATGTAAATTCATTTGCAAATCAATAAAATGAGAAATTTTTCAATTTTGGTTTTCTTATATATTCCAATAATTAAATAAGTGGAGACTCCATTGTAAAACCCTTAATCTAAAGGGGATGATATAATCAGTCTAATCTTCATTTTGAAAGATAATAACACGACTCCACCCATTCATGTGGGTTTGGCCCAACATTCCATAAAAAGGGGCCAACGGCATGGTTTTTTACAATGGTGACTCCATTGGGGATATTGAGAGCTAAGCTTCAAGTAGGTTATGATGGGCAACCATGTAATTGTTTTTTTTTTTTTTTTTTTTTTTTTTTTTTTTTGTATATGATATATCAAATATGGCATTATATTGCATGGCATGCATCATTTTCTTGACTAAAATTTATTTTATTTGTGTGCAAGCTCGGAAGCCTAGTAGTATTAGCCATGGATTGTGGTCTTCTTGAGACTCACATACCCAGCGGTGAACCCACCACCCACCACGACAAGGATCATCATGGTTATACCATGGCGGTTCATAGGGACAAATTGTACCATTCTGACCAAAGCGGCATTCCTAGCATCACAAGTTGGGAGGTATGATGTCCTAGCATGTTGGGACCTTTAACCTACCTTCTACCCATGTTGTAATGACCCATAAAACCTACCTTTAGGTTGGTCCATGTAAATTGCATTTCTTTATGCATGTGTTTGGCCGTTGTTTGAACCATGATGAGTCCAAGTCCAATGCTTGAGCCTATCATAATTGTTTGAACCATGTATGCTATAAATGAATCGAAGCCCAAATGCCTGTGATTGAAGCCTACTCGCCATGGAGGCCTAATTTGTTTTTCTAGAGATAATATAACATGTGTGCATGTAGTTTTCCAAGTGCGAGCCTAATCAAGTGAAGGAGTAGGCCTTTAAAGTTCCAGCTCAAGTCAACCAAGCTCATTGCCATATTCATTTGCCAACCCAAATTGATTTCTTGTAGCCATGGTTGAAGAGAATACATCGAATGAGCCCATGTCCAACTTCCATGAATTGTTCAATACTTTGGTGGCGAGCCAAGCCAAACTTCATGAAGAGTTCAACACTTTGAGTCAAAAGCTCAAAGGAAAAGATACTACCACTTTCCAAAATGATGAAGTTCAAGGCCCACAATTGGCTGAAAGTGAGAAAAAGTTGAAGGAGTGCTTGGATCAAATGGAGCAACTATTTCAAAAGTTTCGATGGAAGGAAGATGCATGAACTTCCATTCTCTTTCTCTCTTCCCACAAGTAAGAGCTCCACCCAAAATCAAGATGCCAAGCTTGGACAAGTTTGATGGAACAGGCTGCCCCAAAGCCCATTTGAAGATGCACACAAGGGCCCTCCAACCCTTAGGAGCTACTGAAGAACTTTTTCCCAAATGTTCCAAAACATACTTACTGGGGCTACTCTTCATTGGTTTTTGAATCTTGAAGACTCTTGAATCCCTACTTGGGAGGACATTGCCAATAAGTTCTACAAGCAATACAAATACAATATATAAGTGGACATTACTAGGCATGATTTGAAGATAACCAAGCAAAAGCCCAAGGAAACTTTCTTAATCTTTATCACAAGATGGAGGGCAAAGTAGCCCAAATGACAAACAGGACCAACGAAGAAGAGCAAATCCAAATGGTGGTGAAAACTTTGTTAACCATATACCACAAACATCTTTTTGCCCAATACTTTCCCAACTTTAAAGCCTTGATTATAGTTGGTACTCAAGTGGAAGTGGTTATCAATGAAAGAAGCTACACTTCTAAGAAAGCGGTAGCCCACACCACCAATGAGGAAGCAGTCAATGTTGTAAATTCTCAAGCATCATCGATTATCAATCCTAGGCCTCGAAGGAATTTCAGTGAACTTCACATACCCATGAGCCAATTGTTTGAAAGGCTCAAAATTGAGTAATATTTCAACCCACTTGACCATCGCTCTCATTTAAGCTAGTTGCTAAAAGGGTACAAGCAACATGAGTTCTACAAATTTCATCAAGAACTTGGCCATTAAACAAACAAGTGCATCAACATGAAACATGCCATTCAAAATCTAATTGATGAAAAAGTCATCACTCCACCTTCATCCGCTGTACAATCAGACTTTTCCTAAGTTCAATTCCACAAGTTATTGAACAAAAACTTTTTTTTTTTTTTTTTTTTTTCTGTGTGCTTATTTAGAGTTTGTTGTTGGTCAATAAATTTCATGATTGGTGCATTTTCATGCTTTTTTTTTTTTTTTTTTTTTTTTTGTTTCATTTGGTTCATTACCAAAGTAAAATAAACAAAAGAAAAAGAAAATCAAGATTTCCAAATCTTTCCAAAAAAAAAAAAAAAAAGAGAAAAATTTAAAAATATATATATATATATATATATATATTTGAACTAGGGGCATTGAACTTCTTAGTGACTTTTTCAAAAAAGCCCAATTTTTTCTTTCAAGGATTTCAAGATTAAAAAAAGAAAAAAAAAAGGTCCCATTTTCAAAATGGTACATGAAAATCCCTTGGACAAAACATTTTCTAAATCTTGATGTTTAAAGGCTTGAGCAATCAACTTGTACCAAGGAATGATTAATTTCATTTCATCCATGTAAAGACTTTTACTACTTGACTTAGAACATAAGAAGAAATGGTCTAACAAGGAAATTTAAGAAAATCTATCCAGCTGAAAATTCAAAAACCTCATGCATTCAATCCAAATCTCTGAAGTCTTTTGTTTCATAACATTAGAGCCTTCATACTTTTTCTTTTAAGATGAATTTATTAAAAGAGTTCAAGTCACTGTGCCTACAAGCAAGCATTACTAAGGATAGGAGGCCATCCTTGGTTAAACAAGATTATTCCATATTACCTAGAATGTTCATTATCCATTGTTAGCCCATTTGAGCCTTCAAACATTTAGCCTTTTTTTGCATGAACCCACTAAAATCTAAACATGGGGTGAGAAAAATCAAGTTATGCATACTTAAATCTCATGTTGAGGAGGACTCAAACTTGTAGCTTTGAAGCTAATTGATAAAGATCTCCTAGAAGACATGAAAGACAAATAAAGAATTCATTAAGCTAAAGATAAGAGATTATCAAAGAAAAATGAGGTTTCATATAATCAAGGAAAGATAAATGGAATTCCATCAATGTGCGAAAAAAAGAAGCACACATCAAGTTTGAAGAGCCCAAAATTCATCATCCCAAGAGGAATACAAGATTAATCTAAGAGAGAGTTCATCAAAAAAGGAAAAGATTCATCAATCACAGAAACGTTTAAGTGCATCAAGGCAAGAAAGAAGTCTAGAGAGTGCCACAAAATATCTTAAGCTAGAAAAAACAAGGAAGACAAAAGATCCCCAAAAGTTCATCCAATCAAGAGATGAAAGATGAAAAAAAATTAAAAAAAAAAATGCCTGCTAGGCTGAAAACCCAAATGAGCAGTCAAGGCAAAAGCTAGGGCCAAAAGATTATACATATATATATATATATATATATATATATAAAGAGAAAAGGAAAGGAAAGGAAAGAAAAGAAAGCCTACTAGGCTGAAAACCTAAAACAGCAGTCTAGGCAAAAGTTAGGGCCAAAGAAAAGAAGAAAAAAAAGGGTAAAATCCCACCAAGCTAGAAACTTGAAGATGCAACCTAAAAAGAGAAGAATTTTACAAGATGGAAATCTAGAGGTATGATTCAAGATGAATGAGCATAAAAACAAATGTTGATACAAGTGACTAATGAAGACTAGTGAGAAGATGACAAAGAAGAAATGGGAAAACTCCTCTAATACTTAGATTTTGAGTAATACATTCTTGGGGGAACATCATAGGGAATTTTCAGCCTTTTTATATCATTCATTTTATAACCTAAACCTGGCCTATATTACAACCCCTGAACCGGCCTATATTACAACCCCTAAATAAGACCTCCTTGAAGTTTTGCTAATTGTATACACATCTTAAACTCTAATAATATTTTCTCTTGAATTAAAAATGAAAAATGCTTAAAATTGCCAAACCCCACTAGATGATATGTCCAAGGAGAAAATTTCTCAAATCCTCAAACCCTCAAATCATTCAAAAGAATTTTCAAACTTGGAGCACTTTTCTTGTTTGCACCCAACAATGTGATTCCTAAATATTATCACATTTCATTTCTTGATTGCCTTTGGAGACTTTATCTGACAGTGTTCAAAAGAAAGAAGCATATTTTGATTAAATGAGTTTAATGATCTTGATCCTTCATAATCAAGGAGATTTGTTTGGTTCTTAAACACTATGATTTTCCAAAATGGTTGTTCAAAGGATCACCTCTTGTTCATGAGAGAGAGCGAGAGAGAGAGAGAGAGAGAGAGAGGAGAAGAAGAAAGAAAGAGAAATCTAATTTGCACAAAAAAAAAAAAAAACATTCTTTTTCAAAATCCCGTTCTCTTGAACTACGTCTTGACCTGATCCTTTATGAGAGAGATACGTAAGCAATCTTTCAAAGGCTCGGTCACAATCACCCAAATAACCTTGGGGAACAAATTCAAAACAATGTGACAAAATTTTTTGGGTACATGTTAGGCTAAGCTCATTTGTTTCGCATCAAGAATGCTCAAACTTGGGGCATTAGCCTATTTATATTGTGTGCATATATGTCCTTCTCGCATGATCTTTTTTTTTTTTTTTTTTTTGCAAGCATGTCCATATTAGGGGCATTGGCCAAAAATGTTTTCATGATAATTGGTTTCTAACAAGCTAGAGAAAGAAAGCCATTTTGCAGGAACCAATGATGGCGAACTGTGATGCTCTTTCATGTTCTCCAATGGTCGCAACATCAAATGAACTCAACTTCAATTTAAGAATGGAATATGCCCCAAAATAGGGGCATTGGCTAAGTACTTCCAATTCATTTCAATGAAAAAATCCATTGCTAATTGAAATTATCTTTTTACAAGAACTAAGCAAGGACTTATCCAGCAATCCACATCAACTTCCAGCCAAAGTTATTCTCATCATTCTTGCCTCATGAATAAATCTTCATCATTTCTAGTCCATCTTCATCTTCTTCACTTTTTGATCATAAAAAAATCTCCATTTTCAAAGGAAAAATCTCTACGAACAAATCTTCAAAAGGAAAAATCTCCACGAACAAATCTTCAAAAGGAAAAATCTTCATAAACAAATCTTCTTAATTTTTTTTTCCTAAAAAATTCAATGAAAAAATCTCCGAATAAATCTTCGAGAAAAAGTCTCCATGAACAAATCCTCAACAGCAAAAATCTCCATTTTTCAAAGTAAAGTCTCCAAAGTCATATTCCAAAGGAAAATTCTCCATGAACAAATATTCTTAAAAAATTTTCAAAAATTTAATGGAAAAATCTCCAGAATAAATCCTCAAGGAAAAATCTCCTTGAACAAATCTTCAAAAGGAAAAATCTCTAGGAGAAATCTCCATTTTTTAAAGAAAAAATCTCCAATGAATAAATCTTCATTAAAAATATTCAAATCATCAAAGGAAAATTATCCAAAACTATTATTCAAGGAAAAATCTCCTATGAACAAATCTTCATTAAAGTTTTTCAAAAATGCAATGGAAAAATCTCTAGAATGAATCTTTCAAGGAAAAATCTCCATATTTTAAAGGAAAAATCTTCATGAATAAATCTTCTTTAAAAGTTTTCAAATGTTCAAAGGATAAATCTTCAAGAAAAAAAAATCTCAATTTTTTAAGGAAGAATCTCCAATGAATAAATCTTCATAGGAAAAATCTCCAATGAACAAATCTTCATTAAAAATTTTGAAAACTTCAATGGAAAAATCTTGAAAGTCAAAGCTTCAAAGGATAAATCTCTTGTGCATAGCTTTAAATGAAAGATCTTTAGAACAAATGGCAAATTGCAATCTCCTTCCATATTCTCCAGTGGTTGCAATAACAAGTTAGTTATCCACATGCAAGATGTCCCAAACTAGGGGCATTGGCCTGGTATGACCAATTATTTTCAGTGAATAGCTCTAGTATTAACTAGAAATATTTATTTTGCAGGAACTGAGGTACAAGACCCATACACGTTGGCATGAATAATACCCAAACTTCAAATCCATTGGACCTCTAGGAAGCACGTTTAGTGCTCTAGAAAGCATGGCCGAAATCCTCATTTTGTTGTGACTGTTGGTAAGCATGCCTTGTACTCATTTTTTTTCCAAAAAAAAAAAAAAAAAAAAAGTTGCATGCATGAACTACGCTTGGACCTAATCCTCTCACCCAGAGGTACGTAGGCAATCTCATCTGAGATTCGGTCCATATTTTGATCCATTACATGTCGATCTGCATTTTGATTTGCATGCATCCTACATTCACCACGGTTAAATATTGATTGCAAAGTTAGATGTCTTTTTCATACATTGATATTCGCTTTTCATGCTTTGTCAATGAGGGGCATTTGGTTGACATCTCATTTTGCAGCTTGCATTTAACCTCACATGGAGGATAAAAGGATAATTTCACCTTGGAAATATGCATCTTGATTCTCATCATTAGATCATTAATCTCATTTCATCAAAATGATCTTGATGTTGTAACGATCAAATTGACTGGTCATAAGCCCTAATCGAACCATCAGATTGAAAGTAATCATCAAATTAAGTTTTAATGGCCGAGATGCACTCTCACAAATTGAGTCCGACTATATGTGATTATGAACAATTGATTCCAAATGGTTATAATTATAATCAATTTGAGATTAATGACAAGTCTTAATCTGATTGGCTAGGATTACATTTTATGGTAAGGTTGCACACACTTAATTAATTAGATAGTCAAAATTAATTATTAAATGAGTAATTTGTGCAATTATCTTTTAATTAGGGTAAATTTGGAACTAATTCGTCTAAAATGGGAGTGATTGGAGCCTATTAATGTTAATTGAAAACTAATTTGGGACCTATTAATGTTAATTGTGTTGAAATTATTTTCTAACAAATGACATCTTCTCACCATTTCATTGATATCTCTCATAATATTTTGAATCTATGAATGAGGTTAATTTTCTCCGAAACTAAACATTTGGGGCTTCAATTTGAGCACAAGAATGAGACAATTCCAAATAAGAATTGAGGAAGATATGATTTTTTGAATTTATCTTTACAAGCTGTTACACTAGGTACGGGAAAACCGAATTTTGCTTGCTCCTAACTCCCTCCAATCTCTACATTTAATGCACCAGATTTCCCCAAAAGCTAAATAAGGTTTAGGTTCATGATTCTTTGTCAACCCTCATTAAATGACCTTCCATTCATATTTTCTACACCTTCCATTCATGATTCTTTGTTTATTCAAAGTGTTGGCCTAACCACTTTAGTAAAGAGATACTAAAGTATATATTTATGAAACTGGATTTCATAAATATATAATGAATAACTTAAAGAATTAAACTGAATACTCAAGGATTAAGAGGTAGTAATCTTCAAAGTGGTAGTCAATATTTATGACTTTGTATTACTATGAATATTTTATTGAAGGGGTTGCATGTAAAATAAAGTCTTAGGATATAATTTATTGATAAGGTCTAGAGTGCAATTATATTCATATAGTGGTATTGAATATAATTAATGGTAACTTTGAACTTGTTAAGAGTTTAAAGAAAAGCCCAAGGCCCATTGGAGCTAGAGTCTTATTTATTCCTTTTTGATCCCACTCCAAGCCACATACTAAAGCCCAATTGGGATAACCCAAAAAGTTAGCCCAATTAGATAATCAGTTATATATAAGGAGAGAAACATACAAAATTTCATAAGGGCTTTCAATAAGAGAGAATGAAATCGTTTGTATATGAGTATTGGACACTCGCTTATTCTCCCTTGAACACATTCATATAAACTGATTGAGAGACCACACTTCTTGGGCATTAAGTGGAATTATAGTGAAGATTAAAAGTGTTTCCAAGTACTTCTAATCTTTTGTTTTTAAATTTCACTGCATCAAGGTATTCTTTCTTGTTCTTAAATTCTGAAACTTACATAGTAAATGTTATTAATTGCGAATGAAGTAGATCTATTAATTTTTTGCTGCGTATATTTTGTATGCGATACAAACATGTATTTTTCCAACTCATACGTAGACTCCAAATATGTGTACACATGCAATTGGCCTACATATGCAGGCCTAAGTATGTGCACAAATACTCGTGTCCAAAAACCCTAATTTTGAGTTTTTTTTTTTTTTTTTAATTTCTTTTGCTTTGTTTATTTCATGTAATATGCCTCTGTTTTAACCTTCTTGTATACTGTTTGAGTTTATATTTCTCTGTCCACATGTTTTTTTTGTTTCTAATATGCTAGATAAGGGTTTCTTTCATTTTCTTGTTTTAATACCATGAATATGCATTCACATGCCATTCACTGATGCCATACGTGTTGAGATACAACAAAGTAAGCGAGGTAAGTTGTGCATTAGTATGAACATGCATTTTGATGATATAACATGTTTTTTTGGTGCTTGATTTCATGTCTAGAAGTTTAGAATACATGTGATGATCTATATTTGTTTCACATGCCTATCTTTCTACCTTGTTTTGTGGCTTCCTTGCTTGAGATAACATGTTTGTCATGCTAGATGGATTTTAGGGTTTATGCTTTGATATGAGGTGCCATGCTAGAATGCTAGGGTTTATGTTTCAATGTGATTATATGCATGATTAGATGTATGCTACGGTTTGTGATGTGATGATATGCATGATTAGATGTGTGCTAAGGTTTGTGATGTGATAACAAGCATGATAGATGTATGGTTAAGGATATTTGATGCCATGTTGATTGTTAGATGGATGTTATTGTGTGTATGGGTTTAGTATAACAATGATGAGTATTCCTTTAATGAGATTAAGACATAAGACACAATGAAAGGAAGCTAACCTTAGGGTTGGGCAGTTTTGGGTGCCTAATACTTTTGCAAGACCATACCTTAATTCCGAACCTGTATCTCTAGTAGTAAGATCAAATAGTCCTTCCTCCAAATGAGAAAGACCAAATCAACATGATCATTAAGAATTTGCTTCCAGTTTATAATAGTAGGCTTTTGTCATCGTTTATTAGTTCATTTGGGGAATTATGCAATTGTGGGACTAGGATAGAGGATACCGTCAACAATGGACTATTGGAAAAAGGTGAGAGCAAACCTCTAATCAAGAAGACATATGGGGAAGGTGTGACTTCTTCTAAAGCCCCCAATCCCATAAATGTAAGTGCCATCATACCCCAACAAACCTTAGCCCACCCAAGCTTCACAAAGAAGGCTTGTCGAGAATTCTCTAACCCAGGAATAACCCTCGCACAAGCATATGACAATTTTTCTTCCAAATGATTCATCAAGCCTTTAGATCCCACACCCATGCCTAACCCCGTGCCTTCTACTTGGAACCTAATTGAATGTTGCCACCTCCACCAAAAACTCGGCCATAAAATCGACAATTGCTTTTGCCTCAAACACGAAATACAAGACCTCATAGACAATGGAACTCTCCTAAATCCCAACATCATCACTAATCCTAGTATTAGGAAGAACCCTTAGCCTGATTATTGCCAAGATCCTCCTCTATATCAGAATTGGGTGCAAATTGATGAGATTGAATGGGATTGTTCAAAGTTGATAGAGACTGTGGAAGTTAATGCTATGGAGGTCCAAGGAGTATGGGATGAAGAAGATGAGGTTTTGAAGAATGCGGTGGCTGTTTGGGGATACTTCCCAAAGGAATAACCGAGCTGAAGAAAAGAATCATAGAGGAAAATGTGGCAAATATTACGAGAAGTGGGAAACACTACAAACCATCCTTTTTAGAACAGGACCATCCTGGTAGGGACATAGGAGAAGGGTCTAAGAAGAAAATGAGGAAGAAGGTAGGATTTTAACCTAATTGAAGAAGACTCAAGCTCATGTTTTGTAGTGCTCTCTTGGATGCTTTGAATGGGAAAGAGGTACCTATAGAAACTATACCACAAGAAGTGCTATCTCTCATTGGAGTTGAGGTTCCATATCAACCTTTACTTGCCTTTTCTGACGATGACCTTCCTCCCGAAGGAGCCACTTACACTAGACCTTTGCAAATCGCCATTGACTACATGGGTGACAAAGTTCTAGTGGTGCTTATTGATAATGGATCTGCATTGAATGTATGCCCTCTTAGGATTGCTCTCACTATTGGCCTAGATATTGAGACAATCATCCCCTCCCCATTGTCTGTTAGGGCATATAATAACACTTCAAGGAAAGTTATGGGAACCTTCAAAGCCCCTTGCAAGATTTTCCTATTGGATAAAATTGTGGAGTTCCACGTCATGGATATC
Source organism: Castanopsis chinensis (assembly GCA_032878915.1). Lineage (NCBI taxonomy): Eukaryota > Viridiplantae > Streptophyta > Magnoliopsida > Fagales > Fagaceae > Castanopsis > Castanopsis chinensis. The sequence continues at coordinate 13,042,715 of JAVQMG010000105.1, forward strand.
ACTCCTAGCTAAAACCTTCTCTTAGGAAAGGCATGACTTCATCCTATTGGGGCTATTCCCTTTTATTTACGCCAAAAGATGAAAATTCCATGGCAATGAGGGATTGCATAGTACTTGGTGATGGTGAAATCTTAGCACCTGTTTGCAAGGATGATAGTTTGTAAAGATGGAATGGGTACAGTTTGCAAGATGTCAGTTTGCAAGAACAAGAGTTACAGTTTTCTTTAGCATATACAAGAGCTGTAAAAGAAAAGAGAAAGAAACTAACCTCTGGAAGCTTACTAGGCCCCATGGCTAAGTGTATCAAGTTATGAGTACAAATAAGCAAAACACGTCTGCCCTTAGTTAGCTCTCCCAACATCCCTAAAGTCACAGAAGAGGGCTAATCACCTTGAGGATACCGTCCGCCCTCTATTGTCAAAGAGATATGCCCCTAGAATGTATAGCAAGAATGCCTTGGCCATTTGAGTATAATCCTCTACTGTCTCCTATGGAAGAGGCCGGTAGTCCACCTCAATGTCAAAGTAGCAGATCGTGTCTGTGGAATATATCCTCCAGAGCAAGTTAATTGCTAGCTGAGTGCATGACTTGCCGTACAAATTTATGATGGCACTGTCACTCGTAAAGCTTGCCATGCAATGAAAATCATGAGGAGTCACAGTTGTGGACACAACGGAGGAGTCGCCACCTAGTTTTGCAATGGCCTAGGAACTATGAATATAGCGTCATTTCGAGGAAAGACCATTGATCTTACTACCAAAGATATGGGTTTGGAGTTTAGGTACGAATCTGGGAAGAGACTGCCAAAACCTAAGGTTGGCCTCCCATCATTGTGTCTTACATCTTAAATTCAATAAAATCATGTTCAACACTTATGTCCTAAACATACACACACACTGGCATACATCTAAGTATACAACATGGCATCATAATCCCAAAACACATACATATCCATCCATTAAACATAAGAAATCGAACCACGCATATACAACCCTAGCATTCATCTAACATGTGAAAACACCTATCATGTCATATATAAGGCAGGAACTAAAAATGAAACACAACAACACATGTACATGTTCATCAAACAAAACATAGTAACACATATGCATGTGAGATAAGAAAATAAAATGAGATAGAAGCAGAAGACTAAACTAGGGTTTTTGGGTAGCAACTGGCATATGGATATCGAAGGCTGTGTATGCAGGCTAAGCACTTTCGTGCGAAAGAGGGGGCCCACGTATGCATGCATGCGCAGCTCTACTCAAAACCTTAATCCAAAATTAGCAAAGCAGAAAAACAGTGCACGAATAAAAATTTTGATTTTAACAACCTAACATGCTTAAGGTATAAAGAAAAGTATAAAACTAACCTAGAAAAACATATAAGCATAGATAAGACAAACAAACAAGATTAAAACTTAAAAGAAAGGCATAAAAGAGGAAGGAATGAAAAAAAAAAAGAGTTAGACTCAATACCTCAAATAAGAAGCTTTATAATCTAATTTTGACTGTTTCCCTCAGTCAAATTTATTACAATTCAATAAAAATTTGATTAGCAACTTCAAACTAAAAGGAATGGGACTAGAAAAGGTTCCAATCGAACAAAATTGACTTGGGGGTGTTTTGTGAAAAACTCTCTTTTCATTCCCTATTTTCTAGTGAATCTTGCATTTTTCTAGTGGGATTTCTATGTGTTTTGAAAATATACCATGCATGGCTTTACATAGTGCAAAAAATAGGATTTGGAACGCCTTCCAAACAATGTGGGATTCATTCCAAACCTTAGTGATTATTGTAGAAAACATGCCTTTTTTGTGTCTCTAAAACCCTAGCTATGTATGTAGGAGTGTGCTTGCGAACGCATGCTTTGGCTCACATATGTAAGTTGTTGCCCACATACGTGGGTTGAGGGCCACTTTGGTCATTTTATTTTCAAAAATAGAGTTTTGCTTGTTTAAAAGGTTATATTTTCCATTTTAACACTCCTCAAGTCAATTTGATATTTGATGGGGCTCTAAACTGGCCTTGGGCCTTAGATTTTGGGCATCATTAGGGAACGAAGGCCCGAGTCGTAAAGGGTACAACATGTGGTGTTTACAGATGCCCTTTTTTTGATTCGTGAGCTTTGCTAATGGAATCAAAAGAATAAGAGACAAGCAGCTCTAGAAAGTTACGTGGGATGTACATCGAAAGTCCCACCTTTGTTGCTCAAGAAATAAGCAATGACAGGTTCATTATCCCAGAACTTGTTTTGCCATTTGCAAGTAAATGGCGAGTGACTTACTATCCTAGAGTCACTTAAAAAGATAAAGAAAAACAAATAAAGGCACTCTTCAAGCTAGCCAACAAACAACAAAAGGACACAATCTTTGTGGTATCCATCCGAGGCTCTTGCCTCAAACTTCTCTAGGTGACTCGCTCTTCTTGTCTTCTTCACTTCTCTCTCTACCTTTTCTGGTAAGGCTCTTGCCTCGGGTTGACCTTGGTCTCTTTGTCTATCTCTATCTCTACCTCTTTCTACTGTGCCTACATGTTCAATTCTTGGAGGATATGTGCACAAGTAGTCTTGATTGTTGGATACAATGGGGGTGGTGAAAAATCGTTAAGGAGTAGGTATGTATAGAGAGGAATCTTCTGGCTCTTTAATGACTTACCTGGAGATGAGAAACTCGCTGAGTAGTAGAAATAGACTCACTGAGGTGTAATGTAACTTTTGTAGATTTGTGATTCACTGGGAAGAATCTTTTGCTTCCTTCATGGTATGCTAAGGACTTTGAGGAAGAATCTTCTACTTCCTCACTGGGGATACTTTAAGTGTACTTGGTCCACTAAGGAAGAATCTTCTACTTCCTCATTGGGGATTATTTAAATATGCTTGGGTCCATTGGGGAAGAATCTTCTGCCTCTTCTGTGGGGATGATGTTCTAGATATACTTGATCCATTAGGGAAGAATCTTCTGCTTCCTTACTAGGAATCGTGTTCTTAAGTTTATGTGATCTGTTGGAAATGGTTTTGGGATGTACATGCTTCATTGGGGAAAGAGTCTCCTACTTCCTTTACTGCTCACTAGGGGTTTTGGGTGACTTTGTACCTAATTGGGGCAATCTTAAGATGTTTTTTTTTTTTTTTTTTTACTGTTCATGACTAAACTACGCATAGTTTGGCCATCAGGTGTGTTCTTGCCTCCTTATTTTTCCCAACGGTTACCAACCATTTCTTTTTCTTCTTCATTCTCTTTATAACTCTTCAACTTCCCCTTTTTTCTCTACAAAACCTCCCTCTTCTCTCTTTTCCTCACATCATTTGATTCTTCCATTCTCTCAAAAGTCCCTCATTCTCCCATTTTCTCTCTAGACTCTCTTTATCTCCTTCAATGGCACCCAAGGCCAAGAAGACTTCCTACGTCCTTTCCTCCGATGCATTTCTCCTAACCCACAAGAGTGGTGCAGTGAGAATGATGAAGTCTCCTTCATTGACACACCGGCAAGAGAATCACATTCCTATGGCTGAATTTGTAAGTTTTTCAAACTTTTTTCATTCTAAAGTTTCTCTTGGATCTTTCATTTTGATGTGTTTTTGGCCATGTAAATGCTTGGGTTTTGTTGTGGGATGGATTTATATGAAAACTTGATGCATTAGGAGGGGTAGGAACATGTTTAGGATTGATTTTGGATAATATATGCTTGAAAATGTCGAAGGACACTTTCTGTCTATACTTTTGCATGCGTGGGCTCAAGCCTATGTACGTAGCTTCGACTTATGTGTACGCAACTCTATTCTTGCATTCACAGGTCTCTTCTTAGGGCTTTGCGTATATGGGTTTTGGCCTACATACTTGGGTTCCTGTCTGTGTACATGGGCCTGGACCCATGTGCGTGAGACGCTTGGCAGAGGCCTTACTCTACCCATTTTCACTTCTTTATCAACTGCTTCACTTCTATATGTAATCCTAACACCCTTTGTTGTCATTTTTGTACCTAAACATCACTACATCCTTTTTTTTATCTTTATTCTTACATCGAAAACATCATTTTTCATCATTTTCACTTGAATCAAGAATCTAACCTTATCTTCTTCTCTTGCAATCCTCATCCCCTTATGTTGGTAAGGGGAAGCACCAATAAGGTGGTGGAATGGTACAACTTCCTTGTTACTGAAAGAAGAGCTTATTTCTGAAAAGCGGGCTTCAAGCATATCCTTAGTCTTCTACTAGAAAAATTTGCAAGTGCTACTTTGGTGTAATGCCTCATCGAAAGGTGGTGGGATACTACTCATACCTTCCATATTGTTGATGGGAGATGATGGTGATTCCCTGTGACTTCCATCGCATGACTGGCCTTAGCTTCGAAGGGGCCATCATTAATTGGACGACGTGTTGGGCATCTAGCTGGGTCTTGACATGTTGGGGAGGAAGTATCCCACCAAGACCATCCATTACTTTGACTTGGTGTTGGATTACATGCTTCTCGCACAAAGGACTACAGAGGAGCACATCTGGATGGCTAAGGCTTTTCTTCTACATTTTTTGGGAGCTTATCTCTTCACTAATAGTGGGCAAACGGTGTCCTTATGGTGGTTAGCTCTCTTTAAAGACTTTGGAAATGCAAGGAGGGCCAATTGAGGGCAGGCATGTCTTGCCTATCTTTACTCTAGCCATGACATTCTTAGCCGGGGCACCTTGTGGCAGCTTGTGGGGCCTTGAAAGCTCCTTAAGGTTAGTTCTCTTTCCATCTCTCGTATTTTCATTTGTAGCCTGTTGTCCTGCAAACTGTATCATCTTACAAGCTGTCATCTTGCAAACAACATTGATAGGCCAAACACATATTGACCCCCTGTGATGAATTAACCAATTAATTAGCCAAGTGAATTAATTAGATTCACTTACATGCAATAAGCTTGGTGGCACAAACAAATCACCAAATAACTAAGTATGCAGGGAAAATTAAATGATATAATAATTTGTTTGCGAATGGGGAAAACCTACAAGGCAAAAATCCTACTGGGTGATTTTAAGGTCATCACTCCTGAGAATCCACTATTATCAAAACAAGTGATTACAAGTAAAGGAATCCTAGTACCATATATCAACCTACAATTGAACCCTTACCCCATTACCCAATTGGACTTGTTTTGAAGCAAAAATCTCTCATTTTCAATACACGACTCCTAGTACTTGACTAACTAATATATGCGCGGTTCCAGTACATGACTTGATCACCAACTTGAGAAGGATGTTGGCTACAAAGTTCTTCAATTCATCACACAATGAAGATTATGAAGTTGCTTGGTCACAAAACCCTATGGTGTATAAATTCAGTAGCTTCTTCAAGATGAACTAGGGCAAATATTGTCTCTGGTCACAATTTGCATGAACAAGACTTTTGCTCACTACTTGCACCACCCTTGTATATGTTTAGAGTTGTGTGAAAAGAAAGCCCAAACACACACTCACGGATTGGATGAAAAGCAGCCCTGAAAAACTGAGTTTTATAAATCTCGACAGATACCCTAGCTGTCGAGCTACTATTGAGTTTCGAGCTGAACAACTCTTTTAAACTTGGATTGATACTAGCTGTCGAGATTTAATGGACAACACATCTTCTCTTGATTTTTGGACAGACTTGCATGGCTTTAACAGTTGAACTTGAAACCTTATTTCTTGAAGTATTAACACACCCTAGTTCTACCCAAATACAAGTAAAGTGCATTTTGTTAAAGGATTAACTAATTACATAAAATGTTGACATATGGTCCTAACATCAATCACATATGTCCTAACATATACCATTTTGCAACCTGTATCATCTTGTATCTTACCTATGGCTTGTATTTCCTTTTACAATGGTGGGTGAACTTGAGGGAATTCCCTCAAATGAGGGCCCACCTTGCTGGGTTAACTTTAGTTGAGGTAAGTTTAAGAGTTCCAATTTTCATGCTTCTTCATGCATTTCCCTTAGGATACTTTTCTTCTAAACTTGTATCATTATAGGTCAACTGAATTCCATGGGCTGGCCAGCCCCTTCTTGCGTCTCCAAATTTTGAAGCTGCTGCCATCATTGTTTCAAAGATTACCTAGCCCTTCGAAGGAGCGGGGTTGAAGGCATTCTACTTGGCGGAGAGGGTGTGGTGTCAACTGGTGGGTAGAGATGACCCATAGATTCTGATGGATCCTTCGGAGTTCATGCTTGCCCCACGCTCCATGACTGATGTTTAGCACAACTCGTGCAGGAGTGGCATTCCCTATGCCGAGTGACTCCTTGATGGATTGGACTATGAGGAATTTAGCATCACCCACCTCATGCCTTCCCTTACTGTTTAGGTATATGCTTAATCTCTTCTTCTTCCTTCCTTTTCCTTTGCCTTGTTTGTCATGGCTTCTAATGGTGGACAACTTGTAGTAGGAGGAGCTTGTTGTTGATGAGCCAATTAATCCTTCACATCTCCCTTGGACGGTCTATGCTTATGGCTTTGATGGCTTTGCTTGGGAGGGCACCATGCCCCATAATCCCAATTTTATGGGCTACCATTTTCCTCCAAACAACCAGACGGTGTGTTCTTCTTTCCCTTTGTTCTTTTTTTTCTTCTTGCCGTCTTTCCGTTTTTCCAATCACTAACCCTTCTTTCTTTGAACTGTAGCCCACCATCCAAGAGCATGAGAAGTTGGTATGGTTAGCTGGGAATCTCAAGCTAGAGGTGACCAATTATTGAAGGAGCTTGTATGGTCTTGGAAGGGCAGCCTACCCAAGCAATGGTGGTGATGGCGATGATGGTGGTGGTGATGAGGAGGATTCGGAGAAGACTCTTAGCTACCAACCAAGGAAGAGGTGACACCATTGACTACTTGCAGTCAAGACATATCGGCATACAACACACATATTTCTTTCTTTTATTGCTTTTATTTATTTATTTTTTTCTTTTAGTAGACATTTATTTTCAGTTTGAGGCAAAGGGTTATACTAAAAGAGCATCTTTTTACATTTATGTTTTTAATTAGGGCTAGTACCTAATTTACAAGATATATATGGTTAATTGTAAGTTTCCATACAATATTGCTTCTTTGATGTTTAAAATCTTGTGCTTGAAATAGGCCTTGAATGATCCTTTAGGTCGTAGGAACCCTAAGGATGCCTTGGAGTGGAAAAATCATGATTAAAATAGTGGAGAATAAGTTTCTGCCAAGCTCTGTGCATACGTGGGGATGGGCCTACGTACGCAAGGTTGACTTTGCGTACAAGGGCCGCGAATCAAAGGAAACCTTAACCGCCCTAATTAAGTATAAAAGTAGCCGTTTGGGTCCTAAAACCCTCACCAACGTATTTTCAACTCAGAGAGCACTTTTCTGAGGTCCCCCAATGGCAGAAAACTCCCCACTCGATGTGTCAGCTTCAATTAGGAGGCTTGGTCTTGATTTCAAAGATTCCATTGCCCCCTATGGTCTTTCTTGTGTCTTTTATAGCATCAAATAAGGGTGGATGAGCCTCTTCTTCGCGCTGCTGCCAACTGTTGGGTCCCTACTCGGCATGTTTTCCGCTTCAATAGAGTAGAACTATGCCCCATTATCGAAGAATTTGGTGCCATCATGGGTGAACCAAAGATTGACAATCTCATCTTGCTTACCATGGGTGGGGATCTCCCCTCTTTGCTGCAAGTTGTGTTGGGCGTCCCTCTTGCTACGGCAAGTAGGTGGTGCGTCTTTGGCAAACTCAACGTTAACTTGGTTTTAATTTGCACACTTTTCCGACTTGGCCATTCCCATAGATGAAAGAAAAAGATAGTAATGGACTTTAAAATGGCATCACCTTATTATAATCTTTAGTATGAAGTACTGCTCATGTTTGGACGACTGTTTGGGTTTAAGATTACATTCATTGGTATCTTTTCTTTATTGGTACTTCACATGTTTTGTGATCTGATGTCTATATGAAAATTTATGTGTTCCCTGTAATTTTTCTTTGTATTTACTATATCTGTATCTTGATATTTCAATATGCATAGCCAAGAGGAGAATTTTCTTTTTCCCAGATTTCACACCTACTATTATACGAGACATTTTGTTAGCGCTTGTACTCGTATTCTTGGACTTCAGGGTACACTGAGGGAGTTGAGGATCAAGGGAGGCTGACTCGAATAGCTGTACTGTATGTTCTAAATCTTCCAGTTGCTTCCACCCACAACACCCCCCCCCCCCCCCCCACAACAAAAAACATCTTTTCCTTAATAAGTAACTTTATTTGACTTATTAAAGCTAGTTGCGTTTATTGCTCAAATATTTTTCAAAGTGAGTAATTACATGTTCTAACCTTGATATGCTTATTTCATTTCTCTGTTTTTCTTCAGTTTCCAATTGGGATAGATTCAGATAGGTTTATACGTGCACTTGGGGCCACTCCAGTCCAGGATAACATCCGAGAATTAGCAGAAAGATTTAAAGGCCGAAAGGTACATTTTATCTTTACTTTACATTGATGCTAAACATAAATTACTTGTAAGTTAATTTTACTATTTGATAGAATCAGATAGGTTTATACGAGCACTTGAGGCCACTCCAGTCCAGGACAACATCAGAGAATTAGCAGAAGATTTAAAGGCCGAAAGGTACATTTTATCTTTACTTTACAATGACGCTAAACATAAATTACTTAAAGTTAATTTTACTATTTGATATTTGAATATGCTCATATTATTATTATTATTAATTTTTTAAAAATAATAATAAAATTTTATTAGATAATATTTGTAATTGTACATGATGTATACAGAAAGTTATGTGTAAGGAATACATGCAATATCCAGCCGATCTATGGAATTTAAAAGAGAAGGAAACTGGAAGCATCCAATTACATCCACTCGCACAATGATCTCAAAAATAAAGACCTAAGCTGCATTGCGGACAGTTCAACATCTTATTGTTTCTCTCCCTCCAGTGGTTCTCATGATACATAAAGGAATAGCATTCCATATCGATGCATTGTTATGCTTTCCAAACAAACCTTTCCAATAGAAAAACACATCGATAATCTTCACAGGCATCATCTACGTACTCCAAATAGAAAGAAGGCGGAAGACATTAATTTCCTAGCAATAGGACAATGGAGTAAAATGTGTTCAGTTGATTCTCCATTATAATTACATATACAGCATAAATGATTTACCACTCATTAGGGCAGGGTGACTCGAACTGGCATGAGTTCAAGCATTGAATAAGGATAACAAATGTCTTTCCCAATCATTGATTTGGTGGTTATGGAGTAATTAGATTAAGGATACCATATGCTGGATTACGGTTGAGAACATTTCTTCCAAGTTCACCCCTTTATGCGTTGTCTAATATCAAACAGTCGTATCTCTTCCCTCTCCAGGAATATATTATAGAAGTTTTGCTTCTCTCAAAGTTGCTTGTGTGTTTGTGTGTTCATAGAAATGCATTGACAATCTTGTTGGACATGATTACTTGGCTATCAGGCAATCAACTGACTCTTTTAGGGGTGGTTTTGATTAACAATGTTAGAGAATTAGGCCCTAATTGTGCCAAATTTCTACTTTTAAGAAAAGTGATTAATTAATCCAATTGGCTCAGGTCATAATTGGTATGATCATGCACCATATCATGTAAATAAATAAACATAAAATCACATGATATGGTTACGCAGGGAAAACCAATAGAACAATTGTCCCACAGTAAAAACTACTGCGAGGGCTTAAACTTCAAACCCTAGAGGCAATAGCGGATCCACTATGCAAAATTGAAGTTTTACAAGTAGAATAACCCTATTCTAATTAGTTACCTCTTGTGATACTTGTTGACATGGCCACATGCAATTCTGAATCCACAAACTCTTCTATTAGTGAACTTTGTTGCACGTAAATACTCCTCTCATAACTTCAATTACCCACTTGAATGTTTACTCCAACAAATTTGTTGTAACCGGACTGCAACAACTTCTCTTTGATCATTGAATCTTTAGGAACTTGAACTTGGAACTCTAGTTGATGCTTCAAGAGAGGTTGGAAGAACTCCTATTTTTGTGTACACCACATGGCTCTCTAAAAGTCTTGAAAAATGTGCCCTAGGGTTGCTGTTATACAATGGGCTTGAAAAACACAAAACCCTAGTTTTTGATGGCTACTAGAAACAAACCAGAAATCTGAATCTACATGAATCTGAAGGGTCAAGATCCTTTCTCGATGGGTCAAGATGAATGTACCTTGCTTGGTTGAGTTGGAATTGAGTACGAGTTGAGGCTGTAGAAACTTAAGTCTTCTTTAAGCTTGAATGTTTGACTTGTCTTTAAGCTTGAATGTTTGACTTGTCTTGGACTTGAATTTGACTTCAAGCACAGTCAAGACTCACTAAGGTTCCTAAACTCAATTACATTTGATCACAGTTTGCCAACCTAGTTGCATAGACTCAACAAACAAGTTCTTGCCTATGATTGAATAGGTTGTACGATGGTGGGGTATTATAAATTTGAATGTATTCAAAGTTAGTTTTTTTTCACCTTGTATAGTGTGTATTCTTTTTGCTACTTTGGTTGTTTGTGTCATCATAGAGTAACAATCAGGGACGGACCCATGTTAGGGCAGAGGGGGGCCATGCCCCCCCCCCCCCTCCAATATTGAAAAAAAAAGCACTATATTAAAAAATTTTCCCTAAAAAATATATTTTTGGTCCCCTTCCTTCAAAATTTTACATTTTAACCCATGAAAACTAAAAAGAAACTTGCAACATTCTTTTGCCTGTTGCATATTGATCCAAAAATATGAAGCCCGTGGGAACTATGATCAAATGTGTGCAGTGGATACTAATACTTGTTTGTAGGTTTATTTTTATGAATTATTAACTATTTTTAGAAAATATTTTATTAACATTAATGTTGTTGTAGCTTGTGGGGTATGTTTGTTAGGTTTTTTTTTTAGACTAAATTTGGAAATGATAGGGCTATATAATATGGAAATAACGAAACTTTTACTTGAATTGTTGATGACGGGAAAATTATCTATAATATTTGATTTTTTTAAAGAGAAAAAAAAAATACAAATAATTTGAAGCTGACAATGCAACATTGCCTCTAGTGTTGATGTCCCAATTCATGAAAATTTTCAAACAAAATTCCAAAATATCACGACCGATTAAATTTGTAGTCGGTCCAAATTGTGAAAATATGAGATCATAATGTTAATGAATGTGATGAAATTCAACAAAGTTTGAGTAGATGTTAGTTTTGATTTTTATAAACTTTTTTGGGTTTATACTTTGGCTCCCCTCAACTTCGAATTCTGGTTCCATCCCTGGCAACAATATATTCTTCTAGTGGTACTAGAGTTTTACTTGAACGTATTCACTAATGTGGAGTACTAATTCAACAAAAGGAGAATAATATTTTATGATTACGAGAGTTGAGTAGTAAATTTACTAAAGATTAGGGCTATGAGAGAGAGAGAGAGAGAGAGAGAGGGAGAAAGAGCTGTTAGGGAATAGGTTTAGGTTTTAATCAATCAATTCTTCACCTTAGCACATATATTCAGATTAAAATAATATGATAAGATTACAAGAAAACCCTTGGGCAAATATAAAATTGAGTTAATATAAAAAAAATAACAGGAGTAACTCAAGCACTCCCCCTCAAGTTGGGTCATATAGATTAAACATGCGTAGCTTGAAATACAAGAATTGAAAGGAGGCATGAGCTAATAGTTTCTTGAGAATGTCACTCAATTGATCATCAAAACTAAAATAGTTTCAAATAATTCTGGGTATAAATATACCAATGTACCTTGGACCGTGCAAGTGCATGGTATTGGCTTCTTTTGGAAAGCTTTTCACTAATCTAACGTAGTTTTCTACGCTACAACGAAGGTGGGCTTAAAAGATGCCCAATGTGTTATTCACTTACTCTATCTTGTTGGCCAATGTTCCACGTAACAAGCGGGATCTAACTGGAACGAATTCTTAAAATATTTATAAATGCTTTTGGAAATTTGAATTTATAATGCTAGTTTCATGTGTTGAGTATCATCACATATTCTGAATTTTCACTGGGAGATTAAAGTTTGTAGCTAATTACCTGAATTATGTCGATGTAAATTTTCAATTGAAGATTTTTCTTTCCCTATTCTTTCCATGTGCAGATGTAGCACTAGTCACATCTCTAAGGGATGGAATGAACCTTGTCAGCTATGAGTTTGTGGCATGCCAAGATACAAAGAAAGGGGTTCTTATTCTTAGTGAAGTAATTACTAAATACTTGCATGTTTGGTTATGCTTGATCATTATTTTTGCAGATAATTCATTGGTGTTAAAACTTTTATTTTGTGGAGGTTGAGAACAGATAAAAAGTAGAGTATTGAAAAATATTTTAACTCAAATAACCTTGAGACAATGAACTTTTGGTCATTGGCTCTCCTGGTAGCTGCTCTACCTTATTTCACGGATTTTGTGAACTCAAATTCTAAGGATACGGTACTTCCCCTCCCTCTAAAGCCTTCAAAATTCAAGCTATCTTTTTTTGCTGAGTTTAATTCTTGTAACATGCTGTTTATTATTGTATGTGTTCGCTTGATGGTCTACATCTGTCCTTCCCTCTTCCCCCCCCCCCCCCCCTTTTTTGTTTTAACTGTTCTTATTAGGGTTAAATGGCTAGGATCTTGTTCCTTGAATGTAAGATTGTAAATGAACTGATTTGTATATAAACAACTTGTTTATGTTGGTTTATTTAATAAATGAGTATGAATCAAGCCCCTATTTGTGCTTGATTATTAAATGAGCCAAGGTTAAACAATGTATTTGTGCACAAGCTATGGAATATGAAGCTGTATTTGAGTATATATAATATTATATTTTTTCATGTATACCTTTATTTACCTAGAGAAAGCATTTGGTAGGGTCCAAGGTCCCTATAAAGGTTGTGGTATTGTGGTGGGTTTTGGAAAATGAGTTACCTTAAAATATATGAAGTTGCTTAAGGATATGTATTACAAAGCTATAACTAATGTGAGAACAAGTGGAGGTATCACAAGTGAGTTTCCTATCACTAAAGGTTTGCATTAAGTATCAGCAATAAGTCCATATCTCATTGCACTAGTAACGGATGAGCTCATTAAATTGATTAAAGAGGAAGTTCTTTGGTGTATACTTTTTGTAAATGATATATCTTTAGCGGTTGAAACTAGAAGTGGTTAATGCCAAGTTAGAAATTTGGTGAGATGCACTAGAATTTAAAGGCTTCTGATTAAGTAAGACTAGAATGGGCTATATGGAATGTGAGTTTAGAAAAAGTAGAAAGAGTTTGAGTTTAAGGGGTGGTAAGACTCAGTGGTCTAGAGATACTAAAGAGAGAGAGTTCCCAATATCTTAGATCAATTAGTCATAAAATTGGAGAGATTGAAGAAGATGTGAATTGTACGATTAGAGAATGATGGATGAAGTGAAAAAGCGTATTAGTATTATTGTGTGATTGCAAAATACCTACTAAGTTAAAGGGAAAATTTTATAAATTTGCTATAAGATTAGCTTTGCTTTATGTTACTGAATGATGGGATGTTAAGAAACAACATACTAATAGCTTGATTAGCTGAAATGAGAATGTTAAGATGGGTAAGTGGAAATATATGGAAAGATAGGATTTGAAATGAGGAAATTTGCTTTAAGATAGGGTGGGACCTATTGATGCAAAGATGAGGGAGAGTTGCTTGAAATGATTTGGTCATATTCAGAGGAGATCAACTTATGCATTGATAAGGATTGAGTTAATGTAAGTTGAGGGAATGAAGAAGGGTAGAAGAAAGCCAAATATAACATTATTAGAAGAAATAAAAAGGACGCGCCAAATTAAAGAGGTAATAAAGAGTATGAATTTGGATAGATTATAATGGAGGAAAGAAATGCATGTAGCTGACCCTAACTAATTTGTTGAGGTAATCACTTAATGCTACTTTGAGGATCATTAGATTCATATAGTTTAAGATGGTTGCCTAGTTTTTGCCCTTTGTAGTCAGCATGTTTCTTATGAATGATTTCGCTTTGGAAAGAGTGTCAGTGCATCAATGAAAGGGTAAATTTTCATGTTCTTTTTTAATTTCTGTTATCTACATATTGCTTCCTGCTCTATGTTTATAAAGACCTTGACCCCATGACAGAGGTTCATGATTCATGTTTGCATTGCCCTACTAACTATTGTTTTCAACACTACACCTATATTTGGTTAATAAAAAGTTAATGCAGAATGATATGGTCAACAGTTTGAATCTGCATTACATGATACATCAAGTTTTTATCAAACCATTTTAAACACATGTTTTCATTTTTTAAATAATATTACACACATTTTTACACACTTTTTCACCTACACATGTTTACAACCACTACAAAAAACGCGGGCTATAGCCGCGTTTACAAAAAACGCAAGCTATAGCCGCGTTTACAAAAAACGCAGCTATAGCTAATCTATAGCTACGTTTTTTAAAAATGAGGCTATAGCTAACCTATAGCTGCATTTTTAAAACGCAGCTATAGGTCCAGCCGAATAATTTTTTTTAAAGGGGGGACCTATAGCTGCATTTTAGAAAAATGGGGCTAGAGCTAACCTATAGTTGTGTTTTAAAATGCAGCTAGAGGTTATCTATAGCCATGCGTTTTTGAAAAACGCAGCTATAAGTCCCCCAGCTGAATAAATTTTTTTTTTTGAAGGGCGACCTATAGCTGCGTTTTTAGAAAACACGGCTAGAGCTAACCTATAGCCACGTTTTTAAAAATGCAGCTATAGGTCCTCCAGCTGAATAAATTTTTTTAAAGGGGGACCTATAGCTGCATTTTTAGAAAACGCAGCCATAGGTCCTCCAGTCGAATTAATTTTTTTTAAAGGGAAAAACGCAGCTATAGGTCCACTAGCTGAATAATTTTTTTTAAAGGGTGATCTATAGCTACGTTTTAAAACGCAGATAGAGGTTAACTGTAGCTGCGTTTTTAGAAAACGTAGTTATAGGTCCTCCAGCCGATTATAATTAAAATGCAGCTATAGGTCATCTAGCCAAATAAATTTTTTTTAAGGGTGACCTATAGCTGCGTTTTTAAGAAACGCAGCTATAGATAAAAAAAAAAAAAAAAAAAAAGAGCTTTTTCTTTCTTTTCCTACGTGCCCCTTATTTCCCACCTACATCCACACTTTCCCACCTACCCCACTTTCATCTCTTCTCATTTTTTTTTTTTTCATTCTTCCTTCTTCACACACTCCAGAGCATTATCCTTCAGTGCTTCCTTCTTCTTCTTTTTTTTTTTTTTTCCCTTTTTCTTTCTTCCTTCTTCACTCCAACATAACTCTTTTCTCTTTTTTTTTTTTCTTTTTTTTTTTTTTCTTTCTTTCTTCTTTTTTTGCTCCTTCTGCTGCAAGTCACGCCACCAGGTTCTTCTTGGATATATATATATATATATATATATATTTTTTTTTTTCCTTTTTCCTTTTTCTTTCTTCCTTCTTCACTCCAGCACAACTCTTTTTTTTTTTTTTTTTTCTTTGTTTGTTTGCAGTTACTTCTTTTTTTCTTTCTTTCTTTCTTTCTTTTTTTTTTCTTCATCTCAAGCACACTGATTTGTCCATAGATCTAGTTTTTTTTTTTTTTTTTGGTTATTTTACGTTTAGTTAGTAAGAAAATGGAGGAAATGCTGAAAATTTTGAATGAAGTGGATATTCTAGGAATATTTGTGTCTGCCTTAGTTTGGATTTGAGTTTTGATTTTGAATTTTTTGGATCTGTGCTTGAATTTGTTGTGCTTGATTTTGAATTTTTTGGGTGTGTTTGTATTGTGAGTATGTTATGTTTGATTTTGAATTTTTTGGGTTTGTGTTAAATTTTGAAATTTTTGGGTTTGTGTTTGATTTTGAATTTTTTGGGTTTCTTTTTGACTTTGAATTTTTTGGGTTTGTGTTTAATTTTCAATTTTTTTGGTTTGAATTTGTATTGTGAGTATGTTGTGTTTGATTTTTAGTTTTTTGGGTTTGTGTTTGATTTTTAGTTTTTTGGGTTTGTGTTTGATTTTTAATTCTTTTGGTTTGTGTTTAATTTCGAATTTTTTGGGGGGGAAAAAAAAAACCCAGATTTTTTTTAAAAAGACCTACAACTGCGTTTCAAAAACGTAGCTATAGGAGGCTTTAGCTGCGTTTTTAAAACGCAGCCAAAAATATACCTATAGTCACGTTTTAAAAGCAACCCAAAGCGGTTCTATAGCCGCATTTTTAAAAAACGCAGCTATGGGTCTCAGTTTATAAAGGGGTAAAAATGCAGCTATATGGGGACCTCTAGCTGCGTTTATATAAACGTGGCTATAGACCCCCTGCAGGAGGCTATTGTTGCACAGGATAGGCTGCATTTGAAAACGTAGCTATGGAAATGTAGCTATAGCCTATCGCTGCATTTTTAGGGTTTGTAGCTACGTTTTCCAAACGCGGCTATAGCCCTATTTTTTGTAATGAACAAAACTAAAAACTGTTGTTTAAACATACGGTCCTAACTTTCTAAAAACATTTGAAGTATAGTAATGATGACCAAATCAAAAGAAATTTCTTTTTCACACACTAGAAATATAAAAAAAAATAAAAAATTTGTTTATTTAGCACCAGTTATTTTGTTTCTTTTTTGTTTGACTATCACAACCCTTGAGAAAAATAGTGATAGTTTTCGTCCTAAAGCCTCAAGTGGAGGGATTCAGCTCAAACATTTCAGCCCCTTAAAGCAATTTCAGTTGTGAGTAATCCCTTGTTTGTTAGTGCTTCTTTATTTGAAGCAAAGTAATATGTAGAGGAAATTTAGCTAGTTTCTTAATCATTCTATCAAGAAAAGAATATGGTTGGACTTATATGCAAATCCCAACACTCAGGGACGCAGCTAGGACTTGGAGTTAGGGGGACAGAAGTATAAACCAAAAAAAATAAAAAAATTGTAACTCCGAATAATCATTCATTTAATAAACCATCAACAAAGAAAAATACACAAAATTATTGTTTTTTAAGATATTAAAATGCAATTATTTATGAAAATGGAACTCACCACTTTTTAAAATTTTTGAAATCATTTATGATTGAATCCGTACTGATTGTCACAGCAATGTCCCTTTCAATGAATAACATCATAGCATCTGACAAAAACTCATCTTCCATTTTGTTGTGAAGGTTAGTTTTGATGACATTCATAGCTGAAAATGTTCACTCTATAATTGCAGTAGAAACAGGAAGAGTAAGCACCAGCTTGACCACTCTATAAATAAGTGGATAGTATTCTACTTATAAAGATCAATTTCCTTTTTTAAATCATTCTTTTCATCATTTTGAAGTCTATTGGATAAAAAGTATCTACCAATGAACAAATATCACTGACTCAAAAAGATTCATATGCCTCTCAAGGGTCTAGAGATGAGCTAAGCATAAGTAACTCCATGGCATGCTCACTAAACCAATGATTTAATTCTAGTAATTGAGAATCTATTCCTGCATTAAAAATATCTACTTTATAATAATGCTTATTTCTAAAGTCCTTTTGTTGATGATGAGATCAACCAAATCTTGCAGCATAACGAGCATTCATATTAGGGACATCTATACCATGTTCCTTACAAAAAGATATCACAATAGCTAGTAAGTCATCCCATTTCTGGATGAAACTAAATGCATAGCATTTAAAATGTCTTGCGATTGGTTTTGCAAAGCTTGACAAATTTTATCAATGATCCCTATAGTTTCATTAACAAAATGCAAGATGAAGACAAATTCAAATGAAATTAATACCTCATAAGCAGAAACTGTTTCTACTTTTTGTGAAGAATTTCCTTTATCAATGATTTTCAGTAGAATTTCACATGTTGGAATAAACATATTTATTAAGTTAGAAACCAATTTATAATGCAAACCCCAATGAGTATCTCCTGGTCACTGTAAAGTGACCATTTGATTAAGTCCTTTCCTAGTCTCAAGCTCTTCAATATCAATCAAATATGCAATTTTAGAAGCTTTAGCAATTTTTAATTGCTCAATACGTTTGCATGAAGCACAAATATTATTGATAACCAAAATCAATTTAGCGAAAAATCTATTAAGAGGAACAACTACTTTTGATGCTCTTACTAATGCCAATTGTAAGCGGTGTGCAAAACAAAAAATGTAGTAAGCATATTGAGAATCATTCATAATCAAAGCTTGTAATCCATTCCACTCACCTTGCATGTTGCTTGCACCATCATATCCTTGCCCCCGAATGTATTGGATATCTAAGAAATGATTAGAGAACAAATGATATATCTCATTTTTAAGGGTCACTGTTGTAGTGTCAACAACATGAACAATCCCATAAAATCATTCTTGCACAAAGCCAGTTGTATCAACATATCTTAAAACCACAACCATTTGCTCTTTCATGGACTCATCACGAGCTTCATCAACCAATATGCAAAAATTTGCATCACAATTTCTTCCCTAATTGCCTTCTTCACTTTGGTTGAAATAACATGTAGAATTTCTTTTTGAATTTGAGGTGATGTGTAGGTGGCATTTTTTGGAGCTTTTTCCATTATTTCAACAACATTATTATTATAGCCCACCATCAAATCCAATGTCATAAGAAAGTTCCCCCGATTGGTTGAAGTAGAGCTTTCATCTCGACCTCTTAAAGCAATAGCTTGCAAGGCAAGATGTTGAACAACATTAATTGAAGCCTTCAATCATACTCGATTATTTGCAATTTGTTCTAAAGTGAAATTGCCCACTATTCTGTCTATGTGTTGAGACTGGTTCATCAAATCTTGACACGCTTTATGGGCAAATTTATGAGTGGAGTTAAGATCTTACCCATATGAAGACTAAAAGAACAACTTTCACCATTTCTAACTTTCTTCCAACTCTTAAATCCATTAACTCTGAATGCATTTTGTCTGTCATGCCCAGTTGGCTTATGAAAGAGAAAGCATGGTAGACAAAAAGTGACATCTATTTTAGGAGAATATTCAAGCCTTGACTTAAAGCGATCATCTTCACACCAAGAACCTTGAAAGCTTTGACCCTTCTCAGATTTTTAAAATTTTTTAAAACAAGGCTGGTATGGACCCAACGTAATGTAACGTTGCCGAACCTCATCTCTTTTATCAACATGATAAGTATATATTTGTCTACACAATCCAGGATCATATTCTAATTGCAACGAACTCATATCAACCTTCTGAAATTTTGTTTGAGAATTTTCCTCAATAGGGACATCAAGATTTTCCTTAATAGGTTCATCAAGATTTTCCTCAATTGGGACATCGAGATTTTCCTCAATTGGGACATCGGGATTTTCCTCAACATTAGTGGTTGGCAATGTTGCAACACTAGTATTAGCTTGTAAACCATTTGAATCTTTTCTTTTGAAAAAATCAAATATGGTAGTGGACTTTTTCATAATTTACAAATAAAATATAATTTGAAATTATTATGTTATTATATGGTCAATAATCTACAATCATTACACACAATAGAAAACACTACACACACAAACATTTAACAACTAACCAAAAATTTTAAAGTTACAAATAATCTTTTTAATTATTTACCCAACTTTAATGTTTTAAAAGAAACTAGCTCATAGACAAAAACACAAGATAAAACTACAAAAAAAAAAAAAAAAAAAAAAAAAAAAAAAAAAAAAAAAAAAAACCACAAAACATCACGTCCACATGCTATTACTAAAAACAAAACGACCAAAAAAAATTACAAAACATTAATGGCAATAAGAGTTGATGTTTCGTGTGGGGTTGTGTTTGTCAGATGAGAACTTTTTCATGTATAAAAGAATATAAATTATGGGCTAAAGACAAAGATGGGTTAGTCATATTTTTACCTCTCTTTTAACTTTCTCTCTACTCTAGTTTATCTACTTTGAGTCTCTCCGTCCCAGGCTCTCAGGCCCAGCGTCCCTAACTCCCTCCCTGCTCTTGCTTAGTTGCTCTATGTTGAGAACTCTCAATTCCTCTCCTTTGTGTTCAGCCATAAGTTAGTTAGGTTTTCCTTTCTTTTTTTTTTTTTTTTTTTTTTTTTGAATGGCCTAGAAATCCCCTTCTTCTTGCTTTCCCCCTTTTATTATATGTGTGAGGTAAGTTGGGTGTTTCCTACTCCTAAGCTAGGTAGATATCTAATTAGAACCGGCTTTGATATATATATATATATATATATACATATATTTTGCTTGTGTCTGTTTTGGGGAGTTGTTTGGGCTAATTTTTTTTTTTATAGCATTTAAAATATCAATAATATTGTTAAGGGTGGCAAAGTGCAATTTTATTGAAACAAATTGGTAAAAATAATATATTATATATATACTAAAAATTAAATAAAAAAAACAAATTGGGGGGGGGGGGGGGGGGGGTGCCACTACCCTCCAAGTCCAACAATAGCTCCGTGCCTGCCAACACTACAGCAGCAAGTTAAATATTACAATGATATTTTATTGAATAGTTTTTTGAGTCCAATTTCTAAATGGGATTCGGTTATGATTAATTATTATGGGAGAAGATTTTCTTTCCTACTTTCTTGGTGTCAAGGGTTTGTACATATATTAAAGTGAAAGTCTTTTTTTGTCAGGGTCAAGTACCAAAAAATAGTTCATAATATACCTACTTCAAAGATTTTTTTCAAGGAGCCAAAGGGGCAACTACCCCCCTCGACCCCCCTGGTTCCGCCCCTGTCGTGATATGCATTATTGCGCATCAGACTCCCCATAGAAAATTAGAAAGGAACTTAATTGTAGGCATGATTTCACTATCAGGTTTCAAAATATGAATTCGAAAATCTTAGTTGTATGCATTTATTGATTGTAAAGTGACTTCATCCGGACTTATATCATGCCAATAAGGAAATGAATGAAAATGAATTAAAATTAACTAATTCGAGGGGGAAAAAAGAAAAAGAAAAAAAAAAGTTGAAAGAGACCGAGAGGTGAGAAAATTGTGTCAAATTTCTTTGATGATGAAATGATATTGATTACAAGCCCTACTACAATTACTTGGAAGACTGGCCAAAATAACCAAATAGCAACTTCTTTATACGAGTTACTTGCAAGACTTGTTGGCTAAAACAACCAACAAAAAACTTGTAAGTTGTATCTAAATCGGCTTCACTTCTTGAATACTTCTTGCAATCTTGCAACCAACCAACTAACGAACCAATCTTGTAACTAACAAGCTAAATGCTTATTGATTCTTTACATGAATTACACCCATACTACTACACATCTTGGTTCTCCTGCCTGCACAAATTTGATATACTGTCAGAGAGTATCATCAACAACAGAAACTACTCGGCATGAATGGCGAAGGGGGAGGTCACGAATTCTTATCTTGTAGATTGTCATCAAATCTACACTACAAGCATACAAACTCTCTGGGAGATATTGCAACTCGATCAAAATGTTGCGATTTGGCAGTACACATAGAGGTAGACTCGGTCCTATCAAACTTGCAAAAGGCATCACGGTGTATTCTTAAATCCTAGACTCCTTTACACCGTAAATCTCCATTGACCATATGTCTGCCCTTCTGTGTTCATTATAATCAACCATTCTGAGACACCCTCCTAGCACTACAACGCGCCAATCTTTCCCATCCAGTCTAGATTTAAAATTATCTGGAGTTGGAATCTGTTGAAAATTTTCAGATTCCAAATCGAATGAAACTATAATTGTTGAACCAATGTAGTGCTCCATTAAACGAAGCTGCATAGGGTTGCATCCGAAGCAAGAACGGGTTCTTTCTGTTGATCATCCACATGGATTTGCCAAGAGTGAACACCTCAATTCGTTGCTCCAAACCCGTAGGCTGTTCTTGTTCCGCTATTCTGACTACCTTGTAGTTATTGGTTCCGGGATGGAAACCAAACCCAAAAGCCAACCTGCTTTCATTAGTCATGGCGGGCCGTGAAGGAAACCTGTCAAAATTTGCTGCGTGAATATAGTACACGAAAAAGTTGTGTTCCGCGACTAGTTCCTTTACTTCAACATAGGAAAAGAACAAAATCCCACGGCAGTAAAGAACACTAGTAAACTTCTTGCTATATTCCAAGGACAAGTTGATATATTTGAGGCCACCTTTCAAGCCTTTATTATCCCAGGGTTCGCTCATACAAATATCACAATGATAAAGTTGGTCATGACGGTCAGAAGGGAAATCACTTGAGCAAAGAAGGATGAGGAGACAGGTGTAGGATTGATTAAAAGCTGGTTGAGAATAATCCATAGTACTTGTTTTTGATGAACTGTGTTGTATTCTACACGGAGATCAAGAAGCAGAAAGGGATAGTGAAGAATTGAATTCTCAAAGGAAAGAGAGGAAAAGAAGAAATGGATTATGAAGAATTTGCGGGGTTGGTTTTCTTTGTTTACAAGGTCTCATATATATATAACATTCCCATATGAGATAAGAATGCATATATATATATATATATATGGATGATATCTGAATTATGATAATAATTACGTCAAGAATTTGGGCTAATTGACTGAGGGAAGTCGGTGAAGATGAAAAAAAAATAAAATAAAATAAAACACTTCTTTGGCCCTAACAGTGCATGCGGGGTATAGCATAAGATGAACTAGTCCGTTATGCATGCCGGGTGTAAGGATAAAGTTTGGCTATAAAGTTAGTTGTAACTAATAACTACAAATTTATTTAATATCTTTTTATTGGATGTGAATTTTAATTTTCTAAATTTTTCATTAGAGGTTAGAATAAATTCAAAATTTAGACAAAAATACAAGGACCTACCCCCCTCCCTCCGGCGAAATTTTAAAATTTGGCATTCACAAAATTTAAAATTTAGTTCTATCACAAAAGGGAAAAAAAGAAATAGACCTTAAATATTTTTATAATTGATCCCTAAAATTTTTGAACCAATCCATAAAAACTCCTTAAAAAAAATTAAATTCTTATAAATACAGCAACCCAAAACAGAATACAAGATAACAAGGGCCCTAATGACCCAAAAAAATGTCTTCATTTAAAAATTCCTAATACCCAGTATGAAAGGAAAAAAGAAACGGAAAAGTAAAAACCTAGATGCTCTTATGGTTGCTAAGCACACTGGTCCCAATTAAGCTGCCAGTCACCACCTTGCTATGTGCCTTGAGCAGCAAAAGCCATAGCCATGGATAGGGTCCTTGACAAGATTGTCACAACCCAAATCCATGGAATATGAATTTAGATGCATGACTATATAACTCAATAAACATGATTAATTTCAGATTTAAATAAAACTCCAAATAAGCAATGCTCTTAACAAACCACTTACAATATCTAAAAATCCACAATTTAAAAATAATCTCCAAATACTATAAAATCTTAAGTGAAATAAAAATAACTAAAAATCCTATAAGGCTTCGAGCATTTTTGAAGTTGCCTAGAAACTCCCATGCTCTACCTTGAGCCTTACGAAGTGATCCAAAAGTTTTGTTTTCCAACTAAACTTTAATCTAAAACTTGTAATGATGGGGTGAGCCACACATCTAGTAAGCAATAATCACAATGCACAACAGAATAGAGTCAAGCAAAATACGAGTATTTTAATTTCACAAATTTACTCAATGATATAAAATATAGTTTTCCAAACATATAATAAACCACTTAATACATATGTAATCAAATTTAAAAATCATTCAAAAACACATAAAATAATTGATTAGAGCATAGTGTCACATATACACATATCACATATTATCACATGCAATCCTATGAGTAGATATCAACATCTAATCCCTATTGGTGAGGGATCAACGTACACTTATTCTCACATACAACCCCATAAGTGGACTTACACATATATTTGGTAAATTTTAAAAACATTTAATGAGTCCATATCAAGGAAGAAAGGTTTATACAAGGTAGAACAATTTACTTAATAGTAACAATCATTCTAAGTATAGAGGCATAATAAAGATCACAATATTGAATTGAAACATAAATCAAAGGATGATTGACGCT
Organism: Castanopsis chinensis; assembly: GCA_032878915.1. NCBI lineage: Eukaryota > Viridiplantae > Streptophyta > Magnoliopsida > Fagales > Fagaceae > Castanopsis > Castanopsis chinensis. Next base: position 13,066,703 of record JAVQMG010000105.1, read on the forward strand.
CTTTAGGAATAAATGGGAACTGAGGAGCTTATACAAGTATTTTACAATTCTTAAGTAAATCTGAAAATTTAATTTGCTAAAAGAAACGTTTTAAATACAATTTGGAAAATAGGAATGACTTTGAAATCACTTGGTTTTAAAAAAATTTAGAGAACGAGAACCTTTTTAGAAAACTACATTGAAACTCAATTCTTTTCGGAAAATAGTTTAGTTTAGAATTCATTTTTTAAGTGAGATTCGAACATTCAAAACATTATTTAAATTTGAAGTTTCTCTTTAAAAAATTATTTAAAAGTTGAAGTTTCTCTGTTAATGATATAAAAATGCTTTTGATAAAATTTAGAAAATATAAACTTAAAAAACATCACTTTTGAAAACCTTTAACTTCTAAGAACCCAAAGAACAAAACTTGTGCATATTATGCATAATTACTTACAATACTTAAATCATTTTGAAAGTCCAACCGAAACACCCTCCAAAATAGTCTCAAAACACTCTTAAATGGGACCTATAATTAACCATGGAAATTACTTAATATCCTCTACAGAATTAGAGCTTATTGAATTATACAAACTGACTCATTAGGATTACGCTTTGTTGAACTAATAACACTTTTAACACTAAATTAAAGTTTCTCTAACCAATGATAATCTAACCAATAGTATTCCCTTGCATTAATTGACACTCATATTACCATAAGGATGGCAGTAGCTAAATATCATTGACCTATGATCTGATATATAACCCCAATGAAAACGCAAAAGCCATATGCCTGAATGAAGATTTGTAATCCATGATTTCATTCTAGAAAACACACAATGGGAAACCTAGGATTTAATATATAACCCAAACGAAAAGTAAAGCCATGTACATGATTTAAGCTTTATAACCACGACTTTTGTTCTAGAATGCAATCTATAGGCACTAACATAATATATAGTATAAACCATATTCTACAAAAATACCCATTTTAAACAATCTACACACCACTAATGTTTTATGACAAAATTCTAACCCTTTAATTCTTTGTTTATAACAAATGGAAAATCATACTTGGAACAATTGGTTGCCTTTTCAATTGTATTTGTTCTAAACTCCAAGGAAAAAAATACACCTCCTAGCCTCTTTAGTGATGAAACCCTTCCTATGAAAACCCTGATTTATCTCTTCCTCTACCCTATATTTAATGCATTAGAGATGTGGGCTTGGTGAGGTAGTGGGCTGAAGTTTAAGACCCACTAGAACTTATTTCTTTAGTCTCCAAGAAGCCCATAAAATTCAAATATACTTCCAAGACTTTAATTCCCAATTAACTTCAAATTAAGGTTTATTTGTTTAGATGAGCCGAAATTTCAAAGGATCCCAATAACTCTTTGTTGATGCCCATTTTTGCAAATCCGTATCGAAAAGCCCAATGAGAAGCAAGACTTAAAAACCCATATGGAGGAAAGCCCAATGAAAAGCAAGGTCCAAAGACCTACCAAGAAGACTGAAGAGTAAGCAAGGTCCAAAGAAAGAAACACAAGGGAAATCGATTTGCAGCAAAATGTAGATCTGCTACAGAATATAGTTCTTTAGTAGAATGGCTTTGAAAGATCTAGCCAAATTGGGCCCAAAACCTTTTTATCCAAGTCAACATTATCTAACCCATAAAGGCCTAAATCCTTTGGTATAAAAGGATAGGGATGAAAACTAAAATGAAGAAGCATGATGAAAAGAAACAAGGAACAACAGAAAGTGCCAGTAGCAGGAATTGCGTGAAAGAAAGAAGAGCCAAACCAAAGGAAAGGGGTCTGTATTTGGTTTTCATTCATAACTTCTTTTGGGAATATACCTTGCTAGGATGGTATCTTACCTAAAAGAGGCAGTAGATGGCTGAGACCATTTGATGCATGCAATAAAGGTAAGTGGTGAGGTAGCCCAATCCTTATCCATTTGAACTTAGAGGTAGAGGTATACAGCAAAAAAAAAAAAAAAAAAGAATTTTGTCGCATAATGAGTAGGGGTGCAACAAATGTATTCTAAGCAAAGGTAGTGGCCGAGAAACCAATAGGTTGGTAGGTAGTCCTGAAGGAATGCCCACAACAAACCAAAAATAATTGGTGAAGCCTTAGGGGTGAAAGGGAGAAATCTCATTGAATTAGCTCACAATAAAAGGAAGAGGTAGCCACGGATGAAAGAGGGGGAAGCACCTAAAGGGAGGAAGCTAGGGTAAGAGAGTAGTAAGCACCTAAGGGAGGCACTTAGAGAGAGAGGGCCCTAGGGAGAGGGGGATTAAAAGGGAAATTCCCAAGGGAGAAAAACAACCCATGGCAAGATAGTAGTCAGTAACCAAGAGTAAAAAAAGTAACGAAAAGAAAGAAAGAAAGTGGTAAAAAGAAGAGAGAAAACATGACAGAAATAGGGGCATGCATTAATAGACCATCTTTTCTCTCCCTCTTAGCAAACCCACTCTTTGAAGTCCCTAAAAATAATAGCTAGTAGCCATTTAGGCCTATTCTCCAAAATGCACAACTTTGATGGCAAAATCCTATGATAAGGTTGTTCAAGTTGGGGTTTGGGTTCCTTCATGGTTTACTTATCCTATGGGAAGATTCAATACTTGATTTTGATTGCAAATATGTTTGACTTCATTCGTTAGAACTTATATCTGCTATATTTAGTAGTTCTACTGTAGCACGTTATTTATCTTGTTCGTTACATCATTTGTCCTTCTGTGGTATCTATATTTGATGTACTAGTTATTTCTCTGTAGCACCTTTTTATTATATTTACCATGTTAGCTATTATACTAGCTAAACCTTTTCTACTGAAGCTTTCTTATTTCTTTGTTATTACGTGTTTACTTTTGACACAAACTAGTCATTATCTTGCCATAAGTATATATACATATACCTTGTTTCTCATGTTTTGCAAAATATATTTTATATATGTACATGTGAATACGTCTAAGTATATTTATGTATATATGTGTGTATATATTTGAGAATATGCTAACCCATGTAAGCTAACATTTGCTTGATGGGTATTTTCTTTGGGTTTTAGATTTGTTTATATTTAGAAAGTAGAAATGTAATTTTGCAGTAAAAAATAAAGAGTATTCATTCACATTGTTGAAAAGTGCAAACAACTTTATTGCATGACCGAAGGTTTTACTGCACAGCAGAAGGTTGCACTACACGATAGAAGGTTTTAACTACACATCAAAAAAGTTAGTCCGATGGTAGAAATAGAAGAGAAGTTCCTTCTACAGCAGAAACAGAGGATAAGCTCACTTTGCAACGTCTTCCCTTGGACTTTGGACTCAATGTTTTCACACAAACTAGCAGTGGTAGAATGGTAGTTTGAAGCCCATTCCACAGAGTGTCAAGCCCAACTTCCTTCTCAAAAAAAGCCTAGACTAAGCATTGTCCAACAAAATCAAGACCATGTTTAAGGTAAAAGAAACGTAAAAGAACCCTCGACATATTTGGTGACACCGCTGGGGAGTTGGGATCCAAATGTGGAGAATGAGATATTTCTCCCCGACAAACATGTTCCCAAGTCCATACTAAAGCAGACATGGGTGTTAGAAACTGTCCAAGCTATACTCTCAAGAAAGTATCCAAAGCGTAACAACAATACCATAGTGGAATTCTATGGTGGAGTATCATGGCAACATTACAACAAAATAGTGTTGCGGAATTCTACGGTAGAATATTGCAGTAACGTTATAGCAGGATAGTACGAAAGCAAAATTCTATGTCAGAACGCAACAATCTTAAAACTAAACAGTATCATGAGCAAAATGTTGTGGTAGAATATTGCAGCAAAAGTCATGGTAAAATACCATAATACCATAGTAGAGTTCAACAGCATTACATCAAAACACAGTAGCAAAATATCACTGCAACACCATAGACTTCTACTACAGAAATATCCTGAGAACTCTACAATAGAAGGCCTTTACAATACTTGGTCCTATCCTTTAAATGCCACCTGTTCTCCTTGGCATGGATGTGAGACATGTGGCAAGCCACCTATTCAAACATGCAACTCTCCTAAAAGCTTTCTAAGCCACTTATCACCTTTTTGCTCTCATTTCTTTTAAGGAAACACTAGAAACTTTCTAAATTCTCTCCATCTCCACCTTCGAGTCCAACATTTAGAAGATAAAAATCCCTTCATTCCTTCATAAGGTTTCAATCATTTTTTTTTTTCATGCTAGTGATTCTAGCTCTACTTCCCCTCAAGAACCAAAAGCTAGAAACAAAAAAATGAAGCTATAGTAGCCAAAGGAAAACTTTCATCAGTACTATACTATTGCGAATCACTATTTCCTCCCTGAAGAATCCTTCAGCAGATTTTGCCAGAAGTGCAAAATGTCCCTCTGTAGAAATGTAGAATGTTTACAAAATGTCCCTTTGCAGAATTGCAGAATGTTTACATAGTAGAAAGTGCAAATCCTTCAGCAGATTGTTTACAATAGAATCTACTGAATTTCAGAAGTGCAGAATGTTCATTTGTAGAATATTTTATTGCAAAAAATCTCATAAGCTAGAATGTTGATTATTTACGACAAAATCTGCTGAATTCTAGAATGTTCATTAGCAGTATATTTCACAGCAGAATCTTAGAAATGTAGAATGTTCATCTGCAAAATATTTCATAGTAGAATCCAAGAAATTCATAACGTTTCATAGCAGAAAGTTTCAGAAGACAAAGTGCAAATCCTTCAGCAAAGTGTTCACAGTAGAATCTACTGAATTTAAAAAATGTAGGATACTAATCTACAAAATATTTAGTAGCAAAAATTTTTAAAAGCCAAAGTGTAGATATCTCAACAGACTGTTCACAGCAAAATATTTTGTAGCAGAATTTTGTATTGAATTCCAGCAGGTCTTTTCATAAGATATCCTACCACAAAATTCAATATTGAATTCTTGAACTTTCTAAGTGCAATCACAAATCCAACGTGAATTTCTTCTGCAACAAAATTCGAGTATAGGTCTTATTCAACAAATTTGAGGCTTGTTCTCAAAGCAAGAGAGACGCATACAAAGCCTTTCATGTTCATTTTTGTTGAATCAATCTCATGCTACTATATCAGCAAATATATTAGTATCAATGAATAGAGGAGGGAGAAGTAATCAGTTAGGGGATATTGAAGCATCCACTTTCTACCAAAGACTACACTAAAGGCATTTGACAGAATGGTAGTGTGTTCAAATTAAATCTAGACCCTAGAATGAAGCCAATCACTCAGCTCATGTGTACCCTTCATAAAGAAGCCCAAATCTAAAACTTGCTTGCAAATTTCTCTCTGTCCAAAATCAGGTCTAGCAAACCAATTCAACAACCTTGAAGAGTCGAGAAGTTTTCTTTGAAGCACCTCAGAGGATTTATGCCTAGAGTGGCATCAATGATTATGATCTTTATGAAGTTTCTAAGAAAGAATGTATTAGATCACTTGTACTACAAACTATGCAGCTTCATCATCACTTTTCAAGTCATGAAGCTCATTGATGCCCATGTCTTATCCTAGAAGTATGCTACAATAGAGACAAACTCAAAGCTCTTTCTTTTGGCTTATGCACAAAAGGAAAATGGCATAATCAATTGCCAACACACATTTTGCCATGAATAGAGTTGCTCATCTTATTGCAGCAGAAAATTATTATGTGGTTTTTATTGAAGGCATTCTACTGTAAGGGCATTCTGCCACAGGAATAAAGAAGCATGATGTCCCAGGAAGATGTTGGTATTTCATGGGAAAATTCTATACTAGAAGTTGCTGACTCTTGGCTATTACTAGCCAACCATGAAGCAAGAGACGTAGCAAGCTCCATCTATATATTCCCATACTCAAAGCAAGCAAAGAAGAAATCCAAGAAATACGGGTCTTAGTGGTGAAAGCCAGAAAAGGGCCGTGGTCATGAATTCATGGCTAAAAGCTAGCAAAGGAACTAATAGACCAAAAATGTATTGACACCTTGTGATGAATTAACCAATTAATTAGCAAAGTGAATTAATTAGGTTCAATTGCATGCAATGAGCATGTTAGCACCAACAAATCACCAAATAACTAAATATGCAATGGAAATTAAATGACACAGTGATTTGTTTATGGATAGGGAAAACTTACATAGTAAAAACTCCATTGGGTGATTTTAAGGTCATCATTCCTGAGAATCCATTATTATCAAAACAAGAATTTACAAGCAAAGGAATCCCAGTACCTGATACCAACCTACAGTTGAACCCTTATCCCAATACTCAATTAGACTTGTTCTATAGTGACAATCTATCCTTGTATTCCACGGCTCCCAGTAAGTGACTAACCAAAAGACGCGCGGATCCTAGTACTCGATTTTATCACCAACTTGAGAAGGATGTTGGCTGCAAAGTTTTTCTATTCATCAACTAAGATCACAAAGTTGCTTGGTCACAAAACCCTATGGTGTACAAACACAGTAGCTTCTTCAAGAACTAGGGTTAACTAGGTTTCCGATCATACTTAAGGAATTATGTTCTTGTGCAATTGTGCCCTTGATGGTGCAACCTGATACAGCCCTTAAAATAATCCTTATATATGTTTAGGGTAGTGAGAAAAGAAATCCTAAACACACTCACGGATTGGATGAAAACAGCTCTGAAAAACTGAGTTTCATAAACCTTGATAGATAGCCATCTATCGAGCTAGCTGTCGAGGCACGGGCTTCGACAACTTTTAAACCTCAATAGATACTAGCTGTTGAGTTTTAAAATCCAACACTTTTTCACTTAATTCTTGGTGAGAAAGTATCAACAATACAACACAAATTAAATGAAGTTAGTAATGAGAAAAATATCTTAAGAGCCATTTGGTGTAGGCATGGCAAAAAAAAAAAAAAAAAAAAAAGCACTCCCTTCACAAACTTTCAACTTCAACATTAGTAGAGTTAGCGGCAGATGCTATCTTTCCTCCTAAAGAAAGCATGGGCAATCTAGAAATCACAAGGGAGAGCTCTCAATAAGGACCTCCTGCTTCTATAGAATAACCTATACGAAATTAGCAGAAATAATCGAGCTAAAAAGAGGCAAAGTTTTCAGCAAACTCGCTTTGAGATGATAGCAACAAAACCACCACCCTTATGAAGAGCAAAGTTTTGACTACCCTTAAAGGGTCATAAATCTGCAAAAAGAAAGACAACAATTTGCCTAAGAAGAGTAAAGATTGAAAAAAGAGACCCGCGAAGAAAAGAAGAGAAGCATTCACATGTGAGTTGTGAAACAACCTGCAAAAGAAAATTGCATAAGTGTTCGCATTTGAATTGTAGGAGCAATCCATATGCTCAGGGGACTGAATGTTGATGCCCATTTTTGCAAATCCGTATCCAAAAGCCCATGAGGAAGAAAGCCCAATAAGAAGAAAGACTTAAAAACCCATACGGAGGAAAGCCTAATGAAAAGCAAGGCCCAAAGACCCACCGAGAAGAACGAAGAGTAACCAAGGTCCAAAGAAAGAAATGCAAGGGAAACAAATCTGTAGTAAAATGTAGATTTACAGCAGAATACAAACCTACAGTAGAATACAGATCTGCTGCAAAATACAGTTCTTTAGCAAAATGGCTTTGACAAATCAAGGCAAATTGGGTCCAAGACCCTTTTGATCTAGTCAACATTATCTGGGACACAAAGGCCCAAATCCTTTTGTATAAAAGGATAGGCATGAAGAATAATATGAAGAAGCACAATGAAAAGAAATAAGGAACAACAGAAAGTATCAACAGAAGGAATTGCGTGAAGGAAAGAAAAGCCAAACAAAAGGAAAGGACAAATATATGAGGAAACACATGAAGAAATAAGACAGAGACACATTGCAAAATGAAACAAATCTAATCTACTATGGTAGAAATAGTGTGGGAATGAAAGAAGACAAAACCAGAATATAGTGGAGTAAGCACACAAGGGCCGAAGCACCACCAACCTATACCCAGCCAATATAAGGGAGGTGGGCTCACGGTCAAGGGGATTCAGAGGGTGTGGTTTGGTGGTTAGGACTAATAGTTCTATTTAACTAACATCTTTGATCTCATTAGGTATTTTAGTAATGATTAAATATGTCCTTAGCTTTTAAGAACTATAAAATTAATCACTATATAAAAAACCATGTGTAATCTAATCACACATTACCTTGCCTTTTATCAAAGTTTTAACACTTAGTCAAAAACAAGTGAAAATTCAAAACTCAATGCCTTCGATTAGTCGAACCTATTTCTTGATCGATCAAAAAAAGAAGAAATTCATCATAAAGCTTTTGCCTCATTCGATTTATTCTCGATTCCTATTCGATCGATCGAAATTAACATTCGATTAGTAGAAACGAATTCTTGATCGATCGAGACAATGAAGAATTTCATTATAGAGTTTTTGCTTGGCCCGATCAATTCTCAATTCCTCTTCAATCAATTGAAAAATACATTCGATCGATCAAAAGGAATTCTCGATCGACCGAAACTTGCAAAAATTGAATTTTTCAAAATTTGCCAGCAAATGTTTTTGGCATCTTCATTGCTTTCTTCCATTAAAAACACCTTTTGATTTTATCAACGAAGATTTACAGATCAAACATAAGGGTTTTCAATATCAAGATTAAGAACCATAATAATGCTAGAAACCTTGAAAACATAATCCTAATCTCATTAGGAATAAATTTCATTAAAGTATTTTAACCTGTAACCAAAATACTTTAACTCTAGCATTAACATACTGTTTGATCATAAAAATATATCATTAGACTAACATATACCATGGCACCGTCACTATAAATCATAGCATATTAATTCCAAACATATTGATCATAAACGGATCGAATGGAATTAAAACATGTTTATAAGATGGCCAAGGAAAAAAATATCAACATAAGGATTCGATCTTGCTAACATAGTTACAATCTAAAAAGAGAAGATTACAAGAGAAAATTCTAATCTACAGCCCTTGATCAAATTTCAGAGGCTAGGTTACATAATTGGGAAGGTGTTAGACATTCAACTGGCCTTGTAAAATCAGTCTACTAGACTATAAAAACCAATGATCATATCACATCATAGCGATATCACTAGATAGGTTTAGGGATGATCTATGGCCTACCAAAGGAACTCTTTAGTTGAAGGATGCTTTTGGGAGAGAAAAACCTTGCATAAGCCTTAAGCATGTGTACGCAGTCTTGAGCATGCATACACATACTTAAGCATTGCATATGCATACTTAAGTAATATGTACGCAGCTACGAGCATTCATACACATTAGGGTTTCAGAAAAGTTATGTAAGGAAAGCTTCTGATGAAAATGTGCTAGAGCTAATCCCACATCGCCTAAGAAGAGCCCTACACTTTCTCTCTGAACACTATAAAAGGGCCTCACGACTCTTTTCCCAAAATATACCGAATCTACTAGAAAAAAGTTATTTAAGAGAAGGTTTTTTACTTCAAAAAGCATCCTAGAAATAAAGTTTCTTGGCTGAGACCTATTTTTGGTGTAAGCCTTCTAGTCAAATTTACTAACCTTTTGGGTATTTTATTTTGTAGATTGACCGAGGGGAAAGGTAAAAAAATCAAGCACTAAGGCCTCTTGTATATGTGGTGAGGGTCTAACCTAAGCTCTTTCATTTTGGTGTTTTGCTTCCAATTTTATTGCTTTAATTATCTTTTGTGAAGATTAGGTTTACTTCTTTGATAATTAGAAGCATGCTGGGTTAGTTTATTGTAGTTTTGATAGCTGTGTTTCTAGGTAAGTATATGTACGCATGCTCTTGCAAGTGTACCCATCCCCGTAACTTTGCCTATGCATGCTTATGCATGCGCACATACAGTTGACCTAAAAACCTAGATTTTTCTGTTCTTTGATTTCCTTTCTGTTTTGTTTAGTTTTAATGCATGTTTCATGGTCTATTTAGGCCAGTTTATACATGATTAGGTCTAGGGTTAGTGATATAACATGTTTCACATTCTTTGGTCAGCAATGCATGTTTAACATGACAAACTTGTTTGTTTGATTAAAGAATTTGGTGAATATGCTTGTTGGTGATGATAGATGAAATTATGTGTATGCAATATTGTGCTTGCTGCCCTTGGATGATATGATGATGATGATGTATGCTGCCAAGATGAGATGCTATGGATGCTTAGATGAATGGTATCACATATATTATGCCTAGATGTATATTAGTTTGTCATGAGATGCATGTGATGATGATGTGGTGAGATGGATGATGAATATGGGATGTATGTTATGCCATGTCTAGATGAATGTTAGGTTATGAATGTGATGTATGTTATACCATGATAGATGTATTCTAGGATTGCTTGCTAGATGCATGTTTAGGATAGACTTAGTATATGTGTGTGTATAGGATGCATATCAGTAGGTTATTTGATAGAATTAGAATGTGGAACACAGTGAGTGGAGGCCGACCCACAGGTCTGGTGTGGTTGGGTGCCTAATACCTTTCCATCCTTATACAAAAACTCTAAACACGTGCTCTAGTAAGATTAGTCCTTCACAGAAGGGTGGTATATTCATGATTCCTTAACTTAATTTAGGTGGCACTTACATCCACGTTACCACTTGTAATTAGAAGTACTTTATGATGTTCTTAAAAAAACAACAACTAAGACTAAAATACATGTAAAATGCGTTTCGTCAAAGGCTATGCCAATTACATTTAAATGTATCCCTAAAATGAGATTTAATATTTCTAACCTGAAATGTGAGATAGAATTTATGTATTTAATGAGAATTATAATTCTCGTGAAATTTTTCCAAAAAATGAAGAAAAAAAATTCATGAATACTTGACGTTTTGGTACACCTTATATTTATGAGATTGTTGGATAATTTCACGTTGTTAGCCATCTCTTTTGTTGTTAGTCTTAATTTAGGCCTAAAGTTTGACCTAATAATAATTTTTTAATTCTCCCAGAAGTTCAAATTGTCTGAAAGTGGTAAATTTAATCATTTAACCATTATTCGAACCCTTAGTACATACATGATCTACAATGATCCACTATGTCAATATTTTTGAGTCATTAGAAAATATAGAAGATCCATGACTATTCCCATTGTGGAAGGCCTAAGGACTGAAAAGGATTAGAACACGAAATATCTCACACAATCCCACTCATAGAAAGGTATCCATCCCGGAGACTTCGCTAACTTGAGGATGTCAGGGGATACAGAATAGCGTTTCATGAAAGCTTGTGGAGAAGAGAAAGGCATACCTCCCCCCTTCGCATTGAATGCCTTCTACAACCTTATCAGCTGCATTAATGAGAAAGTGACACTTCAGCATTGATTTCACAGCTAGTAGCCCCATCTACCACCTTCAAAAGAGCTCTGATGGGACAAGTATCCTGAGAATAGCTATGAGGCATACAGTTGGAGGGCTAGGATGTAAGAAGGAAAGATATATAAGGGAGGGGGACCTCCCAGATAAAGAAAAAAAGATAAAAATTGTGAATTTTTTGTAAGATCTGGAATGTTCATGTTTAAGGACCCAATCTTCGGACAAACTTGAGGAGAGAACTATTCTTAACAACTTCTTGAATTACATCTCTCTATTATTTTGTACTTTTCAGCCTTAATCTTGTGCATAGTTTTGGATTGCACCTGAACTATTTTCCCATTCTTTATAGAAATTCTATTGTAAGAAGGACAAGGCATCACTATTCTTAGTGGGCTTGGGCCTTCATTTTCTTAGCACTTACATTTGGCATTGTCTGTGGGAAGTTTATTTGTAGTTCACTCTTCCTATGTTATGGCTAACCCTGAGCATGATAGAGAGGAATCTATTGGGTCTCAGCATGAGGACCATGTTAGGATATGTGCCCTTAAATCCTATTGTATGATGCTATGTATGACTTAATGTTGTGATTAATAAAGTTATTTAATTGTTATCTAAAATAATGGCAACATGAATATTGGGACATTATTATATAGTCCATAAGATGCATAGTATGTGATTTATGTGATTTAGTCTTGGAAGATATAAATCACAATTACTTTGTAAACTCAGAATTGTAGCTCATAGTCAATGATGAAATTGGGCATTTCATCTGTGAAGACTATAACATATCAACTAAGATGATTTGTCTTGATCATAGAAGTAGAGACTTCTAGTTGATATGTTGATATGTTGATATGTTTTAAGAGATAAGACATATTGAACTAGACCGCTGTGAGATTTATTATTCTCTTAACAACTGTTAAATGAATAATAAATCTCATGACTTCTATTTACATGAACTCTTAAGCCTGAGAGAATAATCGACCTGATCATGAGGTGTAGGTTGCTTTGATATATCAGGAGTAAGATCTAAAGTCATGATCAAAAACTTAGTATGTTAGGTAGCCACATTTAGTGTTGATGGAACATATATTCTCAAGATAGAATTCATAATCTCTTAACAGAGATATAAAATATTCCCTTGAGATAAGTTAAATGGATTTGGTTATTCAGAATGCTAGGCCTAACCACTTTAGTAAGGAGTTACTGAGGTATATATTTATGAAATTGGATTTCATAAATATATGATGAATAGCTTAAAGGTTTAAATGGGTACTCAAGGATTAAGATGTACTAATCTTTAAAGTGGCAGCCTACATTTATAACTTTGTATTACTACAAATATTTTATGAAGGGGTTGCATGTACAATAAAATCTTAGGATATAATTTATAAGGAATATAAAGCTTAAGTTCTTGAATTGTATAAAGTTTTATTGTTGTAGAACTTCAATTAAAATGTGATAGACACCCATGATGTAAGAATTTCTTTGCATTTGTCTAATTTTCTTTGCACATTTGTAGTTTCATCTTCGGTGACAAGCCAAAACCTTGCCACTCTACATATCATCTCATTTTCTATTAATGACAGACCACAAACACATTGACCCCTTGTGATAAATTAAATTGATTAATTAGCCAAGTTATTAATTAATCAATTTAACATGCAATATCATGTGGCAGCACAAACAAATCACCAAAACTAAAGTATGTAGCGGAAAAATAAAAGACACGGTGATTTGTTTACGAATGGGGAAAACCTGACGACAAAAGCCTCACCAGGTGATTTAAGGTCACCATTCCCGAAACTCCACTATTATTACAGCAAGCGATTACAAGCAAGGAATCCCAAGTACCTTACCAACCTATAGTTGAACCCTTACCCCAATACCCAATTGGACTTGCTCTGTAGTGACAATTTCTCCTTTCAATGCACGGCTCCCAAGTACGTGACTAACCAATTGCGTGGATCCCAGTACGCGACTTCAATTCACCAACTAGAGAGAGAGTTATTGGCTGCAAAGTTCTTCAAATCATCTACATGACAAAGATCAAGAAGATGCTCGGTTACAAAACCCTACGGTGCACAATACACAGCAATCTTCTTCACAAGAGATGAACTAGGGCACGAATTTTGTCTTTGATCACAAATTGCATGAATAAGGATTGCTCAATACTTGTGCAACTTGAATCCCTATTTGACGTCCCTTAAAACAATCATTTTATATGTCGAGGGTTAGGAGAAAAGAAGTTCCAAAGACACATTCACGGATTGGAATTAAAATAGAACTGAAAATCTATTTTCTTTAAATCTCGACAGATAGAGGTGTCGAGAAGCTGTCGAGGCTTGGGCTAAAACAACTTCTTAAAGCTCGATAGATGCATGTGTCAAGACAGGTGTCGAGCTTTAGTAACTTGCACTTTCCAGCCTGTTTCTTAGACAGACATGATGACTTCAACACTTAATCTTGAAATACTGTTTCTTAAAGTGTTAAACACATCCTAAATCTACCCAATTACAAGTAAAGTGCGTTTTGTCTAAGGATAAGCCAATTACATAAAATAGTGACATATGTCAACAACTTGAACTACATATGTCCTAACAATCTCCCCCTTTGGCAATCCATGACAAAACCACAACAAACAAATGAAGATATGAGAGAAGTCATAAAACACTTTAACTCATATTCACTTGTTATATACAGTAAAATCTATCTTAACACAAACTCTTGAAAAACTTTGCAATAAGAGAGTTTATGGCAAGTAGACTTTGACAACCTGTATTTCTGAAACATTTTTAAACAAAACACATCACTGCATCTTTGTGTGAAGCAGAAATATTAGATTGCATACAAGTAAAAGAAACATGTGTATAAAGACAGAAAAAAGACAACACATGAAAAAATAGGTGAAAGAAATATACATCAACATATATATCAAGAAATGAGTACAATGTATGTCAATACATGATCAATGTATCTCTAAAAAGATAGAAAAGAAAAGAAATACATGTAATCCTCACTACATCCCTCATATCAACACTCCCCCTATAAAAAATGTCCTATACTAGCTCTCCCCCTAAGTATGACTACTCTCATACACCAAACTACTCCCCCTTTTTGTCACGAGTGACAAAGGCTAGAGTGTCAAGTAGACATCTCATCAGAAGAGCTCACATCTCATCATCATCATCCGAAGCATCATCGTTATCACCGTCATCATCAGCCTCAGTCTCAGAAGAAACATGAGGTGGCGGAGGAGAAGTCTCTGGAGCAAAGCCGCCCAAAGTCGCCTGTCGCTTGGCGATGCAGCCAGCACGAACGTTCATCTGATACAACTCTGTGGAGAGTGTATCGAGGCGAGCATCCATGCGGTGAAGCTGCGCCATGATGTCTCCTAGAGTGACGTCGCTCGAAGAAGAAGGAGCAGATATCGCTCGAGCAGATCTGAAACTATTCAGACGGGAGGAAGGAGCAGCAGCATTAGACTGTCTCAATCTGAACTGTGCCTCGCTACGTTTTACGGTAGCGGCGTCTATGGCAGACATGACATGAAACCGATCGGACGAAGGGAATGGGATGGAAAAACGGCGAAATATCCTCGTGATAGCGGAAGGAAAAATGAGCTTATCATGGGTGGCCGTATCTCTATAGACATCTATGAGAGAGAAGATAAAGTGTGAAGGAAAGTCTATAGTGAGATGCTCTAAGAGGGATAACAAAAATCGAGCACGAGGCTCTATGATAGAGTTGTAGTGAAAAAGTGGGTGCAACACAAAAGTCATCACCATATGAAGGAAACGAGGACCTTTAGCAAAAGGCCGACATGGTGTGTACTGATGATCTCCCTAAGTGGAAGGACGCTCACAGAACGCCGAGATCATCTCGTCTTTGGACATAGTCCATAGACGCTCACATCTGGGGTAATCAAGATGATCCACCCTCGGGACATGAAGAACCTCGGAGACTAACTCTGGAGTGACAGCAAAGCGCGTACCTCGAACACTAGAATAGAAGAGAGGTACTGAAGAATCAATCCCGTAGATGTAGGAGTAAAACTCCTGTATCAACACGAGAGGACAGGTGACTGGGACATCACACAATGACTCCCAAGACCGACTGTGAATGACATCGGGTAGGTCAGTATCGGCAAAGTTTGCCAGGACAACATGGTGTTCTGAATGAACACCTCGTTTAGAGAAGCTCTCCGAGAAGTCCTTATGGGCTTTCTCATCACGGAACCAGAGAGACAACAAAGTGGAATCTGAAGAAGAAGATCCCTTAGAACACAAAGGGTTCTAGGATGGAATAGACTTGCGTTTAGGTGCCATAGACACTACTAACGCAAACATAGAGAGAGGGAGAGGAAGAGAAACACACAGAAAAGTCCCAAACAGTTCCATATAGGAAGAATATATTGAAAAGATAGAACGTATGCATGGGAAATGCATAAGCATGTGACATGTAAAATTAAAAATATCATGGGCTCAGCCCAATCCAAACCTAACAACACACAACAGGTTTGCACACATCTAAATGCATGAAAATACAATTAGAATGCTAATGAGATGCAATGCATGTAGTTCTAAAGATCAAATCTATAAAACCAACTCAAAGATTTCATGAAACTCTCAACAATTTTGAAAAACCCCAAAAATATTCAAAAATTTCAAAACCTGGGGTTTTAAAACATGAAATGCGTGAAATGAGAGGATAGTTGCTTACCAAGTGAAGAAAAACAAGAAAATCACTTGAAGAATCCTTAGGAAGAGGTTTGGAGAGAGTGAGAAAGGTTTTGGGAGAGAAAAACACCAACTATCGAGAGAGAGAGATCGAGTGAAATGAAAGAAACCTCGACAGAAAGAATATATAGCCGTTCAGTAATTCTCGACAGATGCAGGTATCGAGAGGTGTCGAGACAGCTATTGAGGTAGGTGTTGAGAAAATGAACGTCAACAGATGAAGCTATCGAGGTCATGTATCGAGAAGGAAAGATCAACCACTTAAGAACCTCGATCGATCTAGAAGCTGTCGAGAATCTATCAAGCAGACAGAAAGTTTCCCAATCAATCCACCAGGTGTCGAAAATCTGTCGAGACTGCATTTAGAAAAAGTCTAAGAAGCTCGATAGACAGCTAGGTGTCGAGAGGTGTCGAGGAGGTGTCGAGATGCCTTAAAAACAGTTTTTCAAGAGGGAAAAAACACAGACATGAATGTAATCACGCATGCAACTCAACCAAAGATCCAAGCAACACATTAAGTTCTCAAAAACATCTCTCAACAGAAAAATTTAAGCACATGATTCCCAAAACACGCACACACACATTAAACAAGTCTAACCAATTTTATATTTCAAAAATGAGTTAAGACAGTTTAGTGAGCATACATTAATGCATGTAAACTTTGTGATGGCCAAATCACATTGTACCTGCACATGTATCAAGAATAGCAAAGAGTATTGCGTGTTGTGTGTGAAAATATCGCAAGATTGCATAAGTATCTCAATGTTATGACGATTTGAGATATGAGAAAATCACTTTAACTCACACACAATCATAACTATTTGATGGGGACTATCACCTTCAAGATACATCCTATAACTCCCACATCTCCTAGAAAACACGCTTGCAACCATATTTTAAAGCATTTTTAATCTTTTTGCTTTTAATTCTTTGCATATTTTCTTTTATTAAGCATATCATGTATGGGCATATAAGAGAAAGAAAAGAAATACCCAATTACGTTAAGCTTTTGACATTGCACTTTTGCTATGCCGAAGCATACAGATGTCATATCATGATTGGCGAGTAACAGTGGTGAGATGGTTATTTATGTCTTTCTCTTAGGATTTTCTAGTCCTACCCGTCAAAAAGAGTGATACGAGTGTTAAGTAGAAGAGATCACTTAACCTTACTCATCACAAACAAAGTGCTACAAAGCTCACTTGCTTAGTTGTTCAGAAGAATGCTCATCTAAGCTATAGGTGATACAAAGTTTAGAAAACTCTGTTTCAATGGCCATTTTAAAAATTCACAAGAACCAATGCACACAAACACACTGTTTTTGTATTTTTCAATTTTTCATTTTTTTTTTGATTTTATGTTATCAGAAAAGCAAAAATAAAACACAAAACTGAAAACACACAAACAAAAACAAGTTAAAGAAAGCAAAACAATGCATAAAACTAGACTGACTCAAGACAGTAAAGCAACACACAAGTAATGCAAAACGGTAAAATGGGAAGAGAGAAGAAGAAGTGAACAGAATCACTTAGAACCCTTTTCCTTCCACACCTTGGAAGAACTTTTCCTTTTAGTCAACTCTTGAATTGGTGAAAAGGGAGAAGAATATGAACCATTCAAGTTCGAAAGGAACATAAGGGCTTTGAGAATGTCTCCAAGAGGAGCAAGAGAAGTCTGAAGCTGATTCTGGTTCCCAAATGCTATCATGCCATTGCTTTGTTGAGTGGCTAGCCACTTGTAGCAATTTGGTCGAGTATGACTGGCAACACCACAATGATAACAGAGATGCTGCTTCTTCTGTTTGGGCTTTTGAGAGATAGCTTTCTTAGTCCTAGGGTTTCTAGTTTCCCCTTTCTCAACTCTAGGGGGTGCTCCTAGGATAGACTTGCCCTTGTCTACGTTCTCACTTGCTAATTCAGTTTTAACATTTTTATTCTCAACTTTAATATTATTAGCAAGAGGAACGAAAACAGTAGTACTAGTAGAAGGAGTATTAGAGAGAGAGAATTCATACCCCAATCCAGTACGATCTGAAGGAGATTTCTAAACACTTAGCATCTCGTCTAGCTTTGCACTTGATGTCCTCTCCAATTGTGCTCTTACTTGAAACAGCTCTGCTTCAAGCTTCTTGGTCTTCTCAGCCAAGAAATTGTTCACAAAACCTCAGTGCTGTAATTGTCTAATTTGCTTCACCAACCTCTTTAGTAACCCCATCAGTAGGATTAACAGTGCCAGTGAAGGCATTCAAGATTCCGTCATCTTCATTTTCGGAATCATCCTCGGGCTCCGTGTCGCTTGAGGTAACAACAAGTGCCTTGCTCTTCCCAATACTCTTAAGGTACGTTGGACACTCTTGTTTCATGTGTCCGAAGCCTTGACACCCAAAGCATTTTGGTTCAGCTGGAACAGTGTACTGACCGCCATCCTTGACATCCTTCTTCCCTTTATCTGAATTCTTGAATTGAGAAGAACTGGATTGCCATCGGTCTTTGTTGAAGCCTTTTCCATTGGCATTCTTCATGAATTTCTTGAATTGCCTTGTAATATAGGACTTCATTTTAGAATCTTCATCATCTGAAGAATCATCTGTATCACTGCTCTTGGCTTTTAGTGCTATGCTTTTGCCCATGCTTAACTTGCCTATCCTACTCAGCACTAACTCATAGGTTTGCAAGTTTCCAACCAGCTCAGTCAGAGGAATTCTGTCAATATCCTTCGATTCCTCTATCGTCGTGATCTTAGCATGGAATCTCTCGCGCAGCGATCTGAGCACTTTCCTTACTATCTTGGATTCAGGAATGGTTTCCCCAAGATTGAAAGTTGAGTTCACTATATCTTTGAGCTTTGCATAGAACTCATCAAATAACTCATCCTCCTCCATCTTAATTTCTTCAAAGCTTGTAGTGAGCCTCTGTAGCTTTGAATCTTTGACAGCCTTGATTTCCTCATAGGTTGTCTGGAGAATGGTCCATGCTTCCTTGGCGGTTTCTGTAGAGGAAATTTTCTTGAACTCCTCATTGGTGACCGCACAGAATAGGGCATTCAATGCTCTGCTGTTGAAATTTGCCACCTTGATCTTGGCATCATCCCAATCGGCCGGCGCTTTCGTAGGCTTGGTCCAGCCTATCTCCACAGCTTGCCACACGTTCTCATCTAAAGATTGCAAGAAAGCTCTCGTGCGTACTTTCTAGTATGCATAGCTAGTGCCATTAAATAATGGAGGTATAATAGGAGATTGACCTCTATCCATGACAGCAAGGGTCAATGGATCACACACAAGGATTAAACCCTAATCAGAGTGTGCCTGCTCTTATACCACTTGACAAGCCACAAGCGCGTTGACCCCTTGTGATAAATTAAATTGATTTGTTAGGACATATGTAGTTCAAGTCTGTGAACATATGTCACTATTTTATGTAATTGGCTTATCCTTAGACAAAACGCACTTTACGTGTAATTGGGTAGATTTAGGACGAGTTTAACACTTCAAGAAACAGTGTTTTAAGATCCAGTGTTGAAGTCATCAAAGTCTGTCCAAGACACAAGCAAGGAAGTGCCAGTTTTTAAATCTTGACACCTACCTCGACACATGCATCTATCGAGATTTAAAGAAGCTGTTTTTCCTGAGCCTCGATAGCTTCTCAACACCTCTCGACACCTCTATCTGTCGAGAATTAAAGAAAACAGATTTCCAGTTCTGTTTCAAGTCCAATCCGTGAGTATGTCTTTGGGACTTCTTTTCTCCTAACCCTAGACATATAAAAGGATTATTTTAAGGGCCGTCAATAAGGATGCAAGTTGCACATTCATTCAGAACTTCTTGTTCATGCAATTTGTGATCTGAAAGACAAAGTTCGTGCCCTAGTTCATCTCTAATGATTTGAAGAACTTTGCAGCTAACAACTTTCTCTCTAGTTGGTATTTGAAGTCGCGTACTGGGATCCGCGCATCTGGTTAGTCACATACTTGGAGCCGTGCATTGAAAGGAGAAACTGTCACTACAGAACAAGTCCAATTGGGTATTGGGGTAAGAGTTCAACTGTAGGTTGGTAAGGTACTGATTCCTTGCTTGTAACTGCTTGTTGTGATAATAGTGGAGTTTCGGGAGTGGTGACCTTAAATCACCCGGTGGGGTTTTTGCCGTAAGGTTTTCGCCATTCGTAAACAAATCACCGTGTCATTTAATTTCCGCTGCATTACTTAGTTTGGTGATTTGTTTGTGCTACCACGTGATATTGCATGTTAATCTGATTAATTAATAACTGGGCTAATTTAATTAATCGAAGTTATCACAAGGGGTCAACGCATTTGTGGCCTGGCAAGTGGTATCAAAGCAAGCACACTCTGATTAGGGTTTAATCCATTGTGTGTGATCCATTTGACCCCTGCTGTCATGGATAGAGGACAATCTCTTATTATACCTCCTTTATTTGATGGCACTAACTATGCATACTGGAAAGTACGCATGAGAGCTTTCTTGCAGTCTTTAGATGAGAAGGTGTGGCAAGCTGTGGAGATAGGCTGGACCAAGCCTACAGAAGCGCCGGCCGACTGGGATGATGCTAAGATCAAGGCAGCAAACTTCAACAGCAGAGCATTGAATGCCCTATTCAGTGCAGTCACCAATGAGGAGTTCAAGAAAATTTCCTCAACCGAAACTGCTAAGGATGCATAGACCATCCTCCAGACAACCTATGAGGGCACCAAGGCTGTTAAAGATTCAAAGCTACAGAGGCTCACCACACGCTTTGAAGAAATTAAGATGGAAGAGGATGAGTCGTTTGATGAGTTCTATGCCAAGCTCAAGGACATAGTAAACTCAGCCTTTAATCTTGGGGAAATCATCCCTGAACCCAAGATAGTAAGGAAGGTGCTCAGATCGCTGCCCGAGAGATTCCATGCTAAGATTACGGCGATTGAAGAGTCAAAGGATATTGACAGAATTCCTCTAACTGAGCTGGTTGGAAACTTGCAAACCTATGAGTTAGGGCTAACTAGGTTAGGTAAGTCAAGTAAGGGCAAGAGTTTGGCACTTAAGGCCAAGAGCAGTGATACGGATGATTCTTCAGATGATGAAGACTCCAAGATGAAGTCCTATATTACAAGGCAATTCAAGAAGTTTATGAAAAATGCAAATGGAAAGGGCTTCAACAAAGACCGTAGACAATCCAGTTCTTCACAATTCAAGAATTCAGATAAAGCGAAGAAGGATGTCAAGGATGGCGGTCAGTACACTGTTCCCACTAGACCAAAATGCTTTGGGTGTCAAGGCTTTGGACACATGAAACAAGAGTGTCCCACATACCTCAATAGCATAGGGAAGAGCAAGGCACTTGCTATTACCTTAAGCGACACAGAGCCCGAGGACGATTTCGAAGATGAAGACGATGGAATCTTGAATGCCTTCACTACCACGATTAATCCTACTGATGGGATTACTGAAGAAGTGGATGAAGAAAAGGAATTGGTGGATTCCAAGTGTGAAATTATGGATGATCAAGATGATATTCATACCGCCTATGAGAAGCTATACAAGCTTTCTGAGAAGCATGAGAAACTCTATAGGCTGGCCACCAAGAAGCTCAGTGAAGTGGAACTCAACCGTGAGGAGCTGTCCACAAAGGTTGATGAAGCGAATCAAACCATTGGAGCACTGAGGTTCGAAAACAATTTCTTGGTTGAAAGGACCAAGAAGCTTGAAGCGGAGCTGTTTCAAGTCAGAGCACAACTGGAGAGGACGTCAAGCGCAAAACTGGACGAGATGCTGAGTGCTCAGAGATATTCTTCAGATCATACTAGATTGGGGTATGAATTCTCTCTCTCTAATACTCCTACTTCTAGTACTACTGTGTTTGTTCCACCTGCTCATAACATTGAAAATGAAGAAAAGAATGTTAAAACTGAATTAGCTAGTGAGAACGTAGACAAGGGCAAGTCCATCCTAGGAGCACCCCCTAAAATTGAGAAAAGGGAATCTAGAAACCCTAGGAATAAGAAGGCTAACTCTCAAAAGGCCAAACAGAAGAAGCCGCATCTCTGTTATCATTGTGGTGTTGCCGGTCACACTCGACCAAATTGCTATAAGTGGCGTGCCACTCAACAGAGCAATGGCGCAATAGTATCTGGGAGCCAGAATCAGCTTCAGTCTTCTCTCGCTCCTCTTGGAGACATTCTTAAAGCCCTCATGTTCCTTTCGAACTTGAACGGTTTAAACTCTTCTCCCTCATCACCGGTTCAAGAGTCGACCAAAAGGAACGGTTCTTCCAAGGTGTGGAAGGCAAAGGGATCTAAGTGATTTCAATCACTTCTTCTTCTCTCTCCTGTTTTTTTGTGTTGCATTACTTGTGTGTTTCTTTACTGTTTTGAGTCAGTTTAGTTTTATGCATTGTTTTGCTTTACATGTTTTTGTTTGTGTGTTTTCAGTTTTTGTGTTTTATTTCTGCTTTTCTGAAAAAAAAAATAAAAAATTGAAAAATTGAAAAATACAAAAACAGTGTGTGTTTGTGTGCATTAATTCATTTGAACTTTTGAAATGGCCATTGAAACAGAGTTTTCTAAACTTTGTATCACCTGTAGCTTAGATGAGCATTCTTCTGCACAACTAAGCAAGTGAGCTTTATAGCTCTTTGTTTATGATGAGTAAGGTTAAGTGATCTCTTCTTCTTAACACTCGTATCACTCTTTTTGACGGGTTGAACTAGAAAATCCAAAGAGAAAGGCATAAATAACCATCTCACCACTGTTACTCGCCAATCATAATATGACATCTGTATGCTTCGGCATAGCAAAAGTGCAATGTCAAAAGCTTAATATAATTGGGTTTTTCTTTTCTTTCTCTTGTATGCCCATGCATGATATGCTTGTTAAAAGAAAATATGCAAAGATATAAAAAGCAAAAAGATCAAAAATGCTTTAAAATATGGTTGCAAGCGTGTTTTCTAGGAGATGTGGGAGTTATAGGATGTACCTCGAAGGTGATAGTCCCCATCAAGCAGTAATGATTGTGTGTGAGTTAAAGTGATTTTCTCATATCTCAAATCGTCATAACATTGAGACACTTATGCAATCTTGTGATGTTTTCACACACAACACGCAATACTCTTTGCTATTCTTGATACATGTGCAGGTACAATGTGATTTGGTCATCATAAGGTTTACATGCGTTAATGTATACTTACTAAACTGTCTAGAATTGTTTTTGAAATATAAAATTGGTTAGACGTGTTTAGTGTGTGTGTGCGTGTTTTGAAATACATGTGCATCAAAATTCTTGTTGAGAGATGATTTTGAGAGCTTAATGTGTTGATTGGATCTTTGGTTGAGTTGCATGCATGATTGCATTCATGTCTGTGTTTTTCTTCTTTTGAAAAACTGTTTTTAAAGGCATCTCGACACCTCCTCGATACCTCTCGACACATAGCTATCTATCGAGCTTCTTAGACTCTTTCTTATCGCAGTCTCGACAGATACCTCGACACCTGCTGGATCAATCGAGAAACTTTCTGTCTGCTCGATAGCTTCTTGATAGCTTCTGGATCGATCGAGGTTCCTTCTTGGCTGTTTCTTCCTTCTCGATACATGACCTCGATAGCTTCATCTGTCGACGTGTATTTCTCGATAGCTTCTGGATAGATCGAGGTTCCTTCTTGGCTGTTTCTTCCTTCTCGATACATGGCCTCGATAGCTTCATCTGTCGACGTGTATTTCTCAATAGCTTACCTCGATAGCTACCTCGATACCTCCCGATAGCTGCATTTGTCGAGAATTACTGAAGGTGTATAAGTTGATTCTTCGCGATTTCAGTCTCACTTTGCTCGATCTCTCTCGCTCGAAAACTCTTGTTCTCTCTCTCAAAACTTTTCTCTCTTCCTCCAAACCTTTTCCCAAGGCTTTCTCAAGTGTTCTTCGCAATCTTCATCACTTGGTAAGCATCTCATCCCTCATATTCATGCATTTCATGGTTTTAAAACCCTAGGTTTTGTGTTTTTGAAAATTTTTGGGGTTTTTCAAAATTGTTGAGGTTTTCATGAAATTCTTGGGTTGGTTTTATAGATTTGATCTTCAAAACCACATGCATTGCATCACATTAGCATTCTCATTGTATTGTCATGCATTTAGATGTGTGCAAATCTATTGTGTGCTGTTAGGTTTGGATTGGGCTGAGCCCATGATGTTTTTATGTTGCATGTCACATGTTCATGCATTCTCCATGCATACGTTCTTTCTTTTCAATATTATTCTGCCAATATTGAACTGTTTGGAACTTTTCTGCTTGTTTCTTCTTCTTTCCCCCTCTCTATGGTTGCGTTAGTAGTGTCTATGGCACCTAAGCGTAAGTCCATTCCGTCCCAGAACCCTCTGCGTTCTAAGGGACAGTCTTCCTCTGATTCTACCCCTCTCTCTGTCCGGTTCCGTGATGAGAAAGCCCATAAGGACTTCTCGGAGAACTTTTCTAAACGAGGTGTTCATTCGGAACGCCACGTTGTCCTGGCAGACTTTGCCAACACCGACCTTCCCGATGTCATACACAGTCGAGGTTGGGAGTCACTGTGTGACGTCCCGGTCACATGTCCACTCATGTTGATACAGGAGTTTTACTCCAACATCCACGGGATAGATTCTTCAGTACCTTCTTTCTACTCTTGCGTCTGAGGTACGCGCTTTGCTGTCACCCCAGAGTTAGTCTCTGAGGTTCTTCATGTCCCTAGGGTGGATCATCCTGATTACCCTAGCTGTGAGCGTCTCTGGACTGTGTCCAAAGACGAGATGATCTCGGCGTTCTATGAGCGTCCTTCCTCTTGGGGAGATCATATGTACACACCATATCAACCTTTTGTTAAAGGTCCTCGTTTCCTTAACATGGTGATGACTTTTGTTTTGCACCCACTTTCTCACTACAACTCTATCATAGAGCCTCGCGCTCAGTTTTTGTTGTCCCTTTTAGAGGATCTTTCTATAGACTTTCCTTCACACTTTATCTTTTCCATTATAGATGTCTATAGAGATACGGCCACCCGTGATAAGCTCATTTTCCCTTCCGCTATCACGAGGATTCTGAGTCGTTTTTCCATCCCATTCCCTTCGTCCGATCCTTACCATGTCATGTCCGCCATAGACACCGCTACCGTAAAATGTAGCGAGGCACAGTTTCGATCGCGACAGATTGATGGTGCCACTCCTTCCACCCGTCCGACCACCTCCAGATCCGCTCGAGCTTCTGCTTCTTCTTCTTCGAGCGACATCTCTTTAGGAGACATCATGGCACAGCTACAGCGTATGGATGCTCGCCTAGATACACTCTCCACGGAGTTGTATCAGGTGAACGTCCGTGTTGGACGCATCGCCAGGCGACAGGCGACCATGGGCGGCTTTGCACTAGAGGCTTCTCCTCCGCCACCCCATGTGTCGACTGAGACTGATGATGATGGCGATGACGATGATGCTTCTGACGAGATGAGATGTCTATTTGACACTCTACCCTTTGTCACTCGTGACAAAAAGGGGGAGTAGTTTTGTATAAGAGTAGTCATGCTTAGGGGGAGTGTTAGCATAGGACATTTTTGTTAGGGGGAGTGTGGACTGAGGGATGTAGTGAGGTGATCATATGTATTTCTTTTTTTCTTTTCTTATCTTTTTAGAGATACTTTGATCATGTATTGACATACATTGTATTTATTCTCTTAATATATATGATGATGTATGTTTTTCTTTCACCTACCTTTACATGTGCTGTTTCTTTTCTATCTTTATACACATGTTTCTTTACTTGTACGCAATCTATTATTTCTGTTTCACACAAAGATGCCTTGATGTGTTTTGTTTATAAGTGTTTCAGAAATACAGATTGTCAAAGTCTTCTTGCCATAAACTCTCTTCTTGCAAAGTTTTTCAAGAGTTTGTGTTAGGATAGATTTTACTGTATGTAACAAGTGAGTATGAGTTGAGTGATTTATGACTTCTCTAATATTTTCATTTGTTTGTTGTGGTTTTGTCACGGATTGCCAAAGGGGGAGATTGTTAGGACATATGTAGTTCAAGTCTGTGAACATATGTCGCTATTTTATGTAATTGGCTTATCCTTAGACAAAACGCACTTTATTTGTAATTGGGTATATTTAGGATGGGTTTAACACTTCAAGAAACAGTGTTTCAAGATCCAGTGTTGAAGTCATCAAAGTCTGTCCAAGACACAAGCACGAAAGTGCCAGTTTTTAAATCTCAACACCTACCTCGACACATGCATCTATCGAGATTTAAAGAAGCTGTTTTTCCCGAGCCTCGACAGCTTCTCGACACCTCTCGACACCTCTATCTGTCGAGAATTAAAGAAAACAGATTTCCAGTTCTGTTTCAAGTCCAATCCGTGAGTATGTCTTTGGGACTTCTTTTCTCCTAACCCTAGACATATAAAAGGATTATTTTAAGGGCCGTCAATAAGGATGCAAGTTGCACATTCATTCAGAACTTCTTGTTCATGCAATTTGTGATTTGAAAGACAAAGTTCGTGCCCTAGTTCATCTCTGATGATTTGAAAAACTTTGCAGCCAACAACTCTCTCTCTAGTTGGTATTTGAAGTCGCGTACTGGGATCCGCGCATCTGGTTAGTCATGTACTTGGAGCCGTGCATTGAAAGGAGAAACTGTCACTACAGAACAAGTCCAATTGGGTATTGGGGTAAGAGTTCAACTGTAGATTGGTAAGGTACTGGGATTCCTTGCTTGTAACTGCTTGTTGTGATAATAGTGGAGTTTCGGGAGTGGTGACCTTAAATCACCCGGTGGGGTTTTTGCCATAAGGTTTTCCCCATTCGTAAACAAATCACCGTTTCATTTAATTTCCGCTGCATTACTTAGTTTGGTGATTTGTTTGTGCTACCACGTGATATTGCATGTTAATCTGATTAATTAATAACTGGGCTAATTTAATTAATCGAAGTTATCACAAGGGGTCAACGCATTTGTGGCCTGGCATGATTAATTAGCCAAGTTATTAGTTAATCAATTTAACATGCAATATCACATGGCAGCACAAACAAATCACCAAAACTAAAGTATGCAGCGGAAAAATAAAAGACACGGTGATTTGTTTACGAATGGAGAAAACCTGACGGCAAAAACCCCACCGGGTGATTTAAGGTCACCACTCCCGAAACTCCACTATTATCACAGCAAGCGATTACAAGTAAGCAATCCCGAGTACCTTACCAACTTACAGTTGAACCCTTACCCCAAAACCCAATTGGACTTGCTCTGTAGTGATAGTTTCTCCTTTCAATGCACCGCTCCCAAGTACGTGACTAACCAATTGCGCAGATCCCAGTACGCGACTTCAATTCATCAACTAGAGAGAGAGTTGTTGGCTGCAAAGTTCTTCAAATCATCTACACGATGAAGATCAAGAAGATGCTCGGCTACAAAACCCTACGGTGCACAATACACAGCAATCTTCTTCACAAGAGATGAACTAGGGCACAAACTTTGTCTTTGATCACAAATTGCTTGAACAAGGATTGCTCAATACTTGTACAACTTGCATCCTTGTTTGACGGTCCTTAAAACAATCTTTTATATGTCTAGGGTCAGGAGAAAAGAAGTCCCAAAGACACATTCACGGATTGGAATTAAAACAGAACTGAAAATCTGTTTTCTTTAAATCTCGACAGATAGAGGTATCGAGGATCTGTCGAGAAGCTGTCGAGAAGCTGTCGAGGCTCGGGCTAAAACAGCTTCTTAAAGCTCGATAGATGCATGTGTTGAGACAGGTGTCGAGCTTTAGTAACTTGCACTTTCCAACTTGTTTCTTGGACACGCTTGATGACTTCAACACTTAATCTTGAAACACTGTTTATTAAAGCGTTAAACACATCCTAAATCTACACAATTACAAGTAAAGTTTGTTTTGTCTAAGGATAAGCCAATTACATAAAATAGTGACATATGTCAACAACTTGAACTACAAATGTCCTAACAATTAAGATCATTTCACAATTTTTAGAAAACAAACAAATCCAAACTTTGTTTGTTTACAGGTCCTTTCTCTTTTTAACTCTGTTTGTTTCTTGAAAAAAAAAGGTGAATACTATGTTTTGATTTTTATTTTGTGTATTGTAGTATCTAAGGTTTTGAATTCTTTAAAATTGATTACTCTCAATTTATTATATGAGTTAGTATTGATGCTGATTTTGTGGTTCTGATACAAGAGTTTGATGCTAATTTCAAAAATTATATTTTATGTTTAGCTAATTTGATAATTAGTATATTACAACAAGGAGCCTTTTGGTTAATTTCACATACAATTGGTGGGGGTTCTTGGAAGTGGAGTGAATAAGAATATATGTTTTTTTGTCTATGCAATGACTAATATATTACTTTGTGAAAATGCAATTGATTATTTTTGACTAATCATCTGAAGTTTTAATATTTGTGTTTTGTCAAAGGATTAGCCAATTACATAAAATCTTGACATATGGTCCTAACATCAATCACATATGTCCTAACAATATATACATTGAGATTGTGTACTTGGGTTCATAAAAATTTGCTCCTCATTCCTTCAAGAACTTTAAAGATTCTCCAAATACATTAAAAACTCCATGAAACTTAATATTGGAGTTTGTGTACCAAAAATTGCAGAAGTAGAGCATTGTGCCAAAAACTCTTTGGTGAAACAGAACTTCTAATATGTGTCAAATTGAAGATTTCTAAGGATGAGATCATCATCTTTAGATTTACAATGGAAGAAAAGCACTTCAGTCAAGCTCATTGACAATTCATACACAGTTCTTTTCAAAAAGTTTGGATATCACTGTAAATGCACTTCTTATGCCAAAGGTTTTTTATTTTTATTTTTTTTATTTTTATAGAATTTATGCCAAAGGTTAAGACAATAACAAGCCAAAAATATGATAATTGGGATATGGTTCTCTTATTCAATTTTTTTTTTTCCAATGTTTCAAGAAGCTATTGGGTTGCACTTAAAATGTACATTCCTTTTGCTTTTATAGCTATACATGTCAATTAGAATATGACTCCCTAACTCATGCTTTGTTTTTAGCTTTATGCTCAACTAAATACTAATACATAGGTCACCCAAATATTAATTGATAGAGGATTAATTGCACTGTGCCCTTAGGGCATTAATTAATAGAAGCAATAAATTATATATGAATAACTATTGTAATAAATACCTATTAATTATTATGATAAATGCATGTTAATAATAATTGTCATAATAAATATCTATAAAGACACAATAATAATAAATACTTATTAATAATTACCATAATTATCAAATTTCGTATTTCTATATGAAATAAAAGGCAAAGGGGTTCGGTTAATATGTGTCCTTAGGGCAAACACTAAGCCATCTTTTTTTGGAAACATTTTCTCGAGAATTGAAAAACTTGTCAATACTTTTTCAATTCTTGAGAAAATATTTCTAAAACTAATTAATTATTGTGTGCCCTTAGGGCACACATTAGCAAAATCCAAGGAAAAGTAAGGGTTAGTATACTTTCCCTTGCATTGCGCACATTACTAGCTAGTATACTTCAATTTGAAAGAAAATGTATTAAATGATATTGCATTGACATGTTAGTTTTCCCAAGTATGAAATGGTACAAATTTTATTGTGTTTACTTTCAAACCTTCGTTAAAAAAAAAAAAAAAAAAAAACAAAAAAAAAAAAAAAAAAAAACAAAAACAAAAACAAAAACAAAAACAAAAACAGAAAACAAAAACAAACAAACAAACAACAACACCAACAACAACAATAATTAAGTATTTTATTATAAGGCAAAAGTTAGGGCCAAAAAAAAAAAAAAAAGGAAGTGGCTGATTTGATCACAAAATAGGATGGCAAGAAGACCAACAAAGAAAAATATGTCAAATTAAGGAAAATTAATGGAATCAATGAAAACCAATGAGAAGGTGATGAACATGAAAATGAGTTTAGTACAAAAGTCAACGAGGGAAAACATGGGAAAACTCTGCCAAAGCTTTTATTTAAAATATTGAAATTCTTGAAGAAATATCATAAGGATTTTGAGCATTTTTTTATATCCATTCTTTCATAACCTGAACACATCCTAGATTACAACCTTTGAATAAAGACCTTGAAATCTTGGTGATTGTAGGTACACATTTAGCATTGATAACATTTTCTCTTGGATTAAAAAGAAAAATTGCTTGGGATTATCTAGCCCCACTAGCTAACATCTTTAAAGACAAAATTCCTTAAATTCTCAAGTGAGTTGAAAAAAATTTCTTAAACTTGGAATACACCCTTTGTATTCTACCAACAAAAACTACTATAAAGAGAAACAAAATTTCTCAAATTCTCGAATGATTTCAATAAGTTTTCAAAGTTAGGACATTCTCCCTCTTGCTTGTTCCCTACATATGTGATTTCCAAGCATTTTCACACTTCAATTCTTTGATTGTCTTCAAAAACTCAATTGGAAAAGGTTCAAAAGAAAGAGTCAAATTTGATTACATGTTTGTAATGATTTCAAATCTTTCTTAGTCAATAAATTAAGTTGTTAACTATTGAGCATTATGATTGATCAAAAGGGTTGTTCAAAGGATCATCTTTTGCTCATTTGAAAAAGAAAAATATTTAAGACCACCGTTCTACATTGAATGGGTTTTTTAAAAAGGGGGGGGGTGAGAATATGAAATTTCATTTCAAAAGTTTTCATGAAAAAATATTTTAAAAACCATTTTTTAACAATGTTTGGACTTGATCCTCTGTGAGTGAGGGACGTAGACAGCCTGTCAAAGGTCTTGTCACAATCACCCAAAAATTATCCTAAGACTCAAAATTAAGATCTTTGTTTGGTTGAATTTTAGGCTAGGAATGTCTGCACTACGAGAACTGGCCCATTAGTTTTGGTATGCAAACATGTTTACAATTTTTTATGCAAAGCATGTCATCAATTTTATGTGCAAGCATGTCTAAACTAGGGGCATTGGCACAAAATACTTTCATCTACTAAACATTCACCATCAATTTTTAGTTTGAATGATGCCATGTTTCCTAGAAAAATGTTTAAAAAATGTGTCAAATTGCAAAAAAATAAAAATAAATAAATAAATCAACATCCACCATCAATTTTTTGTTTGAATGATGCCATGTGTTGTAGCTAAGCATCAACGACATGTTTGTTAGCATCGATAGCAGTGAAAGGGATGGAAAGGAGTCAGTGATGAGCTATAGTCATTGGAGCATATAGCGCTTAGTTTCTCAAATTTAGGTTAATTTTTCAATTTAAATTTGTATTACTGTGATCATTTGGTTTAGTTCTCGGTGTTAATATTACCCCATTTGGGGTTTCAAAATTTGATCGAGTATTTGATTTTGCTATGAAGGCATATGTTTATTGTTTTTTACTGCAGCTAGAGTTTAGCAAGGGGAGTAGATCTATTTGTTCCATGTAGAGAAGATGATTTTTTTAAACTACACAAATAGAGATTAAGATTTGAAATCAAAATGTGTCATGCAAATTCACAAAATTTTTTAGAATATTAAAACAATAAAAAAATAAAAAGATAGGAGATTAATACTACTTTTTATTGTTATTTAGTATCATATATTTTTCAATTATTTCAATTTGAAGTTTACACTTTTTCTCACAGAAATTGCGCATTTAGAACTACTAGTATGGTTAGAAATATAATACGGCTAGATCTAAAAAATGGACAAATCTACACACAAAATTATGATTTCAATGTTATTACAATATTCATTTTTTAGAGCTAGCTTATGATAATTCTAACCATATTAGTAGTTTTAAATGCGCACTTTTTTTTAGAAATGGTGTAAACCTCAAATTGAAATAAGTGAAAGAAATATAATACTGAACCAAAAAAAAAAAAAAAAAAGAAGAAAAAAGAGCATCATCACACCCACAAAACGGATGTGATAAGGATAGTAATTGATAAAGTTGATAGTGCGGGAGTGATGAGCCGTTGTTAAATAATTAATAGTGATTTCATATATTTCATATATATTTTTTGTTTTTTCAAAAGGTTGTTTTTTCTTTTAGTTTAAGCATAATAATGTAGCTTTTGTTAACTAGATCCTTAAGAGCACATGTTAAACTGCAATTAACGCTTAATTAAATAACATTCGTATACTTTTTTTTCCTTAAAGTTCTATTAATACTAAATTAAATATTAATTTTATACTCAAAATTTAAGTCAAATAATGCTCAAATATTCAAAAAAAAAAAAAAAAAAAAAAAAAAACACATACACAACCACGTTGAATTTATTCCTGCAAAGCAATGGACTTTTTTTTTTTTTTTTTTTTTCAAAAAATGTGTATTACAGCTCATTGATTGAAGGTTGAAGAATAATAAATTTTTAATTATGAACTATAATTCATTGATTTATTATTCTTTAAAGGTCATTGGTTCAATGGTTTATAAACATACATAACCATCTACTATGACTTTTGAGTGGAGTTGTGGTGTGTCACTATGTTATAACTCTTTTCCCTCCCCCTTACGCGTGTGTGTGTGTATATGTCTCTCAAAAAAAAAAAAAAAAAAAAAAAAAAAAAAAAAAAAACACTCACACACACACACACAACCACCAAATAAATGCATTTTTAGAAGTCATAATCAAGCATTTACTAAGAATTTATTACTCCTTAACCTGTAAATCACCTATCATGACTTTTGAATGGAATTGTGATGTATGATTGTGTTAAAACTCTTTTCCCTCTTCCTTATGTGTGTGTGTGTGTGTGTGTGTGTGTGTTTGTTTCTCAAAAAAAAAAAATAAATAAATAAAAAAAGCCACAACCACCTAATAAATGTGTTCTTAGAAGTTATAATTAAGCATTTACTAAGAATTATTACTCTTTGACCTGCAAATCACCTACCATGACTTTTGAGTGAAGTTGTGGTGTGTCAATGTGTTAAAACTTCTTTGCCTTTATGTATGTGTGTTTGTTTCTCAAAAAATAAAAATAAAACACAACCACCTAATAAATGCATTTTTAAAATTCATAATGAAGCATTTACTAAGAATTTATTACTCTCTTGACCTACAAACCAATTAGTTTTTTTTTTTTTTTTTTTTTTTTTGAGAAACACACACACATATATATAGGAAAAAGAGGATGAGATAAAGGAATACATATATTTTTTCCTGCAAACCAATTAGTTGTAACATACATTTTTCGAAGAAAGAAATACATGTGTCTTTAATTCACTGGTTTGCAGGAAAAAACTCATAGTGGTTGTGTATGTTTACATGTATAGCTATAAGTAATGTGCATTTCAAAACCAACCAAACACCTTTCGGAAACATTGGAAAAAATGAATCAAAGAACAATTTCCCAACTATCTTCTTTTTTTCTTATCTTTGTCTTAGCCTTGGGCATAAGCAGTGCATTATCAACACCCAAATTGGATAAGCACTATGTACGAATTGTCAACAACCTTGACAATAGTGTGCTTTTCTATCATTGTAAATCTAAAGATGATGATCTCGGCCTTAGAAAGCTTCAGCCCGGAAAAAATTGGCAATTCTCTTTTCACATAAACTTTTTTGAAACAACGCTCTTTTTCTGCAATTTTTGGTACACTAACTCCTCCAAAATTATGTTCCATGCTGTTTTCGATGTATTTTCAACAGATTTTGAATTAATTCAAGATTGCGGTGGATACAATTGCATTTGGATAGCAAAAGAGGATGGACTATACTTATATAATTTAGAAATGAAAATGGCTCTAAAGGAGCATGATTGGGAAAAAAGACTGCAAATATATAAGTGACAAATGATGTATGAGGGAAAATCCTATTAATAAAAGGGAAATCTTCGTTTTTTCCAAAGTTTTTGTTTTTTTTGTTGTTTATTTTTTTTATTTTTTTTATGTATCCAATTTCGAAACGCTAACTATATTTTATTTCCCGATTTTTTATAAAGTTTTATTGCAAATTATTTATACGAATGATGCCACCTCGGTGCTAGATGAAATGGTAGTCACATTGACATGAACTCGGCTTGGCCTTTTTTCTTAAACTTCTAATTTTTGTGAAATATATAGATTTTCATTCAAATTTCATGTTCACGAAAACTTAACCAACATTTAACCCATACTCTGCTAAAAGTTGGAATAATCATGGATCTTTTTTTCTTTTTCTTTTTTTATTATAATGGGAACAATCATGGACCTTCTATATTCTGTAATGACTCAAAAATATTGACATAGTGGATCATTGTAGACCAAGTATGTACTAGGGGTTTGAATAATGGTTAAATGATTAAATTCACCACTTTCAGACTATTAGAACATTTGGGAGAATTAGTACATTATTAAGTCAAACATTGGGCCTCCCTATAGAGACTAACAAAGAAATAGATGGCTGACCACATGAAATTCTTCAACAATCTCATAAATAATTGGTGCACCAAAACATCAAGTATTCATGAATTTTTGTTACTTGTTGGACAAATTTTGCAAGAATTATAATTCTCATTAAATACATAAATTATCTCTCATTTCAAGTTAGAAATATTAAATTTCATGTTTGGGTCACATTTATATGTAATTGGCACATCATTTAACAAAACGTATTTTACTTGTATTTGAGTCTTACTTGTAGTGTTTTTAAGAACATCATGAAGTACTTTTAATTACAAGTGGTAATGTGGATGTAAGCGCCACCTAGATTATGCCTTAGCCATGTAGACCGGGTAGAGGCTAGATAAGAGGTCACCACCTAGATAAGGTTAAGGAATCATGAATATAGTGCCTTTCTATGAAGGACTGATCTAACTAGAGCACGTATCCAAAGTGTAAATATAGGGATGGAAAGATGCTAGGCACTCAACCACACTCGACCCGTGAGTCGGCCTCTACTCATTGTATTCCACATCTTAATTATATTAAATAATCTTCTAGTATGCATCCCCCCCCCCCCCCCCCCCCCCCCAACACACACAAACAAAGTCTATCCTAAACATGCATCTAGCGCACAATCCTAGAATACATCTATCATGGCATAACATACATCACATTCATAACCTAACATTCATTTAGATATGGCATAGCATACATCCCATATTCATCATCCATCTCACCACATCATCATCATCACATGCATCTCATGATAGCCTAACATACATCCATGCATAGTATATGTGATACCATTCATCTAAGCATCCATAGCATCTCATCCGGGCAGCATATATCGTCATATCATCGAGGGCCAGCAGGCACAGTATTATATACGCATAGCATCATCTAATACAATTTTATTATTATTTAATAATAATAATAATAATAATAATAGCATATTCAAATATTAAAGTAGTAAAATTAACTAACAAGTAATTTATGTTTAGCATCAATGTAAAGTAAAGATAAAATGTACCTTTCAATCTTTCTGCTAATTCTCTGATCTTACCCTGGACCGGAGTGGCCTCAAGTGCACGTATAAACCTATCTGAATCTATCCCAATTGGAAACTGAAGAAACACAGAGAAATAAAATAAGCATATCAAGGTTAGAACATGTAAATACTCACTTTGAAAAATATTTGAACAGCAAAAGAAAGTAGATTTAACAAATCAAACATAGCTATTAACGGAAAGAGGGTTCAGCCTCCCTTGATCCCCAACTCCCTCAGGTGTACTAGACATGGCAAAACGGGGGGGGCAGGGGGGCGGGTTCGGGTCGGGTCAATCGGGTTACGGGTCAAACGGGTCACGGGTCATCTTAAGTGGGTTAAAAATGGGTTCGGATCAATCGGGTTGCGGGTCGGGTCGGGTTGACCCGTATTTTTCACATGAATTTTTTTTTTTTTTTAAATGAAACAACATGCATTTGTCATTTGAAAAGTTATGCAACAAGTTATTTTATGTAATTTTGACTTCACCACTTGTATTAGGAATGAATTCAGTTAAACTTATTAATACTTATTCAATAATTTTAAAATTATACAAATCCTAACATTGCTATCTAAAACAAAATAACACAAACATAAGTAAAACAAATACACATGTTTTATTTCTACACAATATCAACATTCCAAAATATAAAACAAAATTACAAATGACTTATTGGATAACTTATTTGATAAAGAATAAAAACATATAAGAAATTTACAATCTTGAAAATTAATTTTATAATTTATTATTAATTGTGGTTGGCACTCTATTTCAATTTGAGATATACGTTAAAATTGGATTGCTTACTTATTTGTACATGGTCTCTTTTATGAATATCATATCATTGTTAAGCAACATACACTCTAGGAAATATCATAATTTATTTTGAAAAGCCGTTTATTTTGGACATAAATTGTTAAAAAATGAGTCTAACCATTCATAATTTATGCTAATTTAATACTTTGGCTTCACTATTTTTACACTTGTAAATGTTTCTCATACATGTCTACAATTTTAAATCTGTATTTTTAACTTTACTGTAACCATGTTATCTTGGTATGTGCTTTGTTATTTAATATCTAACATTCTTTACTCACTACAGAATGCTCAACATTTTATCTTTCAATTAATTTTCATATGTAAATGTATCAATTGTTTCCTTAAAACTCACAATAAATAATTAAACTGCTATTGTCTTAATTTTACTTTTTTTTTTTGAACCAAAAAAAAAGTTTTTAAAAAGTGATTCGGGTTCGGGTCGGGTTGCGGGTTGGGTCGGGTTGACCCGCAAAAAACTCGAAAAACTCAGGTCGGGTAACGGATCAACCTGTTTTTGTTTCGGGTAAAAAAAAATTTGGATTTGGGTCGAGTATTTTTCGGGTCGGGTCGGGTCAGAAAATTTTGACCCGTTTTGCCATGTCTAAGGTGTACCGTCAAGTCCAAGAATACGAGTACAAGCACTAACAAAATGCCTCGCATAATAATAGGTGTGAAAACTGGGAAAAAGAAAAATCTTATCTTAGCTATGTAAATTAAAATATCTAAATATAAACAGAGTAAAAACAAAGAAAAATGACATGGAACGTAAAAATGTTCATATAGACATTAGATCACAAAACATGTGAAGTACCAATAAGAAAAGATGCCAATGAATGTAATCTTAAACCCAAATAGTCGTCCAAACATGAGTATCCCACCACGAATGCCATTGAGACTCTTTTTTTCATTTTCTCTTTTAGTATCATATATTTTTCACATATTTCAATTTGAGTGTTAGAGATATGTTAAATATATTAGCCCAATGTAATAGGCCCAAGCCCAGTCTTGCTTGTACTAGTAGTCTAGGGTTTAGTTGCCTATATATACTCATGATAGGGTTCATTATAACACAGGTTATTGTACTACACTCTTATACAATAAAGATGTAGCCCCTTAAGGGATTCTTCTGTGAATATAGGCCGACAAGGCTGAACCACGTAAACCTCGTGTTCTTGATGTTCCTATTCTATGCTTCCTCTTCCGCATCCACTTTAGCATATACAACATAGTATAACATATTGCGTTGCTAATAATGTTATATTTTAACATGGTGTCAGAGCCAAACTTCATTCTTGGCATCAAACAAACATCTCTACATAGCAAAGAAGATTCTTATGTGCACACCACAATCAAAACTCACACATGCTTGCCTGCTGGATCTAGACTCCACAGCATCTCGCAGCCACCATGGCTCAATGCAGTGTCCAAGATCCACAAACTCAAGCAAACTCATGGAATCAATCTCAGATTTGTGCAAAACAAGCCTTCCTTTCGAGACACGAACTACACAACCATGCTCTTCAGCCTCCCGTGTGGAAAACCCAGAAATACGGTCACCAGAATCCACCGCACGCATTAACATGCGCTACGTGAACTTCAGACAATAGTCCCACGCGCCGCCGAAGGTTCTCCACTACTAGATCAGAATTTGGCTACACACGCCGCCATTCAAGCCTTTTCGTCCGCTGATCTAAAAAGCATGAAAATTTGGTCCTCATCCGAGCTAGCACGCACTCTCACGCGCCTCCTGGGTTCTCGCCGTCGGCCACACGCGCCGGAAGAACCTCGATGACGTCATCACTCTACGTCAGCAGCCACGCAAGCACGCCATGTCAGCCCTAGACACGTCTTCAGCCACGTCAGTAGTGTCGTCTCGTCAGCACCACGTCACGTAGCTGACCGTTGACCCGAACTGACCCGACCCGACCCGGACCACCCGGATCTGACCCGTGAGCAGTGACCGTTGACTTTGACTAGGACTATTGACTTTTGTTGACTTTGACTTTTGCGTTGACTTTTGATCATAAGTCAAAATTTTCAAAATGGCCTATCTTGCTCAGTTTTTCGTGTAGATTCTGATTTTGGACTCCGTTTCTTCATTTGAAGCTCCAAAATTGGTCAATTGGCATATTCTTCATTGTGGTTTCTTCAAAGGCATTCTTCAAGACATCTCTAAGTGATCTTCTCATGTTTATTCAACATCAAGCCTTCATCGAGCTTCCGCCTTGAGTTTGAGGGAGGGTGTTAGAGGTATATTAAATATATTAGCCCAATGTAATAGGCCCAAGCCCAGTCCTGCTTATACTAGTACTCTAGGGTTTAGTCCCTTATATATACTCATGTTAGGTTCATTATAACACAGGTTATTGTACTACACTCTTATACAATAAAGATGTAGCCCTTTAAGGGATTCCTCCGTGGATGTAGGCTGACAAGGCTGAACCACGTATACCTCGTGTTCTTGATGTTCTTATTCTATGCTTCCTCTTCCGCATCCACTCTAGCATATACAACATAGCATAACACATTGCGTTGCTAATAATGTTATATTTTAACATTGAGGCTTACAATTTTTCTCACAAAAATTGCACATTTAGAACTACTAATATAGTCAGAAATGTCCTATGGCTAGATCTAAAAAATGAACAAATCCACACACAAAATTATGATTTCAATGCTATTTTGGTATTTATTTTTAGAGCTATCCTTATGACATTTCTGACCATATTAATAGTCTCAAATGCACAATTTTTGTGTGAAAAAGTGTAAACCTCAAATTGAAATAAATGATAATAAAATATATGAAAAATAATAATTTAACCATTATTGGAACCCCTATGACACATGAGATTAGTCGACCCATTATCCGAACCCCTATTTTTGATTCATTGTAGAATATAGTAGATCCATGATATTCTACCTTTTAGCAAAGTATGGGTTTAATGTCGGTTGAGTTTCCATCAACATGCACTTCGAACGAAAATTTGTATATTTCACGGGAAGGAAAAAAAAAGTTTAGGAAAATAGTCCAGGCCAAGTTCATGTCAATGTGAGTACGATTTCATCAAGCACCTAGGTGGCATCATTCATATAATAATTTAAAATAAAACTTAAACAATCTTGAAATAAAATATATAGTAAGACTTTCAAAATTGGAGACATCAAAATTTTTTGAAAAATAACAAAAACTGGCCAAGAAAAAAGTGGTTTCGCTTTAATTAATTATGCATGGAAAGAAATTAAGCATGACTGTTTGAAGGGACGGCTTGATGTATTTAGGGGCCTAAAGTGAAAACTGAAATTGAGGACTTTTATATATTTAAATATGACTTTAAAAAAGTAAATTATATTTAAATTATATTGTCTTGTTTTAGATGCAAAATTATTAAAAAAATTAATGTGAATCATGTAGAAAAGTTTTTTAGAATGTCTATAGACATAAAAAATTTGACAAAACTTTTTACACCTGTTGATATGGTAGATTGATAATGGTAAGTAAAAAGGTGATTTGTGTAGTAGACCTAGGTGAGAACTAGTAAAAGTTTGTCAATTCAATAGTTGTGGAAATTTTTTTTTTGTGTATTGTTTTTTTTTTTTGGGAGAAGTGCTATATTTTCGATATTTTTTAAATTAGATGTGTAAAGTTGTTATCGTTTCTACTTCAAACCCACTACTGAAATTATTTTTTTTGCTATCAATGATAGTCTGTAATAACTTGCTACTGCAGATTTGTTATAAAAGCGTTATGAAAAATGTGAACGTAACATTTTTTTTTGGTTTAACATATGATAAAAAATAAAAATTTTATTTATTAGCTAATATTTGGGCTTAATTAAATTAAAAATTGGGGTATTTTTTCTACTTATGGCCTTAGGCTCCCACATCAATTGTGTAGACAGTGGAGCCGGCACTGGCTGTTTCTGTCCACACAGCCAACAAGATTTTCATTCATACATCATTCATCACCTATTTTCCAATCATGCATCTTCACTGCCGTTTCCATTCCAAAATTAAATATTAGAGTTAGTGATCAGTGTGCCAAAACTCTTTGGTGAAAAGAGAACTCCCAACATGTGCCAAATTGAAGATTTCTAAGGCCGAAATCATCATCTTTATACTTACAATGGAAGAAAAGCACTTCATTGTCAAGGTCATTGTAAATTCGTACATAGTTCTTTTCAAAGAGTTTGGATATCATTGCAAATGCACTGCTTATGCCAAAGGTTTTTTTTTTTTTTTTTTTTTTGGTTTTTTAGAACTTATGCCAAAGGTTATGACAATAACAAACCAAAAAAAAAAAAAAAAAAAAAATGATAATTGGGATACTATTCTCTGATTCACTTTTTTCTTCCAATGATTCGAGAAGGTATTGGGTTGCACTTAAAATATACATTCCTTTTGTTTTTACAGCTATACATGTCAATTAGAATATGACTCCCCCGACTAATGCTTTGTTTTCTGCTTTATGCTCTACTAAGTACTAATACATAGTTGTTTTCAACAAATAAATAAATAAAGTACTAATACATAGTTCACCCAAATACTAATTAATAGACCATTAATTTAACTTTAAAGTGTGCCGCTAGAGCATTAGTTAACAAAAGCCATAAATTATATATGAATAACTATTGTAATAAATACCTATTAATTATTATGAAAAATGCATGTTAATAATAATTTTCATAATAAATACTATAAGGACACAATAATAATAAATACTAATAACTACCATAACTATCAAATTTCGTATTTCTATACGAAATAAAAGGGAAAGAATTTTTTTTTTTTGGATAAAATCATCTTCTATTGAACTTTTCCTTGCATTGCACAAGATACTAGCTGATATACTTTAATTTGAAAGACAACGTATTAAATAATATTTTTTTGACATGTTAGTTTTTCCATGTAAGAAATGGATAAATTTTATCACGTTTACTTTTAAACCCTCGACAAAATAAAAAAGACAATAATTAAGTAATTTATTTTAAGGCAAAAGTTAGGGCCCAAAAAAAAAAGAGAGAAACAAAAAAGGGAGGGGCTGATTTGACCACAAAATAGGATGCCAAGAAGACCAAAAAAGAAAAATCTATCAAATTAAAGAAAATTAATGGTACCAATAAAGACCAATGAGAAGGTGATGAACATGACAATGATTTTTGCACAAGAGTTGATGAGGGAAAACATAGAAAAACTCTTCCAATGCTTCAATTAAAAATACTGAAATTCTTGGGACAATATCATAAGGATTTTGACAATGATTTTGTGCTTGCCGGGAATCCAAGAAAGAAGTAGTCTGTGGACTCGGAGTTTCCACGTGGTCATGGTAGTAAGTTTCCTACTAGAGATAGCAATAGGATGTTGGTGGTCTAAGTCGCTATTGTGTAAACTTCAATTCTTTCATGGTGGATTCAGTTTTAGCTTGAGGATAGCTAGGTTAAATCATCCTCAGGTTTTTTACCGGTTTGGTTTTCCTAGGTCATCATATTGTTGTGTTCTTTATTTTCTGCACTTTACAATGATATGATTTATATGTGTTAACCTAAATCTACGTAATTTACCTAAGTTAGTCTTTTGGCTAAATAACTAGGTTAATCTGTTGTGTTTAAGGGGTCTAAAAACATACAAATGGTATCAGAGTTGGTAGCTCTTTTGTTGTAGATCTTTTGATCTCTGAGCTGATCTTTGACCCTTGTTGTTATGGATTCTTGGAAAATCTTTTTGCTAATATGTCATCTAGTCTACTTGTTGTTTTGGTCTCTTAAATCTTTCCTTGAACATCTTGGTATAATTACATGTGATGAGAATTATTTGTGTTATACTGCTTTAACTGCCTTAAAGGTATGTGATTCTTGTCTTTGGTATTTGGATAGTAGTTGTTCCAGGCACAAGATAGAAAATAAATCTTTATTCAAGACACTCTCTGAAGGAAAGATTGGGACAGTCACGTTTGGAGATGGAAGTAAATCCATGATCAAAGGCATTAGTACTGTGGACATTTTTGGGTTGCTAGTGTTTGAAGATGTCTGGTATGTTGATGGGTTGAAAGCTAACTTACTCAGCATCAGTTAGATTTGTGACAATGGACTAAATGTTCTCTTCACCAAGTATGAATGTGAGATACTTGATGGAGGAGGTGACTGTATGTATATTGGTGTGAGGACAGCTGACAACTGCTATGGTATAACACCAAGTATAAGCAACAAGTGTTTTAGTGCAAAGATCAATCAAGTTGACTTATGGCATCAACGGTTGGGGCATGCTAGTCAAAAGCAATTAGAGAAGATTTTCAAATGTGATGCAGTTATTGGTTTGCCCAAGTTCAAGAAGATAGAAAAGCGTATCTGTGGACCATGTCAGATGGGTAAACAAGTGAAGTCCAAGCATCCGTCTGCAACTGAAGTTCAAACTTCCAGACCTCTTGAGTTGTTATACATTGATCTCATGGGTCTTGCTAGAGTTATGAGCTTAGATGGGAAGAACTATATTATATTTGTTGTGGATGATTTTACCAGTATACTTGAGTTGTACTTTTGAAAGATAAAGTTGAAGCTCCTGAAAAGATGATACATTTGTACAAGAAATTGCAAGTTAAGAGAGGTACTATGATAGCTAAAATCAGAAGTGATCATGGGAGAGAATTTGAAAACACAAAGCTATTTACCTTCTGCATTGATCAGGGGACACATTAAGAGTTCTCTTCACCCAAGACTCCACAATAGAATGGAATAGTGGAACGAAAGAATAGGGTTGTTCAAGAGATGGCACATGTCATGCTACAGAACAAGAAGTTGTCCAAATCTTTCTGGGGAGAAGCAATTAACACTGCTTGTCATACACTCAACCTGGTGTATTTCAGACTTGATTCCAAGAAAACTCCCTATGAACTCTGGGGATGAAAGAAGCCTGTTGTTAAATATTTCCGGATATTTGGCAATGACTGTTACATTCTACGTGATAGAGAGAACCTAGAAAAGTTTAATGCAAAGAGTGACAAGGGATATTTTTTAGAATACTCTTCTACTAGTAGAGCTTACAGAGTGTACAACCTAAGAACTAAAATAGTCATAGAGTCTTCAAATGTGGTGATCAATGATGAATTAAGTTCTGAAACTCAGTTAGAAAACATTCCTCTGGTTTAAGAAAAGACCATGGAAGTTGATGAACTTATTCCTGATGATTATATTGAGAAGCATAGTGATGAAGAGTTGTTAGTGTTGAAGGATTCTGTTTCAGTACCATCAATATCAGAACCATCTACATCGGTTCATGAAACTCAGCTACGATAAAGAGAGCCTAGTCCTTCATCAGAACAAAAGGATACTTCCACATATCTGGTCAAAGGTCCCTCTTCAAGAGTAAAGTTAA
Source organism: Castanopsis chinensis (assembly GCA_032878915.1). Classification (NCBI taxonomy): domain Eukaryota; kingdom Viridiplantae; phylum Streptophyta; class Magnoliopsida; order Fagales; family Fagaceae; genus Castanopsis; species Castanopsis chinensis. The sequence goes on from JAVQMG010000105.1 coordinate 13,110,335, forward strand.
ATCATCCTGTCATAAACATATTGGGTAGTTTGAATGATAACATGAGATTGAGATCCAAAGCTTTGAATGTAATCACTCATTCATGCTTTCTATCCCAATTTGAATCGAAAAAGGTGGATGAAGCTTTTCAAGATGCTGATTGGGTTAATTCTATGCATGAAGAAGTTCATCAATTTGTTTGGAATGATGTGTGGAAATTAGTTCCTAAACCAAAGGGAGTCAATGTGATTGGAACTAAGTGGATATTTATGAACAAGTCTGATGAGCATGGAACTGTTATCAGAAATAAATCAAGGTTTGTTGCTTAATGGTACACACAAGTGGAAGGGATTGATTTTGATGAGATCTTTGCGCCAGTAGCTAGATTGGAATCCATTAGGGTTCTTTTGGCCATAGCAAGTCATTTGAATTTCAAGTTGTATCAAATGAATGTTAAGAGTGCTTTCTTGAATAGTTTGTTGCAAGAAGAGGTATATGTTGATCAACCAAAGGGTTTTGTTGATCCTCACAGACTGGATGATGTTTATAAGTTGAAGAGAGCCCTCTATGGTTTGAAATAAGCTCCAAGGGCTTGGTATGATAGGTTAACTGCGTATCTCACTGAGCATGGTTTCAAAAGAGGATTTGTAGACACTACCCTTTCCATACGAAGGGATAAGGATTACTTTGTTGTAGCTCAAATTTATGTTGATGATATTATTTTTGGTGCTATTAATGATTCTCTTGCTCAATCTTTTGTAGATGAAATGCAGGCAATGTTTGAAATGAGTATGGTTGATGAACTAACTTATTTCTTGGGATTGCAAGTGAAGCAAATGGATTCTGGAATTTACATCAACCAAGCAAAATACGCAAGGAATCTAGTCAAGAGATTTGGACTTGACAAGGTTGCACATTATAAAACACCAATGGCTGCAAATACAAAATTAACAAATGATCCATTAGGTGAGTCTATTGATATTACATTATATAGAAGCATGATTAGGTGCCTTTTGTATGTAACTGCTAGTCGGCCTGATATTTCTTTTAGTGTTGGTATTTGTTCTAGATTTCAGTCTAATCCTAAAGTTTCACATTTGAATGTTGTTAAAAGAATCATTAAATATGTTGGTGGAACTTGTGATTATGGATTGTTTTATAGTAAAGAGTCAAATATTTCTCTTGCTGGATTTTCTGATTCTGATTGGGTTGGTAATGGCGATGATAGAAAAAGCACCATTGGTGGGTGTTTTTATGTAAGAGCCAATCTTGTTGCTTGGATGAGTAAGAAGCAAAATTCTGTTTCTTTGTCTACTGCGGAGGCAGAATATATTGTTACTGGAAGTTGTTGCTCACAACTTCTTTGGATGAAAAAGTTTTTGAGTGATTAAGGGATATCACAAGACACCATGGTTGTTTGTTGTGATAATTCTAGTGCTATCGATATCTTTAAGAATCCTATTCAACACTCTAAGACTAAGCACATTTGAGATTAGATACCACTTTATTAGGGATTTGGTTGAAAGAAAGATTGTTACTCTTGAGTTTATCCCTACTGAACATCAGAATGTTGATATTTTCACTAAACCACTTTATAGAAGTAAGTTAGAGACACTTCGTCAAGTAATTGGTGTGATTCTGTGTCCCTAGTCATCCTTGGCTTCATGGTCCTTGTGCTTCATTACTCTACTCTTTATGACTAATTTTTTTTTTTTTTTTGGTTTCTTTGCTTTGTAGGATTTGCATTGCATAACATTCATGCATTTCATTCTAGATTTTTTTTTTAATTATAAAAAAAAATGGCAAAAAGGGAAGTAAAATGTGTTTTGCATTTTTGTCTTGAATTTGAAATCAAGGTTGACCATATTATCTTTACATAACATATTTATGTACCTTATTTAGCTTGGATGAGCTCATTTTATTGCACTTTACTAGTTTGAGCTTTGTGGTGCATGTTGTGTGGGAAGATGTTTATAGTTTGTGATCACATGACTTTGATCTTGAAATCACACGCCTTTGATTGTCAAACTTGATTTTATTGAAAAAGGCATAAATAACCATCTCAGCAATGTTTATTAGCTAATTATGAACACCTTAGTGCATATCGTAAGATTTTATACTCGATAAAGTGTAGCACATACACAAAAAGAACATAAGGTGTAGCCTTGGTTTAAATGCTAAAATTGGTGTGTACATTATTGGACTTTAATAATTTCAATAAATTAAAATTGGTGTGTACATTATCCCGTCTAATTCTTAATAAGTTTCTGATTAAATAAAATTGGTGTGTACATTATGAGGCAAATTCAAGAAATTTACATGATTGCAAGCTTTTATTCTACGAGATGTGAGAGTTATATGATATAACTCTTTAGGTGATATTCTCTTTTAAATGTATGTGATGGATTTTGTAGAAATTGTGATTATTTACTATTCACATATCACCTCACATGTATCTCAAGTTTTTGCTAGTTGCACACACTACACAAGTTAGTCTTTGCTAAACTTTGTACACACTATTGTTTGTGATCTTAGTTTGGCCAACCAAGTTTTAAAATTCCTTGAGTTTTATGCAAAACATGTTTGCTGTTTGTCTTTTTTAAGGATCATTGATGGAAACTCTAAATTTTGGGAAAACTGGGATTTAAACAAGTGTTTTTGAAAAGCATTTCATCTCATACTCATGCATTATATTCATAAAATTCAATGCTTTGAGGAGGTTCTACATAAATTTGTTTTGTTTTTCAAAAAATTTGTTTTGTTCTAGAATTTCGATCGATCAAATCTATTTCTCGATCGATCGAATTGCGTTTAACATTTTGGTCAGTTTCTATCTGTTTTGATCGATGCTCTATTGGTGCTGGATCAATCAAAGAATTTTCAATCAATCAAACTAATTTTTGATCAATCAAAAGTCGTGTAGAGAGTTTTTTAAAAAACTTTTGTTTCTCAAGTGTTCAAACACTTTTCAAGTTTTTTAACCTTTTCTCTCTCTATCCAATCTGTCAAAGATTCCAATCAAGATTTTTGTCGTTTTTCTCCTATTCTTTTGTAAGGTTTTTGTCCTCTAAGGCTGGTAAGATCTTTATACCCTTCCTTTTATATTTATTTTCAAGTTTCATGCATTTTGGGGATAATTTCGAACCTATGAACATTTGGGGTTTTTGATGATTCACGTGTTTTCTCTAAAAATTGATCAATGGGTTTTTGTTGTGGGATGATATACAACTGTTCTTAGTGATTTAATTTGATTAATTTGGGGTTTTGTGAAAAATTAGAAATTCTAGGGCTTGAAACTACCCGACTTGGAGATTTTGTTCAATTGGGTTTAATTTGATGAAATTGGCTTGTTGGATTGATTCATATGATCATTATATTGTGTTATCTATCTTGTTTAATGATCAATTGGTCAATTTCTTGAAATTGTACAAGTGGTTTTTCAAAATTTTGAGGTTTTTGATATAAACTCTATGCTCAAGCCAATTTTGTGATTTTAAAGTTAAATTGAATTTATTCTCACTGCATTAGAGCATGCATCATATAGATTATTATTTTCTATATTGTTTTGCGCTAACTTGCAGTCTGCCCTTTTTTTTTTTTTTTTCCTTGTTTCCTTTTTGGTTCTTTTCTATTTGTCTTGTTCTTTCCTTAGCACCATGCCTAGGAAGACTAGAGCCAATAAGAAACCCCTCTCCTCTTATGCTCCGTCCTTTGAGAGTGATAGATTCTTGAGTGAGAAACATCAAGAGACTTATGAGACTTTTAACCTTAAGAGGAACATTTGGGCTAAGAGGAAAGTTTTGTTAGACAAGCTAGATGGTGAGATTAGACATAACTTTGAGCGTAAGGGTTGGTTGCCATTGTTGGATATTTCTCATCCACCTCCGGCTACCTTAATTAGAGAGTTCTACTTGAGCCTTTCTATCCACGTCTATGATTCCAACACTTTATTTAAGAGTTGGATACGAGATGAAGAGTACATCATTACTCTTTTGGTAGTGGCTGATGCTCTTGGGGTACTTGTGGTTCAGCATCCTGTCTACCCTTATGATGAGTCTCCTCCCCTAGACGACATTATGTCTTACATCACTGGGTCTTCTATCAAATGGGGTTCTTATCTTCGGATCACTACTGCTGAGCTTACTGAGGTTCACTATCTTTTCTTCTGGAGTTCTTGTCATTCTTTGTGACCTATCTCTCATCTGCACACCATCCCTATTGAGCGATGTGTGTTTCTGTATGCACTTGTTACTGATACTCCTATCAGTTTTCCTTATCTATTTATTCCTTCCTTGAACGAGGTTTATAGGAGTAGTTTTACTGCTCATGCACTTTTCTTCCCCGTTTTTATTCAATGGATTCTTTTACATCTTGGTTTAGAGGAGTTTCCCACATTTGAGCCTATTCATATTATCACTCCTATAGGTGCCACCTTTCTTAAGCAGAGGGCTGTTCAGATGAGAGCAATCTCTAAATGTCCTAGGGTTGAGTCTTATGGAGTCATACCTCCTCCTCCTCCCTCCTCTACAGGTGATACTTCTACTGAGCCGTCTGTCGATCCTGCTACTGCAGATGTTCCTCAGCCTTCTACTTCGAATGATTTAGACATTCGTCGTATGTTGGAGACTGTCATGACCATTCAGGCGGCTCATGGTCAGCTTTTGGTAGACATGCTTGATGAGCTTCATGCTTTGCGAGCAGATTTGGAGTGTATTCGACCGCCACCTCCTTTTGATGATGAATGAGTGCCTTTGGCAATTCGTCACAAAAAGGGGGAGTGCATATGGTGTAGAGAGGAGTTTTTGTTGTTAGGGGGAGATTTTGTGTTGTTTGGAGTTATGGAGTTTTTAGATTGTATCTAGGTGCTTCACTCTGTATTTACATTTTTGGCTCATGATGTATTGTGTTTGGTTGTCCATGATAAGGGGAGATACTTTGTTTATATGGTTATTGTTTCACATTATTTATTGATTTATATTTATGAGGTTATTCATGATATATGTCTTTATTTTATGTTATATGAAATCAAGAAGTTATATTTTTGTGTAACTTGTATTTTCCACATATGATTTTATGTGTTTGTTAAGTGTTATAGGAATATACAGGTTGATTCAGTCGTGCTGCTGTCTACACTTGCAACTGATAGATAGTAGCTAGGTTGAATTTGTTATGTTGGGCTATGTTTTTGTAATGGGCTATTTTTATGTAAACTTTGAGCATTTTGTTATGTTTGTGTTTTGTCATGAATTTCCAAAAGGGGAGTTTGTTAGGTTTTAAGACCTTTAGGTTTAAATGTATTAGAACTCTAATTTGTAATGTTGGCAAACCATGATAAAAAAAGTTTTAGTCTTATTTAGACGTGCTTAAAGTATGTGTCTTTTATGTAAAGTTGGAATCAAGTTGCTGTTGGATTTTCTATGCAATTTTGCCTGACTCGATCGATCGAGAATTAGACTCGACCAATCAAAGTTCGTGCAGATTGTTTTTCTGCATAATTTTCCAACTCAATGCAAGCTCGTTTTAAGTGTAGAGTTTTATGTTTTACCCTAAGTATAAAAGGGAAAACTCTAGCCACGTTTTAATAATGCTCTTTATGCTGTGTATGTGAATCTTTTGTGAGATCTAGAGGTGTTTGCTTCACATACACTTAGGGTTATCAGGATTTAGATTGATGTCAAGAACTTGGTGATCAATTCAATTGCATATTCAAGAGCTTAAAGATATACAAGCAGGAGTGCTTGTGCTTGCTGGAAATCCAAGAAAGAAGTAGTCCGTGGACTAGGAGCTGTCATGTGGTTGTGGTAGTAAGTTTCCTACTTGAAGTAACAATAGAATGTTAGTGGTCTAAGTCACTATTGTGTAAACTTCAATTCTTTCATAGTGGATTCAGTTTTACCTTGAAGATAGTTAGGTTAAATCCTCTCCAGGTTTCTTACCAGTTTGGTTTTCCTGGGTCATCATATTATTGTATTATTTATTTTCCGCACTTCACAATGACATGATTTATATGTGTTAACCTAGATCTACATAATTTACCTAAGTTAATCATTTTACTAAATAACTAGGCTAATCTGTTGTGTTTAAGGGATCTAAAAACGTACAAAAGATATTCATATTGGTGACGAAATAGGTTTTTTGTCAATATAGCTCATGAAATAAAGAGGCACCATTGGTTTTTTTGTTTTTTGTTTTTGTTTTTTTTTTTGTTTGTTTGTTTATTTGTTTGTTTGTTTGTTTGTTTTTTTTTTTTTTTTTTTTTTTTTTTTTTTTTTTTTGCGTAGGTTGTATTATTGTGTTTGGTGATAAACAGTTTCGTCACCAAAAGTGATATCTATGGTGATGAAAGGTTTGAATCATCAAATACAAACAATAGGTGATGAAATACTAATCTCATCACCCAATATATAAGATTTAGATTTCATTGGTGACGAAATAAGGTTTTGTCACTGCTGGTAAAAAACAATTATATTTAAGGCACTAGAGTGCTTAATTTCTTTTATTTTTTTGGTACATAAATCTCATTTACCCATTTATTACTCATTTAACTAATTACTTCTAACCCAAACCCAACCCAATCCAATTATTACAGTTAAACCCCAACCCACCCAATTACCCAATAATCAAAATTACCAAAATTCCCCTAAAACTTGAAAATGACCAAAGTACTTTTAAAAACCTTTAAACTTACCAAAATATCTCCTAAACCTAAAAAAGTACCAAACATGCCCAAAAACCACTAAAAATGACCTACATACTCCCAAAACCTAAAAATAACTAAAATACCCCTAAAAACCTAAAAAAAAATGGCTAAAATACCCTCAAAACTAATAAAATGACCAAAATACCCTCAAAACCTAAAAATTACCAAAATACTCCTTAAAAATAGAAAATAACCAAAATACCCCCTAAACCTAAATATTTCGGTCATTTTGTTTAATGTTTTAGGGGTATTTTTGTCATTTTTAGGTTTTAGGGGTATTTGGGTCATTTTATAGGTTTTATGAGTATTTCATCATTTTATAGGTTGTGGGGGTATTTTGGTCATGTTTTAGGTTTGGCGAGGGTATTTTCATCATTTTTAGTGGTTTTTGGACATGTTTGGTCTTTTTTAAGGTAATAAGGCTAAACTATTATTTCAATGTTACATTATGTAATAAGGCTAGATCTAAAATATAAACAAATCCACACACAAACTTATGATTTCAATGTTATTTCAGTATTCATTTTTTAGAGCTAGTCTTATGACATTTTTGACCATATTAGTAGTTCTAAATGCACAACTTCTTTGAGAAACAGTGTAAACCTCAAATTAAAATAAGTGAAAAATATATGATATGGAATCAAAAAAAGGAACGAAAAAAAAAAAAAAAAAAAAAAAAACAGCCTCATCTCATGCACGAAGCATGTGTGATAAGGCTAGTAATTGATAAAGTTTTTTTTTTTTTTTTGAGTGAGTTTTAAACTATAGCGTCCGCTCCTGATGATAATTCTTTATCATTAGACTAAGATACCAATCAATTTTGGGTGTAGCCGGGGATTGAACTCCAAATCTCTTATACAACCATCAGAGACTTTACCAGATGAGCTAGTGTTAAATAATTAATAGTGATTTCATGACTTTCCTCTATTTTTTATTTCAAAAGGTTGTTTTATCTTTTAGTTTAAGCATAATTAAACTGTAATTAACACTTAATTATATAAAACTGTTATACTTTTTTTCTTGAAAGTGCTATTAATATTCAATAAATTAATATTTTATACCTTTTTTTTTTCAGAACTAAAGTCAAATAATGCCCAAATATCCACAAAAAAAAAAAAAAAAAAAAATACACAACCACTAAATTTATTCCAGCAAAGCAATGAACTTCAGACATGTGATTTTTTTTTTTTTTTTTTTTCAAAAAATGTGTAATACAGCTCATTGGTCAAAGGTTGAAGAATAATAAATGCTTAATAATGAACTATAATCCATTGGTTTATTATTATTTAAAGGTCATTGTTTCATTGGTTTATAAATATACACAACGACCTAATAAATGCATTTATTTTTAAAAGTCATAATTAAGCATTTACTAAGAATTTATTATTCTTTATCAAAAAAAAAAAAAAAAATTTACTATTCTCTAACTTGCAAACCAATTAGTTGCAATATACATTTTTAACAAAGAAAGATATACATCTGTCTATAATTCATTGGTTTGCAGGAAAAAACTCATAGTGGTTGTATATGTTTACATGTATAGCTATATAAACAAAACTAATGTATATTTCAAAAGCAACCAAAAGCCTATTGGAGACATTGGAAAATATGAATCAAAGAACAATTTTCCAACTATCTTTGTTTTGTCTTGTCATTGTCTTAGCCTTTGGCATAAGCAGTGCAGTAACAATGATACCCAAATTTGAAAAGAACCATGTAAGAATTGTCAACAACCTTGACATTGTGTGCTTTTCTATCATTCTAGATCTAAAGATAATGATCTCGGCCTTAGAAATCGTCAGTCGGGCAAAAATTTGGAATTCTCTTTTCGTTTAAACTTTTTTGAAAGAACGCTCTCTTTTTGCAATTTTTGGTACACTAACTCCTCCTAAATTAAGTTCCATGCTGTTTTCAATGTATTTAAAAGAGCTCCTGAATTCATTCAGGATTGCAGTGGATACTATTGCATTTGGATAGCAAAAGAGGATGGACTAGACTTATTTAATTTAGAAACGAAAACGGTTGTGAAGAAGCAAGATTGGGAAACAGGACTACAAATATAAATGTGACAAATGATGTATGAGGGAAAATCTTGTTAATAAAAGTGATATCTTTTTTTTTCCCGAATTTTTTTTTGTTTTTTTAAATAATTAATTAATTAATTTATTATTATTATTATTATTGTTTCCAAATTCAAAACGCTAATTATTTTTTATTCATGATTGTTTTAAGTTTTATTGCAAATTATTTATTCAAATGATGCCACCTAGGTGCTACATGAACAAATTGACATGAACTTGGCTTGGCCTTTTTTCTTAAAATTTTTATATTTCTGAAATATACAGATTTTCATACAAAATCCATGTTCATGAAATGATACTTTGCTAAAAGGTGGAATAATCATGGATCTTTTTTTCTTGTTCTTTTTATTATTATTATTATTATTATTATTATTATTATTATTATTATTATTATTGTTATAATGGGTGTAAGCGCTAAGAAAATGAAGGCATATGCCCCCTACGAACAATGATGCTTTGTCCTTTAAATCAAGCTCAAATAATAGAATTTCTACAAAAAGTGGGAAAACAGTTTCAAGTGCAATCAAAAACTAAGCACAAGTTTAAGATCGAAGAGTACAAAGTAATAGAGAGATGTAATTCAAGTAGTTGTTATGAATAGTGCTCTCCTCGATTTTGTCTAAAGATTGGGCTCTTAAACATGAACATTCCAGATCTTACACAAAATTCACACTGTTTATCTTTTTTTTTGTCTCTCTCTCTCTTTGGGGAAAAATTTTCAACCCCTTCTATGGGAGGTCCCCCTCCCTTATATAGTTTTCCTTCTTACATCTTAACCCTCCACTTATATGCCTCATGGCTATTCTTAGGATACTTGTCCCATCAGAGCTCCTTTGGAGGTGGTAGAAGCAACTATTAGCTATGAAATCACTGTTCAGGTGTCACTTCCTTAGTAATGTGGCTAATAAGGTTGTTGCAGGCATTCAATGTGGAGGGGGGAGGTATGCCTTTCCAGGAAGCTCCCTCCCATCGCCTTTGCCCCCTTCATGGTCCTTTCTCTTCTTCACGAGCTTTCATGAAACGCTATTCTGTATCCCTTCACATCCTCAGGTGGGTGAAGTGTTTAGGGCGGATATTCTTCTATGGGTGGGATTTCGTAAGATATTTTGTGTTCTAATCCTCTTCAGTCCTTGGACCTCCCACATTAGCCCGCTAAAATCTTGCTACTAAGAATCGCTCTAAGAGGAAGGTTTTAGTAACAACGAGGACGCTGATACATGCCATTTGTGTTCCCACGTTATAAAACGTCATTTCACTTGTCCTCTGCTTGTTCCTAACACTTCTGTATCCACCATTATGTAGTTATTGCACTAGGCGGCTGCTTGTCCCCCATGTTCTACAGTGCGATGGTGATCCTACGGTCCCCATTTTTTGTAATTTATGAGTGGAAAATTTACTGCTTATTTTTCAACTCCTATATAAGGAGGGGATGGGAATGACTTTTACCCATTTACCTATTCTCTACAATTTTTCATTGAAGTAGCAGGTCGAGGAGACCCTTTTCTAGTGCTCGTAAGTGTATTTGGCTCTTCATCCCTTATTGTAAAGAAAGCTTTTACTATCTCCCTTTTTAATTTTAGCCTTATAGGAACACATGGGTAGATTTTCTAGACTAGTTGACACCCCCGAAGGTATGGCTGCCTTTAGGGCTAAATATAGTGATACGCCATAACCGCATTGACCCCTTGTGATTAATTAAATTGATTAATTAGCCAAGTTCTTAATTAATCAAGTTAACATGCAAATTCACGTGGCAGCACAAACAAATCACCAAAACTAAATTATGCAACGGAAAATAAAAGACACGGTGATTTGTTTAAGAATGGGGAAAACCTGACAGCAAAAACCCCACCGGTGATTTAAGGTCACCACTCCCGAAACTCCACTATTATCACAATAAGCGATTACAAGCAAGGAATTCGAGTACCTTACTAACCTACAGTTGAACCCTTACCCAATACCCAATTGGACTTGTTCCGTAGTGACAGTTTCTCCTCTTAATGCACGGCTCCAAGTACGTGACTAACCAATTGCGCAAATCCTAGTACGCGACTTCAATTCACTAACTAGAGAAAGAGTTGTTGGCTGCAAAGTTCTTCAAATCATCCACACGATGAAGATCAAGAAGATGCTTTGTTACAAAACCCTACAGTGCACATTACACAGCAACTTCTTCACAAGAGATAAACTAGGGCATGAACTTTGTCTTTGATCACAAATTGCATGAACAAGAATTACTCAATGCTTGTGTAACTTGCACCACTTTGACAGCCCTTAAAATAATCCTTTTATATGTCTAGGGTTAGGAGAAAAGAAGTACCAAAGATACATTCATGGATTGGAATTAAAACAGAACTGAAAATCTGTTTTCTTTAAATCTTGATAGATAGAGGTGTCGACGATCTGTCGAGAAGCTGTCGAGCCTCGGGCCTGAAACAGCTTCTAAAGCTCGATAGATGCATGTGTCGAGACCAGGTGTCGAGCTTTAGTAATTTGCACTTTCCAGCTTGTTTCTTGGATAGACTTGAGGACTTCAACACTTAGTCTTGAAACACTGTTTCTTGAAATGTTAAACACATCCTAAATCTACCCAATTACAAGTAAAGTGCGTATTGTCAAATGATAAGCCAATTACATGAAATAGTGACATATGTCAAGAACTTGAACTACATATGCCCTAACAATCTCCCCTTTTGCCAATCTGTGACAAAACCACAACAAACAAATGAAGATATAAGAGAAGTCATAAAACACTTTAACTCATATTCACTTGTTGAATACAATAAAATCTATCCTAACACAAACTCTTGAAAAACTATGCAAGAAGAGAGTTTATGGCAAGTAGACTTTGACAACCTGTATTTCTGAAACACTTTTAAACAAAACACATTAAGGCATCTTTGTGTGAAGCAGAAATAATAGATTGCATACAAGTAAAAGAAATATGTGTATAAAGACAGAAAAGAAACAACACATGGAGAGGTAGTTGAAAGAAACATACATCAACATATATATCAAGAAATAAGTACAATGTATGTCAATACATGATCAATGTATGTCAATACATGATCAATGTATTTCTAAAAAGATAGAAAAGAAAAGAAATACATGTGACCCTCACTACATCCCTCATATCAACACTCCCCCTATCAAAAATATCCTATACTAGCTCTCCCCCTAAGGATAAAAATGTCCTATACTAGCTCTCCCCCTAAGGATGACTACTTTCAAATACCAAAACTACTCCCCCTTTTTGTCACGAGTGACAAAGGGTAGAGTGTCAAGTAGACATCTCATCAGAAGAACTCGCATCTCCATCATCATCATCAGAAGCGTCATCGTTATCACCGTCATCATCAGCCTCAGTCTCAAAAGAACCATGAGGTGGCTGAGGAGAAGCCTCAGGAGCAAAGCTGCCCAAGGTCACCTGTCGCCTGGTGAGGCGACCAACACGAACGTTCACCTGATACAACTCCGTGGAAAGTGTATCGAGGCGAGCATCCATGCCCTGAAGCTGCGCCATGATGTCTCCAAGAGAGACGTCGCTCGAGGAAGAAGGAGCAGAAGTCGCTCGAGCAGATCTGGATGTAGTTGGACGGGAGGGAGGAGCAGCAGGATCTGACTGTCTCGATCTGAACTGTGCCTCGCTACATTTTACAGTAGCGGCGTTTATGGCAGACATGACATGAACTGGATCGAACGAAGGAAAGGGGATGGAAAAACGGCGGAGTATCCTCGTGATAGCGGAAGGGAAAATGAGCTTATCACGGGTGGCCATATCTCTATAGACATCTATGATAGAGAAGATAAAGTGTGAAGGAAGGTCTATAGTGAGGTGCTCTAGGAGAGACAACAAAAATCGAGCATGAGGCTCTATGATAGAGTTGTAGTGAGAAAGTGGGTGCAAAACAAAAGTCATCACCATGTTAAGGAAACGAGGACCTTTAGCAAAAGGTCGACATAGTGTGTACTGATGATCTCCCCAAGAGGAAGGGCGCTCACAGAACGCAAAGATCATCTCGTCTTTGGACACAATCCATAGACGCTCACATCCGGGATAATCAAGATAATCCACCTTCGGAACGTGAAGAAACTCGGAGACCCGCTCCGGAGTAACAGCAAAGCGCGTACCTCGAACGCTAGAATAGAAGAGAGGTATAGAAGAATCAATCCCGTGGATGTTGGAGTAAAACTCCTGTATCAACACGAGAGGAAAAGTGACCGGGACGTCACACAGTGACTCCTAAGCCCGACTGTGAATGACATCGGGTAGGTCAGTGTCGGTAAAGTCTGCCAAGACAACGTGGCATTCCGAATGGACACCTCGTTTACAAAAGTTCTCCGAGAAGTCCTTTTGGGCTTTCTCATCACGGAACCGGATAGACAAAGGAGTGGAATCAGAAGAAGAAGATCCCTTAGAACGCAAAAGGTTCTGGGATGGAGTGGATTTACGTTTAGGTGCCATAGACACTACTAACGCAAACATAGAGAGAGGGAGAAGAAGAGAAACACACAGAAAAGTCCCAAACAGTTCAATATAGGAAGAATATATTGAAAAGAAAGAACGTATGCATGTGATGCATGAGCATGTGACATGCAAAAATAAATCATGGACTCAGCCCAATCCAAACTTAACAGCACACAACAAGTTTGCACACATCTAAATGCATGAAAATACATTTAGAATGCTAATGTGATGCAATGCATGTAGTTTTAAAGATCAAATCTATAAAACCAACCCAAAAATTTCATGAAACTCCCAACAATTTTGAAAAACTCCAAGAATTTTCAAAAAACCTCAAAACCTAGGTTTTTAAAATATGAAATGCATGAAGAATGAGAGGATAAAAGCTTACCAAGTAAGGAAGATCTAGACAAACACTTGAAGAATCCTTGGAAAGGGGTTTGGAGAGAGTGAGAGAGGTTTTGGTAGAGAAAACTCAAAGTATCGAGAGAGAGAGATCGAGCGAAATGAGAGAAATTCGAGACAGAAACATATATAGCCCTTCAGTAATTCTCAACAGAAGCAGGTATCGAGAGGTGTCGAGACAGCTGTCGAGATAAGTGTTGAGAAAATGCACTTCGACAGATACAGCTATCGAGGACATGTGTCGAGAAAAAGAGATCAACAACTTAAGAATCTCAATCGATCCAGAAGCTATTGAGTAGCTATCGAGCAGACAGAAAATTTCTCAATTGATCCACCAGGTGTAGAGAATGTGTCCAGATTGTGATTAGAAAAAGACTAAGAAGCTCGACAAATAGCTAGGTGTCGAGAAGCTATCGAGGAAGTGTCGAGATTGCCTTAAAAACAGTTTTTTAAGAGAGGAAAAACACAGACATGAATGCAATCGCGCATGCAACTCAACCAGAGATCCAAGCAACACATTAAGCTCTCAAAATCATCTCTCAACAAAAATTTTAAAGCACATGTACCCCAAAACACGCACACACACACTAAATAAGTCTAACCAATTTTATATTTAAAAAATGAGTTAAGACAGTTTAGTGAGCATACATTAACGCATGTAAACCTTGTGATGGCCAAATCACATTGTACCTGCACATGTATCAAGAATAGCAAAGAATATTGCGTGTTGTGTGTAACAACATCGCAAGATTGCATAAGTGTCTCAAGGTTATGACGATTTGAGATATGAGAAAATCACTTTAACTCACACACAATCATAACTGTTTGATGGAGACTATCACCTTCGAGACACATCCTATAACTTCCACATCCTATAACTCCCACATCTCCTAGAAAACACGCTTGCAACCATATTTGAAAGCATTTTTAATCTTTTTACTTTTATTTCTTTGCATATTTTCTTTTATTAAGCATATAATGCATGGGCATACAAGAGAGAGAAAAGAAATACCCAATTATGTTAAGCTTTTGATATTGCAATTTTGCTATGCTGAAGCATACAGATGTCATTGACATTGCACTTTTGCTATGCCGAACCATGCATATGTCATATCATGATTGGCGAGTAACAGTGGTGAGATGGTTATTTATGCCTTTCTCTTAGAATTTTCTCGTCCTACCCGTCAAAAAGAGTGATACGAGTGTTAAGTAGAAGAGATCACTTAACCTTACTCATCACAAATAAAGAGCTACAAAGCTCACTTCGTTAGTTATGCATAAAAGTGCTCATCTAAGCTACAGGTGATACAAAGTTTAGAAAATTCTGTTTCAATGGCCATTTTAAGGTTCACAAGGACCAATGTACACAAACATACACTATTTTTGTATTTTTTTTCAATTTTTCAATTTTATTTTTATTTTTATCAACGCAAAAATAAAACACAAAACTGAAAACACACAAACAAAAATAAGTTTAAAGAAAGTAAAAACAATGCATAAAACTAGACTTACTCAAAACAGTAAAGCAACACACAGGTAATGCAA
Organism: Castanopsis chinensis; assembly: GCA_032878915.1. Lineage (NCBI taxonomy): Eukaryota > Viridiplantae > Streptophyta > Magnoliopsida > Fagales > Fagaceae > Castanopsis > Castanopsis chinensis. The sequence goes on from JAVQMG010000105.1 coordinate 13,125,510, forward strand.
AACAGTAAAACAGGGAGAGAGAGAAGAAGAAGTGAACAAAATCACTTAGAGCTCTTTTCCTTCCACATCTTGGAAGAACCTTTTCTATTTGCCAACCCTTGAACCGGTGATGAGGGGGAAGAGTTTAAACCGTTCAAGTTTGAAAGGAACATGAGGGCTTTGAGAATGTCTCCAAGAGGAGCAAGAGAGGTCTGAAGTTGATTTTGGTTCCCAGATGCTATCATGCCATTGCTTTGTTGAGTGGCTAGCCACTTGTAGCAATTTGGTCGAGTATGACCGGCAACACCACAATGATAACATAGATGCTGCTTCTTCTATTTGGGCTTTTGAGAGATAGCCTTCTTAGTCCTAGGGTTTCTAGTTTCCTTTTTCTCAATCTTAGGGGGTGCTCCTAGGATAGACTTGCCCTTGTCTACGTTCTTACTAGCTAATTCAGTTTTAACATTTTTATCCTCAATTTTAATGTTATTAGCAGGAGGAACGAAAACAGTATTACTAGCAAAAGGAGTATTAGAGAGAGAGAATTCATACCCTAATCCAGTACGATCCGGAGAAGATTTCTGAACACTTAGCATCTTGTCCAACTTTGCGCTTGATGTCCTCTCCAATTGTGCTTTAACTTGAAACAACTCCTCTTTAAGCTTCTCGGTCTTCTCAGCCAAGAAATTGTTCTCGAACCTCAGTGCCCCAATGGTCTGATTTGCTTCATCAACCTTAGTGGAAAGCTCCTCACGGTCAAGTTCCACATCACTGAGCTTCTTGGTGGCCAGCCTATAGAGTTTCTCATGTTTCTCAAAAAGCTTGTACAATTTCTCATAGGCAGTATGGATATCATCTTGATCATCCATAGTTTCAAACTTGGCATCTACCAATTCCTTTTCTTCATCCACGTCTTCAGTAACCCCATCAGTAGGATTAACAGTGGCAGTGAAGGCATTCAAGATTCCATCATCTTCATTTTTGAAATCATCCTCGGGCTCTGTGTCACTTAAGGTAACAGCAAGTGCCTTGCTCTTCCCAATGCTCCTAAGGTATGTTGGACACTCTTGTTTCATGTGTCCAAAGCCTTGACACCCAAAGCATTTCGGTCTAGCGGGAATAGTGTACTGACCGCCATCCTTGACATCCTTCTTTCCTTTATCTGAGTTCTTGAATTGAGAAGAACTGGATTGCCTGCAGTCTTTGTTGAAGCCTTTTCCATTTGTATTCTTCATGAATTTCTTGAATTGCCTGGTAATATTGGACTTCATTTTAGAATCTTAATCATCTGAAGAATCATTTGTATCACTGCTCTTGGCTTTTAGTGCCATGGTCTTGCCCTTGCTTGACTTGCCTATCCTAGTCAGCCCTAACTCGTAGGTTTGCAAGTTTCCAACCAGCTCAGTCAAAGGAATTCTATCAATATCCTTCGATTCCTCTATCACCGTGATCTTAGCATGGAATCTCTCGGGCAAAGATCTGAGCACTTTTCTTACTATCTTAGGTTTAGGAATGGTTTCCCTAAGATTGAAAGCTGAGTTCACTATGTCTTTGAGCTTTGCATAGAACTCATTAAATGACTCATCCTCCTCCATCTTAATCTCTTCAAAGCTTGTGGTGAGCCTCTGTAGCTTTGAATCCTTGACAGCCTTAGTTCCCTCATAGGTTGTCTGGAGAATGGTCCATGCTTCTTTAGCAGTTTTTGTAGAGGAGATTTTCTTGAACTCCTCATTGGTGACTGCACTGAATAGGGCATTCAATGCTCTGCTGTTGAAATTTGCCGCCTTGATCTTGACATCATCCCAATCGGCCGACGCTTTTGTAGGCTTGGTCTAGCCTATCTCCACAGCTTGCCACTCCTTCTCATCTAATGACTGCAAGAAAGCTCTTATGCGTACTTTCTAGTATGCATAGTTAGTACCATCAAACAATGGAGGTATAATAAGAGATTGACCTCTATCCATGACAATAGGGGTCAATGGATCACACACAAGGATTAAACCCTAATCAGAGTGTGCCCGCTCTGATACCACTTGATAGGCCACAAATGCGTTGACCCCTTGTGATTAATTAAATTGATTAATTAGCCAAGTTCTTAATTAATCAAGTTAACATGCAAATTCACGTAGCAGCACAAACAAATCACCAAAACTAAATTATGCAGCAGAAAATAAAAGACACGGTGATTTGTTTACGAATGGGGAAAACCTGACGGTAAAAACCCCACCAGGTGATTTAAGGTCACCACTCCCGAAACTCCACTATTATCACAACAAGCGATTACAAGCAAGGAATCCGAGTACCTTACCAACCTACAGTTGAACCCTTACCCCAATACCCAATTAGACTTGTTCTGTAGTGACAGTTTCTCCTCTTAATGCACGGCTCCGAGTACGTGACTAATCAATTGCGCGGATCCTAGTACGCGATTTCAATTCACTAACTAGAGAGAAAGAGTTGTTGGCTGCAAAGTTCTTCAAATCATCCACACGATGAAGATCAAGAAGATGCTTTGTTACAAAACCCTACGGTGCACATTACACAGCAACTTCTTCACAAGAGATAAACTAGGGCATGAATTTGTCTTTGATCACAAATTGCATGAACAAGAATTACTTAATACTTGTGTAACTTGCATCACTTTGACGGCCCTTAAAATAATCATTTTATATGTCTAGGGTTAGGAGAAAAGAAGTCCCAAAGACACATTCACGGATTGGAATTAAAACAGAACTGAAAATCTATTTTCTTTAAATCTTGACAGATAGAGGTGTCGAGGATCTGTCGAGAAGCTATCGAGCCTCAGGGCTGAAACAGCTTCTAAAGCTCGATAGATGCATGTGTCAAAACCAGGTGTCGAGCTTTAGTAACTTGCACTTTCCAGCTTGTTTCTTGGACAGACTTGAGGACTTCAACACTTAATCTTGAAACACTGTTTCTTGAAGCGTTAAACACATCCTAAATCTACCCAATTACAAGTAAAGTGCGTTTTGTCAAAGAATAAGCCAATTACATGAAATAGTGACATATGTCAAGAACTTGAACTACATATGTCCTAACATATAGGATTCTTGACAATGTTGAGCTTCAACATCGCGAATTAGGAGAGTGGTTGGTCATTAATAAACCACCTTGGGCAGTAATTATTCCTATGATCGTCTTTATAGAAGGTGGGATGGAATTTCCCATAGGTAGGGTAACTAGGGATTCCCTTATTAATTTTAGGTTATCCCCAACCTAATGCTCTCCCCATATTTTTAGGGCCCTCAATACTGTGGATGTGATTAATCGAAAAATGGAAACCAACCTTATGTGTCACGATGTAAATTGGGTATACAATTTTCAGATGGGAAAAGAGATGGGCAATTACTTTAAGTGTAGAGTTTCTTCTGTTAGGTTGATTTCTTGTATTCCCAAGTCGAATAAAGGCATGGATGAAGATTTTCTCATCATCTCAGGCGAATGGCACTATTGTTTGCACTGCCCTACCCAAGATGGGGAACCGAGTAGGGTTCCCAAGGCCTTTACACTAATTTAAGGTGTCCCTTCTTCCATACTTTATCATTTTTGCTTACTAAAGATAATTCTATAGCTAGCAACCTTTTTATTCTTCTGCAAATGAGTTTCATGCTGCTTTGAACAAAAGCTTGGTGAACTTTGCAGGCCTTAATGGGATCCTTAATTTAGAGATCTTTTTCCACCGAAATGACAACTTCAGGTGGTACGCGTGATCCTCAGATTCAAGCCCATCTCTAACCATGTCTAGAATCCCAACACGTGTTCAAAGCAAAGGATATAAGGCTTGCCCTAATCGGCATAGCTGTACCTAGATTCTTAACCAAACCTCCTCCATCTAGCACCCAAGACGCCCAGTTGCCCACTTCACTTGCAACCAAGCTACTCTACTCCCAGGAGAAACCTATTCCTTCCAACGTTGAATGAGAAGAACCAACACCTAAACCTACTCAGGAGGATTTGGACAAAGACTCCGAAGTCTTCTATCAAGAGGATCCTAAAGACTCCCTAGCTCCAACTCACCATCAGCTTTTTGCTGCCCAAATTAGTACCAGCCAGGAAGCACTAAATGTTCCAAGAGCCATGGTTTTTGAGGAAAAAACTCCTGATCTTTTGGCACTACTCACCGCTCATGTTGGGGGTGGCACTTCCATGGTGCCCATAGTACCCTAGCCACTAACTCCTACCCCAACTCATGCTGCCACTACAAAGGCCACTAAAAAGAAAAGAAAAAGGGGAAAAACAAATGAGGGCTTTGAAGAGGGGGAAATCCCTAAGCCTATGCAACAACCACCCACCAAAGAGCCCAAAATCACAAAGGCTCACCAAAAGAAAGGTGCTGCTTTTAGGACTAACAAAGGCATCGAATGGGAGCAACGTCCCAAACTGACCATATGGAACTCTGCTTTTATACTCAGCTCAGGAGACCTCGTGACCTCTGAAGCATCCCTTAGGGATCCTTAGAAAGGAAGGTTGGGTTGGCTTCTGAATGCTTGGAAAAGGCTCTTTTGCTTCCTAAGGACATTTAAGAGATTTAGGGATTAAGGAAACATTAGGTGTTCCTCTCACTAAAGAGGGACCTTGTAAAGGTTAGCTTTCACCCTATTGCTTTACCACCACTTCATATGTCACTTTAATTTAGACCCTAATCTTGTCCTTATTATTATCTTCAGGTTTGAAAAATAGACTGAGAAGTTGTAAGTTTCCTTGAAAAAGTTCGAAATGCAACTGGCCTTGGCCATGGAGAAGACTAAACAAGAGCAAAAACAGCTCAAGGACAAAGATGTTGAGAAGGCAAAGGCTGAGCATGTTGCATATGATTCTAGCATGACCAAGGCTACCCAAAGTTTGACTGCTTAGCTCAGAGATGTTGCTTGGGCCTTTTGTGCCAAAGTTTGGAGTGAAGCCCTTGATGCCACAAGAGTTGAGGTAGATTCTGACTTGAGGGGGGTTGAAAAGATGTACTATCCTCCAACCCTTCATTTTGCTCCTAACACTCCTCCTTCTCCTCCTCCTAACCTAAGCTTTACTTCTTCAACGCCCAAGTCTACCACAACTTCAACCACTATGCATGCCCCTGGAAAAGGCAAAGAACAGCCAACTCCCATGTCTGTAGTAGAGTTAGAATCAGAGGAGGTTGTTGAAGTTGAACAACTAAAAAGGAACAAGAAAGATGAGAAGGTGGTCATAGTTTGACTTCTCCAAATATAGAATATAGTTTAGTCTTGTCATGAGTTACATGTACCTGATACTCTCTTCTTCTATTTCATTTTGTAATCTGTACTTAGACTTAAATGAATATATTCAACTTTTGTTACCTTCCTATTTACATAATTTTCACTTCTTTACTTTATTAATTATTTTCACATACTCTTCTGATAAAGGTATGCAATTCTAAATACACTAAATTTCCTTGAATTTAATTTTAACTTTCATAGCATATCCACCAAGCTCAAATGGACTATTACTTAAATTTTTGGGATTCAATTTCACTTGCCCTAAGGCTAACTCTGCTTAGTCACTTAATCTATCCCAAATTCACAAACCAAGGGTTCCAATAAGACTAAGACTCACCTGTCCCTTAACCTTTGTTCACCTAAGGGTTAATACACATAAAATTCATGGCTGAGAAATAAAGCAGAAGTCAAGAATTCGTGTTATGCTTAGTCATATCCACAAGAATTAATCTTTTCCAAGACTATTGACCTATGGAGTCAAATAAAGTCAAGGTTCTACTTAACAGTTTACCAATTTCGCATAAGGATTAATTTACCCAAGGCCTATGACCTGAGGAGTCGAACAAGACCGAGGTCCTATTTAACACTTAACCAATTTTACATAAGGGTTAATTTACTTAAGGCCTATGACCCGAGGAGTTGAACAAAACTGTGGTTCTGTTTAACACTTAATATCTAGGTTAAATTCAACAAAAAACAACTTGTAAATAAAACATCAATCAGTGACTAAATGAGAACTAAATAGAATTTCCTGTATTAATAATAATACCAATGTAGATTATTTACATTCCATGGATGTGGAATCACATTTTCATCTAAGTCTTCTAAGTAATAAGCCACTACTAAAGTTATCCTGTACGAGCCTTCCCAAGTAGGTCCTAGCTTTCCCTATGATGGGTTCTTCACTATTCCCACTACTTTCCTTAAGGCCAAATCTCCAAGTACCAATGGCCTTGTCTTAACTCTTTTATCATACCCTTGCCTGATTTTTTGCTGATAGTGTGGAATTTTGGCCATGACCACTTATCTTCCTTCATCAATTAACTCTAAACTCACTAAAAGTAACTAGTCGTTCTCTTCTACATTAAACTAAATAGATTTCAATGTCAAGAAACCTACCTCAAGGGGTATGACCACTTTAGATCCATAGGTCATTGAGAACGGAGTCTCCCCCGTTGATCTTCAGGGCGTGGTGAGATATGTCCATAGTAGATTAGGTAACTTATCCACCTATCTTCCTTTCACGTTATTCAGCCTTTTCTTCAACCCCAATGCTATGGCCTTAATAATCGCTTCTGCTTGCCCATTTCCCTATGGATAGGCCGGAATAGAATACATGTTTTTGATACCTAGCTTCCCATAATACCTTTTGAAGGCCTTACTGTCAAATTAGAGATCATTATCCGAGACCAGGGAGTAAGGAACCCCCAACCTTGTAACAATGTTCCCCTAAATGAAATTTTTTGCATCCATGTCCCTAATGTTAGAAAGGAGCTTAGCTTCCACCCATTTTGTGAAGTAATCAGTCCCGATGAAAAGCCATCTTTGGTTACTAGCTGCCCTTAGGAACGGCCCCACTATGTCCAAGCCCTATTTGGCAAACGACTAAGGACTAGAAAGTGGATTCAAGAACCCTCCAGGTTGATAAATATTTGGGGCATACCTTTGACATTGATCACATTTCTTAACATAATCTTGAGTAGCTTTTTGCATACTTGGCCACTAGTATCCTTGGGTAAGAGCTCTATAAGATAAATACCTTCCCCTCATATGACTTCCACAGTATGACTTCCACAAATACCTTTTGCTCCTTGGAAAGCCGATATCATGGGACCTTCCTACGTATTTTCTCAGGTTCACTTTTATCCTTGGGCAACAATCCTCCCTTTAAGAATGAAACCAAAGGGTCCATCCAACTTAGCCTGACTTGGATGCTATGAATTCTAACTAGAAGCTGATCATTATGGCCGGGAGTTACTAAATTCTCTGCAATTATGACTCGAGGTAGGCCTAATCCCAAAGATGTGGCTAACATAGCCAATGAATCTGCATGGGAGTTTTGTCCTTTCGAGATTTGCTTTAGGGTGAAACTTCTAGAACAAGATTGGGCATGCCTAACTTTGACAAGATACCCTTGCATTCATTGATCTCTAGCCTCAAATTCCCCATTGACTTTCCCAACCACAAACTGTGAATCCAAATAAACTTCTACAACTTTCCCTCTATGCTTGTCAACCATTGCCATCTCGGCCAATAAAGTTTCATACTCAGCTTCATTGTTTGTGGTCGGAAAGCACAACCATAAGGACTTTTCCAATACAAGCTTCTTGGGGGATACCAGCATAATTTCCACTCCAAAGCCTTTTTGGTTCGTCGCTCCATCTCCCAAATTGTAGGAGAAGAGGCTGAAACCACCAAAACACTTGGTCCTAACCTCTAGTCCCCCGCAGCAAAACAATGAAATCCGCCAAGAATTGCCCCTTTACAGCAGTACGGGGTAAGTACTTAATGTCAAAGGCCTCAAGCATGGTTCTTATTTAGCAACCCTTCTCGTATAATTAGACTTTCATAGCAACGCCTACAAAGGGAGTTGCGTGAGCACTATGACAGCATGCACCTCGAAATAATGAAGAAGCTTCTTCTTAGCATGTATAATGGCCAAAACCATTTTTTCCAAGGGCAAGTAGTGAGTCTCCACCTCTTGCAAGGATTTGCCTACATAATAGACAGGCCTTTGCACTTCATTCTCTATTCTAACCAAAAACCAAGATTACTGCATGATCTGTGATTGCTATTTAAGCATATAATACCTCCGCCTTCTCGGGTAGGAAAAGAATAGGAGGATGCGACAAATATCGCTTCAAATCTTCGAAGGCTTCTACACATTCCTTAGTCCATTTAAAGTTTTTCCACTTGTGAAAGAGCTAAAAAAATGGTCAACACTAATCTGTTGACCATGAAATAAACATGTTCAGAGCAGCCATCATCCCTACCAATTTTTATACTTCCTCGGGGTTCAAGGAGGGTGCAAATCATTAATAGCCTTGGTTAGGTCAGGATTAACCTTTATTCCCCGATATGTGTGATCATGTAGCCTAAAAATTTTCCCGAGCTAACGCCGGAAGAGCACTTAGATGCATTAAGATACAATTTATGTTTCCTAAGCACCAAAAATACGTCTTTTAGGTCCTTTAAATTCTCCGAGACCTGCTTACTTTTTACCACCATATCATCAATGTACGCCTCAACATTCCTCCTGATTTGCGGTTCAAACATCCAGAACACCATTCTCTAAGACGTAGACCACGTATTCTTTCAACCAAAAGGCATCACCCGATAATGATAATTGCCAGTGGGAGTTTGGAAGGATGTTTTTTCCTGGTCAGACAATGCTAGAGGTATTTGATGGTATCCTTGAAAAGAATACAAGAAACTCATCCGAGGATGTCCAACTGTCGCATCCACCAGTTGGTTAATCCAAGAAACAAGGAAAGGATCCTTTGGGCACATTTTGTTCAAATCCGTGAAATCAATACACACTTGCCATTACCCATTCTTCTTCTTCACCACCACAGTATTAGCCAACCAATTAGGGTAAAAAGCTTCCTTGATTGCCCTAGCCTGCTTAAGTTTATTCACCTCTTCCTTTACTGCCTCGACATGCTCCTTTGTAGAGAATCATGGTGGTTGCCTTCTTGGTACAGCATAGGAATTTACATTCAGCTAATGACATATAAACTCAAGATCAATCCCTAGTGCATCATAAGCACTCCATGCAAAGACATCCACAGTATTCTTCAAAAAATCCATTAGTTCCGCTTTCTCCATAAGGGGCAACTGAACCCTAACTTGAAAATACATATCTTTATTTGAACTAATCTTAACCCTCCCCAATTCTTCAGAGAGTAACCCTTGTGACTCGCTCCCAAGTTCAACCTTGAGACCAGTTAGCTGCTATGGGGCCTCCTCCCTCCTAATTGGAGCTTTATCTAATGGTTGTTGCCTAATAGCAGCCACCAAACATCATCTAGCCATTGCCTAACTTCCAACTAACTCTCCAACTTGTCCTTGCATGGGATACTTGACCTTCAAATGTAGAGTAGATGACACTGCCCCTATAGCATGAAGCCAAGGCCTCGCCGAAATAGCTATATAAGGGGAATGGGCTTCTACCACAATAATGCTAACTTGCACCTCCTCGTCCCTAGCTTGCACAGGTAGCCTAATCATTCTGCGAGGGATTACTGTTCTTTCATCAAATCTAACTAAAGGTGAATCATACTTCTCCAGATCCTTGGGTTTGAGATTTAACCCCTTATACAAATCTGGGTACATAATCTTAGCTCCACTTCCTTAGTCCACGAGGACCTTTTTTCACATCATGCCCCCCAATCTAAAGGGTCACCACTAGGGCATCATCATGGGGTTGGAATGTCCCCATTTTGTCTTCCTCTGAGAAACCTAAGGTTGGTGATGATTCTAGTTTAGCCCTCTTAGACGCTTAAGCTTGATATCATAATTCTGGGCTTGAAGCTATAGACATAATCCCTGAGTACGAGCTAGCATCACCCTTGGGCATGGTAAAAATCACATTAATTGTACCTAGGGTTGGCTAAGAAGCAACGTCTTTTTGCTACCTAGCCTTGGCTTGTCCTATTTGCCCTACAAGCTGATGTAAAAACTACTTCAACTTACCTGCCTTCACCAACTAACTCAAATGGTCATGTAAAGTTCTACAGTCCTCAGTTGTATCTCCCTTTTCTTGGTGATAGTGGCAATAAAGACTCTGGTTTCGCTTAGACGGGTCGCCCCCCATCTTATTGGGCCATTTGAAGATTGGCTCATTCTTTATCTTCTTGAGGATTTGATACACTGGTTCCTTAAACACCAAGCTGATCATTTGCACGCTAGCCCCCGATAACTGGTTAGCAAAATCCCTTCTGGGTCGATTATTATTATATCCTCCTGCCTGAGAATCCCTTTTTTCAGAGAAGATCCTGGCCTTGCCCTTTCCTTGGGTATGATTTTCTACTCGTTTATTGTTGGAATAATCATATTTTGTATGCAACAAATAAGCGAATCTACTTCATTCGCAATTGATAGCATGCATTATGTAAATTTCAAAATTCAAGAGCAAGATAGCGTACCTTGGTGTGGTGAATTTCAAAACCGAAGATCAGAAGCACTTGAGAACACTTTTAATCTTCACTTCAATTTCACTAACACCTAAGAAGTGGAGTCTCTCAATCAGTTTCTAAGGGAGAATGATAAAGTGTCTCACACTCACATACACACTATTTCACAATAGTGTTTCTTACACCTACAAAAATTATGTATGTTTCACCCTTAATATCTGATTGATTATCTAATTGGGTTGGCCTTTTGGGCCTTTCCAATTGGGTTTAAGTGTGTGGCTTGGAATAGGACCGAATGGGACTAATAAGACACTAGCTTCAATGGGCCTTGGGCTTTTTTGTCAACTTTTGACAAGTCCAAAGTTACCATTAACTATATTTAATACCACTATATAAATATAGTTGCACTCTAGGCCTTATTTATAAATTATTTCCCAAGACTTTATTATACATGCAACCCCTTCATAAAATATTCGTAGTAGTATAAGTCATGAATATAGACTGTCACTTTGTAAATTACTACATTTTAATTCCTTAAGTACACGGTTTAATCCTTTAAGTTATTCATCATATATTTATGAGACCCAATTCCATAAATATATACTTTAGTAACTCCTTACTAAAGTGGTTAAGCCTAACACTTTGAATAACCAAACCCATTAAACTTATCTCAAGGGAATATTTTATATCTCCGTTAAGAGACTATGAATTCCATCTTGAGAATATATGTTCCATCAACACTAAATATGGCTGCCCAATATATTGAGATTTTGGTCGTGACTTTAGATCTCACTCCTGATATATCAAAGCAACCTACACTTCATGATCAAGTCCATTATCCTTTCAGGATTAAGAGTTCATATAAATATAAGTCATGAGATTTATTATTCATTTGATAGTCGTTAAAAGAATAATAAATCTCACAGCAGTCCAGTTCAATATGTCTTAACTCTTAAAACATATCAACATATCAACTAGAAATCTCCATTTCTATGATCAAGAAAAATCATCTTAGTTGATATGTTATAGTCTTCACAGATGAAATGCCCAATTTCATCACCAACTACAAACTAAAATTTTGAATTTACAAATAATTTGTGATCTACATCTTCTGTACCTAAATCACATAGATCATATACTATGCATGTCATGGACTATATGATAATGTCCAAATATTCATGTTACCATTATTTTAGATAATAATAAAACAACTTTATTAATCACAACATTAAGTCATTCATAATGTTATACATAGAATCATACAATAGGATTTAAGGGCACACATCCTACCATTTATACTCATCGATGTGGTCCATAAGTTGACGCATACTATAAGCAGGTTTCATTGTCAATGATTTCCTCAAATCATGCTTCATTGGAAGCCCCACCTTAAAAGTCCTTTTAGCCACATCCTCATAATCTCCATTTATTTCTTTAACCTTTTCCTAGTACCTATCCGAGTAGGTGTTAAGAGTTTCCCCTTCCCTTATTGCTATGGACAATAAAGAATCCAAGGGCTTGGGAACTCTACTACACGTTACAAACCTCGCTCCAAATGCTCTTGTTGAACCTTCCTCCAATTCATCTAACCACCTCATAGAAACAGGTTCGAGGCTAGAAGGGAACACTTGGCACATAGGAGCCTTATTTTTGGAGTGAATAGCCATCCTTTGATTGAAAAGGCTCACATGCTCCATAAGGTTGGTTCTCCCATTATAAATGGTAAACGTAGGCTGAGGGAAGTAATGAGTAAGCTTGGCTCTGTCAATTCTCGTTGCGAAGGGTGATTTTGAAATTTGGCGAAAGACCTTGCTCATTGCATCATTACCCATGTTCCTAGGGGATGAGCTTTCTCCTCGCCTTCTCCTATGCTTCTCTAACTTATCAATTCGTAAAGATATAAAGAAAGACTCACTAGGAGGGGTCCTTAACCTCTATTTGTAGGTTTGATCTTTGCCGCTATCAGATCCTTCACTTGATAGGGATGTTGAATCTCTCTTGTCCCGTTCCTTCTTATGCAACTTTTTGCATAAATAATCAATCTCTAGTCTCAGATTCCACGTTTCCTGCTCGTGCAAAACATGGCTTCTGTTCCTTGAGTGGCTCCTCTCAATGCGCTTTGTATACTGCATTTCCACCCTAATGCTTGGGGTGGGATTGCACTCCCTATCTCACCTTCGCTCCAAGTTAACAAAGTGGTCTGTTGGAAAAACATGGTTTGTATCTCATACAAAACATACGCAGTGGAAAATTAATGGATCTACTTTAATTACAATTGATAACATGTACTATGTAAATTTTAGAATTCAAGAACAAGAGAGCGTATATTGGTGTGGTGAAATTCAAAACCAAAGATTAGATGTACTTGAGAACACTTTTAATCTTCACTCCAATTCCATTGACACCCAAGAAGTGTGGCCTCTCCATTTGTCTTCATCTGTTCTATGTATTAGTACTTAGTAGAGCATAAAGCTAAAAACAAAGCAAGAGTTAGGGAGTCATATTCTAATTGACATGTATAGCTATAAAAGCAAAGGAATGTACATTTTAAGTGCAACCTAATACCTTCTTGAAACATTAGAAAACAAATTTGAATAAGAGAACAATATCCCAATTATCATTTTTTTGGCTTGTTATTGTCTTAACCTTTGGCATCAATTCTATTAAAAAAAAATTAAAAAAAAAAAAAAGAAAAACCTTTGGCATAAGCAGTGCATTTACAGTGATATCCAAACTTTTTGAAAAGAACTGTGTACGAATTGTCAATGACCTTGACAATGAAGTGCTTTTCTTCCATTGTAAATCTAAAGATGATGATCTCAGCCTTAGAAATCTTCAACTTGACACATATTAGAAGTTCTCTTTCACCAAAGAGTTTTTGGCACAATGCTCTACTTCTGCAATTTTTGGTACACTAACTCCAATATTAAGTTTCATGCAGTTTTTTATGTATTTGGAGAATCTTTAAAGTTCTTGAAGGAATGAGGGGCAAATTTTTATGAACCCAAGCACGCAACCTCAATGTATATATTGTTAGGACATATGTGATTGATGTTAGGAACATTATGTCAACATTTTATGTAATTGGCTAATCCTTTGACAAAATGCACTTTACTTGTAATTGGGTAGATCTAGGATGTGTTTAATGCTTCAAGGAAAAAGGTTTCAGGTTCAAGTGGTAAAGCCATGCAAGTCTGTCCAAGAATCAAGTGATGAAGTGTTGATTTTTAAAGCTCGACAGCTAGTATCTATCGAGGTTTAAAAAGCTATCTAAGCTCGAACCTTGATAGCTGCTCGACAGAAAAGGTACCTATCAAGAATTATGAAAATCAAATTTTTAGTTTTGATTTTATTCCAATCCATGAGTATGTGTTTAGGCTTTACTTTCTTAAAACCCTAAACTTATATAAGGATTATTTTAAAGGCTATCACAGAGAGCACAATTGAACTAATGTGAAGCAAAGCGTTGTTCATGCAAATTGTGACTAGAAACCTAGTTTTCCCTAGTTCTTCTTTCTCTTGAAGAAGATGCTATGTTTGTACACTGTAGGGTTTTGTGACCGAGCAACTTCGTGATCTTCATTGTATGATGAACTGAAGAACTTTGCAACCAACATCCTTCTCAAGTTGGTGATTAAGTCGCGTACTGGGATCTACACATTTATTGGTTAGTCACGTACTGGGAGCTGTGCATTAAAAGGACATATTGTCACTACAAAACAAGTCCAATTAGGTAGTGGGGTAAGGGTTCAATTGTAGGTTGGTATGAGGTACTGGGATTTACTTGTAACCGCTTGTTGTGATAATAGTGAATTCTCAGGAGTGGTGACCGTAAAATCACCCGGTGAGGTTTTTGCCTTGGAGGTCTTCCCTATTCGAAAACAAATCATCTTGTCAAATTTATTTTCCGCTGAATTTTATTTTAGCTGGTGATTTGTTTGTGTTGCCACGTACATTGCATGTTAATTTGATTAATTAATAAAATTGGTTAATTAATCAGTTAATTCATCACAAGAGGTCAATACATTCTTGGCCTATCATAGTTAGTAAGCATTCTTGGAATATGGTAACGTGATACTCTATTTTCTTACATTTATAGTAGATTCCACTAATTAAATTCATGATGAGGTTATCATAACTATGAAAGGGGAAAAAATTATATCACTATATTCTAGGAGAAACTAATAATTTTTATCGAGTCTCGGGAAAAATGAAAATTAAATTCTAGTTCTTTTTCATGATGACTTGGCCTTTTAAGAATTTGTTCTTTAGGGTTCCAGTGCATATAAAAGACATATTTTATAGCCATCATCACAGCAATAGGAAGTTGCTACGATGTTTAGGGTCCTAAGTTGCTATTCTGTAATGCTACAATAATTAAAATGGTTACTGTGGAGTTATTCACATATAGGAAATTTGTGCAAAGGAGAAGTTTGTGCAAAGGAGAAGTTTGTGACAGAAGTTTGTGACAGAAAATTTGTGCAAAGGAGAAGTTTGTGACAGAAAATAGTCTGATTAGGGATTGGCTCTAAGCTTCCTTACTTGTAACCTCTATTTTTTTTTTTTTTTATAGTGGATTCTTTAGGAATGGTGACCTAAAATTCACTTGATGGAGTTTTTCCTATAAGGTTTTTGCCTATCATGATCAAATCATTGTGTTAAACTTTTTTTTTTTTTTGTTGCTTTCTATTTAGTTTGGTTATTTGATTGCGCCATAGTTGAATTTTCATGTAATTTGGACTGGTTAATAAACTTGGGTAATTGGTTAATTAATTGGGGTCAATCTATAACTCAACACAACCCATGAGCATAAAACTCATAGAATAATCTTTTTCCTTCTTATGTGGAACCCAATGATTTTCACCACTTTAAAATCATGTTCAAGTAGACACATCAAGAGTCAATTTCTTATTAACTTCTTAACATTTTTCTAACATATTTTAAATGGCTTAGTTAGGCAATAAGAAGAGTTCATTGATTATAATTCACTACAAAAAAAACTTCATTAATTTTGACCCAGAGTTCAATAAATAGAGTTGAAACAAACACTAACTAGGCTAGGACTAAATTTGGGAAGGCTTATGTCAAGGAAACTAACAAATAGTTCTAGCTTTGAATTTTCACTTTTTTTTTTCAATGTCACACTAATACAACTCTTGATAAAGAGATCTTAAAAATTTTAACCCTTATACTAGAATTTAAAAAAAAAATAAAAATGTTAGTCGCTCTCTGTCAATCAGAAAATGCTCTCTCTCTCTCTCTCTCTCTCTCTCTCTCTATCTAAATTTCTTTTTAAAAAGGAAAAAACTTTTAGTCTCTTTCTCTAAAAAAAAAAAAAAAATAGTTCAAATTGATTTTCAACTTTTCCCACACTTACTTGTTGATTTTCTTTGCATTTGTATAATTTTCTTTGTACATTTGTAGTTTCATCTTCGGTGACAAGCCAAAACCCTACCACTCTACTTATCATCTCATTTTTAATAAAGATCATTTCACAATTTTTAGAAAACAAACAAATCCGAACTCTGTTTGTTTACAAGTCCTTTTTCTCTTTAACTCTGTTTGTTTCTTGAAAAAAAAGGTGAATACTGTGTTTTGATTTTTATTTTTTGTATTGTAGTATCTAAGGTTTTGAATTTTTTAAAATTGATTCCTCTCAATTTATTATATGAGCTAGTATTGATGCTGATTTTGTGGTTCTGATACGAGAGTTTGATGCTAATTTCAAAATTTCTATTTTATATTTAGCTAATTTGAAAATTAGTATATTACAACAAGGAGCCTTTTGGTTAATTTCACATGCAATTGGTGGGGGTTCTTGGAATTGGAGTGAATAAGAATATATGTTTGTTTCTCTATGCAATGACTAATATATTACTTTGTGAAAATGCAATTGAATTATTTTTGACTAATCATCTGAAGTTTTAATATTTGTGTTTTGATATAATATAGATTTTGTAATATGTGGTTCTAGCTTTAAAGTTTATGTACGTGGTTTTGAGTTTTTTTGAAAAAAAAAAAACAAAAAGAGAAAATCTTATTTTGAGGGTTAAAATACCCTAAAAATAAGGTTATTATACTTTTATCTCTAAAATAGATGAGGAGAACCATTTTTAGTCTTCAAAAGTAACCTAAGTTTGTAGAATTAACTTAAGTTAAACTGTCGGTAGAGGCTTATCCTTAACAGTAGTCTACCTGAGAATCTGTCAAGTTTCTTTTTACGCATGCTAGTAAACAGTAGTGATAAATATCTGCCAGTCTGTTGTCTATCTGTGTCTGTCTGTACTGTCTTGGACTATGTTGGATAAAAACATCTGTCTTTGTCTGTCTGGATTGTCTTGAAGTAATCTGTCTGACAATCTATAATAGTGGGTGTGCTAGTAAACAGTAGTGAAAGTCTATCTGCTAAGAATCTATAATAGTGCGTGTGCTAGTAAATAGTAGTGAAAGTCTATCTGCTAGTAAACAGTAGTGAAAGTTTATCTGTCTTGGCTGTCTTGGACTTGTCTACTCACTAGTGAATAGTGATTTGTCACTATTGTCTGTCTGCTTCTATTTGGTCTATCTTGGATCTATCTGGCTTGTCCGCATGTTAGTGTTCTTTCAAAATATCTGTCTGATTTGGGCTTTCTGATAATCACTTCTTGAAGGGATATTGTCTCAAATGTGAGACGCCTTCATGCATTGTTGAAAATCTTGGCAAAATATGGTCTAAAGATTTATTAGCCTTAGGATGGCTATCTTGCTTGCCAGACAATTGACCGTTAGTTTCTTGTAACAATTGTATTTCTTTAGGAACAGAGGGTATGATAAACTTAAAGAATATTTCTGTCTCAAAAATATGAGTATGTATTCCATTATCTGTCGTATAAAATGGATAGAGTAAAGCCAAAAAAGGATTTCCTAGAATAGCTTTGGAGGACAACTTATTTGTTAAGAAAAAAGTTTTTCCAAAATTGATTCCATTATTATATTTGTATGCCTTAATTAACTTATTTCTTATTTTAAGTCTGTCACCATTAGCCTAAGTTAAACTGTTTGTGGTTGATTCATAATACTTAGAAGGTATTAATCCTTCTTGTATGCAATTCATATTAGCTCCTGAATTAACAAGGGCAATAACTGTTAATGAGAATTCTTTATGAACAACCAGAGTTACTTCAATATACCACTTTTGGAATATCATTCTGTCAATTATATTTAAAAATTCATCTTCATAAGAATTTTCGCCACTATAATTGTGTCTATTCATGTTAAGGGAGTCTATTGAAGATTCGTTGTAGTATTTAATTTTATCTTTTATATTAATCACTTGTGCAGCTATTTGATCAACCATATTTTTTAAGATGAAATTTTCTGATTTTAAATCTTTCAGCTCATTTTTTAGATTATTAATATCTGTCTGTAAATCTATCATTGTTATAGGTTTATTAGGTTTAAATCTATTGGTAATTTCTGCAAAATTATAAGTTGACTTATAATCTTTTAGGTCTATCTCAAATCTATCAAATTGGGTTAAAGATTCTTTTAATTTGGATAAATAATCTTTTCTAGACCGTAGATCCGGGAGTTTGTCTATTAGATCCATTATTAAGTCTTCTTGTGTTGTTAAGACACATATTTTTAATTTCCTTTTACAATAACAATTATTAGGATTATTATAGTCACATAATTTAGTCTTTCCATTATGTGAAGAAACATTTGTAGATGATGATGATGAGGTGGTATCATGATTATCTATCTGGTGAATTTCATTATCTGTTTCATCACTATTTGTCAGTTCTATTATACTCATTATTTTATCTTTTAATTTTCCTGATATATCAAGTTTATTTATCTTTCTTTGAAAATTGCAGTATTTACTAATATGTCCTTTTTTACCACATTTGAAGCAAGTAACATTAATTTCTCTATATCTATCACTTTTCTTTCTTTTGGAACTTCTTTCTTATCTTTAGTCCTACCTTTATGATATCTTTTACGATTATATTTGTATCTATCATCATTTCTTCTTTCTTTCCGTCTTTTTCTAGAGGGAGCAATTAAAGGGTCAAAACCATATTGCTCACAAAAAGTTCCTAGCTCTTTTTTAGCATATCTTTTTTCTTTCTCTATCTGATTTTTCAATCTTAAATCATTACACAGCCATAGACCTGTTAAATTGATAGAAGATATTATATCACCATAAGTTAAGTTAGGATATTCTATTGTGCCATCATTATTAGCTATATCCTATCTAACCTTTTGTGCAAAGAAATAAGGTAGACCAGCAATAAATTTTTCTTTCCAGTGGGATTGCTGGCAATCATTTCTACTCAAAACTTTTGAAATAAAAACATGTTTATCCCATCTAAAGTCTAAAAGTTGTGGGCATCTTAGATTAATTAAAACATCTGAAGCTCTTTCTTTATATTGATTAGGATCTCCAACAAAATGTTTAGTTATAGTGTAAATTAAAGTGTTAACAACATCTTGTGAAGGCTGTCTATTTGCCATAATAACACTTCCATCAGCTTCTTTTTTAACAGCTGTCAATATTTCATTTCTGTCTTCATCATCTAAATAATGACCCCACCAGCTTTTTAACTAGCCAGTGAAACTAGTGACAATTAAATGAGCTATTTGATGGTCATGTTTTCCATGATTCTTCTATGGAATAGCAACTTGATCCCTTATAATTTTTTTTATAAATAAAATTAGGAAAAATAACAAATTAATATTCTTTAAAAGATAAGGAAGCTTGATCACCATAACCGAACTGAAGAAAATTTCAAATCCTTGATTTAAAATTTTTGGTCCTTAAGTTTTGCTGCAAAGAATATTCTTCCAATGAAAGAAACCAAAATTGAGAAGGGGTAGGGGCCGAGGGGGTCCTTCACACGTGTAGGTGAGCCTGTCGGAGAGTAATTGGCAAGAGAATTCGATGTGATTGTGATTGTGGTGTCAAGAGTGTGTGGTGGAGTGTTTGAATATTTCTGTTCCCTATTTCTCTTGCTTCTAGAGTAAGAGATGTTGATGTAACTCTTAACATAGCAAAATAGATATATTTTTTAGCACAAGATTTTGAACATCTTTTTGTAGAACTTCTATTAATCATCTGAAGTTTTAATATTTATGTTTTGATATAATATAGATTTTATAATATGTGGTTCTAGCTTTAAAGTTTATGTGCGTGGTTGTGAGTTTTTTTGGAAAAAAAATAAAAAAATCTTATTTTGAGGGTTAGGATACCCTAAAAATAAGGTTATTATACTTTTATCTTTAAAATTTTAGAGCGTTGGTAATCTAATATAAAAATAAAGCAGTAGTTTCGAGGGTCGTGTAAGCCTTTGAAATTCTTTTTTCACGGTACTTGTTCGGAGGTCATCAAGGGTGTTGTTGACCCTCAGGAAAAAAAGAAAAAAGAAAGAAAACTAACTTTTTGTTTTGGATAGTGACAGTTTTATTTAATTTTGTTTCTCAGGTCCAAGAAATCTAACCGATTTTTTCCAAAACTATAGAACTGGTAGATTTAATAGTTTTAAAATTGGATTCTCAAAAAAAAAAAAAAAAAATTTAAATTGAAAACATCTAAACGACAATAATGATTGATGACAAAAACAAAGCCAAAAAATAAGAATGAAAAGAATACGTATGATTTATTTTAGCACCAAGACTGTCACAACTCACAACCTTGAAAACAATTGAAGTGACAATTTTTGTTCTAAGCTCCAAGTTGAGGATTTCATCACGAACATTTCAGCCCCTTAAAGCTATTTCGGTTGTGGTTATTCCTTCTTGAAACGTTTTGATCGTTTACTGGAAGCAACTTAAAAAAAAAAGAAGCAAATGTAGCCATTTCCTCTTTTCTGTCAAGAAAATAATATGGTAGACTATTGTAGAGAATGGATCTATATGCATATCCCAACAGAAAAAAAAAAAAAAAAAAAGAATCGTACCTAGCAAAAAATTAACAATAATAATAATGTTAATAACAATAAAAAAATTAAGGATATTTTAGACGCCTAAGGTGCAAAAACGCAGTAGCTTCTTTTTTAGCGAGAATAAGACACTCAGTCACTTTTGCATGTGTTCTCACTTGTATTCTCTTATATGACAGCATTTAAAATAAGCCTTATTTATATATCTAGGGGTGTGAGAAAAGAAACCCTATACATACATGTCAGCATGGGCCGAAAATCATATTTGGAAATTTGAATTTCGTAATTTTCGATAGATACATCTGTCAAGCAACTGTCGAGACCTCAATAGATAGTATCTGTCGAGAGCTGTCGAGACTCATTAAACATCAATATATATTATCTATCGAGAGCTATTGAGAATCTGTCCAGCTTTAATGAACAACCCTTCTTCACTTGTTTCTTGATCCAATCTTCATGCTTTAATACTTGACATGAACAACATGTTTTTTAAAGTATTAAACACGTCCTAGATCTACCCAATTACAAGTAAAGTGCGTTTTGTCAAAGGATTAGTCAATTCTAAATTGACATATGTTCCTCACATGAATCACATATGTTTTAACACTAAGAATTATAAATATACTTTTACTTGAATAATTTAGCAAAACAAACTTAAAAAAAAAAAAAAAGGAATATAAAGCTTAAGTTCTTAAATTGTATAAAGTTTTATTGTTGTACCACTTCAATTAAAATGTGATAGACACCCATGATGTAAGAATTTCTATTTGAGAAACATCATGTAAGATCATTCGCTTTGTTGTGTGGGTGAGAAAGGATTATACGCTACACAGCAGATAGTTTAATTATTAAACTCATGCCTTTTCATCCCAAAGACTCACGCCTTCACTGCCAAAGACTCATGCCTTTTCATCCTAATAAAGACTCGTTCTAGCAAACATTTTAATGATTAGATGCTAAACTAATCACCTAATAAGCATGAATAACAAAAAGAAAATTGCCAGAAAGGTAGGCTTCGCTTCTTTACAGACGCAACTCCAAGAAGGGAACCAATCCCCAATGCGAGTAATCTCAAGGAAGACTTTGGCTATAGAAGTTACACACTTTGGAAAAATGCCTTCTTCAATCCTTAATCTTTCAAAGAGTGAGTCTGTCAAGAAGGAGACACCTTCCCCCTATTAGCAACATAGTTAATGAGAGCTCTCCTCCTCCTTCTGCTCGTACCTATTCCAATAGGTGCTCTGTTGTGGGCAAGCTCAGGCCTTCTGCACTAAAGCCATCTGTGGATGCTCCTCCTTCTAGCAAAACTCAGGGCAACGAGAGGAAGACCTTGCCACCAATCCCATCTGCCACAGCCGAGAGGAGAATATGTTATCCCTAAACTTTGTTCTTTCCTTATTTTATTTATCTATTGGGCTTTCTTGCAGCTAACACTGTACAAGTGTTTTTCTCCTCCATTGATAGTCTAAATATAAGGAGGATACTTCAGCCACTTTCCCTATACTGCTTGATGAGCCCATGTTTGAGGTACATTCCTTTCCTTTGCTTTATTTGTGCATGCATCTTCATTCTCTATGATTGTCACATATTACCATATACTTTCTCTCTTCTTTCTTATTGCATGTTTGTTTGTCTCCTTCTCTACTTTAATACTCTTTCCTTAGGTTGATCTTGAGCCCCTCTTTGTTTATCACCCTAAAAGTGAAGAGACTTTGGCTACTATTGGCGCTCCTATAGAGGGTTTCTTTAATGGGCCAAATGCCATGGCTGAGGCCATGGCTTCTACATCTGTTGCTTACAGGGAGCTCCTACCGAGACTCCAGTCCCTCCATCTGAGCCTACTTCTACCAAGGAGAGTACCTAAGCCAAAAGGGTTAATACTGGGGAGTTCACTCCGATTATTGCCAAGATCCCCACTCCTCAAAATGGAGTTACTCCTATAGGAGCATCCCAAACCGAGAGCACCGCTCTTGCTACTCCTCCTGTTATATCTGCCAATGATCCTTTCTTTGCCCTGTCCCAATCTGGGAATGATGGTTTTTCCTTAGTGGTCACCCCATCTTCTATCCCCAATTCTACCACCCGAGGGCCTGATTAAAATTATCTTTAGATGAAGGGTTAGAAGAGGTTTTTGAGGACTCCAAGGATGAGCCTGTCACGAAGACATGAGTTTTTGATTCCAATGAGGACAGTAATGGTGATGAACAGGAGACTGAGGCTATGGGTATATGTCATTTATTCTAAATAAGTCTTCTTTTTCTTCTCTTCTTGTTATTTCTCAAATATTCCATTATTTACTTTGTATGTTGTTTTTCCTTGCAATCATGAACATGCTTAAGAAGCCCAAGACTACAATAGATCCGATGATGCCTACAGCCCCTGTTTCTACAGTACCTATAACCCCCACTCATGTGGGTTCTAGTAATTTCCTTGTATTCATTTCTTTCCTTCATTTATTCCATACGAGCTTATTCTGTGTCTGGCATTCTCTTTTAGGTCTATCTCTTGTTAAGGTGGCTCCAACCTTTTGATTTGAGATTGGTGGCAGTTTTACAACCATTCCTAATCCTGTGAGTGAGATTGCTGCCTTTTTCATCCATTTTGACCAAGTTCAGACCAATGACCCGGACCTATTGAAATTCAGGGGTATTAGATCTCCTTATGTTGATTTTTATGGCTTTCGGGTACCTGAGTAATGTATCACCCATTTGGAGGCGATCTACAATAGTTGCAAAGATTTCATGCAGGGATTCTTTCTCGATCATTCTGTCAGGGAACACTTCATCAAGTTGTTGGGGAGTGAGATGAATGATATTGAGCAACTTTGGCTGAATGGTCTACTACTCACAATGTGATATTGAATGCTATTTCCATAGGGGAATTTAAGAGGATTTCAAATGTGGAAGTTGCTCACACTGCTTGGAATATGTTGCAAACTATGTATGAAGGCACAAAGGCAGATGATGAATCTTTTGATGAGTTTTATGCCAAATTGAATAACATAGTTAACTCTGCTTTTAACTTACGTGAAGTGTATGATCAACCTAAGATAGTTAGGAAGATCCTTAGATCCTTAATTGCAGATTTTAGACCCAAAGCTACTGTCATAACTGAGAGCAAGGATGTTGACATCATTCCTTTTGATGAACTTGTAGGATACCTTCAATCCTATGAATCTGACCCACCCAAGTATAGCAAATCCAAATCTATGGCTTTAAAGTCTATCGATGAAGTAGATGATTGTGGATATGATGATGAGATCTCTTCTACGGAGATTACTTATCTTGCCAAGAACATTAGAAATTTTCTAAGAAACGATCATAAAAGGGCAAGAAATCAAAATAATGCTGACCCTAAGAATGCGAAGAAGAATGAAACAACTAAAACAATGCTTCTAAAAATCAAAAGATAAAGTTTTTCAATCTTCTAATAATTCTTTAGGCCAGTAGATTTTTGTTGTTAGTGGTATGGTCATCTTAGTTTAGAATGTCCCACATAGTTGAGGACAAAGGGTAAAGCTATGGTTGTTAGGAGTGTGCAAGTACTTAACAACACTGATCCACTATCTCAAAACTGACTGAGCCACACCACTCCAAAGGTTGACTGATTAAATTGATGAAGGCGATCGGAGAAGATGGATAATTTTGACGCCAGTGAGGTATGATTGTCAGAGACAAGTGCTGTATTCCAATGCTAACAGAATTGCACCAAAATTTACAAAAAGAGATACCGATTTATATAGTTTAGAAGTTTTTTTTTTTAATTATGAGACAAAGCTTATTATGAGGGTGAGCAGCAAAAGAGATGTGAATGAGGGTGTGGAGTACGTGGACTCTAGAGGCTAGAGTTTTAGTGTTTATGGGTTGACTTATTACTTTGCTCCATGGGTTTTTTTTTTTTTTTTTTAATTGTAAGTTTGGTCCATACGAGCTATTGCTTAAATTTCTTCTATATGAATGTTGGGCTTGGGATTTAGTCTTTAGGTCATTAGTTCAAAGACAAAACCCCCTACACACGTTAAACATTTTCATAGCTCCCTTTTTTGTAGTAAACAGTCTTATCTTTTTACGGCTAACTCTCTCTTCCAAACCTAAACCTAAACCCTAGCCGCCACCACCTCTCTCTAGAAATCTGGTTGCCACCACCTCTTGAATCTTGGTTGTATTTGAGAGTTTGGATGAACCTAAAGTATATTTTTTTCATTGTGCATAACTAGGTATAGATTGTTAAGGTATTTAGCTTACTTTCTTCCTTTGTGGTTTTCAACTTTTGATCTCTCTAGCTTAGGGTTTTTGATCTATGGTTGTAGTGTGGGTTTCAATCTATGAGTATTTAGGTTTTGATATGTCATTGTGGTTACATGAGTTTTGATTTGGAGAGGTAACCGATTCCTATGGTGTAGTGACAAATTTGCCCAAAAACTACATTGACCACACCATGCACAACCATAATGGTTGTTACTCTTAGTGATGATGAAGGACCTAATCACGAGTCTGAAAGTGATCAAGAAGGAAGTTTTATGGGTTTCACTGCTACAGCTGTAGTAGGTGAAACTAAGACTATTGATGAGAACCCTTTTAATGGGGAACTCTTTGAAAATGTTGACTTGCAAAAGGCATACAACAAACTTTGCAAGATTGTAGCAAAAGATACCATGAATGTTGGCCTAGATTTGTAAAAGATAGAAACTCTTGAACATGAAAAGAAAAATATTTTAGTCAAACTGTTTTAGGGCAATGAACTTATGACTCTTGTTAAGATTGAGAACATGTCTTTGATTGAAAAAGTTAAAAGTTTAGAATCTGAATTATCTGTTAATAGAGAACAATTTGATAGATTTTCGTCTTCTAAACTTGATAAAATGTTGAATGCTAAAAAATCTTCATCTAATAAAACAGGGTTAGGGTTTGTTGAGAGTTGTTCATCTTCTATTGTGAGCCTTACCAAGTTTGTTCCTGTTGTATCTACGCCTAAACCTAATGTTAGGGTACCTAAGGAAGAGGTTCTAGCTACTAGGAAGATTAGGGTAGATCTTAGTGAAACTAAACCCAAGAATGTTACTTAATCTGGAGGTAAGAAACAACACAAACCTTAGTGGTTTTGTCACTTCTTTGGTAGATTGTAACTAGGACAAAAAGCCATGTATATTTGGTAGATTGTAACTAGGACCTAAAGCCATGTAAGGATCAAGTTTTCAAATTTTTATTATTTTTTTTCAATCAATGAAATGAAGCAATTCAGTTATGTATTTGTATATTAGTTTTTCTATTTTTTTTTTTTTACATAAAAAATAAGTGTCTACTCCACACCACTTACCCAAAAAGAGAGTAGCCCTAAAAAGCACTCTAAAAATCTCTCTCTTTTTTAAGATGCAACCTAATTTATGTGTGGTCTCTCACACGTGGGTTATGAGGGTATATATAGTGTGAGTAAAGAATTTGGTAAAGGACTTTTTCATTTTGCCAAATAGAGAGTTCTGCGAGTATCTCACAAGATGGCCTTTCTTGCGAAGTACTTGCAAATTTGACAACTTGGTATGACTCTTCAACTTCTAGTCATATGCTTCACACATGGCCTTTTCATGGGTTGCTTTACTTGTGAGCTTCTCGCGAGCCAGTTGTGAACTACACAAATTCTTCTTCTGAAGCTTGATTCTTTACCAATCTCTCACACTCATCCATTACATATAGACCAACATAAATACAGGGAAATGATTGAAGCAATTACAATAAAATTTGGCACAGAATCAAAGACTAGTTGAAAATCACAACTTTACAGATTTTTAATTTTAATTTTATTTGCCCACTTGTTAGTCTTGTCAAAATTGACTCCTAAGTCCTCTTTGATATGTTCAATTTCATTTAACTTGTTGGATTCTTCCACTGTAGCCTTCAATTTTCTTGATTCTTAAAGTGACTTGACAAATTTTTTGTGAGGTTTGTTATAGGCTTTTTGAAGGTTATCATCATCATCCATGACAATTTCCATCTAACATTTTTTGTAAATTAAAACATCTAACATTTTCCATGACAGTTGGATTATACAATTAAGATTAAGGCCTACTTAAAGTGTGCTCACTCCAATACCACTTGTTCATACATGGATACAGTTAAACTAAGACTTGAATATATAAAAAGTGAGTTTTAACTTGGATATGACAACATATAAAAATATGACCCTAAAATAAAGCAAAAATTCATTCTTTTTTGGATACACTATTGAGATCCTCTTTTTATAGAGTGATTTATAGAAAATATCTTTAACTACCAACTAATTCATTAATAGCTTCATAGCCTTTATTATGCAACTACTGCGGCTAAAGTTGGTTAAACAAATAACTCAACTGAGTTGAAACGACATGTTGTTGACAATATATGTTCCAAAATATTATGTGGTTTTATATTGGGATTGTCAAGTTATGGATTTTCATATAACATTTATGTTGGCTTTATTTCATGACAAAAAACGTAATTTCATTAATTTATTACCTTGAGTTTTGTGGGATTTAATTGTAATGAGTTTAGTATCAAGCTGGTGAAGAGTGTTTATGACAGTTGATCTCACGACTTAGCTCACAACTGGCTTGGGACTCAACACCTGCAAAAGGCCATCCTAGGAGCACATGTGGAAGTTTAGGAGTTAGCATTTCTCACGAGTATCTTGCAACTTGGCTAATTCGCGAGATGACTTGCAAGATGCTCTAATAGCTGGGATTTTAAGTATAATTCTTATACCCTTCACTTATACTATATGTACCCTCATTACCCACAAAATTGAAAAGAGACTATTCACAAGAAAACCCTAGAGGGTTTCTACAACACTAACCATTTTAAAGAGAGCTACTCATCCCCAAGTGAGAATTCCTTTGTAGCCTCTTCTCCTTCCCCTCTCCTTTGTCAAACCTTGAGAAGAGATTTATACCCAAACACACCCACACTTATTCAGAGTGTAGAGTGCTTTAGAGATTGAAAAGCATTGGGTATTTGCCAAAATAAAAAAGTGAGGCTTGGTGGTGCAATCGGCCGATATTGTAGGATTTGAGAAGTTAGTGAAAACAAGACTCCGAGAAGTTCATTAGAAGTTGGAGCTTAGAGGGCGTAAGTACTTTGGGTAGATTAGGCATGGACGGTCTTTCTGGTATCCTTGTACTCCAACTTATTCACTAGTGGATCATTTCGGTTTGGGGGACCACAGAGAGGTTTTCACCCCCAATTCTTTAGTTTTCATCTTTAATAACATATCATCGTATTATCTTGGGTTTGCCATTCTTTTACCTACCGCCCTTTCTATTTTAGCATTGAACTTTTTTTCATTCATGCAACTATTGAATGCTTCAATTGATTGATTTGCTAATCACATATATTTTACATTAAATGTGTTAAGCATAAAATTAATGAAGCCACAATTAATAATTAGGAGTCTAAGCAAGTTCTAGCATTAATAATATTGAGCTTTCAATTGGTATCAGATTGGGTATACTTGTTTTGGTTTAATTAGCTTAGTGTGATCCTTGACCCTTTATGTTAATTGCCATGAATACAATATTTGTATGATTCTTTGTATGTTTTGGGTGATGTTGAATGTAACATGCCATGTGTTTGTAAAAATGCCTCTATGAGTGTTTTTCCTCATGTTTGTAATGACATGTTACATGACTCGTTAGGTGGTGTTAAAATTCCAAATGTTAAACTCTTGAAGAAAAAGGCTAAGAAATTTCATGAGAATTTCAACAAGTTCATTTGCGAAATGATGATTTGATTGCTAAGCTCAATGAATCCAACAAATTGGTTCAAAAGTATAAGAAACTTACTGAACAGTCTTGTAAAAAGTGCAAGAGTTTGAATGTTTGAATATGGACTTGGATGCTCAATTTGTTTTGTCTAACAAACTTGTTGTTGATCTTAAATGTGAAAATGAATCTCTTAAGATGTGTGCCAAGTGATTGATTGCTAAACTATTGCTAAAAAGGAAGAAATTATTTGTTGCAGTCATGTTTTGAAGCTCGATTTAGTGCCTATTGGGAGTTCTACCTCTAAATACAAATTGGTGTACATACTTCCACACAAAAGAAATCAAAAAGTGGAAGAAAGGCTTTTAAGCCAAAACCCTTGTTTAGGCCTCAACTTAAGGATTTGGATGGATCTAAGTTTTTTCCTTCTTGTCACCATATGGTGTTATCGGTCATATTAAACCTTAATGTTCCAAGTTGAAGAGAGAATAAAACCATGTTGCTAGATCCCTCCCTAAAAAGCCTAGTGGAGCTAAATACATTGTTTGTCCCCATTGTGGTGCTTTTGGTCATCTAAGACCCCATTGCTCTAAGTTTCAAGCTCTTAAAAGAATCAAAAGAAATGAGAAACTTGAATTTTTTGGAAGTGGTGCTAAGAAAGAAAAACTGGATTTGAGTGAAAATAGTATGTTGTTGAAGAAAGTTTTTAATGCTCTTAACTCCTTGACTATGTGCATCTTGTTCTCATTCTCCCATTTCTCACCTCACTCCTCATGAGACACTCACTCCAAACTCTTGTTCCATTTGGGTGAGAAAGGGTTCCTATGATTGAGCTTTTGCTCTTTTGGTCCTTGATTTAATTCTTTCAATCTTTGTAGGACTTTTCATTCATTTATGCATAATGCATTTCATTATATGCATTGTTTGGTTGTTTTAATCCTACTCTTTTGCATTATTATTAGAACGCATTATCATACTTATTTTGAGTTAATTCATGCATTTTATAGTTGGTTCTGGAATAATGCTAAATAATCAATTTTGTGCTTAATTGAATTTTAATGCCTGAATTTGTATTTTTGTAGGATGAAGAAATTAAATAAGTGGATTTGTGCAAAGGAGAAATCTAATAAACTTTAATTTTACAAGGGCCATGATGAAGTCAAAGATGGCCAACCCAATTAAGTTCGAGTCCAATTGGAGCAAGGAATCAAAGGAAATTTGCACCAAATCCAAGTCCAATTCATATTAGGATTTTGGCATGCACACCAATTAGCATTTGGAGCATAACTTTCGGTTCAAATGTCCAATCAAGATGATTCAAGTTAGGCAGGAAAGCTAATTTAAAGGGCTACAAATTTGTAGTTTACTAAAAGTTCGAATTCTGAAGTTAATCGGCCAAAACTATCGGTTAAGTGAAGCCTAAAAAACTGGGATTTTTTCCAAACAAGAATTCAACTTGTAACAAGATTCCTTGATCTATTTAAAGGCTCTTTAGGGAAATATTTAGAGAGGAGCTGCTGTAGGACATAATTTAGGTTTTCTTAAAGTATATTTATATTTTTTAGAGTTTTATTTGTGTTATGACTTGCTAGAGGCCTTGCTAAGGCAAGAGGTGAAACCCAACCGTTTATTGGTATGTTCTTAACAATTATCTATTGATTTTAATGCTTACTTTATTATGTTTTTGATTGATTTACTCATCTAGAAAAGCGTTTAGTTCTATATAATCCTTTGATTTATCCTAGACTCTGGGCACGTTAAATGCTTAGTATTCCTTGCGAACTAATTCACTAGTTTTGTTTTGCCTAAAATCAATCAATTTCATGAAACCACCTTATACAATTAATTCTTGAGTTTTTATTGTTAAATCATCCGAATAAGATCATCATTCATATGAATTTTAGTTGAGTTATAAAATAAATATTGTTAAGACTACCAATAGATGTGCTGTGTGTGGATCCTTAAACCTTAGTGCCTTAATATATTGTTATTTTCTCTCAATTTAAATTATCTCTACTGAACCATCAAAAACCTCTTCAATTAAACTTTATTATTTTAGTTTTATTCTCTTGTAGTTTGCTAATCAATTCCATTTTCCCTGTGGATTCAACCTCGAACTTATTGAGTTATTATTTCGCGACAAACCTGCACTTGGGAGCATTATTTAAGTTGCAACAATTTGCTATAGATGTTGGCCCCTTGTGGCATTCTAATCATGTATTAAGGGTAGATTTGACCATGTTCATGTATTTCATCTTATAAAGGGTGTTTTTATGCTTGTAAGGTGTTTGATGAAATGCCTCTTAGGAAGTTTCTCACTCATTTGGACTTCGATGACTACTAAACTTTGGTGTTTATCATGTTTACATATTAATAACATGTTTACATTATTAGTTATGTATTCTACAAACTTTTCCCCACATGTGCTTGTTTATGCATTGCTCATATGTACCTTTTGCACGAATCTTGTCACCCTTATCATGCAATGTTCTGTTACATGCTCTTGCATCATTTTGATCATCTAGTATCCTTAGCATGTTATCTTTAATCTATGCTTTATAGCAATGTGTTTTTAAGTCGTTTTGTCTTTTGTTTGAGCTTCATTTCTCATTCACCTTGTACCCTTCATGCATCATTATCCTTGTTCTTTTCTTCATTTATTTTCCTTATTCTTCCTGGCCCTAATGTCTATTTTTGTCAAAAAGGATGAGAGTATACTAGAGAGTTTATTACTCTTGTGCACATTCTTAGAGGGAGAAATTCCATAAGGGAGATGCATATATCAAGGGGGAGAAGACATATTTTTATATGAGAAAACCTTATTTTGTTTTGTCTTACATTATGTTTGTTTTCTTGTTTTCTTTATGGTGCTTTAAGCTTTTGTTAGTATCTATACTTTGTTGTTCTCATCGCATCGTGTTTATGTGTTAGACATGCATTCATTCTTTTTCTTTGTGCTTTAATGATTGCATGTTTGGATGATTACTTGCTTTGCTATATGATCATTATAATCATTTCCTTATGATTGTCATGTGTTTGATCAAGTTGTGCTTTAAGTTATTTTCATTTGATATCTACTTGATCATAAGTTGCTTGCTACTTTACACTTGTCCTTTATTTCTTGCTTTACCAAGAGGGTCTAATGTGTTTTGTGCAAGTATTTCAGGTTACAGGTATTTTGTTCCAAGTTTGTCATAGGTTTTAGATTTAGGTGTGAGTGAGTTTTTTCATTGTTCCTAAACTCATGTTTAAATCAAGAGTCTATATTAGGGTGTTTTTGTCAAAGAATAGCCAAAGGATGAGATTGTTAAGTTATGATTTTTCACATAACATTTATGTTGGCTTTATTCCATAAAAAAAGTGTTGTAATTTCATTAATTTATTTCCTTGTATTTTGTGGGAATTAATTGTAACAGGTTTAATATTAAGTTGTTGAAGATTGCTTAAGACAGTTGTAAAGTTGTGATTTACAACCATGTTTTTGTTGGCTTTTATTTCGAGTCAAATTTGATTGTATTTTGTTCAATCATTTCCCTATAAGTTTGTGGGATGTAATGTAATGGTTGAGTGTGAGAGTTTGGTGAAGAATTGTGAAGACAATGAAGTTCACGACTTGCTTGAGAGTGGACAACTTGCGAAAGGCCATGTGAGAAGCACATGCTAGAATCTGAACAATCTTTTGCTAGGTTGTATTTCGCGAGTCACTTCGCAAATTGGCCTACTTGTAAGTGACCCAGAAAACTCTCTGCCCAGATGATTTTTAAAGAGTGTTTTCCTTATTTATTTTACCCACACTATATAAGCCCACATTACCCATGGAATTATAAGGAAGCTTGCAAAGAGAAAACCCTAGCAATACACTTGAGATTTAGAGATTGTAAATCCACAATCATCTACAGAAAATCTATTAGTCTTCCTCTACTCCTACCTCTCTAATTAAAAAATCCTTGAGAGGTTCTTAGCCTAAACACTTGCCTCATACAATCTGAGTGTTGAGAGAAGTTTTGGTGCATGTGGGAAGTATTGGAAAAGGCCATTAATTGGCAGATGCAATTTGGAGCTAATTGCAAGATCCAAACAGCTAGTGAAGACATGGCTTGGTGAAGTCCGTTGGTAGCTAGAACTTGGAGGGTTCAAGTACATTGGGTAGATTAGGCTGAAATAAAAGGTCTTTTTGATTTCCTTGTACTCCAACTTTATTCAATAGTGGATCGATTTATTGACTCGGAAAGTCGTGGAGAAGTTTTTCGCCGAGTACTTTGGTTTCCTCTTCGATAACACATCTCAAATATTATCTTGTGTTTGCATCTCTTATCCCTTACTCTTTATGCTTTACCTTTATTGTTTATTTTATATGCATATGCTTTAGAGTGGTTCCGTCCTTATTGCGTTACAATTACTCTTAGTCTGCATTTATTTAAGTTAAGTGAAAGCAATATAGCTGTTTGTTTAAAATTGGAGGTCAAACAAGCAATAGTATTTTACACTATTTGAGCTTTCAATAATTGATCTTGCAACTTGGCTCACGACCGGCTCAGTTTCAGGAACTGCAAAAAGCCATGTGAAGAGTACATGCGAAAGTTTAAGAGTCTACATATCTCATGAGTAACTCGCGACTTGGCTAACCCGCGAGATGACTCTTGAGATGTAATGATAGCTGGGATTTTAAGCGTTCCTCTTATACCCCTCACTCATACTATATATATCCTAATTACTCATAAAATTGAAAAGAGGCTATTTATAAGAACACCCTAGAGAGAGGTTTCTACAACACCCACCATTGTAGAGAGAGCTACTCATCCTTAAGTGAAAATTCCTTTGTAATCTCTTTTCCTTCACCTTTCCCATTATCATATATTTAGAGGAGATTTGTAACCAAACACAATCCACACCGATTTAGAGTATAGATGGTGGTTTGGAGCTTAGGAACCATTGGTTATTTGCTAAAATAAGCTAGTGAGGCTTGCTGGTGTGATCGGGTGGTATTGCAGGATGTAGAAAGCTAGTGAAGATAAGGCTCTAAGAAGTCCATTGGTAGCTGGAGATTGGAGGACTCAAGTATTTTGGGTAGATTAGGCTTAGAGGGTCTTTTTGGTATCTTTGTACTCCAACTTATTCACTAGTGAATCATTTTCACTTGAAGGGCCGCAGAAAGGTTTTTACATCGAATTTTTCTGTTTACCTCTTCGATAACACATCACTGTGTTATTTTGGGATTGCTATTCTTTTTCCCACTTCCCTTTCCATTTTAGCATTGCACTTATTTGTTCATCCATGCAATTGTTGAATGCTTCGATTAATTTTTTTGACTGAGAAGAATGCTTTGATTAATTAATTTGCTAATCACGTATATTCCACATTAAGTGTGTTAAGCATAAAATTAGTGAAGCCGCAATTAAGAATTGGGGGTCTAAACAAGCTCTAGCATTAGAAATATCGAGCTTTTGGGGATCAAAAAGTGCTAATCCTTGATGACAAGTTATTGATAAGTACAACAATTAACGGGTAAACTTTGGGGACTAGTGGTGCATTTTAGTCATAAATATATTACTTAATTACTTTTTTGTCGTGCATTTGAAAGTTAACATGATAAAATTCGTAGCATTTTTAGCATCTATTAAGATAAATTTTCTTTCAAATTAAAATATACTAATTAGCAACTCGTGCAATGCACAAAGAAGTTCAATAATAGATGATTTTATCTAACAATAAATTTTCTTTTCCTTTTATTTTGTATATAAATATGAAATTTAATAATTATGATAGCTATTAATAGGAATTTATTTTAATTTGTGTTTTTATATAAAATATGAAATATGAAAATTACTGTACTTATTAATAAAAATTTATTACTATTGTGTTTTTATAGATAATTCTTATGATAATTATTATTAATATGCACTTATAATTATCATAATAATTAATAGGTATGTACTACAATATTTATTAACAATAATTATGGTAACAATCAATGGATTTTGTTAACAAATGCTTAAAGCACAAGTTAAAGTGCAATTGATACTTTATTAAGAAATATTTTTATACTTTTTTCAAATATAAGGTCAAACAATGCACAAATATTAAAGAAACATGCACAATCACGTGAATTTATTCTTGCATACCAATAAACTATTGACATGTGTATTTATTTTCTTTGAAAAATTTGTATTACAGCTCAATGGTTTGAAGGTTAAAGAATAATAAATGTGTAATTATGAACTTATAATAATAAAAAATTATTAATTCAGCTCATAATTAAAAATTTATTAAGAATTTATTATTCTTTAATGTGCAAACCAATGTTTACCGACATATGCAATTTATAATGGCTACACCGACAGCTCAGTTTATTATTCTTTAATGTGCAAACCATTAATTCATCAGTTTTTGGTTGGTATTATTATTGTGCAAGCCCATGTGCAATTTTCCTTGTATTCTTTTTAATTTCCCTATAAAATACTTAAAGTTTAAAAAGGAAAAGAATTCATACACATGACATATGATAATAGGTGGAATATAAAGTCCAAAACAAAAATGAGACACAGGAGTTGTATTATACTTGACATTTGTACCTATAAAAACAAGATGAATGTAAGTACACTATCCC
Source organism: Castanopsis chinensis (assembly GCA_032878915.1). Taxonomy (NCBI): domain Eukaryota; kingdom Viridiplantae; phylum Streptophyta; class Magnoliopsida; order Fagales; family Fagaceae; genus Castanopsis; species Castanopsis chinensis. The sequence goes on from JAVQMG010000105.1 coordinate 13,160,132, forward strand.
AATTAGCTCTTTTTGGACTTGTCACTGTATTAGCTGTTGGCATAAGCAATGCATTTACGGTGATATCCAAACCTTTTAGAATGAACTATGTACGAATTGTCAACGACCTTGGTAACATAGAGCTTGTCTTCCATTGTAAATCTAAAGATGATGATCTCGGCCTTAGAGGTGTTAAGCCTGCAGCATATTGGGAATTCTCTTTTCGCCAAAATGTTTTTGTCTCAACGCTCTTCTTCTGCAATTTTTGGTACACTAACTTCGACAAAATTACTTTCCATGCAGTTTTCGTTGTATTTAAATCCGATCATGAATTCGTAAAGGAATGCGGTGGAGATTACTGTATGTGGATAGCAAAAGAGGATGGACTCTACAAATATAATTTACAAACGAAAATGGCTGTAAAGAAGTATGATTGGCAAAGGGCTGTGATGAATGATGTATGAGGGAAAATCTTAATTTCTATTCATGCCTAATTAATAAAAGGGAGATCATTTTTCTTACCCTTCTTGATATTTTCTTAAAAATTTTCAATGTCTCCAATTTTTAAACTCTTACTATATTTTATTTCCAGCTTGTTTAAGTTTTATTGCAAATTATTTCATACGAATGATGCCACCTAGGTGCTAGATGGAATGGTAGTCACATTGATATGAACTTGACTCGGCTATTTGTGTAAAACTTTCTTTTGGGTAAAATATGTGAATCTTCCTTCATGAAGGCTCAACTGACATTTAACCCATCCTCTGCTAAAAGTTGGAATAATCATGGATGTACTATGATGATACACAAAAATTGTCAATGAGTTGTTGGCCCCAAATTGGGCTAATTGGTACCTGTGGAACACAAACACAAGGACCAAACAAAAGGCATTGTTGTGGTACTGGCCAAAAACCCTCTAAATATCAAGTTAGTGAATGAAAAATCTGTATGAATTTTATAGTGAGAGAGCTATGGATTTTCTATGTACATAAGAAAAGATGAGGTTTAGTGTTTTTATAGTGGTGAGTAGCGAATCGAGGTCTCTTCAAAGCAAGGATTTTTTCTTATAGTGGAGATTTGATATGTAGGATTTCTGAGATTTTAGGGTAGCTTTCCATATACTGGAGATATATGTGAGTAGAGAGCTTTTGTATGTGATATGTAAGATGTTTCCATGTATGGATATTCGTGAGGATCACGCTAAACCACGTAGGGCCCGTTGGCCTTCCATCTCGTTGGCTAGTGGTCTTCTGTCGCTTGAGGTCCTCCCGTCGGCTTACGGGAGATGTGTATCCGTTCGGTTTCTCGATGGCATCGTCGCATTCATTGCTATCGACCTAGAGCCTCTGTTCGTTTCTGTATAATAGATGCGCTCATAGGCACCGTTTGCTTCTTTGGCGTGTTATTCTAGTCAAAAATGCCTCCTCTCATACTATATTTATGCAACGACTCAAAAATATTGACATAGTAGACCATTGTAGACCATTATTGTATTAGAGTTTGAATAATGACTAAACAATTAAATTTACTACTCTTGAACAACTTGAACTTTTGGTAGAATTAGTAATTTTATCATTAGGTAGAACTTTGGCCCTCCATATCAAGCCCAACAAATAAATAGATCACTGACCGCATGCACACCCTTCAAACAATCTCATAAACATCAAGTATAAGGGACACATTTAGAGCATGTTTGGATTGCATGAAAACTGAGTGATATCACTCAGTTTTCATGATCCATCATCCAAAACAGGTAGGGCCCACAGAGAAGTATTTGTTTGGATTCCATGACTCAGTTTCTATGACTCAGTTTCCATCACTCAATTCTCTGATTTTTGAGTGATGAGTTATGGAAACTGAAAACACATTTTAGCTGTTTTCAGTTTCCATAACTCATAACTCAATGGCATATTTGTAATTAAACATACTTAGTGGGACCCACAGTCACAATTTTTGACCATTTGACTTTTTTTTTTTTTTTTCTTTTCTTCTCTGGGTTCGGCAGCTCCACTTTTTTTTTTTTTTCTTTTCTTTTACTGGTTCCGTGCTTCAGCTCTTCCTCTTTTCTTTTCTTTTCTTTTCTTTTACCGTTCCAATCTTTAGTTCTTCCTTTTTTTTTTTCTTACTGCTTCGGTCTTCAAATCTTCCTTCTTCTTCTTCTTTTTTTTTTTTTTTTTCTTCTTCTTTTAGTGGTTCCATCTTCAGTGCTTTCTTTTTTTTTTTTTTTTTTTTTTTTTTTTTTTTTTTTAGGATTCGGTGAGTTTAGGTACATGAAAAAAAACTAAAAAAAAACTAAAAAAAAAAACTGAACTAAGTGACAGGTATGGGGCCCACAAAAAGTGTGAAAAATATTGAGTGATGACAAGTGAGTGATGGTGCCAAACGGATAGGGTATTTTAAGTGATGAGTGATGAGTAATGAGTGATGAGTGATGAGTTATGAGTGATGAGTGATGAGTGATGAGTGATGAAAATTGAGTGACATGTTTTTTTAAACCAAACAAGCCCTTAGTATTCGTGATATATATATATATATATATATATATATATATATATATATATATCAAGTATTCATTAAATTTTTGTTACTTGTTCGACAAAATTCGAGTGTATTACAATTCCAATTAAATACATGAATTTTATTTCATATTTCAGGTTGGAAATATTAAATCTCACAAATCTTGCATCTTGACTAAAAACGCTTACAAAAAGAAAAAGGCCCATTTTTGGGAAATAAATTAATAAAATATTGATCCATTTTCATGTTTTTAACAATTACGAAAATGAGACACACACAAAAAAAAAAAAAAAAAAAAACTTTTTGATTGTTTGACTTGCACAAAAAAATTTATTAATATTTCTTGTAATTTCAAATAATTTTTTTAACAAAAACTTTTATTATTAAAAAAAACTCCTAAAAGGGGAAAAAAGTTCCTATTTTTTGGGCCATTTAAAAGCCTCGTATTAGAAACATGATTCGAATTCAGAATCTAAGATGAAAATTCAAATGGAAGAAATTTTTCGTGATAGGAGGTTTTGATAATAAAAAAAAAAAAAAAAAAAAAAAAAAAAAAAAAAAATCCCACACATTCTTTTGGATGAAGGGTTCATAGTACATTCATATCTTTGGGCTTTAAAAAATCTTTTTCTTTCAATACTTGATTGGGCTAAAGATATGCAATGGATTATAACTCTATTAACATTCAATTACTGGTAGGTCCATGGGCCTTCATAAGAGATTTTTTTTTTTTTTTTTTAAAATACTTTTCTTTTCTCATGAAAAATTCTTTTCCAATCAATTTTTTTTTTTTTTTTAATTTTTTAAATCATCTTTCCTTAAGCTTAGCTCGTGCCACAACTTTGTAGGTCATCCCTTACATTTCACTCTTATATTACCCATTGATTTTATCCACACCTTTTAAAAAATTAAGTTAATTGAAAGAAGAGCAAACACATGCATTAGGGTAACTATTCGAATTAGGTCTAAGATTACTCTAAGTGTGGGTATGATCCTTAACGTTAAGGGTACAATCTAGTAGGTCACTCACAACTAGGAATGACATACTCCAACCAAATGCCTAAATAGCCTTAGTGGATTGGTGGACAATCCTTTATTATACTCATAACCCATTATAAGCAATAACACAGATTGTTAATTGGTGGGGGTGAACTTTATAAAGCTTCAACCCAAACAGAGCTTAATATTTCTCACTCAACTCTAACTAGGGGTAACAAAGGTGAATCAACTATGAGCGTGTGAAACACATCATATTAAAGGAGTCATTGTTAGATTAAGGGTATGGAACGCATTGGAGCCTATCTCTTTATCTTGGTGGAGTTGTCACAGTGAGTGCTCAGCCTTGCAGCCAATCCTTTTGAGAAGGGTTGGGTTTGTAACTTTCTCGTGTTTGCACTCTTTGTACTCTTGGGACGTATGCCTTAGCCAAATGGATTGACGGCAGAGGATTTGGGAGTCATTGCCTATTTCATGCCAAGGAACCAACCGGGTCCCTTGTAGAGGATCTTATGTATCTAAATTCTATGTTTGAATTCTGAAATTAAGGTATAGGATGGGAAGATATTAAGCACCCCATCCATCCGGTCTATACACCGGCCTCCAATCATTGAGTTACATAACCTAAACAAGCACGTGCGCGCACAAACACTAATCCTAATTACTCAAGCATTTTTTCTCATGCTAACATTCATCACATAGCACATAATCACATAGCATATCATCACATTATAATATAACTGATCAATCATTGCATCGAATTAAAGGCAGCAAGCGTATATCACATAAATATACTTCCTATTTATCATCAAGTTCATCATTCAATCCACATTCATCTCATTTTTTTTCATGTTCATCCATTACGCAAGCATTTTCATGTTGGAATGCATGTTCTTACCTCATGTATAACCATAGCACCGAATAATCAGATGCATGACATGTGGTATAAAAAATTTACATTCATCATTCAATTGCACTTAAATCATGGTGTTAAGCATAAATACTAAACACACTTCTAAAGCAATAAATCCAAAAAAGAAATGAAGAACTAAACGCTCAGATTTGTGTAAAAACACGCGAGCTTGTTCAGACTCCAAATTAAAAATTACGGCTAGATTGTTTTTACTCTAACTTAACAAAGTGTGAAACAAGAGTAAATGTGTACAATAAACTGATAACACTACTCTAAGCCATATTCAACCACAATGAACAATAAAAGTAAAAAACACAAGATAACACCAAGACGTGTTATCAAAGAGGAAACCGAGGAACTTGGCAAAAAACCTCTTCGCTGCCCTCTAAGTCGAAATCAATCCCTAGAGAATAAAGTTGGAGTACATGAATAACAAAATACCCTCCAAGCCTAGTCTACCTCATGTACTTGAGCCCTCTAAGCTCCTACTACCAATGGACTTCACGAAGTCTTGTCTTCTCTAGCTTTCTAGATCCCGCAATTCTACCCGATTGCATCCAGTACTAAATGGCTCCTTCCAATGCTGCCTAACAACACCAAAATCTCACTTAACACTTAAATGGGGTGTGGTAAGCATTTGGGCTAAGAACCTCTCAATGATTTGGAGATAGAGAGGTAGGAGCAGAGGAAAACCACAAAAAAATGTGTAGATAATTGTGGTTATAACAATCTCTAACTTTCAAGTGTATTTGCAAGGGTTTTTCTCTAAAGAGCACACCTTACAATTTGTTGGTAATGAGGGTGTAAGGTTGAATTTATTCAATCATGTGTTAACTTTATTCCATGCCAAATTTACTTGTAATTTAGCAATTAGATACCTTGTATTTAGGTGGGAATTATGTTAGGGTAGTATGTGAGAAAGTGTGAAGAAAACTCAAGATGTGTGCTCTCAAGAAAAGCCTCGCAACTGGATCTTGTGACTAGCAAGTCGCCAAAGGTGACACACGTGTGAAGCATGCAAGAGAGCTAAAGGGTCACCACAGCTGGAGCAGTATAGGACAAAATTTCCAGTTTAGAAAGGCAGTTAGCTTGTGACTCAAACTCGCGAATCGTTCCAGTCGTGAGGTCGAGTTGCCTGTACAACTTCTCATGCTGGATAAAAACTGACCTTTCGCATTCCTTATATACACTACTATAAATACCCTTATACCCACAAAATGTAGAGAGTTTCTAGAGAGAATTTTGAGAGAAAAACCCTAGAGAAAACAAGATTGACTCATCCACAATTTTTATCCTTTGATTCTCCAAATTCCTCTACTCTCACCCTCTCCATTGACACATCCTTGAGAGGTACATTTAGCCAAATCATATCTCATCATACCCATATCAGCGAGGAGGTATTTTGGTACTTGGGAAGCAATTCAAAAGGGACCAATTCATTTGGTTGATACAATGAGCGATTGCGGGATTCGGTAAATTAGAGAAGACAAGGTTTGGCGTAACATTAGTGGTCTCAATTTTAATATTATTGCTAGGAGGAACAAAAATAGTAGCATTAGAAGAAGAAATATTAGAGGAAGAGAAATCATACCCTAAACCTGTTCAATCTGAAGCAGATTTTTGAAAGCTGAGCATCTCATCAAGCTTAGCACTTGAAGTCCTTTCCAGTTGAGCCCTGACATGGAATCGTTCTGCCTCAAGCTTCTTAGTCTTCTCAGCCAAGAAGTTATTTTCAAACCTCAGCACTCCAATAGTTTGCTTTGCTTCATCAAACTTTGTGGAAAGCTTTTCACGTTCAAGCTCCACATCACCAAGCTTCTTAGTAGTCAGCCTGTACAACTTCTCATGTTTTTATGAGACCTTGTATAACTTAGCATAGGCTGTGTGAATGTCATCTTGATCATCAATCTTCTCAAACTTGGCTTCCACCAATTCCACTTCTTCATTCACATCTTAACAATCCCTTTAGTAGGATTAACTATAACAGTGAAGGCATTTAAGATTCCATCATCCTTATTGTTGGAATCATCTTCAATCTCGGTGTTGCTTAGCGTAACCGTAAGTGCCTTACTTTTCCCAATCGTCTGGAGATATGTTAGGCACTCTTGTTTCATGTGTCTGAAGTCTTGGCACCCAAAGCACTTAGGTCATGTAGGAACAGTGTACTGATTGCCTTCCCTTGCATCTTTCTTCCCTTTGTCTTGGCCCTTGAACTGAGAAGAATTGGATTGCCTGTGGCCTTTGTTGAAACCTTTCCATTGGCATTCTTCATAAACTTCTTGAATTGCTTGGTGATGTAGGACTTCATCTTAGAATCTTCATCGTATGAAGACTCTTCTGTCTCACCGCTCTTGGCCTTTAGTACCATATTCTTGCTCTTGATCATCTTTCCGATTCTAAACAAACCCAACTCATAGGCCTGTAGATTTCCAACCAGCTCTGTTAAAGGAATCCTTTGATTCCTCAATAGCGGTAATCTTGCCATGGAATCTTTTAGGCAAAGATCCGAGCACTTTTCTCACAATCAATAGTTTCTCCAAGATTAAAGGCAGAGTTCACTATGTCTTTGAGCTTTGTATAGAACTCATCAAACGACTCATCCTCCTTCATTTTTATCTCTTCGAAGCTTGTAGTGAGTCTTTGAAGCTTCGAATCTTTGACAGCCTTTGTTCCCACATAGGTTGTCTGGAGGATGGTCCATGCTTCCTTTGCAGTTTCAGTGGAGGATATCTTCTTGAATTCCTCATTTGTGACTGTAGTGAACAACACATTCAATGCCCTACTGTTGAAGTTTGCAGCCTTGATCTTTGCCTCATCCCAATTGGCCGGTGCTTCCTTTGGCTTGGTCTAGCCAATCTCTACAGTTTGCCATATCTTCTCATCTAGAGACTATAAACAAGCTCTCATGCGTACTTTCTAGTATGCATAGTTAGTCCCGTCAAATAAAGGAGGGATAATAAGAGATTGTCCTCTATCCATGACAAACAGGGGTCCATGGATCACACAGAAGGATTAAGCCCTATCAAAGTGTGCCTACTCTGATGCTACTTGATAGGCCAAAAACATATTGACCCCTTGTGATGGATTAATTAATTAGTTGGTCAAGTTTAATTAATTAATCAATTTAACATGCAAACGCGTGGTAGCACAAACAAATCACCAATAAACTAAAGTGCAGCGGAAAATAAATTTGACATAGTGATTTGTTTAAGAATGGGGAAAACCTACTCAGCAAAAACCCCCACCGGATTGATTTTAAGGTCACCACTCCTGAGAATTCACTATTATTACAACAAGCGGTTACAAGTAAAGGAATTCCAGTACCTTATACCAACCTACAATTGAACCCTTACCCCAATACCTAATTGGACTTGTTTTGTAGAGACAATCTCTCTTTTTCTACGCATGGCTCCCAGTACGTGACTATCCAATTACGCGGATATCAATGCGCGACTTCAATCACCAACTTGAGAAAGAAGTTGGCTGCAAAGTTCTTCAATTCATCCTCACAATAAACAACAAAAAGATGCTTGGTTACAAAACTCTACGGTGCAAAGTCACAGCAACTTCTTCACAAAGAGATGAACTAGGGCAAACTTTGTTTTCAGTCACAAATTGCTTGAACAGACTTTGCTCAATGCTTGTGCAACTTGTGTCTATGTTTACTTGTATCTATGTTTATGCCCCTCAAAATAATCCTTTTATATATTTAGGGTTGTGAGAAAAGAAGACCCAAAGACATATCTACAGATTAGAATCAAAGCAGTACTAAAAAACTGTTTTCCTTAAATCTCGACAACTAGAGGTGTCGAGATGCTGCCAGTAGCTATCGAGCCACGGGGCTGGAACAACTTCTTAAAGCTCGATAGATATAGCTGTCGAGCCAGCTGTCGAGCTTTAATGAAGAGCACCTCTCAGCTTGTTTCTTGGACAGTCTTGCATGGCTTTAACACTTGATCTTGAAACAAGATTTCTTGAAGCATTAAACTCATCTTAGATCTACCCAAATACAAGTAAAGTGCATTTTGTCAAAGGATTAACCAATTACATAAAAAAATGACATATGTTCATATTAAGTGAACCATATATGTCCTAACAAATTCATCACAAGGGATTAATATATTTTTGGCCTATCAAGTGGTATTAGAGCAGACACACTTTGATTAGGTTTTTATTTTTTCTGTGTGATCCATTGACCCTTGTTTGTCATGGATATAGGATAGTCACTTATTATACCTCCTCTGTTTAATGGTACTAACTATGCATGCTGGAAAGTACGTATGAGAGCTTTCTGGCAGTTTTTAGATGAGAAAGTATGGCAAGCTGTGAAGATAGGTTGGACCAAGCCAAAGGAAGCACTGGCCAATTAGGATGATGCTAAAATCAAGGCAGTAAACTTCAATAGCAGGGCATTGAATGTTTTATTCAGTGAGGTCATAAATGAGAAGTTCAAGAAGATATCCTCCACCAAAACTGTGAAGGAAGCATGGACCATTTTCCAAACAACTTCTAAGGGAACAAAAGCTGTTAAGGACTCGAAAATTTAGAGGCTCACTACTAGCTTTGAAGAGATTAAGATGGAGGAAGATCAGTCATTTGATGAGTTCTATGCCAAGCTCAAAGACATAGTGAACTCAGCTTTTAATCTTGGGGAGACCATTCTTGAACTAAAGATTGTGAGAAAGGTACTCAAATCTCTACTCGAGAGATTTCAAGCCAAGATCACCGCTATTAAGTAATCAAAGGACATTGAGAAGATTCCTTTAACTGAGCTAGTTAGTAATCTGCAAACCTATGAATTGGGTTTGACAAGGATTAGGAAATCAATTAAAGGTAAGAGCATGGCACTAAAGGCCAAGAACAGTGACACGGATGAGTCTTCCGATGATGAAGATTCTAAAATGAAGTGCTACATTACCAGGCAATTCAAGAAGTTCATGGAGAACGCCAATGCGAAGGGCTTTGACAAGGACCGTAGACAATCTAGTTCTTCTCAGTCTAAGAGCCAAGACAAAGGGAAGAAAGAAATTAGGGATGGTGGGCAGTAAACTATTCCCTAAGGACCCAAGTGTTTTGGTTGTTAAGGATTTGGTCACATGAATTAAGAATGCCCTACTTATCTCAAGTCCATTGGGAAGAGTAAGGCGGAGTTGTTTCAAGTTAGAGCTCATCTGGAGATGAATTCAAGTGCAAATCTTGATGAGATGCTTAGTATGCAGAAATCTACCTTTGATCGAACCGGTTTAGGGTACAATTTCTCCTCCTAATATTGCTTCTTCTAGTACTACTATTTTTGTTTCTCTGGCTAATAATGTTGAATCTGAGAACAATGATGTTAAAAATGTGATAGCTAGTAAGAACATAGACAAGGGTAAATCTATCTTAGGAGCACCCCCTAAGATTTTTAAGAAAAAAACTAAAAACACTAGGGCTAAGAAGAGTAATGTTCAAAAGTCTAAAGAGAAGAAGCAGCATCTCTGTCATCATTGTGGAGCCGTTGCACATACTCGTTCTAATTGCGATAAGTGGCTAGCCACTCAATAGAGCAATAACATGGTCTCATCGGGAAACCTAAGTTAGTTTCCATCTCTCGTGCTCCTTTTAGAGATCTCCTCAAAGCCCTCATTCTCCTTTCGAATTTGAACGGTTGCAATGCTTCCTTCTCTTTACACACCTGCTTCTTATATGTTTGTATGCAATATTTTATTTCTATTTCACAATAAGATGCCTTGATGAGTTTTGTTTAAAGTGTTTCAGAAGTACAGGTTGTCAAAGTTTTCCTTACCATGAACCCTCTTCTTACAAAGTTTTTCAAGAGTTTGTATTGGGATAGATTTTATTGCATTCAATAAGTGAGTATAAGTTAAATGATTTATGACTTCTCTTATATGTTCACTTCTCTCATATGTTCACTTCTCTCATATGTTCATTTGTTTATTGTAGTTTTGTCACAGATTCTCAAAGGGGGAGATTATTAGGACATATGTGATTTATGTTAGGAACATACATCATCATGTATTAACTAATCCTTTGACAAGATGCACTTTACTTGTATTTAGGTAGATCTAAGATGTGTTTAATGCTTCATGAAACAAGATTTCGAGTTCAAGTGTTAAAGCCATGCAAGTTTGTCCAAGAATCAAGTAATGAAGTGGTGGTTTTTAAAGCTCGACAGCTAGTATCTATCAAGATTTAAAAAGCTGTTTAAGCCTTAATCTCGATAGCTGCTCGATAAATAGGGTATCTATCCAGAATTATGAAAATCAGATTTTCAACTCTGATTTCATTCCAATCTATGAGTTTGTCTTTAGGCTTTCTTTTCTCACAACCCTAAACATATATAATGATTACTTTAAGGGCCATCACAGCGAGCACAATTGTACAAGTGTGGAGCAAAATATTGTTCATGCAAATTGTGATCGAAAACCTAGTTTTCCCTAGTACTTCCTTCTCTTGACGAAGCTGTTGTGTTTGTACACTGTAGGTTTTTGTGATCAAGCAATTTCGTGATTTTCATCGTGTGATGAATTGAAGAACTTTATAGCCAACATCCTTCCCAAGTTGGTGATCAAGTTGTGTATTGGGATCCGCGCATCTATTGGTTAGCCATGTACTGAAAGCCGTGCATTAAAAGGAGAGATTATTACTATAGAATAAGTCCAATTGGTTATTGAGGTAAGGGTTCAACTGTAGATTGGTATAAGATACTGGAATTCCTTTACTTGTAACCGCTTGTTACGATAATAGTGAATTCCCGGGAGTGGTGACCTTAAAATCATCTGGTGGGGTTTTTGCCTTGGAGGTTTTCCCCATTCGAAAGCAAATCACATTGTCAAATTTATTTTTTGCTAAATTTTATTTTAGTTGGTGATTTGTTTGTGCTGCCATGTACATTGCATGTTAATATGATTAGTTAATAAATTTGACTAATTAATCGATTAATTCATCACAAAGGGTCAATACATTTTTGGCCTATCAATATGCCAGAGAAGCTTGAAAGTACGGGCTATGCCTGTTGGAAAATTTGGTTTTGTATCTCATACAAAACACACAGCAGAGGCAATGAACATGGATCTATTTCATTCATAATTGATAATATGCACTATGTAAATTTCAAAATTCAAGAACAAGATAGCATACCTTGGTATGGTGAAATTCAAAACAAAAGATTAGAAGTACTTGGAAACACTTTTAATCTTCACTCCAATTGCACTATACACCCAAGAATTGTGGTCTCTCAATCAATTTCCAAGGGAGAATTATCGAGTGGTTTCGCTCACACATACACACTATTTCAAAGTGATGTCTCTTTTTTTTTTTGGATAAAAATTATGTATGTTTCTCCCTTTATAACTAACTGATTATCTAATTGGGATGACCTATTGGGCCTTTCCAATTGGGCTTTATTGTGTGGCTTGGAATGGGACCAAAAGGGACCAATAAGACACTAGCTCCAATGGGCCTTAGGCTTTTCTGTCAACTCCTGATAAGTCCAAAGCTACCATTAATTATATTTAATACCACTATATAAATATAATTACACTCTAGGCTTGATTGATCAAATGATTCTAACAAGGAATTGTGGATCATTTCCAAATGAGATTAGCAATTAATCTCTACATCCAAGAATTCCAATTAATTTAAAAACAAAATGATTTTGTAAAATGATATAGAATTGGAACTCCTTAAGCCTTTCTTAGCACTCAATACGATTCATACCAAGCATTTCACTTAGACTTAATATAAAGTATCAGTCTAGTACTAACTCTTGCATCTCATGCTGTAGCACAATTAAGATAGAAACCGATGTAATTTTTTTTAGCATTCCAATGGAGACTATGATCACATCATAAGTTGTCTTCCATATATGCATCATGTATGGGAAATTATGACAATGCTGAATCAAAAAATAAATATGTACTTCAACTCCTTTAAGTACCATGTCCAAAATTATTTCTTAGTCAATGTGATTTTATTAAAATAGTAGTTAGAAAACAAAAATTTATGACAACTTTAATTTGAGACTATGAACTTAATTGCAAGGAAATTAAATTTTGCAACCACAACCATATAATATGGAACCCTAAAACCATATTATATTAGGTACAACAACAATCCAATCCGCAATTAATATTCCTCGGTACCGAGTTTATACCAATCACTATGATCAGGCAAGAAATATTCTCATTATTAATGCTATCATGGTAACTCTTACCAAACAAAAATAATTTGCCATTTTTCCTACAACCTCTAAGTAATAATGACATAGCTCCTTTGGGAGGTTAACATTACACTTAGTCTAGTGTACACCATTTTCTAGAATCATGTGTAGCCACATTTCATCTCCCTTTATAGTGTTTACACTTATATTACCATGAAACAAAATACCCTCCTTTGGCATCGCGAGGCATATATGCCAAGATGAGGTGCTTACCCACACTACTATGAACCGATAATGGAGCTCTAAGATCCAACCCTTGTATCTCTCTCCCACTAGAAATTTTAAAACAAGTAGGTTGTCCTAAAATCATTGTAATCTCATCACAATTTTAACCTTACACATCAAATGTGTTTTATTGTTTAAATTCAATATGATGTTACTAAGTCACGTCACAATAGCGTAATGAACATTCACGCAATCACAAAGAAGTTTAATCAAGTAATCCGTGAAGTAAATACCCTCCGCTAGAATGCAAGACTCAAAGTTGAGACAAGGTATCTATTCACATTACAATAAACTTAACAAAAGGGTTATTTCAGAACTTCCACTCGTTATTTGGGTTTTCCTTAAATAATTGTTATCCCATCACAACTAATAACCTTACACTTGTTAAATACTCTAATCTCATTAGAATCACTAACTAAAATGAAAGTCCTAAACTATTTAGGATTCCTTAAACACTAATGAATCAAAAATTAGTTATATAGAACCCTATCCTTAATTTACTAGATAAAGTATTCTAATTGCATTAGAAACTATGTAACTTTAATTAGAATTTTAATCTCATTAAAAACCTCTAATTAAAATAAATTAAGGACTATAAATCATATAACAATTTAGGACTAAGGGTTCTATTTAACTAATATCTTTGATCTCATTAGGTCTTTTAGTTAGATAATGATTAATGTATGTCCTTAACTTTTAAAGACTATAAAATTAATCACATAGCCTTGCTTTTTATCAAAGTTTTAAGATATAGTAAAAATCTAGTGAAAATTCAAAATTTAGTGCCTTCAATCGGTTGAACCTATTATACGATCGATCAAAAAATGAAGAAATTCATCATTAAGGTTCTGCCTCGTTCGATTGATTCTCGATTCCTATTTATCGATCAAAATTAACATTTGATCTGTCGAAAAGAATTCTCGATCGATCGAGACAAGGACGAATTTCATCATAAAGTTTCTGCCTAACTCTATCGGTTCTCGATTCCTCTTCAATCATTCAAAAAGTACATTCCATCGATTGAAAGGAATTCTCGATCGATCAAAACTTGCAACATTGAATTTTTCCAAAATTTTCAAGTAACCGTTTTTGGCATCTTCATTGTTCTTCCATCAAAAAACACTTTTTGATTTTATCAACAAAAATTTATAGATCAAACTTTAAGGTTTTCAAGATTATTATCAAGAACCCTAATAATGCTAGAAACCCTTGAAAACATAATCCTAATCTCATTAGGAATAAATTTCATTAAAGGATTTTAATCCTAGCGTTAATATATATATATATATATATATTAATCTATTCATGAAGTTAGGCCTTGAAACCTTGTATCAACAATTTGCATATATATATATATATATATATAACATGATGAATCCTTTATATAATATGCGGATTCAATACATCAAAGAAAGTAGTTTTCATGCTTATAATATATACTAGTGTCTGAGCACAAGCTCATATGGGTGCTTAGAGGCTCTTCTATTTTTTAGGTAAAGATTAATAATTTGCATTTATTATAATTTGAAATTTCTACTTTTTCCAATCACACAAAAAAAAAAAAAAAAAAATCCTAAGGGTGTGATGAATACATGGGGTGAGTTTTGTAGATTGGAGGAGTTTTAAAACTAACAAAATAGTGATCCTATTTTGTAGGGAGTTAGTGAGTAGATGTAGGAATTTAAATCAACGTAAAAGTAGGAGTTTATTAGAAGGATGTAGGGATTTATTTTTTTGTCAATTTACTATTTTAACTCCATTTTTAAGTTTTAGGTAGGGGTACAATAAAAAAGCAATAACTAACTTTCTTTTGCCAATTTACTATTTTAACCCCATTTTTAAATTGTTGGTTAATAAATTTAGGGATATTTTTGACAGGGAAAAAAACAATAACTAAATTTTCGAGTCCTCTTAATATATACATATGACAATTATCACACCATATATATATATTATATACGGATGCAATACTTCCAAGTGGTGCAAAAGAAATCCAAGCGGTGCAACAACTTGGTTCATGCACATGGCAGTTATTGAAATATGATTCAATAACTATATCCAACATATATATCCTTGGCCATAACTATTAAGACACGACGCCATATATATATTACAAACCAAGATGTCTATTCAAAGAAAGTAGTTATTATCCATTGACAATAACTAATCTCAATTGCCAATGATATCCAAAATATATATACAAGGCCATAAAATCTTTTGAAGACGGAATTCCATATTAAAAGGAATTCACTTCACATCAACGCAAAGTCAATCTCCAAAATTAAATTATGAAATCAAAAAACTTGTAAACGTGATTATATAGAACAATTATTGCAGATTCAAGAATCTCATAAAACCAAGAAAATAATTTTCTTTGATTCTAAAGCCCAATCACATGTTATACAAGCATGATATGAAAACTTGGCTCTGATACCAATTGTTAGAAAATCTTGCTTTGTATCTCATACAAAACACACAGCGAAAGTAACAAACATGGATCTATTTCATTCATAATTGATAACATGCACTATGTAAATTTCAGAATTTAAGAACAATATAGCATACCTTGGTGTGGTGAAATTTAAAACAAAAGATTAGAAGTACTTGGGAACACTTTTAATCTTCACCCGAATTCCACTATACCCCTAAGAAGTATGGTCTCTCAATCAGTTTCCAAGGGAGAATTATCGAGTGGCTTCAGTCACACATACACACCATTTCACAATGATGTCTCTCATTTTTTTGACAAAAAATTCTGTATCTTTCTCCCTTTATAACTAACTGATTATCTAATTAGGCTAGCCTATTGGGCCTTTTTAATTGGGCTTTAGTGTATGGCTTGGAGTGGGATTAATAAGATACTAGCTCCAATGGTCCTTGGGCTTTTCTATCAACTCTTGACAAGTCCAAAGTTACCATTAATTATATTTAATACCACTATATAAATATAATTGTACTCTAGGCCTTATTAATAAATTATATCCCAAGACTCTAAGGATATCATCTTAGTTGATATGTTATAGTTTTCGCAGATGAAAGACCCAATTTTATCACCAACTACGAACTACATTTTGAGTTTACAAGGAACTTCTTATTTACATCTTTTGTGACTTTTCACATAAATCACATACAATACATCTCATGAACTATGATAATGTCCTATTAGTTTATTTATAAATAGTCTCATATAATTAAACAATTTAATTATTTATGACATGCCAATAAATTGAATTTTATGGTATAAATCCCAACTATGGCCTCCATACTTAGCACTCTCCCTGTAAAGAATCTTGCTGCCAACATGTACCTCCCTTCCATCTCTCTGTCTTGTACTTTACAGCTGCTACCTTCCAACTCGGACAAAGAGAAGCCCTCCCACATCACTGCTAGACACTCCATACCATAACCACATGATAACAGAACCCTTGCCCGTGATCTAAAGAAAGAGGAAGAAAAAATAGAAGCCTCATCCGAGAGTAGGCACTAAATTCTACTGGCTGTGTAGGGTTCCTAGAAAACCTTAGGGTTTCTAGAGCCATATTTTATTTTATTTATTAGACATTGCCTCTATTTAAGGAGCACATGTGTTTTATGTAGGGCTATAAATCAAGAAACTTTTAATTATATAGTAATTCACTTACCCCCCCCCCCCCAAAAAAAGACACGCGGCGCAAAATTGAGAATCCAATTGAAATCTAATTGGATTTTCTTTTAGCTTCACATATTATTATATACTAGTCACTAACCCGTGTGATACACAGAAAAACTATAGGGTATATAACATGTAAAACAATATATAATATTATATGATACATAAGGAAGAAATATAGTTCATGGAACAAACATCCACGAGAAAAAATCTATATTTAAATAGACAATCAAATTATTTTAGTAAAGCAAAAATATTCACTCACTGTAAACCAATTTGAAAACCATTTTCAAAACCCAAGTCGTCTTCTTTTATTAAGAATTTCAATAACCAACAACTTGACCAACATCACCCTCATTCAAAGAGTTGTTTTCGTCTTAATTAGCAATCTCATAAATTGGGAAAAAAAGAAGTTGCTTATCCACAATGGCTTGAAAGCTAAGAGATACAGAAATAGAGCAATATAGTTTAGTACATTAAAGGCTTTATCATCCTCTGCAATTTAGAACATGCAAATCATGAGTGGACCTTATTGTGAAGGTGTATTAACAACCTAAAAGTATATTAAAAAAAAATAGACCTTTTTAGTGGTAATTTGAACTCTAGTAGAATAACCTACTAATAATTTAACGAAATTGATTCCTAGAAGACATCATGGTTTTGCTACAAAAGAGACCAAATTATTGATTATAAAGCACTAACATTTTTATCTATGTTCGCCAAAGTCTTAAAGGAGATAGCATGTTAAAATATTGATCCAGTTTTAGCTGCCATAGTCACTAAGATAAAAAAGAGAAACATGTGAAAGAGTTATGATGTTTTCAAAAGATTTTGTCAGTCTACTCATAAAATTTAAATCTTAAAAGCTAAAAAAAATCAAATTATTATAGGCATATCATTTGGTGAACTATTGTGTTGCGAACTTGATAGTATTGAAAGTGTTAAGATCATCCCCATCTTTATAGTGAAAGAATTACCTTTTCTAAATGGCATTTTAAGCACTCAAAAGATTCATTGTCTTTTGAAAATTTAATAGACCTTTGAACATTAAATCAAAGCATTTGATGTCTTGTCCTCAACTTTAGAGTTATCCACACAATAGACACTGTTTCGAGTTCTTGTATGAAGCAGCAAAATTAATATCAATGTCCAACTTTGAGGCATAAGTGTGAATAAATTAATAATAAAAAAGGAACACATTTGTACATTATACCAGTTTTTGTAAAAGTACATTAGTCATAGTTTAGAACTTGATTTGGAGTATATCAACAAAAAGTAGACCATATTGTATGTTCGTTTAGACCCCTTTACCAGATTGTTTGACCTAATTTATTAACCAAGTGATTACTTAGATAAATTTCCAGATCTAGGTTAAACACAAATAAATAATATTATGCAAAGATGCGGAAGAGTAAATAACACAATAATATCATGACCTAGGAAAACCAATAAAACTAAGTTTTTAAGGTAAAAACCTGGGGAGGATTTAACCTAGCTATCCTCAAGATGAACCAAATCCACTATAAGAGAATTGAATTTTTTACAAAAGATTTAACCCTAAATCTAATGCTACCTCTAGTAGTAACTTACTGACACGACCATGTGCAAGCTTCAAATCCACAGACTCCTTCTCTTCTTGGATTCATAGTGACACAAACCGCCTTGCTTGTAACTATGAGATCCCACTTAAAGGTTTCAAATCACCCTCAGTAATGATCTTGATGTAGCAACTATGTTCTACCAGTGCTTGATTGTAGTTTTGGCTTTGGTAGATTCTTGTGTATTCAAACGGTACAAAACCTCTCAAATCTCACAAAGAGTAATGCACAAGTCTTCTTTTGCACCTTTAAAATGTGGCTAGGGTTTCCCTTATATATGTGAAGAAGTTTAGATGAAACTGTAAGGTTGAATTTATTCATCATTTTGTTGGCTTTATTCCATACCAAATTTGCTTGTAATTTAGCATGTAGAAATCCTGTATTTGGATGAAAATCATGTAAGGGTAGCGTGTGAGAGGGTGTGAAGAAAAGCTCAAAAGTGTGCATTCAAAAAGGGCATCATGACTAGATCTCGCGACTTGCGAGTTGCCAAAGATGACACACGTGTGAAGCATGCAAAGGGAGCTGAAGGGTCACGCCAACTGTCACACTACACGCCAAAACCTCCAGTTGGCTAGATAGTTAGCTCGCGATTCAGACTTGCGATTCGTTCCAGTCGCAAGCTCGAATCACCAGAATGCCTTGTTTGACTGTAATTAACTTTTCACATTCCATACATAGCCTACTATAAATACCCTTATACCCACGAAATGTAGAGAGCTTCCAAAGAGAATTTTGAGAGAGAAACCCTAAAGAAAAACAAGATTGACTCATCCACAATCTTCATCCTTTGATTCTCCAAATTCCTCTACTCTCACCCTCTCCATTGTTACATCCTTAAGATTTACATTAGCCAAATCCCTATCTCAACATACCCATATCTGTGAGGAGGCATTTTGGTACTTGGGAAGCAGTTAAGAAAAGACCAATTCATTTTGATTGATGAAATGGGCTTATTGCGGGATCCGGTAAGTTAGAGAAGACAAAGTTTGACGTAACCCTATTGGAGCAAGAAGCTTGGAAGGCTTAGGTGCACTGGGTAGATTAGGCTTGGAGGGTTTTCAACTATTCATGTATCCTAACTTCATTCTCTAGTGGATTATTGACCACTTAAAGGGCGACGGAGAGGTTTTTCTCCGAGGACTTCGGTTTCCTCTTCGATAACACATTGTTGTGTTGTCTTTGTGTTTGCATCTCTCTTCCCTTAATATTTACCTTTTAATTGCTACTGTGGTTTTGATTAGTTTTGGTTTAGATTGTTTTACCAATTCTAATTTAGCTTATTTTCATATTCTGCACATACATTGTTTGATAATAATCTTGTATTGGTAATTTTTAATTTAGGGGTCTAAACATTCATAGGTGTTTTACACACTTTTTGAACATTCAATTGGTATCAGAGTAGGTGCACTTGTTGTGGTTTAATTACCTAAGTGCGATCCTTGACCCCGTTTGAGATGGATCGATCTCAATCTCTCAATGCTCCACCATACTTTAATGGAAGCAACTATTCATTTGGAAAGTCCTTATGAGGGCATTCTTATGTTTAATTGATGAGACTATTTGGGATGTAGTAGATGTAGGATGGGCTAGGCCAGAGGCCGCTAAATCCACATGGGATAAGGCAGCACTTGCAGCAGCCAATGCAAATAGCAAGGCACTGAATGCTATCTTTTGTGGTGTTTCTCCTGATGAGTTTTATAAAATTTCTCACGTAACAATTGCCAAGGAGGCATGGAAAATATTGGAGACCACCTATGAAGGAACGAAGAAAGTCAAGGACACTAAGTTCCAGATGCTAACCACTCGATTCGAAGAGCTGAAAATGAGTGACGACGAGTCATTCAACTCATTATATGGCAAGTTGAATAAGGTAGTTATTGGCAAGTTCAACTTGAGTGAAAAGACGGAAGGCTCAAAAATAGTGAGGAAAATCCTTCAATCATTGTTGTAGAGCTTCTGTGCAAAGGTTACAGCAATTGAAGAGAGCAAGGACCTTGATGATATCAAAGTTCAATAACTAATTGGCTTACTTCAAACTTATGTGCTATCATTGCCATCACAAAAGAAGAGCAAATCTCTTGCTCTAAAGATGATCAATGAGAGGGTGGAAACTCACGGCTCATCGAATGAAGATAAGGTCGAGAAAGATGTGGCATATCTTGTAAATAATTTTCAAAAGTTCTTGAAGTTCAAGAAGAATGGAAAATTTGTTAAGAAGGGAAAATTCCCAAGTTTCAAAAAGGAGAAAAGAACTTCAAGAGGAAAGATGGGAATGAGTTTCAATCCTCTCAAGGAATCACATGCTTCGAATGAAATGGACATGGACATGTCAAGAAATAGTGTCCTAATTATTTAAGAGGGAAGGTCAAGGTGTATGCCACCACTCTTAGTGATTCTGACTCCTTTAATTCAAACTCTGATGAAAGCTGTGATGGAGAAGGAAACTTCTTTGCATTCATGACCATTGCTCTTGTGGAATCTTCGGATGATTAAAGTGTGCTGGTGAAAGAGCTTGGTGAGAACACTGAATTGGAGTAGTGGGAGTAGCAGACCAGTGAATATGCAAAAGTGGCTAGAGTAGCCATTAAGAAAATGAAGAGGGCTGAGCAAGACTACAAGAGTTTTTTAGTTCGATACAAGGAGACTAAGTGTGAAGTCAAGATGCTAAATGGGGAGCTGATCGAAGCTCACTCAAAGATAAAATTTCTTGAGCTTGAGGTGGTTCAAGCCAATGCTAAAGTAGAGCGGGTCTTATCCAAGAAGCTTGATGAAATGCTTGCTCACCAAAAACTTTTCTCTGACAAAAGTGGATTGGGATACACCGGAGAGAGTAGTGCGGCTACTAATATATCCAAGGAAATGAAGTTTTTTAAAGCTAAGAAACAAGTGGTAGAAACTTCAATTGTTGAGAAAGAGAAGCCGGAAAAGAAGCAAAATGTGACTAAACAAAGCTTTTTTACTAAGCCTCAAGTTGTTGATTCGTAACATAGATGCCAATTCTGGAGCATTTGGTGTAACAAGAGTGAGCTCTAAGACATTGCATTGGGATCAAGAAGAAATATCAAATATTTCTAATGCTTTTGGTTTCATTATTGCAAGTGACTATGCTTTCTGATGCCCAGTGACAAAGACAAGGGTTTGAATTCCTAATGCTGGGCGTTAGTCATTTATGGGTCCAACCTTTTGAGTGTACACAACACTCAGCCTCCAATCTATTTGGCAAATGCCTCTTTCCATTGTACTCGTTTAGTTTTATAATTGAGTTTCTGAGGTGATTAGCACTTTCTTTAAGGAGTTCAACAATGGCCTTGCTCGAATCATCAGGTTCTTGTTGAAAAAAGAGGGGTTGTCCGAAGCTATTTTTTTAAGTCCTAAAAGAGGCAATTCATTGGACAAGTTTCTTAAGACTAAGCCTCCTAACCAATCAATGGTCAAACCCAAGGGTAAAGGGAAATCTCCCCCAAATTCACAAAGAGGTCCTAGAACTCAACATTTTTGTCATCATTGTGGAATTTCAGGACACACCAAACCAAATTGTCATAAGCTCCAAGCATTGAAGAATTCAAGTGCTCAAAGGTCGAGAGGACCAAGACATGGCAAAGGAAATTGGACTGCTAAGCAACCAAAAGGTCATGAAGGTAATCCCAGAATGAAGGATGTGATGAAGATGATTGATGCTTTCACCGCCTGTTTGACAAGCTTCACCAGAAGGTTCGAAATTCAAAACAATGGTACCCAATCCTCTAAGGATATCACCCCAAATGCAAGTGTCGTGTGGGTGAAGAAGGGTACACATGCATAAGCATTACAACATGTCCATGCATTAACACTTCCTATGTTTTGTGACTTTGATTGGTTGTGTGCTTTTTGATATCATTCCAACATGTGTTGAAAATTGTGTTCGTTTGCCTCTTTTTTGCTTTGAATTTGTTATGGTCAATCTTTACTTGCTTTTGTGTCAAAAATCCAAAAACACATAAAAAGTAAGAAATCCTAAAAGGTTGATCAATATTTTTGTCTATTGTCATAAGCATGTTTAGCATTTTACCTTTGTACTAATGACTTAGTGCATTTATGAGTGTAGCTTGTTCTTTATGCACTCTTATCATTGTGAGAAAATTTTTGAAATCTTTGTAACTATTGTAAATAGATCTTTAAACTTGTCATGAATGACTAGTCAATGGTTTCATTGATCTTGAAACTTGCATAAACTTATGCCTATATATCTTCCCACTCTTCTATTAGTTTTAAAAGAGCTCAACAAATGTAAATCTCAAAATGAAAAGAGATAATGAGCTGCAAAAGCCAACGAACATACTAGTATTTCACTAGGAAAAAGGGAAAGCGACTTTTGTGAAAAATGTACGATGCCCAAAAAGCCAAATGCTTTCTCATCAAATTGAAATAAAAAAAATTTCAGGCATCTATCTCAAAATGAGATGTATTGAGTATAAAAGATCAAATGATATGATGTGTATGAAGCCAAATGAAAAGCTTCAGTATTTTGTAACCAAGCTTTGTGGGAGGTCATATATGCATATTTTTATAATTGAGATAGATCACTTTTCCTCGTGCTAATTGTGTATGTCTTGGTTAAATTGATCATTGAAGTTTCACATTAGACTAAGGACCATCTCATCTTTGGTATTCACACACATCACACATGTCTATGCTCAATGAATATCTTATTCATTTGTGTGATTGTACATGATTAAATATGTTGTACATGTTCAATTATATGTTGATCAAACACAAAAGATTTTTTAGTATTCTGTTTGTTTTAGAAAGTAATTTTGTTTTGAAAAATTTCAAAAATTGTGCAACCCTGTTTTGGCGACTTGCCTCACGAGTCAAGCCAGTCACATGCCCCAGTCGCGAACTTACTCAGAAAGTTTGGCAACTCTCTGGCAAGTCATGGACCCAGTTGCAAAAAAGACTTAGAAAAATTTTCAAATTCTGAGTTTTTAACATTCTCGCGACTCATTTTGGCGACTTGCTCGCGAGTGAAAGCTTTAGTCGCGAGTTTACTCAAAGAGATTGGCGACTCTTGTCGTGACTTATTTGCGAGTGGAACTTCCAATCATGAAAAGCACTTAACAAAATTTTTCAAAATTTTGTCACAAGGGTTTTTGGCAGCTTACTTTGGCGACTTGTTCGCAACTCAATCCAGTCGTGAAAATCGTGTGTTTTGCACTTTGAAGGTTATTTTTGTTAGGATATATGCCCTTAAATCCTATTGTATGATGCTATGTATGACATTATGTATGACTTAATGTTGTGTTTAATAAAGTTGTTTATTTCTTATCTAAAATAATGGTAACATGAATATTTGGACATTATCATATAGTCCATGAGATGCATAGTATGTGATTTATGTGATTTAGTCACAGAAGATATAAATCACAAGTTCTTTGTAAACTCAGAATTTATAGTTCGTAGTCGGTGATGAAATTGGACATTTCATCTGCGAAGGCTATAACGTATCAACTAAGATGATTTGTCTTGATCATGGAAGTGGTGACTTCTAGTTGATATGTTGATATGTTTTAAGAGTTAAGACATATTGAACTGGACCGCTGTGAGATTTATTATTCTCCTAACGACTGTCAAATGAATAATAAATCTCACGACTTCTATTTGCATGAACTCTTAATCCTGAGAGAATAATGGACCTGATCATGAGATGTAGGTTGCTTTGATATATCAGGAGTGAGATCTAAAGTAACGGTCAAAACCTCAGTATGTTGGGCAGTCACATTTAGTGTTGATGGAACATATATTCTCAAGATGGAATTTATAGTCTCTTAACGGAGATATAAAATATTCCCTTAAGATAAGTTTAATGGGTTCAGTTATTCAGAGAGTTAGGCCTAACCACTTTGGTAAGAAATTACTAAAGTATATATTTATGAAATTGGATTTCATAAATATATGATGAATAACTTTAAAGGATTAAACCGGGTACTCAAGGATAAGATGTAGTAATTTATAAAGTGGCAGTCTACATTTATGACTTTGTATTACTACGAATATTTTATGAAGGGGTTGCATGCAAAATAAAGTCTTGGGATATAATTTATTAATAAGGCCTAGAGTGCAATTATATTTATATAGCGGTATTAAATATAATTAATGGTAACTTTGGACTTGTCAAGAGTTGACAAAAAAGCCCAAGACCCATTGGAGCTAGTGTCTTATTGGTTCCTTTTGGTCCCATTCCAAGCCACACACTAAAGCCCAATTGGAAAGGCCCAATAGGCCGGCCCAATTAGATAATCAGTTAGTTATAAAGGGAGAAACATACAGAATTTTTTAATGCGATTTTTCGTAGAGAAAAAGAAAGAGTGTGAGACACATTTTTATTCTCCCTTTGGAAATTGATTGAGAGACCACACATCTTGGGCGTAAAGTGGAATTGGAGTGAAGATTAAAAGTTTTCCCAAGTGCTTCTAATCTTTGTTTTGAAATTCTCCACACCAAGGTACGCTATCTTGTTCTTAAATTCTGAAATTTACAGAGTGCATATTGTTAATCATGAATGAAATAGATCTTGTTTGTTGCTTCCGCGGTGTGTTTTGTATGAGATACAAAACCAGATTTTTATCCAACAATTTTTAGGGTAGTATTCAAAAAATTTTCAGTTTTCCCTCACACATCGTGACTGTTCGCTATCTTCTTCTCACAAACTCACTGCGTTTCACTCGGAAATCCACCATTTTCATCATCTCCAAACTTCAAGCTTCAAGAAAAAGTATGGGTTTTTCATTTTCTCAGATATTTCATGTTTATGCCTTCTAATTTCTTGATTTTTGGGTTTTTGATGAGTTTTGAAAACATGTGTTTCGAATATGGCATGGATAATTTTTGTTAAATTTGATGAATGGGTTTTGTTGAGCTTGATAATATACTACTCATTATGCATATGTTCATGTTTATGTCTCATTCTTTTTTAGTAGTGTATCAAGCTTGTGCTGTGTTGTGCATGTCATCCTTAGAGTAAAATCTTTTAATGACAGTTACTTGTGTTTCTGTGGATTTCATATAATACATTGTGCCTTGCTGTGAGTACACAATCATCACATTTGCACACAACACTCACCAGTGTTGCTCATGCTCACATACATTTATATACTGCATACTTGGTTCATTTACCTTGTTTGAGTAATAAGTTTTTTTTAACAGTGGATGCTCATTTCATGGACTAACTTGGATTTGATCAAGTTTATGTTTGTGTCTTGTGGATTTGCACTTGGTTCTTTGCTGTGTACGCTATTTTCCAAATGTCTCGTCATTTTTCTTGAGGAAAAGAACCTGTAATCGATGTTACATCATCCCCTACAAAATGAACTCGACGTACATCTCAAGTTTCAAATAGTGAGAGATTCAGAACTCCCTCAATTCACAGACTTTCTCAAGCATTTTTGAAGATACCTTGAGAACGGGTTGTAAAATTTGATACCTTGGGAACAACATTTGTTCCTAGGATCTTTGAAGCAAAAGATTGGGCTGATTTGTTCTGGAACTTTGAAGACCTGATTAATGAATTGGTTAATGCAGTAAGCGTGGTAGCGCAAACAAATCACCAAATAACTAAATGCAGCGGAAATTAAATTTGATGTCGGTGATTTGTTTATGAATGTCATTGAACATAATTAATTCAGTTGGCTAATTAATTGGTTAATTTACCAAAGGGGTCAACACATTCTTACCCTATCAAGTGGTATCAGAATAGACACACTCTGATTAGGGTTAATCTTTGCTGTGTGATTTATTGACCCCTGTTTGTTATGGATAGAAGACAATCTCTAATTATACCTCCTTTATTTGATGGCGCTACCAATGCATACAGGAAAGTACGAATGAGAGTTTTCTTGCAGTCTTTAGATGAAAAGGTATGGCAAGCTATGGAGATTGGTTGGACAAAACCATAGGAAGCACCAGCTGATTGGGATGATGCCAAGATCAAAGTGGCAAACTTCAACAGCTGAGCATTGAGTGCTTTATTTAGTGTGGTCACCAATGAGGAGTTCAAGTAGATATTCTCTACTAAAACTGCTAAGGAAGCATGAACTATCCTCTAGATAGCCTATGAAGGGACTAAGGCTATCAAGGATTCAAAGCTTTTAAGGCTTACCATGAGCTTTGAAGAAGTTAAGATAGAGGAGGGTGAGACGTTTGATGAGTTCTATACCAAGCTGAAGGACATAGTCAACTCTGCCTTTAATTTTGGAGAAACCATTCTCAAACCCAAGATTGTAAGAAAGGTGCTCAGATTTCTACTAAAGAGATTCCATGCCAAGATCACTGCCATTAAGGAATCAAAAGATATTGACCAAATTCCTTTGACAAAGCTAGTTGGCAACTTGCAAACCTATCAATTGGGTTTGACTAGGACTAGGAAATCAAGCAAGAGCATGGCATTGAAGGCCAAAAGTAGTGATATAGATGAGTCATTTGATGATGAAGATTCCAAGATGAAATCCTATATCACTAGGCAATTCAAGAAGTTTATGAAGAATATCAATGTGAAAGGATTCAACAAGGACCGTAAGCAATCCAGTTCTTCACAATTTAAGAACCAAGATAGAGGAAAGAAGGATGCTAAGGAACGCGGTCAGTACACTATTCCCTACATACCAAAGTGCCTTGGATGTCAAGATTTTGGACATATGAAACAAGAATGTCCAACTTATTTCAAGACTATTGGGAAAAGCAAGGCCCTTGCTACTACCTTGAGTGATACCAAACCTGATGATGAGTTAGACGACAATGATGACGAGGGAATCTTGAATGCCTTCATTGCCACAGTGAATCCTACTAAGGGGATTGTTGAAGAGGTTGATGAAGAGAAGGACTTGGTGGAGCCCAAATTTGAGAAAATGGATGAATAAGATGACATCCATACAACCTATGCAAAGTTGTACAAGGTCTCCGAAAAGCATAAGAAACTATATAGGCTGGCCACCAAGAAGTTGAGTGAAATGGAACTTGATCAAGAAGAGCTCTCCACAAAGTTTGACAAAGCTTATCAGACCATTGGACAACTAAGGTTTGAGAAAAACTTCTTGGATGAAGAGACCAAGAAGCTTGAAGCAAAGCTGTTTTAAGTTAGAGCTCAATTGGAGAGGACTTTCAACGCAAAGTTTGATGAGATGCTTAGCTTTCAAAAATCTGCTTCTAATAGAACCGGTTTAGGGTATGATTTCTCTTCTCCTAATATTGCTTCTTCTAGTAATATTGTGTTTGTCTCACCTGCTTCTAATAGATGGCTATCTATCGAGACCCATGGACTTCTTTTCTCGACAGATCTTATCGCATCGTTGATCCATCGAGCTATCTATAATTTGTCTCTTTAGCTTCTCGACAGATTCTCGATCAATCGAGAAAGTTTCTATCTGGCCGATAGCTTCTCGATAGATTTTCAATCCATCGAGATGATTTTGCCTTCGACAGATTCTCGATAGCACCTCAACAAATTCATATCTCTCGAGATTTAGTGCTCAATAGATCCTCGATTTATTAAGCTGCGATTTCTTTAAATAGCTTCAGGGCAAAATCAAAATTCATTTATTCATCTCTCTCGATAGAAAACCTTTGTCGTATCAGGTATAGAGGTACCTAAAATCTGCGTAGCAAATTGAGGTATAGAGGTATCGAAATTGTGCATATAGGAGTAGAACTATTCTCCAAACATGGTATTCATTCAAAATATCACGTGGTTCTATCAGACTTTTCCAATACTATCCTACCCACTGTCATTCACAGTTGGGGATGGGAATCTCTCTGTGAGATACTTATGAGTTCTCCCACCATGGTTGTACAATAGTTCTACTCCTATATGCACAATTTCGATACCTCTATACCTCAATTTGCTACGCAGATTTTAGGTACACGTATCGTAGTCACTAAGGAGCTTGTTTCTGAGATACTACATGTTTCGCAGGTATCGCATCCTGTTTACCCCGCATCTCCACGTATGAGGACTATTTCCAAAGACGAACTTCTATCTCTTTTTTGTGAGACACCTTCTTTATGGGGTCAGCACCAAAACATCTCATGCTCGGGCTTTGCAAAAGGTCCGAGGTTCCTAAACTGATGATGGCATTTATTCTCCATCCTTTGTCTCACTATAACTCCATAACAGAGCCTCGTGCTCGATTTTTGCTATCCTTCATTGAGGATATCTCTATAGACTTTCCTTCTCACTTCATTCCCTCTCTCATAAATGTATATAGGGATACGATGACCCATGATAAGCTCTTTTTCCCTTTGGTTATCACGCAGATTCTTTGCCATCTTTCCATCCCTATTCTTGAGTCTCCTCACTTCACTGTTATGGGTGCCATTAGCACGGCGTCTATTCAATGGAGCGACGCCCAGCTCAAACTGAAGTAGCCACAGACCAAGACAACGACTCTTCTAGCCCCTTCCATTCCATCCACCCCCGCTCCTTCTTCAGCAGGTGGTGTGATGTTTGAGGTCGTCATGGTGCAGCTTGAGCACATAGATGCTCACCTTAACACACTCACTTCTGAGTCGTATCAGGTGAACACCGGTGTCAGTCGTATCGCATGATGGCAGGCTCGCATGGGTGGCTTCACCTTGTCTCCATCTTCCTTTCCTACTCTAAAGGCTTATGAGGAGAAGGATGTTGGTGATGGTTTCGGTAATGATGATGATGATGAGGAAGAGGATGCTAGCTCTTCCAATGATGAGGAGATGACGACCTCTCGGTGACTTACACTTTGTCATTCATGACAAAAAGGGGGAGTAGTTTTGGGATGAAAGTAATCATGTATATAGGGGGAGAGTTAGAATAGGACATTTTTTTGATAGGGAGAGTGTCTTTTGTTTTTGAGGGATGTAGTGAGGATTTATGTTCTTTTCTTTTCTTTCTTTTTAGTTACATTATCCTTTTGTACACCGGTCTTTTGACCATTTATTGATAACATACATTGTAGTTATTTCTCCTTTATATATATATGATGATGTATGTTGTCATTCACCTATCTCTCCATGTTTTGTTTCTTTTCTCTCTTTATACACATGTTTCTTTATGTATGCAATCCTTTATTTCTTTTCCACACTAAGATACCTTGATGAGTTTCGTTTAAAGTGTTTCAGAAAGACAGGTTGGCAAAATCTATCATGCCATGAACTCTCTTCTTGCAAAGTTTTTCAAGAGTTTGTGTTAGGATTAGATTTTAGTGTACTCAACAAGTGATTATGGCTTTAGTGATTTATGACTTCTCTCATACTTTATTTGTTTTTTGCGGTTTTGTTACGGATTGCCAAATAGGGAGACTGTTAGTACATATGTGAGACTTGTTAGAAACATATACTATGTAAATTGGCTAATTCTTTGACAAGACGCACTTTACTTGTAATTGGGTAGATCTAGGATAGGTTTAGTACTTCAAGGAATAAGAGTTCAAGTCTAGTATTGAAGCCATGAAAATCTGTCCAACAAACAAGTAAGAAGTGTTGTTCATTAAAACTTGACAGATAGCTTGACAAATAATATCTATTGAGGTTTAATAAGAAATCTCAACAGCTGCTTGACAGAAACAGTATCTATCGAGAATTATGAAATTCAGATTTCCAGATCTGTTTTTCACGCATATCCAAGTTATTTGTGTATGGTTTCTTATCTCACAACCCTAGACATATATAAGGATTATTTTAAAGGCCAACAAAGGTGATGCAAAGTGATACAACTCAATGCAAATTGTTTATGCATGCAAATTGTGATCGGAGACAGAATTTGCCCTAGTTCATCATATTCCTTGTAGAAGCTGCTGCGTCTTTGCACCAAGGGTTTTGTAACCAAGGAACTTCTTGATCTTCATTGTTTGGATGAACTAAAGAGTTTTGCAGCAAACATCTTTCACAAGTTGGTGTGTTAGTCATGTACTTGGATCCGTGCATCGATTAGTTAGTCACATACTTGGAGCCGTGCATTGAAAGGAGAGATTATCACAACATTACAAGTCCAATTGTGTATTGGAGTAAGGGTACAACTGTAGGTTGTTATTAGTTACTGGGATTCCTTTTACTTGTAATTTCTTTTTTTGATAATAGTAGATTTTTAGAAATGGTGACCTTAAATTCACCCAGTGGGATTTTGCCTCGGTGGTTTTCCCCATTCGTAAACAAATCACCTATGTAAAATTTATTTTTCATTGCATTTAGTTATTTGGTGATTTGAATCTAATTAATTAACTTGGCTAATTAATTGATTAGTTTACCAAAAAGGTCAATACATTCTTGGCCTATCATAAACACAAAAATTTTGAAATGAAAGCATGTGAAACATGTTTATATGATGCATGAACAAAAACTCGTGGTTCAGATTTGTTCAAAAACCCTATTATCATTAAAAACCCCCAAAATTCGAAATATGCGAAAATCCCTAAAATTTCATGACAAATGCATGTAATCATGTAAAAAGATGAAAAATAAAGGTTAAAAGAGTCTTACCTTAAGTGTATGAAGAAAATCTTTGAATCTTTTGTTAGAATGTGTGCTCTTAAATCTTATGGTATGATGGTATGTATGGCATTATATATGACTTAATGTTGTGTTTAATAAAGTTGTTTTATTGTTATCTAAAATAATGGTAACATGAATATTAGGATATTATCATATAGTTTATGAGCTGCATAGTATGTGATTTAGTCACAGAAGATATAAGTCACAAGTTATTTGTAAACGCAAAATTTATAGTTCGTAGTCGGTGATGAAATTGGGCATTTCATCTACAAAGACTATAACGTATCGACTAAAATGATTTGTCTTGATCATGGAAGTGGAGACTTCTAGTTAATATGTTGATTTGTTTTAAGAGTTAAGACATATTGAACTGGACTGCTGTGAGATTTATTGTTCTCCTAACGGCTGTCAAATAAATAATAAATCTCACGACTTCTATTTGCATGAACTCTTAATCCTGAGAGAATAATGGACCTGATCATGAGGTGTAAGTTGCTTTGATATATCAGGAGTGAGGTCTAAAATAATGGTCAAAACCTCAGTATGTTGGGCAGCCAGATTTAATGTTGATGGAAAATATATTCTTAAGATGGAATTGATAATCTCTTAACAAAAATATAAAATATTCCCTTGAGATAAGTTTAATGGATTTGGTTATTCAGAGTGCTAGGCCTAACTACTTTAGAAAAAAATTACTGAAGTATATATTTATGAAATTGGATTTTATAAATATATGTTGAATAACTTTAAAGGATTAAACTAGGTACTCAACGATTTAAATGTGGTAATTTCAAAGTGGCAGTCTATATTCATAACTTTGTATTATTACGAATATTTTATGAAGGGGTTGCATGTATAATAAAGTCTTTGGGATATAATTTATTGATAAGGCCTAGAGTGCAATTATATTTATATAGTGGTATTAAATATAATTAATGGTAATTTTGAACTTGTCAAGAGTTGACGGAAAAGTCCAAGTCCCATTGGAGCTAGTTTCTTATCGGTCCCTTTTGGTCCCACTCCAAGCCACACACTAAAGCCCAATTGGAAAAACCCAATAGGCCAGTACAATTAGATAATCAGTTAATTATAAAGGGAGAAACATACAAAAAAAATTTTAGAAGCATAGAGAAAAAGAAAAAAAAGAAAGAGTGAGACACACTTTCATTCTCTCTTTGAAAACTGATTGAGAGACCACACTTCTTAGGCGTAAAGTGGAATTGGAGTGAAGATTAAAAGTTTTCTCAAGTGCTTCTAATCTTTGTTTCGAATTTCTTCACACTAAAGTACACTATCTTGTTCTTAAATTCTAAAATTTACATAGTGCATGTTGTCAATCATGAATGAAATAGATCCTTATTTGTTGCTTCCATTGTGTGTTTTGTATAAGATACAAAACCAAATTTTCCAACAATTGGTATCAGAGCTAGGTTTTCGTGTCATGATTGTATAGCATGTGATTTAATTTTAGAATTTAAGAAAGCTGTTATCTTTGTGTTTTCAAATTTCTGCATAAAGATATTATTCCATAAACCTTGTGTGCATTGATCAATATATGCGATATATTTTTTTGCATGACACCAAGAGTGCACGGATTGGTCATTCATTCAATGAAATCATTTTCATGCTTTAATGGTGCCATATTCACGAAGTTTGATATGAAAAAAGTTGAATCCGTATATTGTTTTAAAGGATTCTAACCATCTGAAGGTTATATATATATAATATAATAATTATATATCACATATAATAATCCTTATATTATATTATATATATAATATAATATAGTTTGATAATGTAATATGATTTTATATTACATTATATATATATATATATATTAATGCTAGGATTATGAAATTTATTCCTAATGCGATTAGGACTATGTTTTCAAAGTGTCTAACATTATTAAGGTTCTTGATCTTAAAAACCTTTATTTTAAAATATCTAGTGGGAGAGAGATACAGGGGTTGCATCTCACGACCTCCATTATCAGTTTATAGTAATGTGGGTAAGCACCTTGTCTTGGTGTATATGCCTTGCGATCCCATGGGAGGGTGTTTACTTCATAGAACTACAAGATTGAACTTACCCGTTTAAATTAATGTGGATAAATACCTTGTCTTGGTGTATATGCCTCGCGATCTCAAAGGAGGGTGTTTTGTTTCATGGTATTACAAGTTTAAACACTATAAAAGGGAGATGAAATGTGGCTACACATGATTCTAGATAATGGTGTACACTAGACTAAGTGTAATGTTAACCTCCCATAGGAGCTATGTCATTATTACTTAGAGACTAAAGGTAAAATGACATATTGTTAGTGTTTGATAAGAGTTATCATGATAGCATTAATAATGAGAATAGTTCTCAACCAATTAATGTGTTTATAATAAACTTGCTACCAAGGAATTATAGACATAGATTGGTTTGTCGTTGCATGTATTATTTTATGGTTTTATTAAGGTTCCATATTATATGCTTGTATGCTAAATTGATAATTTCCAGTTTACTTATTATATTCATGTTTATTATTTTCAGATTTAAATCATAGCATCATTTAGCCCACTTGTTGCTATTCTTAATCAAAACAAACTGATTGGATCCAACTATATGTTGACTGGAAAAGAAATTTGGGCATTGTTCTTACTGCTGAAGAGAACAAATATGTGCTTACTTAACCATGTCCTAGCTTTCCTTCATTAGATGCTCCTCTTGAGAAAAAACAGCAATATGACTGTTGGCAGAAATCTAATGAAATGGCCAAGTGTTATATCTTAGCATCTATCTAAAATGTTTCACAACATCAAATGCAAGATGTAGAACTAGTTTCGGACATCATGCTAAGTCTAAAGGAGATGTTTGGTGAGCAAGGCCATTCTATAAAGCAAGAAACCATAAGACAAATTTATAATACAAAATGGCTGCAGGAAGTTCAATGAGGGAGCATTATCTTAGAATTATTGCTAATTTGAATACATTAGAAGTTTTAGGTGCCGACATTAATAGAGAATCTCAAGTGGATATGATACTCCAGTCACTACCGAATTCATTCAAGGAATTCAGACTCAATTATAATATGAACAAAAATATTTATTCTTTGTTTGAATTAATGAATGAGTTAGTGGTGGCAGAAGGTATCCTTAGTACTTCTAGTGTTGAAGCCAATGTGGGTGAAGCTTCTACTTCTTAACCTAAGTCAAAAGGCAGGGGTAAGAAGAAGAAGAAGAAGGACTTCATTAAGAAAGATGGTAAAAAATTGCCTTAGGAGTTGCCAACACAGGAAAGAAAACCAAAGGAAAATGTTTCCATTATGGTGAGAAAGGACATTAGAAGAAGAATTGTCCAACATTTAAGGCTGCCAAGAATAAGGGTATCAAAAGTTCATTTCTTCTTGAAATATGTTTGGTACAGAATCCAATAGATTCTTGGTGTGTGGATTTAGGTTGTACTAATCATATCTGCAATTCTTTGCAGGGGTTCTAGGAGACCGAAAAGTTGAATGAGGGAGAACTATTTCTTACTATGGCTGATGGGAGCAGAATTCTAGTTGTAGCTGTTGGAGTGTTTAATTTATGCTTTAAGTCTAGAGTTCTAATATTAGAAGATTGCTTGTATGTACCTAATGTTCGTAGGAATTTAATTTCTACAACTTACTTAGGTAAACATGGATATTGTATTATCCTAAAAGACAATGTTGTAATAAAGAAGGATAAAATGTTTATTTGTTCTAGTAATATTGTGGATGATCTTAATATTTTAACTCTTGACAAGCATGAATTATACAATTCTGAATTAGATAGTAACTCTCATGTAAAATCACTAAAGAGAAATTTTCCTCCGACTAGTGATGCATATCTATGACACTTGCATTTGGGTCATATTAATTCAAATAGGATTCAAAGACTAATCACATATAGACTTTTACAGCCCATGGACTTTGATGGATTTCCAGTTTACGAATCTTGTTTGGAAGATAAAATGACTAAACGACCTTTTAATGTAAAATGTAGAAGAGCCCAAGAGTTGTTTGAATTAGTTCATACAGATGTATGTGATCCTATGTCAACCCAAGTAAGAGGAGGTTATGAGTACTTCATCACTTTTACGGATGATTACTCAAGATATGGTTATGTGTACCTAATGAGATGAAAGTCCAAAGCCTTTGAAAAGTTCAAAGAGTTTAAGGCTGAAGTTGAAAATCAATTGAGTAAACGCATAAAAGCCATTCGATCTAATTGAGGTGGCGAATACCTTCTTGCGGATTTCAAGGATTACCTAATTCAAAATGGGATTGTCTCCCAATTGACTGCACTTGGAACTCCCCAACAAAATGGTGTAGCGAAAAGAAGGAATAGGACTCTTTTGGAAATGGTTAGGCCCATGATGAGTTACTCAACTTTACCAATTTCTTTTTGGGGATATGCACTAAAAACTACTATGCATGTTTTGAATTTGGTTCCATTAAAATCTGTTCTCAACACACCCAAGGAGTTTTGGAGTGGGCACAAGCCTGGGCAAGACTAATGGCGAAAGGGTATACATAAAAAGAAGGTATTGATTATGATGAAACTTTTTTGCCAGTAGCCATGCTTAAGTCTATCAGAATTCTCTTATCCATTGCTGCTCATTGTGATTATGAGATTTGGCAAATAGATGTCAAGACTGCATTTCTTAATGGCAATCTTGAAGAAGAAATATACATAATGCAACCGGAAGGTTTCATAGCAAAGAACCAGGAGCATATGGTATGCAATTTGAAAAGATCCATTTATGGACTTAAGCAAGCATCTAGGACATGGAACATCAAATTTGATCAAGCAATCAAGTCATTTGGTTTTGAACAAAATCTTAATGAACCATGTGTGTACAAAAGATATCGAGACAAAGTAGTAATGTTCCTAGTGCTTTATGTTGATGATATTCTACTCATTGGGAATGATATAAGGGTAATGTCACCAGTAAAGGTTTGGTTGTTAAGTCAATTTGATATGAAGGACTTGGGTGAGGCTAACTTTATTCTAGGGATCAAGCTTTGGCGAGATCGTAAGAATAAAATGTTAGGCTTATCACAAGCTGAATATATAGATAAGGTCCTAGAACGATTTAGCATGCAAAACTCCAAGAAATGATTGCTTCTTTTTAGACATGGAGTTCCTTTATCTGATGACCAAGGCCTAAGACTCAAGAGGAAGAAAATATGATGAGACAAGTTCCTTATACTTCTGCAGTGGGAAGTCTCATGTATGCCATGCTTTGTACCAGACCAGATATTTGTTATTCAGTTGGCATGGTCAGCCGATCAACCAAATTCAGGACCAAAACATTAGCAAGCTATAAAGCATATTCTTAAGTATCTACGGAGAACAAGAAATTATATGCTTGTTTACTATAGTAAGGATTTGATTCCCATTGGCTATACAGATTTAGATTTTCAATCGGATCTAGATTTCAGAAAATTCACTTCAAGATGTGTTTTCACCTTAGGAGGTGGAGCCATAAGTTGGAGGAGTGTTAAGCAATCTTGTATTGCGGACTCCACCATGGAAGCTGAGTACGTTATTGCTTGTGAAGCAGCAAAGGAAGCTGTTTGGCTCAAGAAATTCCTTTATGATCTTAGTGTTATGAGAATGAAGCAAGTTCTCATTACATTGTTTTGCGACAATAGTGGAGCGGTTGCACAATCCAAAGATCCAAAGTATTACAACAAAGGAAAGCACATTGAGAGGAAGTACCACATCATTCGAGAAATTGTTACTCGTAGAGATGTTGTGGTAGCAAAGATTGAAAGTGCAACTAATCTAGCAGATCCTTTTACCAAAGTCTTGCCTCAAAGGACTTTCGAGTCACATTTGGAGGGAATGAGAGTTAGATTAGTGCACAATAGTCTTTAAGGCAAATGGGAGATTGTTAGGATGTGTGCCCTTAAATCCTATTGTATGATGCTATGTATGACATTATATATGATTTAATATTGTGTTTAATAAAGTTGTTTTATTATTATCTATAATAATGGTAACATAAATATTAAGACATTATCATATAGTCCATGAGATGCATAGTATGTGATTTAGTCACAGAAGATATAAGTTACAAGTTCTTTGTAAACTTAAAATTTATAATTCGTAGTCGATGACAAAATTGGGCATTTCATCTGCGAAGACTATAACGTATCAACTAAGATGATTTGTCTTGATCATGGAAGTGAGGACTTATAGTTAATATGTTGATATGTTTTAAGCGTTAAGACATATTGAACTGGACTGCTGTGAGATTTATTATTCTCCTAACGACTGTCAAATGAATAATAAATCTCACAACTTCTATTTGCATGAACTCTTAATCCTGAGAGAATAATGGACCTGATCATGAGGTGTAGGTTGCTTTGATATATTAAGAGTGAGATCTAAAGTAATGGTCAAAACTTTGGTATGCTGGGTCGCCACATTTAGTGTTGATGGAACATATATTCTTAAGATGGAATTGATAATCTCTTAACGGAGATATAAAGTATTCCCTTGTGATAAGTTTAATGGGTTTGGTTATTCAGAGTGTTAGGCCTAACCACTTTAGTAAGAAATTACTAAAGTATATATTAATGAAATTGGATTTCATAAATATATGTTGATAACTTTAAAGGATTAAACCGGCTACTCAAGGATTAAGATGTAGTAATTTTCAAAGTGACAGTCTATATTCATGATTTTGTATTACTACGAATATTTTATGAATGGGTTGCGTGTATAATAAAGTCTTTGGGATATAATTTATTAATAAGGCCTAGAGTACAATTATATTTATATAGTGGTATTAAATATAATTAATGTTAAATTTGTACTTGTCAAGAGTTGACGGAAAAGCCCAAGGCCTATTAGAGTTAGTGTCTTATTAGTCCCTTTTAGTCCCACTCCAAGCCACACACTAAGGCCCAATTGGAAAGGCCCAATAGGCCATCCCAATTAGATAATCAGTTAGTTATAAAGGGAGAAACATACAAAAAAAATTTTAGAAGCGTAGAGAAAAAGAAAAATAGAAAGAGTGAGACACACTTTCATTCTCCCTTTGAAAACTGATTGAGAGACCACACTTCTTGGGCGTAAAGTGAAATTGGAGTGAAGATTAAAAGTGTTCCCAAGTGCTTGTAATCTTTATTTTGAATTTCTTCACGCCAAGGTACGCTATCTTGTTCTTAAATTCTGAAATTTAGATAGTGCATGTTGTCAATCATGAATGAAATAGATCCTTATTTGTTGCTTCCGCTGTGTGTTTTGTATGAGATATAAAACTAGATTTTCCAACATCTTTGACCACGAAAACGACAAAAAAAAAAAAAAAAAAAATTAAGAGGAAGGATCAAGAGAGGAATTGAAGAGATAGACAAAATGTTTCTTTGAAAAAGTTATATCTGATTCCTATTTGTTTTTAAAATTTGAAATCCAATCAGTCGAGAGGAATCGAAATGAACATGAAAATAGTCTCGATTGATCAAAAGGAATCGAGCAAGAATTGAAGGGACTAGAAACTTTTTAAAGAAAAAGCTATTTTTCTCCTCACATTTCGATTGATTAAAAAACAGGCTCGATCGGTCGAATTACAAAGAAACATAAATTTTGAAAAATCCAGGAAAAATTTTCTGTAGAATTATTTGAAAAGCTATTTTTATGATATGGCATGAATGTTCATGACTTCAAATGATCTTCAAAACCAAATTTTACAAAGAAAAATTCAACTTTATCAAATTTCCTCACTCTTTTCTTTCCTCACATCCCAAAAAAATGCATTAAACACATCAATAAGTTTAATTTTGGAAGGCCACAAAACTCAACACAGAATCACATGTGCCAAATTTAACAAAGTTTTGCTTGTGGTGTGTGCAACTAGCAAGTGCATAAGATACTTACAAGGTGATATGTTGACAAGGAATAAACACACTTTCTACATTATTCATCACATAAGTTTGAAAGTGACTATCATCTAAAGAGTTACATTATATAACTCCCACATCTCCTAGAAAATACGCTTGCAACCATGCATTTTTTTTTTCTTTGGAAGCATATTTTTCTTTTTCTTTTTCTTTTTTTTTTTTTTTTTTTTTTTTTTTTCATTTTGCTTCTTTTAACTAATGTACAATAACACATTAAGTATTTTGCTATGCAAGTGCTACACCTTACCGAGCATAGCTTTTATGATTTGCATACAAATGTTCATGATTGGTGAGCAACAATGGTGAAATGGTTATTTATGCCATTCTCTTAGGATTTTTTAGTCCTTACAATCAAAAGAATGCGACTTCAAAATCAAGAGCATGTGCTTAAAAACCATAAACAACTCACACAATATAAGCATTACATAGTATAAACTAGCAAAGTGTAGAAAAATAAAGCTCATCAAAGCTAAACATGGTACACAGTCATGAAATATAAATTTCATAGACCAACCTTAATTACACATCTTAAAGATGCATAATACAAAAGCCTTTTTTTCTGATTTTCTCTTCTTCTTTTAACTGAAAAATATAAAACAAAACAAACCTAGAATGCAATGTATGAATGTTACGCTAATAAAATCCTAAAGAAAAACAGTCTTGGTCACAAGAGACAAAAAGAATTAACACGTGGACCATGTCAGACAGACTCACTAAGATTGAATCTTTTGCATCCAGACCCTTTTAGATGCAAGCTTGGAGTTGGGATTTGTCCTAATTTCAGCTCCAATATTGGTAAAAAGGTTAAGAACCTTCACCAACTCATGAATAAGTGCAACAGGATCTTGTGCTTTAGCACAAGCACTTTGTTAGGAAATATGTGAATCATGTTAAGAACATATGTCATTTGAAATTGGCAAACCCTATGAAAAAACACACTTTACTTGTAGTTAGGTAGATCTAGGATGTGTTTAATACTTCAAGGAATAAGATTTCAAGTCCAAGTATTGAATCCATGCAAATCTGTCTAAGAAACAAGTGAAGAAGTGTTGTAATTTAAAGCTCAACAGCTAGCATCTATTGAGATTTAAAAAGGATCTTTAGCCCAATGCTTGATAGCTTCTCAATAGATAACCTATCTATCGAGATTTATGAAAATTAGTTTTACAGATCTGATTTTGCACATATCCGTGTATACTTGTTTAGGCTCTCTTTTATCACAATCCTAAACATATATAAGGATTATTTTAAGGGTCGTCAAAGGTTACAGAAGTGTAAGGTAAAGTTTTGTTCATGCAAATTGTGACCGGAGACAAAATTTGACCTCATTCATCTTGCTCTTGAAGAAGCTGCAATGTTTGTATGCCATAAGGTTTTATAACCAAGGAGCTTCGTGATCTTTATCATGTTGATGAACTGAAGAACTTTGCAACCAACATCCTTCTCAAGTTGGTGGTTAGTCATGTATTTGGATTCGTGTAAAGGAGTAAGCCGCGTACTAGGATCCGCGCATTAATTGGTTAGTCACATATTGAGAGCTGTGCGTTGAAAATGAGAGAATGTCACTACAAAACAAGTCCAATTATGTATTGGGGTAAGGGTTCAACTGTAGGTTGTTATAAGGTAATAGGATTCCTTTACTTGTAACCACTTGTTGTGATAGTGGTGGAATCTCGGGAGTGGTGATCTTAAAATCATCCGGTGGAGTTTTTGCCTTAGAAGTTTTCCATATTCGTAAACAAATCACCATGTCAACTTCATTTTCTGCTACATTTAACTTAGTTGGTAATTTGTTTGTGCTACCACGTATTTTGCATATTAATAGAATTAATTAATTAACTTGGCTAATTAATTGGTTAATTTATCACAAGGGGTTAATACATTCTTGGCCTATCACACTTTTTGTTTGAGAGATTGCTTTAAAACTTGCAACTTAAGCAATTTGGTCTAGTATGCCCAGCTCTACCACAAAATTGACAAAACCACTGAGGTTTATGGTTTCTCTTGCTTCCAGATTGATTAGAATTTTTAGTTTCAGACTCACTCATATCTACGCTAGTACTTTTAGAAGAAAAAGCTACTTCCTTATGAAAATTAACTTCAGAAAGAGTTTGATGAACAACACAAGATGATGTAGCAGGTATAAACTTAGAAGGATTCACTATAGTAGTAGATCCATTCTCAACAAAACCTAAACCCGTCTTATCAAAAACAGACTTTTGAACATGTAACATCTCATCTAGTTTAGAGGTAGAAGTTATATCTATTTGTTCCCTAGCAATAGATAATTCTAATTCTAAACTTTTAACTTTTTCAAGCAAAGACATATTCTCAATCTTGACAAAGTTCAAGAGTTCATTAGCATAAATCTTTCCTATTTGGATAGAATCTAAGACCAAGAACACTTTTAAATTAGACCCAAATTCACTGAACCCACAATTCATTCTCAATGGTAAATTTCATATTTGCAGATAATATCCCAAACTCTAATCTCAATGCACAAACCCACCATGAAAGAAATCATTAAAAAATTAATCTTCTTCTCAATATCCCTTAAACTTTCAAATACATAATCTCAAAAACCATTGTGATTCAATTCATCTCCTTCCTACTATATAAACCTATCCTATTTGCAAAATTTGAAATTGTCTTCAAAGGGTTAAATACCAAAACGTTAAGACCCAGTCCAAGCTCAATACGAATCCCAACACAAATAGTTTACTAAATCAGTAAAAATATCTAACATACAACCTTATATTCCCAGATCCACCTCTAAATCAAACCCAAACCCATAATTCAAAAGAAACCAATACCAAACTCTAATGTCAATGCACAAACCCACCACAAAATGTCATAAAAAATTCAAACCCAAAGATCAGTTTTCCCTAAAAGTTCAAGTGCACAATCTCAAAGTCAGTTGTGGTTCCATCTTGGTTCAAATTAGAACCTATAAATCCCAAATGGAAACAAAAAATAATTAGAATTTAAAATTCCTTATGAATTTCAAATTTATATCTAGAAGAGAAACTATACCCTAAAATCAAGTTTCTAAGTGGTAGCCACATGAACCTAGATAAGAATTCACAAAATTAAATCCAAAAAAAAAAAAAAACCTAACAAAACTAGCATTAACAATACCCAACAACAATATTAGTAAAAACCTAACAAAGTGAGCACTAACAAAACCCGAAAACAATATTAGCAAAGGAAACTGAATAGAAAGTATTAGCAAAAGAAACTGAATAGAAAATATTCCAAACACAATAATAGTAATTTAGTTTAGGAATCAACAAAAAGAAGCAAAGCCAACGAACAATTATAAAACAAATATTTAGAAAGAGAAAGAGTGAGGAATAGATTGGACGCACATGATCTTAAGAGCATCTCACCTGTGAGAATTGAGAGATGTAGAAAGAACGCCTAAAAGAGCAAAAGAAGAAGGGTTTATCGGGTGGGCAAGAAAGAAATACAAAGCATAGAGAAAATTGTTGTTTGAGAATTGAGAGAGATTTCTCCATAAGGGAAGAAGAATAGTTTGCTACAAGGCCGCACCGTTTCAATGTCTTCTACCAAAAAAAAAAATCCTAAACAAAATCAAATTTATCACAAATAGAAAAAAAAAAAAAAAATCAATTCTAACCCAAAGACCTCAGTTCAAACAAAATCTAACCTAAATTCAGTTTTTATTACCAGATTTTTTTTAAATAAAAAATTTATCGTTAGTGGTTTAGGTGATCTGATGTTGTTGACTGATTGGCTTGCCGGTGGATGATAGTTTGACACTCCGACGATTCTTCCCTTAATCTATTTTTGTCTCTCTTTTTGTCTTATGGTGAAAGACCCTCAGATTAATTTCTCTCTTTCTCGATGCTTCATAGTTTGTGGGTTCTCTTTGTTTTTTTTTTTTTTTTTTAAGTAGAATGTAATTGAGAGGTTTTTTATTTGTTATTTATAGTTAATTCTTAAAAGGTATGTTTAAAATGAATTGAAT
This sequence comes from Castanopsis chinensis, assembly GCA_032878915.1. Lineage (NCBI taxonomy): Eukaryota > Viridiplantae > Streptophyta > Magnoliopsida > Fagales > Fagaceae > Castanopsis > Castanopsis chinensis. The sequence continues at coordinate 13,202,637 of JAVQMG010000105.1, forward strand.
TAAACGTTAGTTAAAAATGTTAAATCCTGAAAAGTAACAATGTTTGATGATTTTAAATGTTAAAATAACATAAATTTATGTACCCACGTGGCGCGATGATGAGTGGTCAACAATATGTCAAACGTTTCGACTATTAGTTATTACTAGTCGCTAACCTATGCGATGCACGGGAATAACTATTGGATGCTTTCAAGGGAAAAAAAAAAGTCATAACCTTTCATATTAGATATACCGATATGTGTTTATTGGAAGGTCATAACTCTTTATATTGGATATATATTAAAGGTGTCTATTGAATGAAAATGTACCTATGACCGAAAAGTTGCTATTGAACAAAAAATGTGTCTACTGAACGAAAATGAGCATATTGAATGAAAATGTGCCTATTGAATAAAAATGTGTGTATTGACTGAAAATATCCACACTGAATGAAAATGTGCATATTGAAGAGTCATAAGCATTTTAATATGAATAATGGTTCATATTCATTTGGTAATTTTTCTCAACTTCTTCTTTTTCATCTTTCTTAGAAACACAACAAACTTGTGGGTTTTCTTCAAAATTGTTATTTGTAGAACCCAATAAACTTGGTTGTGTTATGGGGAGAATTTTGTGCTCATACACTATTGCACATAAAAAGCCAAAAAATATAATTGGACTAAGAACTAGTTATATATAAACTATAAATTTATATGGTGCGAAAACCTAATTCAAACTCAAAATAAATTTCAACTAAAACATAAAAATATTTTTATTATAATAGTCAAAGATGAAACAATAAGTAGAATAAATTGTGAAGTGCAAATATGCCAAACACAAATTAAATGCCACATGTTTGATTTATCTGCTGTTATACTTTGATTTTACCACCAAAGTCTAGCCATTCCAAGCATGGTAATACAATCTTATGCAAATTAGAACACAAGTAATAAAACTGCCTACAACACAGAATAGTTAACAGGGTATATTGAAGACAACGTTTCAACTAATAACAATACACAATACCAATTTTAGAGGAAATATTAACATAAAGCAAATGCACAAGATTCAATTTTTTACAATGGCCAACAATTAAAGTATCAGAATAAAGAGGTATATACTTCTTGATTATAGTGTCGAAGTCATGGCCATTTCATAAATTATAATACAATCTCACTCTATATTATGGCCACAAGAAAATACTAAAACAACATGTAATACTGCTTTAAACCAAATCTCCATTGCAACTACCCAATTCAAACCCAAATGTTAAAATTCGAATGGAGAATAACGCCAATAACCAAATATGCTTAAATAAATAATCGAAGCCATTAAGCCAAAAAAAAATGCAAATTTAAACTCATTTTACAAAGCCAAATGGTGCACAAATAACAATATGTTGTGTAATTTTGGCACACTAATTGAGGAAAAAAGTATGCAACCAAATAGCATAACACCATCTTCTCAAAAAAAAAAAAAAAAAAAAGAATAGCACAACACCATAATCAATACTTAGAGCAATTTCTCAATCACGGTTGACCGAATTATTTTCTAACCTTTTCATCAAGGGAATATAGTGCCAATAATGTTCTTTTCTTATTTCTGTACTCCTCTGGCAGAAAAGAAACCAGGAGAAATAAGAAGTGAATGTAAAGAATGCAAATACACAAAGAGAGAGTTAAAAGATATAGTAACAGTAGTAAAAATGTATTGAAACAGTTTGTTTAATCCACCAAATGAAAAGACACAATTTTTCAGTGTTTTAAAATGTAAACATGTCACAAATTTATATAGCCACGTGGCGCAATAAAGAGTGGTCAATAAAAAGGCAAACGTTTCAGCTATTAATTATTACTAGCGTTTAACCTGCGCAATGCACGGGATCATTTTATGAGTTAGAAAAAAATCAACTTAATATATTATACTTAATGTGATGGTAAAATATGGAAGGGGGTGGATGGTTGTTTGTTTAAATAATGATGCTAATGTGCAGGTGTTCTTCTAAAAGACAAACATAACCTAGCATCAACACGTAATCTAGAAAAAATGTTAATTGAAATCTCATTAGTTATAACAAATTGGTTCAAGGTTTTTTTAAAGGTTATGGGTTCGAGAGAATATAGTTATTGAAGTCTGAAATAAGTAGGAGAGAAACTTGGCAAATAAAATCAAACTGTAAAAGATTTTCCTCTTGTATTAAAAAGTTGTCCTAACTTCATTTATTTGAATTGGTCCAATATTTTCCAACAGCTTCACTCTTAGTGATCACAATCCAAAATTTGGTGGTATTTACAAAGGAGCTTGACAAATTACATTGAATTAAAACAAACATGCTTTTTCACAATTAGTTGGAGCCAAACAAACTAACCTTTAATGCAATATAATCGCAATCATGTTGAAATAGTCTTTGAAGGCAAGATTTAAGAAATAAAACTTGAACATAATTAAATCAAGTTTAGCATATATTAAGAGCATCACATTTTTAATTGTTTATGCCATGCTAAACTCATATTCACCACCAACACCACTGTAATTTTTTTGCATAGGTGCATCATAAAATATTGTACATTGAAAAATTACAAAATCTAGTACTAAATCTCCATATCATATCAAGTCCCTTTTTCTTTTTCTTTTTCTTTTTTTTTTTTATTTTTTTATTTTTTTTTTGCATTCTATTAGAAGTAGAGAGAGACTTAACATATCTTGATATAAACATTAGAATTGCTCAATAAAAAATATGAATAATTTTTACCTTTAACCTTACAAATAATAATAAAAAAATTGATTAATCAAATGTATTATACTACTTACAAAGGTTCTACATATTCATTTTGTCACATTTTTTACCCATGGTACTAACAAAAACAAAAAATGCTAGACATAGAATTTCATAAATTTTAAAGACCACAAAAATAATACATATATAACTTCATAGACTTGATAGAGTGTGTTATCCTTCGGATTAATACATATAGGTTGAAACAAAGACACATTTTTTAAGCCAACCAACATTTCTTGTGATTTTTGACAACTATATAACTACCACCTGCCATTTGTCAATATTTATCTATAAGTTGATTTGGCTGAAAATACAAAACCATAATATTAGTTAGAATGCCACAAAGATGTAATATTAGCCCAACAAAGATGTAATGGTTTATAGGATATTAGCAATACGATTTAAGTTATTGGTGTTTTAGATACAATCTGATAGTAAAAACATAAAATAAACTTAGAACAAACAATTATCAATAGAAATCTACCAAGAAAGCCACTGAATATATAACAACTATTATTTTGTCTACCCTTTAATTTTTTATTTTCTTTTTCCTTCATTGACTTTCCTTTATTTTTCTTTTTTATTTTTTTCATCTTTTGATTTTGGCAATTTTTAACTTTTTTAATAATCAAAGACATGAAATTTGTGACCTAAGAATAAAATCATATAACCAATTGCTGCACACAAATAAAACTGGCAACGTCATCTTCATCTAACACATATATTAGGTAACTTTAATACAATGCTTTATTATGTAATAATGAAAATCTATACAATGCTAACAAAAGAATTATAAAAATGATAAAGATAAAGATAGAGATAATTTAGTAGAAAACAAACCCGAAAGAGAAAGGACTTAAAGCAATATCACAGTCAGAGTAAATCTTTTCCTTTCTCTTGTGGCTCAATTGACCTAAAATTTCATGGAATTAAATAGCTAAACATAGTGATAAGTTACTGAATTACATGCTCTTTCTAAAAAAGAATTTGACTTAAATAATGTAGCATATTTAAGTATATAGTGTTTGAAGAAAGAATTTGACTTTAAGCAACAACAACACTAGCAATTATGCAGCTACTTAAGCCTCCAGCAGCACCACCAACATGAGTTCTGTAGCAACTTTAGTTGATCATTATTGCCACCAATCATGAGCATTGGTTCAGCCATCATAAATCCTGAAAATTAGTCTCATTCTGGTAAAAACCTGAACATAGAAAATGATTGCATCAAATCAAATCAAATCTTTGCCAAACTCAAGGAGAATATTATGTAATAATAAATCATGATAGATCATATTTAACCCCACCCTCTAATTTCATAGTGATTACAAAATTAAGAAAAAATTATAATATATGAAGTAAATTACTAATTACATAAAAACAAAAGGAAAATATAAAACAAACTGATACACACTCAGAGAAGAAAGAAGAAACGGAACAAAGTGGTAGATTTTTAAGTGGGGAGTTTTCCTACATGTCGCAATGGCCTTAATTGTAGAGAAAGGTTTAAACCCTCCTATCATTGACCTTCTTAACCAAAATTCTCAAAAAAGAAACAATACTGAAGGCAGTTTCATATTCTTAAACACTTCTACCTTCTACATAACATTGAATTTTTTTTTTTTTTTTTTGGTTACCAAGCATGGTGCTCAAAAACTTTACAAAAACTACAAAATGGTCATACAAATGAACTGCAAGCAGTAGGAAGGGGTAATCACAAATTTAAAAATAGTTGATTTCTAAGGACCATGCTATCAATAACTTATCAAGGAAAATTCATAATAAAATGAATTACATGGTTAACATTGGGAATAAGGCCAAAATCTAACTCTAACCTTGGTCCCATAAGCCATAAATTCAATCATGCAGGCCAGACTCTGTAATTGTTGAATTAGTACATATAGTTGATTATGTACATACTTTCAGATCAATCCTCACGTACCCCAATTATACAAATATAAATAACTATATATCTTAGGCAACAAACTTAAGTGGACCTCGAGGCAGCTTGTACAAAACTTGAACTTAAGTCCATTATTAGGACATACCAGTTGCATCTACTGCAGAAATGCCTATGTTGGATAAGTTTGATTGGATCAATTTCAAGCTTAGTTTTTCTTCCAATTAAACACTAACAATCTATTATTAATCCAATAAGTAAGCATTTCATATGCATGCTGATTTGATTTCAAAAAAATTTCTAGAGAATTACTACAATAAGTAAACCATTTAGCAAAATATTCCACATAATATAATCTTTTCAAGACAAGCCTTTTATCACACACACATCATGCATTATTATTGCAACTACTGCTACATATAATCTTATGAAAGAACTACCTACAAACACATTCAACTCAAAACCCAGCAACTAAATCATTTGGTAGACTAAGTTCTCCAAATTGCAATTGCTAGTACTTCGAATGAAATTGTTGAGGTTGAAAGTATATAGAACACATACAGCACATTAAAACACACACATACATGAAGGAGAAAAATCTCATAGATCATTTAATCTAAAAATAAGATGGCAAAAGCTCAAACATGTAAAAGCAGCAAAAGAAACATCACAAATTTATGCAAAAAGCCATGCCTATATGACTTTTAAATAATCCAAATGCAACAATATTAGAAACAATTTTAAGGATTATTTCCAACTCTCAGTGGCTTCTGCAACATAAAAATCACAATCAACGCATATACCTCTCATAAAGAACAAATAACATATTTAAATCGAAAAAAGATGATATTTAATGCACAAATTTACAAATAAAGAGGAAAACTTACTGTTAGCAGTCTTGGCGAGTCATTGGTGGGAGGGTACACGTTGGCAGGAAGCTGGCTTGACAGAGGGGTTGACCTTCATATTTCTATCTCCCTCTCTCTTTATTTATCTCATTTTGTTCTATGTTTAAAGTTTATTAATGGTTATGGGCTTTCTTTTTAAGGTTTTTTTTTTTTTAATTAAAGTGTGGATCGGTAGGTTTTAATGATTATGAGTGTAGATGTTGAAAAAGCAATTGTAGTAAATCACAAATCACAACCGTCCTAAAGTTGGCCCAACAAAACGTCACATGTAAAAGAAACAACACTTAATGAATCACTGAAAAATTCAAATGTAACAACAAAACGTCCTAAATAGGTCTGTATGTTAAAATGAATCACTTATGTGGTTTTAAACTTACAACTTAGTAATTCCAAATTTGCAATTTGAGCCCATATTCGATCAACGTTGCTGGGACAATATTCAAGAGCATATTAATTTTATAATAATGTGTTAAGAGATCAATAAATTGGATTACTTAAGCAATTAAAGTCCAAAAGAAAATTTTAAAAAGGAAAGAGATGTACATATTAGAATCTGTGCTAGGACGACAACTTACTGCAAACTTTCATGAGAAGGGGCTTCTATTTCCTGAAAACCAGAAAAGGAAGGTATATCTAGAATGAAGAAAACACAAAGCAAATTAGAAGTAGAAAGTAAAATGAAAATAAATAAATAAATAAGAATTTGTAGATTTTGGTTTAAAGATGGTTCTAGGGCTTTTATGCTTTGAAGTTCTGCCTCCAAAACCAAACACAACAATATAAAACAGGAAAAAGAGATTAAAAAAATAGAGCATGTCAAATTAACCATTTAAATTATGGGAAAAAATAGTGGGAGAAAGAAGAGATGCTCTATCAAGGTGCTCTATCAAACTTTGCACATTCAATCAGTCCCCAATTGAACCAAAAACAAATTCCAATTTCCCTCATCATTCCCTCACTTAATCATCTATTTTCTCAACAACCAATCAAAATCCTCATTGTTTCTAATTACACAAAATTGAATAATCCCTTCAGTTATACTCTTTAAAGAAAAATAACAAATAACAAAGCATATATAATCACAACTTTCTTGGGAAAGAAACACAAATGGAAAGCAAGAGAGAAAAAGTGAGTTAGGGCAAGAAGAAAAGAACCAAACAAACAACATCAAATTCTAAAATCTACAAACCGTAACAGAAAATCCCAAACTGTCTCTCTGTTTCTTAATTCGCACCTTTCAAATTGTCTCTCAATCTCTCTCTTATCTGAATTCATTTGTGTGTTTTTTAAACCATATACATTTATTAAGAAACCTTTAAATGTCTTTGAAATTTAAATAGTGTATTAGCATTCCCAGAACTAGTGTAGCCTTTCGCTTTTAAAATGTACATGTGTGTGATTGAAGAGCGTATAAAGAGAAAGAAACGATGCAATATTTGTAACTACTGAATGAACCCTAAATCAAAATCAAGCCAATTGAAATACCAAAAGCCTAAATCATATTTAACTGGCAAGTTAAAAAAAAAAAAATTGGAAACTTTACCGGTAAAGCTTTTGGAGAAAGAACGGTCCGATCACAGCAAACATGTTCTTGACGTTGAACTATATGGCAGTGACTCTGAAAAGATAGTAGCAGGACGCTTTACAGTGGGAGGAAAGCTTTTTGTGAGAAGTCGGGCTGGTTTTAAGGGACCTACGAAGTTCTTCATCGTTGTAGAGAGAAGGATTTGTTAAATTAGAAAAAAGAAAGAGAGGGGGAAACAGCTTTGGTGAGGGTAGCAAATTGATGACCGAAAGCAGTGACAGGGGAGGGTTGGGGAAAATGATGAAGACCATATCTACAAAAATTTTGGTAGAAAACCCTAAAACCCAAAACAAAAACGAATCAAATCTAAACCTACCCAACTAAAAAAAAAAAAAAAAAAAAAGAAAAAGAAAAAGAAAAAAAAATCAATTAAAACTTTAAAAGTAACATTTCATACCCAAATCTGAAAAATGGAAAAAGAAAGAATTTACTAGTGCGTTTTCATCGATTTGGGTGGTTGGTACATGATCTAACTGTTTTTTTCTGTGCTTGTTGCCTGATAGTCTAAGTTTAGCCAGGGAATGGACAATGGCCGGCCTTGGATCTTTCTCCCTTTCTCTTGGGGTCTAAGGAAAAACTATGTTCTCTCTCTTTCTCCATATACGGGCAAGCCTTATGAATGTAATTTACCCATTTTAAGCGGTTAGTGTTGTATTTATACTTAGAGACCATCAGACTATTTTAACGCTGTGATATGAAGCCTCTTCAAACGATGCATCGTACGCTTTTTTAAAGATTAAACATTATACGTGTCTGAATTTTAGATAGACACTTTTCCTATTTGTCAGCACCTCCTTAATTATAGGAATCCACTTTCTCTCAGTTTCTGCTATTATATATACTAGCATTTAACCCGCACAATGTGCAGGAAACATTTTACACATTTAAAATACCATTAAATTGACATAACAATACAATAAAATACAACAATTAATATGTTTATTAAAGGCTTTGTTTTAATAATGCCAATCAATTCAAAAAACCAAAATTACAATTGTGCGATGTAAAGTCAAGTTCAATAACAATGTCAAAAGTCCAAAATTCCCCATAGCAAAAAATAAAGTCTAAGTACTTATTAACCAAAAAAACATCTAATGAGCAAAGTCATATTCTAGCTAGGCCTAATGTACTATAAATGCCAGCTCTGTTTCACTTGGATGAATTGAGTCATCATTAGCCACCTGCAAAAACTATAGCACATATGTAGAACCCCCTCAAATAGATTCTTTGGTGTGCTAAATGAGTGATTGTTGTCCAACTGGATGCAATAGTAGAATGAAGGCCTATTTAAATGTAACCTTTGAAATAATAGAAACTAATACAACCTTTTGAGCTCCATGTAAGGAGAACATATTCAATAATAATATAAGGTAAAATTCCAATGTATGAATACAAAGAAAAAATATTTTAATTTCTATTGGTAGATAGCAAGTGATAAGAGAGCATAATTGATATAAAAAAATAAAACTTTGATGTACTTCTAATTATCATAGGATCTTTTATAGCCTTAGCACCAAGCAACTTACGCCTACTAGGGAAATCCAAATTGGGATGTAGATGTCAAAGATTGATGTTCTAGTCTTAAATAGATATAAATAAATAAAGCATCAAACATGGTTAACAATTGAAAATTTTAATATAAACAACATCTAAATTAAATCTATGACAAGTTAAAAACCATAAAAGAACAAAGAACCTAATACAAAATTGGAAAAGAAAAATAAATTCATTTTTTTACTCTGCCAAGTTACAATTTGCTCAATCTTTTGTAGTTTGAATTCTAAGAATGCATCTTACAATCCTAGCCACCAAATTTCCACTATGGAAGTTTCAAGTGTGTAATGGTCATAAGCATTATAGTGTCAAAAGAATTTTTTTTTTTTAATAATTAAAAGCACATAGTTCCTGTAATTCAAATGGTTTTATTTTTTGATAAGTTGTAATTCAAGTGGTTCTTTAGAAAATTATACTAAACCGATGTCCAAAATTGAAGCACATACATGCTAGAGGAATTGCATCTAAAATCTCATCTTTAAAAAATTTAAACACATCAAGCAGTTTGGATGTTTTCTGTTTTCTTAACTTTTTTACATCAGACTATCCGAGAATAGAGGTAAAATTTCTTCTTTTCACCAAGAATAGACATTTCAACTTTACATAGACTATTAATTCTACTTTAATTACGTATCAAAAAGAACTTTGAAGAAAAACACTTCCATTTCTGCATAAACAACATAAAAAAAAAACTTCTCAGTTGGTACAAATTACTTTTTATTCTTCTCAAATAGCACTTGAATTTACATATCCAAAAATTGGGTTTTTATTAAATACTCCAGAATATGTAAAAAAAAAAAAAAATCAAAACTCAGTAAATAATTATTTATTATCATTCATATACCAAAGCAACAATACCTGAATAACCTTCTAAAATATAAGCCTTTTTCTGTTCTTCATGAGCAAAATTCTAGCAATGTAAAACAGCTACCAGTTCAACTTCTAGAGGATTTTCAAATTGTCTTCTTCATGTGGTGGTTAATTGTGCATTGTACCCTGGTTTTCTGCACTATTTTATTGCTGATGAACTAACAGAATTCATCCAAAAGCAAACTAAATTTCAGTTATTGAAAACAACTGAAATAAAAAAATTTATTCAAATCGAAATGAATCTGTTTGACTGCCAAATGTATATTGAACAATATATAAGAAAACCTTGAATAAAAAAAATTACATTAGCTCACATTTTTTTTAAAAAAAAGGTTGACTTATGAATCCAAAATCTTCTCAACTACATTACCACCAACAAATCATTTCACTTGTCCTTACTAAATTTGCTTGCAAATACATAAATTGATTGCTTACAAATAAAGAAAATATACATTGTTACACCTCTATGATATAAAAGACACAATAACCAACTTCTTGAGTTATTCTTGTTACAGTACAACGTTATGGGAAAACAATGCACTTCAAAACACTAAACTAAGTGGCATAATCTTTAATGGGACGTTGTAGGCATCATGGCCTATTATAAAAATATGAAGAATGGTAGTGTTTGCCTATTTTAAAAATACTAAACATTGATATATGAAACAACAAATGAGTTTCACTAACCATTACATATATTATGTATTCCATCCAACACATGATAGACAATATTAATTTAGCCAACTTTGAAAGCAAAACAATATCTATATATATATATATATATAAATAAAATTTCTACTTTGATTTTAGTTTAATTTTTTAGTTTTGTTTTAGACCTACTATTATATAGTATAGTTTCAATTTGTTATGCCTTCCAAAAAGAAAAATAAGAATAATATTATTACATCAAAACCAAAATAATCAAATTGGCTAAAGAAACAATATATATACCAATATATATATATATATACTTTAAATCTTCTAGTCGAAGATAATAATTCTTTACTACAAATTGGCAAGACTGATACATACAAATATTTATGCATGTGCACATTTATATACCTTGCTGCCCCTTTTTTTAACCATGCCAAAATTCCAATGAGATAATTATGATAAAGCATTAATCATCTCAAAACAGAATAAAAGTACTTACAGAGCATGCTCTTAAAAAAATTCCAAGGCATAGGTAGGAACTTTCGCTGTGAATGACTTCAAGCTATGTATCCACACCCAATTTTGCATCCCACCTTGGCTGTGGGAAATTTTAGACCAACTCTATATAAAAAACTATTCAAGTTCTATTTTTTCAACCCACAAATTAGCAAACAATATTTTTAAAAGGCAATCTTTGAAAGAAAAAACATATTATCACCAAAACTAATCAAAGACATAAATGTGTTTGCGAAATTGATTTACCAATTGCAATTTCTATAAGGTTTTATTAAAAAGATAAATCGCACATACAAATGTGACCTATAGAAACTAAAGCAATAGAAATCCAAAACTTACTGCATAAATAAAAACCAAGAATTATAGAAAAATACTTAACTAAAAGTTAGGCTTATGAGTAAAAAAGACTTCTCAATCTAATGGGTCCAAAATTCTTTTTTAAATATCCTCGACACAAAAAATTCACTATTGATAATGCAATAGGCTCTTACAATCTTGAAAAATAAAAAAGACCAAAATCGAAATATCATATTGTGTTCAATCATAGAAACATTATGGCCTTTTGCTACGTTTTTCTTGTATCAGCAAAACAAACCATGCTTTCTCATCTTGTAGTCTACAATCGTAGTTCCTGTAAATTATATGATAGAAGACAATGTATAGTAATATCTTTTTCACTTACCGAGATAGCTTACCAGTAGATATTAGTTGCTATATAAATTCCATCATCAATGATAGAAGCATTTCTCACTGTTTTATGCTTTTTTATTTTAAAAAGTTATTACCACACATCGGGCTTATCTAGGCTCCAAAAACCATAGCAAACATAATAGTTTCAATTTTTAGTGGATTTTATAAACGAGATAACATGCAAACACAAAAAAGAAGAAGAAGAAGAAGCTTGTTCTACATATTAAAATTTCACAACAAAATAACAATATAAAAGTACGGTTCAATATCAATATTTTGAGATTAAACTTAATCTCCTTGGTGGGCTAATAAACAAAAATTAAAATAAACGAAACTACAGCTACAACTTTTTTTTAAAATATATAGTATACCAGTACCACTCCTTTGTTGAGGAATTTTATCAATCATATTATACACAAACCCTCCCCCCAAAAAATTCATTAGCATTGCTAAAATCAATGCAATAAACTTTAACATGAAAGAATTAAGAAAACCCATAAAAACCAGAATATAAAAAAGAGCCCACAATCCTTTCACACTCAAGAATAGGTGGAAACTTTTTATTACCTTGACAATCCTTCCTCATTAACTGTACACTGCCACCAACAATAGCCAAGTTGCTCTCTAAGAAGGTTTCATGTACACAACCCAACCATCAAATCACAATGAAAGTTGTCAACCACCTACCAATAAAAAAATCTCATATTATACTTCTAAAAATATCAGAGACTTTCTCTACAGGCAAACACAACAATAAAAAAAGGAAAAAAAAAAAAAGTAAAGAAAACATGCTGAAATAAAGAAATGGAACCTCATTGGAAGCAAATTGAAATCTGAAAAACGAACAAACAATTTAACTGATTCTTAGGTGCAGATTTTAGTCTTATAATCCAAATTGACTTTTGAAATAAACAATACTTGAACTAAAAGCAATTTGAAAATAAAAGAATTAATAAAACTAAATAAAAGTTAAAACGATTCACAATTATATTATGCAATTTTGTCAGAAAGGGAGGAAAAGAGTGACCTTGAAGGAGTCGGTGCTTTGGGCTAATAGCATCACTGGGGAAGAGAATAAAAAAGGCCAACAAACATCACTTAAGAATTTTATCGAATAGCTTGTGTACATGTAAAAGAAACAACACTTAATGAATCATTGTAAAATTCAAATGTAACAAAAAAGCTTCCTGAACACATATGTATTAGCACTTCCAAATTTGCAATTTGAGCCCATATCTAACCAAAGTTGCCTGGACAATTTTCAAGTGCATATTAATTAAATTTAGATTAAATTACCATTCTAAACATATTGGGCATAAATTAGCAACTTCAATCTGAGAAGAACAAATTCCAAATCAAATGAAAATTGAAACTCTAATAGGTGATGGGAATAAAGTTGAGAGTAATAATGAGTTACAAGAGCAATAAAATTGATTACTTGAGCAAACAAAGTCTTGAAAGAAATGAGAGGTACACATCAGAATCTGTGTTGGACTTGGGAGAACAACTTGCTGCAAGGTTTTGTGAGAAGAGACCTCTGTTTCCTAAGAAGTGAAAGCCAAAAAAGAAAGAAATATATGAAATAAAGAAAACACAGAGCACAAACTGGAAACAGAAAGTAAAACAAAAATAAAAAACAACTTGCAATTTTGGTTTTCAGATGGTTCTAGGTTCTTATCCAATGGACCCCAAATATTCACTCAGGAGTTTGAAAGTAACTCAAAAACATCAAACAAACATATAGTAAAAGACAAATGGTAACAATGATTGCAAATATTAATTACATTACAATTCAAAATTTATTTTTTCTTATTTAAACATGATAAGTCACAATCTTAATTGAGTCATGTGAGTTCATATGTAAAGAGAACGCTTCAATATTTGCATTCATTAAGGATCTTAATTCTAGCAAGAACTAAAGAAATTAAAATCTAACTATACCTTTTAATTCTCTTATTACAGAAGTCCCAATGTCTTTATCTGGCACAGGGAAATGGTATTATGCAACTGGAGAGAGAAACAGAAGAAAAAGAAAAAAAAAACAATTTAGAAATTAATTTCAGTGGCAAACGAAGTAAAAAAAAAAAAAAAAACTGCCAAATAGGTACAAAATTCTAACCAAAAAAACAATAATCAGCAAAACAAAACCCAAGAAATTGAAAAAATAAATGGGAATGAAAAACTCTCTCCTTCTCTCTTATTTCTCTGTTTTTGCCCTCTCCAAACCTAAATCATATATAACCCCAAATTTCAAAAAATCAAATCAAAACATGAAGTTACCCAAATACCTAAATAAAAATCAATCCAACTTTCTCAAAACTAATTCATACTTCATACCCATACCCAGATCTAAGAAAGAATAAAAAATAAAAAAAAAATAAAAATAAAAAAAAAACCTTTCTTGTGGTAGTTCTCCAATGTCTGTCTCCTTCTTATCTTTGTATCACAAGATTTATTTTTTTCCCCTTTTCTATCTCTGGATCACAAGCATCGATGTTAAGAAAATTGCAAAAGAAGCAAAAAGAGCCCTCTCTCTTTCTCGGCCTCTCTCTGTTTCATCGCCCTTCTCTGATCTCTCTATCGATGTCTCTCTATTCCTCTTTCTTTTCTCTCACTCTCTCTCTCTCTCCTTTCTCCGTGTAGCCATCTTTGTTTTTTGTTTTTATATTAAGCGGTTAATTTCCTTTTATAGGCTCCAAACAGTGTTTTAACCTAGCAAAACATTATTGTTTATCGCTTTTAAACGATGCTGTAGGATAACCAAACAACATAATGTATCGCTTTTTAATTTAAAGGTGGCTGAATTTTAGATAGACAGTTTTCCTATTTGTCAACACCTCCTTAATTGTAGAAATTAATTTTCTCTCAGCTTCTGTTATTATATATAGTATATGATATATATAGATATAGATATAGATGGGTTAAATGTCGGTTGAGTTTCCACGTGAACATGGACTTTGAACGAAAATTTGTATATTTCACTGGGAAAAAAAAATTTAAGAAAAAAAGTCCAAGCCAAGTTCATGTCAATGTGAGTACGATTTCATCAAGCACCTAGGTGGCATCATTCATATAATAATTTACAATAAAACTTTAAAAAAATCTTGAAATAAAATATATAGTAAGAGATTCAAAATTGAGGACGTCAAATTTAAAAAAAAAAAAACAAAAAAACAAAAAATGGCCAGGAAAAAATGATTTTACTTTTATTTATTATGCATGGAAAGAAATTAAGCATGGTTGTTTGAGTCCACACAGCACAAGATTTCCAAATCGTGCATCTTCACATCAGTTCCCAATGCAAAATTATGTAAGTATAGTCCATCCTCTTTTGCTGTCCAAATACAGAAATCTGCACCACAATCCTTTAAGAATCCTAAAGATTCTCTAAATACATCAAAAACTGCATGAAACTTAATATTGGAGGAGTTAATGTACCAAAAATTGCAAAAAAAAGAGTGTTGTGCCAATAATTCTTTGGCGAAAAGAGAATTCCCAATATGTGCTAGATTGAAGATTTCTAAGGCCGAGATCATCATCTTTAGATTTACAATGGAAGTAAAGCACTTTCTTGTCAAGCTCGTTGACAATTCGTACATGATTCTTTTCAAAATGTTTTGATATCACTATAGATGCACTGCTAGTTAGGACAATAACTAGCCAAAAAAATGATAATTGGGACACTGTTCTCTGATTCATTTTTTTTTCCCAATGTTTCGAGAAGGTATTGGGTTGCACTTAAAATGAAAATTCCTTTTGTTTTTATAGCTATACATGTCAAGTAGAATATAACTCCTCTAACTCATGCTTTGTTTTCTGCTTTATGCTCTACTAATACCTAGTTTACCCAAGTATTAATTGATGGACTATTAATTGTACTTTAAGGTGTGCCCTTAGGACATTAGTTAACAAAATCCATAATTATATATATGATTAATTATTGCAATAAACACCTATTAATTATTACGATAAATGCATGTTAATAATCAATGGGCCATGCTAACGAATGCCCTTAGGGCAATGGTTAACAATTTATTTTGGGAAAGTTTTAACACCATTTTTATGAGAAATGAAAAAAACTATTAAAACATTAATTGCTTTATTTCATTTTCCCATAAAAACTTTCTTTAAATGGATTGTTAACCAATGCCCTAAGGGCATTCGTTAGCATTTCCCACAATAATTATCATAATAAATATCTATAAAAAAAAGAATAATAATAAATACTTATTAATAATTAATAGCTATTTATTACAATAATTAATTATAACTTTTGTTAATAAATATCTATAAAAACACAATAATAATAAATAGTTATTAATAATTACCATAAAAGGGATAGAAAAATTTATTTATTTTATATAAAATCACCTTTTATTAACTTTCTTATGCATTGCAAAAGTTACTGGCTAGTATACTTTAATTTGAAAGACAATGTATTAAAGACAGATTTTTCTAATGTAATGCAACATATTTTATTGCATTTAATTTATTTAAGGCAGAAGTTAGTGCAAAAAAAAAAAAAAGAAACAAAACAAGAAGTGGGTGATTTGACCACAAGATAGGATGCTAAGAAGACCAAAAAAGAAAAATCTGTCAAGCTAAGGAAATTTAATGGAACCAATGAAGACCAATGTTAGGCTCTAAATATTTAGATATAAGTGTTTAGGTTCTAAATATTTAGATAAACAAGTCAAAATTCAAGGACGTACAAGCTACAAAATCTATTGAAAATCCAAAGCTTAGTCCAAAACTACTTGATATATAAGGAAAATCCTAAAACACTTTTTTCAAGTCTTAGGGAGCTACTTTTCCGAGATCTGAGAGATTTTGTACCTTCTAGTCTTTCAAACATCCATTGGAGATTACACTCATACTACTTGTACTGATGGAATAAAATTGCAGCCTAAACTTCAACTATAAAGTGTATTAAAGATCAAAGGCATGAATTGGAGGTTCATGTTGGAGTAGATCCACATCAAAGAAGTTAAAGGGTTTCAGAACTAGGTTTGATAATCATAGTTAATTTTACTACGAATTCATATTTTTTTACTGTAAAATTCTATTTGATATAGTGGATTGTTCTCTTGGGATCGTTCCTCCCAGGCTTTTAACCTTGAAATTGGTTTGTTTTATTGGTTTTCTTGGGCCATCATATCTGTGTCTTATAAATAATTAACTTAGATCTACATAATGATCTAAAAAAAACTTGGCTATTAAATTAGGTTAAACATAGTGTTAGGTTCTAAGACCTTAGGGACTAATGTATTAGAACTTCAATATGTAATGTGTTGGCAAACCATGACCAAAACATTTAGTCTAGGTTTAGACTTACTCAAAGTTTGGTTTAAATTAAGTTTAGAATCGAATAATTGCAGGAAATTGCTATTTAATTTCTGTAAAGCTCAATCAATTGAAAATTATATTCAATCGATCGAAAGTCACAGATCAGCAAAAATCAGCAAATGTAAAAAGCCCATAACTTATCTGTTTGAAGCCTAAATCCCAATCCGTTTTTTCCAATATTTAAAGGACATCATAAGCTAACCCTAGGTAGGGTTTTTGAGTTTTTTAGAGAGATTAGAGTGCAACTTGTGCCTCTTTTAATCTTTCTAAGGTTGTTGTTTATGTTGTGTGTGTGAATCTCTTGTAAGATCTAGAGGTGTTTACCTTCATACACACTTAGGGTTATCAAGATCAAGATTGATGTCGAGAGCTTGGTGATCGTTTCAATTGCTGCATAAGGAACTTAAAGAAATACAAGTGGTATACTTGTGGATGCTATGGATTTGAGAAAGAAGTAATCCATGGACTTGGAGCTGTTACATGGTCGTGGTAGTAAGTTTTCTACTCGAGGTAGCAATAGGATGTTAGTGGTCTAAGTCGCTATTGTAAAACTTCAATTCTTTCATAGTAGATCTGTTTTACCATAAGGATAGCTAGCTTAAATCTTGCCCAGGTGTTTTACCTTATTTATATTTACACTACTTTAATATTTGTGTTTGGTTTTTTTTAACCTAGATCTGAATAATTTACCAAAGTAATCACTTGGCTAAATAACTAGGTTAAACAACTTGTGTTTAAGGGGTCTAAAAAATGTACACACAATGTTTTTCAGGGGTCTAAAAACTAACAAGTGGTATCAGAGCGGGTGAGCTCATGTTTAGATATTTCCTACTTTGAGGTGATCCTTGACCCTTGTTTTCATAGATCGTGGCCACTCTATTCTGATATCTCCCCACTTTCATGAGAACAATTATACATACTAGAAGGTGAGGATAAAAGCCTTCTTTTGATCTTATTAAAGGCTTATTTAATATTTCTTTGTACAAACTTCACGTGGTTCTTTTTTTCCCTTTCACCCCGGTTGGTGATGAGTGGGAAGGTGGAGGCTCCATTTGGACCAAAATCTTCCAGAGTTCATCCGACTAACTCACAATCTATGCCATTGCCTAAAATGAGCTTTTAATACTTTAACGGTTTGCCACCAATCCATTACGGTCCATTTAGGCCCAATATTGGAATCATGGCCCATTTAGTTGTGAGTGACCTACTAATCTATCCTTTCGCTTTAGGGAGCCCACCCACACCTACAGAGATCCTAGATCCTATCAATAAGAGGATACCCTTTACATCTCTCCTTTGTTCATTCATATATCTTGTGTTCACCTAATTCTAAAAGATAAATAAAAGATGTAAAAATTTAAGAATGACCTAAAAGTTATGGCATACCCTAAGATGTTGGTGATAGGCCAAGAATATATTGACCTCTTGTGATAAATTAATTGATTAATTAGCCAAGTTAATTAATTAATCCAATTAAAATGCAATATGCATGGTAAAACAAACAAATCACCAACTAAGTTAAAGTGCAATGGAAAATAAAGTTGACACGGTGATTTGTTTACGAATGAGGAAAACCTCCAAGGCCAAAACCCCACCGGGTGATTTTAAGATCACCACTTTCGAGAATCCATTATTATTACAACAATCGGTTACAAGTAAAGTAATCTAGTACCTTATACCAACCTACAGTTGAACCCTTACCCCAATACACAATTGGACTTGTTCTGTAGTGACAATCTCTCCTTTTCAATGCATGACTCCCAATACGTAACTAACCAATAAATGCATGAATCCTAATACGCAACTTAATCACCAACTTGAGAAAGATGTTGGCTACAAAGTTCTTCAGTTCATCAACACGATGAAGATCACGAAGCTCCTTGGTCACAAAACCTAACGAACTACAAATGCAGTAGCTTCTTCAAGACAAAGATGAACTAGGACAAATTTTGTCTCTGGTCACAATTTACATAAACAACACTTTGCTCCACACTTGTGCAACTGTGCAACCTTTGACGGCCCTTAATATAATCCTTATATATGTTTAGCATTGTGAGAAAAGAAAGCCTAAACATATACACACGAATTAGAGTGAAATTAGATCTAAAAAATAGATTTTCATAAATCTCGATAGATTATCTATCGAGAAGTTGTCGAGCATCAGGCTAAACTACCTTTTAAACCTCGATAGATGTTATCTGTCGAGTTTTAAAATCCAGCACTTCTTCACTTGTTTCTTGGATAGATTTGCATGGCTTCAATACTTGGACTTGAACTTTTGTTCCTTGAAGTATTAAACACATCCTAGATCTACCCAATTACAAATAAGGTGCGTTCTGTCAAAGGATTAGCCAATTCTAAATGATAAATGTTCCTAACATGAATCGCATATGTCCTAACAGTTGGGATAAAAGAAAAGAAGTTCTCACATACAAGAGGCTTATCCCAAAGTCCAAAGGTATATCTTAACATGAATGGTTTATAGGACCATAGCTTAATTGCTATCATAAGCCTAAATCAAAAGGCCTCTTAAGGGAAAACATTGGACCTAAGGTAAAAACCACTATGCGCATTTTGATTGAACAAGACATGATCCCACCTCCTTTTTTTTTAGCCCAAGATGAAGACAAAGATGAGGAAGACAATGATGAGGCGATTAGCTGTTGGAGCGAGGTTGACTATAACTAGTCTTCTGATGAAGAAGAACTTTCATGGGACATAACCAAAGCCATACATGTTTGGAGGCCTTTAAAAGACGAAGACTGGTCCTTGGAGTTGCAAACTATGTTCAAGGAGAAAAACAAGAAAGAAGGCGATGCCTCCTAAAAAGAAAGAAGGACAGAATTCATCATGCTTGCTGATGGGCAACTTAGCAATTGGACTTGGGTCGGGACTTCTAAATATATGGGAAAAAAATTTTGTAATGCAAGTTCATATGTATATTTCAACATTTTCAATAAGATAAATTCTGATTTGGCTTATTTTAATGTGTCCTATAATATTGAAATTCTCACTTAGATGATTCTAATGAATTTGAAAATACAATTAATAAACATTTAGAAAAAAAAAATTGAACTAGTGGAACCAACTTTAGAAACTCTTTATTCGGGCAATGATGAGAATCCACGATTAATTAAAATTGGTTCAGCCCTAAATAAAGAAGAAAGAAAAGATCTCCAAGAACTACTCATAGAATTCTAAGAAGTGTTTGCATGGTCTTATGAAGATTGCTTGACATTGATCCCTAGATAGCCCAACACCACATTGAAACCCATTCTCACATGGTACCCATTAAGAAAAATTTAAGATGAATGAGAATCGAGTGGCTTCTTAAGATCAAGGAAGAGGTCACAAAGTAGTTGAAAGTAGGATTCTTCAAGCCCATGCACTAAGTCGAGTGGATAGCCAATGTTGTGCATGTATCCAAAAAGGATGAGAAAGTAAGGACGTGCATATATTTTTGGGATCTAAACAAGGCTTGCCCTAAGGATGATTTTCCTCTTCATTATATAGATGTCTTAGTGGATAACACCGCCGGTAATGCCTTGATGTCTTTCATGGATGGTTTCTCAGGATATAACCAAACGAAGATGGCTCCTAAGGACATGACCAATACCACTTTTACGACAGAATGAGAGGTTTATTGTTATACGACAATGCCATTGGGGCTCAAGAATGTGGGTGCAACTTACCAAAGGATGGCTATAGCCTTACTACATGATATGATGCACAATGAAGTTGAGGTATATGTTGATGATATGATAGTGAAATCTAAGGATAGAGGGCGGCACATCACTAACCTAAGAAAGTTTTTTGAAAGGATCAAGGGGTATAGATTGAGATTGAATCCACAAAAATGCACCTTTGGAGTAACTGCTGGAAAATTGCTAGGCTTTTTGGAAACCAATAGAGGGATAGAGATTAACATATCAAAGATCAAAACCATCTTGAATATGGGTCCACCTAAGAGTGAGAAGGAAATAAGAGAATTCTTAGGCCGGTTACAGTACATCAGCCAATTTATTGCCAAACTCACTTCCACCTACGAGCCCATCTACAAGCTCTCAAGGAAGAACAAACCCCATGCATGGAATGATGAATGTCAAAAAGCCTTCGAGCTTATTAAGGAATATCTTCTCCATCTACCTATTTTGGTAACTCCGAAGCCTAGATAGTCATTACTACTCTATCTCTCGACCATAGAAAATGTGGTTAGGAGTATGCGTGCACAAGAGGGTGATGCTAAGAATGAGAGAGCCGTTTATTTCTTGAGTAAGAGGTTCCATGATTATGAGACTAGATACACACCCATAGAAAAGTCATGCTTTGCTTTCATGTGGGCCGTGCAAAAACTGAGACACATCATCCTACCTTTCTAGATATGGTAGTAGCTAGAATGGACCCGTTGAAGTATCTGTTTGAGAAGCGCACCCTAAGTGGAGGGTTATCAAGATGGTGGATCCTATTGGCAAAATTCGATTAGAAGTATGTGGCTAGAAAAACCATCAATGAAAGCGTCATGTCATACTTTTGTGTCGAGAATCCCATAGAAGGGGAAAACTGTAACATCCCAGCCTAATTGCTTTACTAATTTTATGGGTTATATATATAGTATTATCTTAATTACTCTAAGTGCATAAATGTTTGATATTGTGATATTATAAAAGATATATGCTCTTTTAATGATATAGAAGAAGTCTTATAAAGGTAAGGATATATATGCAAAGTTATATTGTTCTTTGGGCCTTTCTAGAAATATAAGCTTATAAGGGGGAGGGAGAAGTAAATTTTAAAAGTTTCAAAGGTGAGTCATCAGCTCACTTTTCCTTACCAAAACGCGTGCCCCACCCAAAATCCTATTCCCTTGTCTTCCTGCTGCTTCAGAACAATCTCTTGGTTCATCTTTCTTAGCTCCTTTGTTTTCTTTTTCCTTTGCTCTTACACAACTACACCCTGTCACACACCAACAGCCCTCCCTCTCTCACCGAAACCATATATCTCTCTCTAAAGAAGAAACTAAAAGATTAACACTAAAGTTTCAACTTCAAAGTTTGTGGGTAAGTAAATTAAACCTTATCTTATTTTGGGTATTTTGATAGTATAATTGTTTTAGTTATTTTCCCTTCTTTATTCTCTAATCTTATTGTAGAAGCTGAAATTTTTGATTTTGTGTTAGTAATTTGAAAGATTGACGATATTATGGTCAATTGGATGCTTATTAATGTGTTTTAATATGTATAGTATAGGTATAAAAATACCCAAATGAAATGAAGGCCAATTGCATTTATTTGATGATTTTGTGAGAAAACTTGTTAAAGCTGTCACTGTGATGGATTTGGTGTTAACAACAAGAAAAATCTAGATTAAATCAATTTCTGTGAATTAGGATACTAGGAGTAGTGTTTATGAATTCTATGACACACGTGGTTGTAATGGAAGTGGTCTCATAGCATTTGGATTGATATAAAAATAATGGTTTAATTTCTAAGTTGCAAGAAATTCTGTCAGGACAGATTTGAGCATGTTATCTTGTATGATTTTTCATAAATCATGACTTATTGTTTTGACTCTGAAATTGATATGATATTTACTAGACATCTAGGGGCGTGACTCTGTAAAATGGGACGAAGATTTGATGTGTTTAGATAGCCCAATTGTATTTTAAAAATGAGGCATATGCTGGTGCAATGAGCAATAAACAGTAAAGGATAACTCTGACTTTGAGGATTTAATTCTAAAGTTAGGGTGAATGTTTTGAGCTATAAATTAATATGCTTATTTTTGGTATGTCTAGATCATAGATAAATTTTGTATGCCTCGATTTCTCTATGTTTTGGTACATAATGTGTTTGACGAATGTATCTTGTTTTTGGGGAAACTTTTTGTGATGGGAATTAAGAGTTTCTTGAGTTTGAGAGTTAGGTTGTGATTGAGGTATAAGTTTATATATTTAGGAAGAGTCATTAGTAATAAGTTTTGTTCTTTCATTTAGGTGACAAGAACGAGAATGTGGACACTTGAACTCCTGTTATTCAAATCTCTCACGTCTTCTGTTTTCAGGTAAGCGATAAATGACATGTACGTCTGATAAGTATAAGGACTGTTTAGAAAATTATTATGCATCAAAACCTTTTAATTAGAGATACTACATATAAGCATGGTTTAAGTAAAGGTATATGTTCATGACTTATTGAATCTTACATATATGATAATTTTAGCATATTGATGCTATTACTTATATCACGAACATAATATTTAAGAATGAAGTGGATATGCTACTGTTATGAAATAATTATGTAAAAGCATAGTTATTAGAAAAATATAGTTTTCGGTTATTCCATTGTTATGATTTGAACTTAGCCAGTAGGGGTTATAGTACTGGTATTCCATGGAGATTCTGATTGGCCACTAAAAGTAGAGAGCTCTGCTGTACCTGCCCTTGTTGGTAACAGCCAACTTGTGGAGGATGTCAACCTACCCCAATGGTTGAAGATATGTATTATGATATAATCCTAGGATTACCTAGCATTGTGGGTAATGTTGGATGCCTAGCACTAAGTGCTGGAAGCCTCCCAAAGTTGTGATAGACTTACAATTGGACTGACTAATATGTATCATAAATAAGCTATTAAGCTATTTGGAAATTATAAGAAAAGTATGTTGAATGTGTTATAAGTTCTAGCGAAAGTTTATGATAAAGTATTTTATAGTCTATCTAAAGAGAAGGTTAAGTTCATAAGATATTTTAAGAATAGTATGAAGACTATTTATCAGAACTAACATATCCATAAATGTTTGCTTTACATGCATTCTTATTAAATGCTCATGGAGTCTATAACCTTACTGGGCTTCGTAGCTCACCCTATTATATTTTAGTGCACAAGTTCTTTCCTGGAAGCAGCGAGAGTATTAGAGGTGGAAAGGAATCTATGATTCTCCTTTGTTAGAATATATATAGTTTTTGTTGTATAGTAGTTTAGCTCTTTTGTTGTATAGTAGTTTAGTTCTTTTGTTGTATAGGAGAAATCAATATATACTTGATCCTTGTGAGCACAGTTGTAATTTAGAACCTTAGTTTGTTTTGAACCCTAGTTTTATGTCTTTGGGGTTAGGTATTGTAAATAATAGTTTTGCTAAAAGTTTAGTTATGTAATAATTACTTGAGTACTTTAAGTTTCAGCAAAGTTGTAATTTTTGCAAGTTTGAAATGAAATGAAGTTTCAAAGTTTTGACCAAATTTGTATATTATGGCTTTATGCAAGGAAATAAAAAGGAATACAAGAAACAATTTTTGATAAGCACCTTAAGCTTAAGTTGGTTCGTGTTAGTATTGAGGTAACTTGATATTAACATGCTGGTCATGCTCTAAATTCTGAAGTACAAGTTTGGGTCGTGAAAAAAACGGTAAATAAGACATCGTAGATGGGGATATTTTGGATACCAAACTACAGGCATGGAGGATGTATTTTGATGGAGTCGTGAACCAATATGGAAATGGGATAGGATTACTTTTGATCACCCTCGGTGGATCTCACATACCTTTGGCAACCAAGTTGAACTTCAAGGTAACCAACAACATGGAAAAATATGAGGCTTGTATTGTCAGGATGGAAGCTCTTCGAGTGTTAGGGGTAAAACAAGCATAAGTCTTTGAAAATTTGACTTTGGTCATAGCCCAAGCATAAAAGTTGTGGAAGGTGAAAGAAGAACACTTGAAACCTAATCAGTAATATTTAGAGGATTTGACCAAAACCTTTGATAAGATTGAGTATACTATCATCCCTAGAGCTCAGAACCAATTTTCAGATGCTTTGGCTACTCTGGCCTCAATGGTTGAAATACCAAAGGGAGTATGGACACGATCCTTAGAGATGGAGCAAAGTTATGAGTTGGTGCACAAAGAGAAGGTAGAGTGTTCAGTCTTGGCTATAGAAGAAGAAGGAGTCCCTTGGTATTATGACATCTTGCAATTCCTAGAATTGGGAGTGCATCCTGACGGTGCCTATAAGAGAGAACGTCATTTAGTTAGGATGATGGCAATGCAATACATCATATGTGAAGGTTAGCTCTATAGGAGATCCTATAATGGTGTGTACCTTTGTTGTCTAAAGAAAAAAGAAGCCAAAAGAGTCAAGAAAGAAGTCCATCAAGGTATTTTTGGTCCTCACAAGAAAATCCCAAGGATGGGATACTATTAGGATACACTGAAAATAGACTAAAAGTTTAGAAACTAATGTATTTGAACTTCAATTTGTATTTGTTGGCAAACTATGATCAAAACATAGAGTCTAGGTTTAGGCTTGCTCAAAGTATGGATTGATGTAAAGTTCGTATCGCGTAATTGCAAGAATTACTATTCAAAATTTGCAAGGCTCAATCGATTGAAAATTCGAATCAACCGATCGAAACACGTGCATCAGTAATTTTTTGCAGAATTATTAAACTAGTCCAGGCCCATGTGATGTGTTGGGTTAAGTGTTTCACTCTAAGTATAACTCTAAGTATAAAAAGGAAAAACTCTAGCTATGTTTTAGAAGTCTTTGTTGAGTTGTGTATTGAATCTTTTGTGAGATCTGAGTGGTATTTACCTTCATACACACATAAAGTAGGAAAACTTGTGGTTGCTAAAAATCAAGAAAAGAAGTAGTCCATGGACTCATAACTGTCACGTGGTTGTGGTAGTAAATTTTCTACACAAGGTAGAAATAGGATGTTAGTGGTCTAAGCCTTATTGTACAAACTTCAATTCTTTCATATTGGATCTGTTTTTACCTTAAGGATAGCTAAGTTAAATCCTCCCCAGGTTTTTTGCTAGTTAGGTTTTCCTAGATCATCAGATTTGTATGTTCTTTATTTTTCCGCATAATATCTATTTTACACATATTGGTTTAACCTAGATCTAATTAACTAACTAATTAATCAACTTGGCTTAATATTAGGTTAAACATATTGTGTTAAGGGGTCTAAAAACTAACAAGTGGTATCAAAGCAAGTTAGCCCTTGTGTTTAGATCTTTCGATCTAAGAGTTGATCATTGACCCCTATTGTCATGGTTTCCTTAAAGTTCTTTTTGTTAAAAATTCAACCTGTCTATTTTTGGATCATATGGCTTGTTGCATGTGTTAAGTCTTTCCTTGAGTATCTTGGTAGAATTATATGTGACGATAATTATATGTGTTATTCAAGACACTTTTTGAAGGAAAGTTTGGGACAATCATGTTTGGAGATGGCAACAAATCTGCAATCAAAAGCATTGGAACTGTAGACATTGTAAGGTTGCCTGTATTTGAAGATGTTTGGTATGTTGATGGGATGAAGGCTAATTTACTTTGCATCAATCAGATTTGCAACAATGGATTGAATATTCTCTTCACCAAGTATAAATGTGAGATACTTGATGGAGGAGGTGATTCCATGGGCATTGGTGTTGGGACTGCTGATAATAATGACAATATCACATCGAGTATAAGCAACAAGTGTTACAATGTAAAGATCAATCAAGTAGACCTATGGCATCAATGGTTAGGACATGCAAGTCACAAGCAATTAGAGAAGATCTCCAAGTGTGGAGCAGTTATAGGTTTGCCTAAGTTTGAAAAGATAAAAAAGAGCATATATGGACCATGTCAGATGGGTAAACAAGTGAAGGCCAAGCATCTGTCTGTAACTAAAGTTCAAACCTCAAAACCTATGGAATTGTTGCACATTGATCTCATGGGTCCTGCCAGAGTTTAGAGTTTGTGTGGAAAGAGGTATATTTTAGTAATTGTGGATGATTTCACTAGATATACCTGAGTTATACTTTTGAGAGATAAGGCTTAGGCTCCTGATAAGATGATACACTTGCGCAAGAAATTTCAAGTTGAAAAAGCTGTCATGATATCCAAAATTAGAAGTGAGCATGGGAGAGGATTGGAGAACACAAAGCTGGTTACCTTCTGCAATTATCAAGGCACACAACAAGAGTTCTCTTCACCTAAGACACCACAACAAAATGGAATAGTGGAACAGAAGAATAAGGTTATTCAAGAAATGGCTCGTGTCATGTTATTACAAGAGGATGCCCAAGTCTTTATAGGGAGAAGCAGTTAACACTGCATGTCATACACTCAATCGAGTGTATTTCAGACATGATTCCAAGGAAACTCCATATGAACTCTGGAGAGGAAAGAAGCATGTTGTAAAATACTTCAAGATATTTGGAAGTGACTGTTACATTCTACGTGATAGGGAGAACATGGAAAAGTTTGATGCAAAAAGTGACAAGGGATATTTTCTAGGCTACTCTACCACTAGTAGAGCATATAGGTTGTAAAACCTAAGAACTAAAATAGTCATAGAGTCTGCAAATGTGGTGATCAATGGTGAACTATGTCTAGAATCTCATTCAGAAGACACTCCTCTTGTTCAAGAGAAGACTATGGAGGTTAAAGATACTCTTCTTAAAGAGTATGTTGGGAAACATAGCGATGAAGATCTAAAACTACTGAATGATACTATTTTGAACCATCTACTCCTGTTCTTGAAACTCAGCAAGAACAAAGTGAATCTAGCTCTTCATCTAAACAAAAGAGTACCCCAACTTCTCTAGTCAAAGGCCCGTCTGCTAGAGTTAAGTTAAATCATCCTGCCACAAATATATTGGGTAGTCTAAATGATAACATGAGATTAAGGGCTAAAGCCTTGAATGCAATTACTCACTCATGCTATCTATCCCAAATCGAACCAAAGAAAGTGGATGAAGCACTTCAAGATGCTGATTAGATCAATTCTATGCATGAAGAACTTCATCAATTTGTTCGAAAAGATGTACGGGAGCTAGTTTCTAGACCAGATGGAGTGAATGTGATAGGAACTAAGTGGATTTTCAAGAACAAGTTAGATGAACATGGGACTGTTATAAGAAATAAATCAAGACTTGTTGCTCAAGGATACGCACAAGTGGAAGGGATTGACTTTGATGAGATTTTTGAACTGGTAGCAAGACTGGAATCCATTAGGATACTTTTGCCAATAGCAAGTCATTTAAATTTCAAGTCATATCAAATGGATGTTAAGAGTGCATTCTTGAGTAGGATGTTGCAAGAAGAGTGTATGTTGAACAACCAAAAGGCTTTATTGATCCTCACAGACCGAATGATGTATACAAGTTGAAAAGAGCACTCTATGCTTTGAGACAAGCTCCTAGGGCATGGTATGATAAGTTAACTACCTACCTCACTGAGCATGGATTCAAAAGAGGATTTGCAGATACTACTCTCTTCATACAAAAGGATAAGAATTATTTTGTAGTAGCTCAAATTTATGTTAATGATATTGTTTTTTGTGCTACTAATGATTCTCTTCTAATCTTTTGCAGATTCAATGAAGAAGATGTTTGAAATGTGTATGGTTGGTGAACTTACTTATTTTTTGGGATTGCAGGTCAACCAAGCAAAGTATGCTAGAAACCTTGTTAAGAGATTTGGACTCGAGAAGACTACACATGCCAGAACACCAATGGTTGCAAATGCAAAGCTAACGAATGATCCTTTAGGTGAGTCTGTTGATGTTACATTATATAGAAGTATGATTGGTTGTCTTTTGTATTTGACTTCTAGTTGTCCAAACATTGCTTTTAGTGTTGGTGTATGCTCTAGGTTTCAATCTAATCCTAAAGTTTCACATTTGAATACTGTTAAAAAAATAATAAAGTATGTTCGTGGAACTTGTGACTATGGATTGTTTTGTAGCAAAGAGTAAAATATGTCTCTTGCTGGGTACTCAAATGCAAATTGGGCCCGCAATGCCGATGATAGAAAAAACACCACTGGTGGGTGTTTTTATATAGGTGCCAATCTAGTTGCTTGGATGAGTAAAAGGTAAAATTTTGTCTCTCTGTCAACTGCAGAAGCAGAATATATTGCTGCTGGAAGTTGTCGTTCACAACTCCTTTGGATGAAAAAGCTTTTAGGTGATTATGGGATATCACAGGACACCATGATTGTCTATTGTGATAATTCTAGTGCTAACGATATCTCTAGGAAGCCTATCCAAAATTCTAAGACTAAGCACATAGAGATTAGATATCACTTTATTAGGGATCTTGTAGAAAGAAAGATTGTGGTTCTAGAATATATCCCTACTGACCGTCAGAATGCTCACATCTTCACCAAACCTCTTGATAGAAATAAGTTTGAGATACTTCATCAAGTGATTGGTGTTATTCTTTGTCCCTAGTCATCCTTGGCTCTATGGTCCTTGTGCTTCATCTCAAAATCCCTTGTAGCCATTTTTTTTTCTTGATGTTTTTTTTTCTTTTGCTTTTAGGATTTATATTGCATTACATTCATGCATTTCATATTAGGTTGTTTTTGTTTGTTTGTTTTTTTTTCAAAAAAAAGAAAAAAGAAATATATATATATATATATATAAATGGAAAGAGGAATGTGGAAGGATGTGTTTTGTATTACATATCATGGATGTGTAGTTAAGGTTGGCCATATTATTTTTACATAACATGCCTATGTACCTTGTTTAGCTTAGATGAGCTTATTTTCCTACACTTTGCTAGTTTTAGCTATGTAATGCATGTTGTGTGAGAGTTGTTTATAGTTTTTGATCACATGATTTTGATTTTGAAGTCACATGCTTTTGATTGTAAGGACTAAAAATCCTAAGAAAAAGGCATAAATAATCATCTCACCACTGTTTACTAGCCAATTATGAACACCTTTGATAGGCCACAAATGTGTTGACCCCTAGTGATGAATTAAGTTGATTAATTAGCTAAGTTATTAATTAATCAGATTAACTTGCAAATTGCGTGGTAGCACAAACAAATCACCAATAAACTAAAGTATACAGCGAAAAATAAATTGACACAGTGATTTGTTTATGAATGGGAAAAACCTACACGGCAAAAACCCCACCGGGTGATTTAAGGTCACCACTCCCAAAACTCCACTATTATTACAACAAGCGATTACAAGTAAAGGAATCCCAAGTACCTTACTAACTTACAGTTGAACTCTTACCCCAATACCTAATTGGACTTGTTCTGTAGTGATAGTTTCTCCTTTTGATGCACGACTCCCAGTACGTGACTAATTAATTGCGTGGATCTCAGTATGCAACTTCAATCACCAACTAGAGAGAGTTGTTGGCTACAAAGTTCTTCAATTTATCTACACGATGAAGATCAAGAAGATACTAGGTTACAAAACCCTACAGTGCGCATTACACAGCAACTTCTTCACAAGAGATGAACTAGGACATGAACTTTGTCTCATCTCACAAATTGCTTGAATAAGGATTTTCCAATGCTTGTGCAACTTGCGTCTCTTTTAACGGCCCTTAAAATAATCCTTTTATATGTCTAGGGTAAGAAAAAAAGAAGTCCTAAAGACACATGTACGGATTGGAATCAAAACAGAACTCAGAATCTATTTTTATTAAATCTTGACAGCTAGAGGTGTTAAGGTGCTGTCGAGCAACTATTGAGCCTCAGGGCTGAACAACTTCTTAAAGCTCAATAGATGCAGGTGTTGAGCCAGGTGTCGAGTTTTAAAATCTGACACTTTTTCAACTTAAATCTTGGACAACTTGCGTGGCTTTAACACTTGATCTTGAAACCTTATTTCTTGAAGTATTAAAATCATCCTAGAGCTACCCAAATACAAGCTGAGTGCGTTTTGTCAAAGGATAAGCCAATTACATAAAATAATGACATATGTTCAAAATAACTTGAAACACATATGTCCTAACAATTTCCCCCTTTGGCAATCCGTGACAAAACCACAACAACTAAATGAAGATATGAGAGAAGTCATAAATCACTCAACTCATATTCACTTGTTGAATACAATAAAATCTATCCTAACACAAACTCTTGAAAAACTTTGCAAGAAGAGAGTTTATGGTAAGTAGACTTTGACAACCTGTATTTTTGAAACACTTTAAACAAAACACATCAAAGCATCTTTGTGTAAAGCAGAAATAATAGATTGCATACAGATAAAGAATCATGGGTATAAAGATAGAAAAAGAAACATCACATGTAAAGGTAGGTGAAAGAAAAACATAGATTATCACATTTATATCAATGATAAGCACAATGTATGTAAACAATGGTCACAAGACCTAAGGTACATGAACAAAGTATCTCCAAAAAGAAAGAAAAGAAAAGATACATATAATACTCACTACATCTCTCATAGCAACAACACTCCCCCTATCAAAAATGTCCTATACAAGCTCTCCCCCTAAGAATGACTACTCTCATAACCCAAAACTACCAAAACTACTCCCCCTTTTTGTCACGAGTGACAAAGGGTAGAGTGTCAAGTAGACACCTCATCGGTAGAGCTAGCATCTCCATCATGATTATCCAAAGTATCATCGTCATCACCATCATCATCCTCAATCTCAGAAGCCACATGAGGAGGTGGAGGAGAAACCTCAGAAGCAAAATCGCATATGGTCGCCTGTCGCTGAGCAATGCAACCAACACGAACATTCACCTGATACAACTTCGTAGAGAGTGTATCAAGGCGAGCATCCATATGCTGAAACTGCACTATGATATCTCCTAATGACACATCTCTCGAGGAAGAGGAGGGAGCAAATGTGACTCGTGCAGATCTAGATGGAGCTGGATAGGAGGAAGGAGCTGTTGAATCCGCCTGTCACAACCTAAACTGCGCCTCACTATGATTTATGGTAGCGGTGTCTATGTCAGTAATGACATGGAAGTGGTCGGACACGGGAAAAGGGAAGGAGAAATGGCGTAAAATCCTCGTGATAGCAGAAGGAAAGATGAGCTTATCACGGGTAGCCATATCTCTATAGACATCTATGATAGAGAAGATGAAGTGTGAAGGAAAGTATATAGTGAGATGCTCAAGAAGAGACAACAAAAATCAAGCACGAGGCTCTGTAATGGAGTTGTAATGAGAGAGAGGGTGCAAAACAAAAGTGATCACCATGTTCTAGAAATGAGGACCTTTAGCAGAAGGCCTACATAGTGTGAACTAATGCTCACCCCACTCAAAAGGGCGCTCATAGAAAGCAGACATCATCTCGTCTTTGGACACAGTCCATAGACGCTCACAACCAGGGTAGTCAGGATGTGCAACCCTTGAAACATGAAGCATATTAGAAACCAACTCTAGTGTGACTACAATGCGCGTACCTCGAACGCGAGTATAGAAGAGAGGTACTGAAGAATCAATTCCATGCATGTTGGAGTAAAACTCCTGTATCAGCACGGAAGGACAAGTGATCGGGATGTCACACAGTGACTCCTAACCTCGATTGTGAATGACATCGGGTAGGTCGATGTCGGCAAAGTCTACCAGAATAACTTAGCATTCCGAATGAACACCTCGTATAGAAAAGTTCTTTGAGAAGTCTTGTTGGGCTTTCTCATCACTGAACCAAACAGAAGAAGGAGTAGGATCAGAAGACGAAGAGCCCCTAGAACAAAGAGGGTTCTAGGACGGAATAGACTTACGTTTTGGTGCCATAGACACTACTAACACAAACAGAAGGAGAGGAAGAAAGAGTGAAACACTCAGAAAAGTCCCAAAGCAATTCAATATATAATAAGTATATTGAAAAGAAAGAACGTATGAATGGAAAATGCATGAACGTGTGACATGCAACATGGAAAAATATCATGGGCTCAGTCCAATCCAAACCTATCAGCACACAACAAGTTTGCACACATCTATATGCATGAAAATACTGTTAGAATGCTAATATGATGCAACGCATGGAGTTTTTAAGATCAAATCTACAAAACCCATCCCAATAATTGCAACAAAAACTCATCAATTTTGAAAAACCCCAAAATCAAAAAAAAAAAAAAAAAATCCCAAAACCTAGGTTTCAAAACATGAAATGCATGAAGAATGAGAGATTAGAAGTTTACCAAGAGAAGAAAATTTGAAGGAAGCTTGAAGAAACCTTTGGGAAGAGGTTTGGTGTAAGTGAGAGAGGTTTTGGAAGAGAAAACACAGAGCTATCGAGAGAGAGATTGAGGGAAATGAGCAAAAAGCGCGCAGAAACTATATATACAGCTTCAGTAATTCTCAATAGATGAAGGTATCGAGAGATGTCAAGCCATTTGTCAAGGTAGGTATTAAGAAAAACAACTTCGACAATAGAGGTGCCAAGAAACAACACAAAGACACAAAAAAGAATCTCGATCGATCCACCAGCTGTCAAGAAGCTATCGAGAGGACAGAAACTTCCTCGATTGATCCACCAGGTGTCGATAAGCTGTCGAGATTACAATAAGAAAAAGCTGAGAAGCTCGACAAACAGACAGGTATCGAGGAGGTGTCGAGCTGGCTTTAACAAGCAGTTTTTCGAGAAGAGAAAAACACAGATATGAATGCAATCACGCATGCAACTTAACTAATTATCCAATCAACATATTAAGCACTAAAAAACATCTCTCAACAACAATTTTAAGCACATGGATCCTAAAACACACACACACACTAAACAAGTCTAACCAATTTTATATTTTAAAAATAAGTCAAGACAGTTTAGTGAACATACATTAACGCATGTAAACCTTGTGATGACCAAATTACATTATACCTACACATGTATCAAGAGTAGCAAAGAATATTGTGTGTTGTGTGTGAAAAAACATCGCAAGATTGTGTAAGTGTCTCAAACTTATGACGATTTGAGAAATGAGAAAATCACTTTAACTCACACAAAATCATAACCATTTGATAGGGACTATCACCTTCGAGGTACATCCTATAACTCCCATATCTTCTAGAAAACACGCTCGCAATCATATTTTAAAGCATTTTGTTCTTTTTACTTTTATTTCTTTGCATATTTTCTTTTATTAAGCAAACCATGCATGGGCATATAAGAGAGAAAAGAAATACCCAATTATGTTAAGCTTTTTGACATTGCACTTTTGCTATGCTGAAGCATACAGATGTCATTGACATTGCACTTTTGCTATGCCAAAGCATAAAGATGTCATTTCATGATTGGTTGGCAACAGTGATGAAATGGTTATTTATGCATTTCTCTTAGGATTTTTTAGTCCTACCCATCAAAAAGAGTGATACGAATGCTAAGTAAAAGAGATCACTTAACCTTACTCATCACAAACAAAGAGTCACAAAGCTCACTTGCTTAGTTGTGCATAAGGATGCTCATTTAAGCTATGAGAGATACAAAGTTTAGAAAACTCTATTTCAATGGCCATTTTAAGGTTCACAAGAACCAATGTACACAAACACACACTATTTTTGTATTTTTCAAATTTTTAACTTTTTTTATCTAAAAAGCAAAAATAAAACATAAAACTAAAAACAAACAAACAAAAACATGTTAAACAAAGCAAAACAATGCATAAAATTAAACTGACTCAAAACAGTAAAGCAAAACACACAAGAAATGCAAAAGCAAAACACACAAGAAATGCAAAAACAAAAACAAGAAGGGATAGAGAGAGAAAACATGAATCAATCACTTGGAACCCTTTTCCTTCCACACCTTGGAAGAACCTTTCCTTCTTGCAAAACCTTGAACCGATGATGAAGAGGAAGGATTGAAACCGTTCAAGTTCGAAAGGAACATGAAAGTTTTGAGAATATCTCCAAGAGAAGCAAGAGAGGTTTGAAGCTAATTTTGGTTCCTAGATGCTATCATGCTATTGCTTTGTTGAGTGGCTAACCACTTGTAGCAATTTGATCGAGTACGACCGACAATACCACAATGATGACAAAGATGCTGCTTCTTCTGTTTAGGCTTTTGAGGGTTAGCCTTCTTAGACCTAGGGCTTTTAGTTTCCTTCTTCTCAAGCTTAGGGGCTGCTCCTAAGATGGACTTACCCTTGTCTAGGTTCTCACTAGCTAATTCTTTTTTAACATCATTGTTCTCAATTTTAATGCTATTAGCAGGAGGAACAAAAACAGTAGTACTAGTAGAAAGAGTATTAGAGGACGAGAGTTCATACCCCAATCCTATTCGATCAAAAGTAGATTTCTGAATGTTGAGCATCTCATCCAGCTTCGTACTTGATGTCCTCTCCAATTGAGCTCTAACTTGAAACAGTTCTGCTTTAAGCTTCTTGGTCTTCTCAGCTAGGAAAATGTTTTCAAATCTCAGTGCCCCAATTGTCTGATTTGCTTCATCAAACTTAGTGGAAAGCTCCTCACGGTCAAGTTCCACATCACTGAGCTTTTTGGTGGCCATCCTATAGAGTTTCTCATGCTTCTCAAAAAGCTTGTACAGTTTTTCATAGGCGGTATTGATATCATCTTGGTCATCCATCATTTTAAACTTAGCATTCACCAATTCTTTTTCTTCATGTACATCTTCAGTAATCCCTTCAGTAGGATTTATAGAGGCATTGAAGAAATTCAAAATTTTGTCATTTTCATTGTCGGAATCATCCTCAGGCTCAGTATCGCTCAAGGTAGTAGCAAGTGCCTTGCTCTTCCCAATGCTCTTGAGATATGTGAGACACTCTTGTTTCATGAGACTGAAGCCTTGACACCCGAAGCACTTAGGTCCAGTGGGAACAGTGTACTGACCACCATCTCTAGTATCTTTCTTTCCTTTATCTTGGCTCTTGAACTAAGAAGATCTAGATTTCCTACGATCCTTGTTGAAGCCCTTTCCATTTGCATTTTTCATGAATTTCTTGAATTGCCTGGTAAAATTGGACTTCATCTTTGAATCTTCATCGTCTGAAGACTCATCTGTGTCACTGATCTTAGCCTTCAGTGCCATACGCTTGCCTTTACTTGACTTGCCAATCCTTATCAACCCTAGCTTGTAGATTTGCAAATTACCAGCCAGCTCTGTCAAAGGCATCTTGTCAATATCTTTTGATTCCTTTATCGCCATGATCTTGAGATGGAATCTCTCGGGCAGAGATCTGAGCACTTTTCTTACTATCTTAGGTTCAAGAATGGTTTTTCCAAGATTGAAAGCTGAGTTCACTATATTTTTGAGCTTGGCAAAGAACTCATCAAATGAGTCATCCTTCTCTATCTTAATTTCTTCGAAGCTTGTACTGAGACTCTATAGCTTCGAATCCTTGACAGCCTTTGCTCCCTTATAGGTTGTCTGGAGAATGGTCCATGCTTCCTTAGTAGTTTCAGTGGAGGAAATCTTCTTGAACTCCTCATTGGTGACCGTACTACATAGGGCATTCAACACTCTACTGTTGAAATTGGCTGCCTTGATCTTGGCATTATCCCAATCGGCCAGCGCTTCTGTAGGCTTGGTCCAGCCTATCTCCACAACTTGCCACACCTTCTCATCTAGTGACTACAAGAAATGACTCATGTGTACCTTCTAGTATGCATAGTTAGTACCATTAAACAATGGAGATATAATAAGAGAATGACCTCTATCCATGACAAACAGGGGTCAATGAATCACACACAAGGATTAAACCTTAATTAAAGTGTGCCCGCTATGATACCACTTGATAGGCCACAAACACGTTAATCCTTAGTGATAAATGAAGTTGATTAATTAGCCAAGTTATTAATTAATGAGATTAACATGTAAATTGCGTGGTAGCACAAACAAATCACTAATAAACTAAAGTATGCAGTAGAAAATAAATTAACATAGTGATTTGTTTACGAATAGGGAAAACTTACACGGCAAAAACCCCACTGGGTGATTTAAGGTCACCACTCTCGAAACTCCACTATTATCACAACAAGCGGTTACAAGTAAAGGAATCCCAAGTACCTTACCAACCTACAATTGAACCCTTACCCCAATACCCAATTGGACTTGTTCTGTAGTGACAGTTTCTTCTTTTGATGCACGGCTCCCAGTACGTGACTAACCAATTGTGCGGATCCTAGTACGTGACTTCAATCACCAACTAGAGAAAGTTGTTGGCTGCAAAGTTCTTCAATTCATCCACACGATAAAGATCAAGAAGATACTTGGTTACAAAACCCTACGGTGCACATTACACAGCAACTTCTTCACAAGAGATGAACTAGGACATGAACTTTGTCTCAGCTCACAACTTGCTTGAACAAGGATTTGCCAATGCTTGTGCAACTTGCGTCTCTTTTGATGGCCCTTAAAATAATCCTTTTATATGTCTAGGGTAAGAAGAAAAGAAGTCCCAAAGACACATGTACAGATTGGAATCAAAATAGAACTCAGAATCTGTTTTTCTTAAATCTCGATAGCTAGAGGTGTTGAGGTGCTGTCGAGCAGCTGTCAAGCCTCAAGGCTGAACAGCTTCTTAAAGCTCAATAGATGCAGGTGTCGAGCTTTAAAATTTGACATTTCTTCAACTTGAATCTTGGACAACTTGCATGGCTTTAACACTTGATTTTGAAATCTTGTTTCTTGAAGTATTAAAATCATCCTAGAGCTACCCAAATATAAGCTGAGTGCGTTTTGCCAAAGGATAAGCCAATTACATAAAATAATGACGTATGTTCAAAACAACTTGAAACACATATGTCCTAACAACCTTGGTGCATATCGTAAGATTTTGTGCTCGAGAAAGTGTAGTACATGTACAAAAAGAAAATAAGGTGCAGTCTTAAAATAACAAAAAAAAAAAAAAAAACAATTCAAAGTAAAAAAAAAATGCATGTATACAATAAGGCTAAAATAAATAAATAAATAAAATTCATGATTGTAGGCTTGTTTTCTAAGAGATGTGAGAGTTATATGATGTGACTCTCTAGGTGGTAGTCACTTTCAAACTTATGTTACGAATAATGTAGAAATTGTGATTGATTATTATCTACATACCACCTCACATGTATCTCATGTTGTTATCAGTTGCACACATTTCACAAGTTATTCATTGCTAAACTTAGTACATGAAATTGTGTGTGCATTTTGTTTGGCTATCCAAGATTATATGTTCTATGATTTTGATACAAAATATGTTCTTTGATTGAAATTTGGGTGTAAAATGTGTGAAAATCTTGTTTTTGAAAGTTCTAGGATGAAAACAAATGTTTTTTAAAAACATTTAAACTCATACTCTTGCATTTCATTTATGAAATCAATTGGTTTGAGTGTTTTCTACATAAAACTTCTACTACTTTTCAAAATTTCAATTTTTCCAGAATTTCGATCGATCCAATGTGCCTTTTGACCAATCAAAAATCCCTTGAGTTTTTAAGCTTGGTTCTACCTAGCTCGATTGCTCTTCGATTGGTGCTTGATCAGTCGAAATTGTTTTTCGATTGATCAAATCTAATTTTTGACCGGTCAAAAAATTTAAAATTTTTAAACTGAACCTTCTATCTAGCTCTTTTGGTACCCGATTGGTACTCGACCGATCGAGATTTGAAAGAATAGAACAAAAAGATCTTTTTCTCAGCACGTGTTCTTCACTTTTTCAAAGATTTTTTTTATCTTTTCCTCCCTTTTTCTTTCTCGACCAATCCAATCCAAGCTTCCTCGTCATTTTCATCCTCAAATTTTCAAGGGTTTTTGTCCTTAAGCATAGGTAAGACCTAAATACCCTTTCTTTTTCATTTTAATTACATTTTTCATGCATTTTTATTGTAATTTTTGAACAAAACATTTATGGGGTTTTTGTTGATTGGGTTGTTTTTGTTCATATTTAATCACTGGGTTTTTGTTCCTAGGTCATATACATTTGATTCCCATGCATTAATTAGATAAATTTTGTGATTTGAGAAAAATTGAAAATTTTGGGGTTTGGAATTTTGAGAAATTGGGTTTTTGTTCAATTGGGCTTAAACGGATAAAATTGACTTTTGTAATTGATCAATTATGTCATTATTTGATGTTTCCTAACTAGTGTAATGATTAATTCATCAATTTGATTTGGTTTTGAAAAATGAGTTTTTTAAAAATTGGGGTTTTTGGTTAAAACTCTAGGTTCAAGTCAATGTTGAAGAATTGAACAAGTTTTTTGTGCATCAGAACATGCATCATATGAGCATTCATTACATGAATCATATAGATTGTTATTTATTTATATATTTTGTGCTCTAACTCTTTCTGATGTAGTCTACCCTTGGTTTTTGTGTTTTTCTTGTTTTTCCTTTTCCTTTATACTCTTAGAATCATGATTAGGAAAACTAGAGCCAAGAAAACCTCTACTACATCCTCTTATTCTAATTTTCAGAGTGATAGGTTTTGGTTTAGGTCAAATCAAGAGGCTTATGAGAAGCTTAATGTTTTTAGATCTGTTTGGGCTGAACGTAAGGTTATCCTAGATGAGGTTGAACCCGAGATTCGTAGGAATTTTTAGCATCGAGGTTGGTTACCTCTTTTAGATGTAGAGCATCCCCCTCCAGCTGCTTTGATTAAAGAGTTCTATTCAAACCTCTCTATCCACTCCGATGATTCCAACATTCATTATGTGGAGACTTGGATAAGGGGTAAAGAGTTTGTCATTACCTCTGAGGTAGTGGCTTCTGCTCTTAGTGTACCTTTGGTACAACAGCCTGTGTATCCTAACAAAGAGATTCCTCCTCTCGACGACATCATGTCTCTTCTTACCGGTACTACCATTAGTTGGGATACCGATCCTAGGGTTACCACACATGAGCTTACTGAGCTCAATTATTTGTTTTTTAGGATATCTTGTCATAGTATTTGGCCTATTTCTCATATATGTATCATTCCTATTGAGAGATGTGCATTCTTGTATGCTCTCA
Organism: Castanopsis chinensis; assembly: GCA_032878915.1. Classification (NCBI taxonomy): domain Eukaryota; kingdom Viridiplantae; phylum Streptophyta; class Magnoliopsida; order Fagales; family Fagaceae; genus Castanopsis; species Castanopsis chinensis. Next base: position 13,242,079 of record JAVQMG010000105.1, read on the forward strand.
TCACTAATGCTCCTATCAGTTTCCTACCCTTTTCATTCATTCTCTTGTTGAGGTTCATAGGAGTAGTGCTAAGTCTCAAGGTCTGTTTTTCCCGATTTTCATTCATAGGATTTTATTAGATTTAGGTTTAGAGGACTTCCTCACATCTGAGCCTGTTCATATCATCCCTCCTATAGATGTCACCTTCCTTAGGCAAAAGGCTGCTTAGTTGAAAGCAAGCTCTAAATGCCCTCGTGTTGAGTCTTTTATAGGTGATGCATCTCAAGCCCTTCCTTCTAGTGATCCTTCTGCTGAGGCATTTATGGACCCCACAGCCGCCATGGATCCTCCACCATCTACATCATCCTCGTCATCTATGTGTACTATGTTGGAGACGTGTCTCACCGTTCAGGCGATGCATGGATAGCTTTTGTTGGATTTGCTTAATAAGGTTGCGGCCTTATGAGTAGATTTGTCGGATGCTAGAGGTGCTTCTCCACCGGCTTCACCCTCTGATGAGTATTGATTGCCCATTGGCAATATATCAGAAAAAGGGGGAGTGCATAGAAATAGAGGGAGATGGAGATGAGGAGATTGTAGTTTTTGGCTATAGATTGTATTTTTAGGGAGATATGATATGTATTTGCTTTATTTGATGATGAGTTATATATGTTAGGGGGAGACATTGTTGTTTTTATGCTTTTATGTTTTTGGTTTATTTATTTTCTTGTTCCACATTATGATACATTGATTATGATTTATATTATGAGGTTATTCATGGTATATGTCTTTTATTTTATGTTTTATGAAAACAAGAAGTTTATTTGGTTTACCTATATTTTCCATGTATGCGTTTATGTTTTTTTAGTGTTTCAGGAATTTATAGGTTAATTCATTTAAAGCTACTGTCTACTTTTGCAACTGATAGATAGTGGTTAGGCTGAAATGTATTTTGGGCTATTTTACTTTGAGCTTTTTATTTTGTGTAATGTGTTTTGTCACGGATTGCCAAAGGGGGAGATTGTTAGGTTCTAAGACTTTAGGAACTAATGTATTAGAATTTCAATTTGTATTTGTTGGCAAACCATGATCAAAACAAAGAGTCTAAGTTTAGGCTTGCTCAAAGTATGGATTGATGTAAAGTTCATATCGAGTAATTGCAAGAATTACTATTCAAAATCTCCAAGGCTCGATAAATCTAAAATTAGACTTGATCGATCGAAACACATGCATCAGTAATTTTATACAGAATTATTAAACTAGTCTAAGCCTATGTGACATGTAAGGTTAAGTGTTTCACTCTAAGTATAAATGAAAAAACCCTAGCTACGTTTTACAAGTCTTTGTTGAGTCATGTATTGAATCTTTTGTAAGATCTGAGAGGTGTTTACCTTCATATACACATGTAGAGTTATCAAGATCAAGATTCACATTAAGAACCTTACGATCGCTTCAGTTGCTACATAAAGAACTTTAAAGAAGATCTAAAACATTTGAGTGGAGTCACAAAGTCACAAGTAGGAAAACTTGTGGTTCCTGCATATCAAGGAAAGAAGTAATCCATGGACTCGGAGCTGTCACGTGGTCATAGTAGTAAGTTTTCTACACTAGGTAGCAATAGGATGCTAGTGGTCTAAGCCTTGTTGTACAAACTTCAATTCTTTCAGAGTGGATTTGTTTTTACCTTGACAATAGTTAGGTTAAATCCTCCCCAGATTTTTTACAGGTTAGGTTTTCCATGGTTATCAGATTTGTGTATTCTTTATTTTTCCGCATAATATTTGTTTTACACATATTGGTTTAACCTAGATCTAATTAACTAACTTGTTAATCAACTTGACCAAATATTAGGTTAAACATATAGTGTTAAGGGGTCTAAAAACTAACACAAATTGTGTGGACTTCATGAAGAGTTGCCACAACTGCCAAACACATGAAAATTTGAACCATGTACCACCTAGTGAGCTGTATAGTATGACCTCTCCTTGGCCTTTCTCAATATAGGGCATAGATGTGATTTGAAGAATAGCTCTTAAGGCTTAAAATGAACATGAATACATCCTAGTGATGATTGATTACTTCACGAAGTGAGTATAAGCAGCCTTCTACTATGCATTGAAAGCCAAACATGTTGCCAGATTTGGAGAGAACAACATCATTTGTTGATTTGGGATACCACAAAAGATCATCTCCAACAACAATTCCTACTTTGAGGGAGAGGTTTGAAGGATCATGGAGTTGTAAACATTGAGCATCATAAGTCTTCACCAAATTGGCCACAAACCAATGGAGTCGTACAAGCAGCCAGCAAGAACAACAAGAATAAATTATTTCAACAAAAAAAGGGGTTTCTAGCTTTCTACTGTTGATACCCTTTGTGGTTGGAGAGATGAATTTTTCCAGAGGTAAGAGGGGTTTCTACCGCTGGAGCCCTTTATGGCTGGGATGATCGATTATAATAAATTATACCAGCAAAAAGTGAGGTTTCTACTGATGCAACCTTCTATTGCTGAACTTTCAACCTTTTATTTTTTCTTTGCTGCTACCGTTGGATAAACTTTTTTCTTTTAGGCATAAAAGCTTCTTTTATTTTTTTCATAGGGGCCATAAGCTTGTAGTAAGTATGTTACAAGCCTTGGTTGGAGTAGCTCAAATAGTTGAGAGATAGGTGGCTCGTCATCTCATGGAATATCTCAAACATAATAACGTTGACTTAGCTCCATGTGCTTTTGGATCAAGAGATATTGAGCATGTGTATGTCAGAGTTAAGATCTCCTTCATGATATGTGATTCTAGACTTTTGGAGGCATGATAATGCTATACTTTATGACTCCCCAGTGGAATCGCCCAAATGTCAAGGACAATTTTTGCACGTAGTCACATATCCGCTAAAGGTGTGACTCTACTAAACCCAGATTTGTTTCAAGGAGTTCAATTCGGAACCTGACATTGGGCCACATAAACCATTGGGTTTTAGTGCATTTTTAAGCATATAAAATAGATAAAGATCAAAGTCTTAAAATCACGATAATGGTTGAAATAAATAAATAATACATTTAATTGTATAGCTTTGATTAAATGATTATTATGTTTATTAAGTGATGTCCAATATTAGAAAGTAATTAATTGTCATATGTCTAGTAATGGGATGAGTCCAATAGTCCATATCCAGCTGTGGTATAGTTCATATTCAATATAATAAGGTATGTCTAGCAATGGTTTATGTCCAACAATGGTTTATGTCCAAATAATACATATCTAGTTGTGGTTTATGTCCAAACATTACACATTCACCAATGGTTCATGTCCAAGTGATATATGTCCATCGGTAGTTTATGTTCAACTAATATGTCCAACAATGGTAGATCAATTTATTAATATATATGTTCATTAATGAAGTATTTTGCATTAAATAGTGAGACAATATTAAATTATTTTGCATCCAACAATGCAATAGTGATGAGTTAACGTATACTTAATAATGTAATCTTGAAGATAGAGAAATATTGACTTGTCTTGTATGTTTTTGACTCTAGCCGTGTAGCATCACTTTATCCTTTATATGATTTGTGACTCTAACCATATAACATTGGTGAGCTGGTAACATTCCAGCGACATAATAATATGAGTACAACAGTACAATGATAATGAATTAAAATATACTTCATAGTATACTTTTAGAGATAAAAATATAATGACTTATCTACATAGTTTGTGGCTCTAGTCGTAGGACATTAGTGAACTTATAACATTTTAGCGGCATAGTAAAATGAGTCCAGCAGTACAATATGATATTATGAGTCCTTTCTTGATGACTTCATGATCGAAGGGAAAAAATTAGTGCAACTAGAGGGAGAGAGAATATGTCTAACTATGTGAATAGGTTGGTTAAGTTTATCCCCTTTATCATGCTCTTAAATGATTTTCACTGCGTAATGCTCTTTTAGTTTTTAGTCAAATATGAGTAATACTTACTTCCATGAGAAGGGATTTTAATATTATAAGTTTGTGCCTTTCATAAGAAGGACTTTTTATCATTATAATTATATGCCTTCCATGGGAAGGGCTTTTGTAACATGTTCTTGGAAGAGTGTTTGATATTTTTGAATTAGATGTACGGAGATGGCAAAAAATATGTGTTTTATGAGATTTGGCATTTGTAATATTGAATATGGATCTTGTATATAATTACTTTATGAGATATAGAATTAAAGATATATGAGAATTATTTATGGATATTTTGGGAGGAATGCGTTTGTAAAATATAGGGAAGTATGAGAGACATTGAGGTTAAATATAGTAAATAGGTGAGATTATAGTTGCTGCTAGAATGGCTTTTGTGTTATGATAATGAGTTATGTTTCTTTATAAGAGAAGAGATTTTGTAAGAGAGATGGAGAAGGAGATAGAAATGTTTAGAGATATGGGCAGCAAAGTGAATGAAGTTTCAGAATTAGAGAGTGAGAGAGGGATGGATAGTGGGTGTATTAGTGTATGGCTTGGTCCTCTTTATATAGAGCCAATTATGTAATTAGATTAGAATTAGTTAAAGCGAAATTTAGCACATAAAGAAACGTTTTTAATAAAGTAAGTGATTTCATTAGTAGGTTTTTGGTTTTTATCCAAAAAAAGAAATTGTGCGACTTTAATGCTGCTAGAGTTGCTATTATAACTGTCAGTCACAACTGTCAGCTGTACAGCAGTAGTTACTGTAGCAGCTAACAGCTCTATAGTAGTAGCTATCCTGACATAAATTGGATGATGTCAGCTATGTAAGGTCTTCTGCTGGAGAAATTACTTTGCATTAAATTCATGGGTTTGGCTAAAAATGGTAACATAACCTTTACGGGATCTTCCTTTTTCTAGTACTGCAGTTGAAGGCTAAGGATCTTATCTTAAAATGGTAGAATTTCTTTTATAGGATATTTTCTTTTTTGGCTATGGCAGCAAGCTATTGGGAATGGGTGTCAATTGCCTAAGCTGTTGCTGGAGCTACTGCAGCTTCTGCTAGAGGTTTTGCTACTTCTGTTGGAGTTGTTGCAACTTCTGCTGGAGCTATTGCAACTTCTACTGGAGTTAAGGCAATTTCTGCTAGAACTGTTGCTCGAATTTTTGGCTAAGTTTCCTTTTTTAGAAAGTTATATGTTTAGTCTATGATTTTATTACAATATAATTTTTGTAAGTAATAAACTATATGGTTGATATTTGATGAATTTTTAGAGATGTAATTACGGTTTCTTTGTGTTTTGACCAAATCTTGGAGAGCAAGGAGAGCATTTAATGTTAGATATAAGATATTAATATAGATTTAGCCATGTGCTTGAGATTAATTTAAATAATAATAACAATAATATAATTACATTTTTAAATTTATATTATATGATGAACATTAATTTTTTTTTGTAAAAAGCATGAAGAATTTTATCATTTTAAGTCTTATGTGATATGAGAGGCTTACCATATGCTACCTATTGCATACTGACTCGTCAAAGTTCAGGAAATTGGGGAAGACATGCCAAACAACATGTTTTTCCTTCATCAACTTTGAACTGCTAGAACTTTACTGAGCATACTGCTTAGCTCTCCAAAACATGACTCCCCAAATTCCCTCGATGAGACTTATGAGCTTGGATCATAAGTCGAAAATGAGATGTTGTGCCATGAGCTTAAACTGTAGGCTTTAATGAGATAATATCACCATGGGTTTTGGACGATGGCTTTCGGTGTCATTTTGTGAATATGGGCTCTTTTGTGCTTTAGAAAAAGTTTTTCCAAAATCCATAATTTGTTGAGTGGTGCGAGTTGCCAATGAAATAAATTCCATGTGGTGTGAAAAATTTGTCCTTAACACAAGTCTCAACACCATCTTATTTAGTGAAAGCTCAGATCTGTGTTAAAACATAAGAACTATTTAGACCTTAAATTAAAAAATTACGGCTGGTTGATTTTACTCTATCTTAAACTAAGTGCGGAATAGAGTAAATGCAAGCAAACAAACAATACAACTACTCTAAGCCATATTCAACAAATCACTCTAGTAAAATGCAAGCTAAAAGTGTAGGGAAGAGAGATGTAAACACAAGATAACACGCCAATGTGTTATCTAAAAGGAAATCGAAGAACTTGGTGAAAAACCTCTCCGCCAAGCGGTAAATTGATCCACTAGACAATAATTTGGGATACACTAATAGCAAGAGACCCTACAAGCCTAATCTACCCAATGTACCTAAGCCCTCCAAGCTCTTACTTCAACAAGGCTTCTCGAAATCGTTTCTTTTCTAGCTTTACGGATCCAACAATACGACCGTTTGCATCTGCCAAGCCTCACCGGTTTCTTTTGGAAAATCTACAAAACTTCCCAAGTTTTAAAACACTCTCTACACTCTGAAAAGGTGTGGGTTGTTTTTGGGTACAAATTTCCTCTCAAGGTATGAAAATGAGAGAGGGAAGGAGAAGAGGTTAGGATGATTTTTCACTAAGGATTAGTAGCTCTCTCTCTAAAAGATTGGTGTGTGTGTGTGTGTGTGTGTGTTGTTGAAAACCTATCTAGGGTTTTTCTCTCTAAATGGCCTCTCATACTTTTATGGGTAATGAGGGTATATATAGTATAGGTAAAGGGTAAGAAAGTCACACTTAAAAATCCTTCAGGCAGAGAGTTTTACAGGTATTTCGTGGGAAGGCCTTACCTGTGAGACACTCGCGAAAACGACAGTCTGGCATGACTCTTCATCTTCTTGCATGTGCTCCTCATGTGACTTTTAGCTGTCTTGATCAAATCTCCACCACTCAATACTAAATCCATTACAAAAAAAATCCCACAAAAATACAAGGAAAAAAATTAAAGCATTTACAACACTTTTGTCATGGAATAAAGCTAACATAAAACATAATTGTAAATCACAACTTTACAATCTCCCCATTTGGCTATTCCGTGACAAAACACTTTATAACAGAGTCTAGACTTAAACATGATTTTGGGAACAATGGCAAAACTCACTCACACCTAAATCTAGAAGTTGTGAAGCACTTGGAACATATATACCTGTAACCTGAAACACTTGCACAAAACACATTAGACCCTTAAGGTAAAGTAAGTAATAAAAGGACAAGTATAATGTAACAAGTAAAATGCAATCATGTAAACATGATGTGAAACATATGAGGAACTTGATCATACACCAAAATAGTCATATGGAGATGACTGCAATGATCATATAGCAAAGCAAATAATCATTCGAGCATGCAATCATTAAATTACAAAGACAAAGGATATATGCATGTCCAACACACAACCAATGCAAAACACAAATGATATTTTCATTAAGGATACAAGATCCAACAAGGGCACAAGTATGTTCCAACACATAAATATGATGCAATGAGAGCAACAAAGCATAGATACTAAAAGTAACTCAAAGCACCATAAAGCAACAAGAAAACAAGCATAAAGTAAAACAAAGACAAAATAAGGTTTTCTCATAAAAGTTGTCTTTTACCCCTTAGTATATGCATCTCCCCAATGACTTTCTCCCCTTACGAATGTGCACGAGGTAGAATTTCTCCCTCTAAGAATGTGCACATGAGTCATATAGAAATGACAATACACATCGTTATACTCTCCAATATACACTCCCTTTTTTTGTCACGAATAGACAAATGAATTAAGAGGAATGAGGGAAAGAAAAGAAGACATTAACAAGGATAAGATGCATGAAGGATGCAAGATGTATGAGAAAATGAAGCTCAAACAAAAGACAAAACATCTTAGGAAGACAATGCTACAAGCATAAAGTAAACATGACATGCTAAGAATGATGAAACATGATATAAACCTAGGCATGACATAGACACAAGAATATGTTATATGTGCTAAAAGGGTCTAAAAAGACTTAACTAGTATGAGTGAATGCACAACATGTCAAGTGTTAGAGTGTGTGCAACAAAGGTGCATCTAGTGCGCATGTGAGATGCACGACCAATGCATGAATAAACACTCACAGGGCAAAGTGTATAAAACACACCACAAATGATTAAAACATAATAAACATGAATAATTATGGTGATCCCCAAAAATTGGTACTCATCAGGTCCAAAACAGCGAGAAAATGTCATTTGGACATTTTATCAAATATTTAGAGTGCACACACTACACATGTACGTTAAACAATGCAAGAACATATGAAAAACTTGCCTAAATACATGTTATTTTTGCCACAAGGGGCCAACATCCAAAGCAAAACATCATTTAAAACAAAGCCCAATCAAAAAGATTAACAAAAATTAAGTTTTCCAACTCCCATTTGAAAAAATCTCAACTATAAACATAAAACCCCTAAAAACATAATTTAAGGATCAAAATTAATGAAAAGAGTTAAAGATTACCCAAGAGATGTTAATAGAATGAAAAAACACTTGAATTTAGTTGGGTTTTGATGTTGAAACATTAAAACAGGGGTTTGGAAGAAGATGGGAGAAGTTTAAAACAAATGACCCACGAAATGCCCTTTAAAACCCACGAAATGCCCTTTAAAAGTTGGTCTAGAAATTTTCGTAGGAAGTTTCACTGGTTACATATCCACGAAATTTTGCTGGTATCTTACTGGTATTTCACTGGTAAGCTTTACTCACAAAACAGTCGCGAAACTCTCTGTCCAAAACTGAAAAACTTGAGAATTGGATGCTTTAACTTGCGACTGAACTTACACAGGAAATAAGTCAAGAAAACACCTAGAAAATATGTTTTTGACACAAAAGAAACATGAAAAACTTTGAAAAACATGGGTGATACAAATCATTTCCAAAAGCAAACAAAAAGAACAAAAATCTTTTTGGTTCGATCCACATATGGTTGAGCACACACACATCACATTTGAACATGTACGAACACACAAATGAAGTAGACATTTATTGAACATTAAACTTGTGTATTGTGTGTGTGGATCAAGTGTGGAATAGTCCTTAGTCTAGAGTGAAGCTTCAATGATCAATTCAATCAAGTCATACACAACTAGTAGTAAGTCAAGTAGACTATCTCAATTATAGAAATGAACATATATGATCTCCAACAAGAAAATGATTACATTTCTTTGAAGCTTTTCATTTGACTTCTTTACAAATCATAACATTTGATCATTTTTTAACAAAATGCATCTCATTTTGAGATCGATACGTGAAATTTTTGATATTTCAACTTTGTGAGTGAGCCTTCGGCTTTTTGAGGCACCATATATTTCAATACAAATCGCTTTCCCTTTTTTCTAGTCAAATACTAATATGTACGATGGCTTTTGTAGCTTAATATCTTTTTTCATATTGAGATTTACATTTGTTAAAACTCTTTAAGTAAAAACATAAAAATGTGGGAAAAGATATAGGCACAAGTCTATGCATGTATCAAGACCAACAAGACTATTGACTAGTCATTCATGACAAGCTTGAAGATCGATTTACAATAATCACACATAGATTTCAAGATGTTTTCACAAAGATAGATGTGCATACAAAACAAGCTAAGCTCATAAATGCACTATGCCATTAGTACGAAGGTACTAGGCCAAACTCACACGTGAAATTTGCTCAAACATATACCATCAAACTTTTTGAATTTTTCACTTTTTATGTGGTTTTGGAATTTTTACTCACACAAAAATGAAACATAAAAGTAAGATAAAAAACAAAACAAAACAATGCATATAAAGAGATGCATGATGCACAAATGCATGACAATGAAACATATAATGCATAAAGGGTCCTACAAAGATCGAAAGAATTAGATTAAGGACCAAAAAAGCAAAAGCTCAATCATAGGAACCTTTCCTCATCCAAACGGAATGATTGTTTGGAATGAGTTTCTCATGAGAAGTGAGACGAGGGTTAGAAGAATGAGAACCGGAGATGCACATAGACAAGGAGGTAAGAACATTAAAAAAATTTTCTTCAACAACTTACCATTTTTCCCCAAATCTAGTTTTGCTTTCATAGTACAACTTCCAAAAAGCTCAAGTTTCTCTTTTCTTTTGATTCTTTTAAGAGCTTGAAACTTAGAGTAATGAGGTCTAAGATGACTAAAGGCACCATAATGGTGACAAACAATAGGTTTAAGTCCGTTAGGCTTTTTAGGGAGGGATCTAGCAACATGGTTTTGTTCTCTCTTTAATTTGGGACATTAAGGTTTTATATGACCAATCACACCACAATGATGGCAAGTTGGAACAAATTTAGATCCATCTAAAACCTTAGGTTGAGACCTAAACGGAGGCTTTGGCTTAAGAGTCTTTCTCTCCACCTTTTGATTTCTTTTGTGTGGAGGAATGTACACCGATTTATCTTTTGAAGTAGAACACACAATAGGCATAACATCGGGTACCACAACATGATTGCAACATATATTTTCATCCTTTTTAGCAATAGGTTCAACAATAGGTTCAAAAATTAAACACTTGGCACGCATCTTAAGAGATTCATTTTCACATTTTAGCTCATCAACAAGTTTGTTAGACAAAACAAGTTTAGCATCCAACTCCGTATTCAAACATTCAAACTCCTTTAGTTTTTCAAGAGAATGTTCAACAAGTTTCTTATACTTTTCAATCAATTTATTGGATTCATTGAGCTTAAAAATCAAATCATCCTTTTCACAAATGAAGTTGCTGAAATTTTCATGAAACTTCTTATCCTTTTTCTTTGAGAGTTTGACATTTTAAATATTAACAACAACACCCATATATTCATGTAACATGTCATCACAATTATGAGGATTAACACTCATAGAGGCATTTTTACAAACGCATGGCATGTTACAATCAACATCCAAAGAAGCATACAAAACACTATCTGATGAAGTGAAGAAAATCAGTAGGCTAGATGCTTCAGATTAGAAAGGGCTCACGATTGTCTTGGTAGCCTGAAAAATGAAAGAGAAGTGATCAAAGGTGACCGGGGTTACCGGCTAATAACCCTCCGATGACAAAGTCAGTTTCTCTCAAATATTTTCAAGTTCCAATTTTTTAGGAAATGATTTCACGTACCTTTTCCTGGTCTGAACCAACGTTTATATAGTGTCTTAAGAGCGGTTATTGGATTTGTAACCTCCCCTTGATTCGAGGAGTTTTGTGTCTAAATATAACTTCCTCAACTGTTTAAGAGTTATTTTCTTTTTGCGTAACGGTCACTGGGGGTTACACATATAATACGAAGACATTTTTCATATTCATAAATTTTACAAGTGCTCACATGTCGTCCGTAATTCCTCGTCCTGAGCACGTCAAGGCAGCTTACCTCGTCTTGAGCACGTCAAGGCAGCTTACCTCCTCTTAAGCACATCAAGATAGCTTACCTCGTCTTGAGCACGTCAAGACAGCTTACCTCGTCTTTAGCTTGTCGTGACAACTTACCTCGTCTTGAGCACCTTGCTCGTTCTGTACGATCTCCATGGACAAATTCAGAGTTGCATTTGTTTATACCACATAAGTTGCCCCCTTGCCCATGGGTCGTCTAGGATTTACATCTACTAACGCCGTTGTTTGGATAAGCGTCCTTATGCCAGCTGTTGTAGGTGCCACTTGTCATGATTTAACTGGAGACCAATCATGTTAGCTTGTTTTTCGAGGGACGTGCCATTTGTCGCTTTTTGACTGGTCGCGTCGCTTCGTGTACTGGGGTCAATGCCTATAAATAGTTGAATTCCTCCGCTACCCTCCTCATTTTTTCAAATTTTCTTCTTCGAACTTCCTCGTCTTAGCGCCTCGTCTAGAAGTTTCCTGCGTCAGTTAGTCTCCTCTCGTCTAGTTCCAGGTACTTTCTTCAATCTTCGTCCTTAGATTTTAAGTTTCTTCCTTAAAAATGTCTGAGGTAGTCCTTTCCTCATCTAGCAATAGCACTGTCAAAGCCATAGACGAGTACCAAGACCCAAGTAGCTTTAGTGGCTCTAGTGATAGTTCTAGGAGTAGTAATAGCAGTAGTGATGGAAACACCACATACGAGTATACGTCTGGTGTCCCAAGAGTTCCTTTAGAGGTGTTTAGGGAACAACATAGGACGAGGGTCAAGTCTGGTTCTAGGGCTGGCACAAGTGCTCCCTCATCTTCTGCTCAAGACGAGGAGGAGGAGGTAGTTTACACTTGTGTTATAGGGGTTGGTTCTAAGATAGACGAGAAGAAGTTGGACCTTCTCAAGACGAGGTACCAAATCCCTGATAGCTTAAACCCTAGGCTACCCGTCCGTGACGAGTGGTGTTGTCAACCCCGTTTTGGAGTTGGCATTTACGAGGCTTACCTCCTAGGGGGTTTGAGGTTGCCTCTAAATGCCTTCGCCAGAGAGTTGTTTTCAAGGTTAGGTATAGGGATATGCCAACTTAACCCCAATGCATGGCGTCTAATAGTAGCTATGCAAGTTTTGTGGAGGGAAGTGTTTGAGGGGAACCGTCCTCTTTCCGTGGACGAGTTCCTCTACTGCTATAAACCATCCAAAATTAACCAGTCTCTTGGCTTTTATCAATTTATAGCCAGAGGGAAAGATTGTAGATTGATTAAGTCATTAGTCACGTCAGACAGAAACTGGAAGACGGAGTTTTTCTTCGTCTCTGGTTTCTGGGCTGGCCGTCCTAATGACACTGCCAAGGATCCATTCCCTCCCTATATAGGGGAGATAGGGAACCTTCATCATGAAGGTATGCATTTCTCATTGTATTTGTTGCACTCGTCTTTAATAATGGTCATCTAACGTGTTTTTGTTTGTTTTTTTTTTAAGGTGTTAGACGACCCCATTTGGATAGGTTCCATTTGGAACGAGTCCAAAAAGCTCGTCTTTACAGCGACAGGACCTTCCATTTTTTGGTTACCTTACGGTGTCTTGCCACCTGGGGTCTAGGTCCTGACCCTTCAGATGAGGCAATTGCCCACGAAGTTACTGTGAGAAGACGTAAGTCGTCCTTTCCCTCGTCTTCTTTTTTGTTTTTTTTTTTGTTTTTTTTTTCTTTTATTGAAATGTATTGGGGTACAATTATCTCGTCTAGAGTGGTATAGACGAGTTTATTAACAATTGCCTTTAAGGCTTAATTTATAAGGGTTTTTGGACGGTGGTCGTCTACCCTTTTTTTTAAAACTTCAATGAATATTTCTCTTTATTCACTATTTGTTAATGTATGGACATGTTTCCCTTTGTCTTTGTTGTGATGGAAACTTGTATATTTCTTAAGTATTAAAGGGTCGTCCATATATTTTGCTTACGGACGATGTTATTGATCCATCCTTTTGTTCTTCTATAGACGAGTTAATGATAACCTTTTTTAGACGTTTCCTTCGTCCATAGGTCTGGCCTATTTGCCTCATCCATAGGTTTTGGCCTATTTGCCTCGTCCATAGGCTTGATTTTTGCTTCGTCCATAAGCCTTTCTTTGGCCTTTTGTCAAGGACGTTTTCTAGCGTTTGACTTATCCTAGAGCATCTGTCTTGGTCAGATGCTCGTCCATGGACTTGTAAGTTTTCGTGCCTTAGCTTCACTTTATCCTCGTTTTGAGGAAAGCTTGTGAACATTACATCCCTGCGTCCAAGGATTTTTCATTCGTCTTAAGATTTTGCCACTCTCGTGGATTTCACCATAGGAGTTAGACTTTGTTCATAAAATATATTGAAAATCCACACTGTCATTATAGAAGCATTATTCATAAACATGGCGCCTGCTTAGGGCCTTACGAAAGTACTTAGGAAAATATTTAAAAATACATAACCTCATCTTTCACAAACTTGTCTGTAGACGGTGCAAAAGTTTAAGAACTATTGCATTTTTATTCTTAGTACACACCACATCAGTAGTACGAACACAACAGTAGATATTAAACATAGTAGAAGAGTCATCCATCATTGTAACCTCGTCCTTGATTAGCTTCGTCCAAGACCTTTACTGATAGTACATTCGCAGGTGCTCCACATGCCAAGGATGCTCTAGCTTTCGTTCGTCCAGAGCTTCCAAGTAATACGACCCCTGCCTCTTGCAGTTGACTACCCTGTATGGTCCTTCCCAATTGGGTCCCAATTTTCCATGAACTGGGTTCCTAGTTGCCAAGGATACTCTTTTAAGAACAAGGTCCCCTACACTGAAGCGCCTGGGTTTCACCATGGAATCATGCTGCCTGGCCATAAGATTCTTGTATCTTGCTATCCTTTGCTCCGCATCCATCCTTACCTCATCAATGAGATCGAGGTCAAGACGGAGTAATTCTTCATTTTCTTGCTCCTGATACTTCATCACTCGATGGCTAGCCATATGAACTTCTGCCGGTATGACCGCTTCACTTCCATAGGCTAACTTGAAGGGAGTTTCTCCTGTCGGGGTTCTCACAGTGGTTCTGTAGGTCCAAAGAACGCTGCCAGGCCACAAATGCGTTGACCCCTTGTGATAACTTCGATTAATTAAATTAGCCTAGTTATTAATTAATCAGATTAACATGCAATATCACGTGGTAGCACAAACAAATCACCAAATTAAGTAATGCAGCGGAAATTAAATGACACGGTGATTTGTTTACGAATGGGGAAAACCTTACGGCAAAAACCCCACCGGGTGATTTAAGGTCACCACTCCCGAAACTCCACTATTATCACAACAAGCAAGGAATCCCAGTACCTTACCAACCTACAGTTGAACTCTTACCCCAATACCCAATTGGACTTGTTCTGTAGTGACAGTTTCTCCTTTCAATGCACGGCTCTAAGTACGTGACTAACCAGATGCGCGGATCCTAGTACGCGACTTCAAATACCAACTAGAGAGAGAGTTGTTGGCTGCAAAGTTCTTCAAATCATCAGAGATGAACTAGGGCATGAACTTTATCTTTCAGATCACAAATTGCATGAACAAGAAGTTCTGAATGAATGTGCAACTTGCATTCTTATTGACGGTCCTTAAAATAATCCTTTTATATGTCTAGGGTTAGGAGAAAAGAAGTCCCGAAGACATACTTACGGATTGGACTTGAAACAGAACTGGAAATCTGTTTTCTCTAATTCTCGACAGATAGAGGTGTCGAGAGGTGTCGAGAAGCTGTCGAGGCTTGGGAAAAACAGCTTCTTTAAATCTCGATAGATGCATGTGTCGAGGTAGGTGTCGAGATTTAAAAACTGGCACTTCCTTGCTTGTGTCTTGGACAGACTTTGATGACTTCAACACTGGATCTTGAAACACTGTTTCTTGAAGTGTTAAACCCATCCTAAATCTACCCAATTACAAGTAAAGTGCGTTTTGTCTAAGAATAAGCCAATTACATAAAATAGCAACATATGTTCACAGACTTGAACTACATATGTCCTAACAATCTCCCCCTTTGGCAATCCGTGACAAAACCACAACAAACAAATGAAAATATGAGAGAAGTCATAAATCACTCAACTCATACTCACTTGTTACATACAGTAAAATCTATCCTAACACAAACTCTTGAAAAACTTTGCAAGAAGAGAGTTTATGGCAAGAAGACTTTGACAACCTGTATTTCTGAAACACTTATAAACAAAACACATCAAGGCATCTTTTTGTGAAACAGAAATAATAGATTGCGTACAAGTAAAGAAACATGTGTATAAAGATAGAAAAGAAACAGCACATGTAAAGGTAGGTGAAAGAAAAATATACATCATCATATATAAGAAGAGAATAAATACAATGTATGTCAATACATGATCAAAGTATCTCTAAAAAGACAAGAAAAGAAAAGGAATACATATGATCACCTCACTACATCCCTTAGTCCACACTCCCCCTAACAAAATTGTCCTATGCTAACACTCCCCCTAAGCATGACTACTCTCATACAAAACTACTCCCCTTTTTTGTCACTCGTGACAAAGGGTAGAGTGTCAAGTAGACATCTCATCCGAAGAGCTCGCATCTCCATCATCATCGTCGTCATCGCCATCATCATCAGTCTCAGTCGACACATGGGGTGGCGGAGGAGAAGCCTCTGGTGCAAAGCTGCCCATGGTCGCCTGTCGCCTGGCGATGCGACCAACACGGATGTTCACCTGATACAACTCCATGGAGAGTGTATCTAGGCGAGCATCCATACGCTGTAGCTACGCCATGATGTCTCCTAAAGAGATGTCGCTCGAAGAAGAAGAAGCAGAAGCTCGAGCGGATCTGGAGGTGGTCGGACGGGTGGAAGGAGTGGCACCATCAGTCTGTCACGATCGAAACTGTGCCTCGCTACGTTTTACGGTAACGGCGTCTATGGCGGACATGACATGGTAAGGATTGGACGAAGGGAATGGGATGGAAAAACGACTTAGAATCCTCGTGATAGCGGAAGGGAAAATGAGCTTATCACGGGTGGCCGTATCTCTATAGACATCTATAATGGAAAAGATAAAGTGTGAAGGAAAGTCTATAGAAAGATCCTCTAAGAGGGACAATAAAAACCGAGCGCGAGGCTCTGTGATAGAGTTGTAGTGAGAAAATGGGTGCAAAACAAAAGTCATCACCATGTTAAGGAAACGAGGACCTTTAGCAAAAGGTCGACATGGTGTGTACATATGATCTCCCCAAGAGGAAGGACACTCACAGAACGCCGAATCATCTCGTCTTTGGACACAGTCCAGAGACGCTTACAGCTAGGGTAATCAGGATGATCCACCCTAGGGACATGAAGAACCTCAGAGACTAACTCTAGGGTGACAGCAAAGTGCGTACCTCGGACGCAAGAGTAGAAAGAAGGTACTGAAGAATCTATCTCGTGGATGTTGGAGTAAAACTCCTGTATCAACACGAGTGGACATGTGACCAGGACGTCACACAGTGACTCCCAACCCCGACTGTGTATGACATCGGGAAGGTCGGTGTCGGCAAAGTCTGCCAGGACAACGTGGCGTTCCGAATGAACACCTCATTTAGAAAAGTTCTCTGAGAAGTCCTTATGGGCTTTCTCATCACGGAACCGGACAGAGAGAGGGGTAGAATCAGAGGAAGACTGTCCCTTAGAACGCAGAGGGTTCTAGGACGGAATGGACTTACACTTAGGTGCCATAGACACTACTAACGTAACCATAGAGAGGGGGAAAGAAGAAGAAACAAGCAGAAAAGTTCCAAATAGTTCAATATTGGCAGAATAATATTGAAAAGAAAGAACGTATGCATGGAGAATGCATGAACATGTGACATGAAACATAAAAACATCATGGGCTCAGCTCAATCCAAACCTAACAGCACACAATAGATTTGCACACATCTAAATGCATGACAATACAATGAGAATGCTAATGTGATGCAATGCATGTGGTTTTGAAGATCAAATCTATAAAACCAACCCAAGAATTTCATGAAAACCTCAACAATTTTGAAAAATCCCAAAAATTTTCAAAAACACAAAACCTAGGGTTTTAAAGCCATGAAATGCATGAATATGAGGGATGAGATGCTTACCAAGTGATGAAGATTGCAAAGAACACTTGAGAAAGCCTTGGGAAAAGGTTTGGAGGAAGAGAGAAAAGTTTTGAGAGAGAGAACAAGAGTTTTCGAGCGAGAGAGATCGAGCAAAGTGAGACTGAAATCGCGAAGAATCAACTTATACACCTTCAGTAATTCTCGACAGATGCAGCTATCGGGAGGTATCGAGGTAGCTATCGAGGTAAGCTATCGAGAAATACACGTCGACAGATGAAGCTATCGAGGTGATGTATCGAGAAGGAAGAAACAGCCAAGAAAGAACCTCGATCGATCCAGAAGCTATCGAGAAGCTATCGAGCAGACAGAAAGTTTCTCGATCGATCCAGCAAGTGTCAAGGTATCTGTCGAGACTGCGATAAAAGAGAGTCTAAGAAGCTCGATAGATAGCTATGTGTCGAAAGGTATCGAGGAGGTGTCGAGATGCCTTTAAAAACAGTTTTTCAAAAGAAGAAAAACACAGACATGAATGCAATCATGCATGCAACTCAACCAAAGATCCAATCAACACATTAAGCTCTCAAAATCATCTCTCAACAAGAATTTTGATGCACATGTATCTCAAAACATGCACACACACACTAAACACGTCTAACCAATTTTATATTTCAAAAACAAGTCCAGACAGTTTAGTGAGCATACATTAACGCATGTAAACCTTGTGATGGCCAAATCACATTGTACCTACACATGTATCAAGAATAGCAAAGAGTATTGCGTGTTGTGTGTGAAAACATCGCAAGATTGCATAAGTTTCTCAATGTTATGACGATTTGAGATATGAGAAAATCACTTTAACTCACACACAATCATTACTGCTTGATGGGGACTATCACCTTCGAGGTACATCCTATAACTCCCACATCTCCTAGAAAACACGCTTGCAACCATATTTTAAAGCATTTTTGATCTTTTTGCTTTTTATATCTTTGCATATTTTCTTTTAACAAGCATATCATGCATGGGCATACAAGAGAAAGAAAAGAAATACCCAATTATGTTAAGCTTTTGACATTGCACTTTTGCTATGCCGAAGCATACAGATGGCATATTATGATTGGCGAGTAACAGTGGTGAGATGGTTATTTATGCCTTTCTCTTAGGATTTTCTAGTTCAACCTGTCAAAAAGAGTGATACGATTGTTAAGAAGAAGAGATCACTTAACCTTACTCATCACAAACAAAGAGCTACAAAGCTCACTTGCTTAGTTGTGCAGAAGAATGTTCATCTAAGCTATAGGTGATACAAAGTTTAGAAAACTCTGTTTCAATGGCCATTTCAAAAGTTCACATGAACTAATGCACACAAACACACACTGTTTTTGTATTTTTCAATTTTTCAATTTTTTTTATTTTTTTCAGAAAAGCAGAAATAAAACACAAAAATTGAAAACACACAAACAAAAACATGTAAAGCAAAACAATGCATAAAACTAGACTGACTCAAAACAGTAAAGAAACACATAAGTAATGCAACACAAAAAAAAAATAGGAGAGAGAAGAAGAAGTGACTGAAATCACTTAGATCCCTTTGCCTTCCACACCTTAGAAGAACCTTTCCTTTTGGTCGACTCTTGAACCGGTGATGAGGGAGAAGAGTTTAAACCGTTCAAGTTCGAAAGGAATATGAGGGCTTTAAGAATGTCTCCAAGAGGAGCGAGAGAAGACTGAAGTTGATTCTGGCTCCCAGATGCTATTGCGCCATTGCTCTGTTGAGTGGCACACCACTTATAGCAATTTGGTCGAGTGTGACTGGTAACACCACAATGATAACAGAGATGCGGCTTCTTCTGTTTGGCCTTTTGAGAGTTAGCCTTTTTATTCCTAGGGTTTCTAGATTCCCTTTTCTCAATTTTAGGGGGTGCTCCTAGGATGGACTTGCCCTTGTCTACGTTCTCACTAGCTAATTCAGTTTTAACATTCTTTTCTTCATTTTCAATGTTATTAGCAGGTGGAACAAACACAGTAGTACTAGAAGTAGGAGTATTAGAGAGAGAGAATTCATACCCCAATCCAGTACGATCTGAAGAATATCTCTGAGCACTTAGCATCTCGTCCAGTTTTGCACTTGACGTCCTCTCCAGTTATGCTTAGACTTGAAACAGCTCCGCTTCAAGCTTCTTGGTCCTTTCAACCAAGAAATTGTTTTCGAACCTCAGTGCTCCAATGGTTTGATTCGCTTCATCAACCTTTGTGGACAGCTCCTCACGGTTGAGTTCCACTTCACTGAGCTTCTTGGTGGCCAGCCTATAGAGTTTCTCATGCTTCTCAGAAAGCTTGTAGAGCTTCTCATAGGTGGTATGGATATCATCTTGATCATCCATAATTTCACACTTGGAATCCACCAATTCCTTTTCTTCATCCACTTCTTCAGTAATCCCATCAGTAGGATTAATGGTGGCAGTGAAGGCATTCAAGATTCCGTCGTCTTCATCTTCGGAATCGTCCTCGAGCTCTGTGTCGCTCAAGGTAACAGCAAGTGCCTTGCTCTTCCCTATGCTCTTGAGGTACGTGGGACACTCTTGTTTCATGTGTCCAAAGCCTTGACACCCAAAGCATTTTGGTCCAGTGGGAACAGTGTACTGACCGCCATCCTTGACATCCTTCTTCACTTTATCTGAATTCTTGAATTGTAAAGAACTGGATTGTCTACGGTCTTTGTTGAAGCCCTTTCCATTTGCATTTTTCATAAACTTCTTGAATTGCCTTGTAATATAGGACTTCATCTTGGAGTCTTCATCATCTGAAGAATCATCCGTATCACTGCTCTTGGCCTTAAGTGCCAAACTCTTGCCCTTACTTGACTTGCCTAACCTAGTCAGCCCTAACTCATAGGTTTGCAAGTTTCCAACCAGCTCAGTCAGAGGAATTCTGTCAATATCCTTTGACTCTTCAATCGCCGTGATCTTAGCATGGAATCTCTCGGGCAGCGATCTGAGCACCTTCCTTACTATCTTGGGTTCAGGGATGGTTTCCCTAAGATTAAAGGCTGAGTTTACTATGTCCTTGAGCTTGGCATAGAACTCACCAAACGACTCATCCTATTCCATCTTAATTTCTTCAAAGCATGTGGTGAGCCTCTGTAGCTTTGAATCTTTGACAGCCTTGGTGCCCTTATAGGTTGTCTGGAGGATGGTCCATGCTTCCTCATTGGTGACTGCACTGAATAGGGCATTCAATGCTCTGCTGTTGAAGTTTGCCGCCTTGATCTTAGCATCATCCCAGTCGGCCGGCGCTTCTGTAGGCTTGGTCCAGCCTATCTCCACAGCTTGCCACACCTTCTCATCTAAAGACTGCAAGAAAGCTCTCATGCGTACTTTCCAGTATGCATAGTTAGTGCCATCAAATAAAGGAGGTATAATAAGAGATTGTCCTCTATCCATGATAGCAGGGGTCAAATGGATCACACACAATGGATTAAACCCTAATCAGAGTGTGCTTGCTCTGATACCACTTGCCAGGCCACAAATGCGTTGACCCTTTGTGATAACTTCGATTAATTAAATTAGCCCAGTTATTAATTAATCAGATTAACATGCAATATCACGTGGTAGCACAAACAAATCACCAAACTAAGTAATGCAGCGGAAATTAAATGACACGGTGATTTGTTTATGAATGGGGAAAACCTTACGGCAAAAACCCCAACGGGTGATTTAAGGTCACCACCCCCGAAACTCCACTATTATCACAACAAGCAGTTACAAGCAAGGAATCCCAGTACCTTACCAACCTACAGTTGAGCTCTTACCCCAATACCCAATTGGACTTGTTTTGTAGTGACAGTTTCTCCTTTCAATGCAAGACTCCAAGTACGTGACTAACCAGATGCGCGGATCCCAGTACGTGACTTCAAATACCAACTAGAGAGAAAGTTGTTGGCTGCAAAGTTCTTCAAATCATCAGAGATGAACTAGGGCACGAACTTTGTCTTTCAGATCATAAATTGCATGAACAAGAAGTTCTGAATGAATGTGCAACTTGCATTCTTATTGACGGCCCTTAAAATAATCCTTTTATATGTCTAGGGTTAGGAGAAAAGAAGTCCCGAAGACATACTCACGGATTGGACTTGAAACAAAACTGGAAATCTGTTTTCTTTAATTCTCGACAGATAGAGGTGTCGAGAGGTGTCGAGAAGCTGTCGAGGCTCGGGAAAAACAGCTTCTTTAAATCTCGATAGATGCGTGTGTCGAGGTAGGTGTCGAGATTTAAAAACTGGCACTTCCTTGCTTGTGTCTTGGACAGACTTTGATGACTTCAACACTGGATCTTGAAACACTGTTTCTTGAAGTGTTAAACCCATCCTAAATCTACCCAATTACAAGTAAAGTGCGTTTTGTCTAAGGATAAGCCAATTACATAAAATAGCGACATATGTTCACAGACTTGAACTACATATGTCCTAACAAACGCCTGGTAACTCGTCTGGCCATACCCCCTTTGCCCCCTCAAGCCGAGTCTTGATGATTTTCAACAAGGACCGGTTTGCTACTTCTGCCTGTCCATTTGCCTGTGGGTGGGAGGGTGAGGAGTAATGATTTCTGATTCCGAAATGCTCACAGAAGTCCCTGAACGATGTGTTGTCGAACTATCGTCCATTGTCCGATACTAGTACCCTCGGTACTCCGAACCTACACAGAATATTCTTCCAAACAAAATTCTTGACATTTTGCTGTGTAATTTTTACGAGGGGTTCAGCCTCCACCCACTTAGTAAAGTAGTCAATTCCTACTACCAAAAACTTCATCTGTCTGGTTCTTGGGGGGAAAGGGCCTAGGATATCCAATCCCCACTGCGCAAATGGCCACGGGGCCATCATCGGGGTCTGGTACTCCGACGACTACCTAGGGACATTGCTGTAGCGCTGACATTGGTCGCACACCTTGACATAAGCCTTAGCATCTGCCTAAACCGTGGGCCAGTAGTAGCTAGCACGTATGATCTTATGGACGAGTGATCTTGCCCCCGAGTGATTACCACATGCTCCTTCATGAACCTCCCTCAAAACATAATTTGCTTCATCCGGAGCTAGGCACCTTAGGTAGGGCTGAGATAAGCCTCACTTGTAAAGCACTTCATTTATAAGCACGTACTTTGCAGCCCCCTAGCTTCATTCTTGTCTTCCGGAAGCTTTCCATCCTTCAGATAGATTACAATTGGACTCATCTAATTTTCTTCCCCTCTAATTTGCTGTATTTCCGGGAGGTTTATACTCAGCATGTATTGGACTTTGCTATACTCGTCCATAACTCCACCTGCCGACGCTGCTCTTGCCAACGAGTCTGCTTCCATGTTTTCCTCCCTCAGGAGTTGAACAAAACTCAGTTCTGAAAACTTTTGCACAAGCCTCCTCACCTTGCTAAGGTATCTCTTCATTCGATCTTCCTTGGCTTCACACATTCCATTTATTTGGTTGATGATTAGCTGAGAATCTCCTCTGACTATTATTGACTCTGCTCCTAAGGACTTTGCCAATTCTAGCCCTTTGAGTAGTGCTTCATATTCAGCTTCATTGTTGGTAGTTTGGTACTGTAGACGGGCTATATACTCCAATTTATCTCCTTCCGGGGACTTAAGTATGATTCCAATCCCTCCTGCGTACATCGTAGATGATCCATCCACGTCTATGACCCACCTTCTTGTTTGCTCGTCCTTGGCCAGCTCGTCTTGGCTTGGAGTGAACTCCGCAATGAAGTCTGCTAGCGCCTACGCCTTGACTTCATTCCTTGGCTGGTACCTGACATCAAATTTACTGAGTTCCACTGCCCATTGGACTAGTCATCCCGCAGCTTCCAATTTGCTCATTGCTTTCTTTAAGGGATGATCCGTTAAGACAATGATGACATGAGCTTGAAAATAGTGTCTCAGCTTCCTTGAAGCCGTGACCAAGGCAAAGGCTAACTTCTCCATCATTGGGTACCGTCCTTCCGCTCCTCTAAATGCTCGGCTGGTATAGTATACTGGTTTCTGCACTCGTTCTTCTTTCCTGACCAGCGCAAAACTTATAGCTTGCGGGGATACCGCCAAATACAAATACAACTCTTCACCGGATACAGATGGACTTAGCAACGGTGCCTTTGTGAGGTAAGTTTTCAAATCTTAGAAGGCCCTTTGACACTCGTCCGTCCAATCGAACGCCTTCCTGAGGACTTTAAAGAATGGTAAACACTTATCAGTAGCTTTCGAAATAAACCTGTTGAGGGCGGCAACTCTTCCTGTAAGGGACTGGACTTCTTTGACGTTTTTTGGTGGTTCCATGCTGAGTATTGCTTGGATCTTATCTGGATTTGCCTCTATGCGAAACCATGAACCCCAAGAATTTCCCTGATGAAACCCCGAAGGCACAGTTGCTTAGATTAAGCTTCATGTTGTACCGTCGCAGTGTGTTAAAGGTCTCTTGAAGGTCATCCAGATGCTTTCCCTCGTCCAAACTTTTCACTAACATATCATCAACGTAGACCTCTACATTTCTTCCAATCTGAGGACGAAACATTTGGTTCACCAGCCTCTGGTGAGTTGCCCCCGCGTTCTTCAAACCAAAAGGCATTATCTTGTAGCAAAACCATCCTTGGCTGGTAATGAATGAAGTCTTCTCTTGGTCTGCCTCGTCCATCCTTATTTGGTTGTAGCCTGAGAAGGCGTCCATGAAGCTCAGCAACCTGTGACCAGCCGTCGAGTCTACCAGCTGGTCAATGCGTGGCAGCGGATAACTGTCCTTCGGGCAAGCCTTGTTCAAGTCGGTAAAGTCTACACACATTCGCCACTTACCATTGGCCTTCTTTACCATGACTACATTCGCCAAGCAATCCGGATAGTAAACTTCCCTAATGAACTCCGTCGTAATCAACTTCTGTACTTCTTCTTTAATGGCGTTGTCTCGCTCAGGAGCGAATACCCTTTTCTTTTGACGCACGGGTTTGGAGGAGGGACATACATTTAGATGATGAGTAATAACACTCAGGTCAATACCAGGCATGTCCTCATGGCTCCATGCAAAGACATCAAGGCTTTTCTTCAAAAACTGGACCAGCGCATTCTTCGCCTCTTCTTCCATGCTCGCCCCTATTCTAGTAAACTTCTTAGTTTTACTATCGTCTAAGGGGACATCTTCTAACACCTCAACAGGCTCCGCTGTGATTCTTCCCTCGTCTATACTCATCGCTTGTAAATGCTCGTCCATAGCCAACATAGCTAGGTAGCATTCTCTAGCAGCTAACTGATCTCCTTGCACTTGACCCACTCCATGTTCAGTTGAGAACTTGACGGACAAATGGTAGGTAGAGGTTACCGCCTTCCAGCTATTCAAAGTAGGCCTTCCAATAATAGCGTTATATGATGATGAACAATCGACTACGAGAAAGTTTACCTCTCTGGCTATCTGGTGTGGGTATGCTCTAATCACTACGGGCAGTGTGACGGTGTCCACCGGTTGTACTTTCATTCCCCCAAATCCTACCAAGGGCGAACTCACTGGAAGAAGCTAATCTCGTCCTAGCCTCATTTGTTGGAAAGCAGGGTAATACAGAATGTCCGCTGAGTTGCCATTGTCTACCAACACCCTTCTGGTCGTATAGTCGGCAATAAGTAAGGTAATGACAATCGCATTATCGTAGGGTTGGTGAATTCTTCCAGCATCCTCATTCGTGAACGTGATTGTTTGCTCGTCAGCTTCCTTCTTCCTTGGAGATCGTCCTGATAGCTGGACATTTTGCACCACCTTCAAGTATGTCTTCCTCGATTTACATGACTGCACTGTTGAGGTTCCTCCTATAATAACTCTTATTTCTCCTAGCGGGGGTCGTGGTCGTGAGGACTCTTCCACCTTGGCTTTCAACTTCTCATCCTTGTGGTCTCGTCCAAGGAAATTCCTCAACTTTCCCTGCCTGATGAGGTTCTCTACTTGCTGCTTTAAATCAAAACACTCATCCGTGTCGTACCCATGGTCCTTATGAAAGCGACAATACTTGTTCTTGTTGCGCTTGTTAGGCTCTCCCTTCATTTTCTCCGGCCACTTCAAGGACGGATCATTCTTGATTTGCATAAGGACCTGCTCTAGCGGGGTATTTAAGGAAGTGTACTGCTGACTTCTTGAGGATGAACTTGCCTTTCTACCATCCCTATCCCTTTTTTCTCCTACCTGGGCCTTCTTAAGACGAGGAGCTTGATCTGAATGTCGTTGGTGACCAGCTTCCGAGTATTCTGACCTTTTCCTCTTCTTGGCTATTATTGCGTCCTCGGCGTTCATGAAATTCTGGGTTGAATGGACGAGTTCAGCCATGGTCTGAGGTTCCTGCTCGTACAATTTATGAATGAACAAGTCTGAATTGACCCCATTATGGAAAGCAGCCAACAACAACTTATCGTCCATTTCATCCACCGTCAAGGCCTCCCTGTTGAATCGAGTGATAAAGGACCGTAAACTCTCATTCTCCCCTTGTTCGATGGTTAGTAAACTGGAAGAGGAACGCTTGTGGCATTGTCCTCCAATAAAGTTGTTAACAAACATCTTACTCAACTTCTCGAATGACCCGACCGAATTTGGAGGTATCTTGCTGAACCACACCCTTACCGGTCCCTTAAGTGTGGTAGGAAATGCTCTGTACATAATCTCGTCTGGAACTCCTCGGAGGTGTATGGTTGTCTTAAAGGTAGCAATGTGGTCACACGGATCGCGATTTCCATTGTACGAATCCAGGGAAGGCATTTTGAACTTAGGAGGTAAAGGATGGTTGTTGATGGAAGCCGTGAATGGGGAGTCTGTTCGGTGAACCAAATCTTCCACGGGGTTTGCCCGCCTTATATTCTCCTTCATTTCTTCCATGGCTTTTCTCACCTGGTCCATTTCTCTCTCCAAATGTGGCACCCTTCTCGAAGTAGTACCCCTTGTCTGATCCTCGGACTCAATATTTTCTCCTCTACCTTCCTGACCCTAGGGTCGTCCTTCTGCATGTCCTTCACGGTGTTGCCTCCTTATGTTGATCTCCCGGTTCAACTCCTGATTTTGGCAGGTCAGTTCCGCCATAGCAATAGCCATGGACTGCACTTATTGAAGGGACGGCAGCTGCGCGGCAGGCGCTGACTGGCGATCACGGTAGGGATTACTAGAAGCATCCCTACTCTCCTGGTGGCCTGGGCTGGTAGCCCTTGATCTTGTCCGAACCATTCAGCCTTTTGTCTAGGAACAAAGAATGATCGAAATAACGAAAAGAAAACAAAGAATATTTTCTAAGTTACCACAGACGGCGCCAACTGATGAAGTGAAGAAAGTCAGTAGGCTAGATGCTTCAGATTAGAAAGGGCTCACGATTGCCTTGGTAGCCTGAAAAATGAAAGAGAAGTGATCAAAGGTGACCGGGGTTGCCGGCCAATAACCCTCCGATGACAAAGTCAGTTTCTCTCAAATATTTTCAAGTTCCAATTTTTTAGAAAATGATTTCACGTACCTTTTCCTAGTCTGAACCAACGTTTATATAGTGTCTTAAGAGCGGTTATTGGATTTGTAACCTCCCCTTGATTCGAGGAGTTTTGTGTCTGAATATAACTTCCTCAACTGTTTAAGAGTTATTCTCTTTTTGCGTAACGGTCACTGGGGGTTACACGTATAATACGGAGACATTTTTCATATTCATAAATTTTACAAGTGCTCACATGTCGTCCGTAATTCCTCGTCCTGAGCACGTCAAGGCAGCTTACCTCGTCTTGAGCACGTCAAGGCAGCTTACCTCGTCTTGAGCACGTCAAGGCAGCTTACCTCGTCTTGAGCACGTCAAGACAGCTTACCTCATCTTGAGCACGTCTAGACAGCTTACCTCGTCTTTAGCTTGTCGTGACAGCTTACCTCGTCTTGAGCACCTTGCTCATCCTGGACGATCTCTATGGACAAATTCAGAGTTGCATTTGTTTATACCACATCATTATCCATGGCAAAACCCATAAAGGGTCAAGGATCACACTTAGGTAATGAAACTAATACAAGTATATCCGCTCTGATACCAATTGAAAGCTTAGATTTGTGTTAAAAATACAAGAGTTGTTTAGACCCCAAATTAAAAAATTATGGCTCAGTTGATTTTACTTTAACTTAAACTAAGTGTGGAATAGAGTAAATGCGAGCGAACAAACAATACAACTATTCTAAGCCATATTCAACAAATCACAGCAGTAAAATGAAAGCTAAAAGAGTAGGGAAGAGAGATGAAAACATAAGATAACACGCCGATATATTATCGAAGAGGAAACTGAAGAACTTGGCGAAAAACCTCTCTGCCGCTCTTCAAGCGGTAAATCGATCCACTAGACAATAAATTGGGATACACAAATAGCAAGAGACCATCCAAGCCTAATCTATCCAATGTACCTAAGCCCTCCAAGCTCCTACTTCAACAAGACTTCTAGAAACTGTGTCTTGTCTAGCTTTCTAGATCCTGCAATACGCCCGATTGCATCCGCCAAACCTCACTGACTTCTTTTGGCAAATCCCCAAAACTTCCAAAGTTCCAAAACACTCTCTACACTCTGAAAAGGTGTGGGTTGTGTTTGGGTACAAATCTCCTCTCAAGGTATGACAATGGGAGAGGGAAGGGGGAGAGGGAAGGAGAAAAGGCTAGGATGATTTCTTACTAAGGATTAGTAGCTCTCTCTCTAAAAGATGGGTGTGTGTGTGTGTTGTTGAAAATCTATTTAGGGTTTTTCTCTCTAAATGGCTTCTCATACCTTTGTGGGTAATAAAGATATATATAGTATGGTTAAAGGGTAAAAAAGTCACACTTAAAAATCCTTCTAGCAGAAAGTTTCGTGGGTATCTCGCAGAAAAGCCTTACCCGCAAGACACTTGCGAAAACAAGAGTCGGGCATGACTCTTCAGCTTCTGGCATGTGCTCCTCATATGACTTTTTGCTGTCTTGATCAAATCTCCACCACATAATACTAAACCCATTACGAATAAATCCCATAAAAATGCAAGGAAATAAATTAAAGCAATTACAACACTTTTAGTCATGAAATAAAGCCAACATAAAACATAGTTGTAAATCACAACTTTACATTTAATTATGTTGTCTCTTTTTGGAACTCGATATTATGAAAGTCAAGTTCCAACATGGAACTCAATTTTGCCAAAGTCTAGTTCTATACAATTTAGTGGAATGTGGAACTTGAGTTTAGGAAATTGAGTTATGTGTTTGCCATATATCACTGAATTGCATAGAACTTGAGTTGTTGAAAAGTATCTCAATATAGAATGGTATTATGGTACTATTCATCAATAATTTGTTCAGACATTATGTTGAGCTTGATGTAAGAGTTAAGATAGTTGTAGGTGCTTTTAGAGCATTCACATCAGTGGGTGTAAAGTTGTGCAAAATTGAAAAAGATGCAAAATTTACAAAATATCTCTTAAATTTTCTCTGCATCAGTCCTTCTATTATTGTGTAAATATACACAATAATAACAATAACCATGCATACTGTAGCTGTGTATATTCTTATTTTATTAATTTTTTCTCTCAACTCTGCTCTCATCAATCTCTCTCCCTTTCTCCAGTCTCTGACCTCTGCTCACACTGGACCTAGAGCTTTCATTTAAGCCTAGTGACTCAACTCTTTTATTGGAATGGGTGAGCCAACATGTTAGCCAAATTTAGGTCTAACCAGTTGAGTTAGGCCAATCACCAACCACCACCAACACAAGCGCAATCCAGCACAACCAAACTCCACCATCACAACCCACTTCAACGATTGAAAACCCAAACACAACCATCGAAAATCAATCCCAAACTCAACTCAAAATCAATCCAAACTAAAATCAATTCAAACCCGTCAGAAAACCCATCCCAAACCCAACTTAAAATCAACCCAAATCCACCAAAAAACCCATCCTAAACTCAACTCAAAATCAATAGAAAACCAAAAACAAATCAAAACCAAACCATCATCATAATAGTATTAGCATAATCAGTGCTCTCATGCTTGGGCATGTGGTAGCAGTGTGGTCCTGTAGCTTTTGTTTACAGGAGTTTAGTGACCTCCCTGCGTGAGGTCAGGTTTTTGTCTTTTGAAAGAAAGGTTTTTGTAGTAGTGGGTGAGTGCTCTGTGTAGGCTGGTGAGAAGGAACTCAAATGGCTGAAGAGTTGGAGAAGCTGTGGAGTAAGTTAAAGTTTACCGAGGAGGAAGACGAAGGTATTGAATTGGGAAGCGGTTGTTCCAAGGCCGCGAAAGCTGTGGGAAAAAGCTGCTTAGTTATTAAGATTCTAACCAAGAGAAGCATAAACTTAGATACACTAAGGAAAAATCTGAGAATGCTGTGGAAGCCAAATAGAGGACTCCAAGTTTCGGAAATAGAGGAAGAGCTCTTCCTGGTGGAGTTTGGGGATGAAAAGGATAAAAGAAAAGTGCTTGATATGTGCCCCTGGAGCTTTGAAAAACAATTGATAGTCATGAAAGAGTTTGAGGAGGACCTTGTCCCAAGGGACATTGAGATGAGGTTGTCTCCCTTCTGGGTTCAGATCTTCAATCTGCCCCTCAAAAGCAGAACAAGGGACACGGGCTGGGCCATAGGATCAAAGCTTGGGAGGGTGATTGAGGTAGATGTCTCAGAGTCCGGGGTTCAATGGGGGAGGTGCCTGCAGGTTCGTGTGCATATTGATGTTACAAAGAAGCTTATCAGGGGAAAGAAAATAAACATTGAAGGAGGCGAGAGTAGGTGGGTAAATTTTAAATACGAAAGATTACCAAATTTTTGCTACAGATGTGGTTTGCTTGATCACGCCATTAAAGAATGCACGGAAAGGGCTCGGGTAAATGAAGAGGATGAAGAAGAAGATTTACAGTATGGGGCCTGGTTGAGAGGGGATCCATGGCAAAGATACAGGGGAGAAAAGGCAAAAACAGGGCAGGATAGAGGACAGGAATACCGGCAGAGGTATACCGAGCCGGAGGCGGCGATGTTTGGGGAGATTAGGAGGTTTACTAGAGTAGAACAGAGCGAGGAAAGAGAACAGATGCTGTCGCTATCAGGTGCGAGTGCCAAAGCGCCAGGAAAAGAGCTCCCAAAGGCTGACAGTCAGCGGGAAGCAGGGGATGGACTAGCTGAATCCGAATTAGTCAATCCGAACCCAGAGATAGTAGGGGAAAAGGATGCTAGGTTAGGTGATGAGTGCCTTGAGACCCCAAAAGCTCATTCTGACACAATGAGGGCGATGCAGTGGGAGGTGGCAGAGACGGACAAGACAGAGCCTCTTTTCAATTTTAAACTGGCGCCTAACAACACTCCAGCTCAAAGCGGAAAGGAGATTGATGGTCCCAAGCCTGTGATGGGCCCAATGGCAATGTCTTATGACCAAAAGTTGGGCTGGATTGCTGAAAAAATGGGCCCAAATACAAAGCATTGGAAAAGGCTGGCGAGGGAGGTAAAATCAGATTCCACTAATAACATAAGTCAAATAAAATTAAAAAGGAAGGGCCCAACACCATTGGCAGATTTAGACCCAAATATTAAGGAGCTGAAAAGGAGAAAAGGGAAGAACAAACAGCAGTTTATTTCGGTAGCTGGTTTGGAGGATGAAGAGAATATGGTTGGCGGTGAGGCGGTGGCTGCGAGGCAGCACCGCCGAGCCCAATGACGCTGTTAGCCTGGAACTGCCGGGGATTGGGGTCAAACCTGGCGGTTCGAATCCTCACCGACGAGGTGAAAGCTACTGACCCAACACTGGTTTTTTTAGCAGAGACGAAGGCCGGCATAAATCGGATGAAGGGAGTGCAGAGAAAACTAGAATATTCCCAGGGGATTATCGTTCCTAGCGATGGAAGAAGCGGTGGTTTGGCATTATTGTGGAAGGAAGGTACTAGGATTGATTTCAAAAGTTGCTCAAATTCGCATATCGACGTGGTTGTTAATGATTCTCAGTCAGCGGAGCCTTGGCGTGCCACCGGTTTCTATGGACATCCGGAAACCAATAAGAGGTATATTTCTTGGCACCTCCTTGAATCTTTAAACTCTCAGTGTAATTTGCCTTGGGTGGTTATGGGCGATTTTAATGAAATCATGTTTGCGAATGAGAAATTGGGTGGTGCTGATCGTGAGGCACAACAAATGATGGAGTTTAGGGAGTGTCTTAACAGATGCGGATTAATCGATCTTGGGTTCACGGGTCAGAAATTTACATGGTGCAATGGTCGGTTCGGGGGAGAAAGGACTAAAATTAGACTGGACAGGGTTGTGGCGAATGAAGAATGGATGCTGAGATTTCCGGATGCAAGAGTCTTCCACAATTCTATGTCTATCTCGGACCACTGCCTCCTTAAGTTGAGTTTGAAGAGGAAGCTGAACAGGAGAATTCAAAAAAAGAGGTTCATGTTTGAAGCCATGTGGGTTAGAGATCCTAGATGCCGAGATGTTGTGGAAGAAGCTTGGGACCCTGGTGGGCATCTGTCTGAAATTCAGCTTATGGATAGGTTAAGGAACTGCAAGGAAATGCTAAAGAGCTGGAACTGGAGAGAATTTGGCAATGTGAACCAAATAATAAAATACAAGCGTCAGCAGCTCCAAGCTCTTGAGACTGGTAATAGTCTTCACGATAAGGCAGAAGAAGTGCAACAGCTGAAATCAGAGATTAATGAAATTTTGGCCAGGGAGGAAATAATGTGGAACCAGAGATCGAGAGCTACGTGGATGAAGTGGGGGGACCGAAACACAAAATTCTTTCATGCCACTGCAAGCCAAAGACGTAAAAGGAATGGTATCGTGGGGTTGTTTGATTCGGAGGGGAGATGGCAGGAAGACCCAGGGAACATTGAAAGCATCATTTTGGAGTATTTTGGTGCTATATTCAAATCAAATGAGCCAGATAATTTTGAAGCAAGCAGGGGTGCTGTCTCTCCAAAGGTGACTCCGGCTATGAATGCAACACTGACAGCCAATTTCAGAGCAGAGGAAGTGTGGAATGCTCTCCAACAAATGCATCCAACGAAGTCACCGGGTCCCGACGGTATGTCCCCGATTTTTTACCAAAAATATTGGGATGTTGTTGGCGCAAATGTGGTTAATTGTGTGTTGCAGACCCTTAATACTGGTAGGATGCCCCCTGGATTGAATGAAACTTTTATCTGCCTTATTCCAAAAGTCAAGTCCCCTCAAAAAATTACTGAGTTCCGTCCAATTAGTCTGTGCAATGTAAGCTATAAGTTAATTTCCAAGGTGCTTGCAAACCGTCTAAAAAGAATACTAGCCGAGGTTATTAATGAATCTCAAAGTGCCTTTGTCCCAGGGAGGCAAATTACGGACAATGTTCTCGTGGCGTTTGAAACAATGCACTACATTAATGGGAAAAGGAAAGGAAAGGAGGCGCTGATGGCTTTAAAACTCGACATGAGCAAAGCTTATGATCGGGTTGAATGGCGGTATTTGGAGATGATTATGCGAAGGTTGGGGTTTTGTGAAAGATGGATTTCTCTCGTGATGATGTGTATTAGCACAGTTTCCTACTCTGTATTAATCAACGGGGAAGCTAGGGGAAAAATAGTGCCGTCTAGGGGGATTAGGCAAGGAGATCCAATCTCCCCTTATTTGTTCTTGCTGTGTGCTGAGGGTTTGTCCGCCTTGCTAAGAAAGGAGGAAGAGAAAGGAAATATAAAGGGAATTTCAGTTTGTAGGGGGGCGCCTCAAATTTCTCATTTGTTCTTCGCAGACGATAGTATTGTGTTTTGTAGGGCTGCTGTGGAGGAGGGTAGAAGAATTCTCAAAGTGTTGGAGGACTATGAGATGGAGTCGGGGCAGAAATTAAACAAGGATAAAACTTCCTTATTTTTCAGCAAGAATGCAAATAGTGAGGCTAAAGAACAGATAAGGCAGATTTTTGGGGCACAAATCATCCATCATCATGAAAAGTACCTTGGCTTGCCGCCCTTGGTGGGGAAGGGGAAGAGAAAGGCTTTCAACCGTATTAAGGATCAAGTGGGTAAGAAAATTGCGGGTTGGAAAGGGAAGTTGCTCTCAAGCGCCGGTAGGGAGGTTTTAATCAAAGCCGTTGCCCAAGCCACACCCACGTACACTATGAGTTGTTTCAAATTGCCGGACTCGCTTTGTAAGGAGTTGAATGCTTTGTTGAGTAGCTTTTGGTGGGGGCAGAAAGATAGGGAGAGGAAAATGGCTTGGGTTGCTTGGGAGAAGCTTAGCATTCCAAAAGAAGAAGGAGGTATGGGTTTTAGAGATTTGAGAGCCTTCAACCTCGCTCTCCTAGCGAAGCAAGGATGGAGAATCCAACAGAATCCTAATTCCCTTCTGCATAGGGTATTTAAAGCAAGATACTTTGCGGATAGACCTTTCAAGGAGGCTGAGTTGGGGTGGAGGCCTTCATACGCTTGGAGAAGCATTCTAGCGGCAAAGGAGGTTGTGGTTTCTGGGTCAAGGTGGGTTGTGGGAGATGGTGAAAAAATTGACATTTGGATGGATAAGTGGCTGCCTACCCCCGATTCTTTCATGGTAGTCAGCCCGAAGATCCCTCTTGTTTCCAACAAAGTTTCCTGGCTGCTGGATAGGGAAAAGATGGCGTGGGATGTAAGGAAAGTTAAGAGTGTCTTCCTCCCTCATGAAGCTGAAACAATCCTTGGTATTTCCATCAGCCCTCGCTGGTTGAAAGACTCCCTAATATGGGCTTGGACAGCTAATGGGAGATTCTCGGTTAAGAGTGCCTACAAGGTTGCCCAAAAACTTTTGAAAGAGAGGTGCCACAAAGCAGAGAATGGGGATGGTTCGGAAAACTACAAGATGAGATCCCTATGGAACTTAATTTGGAAATTACAATGCCCCAATAAAATTAAGCATTTCTTGTGGAGATCATGTAGGGACATCCTCCCAACTAAGCAGCGTCTGCGTGCAAAGGGGATCAATATCGAGGTTGGATGTGATCAATGTGGAATGTGTGAAACCTCGGGGCATGTTCTGTGGGGGTGTAAGCTTGCAGCCGAGGTCTGGGGCTCCTCTAGGCTCAAGATTCCTGCAATCCTCAATCAGCCGCAAGCGTTCCTTGACATTGTTTGGGAAATTAGAGAGAGGAAACCAAACATTGACTGGGAAGTTTTTGCAGTCATGGCTTGGAGTTTGTGGAGTCAAAGAAATGCTGTTAAACATGGGGGCTTGCGGAAGGATGCAAGCAGAATATTAAGTGAAGCCTCAGAGTATGTCAAGGAGTTTAGGCAGGAGAAGGACAGCCCGGGCCAGCCCTCAAATCCCCCAAAACCTCTCTGGTCTCCTCCCAGAGTGGGCTGGTACAAAATAAATGTGGATGGGGCTGTTTTTAAAGAGTCTGGTAGCTGTGGGGTGGGAGTAGTTATTCGGAATGAAAGGGGGCTGTTGATGGGGGCAATGAGCAAGCGGGTGGAGCTTCCTTTGAAGGCTTTGGAAACTGAGGCAAGGGCAGTACAGGAGGGGATTCAGCTAGCATGGGAGTTGGGGCTGAGGGAGATCATAATTGAAGGGGATGCTCAGGTTGTCATCAAGGCTCTGTTGAATCCAGTGGCTTGTCCATGGCCTATTCAGAAGGTTGTGGAAGGCTCGTTACAGTGTCTTAGCAGCTTCAAAGCGTGGAGTGCTTCTCATGTAAGTAGAAATGGAAATGTTGCTGCCCACGTGATGGCTAGGATGGCCAAATCTCTTGTGGATTGTAAAATATGGGTGGAAGATACTCCACCCATGATTGCTGACCTCGTGCGCAATGATGTTGTAAACTTGAATCACCGTTTGGTCATTTGAATGGAATGAATTGTTATCAAAAAAAAAAAAAAAATCAAAACCAAACCCAACGAAAACCCATTAGAAAAACCCAACGGGATCGTCAAAGTTTCCACTGATATACCTCAGAGTTTCTGTCATTATTGTCGAATCCACTGTCGTAATCTTTGCCGCCATTTTCATCGGATCTCCTCACCTCCATGTGTGAGTGTGTGGGTTTCGGATATGAGAGAGGAAAAGAGCAGAGGAAAGAGATGGCGAGAATGAAATAAAGAGAGATGGGGTAATGTTAATAAAATAATAATAAACAAAAGAATAAAAAATATTATTTAAACAAAATAGTGTGTATAATAGATGGTCTGATGTAGGTGTTTTGTAAAATGATAGTGCAAAATAGAAAAAGCAGGTTCTTATGATTAAAATAGACATAAAATTTTAGATGAGCTGATGTTGATGCTTTTAGCCCCATATTTGTGTTGAAATTGCAATTTGCTGCATCGCATCGACTCCTAATGCTATAACATGAACCAATTGTACGTATTTTAGATACATTTGTTTTTAGCAATTATTCCTCATACTTTTACCACCAATTTATTCCTCATATTTCTGACAACAATATCCATGGTTTAAAACTAATTATTTATGAGCCCTTCCCTCTCCTTCTAGTAAGAGCACCCTCCCTCTCTCCCTATAGAAGAGATCCTCCTCCCACCCTCTGTAGGGCTTCCCCGTGGAGACCATCCTCACTATCCCCTTTAAACTATAAACACCTTTTCTCTTAGGATGCTATGGAACAAGAAATGATTGATGGGTTGCAAAATCTATGCCTCACAAAGGAAGAGGAAGAAGAAATATCCATCATAAAAAGAAGTAAATCAGACCTCTTAGAGGAATGCTCCTTAAGTCTGTTTGGTCATCTACTCTCAAACAGACAGTAGAACCAATGGGCACTGAAGAGCACTCTGAGGTCCACATGGAAGATGGGCTCAAAATTGAAAATAGTTGATGTAGGAAATAGTATTCTTCAGTTCAAGTTCAGTTCAAGATACCAAATGGAGTGGGTGGCGAACAGTGGACCATGGAATTTTGAGAACAACATGCTCCTCCTTTGCTGATGGAAGAAGGGGCTCTTCACAGCAAACATGGTCTTCACATATTCCTCTTTTAGGTGCAACTCTGCGGTTTACCTTCTGAACACATGTGTAAGGAAGTTTGCAGAGATGTTGGAAACAAATTGGGGCTTTTTATAGAGATGGACAAACAAGCATGTCAATCGGACCAAGCATTGTTTATGCACATTAGAGTTGAGCTACCAATAGACAAACCTCTTCGTAGGGGGAAACATGGTGAGTCTTGATGGTGAAAAGTTTTGGGTCAACTTTAAATATGAGAGGCTTCCCATGTATTGCTTCCTATGAGGCAAGCTAGGCCACGACGACAAATATTGCCTTAATTTTCGAGACTGGCAGAACACCCCTAAGCAGTATGGTGAATGGCTAAAGGTAGAGGGTGCTTTCAAAGGAAACTCAGGAAGACAGAGGAGCACTCACAGAGATAGCCGTGAAAAGGAAAATGAAGACATCACCAAGGGCAATGGCCAGACAACGCTAAGGAACCTCCAAATCACCGTGATGGAGAGCGATGGAGGTAGTGCAAGCAGTAGTAGCATTCAAAATTCAAAAAATGCCAGTTAGACGTGGGAAGGTGACACTACTGTAGCCCAAATGTGCCAGACAGTGAAAAATGGGTCTAGATAGGACAGGTTAGAAAAAGATGTTCAGCATTCAAGATTGGGGTTTGGCCAACGTGATGATGTGACAGTACATAAACTTGAAAATAGGCTCGGAGCGGGTGAAGACAGAGATGTGAATGATGCTCTCTTTAAAGTGGGCCTTCCACTCCATGAGGCTTAAAACTCTTCTAAAGTAACCAGCCCACACAAGCCTAAGAAAGAGTTTCAAGCTAGTGTCATAGCAGAGGAACATAAACTAGCATAGGAATTAAGCAAAGTGCAAATAGGTAAGGGGCATTTAAAAAGAGTAGCCAGAGAAAAAGGGCAAGCCCACTCTGAAAGGATTGAGAGCCAAAACCAAATTTTGGGGTCCAAATGCCAGGGCACCATGGTTTTTACTGAGGATGAAGAGATCATGGTTCACAAGAAGCAGTGTGGAGGCTTCACCAGAAGTTCAAATGATTAGAATTTATCAATGGTGGCTGCAAGGCAGCACCTCCAAGAGCCACGAATTCGTTATGCTGGAACTGCTGGAGGCTTCGGAGCCCCTAGTTAGTTCTTGCGTTGCACGATATAGTGTGACGCTAGGATCCCAAGATAGTGTTTCCCTTGGAGACTAAGCTTAGGAAAAGGCATATGGAAAGAGTCAGAGATAGATTGGGCTTTACGAATGGACTTTTTGTGCCAAGCAGAGGCCACAGTGGAGGCCTGGCCCTTCTATGGACGAGGGAAATAAACCCGAATATAAAGAGCTTTAGCAATCACCATATTGACACAACAGTCATTGAGGCAAACTCTAGCCTAGAATGGAGAATCACTGGTTTTTACGGTCAACCTCAAATGCATTTATGTCACGAATAATGGAATATACTCACACTCCTCAGTAACCAAATGCAACTCCCTTGGTTTTGTTTTGGAGATTTTAACGAGATTGTATCTATGGAAGAAAAACGAGGTGGTGCAATTAGACCACAAAGTCAAATGGAGGGCTTTTGTAATTTCATCAACTTTTGTGAATTCAAAGACTTAGGCTTCAGTGGACCGGACTACACTTGGTGCAATATGCAAGAAGGGGGCGGAAGGATTTTCTTAAGGTTAGGCAAAGCATTAGCCACTTGTGATTGGATTGAAACATTTGGTGAAGTTAGAGTCCACCACCTAGTTTACTCCACCTCGAACCACTACGCTCTATTCATCTCTGACCCCCTAGCCATCAAAAGACCCTAATCCCGACACTTCCATTTTAAGGCCATGTGGACAAAGTGAAAGGAATGTAGAGGAATTATTGATTCTGTTTGGGGTTCTATTAGCGACATGAATACTCCAGAAGGTATGGCTAGTGGTCTGAAGTTATATGCCTCTTAGCTAGCCTTGTGGAATTCTTCCACCTTCGGGCAGATACTAAAGCTGATTCAAGAGAAAAGGAAAATGCTTTCTAGCATGACCTAGCAAGACAAAGATGGTTCTCTAGGGGTGGAGATTAACAAGGTCAAGAAAGAGATAAATGGGCTTTTAGATGACGAAGAGATTTACTAGGGGCAACGTTCCAAGGTCCACTGGCTTAGAGAGGGTGACAAAAACACGAAATATTTTCATGCTCAAGCGTCTGAAAGAAGGAATCAAAACACAAATACTAGGACTTGGGATAAGTATGGGAGGTAGTGTGAGGACAGGAATAGCATTGCCAATTAATCTCTTACTTTGAAGACTTTTACTCCACCTCTAATCCGAGTCTGATTGAGGAGGTTATAGGAGCAATTCCCTCCAAGGTGACTGACGAAATGAACATGGAGCTGATTAAGAACATCACCAAGGAGGAATTTGTGATAGCACTAAAACAGATCCACCCTACAAAATCCCCAGGACCTAACGGTATGTCAGCTATCTTCTTTCAAAAATATTGGAATATTTTTGTTGCTAATGTCTCAAATATGGTCTTAAATGTTCTAAATTCTAGCATGTCATTAGTTGTTATCAATAAAACTAATATTGCCCTCATCCCTAAGACAAACAACCCTAAAAGAATGACTGACTTCAGATTGATTAGCCTATGTAATGTGATTTACAAGCTCATTTCAAAAACTTTAGCTAATCGTCTCAAAGTTTTTCTTCCCCTTATTATCACAAAAAATCACAGTGCGTTTACTGCAGATAGGCTCATCACAAATAACGTTCTTATAGCTTATGAGTTAATGCACTACCTAAAGCATAAAAGAGATGGGAGAGACAGCTTTATGGCAACAAAGCTTGATATGAGCAAAGCCTTTGATAGGATTGAGTGGGGCTTCATTGAAGGGATCATAAAGAAGCTGGGGTTCAATGAGGGGTGGATTAACTTGGTTATGAGGTGTATCTCCTTTGTTTCATATTCTGTCATTATCAATGGTGATACCTATGGAAGCATTGTTCCCTCTAGAGGTCTCAAGCTAGGGGACCCCCTTTCCCCTACCTATTTCTTATTGGCGCAGAAGGTCTATCGACCCTCCTCCATGAAGCTAAAAGAAATCAACATTTGAATGGCATATCTATAAGCAGCGGGTGCCCAAAGATCACTCATCTTTTCTTTGTCGACGACAGCCTCCTCTTTTATAAAGCCAACAGTGAAGAATGTAGAAAGCTTAAGGAGATCCTTGAGAAATATGAGGCAACTTCTGGGCAAAAGGTCAATTTAGATAAGTCTTTAACTTACTTTAGCCCAAACACTTCTCTAGAGCTAAAGGAGGCAATCTTTAATATTTTAAGGCCCATGAAAGACTCGAGGCACACCAAGTATCTAGGCCTCCCTTCCATCATTGGCAGATCTAAGAAACAAGTCTTTGCGGAGATCAAAGAAAGAGTGGGTTTGAAGTTGGCCAGTTGGAAGGAGAAATTGATCTCTTTGAGTGGGAAGGAAATTCTCATTAAGGTGGTGGCCCAAGTCATCCCCACCTACATAATGAGCTTGAAAGAATGATAAGGAATTTTTGGTGGGGGCTGAAAAACCAAGAGTCGAAAATCGCTTGGATTAGTTGGAGAAATATGTGCAAGCCAAAATCTCTTAGGGGTTTGTGGTTTCGAAATTTGCAAGCTTTCAATCTTACCCTTCTAGCTAAGCAAGCTTGGAGAATTCTCCAAAATCCAAGCTCACTAGCAGCACGCATTCTCAAGGCAAAATACTTTCCCTATTGTGATGTGCTTAGCGCTAACTGTTAGAAAATTTGGTTTTGTATCTCATACAAAATACATAGCGGAAGCAACAACACATGGATTTATTTCATTCATGATTGATAACATGCAATATGTAAATTTCATAATTTAAGCACAAGATAGCGTACCTTGGTGTGGAGAAATTCAAAACAAAAGATTAAAACTACTTGGAAACACTTTTAATCTTCACTCCAATTCCACTTTACGCCCAAGAAGTGAGGTATCTCAATTAGTTTCCAATTAAGAATAATTGAGTGGCTTCACTCACTCACTCACACACACCATTTCACAATGATATCTCTCTTTTTCGTAATAAAAAATTCTATATGTTTCTCCATTTATAACTAACTAATTATCTAATGTGGCTGACCTATTGGGCATTTTCAATTGGGTTTTAGTGTGTGGCTTGGAGTGGGACCAAAATGGACAAATAAGATACTAGCTTCAATTGGTCTTAGGCTTTTTTGTCAACTCTTGATAAGTCCAAAGTTACCATTAATTTTATTTAATACCACTATATAAATATAATTGCACTCTAGGCCTTATTAATAAATTATATCCCAAGACTTTATTATACATGCAACCCTTTCATAAAATATTCATAGTAATACAAAGTTATAAATGTAGACTGCCACTTTGAAGATTACTACATCTTAATCCTTGAGTATATGGTTTAATCCTTTAAGTTATTCATCAGATATTTATGAAATCCAATTTCATAAATATATACTTTAGTAACTCCTTACTAAAGTGGTTAGGTCTAACACTCTGAATAACTAAACCTATTAAACTTATCTCAAGAGAATATTTTTTATCTGCATTAAGAGATTATAAATTCCATCTTGAGAATATATGTTCCATCAACAGAAAATATGGCTGCCTAACATACTGATGTTTTGATCTTGACTTCAGGCCTCACTCTTCATATATCAAAGCAACCTATTCTTTATGATCAGGTCCATTATTCTCTCAGGATTAAGAGTTCATGCAAATAGAAGTCGTGAGATTTATTATTCATTTGACAGTTGTTAGGAGAATAATAAATCTCACAGCAATTCAGTTCAATATGTCTTAACTTTTAAAACATATCAACATAACAACTAGAAGTCTCCACTTCCATGATTAAGATAAATCAT
Source organism: Castanopsis chinensis (assembly GCA_032878915.1). Lineage (NCBI taxonomy): Eukaryota > Viridiplantae > Streptophyta > Magnoliopsida > Fagales > Fagaceae > Castanopsis > Castanopsis chinensis. Next base: position 13,283,269 of record JAVQMG010000105.1, read on the forward strand.
TTTAGTTGATATGTTATAGTTTTTACAGATGAAATGCCGAATTTCATCACCGACTACGAACTATAATTCTAAGTTTTCTATGACTTTTCACATAAATCACATATTATGCATCTTATGGACTATATGACAATGTCCAAATATTCATGTTACCAATTTTTTAAATAATAATAAAACAACTTTATTAATTATAACATTAAGTCATACGTAATGTCATACATAACATCATATAATAGAATTTAAAGGTATACATCCTAACACTAACTTAGGCAGCAACCCCTCCTATACCTGGTGGAGTATCGATAATAGCCTTGAGGTCCTAGGAAGGGGCTCCTGCTAAAGAGTTGGGAATGGTCAAAGGATTCATATCTAGGATGATAAATGGCTCTCAATCCCTTGACTTTTAAAGTTAAAAAATGAGAATTTTCTGTTAAAAGCGCTTATTTCATTACTGCCAATCTCCTAGAATCGTTTGAAGAAGGTGAGTGCTCTTCTGGTGATCCTAATTCCCCTTTGTGGAAGAATCTCTAGAAGCCAAAGCTCCTAGAAAAAGTCAAAATCTTCGCTTGGAGAGCTTGTTTAAATGACTTGCCAACTTTGGACGATATGCAGATGAGAGGTCTGTGCACCAACTATACTTGCCCAGTCTGTGAAGAGGAAGCTAAGTGTTTAACACATAACTTTATAACTCGTGACTTTGCCCTCTCAGTTTGGGCCCTTTGGCAGGTCTGGCCACTTAACTTGTTGCTGGAAACAAGAGACTTCAAAGACCTTGCCTTCCATTTCCACATGAACACGACGCCATCACGATGGATTTCCCCCCTAAATAGCTCAATCAAATGGGCTGGTCTACACCCCATCCTGGAGCCTTTAAGGTAAATGGTTATGTTGCGAGCTCCCTTGAAATGGGAGTGAATTCTGGGGTTGGGGTGGTTATTAGAGATAAGTCTGGCAGGGTTATAGTAGCTCTTTGCAAGTTTCTCCCATTGCAGTTTCCAGCAAATTGGACGGAGCTTTATGCTTTAGAGCAAGGCATCTTGTTGGCGCAAGAAATGGAACTCTCCCAAGTCATCTTTGAATCTGATGCTCTCTCGATCATCCAAGCTATTAACCAAGGCATTATTGGGAGTGAAGCTGGGTACCTAATGGAGGGTATTTTGCACATGAGCTTGCACAGTTCGCCAAGATCAACCATTGTACCCGAGTTTGGAAAGATGTTGCCCCATTTTTTGTATCTCATCTGATTCTTTCAAATTCAGAGCCCCCCACTTTGTATCCTGCAGGTGGCTCTCTGTTGTAATCATTTTCTTATTAATAAAATTGTTTTTCCTCTCACCAAAAAAAAAAAAAATTAATTATTTATTCCACTTTGTTTATTTCTGCAGTGAGAAGATATGACTGGTGACCCGCGGGTGTATCTGGACTTCACTCCACAGGACAAGTTTTGGCTAAGACAGTAAGTGGAGGCCTCAATGTTAAACACGTAGCATCTTTAGCATCAAAAGAACTATTAAAATGTACCCATCTAATTCATTTTATACTCTCACTCCCTCACTCAGTCTTATCTCAAAACATGGAAATATCATTGCTTAGAATTGCAGTTTCCATAGTTTCAATTGTGGTACTGATAACATGGGCATGGAGAGTGGTGAATTGGGTGTGGCTAAGGCCAAAAAAGCTAGAGAGGTGCTTAAGGCAGCAAGGTCTTAATGGCAACTCCTACAGGCTTTTGTTTGGAGACTTGAAGGAGAGCTCTAAGATGATAAGTCAAGCCAAGTCTAAACCCATCAACTTCACCCTTGACATTGCACCACGTGTCTTCCCCTTCGTCCATCAAGTTGTCTCAAATTATGGTATGTCTACAATAACTCTCTTGTTTCTGATTTGACCTTACAAAATAAAATAAAAAAATGGGTTTTGTGCTTTGATTTTCAAACTTAGACATCAATTTTAGTTTCTTTTTTTTTTTTTTTTTGAAAGTGGACTTGGATTTCAATTTTAGTTCTTGCAGCTTACATCTCAGTATCGATAAATTTAGATTTTGCAGCACAGTTGAATTCATGAATGGATTCTTATTTTTCTGAAAGGAAAAACTTAGATATTGTTTTTTATCTGCAATATATTATGTTTTTTTAATTAAATTTAAATACTTGTCATTACAAGTACAAGTAGTATTATTTTTGGGATTGAGAAATTAATGCAAATATGCAATCTATTTGAATTTAATGCTAAATTTTGTCATTGTTTTAAAAGATCCCAAAATCAATATTAATGGTTTCTTTTCTGAGATAATATTTTCTAATCGACTAATCCTCCTTTGACTAGTGTCCATCATTGGTGGGCCTCAATGAATCCACCATTAGATGAGGTCGGTCACAACTCATGCATCGAACGATCACGGATAACTTCAACCAACTTTAAGCTTTCGAAATTGCAAACGGCTACTGTATCAAATTTTTAGCACTTATTGCTTCTGTGTTGTTAGGTGAATGCGTGTGAGAGTAGTTATTCTAAACCCCAACCGTCACTTTCTTCCACGTGAACTCATTGTTTTTTTTTCCCCCTATTATCATGCCACATCACCGTTTATAATCTGCCACAATAAATTTGTGATACAAAATATTTAGGTTCTAATGGGCTTCATCGTTTATAGCTTGCCACGTTAAATTTGTGACACAAAATATTTAAGTTTTAATGGGCTTTTTCTTTTATGCAAATAGCAATATTCTTAAGCTCTATTCCTTAACGGGCTTTACCAAATTCAACCCTAGCACAACCCAATTACTGAATACAGTAAATAGAAGGGTTCCACTATTTTTTTTTCATTATTTATTTAAATTAAATCAATTTTAAGAATCAAATTTTTTTTTTTTAAAGTAGTCATTTATCAATAGTTTTGGCATATGAAAACTTAATTTTAGAATGTCCTTCAATCTGGTAACTTTTAATATCTGAAAAATAATCTTGTTTGGGCAGCTACTTTTTCCCCTGCTTTTTTTTGGGGGCTTGGGAGTAGACTGCAATTTTTGTTTTACCAACTTAAACTTTTGAGTTTTTACTCTTAGCGAAGTTTCATTATTTATTTAAATTAAAGTAATTTTAAATATCTATCAAAAAAAAATATTTTTTTTACACATTTTAACCGCTCTTTTATCCTTTTTTTTTTTTTTTTAGCTGGTAAAAGGAAAAAAGAAGAAAAGAAAAGAAGGATGCATAGACATTTTTTGTAAAGCTTTTCTTGAGAATCAAACCCCTAACCCCTAACCGGTGACTTAGATACCTATAAGGAGATGACCACGCCTAATTCCCAAATGAGGCATAAGATATCTTGTTGGGGGAGATAATATCTTAAAAAGACTTGAATTAAGGGATTTATATAATATATATTACCTATGAGTTTAGACCTAGTTGTATTATATTAAATACTCATTTTTGTTTTATTTTTCAATATGAGACTTTACTCATATGTGTAGACCCAATGAATCTAATTTCCATGTCAGCTCTATAATTTCCCAATCCACTATGCAGTTAGAAAATCCAGCTTACATCCTTTTGTGCATTGCTTTGAATATTAGCTTTCATTTGATAATTCAAAAGTTACAATTGTGGAGAAAACAAGATATTTGACCCTGGTTCTCTTTATAAAAAAGAGTAGGCTATGTTGCTAGGCAACAAGGCTCTTGACTAGTTTGAGAATAAGTTTTGATAGTAGACACGTGTCTTGTAGTCTCTCCTAAAGAAACACCCGAAGAATTGAAACAATATTTGATTGAGACATCAAAATTTAAAGCACATACAGGTGCAATAACGTGAATTCAAGTGTGAAATCAAATAAAATCCAAAATTTCTTTCTCTCCCAAGTAGGAGTCTCTCTCTCTCGTTCTCCTTGACCGAGTCCTTCTCTCTCGTTTCTCCTTGACCGAGTCTTCTCTCCTTCTTGTCTTCTGCAAGAGGTTTTTCCCAGAATCTCTATCTCTTTCTTTCCCCTTCACCACTATGGACACCACGGTGGTGGAAGGAATGTCCAACCTTCGTCTCACTAAAGAGGAAGAAGAAGAAATCTCCATCAAGACAAGGTGCAAATCCGATCTGCTAGAAGAGTGTTCTCTTAGCCTTTTCGGGCGCCTTTTAGCGGACAGAAACCAGAATGTTAGAGCCTTGAAAAACACCCTACGGATGGCATGGAAAATGGGATCAGATCTGCAAATCGTGGATGTGGGTAAGGGGATTTTGCAGTTTAAGTTCAGATCGGAATACCAGATGAAGTGGGTCGAGCAAAACGGGCCATGGAACTTTGACAACAACTTGCTTCTTCTGTGTCGGTGGCGTAGAGGGCTCTCTGTCACAAACATCAATTTCACATTTTCTCCCTTTTGGGTCCAGATATGGGGACTTCCATTTGAACTCATGTCTGATGATGTGGGTAAAGAGCTAGGTGATAATATAGGAAGATTTATTGAAGTTGATCGGCGCACTAGACAGTCAGATCAGGCGAAATTTATGAGGATTAGAGTAGATCTTCAGATAGAAAAACCACTTAGAAGAGGTGGGAAAATTGCTAGCATTGAAGGTGACAAATTCTGGGTTAGTTTCAAATACGAAAGGCTACCCATTTTCTGCTTTCAGTGTGGTAAATTGGGGCATGACGAGAAGCATTGTAAAGAGCCCTTAAACCAGCAAATTCCAAGGCAATACGGTGACTGGCTCCGGGCTCAGGGAAATCCAAGAATGGGTATGGAAAAATCCAGATCAACCAGTAGTGATGATCTTGAAGAACAGTTTTCGGACTGGTATCAAGATAAGAACAACTCTGCATCGAAACTCTCTTCCCCTTCGGTATCGAATTTTGGAGATGGACCTTCAGGAGGCAGTGATAATCGGAAAACCTCAAATGCAAAACCAGCTGAAAATCCCGCCGGCCTCAGTGACAGAGATGATAGTCTGAGAGGTGCACGTGATCCGTCAAATCTGAAGGACCAAACTACTGTTGGCAAGTCAGTGGTTGGTAATGGGAACAGTAACCTTTTTCCAAATTTGTCGAGTGGAGCTTCGGACTTTGACCAAGCGCGTGGGGTCATTTCTGATATGCAGTGTGAAATTAAAGGGGATCTAAGTAACGTTCCTTTAAGTGACTTGGGCCAAAATCCGATGGGCTTTGGAGACACATCTACTTTAGTAGGCCATCAAGCCCAACAAGGAATGCCGGACTTAGAATTAGAACAGAACAACTTATTTAGGCCTGTTGCTGACCAAGGGAAGACAAAAGGAAAAGAAGCAGAGGCAATGGGCCAAGGCACAGATGAAAAACAAAATGCAAAAGGCCACTGGAAAAGGCTGGCTCGGGAGAAAGGGAAAACTAAAAGCCCAGGTAAGGAAACTCCTTTAATTAGCAGCGGGTCTAAGAGAGGGGGAAAGCTTATTTTTGAAGAAGACATTTTAGAAACTCCCCAGAAAAAATTACGTTTACCGAACACAAAGGTCCAACCCCTTTCTGATGAGAGATCGGCGGTGTCTGCAAGGCAGCACCGCCGGGAGCCATGAATCCCCTAAGCTGGAACTGCCGGGGACTTGGGAACCCCCGGTCAGTTCGTGCGTTGCATGATTTAGTGCGACGGTGGAATCCCAGAGTAGTTTTTTTAATGGAAACTAAAGCAAAAAATAAAAGAATGGAAAAAATAAAATATAGAATCGGGCTGCCTAATGGTCTTGTTGTTCCCTGTGTTGGTCGGAAAGGAGGTCTAGCCATGCTATGGGCCAGAGACTTAGACTTGGAAATAAAGAGTTACTCTCCGAACCACATAGATGCGGTTATTAATGACTCTGAGAGTAGCTGCAAATGGAGACTGACCGGATTCTATGGCCATCCAGAAACTCACAAAAGGTATGAATCCTGGCATTTACTAGCCTTCCTGAATAATCAAATGTCTCTGCCTTGGTTATGCATTGGTGATTTCAACGAAATTTTGTCAAACTCAGAAAAACAGGGGGGTGTCATTCGGCCACAGCAACAAATGGATGGTTTTAGAAACATAGTTGATTACTGTGCTTTTAAAGACTTAGGCTATTGTGGGTCTGACTTCACCTGGTGTAACATGCAAGAGGGGGAGAATAGAATTTATTTAAGGTTAGATAGAGCCTTGGCCAACCTAGATTGGCTAGATAAGTTTGGAGGAATGAAAGCTATCCATGTGATAGATTCTACTTCGGACCACTGTGCACTGATCATCTCTGATCCGACAATCCGACACCATCGCCGTGCCAAGCGCTTTCACTTTGAAGCAATGTGGACCAAGAATACAGAATGCAAAAATATTATTGAACAATCTTGGGGGATGGAATTGGACCTCAGTACGCCTGAGGGCTTTATGTCCAGCCTTAGTGGCTGTGCAGCGGATTTATCAAGGTGGAGCTCCAATGTGTTTGGTCAGCTTCCAAAAAAGATTCAGGAAAAACGAAATGCCCTGACCTCCCTAACTACACAGGACAGTGATGGTTCTTCAAGCTCTGATATTAATAGCCTTAGGAAAGAAATTAATGATCTTCTGGAGGATGAGGAAATTTACTGGGGACAAAGGGCAAAAGCTCATTGGCTTAGGGAGGGAGATAAAAATACCAGCTTCTTTCATGCTCAAGCGTCAGAGCGTCGCAAACAGAACACAATTTTGGGTATTTGGGATTGTAACGGCCGATGGTGCGATGAGAACGATAGCATAGCACAGGCTGCCATTGACTACTTTGCCAACATCTACACCTCTACCTCTCCAACCGAAATTGAGGAGGTCCTAGATGCTATCCCTACTCGGGTATCGGACGATATGAATGCAAGTCTGAACAGAAGGTTCACTAGAGAGGAGGTGGCCACTGCCCTCAAGCAAATCCATCCCACCAAAGCTCCCGGCCCCGATGGTATGTCCGCTATTTTTTACCAAAAATATTGGAGCATAGTAGGTTGTAGTGTGACTAATATGGTTTTAAATGTTCTCAATAATAATTTATCTATGGCATGCCTAAACAAAACAAATATTACTCTCATCCCCAAAGTTAACTCCCCCAAAAGAATGTCAGACTTTCGACCCATAAGTCTCTGTAATGTTGCTTATAAACTTATATCAAAAACAATTGCCAATAGATTCAAAGTCTTTCTCCCTCACATCATTTCAGAAAACCAAAGTGCCTTTATTCCAGAAAGACTAATCACCGATAATGTGCTTGTGGCTTTCGAGTTGATGCACTACCTAAACCACAAAAATGCAGGGGGAGAAGGCTTCATGGCTGCAAAACTGGATATGAGTAAAGCCTTTGATAGGGTTGAATGGTCCTTTGTAAAAGGGGTCATGGAGAAGTTGGGTTTTAGCTCAAATTGGATAGATCTCATCATGAGGTGTATCTCATCGGTTTCTTATTCAGTCCTTATTAATGGGGCTGCCTATGGCCATATCACCCCTACTCGAGGACTTCGCCAGGGGGATCCCCTCTCACCAACTCTCTTTCTTATCTGCACAGAGGGGCTGTCTGCTCTTATTAATAGGGCTGTTCGAAATCAGTTGTTGACAGGCATTTCCATTTGTAGAAGCTGCCCTAGAGTTACCCATCTTTTATTCGCAGATGACAGCATCTTCTTCTGTAAAGCTAGTGGGGAAGAAAGCCGAGCTCTAAAGCACATACTTCTAAAATATGAGCAAGCTTCGGGGCAGAAAATTAACACTGATAAATCCTCAATTTTCTTCAGCCCAAACACCCATCCTACTGTGAGAGATGAAATCTTGGCTAACCTTGGCCCAATGCAAGACACCCGACATCCAAAATACTTGGGGCTCCCTTCATTTATTGGGAGATCAAAGAAACAAATGTTTGCTACTCTTAAGGAGAGGATTGGGAAGAAACTTGCCGGATGGAAGGGGAAACTTTTATCTATGGGCGGGAAAGAAATCCTCATAAAGGCGGTTGCACAAGCAATTCCCACATACACCATGGGATGCTTCCTTCTTCCTCAATGCCTTTGCGATGATCTAGATAGCATGATGAGGAATTTTTGGTGGGGGCAACGGCAGCAAGAAAACAAAATCTGCTGGATTAGTTGGAAAACATTGTGTAAGCAGAAGTCAAATGGTGGTCTGGGCTTCAGGAACCTCCTTGCTTTTAACAAAGCAATGCTAGCCAAGCAACTTTGGCGTATACTCCAAAACCCGAATACTCTTGTGGCAAGAATTCTCAAGGCAAGGTACTTTCCCACCGGAGATATCCTAAATGCAAGCCTCGGCAACTCCCCATCATATTCTTGGAGAAGCATTCATAGCAGCCTGGAAATTATTAGAAAGGGAACTAGGTGGAGAGTGGGAAACGGGAAGCTTATTCACATATGGGACGACAAATGGTTGCCAACACCATCCACTTATAAAGTCATCTCTCCTCCAAACAACACGCCCCAATTCCCGATGGTCTCTTCCTTAATTAATCAAAGCTCAAAAGGGTAGGAAGTGAACACTATAAGGGCTACCTTCCTCCCCTTTGAAGCGGAGACAATCCTAAGGATCCCCCTAAGTCATGATCTCCCTGAAGACAAAATCATCTGGATTGGAAACCGCAAAGGAGACTTCACTGTGAAAAGCGCCTATCATATAGCTTACAAGTTGCTGGCTTCAAATGACAGAGGAGAATGTTCTACTGGTGACCCATGTAATCTGATTTGGAAGAAGCTCTGGCACCTAAACCTCCCTCCAAAAATTAAGATTTTCGCTTGGCGAGCTTGCATCAATGGTCTACCTACAATGGAAGCCATCAACCAAAGAGGGATTTCTCATTCCAAAACTTGCCCTCTGTGCAAAAATGAAGCAGAAACTCTTGACCATGCCCTCCTTGACTGTGCATTTGCTACTTTGGTGTGGAATCTCTGGTCTGAAAATCCGCTAAGCTCCCACGGTACCAATCACTCTTTCCTTGACTCTACTATCCTTTTGTTCTCCTCTACATCATCACAATCCATAGAGCTTTTCTTTTCTATTGCTTGGGCCATTTGGTACAATAGAAACAAGATTGCTCATAATGATGGTGAGCTAACTCCCAATCAGGTGTGGCTTCTGGCGAATAGCAGCATTACCGATTATAGGGGCTCGGTCTTGTGGGATTTCAGCCTCCCGAGAGCAACTCCAACCCGCTGGACCCCCCCTCCCCAAGGTTTCTTTAAAATAAACGTAGATGGAGCTTCTTCTGACTCGGAAAACTCATCTAGTGCTGGTGTTGTCATTAGAGATAATCTTGGCCAATCTGTAGCAGCCCTTAGTAAACCGCTGCAAGCTTGTTTCTCTCCTATTATTGCGGAATTGTTGGCTCTGGAGCAGGGGGTGCTTTTGGCCCAGGAGCTACATCTTTCTCGGGTTATCATTGAATCTGATTCCTTGGAGGCCATCCAAGCAATTCTGGAGCGGAGCACAGGCAGCAGCTATGGGCATCTTGTGCAGAACATCCTTCAAACCAGCTACACTTTTGAATCTTGCCTCTTCAAACATTTAAACAGAATCTTCAATGCAGTAGCTCACGAACTTGCTCAGCTAGCTAGAAGAACCGGCTCACTTCGCCTGTGGATTGGTGTTTCTCCCCCTCCTGTAGCTTCTCATCTTAGTTCTGACTTGCTGTAATTTATTTCCCTGCACTGCTTGCTGGCAGTTTCCTATGTATTCTCTACATTTGGTTTAATTCCAGATTTACTCCCTTTCAAAAAAAAAAAAAAAAATTTAAAGCACATACAATTTTATTGAACGTAATGATAGTCTCTTGTTCTACTGCCATAAATATCTTTTCATGATGCTATCCCAACAACAGAGTGAGACTATTTTGTTCCGCCTCTATCTGGTTGAAAAAAAAAAACTTGCTTTACCTCTCCTTTCATAATTTTCAAGTTTAATGAGGTAACATGCTAAAGTCACTAGAATTTTGTGATTTCTTTTTTTTTTTTTTTTTTTTTTTTTGTTGTGAAAACACTATTTTGGTCCTTACATTTTGAGGTTATAGTTAATTTGATTCTTATATTTTGATAGTAATCAATTTGGTCTCTGTTATTTTCAATTTATAATCAATTTAATCCTTATCATTAACCTACTAACGAAAAGTGCTTATGTGGCAAATTGTGTATACAATTGGCACATTTTAAACTTACGTGGCAACTAAATAATAATAGCAAATTTGGATAGATATTAAAAAATTCCAACTAAACATTTAAATTAAAAAAAAAAAAAAAAATTTCTCAATTTTAAAATCCATTCATTTTCTTGTCCTTTCTTGCCTTTTCTTGGAAACCAAACACAGAAAATTTCTGTCATTTCCTTTTCTCTCACTTTCTTGGCAACCAAACAACAGCACTCAAATCCTCTCTCTGAAAATCCACAAAAATTTCAAGAAAAACGGAGTAAGTGTCACAGAAAATCCCAATACATCTTTTTATCCTTAACCTCAAGCTAAAATCTAAAACTCCTTTGTAAACCCATACCCCCATCAAGCACTCCTTTGTAAAAGCTCTCTCTTTCTTTTGGTTTTTGAGTTTTGTTTGTGATTTGTTTAGTAGTACTCTACTTAAATGGCCATGCAACAAAAAAATCTTTACCTTTGTTTTGCTGTTCATAAGTGTTGCTCTCATTGCACCACCGTGTACTGTCAAGAGAGAATGATTTCTAAACCATCGAAGCTGAATCGTTCGGTCTGGGTTATATTGTGTGTGTTTATTTTATTTATATGGGTTTGATCTGGCTTTTTGCATGTTTAGTTATTAAGAAAATGTAATAAAATAAAAGTAAATCTTGATGTTTTAATTATTGTGTTTTTAATTTTTTTCTAATTTAGATTTTTAATCCTTTAATGGCTGAGTTGGAGTTTTTTAAATATTTATTCAATTTTTTTTATTATTATTTAGTTGCCATGTAAGCTTAAAATATGTTAACTGTATAAACCGTTTGTCGTCTAAGCATTTTCCTTTTAGTGAGATAATGGTAGAAATCAAATTGACTGCAAGTTGAAAATAACAATGATCAAATTGACTACTACCAAAATGTAAAGATTAAATTGACTGTAACCATAAAATGTAAGGACTAAAATAGTATTTGCGCCTTCTATTTTTTGGCTTGGTAATCAGAAAATATCAAGTGCAACTTGACTTTTGAAGATAGAAACATTCCTTCCTACTGTTGAAGTCATGACTTTTCTGACAATCTTTTTATTAATTTTACTACTTTGTGTGCAATTAATCACTTTTTTGGTTATTATAATTTATGTAGCCATGGCAAAATACAATGGTAATTCCTAAATGTTAGGCTACAAGCAATTTATTTATTTGAAGTAATCGCTTTTAGTCTCCTACAAATTTAAAGTGATTTTTAGTCTCTAAAAAATTTCAGGTGATTGATTTTAGTTTGTAAACTTAAATTAATCCCTTTTAGTCCTTAATATATGTAATGAAGTGATGATGTGTTACAGGACTAAATAAAAGATCATTTTAAACTTCACTGACTAAAAATCACTGCTAAACTTGGAAGGACAAACAGTATACTCAAATCTCAAATATTTTGAAATCTCCAAGACCTAATGTAATTATAACTCACATTATGAAATCCCAAAGAACTCATGTAATTCAGCTGTGTGTGTGTGTGTTAATTGATATCTTCGTGCCTTATCTATCTCCTTATGTCAACAACCATAGTCTGAACTTCAGAAGTACTAAACCTGTTTTTTACTAACAAAAGCAAATATGCAGGTAAGAATTCTTTTATATGGATGGGCCCCACACCCAGGGTGAACATTTTGAACCCTGAACAATTGAAAGAAATCTTCTCCAAGATATATGACTTTCGAAAGCCAAATGCAAATCCACTTGTCAAGTTGATAGCAACCGGACTTCCAAATTATGACGGTGAGAAATGGGCAACACACAGAAAGATTATTAATCCAGCATTCCATCTTGAGAAGTTGAAGGTTACTTTATTCTTGTCACTTTTTTCCTGCTCATTTCTATCAGTTTATATTTGTTTCCTGCTCGTTTCTATCAGATTATATTCAACAATGGTGTTTGAAGTGAAACTGATGATTAATATGTCAATGAAAATATTCTAGGTCATGAATATTTATCTTTTCTCAAAATTTTTTAGAACTTTTTCTCAATTCTAAGACCATCTTTTGCAGGATGTGGACTCCATCAGAACAAAACTTAAAGTAGAAATATGTGCAAGTATAGCATTTATATGCTTCAATTAGTTACATCTAACCCCCAAGAAATATTATTTAAGTTTGTGCACGTGTGCACCTGTGCCTACTAAGTACAGACAACAGTTCGCACTGACATTTGGCTATAGATTTTGCGAGAATATACTCGAAATGTTTTTTCATCTAATTCTTGTAGGTACATGTGCCTACTAAGTACAATCCTTGTAATATTTTCGTGTTGCTTTCTGTAGAATATGTCAGCAGCATTCTATCAGTGTTGCAATGACATGATGTGCAAATGGGAAAGTTTGGTGTCTGAAGAGGGATCAATTGAGTTAGATGTATGGCCTTATCTCCAAACTTTGACAAGTGACGTGATTTCTCGAACAGCCTTTGGGAGTAGCTATGATGAAGGAAGAAGGATTTTTGAACTCCAAAAAGAACAAGCTGAGCTTGCAATGAAAACTATACAGTCTGTTTACATTCCGGGTTGGAGGTAAACCAAAACATTTCAATATCTGCTAATAATTAATAATCAAGTTTTTCTTATAGACTAGGTAGTGTTTGGATAGGATTATCTTGCATCTACGTCTTGTGTTTCCTCCCCCCCCCCCTTTTAGGAGACAGTACACTGTTCATGCACTGTTGTACATTGTTTACGCTCTGTTTATGCATTGTTTACACACTGTTTACGGAATCCACAACTACTTTATTCAAAAAATATATTAAAAATGGATCCTACGATACTATTCACATATTTAAAAATTATTTTGATACAGCGTTTTCAGTTTTCAGCAATAAGTTCTATCCAAACGGACTCTTAAGTTCATTTATCAAAAGAATCAAATTTAAATATACTAATTTACATAAACATATACTAAAATTAAGAGTGTTATTGAACATTAATTTGAACCAATGAGTTTCAAGTTTACGCTTACTAGCTCTATTTTAATTTCCTTGTGCCTTTTATTCTTCCCAAAGAAGAGCCGATTATGACCACGAAAGTTCATTTTGTGCAAGAACATAGTGAGCGAATTCAAAAATAAAAAATCACCATGAGCCTATCCTAACTTGTTCTCCTTATGTTTTATGAAACTTTATATCAAAGAACTGATACTGTTTGAATATAGCAAAGATTTTCCAAGAGCCTTGTAGCTCAATTCTTACCTCCCATTGTTTCCAATGAAGATATTTTGGGGTCAAATCCCCTTTTCCCATTGTATCTATCAAATTATATATATGTATATATATATATATATATATTGTGTGTGTGTATAAGGTCCTTGTACAGGAAATAAACAAGTTAAATCGTTATATATTCATACTCTTCTCAACAGCCTAAGAATAGATTATTCAATTTGATGCAATTCACTTTTTCCCCCTTTTAGTGAGGGAGGTAAGTCACTTTATTCTTGTCTCATGTTTGCATGAATGGTTGGTATGTAGGTTTCTGCCAACTAAAATAAACAAGAGGATGAAAGAAATTGACAAAGAATTACAAGAGTCACTTAAAGGCATCATTAACAAAAGAGAGAAGGCAATAAAAGCAGGTGAAGCTAGAACTGATGACTTACTAGGCATACTTCTAGAGTCCAACTTTAAAGAAATTCAAGAACATGGGAACGACAAGAATGTTGGAATGAATCTCCAAGATGTAATTGAGGAATGTAAGGTCTTTTATTTTGCGGGGCAAGAGACAACCTCAGTTTTGCTTGTTTGGACAATGGTAATTCTGAGTAGATATCCAAGTTGGCAAGTGCGTGCAAGAGAAGAAGTCCTACATGTCTTTGGTAAAAACAAACCAGAATTTGATGGGCTAAATCACCTCAAAGTTGTAAGTTCTTTTGATTAGTTTACGTTGAATTGCTTTGTAGAAATAATAGATCATACTTTCTTTTAAACTCATAATCATAAACGTGGAGATCTAGAACAAGTAGTCTATTATCCAGCTTTAGGACACCAGAAAAAAATACAAGGTACCTAGACATTCTTCAAAATAATCCAGCATCATGCATAACAACAAAAGCTATTGATTGAAATACATATAGAATATAAAGATATAGAATTGATTTTCATGTGATGGGGCTGAAGTTAGACTAAAGGGATTACACCATGCAGATCCCAATCTGAAATCATATATATGAAGATTAACATCAAATCTACTTTTTTGTTGTTCCTTTTCTTTCTTCCAGAAATCTTGTTTATTGTATATGAACCTAAATATTTAGCTGATCGAGGAAATTGTACCACCACAATTTTGTAGTGATATTAGAAAATTGGATTACAATTAAGCCCCCGAAGATTTTGAGGTTTTCAATCGAGTTAGACCTACTTGATTATGCTAGTTAATATGAGAATGATAGTAATCCTATCTAAGTACCTCATTGTCATCCCTATATGTTTCTTGTGCAGTTTCTGTGTTTTGCAATGTTTCTTGTGCATTTCCCGTGTTTTGTGAAGGTAAAGAAACGTAGATAAAATTATTGTAAGAAAAACCCAAATGAGTAATTCAAATATTCAACCATTGACTTGGATGAATTTATAAAAAAAAAATCTTCATTGAAGTCAGGTTTTTTTTGCCTGGGCATTACTCCTATCAAATATTTTATTAAATGAGTCTGGCATGCACATCACCTGCTGCTTCTTACAATATATATATATATATATATATATATATATATATCACAATATTCCATGTCACAGGTGACCATGATTTTGTATGAGGTTTTAAGACTATACCCACCAGTAATTGTCCTTACTCGAATTGTTCACGAGGAAACGAAACTCGGAAATTTGATTTTACCAGCAGGAGTTCAAGTCTCCTTACCGGCAATCCTAGTTCATCATGACCGTGAACTTTGGGGTGATGATGCAAAGGACTTCAATCCGGATAGGTTTGCTGAAGGAGTTTCAAAAGCTACAAGGGGTAAAGTTTCATATTTCCCATTTGGATGGGGCCCTCGGATATGCATTGGACAACATTTTTCTATGATAGAAGCGAAAATGGCTCTGTCAATGATTCTACAACGCTTCTCCTTTGAGCTATCCTCATCCTATGCTCATGCTCCGCTCCCAATTATAACCCTTCAACCACAATATGGTGCTCACGTTATTCTACATAAACTCTAGAATAGAAAATATCAGTTGTCAAAAGAAGATTTGAATTCATAACAAAAGTAACATTTCATATGTATGTTGATGCTTTTGGTAAAGTGTTGATCTTCCTTCCAAGGCCACTAATTTCATTTAGTAATTGGCTTTTGAATGATAGTACTGAATTGTACAAGATGAAGTTATTCTTATTATAGTTAAACTTATATTGTACATTTAATCCTTAACCTCTGTCCTATTTTTGAATTGGTTCTTGTTCTTTTGAACGTATTAAAAACACTATTATAGTTAAAAGTTATAATCTGTGTGAGCGCACTTGCAGGTGCGTGTGCGTGTGCGGTTATCTTGCATTTATGATAAACAAGTTGAGTGTGTATTGTAATGATATGGTATTTTATGTAGGGTCCGGTTAGGGCATATATTAATAAATTAGTTTTTGAGAAAATTTTATAAAAATGTAAAAACGTTTTCAATTTTTGATAAATTTTTTTTCAAAAATAGTATACTATTGTACGTTCTTAGGGCGCATGTTAACAAAATTCTTTTATATAAGTTGTAATATTTACACAACTGTGTCTATTGTATAAAAGCCAGAAACACAACGTATCAAACTGCATGTAATAAAATACAATAGTCTACCTTATATATGGGTAGAAAAAGACACAAAGTGCATTTGCTATACAATTAACTAACTTACAGCTATGGGCCTAAGCCAAATTGGACTTATATTATAACAACTGTAATAATATGGTTATTAATGAAAATTGCATTTATGTGCTTTTTGGTTTATCTGAATATGAAATCATCTCATTCTGAATTGACTGTGCTCAGTCGGAAGAGAAGATTTTGCTTTTGCAGGTATAGAGCAGTTTTTATTTCTTCGTGGATTAGTCAACAATAATTTTATACTGGGAAAGTTGTTCGTCGGGTGATAACAACTGCACTTTTTGTTCATAAACAGTAGTTTATACGTTAATGATGACTTTAGCTAATCGCAAATTGCGTTTTATAGATGGTAGCCACTAGCCACTGCTAGCTTTTTTTTCTTTCTTGAATGGCTAGATGATTGTATATGTGACGGGGTGAATCTGTCATTTGAAAGCTAAAAATGAAGATTGAAAGGCTTGACCGTGAAATTTGAACAATTGAACGGGTGGGAGAGAACGTGTAAGATCTTCTTAATTGGGTCATGGTCCTTGGAAATGCTGTTTACTATTAAACTATAAGAAAAATAATATATTGAAATTCACCAAACCTGTTTGAAAAATTAGGGAAAACCCAAGAATTCTTGAACAAAATAAGAAGTTTAACCAACTTTCATAAGAAAATGACAAAACTTAAATATAGTATCTTAGATGCTGTTCCTTAGATTCTCCTTTTAAGATTCAGCCATGTAGTTACTTAATTAACAAATACACTTTCTTTCTATAAGAAAAAATCCACATGGCAGAATCTTAGAATGGGAACGTAAGGAACAACACCTAAGTACTATATTTAAATCTTGCTCATAACAAAATCTAACTGATGATGACAAAAATCGTCAGTAAGTCGCACAGTACTCACGTACTCTAGACAAAAACTTGCACAACACAAAAAGAATAAGACCCTACAAAGAGTACCGATGTGATATTGGTCAAATACCTGCTAAAGGTTAAGTTAGAGAACTTTCACAACTCTAGAGTGTCTGAGTTAGAGTGAATTATGCATACCTTAGTTTGTGAGAGTTTTTGGGTTTTTATAGTAGCGTAGAGTTGACATTTGTTTTTTGGCGGAAATGGTCGTTTCTTGTAGGGAAGATTCTCATTAATATGCATATATTGCGGGATCCTTTCCATGTGGGGATCCTTTTGATTAAGGTTAACTATGGGGCACAAGATATTTCCTTATATACACATTCGTGGAGGCCAAGCAAGGCCACTTTGGACCTGTCATAGGTTTCCTTCCCCCCGTCAGCTTCCTTTCATCGACCTATGATGTTGTTGTTTTCATCTCTTATGAATGAACAAGTGGAGCCGATGGGTTTATTAGGACCGTCGGTTTCCTTATATGTGGACGAGTTTACCCTCTTCAAGAATTACCCTTATCAGTTGCCCCCTACTCCATGGCTTCGTCGATTTTAGCTTACGAGTTATGGAGTTTGATTTGTAGCTTTTTTATTATTTTTATTTGTTAAAAAAAGGGTGTTCATTAGTGGTTCCTCAAGTAGCTATCATTAAATACTAGGACATGTGGCACAAGCTGGTTGGCCTCATTTCTAAACAAAAGCGTCGCTTCGTTTCCCGTGTATTTTCGTCCTATAAATATCTCATCTCCTCCTCTCATTTTTCCTTATTCCATCTTTGCAAACCCTGAGAGAGAGAAAGAGCTGTTATTTCATCATCTTTGTTGTCGTCAGCTTGCGGACTTCATCACCTTTATTGAGTCGTCAATTAATCCTATAAGTCCCTTTTTCCATTCATTTTTTTTTTACTTCCTATTTCTAGTCAGTCGTCACTTCCATAGAGAGACTTGTCAAATAGGTTCTTAGAATACCTCTGTCGCTTGTAAGTGAATAGATGTCAGGTGATAGAAAAGTGACGAGTGAGCATTCATCTTCAATCAGTGAGGGAGCGGGCTACGACGAAGTCTACCCGTCAGGTAATGGGCCTGAGAAGGGCTTATCTTAGTCGTTTGAGAGGGAATCGTCTACCCATTCTCTTGAAGACGAAGGGGAAAAATATGATAGAGAGGAAGTAAAGGGAGATGTGGAGGATGAATATGACGAGGGAGAAGGGAATAGAGTGGAAGAGGAGGGCGTAGAGGAGGGTGACAAGGATGAGAGTGAGGATGATGGGGGAACATCCTCTGAGAGAGGTTCAGGAAGTCAA
The DNA here is from genome assembly GCA_032878915.1 of Castanopsis chinensis. Classification (NCBI taxonomy): domain Eukaryota; kingdom Viridiplantae; phylum Streptophyta; class Magnoliopsida; order Fagales; family Fagaceae; genus Castanopsis; species Castanopsis chinensis. The sequence continues at coordinate 13,301,430 of JAVQMG010000105.1, forward strand.
GAGGCTGAAATCCTTTGGGGTCGTCTTAGTGGAGGGAACCATTTGCTTACCTTGATGAGTTCTTTTGGTGCTATAGACCCCAACATATCGTCTCGTCTCAAGGGATATATCACTTTGCAGGAAGGAAGAAAGCACTTAGGCTGGTGTTGAACATGCTTGACTCCAATAGAAATTGGAAGGGTAGATATTTTTTTGTCCAAGGGACGAATTGGGTATGTTGACGAGAGAAGTGAGTTACAATGCCTCATGGCTTTGACCATACTTGGGGTATTGTCAAGGATTCAGGTTTGGCACCATCTGCATTTTCACTTTTTCTCTATTTATTTGTTCAAGGGTTTAACGTCGTCTACTTTTTGTCTTTTTTAGCTAGCGTTCTTCCACGCATCACCATCGAGCAGAAGGATTTCATCCATCAGGTGCTTGATATCCCTTTTGACGAACGGAAGTTCAGGGACCTGATCACCCTTGACACGTTACACGCCTACTGTGGTGGTCTAGTGCCAACGCTTACAGCTCACAGACAAAACACATATTCCCGTCATCATAAGTTCTTTTGCTTTTTTCTTCTTGTTGTCTTCCTTTCATCTGATTTTTCTAACATCGGTCTCTTACCCTTCTCAGAAATGGAGGTAGTAAGGCAAAGAGCCTTGGTAAAGGCGTCTGCCGCGGCCCGTAAGCAGAAGAAGAAGGAAAAGAAGAAGGAAGGGGCATCATTGTTGGCTCCCAAGGTCGTTGGCAAGGGAGCGTCCAAACAAAAAAGTGAAGGGAAGGACGACTGTCCACTTAAGAAAGGACCGATCACTTCATTAGGCAACAAATAGTTAAAGAAGCCGTCGCCTCCCAAACTAATTCATGGAGCTGGTAAAGGCTTAATGACGGCAACGGGCCCCATCACCCAAGGAACCTCTCATGGTCTTCTCACGCATAAGGGATATGCCATTGAGATGGTTGAGTCAATCATCAAGGAGATGGACTTGGACCCTTGAGTCAAGTAGGAGACGGAAGATTTGGGGGCGTTAGGTCTTTTTAACCATTCTAGGGTACGTCCTTTTCTTAGACTTTCTTCCATTCTGTTGTTCATTTATTAGCTAACGGTTATTTTGTTTTAAGGCACTAGTGCATATGAAGGTGCTTCAAGATACGTGCGTCACCGAGGAGGAGGTGATCAGTCGGCTTAGGAAGCGAAATGAAACCCTAACCAATGAACAGGCACAATATAAGGGGGCCCTCCGTACTCTTAATGAGGAGGTGACAGCTTTGAAGGAGAAACTGAAGGAGGAAGCCAATCTCGGAGAAAAGGCACAAGAGGCAAAGGCGAACATGGAGAAGGAGCTGATGGCTCTTTGTAAGCAAGTACAGGCAGCCAGGGCTGATGCCATAGCAGAGTTCAGGGCTTCCCAGCTCTTCATTGATGCATGTGCGGTCTACTATGGTAACGGGTTTGACGACTGCCTAGAGCAAGTCGGGTCCATCTACCCAAATCTTGACCTATCCATAGTCACCATGGATGATCCACTCCTATCGTCCCCTACTGGTGGCGACTCTACTTATGCTGAGTAGGGTTTGAAAGACAACGGCATGGTGCTTACTCAACCTGCTCTAGAGAGACCCGTCACTCCTTTGATCCCATCTATTGAAGATCCTCCTCTTAAAGATGTTGAGAATCCTTCTTCCCAAGATGCCCAGAGCCTTCTTGTTCAAGAAGTCTAGAATCCTTCAGTCTAGTTTTTAGTTGTTTAACTTTTTTATATATTCCATCTTATCTTCAGACAATATTAAGTGCCCTTGTGTTTTTGGGCTTTTGTTGTAAACACTTTTTTATTTTATGGCGTTTGTTTAATATTTTACATTTGTCGCTTTGAGTGTCCTCTTGTTGATTTCTTATTTTGAGATATGCGTATGTCCGTCCATCTTGGTGTTAGCATACATGTTAGGATATGCCTGTCTATATGGGTGGGCCCATCTTTCAAGGACTTGGTGTATTTTGGGTACACTTAGGATCTAGCATAGGATCCAGCATAGGATCTGTTAGCTGGTAGACTTAATATCTTTGTCCACTTATGGACTTAATGAACTCGTATATTTGTAGACTTTAGGTCTTTGTCCACTTATGGACTTAGCAATAAGCTTGTAGACTTAATATCTCTGTCCACTTTAGCAATAAACTTGTCCCTTTGTGGACTCAACATCTTCGTCCAGTTGTGGGAGCAATAATGAACTCAACCAGTTGTAGACTTAATGATTTCTAAGCATCCTTTGGGATGGTTCATCTGCTTATGGACATAGTAATGAACTCGTTCACTTGTGGACTTAATGATTTCTAAGCATCCTTTGGGATGGTCCGTCCACTTGCGGACGTAGTAATGAACTCGTCCACTTGTAGACTTAATAATTTCTAAGCATCCCTTGGGATGGTTTGTTCACTTATGGATGTAGTAATGAACTCGTCCACTTGTGGACTTAGTGAATTCATCCAATTGTAGTAATGATCTCGTCCATCTATGGACAACAAATTTGTTCACTTGTAGTAATGATCGTCCATCTATGGACAGCAAATTCGTCCACTTATGGACTTAACGATTTCTAAGCATCCCTTGGGATAATCTGCCCACTTTTGGATGTAGTTTTGTAGGAACGTATACATACACATGTTATATCTAAATAACTCGTCTTATTATGATGAATACGTGCATAAGTAAAAAAAATTTCTTAAAAAGAATAAAACCTGCCCTTTGAGCTTGGAAAGTATTGTAGATAAAAATTAACTAAAAGAAATAAACTAAAAATGAGGAGTGGCGCCCTTCAGGTTGTCATCTACTGGTAGTATTTCCTAAGATGCTCGACATACCATGGGTGGTGCAGCTTTTGCCCGTCTAATGTCTCCAAGTGGTAGGTGCCATTCCTTTGCCATGACACGGCTTTATAAGGTCCTTCCCAATTAGGTCTGAGCTTTCCCTAGAAGGGATCTCTCGTGGCACCCATTACCTTCCTCAAGACGAGATCCCCAACTTGGAAGTCTTTGTGTCTGAATTTGGAGTTGTAGTGATTGACCACAAGGTCCTGGTATTGTGCTAGTCTTTGTTTAGCCATCGTCCTAACTACATCCATTAGGTCAAGTTGTAAACGCATGGCTTCGTTGTTCCTTCTCTTATCATGGTTGTCCACCCAGTAGCAAATGAGTCTGACCTCAGTTGGGACAATTGCCTTGCTTTTATACTGTAGCTGAAATGGCGTCTCTCCTGTAGGTGTTCTGGCTATTGTCTTCTATGCCTATAGTACACTTGGCAACTCTTCTGGCCATATACCTTTTGTTCCCTCGAGTTGAGTCTTGATGATTTTGAGCAAGGATTGGTTTATGACCTCAACCTATCTATTAGAGTGGTTCTTGATCCCCAATTTTGAGTAAATGTCCCTGAAGGAGTCATTGTCGAACTACTTCTCGTTATTTGAGACTAAAACTCTAGGGATCTCGTACTTGCAAATGATGTTTCTCTAGACAAATCTTTGTACGCTTTTCTCTGTGATGATGGCCAAAGCTTCAACTTCTACCCCTTTGATAAATTATTTTATGCCAACCACTAGGAACCTTAGTTGTCTCATTGCTATTAGGAATGGGCCCATGACGTCTAATCTCCATTCAGCGAAAGGCCATGGGGCAGTCATTGGGGTGAGCTCTTCTATTGGCTGTCTAATGTCATTGCTAAATCTTTGACATTTGTCGCAGGCTTTGACATAAGTTTGGGCATCTTTTTGCATAGTAAGACAATAGTATCCAACTTAAATCAATTTGTGCACCAAAGACTGTGACCCTTAATGGTTCTCGTAGACCCCTTTATGGACTTCTCTCATGACATAGTCCACTTCTTTAGGGCTTAAGCATCTTAGGTACAGGTGGGAGAAGCCTTTCTTGTATAAGACGTCCTTTATCAAAATGAATCGTGCTGGCTATGTAAACACTTGATTTTGCACCCATGATTTGATCATGGAAGATGACTGGAGCAACCATCCATGTACCAAAAAAAAAAAAAAATCATTCTTGCATTAAATGTATCATTTGTTCTTGCATCACATGTATCAATTTGGTCTTGCATTGCATGCATCAATTCATTCATTGCATATCATAGCAATGATCTTGAGATTCTAACGATCACAACAGCGTGTCCGGTTTCTAAATGGAACCATCAGATCGAAAGATATCACATGATCAAGTTTGCATGTTCCATATGCATTGTGTCTAAGTAGAGTCGACTACACAAAATTAATTTAAATTAATTCTTATTGACCAAACAATTAAAATTAATTAAGTAATTTTGTGATTGGTTGATAATTAGTGTTGAAAGTGTTGGGATATTTGTCCTTAAATCCTATTGTATGATGCTATGTATTTTATTATGTAAGACATTATGTATGACTTAATGTTTTGGTTAATAAAGTTGTATTATTATTTGAAAATAATGGTAACATGAATATTGGGACATTATCATATAGTCCATGAGATGCAATAGTATGTGATTTATGTGATTTAGTCACAGAAGATATAAATCACAAGTTCTTTGTAAACTCAGAATTATAGTTCGTAGTCGGTGATGAAATTGGGCATTTCATCTGCGAAGGCTATAACATATCAACTAAGATGATTTGTCTTGATCATGGAAATGGAGATTTCTAGTTGATATGTTGATATGTTTTAAGAGTTAAGACATATTGAACTGGACCGGTGTGAGATTTATTATTCTCCTAAAGACTGTCAATAGAATAATAAACTCACGACTTATATTTGCATGAACTCTTAATCCTGAGAGGATAATGGACCTGATCATAAAGTGTAGGTTACTTTGATATATCAGGAGTGAGATCTATGGTTAAGGTCAAAATCTCAGTATGTTGGGCAGCCACATTTAGTGTTGATGGAACATATATTCTCAAGATGGAATTCATAGTCTCTTACCGAAAATATAAAATATTCCCTTGAGATAAGTTTAATGTGTTTGTTATTCAGAGAGTTGGGCCTAACCACTTTAGTAAGGAGTTACTAAAGTATATATTTATGGAATTGGATTTCATAAATATATGATGAATAACTTAAAGAATTAAACCGGGTACTCAAGGAATTAAGATGTAGTAATATACAAAGTGGCAGTCTTCTTTCATGACTTTGTATTACTATGAATATTTTATGAAGGGGTTGCATGTATAATAAAGTCTTGGGATATAATTTATTAATAAGGCCTAGAGTGCAACTATATTTATATAGTGGTATTAAATATAGTTAATGGTAACTTTGGACTTGTCAAGAGTTGACAGAAAAGCCCAAGGCCCATTGGAGCTAGTGTCTTATTGGTCCCTTTTGGTCCCACTCCAAGCCACACACTTAAGCCCAATTGGAAAGGCCCAAAAGCCGGCCCAATTAGATAATCAGTTAGATACAAAGGGAGAAACACACAGAATTTTTCTGTAGAGATTTCATAGAGAAGAAGAGAGAGTGTGAGACACACTTTAATTCTCCCTTTGGAACTGATTGAGAGACCACACATCTTGGGCGTTAGTGGAATTGGAGTGAAGATTGAAAGTATTCCCAAGAGCCTCTCATCTTCAAGTTTTGAAATTCACCGCTCCAAAGTACACTCTCTTGTTCTCTAATTCTGAAACTTAAATAGCCCATGTTAACTTGTATGTATGAAGTAGATCCGTTTCATCATATATATTCTTCCGCTGCGCTGTGTAATGATTCCAACAATTGGTATCAGAGCGGTCTTCATTACATATCTGTTTAACATGTTTTTGAGTTTTGGAATTAGTGATAATGATTTCATGTTGTTAGAAAATAGTTTTCTGCATGGTTGTTGAAATCATTGTTTTTGATGAAAACTGTTTTTGATGTTATGATGTTGTTTAAATTTTTAGTTTAAGTATGTTAAACTGAATTTTAAGGCTATAACATCAATGATATTCAGTTTAGATATCAATTTATGTTCATTATGATTGTATGATAGTAGTTTTGTACATGAAAACGTTAAAAAACTGTTTTTGGAAAATTCTGGAAAATTCAAAATTCGCGAAGCTCGATCGATCGAGAATCTGTCGAGAATCTATCGAGCAAACAGAAAGTTTCTCGATCGATCGAGGATCTATCGAGGATCTGTCGAGCTTCGCGGAACTTTTCTGGATCGATCGAGAATCTGTCGAGGATCGATCGAGAACTGTTTATCCAGAATTTTTTCTAAGTGTTTTTCCATATATAAAAGATCAAGGCTATGTGTAATTATATTATGCATGTTTTATATGTAAAAACCTTTATTTTAAAATATCTAGTGGGAGAGAGATACAAGGGTTGGATCTCACGGTCTCCATTGTCGGTTTATTGTAGTGTGATTAAGCACCTCGCTTTGGCGTATATGCCTTACTCCCTTCGGAGGGTGTTTAATTCATGGTACTACATGTTAAACTTCTTTATGATGAATAATATGTGTTTTTTAGATAAAGAACGACCACGCTTCCGTGGAGTTACTTTATGACTCACATATAATTCAGTCAATGGTGTACACTAGACTAAGTTTAATGTTAATCTCCCTTCGGAGCTATGTCATTATTACTTAGAGGCTAAAGTAGAAACGGCATGTTATTAGTGTTTGATAAGAGTTATCATGATAGCATTAATAATGAGAATAGTTCTCAATCAATCATAGTGTTTATAATTTACTTGCTTCCAAGGAATTTTAAACATGGGATTGGGTTGTCGTTGCATATAGATAATGTCCAATTTACTTATAATATTCATGTTTATTATTTTCAGATTTGAACATGGCATCTTTTAGCCCACTTGTTTCTATTCTTAATCAAAACAAACTGACTGGGTCCAACTATGTTGACTGGAAAAGAAACTTGGACATTGTTTTAACTGCTGAAGAGCACAAATATGTGCTTACTCAACCATGTCCTAGCTTTCCTTCATTAGATGCTCCTCTTGAGGAAAAACAACGATATGATCGTTGGCAGAAATCTAATGAAATGGCCAAGTGCTATATCCTAGCGTCCATCTCAAATGTTCTACAGCATCAAATGCAGGATGTAGAACTAGCTTCGGACATTATGCTAAGTCTGAAGGAGATGTTTGGTGAGCAAGGCCGTTCAGCAAGGCAAGAAACCATGAGGCAAATTTACAATACCAAGATGGCTGAAGGTAGTTCAGTGAGAGAACATTGTCTTACAATGATCTCTAATCTGAATACATTGGAAGTTTTAGGTGCCGACATTGATGGAGAGTCCCAAGTGGACATGATACTCCAGTCACTACCGGAATCATTCAAGGAATTCAAACTGAATTATAATATGAACAAAAAGGTTTATTCTTTGTCTGAATTAATGAATGAGTTAGTGGCGGCGGAAGGCATCCTAGGTACTTCTAGTGTTGAAGCCAATGTTGGTGAAGCTTCTACTTCACAACCTAAGCCGAAAGGTAAGGGTAAGAAGAAGAAGAAGGACTTCACTAAGAAAGAGGGTAAGCAAATTGCCTTAGGGGTTGCCGATAAAGGAAAGAAGCTCAAAGGAAAGTGTTTCCATTGTGGTGAGAAAGGACATTGGAAGAGGAATTGTCCAAAGTTTAAAGCTGCCAAGAACAAGGGTATGAAAACTTCTTTTTTACTTGAAATATGTTTGGTACAGAATCCCACTGATTCCTGGTGTGTGGATTCAGGTTGTACTAATCATATCTGCAATTCTTTGCAGGGGTTTCAGGAGACCAGAAAGTTGAGTGAAGGAGAATTGTTTCTAACTTTGGCTGATGGGAGCAGAATTCCGGTTGTAGCTGTTGGTGTTGTTCATTTGTGCTTTGAGTCTAGGGTTTTAATATTGCAAGACTGTCTATTTGTACCTAATGTGCGTAGGAATTTAATTTCTGCAACTTATTTGGGTAAACAAGGATATTGTGTTATCCTAAAAGACAATGTTGTAATAAAGAAGGATAAAATGTTTATCTGTTCTGGCAATATTGTGGATGGTCTTTATATTTTAACTCCTGTTAAGCATGAATTGCATAATTCTGAATTAGATAGTAACTCTCATGTAAAATCATTAAAGAGAAAGTTTCCTTCCAATGATGCATATCTTTGACACTTGCGTTTAGGTCATATTAATTCAAACAGAATTCAAAGGCTGATCAAAGATGGACTCTTAGAGCCCATGGACTTTGATGAATTTCCAGTTTGTGAATCTTGTTTGGAAGGTAAAATGACCAAACGACCTTTTAATGCAAAAGGTAGAAGAGCCCAAGAGTTGCTTGAATTAGTTCATACGGATGTATGTGGTCCTATGTCAACCCAAGCAAAAGGAGGTTATGAGTATTTCATCACTTTTACGGATGATTACTCAAGATATGGTTATGTGTACCTAATGAGACGGAAGTCCGAAGCCTTTGACAAGTTCAAAGAGTTTAGGGCTGAAGTTGAGAATCAATTAGGCAAACGCATAAAGGCCATTCGATCTGATCGAGGTGGCGAATACCTTCTTGGGATTTTCAAGGATTACCTAATTCAAAATGGGATTATATCTCAATTGACTGCACCTGGAACACCTCAACAAAATGGTGTAGCGGAGAGAAGGAATAGGACTCTTTTGGAAATGGTTAGGTCCATGATGAGTTATTCAACTTTACCAATTTCTTTTTGGGGATATGCCTTAGATACAGCAATACATCTTTTGAATTTAGTTCCATCAAAATCTGTCCCCAAAACACCCATGGAATTGTGGAGTGGGCGTAAGCCTAGTATGAGGTATCTCCACATTTGGGGTTGTCCAGCACATGTGCTAAAGGGGAAGCCTGATAAGTTGGAACCAAAATCGGAAGTGTGTTTGCTTGTTGGTTATCCAAAAGAAACTAGGGGTTATTTATTCTATAGTCGAAATGATAACAAAGTTTTTGTTAGTACAAATGCTAATTTTTTGGAAAATGACTATATGAATAATTTTACTCCTAGGAGTAGAGTTGTGTTGGCTGAAATGAATGAGTCTGTAAATCAACAACCAATGGATGAATCTAGAGATGATGTGGTTGTATTAGATACACCACAAGATACTACTCATGAAATGTCTAGTACACAAGTGCCTCGTCGTAGTGGGAGAGTTGTTCGGCCTCCTGTGAGATTTATAGGTTTAGGAGAAACTTATGAGGCTATCTCAGAAGAGGCTGAATCGGATCCTTACACTTATGAGGAGGCAATGAATGACATAGATGCACATCATTGGGTCCAAGCTATGAAATCTGAATTAGATTCTATGTATTCCAATCAAGTTTGGAGTCTTGTAGAGGCGCCTAACGGCATTAAACCTGTTGGTTGCAAATGGGTTTACAAGAGGAAGAGAGGGATAGATGGAAAGGTTGAAACCTTTAAAGCAAGGCTAGTGGCTAAAGGGTATACACAAAAAGAAGGTATCGATTATGATGAAACCTTTTCGCCAGTAGCCATGCTTAAATCTATCAGAATTCTCTTATCCATTGCTGCTCATTATGATTATGAGATTTGGCAAATGGATGTCAAGACTGCATTTCTAAATGGCAATCTTGAAGAAGAAATCTATATGATGCAACCAGAAGGTTTCATAGCAAAGAACCAAGTGCATATGGTATGCAAGTTGAATAGGTCCATTTATGGACTTAAGCAAGCATCTAGGTCATGGAACATCAGATTTGATCAAGCAATCAAATCATTTGGTTTTGAGCAAAATCTTGATGAACCATGTGTGTACAAGAGACATCAAGACAAAGTAGTAATGTTCCTAGTGCTTTATGTTAATGACATTCTACTCATTGGAAACGATGTAGGAGTAATGTCATCGGTTAAAGTTTGGTTGTCAAGCCAATTTAATATGAAGGACTTGGGCGAAGCTAACTATATTCTAGGGATCAAGCTTTGGCGAGATCGAAAGAATAGGATGTTAGGTTTGTCACAAGCTGGATATATAGATAAGGTTCTAGAACGGTTTAGCATGCAAAACTCCAAGAAAGGATTACTTCCTTTTAGACATGGAGTTCCTCTGTCTGATGACCAAAGGCCTAAGACTCAAGAGGAAGAAAATACGTTGAGACAAGTTCCTTATGCTTCTGCAGTGGGAAGTCTCATATATGCCATGCTTTGTACTAGACCGGATATTTGTTATTCAGTTGGCATGGTCAGCCGATATCAATCAAATCCAGGACTTAAACATTGGCAAGCTGTAAAGCATATTCTCAAGTATCTTCGGAGAACGAGAAATTATATGCTTGTTTACCGTTGTGAGGATTTGATTCCCATTGGCTATACAGATTCAGATTTTCAGTCGGATCTAGATTTCAGAAAATCCACGTCGGGTTGTGTTTTCACCTTGGGAGGTGGAGCCATAAGTTGGAGGAGTGTTAAGCAATCTTGTATTGCGGACTCCACCATGGAAGCCGAATATGTTGCTGCTTGTGAGGCAGCAAAGGAGGCTGTTTGGCTCAAGAAATTCCTTTGTGATCTTGGTGTGATAAGAATTGAGCAAGTTCCTATTACATTGTTTTGTGACAATAGTGGAGCGGTTGCACAATCCAAGGATCCAAGGAATCACAAGAAAGGAAAACACATAGAAAGAAAGTACCACATCATTCGAGACATTGTTGCTCGTAGAGATGTGATTGTAGCAAAGATTGATGGTGCAAAGAATCTAGCGGATCCCTTCACCAAAGCCTTGCCTCAAAGGACTTTCGAGTCACATTTGGAGGAGATGGGAGTTAGATTAGTGCACAATAGTCTTTAGGCCAAGTGGGAGATTGTTGGGATATTTGTCCTTAAATCCTATTGTATGATGCTATGTATTTTATTATGTAAGACATTATGTATGACTTAATGTTTTGGTTAATAAAGTTGTATTATTATTTGAAAATAATGGTAACATGAATATTGGGACGTTATCATATAGTCCATGAGATGCAATAGTATGTGATTTATGTGATTTAGTCACAGAAGATATAAATCACAAGTTCTTTGTAAACTCAGAATTATAGTTCGTAGTCGGTGATGAAATTGGGCATTTCATCTGCGAAGGCTATAACATATCAACTAAGATGATTTGTCTTGATCATGGAAATGGAGATTTCTAGTTGATATGTTGATATGTTTTAAGAGTTAAGACATATTGAACTGGACCGGTGTGAGATTTATTATTCTCCTAAAGACTGTCAATAGAATAATAAACTCACGACTTATATTTGCATGAACTCTTAATCCTGAGAGGATAATGGACCTGATCATGAAGTGTAGGTTACTTTGATATATCAGGAGTGAGATCTATGGTTAAGGTCAAAATCTCAGTATGTTGGGCAGCCACATTTAGTGTTGATGGAACATATATTCTCAAGATGGAATTCATAGTCTCTTACCGAAGATATAAAATATTCCCTTGAGATAAGTTTAATGTGTTTGTTATTCAGAGAGTTGGGCCTAACCACTTTAGTAAGGAGTTACTAAAGTATATATTTATGGAATTGGATTTCATAAATATATGATGAATAACTTAAAGAATTAAACCGGGTACTCAAGGAATTAAGATGTAGTAATATACAAAGTGGCAGTCTTCTTTCATGACTTTGTATTACTATGAATATTTTATGAAGGGGTTGCATGTATAATAAAGTCTTGGGATATAATTTATTAATAAGGCCTAGAGTGCAACTATATTTATATAGTGGTATTAAATATAGTTAATGGTAACTTTGGACTTGTCAAGAGTTGACAGAAAAGCCCAAGGCCCATTGGAGCTAGTGTCTTATTGGTCCCTTTTGGTCCCACTCCAAGCCACACACTTAAGCCCAATTGGAAAGGCCCAAAAGCCGGCCCAATTAGATAATCAGTTAGATACAAAGGGAGAAACACACAGAATTTTTCTGTAGAGATTTCATAGAGAAGAAGAGAGAGTGTGAGACACACTTTAATTCTCCCTTTGGAACTGATTGAGAGACCACACATCTTGGGCGTTAGTGGAATTGGAGTGAAGATTGAAAGTATTCCCAAGAGCCTCTCATCTTCAAGTTTTGAAATTCACCGCTCCAAGGTACACTCTCTTGTTCTCTAATTCTGAAACTTAAATAGCCCATGTTAACTTGTATGTATGAAGTAGATCCGTTTCATCATATATATTCTTCCGCTGCGCTGTGTAATGATTCCAACAGAAAGTAGGGTTGCATGCATAGGAATAAAAATGATGATTGGATAATAATAAAATTGTGGATAATTTGAATTTTATCAATATTATTTTAAGGGATTTATCCACAAGATAATTGCTCAAGATAATTGTTCTTAAAAAGCTTGAATTATCTAGAAAAGAGATAAAAAAAAAATCATAAACGGAGGATGAAAACACATCTAGATACAAGGACTAGTCAAAAAACCCTAGAAGGAGAGTCCAAATGGCACCCGAACACGGAAGTACGTTCAGCATCCAAGAGCCAATTTGTCACTTTTGGAGTGTCGAACGGCACTTTGAAAGTGCTGAATTGCCCCTCTATGGGCTTTGACCTAACGGCCTTCGGGTGACGATAAAGCATACCCTTTTTCGACCTTTTTGCAAAAGAATGAGTCTAGATTCACATCCTAATCATCTACGCTTATTGTTTAGAGATTTCTAGCCTCTATAAATAGAGTCTAGGTCTCATAATTTAGGACCTTTTTTTTTTTATGTTCTGAGAGGCATACGTTTTGAGACTAACAAATTGTTGATATTAGTTGATCCTTTTTGAGATTAGCTATAAGAATTAGGGTTTTTAGGTTTCAAAGAGAACTGAATAAGTTTCTTTGAACCCTAAAACATCCTCTCAAGTAAAAAGGTGCTCATGAAAGAGGTTACTTTCTAACCCTTTTGTTTTTATGTTTCTCTAAACATGATAGTGCATGCTTTCTTGTTTTAAATATTCATATTCTGATTTGTTAATTTACATTATCAAAATATGTTCTTGATTCTTTTATTGTTACTATAATCTGTTTCTTAGTTTTAGAGATCTGTATGTGCTAAACTAATTTTTCTTCAAAATAAAACAGATCTACATCTTCTTAGATGTAGATCTGAATTTTTCTTCAAAATAAAACGGATCTACATTTTCTTAGATGTAGATCTGAATTTTTATTAAGATAAAAAAAAATTTTGTATCTTTTTAAGATACAGATTTGATTTTTTTTTTAATGCATGCAGATTTTTGAAATAAAGAAAAAAATCATGAATTGCTGTTTTGTTGTTTTTTTTGTTTGAGTCATGTAGCATGAAATTATTTTTTGAATGAGATCCTCTATATAAAAAAAAAAAAAAAACATATTTTTTCAAATATAAAAACAGATCTAATCTTTTACAAAACTCAATACCATTTTTTTAATCTCTTAAAAAACAAATCTGAATTTTTTTAACAAACCAAGAGACTTGGTGTTTTATAAAATAAAAAATATTTGAATTTCCTCTTCAAAAATTATTTCTTTTACACATACATAACAGATCTGATTTTTAATAAATCAAAATCAATTTTTTTATAATCATTAAAATAGATTTGAATTTTTTTAAACAAAAGAGGATACATTCATTAATGGTTTTGTGTTGTTTAGTTTATTTCACATGTTCAACATATCATTCATTACATGCATAAAATGGTACATTGGTCACAAGAGTCTAGGAGACCAAATTCTGTCTAGGTGGAATGGGTGCCTAACACCTTCTCATTTTGTAATCTAACCTCTGAATTTAAGTATTTGGCTAAGTAGATCTAGCTTTATCTTTACTTTTTATTTTGGGTAGATTGAAACTAGAACCCAAAGTCATGCAAAGTTCAAATTTTCAAATTTGTATTTTTTTTATTATTTAATCAATGAAATGAAACAATTCAGACATGTATTTGTAAATTAGTTTTTCTTATTTTTTGTACATAAAAAATAAGTGGCAACTCTACATCATTTACCCAAAAAGAGAGGTGCCCTAAAAAGCACACCACAAAATCTCTCTCTTTTTTAAGGGGCACTCTCAAGCGAGATCTCTCACAATGGCAATTCCACTAGGGACACTTCAAATATCTTTTTGAGAGGCACTTTCGAGGTCTCTCACAGCCTGGACCTTCAGCTTTCTTGCGACCTCTTTACCCGTTAGGTAGTGTGCCATCTTTCAAATAAGAAACTATTGGTGTAGTCTAGTTGCTTCCTGAGTCTGTTTTTTGCACATCGACGTCATCTATCAAAGGTGAGAGCTGAATAAAAGAGAGTACCTTACTAGGGATAAGCATGTGTTCCATAGAGGCGGCTTTGGCAAGGCAATTAGCTCTCTTGTTCTCTTCCCTAGGGACTTGGAGGAACTTGGCCTGCAGCTTGCCTACTCATTTTCCCACCTACTCCAAATACTTCTTTATCTTTTCCCCTTTGCATTCGAAGTCACCGTTCACTTGATTGGTGATAACTTGAGAGTCACAATATATGACTACACTTGTTGCCCCTGTGGCTTTCGCGAGATCTAGTCCTGCCACTAAAGCCTCATACTCTACTTCGTTGTTCGTCGTTGGGAAGTCGAGATGAACCATGCATTCAATCTCGTCCCCTTCTAGGGAATGGAACACTACACCGGCTCCGCCAGCCTGCCTGTTAGACAATCCATCTGTGTGGATGCTCCACTGAGGATGTTCTTCTGCCCCCTGGCCTTCCATATTGGTGAACTCTTCAATGAAGTACTTGTCCTCCCTTTATGGCAGTTTGTGGGTGGTATTGTACGTCAAATTCATTCAATTCTATCGCCCATAGCGCGATCCGTCCGGCGGCTTTAAGATTACTTATTGCTTATCGTAGAGGCTTGTCAGCCAAGACGACCATAGTGCGGGCTTGGAAGTATAGCTTAAGCTTATGGGCTACGGTAACTAAAGCAAGGGCGAGCTTCTCCATCTGTGGGTTTCTTTCGTCCACGCCTTGGAGTGCTTGGCTAGTGTAGTATACGGGCTTCTACACCTTGTCTTCTTCCCTAACTAAGGCCGCGCTGACGGCAGCCGGGGATACAGCCAAGCAGAGGAATAGTTCTTCACTTGGTTTAGAGGGACTTAGCAACAACGGTGAAGAGAGATAGGCCTTTAGATCCTTAAATGCTTGTTGACACTCGTCCGTCCACTTAAAAGACTTCTTTACCGTGTGAAAGAAAGGTAGGCACTTGTCTATTGCCCTTGATACGAACCTATTTAGCGTGGCTACCTTACTGTTGAGGCTTTGTACTTATTTCACGTTCCTTGTGGTGACATCTCCATTATGGCCCTAATCTTGTTTAGGATGACTTCAATACCTTTCTAAGACACCATGTTGTCACCCCAAATGCACACTTGCTCGGATTGAACTTCATGTTACAGAGAGGAGGGCGTCGAAGAGTCTACTAGGACATCAACCTTCAAGAGGGGGTAGCTATCCTTGGGGCATGCCTTGTTCAGATTTGTAAAGTCTACGTACATCCTCCATTTCCCATTGGTTTCTTGACTATCACCATGTTGCCCAGCCAGTCGGGGTAGTATACTTCTTTAATGAAGTCTGCATCTTGCAACTTATGGACTTCTTCCGCTATAGCTCGGCCTCATTTTTGGGCAAAACACTCTCTTTTTCTGTCAAACAAGAGGGAAAGAGGGTGACACATTTAACCTGTGTACCATGACTAAAGGGTCGATCCTAGGCATGTCTTCATTGCTCCAGGCAAAGACATCCTAATTTTCTTTTAGGAACTTCGTGAGAACCTGTCGGATCGGCAAATTGGCGAGGGTGCCAATCTTGGTCGTCTGCTCAAGCCTGGAGTTGTCGAGGGGTATCTCTTCCAATCCTTCAACGGGTTCTACAATCGTTCACTGCTCTTCCATGCTCATGGTCTGTAGATGGTCATCCATCTCCAACATTGCTATGTAACACTCGTGTGCTGCCACTTGATCCCCACAGACTTCTCCAACTCCATACTTGGTGGAGAACTTAATCATCAGGTGATAAGTTGAAGTCACGGCCTTCCATGAGTTGAGGGTTGGTTGTCCTAAGATGGCATTATAGGCAGACGAGTAGTCGACCATAAGGAATGTTACATCCTTAGTGAATTGTTGAGGGTAGTCACCAACCGTTACGGACAATGTGACTGCACCGAGGGGATATACTTTTGTTCCTCCGAACCCAACGAGCGGGGCATTGGTTGGAACCAGCCGTTCTCTTTCAATTCTAATCTTCTGGAATGCTAGGTAGTAGAGGATATTAGTAGAGCTTCCATTGTTAACCAGGACTTGGTGTGTGTTGTAGTCCTTTTCCTATATGCTAACAATGAGTGCATCGTCATGCGGATAGTGGAGACATCGAGCATCTTCCTCTAAGAAACCAATGATGGGGTTGTCAACCCGTGCCATCTTTGGGATAAAGCTCGTCAACTGGACGTTCTGAACCATCCTTAGGTAAGACTTACGAGCCTTTTTAGATGAGCCAGAAGCTATAGTTCCTCCCACAATCATTCTTATGTCTCCTAGGGGTGCCTTAGGATGCTCGTTATCCCTTCGGGCAGCCTGTTCTTATGGTGCATCTATCCTTTCCTTGATGAAGAACCTCTGCAGCTTTTCTTTTCTGATAAGAGCTTTTATTTACTGCTTCAAGTCATAACAGTCGAATGTATCATAACCGTGATCAGGGTGAAAGCGGAAATACTTGTCTTTGAACCATTTAATGGGGTCTCCCTTTAGCTTGCTAGGAAGCGTCAAGGCTCCTTGTAGTTGATCAACATTAAGACTTGATCAATTGGGACATTGAGCGTGGTGAAGCCTACGAACCTCCCAGTGGCGGGTTTGGAGCGCTTATCCTCCCGTCGATCTCCAATCTTCTTGTCTTTCCCTCTTCTTGGGCAAGCAACATGTCTTCTGCGTTCATGTACTTAGTAGCCCTGTAAATCACGTCCGACATAGTCTTCGGGTTGTTTTTGTATAAGGAAAACAAAAACTTCCCATTTCATAACCTATTCATGAATGCAGCCATAAGTATTTTGTTGTTAGCTTTATCAATTGAGAGGGCCTCTATGCCCCATGATAAAGTGCGAAGGAAACTAGGCGCTTAACTCTTGGAAGGTACTAATGAAGTTTGGTGTCAACTTACTAAACCAAACCCCTGCGAGGCACTTCAACATAGTGGGAAAGGCCAAGCACATGATTTCGTCAGCCAAGCCTTGCAGGTGCATCAAGGTTTTGAAAGACTCTAGTTGATCTAAGGGATCCTTAGATTCGTCGTAGCCTTCTACCTGCGGCATGTGGAACTTCGGTGGAAAGGGAAACGAAGTGACAGATGCAATGAATGGTGAATTAGTTTGATGGACCAACTCGTCGAGGTTGTTAAACACCCGTCCTCTGTGGGCGTTCATCATGAAGTCCATCCATTCCTTCATCATCTACATCTCTGAGACCATGTATGGTGGAGCTGTATCTGCACCGAATGGACGGCTTGTATCTTGTTGCTCTTATCTGGTTGGGGCATTGTTGCCCTCTGGCCCTTCTTGGTCCCTTCTCTCAAAATTGGTGCCTTTTTGGTCCTCCTATTGAGTGTTAAACCCTACGTTCTTTTGGCGCAGCTGCTCCTCTAGATCATGGTTTTGCTTGGTAAGGCATTCTATGGCCGCTGTAAGAGTCTAAACCTGTCTCTCGAGGGTAGTGGTATGTGGTTCGTCTCCTTAATTATTGTTGGTGGTCGCTATCGAGCAAGTAAGTACCATGCACCTCTTTGTTTGAGAAGCGGTAGTATGGCTTACAAGTCTTCTCCACAGGCAATGCCAACAGATGATGACAAAAATTTTCAGTAAGTCGCACAGTGCTTACGTGCTCTAGACAAAAACCCGGGCAACACAAAAAGAAGAAGACCCTACAGAGAGTATCAATATGGTACTAGTCAAATACCATCCGAATGTCAAGTTAGAGAATTTTCACAACTCTAGGTTGCCAAAGTTAGGATGAATTATGCATACCTTAGTTTGTAAGGGTTTTGGGGTTTTTATAGTAACGTAGAGCTGACATTCGTTTCTTGGTGGAGAGGGTATTTCCTTGTAGAGAAGATCCTCATTAATACGTGTATATTGTGGGATACTTTCTCTGTGAGGATCCTTTTAATTAGGGTTAGTCGTGGGGCACAAAATGTTTCCATATATACGCATTAATGGGGGCCAAGCAAGGCCATGCTAGACCCATCATAAGCTTCCTTCTCCCCATCAGCTTCCTTTCGTAGGCCTCTTATCTTGTCTAGGCATTCTTGTCATCTCACATAGATGTCGTCAAGCGTGGAGTCATTGGCCTATGATGTCGTCGATTTCATCTCTTATGAATGAACAAGTGGGGCTAACAGGTTCATTGGGATCATTGACTTCCTCATATATGGACGAGTTTGCCGGGCGAAAATGGGCTTTTGCCCATTTCGTGCAAAAAAATTAGCGTATTGCTCCCTTTTCAAACTAATTAGAGAAATGCCCTTCTTTTGAAATTCGATTTTCTCAAAATCGAGTTTCAAAAAAAAAAAAAAATCTAGAGTCCTATAGTGGCGTTTTAAGGATCTATAGTGGTGTTTTGGAACTCAAGCTCCATGAACTTGAGTTCTATGCAAGTTTTTTTTTTTTTTTTTTTACCTATAACTCGAGTTCATAGAGCTCGAGTTCCAAAACACCACTATAGGCTCCTTAAAACGCCACTATAGAACTTAACTCGATTTTGATAAAACGAGTTTCAAAAGAGGGGCGTTTCCCTAATTATTTTGGGAAAGGGGGCAACATGCTAATTTTTTTGCACGAAATGGGCAAAAGCCCATTTTCGCCCGAGTTTGCTCTCTTCAAGAATTACCCTTATCACTAATCATTCAATCGAAACAATTCTTACGCCAAAGTGAAAATATTTCAGTCCTCTAAAAACAAATGGTGCATCTCCAAAATCAAATCATATGTGAAACAAACAAGATATAAAATAAATAAATAACATAAAAACTTTCCAAAATTAAACTCGAAACTTTGCTAATTATAAAAAACTAGACCTAATTATGTCTTAAATGAAACTTAGTGAAAAGATCCCAGACTCGAGTGAGTCATCTTTCATTGGAAAGCTTGTGCAATAAGTTTAGTTTTGAGAGGTCCTGGAAGACCAAATTTCAAACAAGCTTACATAAATATTATATGCAATGAAGCCTTAGAAAACATGCAAACTTGTTCCTTTGAGCTCCAATAAATTGGCGGAAAAATTGGCTTTTGCCCTTTTCAAAAAAACAATCCAGCATTTTGCCCTATTTCCCAAACTAATTAGGGAAATGCCCTTATTTTGAAACTCGACCTTCTCAAAATTGAGTTTAAAAAAAAAAAAAAATTTTGGAGCCCTATAATGACGTTTTAAGGAGCCTATAATGACGTTTTAAAGACCTATAGCAGCGTTTTTAAACTCAATCTTCATAAAATCGAGTTACATGCAATTTTTTTTTTTACCAATATCTCAATTTCATGAAGATTGAATTTAAAAACTTCACTATAGATCCTTAAAACATCACTAAAGGCTCTTTAAAATCGCCATTATAGGGCTTAACTCGATTTTGAGAAAATCGAGTTTCAAAAAAAGGACATTTCCCTAATTAGTTTAGAAAAATGGGCAAAATGCTGGATTGTTTTTTTGAAAAGGAAAAAAGTCCATTTTGGCCGTAAATTGGCAAAGCAAATAGTTTTAAACTTTTTTTTTTTTTTTGAATATAAGAAATAGTAGTGTCATTAAAACTTCGGTTGACCCATTTGTTACAACTTACAATAAATTCTATTTCGAAGGTAAGCAACTACACCCGCTGCAGATAATAGACATCATGATGAATTTGCTACGCTACTTTTCAAAATCAACATACAACCTGGATAGGGCCAAATATCAACTGGTGAACGTCCTTAAAGCTAAATATGTGAATTTGATTGTACATCGACTTCATGCGGTCAACGAGATGCACACTACTTAAAGTTAAAATAAATACTGTTTTAGCTTTATTTTTTTTATTTTAACTGGTCGCTAAAAAGTGTGATGCACGGAATAAATAAAAATTAAAAGTATTTATTTTACTTAAAAATCTATGACTTGACTTAAAAAAATGTATAACTTGAAAATGAATGAAAATAAGTAATTTTTTGTTCAATATAATAGTTTAAAAAAATTCTTTTTCTTTTATATCACTGGTTCCACATAACACATTTCGAAGTGAGCTATTCTACTGTGATGACTTTACACAATAGTTAATAGAGTTTCTCTTTTACCTAAAAGTGAACTATCGTAATTAATGAGAGTTTAACCATTTTTATTTTATAGAATAGGATGTTACAGTTAGATTTGTACCATGTGTAATGCGTTAGTCTATTATGATAGTTCCAAATAATATTCTAATACCTATCTATATGAGTCTTCCTTTTAATGATGCCATAAAGGATGAAGTTTAAGAGAAGTCATTTAAGATCCAATTTATCCAATAATTTTTTTTTAAAAAACAATTTATTTCAAAAGTCTTTTAATAGTAAATTTTTTTAATCATAAAATAAACTTTATCTAAACACTAAAGGAAAACATTTGGAATGATCACATCATTGATACCATATCATGATGGTTGCAAATAGCAATATTAGCATTCATAATTAATTGATAAACAATGAAACTATGAATTAACAATTAAAAAATTCAAATACCAAGTTTAAAGGCAAAACTATATTATTGGTCCTTGAAATTTACCCTGTGAGCGCAACTAATCTCTTAAGTTTCAAGTAAGCACTTTTAGTCCCTCAAGTTTAAAAAATGAGCTTTATTAATCATTTTATTAACTGCCGTTACTGTTAATGTCTATGTGGCTAACGGAGTAGTGATGTGGCTAACGGAATAGTAACATGACATCTTTTTTTATAAGAAATTTACAAAACTCAAATGACACTTCATAAATCCATAATCTGACACCTGAACAAGTCCTAAACGGGTTACCCAAATCAAATCTCCCAAATTACCTATGAGATCTACGATCAAAGAATGTCACCGTTCACCATCGCTCTTCAACGCTTTAAAATCACTCTATTAGTTGTTGTTATGCATTTTTTTAATCTTTGTATTGCTTTTCATACTATTTGCAGATCCTTGTTTTTTTTTCCTTCTTTCCTTGCCTGGCCATTTCTGTCTTCAAGACTTATCGTCACTGTTGCTGTCGTGTGGGGGAGGATGACGTCGTCGCTAGGCAATGGAGGTGGCATCACAGCGTCATATAGAGGAGGATGATTGGGTCAAGAGAGATTTGATTTGGGTAACCCGTTAAGAACCGAATCAGGTGTGGGGAATTTGGGTTCTCTGAGTTGTCATTTGAGTTTCGTATTTTTTTTAATATAAGAAAATGTCATGATACTTCAAAGGATGTCATGTCATGACTTCGTTAGCCACATAAGTATTGACATTAACTGTAATTAATAGGATGATTAATAATGCTCATTTCTTAAACTTCAGAGACTAAAAGTGCTCGCTTGAAACTTAAGGGACCAATTATGCTCACAGGGCAAACTTCAGGGACCAATAGTGTAGTTTCGCCAAGTTTAAACTACAACAACACATATGTAAAAGACTCAAAATATTGGAACATACTTCTCCTACCAATTTTATTATTCAATCAAAACCAAAGTTTCAAAGATAATTCCAGTCCAATTAAACCCAATACATACATACACATGAACCTAAAGAATTCTAAAAATAAAAACAATTATCTCAAAAAGTCTCTACCTAATATAGTCACTACTTAAAGGATTCTTTCTCAGGAAAAAAAAAAATTTATAAGATTATACCATGTATTGTATTTATGATTCCTACACTGCATAAAATAAAGTTCAAAACACACTCTAATCTATCTAGGAAATGCAAAAACGTGGCACCTCACCCTAGTGGAAAATTTATACTCATTTATAAACCCACCTACCCCCACCTTCTACCTCTCTCTTCCTTCTTCTCTTTTCAACTTCATCAGAATCTCTTTGGCAAATGTAAAACATCAAAGGCAAGCACGCAGATAGTAAACTTCCTCAAAAGAATGTCACATGTCACCATTTGATCTCTCTCTTGCGAGCACACAGGGAGTATCATTATTGTGGGATAAGTTTTGTCATGCTAACGAATGCCCTTAGGGCATTGGTTAACAATCCATTTTAAGAAAGTTTTTACATCACTTTTATGGGAAATGAAAAAAACTGTCAAAACATTCTCAAATGGATTGTTAACCAATGCTCTAAGGGCATTCGTTAGCATTTCCCTTCTTTATAATATCCGCCTCCTCCTTCTCATAATCTCCAGGAAAAGACAAAACTGGGCATTGGTCCCAAGTGGTCATCTTTCAGCCCGAAGATATTGGCCAGAAACTAGGATCATAGTTCTTTTTTGGAGAAAAACTCATTTTAGTCCCTACATTTTCACGCGATTCCCACTTTAGTCTCTAACTTTTTTTTTCCACCGATTTTAGTCCCTATCCTAGAAAACTTGTCTCATTTTAGTTTCTGATGTTACATCAAAGACGGAAATTGCTTAATTGGCAACGGAAAAATTTAAGAATGTTAAAATAATGCCGTTGTGTCCACATGACTTTCCACATTAGCCTCTAAATTTGACAGGCCACAAATGCGTTGACCCCTTGTGATAACTTAGATTAATTAATTAGCCCAGTTTTTAATTAATCAAATTAACATGCAATATCACGTGGCAGTACAAACAAATCACCAAACTAAGTTATGTAGCGGAAAATAAATAACACGGTGATTTGTTCACGAATGGGGAAAACCCTTACGGCAAAAACCCCACCGGGTGATTTAAGGTCACCACTCCCGAAACTCCACTATTATCACAACAAGCAGTTACAAGTAAGGAATCCTAGTACCTCACCAACCTACAGTTGAACTCTTACCCCAATACCCAATTGGACTTGTTCTGTAGTGACAATTTCTCCAGTTTAATGCACGGCTCCCAGTACGTGACTAACCAATTTGATGCGCGGATCCCAGTACGCGGCTTACTCCTTTGCACGAATCCCAGTACGTGACTCACTCACCAACTTGAGGAAGAAAGAATGTTGGCTGCAAAGTTCTTCAAATCATCAGAGATGAACTAGGGCACGAACTTTGTCTCACAGATCACAATTTGCATGAACAGAGAAGAAGCAACTTGTATCTTGTGATTTCTACTTTTTCGCTCACTTTGACGGCCCATAAAATAATCCTTTTATATGTCTAGGGTTAGGAGAAAAGAAGTCCCAAAGACACATTCACGGATTGGACTTGAAACAGACCTGGAAATCTGCTTTCTTTAATTCTCGACAGATAGAGGTGTCGAGAGGTGTCGAGACAGCTGTCGAGGCTCGGGCTAAACAGCTTCTTTAAATCTCGATAGATGTATCTGTCGAGGTATCTATCGAGCTTTAAAATCTTGCACTTCCTTGCTTGTATCTTGGACAGACTTTGACGGCTTCAACACTTAATCTTGAACCACTGTTTCTTGAAGTGTTTAACACATCCTAGATCTACCCAATTACAAGTGCGTTTTGTCTAAGGATAAGCCAATTACATAAAATAGCGACATATGTTCACAAGCTTGAACAATTACATATGTCCTAACAATCTCCCCCTTTGGCAATCCGTGACAAAACCACAACATACAAATGAAGATATGAGAGAAGTCATAAATCACTCAACTCATATTCACTTGTTACATACAATAAAATCTATCCTAATACAAACTCTTGAAAAACTTTGCAAGAAGAGAGTTTATGGCAAGAAGACTTTGACAACCTGTATTTCTGAAACACTTGTAAACAAAACACATCAAGGCATTTTTGTGTGAAACAGAAATAATAGATTGCATACAAGTAAAGAAACATGTGTATAAAGACAGAAAAGAAACAACACATGTAGAGGTAGGTGAAAAAGAAAACATACATCATCATATAGAGAAAGAGAATAAGTACAATGTATGTAAGTACATGATCAATGTATCTCTAAAAGATAAGAAAAGAAAAAAATACATAGATCACCTCACTACATCCCTCAATCCACACTCCCCCTAACAAAAATGTCCTATGCTAACACTCCCCCTAAGTATGACTACTCTCATACAAAACTACTCCCCCTTTTTGTCACGAGTGACAAAGGGTAGAGTGTCAAGTAGACATCTCATCCGATGAGCTAGCATCTCCATCATCATCATCGTCGGAAGCATCATCATCATCGCCATCATCATCAGCCTCGGTCTCAGTCGACACATGAGGTGGCGGAGGAGAAGCCTCTGATGCAAAGCCGCCCATGGTCGCCTGTCGCCTGGCGATGCGACCAACACGGACATTCACCTGATACAACTCTATGGAGAGTGTATCGAGGCGAGCATCCATGCGCTGTAACTGCGCCATGATGTCTCCTAACGTGACGTCGCTAGAAGAGGAAGAAGCAGACACACGAGCTGATCTGGAGGTGGTCGGACGAGTGGAAGGAGTGGCAGCATCCGGCTGTCGCGATCGGAACTGTGCCTCGCTACGTTTTACGGTAGCGACGTCTATGGCAGACATGACATGGTAGTGATCGGACGAAGGGAAGGGAATGGAAAAACGACTCAGAATCCTCGTGATAGCGGAAGGGAAAATGAGCTTATCATGGGTGGCCGTATCTCTATAGACATCTATGATAGAAAAGATGAAGTGAGAAGGAAAGTCTATAGAGAGATCCTCAAGGAGGGACAACAAGAACCGAGCACGAGGCTCTGTGATCGAGTTGTAGTGAGAGAGTGGGTGCAAAACAAATGTCATCACCATGTTAAGGAAACGAGGACCTTTAGCAAAAGGTCGACATGGTGTGTACATGTGATCTCCCCAAGAGGTAGGACGTTCACAGAACGCCGAGATCATCTCGTCTTTGGACACAGTCCAGAGACGTTCACAGCTAGGGTAATCGGGATGATCCACCCTAGGGACATGGAGAACCTCAGAGACTAGCTCTGGGGTGACACAGAAGCGCGTACCTCTAACGCAAGAATAGAAAGAAGGTACTGAAGAATCTATCCCGTGGATGTTAGAGTAAAACTCCTGAATCAACACGAGAGGAGATGTGACCGGGACGTCACATAGTGACTCCCAACCCCGAGTGTGAATGACATCGGGTAGGTCGGTGTCGGCAAAGTCTGCCAGGACTACGTGGCGTTCCGAATGAACACCGCGTTTAGAAAAGTTCTCCGAGAAGTCCTTACGGGCTTTCTCATCATGGAACCGGACAGAGATAGGGGTAGAGTCAGAGGAAGACTGTCCCTTAGAACGCAGAGGGTTCTGGGACGGAATGGACTTACGTTTAGGAGCCATAGACGCTACTAACGCAAACATAGAAGAGGGGGAAAGAAGAGACAAACAGAAAAGTCCCAAACAAATCAATATTGGCAGAATGAAATATTGAAATGAAAAGAACGTATGCATGAAAATGCATGAGCATGTGACATGCAACTCAAAAACATCATGGGCTCAGCCCAATCCAAACCTAACAGCACACAATAGATTTGCACACATCTAAATGCATGAAAATACAATTAGAATGCTAATGTGATGCAATGCATGTGGTTTTGAAGATTAAAACTAGAAAACCAACCCAAAAATTTCATGAAAACCCCAACAATTTTGAGAACTCCCAAAAATTTTTCAAAAACACAAACCTAGGGTTTTAAACAATGAAATGCATGAAAAAGAGGGATAATGTGCTTACCAAGAGATGAAGATTGCACAGAAACTCTTGAGAAAGCCTTGGGAGAAGGTTTGGAGGGAAAAGGAAAAGTTTTTGAGAAAGAACAGAGAGTTTCGAGCGAGAGAGATCGAGAGAATGATCTGAAAAATCGCGAACAACCCTTTTATAGAGCATCAGTAATTCTCGACAGCTGAAGGTGTCGAGAGCTGTTGAGGTAGCTGTCGAGGGAAGCTATCGAGAAAAGCACGTGGACAGATGCAGCTATCGAGGTCAGCTATCGAGGGAGAAGAAACAAACAAGAGGGAACCTCGATCGATCCAGAAGCTATCGAGGAGCCATCGAGCAAACAGAAAGTTTCTCGATCGATCCAGCTGCTATCGAGGTATCTGTCGAGACTGCGATAAGAAAGAGTCTAAGGATCTCGACAGATAGCTATGTATCGAGAGGTATCGAGGAGGTGTCGAGATGCCTTTCAAAGCAGTTTTTCAAAAGAGGAAAAACACAGACATGAATGCAATCATGCATGCAGCTCAACCAAAGATACAATCAACACATTAAGCTCTCAAAATCATCTCTCAACAAGAAATTTATGCACATGAATCTCAGAACACGCACACACACACTAAACAAGTCTAACCAATTTTATGTTTCAAAAACAAGTTATGACAGTTTAGTGATCATACATTAACGCATGTAAACCTTGTGATGGCCAAATCACATTGTACCTGCACATGTATCAAGAATAGCAAAGAGTATTGTGTGTTGTGTGTGAAAACATCGCAAGATTGCATAAGTGTCTCAATGTCATGACGATTTGAGATATGAGAAAATCACTTTAACTCACACACAATCATAACTGCTCGATGGGGACTATCACCTTTGAGGTACATCCTATAACTCCCACATCTCCTAGAAAACACGCTTGCAACCATATTTTAAAGCATTTTTAATCTTTTTGCTTTTTATTTCTTTGCATATTTTCTTTTAACAAGCATATCATGCATGGGCATACAAGAGAAAGAAAACAAATACCCATTGATGTTAAGCTTTTGACACTGCACTTTTGCTATGCCGAAGCATACAGGTGTCTTATGACATTGCACTTTTGCTATGCCAAAGCATACGGATGTCATATTATGATTGGCGAGTAACAGTGGTGAGATGGTTATTTATGCCTTTCTCTTAGGATTTTCTAGTTCAACCCGTCAAAAAGAGTGATACGAGTGTTAAGAAGAAGAGATCACTTAACCTTACTCATCACAAACAAAGAGCTACAGAGCTCACTCGCTTAGTTGTGCAAAAGAGTGCTCATCTAAGCTACAGATGATACAAAGTTTAGAAAACTCTGTTTCAATGGCCATTCCAAAAGTTCACATGAACTAATGCACACAAACACACACTGTTTTTGTATTTTTCATTTTTTCAAATTTTTATTTTTATTTTTATCAAAGAAGCAAAAATAAAACACAAAACTGAAAACACACAAACAAAAACTTGCTAAAGAAAGCAAAACAATGCATAAAACTAGACTGACTCAAAATAGTAAAGAAGCACACAAGTAATGCAACACACGAAAACAGGAAAGAGAAGAAGAAGTGACTGAAATCACTTAGATCCCTTTGCCTTCCACACCTTGGAAGATCCTTTCCTATTGGTCAACTCTTGAACCGGTAAAGAGAGAGAAGAATATGAACCGTTCAAGTTCGAAAGGAACATAAGAGCTTTTAGAATGTCTCCAAGAGGAGCGAGAGAAGACTGAAGCTGATTCTGGCTCCCAGATGCTATTTCGCCATTGCTCTGTTGAGTGGCAAGCCACTTGTAGCAATTTGGTCGAGTGTGACCGGCGAGACCACAATGATAACAGAGATGCGGCTTCTTCTGTTTGGCCTTTTGAGAGTTAGCCCTCTTATTCCTAGGGTTTCTAGATTCCCTTTTCTCAATTTTAGGGGGTGCTCCTAGGATGGACCTTTCCTTGTCTACGTTCTCACTAGCTAAATCAGTTTTAACATTATTCTCCTCAGTTTTAATGTTATTAGCGGGTGGAACAAAGACAGTAGTACTAGAAGTAGGAGTATTAGAGAGAGAGAAATCATACCCCAATCCAGTACGATCCGAAGAAGATCTCTGAGCATCTAGCATCTTGTCCAGCTTGGCGCTTGACGTCCTCTCCAGTTGTGCTCTGACTTGAAACAGCTCTGCTTCAAGCTTCTTAGTCCTCTCAGCCAAGAAATTATTCTCAAACCTCAGTGCTCCAATGGTTTGATTCGCTTGATCAACCTTTGTGGACAGCTCCTCACGGTCAAGTTCCACATCACTGAGCTTCTTGGTGGCCAGCCTATAGAGCTTCTCATGTTTCTCAGAAAGCTTGTATAGCTTCTCATAGGCGGTATGGATATCATCTTGATCATCCATAATCTCAATCTTGGACTCCACCAATTCCTTCTCTTCATCCACATCTTCTGTAACCCCATCAGTAGGATTAACAGTGGCAGTGAAGGCACTCAAGATTCCGTCGTCCTCATTCTCGGAATCGTCCTCGGGCTCTGTGTCGCTTAAGGTAACAACAAGTGCTTTGCTCTTCCCTATGCTCTTTAAGTACGTAGGACACTCTTGTTTCATGTGTCCAAAGCCTTGACACCCAAAGCACTTTGGTCCTGTGGGAACAGTATACTGACCGCTATCCATGACATCCTTCTTCATTTTCTCCGGATTCCTGAATTGTGAAGAACTGGACTGTCTACGGTCTTTGTTGAAACCCTTTCCATTGGCATTCTTCATAAACTTCTTGAATTGCCTTGTGATCTAGGATTTCATCTTGGAATCTTCATCATCTGACGAGTCATCCGTATCACTGCTTTTGGCCTTCAGTGCCAAACTCTTGCCCTTGCTCGACTTGCCTAACCTAGTCAGCCCTAACTCATAGGTTTGCAAGTTTCCAACCAGCTCAATCAAAGGAATTCTGTCAATATCCTTCGACTCTTCGATCGCCGTGATCTTAGCATGGAATCTTTCTGGCAGCGATCTAAGCACCTTCCTTACTATCTTGGGTTCTGGGATGGTCTCCCCAAGATTGAAGGCTGAGTTCACTATGTCCTTCAGCATGGCATAGAACTCATCGAACGACTCATCCTCCTCCATCTTTATTTCTTCAAAGCGTGTGGTGAGCCTTTGCAGCTTTGAATCTTTGACAGCCTTGGTGCCCTCATAGGTTGTCTGGAGGATGGTCCATGCTTCCTTGGCAGTTTCAGTTGAGGAAATTTTCTTGAACTCCTCATTGGTGACTGCACTGAATAGGACATTCAATGCTCTGCTTTTGAAGTTTGCCGCTTTGATCTTAGCTTCATCCCAGTCAGCCGGCGCTTCTGTAGGCTTGGTCCAGCCTATCTCCACAGCTTGCCACACTTTCTCATCTAAAGACTGCAAGAAAGCTCTCATGCGTACTTTCCAGTATGCATAGTTAGTGCCATCAAATAAAGGAGGTATAATTAAAGATTGTCCTCTATCCATGACAGCGGGGGTCAATGGATCACACACAATAGATTAAACCCTAATCAGAGTGTGCTTGCTCTGATACCACTTGACAGGCCACAAATGCGTTGACCCCTTATGATAACTTAGATTAATTAATTAGCCCAGTTTTTAATTAATCAAATTAACATGCAATATCACGTGGCAGCACAAACAAATCACCAAACTAAGTTATACAGCGGAAAATAAATAACACGGTGATTTGTTCACGAATGGGGAAAACCCTTACGGCAAAAACCCCACCGGGTGATTTAAGGTCACCACTCCCAAAACTCCACTATTATCACAACAAGCAGTTACAAGTAAGGAATCCCAGTACCTCACCAACCTACAGTTGAACTCTTACCCCAATACCCAATTGGACTTGTTCTGTAGTGACAATTTCTCCAGTTTAATGCACGGCTCCCAATACGTGACTAACCAATTTGATGCGCGGATCCCAGTACGCGGCTTACTCCTTTGCATGAATCCCAGTACGTGACTCACTCACCAACTTGAGGAAGAAAGAATGTTGGCTGCAAAGTTCTTCAAATCATCAGAGATGAACTAGGGCACGAACTTTGTCTCACAGATCACAATTTGCATGAACAGAGAAGAAGCAACTTGTATCTTGTGATTTCTACTTTTTCGCTCACTTTGACGGCCCTTAAAATAATCCTTTTATATGTCTAGGGTTAGGAGAAAAGAAGTCCCAAAGACACATTCACGGATTGGACTTGAAACAGACCTGGAAATCTGCTTTCTTTAATTCTCGACAGATAGAGGTGTCGAGAGGTGTCGAGACAGCTGTCGAGGCTCGGGCTAAACAGCTTCTTTAAATCTCGATAGATGTATCTGTCGAGGTATCTATCGAGCTTTAAAATCTTGCACTTCCTTGCTTGTATCTTGGACAAACTTTGACGGCTTCAACACTTAATCTTGAACCACTGTTTCTTGAAGTGTTTAACACATCCTAGATCTACCCAATTACAAGTAAAGTGCGTTTTGTCTAAGGATAAGCCAATTACATAAAATAGCGACATATGTTCACAAGCTTGAACAATTACATATGTCCTAACAAAATTAAAAAAAAAAAAAATTTAATTTATTAATTTTAACTAAATAAAAAAATTAAAAATAGAAATAAAAACCAAACCCAAGAACAACAAATTTAGAGGCCAGAAAATTTAAAACCCAGCAAGAACAAGAACAAAAAAACACAAACCCAACAAATTTAAAACCCAAAAAATTAAATTCAAACCCATATTTCAAACCCCTACACCACTAAACACTTCGGAATCCATCATACCCAGAAAAGTAAGAAAATTCAAACCCAGAAAAGTAAGAAAATTCAAACCCAGAAAAGTAAGAAAATTCAAAAACCCAGAAAATTCAAAACCCAAAAGGAGAACAAGAACATGAACAAACCTAGAAAATTCATACCACTGTCACTACCAAACCTCCATACCTAAACCACTGAGATTCATACCCAAACCCACTACCAAGCCACAAACAACCACTAAGATCCATACACTTCAATTTTGAGAGACCTATGCAAGACCCAAGATCCATACCCTTCAGTTCTGCCGAGCCCCAAACCCACTAGCTAAACCAACCCAACAACCATTGAAGCCAACCCAACCACCATCGAATCCAACCCAGCCAACCAATCAAATCCAATCGACCCACAGCGAGCCAAGACCACCCATGGTAAGCCATGACCACCCCACCCATGGCAACCCACGACGAGCCACGACCACCTCACCCACGGTGAGCCACGACTACCTATGAGCAAACACCGGACCACGACGATTTGACTCCCACCCACCCAAAGCCTCCATGTTGATCTGTGCCACGCCGATTTGAGGCCCAAAAGCCAATATTGAAAGACAGGAGAGGCTTTCAAGGTAAGAGGAAGAGAGGAGAGAGCGTGGGAGAAAGAGAGAAACTCTAAAAGTGAGAGGAAGAGAGAGAGTGAGATTAAAACATAATTTTCTGGGTCTGTTTTTGTTCTTGTTCTCTTGGGTTTTTGAATTTTGTTACTTTTCTGGGTTTGAATTTTCTAACTTTTTTGGGAAAGATGGATTCCGGAGTGTTTGGTGGTGTGGGGGTTTGATATATGGGTTTGAATTTAATTTTTTGGGTTTTGTTGATCTTGTTCTTGCTAGGTTTTAAATTTGTTGTTCTTGGCTTTGGTTTTTATTTGTGTTTTTAATTTTATTATTTACTTAAAAGCTAAGTGGACACAATGGAATTATTTTAATATTTTTAAATTTTTCCATTTGCCAGTTATGCAATTTCCGTCTCTGATATAACATCAGGGACTAAAACGAGACGCGTTTTCCAAGATAGGGACTAAAATAGGTGGAAAAAAAAGTTTGTACCAAAGTGGGAATTGCGTGAAAATGTAGGGACTAAAATGGGTTTTTTGCCTTCTTTTTTCTATTATATTTCATCAAACTTTTTCTAATCGACCAAAATATTTCTCATTTATGTTAACATTAAACCTAATAAGTAAACTTTACATACCCTTTTGTTTTGAAGGGGCTCCAAGAACCAAAATCAATGTAAGAGACTGTACAGCAAAGCGGTGTTGAAAGCATAGAGGTAGTTTTCTTAAAAAGGAGAGAGTATGGAACATTAGAAAGTGTTATTGTTGTTAGGTTCTAAGTACTTAGGAACTAATGTATTAGAACTCTAATTTGTATTGTTTGCAAACCATGATCAAAACAGGTGTTTAGTCTTGCTTTAGACTTGCTCAAAGTATGTCATTTATGTAAAGTTGGAATCGAGTTAACTGCAGAATTTTCTATGTAAATATGCCTGGCTCGATCGATCGAGAATTAGACTTGACCAATCGAAAGTTGTGCAAATTGTTTTTTCTACAGAAATTTGCAACTCAGCCCTAAGCCCATATGACGTGTAGGGTTTTATGTTTTGCCCTAGGTATAAAAGGCAAACCCTAGCCACATTTTTGAGGTTGCTTATATTGCTGTTTGTGTGAATCTCTTATGAGATTTAAGAGGTGCCTACCTTCACACAAACGTAGGATTATCAAGATGGAGATTTCTTCAAGAGCTTGATGATCATTTAGTTGCTACCATAAGAGCTTAATGATACACAAGCATGAGTGCTTGTACTTGCTGGAGAATCTAAGAAAGAAGGAGTCTGAGGTCTTGGAGCTTGCACGTGGTTGTGTCAGTAAGTTTTCTACTGGTGGGTAGCAATAGGATGTTAGTGGTCTAAGTCGCTATTGTACAAACTTCGATTCTTTCATAGTGGATTTAGTTTTACCTTAAGGATAGTTAGGTTAAATCCTCCCCAGATTTTTTATTGGTTTGGTTTTCCTTGGTCATCATATCTTTGTGTTTTTTTTTTAATTTATTTTTTTATATTTTTTATTTTTTTTTATTCTACACTTTACATTGATATGATTATATGATTGTGTTAACCTAGATCTGGAATTTGGACTAAGTAATAACTTGGCTTGTTAACTAGGTTAATTCAATTGTGTTAGGGGGGTCTAAAAACTTTACAAGTGGTATCAGAGCAGGTAGCTCTTGTGTGTAGATCTTTTGATCTCTGAGCTGATCCTTGACCCTAGTTGTCTTGGAACATGGACACTCTCTTGTTATCCCTCTTCACTTTGATGAGAATAATTATGCTTACTGGAAAGTTAGAATGAAAGCATTCCTGAAATCCATTGATGAGAGAGTCTGGAACTCCATTGAATACGGATGGGAGAAGCCCACTACTCTTGTGAGTGAGTGGCAAACTTCTCAAAAAGAAGCAGCTACCTTCAATAGCAAAGCTATGAATGCTATCTTTAATACTGTTTCTATGGAAGAATTTAAGAGAATCTCTAATGTTGAGGTTGCTCACACTGCATGGAATATCCTCCAAACTGTGCATGAAGGCACAAAGACAGTTAAGATCAATAAGTTTCAACAATTAACAACTAGATTTAAAAGCAATAGAATGTCTGATGATGAATCTTTTGATGAATTCTATGCTAAACTTAATGACATTGTTAATTCTGCATACAACTTGAGTGGAATCTATGATCAACCTAAAATTATTAGGAAGATTCTTAGATCTTTAACTAAAGATTTCAGACCCAAAGTGACTGCCATCACGAAGTGCAAGGATGTGGACTCCATCCTTGTTGATGAACTTGTAGAATCTCTTAAATCCTATGAGTTGGACCTACCCAAAACTAGCAAATCCAAATCAATAGCTCTTAAGTCTGTTGATGATGTTGATGTTGGTGGATTTGATGATGAGCTCTCTGCTATAGAGATTGCTTATATTTCCAATAACTTTAGGAATTTCCTTAGAAATAGCAACAGGTTTACATGCGTTAATGTATACTCACTAAACTGTCTGGACTTATTTTTGAAATATAAAATTGGTTAGACTTGTTTAGTGTGTGTGTGCGTGTTTTGAGATACATGTGCATCAAAATTCTTATTGAGAGATGTTTTTGAGAGCTTAATATGTTGCTTGGATCTTTGGTTGAGTTGCATGCATGATTGCATTCATGTCTGTGTTTTTCTTCTTTTGAAAAACTGTTTTTAAAGGCATCTCGACACCTGATGGATCGATCGAGAAACTTTCTGTCTGCTCGATAGCTTCTCGACAACTTTTGGATCAATCGAGGTTCCTTCATGTTTGATCCTTCTTTCTCAACACATGACTTCGATAACTGCATCTGTCAAAGTGCATTTTCTCGACACCTATCTCAATAGCTGTCTCGATACCTCTCGATACCTGTAGCTATTAAGAATTACTGAAGGTGTGTAAATCTGTTCTTCGCGATTTCTCAGTCAGTTTGCTCGATCTCTCTCCCTCGATAGAACTTGTTTTCTCTCTTAAAAACACTTCTCTCTGCCTCCAAACCTCTTCCAAGGCTTTCTCAAGTGTTTTTCTCGATCCTTGCCCAAAAGCCAATATTGAAAGACAGGAGAAGCTTTCAAAGTGAGAGGAAGAGAGGAGAAAGCGTGGGAGAAAGAGAGAAACTCTGAAAGTGAGAGGAAGAGAAAGAGTGAGATTAAAACATAATTTTCTGGGTTTGTTTTTGTTCTTGTTCTCTTGGGTTTTTGAATTTTGTTACTTTTCTGGGTTTGAATTTGTTTGGACATATGTAGTTCAAGTTGGTGAACATATGTCGCTATTTTATGTAATTGGCTTATCCTTAGATAAAACGCACTTTACTTGTAATTGGGTAGATCTAGGATGTATTTAACACCTCAAGAAACAGTGTTTCAAGATTCAGTGTTGAAGCCATCAAAGTCTGTCCAGGAAACAAGCAAGGAAGTGCAGGTTACTAAAGCTCGACACCTATCTCGACATATGCATCTATCGAGCTTTAAGAAGCTGTTTTGCCCCGAGCCTCGACAGCCTCTCGACACCTCCATCTATCGAGAATTAAAGAAAACAAATTTTTAGTTCTGTTTCAAGTCCAATCCGTGAATGTGTCTTTGGGACTTCTTTTCTCCTAACCTTAGACATATAAAAGGATTGTTTTAAGGGCCGTAAAAGATGATGCAAGTTGCACAAGCATTGAAAACTTCTTGTTCATGCAATTTGTGATCTGAAAGACAAAGTTCGTGCCCTAGTTCATCTCTGATGATTTGAAGAACTTTGCAGCCAACAATTTTCTCTCTCTCTAGTTGGTGTTTGAAGTCGTGTACTGGGATCCGCGAATCTGGTTAGTCACGTACTTGGGAGCCATGCATTGAAAGGAGAAACTGTAACTACAGAGCAAGTCCAATTGGGTATTGGGGTAAAGGTTCAACTGTAGGTTGGTAAGGTACTTGGGATTCCTTGCTTGTAACCGCTTGTTGTGATAATAGTGGAGTTTCGGGAGTGGTGACCTTAAATCACCCGGTGGGGTTTTTGCCGTAAGGTT
Organism: Castanopsis chinensis; assembly: GCA_032878915.1. Lineage (NCBI taxonomy): Eukaryota > Viridiplantae > Streptophyta > Magnoliopsida > Fagales > Fagaceae > Castanopsis > Castanopsis chinensis. The sequence continues at coordinate 13,336,576 of JAVQMG010000105.1, forward strand.
TTCCCCATTCGTAAACAAATCACCGTGTCATTTATTTTCTGCTGCATAACTTACTTTTGGTGATTTGTTTGTGCTACCACGTGATATTGCATGTTAATTTGATTAATTAATAACTAGGGTAATTAATCAATCTAATTTATCATAAGGGGTCAACGCATTTGTGGCCTGTCAAGTGGTATCAGAGTAAGCACACTCTGATTAGGGTTTAATCTTTGTGTGTGATCCATTGACCCCTGCTGTCATGGATAGAGGTCAATCTCTTATTATACCTCCTTTATTTGATGGCACTAACTATGCATACTGGAAAGTACGCATGAGAGCTTTCTTGCAGTCTTTAGATGAGAAAGTGTGGCAAGCTGTGGAGATAGGCTAGACCAAGCCTACAGAAGCCCCGGCCGACTGGGATGATGCCAAGATCAAGGCAGCAAACTTCGACAGCAGAGCATTAAATGCCCTATTCAGTGCAGTCACCAATGAAGAGTTCAACAAAATCTCCTCAACTGAAACTGCTAAGGAAGCATGGACCATTCTCTAGACAACCTATGAGGGCACCAAGGCTGTCAAAGATTCAAAGCTACAGAGGCTTACCGCACACTTTGAAGAAATTAAGATGGAGGAGGATGAGTCGTTTGATGAGTTCTATGCTAAGCTCGAGGACATAGTAAACTCAGCCTTCAATCTTGGAGAAACCATCCCTGAACCTAAGATAGTAAGGAAAGTGCTCAGATCGCTGCCCGAGAGATTCCATGCTAAGATCACGGCGATCGAGGAATCGAAGGATATTGACAGAATTCCTCTGACTAAGCTGGTTGGAAACTTGCAAACCTATGAATTAGGGCTAACTAGGTTAGGCAAGTCAAGCAAGGGCAAGAGTTTGACACTAAAGGCCAAGAGCAGTGATACGGATGATTCTTCAGATGATGAAGATTCCAAGATGAAGTCCTACATCACAAGGCAATTCAAGAAATTCATGAAGAATGCCAATGGAAAGGGCTTCAACAAAGACCATAGACAATCCAGTTCTTCACAATTCAAGAATTCGGATAAAGGGAAGAAGGATGTCAAGGATGGCAGTCAGTACACTGTTCTCGCTGGGTCAAAATGCTTTGGGTGTCAAGGCTTCGGACACATGAAACAAGAGTGTCCTACGTACCATAAAAGCATTGGGAAGAGCAAGGCACTTGCTGTTACCTTAAGCGACACGGAGCCTGAGGAAGATTCTGAAGGTGAAGATAACGGAATCTTGAATGCCTTCACTGCCACTGTCAATCCTACTGATGGGGTTACTGAAGAAGTGGATGAAGAGAAGGAACTGGTGGATTCCAAGTGTGAGATTATGGATGATCAAGATGATATCCATACTATCTATGAGAAACTATACAAGCTTTCAGAGAAGCATGAGAAACTCTATAGGCTGGCCATTAAGAAACTCAGTGATGTGGAACTCGACCGTGAGGAGCTGTCCACAAAGGTTGATGAAGCAAATCAGACCATTGGAGCACTGAGGTTCGAAAATAATTTCTTGGCTGAGAGGACCAAGAAGCTTGAAGCGGAGCTGTTTCAAGTCAGAGCACAATTGGAGAGGATGTCAAGTGCAAAGCTGGACGAGATGCTGAGTGCTCAGAAATCTTCTTCAGATCGTACTGGATTGGGATATGAATTCTCTCTCTAATACTCATACTACTAGTACTACTGTATTTGTTCCACCTGCTAATAACATTAAAACTGAGGATAAAAATGTTAAAACTAAATTAGCCAGTGAGAACGTAGACAAGGGTAAGTCCATTCTAGGAGCACCCCCTAAAATTGAGAAAAGGGAAACTAGAAACTCTAGGACCAAGAAGACTATCTCTTAAAAGCCCAAACAGAAGAAGCCGCATCTTTACTATCATTGTGGTGTTGCCGGTCATACTCGACCAAATTGCTATAAGTGGCTTGCCACTTAACAAAGCAATGGCATGAGAGTATCTGGGAGCCAGAATCAGCTTCAGACTTATCTCGCTCCTCTTGGAGACATTCTTAGGGCCCTCATGTTCTTTTCGAACTTGAACGGTTCATATTCTTCTCCTTCTTCACTGGTTCAAGGGTCGATGAAAAGGAAAGGTTCTTCCAAGGTATGGAAGGCAAAGGGATCTAAGTGATAGCAGTCACTTTTTCTTCTCTCTCCCTATTTTTTTTGTGTTGCATTACTTGTGTGTTTTTTTACTGTTTTGAGTCAGTCTAGTTTTATGCTTTGGCTTGCTTTCTTTAGCTTGTTTTTGTTTATGTGTTTTCAGTTTTGTGTTTTATTTTTGCTCTTTTGATAAAAATAAAAAAAAAATTGAAAAATTGAAAAATACAAAAATAGTGTGTGTTTGTGTGCATTGGTTCATGTGAACTTTTGAAATGGCCATTGAAGTGGAATTTTCTAAACTTTGTATCATTTGTAGCTTAGATGAGCATTCTTTTGTACAACTAAGAAAGTGAGCTTTGTAGCTCTTTGTTTGTGATGAGTAAGGTTAAATGATCTTTTCTTCTTAACACTCGTATCACTCTTTTTAACGGGTTGAACTAGAAAATCCTAAGAGAAAGGCATAAATAACCATCTCACCACTGTTACTCGCCAATCATAATATGACATCTGTATGCTTCGGCATAGCAAAAGTGCAATGTCAATGACATCTGTATGCTTCGGCATAGCAAAAGTACAATGTCATAAGCTTAGCATAATTGGGTATTTCTTTCCTTTCTCTTGTATGCCCCTGCATGGTATGCTTAATAAAAAAAAATATGCAAAGAAATAAAAAGCAAAAAGATCAAAATGTTTTAAGATATGGTTGCAAGCGTGTTTTCTAGGAGATGTGAGAGTTATAGGATGTACATCAAGGGTGATAGTCCCCATCAAGTAGTTATGATTGTGTGTGAGTTAAAGTGATTTTCTCATATGTCAAATCGTCATAACATTGAAACACTTATGCTATCTTGCGATGTTTTCACACACGACATGCAATATTCTTTGCTATTCTTGATACATGTGCAGGTACAATACGATTTGGCCATCACAAGGTTTACATACGTTAATGTATGCTCACTAAACTGTCTGGACTTATTTTTGAAATATAAATTGGTTAGACTTGTTTAGTGTTTGTGTGCGTGTTTTGAGATACATGTGCATCAAAATTCTTGTTGAAAGATGTTTTTGAGAGCTTAATGTGTTTCTTGGATCTTGACAGGCCACAAATGCGTTGACCCCTTGTGATAACTTAGATTAATTAATTAGCCCAGTTTTTAATTAATCAAATTAACATGCAATATCACGTGGCAGCACAAACAAATCACCGAAACTAAGTTATGTAGCGGAAAATAAATAACACGGTGATTTGTTCACGAATGGGGAAAACCCTGATGGCAAAAACCCCATCGGGTGATTTAAGGTCACCACTCCCGAAACTCCACTATTATCACAACAAGCAGTTACAAGCAAGGAATCCCAGTACCACACCAACCTACAGTTGAACTCTTACCCCAATACCCAATTGGACTTGTTCTGTTGTGACAGTTTCTCCTTTCAATGCACGGCTCCCAAGTACGTGACTTACCAGATGCGCGGATCCTAGTATACGACTTCAAATACCAACTAGAGAGAGAGAGAGAGTTGGCTGCAAAGTTCTTCAAATCATCAAGGATGAACTAGGGCACGAACTTTGTCTGTCAGATCACAAATTGCATGAACAACAAGTTCTCAATGAATGTGCAACTTGTATCTTGTGATCTCTCTCTTGACGGCCCTTAAAATAATCCTTTTATATGTCTAGGGTTAGGAGAAAAGAAGTCCCAAAGACACACTCACGGATTAGACTTGAAACAGACCTGGAAATCTGTTTTCTTTAATTCTCGATAGATAGAGGTGTCGAGAGGTGTCGAGATAGCTATCGAGGCTCGGGCAAAACAGCTCCTTTAAAGCTCGATAGATGTATCTATCAAGGTATGTGTCGAGCTTTAAAACCTTGCACTTCCTAGCTTGTTTCTTGGACAGACTTTGACGGCTTCAACACTTAACTTTGAACCACTGTTTCTTGAAGTGTTAAACTCATCCTAAATCTACCCAATTACAAGTAAAGTGCGTTTTCTCTAAGGATAAGCCAATTACATAAAATAGTGACATATGTTCACAGACTTGAACGACATATGTCCTAACAATCTCCCCCTTTGGCAATCCGTGACAAAACCACAACATACAAATGAAGATATGAGAGAAGTCATAAATCACTCAACTCATATTCACTTGTTACATACAGTAAAATCTATCCTAACACAAACTCTTGAAAAACTTTGCATGAAGAGAGTTCATGGCAAGAAGACTTTGACAACCTGTATTTCTGAAACACTTATAAACAAAACACATCAAGGCATCTTTGTGTGAAACAGAAATAATAGATTGCATACAAGTAAAGAAGCATGTGTATAAAGATAGAAAAGAAACAACACATGAAAGGTAGGTGAAAGAAAAACATACATCATCATATATAAGAAGAGAATAAATACAATGTATGTCAATACATGATCAATGTATCTCAAAATGGAAGAAAAAAATACATAGATCACCTCACTACATCCCTCAATCCACACTCCCCCTAACAAAAATGTCCTATGTCCTATGCTAACACTCCCCCTAAGAATGACTACTCTCATACAAAACTACTCCCCCTTTTTGTCACGAGTGACAAAGGGTAGAGTGTCAAGTAGACATCTCATCCGAAGAGCTCGCATCTCCATCATCATCATCGTCGGAAGCATCATCATCATTGCCATCATCATCAGCCTCGGTCTCAGACGACGCATGAGGTGGCGGAGGAGAAGCCTCTGAAGCAAAGCCGCCCATGGTCGCCTGTCGCCTGGCGATGCGACCAACACGAACGTTCACCTGATACAACTCTGTGGAGAGTGTATCTAGGCGAGCATCCATGCGCTGTAGCTGCGCCATGATGTCTCCCAAGCTGACGTCGCTTGAAGAAGTAGAAGCAGATGCTCGAGCGGATCTAGAGGTGGCCGGACGGGTGGAAGGAGTGGCACCATCTGTCTGTCGCGATCTAAACTGTGCCTCGCTACGTTTTACGGTAGCAGCGTCTATGGCGGACATGACATGGTAAGGATCGGACGAAGGGAATGGGATGGAAAAACGACTCAGAATCCTCGTGATAGCGGAAGGGAAAATGAGCTTATCACGGGTGGCCGTATCTCTATAGACATCGATAATGGAAAAGATGAAGTGTGAAGGAAAGTCTATAGAAAGATCCTCTAAGAGGGACAACAAAAATCAAGCGCGAGGCTCTGTGATAGAGTTATAGTGAGAGAGTGGGTGCAAAACAAAGGTCATCACCATGTTAAGGAAACGAGGACCTTTAGCAAAAGGTCGACATGGTGTGTACATGTGATCTCCCCAAGAGGTAGGACGCTCACAGAACGCCGAGATCATCTCGTCTTTGGACACAGTCCAGAGACGCTCACAGCTAGGGTATTCAGGATGATCCACCCTAGGTACATGAAGAACCTCAGAGACCAGCTCTGGGGTGACACAGAAGCGCATACCTCGGACGTAAGAGTAGAAAGAAGGTACAGAAGAATCTATCCCGTGGATGTTGGAGTAAAACTCCTGAATCAACACGAGAGGACAGGTGACCGGGACGTCACACAGTGACTCCCAACCCCGAGTGTGAATGACATCGGGAAGGTCGGTGTCGGCAAAGTCTGCCAGGACTACGTGGCGTTCCGAATGAACACCGCGTTTAGAAAAGTTCTCCGAGAAGTCCTTATGGGCTTTCTCATCACGGAACCGGACAGAAAGAGGGGTAGAATCAGAGGAAGACTGTCCCTTAGAACGCAAAGGGTTCTGGGACGGAGTGGATTTACGCTTAGGTGCCATAGACACAGCTAACGCAACCATAGAGAGGGGGAGAGAAAGAAAACACACAGAAAAGTCCCAAACAGTTCAATATTGGCAGAATAATATTGAAATGAAAAGAACGTATGCATGGAGAATGCATGAGTATGTGACATGCAACATAAAAACATCATGGGCTCAGCCCAATCCAATCCAAACCTAACAGCACACAATAGATAGGCACACATCTAAATGCATGAAAATACAATTAGAATGCTAATGTGATGCAATGCATGTAATTTTGAAGATCAAAACTAGAAAAACAACCCAAAAATTTCATGAAAACCCTAACAATTTTGAAAACTCCCAAAAATTTTCAAAAACACAAAACCTAGGGTTTTAAAACAATGAAATGCATGAAAAAGAGGGATAAAGTGCTTACCAAGAGATGAAGATCGCAAAGAAACTCTTGAGAAAGCCTTGGGAGAAGGTTTGGAGGGAAAAGGAGAAGATTTTGAGAGAGAACAGTGAGTTTCGAGCGAGAGAGATCGAGCAAGTGAGAAGAAAAATCGTGACTGCTATATATATAGCTTCTCATTAAATCTCGACAGATGAAGCTATCGGGAGGTGTCGAGACTGCTGTCGAGGGCATGTGTCGAGAAATACACATGGACAGATGAAGCTATCGAGATCAGCTATCGAGGAAGAAGAATAAACAAGAAGGAACCTCGATCGATCCAGCAGCTATCGAGAAGCTATCGAGCAAACAGAAAGTTTCTCGATCGATCCGGCAGGTGTCGAGGTATCTGTCGAGACTGCGATAAGAAAGAGTCTAAGGAGCTCGACAGATAGCTCATGTGTCGAGAGGTATCGAGGAGGTGTCGAGATGTATCGAGGAGGTGTCGAGATGCCTTTAAAAGCAGTTTTTCAAAAGAAGAAAAACACAGACATGAATGCAATCATGCATGCAACTCAACCAAAGATACAACCAACACATTAAGCTCTTAAAATCATCTCTCAACAAGAAAATTGATGCACATGTATCTCAAAACACGCACACACACACTAAACAAGTCTAACCAATTTTATGTTTCAAAAATAAGTTATGACAGTTTAGTGAGCATACATTAAAGCATGTAAATTTTGTGATGGCCAAATCACATTGTACTTGCACATGTATCAAGAATAGCAAAGAATATTGCGTGTTGTGTTTGAAAACATCGCAAGATTGCATATGTGTCTCAATGTTATGACGATTTGAGATATGAGAAAATCACTTTAACTCACACACAATCATAACTGTTTGATGGGGATTATCACCTTCGAGGTACATCCTATAACTCCCACATTTCCTAGAAAACACGCTTGCAACCATATTTTAAAGCATTTTTGATCTTTTTGCTTTTTATTTCTTTGCATATTTTCTTTTTAACAAGCATATCATGCATGGGCATACAAGAGAAAGAAAAAAAATACCCAATTATGTTAAGCTTTTGACACTGCACTTTTGCTATGCCGAAGCATACAGGTGTCATTGACATTGCACTTTTGCTATGCCGAAGCATACAGATGTCATATTATGATTGGCGAGTAACAGTGGTGTGATGGTTATTTATGCCTTTCTCTTAGGATTTTCTAGTTCAACCCGTCAAAAAGAGTGATACGAGTGTTAAGAAAAAGAGATCACTTAACCTTATTCATCACAAACAAAGAGCTACAGAGCTCACTCGCTTAGTTGTGCAAAAGAGTGCTCATCTAAGTTATAGATGATACAAAGTTTAGAAAACTCTGTTTCAATGGCCATTTTAAAAGTTCACACGAACTAATGCACACATACACACACTGTTTTTGTATTTTTCAATTTTTTTTATTTTTATCAGAAAAGCAAAAAATAAAACATAAAACTGAAAACACACAAACAAAAGCATGTAAAGCAAAACAATGCATAAAACTAGACTAACTCAAAACAGTAAAGAAACACACAAGTAATGTAACACACAAAAATAGGAGAGAGAAGAAGAAGTGACTGAAATCACTTAGATCCCTTTGCCTTCCACACTTTGGAAGATCCTTTCCTTTTGGTCGATTCTTGAACCGGTGAAGAGAGAGAAGAATATGAACCGTTCAAGTTCGAAAGGAACATAAGGGCTTTTAGAATGTCTCCAAGAGGAGCGAGAGAAGACTGAAGCTGATTTTGGCTCCCAGATGCTATTGTGCCATTGCTCTGTTGAGTGGCACGCCACTTGTAGCAATTAGGTCGAGTGTGACCGGCAGCACCACAATGATAACAGAGATGCGGCTTCTTTTGTTTGGCCTTTTGAGAGTTAGCCTTCTTAGTCCTAGGGTTTTTAGCTTCCCTTTTCTCAATTTTAGGGGGTGCTCCTAGAATGGACTTGCCCTTGTCTACGTTCTCACTAGCTAATTCAGATTTAACATTCTTTTCTTCATTTTCAATGTTATTAGCAAGTGGAACAAACATAGTAGTACTAGAAGTAGGAGTATTAGAGAGAGAGAATTCATACCCCAATCTAGTACGATCTGAAGAATATCTCTGAGCACTCAGCATCTCGTTCAGTTTAGCACTTGACGTCCTCTCCAGTTGTGCTCTAACTTGAAACAGCTCCGCTTCAAGCTTCTTGGTCCTCTCAACCAAGAAATTGTTTTCGAACCTCAGTGCTCCAATGGTTTGATTTGCTTCATCGACCTTTGTGGACAGCTCCTCACGGTTGAGTTCCACATCACTAAGCTTCTTGGTGGCCAGCCTATAGAGCTTCTCATGTTTCTCAGAAAGCTTGTTTAGCTTCTTATAGGCGGTATGGATATCATCTTGATCATCCATAATCTCAATCTTGGAGTCCACCAACTCCTCTTCTTCATCCACTTTCTCGGTAACCCCATCAGTAGGATTAACAGTGGCAGTGAAGGCATTCAAGATTTCGTCGTCTTCATCCTCAGAATCGTCCTCGGGCTTTGTGTCACTTAAGGTAACAGCAAGTGCCTTGCTCTTCCCTATGCTCTTGAGGTACGTAGGACACTCTTGTTTCATGTGTCCGAAGCCTTGACACCCAAAACATTTTGGCCCAGCAGGAACAGTGTACTGACCGCCATCCTTAACATCCTTCTTCCCTTTATCCGGATTCTTAAATTGTGAAGAACTGGATTGTCTACGGTCTTTATTGAAGCCCTTTTCGTTGGCATTCTTCATAAACTTCTTGAATTGCCTTGTGATGTAGGACTTCATCTTGGAATCTTCATCATCTGACGAGTCATCCGTATCACTGTTTTTGGCCTTTAGTGCCAAACTCTTGCCCTTGCTTGACTTGCCCAACCTAGTCAGCCCTAACTCATAGGTTTGCAAGTTTCCAACCAGCTCAGTCAAAGGAATTCTATCAATGTCCTTTGATTCTTCGATCGCCGTGATCTTCGCATGGAATCTCTCGGGCAGCGATCTAAGCACCTTCCTTACTATCTTGGGTTCAGGGATGGTCTCCCCAAGATTGAAGGCTGAGTTCACTATATCCTTGAGCTTGGCATAGAACTCATCAAATGACTCATCCTCCTCCATCTTAATTTCTTCAAAGCGTGTGGTGAGCCTCTGCAGCTTTGAATTTTTTACAGCCTTGGTGCCCTCATAGGTTGTCTGGATGATGGTCCATGCTTCCTTAGCAGTTTCAGTTGAGGAAATTTTCTTGAACTCCTCATTGGTGGCTGCACTGAATAGGGCATTCAATGCTCTGCTGTTGAAGTTGGCAGCCTTGATCTTAGCTTCATCCCAGTCGGCCGGCGCTTCTGTAGGCTTGGTCCAGCCTATCTCCACAGCTTGCCACACTTTCTCATCTAACGACTGCAAGAAAGCTCTCATGCGTACTTTCCAGTATGCATAGTTAGTGCCGTCAAATAAAGGAGGAATGATTAGAGATTGTCCTCTATCCATGACAGCAGGGGTCAATGGATCACACACAATAGATTAAACCCTAATCAGAGTGTGCTTGCTCTGATACTACTTGACAGGCCATAAATGCGTTGACCCCTTGTGATAACTTAGATTAATTAATTAGCCCAGTTTTTAATTAATCAAATTAACATGCAATATCACGTGGCAGCACAAACAAATCACCGAAACTAAGTTATGCAGCGGAAAATAAATAACACGATGATTTGTTCACGAATGGGGAAAACCCTGATGGCAAAAACCCCACCGGGTGATTTAAGGTCACCACTCCCGAAACTCCACTATTATCACAACAAGCAGTTACAAGCAAGGAATCCCAGTACCACACCAACCTACAGTTGAACTCTTACCCCAATACCCAATTGGACTTGTTCTGTTGTGATAGTTTCTCCTTTCAATGCACGGCTCCCAAGTACGTGACTAACCAGATGCGTGGATCCCAGTACGCGACTTCAAATACCAACTAGAGAGAGAGAGAGAGTTGGCTGCAAAGTTCTTCAAATCATCAAGGATGAACTAGGGCACAAACTTTATCTGTCAGATCACAAATTGCATGAACAACAAGTTCTCAATGAATGTACAACTTGTATCTTGTGATCTCTCTCTTGACGGCCCTTAAAATAATCCTTTTATATGTCTAGGGTTAGGAGAAAAGAAGTCCCAAAGATACACTCACGGATTAGACTTGAAACAGACCTGGAAATCTGTTTTCTTTAATTCTCGACAGATAGAGGTGTCGAGAGGTGTCGAGATAGCTATCGAGGCTCGGGCAAAACAGCTCCTTTAAAGCTCGATAGATGTATCTGTCGAGGTATGTGTCGAGCTTTAAAACCTTGTACTTCCTAGCTTGTTTCTTGGACAGACTTTGACGGCTTCAACACTTAACCTTGAACCACTGTTTCTTGAAGTGTTAAACTCATCCTAAATCTACCCAATTACAAGTAAAGTGCGTTTTGTCTAAGGATAAGCCAATTACATAAAATAGTGACATATGTTCACAGACTTGAACGACATATGTCCTAACAGATCTTTGGTTGAGTTGCATGCATGATTGCATTCATGTCTGTGTTTTTCTTCTTTTGAAAAACTGTTTTTAAAGGCATCTCGACACCTCCTCGATACCTCTTGATACCTAGCTCTCTATCGAGCTTCTCAGACTTTTTCTTAACGCAGTCTCGACACATCCTCGACACCTGGTGGATCGATCGAAAAACTTTCTGTTTGCTCGATAGCTTCTCGACAGCTTCTGGATCGATCGAGGTTCTTTCATGTTTGATCCTTCTTTCACGACACATGACCTCGATAGCTGCATCTGTCGAAGTGCATTTTCTCGACACCTATCTCGATACCTGCAGCTGTCTCGATACCTGCAGCTGTCGAGAATTACTGAAGGTGTATAAAACTGTTCTTCGCGATTTCTCAATCACTTTGCTCGATCTCTCTTCCTCGATAGAACCTGTTTTCTCTCTCAAAAACACTTCTCTCTCCCTCCAAACCTCTTCCAAGGCTTTCTCAAGTGTTTTTCTCGATCCTCATCACTTGGTAAGCATCTTTTCCCTCATTTTCATGCATTTCATTTTTTTTAAACCCTAGGTTTTGTGTTTTTGAAATTTTTTTTGGGATGTTTCAAAATTATTGAGGTTTTCATGAAATTCTTGGGTTAGTTTTATAGATTTGATCTTTAAAACTACATGCATTGCATCACATTAGCATTTTAATTGTATTTTCATGCATTTAGATGTGTGCCTATCTGTTGTGTGCTGTTAGGTTTGGATTGGGCTGAGCCTATGATGTTTGTATGTTGCATGTCACATGTTCATGCATTTTCCATGCATACGTTCTTTCTTTTAAATATTTATCTTCCAATATTGAATTGCTTGGGACTTTTCTGTTTGTCTCTTCTTCTCCCCCTTCTCTATGGTTGCGTTAGTAGGGTCTATGGCACCTAAACATAAGTCCATTCCATTCCATCCTAGAACCCTTTGCGTTCTAAGGGATCATCTTCTTCAGATTCCACTCCTCTTTCTATCCGGTTCTGTGATGAGAAAGCCCATAAGGACTTCTCAGAGAACTTCTCTAAACGAGGTGTTCATTCGGAACGTCATGTTGTCCTAGCAGACTTTGCCAACACCGACCTTCCCGATGTCATCACAGTCGGGCTTGGGAGTCACTATATGACGTCCCGGTCACATGTCCACTTGTGTTGATACAGGAGTTTTACTCTAACATCCACGGGATCGATTCTTCAATACCTATCTTCTACTCTAGCGTTCGAGGTACGCGCTTTGCTGTCACTCCGGAGTTAGTCTCCGAAGTGCTTCATGTCCCTAGGGTGGATCATCCTGATTACCCTAGCTGTGAGCGTCTATGGACTGTGTCCAAAGACGAGATGATCTCAGCATTCTGTGAGTGTCCTTCCACTTGGGGAGATCATCAGTATACACCATGTCGACCTTTTGCTAAAGGTCCTCATTTCCTTAACATGGTGATGACTTTTGTTTTGCACCCACTTTCTCACTATAACTCTATCATCGAGCCTCGTGCTCGATTTTTGTTGTCCCTCCTAGAGGATTCCTCTATAGACTTTCCTTCTCACTTTATCTTTTCTATCATAGATGTCTATAGAGATACGACCACCCGTGATAAGCTTATTTTCCCTTTTGCTATCACGAGGATCCTTCACCGTTTTTCCATCCCATTCCCTTTGTCCGATCCTTACCATGTCATGTCTGCCATAGACGCCGCTACCGTAAAACATAGCGAGGCACAGTTTCGATCGAGACAGTTTGATGGTGCCACTCCTTCCTCCCATCTGACTACCTCCAAATCTGCTCGAGCGTCTGCTGCTTCTTCTTCGAGCGATGTCACCTTAGGAGACATCATGGCGCAGCTTCAGCGCATGGATGCTCGCCTAGATACACTCTCCACAGAGTTGTATCAGGTGAACGTTCGTGTTGGTCGCATCGCTAGGCGACAAGCGACCATGGGTGGCTTTGCTCCAGAGGCTTCTCCTCCGCCACCTCATGTGTCGACTGAGACTGCGGCTGATGATGATGGTGATAACGATGATGCTTCTGAGGATGATGATGATGGAGATGGAGATGCGAGCTCTTCTGTTGAGATGTCTACATGACACTCTACCCTTTGTCACTCATGACAAAAAGGGGGAGTAGTTTGGTATGAGAGTAGCCATGCTTAGGGGGAGTGTTAGCATAGGACATTTTTGATAGGAGGAGTGTGGATTGAGGGATGTAGTGAGGAGATCATATGTATTTTTTTTCTTTTCTATCTTTTTAGAGATACATTGATCATGTATTGACATACATTGTACTTATTTCCTGATATATATGATGATGTATGTTTCTTTCACCTACCTTTACATGTGTTGTTTCTTTTCTGTCTTTATACACATGTTTCTTTACTTGTTTGCAATCTATTATTTCTGCTTCACACAAAGATGCCTTGATGTGTTTTGTTTATAAGTGTTTCAGAAATATAGGTTGTTAAAGTCTACTTGCCATAAACTCTCTTCTTGAAAAGTTTTTCAAGAGTTTGTGTTAGGATAGATTTTACTGTATGTAACATTTGAAGTATGAGTTAAAGTGTTTTATGACTTCTCTCATATCTTCATTTGTTTGTTGTGGTTTTGTCACGGATTGCCAAAGGGGGAGATTGTTAGGACATATGTAGTTCAAGTTGGTGAACATATGTCGCTATTTTATGTAATTGGCTTATCCTTAGACAAAACGCACTTTACTTGTAATTGGGTAGATCTAGGATGTGTTTAACACCTCAAGAAACAGTGTTTCAAGATTCAGTATTGAAGCCATCAAAGTTTGTCCAAGAAACAAGCAAGGAAGTGCAAGTTACTAAAGCTCGACACCTATCTCGACATATGCAACTATCGAGCTTTAAGAAACTGTTTTGTCCTGAGCCTCGATAGCTTCTCGACAGATCCTCGACACCTCCATCTGTCGAGAATTAAAGAAAACAGATTTTCAGTTTTGTTTCAAGTCCAATCCGTGAATGTATCTTTGGGACTTCTTTTCTCCTAACCCTAGACATATAAAATGATTGTTTTAAGGGCCGTAAAAGATGATGCAAGTTGCACAAGCATTGAGAACTTCTTGTTCATGCAATTTGTGATCTGAAAGACAAAGTTCATGCTCTAGTTCATCTCTGATGATTTAAATAACTTTGCAGCCAACAATTTTCTCTCTCTAGTTGGTGTTTGAAGTCGCGTACTGGGATCCGCGCATCTGGTTAGTCATGTACTTGGGAGCTGTGCATTGAAAGGAGAAACTGTCACTACAGAGCAAGTCCAATTGGGTATTGGGGTAAGGGTTCAACTGTAGGTTGGTAAGGTACTTGGGATTCCTTGCTTGTAACCGCTTGTTGTGATAATAGTGGAGTTTCGGGAGTGGTGACCTTAAATCACCCGGTGAGGTTTTTGCCGTAAGGTTTTCCCCATTCGTAAACAAATCACCATGTCATTTATTTTCTGTTGCATAACTTAGTTTTGGTGATTTGTTTGTGCTACCACGTGATATTGCATGTTAATTTGATTAATTAATAACTAGGGTAATTAATCAATCTAATTTATCACAAGGGGTCAACGCATTTGTGGCCTGTCAGAATTTTCTAACTTTTTTGGGTATGATGGATTTTGGAGTGTTTGGTGGTGTGGGGGTTTAAAATATGGGTTTGAATTTAATTTTTTGGGTTTTGTTGATGTTGTTCTTGCTGGGTTTTAAATTTGTTGTTATTGGCTTTGGTTTTTATTTGTGTTTTTAATTTTATTATTTACTTAAAACTATTAAATTAAATTTTTTTTTTTTTAAATTTAGAGGCTGACGTGGAGAGCTAAGTGGACACAATGGCATTATTTTAATATTTTAAATTTTTCCGTTTGCTAGTTATGCAATTTCTGTCTCTGATATAACATCAAGGACTAAAACGAGATGCGTTTTCCAAGATAGGGACTAAAATCGGTGGAAAAACAAGTTTGTACCAAAGTGGAAATTGCGTGAAAATGTAGGGACTAAAATGAGTTTTTTACCTTCTTTTTTCTATTATATTTCATCAAACTTTTTCTAATCGACCAAAATATTTCTCATTTATGTTAACATTAAACCTAATAAGTAAACTTTACATACCCTTTTGTTTTGAAGGGGCTCCAAGAACCAAAATCAATGTAAAAGACTGTACAGCAAAGTGGTGTTGAAAGCATAAAGGTCGTTTTCTTAAATAAGAGAGAGTATGGAACATTTGAAAGTGTTATTGTTGTTAGGTTCTAAGTACTTAGGAACTAATGTATTAGAACTCTAATTTGTATTGTTGGCAAACCATGATCAAAACAGGTGTTTAATCTTGTTTTAGATTTGCTCAAAGTATGTCATTTATGTAAATCTAGAATCGAGTTAAATGCCGAATTTACTATGTAAATATGCCTGGCTCGATCGATCGAGAATTAGACTTGACCAATCGAAAGTTGTGAAGATTGTTTTTTCTGCAAAATTTACAACTCAACCTTAAGCCCATATGACGTGTAGGGTTTTATGTTTTGCCCTAGGTATAAAAGGCAAACCCTAGCCACATTTTTTAGGTTGCTTATATTGCTGTTTGTATGAATCTCTTGTGAGATTTAAGAGGTGTCTGCCTTCACACAAACTTAGGATTATCAAGATGGAGATTTCTTCAAGAGCTTGATGATCATTTAGTTGCTACCATAAGAGCTTAACGATACACAAGCATGAGTGCTTGTACTTGCTAGAGAATCTAAGAAAGAAGGAGTCCGTGGTCTCGGAGCTTGCATGTGGTTGTGTCAGTAAGTTTTCTACTGGTGGGTAGCAATAGGATTTTAGTGGTCTAAGTCGCTATTGTACAAACTTCGATTCTTTCATAGTGGATTTAGTTTTATCTTAAGGATAGTTAGGTTAAATCCTCCCCAGGTTTTTTACCGGTTTGGTTTTCCTTGGTCATCATATCTTTCTATTTTTTTTTTATTTTTTTTTTATATTTTTAATTTTTTTTATTTTGCACTTTACATTGATATGATTATATGATTGTGTTAACCTAGATCTAGAATTTGGACTAAGTAATAACTTGGCTTGTTAACTAGGTTAATTCAATTGTGTTTTAGGGGGTCTAAAAACTTTACAAGTGGTATCAAAGCAGGTAGCTATTGTGTGTAGATCTTTTGATCTCTGAGCTGATCCTTGACCCTAGTTGTCTTGGAACACGGACACTTTCTTGTTATCCGTCTTCACTTTGATGAGAATAATTATGCTTATTGGAAAGTTAGAATGAAAGCATTCTTGAAATCCATTGATGAGAGAGTCTGGAACTCCATTGAATACGGATGGGAGAAGCCCACTACTCCTGTGAGTGAGTGGCAAACTTCTTAGAAAGAAGCAGCCGCCTTCAATAGCAAAGCTATGAATGCTATCTTTAATGCTATTTCTATGGAGGAATTTAAGAGAATCTCTAATGTTGAGGTTGCTCACACTGCTTGGAATATCCTCTAGACTGTGCATGAAGGCACAAAGGCAGTTAAGATCAATAAGTTCCAACAATTAACAACTAGATTTGAAAGCATTAGGATGTCTGATGATTCTTTTGATGAACTCTATGCTAAACTTAATGACATTGTTAATTCTGCATACAACTTGGGTGAAATCTATGATCAACCTAAAATTATTAAGAAGATTCTTAGATCTTTAACTGAAGATTTCAGACCCAAAGTAACTACCATCATTGAGAGCAAGGATGTGGACTCCATCCCTGTTGATGAACCTGTAGGATCTCTTCAGTCCTATGAGTTGGACCTACCCAAAACTAGCAAATCCAAATCAATGGCTCTTAAGTCTGTTGATGATGTTGATGTTGGTGGATTTGATGATGAGCTCTCTGCTATAAAGATTGCTTATCTTTCCAAGAACTTTAGGAATTTCTTTAGAAATAACAACAGAAGGGCAAGAGGTAAAAACACTGATGAACCTAGAAACTTTAGGAAGAATGATCCCACTAAGGTTAACAAAATTGAAAAACCTAGAGAAAAAGTAGGTCAATCTTCTAATAATTCTATGGGGTCCTCAATGTTTTGGATGTTAAGGGTATGGTCACATGAAATCTGAATGTCCAACATTCTTGAGGTCTAAGGGTAAGGCTATGGCTGTAACCCTTAGTGATGATGAAGTTTCTGACAATAAGTTTGGTCGTGATGAAGATGGAAATTTCATTGCTTTCATTGCTACTACTGTAGTTGATGAAAGTATTGCTGTTGAGGAGAACATTTCTGATGGGGAACTTTCTGAGAATGTAGATCATCAAGAAGCCTACAATAAACTTTACAAAATTGCTGCAAAGGAAGCCATGAGTGTTGAATTAGGCTTAAAGAGAATTGCATCTTTTGAGCTTGAAAAGAGAAATTTGCTTGTGAAATTGTTTGATGCTAATGAACTGTTGAATAATGTGAAGACTGAAAACATACTTTTGCTTGATAAAGTTAAGAATTTGGAACATGATTTATCTGTTGCTAGAGAACAAACTAATAGGTCTGCTAGTTCCAAACTTGATCAAATGTTGAATGTTCAAAAGTCTCCTTTAGACAAAACTGGGTTGGGTTTTGTTGAAAGCATCTCTGTTTCTGAAACACATTCCACAAATTTTGTTCCTTCTTCTGAGCCCTCTGTGTGTGAGGTTGTCAAACTTGTAGAAGTCATACCTCCGAGAAAGATTAGGGTTGATCTTCAAGAGTCCAAACCTAAGAATTCTAATCCTTCTAAGGGCAAATTGCATGATAGACCTACATGGGTTTGTGATTTTTGTGGAAAGTCTGGACACATTCGGCCAAACTATTTCAAGTTGCAAGCTGCTAAGTGAGCAAATAAACCAAAAGTACCTGTGTCTCAAGCACAAGATCCTATGATACTTATTAGTGAGTTGGTAAAGGCTTTAAACCTTTATTCCAATTCTAGAGTTGGAAATCATTCTAATGTGAATAAGAACTCCAATGCTCTAGGTGCATCTAAAAAGCTTTGGATGCAAATGGCTCAATCTAAGTGAGTCTTTATGACATGGTCCTTGTGCTTCACTGCTTTACTCTTTATGACCATTTTTTTTTTTTTTTGTATTTCTTGTTCTGTTCTCTTTATTTGTCTAGGATTTGCATTGTATAATATTCATGCATTTCATTCTAAGATATTTTTATCATTTATATAGTAAAAAAAAAAAAAGGGAGAAAAGAATAGGGAAGCAAAATGTTTTTTGCATTATTTTTCTTGGATTTGAAATCAAGGTTGGCCAATTTATCTTTACATAACATGTTTTATGTACCTTGTTTAGCTTGGATGAGCTTACTTTCTTGCACTTTACTAGTTTGAGCTTTGTAGTGCATGTTATGTGGGAAGATGTTTATAGTTTTGATCATATGATCTTGATCTTGAAATCACATGCTTTTGATTGTCGGACTTGAACATAATGAAAAAGGCATAAATAACCATCTCACCATTGTTTATTAGCCAATCATGAACACTTTAGTGCATATCGTAAGATTTTGTGCTCGAGAAAGTGTAGCACATGTACAAAAAGAACATAAGGTGTGGCATCGGTTTTAATGCTAAAATTGGTGTATACATTATTGGGCTATAATAAATTCACAATGAAATAAAATTGGTGTGTACATTATCCTTGCTTATTCTTAATAAATTTATGATAAAATAAAATTTGTGTGTACATTATGAGGCAAATCAAGAAACTTACATGATTGCAAGCTTTTATTCTAAGAGATGTGAGAGTTATATGATGTAACTCTTTGAGAGATTGTCTCTTTTAATTGTATGTGATGGATTTCATAGAAATTGTGCTTAATTTCTATTCACATATTACCTCACATGTCTCTCAAGCTTTTGCTAGTTGCACACACTACACAAGTTACTCTTTGCTAAACTTTGTACATGATATTGTGTGTTGATTTTGTGTTGACCATCCAAGGTTGAAACAAACTTGACTTAAAATGCAAAATGTGTTTGAAGTTTGAGAATTTGAGTTGAATTGAGTGAAAATCTTAATTTTTGGGAAATCTAGTCTTAAATCATGTGTTTTTGGAAAACATTTCATATCAAACTCATGCATTTTATTCATAAAATTCAATTCTTTAAGGAGTTTTTGCATAAACATGCTATGTTTTTCAAAAATTCGTTTTTTCCAGAATTTCGATCGATCGAAGCTGTTTCTCGACCAATCGAAATTGCGTTTAAATTTTTGGTCAGCTTTTGTCCACTTCGATTGATGCTCGATTGGTTCTGGACCAATCGAAGCATTTTCGATCAATCAAACTTGTTTTTTGACCGATCGAAAATCGCATAGGAAGTTTTTTTTTTTTTTTTTTTTTTAAGGTTTTGAATCTCACATGTTCTTCATTTTTTCAAAACTGTTCAAACTTTTTCTTCTCCTTTTCAACTGGTCCAAGAGTCAAAGACTATTTTTGTCGCTTTCCTCCAATCCTTTTGCAAGGTTTTGTCTTCCAAGGCCGGTATGTTCATTCTACCCTTCATTTTTCATTTTGTTTTTCATGCATTAAATCATGCATTTAGAAGGGAATTTCGTACCTAATGATTTTTGGGGTTTTTGATGATTTAGGCTATTTCTTTCATAATTGATCAATGAGTTTTTGTTATGAGATGTCATATATCTGTTCTTGGTGATTTAATTTGATTAATTTGAGGATTTGTGAAAAATTTGAAATTCTAGGGCTTGAAACTACCCGAATTGGGGGTTTTGTTCAATTGAGTTTAATTTCATGAATTTGGCTTGTTGGATTGATTGATTTAATCATTTTAATGTGTTCTCTATCTTGTATAATGATCAATTGGTCAATGTCTTGAAAATTGTACAATTGGTTTTTCAAAAATTTTGGGGTTTTTTATGTAAACTCTTTGCTCAAGCCAATTTTGTGATTTTAAAGTTATATTAAACTTATTCTCACTGCATTAGAGCATGCATCATTTACTTACACTATTCATGCATCATATAGATTTGCTATTTTTTATATTGTTTTGTGCTAACTTGCAGTCTGCCCTTGGTTTTTCTTGTTTTCTCTTTTGGTTCTTTTCTACGTGTCTATACCTTCCTTAGCACCATGCCTAGGAAAACTAGAGCCAATAGGTCATTTGGGTTGAGAGACGAGTTCTTTTAGATGAGTTAGATCCCGAGATTAGGCGGAACTTTGAGTGTAGGGGTCGGTTGTCCTTGTTAGATATTTCTCACCCCCCTCTGGTTACCTTGATTAGAGAGTTCTACTCGAACCTCTCTGCTCACTCCTATGATTCCAGCACTCTTGGGAGGAGTTGGATTCGCGGTGATGAGTACACCATTACCCCTTCGGTAGTGGCTGATGCTCTTAGAGTGCCTCTTGTTCAGCATCCTGTCTATCCTTATGATGTGTCTCCTCCCCTAGACGACATCATGTCTTACATCATTGGATCTTCTATCCAGTGGGGTTTTGATCCTCGGATCACTACTACTGAGCTTTCTGAGGTTCACTATCTTTTCTTTAAGATTGCTTGTCATTTCTTGTGGCCTATATCTTATCTGCGCACCATCCCTATTGAGTGATGTGTGTTTCTCTATACTCTTGTTATTGATGCTCCTATCAGTTTTCCTCATCTGTTTCTTCGTTCTTTGAACGAGGTTTATCGGAGTAGTTCTATTGCTTATGCTCTTTTCTTTCCTATTTTTATTCATAGGATTCTTTTTCATCTTGGTTTAGAGGAGTTTTCCCGTGTCTGAGCTTGTTCATATTATTGCTTCTATAGGTGCCACCTTTCTTAGGTAGAGGGCTGCTTAGTTGAGAGCAAGCTCTAAGCGTCCTATGGTTGATCCTTCTGGTGTTGTACCTCATCCTCCTTCCTACTCTACAGGTGATGCTACTACTGAGGCATCTATTAATCCAGCTGCAGCTGCTGATGTTCCTCCGCCTTCTACTTTGGATGATTGAGACATTTGACGTATGTTGGAGACTGTCATGACCGTTCAGGTGGCTCATGGTTAGTTTTTGGTGGACATGTTTGATGAGCTTCATGCCTTGCCAGCATATTTAGAGAGTATTCGACTGCCACCTCCTTTTGATGATGAGTGAGTGTGCTTTAGAAATTCGTCACAAAAAGGAGGAATGCATATATGGTGTAGAGAGGAGTTTTTGTAGTTAGGGGGAGATTTTTGTTGTTGTTTGGAGCTGTGGAGTTGTTAGATTGTATTCAGGTGCTTCACTTTGTATGCATTTTTTTGGCTCATGATGTTTGTGTTGGGTTGTCCATGATAGGGGGAGACATTTTGTTTTTTTTTTGTTTTCTTGTTTCACATTGTGCTACATTGATTATTGATCTATTTTTGATGAGTTCATTCAGGATATATGTCTTGTAGTTTATGTTTATGTGAAATCAAGAAGTTATGTTGTTTTACTTGTATTTTCCACACATGTGTTTATGTGTTTGTTGAGTGTTATAGGAATATACAGGTTGATTTAGTCGTACTGCTGTCTACACTTGCAATTGATGGATAGTAGCTAGGGTTGAATTTGTTATAATGAGCATTTTTTTTGTAAAGGGCTTTTCTTTGTAATCTTTGAGCTTTTAGTTGTGTTTTTTCATGGATTGCCAAAGGGGGAGTTTGTTAGGTTCTAAGTATTTAGGAACTAATGTATTAGAACTCTAATTTGTATTGTTGGCAAACCATGATCAAAACAGATCTTTAGTCTTGTTTTAGACTTGCTCAAAGTAAGTCATTTATGTAAAGTTGGAATCGAGTTAACTGCAGAAGTTACTGTGTAAATATGTCTGGCTCGATCGATTGAGAATTAGACTCGACCGATCGAAAGTTGTGCAGATTGTTTTTTCTGCAGAATTTCCAACTCAGCCCTAGGCCCATATGGCTTGTAGGGTTTTATGTTTTGTCCTAGGTATAAAAGGCAAACCCTAGCCACATTTTTTAGGTTGCTCATATTGCTGTTTTTGTGAATCTCTTGTGAGATCTAAGAGGTGTTTGCCTTCACACAAACTTAGGATTATCAAGATGGAGATTTCTTCAAGAGCTTGATGATCATTCAGTTGCTACCATAAGAGCTTAACAATACACAAGCAGAAGTGCTTGTACTTGCTAGAGAATCCAAGAAAGAATGAGTCTATGGTCTCAGAGCTTGCACGTGAACGTGTCAGTAAGTTTTCTACTGGTGGGTAGCAATAGGATGTTAGTAGTCTAAGTTGCTATTGTACAAACTTCAATTCTTTCATAGTGGATTTAGTTTTACCTTGAAGATATCTAGGTTAAATCCTCCCCAGGTTTTTTACCGGTTTGGTTTTCCTTCGTCATCATATCTTTGTGTTTTTTTTATTTATTTTTATTTATTTATTTTTTATATTCTGCACTTTACATTGATATGATTATATGATTGTGTTAACCTAGATCTAGAATTTGGACTAAGTAATAACTTGGCTTGTTAACTAGGTTAATCCAATTGTGTTTTAAGGGGTCTAAACACTTTACAATTGTATTTGGCTGTAGGTCTAATTTGTGTTAGGTTTTTATTTTATATATATATATATATATATATATATATAAATAGAGAGAGTATAAGGAGTCTAGGAACAATGGGAGAGTATTGTAGAAAGAAGTGTTTGTTTTATTTTAATTATTATACATATTTGTTTTCTTTATTAAGTACTAATAAATTAAAAAATGTCAATTAATTTCATATTAACATGATATAATATTATACATGTTATCTCTAGAGTTTATATGAACAAATAAATCAAGGCTAATAGTAACTTGAGGGTTATTTCATAGGTTCATATAACAATTTCCACATTAAAATTGCAATAATGTAACAACAAAAACTCACATACAAATATATTAAAAAATAATTTGTTTATGCTTGTATGCTTCTACTTCTCATGGATGGATACCTCTATTACTATATATGGCCGTATCTCTATATTGATGCACATTCTACTGAGGGATTGTATTTTTGTATGATGTAGTCTCATTTTTCACCTCAAGGTAAAGTTAAGCATGGACCCAAACAGCAACAAAAAGTTGTTTTTAGGCCCTTAGCAGTGTTCTTTCTTTTCCATGGTACCCTAGATACTCCCAAAAGTGTAGCTTATATGCCTTGAAAAAGAAAATAACTTATTAACTTCCTTGACAATAACAAACAATAAAAAAGGCCTCCTTATGAAAATGTCCACTTAACAAAATAATAATCATATTCTTTATTTTCGCTAATCCATAGTTGAAGAGAAGTGAGGTTTTAATGTTAGAAAAAAATACACTTTCCACCAGTTTCTTCCTTCACCCTTTTAACAAAATCCTCCATCTTATAATTGATGCAAAAATTAGCTCCACAATCCTTCCAAACAGCTAATTTTTCATCATTCCCTGCCAAACACAATCTAAAATATATTATACATGGAAACTAAATGTATGCATGCATTAGAAGAAAAGTGATATTGTATTGTCATCAACAATACTGCATTGCAAATGTACCAATACTCCCATGAAAATGAAGTTTTAATATTCATTCATTATGCATTGGCGGTACCATATACCATACAGAGTTGTTAATACTATCATCAATCACATATATTGTCTAAGTTCTCTTATCATAGATATTTTAGATTTTATGGGGGCAAAATTAAAAGAGAAAACGTGTTTTATTTTTTATTTAGAAAGAGCTACAATGGCAACCTTCTAGGCAGGACCATGTTGTCCTTTATTTTATGCTTGTAGTCAATAAAAATCAAGATTAAGCAAGCAAGAATTTTAGTTCAAGTTGATCAAATGATGCGCATGAAGAGTGGCAGAAAAACATCTTTAAATGTAAAATAGGATTCCACTCATCATATCATAACTTAAATTTTACTTCCAAATAACTCTGTTATGTTAGTGAAGTCAGCAACAGAAAGCATAGCGATGTGAAGGTCTATTGATATATTAGAGACTTGCAATAGAATTTAACTTGCATTTTCTTTATTCCTAACATCTTAAAGAGAAAAACATGACTTAATATAGAAAGAAAACAGAAACTTGGGAAGAGAACAACTTTTTGATAAAATTGTATTAAAATTACTACAACTTGAATCCACCCAAAAATTACACCCATGACAAACTAAACACTTTACAATTGAACAAATATAGCATAGCCTCCTCTAATAATACTTTGCCACTAAACAACCTTGCATTTTTCTAAATCCAAATATATATATAAGCAGCCCAAGCCAACTTGAATAATGAGGAATTACGTTTAGGATGTAACCAATTGATTTAAGGACTAATTTGTACATGAGTTTTGACATCTGACATGATTTATATCAATTTATAAACCAATAACCCACAAATTGGGAAAAAAAATCTTAAAAATTATTAATTTCAAGAAAATTTCTAAAATTAGAATGTAGCATAAAACCAAGAATGCACAACCCAAACATAAATCAAAAGGTGTGGGAATGGACACATTAGATAGTCCAAATAATTATATTTCCACTATTTAAAACCAAGATAGCATATCCCCAGCCTGCATAATGCAAAAATGCACACCTTAGGTACAATGTCTAAGATATTTATGATTATTGCAATAAAAAAAAGTAAATAAACATAAATACAGAACTTAGTGGGTCATCATCAAATAGTTTATGACAGTTCATCTATACTATAATCCCAACACCTGTATAGGATTGTAAACTAACATAAGTGCAAAAATGTCAAGTAGAACCAATTGCTCTTAAAGGCCTTTTGTCGAACACTTAGCATATATAACCAAGAAATAGAACTTGGTTAATCTAGAGGTACTGCTGTACTGTAATAAAGGGAAGCAATATTTCCAATACCTAAAGAATATTTAGAATAATGGAATATACAACTTAGAAACATATTGATGCCTCCTATTAGAAGCAATAAGATTTTGATCTTCATTATTTACATCAAAAGAAGAATTGCTAAGCATGAAAAGCCATAAAATGTTGGCTTCAAGGAGATTTATATGCTTATACAAAAGTGGCGGTGAACAACAGCAAAGGTTAACTGTTATAATAGTGATTTTTTTTTTTTGCTTTGCTTCTGCTTCTCTATTTCATCAATAGACATGATCTCTATTTCAAGTAATTCAGCCTCAACATTGCGAGTGAAGGCTGTGTCCAACCCTAGGAGTATATTTCTATAGGGAGTAAGGGAATCATTTAAGATAGCCCATTCAGTTGCACACTCTATTGTCTCTGCATCTTTTTACTACATCAACCCCTCTAATTCACAAAGCCTGAAATTGTCTTTAAAAATTATACACCAATTGGCTAGGACCAAGTCCAAGTTCAATGTCAATCCCACAACCAATACTCAAGCAAATCAGTAAAATTCTTCAAGGTACAACCTTATATGTATATACTCATAGTTCATTTCCAAATTTATTCTTAAGAACACCAAGGCACCTCTAAATTAGACCCAAATTCATTCTCAACGAAAAATTTTAAATTCGCAAAGAAATTTCCAAACTCTAATGTTAATGCACAAACCCACCATGAATGAATCATAAAAAAATCATACCTATTTCTTAGTTTTCCCTAAACTTTCAAATACTCTTGAAATCCCTAATGGAACCCAATAAAAATTATTATCTAAAACTTCCTATCAAATTTTGAATTTATCTATAAATCAAAGGCTCAAAAATTAATGCCTATATACACAGAAACCTTAAAAAAAAAAATCCAAAATTACAAAGGGAAGGAAACCACATTAAAATTGCAATAATCTAACAACAAAAACCACTATCAAAAATTGAATTTGGAAATTTTAGGGCAACACTCACTTGGATGTGCGAAAACCGGAGAGGGGCATTCCTATTGATCCAAGATGGTTTGTTCTTGAAAAGGTATTATGAGGTAGCCTAAAGAGAAGAAGGTTAGAGATAGAAGGTTGATGATTAAATTTGGGTTCCAAGGGAGGCGAGAAGAGAAGGTTTTAGGGAAGGTTTTAGGGAAGTATCGGTTTTAGAGAAGAGAGAGGAGAAGAAGATGGTGTTTGGGATTCTTTTAAGAGTTGGATTTTAGGGAGAAGGCTAGACAAATAGAGAGAGAGGATTCAAAGTTGGGTTTGTGGAAATGTTTGACTATGATTAGAGACATTACGAGAAATCTGGGTTTAGGCGACATTTGTAATACGTCACTAAAAACCCAAAAAAGTCACTATAAACACAAATGGTCTATAGTGAGGTTTTTTTTTTTTTTTTTTTTTTTTTTTTTTTTTTTTTTTTGACGTTAAAAAACATTGCAATATTGTGGTCGTTATAGGTCTATTGCAACGTTTCTAAAAATGTAGCCATAGGTGACTTGACTTTTCAACGGCGTTAAAAAACTTTTAGCGATGTTTTCTAAAATGACACTAAATAATATTACACTTTCGTATATAATGTTGGAAAATACATTTAGTGACACTTTTAAAATGCTGCAAATAATCAATCATATAGCGTGTTAGGACATATGTAGTTCAAGTCTGTGAACATATGTCACTATTTTATGTAATTGGCTTATCCTTAGACAAAACACACTTTACTTGTAATTGGGTAGATTTAGGATGAGTTTAACACTTCAAGAAACAGTGGTTCAAGGTTAAGTGTTGAAGCCGTCAAAGTCTGTCCAAGAAACAAGCAAGGAAGTGCAGGTTTTTAAAGCTCGACACATACCTCGATAGATACATCTATCGAGCTTTAAAGGAGCTGTTTTGCCCGAGCCTCGACAGCTATCTCGACACCTCTCGACACCTTTATCTGTCGAGAATTAAAGAAAACAGATTTCCAGGTCTGTTTCAAGTCTAATCCGTGAGTGTGTCTTTGGGACTTCTTTTCCCCTAACCCTAGACATATAAAAGGATTATTTTAAGGGCCGTCAAGCAAGAGATCACAAGATACAAGTTGCACACTCATTGAGAACTTGTTGTTCATGCAATTTGTGATCTGACAGACAAAGTTCGTGCCCTAGTTCATCCTTGATGATTTGAAGAACTTTGCAGCCAACTCTCTCTCTCTCTCTAGTTGGTATTTGAAGTCACGTACTGGGATCCGCGCATCTAGTTAGTCACGTACTTGGGAGCCGTGCATTGAAAGGAGAAACTGTCACTACAGAACAAGTCCAATTGGGTATTGGGGTAAGAGTTCAACTGTAGGTTGGTGAGGTACTTGGGATTCCTTGCTTATAACTGCTTGTTGTGATAATAGTGGAGTTTCGGGAGTGGTGACCTTAAATCACCTGGTGGGGTTTTGTTGGGATATATGTCCTTAAATCCTATTGTATGATGCTATTTATTTTATTATGTAAGACATTATGTATGACTTAATGTTTTGGTTAATAAAGTTGTATTATTATTTGAAAATATTGGTAACATGAATATTGGGACATTATCATATAGTCCACGAGATGCATAGTATGTGATTTATGTGATTTAGTCACAGAAGATATAAATCACAAGTTCTTTGTAAACTCAGAATTATGGTTCGTAGTCGGTGATGAAATTGGGCATTTTATCTGCGAAGACTATAACATATCAACTAAGATGATTTGTCTTGATCATGGAAATGGAGATTTCTAGTTGATATGTTGATATGTTTTAAGAGTTAAGACATATTGAACTGGACCGGTGTGAGATTTATTATTATCCTAACGACTGTCAATTGAATAATAAACTCACGACTTATATTTGCATGAACTCTTAATCCTGAGAGGATAATGGACCTGATCATGAAGTGTAGGTTGCTTTGATATATCAGGAGTGAGATCTATAGTAACGGTCAAAATCTCAGTATGTTGGGCAGCCACATTTAGTGTTGATGGAACATATATTCTCAAGACGAAATTCATAGTCTCTTAACGGAGATACAAAATATTCCCTTGAGATAAGTTTAATGTGTTTGTTATTCAGAGAGTTGGGCCTAACCACTTTAGTAAGGAGTTACTAAAGTATATATTTATGGAATTGGATTTCATAAATATATGATGAATAACTTAAAGGATTAAACCGGGTACTCAAGGAATTAAGATGTAGTAATATACAAAGTGGCAGTCTTCTTTCATGAATTTGTATTACTATGAATATTTTATGAAGGGGTTGCATGCATAATAAAGTCTTGGGATATAATTTATTAATAAGGCCTAGAGTGCAACTATATTTATATAGTGGTATTAAATATAGTTAATGGTAACTTTGGACTTGTCAAGAGTTGACAGAAAAGCCCAAGGCCCATTGGAGCTAGTGTCTTATTGGTCCCTTTTGGTCCCACTCCAAGCCACACACTTAAGCCCAATTGGAAAGGCCCAAAAGGCCGGCCCAATTAGATAATCAGTTAGATACAAAGGGAGAAACACACAGAATTTTTCTGTAGAGATTTCATAAAAGAGAAAAAGAGAGAGTGTGAGATAGACTTTCATTCTCCCTTTGGAACTGATTGAGAGACCACACATCTTGGGCGTTAGTGGAATTGGAGTGAAGATTGAAAGTATTCCCAAGAGCCTCTCATCTTCAAGTTTTGAAATTCACCGCTCCAAGGTACACTCTCTTGTTTCTATATTCTAAAACTTAAATAGTACATGTTAACCTTTATGTATGAAGTAGATCCTTTTCCATATATACATTATATTTTCTTCCGCTGCGTATTATATTTTTCCAACAATTGGTATCAGAGCCAGGTCTTCATTACATATTTTTTTAACATGTTTTAAGTTTTAGAATTTATGACAATGATTTCATGTTGTTAGAAAATAGTTTTCTGCATGGTCGTTGAAATCATTGTTCTTGATGAAAACTGTTTTTGATGTTATGATGTTGTTTAATTTTTAGTTTAAGTATGTTAAACTGAACTTTAAGGCTATAACATCAATGATATTCAGTTTTGATATCAATTTATGTTCATAATGATTGTATGATAGTTGTTTTGTACATGAAAACGTTGAAAAACTGTTTTTGGAAAATTCTGGAAAATTCAAAATTCGCGAAGCTCGATCGATCGAGAATCTGTCGAGAATCTATCGAGCAAACAGAAAGATTCTCGATCGATCGAGGATCTGTCGAGCTTCGCGAAACTTTTCTAGATCGATCGAGATTCTGTCAAGGATCTGTCGAGAACTGTTTATCCAGAATTTTTTCTAAGTGTTTTTCCATATATAAAAGTGCAAGGCTATGTGTAATTATATTATGCATGTTTTATATGTAAAAACCTTTATTTTAAAACATCTAGTGGGAGAGAGATACAAGGGTTGGATCTCACGGCCTCCATTGTCGGTTTATTGTAGTGTGATTAAGCACCTCGCTTTGGCGTATATGCCTTACTCCCTTCGGAGGGTGTTTAATTCATGGTACTACATGTTAAACTTCTTTATGATGAATAATATGTGTTTTTTAGATAAAGAACGACCACGCTTCCGTGGAGTTACTTTATGACTCACATAGAATTCAGTCAATGGTGTACACTAGACTAAGTTTAATGTTAATCTCCCTTCGGAGCTATGTCATTATTACTTAGAGGTTAAAGTAGAAACGGCATGTTATTAGTGTTTGATAAGAGTTATCATGATAGCACTAATAATGAGAATAGTTCTCAATCAATCATAGTGTTTATAATTTACTTGCTTCCAAGGAATTTTAAACATGGGATTGGGTTGTCGTTGCATATATTATTTTATGGTTTTATTAAGGTTCCATATTATATGCTTATATGCTAAATTGATAATGTCCAATTTACTTATAATATTCATGTTTATTATTTTCAGATTTGAACATGGCATCTTTTAGCCCACTTGTTTCTATTCTTAATCAAAACAAACTGACTGGATCCAACTATGTTGACTGGAAAAGAAACTTGGACATTGTTTTAACTGCTGAAGAGCACAAATATGTGCTTACTCAACCATGTCCTAGCTTTCCTTCATTAGATGCTCCTCTTGAGGAAAAACAACGATATGATCGTTGGCAGAAATCTAATGAAATGGCCAAGTGCTATATCCTAGCGTCCATCTCAAATGTTCTACAGCATCAAATGCAGGATGTAGAACTAGCTTCGGACATTATGCTAAGTCTGAAGGAGATGTTTGGTGAGCAAGGCCGTTCAGCAAGGCAAGAAACCATGAGGCAAATTTACAATTCCAAGATATCTGAAGGTAGTTCAGTAAGAGAACATTGTCTTACAATGATCTCTAATCTGAATACATTGGAAGTTTTAGGTGCCGACATTGATGGAGAGTCCCAAGTGGACATGATACTCCAGTCACTACCGGAATCATTCAAGGAATTCAGACTAAATTACAATATGAACAAAAAGGTTTATTCTTTGTCTGAATTAATGAATGAGTTAGTGGTGGCGGAAGGCATCCTAGGTACTTCTAGTGTTGAAGCCAATGTTGGTGAAGCTTCTACTTCACAACCTAAGCCGAAAGGTAAGGGTAAGAAGAAGAAGAAGGACTTCACTAAGAAAGAGGGTAAGCAAATTGCCTTAGGGGTTGCCGATAAAGGAAAGAAGTTCAAAGGAAAGTGTTTCCATTGTGGTGAGAAAGGACATTGGAAGAGGAATTGTCCAAAGTTTAAAGCTGCCAAGAACAAGGGTATGAAAACTTCCTTTCTACTTGAAATATGTTTGGTACAGAATCCCACTGATTCCTGGTGTGTGGATTCAGGTTGTACTAATCATATCTGCAATTCTTTGCAGGGGTTTTAGGAGACCAGAAAACTGAGTGAAGGGGAATTGTTTCTAACTTTGGCTGATGGGAGCAGGATTCCGGTTGTAGCTGTTGGTGTTGTTCATTTGTGCTTTGAGTCTAGGGTTTTAATATTGAAAGACTGTCTGTTTGTACCTAATGTGCGTAGGAATTTAATTTCTGCAACTTATTTGGGTAAACAAGGATATTGTGTTATCCTAAAAGACAATGTTGTAATAAAGAAGGATAAAATGTTTATTTGTTCTGGCAATATTGTGGATGGTCTTTATATTTTAACTCCTATTAAGCATGAACTACATAATTCTGAATTAGATACTAACTCACATGTAAAATCATTAAAGAGAAAGTTTCCTTCAAATGATGCATATC
Source organism: Castanopsis chinensis (assembly GCA_032878915.1). Lineage (NCBI taxonomy): Eukaryota > Viridiplantae > Streptophyta > Magnoliopsida > Fagales > Fagaceae > Castanopsis > Castanopsis chinensis. Next base: position 13,367,501 of record JAVQMG010000105.1, read on the forward strand.
TTTGGCACTTGCGTTTAGGTCATATTAATTCAAACAGAATTCAAAGGCTGATCAAAGATGGACTCTTAGAGCCCATGGACTTTGATGAATTTCTAGTTTGTGAATCTTGTTTGGAAGGTAAAATGACCAAGCGACCTTTTAATGCAAAAGGTAGAAGAGCCCAAGAGTTGCTTGAATTAGTTCATACGGATGTATGTGGTCCTATGTCAACCCAAGCAAAAGGAGGTTATGAGTATTTCATCACCTTTACAGATGATTACTCAAGATATGGTTATGTGTACCTAATGAGACGGAAGTCCGAAGCTTTTGACAAGTTCAAAGAGTTTAGGGCTGAAGTTGAGAATCAATTAGGCAAACGCATAAAGGCCATTCGATCTGATCGAGGTGGCGAATACCTTCTTGGGATTTTCAAGGATTACCTAATTCAAAATGGGATTATATCCCAATTGACTGCACCTGGAACACCTCAACAAAATGGTGTAGCGGAGAGAAGGAATAGGACTCTTTTGGAAATGGTTAGGTCCATGATGAGTTATTCAACTTTACCAATTTCTTTTTGGGGATATGCTTTAGATACAGCAATACATCTTTTGAATTTAGTTCCATCAAAATCTGTCCCCAAAACACCCATGGAATTGTGGAGTGGGCGTAAGCCTAGTATGAGGTATCTCCACATTTGGGGTTGTCCAGCACATGTGCTAAAGGGGAAGCCTGATAAGTTGGAAGCAAAATCGGAAGTATGTTTGCTAGTTGGTTATCCAAAAGAAACTAGGGGTTATTTATTCTATAGTCGAAATGATAACAAAGTTTTTGTTCGTACAAATGCTAAATTTTTGGAAAATGACTATATGAATAATTTTACTCCTAGAAGTAAAGTTGTATTGGCTGAAATGAATGAGTCTGTAAATCAACAACCATTGGATAAAACTAAGGAAAAAGTGGTTGTATTAGATACACCACAAGATACTACTCATGAAATGTCTAGTACACAAGTGCCTCGTCGTAGTGGGAGAATTGTTCGGCCTCCTGTGAGATTTATAGGTTTAGGAGAAACTTATGAGGCTATCTCAGGAGAGGCTGAATCGGATCCCTACACTTATGAGGAGGCAATGAATGATATAGATGCACATCATTGGGTCCAAGCTATGAAATCTGAATTAGATTCCATGTATTCCAATCAAGTTTGGAGTCTTATAGAGGCGCCTAACGGCATTAAACCTGTTGGTTGCAAATGGGTTTACAAGAGGAAGAGAGGGATAGATGGAAAGGTTGAAACCTTTAAAGCAAGGCTAGTGGCTAAAGGGTATACACAAAAAGAAGGCATCGATTATGATGAAACCTTTTCGCCAGTAGCCATGCTTAAATCTATCAGGATTCTCTTATCCATTGCTGCTCATTATGATTATGAGATTTGGCAAATGGATGTCAAGACTGCATTTCTAAATGGCAATCTTGAAGAAGAAATATACATGATGCAACCAGAAGGATTCATAGCAAAGAACCAAGAGCATATGGTATGCAAGTTGAAAAGGTCCATTTATGGACTTAAGCAAGCATCTAGGTCATGGAACATCAGATTTGATCAAGCAATCAAGTCATTTGGTTTTGAGCAAAATCATGATGAACCATGTGTGTACAAGAGACATCAAGACAAAGTAGTAATGTTCCTAGTGCTTTATGTCGATGACATTCTACTCATTGGAAACGATGTAGGAGTAATGTCATCGGTTAAAGTTTGGTTGTCAAGCCAATTTGATATGAAGGACTTGGACGAAGCTAACTATATTCTAGGGATCAAGCTTTGGCGAGATCGAAAGAATAGGATGTTAGGTTTGTCACAAGCTGGATATATAGATAAGGTTCTAGAACGGTTTAGCATGCAAAACTCCAAGAAAGGATTACTTCCTTTTAGACATGGAGTTCCTCTGTCTGATGACCAAAGGCCTAAGACTCAAGAGGAAGAAAATACGATGAGACAAGTTCCTTATGCTTCTGCAGTGGGAAGTCTCATGTATGCCATGCTTTGTACTAGACTGGATATTTGTTATTCAGTTGGCATGGTCAGCCGATATCAATCAAATCCAGGACTTAAACATTGGCAAGCTGTAAAGCATATTCCCAAGTATCTACGGAGAACGAGAAATTATATGCTTGTTTACCATTGTGAGGATTTGATTCCCATTGGCTATACAGATTCAGATTTTCAGTCGGATCTAGATTTCAGAAAATCCACGTCGGGTTGTGTTTTCACCTTGGGAGGTGGAGCCATAAGTTGGAGGAGTGTTAAGCAATCTTGTATTGCAGACTCCACCATGGAAGCCGAATATGTTGCTGCTTGTGAGGCAGCAAAGGAGGCTGTTTGGCTCAAGAAATTCCTTTGTGATCTTGGTGTGATAAGAATTGAGCAAGTTCCTATCACATTGTTTTGTGACAATAGTGGAGCGGTTGTACAATCCAAGGATCCAAGGAATCACAAGAAAGGAAAACACATAGAAAGAAAGTACCACATCATTCGAGACATTGTTGCTCGCGGAGATGTGATTGTAGCAAAGATTGATGGTGCAAAGAATCTAGCGGATCCCTTTACCAAAGCCTTGCCTCAAAGGACTTTCGAGTCACATTTGGAGGAGATGGGAGTTAGATTAGTGCACAATAGTCTTTAGGCCAAGTGGGAGATTGTTGGGATATATGTCCTTAAATCCTATTGTATGATGCTATGTATTTTATTATGTAAGACATTATGTATGACTTAATGTTTTGGTTAATAAAGTTGTATTATTATTTGAAAATATTGGTAACATGAATATTGAGACATTATCATATAGTCCACGAGATGCATAGTATGTGATTTATGTGATTTAGTCACAAAAGATATAAATCACAAGTTCTTTGTAAACTCAGAATTATAGTTCGTAGTCGGTGATGAAATTGGGCATTTCATCTGCGAAGACTATAACATATCAACTAAGATGATTTGTCTTGATCATGGAAATGGAGATTTCTAGTTGATATGTTGATATGTTGATATGTTTTAAGAGTTAAGACATATTGAACTGGACCGGTGTGAGATTTATTATTATCCTAACGACTGTCAATTGAATAATAAACTCACGACTTATATTTGCATGAACTCTTAATCCTGAGAGGATAATGGACCTGATCATGAAGTGTAGGTTGCTTTGATATATCAGGAGTGAGATCTATAGTAACGGTCAAAATCTCAGTATGTTGGGCAGCCACATTTAGTGTTGATGGAACATATATTCTCAAGATGGAATTCATAGTCACTTAACGGAGATACAAAATATTCCCTTGAGATAAGTTTAATGTGTTTGTTATTCAGAGAGTTGGGCCTAACCACTTTAGTAAGGAGTTACTAAAGTATATATTTATGGAATTGGATTTCATAAATATATGATGAATAACTTAAAGGATTAAACCGAGTACTCAAGGAATTAAGATGTAGTAATATACAAAGTGGCAGTCTTCTTTCATGACTTTGTATTACTATGAATATTTTATAAAGGGGTTGCATGCATAATAAAGTCTTGGGATATAATTTATTAATAAGGCCTAGAGTGCAACTATATTTATATAGTGGTATTAAATATAGTTAATGGTAACTTTGGACTTGTCAAGAGTTGACAGAAAAGCCCAAGGCCCATTGGAGCTAGTGTCTTATTGGTCCCTTTTGGTCCCACTCCAAGCCACACACTTAAGCCCAATTGGAAAGGCCCAAAAGGCCGGCCCAATTAGATAATCAGTTAGATACAAAGGGAGAAACACACAGAATTTTTCTGTAGAGATTTCATAAAAGAGAAAAAGAGAGAGTGTGAGATAGACTTTCATTCTCCCTTTGGAACTGATTGAGAGACCACACATCTTGGGCGTTAGTGGAATTGGAGTGAAGATTGAAAGTATTCCCAAGAGCCTCTCATCTTCAAGTTTTGAAATTCACCGCTCCAAGGTACACTCTCTTGTTCTTATATTCTGAAACTTAAATAGTACATGTTAACCTTTATGTATGAAGTAGATCCTTTTCCATATATACATTATATTTTCTTCCGCTGCGTATTATATTTTTCCAACAGGTTTTTGCCGTAAGGTTTTCCCCATTCGTGAACAAATCACCGTGTTATTTATTTTCCGCTGCTTTACTTAGTTTTGGTGATTTGTTTGTGCTGCCACGTGATATTGCATGTTAAATTGATTAATTAATAACTTGGCTAATTAATCAACGTAATTTATCACAAGGGGTCAACGCGTTTGTGGCCTGTCAAGTGGTATCAGAGCAAGCATACTCTGATTAGGGTTTAATCTATTGTGTGTGATCCATTGACCCCTGCTATCATGGATAGAGGACAATCTCTAATCATTCCTCCTTTATTTAATGGCACTAACTATGCATACTGGAAAGTACGCATGAGAGCTTTCTTGCAGTCTTTAGATGAGAAAGTGTGGCAAGCTGTGGAGATAGGCTGGACCAAGCCTACAGAAGTGCCGGCCGACTGGGATGACGCTAAGATCAAGGCGGCCAACTTCAACAGCAGAGCATTGAATGCCCTATTCAGTGCAGTCACCAATGAGGAGTTCAAGAAAATCTCCTCAACTGAAACTGCTAAGGAAGCATGGACCATCCTCCAGACAACCTATGAGGGCACCAAGGCTGTCAAAGATTCAAAGCTGTAGAGGCTCACCACACGCTTTGAAGAAATTAAGATGGAGGAGGATGAGTCGTTTGATGAGTTCTATGCCAAGCTCAAGGATATAGTGAACTCAGCCTTCAATCTTGGGGAGACCATCCCTGAACCCAAGATAGTAAGGAAGGTGCTTAGATCGCTGCCCGAGAGATTCCATGCCAAGATCACGACGATCAAAGAATCAAAGGACATTGATAGAATTCCCTTGACTGAGCTGGTTGGAAACTTGCAAACCTATGAGTTAGGGCTGACTAAGTTGGGCAAGTCAAGCAAGGGCAAGAGTTTGGCACTAAAGGCCAAGAGCAATGATACAGATGACTCGTCAGATGATGAAGATTCCAAGGTGAAGTCCTACATCACAAGGCAATTCAAGAAGTTTATGAAGAATGCCAACGGAAAGGGATTCAACAAAGACCGTAGACAGTCCAGTTCTTCACAACTCAAGAATTCAGATAAAGGGAAGAAGGATGTCAAGGATGGCGGTCAGTACACTGTTCCTGCTGGGCCAAAATGTTTTGGGTGTCAAGGCTTCAGACACATGAAACAAGAGTGTCCTACATACCTCAAGAGCATAGGGAAGAGCAAAGCACTTGCTGTTACCTTAAGCGACACAGAGCCCGAGGACGATTCCGAGGATGAAGACGACGAAATCTTGAATGCCTTCACTGCCACTGTTAATCCTACTGATGGGGTTACCGAGAAAGTGGATGAAGAAGAGGAGTTGGTGGACTCCAAGATTGAGATTATGGATGATCAAGATGATATCCATACCGCCTATGAGAAGCTATACAAGCTTTCTGAGAAACATGAGAAGCTCTATAGGCTGGCCACTAAGAAGCTCAGTGATGTGGAACTCAACCGTGAGGAGCTGTCCACAAAGGTCGATGAAGCGAATCAAACCATTGGAGCACTGAGGTTCGAAAACAATTTCTTGGTTGAGAGGACCAAGAAGCTTGAAGCGGAGCTGTTTCAAGTCAGAGCACAACTGGAGAGGACGTCAAGTGCTAAACTGGACGAGATGCTGAGTGCTCAGAGATACTCTTCAGATCGTACTGGATTGGGGTATGAATTCTCTCTCTCTAATACTCCTATTTCTGGTACCACTGTGTTTGTTCCACCTACTAATAACATTGAAAATGAAGAAAAGAATGTTAAATCTAAATTAGCTAGTGAGAACGTAGACAAGGGCAAGTCCATTCTAGGAGCACCCCCTAAAATTGAGAAAAATGAAGCTAGAAACCCTAGGAATAAGAAGGCTAACTCTCAAAAGGCCAAACCGAAGAAGCCGCATCTCTGTTATCATTGTGGTGCTGCCGGTCACACTCAACCTAATTGCTACAAGTGGCGTGCCACTCAACAGAGCAATGGCACAATAGCATCTGGGAGTCAGAATCAGCTTCAGTCTTCTCTCGCTCCTCTTGGAGACATTCTAAAAGCCCTAATGTTCCTTTCGAACTTGAACGGTTTATATTCTTCTCCCTCTTCACCGGTTCAAGAATCGACCAAAAGGAAAGGATCTTCCAAAGTGTAGAAGGCAAAGGGATCTAAGTGATTTCAGTCACTTCTTCTTCTCTCTCCTGTTTTTGTGTGTTGCATTACTTGTGTGTTTCTTTACTGTTTTGAGTCAGTCTAGTTTTATGCATTGTTTTGCTTTACATGTTTTTGTTTGTGTGTTTTCAGTTTTGTGTTTTATTTTTTGCTTTTCTGATAAAAATAAAAATACAAAAACAGTGTGTGTTTGTGTGCATTAGTTCATGTGAACTTTTAAAATGGCCATTGAAACAGAGTTTTCTAAACTTTGTATCATCTATAGCTTAGATGAGCATTCTTTTGCACAACTAAGCGAGTGAGCTCTGTAGCTCTTTGTTTGTGATGAGTAAGGTTAAGTAATCTCTTCTTCTTAACACTCGTATCACTCTTTTTGACGGGTTGAACTAGAAAATCCTAAGAGAAAGGCATAAATAACCATCTCACCACTGTTACTCGCCAATCATAATATGACATCTGTATGCTTCGGCATAGCAAAAGTACAATGTCAATGACACCTGTATGCTTCAGCATAGCAAAAGTGCAGTGTCAAAAGCTTAACATAATTGGGTATTTCTTTTCTTTCTCTTGTATGCCCATGCATGATATGCTTGTTAAAAAGAAAATATGCAAAGAAATAAAAAGCAAAAAGATCAAAAATGCTTTAAAATATGGTTGCAAGCGTGTTTTCTAGGAGATGTGGGAGTTATAGGATGTACTTCGAAGGTGATAGTCCCCATCAAACAGTTATGATTGTGTGTGAGTTAAAGTGATTTTCTCATATCTCAAATCTTCATAACATTGAGACACATATGCAATCTTGCGATGTTTTCACACACGACACGCAATACTCTTTGCTATTCTTGATACATGTGCAGGTACAATGTGATTTGGCCATCACAAAGCTTACATGCGTTAATGTATGCTCACTAAACTGTCATAACTTGTTTTTGAAATATAAAATTGGTTAGACTTGTTTAGTGTGTGTGTGCGTGTTTTGAGATACATGTGCATCAAAATTTTTGTTGAGAGATGAGTTTGAGAGCTTAATGTGTTGGTTGTATCTTTGGTTGAGTTGCATGCATGATTGCATTCATGTCTGTGTTTTTCTTCTTTTGAAAAACTGCTTTTAAAGGCATCTCGACACCTTCTCGATACCTCTCGATACATAGACTATCTGTCGAGCTCCTCAGACCTTTTCTTATCGCAGTCTCGACAGATACCTCGACACCTGCTGGATCGATCGAGAAACTTTCTGTTTGCTCGATAGCTTCTCGATAGCTGCTGGATCGATCGAGGTTCCTTCTTGTTTATTCTTCTTCCTCGATAGCTGATCTCGATAGCTTCATCTGTCCGTGTGTATTTCTCGACACATGCCCTCGACAGCAGTCTCGACACCTCCCGATAGCATCATCTGTCGAGATTTAATGAGAAGCTATATATAGAGCAGTCGCGATTTTGCTTCTCACTTGCTCGATCTCTCTTGCTCGAAACTCACTGTTCTCTCTCAAAATCTCTTCCTTTTCCCTCCAAACCTTCTCCCAAGGCTTTCTCAAGAGTTTCTTTGCGATCTTCATCTCTTGGTAAGCACTTTATCACTCTTTTTCATGCATTTCATTGTTTTAAAACCCTAGGTTTTGTATTTTTGAAAATTTTTGGGAGTTTTCAAAATTGTTGGGGTTTTCATGAAATTTTTGGGTTGTTTTTCTAGTTTTGATCTTCAAAATCACATGCATTGCATCACATTAGCATTCTAATTGTATTTTCATGCATTTAGATGTGTGCCTATCTATTGTGTGCTGTTAGGTTTGGATTGGGCTGAGCCCATGATGTTTTAATGTTGCATGTCACATGCTCATGTGTTCTCCATGCATACGTTCTTTTCATTTCAATATTATTCTGCCAATATTGAACTGTTTGGGACTTTTCTGTGTGTTTCTTTCTCTCCCCCTCTCTATGGTTGCGTTAGCTGTGTCTATGGCACCTAAGCGTAAATCCACTCCGTCCCAGAACCCTTTGCGTTCTAAGGGACAGTCTTCCTCTGATTCTACCCCTCTTTCTGTCCAGTTCCGTGATGAGAAGGCCCACAAGGACTTCTCTGAGAACTTTTCTAAACGCGGTGTTTATTCGGAACGCCACGTAGTCCTGGCAGATTTTGCCGACACCGACCTTCCCGATGTCATTCACACTCGGGGATGGGAGTCACTATGTGACGTCCCGGTCACTTGTCCTCTCGTGTTGATTCAGGAGTTTTACTCCAACATCCACGGGATAGATTTTTCTGTACCTTCTTTCTACTCTTGCGTCCGAGGTACGCGCTTTTGTGTCACCCCAGAGCTGGTCTTTGAGGTTCTTCATGTCCCTAGGGTGGATCATCCCAATTACCCTAGCTGTGAGCGTCTCTGGACTGTGTCCAAAGACGAGATGATCTCGGCGTTTTGTGAGCGTCCTACCTCTTGGGGAGATCACATGTACACACCATGTCGACCTTTTGCTAAAGGTCCTCGTTTCCTTAACATGGTGATGACCTTTGTTTTGCACCCACTGTCTCATTATAACTCTATCACAGAGCCTCGCGCTCGATTTTTGTTGTCCCTCTTAGAGGATCTTTTTATAGACTTTCCTTCACACTTCATCTTTTCCATTATCGATGTCTATAGAGATACGGCCACCCGTGATAAGCTCATTTTCCCTTCCGCTATCACGAGGATTCTGAGTCGTTTTTCCATCCCATTCCCCACGTCCGATCCTTACCACGTCATGTCCGCCATAGACGCTGCTACCGTAAAACGTAGCGAGGCACAGTTTAGATCACGACAGACTGACGGTGCCACTCCTTCCACCCGTCCGGCCACCTCCAGATCCGCTCGAGTATCTGCTTCTACTTCTTCGAGCGACGTCAGCTTGGGAGACATCATGGCGCAGCTACAGCGCATGGATGCTCGCCTAGATACACTCTCCACGGAGTTGTATCAGGTGAACGTCCGTGTTGGTCGCATCACCAGGCGACAAGCGACCATGGGCGGCTTTGCTCCAGAGGCTACTCCTCCGCCACCTCATGCGTCGTCTGAGACCGAGGCTGATGATGATGGCGATGATGATGATGCTTCCGCCGTTGATGATGATGGAGATGAGAGCTCTTCGGATGAGATGTCTACTTGACACTCTACCCTTTGTCACTAGTGACAAAAAGGGAGAGTAGTTTTTGGATGAGAGTAGTCATTCTTAGGGGGAGTGTTAGCATAGGACATAGAACATTTTTGTTAGGGGGAGTGTGGATTGAGGGATGTAGTGAGGTGATCTATGTATTTTTTTCTTCCATTTTGAGATACATTGATCATGTATTGACATACATTGTATTTATTCTCTTCTTATATATGATGATGTATGTTTTTCTTTCACCTACCTTTCATGTGTTGTTTCTTTTCTATCTTTATACACATGCTTCTTTACTTGTATGCAATCTATTATTTCTGTTTCACACAAAGATGCCTTGATGTGTTTTGTTTATAAGTGTTTCAGAAATATAGGTTGTCAAAGTCTTCTTGCCATGAACTCTCTTCTTGCAAAGTTTTTCAAGAGTTTGTGTTAGGATAGATTTTACTGTATGTAACAAGTGAATATGAGTTGAGTGATTTATGACTTCTCTCATATCTTCATTTGTATGTTGTGGTTTTGTCACGGATTGCCAAAGGGGGAGATTGTTAGGACATATGTAGTTCAAGTCTGTGAACATATGTCACTATTTTATGTAATTGGCTTATCCTTAGACAAAACGCACATTACTTGTAATTGGGTAGATTTAGGATGAGTTTAACACTTCAAGAAACAGTGGTTCAAGGTTAAGTGTTGAAGCCGTCAAAGTCTGCCCAAGAAACAAGCAAGGAAGTGCAGGTTTTTAAAGCTCGACACATACCTTGACAGATACATCTATCGAGCTTTAAAGGAGCTGTTTTGCCCGAGCCTCGACAGCTATCTCGACACCTCTCGACACCTCTATCTGTCGAGAATTAAAGAAAACAGATTTCCAGGTCTGTTTCAAGTCTAATCCGTGAGTGTGTCTTTGGGACTTCTTTTCTCCTAACCCTAGACATATAAAAGGATTATTTTAAGGGCCGTCAAGCAAGAGATCACAAGATACAAGTTGCACACTCATTGAGAACTTGTTGTTCATGCAATTTGTGATCTGACAGACAAAGTTCGTGCCCTAGTTCATCCTTGATGATTTGAAGAACTTTGCAGCCAACTCTCTCTCTCTCTAGTTGGTATTTGAAGTCGCGTACTGGGATCCGCGCATCTGGTTAGTCACGTATTTGGGAGCCGTGCATTGAAAGGAGAAACTGTCACTACAGAACAAGTCCAATTGGGTATTGGGGTAAGAGTTCAACTGTAGGTTGGTGAGGTACTTGGGATTCCTTGCTTGTAACTGCTTGTTGTGATAATAGTGGAGTTTCAGGAGTGGTGACCTTAAATCACCCGGTGGGGTTTTTGCCGTAAGGTTTTCCCCATTCGTGAACAAATCACTGTGTTATTTATTTTCCGCTGCTTTACTTAGTTTTGGTTATTTGTTTGTGCTGCCATGTGATATTGCATGTTAAATTGATTAATTAATAACTTTGCTAATTAATCAACGTAATTTATCACAAGGGGTCAACGCGTTTGTAGCCTGTCATAGCGACATTTTCAAAATGTCACTAAAGCTTGCCTTTTTTTTTTTTTTAAAATATTAAAAATGCCATTTAAACCTGCTCAAACTTCAACAAAAACTAACATTAACTTGTAATATATCAAATATTCCTATTGATCATCAATATTACACAATAAAAAATGCCCAAACTAACACACACACACACATACACACACACACACATATATATAATACCAATACATGTTTCATCTTGAATTGAACAAAACACTTGTCTACCTACACAAAAAGAACCACCTAAGCTATGACAATATTATAAACAAAGTACAATACTTCCAAAATAAATGTAGTCGTTCAAAACAACTATGTAATAGCCCATGGAGTTCTTAAAACACTGCATTTACCGCTATATGCTAGTATCTTGATGGGATGAAGTCTGCGATCTATGAGGAGTTGGAGATGGATGATCTAAACCAAAACCACCCTAAATACAAATTAAGAATATCTAATAAGTTCATAAAGAAATCATTTTGAGTAACAAAATAATAGTTGCTATACTTAAAAAATTTAAACGCCATGGAAGTAGAATTACGCATACACTTAAATATAGTGCACAACATATTCAAAACTGCATACTTTCATAAACATGGCAAATAGGCTTACATATAATCTTAAATATACTAAATACCATATCAAGTCTATCATTATCCTCATTCACACAACTAGATTAAGTCTTAAAGCTTTACAAACTTAAGCAAAAACCATGGAAGTAGAATTACACATACACTTAAATATAGTACATAACATATTCAAAACCACATAGTTTCATAAATATGCAAATAAGATTACTCGTAATCTTAAATATACTTAACAATTTATATCAAGTCTATCAATATCCTCATTCACACAAATGGACTAAGTCTAAAAACTCTACAAACTTAAGCAAAAACCATAGAAGTAGAAAACAAACCTATGCTTCTAAGAAAAGAAAGCAAAATTTCCAAATTTGAGAAAATGACTCGCAAGTCACACCAAGGTCCTAAGTGTAGGCATAAGGAGTCTAAATTCATTAGTAATTTATTAATACTTTTAGTAACTAATCACAACATAATATCATACATAATGTCATACATAACATCATATAATAGGATTTAATGGCACATATCCTAACACATGAGGCGTAAGCATTCACCCAATCAATAGTAGCACAGGCTCTATCCAGCCTTTCCATGACAAAACTTTCTTCTTCCCTTTTGTTCATCCAAGTAAACTTCTATCCAGTAGAAGCAGGCTCACACAAAGCTAACTCAGAGACTAATTGTTGAAATGATTCAGCTCTAGGAATTGAACCATGATTATAAGGAAACTAATCATATTGGTTAAGTACTTGGTTAAAGTCACCAATACAAATCCAATTCAGATGCGCTAGCAATTTAAGGCTTCTAAGTCTATTCCAAACTTCCTCTCTTCTAGATAGTTCAGGATTACCATACACATAACAGATAGTGGATTACCTTTACTACCTAGTAAATCTACACGAACATGATACTTTGATTCATATCTGATTGTTGATACCATATTTTGTATGCCCTTAATTTGGTGCTACACCCCCGAAAATCCAAAAATATCATTTTTTGTCTATAGGACCATGAGAACATCTAAAACGATGTGGCTATTTCTACCAAAATGACCAAAATGCCCCTGATTAGCCCTAGATTTAACCATAGGTCAAACGAGGTCCAAACTTCCACAAAACAACGTTTTTCATATATTTACACCAAACCTGAGCTTCTTAGAGATTTTTGACAACTTTGACCAAGTTTGACCTAAAGTTAACCCGAGGTGGGCCCAAAAACCCTAATTTTAATCCAGCTGTCCAAATAGGTTGAAACCAATGCCATTGAGAAGATTATTCAATTCTCATTCCAACAAATGTTCATGTGTCAAAATTGGAGTTAGAATGGCCGAGATATCACGAATACCAGGATGACGCACTGATCGATACACTGTAGACTTCATAAAGCCATAACTTTTGATCTGACCATTGGATTTTCAAGATCCACACCTTTTCAAAATTAGGCAGCCAAGATCTTTTTAGAGGTACCCAGATCCACACTTTTTGAGGGCCTTTGAGGCCAGCGACCCTTGAAGGGCCTCCACCTTGATTTTCACACCCGGGGCTATAAATAGCCCTAAGCACCCATCAGACCTGGAGGACACACATTTTTCTGAAATTTGCTCTCTACCCAGTTCCTCTCTACATTTTTACTCTCTTCCAAACACCCAAAAACACTCCACAAACACACATCAAAGTCTCTTGATTCTTCCATCTTCAACAATAACACAAGGTATAGCTTTTGCACTCAATCTTCCTTTCCTTAGTTCTACATATTGGATTTAGGGTTTAGGGGTGTGGATGTGGATGTGGATCTGGCTTTTTCGCTATCATCCACACCCCTAGCCTTTTAAAATCTTTTTTTCAAGCATTTATCCTTCCTTTTTGCGTACATGATATGTTTATTGCTTTCTTTAGCATGTTTCTTATTTTATCTTGTTTCTAGCATGCTCTTAGCTTAGATCCGCGTTCTTTTATGCTTGTTCACATGTTTATTTGTCCCGATCTACATGCTTAGGGTTTTCATGCCATGTTTTTTGCTTAGATCTACATCCTTCCATGCTTATATGTTTAGATCTACATGCTTAGGGTTTTATGCCATGCTTGCTTTGCTTCATTTCTCTTTTTGCTTTATTTCAATGTTAGGGTTATATGCTCACATGCTTGATATCATGTCTATGGTTATGCTTTGCTCGGGTCTATGTGTTCGTATGCTTTTTGCCATGTGTTATGCTTAGATCCACATCCGTACATGTTTATATACTTAGATTTACATTCTTCCATGTTTATGTGCTACTTTTCACATGTTCATACAAGTTGCCATGCCCACGCCTAGATCGACTTTATTACATGCTTGTGTGCTCGGATTTAGGTTTTCACATGCTTGTATGTCTAGATCGATGAGCATGGATTTGCTTGCTTTATGCCATCTTCTATGTGCTTGTGCACTCCATGCCATGTTTGTGTGCTTAGGCCTAGACTTGTTTGTCATGCTATGTGCTATTGTAGTCCTTTTGTCACTTTATCTTTTTTTTTTTTGTGTTTTGGCCTTTTGGTCTTTGTCATCGTCCATACACCTTGGCCCATATCAAAGGGTTTGGATCACCCATTTTCATGTTTATGCTTGCTTGCTTCTATGCTTTATGCTCATGTTAGCCTCTCTTATTCTAGGCTTTGCCACGTTTACGCCCTTAGAGGGTATCTGGTTATGGGGTTACGTCTGGCGCCCATGAGGCCTTGCTTGGACGTAACCACTTGGGATGCATCACCATGATGCCAGTGGCTTCATGCACACCTTTACACTTTTCCATTCATGTGACGATATTGCTTACCATGCTTGTTTGTGTTGCCCATTGGCTTTATGCGCATCTTTACAAGCTTGCTTATATGTCCATGCATGAGTCTTGTTTGCTAGTGTGTCATCCATGCTTCAACACAATGAAGTAATCGACATCGGATCCAAACCTACATTTGTCCCTCGCGGACACCACATTTTGTTTATTTTCTTGTTTATTTGTCGTCTCTTTTGCTTGCTTGCCTTCTTCCCCGTTTGCTTGTGCATCTTGGTCGTCCTATCTCCTGCCACATGCTATGCTTGCCGTACCTATCTTGCTTGTTTGTTTTGCGCCCTGTTGCTATTATCTTCGCATTTTCCTTCCATTGCTTGTCTACTAGTTTCTTGTCTTTGCCTTTGCATGTATGCACATGGAGTGAGGACGTATGGAGCTAGGGAACTATCACCCAGGCGTAAGTAAAAAGGGCGAGGATGCGAGCATGCGAATATAAGCCGAGCGACTGCAGTTAGTAGGTTTAGGTGTTTAGCCTTTTCCTGTTCATTGTGTACTTTTTTAAACCCCCTCCTTCCTCCTTCCTTTCTCCCTTAGATGGTTTGTATTAGGTATATCATGTTGTGTACCATTTGTCCTTATCTCTAGAGTATGGAGATCCTTGTTTACTTTCCTACACCTATATCTTGGGCCATGCTCTGGTGTGATTGTCACAATTTGTGCCACCTAAGGTAAGCGATGCCTAATTTCTGCCGAGAAAGTAAAGTGACTTGTTGCTAGATTTCCACCGTAGAAATCTGGCACTTTACTTGAACACCTTTGGAAAGCATAAATTGAGACCACACCCATTCAAAAGCCAAACCTCAAAGTCCTCATGCATGCAAAGCCCCTAAAGCCAACGTCAAAATCATGTTTTTACCGCCTACCTCCAAAACTTAAGGTTTTATCAAAACAAAGGACTATTATTGGACAGGCGTTATGGGGTGCTAACACCTTCCGCACACGTAACCAAATTTCTGGACCTAAGAATTAAGATTTTTGCCATCTACATTAGATTAGGAAAAATGCCCCTTTTCTTAACTTAGGATTGGTAATAAAATCAACTAAAAACAGGTGACCAATCACACCTTAGAAAAATCCAATGATTGGTGGCGAATCCAATTACCTTTGGTAATCCTTTAAAATTTGGCCCAAATTTCTTCAATAATGCCTAAGGTAGACCTACCTTCCTCCACTGAGAGAGAGAGAGAGAGAAAGAGAGAGAGAGAGCACCCGAAGCTTTGCGTGAACAACATGCACATTCATTAAGAAGGGCCTCCAATAGGCCCCACGCGCACTTGACCTATTGCCACGGTGGGTGGTCGACCGAAGGCATGGCGGCGGCAGTCTTTTCTACTTAGCCAGTTAAGGCTGGGCATCGACACTGATGTGCAACCTCTGCTTTGGCATCCATGCCAATAGTAAACTACCACTAAGACTGTCTCTAGGAAGCTTCCAACATTTGAAAATCCCACACTTCTCCCATATTCCTCTTCCCCTGTCTTTTACTAATTGAGTCTCTATAAGAAAAATGATGTTACGCTTGGGCTCAAGGGCTTTTTTTTTTTGATACTATAGAATTATAAAAGGTTTGCACAAATCCCCATAGTTCCAACTGCGGAACCTCTTGGCTTCTAGGGAAGCTGAGTGGGGTCATCTTCCCATAATCCATTTGGATATTCCAATTGTGAGCCATCTTCATTTCCTTTTGGAATTGGTTCATAAGTTTGATTTGCTCCTTGCTTTTCCATCCCTATTTGTTGAGTAGAACCCATACAAGAGTCATTGATGAATATTCCGGCGAAACTTATTGATTTTCTTCCTCAATCTTTTCCGTGTAACCCTATCAATTATGTGTGAGTCCCTGCACTTAAAGCTGTGTCAGTAATTTAATAGGCCAACATCTAATTGGGTTGTAATTGGTCAAGGTGGACCCGAGCCAACGGTTGGTAAATCTTGGATACTATGTGAAAATCTCTCATTCTCTAGATTCAGACTTGGGCCCAATAACTCAGATAGGGTTGGTCCTTCCTACAGGTTGATTGCTTTATCCCTTAGGCCCATGTCCAAATGTTTTGAATTATCTCATACTCGATAGGCTTCATAGTGCTCAGCTTGTCGCCTCATAAACGAGTCTAGAGACTCTAGGATTTCCCCATTGTTCCAAGCCGTACCCAACATGACTTCAGGGCTAGTGGAGTTTAGGCTATCCAAGTTAAACATAGTCGCTGTGGTTAAGTCACTCTGTCTCTAATGTTGCTTGCCTTATCTCCCTTATTTCTCCTATAGTGATGAAAGGCCCAGCCCTTTTCAACCCAAGTCCATTTCAAGGCTGTAGAAATCAATGGTAGCCAAGGGGGGCGCATGTAGAAGGTGGACCCTGGCTCATCAGTCCATGGTGGATTTGATAAAGGCTGAGCAGCATCGGAGTGCAAATTGTGGTTAGGGGTAATATCTGGGGTTTGTGAAGAAGACGACACTGGTGAATTTGGTGGGACAGGGGGGAGTGACCAGTTTACCAAGGTTTAAAGCATTGATGGCAGAGTTAAGGATTGCATGCTTTGATTTAGATCGGGGGTTTGCATGTGGGGGTAAAACGGGGTTCTATGGAGGTGGCCTACCATGTGGAGGAGTATTTGGGTCAAGGAAAAGTTAGTTGCTTGTGTCATGGGAGAGAGGGGAGTTAGATGGGGAGTGTAAGATTGGGTTAGATGTGCTATGGGGAGCATGTGGGTGTAAGGGCTGATGTTGATGATGAATGAGGTTCCCAAAACGAACTTGTGTAGTCTAGCATTGTCTCCGATTCTAGAAAGCTTGTAACTCATTAGCAAATTGAGGTTCAAAGGCATCATAGCTAAGCTGTACTTGGTGTAGACTCTGGATTTAAAAGCGTTGCCTAAACAACATCATTTCAATAAAGTCCATGCAATGGGTGCATTGACCTCTAGTGTGTCTAATTGGGTTGTACTTGTTGCAAACCCTCTTATTTTGAGGTTCAAGGGCATCATAGCTAAGTTATGTATGTTTACTATCTACTCTTTTTTTGAGTTTTCTTTGTCAATGCGTAACCCAAAAGGGGAGAACTAGGTGAAATTTGAAAAAGGTTTTTAACTGTTTTTTTTTTTTTTTTAGGGGGAGTTGAAATTGTTATTGAAAGAGGAATAAAATAAAACTTTTTGAATGTATCTAACTTATGGGGGAAGTTAGTTTGCATGTTTTTTTATTTGTTGTTATTGCATATTGTTTATCTGTCTTTATTTCCACATATGCGTTGATGTGCTCTTGTGTGTGTTTTAGGAAAGATAGGTACATTCCGATCAAGACCTCTTGCCTCGTCTAGCAACCTTTTTAGGTTTAAAGTCTTGGATTGGGATTTATGATGTATTTGGCCATTTTATTGTAACTGTGTTGTTCTTGTATTTGAGCATTTCATTATGTATGTAGGTTTTGTCATTAATTGCCAAAGGGGGAGACTGTTAGGCTCTAATAGTTTAGAACAATTGGCAAACCTTGAGTACAAACTTGTCTAGAAATAGATTCCTAAGTCTATAGGGTGTTTGACAATGCTCAGGGTGCTGCAAGTTAGAATACAAGAAAAAGAAAGCTGTAGAAAGAAGAATTCAAAAGTTTCATTGTTCGACCAATCAAGAGAATAGGTTCGGCTGATCGAGACACCGATCTGTAGAATTTAATTAAGCCCAAAAGCTCGTTATGCTTACTACTTTCAAAGTCACTACCGGAATTCCATCTACACATTATTAGAACCAGTAGATCTAAAGTTGTTGCTACAAGATCATATATAGCTAATGATTTAAAGTTTTAAGTGGGATCTTAGAGTCATAAATGTGGATGTTTGTGTTTTACAAATTTTGATAGAAGAGTGCGTGGATTCGGAATTGTGTGTGGTCATATGAGTAAGTACTATAAGAGGTAGCATTAGATGTAGGTAAAAATCTATTGTAAAACTTCCATTCTATCATATTGAATTTGTTGCCTTGAGGATAGTTTAGGTTATATCCTCCTAGGCTTTTTACCTTGAAATTGTTAGTTTCATTTGTTTTCTTGGCCCATCATATCACTTGTCTTCTTTACTTTTCCGCACTATGTGATATGATTATTTGTGTTTAATCTAGATCTGAATAATAAACCTAATAACAATTTGGTCAATTAATTAGGTTAAACAATCTAAGTGTAGAAGAGTCTAAAAGAACTAACAATATTTCTATACAAACCCGGTACCCTCTTTCTCTCTCTCACTACAAGAAATCTGGGTTTAGACAGTGTTTTTTTTAGTGACGTTTTTATATTCATCGCTATAAGTGGTATAATGTGGCGTTTTTTAAATACGTCGCTAAATAGTGAGCTTTTAGCTGTAACTCAAAACAATAGTAGCAATTCTGAAAACGCTACAATAAGTATAGTTTTAGCAGCATTTTCTGATTTATAGTGATGTTTTTAGAAAACGTTGCTATATATTAAATAAGACCCCAGTAGTAAGGAAAAGGGAAAAACTCTATGGCGACGTTTTAGAAATGTCGCTATAAGTTCCCACCGTTTTTTACTTTTCCTGCACAAACTTTTGCCCATTTTCTACAATTTTTTTTTTTTTCACAAACTCCTAGTAGGAAGCAAAAGTGAAAAACTCTATAGCGATGTTTTGGAAATGTTGCTATAACTTCCCACCATTTTTTACTTTTCCCGCACAAACTTTTGCCCATTTCCCATACTTTTTTCCTTCTTTTTATTTTAGTTTATTTTAAGTTCGTGTGCCACACTCCCAGCAGCAAAGGGAAAAAAGTCTATAGCGATGTTTTGGAAATGTTGCTAAAAGTTACCACCATTTTTTACTTTTCCCACCCAAACTTTTGCCCATTTCCCACACTTTTTTCCTTTTTTTGTTTTTTTGTTTTTTTTTTTCCACTTCGTGCCCTACACTCCCACTTCTCTTTTATTCTTTTTCTTTTTTCTTTTCCCTCTACTTTGTTTTGGCAATATGATTTTAAGTAAGGGTATTATTGTATTTTTGTCCATATCAACACCAACCCTATTTCCTAGGATCGACCCTTTAGTCTTGGTACACAGGTTAAATGTGTCAACCTCTTTCCCTCCTATTGACAGAAAAAGCAAGTGTTTCACCCAAAAATGAGACCGAGCTATAGCGGAAGAAGTCCGTAAGTTGCAAGATGCAGACTTCATTAGAGAAGTATACTACCCCTAATTAGTCTTCTTCTTTTTTATGGGATTAGAATTTGGAACACAATGAGTGAAGGCCGAACTATGGATAGGGTGGGTTTGGGAGCCTAAAACCTTCCCATCTCCATATGTAACCTTCGAACATGTGCTCTGGTAAAAATCAGTCCTTCAACTAGGGTGCTACATTTATGGTTCTCAGACCTAAACTAGGTGGCAACTCCATTTACACCCTTTTCCATGGTCCATCCTAGGCCAAGGCATACTTCCCCCAAATTTGGGGAAACTCAAATGCACCACTGTGGGCGCTTGCGCCTGCACTTATACCAAAGGAGGAAAAGTTGTGGATTATCATGAGGTGCATGTCATAGGGTCAGATCACACCAAGACAAATAGCATTAATGGTCTTCCACCAATTACGTTAGATAGAAACCAAGTTTTAACCGTAAACCCACACCCAAAAAAAAAAAAAAACCAAAGAATTCAATTGCTGTTGTAATCCAAAAGAGAGAAGGAGAGCCAACAAGAATAGGTAGACATAAGGCTCTAGAAATTAAAAGAAAAGCAAAATGGGTAATAGACCCACTCAATTTCAAAGGGGGAGATATCACCAAAGGGAGGTAACATGGAAGGAGAACGGAGAACAGAGAGCAAAGAAGAGAGAAAAAGAGAAAATAAAAAGAGAGAAAAAGAATGAGAGAATATAATAGATAGAATGAGATAAAAATAGTGGAGAAGAGGTGGAACATTCGTACCTAGTAGTGTACTTGCACCCTTCTACAGAATACTCCTCGAGAGAGATCACTGCAGAATAGTAGCATTGACATGCACCGCTAAGAAAACTTCCTCTCTCCCACGAGACACGTCTCTCTTGAGTTTCCCAATATTCATCTTAGGGTCCGTTTGTCTTCGGCGTCTGCATTTGTCAAGCCGCTTTTTTTTTTTTTTTTTTTTTTTAAGTCTAGCGCCTATTGCACTATTCATGAACAGTGCAATCAGGCATATGAATAGTAACCAAAGCTTAAACAGTAACTTATCTATTATTTTTTTATTGTTTTCAGGTTTCAAAAAAAATAAGTGATATCCAAACGCACATTTAATATGACCAATTTGGCTCATATTCCAAACCTCATGGATTTATGCCAACTCTAGGCAATATGACTATATGAGTTGGAGTTGAACTCTTTTTGGCCAGATTTGTTCTACATAATGTATTTTATACGTTTATGCGTGAATACATATCAGTATATATACAAATATATATATATATATATATGGGAAAATGTAGGCTAACATGTTATAACTAACATTTGCTTGGTGAATACTTTCTTTGGCCTTTAGTATTTTTTATGCAGGACTTATAATAGTAGAAGAAGAAAATTAATGATCAATCTGCAAAAAGTAGAGAAAAACTCATTTTATAGAGTAAATCTCGTTATACAGCAAAATAATGTTCCTTCTGCAGAAAGTGGAGAACAACCCCTTCAGTGGTAGTAGAAAAGGAGAATAAGTCCATATCACATTAGCACTCTTTGGACTGAACTTAATGTTTATGCACAGGCTGGTAGCAATAGAATGGGACCCTTAAGTCCATTCAGCGAAAGTGTCAGGCCTTACTTCCTTCTTAGAAAAGGCATAGGCTAAAAGATGTCTAATAGATGCAAGAAACATGGCTAGGTGTAAAACATGAAAAAGTGACCCTCAACAGAAGTTTTATATTAACTTTGTCATGATGAGCTTCAAACTTCATGACAAAACCCCAACCATTTTTTAAATCATTTTCTTCAAAAACTTGTCAAGTTGCGTTTTTGGCCCTTTTTTTTTTTTTTTTTTTTTTATTTATAAATTCTAGCGCCTATTGCACTGTTCATGAACAGTGCAATCAGGCATATGAACAATAACCAAAGCTCAAACAGTAACTTTTTATTATTTTTTTATTGTTTTCAGGTTTCAGCAAAATAAGCAGTATCCAAATGCATACTTAATATGGCCAATTTGGCTCATATTCCAAACCTCATAGATTTGTGCCAACTCTAGGCAATATGACTATGTGAGTTGGAGTTGAACTCTTTTTGGCCCAATTTGTTCTACAAAATGTATTTTATATGTATATGCGTGAATACGTATCAGCATATATACAAAAATATATATATATATATATATATATATGGGAAAATGTAGGCTAACATGTTATAACTAACATTTGCTTGGTGAATACTTTCTTTGGGCTTTAGTATTTTTTATGCAGGACTTATAATAGTAGAAGAAGCAAATTAATGATCAATCTGCAAAAAGTAGAGAAAAACTCATTTTATAGAGTAAATCTCGTTATACAGCAGAATAATGCTCCTTCTATAGAAAGTGGAGAACAACCCCTTCAGTGGTAGTAGAAAAGGAGAATAAGTCCATCTCACGTTAGCACTCCTTGGACTGAACTTAATGTTTGTGCACAGACTGGTAGCAGCAGAATGCGACCCTTAAGCCCATTCCACGAAAGTGTCAGGCCCTACTTCCTTCTTAGAAAAGGCCTAGGCTAAAAAATGTCTAATACGTGCAAGACACATGGCTAGGTGTAAAACGTGAAAAAGTGACCCTCAACAGAAGTTTTATATTAACTTTGTCATGATGAGCTTCAATCTTCATGACAAAACCCCAACCATTTTTTGAATCATTTTCTTCAAAAACTTGCACGGATCTTTCTAGAGAAGTGAGGAAACATATTTCGAGATTGCAGTTGAAGTGCCAATTAATCCTTTTCAAATTAAAAGTGAGGAAAAACGAATATAAGGTCTACCTACCTTGCGTCAAATGAAATTTTGTCAAATTCTGCAATTTTGGTTTTAATCATGCTTAATTGTGAATGGTAGTAAAATTGTTGACCCAATTGTAGAAATGAAATGGAAATAATTACCAAATGGTAGCCAATGCAATGCAGTATCTCTAGCTAGAGAGCGAATCATCTTTAGCATGCCTTCGACTTGATTTCCTTCGTTTTGCTAGAGATGGTAGTGACCCTTATTTGCCAAGTACATGATCGTAGTACTATCATATAAATCAGTTTATTCTTCGTCAACTTACCTGATATTTTGCAAATGCTCTAAAGCTTGACTATGAGTGAGAATTAAAAGGTGAGAAAATGGCGTGGATTTGGACAAGAATGTCTCACATTTAACCATGTGCAGAAATGCTATGGCATGCGTGTGGGTGTCTTCTCTTCCTAGCGGTTCTGTTTTCTTTCTGCTTATATTAGATGGTTTAGGAAAAATGCAAATAATATATAGGAAATAATGTGAAAGACTCTTCTGTTGAGTTGGAAATTAACTTGGAGGTGGAGATGAGGCAAGTAGCTGGCTTTGTAAAGACTCTTTTGCAACAACCTCTCATGGTATGACGTAACTTCTTTTTTTCTTTTTTCTTTTTTTTTTCTTTTTTTTTTTTATAGCAAAAATGCAAAATATACTATTTAATCGAGTTCTTTAAATTTCAAATTTATTCAAATTAGTTGCTAACCTGTGCGATGCACGGGAAAGCTACCAATTTTTGTAATTTAAAGTAAATAAAAAATAAGATGAACTGCACCACTCCCAAATGACACACACCACAACATCATTTCGTTGCTTGTTTAGCCAATCAAACAGCAAGGCATTCTTGGATGAGTTACTTGATTATGTTACTATTGTACCAACTGGATACACTGGTTGTTTTAATACATAAGCAAATAGTTTATCATCTGTCAAGGTTGCAACTATTTTAGTCTGAAGCTCCTCCCAACAGTTTTTTATTTGCACATATTGGGAAAATGTCCCAATACCATGTCTTTTTGCTATGGCTTTTTTTTTTTTTTTCAATTTCATTTAAATGTATTCATTATATTTAAAAAACGTTGAAGTAAAGTGGTATCCTCAAATAACTAAATATAAGAGTTTAATTCCTCTATTTCAATATAAAACCCAATTGTGCATAAAAGCTAAATATTTCCTTTGTTCTAGTACGTCTTTGGTATGAAAATCACAAATCCATTAAAACCAAATTGTGCATAAAAAATGTTAAGATTGAAAGACAACTTTAAAGTGTCTTTTGTATCTTCTTCCTTTGTTGCTTTGTAGTAGTCCCTGAATATGCCCTTTTGTTTTCCTTGAGTACAGATGTTGGTGTGAGTTGCACATTGCTTTGAACATCAACTTTTTGAAATTTTGTACCGTCACCATCTTCTTCAGTTCATAAGTTGTTGCTACATGCATTTGAAGTATCACTGATGTAAGCCTGGCAATAGAACAGGTTGAGGATTGTATTACATCATATACATCTTAAATATCATATTTGTAATTTTTTTAAATTAAAGAATACTTACTTCTGTCATTTGATCAAGCTGAATTGCTTTGTCAGTTTCTTCAAAAGAGTCAAAAAGTTTCTTGACAGTGTAGAATTCATATTCATACTTGAGATTATAGTCATTTATTTGTATTTGGAAAACAAATTGTTTTCCTTTTAGATTTTCTATTTGCACAGGAATGATGACTTCATCGGGCTCCTAACAAAAGTAACATTTTTAAAATTTTACACTCAAGTAAACTTTAGTAAATATTAAATACTAATTTTATATTATATATTCTCACCTCTAAAGATTTGTTCAAAAGGTCTTTGGCTGATACGTTGAGTAATTTTTCTGCTTCTAAATCAAATAAAGTGAATGTGGCTATTCATGAGCTATCTTTAATCTTTAATTGCATTCTATACCTGATAAAAGAAATGACATATATAACGTCAATATCATATTAGTCGCTGTGTATTTTAATATGAAAAGTAAACATTTTTATTTGTGTACCTTGGGATTGGGAAGCATGCCTTTTTGTTGCAATTGTCGCACCAGAAAAATTTATCTCTTGACTTTTTTACGACATACTTCGCAAGAGATAAAGTACCAACCAGAATTATCTATGTCAATGTTGATAATCTTTCCTTGACATGTAAAGATAGTTTCCTAGAAATTGAATTTAATATCAATCAATTCATAATTTTATAGTTAAATTTTGTAAAAGCAGGTCTATAGTACATAAAGCAATGTTAAGGACACAATGTTATTGTTGAAGGTATTTTTTTGTTCTTACCTCATTATCAAAGTCCCACATAATTTTTGTTATTTCAGTTATGGTTCTTTTGTTGATGTTCATCTCTTCTTGAATTGTCACTTGTGGTTTGAATTGCTTTGGCATTTGTACTATTGGTTGGTTATTTTCCACAAGCCTGTTATATTACATAAAGATATTAGACATGGTATAGTATGTTGGGGACATATTTTTATGTTATTGGCATATCCTTTGACAAAACGCACTTTACTTGTATTTGGGTAAATCTAAGTAGGTTCAAGATGATCATTACAAGTGGTTAAATTGAAGACATGAAGATTACTCAAGAACTGCTCAAGAAAAATGCAAACTGCAGGTCTCGATACCTCCTCGACAGAATCTCGATCTGTCGAGATTCATTAAAGCTCGACAGATGTCCCGATCGATTGAGCTTACGGGTTTCAGATTATAGCCAGCAACATTTTTATTCTAAAAGGCTAATTATTTATGGGTTTGTATAATTCTTATTGGACTAGGAAAACCCAAGGTTTGTGTAAACCTATTTGGAATACGAAAGCCCATTAAGCTCCTATTTAAAGGAGGTGGAAAAAGAAAAACCAAACCCTAGAGAGCTTCATAAGGTTTTCTTTTTGAAACCCTAGCCTCCTCCTACAGAAGAAAGAGTTCTTGCTGCGTTTCTTGTACGCCTTAGGGTTTTGTAACCAAGCAAAGTCTCTTGCACCAACATTGAAGATCTTATTGGTGTTTCTATGTGAAGCTGCTGCAAATCAACTACAACAATCAAAGGGTTGTTGTGGAGTTAGTCACGTATTGGGATTCGTGCAAAGGAGTAAGCCGCGTACTGGGATCTGCGCATCAAATTGGTTAGTCACGTACTTGGGAGCCGTGCATTGAAAGGAGAAACTGTCACTACAGAACAAGTCCAATTGGGTATTAGGGTAAGAGTTCAACTGTAGTTTGGTAAGGTACTTGGGATTCCTTGCTTGTAACTGCTTGTTCTGATAATAGTGGAGTTTCGGGAGTGGTGACCTTAAATCACCCGATGGGGTTTTTGCCATAAGGTTTTCCCCATTCGTAAACAAATCATCGTGTCATTTAATTTCCGCTGCATTACTTAGTTTGGTGATTTGTTTGTGCTACCATGTGATATTGCATGTTAATTTGATTAATTAATAACTGGGCTAAATTAATTAATCTAAGTTATCACATGGGGTCAACGCATTTGTGGCCTGTCATAGTATTG